>CM076990.1:194623231-199423231 GCA_039090855.1 Macrothele yani
GAACTCTGGAAAATCGCTATTGCTTAATTCCTTTGCCTGTTTTCCTTTGTTTCTCTTGTCTCTTTATCTAACTGTTGTTCTTTAATATGCTTCCTTCTGCTGATGTGTTTCTTCAGCTACTTCTTTTACCTTTTCCAGATGTTCCTCATAATCGTAGATGCAAAACTCATAATTGTTAAAAGCTCCTTACTGATGAGTAACAGCTGAGGATGGCATGTCCACATTTTATGCTACCTTTACTGCACAGCTCAGGATTACAAATCTTAATTGTCATAACAATAGTGCAAAAAGGGGAAAAAAATTACCATGGGAAAAACTGCACATAATTTAAAATATGAAATGTGAACTGGATTATTCATAGTGAATAGAACCGGTTATGGAAAAAAAAAAACCCAAAAAAAACAGGTACGCTCAGTTCTGATTGAACCATCAGTTTGGAACATAGGACAATGACTTGCAGATTGGAGAGTTGAAATGAGTTGGTCGAGTATGGTTGCAAAGCGTTTATTTCATTTGTTATAGCCAACACAAATCTATGATATGAAAAGTAGCTTACACAATTTTTACAAATAATGCTGGATATATTGCGAACACAAAGCAGATTGATACATGAATTACCCAACCTGGTGCTCTGCGTGGGATGGGTTACAACATCCATGCCGAAATCTCAGAGCATAAAGTCTTTGAATCTCTCATAAGTGGCTCTGTCTTTGAAGTTCAAGTTGAAATCGCCCAACATAATGATCGGTGTGTTGCTGTATCCCTTTCTGGCCCATTGCAGGAAGGCTTCTGAAACCTTTGGTGTGTATAATACAAGATTACTGAGTATGAACGTTTCCAGGTCTTTGAAGGAGGTGCTATAATTGATGTAAACGGACATGCATAATATTTTTGCATTGTTGATGATCACTTCTGCTGAACACATATCGGCATATTTAAATATTTCATTGAACTTGTTGTCGACTTTCCTCAGTATGTGCGGTGTGGCAAAAGTTGTCGCTCTGTTCTTCTCATATATCGCCAAGCTGGCGGTTCTCACATTGAATCTGTTGTATGCTTCTTTGCGTGAGTTTGAGATGAGGCAGGTACAGGTTGATCAGGGTGTTGGATTTTTGTTTGGCGGTGGCTGCTTTCAGGTGTTTTTGATACTCTCTAGTTCATTTGGCTGTAGTCTTCTTGGGCTTCTTACATTCCTCATCACTTGTTCTTGCCTCTCATTTTGATTTTCTCCACTTTTGCTTGCATTCATTCTGCGAATTCTGCTGCACTGTTGAAAATGTTTACCTGTTCGCATGACAACAATTTTTTTTTAATTTTAGTTTAAACCACTGCAGTATGTTCTTTATATATTTGAATAGATCTCGTTGAGAGCTTTAAAACGATACCATGCACAGTCGTTTTGCACTCACGGTTGTCCAGATAAACCACATTTGTCACAAGTGTTCACTGGTTCACAATAATTTTTTTTTTATATAATGTTCAGTCAAACCACTGCGAAATGTTCTTCATATATTTGAATATATCTCGTTGAGAGCTTTAAAACGATACCACGTACAGTCGTGTTGCGCTCACAATTGCCGAAACAGACTGAGTCAAGCACAGCGGGAAATCCACAAATATTGCATAATCTCCCCCGTGCACAGGAAGTGAGGGGAGCGTTGCATGCACGATGTATTGTGCAGTACGCGAATTGGACTCCATACTGTTTATGAACATGCTAACACAATTAGTGTGTGGCACGTATTTTTAACGCTATAATGATTTCAATTGGGACCTATTTTGTCACAGGCGGTCAGGCATAAGTCGACCCATAATTTGCAGAGTTAGACGTAGTTCTACGTCAAAAAAATTAAATGGATTTCTACAATCAATAAAACATCCACAAGCTACGTACTCCCGTTAGAAGCTGAAAAGTGTGTTACAAAAATTAAGAATTTTTTCAGTGAGATATTTAAGAAGCAATGATGTGGAATATTTTGAATTCGACAGCATCTGCATTTACCCTTTCTAGAAGCAAAGTTATGAACCAGAAAGCAAGGTTTGCCATTCTCATATTTCAGGCTTTATAATGCAAAAAGAATGGTTCAAATTGGACTAATAGTTGCAGAGATATGGTGTCCACAAATGGAAGGATGAATAGACAAGTGATATCATAATGCAGGGGTCACACCGCCGATCGCATTCTTCTCATTTTGAGAAAAAGAAATCGTTTTGGCGATGGAAAAAAGTTTTGGCAATTATCTTTTTGTATTGTTATAATACATTGGCAAAAAAAATGATTTTGGCAAAAAAGTTGGTGAAAACTTTAAAAAAGCCAGTGCAACACCCGATAAAGTACTTTTTTTCAAAAGACATGATAAAAAGTGAGGGACTAAAGAGCCAATCGAGGACATCACACTTCAGTTCATCGTGTACCTTGAATTTCAACCCTTCCAAGCGTTTCTTCTTTAGCCCTACGATGATAATCACAGAGGGTTAAATCCAGACTGTAGTGAGGTTGAAGATCTCCCACCTCAAGGCTGTCAATATCAACTTTTGCCAGTGAAGGCAAAGAACTAATATGAATCATCTGTTTCGAACCTCAAAAGACACTCGTCAGGAGCTTGTGAAATGAGGGTTGTACTTGAATCCATTTGATGGCAAAGATCCTTTGTGGAGACATTCCATACCTGAACATTGTTATTTCCAGATTGAAGTGATGTACCCATGTCTTTTCCTACTGCATTATTTTCTGCAGAAATGTGTTTTCCTTCATTTGGTCTGGTCGAGATGTTTGACAAACACAGAAGCAGCCTGTGCCTTCAGGTTGAAATACTACAATATTTGGTACCCCTTATGTGCATCCTTTTACGGATAACAAGTGTTTTTGAATAATTGTTCCTACATAAAGTGGCAATTGGAAAATGAGACTGATGCTAGAAAGAAAAAATGCTCTTGTGTACAAGTAAACTAACCATGGTTTATTGAAAGTAACTTCCTCCTGTGTCCACATAGTTGCATGCAGCAACCATGAAGTGACTGGTGGAAGGCTGTGTCTGATATACTCTTCAATGCTGTTGTTATCTATGTTATCAAAATAACAACTTTTTAATGGTGCCCAATAAATTAATAAAATAGATTCTACAGCAGATAAAAAAGAAGCCCATAAAGAAGAACTTAAAGTCATACTTGCAGAGAATAACTATCCTAAAGAAGAAATTGAAAAGCTTCTGAATTTTAATGGTACGAAGAACCCGCAAAAGCAATAAGTAAAATTCACTAGAAAATTTTCTTATCACAAAGGTTTATTTGAGTCTTTAAAGAGAATTAGTAAGAAGTACAATATTAGGCTAGCTCCAAGTTTAGAGAACAAAGTTAAAAAAATTTTCCCTAAAATAGTTCAAAGAGAAGAAGATATTTTAAAAATGCAAGGAGTTGTCTATGAAGTAAAATGTAGTTGTGGACTATCTTACATAGGTGAAACAGGTCGCAGACTAGAAACTCGTATAGCAGAGCATAAAGCAGCTATAAAAAATTGCTCCAACAAGACTGGATTAGATAGGCATGTTAGAGAAACTGGGCACAGTATGGATTGGAATTCCCTTAAAGTCATCAATTTTCAAAGCAATTTTCAAAAAAAGAAAGCTGAAAGAAGGAATATGAATTGAGAAAATCAAAATTCCATCATCAATGACTGCAAAGGATTTTCCCTGCCTAACATCTGGCAGGATTTGTTGAAAAATAACCTAAACTGTCAAGGTTAACCGTAACCACGATAGTGACAGGAATAAGTGACAACAAGAAGACAGACTTTTTCATTTAAATTGCCAATTTTCTCCGAAAATTGGCAATTTAAATGAAAAAATTTCCTAGTAAAATTCCCATAAATAGTTGTTTTAGATTAGTAAATACTATATGGAGTTAATTCAGCTTGTTTCCTTCAGAATGCAAACATTTTCATTTTCAATAGCATTCAAATGAAAATATCAGAACAGAACTTGTCAAGATTTACTTTATAGCATAATGTTATAAACATCTTCATATGAACTGAAGAAAGTGGACACCAGAAATACACGACAAAACATTCTGAGGAGAATCTGTGGTTTTAAATGTATATTCATGTTCAAGTAAGTTTCCTCGTGGTGTGTGTTTCTCTTTTTTCATAAATACTGTTGCATAACCTTTGAGAGTTGGTATAATGGCATTGGTAATCAGAAATCTATTGTAAAAATCAACTGACTATAAACAACAACTTACCTCCTCGGCCATTTTCATAGTACTGACCAAGACTGAAAGTGGCATCCTCATGTCCTTTAAATGCAGCACTAATGTACATTTCAATGGCCACCTTCTCATTCTGTGAAACTCCCCAACCATTTTCATAGCACATTCCCAAATAATATTTGCCTTCAATACTCTACAATAACATACAACACAAAAAGACGTCTGAATAGATGGGCAAAAAAAAAAATGCAAAATATGTCACATCCAAAAGTACAAATATAGTAACACTGAAGTATACAAAGTAAAAAAAATAAGAGCACATAATGTTTACAAGAAAAGGCAGTAAGACTAACAGAATAAAACCAAAATGCCAAACTTAAATATAAAAGCAGGCTCTTGATAAATTATGTATTGATGAACATTCCACCTAACATATGAAAACACCTATATTTTTAAATATCTCATGATCTGAAACAGAACTCAACCTCACAGAATCCATGAAAGCTGAGGTTGGAACAGCAGAATGCCTTGCCACAACAAATACATTGAACAGAAATTTGGTTATAACTGTAACAACATACGATTCTCTATAGCTAACCAGAACAAATGATCACAGAGCTATTACTGACAGCTGTACTTCATACTTTTAGTTGATATCACATGAGTACAACCATTTAAAATTTACCAGACATCCACTTCATGCATAGGATTTGTCCCAAATCAATGAACAAACTTTTTCAACCATCCACAAAAAAGGTGGACATAGAGCCACCCTAAATATTTGAATGATTTGTTGGCATACAGATGCACTACATTTTAACTGTTGCCCATATAGCATCTAATGCCATTTGTAATTGAACATAAATCAGGAGATGCAGGTTCAGTTTCTGTTTCAGGGAGATATAATTAAAAAATGTTCTTAATGATGGCTAAATGGGAAACAGTAAAAATGTACTGCATCTCTATGCCGACAAATCATACATATATGCCTTTCATGTATTTGCAAAAACTTATTCTTCTGGGTCAAATTATTTGTTGTTTCCACAACAAATTTTTTGACCTGGAAGAATTATCTTTCATGTATTTGCAAAAATTAATTATATATTATATTTAAATATGCCTTTCATATATTTGCAAAAATTAATTCTTCCAGGTCAAAAAATGTGTTGTGGAATATCTTATGACATATCATTCTTTTGGTTTCAAACGAACATTTAAATTTGGTTGCATACTCAAATTATGTTCAAGTTAAAATGACACAAATCATGCACATAATTTGGGGGGAGTAAATAGAAATTAATGACTTATAAGAAACCTTCATTATGCCTTTCAATCTGCTGTTGCAAGAGCATATGCCTCAAACAAATTGCCACATCTATCACAAATGGCAAATTTTGCCTCTGCAACTCACCTTGTCCTAGGCTTCCCTTTTGTTCTGCAGCTTGCCAATTAAGAAAGCATTATTTACAGAGGCCATCTTTCATTTATCATGATGCATATCCAAATTGCCTTGGTTTTCATTAACTTTTGCACTATTCCAAACATGGACCCAGCTTGGTTTTACTGCCTGCATTAAATTTCCCCAATATTTCTCTTGCCATGCTCACACATGCATTTTTCAACATTCTAAGATGTCTTTTACATTGAATTCAGATCTCACTGCCATAAAAGAGTAGATCTAGATATTATGGGTCACGGGTGGCTTGGTGGTTAGAGCAACCACCCTCCAACCAATTAGTCACTGGTTTGTAGCCAGGTAGGTCGTGTTGTTCTGAATACCCGCCGTGCATTGGGTGGGCATGTTAAGTCCCCAGACTAGTTACAAATAAGGTCATCTATTCCTGTCCATCCTCCCCTTAGTGCATCCTTGAGTTGCCTGTATTTGCCACTATGTCAACTCACACTAATCATCTAGCACTCCTGCCTCCCTGATCTGTCTACCCTTTGTCCTATCCTGAGCCTCTAGGTACAATCTCATGTCACTTCCAATTTTGCCTTATCTGACAGTTGCATTTGTGACATACATGGTTACGGCTCCATACATTTGGCTCTTGGGGTAACCTCTACGTAAAAATGGATAATTGGAATACAGCCATAGTTCTCTCTCACTCATGAGCTCCAGAAACAGTTCACAGGTGTTCATACATTTGGATGACAAACCTGCAATCACAGTTGTGGTTCAAACACAGGTGAATTCGTAAATTGCAAAAATGTACTTGTGATGGTGTGGTTCCTGCTCTCTATACAGTTTTGTTCCTTCTTTAAAATCTTTTTAATACAGTCTTGCATAGCTCACTTTTACATCTTTACAAATCCTTCTGCCAAATTTATTATCAAGGTTTCCTGCCTCATCAACTACTACACACAAGTAATCTCTAGTTCTGTTATTGTTCTAGCTGGCTTCCTTTTTTATACAGGCAATAACTTTTTTGATTCTAAGAAGACTTTAAAGAACTTACATCTTGTTTCACAGCATCACTGAACATGTGAAAAGCATCAAACCATTTTTCTTCTTCTAAATACTGCAAGCCCAAATAAACTTGTGCCTAAAAGTAAAACAGACAAAAAAAAAAAAAAAAAAAAAGCATCAGCAATGATAACTTTTGATTAAAATGTATTAATCAAAATTGAGATTAGCATGGTAAATTAAAAAGAAATACTTTTGAATACAATATATGTAAAATTGTTCAGCAACCACTAGTTTTATAAATGAGATCAGGAAGATAGCAACTTTAAGGACCTGCAGTATTATCACCACGTAGATTTCGCAATAAAAGGCACAGGATTTTAATGTAAATCAAAGAATATTATATGTTTAATTTTTGAATGATCAGTAAATAGGTGAAAAAAAATTTAAACGAAATGACTTTCCCTCAACTTCTGCCAGTGTAATGAATGAGTTCCTTAAAAATAAATACATAAAAAATCTGAAAAATGTATGCTTTCATTTACTGTTGCTGCAACAATCAAAAGATAGCATAGAGAGCTTGATCAAATTGTTGAAAACGTTGCACTTTTTATGTACATGACAAAAACGTAACAAAAAAAAATATTTAAAGGTAATAGTTATTAAACATTGTTATACCATGGGATGGTTAAAAGTCTAAAAACTAATGCATGTTACAGGAAGTTTTTAAATATTACAAGAAAGGAAACTTCTAAAATGCCACCAAAGTGTTTCAGAGTCAAATTTGGAACAGTCAGGATAGAAGGAAACCTTGATATGTGGTTTAAAATTACTCCACAAGAATCTAAACCATCCCCATTTTTGTTTGTGATCTACAGGGGTAAACTCCTCAAAGCAAAGACTGAACAATAGGCCAACTATTGTTTATACTACTGTTTCACACATTATTCTGTATTTTGCAAGTTCCATGTGCCATGCGTATCAAAAACATATGTAACATTCGTCTATGAAACAGGTTAAGTACTGGATAATATCTAAGTATGAATTTTAACTTGCCAAATACTATAGCATAGTTTGGAGGTCCTTTTCAATATTGTTATTCTCATGTTGCATCGGCATGCTGCCATGTATAACAATATCGATATCCGATACAACATGAGAATAACAATATTAAAAAAGACCTCCAAACTATGCTATAGTATTTGGTAACTTAAAATTCATACTTAGATATTACCCAGTACTTAACCTGTTTCATAAATGAATGTCACATATATTTTTGATACGCATGGCACGCGCAACTTGCAAAATGCAGAATAATGTGTAAAACAGTAGTATAAACAATAGTTAACCTTTAAATAAAGCTCATGTTGAGAAATGGCTTCCTAGTTTCTTAATTCAATTACTAATCTAAAACAACTATTATGGGAATTTTACTAGGATTTTTTTTCATTTAAATTGCAAATTTTCAGAGAAAACTCTTCTTCTTCTTCAGGCTGTCTTGTTGTTGTCACTTATTCCTGTCACTATCACGGTTACGGTTAACCTTGACGGTTTAGGTTATTTTTCAACAAATCCTGCCAGATGTTAGGCAGGGAAAATCCTTTGCAGTCATTGATGATGGAATTTTGATTTTTCTTAATCTCTATTCCTTCTTTCAGCTTTCTTTTTTTGAAAATTGCTTTGGAAACTGATGACTTTAAGGGAATTCCAATCCATGCTGTGACTAGTTTCTCTCAGTCAGATATTTAGCCACGTAATTGATTTGGTTATATATTATGAACCAAATATTATTGGGTTGAGTAACATGAAATGTTGTTTGCAAGAGTGTGAAATGAAAAAGGCATACCTGTTACAGAGATGATAACCTTTAGTTGAAATAATCACCGGCGGCATCAATACATCATTGCCAATGGGTTGGCAGTGCATACATACCCTTGTAGTAGAAATCAGCAGGTCAGGACATCACAAAAGTGTGGAACTCCCTTTCGAGAGCCTGTTGATTGATGAGTTTCCCAGTGAGATGAACCGTCAGATGGCTGAAGAAGTGAAAGTCTGTAGGGCTGAGATCGGGGCTATACGCCGGATGTTACAGAATCTCGCAACCCAAGTGCTGCACTTCCTGGACGAACATCCGTGCGACATGAGGACGTGCGTTATCGTGCAATAGGATAGGCTCTTTCCTATTCACCAATGCAGGTTGTGGTTTGCGCAATTTTTGGTGCATGGCATCAATTTCTTGGCAGTATGACTGAGTCGTAATGCTGGATCCAGGTTTCAGAAAGCTGTAGTGCACAACACCACGAGATGTCCACCACACAGTCACTATAGTCTTCTTGGGATGTAATGCTGGCTTTGCCATCATCTTGGGCGGTTTAGTTCCATCAACCCACTGTGCAGATCGTCAACAATTCTCATACAGAATCCCCTTTTCATTGCAGGTAATGATCCGATCCAGAAACAGGTACTGTTCATTACATGTGGCTAATGATGAACACACATCCAAATGTTGCTCTTTGTGTTTGTCTAGCAAGTCGTGTGGGACCCACTGATCGATCTTTTTCACCTTCCCTATAGCCCGCAGGCAGTTCGACACAGTTTTCGGGCAGACCTGTAGGAGCACAGCAAGGTCTTGTACCGTTTGACATGGGTTTTCTTCGGCTAGTGCCTGTAATTCATCATTATCACCATAGACTCGAGGCGTACAATCCTTTTCATCAGGGTTCATTTCTCCACCTCTAAACTTTTGGAACCGATGCTACAGTGTATGTTTATTAACGTTATCCTTTCCGAATGCCTCATTGGTATTGCACGTGCTGTGACTACATTATGTCCCAATTTCCACTCATACAAGTACAGTAACTGCAAGTCACATCTATTCGATGTTGTTTCTATGCGGCGCCACCACAAAACTACTTGCACACTGCCGTCACAGCTTACGGGTTTGACAGTGATCAATGTACACTTTATATCCTGCCCAGCATCTGCTAGTGCACCATCTACCACTGACTCCAGCACCATCAGCACCAACCGCAGTGCAGAAATGACATTTCATGTTACACAACCTAATATTATCCTCAAAGCAAGCGTTAAGTTTTAGATTTGAAATAGATGGTTCTCATATAGGCAGTATGCTGTATTGTAATGGCAATACAGCATAATGCTAATTTAATTTGTAAAAGTGTGCACAAGTTACACAGGATGTATACTGAATTTTGGAAATGGAATTCCATGACTTTTTCAAGACCATAAGCACAGCTTTTGTGATTTGATTTTTTTTTTTTTTTTGATAATGCCTCTTAACTGCACTTTAAGGTATTTTTGCAATGATAAATGTGTATAGTCCAAGTAATTAAATACTAAACTTGTTTTAGTACTCTTCAATGACAAATACATACATATGACTCCAGGTATTAACTATTAATCTCATTCTAAATCTTTGCAATGACAAATGCAACCATATAGTTCCTATTATTAAATCTTTGTAGGAAGTACACTCATATTCATAAAAAAACGGAACACCTGAAAAAAGTTGAGCTATGGCTTTGATTTTTACAGGATATGTTCATTAGACAATACCGAACAAATGATTAGCATCTTGTGATGGAATACTGTCAAAATTTTCTGTTTTGATGGAATTTTTGTTACTAGACAGAAAAATGAGATCAGCGGACATTGCTTGCATACGATTTTTTTTCCTGTTTAAGTTTTTCAATTAAAATATAACGATTTTAAATGCTATTTAAAGTAAAATGAAGAACTGAACTTTGAAGAACTTTTTAACTCTTTTGTGTAGTACGATGTCAATCACTACAACATCAAAGTTTTACAAAAATCTTTTAATGTTTCGAAATATGTCTTGTATATTGTTTTCATATAGTTTTAAGCTTTTCAGTATATTTATGAACTGTTTATAATTTCCACATTACTAATTTTCATACGAATGAACTATAATGCTCTGTATATGTGTCATAGCTACTGTATTTAAAGTGAAAAAACAATCCATAAAATGTGGCGTACTACAGAAGTAAAGCAAACGTCGAGATGACAAATCTGCAGCAATACATTCCATCCATGTAGCTTAGTTGGGAGAGAAACTTACTCTGGAGTGAGGGGTGAGGATTTAATCTCCCTCATAGACAAACTTGTGTTTTCACATTGGCGCCTGAATGTAAAAATGGATGTACTGACCATTGGATTCTTCGAAAAATTTGTAATGTTTGTTCCACACATCATCTAGAATTAATGAAAATTTGTTCTTTGCTTCAAAAAAAGAAAAAAATAATTAAGAGGGAGATGATGTGACACAGTACAGAGGTAAAGCATGTGTCAAGACAACAAATCTGCAACAATACATTCCATCTGTGTTGCTTAGTTGGGAGAACAATGTACTCCGGAGTGAGGGAGCACGGGTTTGATCAAACTTGTATTTTGAAACCTGTGTTTTCACAAAAACCGATGAGTATAATAGTAAATTTTTTTTTAGATTGATATTACTATGAATTTGCGGTGTGACAGAAGTAAAATAGACTTTTTACATAAAGAAGAAAGGGGTTTAAATTTTTTGTCTTCTGCCCAACACATTTATGGCATTGGAGTAAATTTTGATTAATTGACATCGTACCACACAAGAGAGTTAGAAAGCTTTTCAAAGTTCAGTTCCTTGTTATACTTTAAGTAGCATTTAAAATCGTTATATTTTAATCGAAAAACTTAAAACAGGAAAAAAAAAATCATAAGTAATGTCCGCTGAATTTTTTTTCTGCCTAGTAACAAAAATTCCAACAAAACGGAAAATTTCTCCACGGTATTCCATCTATTCTGAGGACGAAATGAATGTGGACAAAGTGAACAGCGGACAGAATGAACTGGACCAAGTGAGCGTGGACAAAATGAACACAGACAAAGTGATAGGGTACTGGTGCAGTATACCTGGTGTGAATACACTCCTTCCGTGGCTTCTTCTCTTGCCATCAATGGACACAGATGCGACCGTCATTTTTACTTAAACAGAAGGGCATTTTGTCTGAGAACTTGATATAGTGCCATTTGTCATGCCACTTCATTCGTTCGATGCACCATTGCAGCTTGGTACTCCATTGCTGCAGTGTCAAAGGTAGCCTAAGAAGAGACCAACAAGCCTGCAGTCCAAACTGTAATAACCGGCGACATACTGTTACAGCTGACATGGGAGAATGTGTCACAGTTTGCAACTGCTGCACCAACACCATTGATGATGCAGAATCGTTACTCAAAGACATCCTCATGGGATGATGGTTATGCCTCAACATTGTCTGTGTATGGCGTTCAGAACCTTCTTTTAATGTCCTATGCCCTTCTTTGTACAATTCCCTGTACACTCTTGCCACAACGGACACACTGCCCCCCACATGACTGGCAAACTCCCAGAAGAAAGCATTGCAGTATCTCATGCCGGTAATGTGACCTCTGTCAAACTCGCTGATGTGACTGTATGACTGTCTTACACGACGACGAGACACCCCTACCCACTGCTGACCTAGCACAGACATTCTGACCGAGCCACGTGGCATTTATAACAGAAAAATGGTCCTCTGACACTGAACAATCTGATTTGCATAGGTGCTGTATGCATGCACCTATGATGCTGAAATTTCTGCATTTCTGCAATATTGCCTGATTAGCATATCCTGCAAAAATTAAAGTCTTAGCTCAACTCCTTTCAAAAGTTCTGTTTGTTATGAACATGAATGTATGTTGAATGATTCCACTATCCCAAATTCTATAACTTTTTATTCAGCACTGGAAGATCAAAAGAGTAGTAGGAAAAGAGCTAGGGAAGCTAAAACTGACTGCTATGTTTAATTTAGTCCTATAAAACATAACATGTAGCATTCAAAATGGTCATATCCAGCAAACAGCATATATAATTTAGCTTCAGCAGTAAGGTGAATGCACAGAAATTTTTACAAAAGAAAAAATAATTTTCTATTTCATATTTGCATCGTTTTTTTTTTTTCTTGCAATATCTATCGCTTTTTTGTATTACACAAGCATATCTGCCAACATTGGCAAGAGCCTTGTCAGTAGTAACTAGTATTATTGCATGGCATACATAGACGCAGGAGAGCGGGAACATCACGGGAGGGGAGGGAGGGGCGATTACGGGAGAAATCTTTGCTCCGTACGAATTCCGGTTTTGGAATTTTTCCCGTATTTTCAAGCTGAAATAAAAATACTTATGCAGCAAAATGTTATTTAACAATAATACTGGACAGAAGTAGCATCACGAGAAAAAAGAAATTACGATTACGGAAAAAATCTAAACTCCGTCGAACTTCGGGTTTTTGAAAGTTTCGTAAAGAAAGAATTCCGTTCTCCGAAACCCCAACCCCTAATATCTGTTCACGTGGGCGTCGATTGAGTGAATGACCAAAATAATAATGAAAAAGTCGGAATTCCTCAAATTCGTGGACGAATCTTATTGCCTGAAGATCACGGGGAAATTTTCGTGGCGTCTAACTTCCGTTTTAGCAAATTGTTGCCTAAAGTTTCAAGCTGAAATACAAACATTTATACAATAAAATGATATTTAACAAGAATACTGGACATAAAGACAACATCGGGAGAAAGAAAAAATTACGGCAAAAAAAAATTCTACGTTTAACTACCGTTTTCGAAAGTTTTGAAACACGAAATACCGTCCCCAGAAGGAAAACGACCCCCCCCCATTTTTTTCAGTTTTGCATCGATCTTCAGAATATACTTAAAACGATGACAAAAAAAAAAAAAAGCGATATTCCGCGAATCCGTTTCAGAACCTCGTGTATATCATAAAATAATAGCAAAAACAAAATTTTTTAATGAAAATTCGTAGAATCCGTAGTTTCAACAGTGAGTTCTGTAGTTCCGTAGTCAGACAACTAAATCTGTAGAAACTACAGACATTCCGTAGTAGTTGGCAGGTATGCACAAGCATCTTCTTCTATTACTTGCATTTCCCCCCCCCCCCTGCAACCTCTTGACTGCATCCAAAGTTATCTTTATCTTATTTTCCTCTTCATCTTGCCCTCTTTTTTTCTTTCGCCACTTCTTGGACAATGCTCATCTGCAATTTTCATGCCTTCTATAATTGTAAAATTTTGTACTTCCATTCAGTGTCATTTTGATTATCTTACTAGTGGATCAGATACATTTGCAGCACTGGACATAATCATCAAAAATACATCTAATCAGTCCCTGGGCAAGTTCAAGGACTTCAACTTTTTTCACTATCAGTCTGTTTAGAGATTTGCAAATAATATATTTTTTTTATCTGATTATAGCATACTGTGCTGAATGTAGGTAGGCAGCTGCAGTTAATATTCACCGATGGATGTGTGTTCCAACATCTCAGCTTTCCTACAAAGGTTTCCTCAGAATTCAATACCCATTCATGAAGTCTATCACTTTAGAATTGAAACACATCAATGATGGTTAAAGAGTTTATATTCATCCCAGTGCTAAATTGATTACAAAATAATGATTACCATAAATTCGATTAAGTAAATACAGTGAACCCAACTTTTGGGGGGGGGAGAAAACATGACTTTCAAGCAAAGTTGTGACTTTTTCATGACTTGCATGACTGCTTCGCCAATTCGCGGTTTTCATGACCTTGCAGATATCCTATTATTTCACAACTTCAATTAGTTTTGTGTGAAAAATTTGGGATGAAGTTGGATGGTAAATTGAAATTAACAGTACTAAGTTGAACTCCCATAAGTTATTAGAGCTGTAATACAGGGAAAGAGTCTAGAGAAGATAACAGATTGTAACCATTTGAGTGTAATTATTGATGAGTCCTGAAATTTTGATAAGGAAGTAGACAATAGAATTGGCAAGGAAGGAAAAGTCTCTTATCAGCAGCATAACACATCATTGGGAAAGAGGTGTTAGCCAGAGTGCTAAACTGGCTGGATAATAGTGCAATGTTGTCTTGCCCTTCTTTATGGCAGTGAGTGTTGAGTGGAAAGCACAAGGCTTTGAAAGAGGCTAGAAGTTGTACACATCACATGAGAGGTACAAAAAGAATATCTGGAAAAAACTGCAGAAAAAAATATCTATAAAAAAAACACACACACAAAAAACAAAAAAAGTAATGCAACATGCAGCAGAATCTTTTTTCAGAGGTCTGCAACATTTACAAGAAAACCTAAAAGCTGTCTGCAAGGCAGATAGACACCGAAATGTCAAATTATAAAATAAAATTTATGAAATTATGCCACACAGAGTTTTCACAACTGGCCATACTAAGATTTAGATAAATGTGCAAACTAGTACTTAGTTGGATAAGTTAATATTGACTTTAATCTGAAAACAAATGCAGAAAGGGAAACAAGAAAGATGATCTTCACTTATAATGTAAGCTTCTTCATCATTTCTCGGATGTTTTGCCGGACTTTTTAAATACCAACGTCAGAAACATCTGAGGAATAATGAAGTTTAAAATCCATAAAATGAAGTCTTCCCTCCAAATTTCTCTTCAGTTTTATATCAATCTCAAAAGTGATCCAATAATGATGAAGGAAAAAAACAAAATGGAATTACATGAATACATGGCAGAACCTCCTGCCTGAATAGCCCAAGGGCCACTTACACGACCTGGACCACAGGTAGAGGGTTGAAATGCCTGAAAATGACTCTTCTAAGCTTTAAAATTGGAAGAAAATAGTAAACCTAACTGAGGTGAAGCTTGCAAAATCTTAAAAAATAAAAAAATAAATAACTATGGTTTCCCCTAATGCAAATTGATGGGCACTGGAAAGGAAGAACAAGAAACAGATAGAAAACATAAAAAAAATTAACTTCCCAGCTCCAAACTTCAAAGAAAACAGTAAATCTAATTAAGATGCTCTTCGAGGAAAAAAAAAAAGTTTTTAAAAAATATTTGTATCTATGCACTTTCACAGTATGCATCATAGCCATAGAAATTGGGTAAAAAAATTTTAAAGCATGAAAATCTTTCTACCCAGTTTTAAAATTGAAAGGAAATAGTAAATCTAATAGAGATAAAGCTATTTGGAGACAAAAGAACAACAAAAATTGCATTAGTGAGCTCTCTCTATTTTTTTTTATTTTATTTTTTTATAGAAAAAATGATTTTGTGATGGTGACATATCAGCATAAAATGACTTTTGGGAGTTGCCCTTTTCCCCTGAAATGACTTTACGAAGAAGTTTTTAAACTAAAGAACTTTGTGAGGATGATGAAAAACTAAAGACTTTGTTCATGGCAGCTAGCCTGTTGCACTCTTCAACTGAGAGGCACTATTTGCACAGATTACAAATACTAGCAATGCTGTGCTATTCAGAAAAACATCTGCCACCAAATGAATGAAAGGATGCATGAAATCAAGAGTGTAAGTCATTTAAAGATGGAATATGGAGAACTGGAAAATACTGAGAAGTGCAAGGAGTAGATTTTCACTGTCTAAAGAGTTGAACTCTAAAGTGGTCATGAACTGCACTGTTCCTCATCACTGTGAAAATACTCAGATGTCAACAACCCATCACTTTTCAAACTATGGATCAAAGTATATTTGCAACTTTTAATGACTACTACCGATGCTAAACCTTCTTTAGGCACATCCCACCCTTAAATTTTTAATGCTTAAGATT
Source organism: Macrothele yani (assembly GCA_039090855.1). Classification (NCBI taxonomy): domain Eukaryota; kingdom Metazoa; phylum Arthropoda; class Arachnida; order Araneae; family Macrothelidae; genus Macrothele; species Macrothele yani. The sequence continues at coordinate 194,639,477 of CM076990.1, forward strand.
CTTTGGTGATTGATGCTTCATGTTAAACTGGAATCAAAACTTTAGCACCTCAGAATCGTGATCCCTGTTTGACGTGATGAGGAATAGTAACATGCATAATGTAACAATATCCAGAAGGTTAACATATTAAACATAGAAGGATTACTGGAAGCCTAGGCAATGAAGAAGTTGTGACTACAGACATACATCAGTGAGAAACTAGAATCAAGTCTTGAGAACAATGAATCAGTAAATCTATCATCACTGCAACATGAAATACAGATGTAATTGCTACATGTGGCCTTCATGTATTTCAATTTTCATCTCAATGCTTAGTGCATTTTTCACTGCAGATACAGGGTGCTGACACCTGTATCTGCAGTGAAAAATGCACGAAGCGTTGAGATGACAATAGCAACGATAGCAACCATAAAATGGAAGGCAGGAAAATGTGGAAATTAGCATAAGTGCGGGATACAGTAAGACGTGTTGTGCGTATGCAAATTTTGGATTGCCGAACTTGTTCATGACGTCATAGCACTGATAAGAGATATAAAGGATTTGACGCGTATTGACCATTGTTGTTCAAACGCAAAGTTGAAAGGAAAAGAATCAATTGACGAACTTGCAATTTTCAGTATGTCTTCCCGACATCACCTAGATGATTTTACGCGTAGCCGTATTATTGGCAAGATTGAAGAAGGGCGAAAAATAACAGATGCTGCCAGGGAGTTCGACATCAGCCACAGTGTTGTTTCAAGGCTTTGGAAATCATTTCAGACAAATGGAGAGTGTAGCAAACGTCACGGGGGAGGTCGTGTTCGCAGTACGACACCTGCAGAAAATCAGTACATAGTGCTATCAACAAAAAGACACCGGCGTAGCACAGCTAGTGAGGTAGCAAATCAGTTTATGGCTGCTACTGGCAAGCGGATCTCCCGAAAAACTGTCGCCAGATGTTTGCATGAAGGAGGACTATACGCCCGCCGTCCTGTTGTGTGCATCCCATTGTCCAGACGTCACCGTACCGCCCGTTTGCAATGGTGCCATCAACATCGCAATTGGACTGATAACGACTGGTCTGCTGTCCTCTTCTCAGATGAGAGTAGATACAGTCTATCGTCTGATTGTCGACGACAACTGATCTGGCGTGATAGTGGTACTGCATATTGTCCAGCAAACATACAGGAAAGGGACCGATATCCGACATGTAGTGTCATGGTATGGGCTGGCATCATGATCAATGGCCGTACGTCCCTCTATGTGCTTCCAACTGGGACTATGACTGGCCAACGATACATTAATGATGTTCTGCTACCTCATGTTCGCATGTTCCGTGGTGCTGTCGGCGATAGATTCATTTTCATGGACGACAACGCAACATGTCATCGAACAGTCGCTGTCCAGGAGTGTCTTGAGAGCGAGGATATTCAACGCCTCGTATGGCCAGCACGTTCTCCAGATCTGAATCCCATTGAAAATGTGTGGGATGCTTTGGGGAGGAGTCTTACTGGTCGCCAATGCCCTCCAATAAACAAGGACACCCTCATCCGTGCACTGACAGAGGAATGGGATAAATTACCCCAACAGCTGCTTGATAATGTTGTGCAAAGCATGACACGACGTGTGGAATCTTGCATCGCCCTCCATGGTGACCATATCCCGTATTGACATCTTACGCCGGAACGCCTGCGGACGGTAATTGCATTTTTTTCACGTTTACGTATTTTGCACAAAATGACCTGTTTGTCCCTTGAACACGTTCCAAAGCCTTCTGGATTTCAGAGCACAATAAATTATCTTTCTTGTAATGTCCTGGCATTCTGACATTATTTTATTTCACTTGGCATCCAACCACACTTACTTTTTTATGCGCTATATAGCCGTTTATGATCCGTCCTCAGCAATTGTCCAGCAGTGTACATTAATACATATGTTATTTATATATACATTAATACATGTTATTTATATACATGTTAATACATATTATGTTATTTATATACATGTTAATACATATTATGTTATTTATATACATGTTAATACATATTATGTTATTTATATACATGTTAATACATATTATGTTACTTATACATACATTAATACATATAACAAATTTTCTTATGCTGATATATCTCAAATGCAATCAAGGAAATCTACAGATACAAGTGATTAAAAATGTAAAACCTTTATTTTAATTCAGTAATGCACCATGGATTTCACCATGCTGCGGTGGTGTGAAATATTAAGGATGCTAGTAAGATAATAAGATAACACTGTGCTGGAAAACCCCCCACCCCCCAACATTAGGAGTGGCAAAAATATTTTAGCCTTACTACAAGCATGTTTCTGATTATTAAGGAATCATTACAGTGTTACCTGAAAACGTATGGTGTAAACCATTCCCCTGCCACTTGGTTTCAGCCGCTTTAGATTATTTAGATTAGCACACAGTAGTAAAAAAACAATAAAAAAAACAACTAATTAATCATTTGAAATTCCTAGATTTTCTTTTTGTCACAGAGTGTAAACCACATACCACCAGGAAAAAAAAGTTATGGGAACAAATTTCAATAATTTGCTATCGTTAAAAATTAGGTAACGCAAATATTTTATTTATTAGAAGCACTAACGTCACGTTAGCTACACTGAGGCTTAACCGTATACATGGAAAGTCGGCATCCAGAAGACTGAAATAAAGCTGAATGCCAGCTTCCAAAATATGATGATGTATTGCAGTGCAAACAGTATGCCATTGGTGATTACAAATCCACAGTAAACTTAACTATCAAATAAAAAAGGCTTTAAAAATTTTACAGAATTGTGAAACAATACTTGGTTTTCTTGTTTGCCCCTCTTGCATATAATGATCAAGATGAACTGGTCTTCTACCCTCCTGATTTTTATCCAGAGAAAATATTAAGAAATTTTGGTAGGACTTCATAATAGATATTTAACATGGACAATTGTTCCATTTAATAAACAAATTTACAAAAGCATTCTCACAATAGAGCAACAAATTTTTCTCTAGAGTATATATATTTTTATAATTACTTTGATTTCAGAGTTACATTTAAAAAAAGTTATTTTAAGTGTTAACACTTTGTGTGAAGTCATTTATGGCTCTAATTAACAACAGAAATTTAGTTTTTTTTTTTTTTTTTTTTTTTTTTTGTCAAGGTACTGTATGCATTATAGGCTGCATTGACTCGTCAGATTTAGGAAACTTAAATATACATGCCGATGGCAAATTTTTAGTTTTAGTGTATAAAACAAAGAAATTAATTTAATACTTAAAATAATTTCAATGCTACTGAGATATGAAGTCCATGTGAATGTGTTTTTTTATTATATTTTTTTTTCTCGTTTTCTTAAGCTTTTAAAATTAATTTCTCCAAATTTTCATCTATAAACAATAATAATTAGACTAAATATAAGGGGCGATGACCCAAAACCTAGGGCGGGGGGGGCTGAGCACCCCAAAAAGATGCCTGAATACATAACTGTGTACAGATACCATTTACCTTGGTGGAGGCTCATGGTTTAGCAAGCAGGTAGGGAACACATAACAATAACTGACATATTAATATTTTTATATGCTTCACAATGGTATTAAAAGTACCTCAACAAACAAGATGCAAAAAAGAAAAATCTGGGATTGAATGCCAAGCCCAATTCATTATGTTCTTGCAGAGCAAGTTCAAATGTGTCACAATAATGAATATGGTTAACAAGGTGTGACAACATATGTCAATTTTTTACTTTTTGGTTTTACTGTTGAATTTGCCACCTATTACTATTATCTAGTTGCAATATAATTTTTGCCCTGCTATGCACAGCTAAAATCAGTATATTATTCTTGTGTGCAAAGGATACATCATGCTTCTGAATTTTGTTGGCAAAATGTCATAAACATGGGAAGCAAAGCACAGTATTTCTATGTCACAGCAGGATATTTATTCATTCTTATATGTTTTGGAAATGAACTTCCTGATTCATTCAGTATTTTTATATTTAAATTTTCTCTGTAATTCAAGATCTGGCATAGATCTACCCAGCCTTTTTTACCAATTTCTGTTCCAACAAATGCGAGGAGAATGGATTTTTCAGCAAATAATCAGCAGCATTCATGATTAAGAAGACAAACATTTAGCTTCTCATATTTCATTCTTTATGTAAGGATATTAAGCCATCACTGACACTGTTCCACTGATGGAAACAGAAGCATGGCACTAAAATAATCCGATAACTAATGCAAGACACAGCAGTAAAAGACTGCATTTTCTCCCAGTAACAAAGCAATAATTGACAATTTGGAATTGTGTTCTAATGCTTGTCTACAGAGCTCCGACTAGCTTCCATCAGAGTGCATAATTGTGCATGCTCAAATACCCCTGAGCTGAGGCAGCAGGAAATTAAGCTCACAGGAAGCAGAATTCAAGGTTGTACATAAGCTAGGGATGAAAAACATTTAACTGCAAGGAAATGCAAGATGTATTCAACTGTCCAAAAATGGTGCTTTACGGAACACATTAATGTGTTAATTCAATATGTTTTCAATCTAATGTTCTCCGTTCTCACTCACAGAACTGTTTTCTAATTGTAAATTTCTTCTTTATTTAAAATTCCCTGGAAAATGGTGGGTAGAGCACATGCTTATGTGTTTCTATAAATGAGCTGCCACTGCTTTATCGAGAGAGAGAGAGAGAGAGAGAGAGAGAGAGAGAGAGAGAGAGAGAGAGAGAGAGAGAGAGAGAGAGAGAGAGAGAGAGAGAGAGAGAGAGGGGGGGTCAAATCAAATAAGCATAGCAGTAGTTTTATGATACAATTGAAAGTTTAAATATGTATATACATGTGTCACTTACCTCAGGGACACCCTGACCAGCAGCTCTTTTAAAAAACTGCAGTCCAACTTTTTCATTTTTAGGCAAACCTCCTATACCTTTAATATGGTAGACACCAAGATTATATAAAGCATATTGATGACCTTTCAAAGCTGCTTGTATATAACAGTCTGCAGCCTAAAAAAGAAAATAATTAAATGTACAGTAAAAACAATATCACAACAGGAAATATAAAACAATGCATTATTATAGTAGGAATATAGTTACATAAACTGGCAAAGCACTTGTTCACATTTGATTACTGAAAATGTAACCAATTTGGGAAAGAAGTATGAAGGACTTAGAACACTACATGGTGTTGAATTCCTTAAGTTTGTTTCATGGGCATTAAGTTGCTAGTTTTGGTTTTACCCAGGGTTCATTGTGGGAAATCAAAAGTAGTGACTCATGGATGCTTTGTGTCCCTGTCAATAAATTGCATTTCATACTTATGCTGATTTCATTCTAATATTCATTTAATTTATTATTTGTTTCACTCCCAATCCTATTTCCACATTATCTGACCACCTATCAGTCCTTTTCAGGTGAGGTAGGACTCTAATGTATAGTTGTTTTTTTCTTTCTTTCAATTTGCCTTCCAGGATTGAAAGACAGGTTTACAGAGGGAGAAACCAGTAATGTCTCTCTTTTTTTTTTTTTTTTTTTGACATTTTACGTTTGTATTTAAGCTGTTAAAGCATAGAAAAAACAACCCTGCCTTGTTTTGACAGAATCAAATTTTTTATTGATGTTATGACAAAAGAGACAGGTTCAGTATGGAATTACAACATATATATGCATCTATATTCTTAGAAATAAATAAGAAATATTCACCTTTTTTAAATCAACTTTAGTGCCCTTTCCAGTCTCATAGCACAGTCCAAGGTTAAATAAAGCTTTAGTGTGTCCAAGTTGTGCAGATGAACTGAACAGTTTGAATGCCTCATGTGAATTGGTATTTAGTAACTTGAGACCTAAACTGTGATCCATTTCTGCAATATAATCATTAGTAATCTGCCTCATTTCCTTTATGGAAGCATCAACAGATTCCACCTGAAATAGAACAGAAAAATAAAAAAAGTGTATCACGCAAGACACTAACAGCCTTCAATATGGTCATCCTACAAGAGGTGTGTCAAAAGTTCTCAGTCTGACCATGAAAGAATGGTTGTGAATAAATATGTTAGATAAATATGGTTTGTTTGTTTTTTCTACATAGTCCCTTTGAAGCTCCATAAACTTATTTCAGCAGTGCTCCAACGCTCTCATGCACTCCAAATAAAATTATTTATCAAAGCTATCAAACTAAGCTTTCACAGATTTGATTATGTCTTTGTTCATCCCAAAATGAATGCCAAACAGGTGTTTATTTTATTTCATTTTTATTTTTTGAGGTTTGAGAACATATGGTAGTCCAAGGAAGCAAGATTATAACTGAGCAATAACAAATAAAAATAATTGTAATAAGCAAGATTCTTTTGTATGTTAGAATAGTATGCTCTAATGATGGTTTGGCCCTTCACATGGTAATCCACCATCACCACCACCTCCACATCCCAGAAAACAGCTGCCATCACCTTTCCAACAGAAGTAACAGACTTCACCTTCTTTGGAGTGGGTGAGCCACTATGCTTTCATTGTTTTGATCCTAGAATATAGAGGTGTGACCATGTTTCATGTCCACTGTTACAAATCGTTGCAGAAATTCTACCATATTGGGTTCAAACAGTAAGAGATGGCCTCATAACATGTTCCATCTGATCGCTTTAGCTCAGGTGTCAAGAGTTTTAGGACTTAATGGGCAGCAACATTCGTTCATTGCCAGATGTTTTCTCAGACTACGATCAACTTTGTTTTCGACATGTGTAATGTCACACTAATCTGCCTGACCATTAAATGTGAATCTTGCAGTGTAGTTTTGTGCACCTTGTCTACATTTTCTAAAGAGATGGCCTGAGAGAGTACGCCTGAGTGAGCTATCTCCAAACTTCATTCTCTGATGCTTGAATTCCACTGCTCATTCTTTACAGTATTATATGAAGAGACATCCTCCCCTACTGCAAAACCATATCTTCATGGATGTCCTTTGGCTCCAACTCCTCAATATGCAGATACTTTATTATAGCTCTGAGCTCATGCTTTTCTGTTTTTCCTTCCTTGGTTAACCTAGTCACCTTCTAAGGACCAGCAAAAAGCAACAAACATGACTATGAAACTGAAAACTGGTCTCTGGGCATGCAAAAACTTGAGTTATTACACCTACAAAAAAAAAAAAAAAAAAATCATGAACCTACAATTATTCCTTCATGGAGCCAAGAACTTTTGGAACACCCAATATAAAAGGGAATGGCATTTACATGGGTTGAGTTCAAATTTGTTCAACTACATATAACACACACGCATAAAGAAAAAAAAATGTGTATCTTCAGCCTGAAAATGTTCTGTTTTATATGTCATCACCACTCCTGATCATTTTCATTGTTTATCACCATGGAAGAAACAAAAATCAATAAAAACACATTTTTATCATAATTCCTGTTTCTCACATTTTATTACAATGGCAGAAATTAGTGTTTATGAAGGCCTAAATTCAAATTCACATAAGATATATTCTTACCTGTTTTCTTACATACATACATACATATCACTCAGCTGTTCTCTGAGATTTACAGGTTAGCTCTACAAAAAAAAAAAAAAAAAAGACAAACCACCAGATAATTTTTATCTGATTATTTACTTGCTGTTGCCAAACCAAACTCCTCCACTTACAGTGTGATCTTGGCACACAATTCGAGCTTCACTGACATCCATCCCACGACACACACAAGATCTTCTCTACTTCATACTCATAATATTTTTCTCATGCAGACACTCCTGAATCTGATCCTCCCATGACTTCCTCTGCTTTTCCTTCATGCCACTTGGGCTGAAAAATTTTTCTTCGTAAGCATCTCATTCTTTCAACATGCCCAAACCATCAAAGCATATCAGTCTCCACCTTGCTAACAACATTTTGTTTCACATTACACAACTCCAACACATTTTCATTCCATACACGATCAGAACGTGTCTTGCCACAAACCCCCCAGTAACTTATTTCTCTAGCACACAAGCGACTCCTATGTTTCTTCTGTAGTACCAAGGTTTCACTGCCATACATCAGAGTAGGAACAATTACACTTTCATACACAGCCATGCGGGACTCCCTTGAGAACCCATCATTCCTGTGAAAACCTCCCAAGGCAGCTATGACTTTCAATGCAGAATTCACTCTCCTACTAATTTCACCATCCAATTTGTTCTGTCTGTCAAACATGCTTCCTAAATACACAAACTCACTAGCCTGGTCAATCACTGTGCCATTTACACTTACATTACATTCAGTGCTACCAGTTCCTCTCTCAAATACCATAACTTTGGTTTTTCCCTTATTTATACTCAGTTTGAATTTCATGCAAACTTCGTACATTCGGGATAACATACTCTGCCAACAGGACAGTGTCATCAGCATACAGCAATCTGCACACACGCATATCACCAAGACATAAACCAGTATTATCTATTTTGGCATCACGCATACATGCATCCATAAATATATTAAACAGACAGGGTGACATTACACAACCTTGCCTGACTCCTGCACCGACAGCAAACCATTTTGACAAAACACCATTCACCCGTACACAAGCTCTATTACCAGCATACATGGCTTTTACACTATTTAGTAGATTCCCAGTAACACCATATTCATTCAATACCTTCCACAGAAGTGTCCTATTTACTCAGTCATAAGCTTTCTCCAAATCTATGAAGGCAGCAAAAACTTTCTTATCAGCAGCCAGATACTTTTCAATCATCATGCGTAATGCAAAAATTTGATTAGTGCAGCCTTTACCAAGCATGAAACCACTCTGAACATTCCATACTTTCACTGATGTAAGACTTCGTACTTTTTCAATAATGACCTTACCAAACACTTTCCTTGGCACACTCAGTAGGCTAATACCACGATAGTTCTTGCAGTCTCTCTGATCACCTCTTCCCTTATACAAGGGAATAATGATAGCATCCTTCCAATCCCAAGGGACCATTCCTAGTTCCCAGCACAACTGGCAAATTTCAGTTGACCAGTCAATTACAGAGTCACCACCATCTTTCAACATCTCAGCAGTTATGCCATCAACTCCCAGAGCCTTACCATTCTTAAAAGAGTTTAGAGCTTTACACACCACTTTTCTTGAGATCCCTCCTGTGCTTCCCTACTTCACTGTGACATCATCTGCTTCTGCCTCAGAATCCCCTTTGCTTTCTTGATCTAATAACTCACAGAAGTATTCACCCCCATCTTTCACTTAACTAACTGGGCCCCCATATCATTTCCCCAACCCTATTCTTCACACAACTTACAACTTTGTTTCCCCTATTTTTCCTGAGTCTCACGAACTACCAGAAAGTCTTTCATCTTTCCCCCCCCAAAAAAAAAAAAAAAAAAAATTCATGCTTTTCCACCTTCTCCTTCTTATCTTTTGCCTTACTCTGGCAAACCAGCTTAGCTGCTTCACGCTTCTTACAGTGGTATTCATCCACAGAAACTCTGTGTTGCAACATCCCCAAATAGGCATCCTTCTTTCTCTTTACTGCCTCTTTAATCTCACTATTCCACCAACCATCACCTCTATTGTTACCCATTATTGTGGTACCACAGACCTCTTCAGCAGCAGTAACAACACAGTTCTTAAAACATTCCCACTTCTTTTCTACATCCCTCTCACATGACTTCAGCTCCTTCAGTCGTTCTCCGAGTAAGTTACCATAATGCAGCCTTTCAATCTTTATTCTTTCCACCCTAGGCCTCTTCCTGTTACTTTTCCTTTAACCAACATTCAGTTTCACTCGCGACACTACCAAGTAATGATCAGAGCCAACATCTGCACATCTCATCACACGAGTGTCAACAACTAAGTGTTTCAGACGCTGATCGTAGACAACAAAATCTATAACACTCTTTTGACCAAGAGTACGATTTTTCCAAGTATATGCATGGATATACTTGTGGTTGAAAAACGTATTAGATACATACAAACCGTTTTCAATGCAAGGTTCAATTAACCTTTCGCCATTAACATTTACACAAGGAGCATTAAACTTACCCAGAACATTGTCAAAAATTGCATTCTTCACACCTACTTGAGCATTGAAATCCCCTGCTGTTACAACTTTCTATTTAGCACCAAACTGGCTCAAAACAACTTTTAGCTCATTCCAGAAATTCTCCTTCCTATCAGAAGGTTCTGAGTCACAAGGTGCATACACTACAACATTTACTATTCTCTGAAGTTTCACTTTCAGATGTATCCAAAGAATTATCTCACTAATGCAGCTGTACTGGATCAAGTTGTTCTTCATCTTTTCACTTAAAATCACACCTACACCCTACACCAGCTTGTCCTCTAACATTACCCAACACTCCAGACCACACACTCACCGTGCCATTCCCTTCTTCTACCCCAATTTCCTTCTTTTGGTTTCACTTACACACAGAACATTCAATTCATACTTATTCATTTCTTCAATCATCTCATTCATCTTGTCATTTATACCTCTAGTATTCCATACACCAATCTTACACTCACTCAACCGTGATCTCTTTCTTATGCATCTTTCAGAATTTCCAGGTCTATTCCATCATGGACCATTCTTCTCAAGTGTGGTAGGTCCACCGTATCCCACACTTGAATAATTTTTTCATTTCTTTGTGTCTTTTTAATCAGGTAAGTACATCAGTGTGGGGGATTAACCTACAGCTGACTGTTCCTGTTGGTCATTTAACCTAAGGATTCTGGAACAAAATCCAGTGAGTTGGGGTCCTTTCGCCAATGTCACACAGAACTAGCTGGCACCTCTCCAAAATTCACAGAGGCCCTTTTTGCTGTTCTGAGCACTATTGCCCATGGAGCACCCTGAGGAGGCAAACTCATCTCTCTCTTTGTTGCTGGGTCGCATCATTATTACAGGGTTGGTCAAAGAGTCAAGTATCGTGATGAAAACATCAAAGCAAAGAGGCATGGAAAAAATAACGAAACATCCATTACGATACGAAATTGCTAAAAATCATTGTTAGCTATGTCAACTATCGTTCAAAGGGGGTAAAAATAGTATGAATAAACCATGAGAAACAGGAATTACGATAAAAATTTGTTTTTATTGACTTTAAATAATAACTTCTTTGTGTCTTTTTAATCAGGTAAAAAAGGAATTTTCTAAAATCTCTTCAGAATGGTAAGGCTCCAGGAGTTGATGGCATAACTGCTGAGATGTTGAAATATGGTGGTGACCATGTAACTGACTGGTTAACTGAAATTTGCCATGTGGTTTGTGAGTCAAATATTCAATAAATGCTCTACATCAATACATGGCTAATTGCATGGTATTATGCACATTGGTATACAATGTTACTTATTACTGTTTCACACATTGTATTGTTTCATTAACTAAACTAGTTTCAACTCATTATTTTGCGAGTCATCCTCAGTAGCGTATGATGTTTGCGTTTCCAAAGAGGTCGTTGTATCACTGGGTCACTGATCGTTCTCATTATCTGCTGTGTCCTTGTTGCGCATGCGTATTATGGGTGTCCAAACAAACCCACGACCATAATACGCATGCACAACAAGGATACGGCAGATAATGAGAACGATCAGTGACCCAGTGATACAACAACCTCTTTGGAAACGCAAACATCATACGCTACTGAGGATGACTCGCAAAATAAAGAGTTGAAACTAGTTTAGTTAATGGAACAATACAACGTGTGAAACAGTAATAAGTAACATTGTATACCAATGTGCATAATACCATGAAATTTGCCAGTTGTGCTGGGAGTTAGGAATGGTCCCTCGGGATTGGAAGGAGGCTACCATTGTTCCTTTGTATAAGGGAAAAGGTGACCAGACAGACTGCAAGAACTATCGTGGTATTAGCCTACTGAGTGCGCCAGGGAAAATGTTTGGTAAGGTCGTTATTGAAAAAGTACGGGGTCTTACATCAGAGAAAGTGTGGGATGTTCAGAGTGGCTTTATGCCTGGTAAAGGCTGCACTAACCAAATTTTTGCATTACATATAATGATTGAAAAGTACCTGACTGTTGGTAAGAAAGTTTTTGTTGCCTTCATAGATTTAGAGAAAGCTTATGACCGAGTAAATAGGACACTTTTGTTTAAAGTATTGAATGAATATGGTGTTACTGGGAATCTACTTAATAGTGTAAAACCCATGTATGTATGCTGGTAGTAGAGCTTGTGTACGAGTAAATGGTGTTTTACCAAAATGATTTTCTATTGGTGCAGGCTCGCAAAATAAAGAGTGCAGGAGTAAAACAAGATTGTGTAATATCACCATGGCTGTTTAATATATTTACGAATGTGTGCATGCGTGATACCAAAATAGATAATACTGGTTTATGTCTTTGTGATATCCATGTGTGCAGATTGCTTTATGCTGATGACACGGTCCTGTTGGCAGAGAGCAAAAGTGAGTTGCAGAGTATGTTGTCTCGGATGTACAAAGTTTGCATGAAATTCAAACTGAGTATAAATAAGGGAAAAACCAAAGTTATGATTTTTGAGAGAGTAACTGGTAGTACTTAATGTAATATATATAGTGAGACAAGGTGACACCATATCCCCGAAGCTCTTTAATGCCACATTGGAGGGTGTTTTTCAGTCGCTGAGCTGGGAAAACAAGGGGATAAAGATTAATGGAGATTATCTAACCCACCTTCGTTTTGCTGATGACGTAGTCATTTTTGCAACTACTCCATCAGAGCTGCAGAGTATGATCCAGGAACTTGCTGACAAGAGTAAAGAAGTGGGATTAAAAATGAACTTTCAGAAGACAAAAGTGATGTTCAATGCTTTTACAAGAAATGAAGATTTATCGATTGATGGAGAAAAGCTGGAGATAACAGACACGTACGTTTATCTTGGACAGCAGATATCAAGTGAGGGTCACATTGATGAAGAAATTAATCGGTGTACAAAACTTGCCTGGAGAGCTTTTGGAAGAAACAGCATAATTTTCAAGAGCAATATGCCATTATGTCTTAAAAGAAAAGTGTTTGATCAATGCATCCTTCCAGTGCTTACGTATGGTGCAGAGATGTGGACCTTAACTAAAAGAGACATACAAAGGCTGCAGACAACTCAAAGCCGCATGGAGAGGTGCATGCTTGGTGTAACCAGGAGAGATAAGAAGAGGAACTCGTGGATCCGAAAAATGACAAGAGTGGAAGACATCATGATCAGAGTTAAATCCCTGAAATGGCAGTGGGCTGGACATACTGCCAGAAGGACAGATCATCGATGGACAGCCGAAATTTTAGATTGGATTCCAAGGGACAGGAAAAGACCCAGAAGAAGACCACATGGCAGATGGGTGGATGAAATTCGAAAGTATGCAGGGGTGACATGGAGGAGACTGGCACAAGACAGACCGTTGTGGAGGAAACTTGGGGAGACCTTCGTCCAGCAGTGGATTGATAATGGTTGACAATGATGATGATGATGATATCTAAATGGCACAGTGATTGACCAGGTGAATGAGTTTGTGTATTTAGGAAGCATGTTTGACAGAACAAATTGGATGGTGAAATTAGTAGGCGAGTGAATTCTTCATTGAAAGTCATGGCTGCTTTGGGAGGTTTTCACAGGAATGATGGGTTCTCAAGGGAGTCCTGCATGGCTGTATATGAAAGTGTAATTGTTCCTACTCTGATGTATGGTAGTGAAACCTGGGTACTGCAGAAGAAACATAGAAGTCAATTGTGTGCTGGAGAAATGCATTACTTACAGGGGGAGGGTGGCAAAACACCTCCTGATTGTGTTAGGAATGAAGATGTGTTGCAGTTGTGTGATGTGAAGCAAAATGTTGTTAGCAAGGTGGAGACTAATATGCTTCAGTGGTTTGGCCATGTTGAAAGAATGAGTGATGAGATGCTTATTAAGAAAATCTTTTTAGCCCAAGTGGCAGGCAGGAAGGAAAGGCAGAGGAAGGCCAAGGCAAGTCATGGGAGAATCAGATTCAGGAGTGTCTGCATGAGAAAAAGATTATGAGTATGAAGTATAGAAGATCTTGTGTACTGCGTGTGATGGATGTCAGTGAAGCCCGAGTTGTATGTCAAGATCGCTGTAAATGGAGAAGTTTGATACGGCAACAGTAAGTAAAAATTTTCTGGTAGTTCGTATTTCTTTGTGGAGCTAACCACTGAATATCACAGAACAGCTTAGTGATATGTACAATGTATGTAAAAAATAACTTCCACATAAAAAACACCAATGAATCCCCTCAGGGTTTAATTCGCTGAGTATATTGTATATAATTTTGGGTGTTTTGCACATCAATGAAATATGACTTTCCTGTAAAAGAATATAAAACATTATATACATCACTTAAAAATTTAAAAAAATATATTAAATCTGGCCTTTGGGGTTCAGCATGGAGCTTGAAGTGAATGGGATGCTAAATTATCTTGATATCATGCTCCAAAGAAATGGAACATCTATCTTCGATTTCGATGTTTATTATAAACCAACCGCAGTACCGAACCTTGTTCGTCCTGTGCGCTCACACTGGCCAAAAGAGTACAAACTTTCTGCGTTTAGAGCACGTATCTATAGAACGTATAACGTACACAAATTTAACTACCTACATAATAAGGAAATTGAAAATATTTATAGCAAAGGTCTAAAGGCTGGATATAAGAAGGATGACATAGACAGAATACATAGAACTGTAAGAAATTCTATAATGTCTGCAGTAACAAAACCAACTAGTAAGACAATGAGATACGCAGGATCCATCACATATATCCCAGGCTTTACATATTGGTGGAGGAATTTATTATGTAAGTGTATCCAATAGCAATGAAATCACCAACCCCATCATCACATATAATAACAAGCTGCAAGGAGAGACAATGTTAGAAAAAAAGGTGGGTGCACATACTATGCCGCTGGTGTATCCTGACAATACAGGAAAGATATACATGGTTGAGTCACATTATTGTGACCACCAGCTAATATCCAGAGTAACTGCCATGTGCAGCATGGACAGCAGCTAGATGGGCTTGAAGTGACTCAGTAAGGTGCTGGAAGGTGTTCACAGGTATGTGGAGCCATGGTGACTGCAGTGCATCTGACAGCTGCTGGAGGGTGCGTGGTGGTGGATCCATAGAACCAACAACACGATCAAGGTGGTCCCCACAGATTCTACATTGGATTTAAGTCTGGGGAATTAGGGGGTCAGGGAAGTACTGTAAAGTCTTCATCGTGCTCTTCCAACCACTCTCAGACATTTCTAGCTGTGTGACACGTCACATTGTAGTGCTGGAAGATCCCATCCGCACCAGGGAAGACAATCAGCATGTATGGGTGTACATGGTCTGCAAGGATGGATTCATAATGAATTTTGGTCCATAGTGCCTTCCACAGGTATGAGTGGACCCAGAGAATGCCACAAAAACATTCCCCAGACCATAACGCTGCCCCAACCTGCTTGTGTTCTTCCAGCAATAGTTGAAGAGTGTTTGTTCTCCCATGTTTCTTGCTTTATATGCCAACGTCCATCCGTTCGATGGAGCAGAAAATGTGACTCATTGGAGAAGGCAATCCTTCGCCAATCTGTGTAGGTCCAATTCCAATACTGCTGTGCAAATGCAAGCCTTTTCTGCTGATGCACTTTCGTTAGCATAGGTGCAGTGACCATCCGTCTGCATCGGAGCTTCTTACGCAGCAGGGTTCACTGAACTGTCATTTTAGATTTTAGACACACTTCTGGTAGCCCCAGGTCTATTTGGCCAGTGAGTTGCTCCACTGTAGCATGTCAATCGGCCCTCACACACACCTTTAAAGCCGACGTTCACCTCTCACATCAATGGCACGTGGTACTTCGCAGTTTCCATATCGCTTATTGGCAATAGTGCCATTTCTCCAATCATGATACACTTTAACCACAGCAGCACACAAACAGTTCACAAACTGCACTGTTTCAGAAATACTGCCACCCTTGGCCTGAAAGCCAATAATCATCCCTTTTTGCAAATCTGATAAATCACTCTTTTTATCTATGACAGCAATGAGTGATATATTTTCAGAATGCCTACAGCACACCTTATATACCCTTCAAGCCAGCTCACGACACGTGCTTTCTTTCATTGGCTATGCACTGTTAACGTCAAAAGTAGGAGGTGGTCACAATAATGTGACCACCTCCTACTTTTGACGATTTTTATTTTAAATTCATTTCATTTTCTCTTCTAGAAAAGAAACCTTCAACATTATGCAGTGTGCATCAACTTGCTCCAAGTCACTTTCATTAAGGCTGTATCTTTCATATTCATAAATATGCCAGTTTTATATGGATTAGAAAATCACTATATTTCCCCATTTCATCAAAATCAGCTACAAGGATTTTAGCAATAACTTGGCTTTTCTTTATGACAATTGAGGAATTGTTAACTTTAATCTCTAGTCCAAAATAGTAAACATTTTCAACCTTTTAATCTGTCTTCTATTTATTTATTTTTTTAGGCTAGATCTCGAAATAATGAAATGTTGAGTCACCTGCTTATCAAACAATTAATTTTATTCATACTAAGTGCTAATTTCTCAAAGAAACCACTACAACAATGCTTCTACATTAACATAGTAGATGACTTTCTATTTTTATTCCAGTTTTTGTTATTCATCAATACTGTTTCTTCAGTCAAAATCAGTGCGACTGACTGGCAGATACGATTTAGATGACTGATTACTCAAAGATATTCTGGATGGGTCTTAGACTGTTTACTTATTCAACTGTTATCAGTGAACATAAGTTACTAACTTGTGCCTTTAACTTTTTTTCTCACATAGTTTATTTGCTCATCTAAGACCCACCCAGAATATATTTGCTACACAAATAAGGGGTCACAAAATTGGATTTTACACATGCAATTCATTTAGATTTCACACACTACAGTAGGTTCTAACATGCTACTAGAAGAAGAAAAAAATAACATGAATGGCTGTACTACACTTTTTTCTTCTAGATAGGAAAATGGAAATACATAAAAAGTCATACTTGTAACTAAATGAAAAGAAGCACTAACCTTTTTATCAGGCAAAGTTTCTTTTTGTAAAGGACCTGTTTCTTTTGCAACAGATTTTGATCTAGATGTTTTCTCAGGCAATGCATAGTTAGGAATTGCCTTTGGCATAGCAAAGGCAAATTTTGAAAATAGTGTGGTAACATCGGTGCAAATTTTTTTGCATGCACGTTGACCATTACATTCATACAATGGTCCATTAGTCCCATCACTGTAACAGAACCTTCTCAAATGCCTGTGTTGCACATTTAAACCAACAACAAATGCAGTTCCCTGTAGTTGTAAATTTAAAAGATTTTGTTAACAAGGTTTTTATTCAATATATCAACAATGCATTTATACACTTCATGAAAATACAGTTTTTTGCTTAATTTCAATATGCCATACACATTCTGAGATACAGTGTCAGTTTTGAATAATAAAAAAAAGGAGTGCACAAATGCGTGCCTGCACATCTAACAATTTCAATATTGATACAGGTATGGAATTCTTGCCACAAATTTTGTGACATACTGACAAAACATGGCTGGAATACAAAATATTCTAAATTCTCAAAGTCAATAGTTTTGTTGTTGTTTTTTAATCAAAACTTATAAATTTTGTTTCCCTTGGGTCACTGTTAAATCAACAAATTTTAAGAAAACATTTTGCCTCACCATTTTTTATTTTGATCAAATTTGGTAGGATATGCATCAATCTATCAATCTTCTGGACCACAAAACATCTTTTTTAATTATTATATTTGCACTTTTAAGGTATTAAACCCCTGCAAAGTGCGCATAGTTTACATGCAATTCATAAATGAAATACTATTAAAAAGCACCAATCACTTACCCTAAAGATCATGGTAATTTCTATCGACAACACACTTCCAGCACGTCAATTATCGTAATGTTGTTGGCCTTCAAAGGTTTACAGACATCTTGCTTACGCTTCCTTCTTCCGGGGATGAAACATCGTATTTTTTTTTTTTTAAGCTATATGAGATGTAACTATAAGCTTGTCAATTCCATGAAAACCACACAAGCATACTACTCATTCATACAATTCAATTAAAAAACTATGTACATATTTACACAACCTTACATTCCTAGGCGGTTAAACCTTTGTCAACTGTGAGTAACAAACTGCTCCATCTGTTTCAAAACCCCTGTCACTCCCAATGCAAGTGTCACACTCATTCAGCCCCTCACACACAATCCTCTAGCGCTTTCAACAGACTACTGTCGTCATCAGGAGGCAGGTGTGTCTCACCCGCCCACCACAGCTCAAGTGAGCAGAGCCATCGAGGCACGGGCTTCAGTCGCAATCTCTGCATCTTTGTGTCTCTGGCGCCATCTATTGTCATTGCTGCTCTTTTTTCTTTTTAAGCTGTTGTTCAATTTTTATTAGGGCCTTCCATTGTTCATTTAAGTTGCTAGGCTCATTAATGTTGCATAATCTTGATCTGTTTTTTTCAATTAACACTGACTCTGCAATTCTTAACTGCCTTTTGTTTTTACAGCTCTTAATAATTTTAATATCCTCAAACCTTGGACATTGTTGATTTTCCATACAGTATTGGGTTAATGCTGTCTTAGCTTCTTTTTATTCCAATTATTTATATGCTGGTTCAATCTATACTTTAATTTATTCTTGGTGCTGCCTATATATGACACAGGTGGTTGCTGGTTTATAGGGATTTCATAAATTCCTGTAGGGGCAATACCATATGTAGAAAATGTTTCAGCAGAAATTAATAAAGTTTGTGGCAAGTATGACATACAGGTAGGAAATCAGGTACTTACTGTAAAAAATTTAGTGATCAAAAATGAAAAAATCAGCCAATTAGATAGAGCAGGAATTTATGAAATCCCTATAAACCAGCAACCACCTGTGTCATATATAGGCAGCACCAAGAATAAATTAAAGTATAGATTGAACCAGCATATAAATAATTGGAATAAAAGAAGCTAAGACAGCATTAACCCAATACTGTATGGAAAATCAACAATGTCCAAGGTTTGAGGATATTAAAATTATTAAGAGCTGTAAAAACAAAAGGCAGTTAAGAATTGCAGAGTCAGTGTTAATTGAAAAAAACAGATCAAGATTATGCAACATTAATGAGCCTAGCAACTTAAATGAACAATGGAAGGCCCTAATAAAAATTGAACAACAGCTTAGAAAGAAAAAAAGAAAAAAGAGCAGCAATGACAATAGATGGCGCCAGAGACACAATGATTCAGAGATTGCGACTGAAGCCCGTGCCTCGATGGCTCTGCTCACTTGAGCTGTGGTGGGCGGGTGAGACACACCTGCCTCCTGATGACGACAGTAGTCTGTTGAAAGCGCTAGAGGATTGTGTGTGAGGGGCTGAATGAGTGTGACACTTGCATTGGGAGTGGCAGGGGTTTTGAAACAGATGGAGCAGTTTGTTACTCACAGTTGACAAAGGTTTAACCGCCTAGGAATGTAAGGTTGTGTAAATATGTACATAGTTTTTTAATTGAATTGTATGAATGAGTAGTATGCTTGTGTGGTTTTTATGGAATTGACAAGCTTATAGTTACATCTCATATGGCTTAAAAAAAAAAAAAAAAACGATCTTTCATCCCCGAAAGAAGGAAGCGTAAGCAAGATGTCTGTAAACCTTTGAAGGCCAACATTATGATAATTGACGTGCTGGAAGTGTGTTGTCGATAGAAATTACCATGATCTTTAGGGTAAGTGATTGGTGCTTTTTAATAGTATTTCATCTTTTTTAATATTTTTTAAAAAATTCTCTTCTGCGATATAGGCAGTTGTTCACTACACAGACAGGCAAAAAATGCCAATTTAGAATTATTTTCTGAAGGCTGTAGGAATTTTCATTTGAAATAGCAGGAAGGTCAGGCAGAGCTCATTGGAAAGCTTAAAGAATGCATTTATTTTTGCAGTCTGAATTGCATTTAAAGCTTCAACAGAGATTTTGGGAAGTTAAAGCTTAAACAGAGATTTTGGGACTTAAATGTACATTCCTGAACTGATTTTTTTATTTTTAAGCAAAAAAAAAAAAAAATACAGTGAAGGATTTTGAGTGACACACCAATTTTTTCCCCCTATTATACTTTTGTATGAGTAGAAAAAGGAGGGAAAAATTGAGCTGTTACTGGTAGTCCTTCACCATGAAAAATTGCTTAAACTTAAATTTTTAAAAATGTGTTGTTTCAGAGCTCTAAAAAGTCACGTGGAACAAATGATAAAAATTTGAAAATGCCAGGATGAAAAGCCCTTATAGTGTACTTCAAAACGAAACAGAAATCATCTTGTTACTCAAAGCAGTACCGGAGCAACAAGCCTTTGAAGTAACAAGAAAACAACACTCAAACACTACTGAAAATGAGGCTAAGCAGACAGGATAATTACCAGAAGAAATTTTGTATTAGGCTAACAAATTTAATTTGTAGTCAAATAATTTGCAAAGATATAATAAGATGAAAAAGTGAAAGAAAGCTTACTTTTTTCTGAGTAGCACTTAAGTTTATCATGCCATGTTTTCATTCAGCAAAGTTGACAAGTGTTGATTCAGCAATGTCGACAGGTGTATATTGGGCTGCTGACCCATCAGAAAAGTAAACCACTGTTTCTAGTTGAGAAAGGGATGATTTTAAACTGTCAATGAGTAATTTTTTAAAGACAAACAAAGCTATGCTTTTGTGATCCAATGAATCGCTGATTACACAAAAGCAACAATTTCTTATTTCAATTTCTTTTTACGAAGGGATGCACTGTTGCCTGGTTACTTCACCAATGGTATGATTGCACCTCATCTTTTACTATGAAAGAAATTTTTTCAGAAAAGTCCCCCAATTGTATGCATTCATCCTCTTGCAGACTCGTCTTTCTTGTGTAAGGAATTCTGCTTGTTTCTTTGCAATAAAATGATGGACTTTAAGCTGCTCAAACTTTTCCACTTGCCTCTCCAAGCACTCTTTGAATGGAAGAACACAAGCAGATAACTCATGCGGTCTGTTGAAACCCACTTTTTAAATTTAATTTCTTTCTCATGTTTTATGAAACCTTCCCATTCTTCTTCAAGTACTGTGCACAACCCATACTCCATGGGCATTCACTACACTTTGACAACATGTATGACTCATTCAATATTGCCGACTATACAGGTAAGGAGATGTTTGTCGTCCATGCCTAATTTCATGCCTGAAAGTATCAGTTTTACATTTTGGTGTATGATGCACATACAGACAGTATGAGTGCTTGATGCACCAGTTAAGACACAAAATTTGGGTCTCAGGTCTGAAATTTTTCATGATTAGGTACTTTTTTTTTTTTTTTTAAAGCTGGGTAAAGCTCCTTAAGGTTACACAAGATTATCCTTTTTTGAATGTTAACCTTTACTCTGTTAGATCGCCTAACAGACACACAATCTTTTTTCCCTGACATCAATCTGCTGTACTCATCATTTTCATAGAAGTCTTGTACAGTTCTGATTGAAACTTGATTAAGTTTATTGCTAGCCCTTTTTTCTCCAATTTGTGGCAAAATCCCATTCTTACTTATCAAACTTTTTTAGTGGCAGACTAAGTATTGACTGATGTTAAATTCGCTCTGAACTTAACTAATACTCCAGCTACTAGGAGCTAAACTCAAAATGCTGACTTTATCTTGAGTAGATAAAACAACTTTTTTTTTTTTCAGCTTGTGAATCAATTGCTTATACCCATTCTCTAAACCATCATTCTTGTTCATAGAAAATTCCACATTATCAGTTGATATGTTCAACTCAAAAAACTTACTTTTCTACTACAGATTTAGTTATTTTTCTAACTTTCCTCTTTAACACAGTCTAGATTCACCTGAGCACTTCTGCACCTTGACAGGAGAAATGCCAATGGCCGAACAAGTTCATTAACTGACTCAACAAGGACAGCTGCAGATTCATAAATGTCTGAACATTCACCTTCAATACTGGCTTCTGTGTCTTGTTTTAGGTTTTGAATTTAAACATTTTGTGCACAATGCTTTCCCTGGGATTGAGATCAGCTCAGGATTGCAGGTTGCAAGGAGATTTTTTGACAGGTTCTGAATGTACGCTGTAGGGGTCAGAACAAGATTTTCCATAAATATGGAAAAGTACCTATCTAAAAATTCAGCCTTATGAAAAGTGCAAATATTTTTTATATCAGTACACCCAATTTTAAATGAAAATAATATTTTTGTCCTTCAGTGATCTCAGAAATAGTATGGAGTACTGAAGATCTAGAGTATGATAATTTATGACATACTTCTCCCTTAAAAAAAACAAAAACAAAAAAAAAACAAGAACACTCCATCATTTAATATTAGTATCACCAGCATGGGCTTAAACATTTTCACATTTAACTGTATAAACATAATTTAACTGCTTTTTCCTACACTTCAAAATAAGAAAAGAAAAAATTGATATTGCACCTAGGTAAAAAGACAACACTGTTCAATCCAGTGAACAGTGCATGTCCAGACAAGCTTAAACCAGAACTTCAAAAGCATTTCCTTTGCCTCATATTTTCTTACTGCTGCTACCCACCTAAAACTATAATGAATAAAAAAATAAAAAATAAATAAAATTACATAGCTGGAATGCTACTTAAAAATACTTTAAATTTAAGACAATATATTATATGTATTAAATATATATGTATTGTACCAGATTTAATATAAAATATTTATAAACTATATATTAACAACAAACATGTAGTTTCAATATACATGTAATAATGTTTTAAGTAGTATCTGATGAACATTTTGTACTTTTGAGTAAATTTTGTGGGCAGTTATTGTCTTCTTAGCCTAATTTTTAGTAGTGATCGAGTGATGTTTTTTTCGTTACTTCAAAGGCTTGTTTGTTCTGGTACCTCTTTGAGTAACAAGATGATTTCTGTTTCGCTTTAAAGTACACTATAAGGGCTTTTCATCCTGGCATTCTCAAATTTTTATCATCTGTCCTACATGACTTTTTAGAGCTCTGAAAATTTTCAAAGTTTAAGCAATTTTTTTTTTTTTCACGAAGGACTACCAATAACAGCTGAGGTTTTTTTTTTCCTGCACGTACCACTCATATGCAAGTGTAACAGGGAAAAAAACTGGCCTGTTACTCAAAATCCTTCACTGTATTTTTTAAGTCTAAAATTACAAAAATCAACAGTTTATGAATGAAAATTTAAGCCTTAACTTTAAATGTAATTCAGACTGCACAAATAAAAAACTGCATTCTTTAAGATTTGCAATGAGCTCTACCTTACATTCCTTCTATTTCAAATAAAAATTCTACAGCCTTCAGAAAATAAGCCTAAAATGGCATTTTTCGCCTGTCCGTGTAGTGAGCAACTTAACTGCCTATATCTCAGGAGAGAATTTTTTTTTAAATATAAAAAAAAAATGTTTTGTGGCCCAGAAGACTGGTACATATCACCTACCAAATTTCATCAGAATCAAAAATGATGACACAGCCCATTTGTTGATTTAACATGGAATGTCGACCCTCTTACTAAAGTACACTGATTTCGTAATAACAATGGTTATTGCAAAATGCCAAAAAGTTCATAAATGAATTCTTGTAGAGTGAAAATTAAAAAAGCATTTTGTTTCCAAAAAACTAATAATATATTCTCAAAGTCTATAAAATCACACAACACATCTAATTCATCTAACATGGTAGCCATAAAGTATACATACACACCAATGTGGCTTGACACCATGTTTTGTGGAGCATTTCAATTTGAAACATCACAGCAAGCAATGAGATAAATTGTTATGTAAGGGCTGACATATCACCATAAACAATGTGAATGAAAATGCTGCAAAGCAGGTACATATTGTATCTATGAACTTTGGGGGGGGGGGGGTTTCAGGACTCTTCCAAGCAATGGCTCAATACTGGTGCACTCTTAAAAGACAAATAAGTGTGACAAGTACCAGTTGAGCAATTCTGGAGTACTCATGCAGCAAAGTAATAGTGTGATTTAATTTGGATATGTTTATGGATATCGCATTTTTTAAACTTTATTTCAAAACTAATTGATGAATTTAAACTTTGTACTGAAGAAACATGGTACTAATTTACCTAATACTGAATTTTTACAGCTAGGAGAGGATAAATGATATCACTCAGTTTTTTTATTGGGATTACATTATTCTACTGTGCCTCAGTGCCAGTTGCATCCCAAACCTAAGTTTTGTGCATGGTATAGATATCTTCTCTAGCAGGTTCTCACTAAACACAGAATTTCATTAAACTTTTTACTTTGCTTTCCCTTGTTAAATCAGGGGATTTCATAAAAATTTGATCATTAAAATGATCAAATTAATTTTGAATTAACATTATACCAAACTAAAGTTCTTATTTTGCCCATTAAACCCAGTGTAACTCTAAATATAAACTTGTTGTAAGGGGGTTCTGCTTCATATAAAAATTAGGGTTTTATTGAATGACTTCTTGAAAATAACTTTTTTGCGATATGACGTGGTAGCACAAGCTGCACTGCTTCCAAAAACTAACTAACTAGATATTTCTTCAGCAAGCATTTTAATAACTTGTGACAATATCTTCAGAAGGAGTCAGACACCTTGCCAATTCAACAGTGCCTACCAGGCTCCTCCTTTTAATTGTTGCAAAAAGGTGTCTAGTATCCCCCTGAGGTAGACAAGACAGGTCAGCAGATTTTTAGTTTCTTACCAGCACTTTTTTAATTGCAAATAGTTTTGTTGCAATTCTAAAAAAATAAATAAATAAAGACCTTTTTTTCTAATCATTTTGGCCTGTAGCTCTTGTGATGCACATATATCATGTTATTTTTCTTCCAGAAATGGTTTACTACAGCAGTTACCACGGCTCTGAAATCCTGCGGTATTGAAGATGCATACATTAATATTATTAATAACATCTATGAAAATGCAAGTGCAAAGATTCGGCTGTTTGAAAATACAATACACATAAAAATTGGAAAGGGAGTGAGACAAGGTGACACCATATCTCCGAAGCTCTTTAATGCCACATTGGAAAATGTCTTTCAATCACTGAACTGGGAAAACAAAGGGATAAAGATTAATGGAGATTATCTAACCCACCTTCGTTTTGCTGATGACGTAGTCATTTTTGCAACTACCCCATCAGAGCTGCAGAGTATGATCCAGGAACTTGCTGACAAGAGTAAAGAAGTGGGATTAAAAATGAACTTTCAGAAGACAAAAGTGATGTTCAATGCTTTTACAAGAAATGAAGATTTATCGATTGATGGAGAAAAACTGGAGATAACAGATACGTATGTTTATCTTGGACAGCAGATATCAAGTGAGGGTCACATTGATGAAGAAATTAATCGGCGTACAAAACTTGCCTGGAGAGCTTTTGGAAGAAACAGCATAATTTTCAAGAGCAATATGCCATTATGTCTTAAAAGAAAAGTGTTTGATCAATGCATCCTTTCCAGTGCTTACGTATGGTGCAGAGACGTGGACCTTAACTAAAAGAGACATACAAAGGCTGCAGACAACTCAAAGCCGCATGGAGAGGTGCATGCTTGGTATAACCAGGAGAGATAAGAAGAGGAACTCGTGGATCCGAAAAATGACGAGAGTGGAAGACATCATGATCAGAGTTAAATCCCTGAAATGGCAATGGGCTGGACATACTGCCAGAAGGACAGACCATAGATGGACAGCCGAAATTTTAGATTGGATTCCAAGGGACAGGAAAAGACCCAGAAAAAGACCACATGGGAGATGGGTGGATGAAATTCGTAAATATGCGGGAGTGACATGGAGGAGACTGGCACAAGACAGACCGTTGTGGAGGAAACTTGGGGAGACCTTCGTCCAGCAGTGGATTGATAATGGTTGACAATGATGATGATGATGATGATGATAGGATCATAACTGATACCTCACTGCCTTAACAATGGACCGATATATATATACCCTGTTAAAAAATTTAATTTTTTGGCAAAAATTGCTACTATTCTACATTAAACAAGAACAAAAAAAAAAAAAAAAAACACTTATTCAATTTTCAATGTTTATTTCACCAGAATTTTGTATGAACAGGTGCTAGTCCAATTCCCACACCAGGATGATAAATATTCAAGTTTCTTGCAGAGTTCACCACACAGATACTAATTACTTAATGACATTTCTAACACATAAATCTGTTACCACAGTGCTACTGCATAATTTCAAAATTGAATATTAATTTTCAATGTTGCCACTTATTTACATCACCGAAAATAATTTCTTAAACATTTGCATCATGTGGTAGGTCAGCAGAACATAAGAAAAATAGTAAATTATACAGGGTGGATCAAAATTACCTGCCAGTTTTTTTTTAGAAAAATAACAGAAATGATTGTAGCAATTAACATAAAACATTAAAAAAACCAAGCAAACCAGAATTATCTTTTTACAAATCACAATTTTACAAATGTTCCATGTGGCTGATATGTATAATGCGCCAAAGTCCCACCTATAACAAATTTCATCCCATAACCTGAAAAGAATGTCTTTATTTACAGTAACAGCAGCTTATACAATCATTTATAGAAAACATCAGCTAGCACAAATTCTGGGAAACTCGGAGGATACCAGGTTAGTTATTTTTTACCTATCCAAGCAATGACAAATTTTAAGTCTAGATAATCCCTCATATATAAAAAGAAGTGTGGTAGTGCTTCGTTTTACTAAAAAATACCTTGGGCTTACAAATTGGTATCCTCTTCTAGCTGTGGTACAAAGAATTGCTGCAGCATGTCCATGTAAATGATAACAGAAAGCATTTTTTTAAAGGGGGGGTTCGCTACAGAGAAATAAAATATTCCGTAAATCTTATTACAAAACAAAACACATTCACTTTGGGATGGTTGCATTTAGGCTGCATGGGACAATGTGTGTTTTCCATTCCCCATATGTACATGTTATCGCTGTTTGCCTGGCTGATGATGTGAAGTGTAGTCTCGTTGCTAAAGGCAACTCTCGTGTGAAAGCCCTTTTCTGACTTATCCGCTCGCTCATGTTGTTACAGAATACATACCAGCACTTCTGGTTGCTGTTCGACATTGCATGAAGTAGCTGCAGACTGTATGGCTTAGGGCTCAGTCATTTACGCAAGATAGACCACATATTTTCTTTTGCACTTGAATTTCCATGCTTTTTGCCTGCTTGATTTATGTGGACTGTTCAGATATGCTGTCTGCACATGTTTCACTTTAGCTTTGGAAAGAGTTGGCTGGCCTTGACTTTATTCACAGTGTGCTAAACATCTGGTCAATACCAAGCTCAAATGTCAATTGGCAATGAAAGAATGTGCAGGAAAGGAAGATTCTTTTGATATTTTCATTTAAAAAGCCACTGTACTGCAATAACAGAAATGACTCTCATATACCACAAAACACAAGTTGCATGCTCATGGCCAGTAAAGTCTGCCATTTTGGATTTCTGACTGCACTAATGCCATCTGTTTCAGATCATGACAACCAAACTGGGTTTTCAAAAATACTTAGGTTTCTTTCAATACAATATCATTTGTTTTAAGTTAATTTCCGCAATCTTTCCCAAGTCATCGTTTTTTTAACAGGCTGCTATTTTTGTTTGGTCTACCCTGTACACAAAGTCAAGGTTTAAAAAGGGGGGGGCAAAAAAGTGTGGTCACCAATCACAAGCTCATTCATGATTTTTTCTATTCCAGCTTATGAACATGTGTTTTCTAATCACATATCAACACCATCATTAACCATTCTCAATCTACTGCTGAATGAAGGTCTCCCCAAGTCTTTTCCACAACTTTCTATCATGAGCAATTTTCTTCCATGTCATTCCAGCATGCTACTTTATCCACCCAACTCCCATGAGGTTTTCCTCTGGGTCTTTTCCTGTCCCTTGGTATCCAGTCAAATATTTTAGAGTTTAACAGTGGGGAGTTCTTCTAGTAATATGTTTAGCCCATTGCCATTTGAGGGTCTTAGATCAGGATGCCATCTGCTCCTGCCATTTTCCTGATTAATGAGTTCCTTTTCCTTCTCTTTCTTGGTTACACCTTCTCTGAGTTGTCCTGGGATATAACTACTGGAGGGGCAGGGAGAGGTTGCCTTCCAAGAATGGTATGCTAGGGGCATAAATTCATGCTCTATGAGGGGGTAAAAAATAGAAATGTGCAGTGTGAGAATAAATTAACTGAAAATTGTATCTCAATAAGCAAGTTATATAATTTAGTATTTTATTTCAAAAACTTTAGTTAGTCACATATAGTATTCTGCACGGCTAACCAGGGTACAGAGATGCAAACTTTGTGAGGTGCGGACCCTTCATATGCATGAAAGAATTGTCCGAAAAAGTGGAGAGAGGCATGCAAAACAATATGTGGATATGCTTAACCTCCATGACCTTTTTGAATACACCATGGAGATGAAGAGCTAATTAGTCACTGTGCTCCGCTGCAGAAAGCTTCTCTGGGCATTCATATAAACCCTAAGTGGAATCTTCCTGCGCCCCCATTCTGAAAGCATCTTCTTATTACTTTCACTATCTGATACTCATTT
Organism: Macrothele yani; assembly: GCA_039090855.1. Taxonomy (NCBI): domain Eukaryota; kingdom Metazoa; phylum Arthropoda; class Arachnida; order Araneae; family Macrothelidae; genus Macrothele; species Macrothele yani. Next base: position 194,668,021 of record CM076990.1, read on the forward strand.
GTTCTGTACTGGTTCATTTTCTATGCATTTCTGTGGAGTGCTGTGTTTCCTGCATTCATACAAGTTTTACATTTTACTTGATATTCACAATTACTGGCTTTTGGTTATTTATCTAGTTTTCACATTTTTAGTAAAATTATATCAAAAATTGGAAGTGAAATTTTCAAACAAGCATAATACTTTCCTACAACGAATGTATGAGAAAATAAAAACTGTTTAGTCTTCGAGTGGAAATGGGGAACTTTTGAACTCAAAGGGGTGTAACTTCAAAGTCTTGCCCTCCCCCTTCCCAAATATGAAAAGCTTGCTCCAGCCCTGGAGGAGTCCACAGCCTCTGTATTTGCAGTGATCTCCTTTCCTTACAAAACAAATAAACCCACATCCAAGAAATTTCCATCTATCATTTTTTCTGATCTGAAATAATCACCAGCTTATTAAAAAAATTGAAGATAAACAAAGTATCAGTTATCTCACGTCATCTGCTGTACGATCTTTAAAATTCACTAGTTACATTCTCTACCATCCATCATTAACCTACAAACTTGTCAAAATCTTTCAAACTCATTGGTACAAGTCAGCCATCACCTATCTCTAACTACTATCCAATTAACAACTAAAAACAGAGATTCACTGAACTCCTTAGGTTGTCCTGGGTGCAACGCATCTTTGCTTCAACATACTGTTGATAAAAATGTTATAACGCCAGCACAATTGAGTGGAACATAAAAGAGTTATCGAGAAAGGCCTCCCATCTAAGTCTTTTTTCACTTGTAATATAATATACTTCTGCAATACCAAACTGGAATAACATCAAAACAATTGAACCATTTACTAACAAAATTGCCTTATGCAACTGAGAAGGTATCAAAATATTATTGAATATAAACTCTTGAAATTCAGAAGCACCTCTCAATATTTCCATTATTTTTAAACTTCTTCAGGCAACTTTTCAATAAGACCCACCACATTAACTCTTGGTATCAGTTTGACTAGGGCTGATGTTCGCCATAGATCTTACAGCAAATCTATTGTTAAATATTATACACAACAAATAATTAACATGAAAAGATCCTTCATTAATTCTCAAATTTAGAGATGTTAACAATAAATCACAACAAAAATGATAAGGAAATTAAGTAACTACAATTCTGAGGATATACACGAAAATAACTTACAATTAAGCCTATGGTTTCTATCCAGGCTGGATTTAGCATATAACAATATTGTGGATCCTCCCAAAATGCATGTTCCTGTTTGTGTGTATGTTGCTTCCTTTGATCTTTGCCAGATTTTCTATATATAATTAAAAGTCAAATAATAGAAATAAGTTAGTTATAATAACTTATATCACTAACATCAAACAGCAAATGAGTGAATTTGATCAATTCCAAACCAGAAATGTATATATATCTTCCACATGATATGGTCATTAAATAAAATTTTCAAAATTAACCTCGCAATAAACATGTCACAATATAGTCAACTGTCAACATAATCAATAAATTAGTTTAAACTTCTGAGCAGCCAGCTACTTCGTATAGCTGAGCATAAAGCAGCTATAAAAAATTGCTCCAACAAGACTGGATTAGATAGGCATGTTAGAGAAACTGGGCACAGCATGGATTGGAATTCCCTTAAAGTAATCAGTTTCCAAAGCAATTTCCAAAAAGAAAACTGAAAGAAGGAATAGAGATTGAGAAAAATCAAAATTCCATCATCAATGACTGCAAAGGATTTTCCCTGCCTAACATCTGGCAGGATTTGTTGAAAAATAACCTAAACCGTCAAGGTTAACCGTAACCGTCAAGGTAAACCGTAACCATGAAAGTGACAACAACAAGACAGCCTGAAGAAGGAGAAGAGTTTTCTCCGAAAATTTGCTATTAATGAAAAAATTTCCTAGTAAATTCCCATAAGTTGCTTTAGATTACAAACAAGTGTACGATAAAAAAAAATCCAGTTACAAATTAATGAAAGATCAATGATGCCCATCAGGGCGCAATTTTGACCGGAGTTAGTAGCAAATTGCTAGCAAGCAAATGCATTTTGCTAGTTATAAATAGTGGTTCTAGCAAAAATTGCTAGTGGAAAAATTTTGAATGCTTTAGTGTGAAATGTAAAGCGCCAATTGCATTGCATGTGTGGAATTAAGGTCTGCACCATGAAAAAAATTTGGCAGTGGCATGCTGGAAAAACATCAACAGCTGTGCGTTCCTTCCCCAAAACTTGTTGAATGACTAACTGTAGCTCACTCCTGGGTGAAAGCTGGGAGGCATTGCCAAGACTGAATTTCTTTTCACTCTAAATCCCCCCCCATGGTAAACCGTAACAAATTAGGCACTATGCTCACATTTGCCTCCTTTATCTAAAAGGTGGCAAATGTTTTACTGCCTTTTTCTGGAAGTAAAATTCTCCCCAGCTTCCAACCCTGTCTACCCAACCTGCCAGAATCGCATCTGCTGTTCACTGTTTCAGTAGGAGTAAAAATGTTGTAATCTTTTCAACATTACAATGTGGCAGTTACAGGGGTGAAATCAAAATCTGTCATGATTGACTAATGGAGGGACATTTTAAAGTTTCTTTTGTATAATGTTAATAAACTATCGCTAGTAGATAATGCAATTTTCTAGCAAAATAAGGCCACTAGCAAATGTTGCTACAGCTTAAAAAGCAAAATCATGGTCTGATGCCCATATAACCCCTCAACATGATTTTGAGATTACATAATTTTTGAAATATATATATTTATTTTTAAATATAATTCCTTAAATTAATCAAGCAGTTTTGGCAGCTGAATATCTTTTCTTGCATTTTTAGCTTAAAACCAATAACTTCTAAAAAAAAAAAAAAAAACAGATTCAGCACCAGGCTACAGCTACCAAAAATTAACAGCTATTAAGGCATATATTTTCAAGCTACATCTGCAGAACTTGTCAACAGAATGGCCCTATGCTTACAAACTGACATACTCATTACATCTGACTTGACTTAGTCAAACAATATACATTTTCTGTATCAAAACTTGACTCAAGATCAAGTCCCTTAGTTCAGTTGCCACATCTCAACATGGAAAAGGCTAAATCTTTCTCCACCCTTCATTTGTTTCTTGAACTCATATCCTCCTGCAGACAGATGACATATGCACATCTCTGCATCAACCCTCCACAGGACAACAAAAAGTCTGCATCAAGATAAGACCACCACAATCAAAATTGAAGGATGCAAGTTGATTGTAAGATCCTCTAGCTCCCAGGTCACAAAAAATAATTGTAAATATGTATGTATATATTCCAATTAGTAGTTCTAATTCTGACTATTATATAGCTCTAATCATTCTACTATTCTCTTTTACATGCAATATTTCAAAGTAACTTGTACAAAATTCTAGCAGATAATGTTTACCTTGGCATTCCTTTCTAGCGATGGGAACATTTCACGCACGTGTTTTCCGGTCTTTGTTGATGTTATTGTCCTAAAGTCCGTTGTATGCGATGACTGGCTTTACTTCTCACACTTTTCGCTGGGTATACTCATTGGATCTTTGCCTTAGGATTCCAAACACATCAATTTTTACCGTTCTTTATACTCGAAATTTTCGCCCATCCTCTGGGCATCCTCAAGAGCGTGGCGACTTTACCACCAATGTTCGTGGTTAGCTTCGCGCTAATGGAGTCCGATACTCCTTGTTGCCATTCATCAGATATACTTTCCTGGATATATTTCATTATCAAGCCCGGCTGGTGCCATCTATGTTTCATTAAAAACAACTTTTTTTTTTTTTAATTTCTTCTCCTATCCTGGTTTTTTTGTCTTTTTTGCCAGTTTTTCTTTTGTTGTTGTTCTTCTTGTCTTATTAGTTCTTTCCACAGGCCCGATAATGTGCTAGGGTCGTTCTGGTTACATACCCTTGCTTTATTTTTATAGATTAATATTGCTTCTTTCCTCCTCATTTGCCTTTCCGATTATATATTCATTCCCCATGTGGAATTTCTTCGTTCGCACCATTTTCAGGCAGGGCGGACAAAATTAGCATGTTGAAGGCTGTTGCTGTCAGATAGATGCGATTAGTCGCATTACAATCGGCTTAAAACATAAGTATTCGAAGTGCATTGTACCCATCTTGTGTGGCGATGGGATTATCTCAAGGGTGCGTTAATGAGAGAAATGCAAGCTTAACAGTGTTTGCAGGTAGCCCAAAGGAGGTAAGGATTAAATCTGATTAAGTGAGTAAGGAAAATGTTTTGAGGTTTTTAGGAAAGAACACTTTTGAAGTAGCAGATGGGACCTTAGTTTTGAAGAGAGAGGTTGAATCATGAAAATCAGCAAGCAAACGAAACAAGTTGTTTTCAGAGAGCAATTGGTATTGCGTCGTGTAGCTCAAGCACAGTTTTACGGGAAGCATGAAGTTCGGGCCTAGTGTCGATAGCACTGATGGAGACCAAGTCAAATGAAACATTTCATTAGCCTACCCTTCGAGAAGTCCCAAGCCACATAATTTTAGTGAAATAAACTGTCTGCTTTTGTTATTGTTACAAAGGTTCCAGATTCTATAATTTTCTTTCAAGCAGTGATTCTTTTGGGAATGAACAACAAAATCATGTGACGACTGTCATGCCATCGGGGCTATGTTGAGTAAGAACTAGAAAGGAGTGAGGGTTGTTACATTGATGGTCTCAACTGACCTGCTTACTTGCTACTACATGACCATGCTGTTGACTATCCAGAAATTCAAGTTTCATTAGGAACAGAAACTTACATTTTTTCATAGTGATTTTATATCATCATTAAGAATATTTCTGGTCCATTTTTGTTTTTAACAAATTGTGCCAAAATATTCCTAAAGATCCAGAAACTCTAGACGTTGACACCAGTATGGATCAAACTCTTAGTATGACAGCAGAAAACAATCCCTGTCAGAAATCAGACAGCAAGCCCTGTCAAGGCCTTGAGAAGCCAGTCATTGCATGACATGGCACTTTCCAAAAAGACTGATACGGACATCTGAATATCTACATAATTTTCTTTTAGCATTTGTTCCTCACTGGGAAAACTCAATGATGCATGGTGTTATTTGTAAATACTTATTGTTTGCTTTGATTTTTGTAACTTCCATGGTCATGTTTTATCATTTCATTTTTATTGGATCTCGTTAGAACCACAGAACTAACATTCCAGCACTCATTGAGAGTAGATGTATGTCAAGGAATCCTGTAAACCAACAGTTGTCTTTTTTATTCTAGTGCCTCTGAAATAAATAAGTTATGTTTTACTCAATGGAGTGAGATCAGCAAAAATATTTAGAAAAAGTAAAAAATGAAGAACATGATCACAAAAATATTAAAAAGGAGGAACATGATCATAAAATAAAAATAAACAATCAGGACTTTGTCAGAAAATTTCAAAATGTGGAAAACAACAGAACATTCTTACCTCTACTCGACCTGCATGACAAATTACCCAACTTCCATAACCTTAATTTGACCCCCACCACCTTTTTCTTATTTAGCAATCGTTTTGTGACTTTGGTGACCTGGTAGGATACCCTGTGTTAACATGGTAGTCATCATTTTGAAATCCCAATGCCAAAATTTCACGAGTGAGAAATTGTAGTGATTTCAAAACTTGCTGACTTTCGGGATAAAACTTGAGAAAGTGCATAATTGGCCCGATACAAATTTGAAAATATTTCTAACACCCCAAAATGATTACACAAAATAAAAGCCAAACATTCTAGCTCCATAAATGAATTTAAGAACTTCTAAGGACTTTTATAGATGATGCATTTTTGTAAAGTACTATTCAATGTATTTTAGTCTTGACTTTTTTTTTTTTTTACTCACAAGGATTCGAACTATGGTCTTATGCAGAGGCTGCCCCATAGTAATGTATTATATATGCTGGTTTTCAGGACTATGGAAAATTTTTGTTTATGCAGATTTCATGCATTTCACCATATACAATATTTCAAGAGAAGCTAACACACACACACACACACACACCACTAAGCTGTTCTTTGAGATTAGCACCTCAAAGAATGACAAACTGCCTGACTTATGTTTAACTGATGAAACTAGAATTTACTTACTGTTCGTGTATCAAACGTTTCCATTTTCAGCAATCTTGGCACACAGCTTGAGCTTCAATGACATCCATCACACGATGACACACAAGACCTTTTTGTTCTGATGCAGACATTCCTGAATCTGGTTATCCCAAGATTTCTTGGGCCATCCTCTACCTTTCTTTCCTGCCCCTTGGGCTGAAAAACTTCTCTTAGTAAGCATCTCATCACTCATTTTTTCAACATGGCCAAACCACCTAAGAATATTAGTCTCCACCTTAATAACAACATTTTGCCTTACATTACACAACTGCAACACATCTTCATTTTTCACATGATCAGATAGAGTTTTGCCACAACCCCTCTCCTCCCCAATAAGTAATGCATCTCTCCAGCACACAAATGACTCCTATGTCTCTAATACAGACCCAGGTTTCACTGCTGTAATGAAAAGTAAATCCCAAAACGAAATAAACAAATGAAAAAAAAAAAAAAAAAAAAAAAAATGTTGGACAATATAACAAATGAGTTATTTTTGGTAAACAAACAATATAGATTCAGTTACTTGGATCAGACCTCATACCTGAAGAAGCTGCACATAGTAACCATAATAAGGCTTGAAAATTATGTTGCCCAACATGTCCCGGGTACACAGAAATTCTAGCTCTTTACAATATTTTTTTTTTTAAAGTAATACTTTAAATTTTTCAATTTCTCAGTCAATGTTCTTACTACTCAGAGGTTCCTGTGCTTTATTTATCAAAATCAGTGGGTGTGTTTTGAGAGTTTAAAGGTCAAGAAATGAATGACCTTGAAAACTAACTTGCCCGTAGTATGATTGTGGATCTCAAAAGAAAGCTCATGCATTAAACTAAACTTTCAAATGGGCCCAATATGAGTTCCGTTGACCAATTGGGTTTACAATTATTTTTATAGGTGCAAATCAGCACTGGACACTCGCCAGATGGCGATTAACTGACAACTTTGGCGATTAAATTTATTTTAGTGGTCACCAGTTCCGCCATTTGCCATTTTTAGCACCAATTTACAAATTATAATAATTCAGAAGTAAAAGGACGTGAAACCAGTCCTAACTAAGGATGAGCAAAAAACTTCGATGTTTTTCAACATCAAAGTTTTGCCACCGATAATCAGTGTTTGAACCTCGATGCTGCAGACCCCTTTTGTGCGACGCGCAGCCGTTATACAAGAGTGCAGTGGCCCAAATGATCGGCCCACAATTTTGAACCGAGTAGTTCACGAATCATACAGCAGATATCGATGTGAATGATAATATCATTTATCAATCATATCTTTTTGAAATGAAATCTCCATGAATCATACTGTCAAAGAGCGATATTATAAAAAAAATAATATACAGTAAGAATCGAATGGAGAATAAGTTCATGTTTGCTATAGACTGTCCACGTACTTTCGCCGCAAAATGGGAGGAAGGCTAATTTTAGCCGAAACTTTTCCTACTACAGTTGAGGAAGGGTTGTTCACATAGGATGGTGGGTGAATTTATATAAGATGACACTGTCTGACAGAAATAACTTTTTCGAGCCGTTTGAACTGCAATAACGAGTGACTCGTAGTCCGGTGATGATGGCGGTCTCGCACCAAAAAGGCAGTCTCACACAAAAAGCACTCTGCAGACGTTATTCCACCAATCAGAAATGAGCTTATACTCTTTCCAGACAAACTGTTTATCTTTTTCACTTGGGAATTTTCTGATTTTGTAATACTGTGTACATAATCTGATTGGAGGACTAACGTCTGCTGAGTGCTTTTTGTGCAGGACTGCCTTCCTGGCATCTCTACTTCAAAAGTGGGAATTTTGTCAGGCATTTGCAATGGTAGTTTCATAAAGATAGGTGGCCTAGCAGGTAGGTCCTTTCATTTTTCTTTTGGAAGTTTTTATTTTTCTCGTTTCTGTGCCTGCTGAAATTCGTTTGTTTTATTGGCTTTGCTTTTACTGGCATTTTCTTCTTGCTGGTGGCCTGTTATTTCCTTGTTCTCCTGCAGTACTATGTTCAGGTTCTGTGCAGTGTTCATGGGCTCGTGGCTCCGCGTCACTTTCGTTCGTTGTTCGTGGGAACATTTGCTGTTTCGTAATTAGTGTAAAGCATTTTTGTAATACTGTGTACATATTGCAATTTTTATTTTTAAGTACATTTCCAATGATCTATATTACGTTTCTATTATCTAAAGTCATGCAGTGTATCGCAAATATTCGGTTTTCTGCTCCTGTTTTCTGTGCTACTTTCCTGAATTTTTAGTCATTGATTCTTGGCAGAGGCATTCGTTTTGTATTTTTTGTCTCTTGACTTCATGTTTTTTTTCTGTGGTTCCTAGTTGGGTGTTCCTTCAGGTAGCAAGCCACGTGTTTCGTGCCACGTGGCAATGCTGTTAAAATATTGGAACTTATACCTTCAAAATTAAGTCTTTTTACAGGGTGAGTTTTTAAATTTTTTTCCATTTGTTAGTCTTCTTCCAAGTTGGGCAATTTTACATTGCTGTCTGTGTACATCGAATAAAAAATATTTTTTGTTATTTTGCAGTTTTTCCCCAGGTTATGTTTTCCGTTTCATTGGTCTAAATTATATGCCTATCTTGCAATATTTTTGGGCTCTGTATTAAAGTTTTTCTGTGTTTGTGGACGACGAGGAGTTATTTGGGTTGGGCGAGATATGTCGTAGATGCAATACGAAATTCAAAATCTTGCTTAATATTTAAGTTTCCGAGCCTATGTGGGCAGTTGTGATTTTTGGCGATTTTTGGGGACTTGTACCTTTTGCATCTATGACATAGCAGAAACCCAAGTTCAACTAGGTCTTTGTGGAAGTGAGTAAATGCTAAGTTTTGCTGGTCCTTGATAAAGCCAAAGCTCAGCATTTTCAAAGCTTTCTGCATTCCATCTTTTCTCCCTGCTCGTTTGCTTTGTTGTTTTTTATTTTATTTTATTTTCATTTAATTTTTGTTTCATATTTTAGCTCCTGCTGTAGTTATATCTGCTTATCGTAAGTATTGTTTCTGAGAATTCTTCTCTGCTGCTTTTGCATGTTTGGGTTTTCAGATTGTCTGTTCGTTTCGTAGTGAGCGATGGGTTTGCCTCCTCGGGGCGCTCCGTGGTAACAATGGCACACACAACAGCAACTAGGGCCCCTGTGAATCTTGGAGAGGTGTTAGCTAGTTTTGTGTGACATTGGCAAAAAGACCCCAACTCACTGGGTTTTGTTCCAGAATCCTTAGGTTGAATGACCAACTGGAACCCTCAGCTGTGGGCTAATCCCCCACACTGATGTACTTACCTGATTAAAAAGACAAAAAGAAATCAATATCCCTCAAGTGTGGGATATGGTAGACCTACCACACTTGAGAAGGACGGTCCACCACGGAATCGACCTGGACATTCTAAACGGCATATGAGAAAGAGATCTTGGCTGAGTGAATGTAAGATTGGTGTATGGAATACTAGAGGTATAAATGGCAAGATGAGTGAGGTGATTGAGGAGATGAATAAGTATAGACTGGATGTGCTGTGTCCAAGTGAAACCAAAAAGAAGGAAATTGGAGTAGAAGAAGTGAATGGCACAGTGAGTGTGTGGTCTGGAGTATTGGATAATGTGAGAGGTCAGGCTGGTGTAGGTGTGATTTTAAGTGAAAAGATGAAGAACAACTTGATTCACTATAGTTGTGTAAGTGAGAGAATTCTCTGGATTCATTTGAAAGAGAAACTTCAGAGAATCGTAATTGTTGTAGTGTATGCTCCTTGTGACTCTGAACATTCTGATAAAAAGGAAGATTTCTGGAGTGAGCTAAAAGCTGTTTTGAGCCAGTTTGATGCTAAAGAAAGAGTTATAATAGCAGGGGATTTCAATGCTAGAGTAGGTGTGCAGAATGAAATTTCTGACAATGTTCTGGGTATGTTTAATGATCCTTGTGTGAATGGTAATAGTGAAAGATTAATTGAACTCTGCATTGAGAATGGTTTGTGTGTATCTAATACGTTTTTCAACCACAAGCATATCCACACATATACTTGGGAAAATCGTACTCTTGATCAAAAGAGTGCGATAGATTTTGTTTTCTACGATCAGCATCTGAAACACTTAGTTGTTGACACTCGTGTGATGAGATGTGCAGATGTTGGCTCTGATCACTACTTGGTAGAGTCGCGAGTGAAACTGAATGTTGGTTGGAGGAAAAGTAACAGGAAGAGGTCTAGGGTGGAAAGAATAAAGATTGAAAGGCTTCCTGAGGATCATTAGCATTATGCTAACTTTCTCAGAGAACCATTGAAGGAGCTGAAGTCATGTGAGAGGGATGTAGAAAAGAAGTGGGAATGTTTTAAGAAATGTGTTGTTACTGCTGTTAAAGAGGTCCGTGGCACCACAATAGTGGGTAACAATAGAGGTGATGCTTGGTGGAATAGTGAGATTGAAGAGGCAGTAAAGAGAAAGAAGGAAGCCTATTTGGGGATGTTGCAAGGCAGAGTCTCTGTGGTTGAATATCGCTCAAAGAAGCATGAAGCTGCTAAGCTGGTTCACCAGAGTAAGGTGGGAAGGTTTCAGACACTGATCGGAGAAGGTGGAAAGGTTTCAGACACTGATCGGAGAAGGTGGAAAGGTTTCAGACACTGATCGGAGAAGGTGGAAAGGTTTCAGACGCTGATCGTAGATAGGAAGGAGAAGGTGGAAAGGCATGAACTGGCTTTTTGGAAAGATAGGAAGTCTTTCTGGAAGTACATGAGACTTAGGAAAAATAGGGGAAACAAAGTTGTAAGTTGTGTGAAGAATGAGATTGGGGAAATGATATGGGAGTCCAATGAGTTAAGTGAAAGATGGGGTGAATACTTCTGTTAGTTATTAGATCAGGAAAGCAAAGATGAGTCTGAGACAGATGCAGATGATGTCTCAGTGAGGGATGGAAGCACAGGAAAGATCTCAAGAGAAGAAGTGTGTAAAGCTCTAAAATCTCTTCAGAATGGTAAGGCTCCAGGAGTTGATGGCATAATTGTGGAGATGTTGAAATATGGTGGTGACTCTGTAATTGACTGGTTAACTGAAATTTGCCAGTTGTGCTGGGAGTTAGGAATGGTCCCTCGGGATTGGAAAAATGCTATTATTGTTCCCTTGTATAAGGGAAAAGGTGATCAGACTGAATGCAAGAATTATCGTGGCATTCAGTCTGATCACCTTTCCCTTATACAAGTCTACTAAGTGAGCCAGGGAAAGTGTTTGGTAAGGTTGTTATTGAAAAAGTACAGGGTCTTACATCAGAAAAAGTGTGGGACGTTCAGAGTGGTTTCATGCCTGGTAAAGGCTGCACTAACCAGATTTTTGCATTACACACGATGATTGAGAAGTATCTGGCTGTTGGTAAGAACGTTTTTACTGCCTTCATAGATTTGGATAAAGCTTACGACCGAGTAAATAGGACACTTTTGTGGAAGGTATTGAATGAATATGGTGTTGCTGGGAATCTACTTAATAGTGTAAAAGCCATGTATGCTGGTAGCAGAGCTTGTGTACGAGTGAATGGTGTTTTATCAAAACGGTTTTTTATTGGTGAAGGAGTTAGACAAGGTTGTGTAATGTCACCATGGCTGTTTAATATATTTATGGACGCATGCATGCGCGATGCCAAAATAGATGATAGTGGTTTATGTCTTGGTGATATCTGTGTGTGCAGATAGCTGTATGCTGATGACACTGTCCTGTTGGCAGAGAGCAAAAGTGATTCGCAGAGTATGTGGTCTCGGATGTACGAAATTTGCATGAAATTCAAACTGAGTATAAATAAGGGAAAAACCAAAGTTATGGTTTTTGAGAGAAGAACTGGTAGCACTGAATGTAATGTAAGTCTAAATGGCACTGTGATTGACCAGGTGAGTGAGTTTGTGTATTTAGGAAACATGTTTGACAGAACAAATTGGATGGTGAAATTAGTAGGCGAGTGAATTCTTCATTGAAAGTCTTAGCTGCTCTGGGAGGTTTTCACAGGAATGATGGGTTCTCTAGAGAGTCCCGCATGGCTGTGTATGAAAGTGTAATTGTTCATACGCTGATGTATGGCAGTGAAACCTGGGTACTGCAGAAGAAACATAGGAGTCGTTTGTGTGCTGGAGAAATGCGTTACTTACGGGGGGGGGGTGGCAAGACATGGTCCGATTGTGTGAGGAATGAAGATGTGTTGCAGTTGTGTGATGTGAAGCAAAATGTTGTTAGCAGGGTGGAGACCAATATGCTTCGGCGGTTTGGCCATGTTGAAAGAATGAGTGATCAGATGCTTACTAAGAAAATCTTTTTAGCCCAAGTGACAGGAAGGAAAGGCAGAGGAAGGCCAAGGAAGACATGGGTGGATCAGATTCAGGAGTGTCTGCACGAGAAAAAGATTATGAGTATGAAGTATAAAAGATCTTGTGTATGGCGTGTAATGGATATCAGCGAAGCGCGAGTTGTATGTCAAGATCGCTGTAAATGGAGAAGTTTGATACGACAACAGTAAGTAAAAATATCTGGTAGTTTGTATTTCTTTTTAGAGCTAACCTCTGAATCTCAGAGAACAGCTTAGTGATATGTATGTATGTATGTATGTTATTTTTAATTTGTTTAAAATAAATTTTAAAAAAAATTTCTGTTCGTTGCTCAAGTTTTGGTTTAAGTTATATATATACAAAATTTTAATAAGGATTCCCGGGCTACAAGCATTCAGCAGATCACAAACCCAGTTTGAGATGATACTACCTCACACTTACACCCCCTCGCATTCACTTATTATAGTTCAGAAGAATTTCACTCGTATTCGCTTATCATAGTTCAGAATCACAACCACATGAAAACCGGAATGTGATGGCTACGTGCTCCTGATTCCAAGAGAATGTTCCACAATACAGTGCGGCCACCAATGACATTTTGCCGATAGCTTCTATTCAACGAAGTGCGGCTATTCTAAAATTTGGGGAACAGGAAAACAAATCAAGTACTTTTCAAGGACTTTCAAGGGCTCTTGAAAAGGAAAATTAAATTCATGGAGTTTTCAAGGACTTTCAAGGAGCGTGGTAACCCTGACCTATGTTATCTGTTACTAAGCTGCATACATGACATTTGTATTCAACTTCACATTGCGTGATGGCTTTGTTTACTACTTCAATGAGGTACTCTGCTGATGTGAATCCCTAGATCTATCAGACAGAATCCACACCTGTACTTGATGTAACAGCTGCACAGATAACGATTTCATTTTGAACATTAGACTAAACTATCTCAGCTCATGCTGACTATCTGTCCATCGAAAATGCCTGAACACTTTTCTTGGTCAAATATCCTAAGAGGTCACTCCGAATTTCTGTTTGGCTAGGAGGAGTGTAGCCATGACACAAAGCAGCAGCTTGCTGCCCCGGTGGCGCAGTGGTCTAAGCGATGGCCTCTGATAATTCGTCCGAAAGGGGTCCGGGTTTGAATCCCGTTGAGGCATGGATGTTGTGTTTGTCTTACGGCACTGGCTCTCTCCCTTCCCTGGAGCCAGTGACCCTAAATTAGGGACGGGCGACTGCTTATAGCCCATTGAGTTTCTCACGGTGGTCGTTAAACCTTCAATAAGAAGTAAGAAAGCAGCAACCATTTTTCTGAAGTCTAGATGCTGAATTAAGCAAAATGAAGAATTAGTAGCACAAATAAATTTTGCTACTTGCTCATTAAGGATATACTTCTAAGCCTTCGTAGTTTTAATGAAATATTCATTTATGTTTTGCTTCTTTGAAGTGTCGCTGGCACTATCTTCCTTTTCACTATCACAGATCTCTCTCTTTTCAAAAAAGATATTGCTGAAAAATAGGCAATACCAGCTAGTACTCTTTCTATCATCGTAGAAATCAGTTGAAACATGTTGATGATGCCGTCGATATGCACGGCAGCATTTTCAAACAATTGGTGAAGTGCCATAGTAGTTAAAGCATTTGCAATTGCATTTAAATAAATACAGTAATTACGATAACCCTAGGTTAAAGAACTATGTACTGCTTTCTTAGGCAAATTTAGAAAATTTAACAACAGATACCACTGGTGGATTAATTCTGTAACTTGAATTTTTTACAATTTGAAGTTAATCGTTGTTCCCCTGAAGATTTGAGTTATGGAAGTTTTACTGCACTTGATTTTAAATAGAAATTAATTAAGTATTTGCATTCAATTGGGGGAACAATTAGTTAATTTAGAAACTGTTACAGTATGAATGTGCTGATATGATTTAAATCGGTGATTTTTAAAAAAAAATCTTTAAATCTAGCTGATTTAAATCAGAAAACCCATACAAATAAAAAAAAAAACAAAAAGAAAAAAAGAAAGAAAAAAATTAGCAATCTGCTATGGCCTTGCCAAAGGAACAGTACGACAATTTGCAAGGAAATTCTTGAAAGACCAAGGAAAAGTTCACATGTTTTGGAGGAGGAGAAATGCTGAGTTTGAGGGAGGAGGGGGGGAAGCAATGATTTTCATTCATCTTTCTTCTTTTGATAAGACTGTGGTACAAAGCTGATTTATTTTATGGTTCCTTTCAGATTTTCATCTTTAATCTCTTGTCCATTTTGTACAGTATATTTATTCTTAGAATATTTTACAGTTGAAGCTTTCTTTCAATAAAAGAAGCTTTTGCAATACATTGAAAATTGCTGAAACTTTTTTCCAAGCATTTACACTTTATTTACAAGTATTATACACAGTTATTACCTCCCATCCTCAGCAGTTGCACGAAACTCAGTTGGTCGAACTAATCCAAATTTTAAATCATTTGCTTCTGAAGTGTTTTGTCTTCTGGCATGCCACCGAGGGAAAACTGTGAAAATAATGTGTACCATTATAAATTACACACAATTTTAAAACAAATTTATTTAAGAAACCAAAAGTCAAATATATTTATATTGTGAAAAAGGGTACAAAATATAATCAAATCAGGTTTGTAGTTCTAAGTATCAAGGTTTGTAAAAGTTCCAAAGGTTTGTAGTTTTAAGCATCCTAACTTTAGTTTCCTAGCTAATTGCCAAGAAGAAATCAACTTTAAAATATTATCAGATCAACAGAAAACCTAGCTATATTTCAGTCATGATACCACATGACTCATATCACCCATGATCACATAAAATTAATGCCGTAAGAAATTATTATTCACCTATTAACGCAGGGGGAAAATAAAAAAGGTTTATCAACACAGCTAAAATTTTTGGGTATGATAAAATATATTGCAAGAAGAATCATCTATGAAAACCAAATATAACAAATAAGACCCTAAAAACCAGGTAATGCTGACAAAATATTTTGTGGTTTGTTGCCATACAACAGATTATTAGCTAAACCTATTAAAAAAATTGTAGAAAATAGTTATGACTTTGGAAAAAGAGCTAAAACTCCAAAAGATATACTGATTAAAAATAAAAATAAAACTTCCCCTTTAAAAAAATCAGAAGTGTATCAAATTCCAACACTCCATAAAATCACAAGAAAATCATATATATTCTGAAGCAATTAAAAGTTTTTGAAATATAGACTGGATCAGCATTAACAAATTGAACCAAAAAAAAAAAAAAAAAAATCCAGCACTAATACAACACTGCAAAATAATTTTGAACCAGATTTTGTCAACATCAAATCCAACATGTAAAGAAGAAAAAGAAAAAAAATCAGGTATTCAGACGACAATTTGATTTTTAAAAAAATACTAAAAACCATAACAGTGATATTGATCATCTATGCTCCTGGAAAATAATGTTAATGAATAGAGAAAGAGAGAAAATACAAAAAGAAAAAAATGGTTTAATAGGAAATCTCAAGAGATGGTACCATGACATCAATGACTTCACTACAACTCCACCAATAGGAAAGACCACCTAGAGGGGACACAAAAAGTGGCTAATGATAGATAAGTCCCAAACAGACAAGGTTAGACATGTTTCACAGGAGGAAGCTTTTTTCCTTTGAAAATGTAGTTTTAATGAGCTAGGAAAATAAGTCAGGATACTTAGAACATAAATATATATATTTTTTTCATTTTGGAAGAGGAGTGGAAGTGAAATTTGATCCAAATTTTTAAACAGATAAGCTTTAAAAGAAAGTGATATTTTATATGAAGAAGTGATTTTATGTTCATTTTATAGTATGGCAGTCAGTGCAAATAAAGTTTCTAAGAATATTTCAACAGAAAACTTGGAAAGATTTTTTACAAGTATTTAAGTTTAGGAAGCTTGCAATAGAATGTGCCGACACATAAGAAGAAATTTTTAAAACACACCTGTTTGATGCCTTTTATTTTTTAAATTCCTGTTTGCTTACCAAGGGTGAAGAAACATGATGGGTGTTAAAGAAGATGGAAGGTATATAATAATAAACCTTCCATGCAAACTTATTAGAAAAAACAACAACAGTTGTTTCCATTCCCAGTTATTTATTTTAAGATTAAATTTTGCAATGAGCATGTCCATGCATAAGGAACTGAATGGCAACAGTCTCATAACAAATCCTCTGCCAAATGCCACTGGACTTCAAAAACTGAATGAGGTATCAACTCATTGATTAATAAAGCATATTTCACTGCACAGTTTTATGTATTGAGTTAATAGATGCTTAATAGCACTACACTAGTCTTACAACAAGCAACCATTTTAGAGCAAACCAGATGACTTATCAATAGAGGTTACCATCACCAGGGCCACAAAAAATTTAAAATTTTTGTGGCCCAAATTTCAAAATTTCTGTGGCAAAAATTTCAAAAATTTTGGATAACATGCCAGTCGGGCATATTGTCCAAAATATAAAGCCCAAGACAAAATTTTACATGCCGGAACACACACATATACATTGTGCATGTAGCCTACTGTTCTATTTTTTCTAAGTATTTCAAAAACAGTATAAGAAGCAAAGTAATTTTTACTTCATTTCATAAATTGTCACCCAGCAATGAAATCTGCTCACATTGATTGTTTCACCATGCTCCATGAAGTCAATGAGAAAAGGTCCACAATGGTTGAAGAAGAGGTGCACATGACACTTTTACGGGGTAGCAATGAAGTATGCTGCCACTGCAGGCTAGCAGACTTGCTTTCAAGCTGAAATGGGTGGCGGCACCACATCTCATTGCCAGTGGCTATGAGATTGAGAAAGTCATTTCTCTTCCTGGAGTATCACAAATGCATTAAAGAGGCAGCAATGCATTCCTCATTTTGTTCAGTGCTGAGGCATTTTGGCACCCACTGCACACAAACTTTCCAATACTGAAGATGATCACGCAATATCACGTGAACAGTTACATGACCGACATCGATTTCTGTAGCAATTTTGTCCTCAGTTTTGTTTTTGTTGGCCTGCCCAGGGTGTGCACCCTCATTAAGGAAGGTTTGTTCACTTTGGAATTGCTGACTCCAGTGAGTGCTTCACTGCAGATGTCCCGAGGCTATGGTCACCATGAACAGCAATCATTCACTGATGGATTTCAACTAGTAATACCCACTGTGCAGTAAGGAAATTAATTACTGCTCTTTGAAGTCATTGAAAACAATGTCATTACAAGAAACAGAGACTTAGCTACTACAGAAAGCACCAGGGCTGTGGCTATCAGAAGGTGTGGTTCCCTCCCAGAATAGTCATACCAGGGCATAAAAAATAGGAAAGCACGAAGTGTGAATAAATTTACTGAAAATTGTAGCTCAAAAAGAAAGTTATACTGTATCTCTCAGAGTTCTCTTTTTTTTTAAGTATTCCATGGAGCTAGCCAATTATGGAGTATGGACCCCCTCACATGCACTAAAGAAATTATCCAAAACAGTGGAAAGAGGCGTATAAATAACATGAAGATATGCCTAAGCTCTGTGACCTTTCTCAATACACTATAGGGATGAAGACTGCACAGAAAGCCTCTCTGGGTATTTAACCTTGAACAGAATTTTCCCAACCCCTACCCGAAAGCGTTTCCCTATTGTCATTCGCTATCAGATACTCACTCGTTCTGTGCTGGTTCCTTTTTTATTGTATTTCTGTGGAGAATGAAAAAAGAACCAGCACCGAACAAGACTTTAGTAACCATATACTATATATGCCAAAATTCTTGAAAAGGCATCTACCACATTCCAAAATGCAGAATTTTCAACATGATTTCAAACTTTTTTTTTTTTTTTTTTTTTTTCGATATAGCTCAAGCTTAGGCTAAAGCAATATATATCAGTGGGAACATCAAACAACTAGCACGAAGTCCATGAAGAATGAAGGTGAGTTAACATTTTTGCATTATTGGTGTAAGTGACTTTGTAATAAAAACTCCCTTAAATAATTGTGCACACTGCCTTCCATAGTCAGAAACGAAGAATTCCATAGTCAGAAACGAAGAATTTTAATGTGTGAAACAGAGAAGTTCAGAAGAATGAAATATGTTCTTCAAAATTGCTATTAATGATTTCAAACAATGATATACTATACTCTTCATATATCTAGTTTCTACACCATTTTATATATAAAATCTACAGAACTGGATTTTTTTTTTTTTGTTCTCATCTAGGGTGAATAAGTGAGTAATTAAAAATGCAGGAAGCTAATTATTTTTCTCTGAAGCACAAACAAAATTAAGAGATAATACAAAAATGTAGAATTTCAGAATATTGCAGGAAAATACAGAATAATAATAGTGTGACCCAAAACATTGAGTCAGATTGGAGCTGTAGTGCAGCTTTTGCTTCAGATAAAAATTGTAGAATTTTGTTTTTGCTTTAGCAAAAGCTGCGCAGCTACACTTGTAAATTGGAACACTTGGTTGGCAAGCTGGTTCTTCCTAGTGTCTCAACTTTTTTTTTCCATTTCATGCATTCAATGGCTTAAATATACTATATTTGAAAAAAAAAAAAAAAAGAAACTCCACATCTTTCTTGGTCGGTGTTCACACAGCTTGTCCTATTTTTTACTGTCTTCCCGCAGCAGCAGTTATTTGCCCTGTGTAAGGGACCACAGCTATTCAAAATAGCTGCCAGGGTTTTAAAAAAATTGCTGCATGTACTAAATTTGAGATAGGTACATATTTTTTTGTAAATTGCGCAGTAAACTAACCACGTTTTATTCTGTATCTTACAAATGCTCAAAATGAGTACATTTTGTCACTCTGCATACAAGACATCTACATTTCTTCCTATACACTGCATAACATTTCAGTATCAATGGTTTGAATGGAGTTGGTGATATGCATCTTGACTTCTGGGATAGTTGTGGGTAAAGGTGGGCAAAAACTTGCTGCTTCACATAGCCCCACAGAAAAAATTCACATGGTGTTCGAGACAGCCAAGACAAGAACTTCTGATCAATGTCAGTCCCACATTTCATCCATTGCTACGGTAAGTGCTGGTTTACAAGTGCCTTGACTCTGTTTGAAATGAGGTGGGGTTCCATCTTGTTGAAGTATAAAAAGTGAACACTGTCCTCCTACAGCTAGCTAGCTCTGATGAAATTGGAGGACACAAAAAGCTTTCTTTTTCTTCTTTTTCTGTCAGATGCCATCTCATACACACATAAGCTGCTGGCTGGCGTGATGCTCTCCTGACCATCAGATGCCATCAGGCTAGCACACCCTTAAGCTACTGAATGGCAGGAAGAGTTTCGCTATCCACCAGCTATAATTGTTGCATGTTAAATGCACTACCCACAAACTAGAACTGAAACCCCGACAATCATTTTGAGCAGCCTTGTAGTTTTGTGACCTATCAGAATATATCCTCAGCTGAGACTAAACAAGGTGGGAGACACAGCTATGAATAATATCTGACATGAATGATTAGTACTTACAAATAAAATTTAATAAATTGCATAGTTCAATTATTTAATTATGTTCATTTTCTTATAGCAGAAGATAGGAGCTAGCAGACTGATGTTTTTAATCGAAAGGAAAAAAATATATATTCTGAACTTCCTTTGTATAAAATAATCTATTTTTATGCTTTCTTTCCAACCGTAGGTTGAAGAATCGTATATGCTCCAGCTTTGTCAGTCTGTCTGTCTGTCTGCACGATAACTCGCGTAAAAATGGTTCGATTTTGATGAAATTTTAGTATGTGTTAGAGGACAACCTGGGGATGAACCCTATTGAAAATGGGCGAAATGGGGTCAAAGGTGAGGACACAGAAGCAGGATTCATTCCATTGCCCTTATACGCCATAACTTACATAAAAATAAAAATAAATAAAAACGCTTTGATTGGGACAAAACTTTATGTTGTTCCGGAGGTATACTGAACTGGTTCTGTTGAACATCATCGGAATGGGGTCAACAGTCAGGGCACAGAAGCGAGATTTATTCCACAGCCATTATCCTCATAACTTGACTAAAAATGCTTCTATTGAGACAAAACTTTAGTATGTTGTTCCAGCGGTATACTGAACCAATTCTGTTTAATATCATAGAAATGGGGTCAAAGGTCAGGGAACAGGAGCGAGATTTATTCCACAAGCATTATCCTCATAACTTGAGTAATGATTTCTGGTAGTTGGAAAGCATATCATAATCAATGCAATGCATGAGTTTACTAACTTGTTTGCAGTATAAAACACTTTATGTTATTGTAGCACTGAAATTGTTTTTTTATAAAAATTCTCCTGAAATTTATTTGGCACTACTTGTTTGCCCCATGATGGTGGCTTATGCAATAAAGTGGATTGATACACAGAATACGCAGATCACCGATATTTGGGACCAGCCATTGCGTTTAATTAAGGATGCCTTCCCTACCTGTTGTACTTCATATTTGTCTTAAGGTACATATAACATTGTACTTCATTCTGACATAAATTCACTGTTCTGCTTTCTTTAACTCTTCTCCAGTCCTACATCCAATCATCTTCCCTATATCTTTACAGTATGTGACAATAATTTTATGCCCCAGAAACTAGGAACTCCTGTACACGTAACTAGCATTTGTGTTTACATATTTAAACAAAATTCAGGTTACTACAGAAAAAAATATGAGAAGCAAAGAATATATAGCAAGTGACAAAGCACAGAGAATTACACGTGGTTAGACTTCAACGTTTTTTTTTACTAGAAAAACATGTTTTATTGTTCTGTTCGATATGTTTCAAATATTTGTTTAATCACGACGCAGTACAATGGTGAATATTCACAATATGAGTCATTCAAAGATGTAGTTTATGAATGATCAAAATCAACATATCCAAGTTCTAATAGTAAATAACTGGAAGGAGTCTTTTGTTAGCATTAACTCATCTGATGTAATCATTCATGTTACATCCTCCCTACATATTGTCGATAATAATGCTTGCTACGTGTTTCATCAACTTGACTGGGCGTTCTCCAGCGAAATGTGTAGAGTTTATATATATATACGAATGACGAAAAAGCGGGTTTCTGTATGCCATAATAATGAGAAGACGATAAAGAATGAACTCCATTTATTAGGCGTATACATAATGACAAAGAGATGCTAGCTTTCGCTACCTCCGGGTAGCTTCGTCAGGCATTTAGTAGCTAAGATCGCAGAATGAACGGGAAAAACACTTCTAAGAATATAAGTAAGTTCAAAATAAAAAAGATGCTTGCACAATGTCACAAGTGGTTAGATCCCAGGGCTGGGTGCTCATGTGGAACATCAAGAAGCCGGTGCCATATCATAGGAAAGCTCATGGTTACGTCCTTGTTGCACACATTCCGTCGCGTAATGTTCTCAATGGTTTCACTGAGCGCAGTAGCTCTTGCGCTATCGTGTAGTTTCGTAACGCCTCTTCATCTGGGCACGGCCCCCTCAGTTGCAACATCACTGGCTAGGGCCGTCGTAAGTTTTCCAGCTTTAACTTCCCTTTGGTGCTCAGAAATCTGGATCGACCTCTTTGTCATCCTGATCAGCCCTTGCGAAACTGCTGAAATTTCTACTAGCCACTGTGGCTAGTGAAATAAAAATTTTACTAACCAAATGACAAAATCTACTGGCCATGCAAAGTTAAAAGAAATAATAATTCAGAAACTTCTCTTCTTACGTTTCTATGAAATTAAATGGGTGAATGTTTTTCCTTCTTTCTAATGAAAGACCCCTCCCCGTTAACTTCACAAAAACAGATGCAGGGCAGTTACTGCATAGGATCATTAGACTGACTGCAAATATTACATATGCTTTTGTTCCAAAATGATTGATTTTTTGGCAATTTATGTTCACTGCTGTAATATAATCACTCTTACTATCTTAATTTACACATAATTTATTTTCGAAAGGCCATTGAAGTTAGATGTATAATTTTTTTTATAATATTTAAAACAAAGGAACAAAAGCTAGGATATATGCATAAAGTGGCACTAATAATGTTGATACAGTTTACCGCTCATACGTACTGTGATCTTCCCATCGGAGGTATCTGCCCACCACAATTGAATAGAATTTTGAGGATCAAAATCTTCAATTGAAAGGCCATTGCATCTAATAATCATTAAGTCATTATTATAATTAAATCATTAAAGTGTCATGATTCAGACATGCTCGATTACTCGTTTTTATGAAGTTCCTTTCTAGCATGCTCACAAGGAGCAGTACTACATGGCATTAGATGTAGCAGCTGCATCATCTTTAAAACATTGCCATAACAGTTTGTTTCTTTTTGTTCAGCATATATGTGGCTAAACAGAGATTTAAATATAATTCTTTTACCTGTAGATGACATTATACTTTATGCAAGGTATACCATGGCAAAGGTTGCTTTAGTAACCTTGACCCTTTGGTCACTCCAGGCTGATCAGTCAGTAGATTAAGTTTTTCTCGAATCCCACCTCCACTTCCGTTCATTTTCGAAGCAGCTGCAGGAACATGGGTGAGAAAACTGAACTCAATATTCATCCACAAAAGGGGGAAGGGGGTGGACAAAATGGTTGCTCGCTTGGGGAAAAAAATCTACTGGCCATCGTTGGCTACTTTATTAAAAAATTTACTAGCCACTACAAAATATCTGGTCGCCATTTGGCCACTGGCATTCGTAAGGGCTGATCCTGATGTAGTACCTAATGGATGCATTGGGGTAATCTAAAGGAATAGCATAGACCCCGACGTCAGATAGCGTGAGGACACCTAGACCTTTTGTCTGATAACCTCGCAACGGACCAGAGCGCATCACCTTTTATGCCATCTGACGCCGGGGTCTATGCTATTCCTTTAGATTACCCCGATGCATCCGTTAGGTACTACATTGGGATAACAAAGAGGTCGATCCAGATCCAGATTTCTGAGCACCAAAGGGACGTTAAAGCTGGAAAACTTACGATGGCCCTAGCCTGTGATGTAGCAACTGAGGGTGTAGTACCCAGATGGAGAGGCGTTACGAAACTAGCACCTCACAATAGCGCAAGAGCTACAATGCTCCGCAAAATCCCTGAAATCATTATGCGACGGAATATGTGCAACAAGGACATAACCACGAGCCTTCCTATGATATGGCACCGGGTTCTTGATGTTCCCCGTAATCTAACCACTCGTGACATTGTGCAAGTGTCTTATTTATTTTGAACTTACTCATATTCATAGAAGTGTTTTTCCCATTGATTCTGCGATATTAGCTACTAAATTCCTGATGAAGCTACCCAGAAGTAGCGAAAGCTAGCATCTCTTTGTCTGTCATCATTTATACGCCTAATAAACGGAGTTCATTCTTTATTGTGTAGAATTTGTACCCACTGTGTTAATGGCTACAAAAATAGTAGTACTTATTCTGTGGAATCAAATTTCCTGAAACCAAAACCAAATTTCCTGAACGTAATCAATACTTTTACAAAAAAAAAAAAAGTCAGAATATATGTGTTACATTCATAATTTAAAAGAACAGTGGCCTTTAGAAAATTTCCAGTGTTTGATCCTTCAAAGCTGCGATACTTATAAAAGGTAAAATACTGAGAAAAAAAAAAAGCAACTTACATAACTGATGCCTGCCTGCCTGTGTCAACGGTGTATTTTCTTGTGCAGAAAAGACTATGATATGTATATGACAAAGTTTATTCAATTTATTCTTTAAATGATTTGTATATGCACGTAATAAGTCATAGCCTCTATAATTCACAGTGAAGTTTTTGGTGTAAGTAAAACTATGAAATAAACTAGTAGTTGCAGTTGAATAAAATGTTTCAATGAATGCAGTTAAATAAATTGCTTTCAATGAATTACTTAAGATGTCAGGAACAGAGCCTATTCTGTAGAATAGCACTTCACCAGGAGTGGTGGCAAGGATAACCAGGGGTGGGGAGAAGAGTGGGCGGTGACAAAATAGCCAGCACCCAGACCCTTCCTAGATCTTTACATGATAATGAGGTGAGAAGTGCTAAAGGTCAAAAGCAGCAGGCAAGGGGATAGCTTACTGCAGCAGAGTTGATGGGCCACTAAGCCCTGGGGTGGGGGCCAGGAAAAGATAGGGGTGAGGAACTTTTGTTTGGAGTAGCTCCAGGAGAACCCAGCACAAACCATGAAGGAAAGCAAACAGTTAACACACTATCAGAAAAGAAACATAATATTGAATGGGGGGTAGGGGGGTATTTCTCCTAGTGGAATTGGGTAGACACAGAATGGACCTCTGTCTCTTCTCCTTTATGGGGATAGATTGGCAATGGGATTTCCCAACTACTACCAATGAAATTGTGTTTTACTTTGGCCACCAAGCAAGGGAACAGAGAAATGCCACTCTTTTGTAAGGGACCCTGCCAATGGCTATAAAATACAAAAAGAAAAATAAATTTTTGACTTTGATTTTTAAAAAAAATAATTTTTCCAACAGAAAAATTAAAATTTCTAAAACAAAAATTTCGGAATTTTTGGAAAATAAGCACCCCTGAAAAACTTGACCATGATCGATAACATGACTGAGAAATTAAACCTCAGCTTACGTAAACATACTAATTATGCCAAAGAAGATACTATTTTTGCTGGATAATTACCATACTTACCTTACACTACCAAAACCTTGAAAAATATTTGCAGAAAAACCAACATTAATTTTGGTATAACAGTAAATGATATTGAAAAAATTCTGACTCAAAAGCAAGAAAACTCTACTACATTAAGTAAAGCTGGTGTATTCTCATAATAAACAACAATATCAACCAGCACACTTATTATATCTGAAACACAAAGCGCAACCTTGAAATTAGACTGTTTGAACACCTTAGGAATTGGAACAGATTAGAAGAATAAAACTGCTCTGATCAATTACTACATTAAAAATAATGTCACCCAAACTGGACTGAAATGAAAATCATTGTACAGCATAAAACTTGGAAGGAATTATTAATTTCGAAAACCATTTGCATTTTTAAATATGAAGAAAATATCTGCAATAATAACACATCTTTGGACTTATTAAGAAAAAGAATAAAAATTACAATAAGTTACTTACAACCCAACAGAGGGTGACTTAGGAAAAGTTGCACATTGACAAGTAGCATGACAGAGCGGAAATGAAGAACATTAACACAGTGGTAATGAATTCTACACACTTCGCTTGAGAATGCCCAATCGAGTGACTGAAATGCGTAGCGAGCATTATGATCAATGATATGAAGGGAGGATTTAACA
Organism: Macrothele yani; assembly: GCA_039090855.1. Taxonomy (NCBI): domain Eukaryota; kingdom Metazoa; phylum Arthropoda; class Arachnida; order Araneae; family Macrothelidae; genus Macrothele; species Macrothele yani. Next base: position 194,693,660 of record CM076990.1, read on the forward strand.
TGAACGATTACATCAGATGAGTTAATGCTAACAAAAGACTCCTTCCAGTTATTTACTATTAGAACTGGGATTTGTTGATTTCGATTGTTCATAAACTACATCTCTGAATCAATCATATTGTGAATATCGACAATTGTACTGCATCATGATTAAACAAATCTTTGAAACGTGTTGAACAGAACAATAAAACATGTTTTTCTAGTAAAAAACCGTTGAAGTCTAATCTATATTCCACGTATTAAGATCACAAGCACTGGATAACACTTCTGCTTAGGATATATTTAGTTAATTGTGCATGGAATGTAAATCTTAGTACAGAAATAGTTTCTGAGTAAATAAATAAATAAATGAGTGGCTTAGCAAAAGTGTGAGATAGTTCTGTTATATAAGATATGGAAATAACAGGTATCAATAATCTTATGGTAATGCAAAATGCCCCAAAAAACTTGTCTTTAAAGATTTAAATTAATTTTAATGCCATTTTGTGCAGGTGACATTTATTTGACTGAATTCTTTACCTAAAATATAGTCACTTACTTGGGTTACAGTTGAAAAAAGTGTTGCCAGTCTTTTTAAGTAATATATATGACAACTTAAAAAACAACCAACAACAAAATAAAAGTAAAAATAGGGAAATCAAAATATATAAGTCATTCCCATACTTACCTTTAAGTATTTTACTAAAGAAAGAATGTAAAGAAAATAATATAAATTTAGCTGAGACAGTCATGGACAATGGTAAATTATTGACTTATAATAATGAAACATTACTTGACAAATCAGGAGTATATATATTTCCAACCATCACAGCTGATAACTGTCCCGATTGTACATAGGTAGTACAAAAAGACGTCTTTGTACAAGATTAAAAGAGCATATTCATAACTGGAAAATGAAAGACTGTAAAACTTCACTTATTCAATACTGCTTGGAAAATGATGTACAGCCTGACTGGGAAAACATTAACATCATTGCTTCACATAAATCACATAGACAAATTATTAATGCAGAGAGGCATTGGCTATTGAGAAATTTAAATCTAGAAGTTGCAACAGTAATTCACCTATGGCGATCCCATATGCATGGAAACATTTTGAAAAAGAAAAGAACAGAACTTTAAAACGTAGAAAGCAAAAGACAAAACAGAACTTTTGAGAAATAGAAACTTCAATAGATGGTGCTGCTTTAAGACGCAGAAGAATCTAGAACGGGGCTACATACTGTGATACTGACGTTTTATGGCCGTGGCATGGCTGACGATGGGTCATCATGGCAACATAGAGCATTCGAGGCTACTACGTTAGAACGCAATGTCTCCATTGATAATGACACGATTAAATGTTGAAACTAGTATGGAAGGTGTGGTTCATCGGATAAGGAACGGATTGGGTTTTTACCTTCTTGGTTTGTTCTCTAAATTCTTTTTAATCTTCAGTTCAACAAAACTTTGCATGGTCGATTATCTGGTTTGTTTGTTCCCATGGTTTTTCATATTTTAATTCAAAGACATTTTTATACTTCATGGTTCGTAAGATACAGGTTTTTTTATTAAAAACGTTTTTATTCTTGAAGTACCTACACAATGTGCAAAATGATATCACAGGCGCTACCCTGGAAATACAGAGCTGCGGCAATAGAATATGTGAGTCAAATTTTTTAGCTACATTTTAACAATATTTTAAGACTTATTGTCCTTTTCTAGTGACCACACTGTTATTAAAATGTGCAAAACAGTACACACTACTGAATATAATAAGTAGTATAGATTAATATATCATACCACGTAAGAAGGTTCTATTGCAATATCAGCATTTTGAACTATTTTGATACAAAATTCCCCCACTTTGCGGCTTTACGGTTAAGAGACCAGGGCATCTCCAGAAATATTACTCTAACCTCCTTGATTACTCTAAACTATGAAGCATTCTTAAGTTTGATAGGATGTTATTTTGCATTTTAAGATTGGAAAGAAATATTTTGAATTTATGCAGAATATTTTTAAAATTTAAAAAAAGAAAAGAATAAGGCACTTCTGCAGAATTATGGATCTACTTTGTTTACATGTTTTTTTTTTTTTTTGCACCAGAACCTTTTCTCACTATAATTGTTATTTCCCTTTGATTTCACAGTTTTTCTAATCACTTTTTTACAGATACAGTAGTCCTGTACAATAACAGTAGTGTTTTCCCTAGATTTTTTTACAGCTGGGTGACACTTTTAATGACCCCTTCCCCAATTGGAAAAAAAAAAAAAAAGATATTATTTTGCTTTACATTATTATACTAATCAAACATCTTTAGCAGTGTGGTATGCATTAATGTAACATAACAAACATTAGAAAACTGTACATAAATGATAAAAAAAATGAGTACTTAACTAATATTCACATTCCACACGGATTTCAGCCAGCTTTCATCAATATCGATGGTGTATGTAGGAATAAGTTTTCCACTCTTACTATTATGTGCACTATAAGGAAATATTCATTAAGGGAAATTTAACTGGGTGGTAGAGAAAATTAGCTGTACGGGCCACCCAGTAAAAAGGCTCTAGGTAGAAGTAACACTAAAAAGAATAGCAAGTTTCAGTCTGCTACATGGTAACAATGGGTCATTCCATGTCAAATCAACACAGAAAAATAAAATTTGCAATCTAACCCATTTGGATTTTTATTAAACTTTGTAGATTTGTTGATATACATAAGAAATGAATGTGTGCCAATTTTTAGCACAATTGCTTTTTAATTTCCTGCAATATGAGGTCATAAAATTCAAGAAATAGGCCAAATTTCAGTGTTTTGTATGTCGTAAAAGTACATAACTCAATTATTATATTTGCACTTTTAAGGTATTAACCTCTTGCAAAGTGCGCATAGTTTACGTGCAATTCATAAATGAAAAAACCATTAGAAAGAACCACTCACTCACCATAAAGATCATGGTAACCTCCAATGACAACACACTTCCAACACGTCATTCATCGTGATGTAACTGGGCTTCCAAGGTTTACAGACTTCTTGCTTACGCTTCTTATTTTCGGGTGTGAAACATCGTATTTTTTTTTTTCTTTTCCTTAGCTTTATAAGATGTTACTATAATGCTTGTCAATTCGATAAAAAATCACTCATACAACTCATTCATACAATTCAAGTAAAAACTATGTACATAACCTCACATTCACAGGTTATTAAACCTTGGTCAACTCTAATTATCAAATTCCTCCTTCTGTTTCACAACCTCTGCTACTCCCACTACAAGTGTCACACCCATTCAGCCCATCACATCCAATCCTCTAGTACTTTCGACAGGCCCCTGTCATCTTCAGGAGGCAGGTGTGTCTCACCCGCCCACCACAGCTCAAGTTAGCAGAGCCATCGAGGCCTGGGCTCCAGTCGCTATCTCTGAATCGTTGTGTCTCTGGCGCCATCTATTGTCCCTGCTGCTCTTTTTCCCTCTTTCTTTTTACGCTGCTGTTCAATTTTTATCAGGGCTTTCCATTGTTCATTTAGGTTACTTGGCTCATTAATGTTGCATAATCTTGATCTGTTTTTTTCAATTAACACTGATTCTGCAATTCTTAACTGCTTTTCGTTTTTACAGCTCTTAATAATTTTAATATCTTCAAACACCTTGGACATTTTTGATTTTCCATACAGTATTGGGTCAATGCTGTCTTAGCCTCTTTTTATTCCAATTATTAATATGCTGGTTCAATCTATACTTTAATTTATTCTTGGTGCTGCCTATATATGACACAGGTGGTTGCTGGTTTATTGGAATTTCATAAATTCCTGCTCTATCTAATTGGCTAATTTTTTCATTTTTAATCACTAAATTTTTTACAGTAAGTACCTGATTTCCTACCTGTATGCCATACTTGCCACAAACTTTATTAATTTCTGCTGAAACATTTTCTATATATGGTATTGCTCCTACATATTTTACAAGTTTTTTATCAGTCTTGACCCTATTGTAACCTTGAGTTACTTCATAAATCCATTTTTTTAATACCTGTTTAGGGTATCCAAAATCATATGCAATTTTTTCAATATATTCAATTTCTTCCTTTCTATACTGTTCAATTGATGAATGTGTTAAACTTCTTTTAATTAGTGTTTTAACACTATTTCTTTTATGTGTTAATGGATGTGATGACTGAAATGGTATAAGTACTGGGATATATGAAGATTTTCTATGCACTCTGAATTGTATATTCTCCTCTGTTTTAACAATCAAAACGTCCAAAAATGCCAAAGTATTGTCATGTTCTTGTTCTACTGTCAGTTCAATAGATGGATAAATTTCACTATACTTTTTGTCAAGTCCTCAAGTTCATCATTTTTTAGCCTGGATAACAGAAAAATGTCATCAACATATCTGCAGTATATCAGTGGTGGATCCTCAAGTTTACTTATTATTTTTTCCTCAATGTCACTCATTATAATTTCAGCAAATAAAGTTGACAGTGGTGACCCCATAGGTCCACCATGATTTTGTTTGTACATCTTGTTGTTAAACTTAAAAATGTTATTTTCATATATGTACAATAAAATTTCTCTTAACTCCTCTATTTGTATTGCATTCATTGTCTGTAGCACATATAATTTTTCAATAACTATTTCTATTGCCTGAGGTACTGGTGTGCTAGGAAAAAGAGCTCTCACATCCATACTAGCCATATGATATTCACTTAAATCTTGTTTAATTACTTTAATTTTCTCATTGATGAAATAAAGAAAGCATACCCACCAATGGGTACTGGAATACCAAAAATGTTTGCAAAAATAAAAACTCATAAGCCTGATACACCTATGAAAGTGATTGTATCAAAAAGGAATTCCCCACTAATAAAACTGGAAAAGAATATCTACAAATTTTTGGCACCTTTGTTCATGAAGACAAGGTTCACTGTGAAGAATACATACGAATTTATTGAGAAAATTAAAGTAATTAAACAAGATTTAAGTGAATATCATATGGCTAGTATGGATGTGAGAGCTCTTTTTCCTAGCACACCAGTACCTCAGGCAATAGAAATAATTATTGAAAAATTATATGTGCTACAGACAATGAATGCAATACAAATAGAGGAGTTAAGAGAAATTTTATTGTACATATATGAAAATAACATTTTTAAGTTTAACAACAAGATGTACAAACAAAATCATGGTGGACCTATGGGGTCACCACTGTCAACTTTATTTGCTGAAATTATAATGAGTGACATTGAGGAAAAAATAATAAGTACACTCGAGGATCCACCACTGATATACTGCAGATATGTTGATGACATATCTGCAGTGAACTTGAGGACTTGACAAAAAAGTATAGTGAAATTTATCCATCTATTGAACTGACAGTAGAACAAGAACATGACAATACTTTGGCATTTTTGGACGTTTTGATTGTTAAAACAGAGGAGAATATACAATTCAGAGTGCATAGAAAATCTTCATATATCCCAGTACTTATACCATTTCAGTCATCACATCCATTAACACATAAAAGAAATAGTGTTAAAACACTAATTAAAAGAAGTTTAACACATTCATCAATTGAACAGTATAGAAAGGAAGAAATTGAATATATTGAAAAAATTGCATATGATTTTGGATACCCTAAACAGGTATTAAAAAATGGATTTATGAAGTAACTCAAGGTTACAATAGGGTCAAGACTGATAAAAAACTTGTAAAATATGTAGGAGCAATACCATATATAGAAAATGTTTCAGCAGAAATTAATAAAGTTTGTGGCAAGTATGGCATACAGGTAGGAAATCAGGTACTTACTGTAAAAAATTTAGTCATTAAAAATGAAAAAATTAGCCAATTAGATAGAGCAGGAATTTATGAAATCCCAATAAACCAGCAACCACCTGTGTCATATATAGGCAGCACCAAGAATAAATTAAAGTATAGATTGAACCAGCATATTAATAATTGGAATAAAAAGAGGCTAAGACAGCATTGACCCAATACTGTATGGAAAATCAAAAATGTCCAAGGTTTGAAGATATTAAAACTATTAAGAGCTGTAAAAACGAAAAGCAGTTAAGAATTGCAGAATCAGTGTTAATTGAAAAAAACAGATCAAGATTATGCAACATTAATGAGCCAAGTAACCTAAATGAACAATGGAAAGCCCTAATAAAAATTGAACAGCAGCGTAAAAAGAAAGAGGGAAAAAGAGCAGCAGGGACAATAGATGGCGCCAGAGACACAACGATTCAGAGATAGCGACTGGAACCCAGGCCTCGATGGCTCTGCTCACTTGAGCTGTGGTGGGCGGGTGAGACACACCTGCCTCCTGAAGATGACAGGGGCCTGTCGAAAGTACTAGAAGATTGGATGTGAGGGGCTGAATGGGTGTGGCACTTGTAGTGGGAGTAGCAGAGGTTGTGAAACAGAAGGAGTTTGATAATTAGAGTTGACCAAGGTTTAATCACCTGTGAATGTAAGGTTATGTACATAGTTTTTACTTGAATTGTATGAATGAGTTGTATGAGTGATTTTTTATCGAATTGACAAGCATTATAGTAACATCTTATAAAGCTAAGGAAAAGGAAAAAAAAAAAAAAAATATGATGTTTCACACCCGAAAATAAGAAGCGTAAGCAAGAAGTCTGTAAACCTTGGAAACCCAGTTACATCACGATGAATGACGTGTTGGAAGTGTGTTGTCATTGGAGGTTACCATGATCTTTATGGTGAGTGAGTGGTTCTTTCTAATGGTTTTTTACATAACTCAAGTTATTTTTAACACACAGTGATAAGGTTTGTTTTTTTTATACCTCTTTTTGCTGGCTTTAAAATGATATATTAATCATAATTAAAAAAAATTAATTTCAAGGTCACACAATTTAAAATTTGACCTTGAATTTCTTGAAATGTGATTTTGATTTTTTTTTCTCTTTTAATGATATGTATATTTACATGACATCATGATAGTGTGTTGTAAATTTGAGGGTGGCAAGTGAAGGGCATCGATAGTTATGAGGAACTGTTAAATTTACATGCTTGGTAAATTCACCATATGACTAAAATATGCATGTTCCAATTATGAATGTACTTTGTTTACATGTTTTTTTTTTGTTTTTTTTTGCACCAGAACCTTTTCTCACTATAATTGTTATTTCCCTTTGATTTCATAGTTTTCTAATCACTTTTTACAGATACAGTAGTCCTGTACAATAACAGTAGTGTTTTCCCTAGATTTTTTACAGCTGGGTGACACTTTTAATGACCCCTTCCCCAACTGGAAAAAAAAAAAAAAAAGATGTTATTTTGCTTTACATTATTATACTAATCAAACATCTTTAGCAGTGTGGTAGGCATTGATGTAACATAACAAACATTAGAAAATTGTACATAAATGATAAAAAAAATGAGTACTTAACTAATATTCATATTCGACACAGATTTCAGCCAGCTTTCATCAATATTGATGGTGTATGTGGGAATAAGTTTTCCACTCTTACTATTATGTGCACTATAAGGAAATATTCATTAAGGGAAATTTAACTGGGTGGTAGAGAAAATTAGCTGTACGGGCCACCCAGTAAAAAGGCTCTAGGTAGAAGTAACACTAAACAGAATGGCAAGTTTCAGTCTGCTACATGGTAACAATGGGTCATTCCATGTCAAATCAACACAGAAAAATAAAATTTGCAATCTAACCCATTTGGATTTTTATGAAACTTTGTAGATTTAATTCCAACTAGTAGTTCTAATTCTGACTATTACATAGCTCTAATCATTCTACTATTCTCTTTTACGTGCGATATTTCAAAGTAACTTGCACAAAATTCTAGAGGATAATGCTTACTATGGCATATCTTTCTAGCGATGGGAACATTTCACGCACGTGTTTTCCGGTCTTTGTCGATGTTATTGTCCTAAAGTCCGTTGTATGCGATGACTGGCTTTACTTCTCACACTTTTCGCTGGGTATACTCATTGGATCTTTGCCTTAGGATTCCAAACACATCAATTTTTACCGTTCTTTATACTCGAAATTTTCGCCCATCCTATGGGCATCCTCAGAGCGTGGCGACTTTACCACCGATGTTCGTGATTAACTTCACGCTAATGGAGTCCGATACTCCTTGTTGCCATTCCTCGGATATACTTTCCTGGATATATTTCGTTATCAAGCCCGGCTGGCGCTATCTATGTTTCATTAAAAACAACTTTTTTTTTAATTATTTTTTTATTTATTATTATTATTTTTTTAATTTGTTCTCCTATCCTGGTTTTCTTGTCTTTTTTGCCGGTTTTTCTTTTGTTGTTGTTTTTCTTGTCTTATTAGTTCTTTCCACATTCCCGATAATGTGCTAGGGTCGTTCTGGTTACATACCCTTGCTTTATTTTTATAGATTAATATTGCTTCTTCCCTCCTCATTTGCCTTTCCGATTTTTTATTCTTTTTTAGCATTTTAATTTCATCAAATTTTGGGAATGTCCGGTTTTCCATGCAGAATTGCACTAAAGCAGTTTTGGCTTCTTTTTTTTGCCAATTAGATATGTGTTGTTTAAGTCTTTTTTTTAATCGGTTTTTCGTACTTCCAATGTACGATATTGGGGGTATGTGTGCAATTGGAATTTCGTAGGTTCCTGATTCTTCTAGCATTTTTTCCTCTGTTTTTTTGTTGACAGTCATACTTTTCACGGTGTGCACTGAGCTTCTTAGTTGTAAGTCATATTTAGCACAGTGCCTATTGATTTCATTACTCACTCCTTCCAAGTATGGGAAAGCTCCAATGTATTTCAATTTTTTCTTCCTCATCTTCCTTTGGTTGTGCACTTCTTGGCCTTCTTTACTCTGAGTCATATGCTTTTTACTCTCATGTATCCATTTATTAATTATAAAAAAGCACACCTTTAAGACTGATTCTATCGAAAAAACCTCACCACTCATCAACCTCGAAAAAAGATATACAACTATCTATCCCCAATATTCATGAGGAATCAATATACATTAAAGAATAGCTATGAGTTTATAGAAAAAATCAAATTAATTAATCAAGACCTAGAGCAAATAACTATGGCCTCCATGGACGTTAAGGCGTTATACCCAAACACTCCTGTCGAGCTAGCCATCGAATTGATTATGCAACAACTAAGCATCAACAAAGAACTAAACTTGTCACAACTGAAAGAGCTAAAGAATACCTTATATTTCATCAAGGAAAACAACATCTTCCATTTTGAAGGAAATATATTTAAACAAATGCAAGGTGGCCCTATGGGATCCCCATTATCGGCATTATACGCAGAAGTGATTATGGCATACCTCGAAAAAGAAATTATTCAAAATCTACCTGAAAAACCAATACTTTATGCTCGATATGAAGACGACATTATTATAATGTCTAAACTTAACAAAGCCGAGCTACAAGATCTAGCACAGCAGTTTAGCAAAATCTCCTTCCTGGACATCCAACTAAAGAAAAACAAAAATAGTTTTGAATACTCGGTGTTCAGAAAAGCAACTTACATACCTGTACTGATACCATACTCATCGCACCATCCAGTGATACATAAAAAACAGCATAGTAAACTTGATACGGCAAGCGTACACACACACATCTAACAACAAGCTAAAAAAACAAGAGTTAGAGTTTAGCTCGAAAATAGCACAAGAGTATGGGTGCCCGAGCAAGCTAATTAATAAATGGATACATGAGAGTAAAAAGCATATGACTCAGAGTAAAGAAGGCCAAGAAGTGCACAACCAAAGGAAGATGAGGAAGAAAAAATTGAAATACATTGGAGCTTTCCCATACTTGGAAGGAGTGAGTAATGAAATCAATAGGCACTGTGCTAAATATGACTTACAACTAGGAAGCTCAGTGCACACCGTGAAAAGTATGACTGTCAACAAAAAAACAGAGGAAAAAATGCTAGAAGAATCAGGAACCTACGAAATTCCAATTGCACACATACCCCCAATATCGTACATTGGAAGTACGAAAAACCGATTAAAAAAAGACTTAAACAACACATATCTAATTGGCAAAAAAAAGAAGCCAAAACTGCTTTAGTGCAATTCTGCATGGAAAGCCGGACATTCCCAAAATTCGATGAAATTAAAATGCTAAAAAAGAATAAAAAATCGGAAAGGCAAATGAGGAGGGAAGAAGCAATATTAATCTATAAAAATAAAGCAAGGGTACCTAACCAGAACGACCCTAGCACATTATCGGGCCTGTGGAAAGAACTAATAAGACAAGAAAAACAACAACAAAAGAAAAACCGGCAAAAAAGACAAGAAAACCAGGATAGGAGAAGAAATTAAAAAAAATAATAATAAATAAATAAAAAAATAATTTAAAAAAAGTTGTTTTTAATGAAACATAGATGGCGCCAGCCGGGCTTGATAACGAAATATATCCAGGAAAGAATGGCAACAAGGAGTATCGGACTCCATTAGCGCGAAGTTAACCACGAACATCGGTGGTAAAGTCGCCACGCTCTTGAGGATGCCCATAGGATGGGCGAAAATTTCGAGTATAAAGAACGGTAAAAATTGATGTGTTTGGAATCCTAAGGCAAAGATCCAATGAGTATAGCCAGCGAAAAGTGTGAGAAGTAAAGCCAGTCATCGCATACAACGGACTTTAGGACAATAACATCAACAAAGACCGGAAAACACGTGCGTGAAATGTTCCCATCGCTAGAAAGAAATGCCAAGGTAAGCATTATCCGCTAGAATTTTGTACAAGTTACTTTGTAGATTTGTAGAAATACACAGGAAATGAATGTGTGCCAATTTTTAGCACAATTGCTTTTTAATTTCCTGCAATATGAGGTCATAAAATTCAAGAAATAGGCCAAATTTCAGTGTTTTGTATGTCGTAAAAGTACACAACTCAAGTTATTTTTAACACACAGTGATAAGGTTTGTTTTTTTTAAACCTCTTTTTGCTGGCTTTAAAATGATATATTAATGCATAATTTAAAAAATAATTTCAAGGTCACACAATTTAAAATTTGACCTTGAATTTCTTGAAATGTGACATTTTGATTTTTTTTTTTTAATGATATGTGAATTTACATGACATCATGATAGTGTTTTTAAATTTGAGGGTGGCAAGTGAAGGGCATCGATAGTTATGAGGAACTGTTAAATTTACATGCTTGGTAATTCACCATATGACTAAAATATGCATGTTCCAATTATGGATGTACTTTGTTTACATGTTGTTTTTTTTGTTTTGTTTTTTTTTGCACCAGAACCTTTTCTCACTATAATTGTTATTTCCCTTTCATTTCACAGTTTTCTAATCACTTTTTACAGATACAGTAGTCCTGTACAATAACAGTAGTGTTTTCCCTAGATTTTTTTATAGCTGAGTGACACTTTTAATGACCCCTTCATCAATTGGAAAAAAAAAAAAAAGATGTTATTTTGCTTTACATTATTATACTAATCAAACATCTTTAGCAGTGTGGTAGGCATTAATGTAACATAACAAACATTAGAAAATTGTACATAAATGATAAAAAAAATGAGTACTTAACTAATATTCATATTCGACACAGATTTCAGCCAGCTTTTATCAATATCGATGGTGTATGTGGGAATAAGTTTTCCACTCTTACTATTACGTGCACTATAAGGAAATATTCATTAAGGGAAATTTAACTGGGTGGTAGAGAAAATTAGCTGTACGGGCCACCCAGTAAAAAGGCTCTAGGTAGAAGTAACACTAAAAAGAATGGCAAGTTTCAGTCTGCTACATGGTAACAATGGGTAACACTAAAAAGAATGGCAAGTTTCAGTCTGCTACATGGTAACAATGGGTCATTCCATGTCAAATCAACACAGAAAAATAAAATTTGCAATCTAACCCATTTGGATTTTTATGAAACTTTGTAGATTTGTTGATATACACAAGAAATGAATATGTGCCAATTTTTAGCACAATTACTTTTTAATTTCCTGCAATATGAGGTCATAAAATTCAAGAAATAGGCCAAATTTCAGTGTTTTGTATGTCGTAAAAGAGAGAGAGAGAGAGAGAGAGAGAGAGAGAGAGAGAGAGAGAGAGAAATCACATATTACCAAAAATTCACCAGCTTGCAAATTTGCTTTTAGTTCATTATGAAGAGCTACCTGCTATTTAGCTATAAATAAGTGTCTTAGGGATGTAAGGTGTAAGGTCAGGTGATGCGTAACATCACAGCTTCTCATTGACAAATGTCAACCCCGCCTTCTCGTGGTGCATCCTGTTCCCACTAAAGGGGCTCTGACGACCGCCAATAGCGGTATAACTATACCATCAGGATTAGAGGAAACGCTATGCCACACTCACCAAACCACTTGGCCAGCGTGGTGAGTTATAGCCAAACCCCTCCAAAATGACTCCACAACTTAAATCTTGGCCCTCAGTCTCCGGCAGCTGGAATATACCTGGCCAAGGCAGTGCTACATGAAGGCAGAGGGTGCTAAGAATCCCCGGAGGATCGGACTAGGCTGCCATCTGATGCTGACCTTGGCTACGTATAATGGACGCTCCCTATCTTCTGATTCAAGGCTTCTTGAATTGGAAGAGGAACTACAAAGGATCAAGTGGGACATCATCGGGCTAAGTGAGGTAAGGAGAAAAGGAGATCTCATTGAACTGAAAAGTGGACATCTCTTCTACTATCGTGGGACAGATACTGGCAGAACTAGTGGTGTTGGATTTATAATAAACAAGAAACTGAAAGATAAAGTTGTAGAAGTTGAAAGTTCCTCTGACAGAGCTGCACGACTCGTTATCCAACTCTAGAGAAGATACCAGGCTCAGATTATTCAAACTTATGCACCCACCACAAGTCATCCTGAAGAAGAAATTGAAGAATTTTATGAGGAAATTCGTCATCTAAATAATAAAGGTAAGCAGCACTTAAAGATAATTATGGGGGATTTCAATGCAAAAATAGGGCAACATCAACAGAATGAAACTTCAGTAGGTAAATTCAGTCACGGCAACAGAAACCAGCGTGGAAATACTCTCGTTGAGTTTGCAGAGGCAGAAGGGTTTTTTTATCTTGAACTCCTTTTCCAAGAAAAAGCCACACAGGAAATGGACATGGAGACATCCAAATGGGACAACAAATGAAATTGATTTTATGTGTAACAAAAAATTCGTCATAGAAGACTGCAGTGTGCTAAACAAGTTCAATACAGGTAGTGATCATAGATTGGTGAGATGTAAGATGCACCTCAACACTAAACTCGAACGTGGCAAGCTCACAAGACAAACAAAATTTATTGACATAACCAACCTTAAAGAACACCATAATACCTTCAAGTTGGAACTGAAGAACAGATTCTCTGCTTTAGAAGGCCTAACATCGGAAGAAGTGGATATTTCTGAAGTTAACAGAAAAGTAACCAAAGCTCTTATGGAAACAGCTACAAAATTAGCTGGGTCTAAGAACAAGTTGCATGTGAACAAATTATCAGGAAAAACCAAAATGTTGATGCAAAAAAGAAGAGAGATGAGGACAACTAAAGAAGATGTGACTTCCAAAGTGGAATATATAGAGCTATACAAGACAGTACGAAAAAGTATCACTGAAGACGTAAGGAAATTCAACTGTGAACTAGTGAGGAAAGCAATTGAAAACAACCAAAGCCTAAAGATAGCAAAGGGACATCTCAGTAAGGGAAGAAAACAGATTATGGCACTGAAGAAAAGAAGATGGTTCTGTAACAAGAAATAGAGGCGAAATTTTGACAAGAGTGAAAGATTTCTACTCCAAATTATATTAAGGGGATGATACATGTACTCCAGACATCATGAAAGGTACCAGTACCAGAGTTCTTCCAGTCCTCACAGCAGAAGTTGCACATGCCATCAAGAACATGAAGCGCAGAAAAGCTCCAGGAGAAGATGGAATTACTGTAGACAACATACAAGAAGCAAGTGGAGAAATCGAAACAGTACTCGCCCAAATTTTCAGTCGATGCCTTAATGAAGGGAAGATTCCTGAGGATTGGAACAACGCTACAATGATCCTGCTACATAAAAAAGGTGACATTGAGGATCTCAGGAACTACAGACCTATCAGCCACCTATCAGTGGTTTATAAAATCTTCACTAAAGTTCTTTCACACCGCTTGAAGGTAACACTGGACATGGCTCAACCGAGAGAACAAGCTGGATTCAGGAGTGGCTACAGCACAATAGATCATATCCACGTACTGAAAGAACTAATTGAAAGAGCGAGGGAATATGAACTTCCATTGTGCATGGCTTTTATCGATTATGAAAAAGCCTTTGATTCGGTGAAACCATCAGCAGTTACAATGGCTCTGAAGTCCTGCAGTATTGAAGATGCATACATTAATATTATTAATAACATCTATGAAAATGCGAGTGCAAAGATTCGGCTGTTTGAAAATACAACACACATAAAAATTGGAGAGGGAGTGAGACCAGATGACACCATATCTCCGAAGCTCTTTAATGCCACATTGGAAAATGTCTTTCAATCACTGAACTGGGAAAACAAAGGGATAAAGATTAATGGAGATTATCTAACCCACCTTCGTTTTGCTGATGACATAGTCATTTTTGCAACTACCCCATCAGAGCTGCAGAGTATGATCCAGGAACTTGCTGACAAGAGTAAAGAAGTGGGATTAAAAATGAACTTTGAGAAGACAAAAGTGATGTTCAATGCTTTTACAAGAAATGAAGATTTATCGATTGATGGAGAAAAGCTGGAGATAACAGACACGTACGTTTATCTTGGACAACAGATATCAAGTGAGTGTCACATTGATGAAGAAATTAATTGGCGTACAAAACGTGCCTGGAGAGCTTTTGGAAGAAACAGCATAATTTTCAAGAGCAATATGCCATTATGTCTTAAAAGAAAAGTGTTTGATCAATGCATTCTTCCAGTGCTTACGTATGGTGCAGAGATGTGGACCTTAACTAAATGAGACATATAAAGGCTGCAGACAACTCAAAGCCGCATGGAGAGGTGCATGCTTGGTGTAACCAGAAGAGATAAAAAGAGGAACTCGTGGATCCGAAAAATGACAAGAGTGGAAGACATCATGATCAGAGTTAAATACCTGAAATGGCAATGGGTTGGACATACTGCCAGAAGGACAGACCACCGATGGACAGCTGAAATTTTAGATTGGATTCCAAGGGACAGGAAAAGACCCAGAAGAAGACCACATGGGAGATCGGTGGATGAAATTCGAAAGTATGCAGGAGTGACATGGAGGAGACTGGCACAAGACAGACCATTGTGGAGAAAACTTGGGGAGACCTTCGTCCAGCAGTGGATTGATAATGGTTGACAATGATGATGATGAAGTGTCTTAGGTGAACAATTTTTTCAATAAAAAACAAACAGAACTATAGAATCATCATAGTTCTGTTTGTTTTTATTTTTGTTAGTGTCAGTGTTGAACAATTTGTGGATATATTCACTGCTTGTAAGTTATATCATCAGTTACATTAGAACCAAACAAAACATTAAAATTAGTTTAAATTTTTTCAGTTCCTGGGCATTTTTTAGCATTCACCTCAATAGCAAGCTGGTGAAGACGATTCGGCTAAACTTCTGCGTTTGGTTCGGAGCTAGTTCCCGAAAGCAGTGATAGATGGCTCCATGGTATCACTTGAGCTCTCCTCCGCTCTTCTCGCATTTTCATGTGCAATACATTATAGCTAGTTATGTACATTATTGCTCGATCTGTGCTCCTGTGATCTCATAAGTTATTTTTGCCTGTTGTTTCAGCTTTTTGTCTTAATATGTGGAATTGGAAGAGGTTTCTAAATAAAGTTGCAAAGGATGACGAAACGTCTATTTCCTGGTGTGAATGACAAGATTTATTTCCCACCTCTAAAAGATGTTCTGAGGGCCAACCCATGGCTCTACGTGTCGATGTATCTCATCGTTTAGGACAAGTCAGGTGTCAGAAGAAGCACGCTTCAGTGAATGATGAGTACTTTTCCCGTACACTTGGTACGATGTTTTTTTTTATGCTCAGATTCCCATTGATAGAGTGATGATTCTGACATATTGTTTTGCCAAAGGATTGTCCTACAATGAGGCGATTGAAGAAACCTCACGTGGCAATGTTACAACATCCACTGAGACAGTTTGCGACTGGTATTCATATTGCAGACAGCTAGTCTCAAAGTTTATGGTAGCCTCGCAATGTGAGAAAGGAAGGCTTGGCAGTGATGGAAACATCGTGGAAGTAAACGAAGTGAAAGTGGGAAAGCAGAAGTACAACTGCGGTTATCTCATCGAGGGCACCTGAATTCTTGGTATCTTTGAACGAGATATCAAGCGATTCAGGGTGGAGATCTGCCCTGATAACTACCGATCTGCAGATACATTACTGCCCCTCATCCTGAAACACGTGGAGCCAGGAACTATGATCATGACGGACCAGTGGGCTGCTTATCGCAACCTGTCAAGCTGTGGCTACGACCATTTCATCGTGAACCACTCCCTCAACTACTTTGATCTTGTGACAGGGCCACATACTCAAGGAGTGAAGAGCAATTGGTGTCCCTCAAAACATAAATTAGCATAGAGCAACCACAAAATGTACTTGGCAGACCATATTCTGGAATATTTATACCGACAGAATTGCCGTCTTTCCTCTGAACACTGCTTTGAAGTCTTGGTTTGTGCGATCAGACAGTTCTTCTCTGGCAGATAAAAGTTGCTTTAATTTTATTTTGCTAGCTAGACAGCTTCATATTCATGAGAAAAGACAATTGTTCTGTCAAAAAAAATATTTCACAGATATGCCACAATCAACGTTCAAAAAGGTCCTTTTAAGGGCCAATCTAAATCCATATTATTGACTTCCTTTGGCACTTTCACAACGTAACAAAATGCTTAACAATGCAACGATAACGTGTTGCCATCTATCATCCCTTTGAAAAACTATTTCAGGGCCGAACACGGAAGGTTTACCGGCGATTTACACTGTGTAGTCTTTACATGTTTAAATTTTTGACCTGCATCACTCTTGGCAGATAACTCTTCCATTTTGTTACATAATTAGCATTAATTTGATATTTTGTTGAACACTACACAGATAATGCTAGTGTCACTTGTGCCAGCAAAAGTACAATTTTTTGGCATTCATTCACAAAACTTGGAAAATCCAATTTTCAGAGTGGAATATTTTGCCTTGTAAAATAATATGTATGCTTCCTGCAAATCAAAACAATGCAAGAAACGTAAGTTTTTGAAATCCACCAGAACAAAATAAAAGTTAATGGAAAAATAAAAGAAAAAATTAAAGCATTTTTTTCAGTGTAAGTTGATGCATTTTTATTAAATTAAAGCACTATTTTTTTCAAATGTTTACATTAGAAAAAATGCAACTTTCAAGTCCCATTTTAACAAAAATAAATCCTTGGGGATGCTCTCTAAATATGCTGCTGAATAGCTCTAGGTTCATGATTTTTAAATCTGAACTGTAACATCACACTAAGGACAAAACTGATTGGCCTTTAGAAGGAATTACCACTGTCACATTAGCTAAAGCAGTTTTTTATTTATTGTAAACAAAGCAGTAATAAGGAATCTTATTTAACCACTATCAGGAAATTAAGCATTAAAAAGGTATCTTATATTGGTAAACATTGACTCCCCACCCAAATGTAACACAATAAACTTAAATCCATGAATTGTAATTAAAAAAAAAATACAAGTAGGAATAGATGACATTATGGAACTTGACTCATTCAAAATAAAATTTCTTTGTAACTCCAGAAATTGTAAGATTGCCACTTCTAAAATTTTATGATATGTCAAGGATATCAAGAAGTTCAACACATGTTTTGAAAAAAAATTTAAATGTCCTTTTTTTTTATTTAATTTTTTTAATTGAAAGGGAAATTTTATGATGAAATTTTTATTATGTTAAAGCTTGTTTAAATAAGCTTTCTATTGACACCAGAATCACCTGAATAACATATTTTTATCAACAGATATTAAAAGTTGAACGGTTACAAATTTTTAAAAAATTCCCAGAAATTCAAAATTTTGACCTTTTTTATTTTCAAAACACAATCCAAAGGAAAATTCCAAAAGAAAATTATTTTTACTTTACTACACAAGGATTGCCTCTCACCAATTTTCATTAAAATCGGAGATATCAAGGTTGAGTGCTGTGTTGATTTGACTTGGAATGACTCAATGATTGGCATCTCTTCCATACCCACCCTAATGACCGTCAGTGATCAGCAAGCTTTGCTCTGCTACTTAGCAATAGTGATTGGTGTCTGTTCCATATCTATATTGACAACAAACTTTCCTTTTCAGAGTGCATAAATAATATTCGTTCATGAATAAACTTTACTTTGGTGCATAGTAACAGAGATCAATCTGTTCCCTATTCACATTAGACTGAGTCAGTTCGGATAAGACGTTGACCAGCGATTTTATCATATCAATACATGCACATTTCGTTTTTTTTTTTTTTTTATTGAAGGTTTAATTACCACTGTGAGCAACTCAATGGACTATAAGCTGTCGCCTGTCCCTAATTTAGGTTCACTGGTTCCAGTGAATAGAGAGAGGTAGTGACGTAAGGCAAACACAACATCCATGCCTCACCGGGATTCGAACCCAAACTCCTTTTGGACGAATGATTAGAACATTTTATTTTCACTACGAATCCTTGGATTGAATGAAATGCTCACTATGGTTTACAGCCGACTACACCAATTACAGTCTGAATTGGTGTAGTCAGCTATATCAAATTGGTTTGGATCCAGTGGTGACACCAGCAGCTCATTGGGCAAAAATTCTGAAGTACTGGTCAGAAATTTTGTCAGAAAATACCATTGTTAATCTCCCCCTCCCCCTAGACACACACACACTGTCCCAGTAAAAAAGTGTCCTGGTACATACTGTGTGCAATATTTATTCAACATATGTAGTATACTGGGAATCATGGATACAAACTTCCATGGCCTTTTAACAGGTTACTATTTCTTTTGGGACAATTTTATCTTGCTTACATAATTTTTTGTTTTTTCTTTGTTAAATCTTTCTTTTAATATTTGGCATTATAAGACATTTCATGAATTTTAGTTTGTAACCTGTATATTTTTTCTTTCTCTCTCACCTTTTCAGACTGTAATTACAAAATGGTGTCTTGTATTACTCTTCAGAGTGCATAATAATATTTGTTCATGAATAAACTTTACTTTGGTGCATCAAAGGACTCCCTCCATTTCCCAGAACTACAAACACTAAATTTAACAAAAAATCCATTTATGTAACAAAATTGTTGTGAATTCAAAAAATTCACACTTTTTATCTGAGTTCTCTATCCTAGATGGTTGCACTCACCATGTGTTCTAACTGCTTAAATATTTTGGGAGAGCTAAAGGGTGGGCACAAAGAAAAGTTGGGTGCACCCATAGCATCGAGCCTGGTTGGATACCCTCAATGCAAACTAGCATTCCTTGCCAATCTACTATAAAGAATTTCCAAAGTGTACACAGCATGTGACAGAGCAACAGATAAAATGTAATTTTCACATTCTAAAATGAATACATCAACTATCATAAAAAAAGGTTCTAATGCATAAAAACAAATTGCACTAAAATGCATCCATAACCTGCAGAAATACCAATTTATATAATACTTTGTTTATGGCATCTTTTTTTTTTTTTTTTTTTTTTTGGATTGGAGGTTTAACGACCACCATGAGCAACTCAATGGGCTATAAGCAGTCGCCCGTCCCTAATTTTAGGGTTACTGGTTCCAGGGAAGGGAGAGAGCCAGTGCTGTAAGACAAACACAACATCCATGCCTCACCGGGATTCAAACCTGGACCCCATTCTGAACCTGGACCCCATTCGCACGAATGATCAGAGACCACTGCGCCACCGGGGCGGCAATATGGCTTCTTTCTGACATTTATTTGTTCATGTTACATTTCACATAGAATTATTTCTGCCCATTTCTTTATGTCTACATAATCTTCAAACATCATTTGCCTCTTGTGCACATTATGAAATCACAAGTTCTTTTTTTAGATAGTCTCAGTCCTGTGTGGGCCTACTACAAAGTAATAGAAATAATATTATCGCGTATTTTTGGAAAGTAAAGACTTACGCGAGCAATTTACAATCACCTGTAAATAAAAAAATAAATAAATTATAATACACTTTGTATTGCGGTTTTGCCGATTCCCTGCCAAGTACGATTACCAGCCAATGTAAATGTATTTTGTTTCTGTAGAATTCTTCTTCCTAACACAAGGTCTTGGCGTCGGAAATCTTAAAACAATTCCCCAGGGAGAAATTAGTAGCCATAAAAGCAAAACAACTAACAAAAACTAAGTTTCGAAAAGAATATCAGCATCCCCGGTGGCGCAGTAATCTAAGAGATGGCCTCTGATCATTCGTCCGAACGGGGTCATGGTTCGAATCCCGGTGAGGCATGGATGTTGTGTTTGTCTTACGGCACTGGCTCTCTCCCTTCCCTGGAACCAGTGACCCTAAATTAGGGACGGGCGACTGCTTATAGCCCATTGAGTTGCTGACGGTGGTCGTTAAAACTCCAATCAAAAAAAAAAAACATCAACTTCAAACATTAATTAAAAATGGAGTAATTCTCATCGGATTTCAGCTCTGTGAACAATTCAAATAATTTTCAATATGTTTTAGACTTAAAATTCGTAACACAAAATGTAATGACTTCGACGTACTTGTTTTCCGGCAGACTTTCCACATGTCCGTAACAGACAGATGCTCATTGACAAAAAATTACACAGTTCAAACAATTACGTAGCTTTGTTTCTTTGAATTTTTTCTCACTAAATTTTCAGAAATGAAAAATCATATAGTTTTCGAGCTATTTAATCTACGGCCACTAAACTGTAGCTGTTTTTGTTTTCCCTCTGGGCACCCAACCAGTGCAACACACGAACCCACATGCACCAATGCAACAACGGGAGATGCGAAGTTTACATGGTGAGGATCATACCAAGGATTTTAAGTTCACAAGGCCAGGATATCATGTGACGTCACAGATTTAGTCATAGTGAAAAACGATATACGAGCAATCGATTAGGTTTTTTTTTTTTTTTTAATTTAATTCCCAACGAGAAATTAATTCCATGGAGGTAGGAAACATGGAGGTAGGAATACGAGGAGAGATAGTACCGACAGCTTTGGCGTGGTTACGCTATAGCGTCTAGAAGGGAAAGTGTGCCGAGCGCCTAGCGTACGTAATGATTGGCGTGGATACCGAAATTTGTCCCCTTCGTAGATGGCGCTTCGATCGCCTTCCCTTCCCTCTTTCTTACTGTGATGGGAGCGGGAAACTAAATTCGTGTTGCTTACTGTGAAAAGAACGGTAATTTAGACGAAAACGTGTTATGTTTTAGGTTTTAGAAGGAATGTGGATTACCTAAATATTGTATATAAGTTATACTTAGCTCATTATGCGGAAGAGAAATAACCATAGTTTTGTGCCAGGTTGCAATACTCAGTACAAAAACAGTAAGCCGTCACTCTTTGGAATACCCAAAAATGATAAACTTTTACAGCAGTGGCAAAGATTGATTCCCGGTGCAGATGTGCAGATAAAAACTTACGACAAATTTAGTGCTGTATGTGAACTGCACTTTGAGAGATTTGTGGTTCGAAATTTTGTGCATAAAATAAATGAGGAGACTGTGTTAATACCCAGAGATCGGCCCATCTTGACACCAGATGCAATTCCAACAATATTTCCAAACCTTCCCCATTATTTGTCAAAAACTCTGGCAAAATACAGGAAAGTTAGGGAAACCGATGATAAGCCTGATGGTAATTTAAATAGCTTGGAATTCACTTCCCAAAGAGTTACACGGAACTGCCTTCTGAATATCACAGCCTTCAGTATTTTGGGGTAAGCAAATTCCTGCAAATAATTCAAAGTGCATAATTTTCCATGTTCATTCATTCAAATGTGAATTGTCAAATTCATTGACAACAGAAAAACTGGTTGTTGTTACCAAAAGTTAACCAGAGGTTACCTGTAAAGTGTATTTACGTGGAATAAAAATTAACTCAGTTTCTAATATTACTTCTAAAGATGAATCAAAATCCATTATTCGAGACACTGATAGGCTAACAGTATGTCATGGCACAGGCTCCATTTCAGAATTTGAAAATAACATGAAGTACCTTGAAAGTGGAGTTATTTTTTAGAATAATTTGTACAGCAAAAATTGTGTAACGAAAGGAACAACAAAGACTTGCCTCAGATGTAAGTATCTGCAGGGCTTACTTTTGCACAAAATAGCTTATCATAGAAGAAAGGCTACATTTAAAAATAAGTATCAAAATACAGTTCGGAAAATCAACAGGCTGAAGAAACTAGTTATTTCGCTCTCTAATTAAACTTAAAAAAAAAAAAATAAAAAAAAAAGGAATTTTACAGAACTTTCCATTAATGAAAAAATAGCAGAATTACGCATTAAGCAGCAGCAAATGGTTATTCATTGTTATAAGGCAGCAAAAAAGAAATCTGCAAGAGGTATGTCATATACCAAAGAATGGTTACTTGAATGCTTACTAATGCACATAAAAAGTCCAAAATTGTACGAGCACATACGGAAACACAAAATCATGATCCTACCTAATAGAACAACTATTAGAAAGTATATTTCAAATTACAACAGCAGTTTTGGATTCAATGCACTGACGTTTGAAACTATTTCAAAGAAAACAAGTGAAATGGAGCCTTTTGCAAGACATGGTGGTATATTAATAGATGAAGTGAAGCTTACAGAAAAACTGCATGCAAAATCATCTGGTGAAATATTAGGGTTTGTTCATATTGGGCCATACACTTCAAAAACTGTTAAGTATACCCCATGTAATCACGGACTGGTAATGGTGTTTCAGCCATTAAATGGAGATTGGACCCAAATAATTGGTGTTTTTGCCACAAGTAACAATATAAGTGGAACTTTGCTAGCAAAATTAATTATTAAAGCTGTTATTCTCACTGAAAATGCAGGTCTGTTTGTTAATTTCATTACGTGTGATGGGGCTTCTTGGACCAGGAATATGTGGAAGACATTTGGTATATCAGCAGACTGTTCTGGAACTAAATACAGCATTATGCATCCTACAGATTGTTCTAGTTTACATTTCATATCAGATTTTCGCCAGTCAAAGCGAGCCTTGCTTCATCGTAGCTCAGCTATTTAGAGTCAGGTCGATGCTTAGCAAATTCCCAGTTATACAGGTAAACACTGGGGAAGAAATATTTCTTCTTATTATACGTGGGAAATATATCTCTATAAGCAATCTGAAATCACATATTTACTGTTACGTAACTGAAATCAAACGATCGTCCATGGAATGGAAACATGTCACCTCCCCAACAAGGAAGACGTGAAAAGTCCAACTGTCTCTGTCTGCGGGAGTGGTCATGATGACTGTGAATCTGTTGTTTACACAGAATTTCTGTCAAAAGAGACAACCATCAAGTGACTCATATTGCCAAACACCATTAAATTTGCGAAATTCAATTAAGGACAGATGCCGGGGTAAGTTGAGCGAAGGTGTCACACTGATGTCCAAGAACATTACACAGCACGGAAAACTAAGGGAATTGCTGCATTAATTCAAGTCGGAATTGTGGCAGCATCCACCTTACAGCCCCAACTTATCCCCATGCGGCTACCATTTGTTCGGTAAAATGAAACAGGAGCTTAGTGGACAATGATTCCCAACGGATGAGGCTGTGAAAAGTGCGGTCCTTAACTAGTTGCACCAAACTGGACTTTTCTTGTACAGGTATGGGAAAGTTAATCGCACGTTCCGATAAATGTTTACAGTCCTTAGGCGACTATGTCGAAAAATGAATTAATGTTGTAAACCAACATACATCCCCTGAGTATATCCTTGATTTTTTTATTCAACAGTGTAACTAACTTTTTGATCCACCCTCATATTATTAAAGCACTTTGCTACAATTCAGAAATTAATTTTTTAGTTTGTTTTAAAAATTAGCATAAATACTACATTTGGATAAAGTATCAACTTACCTATTGACTATGAATTTGTCTTGTATCTTCAAGCGGAACAAAGTAAAAAATACTATTAAAAATAAACAAATGGGTCCATTCTTTTACATAAATGTACCTCAAATGTCTGTTTCAAATAGTTTGAAAGAAGGAAGTCATCACAAGCTAAACAGTATTCAGCTTCAGATTGTTACCCAAACTTCCTTTATGTGATAGCATCTGCAACAAAGTTATAGATACACACAACAAAATAAAAAAAGAATTCTTGCTAACCAATGGCAGAAATTAAGACATCTGTTTCAAATAGTTTGAATCATCACAAGTTACATCAAAATTATCTCAGCTTTAGATCCTCCAGTGTGTGTTACCATCTGAATATTTTATGTATGAGTTATGTCAATTATTTTCTTTACCTAAAATCTACTCTTGTAATGTTCATACCTGTGATCTACTTTTTTATAAAACATATTTGATATCACTTTTTAGATTAGACAACATTTTAACAGTATAAATAAATATTTCCCACACATTTCTAAAGGAATTAAGCAGAATTGGTTAGTAGTTTTTCATAACACTAGGGAATTTATACATTTTACTAACATTCTTTACTAGAAGCCAAATTTGCTCATTATAGTAAAATTAAATTTTTACTTTCAATATACCTACTATAAATGTCAAGCTAAGCACTAGTACACACACACACCAGTGCTGAGACGGGCCGAGCCCGAACCGGGCGCTGGCTGTGTAATACTTACTGGAGTTCGGGCTTGGAGAGAGGGGAAGAATTTTCTTCCTTTTTCTTTTAATGTGATTTTATATAATTTAGCACACGAGACTTTTTTACACTTTCTAGTTGTGAAAGAGAATTCTTCAGCAACTGGGTCAAATGGGGAGTAGGAATTCTGCAGGGCTATCCATTCCGGGCTTGGATAACAAAATACCATAGGCCATGAATTACAGGATTTCTGCCAAGGATAAGTTTTAAGAAGCATAGATAGTAGATAGCAAGCTGACGGAATTTTGCTCCCTACCTCAAAGGGGCAGCTCCCTGCTAATTCTATTGAGCAACATACGACATAGTTTGTTGTGCCTCCAGATGTCCCCCTCCCCCAAAAAAACATTTCGGGAATAAATGAATGGTTAAAGGTAACTATAGAAATAGATAGACATCCCTTCTCCACTCCGCAGTTGAGAAAGACATCAGTTAATTGCATGGGTAGGAAAGAGTGGAAGTCTGGAAGACTTTTTTCAATGCTTAACAGGTTAATCATAGTTTTCGGGCTCGTTCGAGCTGACATACTTCAGGCTCAGGATCTTGAAATTCAGCCCGAACTCAGCTCTGACACACACACACACAGTAACACTTCAGTTAATTTCTCACAGGTGTTTTTATCAAAAATTTTATGGCAATGAAGTCATAGTGGTAAGTATGAAAAATAAGAGAAATTTCCTGGAATTTTTTGGTACAGTATTGAAACATAAACAAAAATGCTACAATATTACTGCTAACATTTATTAATCTGAAAATAAGTGACATGGAACTCGTACGGGTATGGTGTCGTTGAGGGACTAGCCGGACCCCATGACGCGAAGGAGTACAGCATCATCTTCCACGGAAAGAAAATAGTCCATAGATTTTCAAATGAATTTTGACAGATGAAATCAAACCTGCTAGTAAATGAGGACCTCTGGTCCATTTTGAAGACGGGCAACCACTGCACAAACAGTATTAGTTCCAATTTGAAAAAAAAAAAAGACACCACCAAATATTAAATACAAATCTTCAGTACAGAATGCCACCAACCACTCCGCATCACTGTGTGAATATGTGATGAAGCAGAAAAAAGATTGGAAATATGTTACGAGAAGCTAACTGAAGTACTGCTTCCTGGTATACAAGTTTCAAATAAAATTAAACCAAATATGACGGATCTTTACTTTCCAGTTTCAAAGATAACTTTTCAGAAATGTTATCTTCATTTATTACAGAAGAAAAATACATTTCAATACTTTAACCAACCTGGCTATACACTTTTGCATATAAAATATTTGATAAGTTTGAACTCTTTTTCCTATCTCAGGACTTACTCTGTGCACACTATGCACTAAGGAGAGGCACACAAAACTAAGCGTTCAGACTTTCAACTTCTTAATTTTCCTTTCACGTGATTTCAAATAATTTCAGTTGTCATGTTTGGCTTTCACTAAGTTGTTCAAGAGTATTTTCCAGCTGAGGAGAGTTATGTTTTCCTATTTAGTTTTCAAGCTACTCATACACAAACATTCCACGGAAAATGAACAAGGAAATCTAAAATCAGAACTTTGTCTGTTTAAATGTATGCAGCAGATTTTGTATAAGACAATTGGTATGGCAAAAGTTGTAAGTCTCCTTTTGACTTCTATAATTTAACTAGCAGCCACTAACACTGCAACACTGTGGCATGGCAAATTTTGGCAATTCCTGTAAAAAGAATTACACCTTTTAATACAAGTGAAGAACTAGATATGAAATTTTTAATCGAAAGTAGTTCCCTATGTTTTGTACAGTTAGAATAAAGTTGATCATGCAAGTTTTTCAACATAATCTGTCCACACTGTTCAGACAGCTTTAGTAAATTCAATCAGACAAATGCTATATCACAGTTGCATTAAGTTACGAAATTAAAAAATGTACTCTTTAATTCAGAGACACATTACAATGCAACAACAGTTCAAGCATTAATTTCGTAAAGAAAGGGCTAACGATTGTTGGAGATGCAAATGTTATACAAATTACGAAGGCTAATTTCCTGAAAAGTTGCCCTGATTTCTGGTAATATTCAAGCTCTATGTGAATCGGCATTGGCAAAATATATTAATTATTCTATTTGAAATAAGAATTCAACACTACAGAATAACTCACTTCTTTATACTTCACTATTCACGAGACATGAACAGATTTCAACACGTGTGAAACTAAGATCTACTCATTAAACCTATAATTATTACTAAAACTAAATAAAACGTTTACTAAGAATTAACCTTACCTTAGAAATATAATAATACCTACCTTACAAAACTATACGTGTATCCAAATGGCAATAAACGGAACACTCACTCAATACAAACAAATGTGAACCAACAATGAAACGCAATGGCTGTTCAACCGATTGACTTGGCGACAGCACTAAGTTGTGCACGTGACTATTTCGCACCGTAGCCTGTCTTTTTCGTCAGATTCGACTCAGCTTACCACTAGCCGCTACTAAGTGACATACATTTAAATTTTCCAAACAGCACTTCTTTACTTGGCACATACAAGCCATTTGTTAGCCTTTTGGTAGGCATTCTTCGAGGAGGTAGCATATCAATTTAAATCACGCATAATTATACTTTCAATTACATTTGCCGACGCTGCACTCTGCGCCAGACGTAGACATTTCACTGAACCATAAAATGTGTTTCCATAATCACACACTTAAGAAAATCGTACATATCCTAATCCAACCCCTGTTGTTTGGTTCACATTGCACAACAGTACACACAATCTTTGACACAGACGCCGTCTGCAGCGCCGCGATGCGGCGTGGGACATATTTCGAACGCAGATTTTGAGTTCGCACGGCACACTTCCCCTTTTAGACGCTATAGTTACGCTCAAGATGCAAAAGCAGACCGGACGGCCGCCACGGTGGCGCACTGGTCTAAGCGATGGCCTCTGATCATTCGTCCAAAAGGGGTCCGGGTTCGAATCCCGGTGAGGCATGGATGTTGTGTTTGTCTTACGGCACTGGTTCTCTCCCTTCCCTGGAACCAGTGACACTAAATTAGGGACGGGCGACTGCTTATAGCCCATTGAGTTGCTCACGGTGGACGTTAAACCTCCAATCAAAAAAAAAAAAAAAAAAGCCGACGATTTTCCGTAGGAAAGCATTAGTGAGACCCTGTTCGTTTTCTTAAGATTTTACATTGTCTTAAATTATAAACGAATGGAAAAGCAGTGGAATAGGTTTAAGAGACTCTTAGGTTTACATGAAAGGAATTTTAGTAGAAAAACTTAGATTTTCATGGAGAAAAAGAAATCTAAAAAAGCGGCTTCGTAACGACTGAGACGTATATGAAATGACGATTTAAAATGTGTTTACACGAAACATAATTTTATAAAGCGTTTAAAATTTTCTCTGTCTTAGCGGATTATCGTAAAATATTGTTATCATAGAAATTGTTACGGTCGAGCTTCGGGGGATTTGTATTATGGGTGAAATTTTCAAAAAATCGCACTTTAAACGGAGGGAACACTTCTGCCATATTGCCAAGAGGAAAATTAAAGTAAACAACAACATTCTACATATGTTTTACTTGAAAAACAATCATTATTGTTCTTAAGCAAAAAAACAAGGGGAGGGGGGCAATATTCCCACTGAACAATGTTATTTAAAAAAAAACAAAAATTCATGAAATATTTAGATTTTATTTCCAATCCTTTATAGAAAAAATGGGGAATCTGCGAGCTTGTTCAAAGAAATTTAAAAAATCAGACTCAAAATAGACGTTACTGTGTTTTCATTTTATTTTTTATAATTGCTATTTTTTTTTTTTTTGGTTAGAGGTTTAACGACCACCGTGAGCAACTCAATGGGTTATAAGCAGTCACCCGTCCCTAATTTAGGGTCACTGGTTCCAGGGAAGGGAGAGAAGAAGTGCCGTAAGACAAACACAACATCCATGCCTCACCGGGATTCGAACCCGGACCCCTTACGGACGAATGATCAGAGTCCAACGCCTTAGACCACTGCGCCACCGGGGCGGCTGTAATTGCTTTAAGCACTTGACTGATTTTAGTTCCTACTAATGTAGGTAGGAAATTCCGACTGGTTTAGTTAGAACTGTGGTGGGCTTCAAAGGTATAAATGTAAATAATTTTAAAACTACAGGCCTTAATAGCATAGGAACTTTTTTCTGGGGGAGGGGTACCCTTTTAAAGGGTGCAGTTTCAAAATATAGCAAGAAAATATACAAATTATTAGTTTGTGGAAATAAGATTTATAAGTCCTGCTGACAGTAAAGGAAATTTGACTTGATAAAATCAGATTTACATAAGCAGCAGAAATAATTCCTATTGTAAGATCTCTTTTTAAATAAATCCAACTGCATTCAAAATATTTTACTTCTAATACACATCACTATTAACAGAGGCACATTAATAATGTAATAAGTTAATAGCTTTTAAGTAGTAAATGAAACAGACGTGTGTATATAATAAGGATTTTTAATTTGGTTTTTGAAATATGCGTATACCATTCATGAGCAAGGTTATATTTATTAATAAAGAATTCATTGAGGATAAATCTTTCAGTTTGTTGCTAGCACAACATACGTTCAAGAATAGGAAAATCTGATCACATAAGGTGTGGTTAATCAGCACAACAAGGGAATTAATTTTAGCTCTAATGACAGAGAGCATTGTTAACAGTAACCCATACGCTAATGCACGTTTAACCTACATTTTATGACTACAAAAATTAATGGATAACTAATCAGAAGTGCATGGGAAATACAGAAGTGAATATTTTCTGCCATCAAATACTAAATCATCTTTAGTTCACTGTTTTCCATGTAACATCTCCAGTACCAAAATCTGATTTCCAAAAATAATGCTGACCTTTTACGCTAGAACTTCTTACGATAGCCTATTTCATCTGATTAGTTAAGTAAAGCTTTCACTCAAGTAATTTGTTTACCATAACTAAAAATTTTCATATATTGCAATTAATATCTTTATAAGGTTATGCTGTTATATTTTTACTTCAGCTGAATTCAAGATTTCCCCCATTTCTGTCATCAAAAAGCCTAACTGTGAGCTGCATTTCACACTCATTATGTACATTGTAAGCTGTAGAAAATATGTCAGTACTATCATTTCCTAATGGGGGTTCCATATACCTCTAGTTACACAAGACAAAGAGAATGAGCTAGTTAGAACATGAAGAAATATTATTATGAGTTGATGCCCACATACATATTAAACCTTCTTGAAGTCATTTTTATATATGCGAGAAAAGAAAAGCTTACCCAACAGTATTTGTAGCTGGAACTTAGCTTACTGCTGCAATTCTGACCATTAAAGACAAATATTTGCATTGAAATTTATATGTAAATCTAATACAAAACATTTATCTCAAATAGTTAAATCTCATCTTCAGTAACTTTCACTAGCAGCAGCAAAATGCTTTCTTTCACATACAATGGGTGCCACACCAGGTATGAGTGTCTTTTTCTCTTAAAAGGCTTAGTCCTTCAGTTCTAATGGGAAAATAAAAAAAATGAAGGGTGCAGGATGCATGGATACACAACAAGAATACCAAATAATATAAAATATATACACTGCTGGCCACCCAAAATGCAACACCAAGAAGGACACAAGATAGCAAAGCCAGATTTACTGGACACATAACAACAGATACAAAGATGAAACGATTGAGCTTACAGGTCCGTGCGACTTGAGGAACACACAGACATCAATAGTTCGAGTGGCCTCCATGGCTGGCAATAACGGCCGCTACACGCCGCGGCATCGAACGAAAGAGGCTTTGGATGCAGTGGCGGCTCGTGGTAGGAAAAATAGGTGAAGAGCTACAAGAGCCATATGAAAAGATATCTACTGTCTTCAATGAAAATCAGTTAATGAGAGCTTACCTATTTTTTTTTTATATATTAGATCAATTCTTCTTCCCTTTAAAGCTGGAAATTTGTCGATTATGTCGTCATAAAATGGCTGTTTCTTCGTGACATCAAGAAAATGTCTTTCTGAATAGAAATATTTGCCAAAGAAGCAAGTTTATCTGGAGAAATAGTGTTTCTTGAGTAAGTTTGTATTCTTTTAAGGCAAGAAAAATTTATTTCCACTGAAACACTTGCAGATGCAATTGCTAAAATCCGGGAAACCAATTTATAAGCTTCTGTAAAAATGCCTTTATCTCCATGAAGCACTCGAAAAAGTTCATGAGTCGATATATTCCTTAACTTTTCATCAGCATATACAAGACTCAGTTCATTTTTAAGGCTCTGGTGTTTAGTAAATATTTTTCTGTAAAAATGTTGTAGATTTTCAAAACCTGAGAGGGAAAGCATAAATTAAATTGGCTGAATTTGGTTGTGTCAGCAAGACAGGGAAATTGATGTTTAACTTTCAAACTGTCTTGAAATATTATATCAATTTCCATAAGAATGTGGTACAAAATTTCAAAATACAATTGTTTATAATTTTTAAAAATTGTTTCTTGGGTAAGAGCAGCATATTCCCGTTTAGATCTGCTTATTTCAGTGATTTTGCTAGCTTTTCCAAACAGTGTTTCAAGTACCTCATCGTTCCTTTTATGGCTCAAAATTTCGTAAGTTTTTTTTCATTTGAGTAACACAGTATATGTCTAGTGATTTTTTCTGCAAAATTTTGAATAATAGATCGGTGAACCAAATATTTCATTAAATACTATTCCAAAAATGTAAATTCAAAAGTGTTCATATCATTTAAAAACCCTTGGGCAAGTTGAATTGATTTTTTGTCTGATTGGTCACTATTTGTGAGAAATTCGAATACTTATTTCAATTTATCCCAATCTTCAACTATTACACTTACTAACTTCGAAGTGGAGGACCATCGACTTTCTGTTGTGTTTGGCATGCCTCTTGCGGTTGTTGATGTGAGTATATTGTTTTTTCACCACTCAGTGAAGCCATCGCTTCGCCGAGTGGTGAAAAAAAACAAAGGAATTACACTAAGGCTTGCAAAAAATATTGGACACTTAGAAATTTTAGAAAAACTCTGCTTTAATACAAGGTTCAAACGTAGTACTAAGCAATAACAAAAACAGATTGAGAAGCTTTATGCTTAATTTTTTCTGGAGCCCAGTCAAGTGTCCAGACATTACGCTTGCCCCATCGTAACATTGTCCTATCGACTTGTGTTGATAATCAAACTGTTCCAAAATTTTGTCTAGCATTTTGTATAAAGCTTCTGACGTTCTATCTTCACTCACACCATGGAAACCCAAAAATCGCTCAACCAATACACCTTCCGAATCAACAGATCTTATTATTAAAGAGCACTAGGAAGTCTAGTTATGTTTTCCCATCTACTTGAATATAAAAGCATTGAACTTCATTTATTTCATTTTTGATGTGATCATTTATGTATTCAGAAATACATTCAATTAATTCATTTTGAATAGCTTTTGAGTCACCTGTGATGACATTTTTTATCGTTTCGTATTGATTTTGAATTTTAAAGGACTTCTTGATATCAACAGTGAAAGCAATTCCTTGAATTTCTACGATTTATCGAGTCAATGCCTTCATCATGGTCACGGAATGCTAGTTCTTGTTTACTCAAATACATTACTGCATCAATCATTGTCTGCAGGAAAAGTCTATTTAAACGAACGCTTTCGTTGAAATGCATTTTTAAAAGCCTAGCATTCTCCCTCAGGGCATCGGCAATGGTGTTCTGATTCTTTTCAAAATTATTTAGCATTAATTCGCATTTCAGGTGTTCGCTAGAATCACCACTTTGTAAAGTGACCGTTTTATATTTAAGAAATATGAAAAATGTCTTTATTCCACGCCGAATTTTATTACTAAAATATAAGCAGGGCCAACAAAATAATTTTTGTAACACAGAAGGGCTACAAAGCCATTTATATTCAGTAAACCAACAATTTTTAAAATTAATATTGTAAGATTTACCTAAGCTCATCTTGATTTCTTTCTTGGCGACAATTGTCAGTGAATCCGTCGGTCTTCCTTGAAGTAAAATGTCTCTTTTATTTTCAACTTTCCACTGATTGAACGAAGTTTGCAATAAATTACAGACAATGTTTTTCACAGTATACATACTGAAAACTAAAACTATCACTATCAGTTAAACTGTGCACGAAACTAAAGCAACTAATGAAGTTTTTAACAAACAATCACAAAACACGAAAAAACATATCTCTTTCAGAAAGTATGTGCCGAAACACCGCAAGTAAAAATCCCTAGTGCTTTGCAAAGAACCCTTGGCAATCCGTCCCGTTCTACTGCGATCTCTTCGTAAGTTCACGACTCCAGGTGCAGAGCCTTGACGTCTCATGATAAAACACTTCACTTGCCCGGCAGATACGGGAGGGTGACGTCACAGTTACCATGGCAACTCGAACGAAAACTGAAGACTTCCAAGCATTCTCACTTCAGCTCTTCACTTGAACTGTTTTGCGTATAAGAACTTGTTTTCCGTATTGAACGCGCATTGTGAAGTGATATCTAATCAAAATTTTGGGTATTTTGGCACTCAATAAAGGCAAAAAAAATAATATATTATACGAAACTATTAAATAAAATCTTATTTCAAATAAAATAGGTGAAGAGGCACTTTACCTACTTCACCTGAAAAGCCGCCACTGTTTAGATGTGGGCTTGGGGTATCTCGGCCCAGGCTGTTTCCACACGTTGCCACAGTTCATCAGGCATAGCCGCGGGTGGTGCTTTCCGGGCCACTCGATTGCCGACCAGCAACCAGACGTCTTCGATGGGCGACATATCGGGAGAACAGGCGAGCCACGGCAGCAGTGACACCTGTTGGGCCGTGAAGAATTGTTGCACGATGCGTGCCACGTGCGGGCGCGCATTTTCCTGTTGAAAGGTGGCCACTGGAAGGTCCTGCAGGTAAGGGCTCCAAAACGTCTCTACAGGCTCCAAAACGTCGGAGATGTAGCGGTGGCTGTTGAGTGGACAGGCGATGCGTACCAGAGGGGTGCGGGTGTCATATCCAATTGCGCCCCAAACCATAACGCCAGGCAACGGACCGATATGGCGATGCACAATGCAGGTGTCATACAGTCTCTCGCCGCGGTGCCGCCACACGTGGATCCGACCATCGCGGTGTTGCAGGCAGAAGCGGATTCATCGGAGAAGACAATGTCGTGCCATTCCGTAATCCAGGTGCGGTGTTCAACGGCCCGCTGGCGCCGCACTCGCCGGTGGTGTAACGTCAATGGTAATCGGAGCAATGGGCGCCGTGCAACAAGTCCCCGCTCCTGTAGACGACGTCGAACGGTACGTGCTGATACAGGTTTTTGCGCAACACACCCTAATTCCTGCGCTAACGTTCGTGATGTGGCGGTGCGAGCCGTCAATGCCCGCGGCACAGCATGCCGGTCTTCTCGTTCGGTGGTGTGCCGCGGCTGCGGCAATCGCTCATGTCGTTCCGTCCGTCCCTCCTGCACTCACCGAATCCATACTCGCCTCACTGTGGCGCGATGTCATCCCACACGGGCGCCGATGTCTCGGTGCGATAAACCGCTGTCGCGATAAGCCACCATTCGCCCTCTGTCGAACTTTGAAACGTCCAACATTCTAGTTTGGGGAATGTTTTCCTGGCATACTTTGGGCATTTTAATTCGTGATAATCAACGTCAGATTGGCACATCATATCTAAGCATCGTTGCGGACCAAGTGCATCCTGTCATGTGGATGGTTTATCCCAATGGACATGACTACTTTCAACAAGCAATAGTGCTCGTATTATACAGGATTGATTTCAGGAAAATGTCGATGAGTTTACTTTGCTTAGGTGGCCCCCACAATCTCCAGATCTCAACCCCATTGAGAATTTGTGGGATGAAGTTGAACGAGCCATCAGACAGCTGGATTCACAACCCTGCAATCTCACACTCCTGGAAGTGCAATTCATCAAGCATGGTCTCAGATTCCACAAACCACCTATTAAACTCTCGTGGAGTCCATGCCACAAAGAATCGACGCAGTATTAAAGGCAAAAGGTGGCCCAACGAAGTACTAAGGGGGTGGTTATAATAAAGTGGCCACTCAATGTATATATTATTAAAGTCAAGAATTTTAAAAAACTGCCGTCGCTTGCCCTAAACAAAGTTTTTCCTTGACTTCCGCTGCACATGCACCACTTTGAAGTGTGCCAAGTGATGAATCTGCCCTTCTTGGTTTCATTTTCTTATAAGAGGTACACGACACCAAGTATGTTTTGTGGGTCAAGCTGTTTTGGTGTTTTTTAAAGACCGAATCCTTTTCAAGTACTTTTTTCCAATTGTTGCAACCTCGCTGAGCGAAAGTGACCTTATGTTTTTCGTCGTCCAATGAAAACATTGTACACGGAAAACAAAAAGCGGAATCTCTCTTTATACTACACTGACGGAAAAAAATCCTAACACCAAGAAGGGGTTGTGTTAGATAAACGACAGTTGGTAGGCGGTGAGAGTACATCTGTAAGATGACGTCTATGCAAATTTCGCGCTCGACGCATACGTGTGGCGCTAGTAGCGCCCCTCGGAACATGCAAAGCAGGTTTGCTGTAAATACGCGCTGTAACGTTCGTGAGCGTTAGTTATCGTTGAGATTCGACGTAGTGTGTTGATGTAAGTCAAGAATGCATTTAAGAAGACGAAGAAGCCATTATCAACAGCTCACGGAGTTTGAACGAGGTCGTGTAATAGGGCTACGAGAAGAAGGATTTTCTTTCCGCAATATTGCAGAACGACTTGGTAGGAATGTAGCCACTGTGAATGATTGTTGGCAGCGGTGGTCAAGGGAAGGTACTGTCTTAAGAAGACTGGGTTCCGGCCGGCCACGTGGCTCTACTGAGAGGGAAGACCGCCGTGTACGGCGTATGGCCGTGGCGCATCGTACCGCGTCTGCGGCAACAATTGGAGCAGCAGTTGCCACCACAGTGACACAACGAACTGTTACAAATCGGTTACTTGAAGGACAGCTCCGAGTCAGACGCCCTGTAGCGTGCATTCCACTTACTCCAAACCACTGCCGTTTGCGACGTCAGTGGTGTCAAGCTAGAGCTCATTGGAGTGGAGATCTGTTGTGTTTTCTGATGAAAGCCGGTTCTGCCTGGGTGCCAGTGATTTCCGTGTGTTGGTTAGAAAGATGCCAGGTGTGCGCCTGCAACCAACCTATCTGCGGCCGAGACACACTGGACCTACACCTGGAGTTATGGTCTGGGGAGCAATTTCCTATGACAGCAGCAGCACTCACGTGTTATCCCACGCACCCTGAATGCGCAGTTGTACGTCGGTCTGGTGATTCAACCTGTTGAGCTGCCATTCATAAACAGCATTCCAGGGGTGTTTTCCAACAGGATAACGGTCGCCCGCATACCGCTGTTGTAACCCAACATGCTCTACAGAGTTT
Organism: Macrothele yani; assembly: GCA_039090855.1. NCBI lineage: Eukaryota > Metazoa > Arthropoda > Arachnida > Araneae > Macrothelidae > Macrothele > Macrothele yani. The sequence continues at coordinate 194,729,878 of CM076990.1, forward strand.
CGACATGTTGCCGTGGCCTGCTAGATCGCCAGATCTTTCTCCAATCGAGCACGTATGGGACATCATTGGACGACAACTCCAGCGTCAACCCCAACCAGCATTAACCGTCCCTGTATTGACCGACCAAGTGCAACAGGCATGGAACTCCATCCCACAAACTGACATCCAGCACCTGTACGACACAATGCATGAACGTTTGCATGCTTGCATTCAACATTCTGGCGGCTACACCGTTTATTAATGTACCAGCATTTCACATTTAAAATGGCTCTTCTCGCGCTTACATTAAGCTGTGATCTTTAATCAATTAAATATGTTACCTATACAAATGTATTGCCGCCATTTCATTCCTCTACAACTATTTTTTCGTGGTGTTGGGATTTTTTTTTCCGTCAGTGTATATGCAAGCCATGGAAACATGTTGTACTAATATGTATGGAGGCTTCTTTGTTCTTTACACTATTTTTTTGTGGGAACTGTTTTAATATAGGCTGTCTGGGTCGATCCGAAAGTGAAGTTGCTATATCAAGCTCTCTGAGTTCAACATTTTTTGTCTTGCGACCATATGGTCCTTCCAATGTTTTATTTTCACAAGCATTGCGTTCATAAAATTTTTCCATTGAATCACTACAAGCACTTAAAGCATCCTCGTTTATTCCTAATGATTCACTATACGCTGTTGATGAAGTTGAAGCCGTTTGACAATCATTATCCGCTTTCTAGGCACTATCGCATAATTGGTGTGGGGTGAGTTAGTGACTTCCGCGGTATCTTAGATCACAGTTATGAGCTGTTGCTTTAATCGGTCGAGGGGTAGGCGTTAAGGGATGTGTAACACTGTTGATACATCGGTTCAAGCATCTCTATTGGTTGAAATGGTGTCAAAGCCATATTTTTTTATATCATTGTATTTTTTTTATTAGAGGTTTAACGACCACCGTGAGCAACTCAATGGGCTATAAGCAGTTGCCCGTCCCTAATTTAAGGTCACTGGTTCCAGGGAAGGGAGAGAGCCAGTGCCGTAAGACAAACACAACATCCATGCCTCACGGGATTCGAACCCGGACCTCTTACGGACGAATGATCAGAGGCCAGCGCCTTAGACCACTGCGCCACCGGGGCGGCTATCATTGTATACACTTTTTTTTTTTTTTTTATTGGAGGTTTAACGACCACCGTGAGCAACTCAATGGGCTATAAGCAGTCGCCCGTCCCTAATTTAGGGTCACTGGTTCCAGGGAAGGGAGAGAGCCAGTGCCGTAAGACAAACACAACATCCATGCCACACCGGGATTCGAACCCGGACCCCTTCGGACGAATGATCAGAGGCCAACGCCTTAGACCACTGCGCCACCGGGGCGGCCATTGTATACACTGAACAAACTTTTCGATGTAACAAAAGTTTGAGTGAACACCTGCAGACAATTGGCATCAATCTAAAGAAAGCCATGAAACATTTAGACTTAGCATTGGAAGTCGTCAATGATATTTCTGGTGAAGCTGAATCACATTTCAACACATTGGCGTACGCAAATGAGGGGGGGCTACGGGGCGGGGTTAACCCCCCCCTGAACCAAAATATAGTGCTAGAATTTAAGCTGCCTTCTTATGGCAAATATTGAAATGCATGCTCTTAACACTAAAAGAGTTTGTATATAAATATACCGTGTGTATATACCGGAGTCAAAATACAATATATATATAATTCTGTTTCACGACGTCACTGGGGAAAAACAACCTGAAGGATGACCCCCCCCCCTTGAAGAAATTCTGGGTACGCCACTGTTTCAACATGATTTACACAGAAGTATCGGATATATTAACTTCACTACATAAAGAAATAAAAATACCAAGGATATCGTCAGGCTAACGATCAAACCATCGTATAATAATGTCCCCGCTAACAATCCGGAAGAGTACTACAGGTGTGCCATTTTCGTACCTTTCCTTTCAAATATGCAGAGTCAAATTAAAGAAAGACTATCAAAGCAAAATAATATCCTTAGTAATTTCTCATTCTTAACCTCCAGATTCACTAAACATGAATGCCCGTTGCTTCGACTAGCGAATCCTGTGATGGTTAAATTCAAATTGATCGGAAACTTGAAACTTGGACGTTCTGGGTCGGTGTAGTGGTTAGCATACCAGGGCATTTTCTGGGAGACGCGGTTTCGAGTCCCGCTCCAGGACGATGAAAATTTTCAAGTTTTCGGATATTGTCTGACTTACCATCCTTGTCGCATTTACGCCAGAAATCGGATTGTCGTCTTTAAAATTTGTATTATATGGCGCAATCCCGTATTTCTTTCATTTATTTCTTTCATGATGTAAAGGAAAAGTTCAGATCAGCTCTTGAAGCCTATGCCATATGCACGGTGTATGATGAACAGGTGATACAACTCTGGAAACAAAGATTGCCCGTTAATGTCATTTGTCACTAGATGGCGCGACGAACGTGTGGGCCGATGATTTTATACAACCTATGCTTTATTATGAGAGGAAGAACCAGAAACATTCGCATTTTACTAATGCTATTTGCTTGGAATAAAAGAAAACCTACCTGGAACGCTTCGCAATCATGCACTTTTATGCCTATCACGTGGGAATTAATCAAATCAGCGATATATATAATTTTTTTAGCCACAGAGTTAGTACTCTAACGTGAAAATTTCTGAGCAGACGATGCGGAGTTTTTTACTGAGGCAATATTAAATAGACCTTTTATCGTCAAAAAATTTGTACTTCTTGCAAAATGAGATGGTACTGTACATTTGAAAAAGCAATTTTAACATGCAATATTAGTTTTTCTATAAGTTTTGTGTTTTTGGGGAAGTCATTAGAGCATCGTTAACGGAAACTGCTGATTTTGAAACATCGAATTTTTTGCAAAAAGTAATTTTGCTTAATTTTCCACTCCAGAAATCATTCACTAATATACCAAAGAATTCAGCCCGGTGGCGCAGTGGTCTAAGCGATGGCCTCTGATCATTCGTCCGAAAGGGGACCGCGTTCGAATACCGGTGAGGCATGGATGTTGTGTTTGTCTTACGGCACTGGCTCTCTCCTTTCCCTGGAACCAGTGACCCTAAATTAGGGACCGTTGAGTTGCTCACGGTGGTCCTAATACCTTCAATAATAAAAAATTCATATGTATAAGATACAGAAATGTAAAAAATTACCAAAGTATTAGATACAAGTGATTTCACAAGTTGCAGACTAATGGCATTATAAGCTGTAGAAAAATGTATCACATCCTAATGCTTGCGGCCATTTTTCTCACAGGTTTTCATCTGTTGAGTCATTAAAGGTTGATACATGTTCTTTACATGTCGCATAACCTGTCCGATAGTTCGGTACAAAACACTTTCGCACCATACCTAAAACAGAATTGAAAAGATCCTAATCCCACATTTAGCTGCGCTATAAATTTATCTCCCGCTTAAGTAGAAAGACACTTGACGTACTTTATCTGCTATCAGTGGCGGCTCGTGATTCGAAAAATAGGTGAAGAGGTACAAGAGCAGTATGAAAAGATATATACTGTCTACAATGAAAATCTATTAATGAGGACTTACTTATTTTTTGTATATAAAAAATCAATTTTTCTTCCTCTTAAAGCTGCAAATTTGTCGATTATGTCGTCATAAGATGGTAAAATGATTGTTTCTTCGGGAGCATCAATAAAATGCCTTCCTGAACAGAAATATTTGCCAGAGAAGCAAGTCTATTTGGGGAACTAGTGTTTCTTGAGCAAGTTTGTATTCTTTTAAGAAAACTTCTTTCCACTGGCACACTTGTAGATGTAATTGTTAAACTGAGGAAAACCAATTTGCCGCCCCGGTGGCGCAGTGGTCTAAGCAGTGGCCTCTGATCATTCGTCCGAACGGGGTCGGGGTTCGAATCCCGGTGAGGCATGGATGTTGTGTTTGTCTTACGGCACTGGCTCTCGCCCTTCCCTGGAACCAGTGACCCTAAATTAGGGACGGGCGACTGCTTATAGCCCATTGAGTTGCTCATGGTGGTCGTTAAACCTCCAATCAAAAAAAATAATTGAAAACCAATTTATAATCTTCCGTAAAAATGTCTTTGTCTCTGTAAAACACTCGAAGGAGTTCTTGAGTAATATATTCCTTAATTTTTCATCGGCATATACAAGACTCAGTTCATTTTTATGGCGCTGCTGTTTAGTAAATATGTTTCCGTAGAAATGTAGATTTTCAAGAGCGCGAGTGGGAAAGCATGCATTAAATTATTCGAATTTGGTTGTGTCAACAAGTCAGACAAATTGAAGTTTCTTACAGTCTTGAAATCTTACATCCATTTCCATAAGAATGTGGTCCAAAATTTCAAAATACAATTGTTTATAATTTTGAAAAATTGTTTCCTGTGTAAGAGCAGCATATTCCCGTGCTTATTTCTGTGATTTTGCTAGCTTTTCCAAACTGTGTTTCAAATAACTCATCGTTCCTTTTATGGCTCAAAATTTCACGAGGTTGGATTTTTTTAGTTTGAGTTACACAGTAGTTTATGTTTAGTTATTTTTTCTTCAAAAGTTCGTACAATAGATCGGTGGAGCCAAAAATGTAAATTCAAAAGTGTTCATATCATTCAAGAACCCCTTGGCAAGATGAATTGATTTTTTGTCTGATTATTCGCTATTCGTCAGAAATCCGAACACTTCCTTCAATTTATCCCAATCTTCAACAATTACACTTACTAATTTTGAAGTGGAGGACCATCCAGTTTCTGTTATGGTTGGTCTGCACCTTGCGGTTGTTGATATAAGTGTATAAGACCGCTTCGCAGAATGATGAACAAACGAAGCAATTCCACTGAGGCTTGCAAAAAGTATTCGACACTTAGAAATTTTAGAAAAACTCTGGTGTAATACAAGATTCAAACGATGAACTAAGCATTGAACAAAAACAGCTTGAGAAGCTTTATCCTTGACTTTTTTTTCTGTAGCCCATTTAAGTGTCCAGACATTATACTTGCCCCATCGTAACATTGTCCTATTTATTTGTGTTGGTAATCAAACTGTTCCAAAATTTTGTCTAGCATTTTGTATAAAGCTCCTGACGTTCTATCTTCATTCACATCATGGAAACCCAAAAATCCCTCAACCAATACACCTTTCGAATCAACAATCAAACATTATTTAATTTTTGACGTGATCGTTTATATATTCAGAAATACTCTCAAATAATTCATTTTGAATAGTTTTTTATCCTTTCGTATTGATTTTCAATTTCTAAAGAACTTCTTTATATCAACAATGAAAGTAATTCAATGAAATTTCCACGATTTATCGAGCCCATGCTTTCGTCATGGCCATGGAATGCTAGTTCTTGTATTCTCAAATACAGTTAGACTAATACTGCATCGATCACTATCTACAGAAAAAGTCTATTTAAACGAACGTTTTAGTTGAAATGCGTTTTCAAAAGCTTAGCATTCTTCCTCAGGGCATCGGCAATAGTGTTTTGAATTTTTTCGAAATTCCTTAACATTAATCCGCATTTCAGGTGTTTGCTAGAATCACGATGTTTATGAAGTGACCGTGTTACGCCTAATAAATCTGAGAATCCGTCTTTATTCCACGCCGAATGTTCATTACTAAAAAGTAAGCAGGGCCCCAAAAAAATTAACACAGAAGTGCTGCAAATACATTTATATTCAGTAAACCAACAATTTTTTAAATTAATATTGTTAGATTTACCGCTCTTCTTGATTTCGTTCTTGGCAACAATTGTCAGTGAATCCATTGGTCATCCTTGAAGCAAAATGTCTTTTTCATCTTCATCTTTCCACAGAGTTAATGGGGGTCTACGACATAACATCGCAGGTCAAAACATCGCGGTACCATAACATCGCAGGTCAAAACATCGTGGCACCATAACATCGCAAGTCAAAACATCGCGGCACCATAACATCGCAGGGCAAAACATCGCGGCACCATAACATCGCAGGGCAAAACATCGTGGTACCATAACATCGTAAGTCATAACATCGCAGGTCATAACATCGCAGTAATCCCTAAATAAATTGCTTTCGATATCTTTTGATGAATTGCAAAAAAAGTATATTTAAAGGGGAGGGGGACTTCATAGAAATTGATGTCCTGATAAAATTTTGGTAGAAATTGGGGTTACCCGAACCGCTTTACCAACAGTGCCCAGGCCCGGGGTCCAGGGCCACTCTATCAAAAGTATCGTAAAATCTACAGTTTTTCAATTTAAAACCACCAGATTTGGTATTCTATCTCATGGTGCTTTAACTTAGACGGTAGATGGGTTTTGGAAGTGGTCGGAGCCCGGGGTCGATGGGCCCTCATAGAATATTTTCGACAAATCTACAGTTTTCAATTTAGAACCACCAAATTTGGTATACTGAAAATCTCCTAATCGGACCAGAAATTCTTTATGATGTTTTACACTTTTGGAATATACCCCCCTCCCGACAGGTTTGCTGAGTAGGCACATGCCCTCAGATAACGTGTCGAGTTGTAGATTGTATTTACTGAAAATTTCAATTTCCAGATCGGACCTAAAAAATTTTATATTTTACACTTTTGGTACCCCCCGCAACAGGTTTCCTGAGTCAGCACTCAGCACATGCCCTCGGATAATTTGCAGACTTGTGCGTACTTTGTAAACCTTGGAATATTTGGTTGAGTTGTAGATCATAAACATTTTTATAAAGAATTACATTAATTATCGCAATTAAGAAAAGACGAAATTACGGAAACTTTATATGACTCAGATAACCAACCTCTTGTGGTCGCGGCCACGAAGTGGTCAAAAAACGCAATTTTTATACTGTCCCTTAAGTTTTTGAGGCCAGTTCTCCGGTGAGCACTTCTCCGGGTGGGCACTTCTCCGGGTGGCCAGTTCTCCTACACCCCAATCACAACGGGCCTTGTAAACAATTTGTTCCGACATATAAAAGTACTTTACCTGGGTCAATCACATGTTACCAAGAGCTCAGTGGCGCATTTTGGATTTCTTTATGGGGTATCCCAAAATATTGAAGATGCAAAACAAAATACCCCGAAGAAAATGTCTCCCAAACTAATACGAACAAATGAAAATATATTCGACATCATCCTCATCATCATTGTCAACCATTATCAATCCACTGCTGGACGAAGGTCTCCCCAAGTTTCTTCCACAACGGTCTGTCTTGTGCCAGTCTCCTCCATGTTACTCCCGCATACTTTCTAATTTCATCCACCCATCTTCCATGTGGTATTCTTCTGGGTCTTTTCCTGTCCCTTGGAATCCAATCTAAAATTTCGACTGTCCATCGATGGTCTGTCCTTCTGGCAGTATGTCCAGCCCATTGCCATTTCAGGGATTTAACTCTGATCATGATGTCTTCCACTCTTGTCATTTTTCTGATCCACGAGTTCCTCTTCTTATCTCACCTGGTTATACAAAGCATGCACCTCTCCATGCTTTTTTGAGTTGTCTGTAGTCTCAGTATGTCTCTTTTAGTTAAGGTCCACGTCTCTGCACCATATACGTAAGCACTGGAAGGATGCATTGCTCAAACACTTTTCTTTTAAGACATAATAATGGCATATTGCACTTGAAAATTATGCTGTTTCTTCCAAAAGCTCTCCAGGCAAGTTTTGTACGCCGATTAATTTCTTCATCAATGTGACCCTCACTTGATATCTGCTGTCCAAGATAAACGTACGTATCTGTGATCTCCAGCTTTTCTCCATCAATCGATAAATCTTCATTTCTCGTAAAAGCATTGACCATCACTTTTGTCTTCTGAAAGTTCATTTTTAATCCCACTTCTTTACTCTTGTCAGCAAGTTCCTGGATCATACTCTGTAGCTGTGATGGGGTAGTTGCAAAAATGACTACGTCATCAGCAAAACGAAGGTGGGTTTGATAATCTCCATTAATCTTTATCCCTATCTTTTCCCAGTTCAGTGATTGAAAGACATTTTCTAATGTGGCATTAAAGAGCTTGGGAGGTATGGTGTCACCTTATCTCACTCCCTTTCCAATTTTTATGTGTGTTGCATTTTCAAACAGCCGAATCTTTGCACTCGCATTTTCATAGATGTTATTAATAACATTAATGTACGCATCTTCAATACCGCAGGATTTCAAAGGCATTGTAACTGCTGATGGTTTCACCGAATCAAAGGCCTTTTCATAATCGATAAAAGCCGTGCACAATGGAAATTCATGTTCCCTCACTCTTTCAATTAGTTCTCTCAGTACGTGTATATGATCTATTGTGCTGTAGCCACTCCTGAATCCAACTTGTTCTCTCGGTTGAGCCATGTCCAGTGTTACCTTCAAGCGGTGTGAAAGGACTGTAGGGAAGATTTTATAAACTACTGATATAAGGCTGATAGGTCTGTAGTTCCTGAGATCCTCAATGTCACCTTTTTTATGTAGCAGGATCATTGTACCGTTGTTCCAATCCTCATGAATCTTCCTTTCATTAAGGCATCGACTGAAAATTTGTGCGAGTATTGTTTCAATTTCTCCACTTACTTCTTGTATGATGTCTACAGTAATTCCATCTTCTCCTGGAGCTTTTCCCGGCTTCATGTTCTTGATTGCATGTGCAACTTCTGCTGGGAGGACTGGAAGAACTCTGGTACTAGTACCTTTCCTGATGTCTGGAGTACATGTATCATCCCTTTCATATAATTTGGAGTAGAAATCTTTCACTCTTGTCAAAATTTCGCCTCTATTTCTTGTTACAGAACCATCTTTTTTTCTCAGTGCCATAATCTGTTTTCTTCCCTTACTGAGATGTCCCTTTGCTATCATTAGGCTTTGGTTGTTTTCAATTGCTTTCCTTACTAGTTCACAGTTGAATTTCCTTACGTCTTCAGTGATACTTTTTCGTACAGTCTTGCATAGCTCTATATATTCCACTTTGGAAGTCACAACTACTTTAGTTGTCCTCATCTCTCTTCTTTTTTGCATCAACATTTTGGTTTTTCTTGATAATTTGTTCACATGCAACTTGTTCTTAGACCCAGCTAATTTTGTTGCTATTTCCATAAGAGCTTTGGTTCCTTTTCTGTTAACTTCAGAAATATCCACTTCTTCCGATGTTAGGCCTTCTAAAGCAGAGAATCTGTTCTTCAGTTCCAACTTGAAGGTATTATGGTGTTTTTTATGGTTGGTTATGTCAGTACATTTTGTTTGTTTTATGAGCTTGCCACGTTCGAGTTTAGTGTTGAGGTGCATCTTACATCTCAATAATCTATGGTCACTACCTGTGTTGAACTTGTTTAGCACATTGCAGTCTTCTATGACGAATCTTTTGTTACACATAATAAAATCAATATCACTTGTCGTCCCATTTAGATGTCTCCATGTCCATTTCTTGTGTGGCTTTTTCTTGAAAAAGGAGTTCAAGATGAAAAACCCTTCTGCCTCTGCAAACTCAACGAGTGTAGGGCCAGACATATCAATTCTTAGATAATACCTTTTGTTTCCTGCCGTATAGCGAGCTACCGCCTCGCCTTTACTATACGATCTGGCTATCAAGGCGGCTGAAGGCGTCCTTGTGTAGAAGAATAATTACCTCGACAAACTCAGTCCAGTACACGGAAATAAAAACAACAACAAGACTTTATTATTCCGATAACATTTGCTTCACGGGTTTCCGATGATTTTCCTCTCAGGTTCCCGTGCTGACCACGTGCTACCTTTCCACAGTTCTTTCCGCGATATCCGGTGGACGAAGGAATACTCCTTCCTGTTCACCATGCTGCACGTCTGCGATAACCGCAGTCCTTCCGTCAGAAACTGGTGTCCAAACCAGGACCCTCTCTCCTTGACGACCGAAGCTCAACTGTCTCACTTAATCCTCCTCGCCCTTTCTGTCCTCTATCACGCATGCGCAAGAAAAACTGGTTTTCCCGGTCAGCACGTGAAATACCTGAACTCAGGAATGTCGTCGGATACCCGCAGGGGATTACAACCTTGCACGTATACAAAAGCAGTATGACAACTTGTTTAACAGAAGCACTCGAGCAGCTGACTCTTCAAGGTCAGATGCCCCAGGTGTTCATGCACCCCTCTCTTAATCCCCCATAGGATTAAAATCGTACCACGTGGGTGGTGAAGAATATCAGTTCTTATCTGAAACAACAAAATAGCGGAATGAAACGTCCGTCCGCACGTGTTCATCACAATATTAAAAGTACATAAATTCATATTTGACAGTTCGATTACGAGCGACCCTTACAACGAGAGTATTTCCACGCTGGTTTCTGTTGCCGTGACCGAATTTACCTACTGAAGTTTCGTTCTGTTGCCGTTGCCCTATTTTTGCATTGAAATCTCCCATAATTATCTTCAAGTGCTGCTTACCTTTATTATTTAGATCACGAATTTCCTCATAAAATTCTTCAATTTCTTCTTCAGTATGACTTGTGGTGGATGCATAAGTTTAAATTATCTGAGCCTGGTATCTTCTCGAGAGTTGGATAACGAGTCGTGCAGCTCTGTCAGAGGAACTTTCAACTTCTACAACTTTATCCTTCAGTTTCTTGTTTATTATAAATTCAACACCACTAGTTCTGCCAGTATCTGTCCCACGATAGTAGAAGAGATGTCCACTTTTCAGTTCGATGAGATCTTCTCCTTTTCTCCTTACCTACCTTAGCCCAACGATGTCCCACTTGATCCTTTGTAGTTCTTCTTCCAATTCAAGAAGCCTTGTATCAGTAGATAGGGAGCGAACGAATCAAGTAAATAATATTGCGCTTATTAAAAAATTCTAAAAAGACCTATGCCGGAAACTGGTCCTGAACTCAGGTCACAGGCCTTATAGGAAGATGCAATAATATTTGAATGTGGTGTCATCAAACAAGTAGTAAAAAGATCTGGGAGGGATTTTCCATGAAGAAATATTCTGTGACCACACATTCTATAGATGTTTGAACGACAATTTCGTCTGAAACAAAAGAAATTTAAAAGTTCGCCGTGTCCAGGGTTTGTGTCCTGTGGTTTTTTCTGCAAAAATTTCTAGTAAAATTTAATTCATACGGTAAATGAAAAGGAAAAGTCTTTTAAAATCATTTTGTTTGGTTTCGATTGACACGTTTAAACTACATTCTCATGTAAATTATTTTAAATTTTAATGATTTAATTTTTCATACTTACAACTTAAACAGACAAGTTTTTCTCTACAAGTTTTATTCTTGTAATTAAAGACTTTCAATTTCAAAATTCACAATTTAAAAATACGGAAGTAATTGCATGCCTTCAATCCCGGTGGCGCAATAATCTAAGCGATGGTTTCTGACCGTTTGTCCGAGATGGGTCTGGGTTCGAGTGAGACATGGACGTTGTGTTTGTCTCTTAGGGCACAGGCTCTCTCCCTTCGCTGGAACCAGTGGCTCTATATTAGGGACGAGCAGCTGCTTACAATCCAATGAGTTGCTGATGATGGTTGTTAAACCTCGAAAAAAATGAATAAAAATAATTACATGTCATTTGTCGTTGCTAAGGTAGTTACATCTTGTACATAACTCTTAAATTTAGGAGCTCCAAAATCTATTCTACCCAAAACTTACAATTCGTTGCGATTGCAATTCCATGTTTTTCCAGGGATTTTACGTACTTTACCAGTTTGAAATAGTCTCTTTCAGTTATTGTATATCATTATTTGCACGGAATTTTCAAAAATAAATAAATAAATAAATGAAATAAAATAAAAAAGTTCCTACAGAAAAGTAATTATTTCAGGGGAACAGCAAATTGGTACCCGACAAATTCATACCCGGAAGATTGGTACCCGGCAAATTCGTACCCGGAAGATTGGTACTCGGCAAATTCGTACCCGGAAGATTGGTACCCTTCTGTTGCTACGACGTTACGGGGCATATATAAATTGCATGGCTAACAAATTTCCGTCAATTTGTAGATCTTTTAATGACATGTGTTTCGGTGAAGAATCATAATAAGACTGATTCTATTTCCGAAAAGGGGGTAGTATGGGATTTCTTTTTGTTCCGTTTCACACACGCGGAATTTTTCTGCCGAAGCAATAACACCGTCCCACAGTACAATTTTTGGCAAGCTATTTCATTGCTAGAACGCCGGAAAAAATGCCTGAAGGATGAGCTTCCCTATCAGTGGTTCTTTGTTCAACAGCACTTTGTTCCCACCCCCTCACACAGGAGGGATTGTTTTATTGCACTAGCGGACGATCGGCTGGTCGCTTGTGTGAACATCTTTCCTTTCAGCTACGTCTCTCTAAATCTTGACGGTATTTTCGCCATCCAGTTTGTAGCGAACCCCTCGCAAGCTGTGCGGCCGTAAGACAAACACAACATTCATAAGGTTTGCATGACAAGTTAAAGCCTGTATAATTGCGTTCATATTCTTAACGTTTACATAACAAATCCAGTTAATAATGTTGCTCCTTTAACTCGGCCACGAAACATTACCTGCAAGCAGAGCGGGATGGAGCTTTTGCGGGGCCCGGGGCGAAATTTCATTTCTGGCACCAGGAAATAAATCTCATATTTTAATAAAGCTGTTGCGTGAAAAATGACCGTAAAGAACACACACGATGTGAAATTCACAAATTTCACAGTGACAACAACGAACCCTCATCCCTCTACTGTGGAGCCGAATGCTTTACCAATTAAGCTAACCGACGGAATTTATCGCTGCAACTTTTCCGTCTTGCCATGTGCTTCACTTCTGTAGTAACGTCATAACGAAAACTATCATAAAGACAAAATGTTTATCCCAAAAAAATATTTGCTTTAAGCTTAAGAAAAAGACCATAGTATGGATTGAAAGTTCCGAGAGAGAGAGAGAGAGAGAGAGAGAAAAAAACTGTTAAACTCTACGATTTTTTTTCCGGGAAGATGGGGTTGAAGTTGTATTATGACTCTTATAAAAACTTCTTCACAAAATAATAAAAAGATCCCTGCATAGCGAAAAGTTTTGTATTATGAATACTTCAGTGTAAGAAATAATCCGAATCCCTCTAAAATAAATTCATATAAATAGTTTTTCCCCCTGATACATGTCTCAGTGATTGATTTTTAATGCAAAATAGCATAAAAATCAATCAGGGATCTTGATTGACTTTTAAAACTTTTTGAAACTTTTAGACGCGCTCATAAATGATTTTTTTATTTCTAGTAATATTTTTAAAGTCACTAAATAAATGGCCTCCATGTGTTGCCCGAAATCAACTTTGATATTGTTCTTTTTATTTGTCTAAATTCAAGTATCTAGTTTGCACTCATATTGTGAAATATATAAAAGGGCCACAAAATGAGGAAATTTAATTTGCTATTTTGAGAATGCGGAAAATATTATGGTAGTTACAATAATCACTTGAAATTTGCAAATCTCAGTATTTGTACGGCGAAGGGCAATATTCTATTCAAAAAATGGGGAAATTGGAAACAATAAAATTAAAAAAACAACATCTTCTTAAGGGCCTCGCACCCGAAAACTTACACACAAAAAATATTGTTTGTAGAAAATTCTACCGTAAATGTTTTTTTCCTAAACTACGGGGCCCTTTGAAGGCGCGGGGCCCAGGGCTACTGCCCCGGTTGCCCCTATGGTCCAGCCGGTCCTGCCTGCAAGGCACTAGGCCTAGGCATTTCTAGCCATTTTGTATCCGCCGAGCTCAGGTTCTGAACGTTTACATAACAAGTCAAGGTTACATACAGTATTACACTTTTACTTAGGCACAAAACATTTATTAACAGACCCTAAGCCTAGGCCTTTTTTGCAATTTATAATACACGGAGCTCATATTAAAAAGATTTACATTACAAATCAAGTAAACAATGTTTCTCTTTTACTCGGTCACAAAACTTTAATTGCAAGGCCCTATGCCTGGGCCTTTCTAGAAAATTTCAATAAAATTCGGTAGAATAAAAACTGTTTAAAAGGATTAGGGGCTATGAATTTATATTTAGTGCCTAAGTAAAAGCGCAATATTATTAGCATGAGTTGATATGTAAACGTTGTGAATGTGACATCAGTAAAATAAAAACCGTTTAAAAGGCCTAGGCTTAGGGCCTATGAATTAATATTTAGTGCCTAAGTAAAAGCGCAATATTATTAACGTGAGTTGATACGTAAACTTTATGAATGTGACATAAGAAGAATATAAACTATTTAAAAGGTCTAGGCCTAGGCATTGGCGCACTCAGGAATTCTTATATATATATATATATAGGATGTAAGGTCAGGTGATGCGTAACATCACAGCCTCTCCTTGACAAATGTCAACCCCGCCTTCTCGTGGTGCATCCTGTTCCCACTAAAGGGGCTCTGACGACCGCCAATAGCGGTATAACTATACCATCGGGATTAGAGGAAATTCTATCCCACACTCACCAACCCGCTTGGCCAGCGTGGTGAGTTATGGCCAAACCCCTCCAAAATGACTCCACAACTTAAATCTTGGCCCTCAGTCTCCGGCAGCTGGAATGTACCTGGCCAAGGCAGCGGCCAGTGCGACATGAAGGCAGAGGGTGCTAAGAATCCCCGGAGGACCGGACTAGGCTGCCATCTGATGCTGACCTTGGCAACGTACAATGGACGCTCCCTATCTTCTGATTCAAGGATTCTTGAATTGGAAGAGGAACTACAAAGGATCAAGTGGGACATCGTGGGGCTAAGTGAGGTAAGGAGAAAAGGAGAAGATCTCATCGAACTGCAAAGTGGACATCTCTTCTACTATCGTGGGACAGATACTGGCAGAACTAGTGGTGTTGGATTTATAATAAACAAGAAACTGAAGGATAAAGTTGTAGAAGTTGAAAGTTCCTCTGACAGAGCTGCACGGCTTGTTATCCAACTCTCGAAAAGATACCAGGCTCAGATTATTCAAACTTATGCACCCACCACAAGTCATCCTGAAGAAGAAATTGAAGAATTTTATGAGGAAATTTGTCATCTAAATAATAAAGGTAAGCAGCACTTGAAAATAATTATGGGAGATTTCAATGCAAAAATAGGGCAACGGCAACAGAATGAAACTTCAGTAGCTAAATTCGGTCACGGCAACAGAAACCAGCGTGGAAATACCCTCGTTGAGTTTGCAGAGGCAGAAGGGTTTTTCATCTTGAACTCCTTCTTCAAGAAAAAGCCACACTGGAAATGGACATGGAGACATCCAAATGGGACAACAAGTGAAATTGATTTTATTATGTGTAACAAAAAATTCGTCATAGAAGACTGCAGTGTGCTAAACAAGTTCAACACAGGTAGTGACCATAGATTGGTGAGATGTAAGATGCACCTCAACACTAAACTTGAACGTGGCAAGCTCATAAGACAAACAAAATCTATTGACATAACCAACCTTAAAAAACACCATAATACCTTCAAGCTGGAACTGAAGAACAGGTTCTCTGCTTTAGAAGGCCTAACATCGGAAGAAGTGGACATCTTTGAAGTTAACAGAAAAGTAACCAAAGCTCTTATGGAAACAGCAACAAAATTAGCTGGGTCTAAGAACAAGTTGCATGTAAATAAATTATCAGGAAAAACGAAAATGTTGATGCAAAAAAGAAGAGAGATGAGGACAACTAAAGAAGATGTGACTTCCAAAGTGGAATATATAGAGCTATGCAAGACAGTACGAAAAAGTATCACTGAAGACGTAAGAAAATTCAACTGTGAACTAGTGAGGAAAGCAATTGAAAACAACCAAAGCCTAAAGATAGCAAAGGGACATCTCAGTAAGGGAAGAAAACAGATTATGGCACTGAGAAAAGAAGATGGTTCTGTAACAAGAAACAGAGGGGAAATTTTGACAAGAGTGAAAGATTTCTACTCCAAATTATATGAAAGGGATGATACATGCACTCCAGACATCATGAAAGATACCAGTACCAGAGTTCCTCCAGTCCTTCCAGCAGAAGTTGCACATGCAATCAAGAACATGAAGCGGGGAAAAGCTCCAGGAGAAGATGGAATTACTTTAGACATCATACAAGAAGCAAGTGGAGAAATCGAAACAGTACTCGCCCAAATTTTCACTCGATGCCTTAATGAAGGAAAGATTCCTGAGGATTGGAACACCGCTACAATGATCCTGCTACATAAGAAAGGTGACATTGAGGATCTCGGGAACTACAGACCTATCAGCCTTATATCAGTAGTTTATAAAATCTTCACTAAAGTTCTTTCACACCGCTTGAAGGTAACACTGGACATGGCTCAACCGAGAGAACAAGTTGGATTCAGGAGTGGCTACAGGACAATAGATCATATCCATGTGCTGAGAGAACTAATTGAAAGAGCGAGGGAATATGAACTTCCATTGGGCATGGCTTTTATCGATTATGAAAAAGCCTTTGATTCGGTGAAACCATCAGCAGTTACAATGGCTCTGAAAACCTGCGGTATTGAAGATGCATACATTAATATTATTAATAACATCTATGAAAATTCAAGTGCAAAGATTCGGCTGTTTGAAAATACAACACACGTAAAAATTGGAAAAGGAGTGAGACAAGGTGACACCATATCTCCGAAGCTCTTTAATGCCACATTGGAGGGTGTTTTTCAGTCACTGAGCTGGGAAAACAAGGGGATAAAGATTAATGGAGATTACCTAACCCACCTTCGTTTTGCTGATGACGTAGTCATTTTTGCAACTAGCCCATCAGAGCTGCAGAGTATGATCCAGGAACTTGCTGACAAGAGTAAAGAAGTGGGATTAAAAATGAATTTTCAGAAGACAAAAGTGATGTTCAATGCTTTTACAAGAAATAAAGATTTATCGATTGATGGAGAAAAGCTGGAGATAACAGACACGTACGTTTATCTTGGACAGCAGATATCAAGTGAGGGTCACATTGATGATGAAATTAATCGGCGTACAAAACTTGCCTGGAGAGCTTTTGGAAGAAACAGCATAATTTTCAAGAGCAATATGCCATTATGTCTTAAAAGAAAAGTGTTTGATCAATGCATCCTTCCAGTGCTTACGTATGGTGCAGAGACGTAGACCTTAACTAAAAGAGACATACAAAGGCTGCAGACAACTCAAAGTAGCATGGAGAGGTGCATACTTGGTGTAACCAGGAGAGATAAGAAGAGGAGCTCGTGGATCCGAAAAATGACAAGAGTGGAAGACATCATGATCAGAGTTAAATCCCTGAAATGGCAATGGGCTGGACATACTGCCAGAAGGACAGATCATCGATGGACAGCCGAAATTTTAGATTGGATTCCAAGGGACAGGAAAAGACCCAGAAGAAGACCACATGGGAGATGGGTGGATGAAATTCAAAAGTATGCAGGGGTGACTTGGAGGAGACTGGCACAAGACAGACCGTTGTGGAGGTGGAGGAAACTTGGGGAGACCTTCGTCCAGCAGTGGATTGATAATGGTTGACAATGATGATGATGATGATGATGATATATATATATATATATATATATATATATATATATATATATATTGTACGCCTATAGTTTACATACGAGATCTTTGAAGGACTATATACACTATCTACCAACAAGTAATTGCACACCTGTGATAGCAATGGAAAACGAAGTTTATTCACCTTCAATAGTTGGTGGAGGCTCCACGAGCGGCGATTACAGCTGCCACCCTCCGTGGCATACTCTCAACCAGGCGTTGTACGACTGCTAGCGGCATTTTGTTCCATTCGGCTTGGAGAAGATAAGTCAGTTCTTTCACCGATTTCGGACGGTGGGGGCACCCCTTAAGTCGACGCTCCAACTCGTCCCGGAGGTGCTCGATAGGGCTAAGGTACAGGCTCTGCGCAGGCCAGTCCATTCGATTAACCCCATTGTCACCATACCAAGCCAGGGTGGATCTCGCAACAGGACAGGTGACATTGTCATCCTGAAAATAACATGGGTCCACCCCGTAAAACTGCCACAACGTAGGAAGCGCATGGTCATCCAAAATGGTGCAGTAGGTCTCGGCGTTGAGTCTACCAGGAATTGCAACCAAGGGTCCCGTGCCATTCCAGGAGGAACACCCCCAAAGCATAATTCCACCGCCGTCGAACTTCACAGTTGGTACAATACATTCCGGCAGGAGATGTTCTCCAGACAGACGCCAAACCCAGATCCTGCCATCCGAACGGTAGAGGGTGAACCTTGATTCGTCACTCCAGAGAACTTGTTTCCACTGTTCAACGGTCCACTGTCGACGTTCTTTGCAGCACGTTAGCCGAGCAGCGCTATTGGACTTGGTGATCAAAGGCTTGTGGGCTGCAGCACGTCCATGATAACCGAGCAGATGGGCTTCTTTACGGATAGTATTCATAGAAAGAACACTCCCGGATGCCTGTTGAAACTCCTCGCGGATGTGGCCCATCGATTTGGTGCGGTTCTTCCGAATTTGTCTGGCCAGCACCCGTCGGTCTCTAACTCCCAGTTTTGTGGGTCTGTCGGGTCGGGGCACATTCCGACAGTCACGTCTCATATTCTACTTGCCAATCACGTAGGCCACTGTCGATTTTGGGTATTTCAACTAGCTGGATATGTCACGTATGGATCGGCCATTTCTGTGATACCCGACGATTACACCTTTCCCGAAATCAGAGAGCTCCGAACTGCGTTGAATCTTGCATGCGACTGGTTGCGATGTTGTTTCCCACACGATATTTAACGGCGGTGGCCGTGACGTGTATAAGGACCGCAGATATCGTCGATTGCAGGGGTGTCCAATTACTTGTTGGTAGATAGTGCATATATATATATATACACGTCACAACCGTATGTTTTGTTCTGACGTATGTCGCTCTTAATCTCTTTGGGAAAAAGACACTATGTAATTATTTGAACATATAAAATAATATTTTTGCATGTTTAATTTGTGACATACGTCGCTCTTGATCTCTTTGGGGAGTAGCCCCGGTGCCGCCGTGGTCTAAGCGGTGGTTTCTGATCATTCGCCCAACGGAGGGGTCTGGGTTCGAATCCCGGTAAGGCATGGATGTCGTGTTTGTCCTACGACCATCCCGGTGGCGCAGTGATTTTAGCGATGGCTTCTGGTCATTCGCCCAACGGAGGGGGTCTGTGTTAGAATCCCGGGCAATGGTTGTTTGCGTTTGTCTTTCGGAGGTTTATTCGCCGAGTTCCTAAGTCACCTATGTATATTCCTGTAGTTGAAACACAGAATGTCTATACTGTATGTATCTGTCCACCAAGTTCAGCGTGTATGTCAATGTATCTTTGGAAAACTGCTACACATAATTCGGAAACTTGGAAAACTGCCACAAATTCGAAGTGCCACTCGGAGGAACAGTAACTCGTGCCCGGCCCCTTAATGAAAAACATGTGGGAGTTTTCCTGTTTGGCGGTTTATAGTGAACCGGATCTTACATGCCATTTTCTGTAAGTAGGAATCTCCTATTATAATTTTATGCCACTATAATAACTCCTACACTTTAACAAATCTAGTACGAAATGCAATTTGCGTATACATTCCCTTATACACTGAGTGCTGGCCACTTTATTATGATCACCCACTCAGTACTTCGGTGGGCCACCTTTTGCCTTTAATACTGCGTCGATTCTTCGTGGCATGGACTCCACGAGATGTTGATAGGTGGTTTGTGGAATCTGAGGCCATGCTTGATGAATTGCACTTTCCAGGAGTGTGAGATTACAGGGTTGTGGATCCAGCTGTCTGATGTCTCGTTCAACTTCATCCCACAAATTCTCATTGGGTTTGAGATCTGGAGATTGTGGGGGCCACCTAAGCAAAGTAAACTCACCGGCATGTTCCTGAAACTAATCCTGTGCAATACGAGCACTATGGCAGGACGCATTATCTTGTTGAAAGTAGCCATCGCCATTGGGATAAACCATCCACATGGCAGGATGCCTTGGTCCGCAACGATGTTTAGATATGATGTGGTAGTCAGACGTTGATCAACACGAATTAAAGGGCCCAAAGCATGCCAGGAAAACATTCCCCAAACCATAACGTTGCCTCCACCACTTTGAAGGATTGTAGTAATGCATTTGGGGTCCATGCTTTCGTGCTGTTTCCGCCAAATTCTCACTCGGCCATCGGCATGGTGCAACTGAAAATGTGATTCATCGGACCACATGATTTGTTTCCAATTATCGACTGTCCAATCCTTGTGCTCCTGTGCGAACTGGAGACGTTTTCTCTTGTTAACTGCAGACAGCAAAGGTGTTCGAACAGGGCTTCGGCTGCCATATTCCATCTGATGCAGTGTGCGGCCAAGAGTGCGTGCAGAGATCATTTGAGGGGATCCTTGATTAAGATGGTCTGTAATTTGCTGCATTGTTGCTCTTCTGTTGTCTGTTACCAGTCTGGACACTCTCCGTTCCGCCCGAGCAGCCACTAGTCGATGACGTCCACACGTTGCACGTAGAGACCCAGTTTTTTGGCTGACAGTCCAGTCTTTAAACACTTTAACAACAGCTGCTCTGGAACATTTCACGAATGCGGCGGTTTCGGTGATACTCGCTCCATGTCTCCGAGCTCCTACAATCATCCCACGTTGAAAGTCCGTCAAATCGCATTTTTTATCCATCTCGTCACCCAAAAATCCCTTCTACTACTCTCGCAAGCCCTAAGCTTTCCCTTTTTATACTAGTTTCGCCCTCAGGCGGCAACAGAATGCAGCCATAGCTCATTTGCTTAAAACTGTCAAGTGGTCATAATAAAGTGAAGACTCAGTGTCTAAGGTGTACGAGTTTTATGCGGTGTGTTTTGCTAACGGTGGAAGAAAGAATAGGAGTTTTCCGCCAAGAGAACAGCTGTTCAACAACGACAATCACCAAAGAGGAAAGACCTTCCGTTAATGCAATTTGTATATGTCCCCGTAACGTCTCACTAACAGAAGGGTACCAATCTCCCGGGTACGAGTTTTCTAAAATTCAATTTTAGGAAAATGCCGTGATTGCTTCAATTTGTGAAATAATTTACGAATTTGAAGAGGGGAAAATGTATCGGAATAGTTAGAAGAGGTGAAGATGATGCCAAATCCTGAAATTCAGGCAATAAAACTGAACAAGAGGGAACGGAACTGCATGGGTGCGAGTTTGCCGGGTACCAATCTCCCGTGTTTCATTATTGGATTATTCAACATTGTGTGTAAATATATTTATATTGTCTAGCATAGGCGCCGAATTCGTGGGTTCGAGAGAGTTTTTGAACCCCCCAATGATTTTGTTGAGGGTTCCTCGAACTCCTAATATTTTTGCGCGTATTTCGTGGAAAAAATACACGTACGCATATGTGCATAAATTTTGGTTTACGTTATCAATTCTTCAAGGTTTTTATTATTCATTCCCCGTTTATTATAGTATATAAAAAGTGTGTACAGAAATTTACCCCTCGGACTGTTTATTGTCCTCAAAACAGAATTAGTGTTTGTTCGTGCTCATAAAATTTGACGCGACAGACAATACATCAAGTACCGTTGTTTATGAGCATTTAAAACTTTAAATTTTAGAAAATTCTTCGGTTTGTCTGGGTTCCCACAAAAAGAAAAGTCTAGCTCTACAATCGGAGACGAGAGCCTATTCGAGGTCATAGTGATAAAGGTGGAAATATGTTGCACAGTCAGTTGACCCGCCCTATTTTCGGGCAGTCAGGAAACAAGAAGGTTAGAAGAGAGAGAAGATGGCATCAGCAACCGCTGGTGAAGCCAAGTGTGATCATCTGGTTTCTTGGGCCCTCCGGTTCCCGAGGTTCAGTGGCATGATGTCACTTACTGAAGACCACTTACTGAAGACCTGTGCTACAGCACAGGTTTATAGCGACTGTCTCTTACGCTCAGCAGCATTCCCTGAAGGTCAACAAAACTCCCACAGCTTTAGCAAGGCCGTGATTGGTTAATACGCAATATGGACTTCCGCTCGACAAAGCATAATTTTGTTTAATTTTTTTAGAAAATAATAAACAGTATTTCTGTAACTTTTTGCAAATTTTTAGTTATGTGCATGTATATTTCGTTCTCATTTTTTCCTGACTTTACATGATGCACAAGTGCCTCTGAAACCTCTTCAAAGTCAACGATTTCCCCATAGTATAAGTACAGAAGCAGCCCAAGTTGAGCATCCTGGGCATACACAGCTGATACGAAGTAGAGCTCACGGAAAACGTAGGGCATGGGGCTGATGTCATGTCCTCTCCCTTCTAACCTCCTATTTAAACTCAGAAATCATTTGAAGAAAAAAATTTGGAATTTTTAAAATTGGTAAAAAAAACCCTAAAATATATTTTACATGTTTTAGTTACTTTTATAAGACAATTGAGTTGAATATTCACATAGTATCTGTGTAATGTATATGATAATGCCGCGCCTACAAAAGCAAAATAAATGAAATAAATAATTATCTAGAGAAAAAAATAATCTGTAATTAACTATAATTTGCTTCATTTTAGCATTTCAGGCGTCTTATTGTGCCAGATAATCTCACTGAATGAAATTTAAATTAGACTTAAATACTCTGAAAAATGAATTGGTAATTCGATTAAAAATTTCCGGAACCCCCAATAATTTTTCAAGTCGGCGCCTGTGTTGTCTACTGTTATATAAGTGAAAAACATCCAGTAAGGATTCAATTAAAGTATCAAGTTTATGTGGTTGCAGTTCCTTTAATTCATGACATACTGTTTTTAAGTTATTTTCAGCGAATGATAAAGACCTTTATTTTTCATTTATTAATTTCATTTTATTGACTGATCAATAGTTTGCTTCATGTATTGATTAATAAATGGTAAGATAATTGCAACAAAACATTTATTTTGTGGTAAATTGTTCTTCCGACTTTTGACTTAAAATTTGTTTTTCCACAAAACGGAAAAATGCGCCTCGTCACTGGGTGACATGTGATCTGTAAGAATAGCTCACTGGATTTGGGCCGTGGAACTAATGAAGAAGCATTGGTATAGTTAAGTTTTTCATCCCCCCCCTTGTTCATGAGGGAAGCAATCTTAGTATGTGCCCGTCGCATTGTGATTCCTTTCCCACGAGACTACTTCCTTAAATGAGGACAATGGGTTTGGTCTTTAAAAGTAAGCCGCAGCAAGTAAACATCTGGAGATGGAGTGGTTGTTTTGCCATTGTTCCACAGAACGGCGTAATGTGGAGGAGGTAAAAGAGCGTAAAAACTCAGGGCTATTGGTACAAAGGCTGGTTCTTTTAGCGAAGCACACTGTGCTTCCCGAAGAGGGATTCTGTGACATAGTTGCGGTGCCATCTCTTTTCGCAAGAGTAATCTAATCCCCTCCGATATCTAAGCGCACGAAGCAAGCGTGGGAAGGAATTAAATCCATGTTTATACCCCAGTAAATCCAACGAACATCACTGAAACACATTAAAACAGAAGGAATATTTGTTTTGAAATTATTAAGCAGAATGTTTCATATTCGAAGATCTAAAAGCTAAAATTATCAGCAAATACCCATATTTTTGACCCCTGAAAAAAAGGATTATCGAAAAATGCACTGTCCATAGAAATTTCAAGTTCTCTCCACAACGTATTGCATCATCCAAAGTCAGAAATAACTTTTAGTTCAACCCCAGTAGATTCCAAACCTTGATTTATTAAAAAAAAAGCAATATATTTTTCATTTGTAAGTTAAAGAATATTGGCTGCTTCCATTGCGATAATAATACTCAGATTAAGAAAAATTGGGCTTTCTTGAAAGGGCAAAGAATTTTGTCCATTCTGGTGTCGTAGTATAGCCTAGAGTCAATATGAATTCCGGCAAAGCTTAAAACATAAAGCTTTACAGAGCGATTTAAACTTTCATAGCTTTTTATCCCCTCATCAACAAAAAGACATCGTGTTGAATGCCTGGATTACGGGTAAATTTTGCGCACCATCTTTTCAAGTAATGGAATAATGCTTTTCCCCCTCCAGAAGTCATATATGATTTTTCTAAAGAGAGCTCTTATTACGATGCATTTCGATACATCTTCAGGTGCCCATTTTATCCATTGCTTCCTTTCGTAAGATCACTTGGGCGTCGCGTCGTAAATATATCATGGATACCTTTACCTAATCTTTCCAACGTACTGTGGCTTCTCTTAATTTCTTTTAATTGCTTCTTGAGTTGGATAATTTGTTTTGACCAGAACCTTGTAATGATGTATGCATTTCTGATTTGTGCAGAGATATTTAATAATCTCGCGTTTCTCATTCTTTAAAGCACCTAGTACACTTTCAAGATCAGATATTTTTTCCTGCAGTCTTTTACTCTACTTCATCTTTTCACATTTCAAACATACATGAAGTTGCGGAATTACTATCTTGTTTCGTCCTAAATCGAATCTACCCCGCCGCTGATATGGGATTTTTTAATTTAAAGTTTGAATTCGATCCAAAGAACTTTCTAAAATTCTTGGTCTCCGATAAACCGTCACACACGAAAACTGCCACACATCTTTCAGCAACTTCGAAAACTGCCATATGTTCTCATTAAGGGACCGAGCACAAATTGCTGTCCTCCGAGGAACACTTTGAATGTGTGTCAGTTTTCCCAGTTTGCGCGAATTATGTGTGGCAGTTTTTCAAAGTGCCTAATGACGGGAATGAGTTCTTTTGTTTATCGGAATTTTCATGCCGGTTCATGCGAGTTTACGGCAACTGGCCACAAAAGTATATATATATACATTTTTTTAAAAGTAGAATTGGGAATTCCGAACAATTTCGAGAAAACGTTCTACGTAAGGCAAGCGAGAACTGCACTTTAATTTGAAGGAACACTGTAAACTGCCGAAACTTTTATATGGGGCCCCTCGACCCCCCACCTTTCCCCAAACCCTCTATGGTCTAAGTTAGAGTACCATGAGGTAGTATAACAACCAAATTTGGTGATTCTAAATTGAAAACTGTAGATTTTACGAAAATTTTGTAGGGGCCCCTTGACCCCGGGCCCCTTACCTTTCCAAAAACTGTTTACGGTCTAAGTTAGAGCACCATGAGGAAGTATACCAAATTTTGTGGTTCTAAATTGAAAACTGTAGATTTTACGAAAATTTTCTATGGGGGCCCATCGACCCCGGGCTCAGACCACTTTCAAAAACTGTCTACGGTCTAAATTAGAGCACCATTAAGTAGTGTACCAAATTTGGTGGTTTTAAATTGAAAACTGTAGATTTGACGAATATTGCGTATGGGCCCCCCTTGATCCCCCCCACCCGTTCCGAAAACCCTCTACCGTCTAAATTAGAGCACCATAAGATATTTCCCAAATTTGGTGTTTCTAAATTGAAAACTGTAGATTTTACGAATATTGCGTATTGGGGCCCCTTGACCCCGGGCCCCTTACCTTTCCAAAAACCATTTACGGTCTAAGTTAGAGCACCATGAGGAAGTATACCAAATTTTGTGGTTCTAAATTGAAAACTGTAGATTTTACGAAAATTTTCTATGGGGGCCCATCGACCCCGGGCTCAGACCAATTCCAAAAACTGTCTACGGTCTAAGTTAGAGCACCATGAGGTAGTATACCAAATATGGTGGCTTTAAATTGAAAACTGTAGATTTTACGAATATTGCGTATGGGGTCCCCTTGATTCCGGGCCCCCCACTCGTTCCGAAAACCCTCTGCCGTCTAAATTAGAGCACCATGAGATATTATACAAAATTTGGTGGTTCTAAATTGAAAACTGTAGATTTTACGAATATTGCGTATTGGGGCCCCTTGACCACGACACCCCCCCCCTACCTTTCCAAAAACCGTTTACGGTCTAAGTTAGAGCACCATGAGGAAGTATACCAAATTTTGTGGTTCTAAATTGAAAACTGTAGTTTTTACGAAAATTTTCAATGGGGGCCCATCGACCCCGGGCTCCGACGACTTCCAAAAACTGTCTACGGTCTAAGTTAGAGCACCATGAGATATTATCCCAAATTTGGTGTTTCTAAATTGAAAACTGTAGATTTTACGATTATTGCGTATTGGGGCCCCATGACCCCGGGCACCTTAACTTTCCAAAAACCGTTTACGGTCTAAATTAGAGCATCATGAGGAAGTATACCAAATTTTGTGGTTCTAAATTGAAAACTGTAGATTTTACGAAAATTTTCTATGTGGGCCCATCGACCCCTGGCTCAGACCTCTTCCAAAAACACCATGAGGCAGTATACTAAATTTGGTGGTTCTAAATTGAAAACTGTAGATTTTACGAAATTTTTGTATGAGATGAGAGATTAATTAGTGCCCCCTCCTGAAATATTTTGATAAGTGCCGCATACTAGTCTTCTGCAAATTAAATCAGTGTCTGAACAATTTTTTCCTACCAAAGATCAAATGTTTAGAAAAATACAAAAGAAAAAAAATGAAAAGAAAAAAGCCGTGTAATTAATGCCCCATCCTGAAATGTTACGGCTCGCGATGTTATGGCTTGCGATGTTTTGTTACCGCGATGTTTTGACCTGCGATGTTTTGGGCCCGCGATGTTATGACTTGCGATGTTTTGTCACCGCGATGTTTTGACCTGCGATGTTTTGTGTCCGCGATGTTATGGCTTGCGATGTTTTGTGTCCGCGATGTTATGACTTGCGATGTTTTGTCACCGCGATGTTTTGACCTGCGATGTTATGTCGCGCGATGTTTTGACCTGCGATGTTTTGACGTGCTACGAGTTAATGGAGTTTGCAATAAATTACAAACAATGTCGTCCACAGGACGCATACTAAAAACTATCACTATTAGTTAAATTGTACACAAACCTAAAATACCGGTTAAAGTTTTCAACAAATAATCACAAAGCACGAAAGAACAAATTCCTTTCGGAAAATAATGTACCACAGCATTACAAGGAAAAAAAGCCCTAGCAGATTGAATGGTAGTCCGCCCACTCCACCGTGATCTCTCACGACTTTACGCTCAAAAACTGAAAGATGCAGAGGTAAGGCGCGTGAAGCTGAAACATTTCACTTGAGCGAGCAGATTGGGGAGGGTGACGTCACGGTTACCATGGCAACTCGGCAGAAAACTGCAGACTTCCAAGCATTTTCATTTCGGCCCTTCACTTGCCGTGTTTTGCGTACAAGAATTTGTTTTCCGTATTGAGCGCGCCATGTGAATTAATATCTATTCAAAATTTTTGGTATTTTGGAACTGAATAAAGGCAAAAAAGAATATATTATAAAAAAATACTGAATGAAACTTTATTTTGAGTAAAATAGGTGAAGAGGCACTTCACCTACTTCACCTGAAAAGCCGCCACTGTCTGCTGTACAGAAACTTCAACGTTTCTGGAACTCCATACAATACAATTGCACACAGTAATAAATAAAAAAATACTCATGATAAATACGGATTTAGCACTGATGAAATCATAAACACCATATAATCCTATAACGGTTAGCATGAACGATCGGCCCCAAACTTCTGAACGCCCCCTGGCGAGCTGTGACATTAACAGTCCATTTTTCAAACTGTTAACAGTACGGAGAGTCGTATCACCTGACTTATCATACACCGTGGTCATATGTGATTAATTATTTTCCCCATACATAAAACGGCTGTTAAAAATACTGGTAACCCTCCCCATAACAACTTGTATCAGCGAAAGGTCATTTTCCAGTTTAAGACGTCTGAAAACCTACCTTCGGAGTACCATGGAGAATGGCAAACTTAATGGACTAGCATTACTAAATATTCATGGTGACAGAAACTTGCATGCTGATGAAGTATTGGATGAAATGAAGAAAAAGCCAAAGAGACTTGATTTTGTGCTGTAAAACACCTCATTTGGCTATTTCACTTTTTTACGCACTTGACACGGACAGACAGACGAATGATCAAAGTGTTAACATGTAGTTAGAGTTACTTTAGGTTCCTAATGGCTATCCAGAAATTTTCTTGTTTTCATATAAAACAGCTCCCTAGATATTCATCGAAAACATAGGATAGACGGACGGACGAACAGACACACAAAGTGCAAATGTGGGGTGACAGTTTGTGCAGTCCGTAAAAACCATCCACAAAATTTCAAATCTAATTCCAGCGGTTAGCAAGATATTTATCAAAAACAGGCGGACATACAGACAGACGGAGAAAAAAGTGCTAACGTGGTGTTAACTGTAAGAGTTGCTTTCTGACCTTAAAGTCATCCTGTAAATTTCAAGTCTCCGACCGAGGAGGTTCAACGAAGTAGTTAGGTAAGTGTCCAATCCATGATAATATTTCTAGTGTCAGTATTTATCTATACGACATCGACACACACACACACACACACACACACACGTTCTTTTTCCACGAGAAGATATTTTTTGGACCCCCTCTCCCCTTATCAAAATCCTGGGTGCGCCACTGGAGAGCGTTACCGGCCTCCAATCACCAATTTTCCTATTCAACGTCCCCGGTTTTTTGTTCAAAAGCGTAACCTTACAGATTTTCATCGTGTTAGTCATTTCACCCTTTTCAATAATGTTACTGCAAAAATTTTACTAAATTCTTTGTAAAACTCGGCCATAAGGCCATCAACTACCAGGACCTTACCATTCTTCAATTTTTCAATCTCACTTCTCACTTCCGCAACCCTACTGGGCTCATCGATATCTTCCTTTAGATCTTCCGAGATTCTAGGAATGTCCCTGATCCAATTATGAATCTCAGCAGTCAGCAGCTTAGATATCATCGCTCTTATAAAAATACTCATAGTAGTCGGCAACCTTTTCCAAAATCTCCTTGCGACCACAGCAAATCGTTCCCTCAACCACCAGCTCTTTCAAAATATTCTTCCGGCGATTAGCGTCACTTTTCCTATCATCATCATCATCATTGTAAACTATTATCAATCCACTGCTGGACGAAGGTCTCCCGAAGTTTCCTCCACAACGGTCTGTCTTGTGCCAGTCTCCTCCATGTCACTCCCGCATACTTTCGAATTTCATCCACCCATCTCCCATGAGGTCTTATTCTGGGCCTTTTCCTGTCTCTTGGAATCCAATCTAAAATAGGCCTGATTCATATCAGCTTCCTCCATGATTTCATTGCGTAAAATATCAATCCTATTCCGCCTCCCACTGTTAAGATAGAACTGATTTAGAAGGTCTCTAACTTTAGCTTGGGGATTGGGGGGCGGCGAGAATTATCTCCGTCGTCGCTCTTCCCCTTTATACAAAGTTGTACAAACACTAGTCAGGAAATTATGATACCAGACTTCCTTGAAACGTTTATCTCTGCTAAAAACTTCCCCTACTTCCGCAATTTTTTCTTTCCTCTTCTCCCAGCGCTAGAATTCGCCCCCCCCCCATCTCACCCTCGTCCTCCCCATTCAGAATTCAGAATTCAACCAAACGCCCTCCTAACCTGCTCATCCTGGAGAAATGAATTATCAGGCCTCCATTGGCTCTCACCTTTCTGAAACTCACCCTTAAGAACAACAGAAAGGATTTCAGATTTGGTACATTCTTTCTGTTGAATTTAAAATTCTACAGAAAGAATTTTTCAAATCGGACTAATAGTTGCAGAGGTATGCTGTCTACACGCGGACGGACGGTCAAACAAATGACATAAGCACGATCTTTTTTTACAAAAGACGTGCTAAAAATAAGGGGTTGGTGGTCTGTATAACACCCACCATTGTTCACATACTGTCTCTGTCAAGGGGGTCAACGATCGCGTATTAGTTCTGAGATACCTAAGTAATTCTCTGGGATTGTACTCAACCGCGCCTCTAACAAGTCCATTAGGGTGGGTTTCAGTGGCGGCTCGTGGTAAACTGAGATGGGGAAGGCTGCATCTCAATTTTTTAGATATCACGATACCACTTCGAAAGTTAAGTTACTGCGCCTGTGCTGACGCTGTCCGTCTAATAATAATAATAATAATAACAATTATATATATATATATATATATATATACTGATTGAAAGTGCTTTTTTTTACAAGAAATTAATATTTAGATTTTATATTTAGCGATTGATGGGGAAAATGTAAAGGTACCGATACCTTAATTAGGCAATAGATATCAAGCGATGGCCACATTGTCACATTTATGAAGAAAATATTCGACCTATAAAACTTCGTCGGATACATTATTTCTTAAAAAGAAACTGATTAATCAGTGCATCCTTCCAGTTCTTACGCATGGAGCACAGACATGGACCTCAACTAAAATAGACAGACGTTGCAGACAACTGAAAGAAGCTTGCAGTGATTCATGTTTGATGTTACCAGGAAAGATACAAATAGAAACTCGTGGATCGGGAAAATGACAAGAGTGGAAGACATGAGTAGTATAAAAGGGCAGGTTCTGCCCCAAGGAGCAGCTCCTTCTAGAGAAGGAGCAAGGGGCGTGGCTTGCGGCAGAAGGATGGGGGGCGTGGCATATGACCGAAGGATGTGGAGGCGTGGCATATGACCGAAGGATGTGGGGGCGTGGCAGATGACGCTAGTGTGTTGGGTCGATGCTGCCCCCTAGCGGTGATTCTTGGAACTTTCGATGAATCTTTGAGAGATGGCAACGACCGAGTCGGGGAAAGGAGATGTGCTGCCCCCTAGCGGTACTTCTTGGAACTTTCAATGTATCTTTGAGGGATGGCAACGACCGAGAGGGAAAGGGGGTGGATATAGGGGGATGTCAACTCAATGTGCTGCCCCTTAGCGGTGCTTCTTGGAACTTTATTATTATGTTAGATCTTTGTTTTTGAGTGATGGCAACGACCGAGCGGGAGAAAGGGGGTGGATATAGGGGGATGTCAACTCGATGTGCTGCCCCCTAGCGGTGCTTTTTGGAACTTTTAATGGATCTTTGAGAGATGACAACGACCGAGTGGGGGAAAGGGGGTGTACGTTGCCCCCCTAGCAGTGCTTCTTGGAACTTTCGATGTATCTTTGAGAGATGGCAACGACCGAGTGGGGGAAAGGGGATGTGTACGTTGCCCCCCTAGCAGTGCTTTTTCGAACTTTTCTCGGGAGATTTATTGGACGTTGACAAATTTTTAAGAAGTCTTTCCAATATTTATTTTTTTAATTTTCTCGGGAGATTTACTGGACTTTGTCAAATTTTTGAAGGAAGTTTTTTTGTCGTTTCCAATTTTTTTTTACTCGTATTTTTTTTTGTCCTATTTTTTCTGTCTATATATTTTCAGGAATTCCCTGAGGTAT
This sequence comes from Macrothele yani, assembly GCA_039090855.1. Classification (NCBI taxonomy): domain Eukaryota; kingdom Metazoa; phylum Arthropoda; class Arachnida; order Araneae; family Macrothelidae; genus Macrothele; species Macrothele yani. The sequence continues at coordinate 194,760,966 of CM076990.1, forward strand.
TATAATTTTTATACACGTTGCATTATTTTTTTTAATTTTCTCGGGAGATTTATTAGACTTTATCAAATTTTTGAAGGAAGTCTTTCCAATATGTTTTTTTTTTATTAAATTTATGTTTTCAGGACTTCCGTGAGGTGTTATAATTTTTATAGACGTTGCATTATTTTTTTAATTCGTATATTTGTCCTCCCTCCAATTTTAATTTAGGCGAGGAAAGGCTTTGTTTGAAAAGATTTCGTTCCCGTTGATTCATGTTCCGCCATTTTAGTTTCACCACGTTGTCATTTTGTGAGCCATGTGTTTTGGGATGAGTCACAATTTTCTCTTTGACTCAGAAAATTTTGTATGACACGTGTTTCGGGATGAGTCATTATGATGAGTGACGCATTCGTGATAGCAGACATGACATCAGCCAACGTCGTTTTCTCCTCAGCGGGGTCGGCTTTATTTTTTTTATTTTTTTTATTTTCTCGGGAGATTTACTGGACTTTGTCAAATTTTTGAAGGAAGTTTTTTCAATCGAAGCATTTCCTCAAATTTGTTTTATTAAATTTATATTTTTAGAACTCCGTGAGGTGTTATAATTTTTATAGACGTTGCATTATTTTTTTAATTCTTATATTTTTCTTCCCTACAATTTTAATTTAGACGAGGAAAGGCTTTGTTTGAAAAGATTTCGTTCCTGTTGATTCATGTTCCGCTATCTTTTGTGAGCCATGTGTTTTGGGATGAGTCATCATTTTCTCTTTGACTCAGAAAATTTTGTATGACACGTGTTTTGGGATGAGTGACTATGCCGAGTGACGCATGTCATGACATCAGCCAACGCCATTTCCTCCGCGGGGTCGGCGGTTGACGTCATTTGAGATTCTGTAGTCACATTAAGTTCCAAGACTGATTTTTTTTCAATAACTTGATCATTTTGCAACGAATTTATTCCTTATTTTTTCCTCATAATTTCCCATTTTATATTCATAATTTTTCAACGTAACGATTTTTTTATTTTCTTTGAGGAGACTTCACGCATTTTCAACGGACGTTCCAACATAAAGACGTTTTCCAAAGTTTTGTGCTGCAGACATAATCTTAAAACACGATTGTTTATTAACGTACTTCCGTGTTCATGGCATTTTCTGTTACATTTTTTAACGTTGTACCTTTTTCCGCCATACAAAGCCGCAATGTTTTATACATAGTTAAAATATTTTTTTATCTTTCCGTATTTTCTTTTATGATTAATCAGTGAAATATACCTTCTAATCCATTATCTTAATCTACTTTTTTTCTAAATGCTTGCATACTCGTTAAACTTCTCGATGTACCATCATTATTTTATTTTCTTACTTTTCAATCTAACAACTACTTTTATCGAGGCTTTATTTTTTCTGATTTAAACAAGCAAACGTTTCTTCATTATTATTTCTTTTTCCTACGCAAAGAACTTTTCTTACTTGTTTTTAATGTATGACTTAATCTGGTTTTTTATATAGATGTTTCATGTTTGCGCAAGAAATATACAGATCTATAGCAGATATACATAAAATTCGTTCCTAACAGTATCTTTTTCTTTTTTTTTTAGATTTAACCCAACATACGTTTCTTAACGACTTGATATCTGTTCCACTAGGTGTTACAAAACTTCAGATTTTTAATTTTTTCCCTCTGAAACTGTTTTTTTTTCTTACTTGCTTTTAATGTATGGTTTAATCTATTTTTCTATCTTATTACTTTTCTATATGTGTACAAGAAATATACGAATCTATAGTAGTTAAAATTCGATTGAAACAATATTTTCTCCATTCTTACTGTATTTTTACATTTCTTTCCAACAGACGTTTTTTCTTCTCAATTCCCGCTATCTAACTTAATCTATGTTTTGAATATCATTCTATGTTCGCGTATTCGTCCATTATTTTATTTCAAACTTTGCTAACTACCTCATACTTATATTCTGACTTTATATTTTTCATTTCAACCAACGTTTCTTAACGACTTGAATTTCCGGATGTGACAAAACTTCAGATTTATTTTTTCTACTCTTAAACTATTTTTTTCTTACTCGCTTTAAATGTGACTTAATTTATTTTTTACATCGCTGTTTCGTGTATGTACGAGAAATATACAGATCTATAGCAGTTAAAAATTCGACTGAAACAGTATTTTCTTTATTTTTACTTTATTTTTACATTTCTTTCTGACAAACATTTTTTTTCACATTTTCCACATATTTAACTTAATTTTGTGTTTTTGAATATCATTCTATGTTCACGTATTCGTCCATTGTCTTTTTTTCTAACTTTACACTTCATTCTTACTGTATTTTTCCATTTCATTTCAACCAACGTTTTTTAACGACTTGATATCTGTTCTACAAGATGTGACGAAACTTCAGATTTTTAATTTTTTCCCTCTGAAACCGATTTTTTTCTTACTTGCTTTTAATGTATGGTTTAATCTATTTTTCTATCTCACTTTTCTATGTGTGTACAAGAAATACACGGATCTATAGTAGTTAAAATTCAATTGATTTCTTCATTCGTACTGTATTTTTCCATTTCTTTCATTTACAGTAGTTAAAATTCGATTGAAACAATATTTTCTGCATTTTTACTGTATTTATACATTTCTTTCTAATATACGTTTTTTCTTCTCAATTCCCGCAATCTAACTTAATCTATGTTTTGAATATCATTCTATGTTCGCGCATTCGTCCATTATTTTATTTCAAACTTTGCAAACTGCCTCATATTTATATTCTGACTTTATTTATTTTCATTTCAACCAAGGTTTCTTAACGACTTGAATTTTCGGATGTGACAAAACTTCAGATTTATTTTTTCTCCTCTTAAACTATTTTTTTTTACTTGCTTTAAATGTGACTTAATTTATTTTTTACATCGCTGTTTCGTGTATGTACAAGAAATATACAGATCTATAGCAGTTAAAAATTCGATTGAAACAGTATTTTCTTTATTTTTACATTTCTTTCTGACAAACATTTTTTTTCGTGTTTTCCCCTATTTAACTTAATTTTGTGTTTTGAATATCATTCTATGTTCACGATTCAGACTTTATTTTTTCATTTCATTTCAACCAACGTTTCTTAACGACTTGATATCACAAGATGTAGCAAAACTTCAGATATTTTTTTTTGTTTCTTCATGTAACGTAATATTTTTTCAAAACTCACTTTTAAGTATTCCTAAAAGCTTACATTTATGAGAAATATACAGATCTGTAGTGGTAAAAATTGGACTGCAACAGTATTTTCTTTATTCCAACTTTACTTTTCTATTTCTTTTCAACAGGCGTTTCTTCATTATTATTTCTTTTTCATATGTAAGCAACTTTTCTTTCTTTCTTTTAATGTACAACTTAATAAATTTTTCTATCTTACCTTTTCGTGGGTATACGAGAAATATACAGATCTATGACAGTTAAAATTCGATTGTATTAGTATTTTCTTTACTATGACTTTATTTTTTCATTTCATTTGAGTAAACGTTTCTTAACAAATTGATATCACAAGATGTACCAAACACTTCAGAATTTTTGTGTCCCTCACTTTCCAACTCACTTAAGTATTCCTAAAAACCTGCATGTATGTGAAATATTCATATTTTTTCATTCTATCCTAATTTGCTATACTTTTCTTTAACTGACCCAACAGGAAAAGCATTCATTGTCAAGACATTCATTCTAAAGCATTATTTCTTACGATAAAATTTATATCCTTTGCAATATATTTTCAGTATATTTTTTCTAAATCAACAGAAAAAACATTCATTCTGGAGACATAGCGACCAAGTCCGTACTTCCACTAAACATCGTATTCTTAGCAAACATTTTTTCCCCTACATAGCAATTTCCTAACTCACCAGAAAAGCAGCTATTCTCAACATGTAGCTAAAATATCGAATTTCTCCAAACAAATGTCATATTTTTTTTAAGAAAGACTTAGTTCTTTTCTCTGTATAACGACTTAATCTATTTTTCGTAAAACTTTTCTACGTTTACGTATTTTGTTTAACTTTGCTTTACACTGTACTACGATTTTTTTTATTTGTAGTACTTTTTTCCTGTTTCATTCCAACAAACTTGTTTCTTTTCGACTCGATCACTCTCACATTTCCATACAAACTTTCCCAATATCAGAAATGTAACAAAAACTTCAGATATATTTTTTAACTTTAGAATAAGTCTCACCGACATTTATTATCATGACATAAACTAAAATTTCATACTTTTCCCAAAAATAGTTTTCTTAATGAGTTGTTTTACACTTTTTTCATAATTGGCAAAGACTATTTTTTTTTTTTTATAAGGTTAGTTTCGAGAAAGTTAAATTTCGTCTAGTGTTAATCGAACAGAAGAAATATACATCAAGGAAAGAAAACTGAAATTATACATATGCAAAGAATTTGCTACTGCTGAAGGTCCCCCGAGTGAGTTATTCAACCAATGCTCGTATTACCCATTCAAAGATGGAGGTATCAGGATGACCAAATCCCTCGTTGTTGCCTTCTTGTAGCAAAAGAGGTGGTGAACTTCACCAAACATGGTTCCATAATATTGGAGAAACACATTAAGGTTTACGGAGCAATTAAGCCTACGCCAGTGACCTTCTTCGTTCACATACACTCACATTCAAACAGAAAAAAATATAAATGAATGACAAAAAATAATGAAATAAAAGTAGTCCTGAAAAGGACTGATGTTTAGTCGTAAAAAAGACTTTATTTTTTATTCCTCAAAAGAACTTTTTTTTTTATTCCTCAAAAGAACTTTTTTTTTATTCCTCAAAAGAACTTTTTTCTCTCATCTGGACTCTAAATTGCTCCAACGTATTCCACATTCTTGAGCTTCCACAAGAATTTTCTTCACATTAATGTTCTCGAAGAAAAAGTGAGTAATGGTGGGACGTATCAGCGATTGAAGGCGCTCACCAAAGTATTTCCCCAAAGTTTTGGGTTCAACAAGAGCAAATGCTTCGTCAAAGCATAGAGTCCATTTGTCTTCTTCTGTTTCGTTAAAGCACCTATGCCCCAGCTGATTGTTTGGCATGAGATTAGGATGCAAATGACATTCTCTGCAATAATACACTTTTGCAATGTTTTTTCCAACCGCATCGACCAGAGCAAGTTTAAAAGCATTGGTGTCTTGATCAGATATCGTATGTTCGAGTCCGAATTTACTGCATACCAATCTCACTGCATCACGAAAAACTGTTCCAAACTGTAATTGCAGAATACCGTCCCACAGCTTTTCAGAAGCATCACGAAGCGTGTTGAATTGTTCCCAGGTTAGGGACACAGAAGCACAATTCAATTGCAAGACATCATTGGAGCACGTAAACAGTTGTTGAAAGGTGTACACAGGCCCATCAGATGAAGGTGAACAGTTCATCAACAGTTCTTTATTGATCACTTTGATTTTGTTGAGAGCGTCATAACAATGCGAGCGGTCCATGAACTTCTTGAATGTTCTAGCAGACATTGTCACGCCATATTTGGTAGGAAACAGTTTTTCTCCTTTGGTAGTGTAGCTGCGAATGTGCACTCTCACAGTTCCAGAAAAATCAATCACTTTAGCAACTTTGTTTCCCCCGAGGGACACATGATGAAGAGGCATGCTTTCTAATGAAATACCGTAAGGAGGAGGTTCGGCAAACGGATCAGGACATCCATAGTTTAAAAGCTTCCATCGTGCTTCCATTAAGCGCGGATCATCACTCACTTTTTCTTGGCATCAGAAACATCTGAAGACGAAGAAGTTCGCTTCATGTTTAACGCAGATCGACGAGGAGGTAGGTAACACAACGTGCACAGAATTCGAAGGCAGAGAACAGAATGAGTGAGCTGGTCTGTCCTCGGCCAAAACTGATAACAAATTGTTGTTGACGCATGCGCGTTGTTCACTGTGTGATGACGTGTTGTATAGCCACGTGATAAAGGAGCCTCTGTTATCATCTTTCTATAGGTCAGATTTAATCGAACATCAGGTGCATTTTCGCAACGTGGAAGGTCGTGAAACCATGACTCATTCGTCTTGTTCACGCATGTGTGTTGTTCGCTTCTTGATGACGTGATTGCATAGTCACGTGATAAGGGTGACCCTGTTATCATCTTTCTAAATGTGAGATTTAGACGAATATTGGGAGCATTCTTGCAACGTGACAGTCCATGATACCATGACTCATTCGTGGGGGGTAGCATTTGTAAAAGGGATCCACATTCCAAAGCTATGACGACAGGCTGAAAACCATCTCTTTTAAAAACAAAGTCCCTTGTTTGGCCTAGAGAAACTGAGGCAAAGCATGAATTTTTTACAATTTCACATTCGTCATCTCTGTGAAAACCAATACAGGGATTTCTATTTTTATACTTATTAATGAAAACAAAATTGAATATTTCTCCACATACATTCCCAACAGCATCCTTGATTTCACGAAGTACTGGTATCCAAGGTTTAGCCAGCACACTCAATCCACTGAATGAGTAATGGAGATGATTATCACCGTAGACCACATGTTGTCTAGGAATTTTATATGTTTTTCCATAAATCTTAATTTTGCTGAGATCATCGCCGATATATTCTACTTCATTTTCGAGGTGGTTAAGATAATCTGTAGCTTCAGAATAAAAAAATAATTTCTCATAGGAAAAAGGGAGGTCATCCTTATGATACATCTTAGAAGAATACATTTCTTCAGACGAAAGAAAATGTAGCAGTAATTGAAAAAAGCAGTATCTTTACACCGAGCAACGAAGCGAGAATGAAACAGACAGACTTGAGATAAGACATACGATTAACGAGTGAGTGAGTTATCGGCGATGCAAGCACGAGCACGTTACGGACATGTGTAAATGATCAAGAATTTAGCATGTTCGTTTAAAACCAGTGTCAAATAATCAGGCAAAAAGTACAATTTCCAAAGGCGTGAAAATGAAATTGACTACATGTGAGAAAACAAAATGGTGGTGATCGTGAAACGTCGACCCCCCCCCCCAAAAAAAGAAAATGGCGACGACAGCTAGTAGGATGGCAACATCCAACATGACGACTCCCCCACACACGTGGCGTGCAAATCACATCTCAAAGAAGTAGATATTAAACTTCCATCTTCTTATATTGCCACCATTCACAAAAATTTGTAAAATCAGTGTTACTATCTCCATTGTTCCACCCTCAGATTTCATTTTTCCTATGCGAACAGAAACGAACGTGAACCATTGTCGTAGAAGACGACTCGTCCGCATTTTCCCCCTCGACTCACACAAGACTAATGTCGTCGCCTAACCCTGGCAGTAGTTCACCAAATTTAAAGTACATGACCTATTAAAATTCTCTGACTTTTCCTGTCTCGCGGTGTGGAAATAACATCACACCAATGCGAGATTTTGAACGGTCGGGTCATCCGGATGCCATTCTAACGAAGTAAATTTCTCCGTCATTTTAGGTCTACGCCGAGATTCGAACCCGAAGCCGCTTATTCCGGAACAAGTCGCTCTACCAACTGAGCTACGCAGACATTTGTTCTGATTGCTATGTGCCTTTATGTCGTGTGCGTCCTGCTGGCAGGTACGTCACAGCATGTGCAATATTGAAATGCCTTTATAACCACGTATTTTTTCACTGAGCTTGTGTTTAAGTTATGTGCTATGAATTAAGATTGTGAGAGCTCTAAACTAAGTAGAACCAAAAATTCTCAGCATAAAGAGGCCCCGAATATATATATTCTTTTTATTAAAAATGTTCACCGATCAATGTTTACCATTTTGGCGATATTTCGTTGGAGGCAGATAAATAAATATTCTGTAATGGGAATTTTTCGGATGTTTCGAAGTATTACGGCATCAAGTAGTTCCATTCCATAAACCCCGTGCGAGTTTTTTTTTTTTTTTTGTAGCAATTCTGCAAAGAACATTAACATTTGTTTCATAGGAGAATGAAGTGAATAATAAATGTAATTATTTGTTAGTTTCATTAATGGAACAACTTCATGCGCTCATACTCGGAAGACAAGCCCTTGTCGGTTTCGTGGTGTAACAGTCGCCACGAGCAATTCTAAGAAAGTTACTATGAGGAGTTGCTCATCTCAAATTTAGGACTACCGGTGCCAGGGAAGGGCTAGTGAGAGCTAGTGCTGTGTAACAAACATACCAGCAATGTCTCATACAGGAATCTAACATGGATCCAGGTCAGGCGTCTAGCTAGGAACTATTGCACAAGTATAAGATGTATGTATATCCAGTGGCTTGTTTGTTGGGTAAATGTGTATAGTTTAGCGTTCTAAATTATTTCGTCGGAAACAAAAAACCACCTATTTATGTTTTTCACTATTAAAATACTGAATGGTCTCCGTTCCCTGGTACCAGTGGTCCTAAATTAGGGATGGGTGAATGCTTATAGCAAACTAAGTTGCTCACTGTGGTCGTTAAACCTTCAACCAAAAAAAAAAAAAAAAATTTGGAACGGAAGCAGTCACGTGGTTCGAGGGCGGTTCTGGGTGGTTCCCAAGGAACCCCAGCTGCCAATCAAAGGTTAGTTGTAAGCGAATGGTGCGCTGCAGTCGAATTCATGACGTCGGAATTTCTCCTTATTGCACTTTGAGGTACAGGTCAGAACTCAGTAGAAAGAGGAACGTTTAGTACTTGTAGCTAGCAGCTGGAAACGTTTGTTCGAGTGGCACTTCTTAATTTTCCAGTACAAAATGTCTAAGATGTCCGACCTCTGTAAACTGAAAGGCTACAAAATCCGCATAGTAGTCACAGATGAAGGTGAATACGAGGGCACACTATGGAAGTATGGCCCTAATCAAATAACTTTGGTAAAAGGTAAGGAAGGAACTTACCTTTTTTTCTTTCTTTTTTTTTTTTTTGTCTTCGTTGTATTGTCCAGTTGATTGTGAGACATTTCAATATAGCAGATGCATAATAAATATATCCAGCAAGTTCTGTTTCACACGTTATATATGTATATGTCGTTAAAACGGGGATGAGCTCGTATGTTGTCCTAACGATATATATAGAACGTGTGAAACAGAACTTGCTGGATGATATATTTATTATGCATGTGCAATATTGAAATGCCTTTTTAACCACGTATTTTTTCACTGAGCATGTGTTTAAGTTATGTGCTATGAATTAAGATTGTGAGAGCTCTAAACTAAGTAGAACCGAAAATGATCCGCAAAAAGAGGCCCCGAATATATATATTCTTTTTATTAAAAATTTTCACCGATCAATGTTTACCCTTTTGGCGATATTTCGTTGGAGGCAGGTAAATGAATATTCTGTAATGGGAATTTTTCGGATGTTTCGAAGTATTACTGCATCAAGTAGTTCCATTGCATAAACCCCGTGCGAGTTTTTTTTTTTTTGGAGTAATTTTGCAAAGAACGTTAACATTTGTTTAATAGAAATGAAGTGAATAATAAATGTAATTATTTGTTAGTTTCATTAATGGAACAACTTGATGCGCTCATACTCTGAAGCAATGGCGGCTCGTGGTAAGCTGAGATGATGGGGGGGGCTGCATCTCAATTTTGTAGATATCACGATACCACTTCGAAAGTTAAGTTACTGCGCCTGTGCTGACGCTGTCCGTTTAATAATAATAATAACAATAATATATATATATATATATACTGATCGAAAGTGCTTTTTTTTACAAGAAATTAATATTTAGATTTTATATTTAGCGATTGATGGGGAAAATGTAAAGGTACCAATACCTTAATTAGGCAACAGATATTAAGCGATGGCCACATTGTCACATTTATGAAGAAAATATTCGACCTATAAAACTTCGTCGGATACATTATTTCTTAAAAAGAAACTGATTAATCAGTGCATCCTTCCAATTCTTACGCATGGAGCACAGACATGGACCTCAACTAAAATAGACAGACAGACGTTGCAGACAACTGAAAGAAGCATATAGAGATTCATGTTTGATGTTACCTAGAATGATACAAATAGGAACTCGTGTATCGGGAAAATGACAAGAGTGGAAGACATGGTCAAAATTCCTGAAATTGCAATAGGATGGACATATTGCTAGAAGAAAGAACCACCGACGGAGAGTTGAAAAATTGAACTGGATAGCTAGGGAAAAAACAGTATTCAGAAGATGACAAGAGGGAGATGGGTACATGAAATTCGAAAGCATGAAAAAACTGACTCAAGGCAGACTGTTGTGGAAGAAGAAACTTAGAGACTTTCATATTATGTCTTGCAAATTATATATACATGCATATACTGTCCGTATATATATATATATATATGGACAAAAAAATTAATGCGTGTGCCAGTGGTAGCGGAGACACACTCAAGGTCATGTACGCGTACTCAAGTGTCTCATTGTGACCCCTAGAAATATGACAATATGTATTTTTTTCTTCTGATACACTCCCTTTGAAACTTCGACTTGATACCGACCACTGCAACTTGGACGGCGATGAAAAACATTTTGTGGAATTTTGAAGGGTCTTCCAGAATTTCGCGACGAGTTGTTATTGCGATATTCACACACCGACATTCTCTTTAATAAGAACGGATTGCAAACATATTCAGTCGAGTTTTAATTCTGAGGCCATCATGATAACAGTTTAGTGTAGAAAAATTTGTTTTCCAAAATTTACCAGCTTCGTAAATTTTCTAAACAATGATATTTGATTAAATGTTCTTTTCAAAGTAATTAAGTACACTACCTCAATTGAAATGCGCAGCTGATTTTTGGGAGGGAGAGGGGATGCAGCAGAAAAATAAAATGTATCCAGTAGAGTGACTTCAATGATTTTTGGTGAATAAAAATTTAAGTGAGCTTAAAAGCGAAAATTTCGCTGTGCTTGTAAGTGAAGAAATCAATTTTGTGCAAGTATTTCGCTGCAGAAATTAGTATCTTTTCTTTCTCTCTTTTTTTTTTTCAATTTATCCAATACTGAACTCTATTTTTAATCGCAATTTGTTCACATGCTCATTTTGACCAGAAGAGAAAATATAAGTAAAACTTTTTTTGCAAAAGTCCCGGCATTCCGGCAACTGAGTATTTGTTATTAGATGGGAGCAACATTGTTGTTAGAATTATTACGTTGAATTAAAGCAGGAACAAACCTAAAATTGGAAGAAAAAAAGAAAACCCAGGTTGAGTATAATATTCAAACGTACTTTATTGAATACCTTATTTCGACATTCGTCATTATTTTTAATTCATTCCCCTATTTTACGTCTTATTCGGAAGCACAAGAACCGTATTAATCAACAAAGCACACAGGCCCGGCGATGCATTCCCACCCAACGAAAGACTGCATTCGCGAGCAACCCTGCTAGCGAGAGCTGCCATGAATGCAGTCCCCGGGGAAGTTTTATTCAAAGGAAACGAACTGATGTGGGAATAGGCAGAGTTTCCCACATAAGTTGATTTTAATAGCTGTCAGGGCTGCAAGAAGCACAATACATGACGTTCTTCCCGCTCCCAGTGGTGTTATGCAGGGAAAACTTCCAGTTGAGTTCAGAAAAGTGCAGTCGTGGCATTATGCTGGGAAAACTTACAGCGGTGTTCACAAAACTTCTCTTTCTTGGTACGGCATGAAAAAACTGCTTTGGGTAGGGGTTGCAGCCCCACAGCCCCATAGCAGGAGCCGCCCCTGCTCTGAATACAAGCCCTTGTCGGTTTCGTGGTGACACAATCGCCACGAGCAATGCTAAGAAAGTTACTGTGAGGAGTTGCTCATCTCAAATTTAGGACTACCGGTTCCAGGGAAGGGCTACTGAGAGCTAGTGCTGTGTAACAAATATACCAGCAATGTCTCATACAGGACTCTAACATGGATCCAGCTCAGGCGTCTAGCCAGAAACTAATGCAAAGTATAAGATGCATGTATATCCAGTGGCTTGTTTGTTGGGTTAATGTGTATAGTTTAGCGTTCTAAATTATTTCGTCGGAAACAAAAAACCACCTATTTATGTTTTTCACTATTAAAATACTGAATGGTCTCCGTTCCCTGGTACCAGTGGTCCTAAATTAGGGATGGGTGAATGCTTATAGCCCACTAAGTTGCTCACTGTGGTCGTTAAACCTTCAACCAAAAAAAAAAAAAAATTTGGAACGGAAGCAGTCACGTGGTTCGAGGGCGGTTCTGGGTGGTTCCCAAGGAACCCCAGCTGCCAATCAAAGGTTAGTTGTAAGCGAATGGTGCGCTGCAGTCGAATTCATGACGTCGGAATTTCTCCTTATTGCACTTTGAGGTACAGGTCAGAACTCAGTAGAAAGAGGAACGTTTAGTACTTGTAGCTAGCAGCTGGAAACGTTTGTTCGAGTGGCACTTCTTAATTTTCCAGTACAAAATGTCTAAGATGTCCGACCTCTGTAAACTGAAAGGCTACAAAATCCGCATAGTAGTCACAGATGAAGGTGAATACGAGGGCACACTATGGAAGTATGGCCCTAATCAAATAACTTTGGTAAAAGGTAAGGAAGGAACTTACTTTTTTTTCTTTCTTTTTTTTTTTTTGTCTTCGTTGTATTGTCCAGTTGATTGTGAGACATTTCAATATAGCAGATGCATAATAAATATATCCAGCAAGTTCTGTTTCACACGTTATATATGTATATGTCGTTAAAACGGGGATGAGCTCGTATGTTGTCCTAACGATATATATAGAACGTGTGAAACAGAACTTGCTGGATGATATATTTATTATGCATGTGCAATATTGAAATGCCTTTTTAACCACGTATTTTTTCACTGAGCATGTGTTTAAGTTATGTGCTATGAATTAAGATTGTGAGAGCTCTAAACTAAGTAGAACCGAAAATGATCCGCAAAAAGAGGCCCCGAATATATATATTCTTTTTATTAAATATTTTCACCCATCAATGTTTACCCTTTTGGCGATATTTCGTTGGAGGCAGGTAAATGAATATTCTGTAATGGGAATTTTTCGGATGTTTCGAAGTATTACTGCATCAAGTAGTTCCATTGCATAAACCCCGTGCGAGTTTTTTTTTTTTTTTTTTTTTTGTAGTAATTTTGCAAAGAACGTTAACATTTGTTTAATAGAAATGAAGTGAATAATAAATGTAATTATTTGTTAGTTTCATTAATGGAACAACTTGATGCGCTCATACTCTGAAGCAATGGCGGCTCGTGGTAAGCTGAGATGATGGGGGGGGGGGGGCTGCATCTCAATTTTGTAGATATCACGATACCACTTCGAAAGTTAAGTTACTGCGCCTGTGCTGACGCTGTCCGTTTAATAATAATAATAACAATAATATATATATATATACTGATCGAAAGTGCTTTTTTTTACAAGAAATTAATATTTAGATTTTATATTTAGCGATTGATGGGGAAAATGTAAAGGTACCAATACCTTAATTAGGCAACAGATATTAAGCGATGGCCACATTGTCACATTTATGAAGAAAATATTCGACCTATAAAACTTCGTCGGATACATTATTTCTTAAAAAGAAACTGATTAATCAGTGCATCCTTCCAATTCTTACGCATGGAGCACAGACATGGACCTCAACTAAAATAGACAGACAGACGTTGCAGACAACTGAAAGAAGCATATAGAGATTCATGTTTGATGTTACCTAGAATGATACAAATAGGAACTCGTGTATCGGGAAAATGACAAGAGTGGAAGACATGGTCAAAATTCCTGAAATTGCAATAGGATGGACATATTGCTAGAAGAAAGAACCACCGACGGAGAGTTGAAAAATTGAACTGGATAGCTAGGGAAAAAACAGTATTCAGAAGATGACAAGAGGGAGATGGGTACATGAAATTCGAAAGCATGAAAAAACTGACTCAAGGCAGACTGTTGTGGAAGAAGAAACTTAGAGACTTTCATATTATGTCTTGCAAATTATATATACATGCATATACTGTCCGTATATATATATATATGGACAAAAAAATTAATGCGTGTGCCAGTGGTAGCGGAGACACACTCAAGGTCATGTACGCGTACTCAAGTGTCTCATTGTGACCCCTAGAAATATGACAATATGTATTTTTTCTTCTGATACACTCCCTTTGAAACTTCGACTTGATACCGACCACTGCAACTTGGACGGCGATGAAAAACATTTTGTGGAATTTTGAAGGGTCTTCCAGAATTTCGCGACGAGTTGTTATTGCGATATTCACACACCGACATTCTCTTTAATAAGAACGGATTGCAAACATATTCAGTCGAGTTTTAATTCTGAGGCCATCATGATAACAGTTTAGTGTAGAAAAATTTGTTTTCCAAAATTTACCAGCTTCGTAAATTTTCTAAACAATGATATTTGATTAAATGTTTTTTTCAAAGTAATTAAGTACACTACCTCAATTGAAATGCGCAGCTGATTTTTGGGAGGGAGAGGGGATGCAGCAGAAAAATAAAATGTATCCAGTAGAGTGACTTCAATGATTTTTGGTGAATAAAAATTTAAGTGAGTTTAAAAGCGAAAATTTCGCTGTGCTTGTAAGTGAAGAAATCAATTTTGTGCAAGTATTTCGCTGCAGAAATTAGTATCTCTCTCTCTCTCTCTCTTTTCTTTTTTTTTCAATTTATCCAATACTGAACTCTATTTTTAATCGCAATTTGTTCACATGCTCATTTTGACCAGAAGAGAAAATATAAGTAAAACTTTTTTTGCAAAAGTCCCGGCATTCCGGCAACTGAGTATTTGTTATTAGATGGGAGCAGCATTGTTGTTAGAATTATTACGTTGAATAAAAGCAGGAACAAACCTAAAATTGGAAGAAAAAAAGAAAACCCAGGTTGAGTATAATATTCAAACGTACTTTATTGAATACCTTATTTCGACATTCGTCATTATTTTTAATTCATTCCCCTATTTTACGTCTTATTCGGAAGCACAAGAACCGTATTAATCAACAAAGCACACAGGCCCGGCGATGCATTCCCACCCAACGAAAGACTGCATTCGCGAGCAACCCTGCTAGCGAGAGTTGCCATGAATGCAGTCCCCAGGGAAGTTTTATTCAAAGGAAACGAACTGATGTGGGAATAGGCAGAGTTTCCCACATAAGTTGATTTTAATAGCCGTCAGGGCTGCAAGAAGCACAATACATGACGTTCTTCCCGCTCCCAGTGGTGTTATGCAGGGAAAACTTCCACTTGAGTTCAGAAAAGTGCAGTCGTGGCATTATGCTGGGAAAACTTACAGCGGTGTTCACAAAACTTCTCTTTCTTGGTACGGCATGAAAAAAAACTGCTTTGGGTAGGGGGCTGCAGCCCCACAGCCCCATAGCAGGAGCCGCCCCTGCTCTGAATACAAGCCCTTGTCGGTTTCGTGGTGACACAATCGCCACGAGCAATGCTAAGAAAGTTACTGTGAGGAGTTGCTCATCTCAAATTTAGGACTACCGGTTCCAGGGAAGGGCTACTGAGAGCTAGTGCTGTGTAACAAATATACCAGCAGTGTCTCATACAGGACTCTAACATGGATCCAGCTCAGGCGTCTAGCCAGAAACTAATGCAAAGTATAAGATGAATGTATATCCAGTGGCTTGTTTGTTGGGTAAATGTGTATAGTTTAGCGTTCTAGATTATTTCGTCGGAAACAAAAAACCACCTATTTATGTTTTTCACTATTAAAATACTGAATGGTCTCCGTTCCCTGGTACCAGTGGTCCTAAATTAGGGATGGGTGAATGCTTATAGCCCACTAAGTTGCTCACTGTGGTCGTTAAACCTTCAACCAAAAAAAAAAAAAAAAAATTTGGAACGGAAGCAGTCACGTGGTTCGAGGGCGGTTCTGGGTGGTTCCCAAGGAACCCCAGCTGCCAATCAAAGGTTAGTTGTAAGCGAATGGTGCGCTGCAGTCGAATTCATGACGTCGGAATTTCTCCTTATTGCACTTTGAGGTACAGGTCAGAACTCAGTAGAAAGAGGAACGTTTAGTACTTGTAGCTAGCAGCTGGAAACGTTTGTTCGAGTGGCACTTCTTAATTTTCCAGTACAAAATGTCTAAGATGTCCGACCTCTGTAAACTGAAAGGCTACAAAATCCGCATAGTAGTCACAGATGAAGGTGAATACGAGGGCACACTATGGAAGTATGGCCCTAATCAAATAACTTTGGTAAAAGGTAAGGAAGGAACTTACTTTTTTTTCTTCTTTTTTTTTTTTTTTTGTCTTCGTTGTATTGTCCAGTTGATTGTGAGACATTTCAATATAGCAGATGCATAATAAATATATCCAGCAAGTTCTGTTTCACACGTTATATATGTATATGTCGTTAAAACGAGGATGAGCTCGTATGTTGTCCTAACGATATATATAGAACGTGTGAAACAGAACTTGCTGGATGATATATTTATTATGCATGTGCAATATTGAAATGCCTTTTTAACCACGTATTTTTTCACTGAGCTTGTGTTTAAGTTATGTGCTATGAATTAAGATTGTGAGAGCTCTAAACTAAGTAGAACCGAAAATGATCCGCAAAAAGAGGCCCCGAATATATATATTCTTTTTATTAAAAATTTTCACCGATCAATGTTTACCCTTTTGGCGATATTTCGTTGGAGGCAGGTAAATGAATATTCTGTAATGGGAATTTTTCGGATGTTTCGAAGTATTACTGCATCAAGTAGTTCCATTGCATAAACCCCGTGCGAGTTTTTTTTTTTTTTTTTTTTTGTAGTAATTTTGCAAAGAACGTTAACATTTGTTTAATAGAAATGAAGTGAATAATAAATGTAATTATTTGTTAGTTTCATTAATGGAACAACTTGATGCGCTCATACTCTGAAGCAATGGCGGCTCGTGGTAAGCTGAGATGATGGGGGGGGGGGGGGTGAGGGCTGCATCTCAATTTTGTAGATATCACGATACCACTTCGAAAGTTAAGTTACTGCGCCTGTGCTGACGCTGTCCGTTTAATAATAATAATAACAATAAATATATATATATATATATATACTGATCGAAAGTGCTTTTTTTTACAAGAAATTAATATTTAGATTTTATATTTAGCGATTGATGGGGAAAATGTAAAGGTACCGATACCTTAATTAGGCAACAGATATTAAGCGATGGCCACATTGTCACATTTATGAAGAAAATATTCGACCTATAAAACTTCGTCGGATACATTATTTCTTAAAAAGAAACTGATTAATCAGTGCATCCTTCCAATTCTTACGCATGGAGCACAGACATGGACCTCAACTAAAATAGACAGACAGACGTTGCAGACAACTGAAAGAAGCATATAGAGATTCATGTTTGATGTTACCTAGAATGATACAAATAGGAACTCGTGTATCGGGAAAATGACAAGAGTGGAAGACATGGTCAAAATTCCTGAAATTGCAATAGGATGGACATATTGCTAGAAGAAAGAACCACCGACGGAGAGTTGAAAAATTGAACTGGATAGCTAGGGAAAAAACAATATTCAGAAGATGACAAGAGGGAGATGGGTACATGAAATTCGAAAGCATGAAAAAACTGACTCAAGGCAGACTGTTGTGGAAGAAGAAACTTAGAGACTTTCATATTATGTCTTGCAAATTATATATACATGCATATACTGTCCGTATATATATATATATATGGACAAAAAAATTAATGCGTGTGCCAGTGGTAGCGGAGACACACTCAAGGTCATGTACGCGTACTCAAGTGTCTCATTGTGACCCCTAGAAATATGACAATATGTATTTTTTCTTCTGATACACTCCCTTTGAAACTTCGACTTGATACCGACCACTGCAACTTGGACGGCGATGAAAAACATTTTGTGGAATTTTGAAGGGTCTTCCAGAATTTCGCGACGAGTTGTTATTGCGATATTCACACACCGACATTCTCTTTAATAAGAACGGATTGCAAACATATTCAGTCGAGTTTTAATTCTGAGGCCATCATGATAACAGTTTAGTGTAGAAAAATTTGTTTTCCAAAATTTACCAGCTTCGTAAATTTTCTAAACAATGATATTTGATTAAATGTTCTTTTCAAAGTAATTAAGTACACTACCTCAATTGAAATGCGCAGCTGATTTTTGGGAGGGAGAGGGGATGCAGCAGAAAAATAAAATGTATCCAGTAGAGTGACTTCAATGATTTTTGGTGAATAAAAATTTAAGTGAGTTTAAAAGCGAAAATTTCGGTGTGCTTGTAAGTGAAGAAATCAATTTTGTGCAAGTATTTCGCTGCAGAAATTAGTATCTCTCTCTCTCTCTCTCTCTTTTCTTTTTTTTTTCAATTTATCCAATACTGAACTCTATTTTTAATCGCAATTTGTTCACATGCTCATTTTGACCAGAAGAGAAAATATAAGTAAAACTTTTTTGCAAAAGTCCCGGCATTCCGGCAACTGAGTATTTGTTATTAGATGGGAGCAACATTGTTGTTAGAATTATTACGTTGAATAAAAGCAGGAACAAACCTAAAATTGGAAGAAAAAAGAAAACCCAGGTTGAATATAATATTCAAACGTACTTTATTGAATACTTTATTTCGACATTCGTCATTATTTTTAATTCATTCGTCATTATTTTTAATTCATTCGTCATTATTTTTAATTCATTCGTCATTATTTTTAATTCATTCGTCATTATTTTTAATTCATTCGTCATTATTTTTAATTCATTCGTCATTATTTTTAATTCATTCGTCATTATTTTTAATTCATTCGTCATTATTTTTAATTCATTCCCCTATTTTACGTCTTATTCGGAAGCACAAGAACCGTATTAATCAACAAAGCACACAGGCCCGGCGATGCATTCACACCCAACGAAAGACTGCATTCGCGAGCAACCCTGCTATCGAGAGTTGCCATGAATGCAGTTCCCAGGGAAGTTTTATTCAAAGGAAACGAACTGATGTTGGAATAGGCAGAGTTTCCCACATAAGTTGATTTCAATAGCCGTCAGGGCTGCAAGAAGCACAATACATGACGTTCTTCCCGCTCCCAGTGGTGTTATGCAGGGAAAACTTCCAGTTGAGTTCAGAAAAGTGCAGTCGTGGCATTATGCTGGGAAAACTTACAGCGGTGTTCACAAAACTTCTCTTTCTTGGTACGGCATGAAAAAACTGCTTTGGGTAGGGGGCTGCAGCCCCACAGCCCCATAGCAGGAGCCGCCCCTGCTCTGAAGACAAGCCCTTGTCGGTTTCGTGGTGACACAATCGCCACGAGCAATGCTAAGAAAGTTACTGTGAGGAGTTGCTCATCTCAAATTTAGGACTACCGGTTCCAGGGAAGGGCTACTGAGAGCTAGTGCTGTGTAACAAATATACCAGCAATGTCTCATACAGGACTCTAACATGGATCCAGCTCAGGCGTCTAGCCAGAAACTAATGCAAAGTATAAGATGTATGTATATCCAGTGGCTTGTTTGTTGGGTAAATGTGTATAGTTTAGCGTCCTAAATTATTTCGCCGGAAACAAAAAAACACCTATTTATGTTTTTCACTATGAGGTTGTCGCAAACACGTGAATTTATCATGGCAACGAGCCTTAGTAACGTAAGTGAAGGACAACCAGTCCCTGTTGAAATGATGGCGTCCTACTTTGAAAGTTTAACTTCCGAGTACAAAATGCGGTATTTGGAAAAAATATAAAAGATTGAACGAAAATATCTGTATGTGCTGAATGCAATTATCTTCGAAGGTGACGCGAAAAGTTTTACGAAAGTACAAATAATTAATATTTTCTATTACTTTGTTTTGGTCGAACTTCTTTTACCATACAACAGCTCGAGGCATATAAAAGTCTGGAAGCAAATAACATTTTATTTTCGTGGATATTCTTTAACATGGTAATTTAGTGTTATCGCTAATTAGTGAGTAATGAGGAACTGTTCAATAAAAAGTGTTTCTCTTAGATCTGGGAAACGTTTTCCAAGACTTAGAAAAATTTAGAGCGAAATCTGTTTTCCACGCAAAATTGTGGTGAAAAAAAAAACACAATAATTTTGATTTGCGCCCTACGTTATTTATCCGTAAATAAATTTAGCAGCATAATCCCAGTCTGTAAAAAGACCTAGAAACCAAAAAAAAAAAAAAAATCATTTGAATATAATTTTATCCATTATTTGCATTTTTCCACAAAAGTGTACTTCAGCTCCAGTTAAAAATCCAGGTTACTAAAAATAAAATCAACGGTGGTTTGGGGAGGAAATATATAGAGCGAAATATTAAAGTAAAAAACAAAAATATCCCAGCACTGAGAGCCAAATAGTCTTAAAAGTGAAAAGCCGAAAATTCGCAAAAAAACTAACGTATTAGGCAAAGACGTCTCCGTTATCGAGCACTTGAAAAGGAATTCATTGCTGCCACGGGGGGGGGGGTGCGTTGCGGGAGAAAAACCCTGCGGCGGCTACTAGGAAGTGAAAAGGGTGTGTTGTATTGGTGGGAGTGAGAAGGTGTTACGAAATAAGGGACAGTGTCAAAGTGGATTTTAGACGACTCACCCTGGAGGAATTTCGAAGTAAGTGGTTATGTTGGCCGAGAATCATTACAGGATCCAGAGACAACTCTTCTTTTTATTGGAACTAAGCTTCAAGAAATGGACTTCAGCGCTTCGTCACGGTGTCTGGTATGGTCTTCTTTCGGTGTGGTTCATGGTTGAGTGTGTATGTTTTCATTGAATGAACGGATGAATGCAACGTGGTGAGTTTGAGTGACATATGTTCTTCGTCCTAAAACCTCTTTTAAATTCCTTATTCTTTTTGAGGACTGCGTCTTATTCTTTCCTTTTACTATGTTTTATTTGGGCATCTCAGTTTCTAAACTCTTTTTCCGTGTTCTTTGTGTTGGGCATGGCCCGCTTGTTCATTTCCTTTTTCACACCTTTTCCGTTGTGAATTTCATCTTGACGTGACCGTTGGGCATGTTTTAATCCTTGCATATAATGGAAACTCTAAACATTCCGGTTCTTTTTTACATGTAAGAGTGTGTCCCATGTATGTGTATTGGAAAATCCCCATCCTCCAGGCTTGATGACTAAGCCTTAGCTCCTTCGCTTGTCTTTTTTTTTTTTTTTTTCCTTTCATTATCTTGCATAGTTTTGCTTTGAGTAAGTGAGCTCACAAACCGGTTTCCTTGTTCTAAGTTTCGAGCTTTGCCCTCGTTTTAAAGTGCCCCGCTGCTATCTCTACTTTGTGCATTTCTACTCGTTGTGTACTCTGGGGCGAGCGCCGACGTCCATTGGCGGGGCTCACCCGGGTCCGTTCGTGGGTATGGTGGCCCGCTGTGGAAATCTCAACTGACCCCTTGTTCTTTGTCAATCAATTAATCCGATTATCTCCTCCTCTGTTCTGATGGTCTTGTCTACTCACTCCATTGTTATGGGCTTAAGGTTGTTACCTATTTTATACCTGGGATTTTCGTATTTGCTAACCTGCCTTCTACGGATGAAGGTGTCTGTCAATAACATCTTAGGGTTTCCTCTGCCTTAAGTTTAGGTCTTGGCGTGCTACTGTAGCTGATTTCCTGAGTTCTTTGTTAATCGGATTTCTTTACTGCTAGAGTATATAGAACCGCTGATCGCTTTATTTTTTTGTTTTCGCTTGGTGGGTAAAGTGCATGTCCGTTCGGTTTCAAATTGGTTATATGTAAGGTACAATTATCTAGCGGGCCTCCTGAGAATATCGGGGGTACCTCCCCAGATCTTTACCATCTACACTCAGGATTTCTTCACTTGGGTCGATCGATTGGTGTACTAAATTTTCTATTATATTGACCACCCGCTATTCTTCTCTGTGTTCGTGCGTTCTCCCTGTGCCTTGCCTGTTTTCTTAAATCACTTGGATATGGGTTTATTATTTTTTCGATGACTTTCGGTTTCAGGCATTCATGAAACTCCATATAACTTTTATTGAAATTTTTTGTTTGATTGTTTACCAGACCTGGGTTTTTATTTGTCGCCCATTATGTATGGACCTATTCCATATGTGTGGGGGACCCAGGAATGGCTTCCATAATTTCGTATTTTTCTCGGGTTTGGGGACTCAGGTTAGAAAACTCTTCCGGTTTTATCGTGTTCATAGTTGAAACCAACTTATGACGTCTCCCTCCTGGGGAGGGGGTGGGGATGGCAAGGCGGTCATCATCGCCACCTGGGGCTCTGTGTGTAGTTATCGTTTGTGCCCCTTGCGGATAACAGATGTGTCGGTTGGTGTGCAAGTCAACTACGGGTAAGGTGACCAGACGTCCTCATTTTCTATGGACAGTCTTCAATTTCAATACTTTGTCCTCAATTTCGTAAAAACTTATTGAGGATGTCAAATGTCCTCAATTTCTTAGTTTTTGTCCACAATTTTTAAAATTTGTAAAAATGTGTTAAACAAAAGGCGTAGAATTCAATTGAATTTACCAAATGCAACTAAATTTAACATAATTTTCTTATTTAATTGCTAGGAAATGGATTCATAAAAGAAAGGTACGGAACTATATTTTCCGAAGCGGATGAATTTTTCTTTGAATTAAGTTAGAATATATTTTCCAAAGCGGATGGATTTTTCTTTAAATTAAGTTAGAATATATTTTCCGAAGTGGATGAATTTTTCTTTGAATTAAGTTAGAATATATTTTCCGAAGCGGATGAATTTTTCTTTGAATTAAGTTAGAAATCATGCAGTATCAATGGGAGACATGCCGAAGCATTAAACAAAGTCATCTCGATAAATGTGGTGTTACGATTTCCTTTCTGTTTTAAGTACTTCTTTTCTATTTTAACTGGATTTAACTAAAATATTTTTAGGATGGGAAATGAATCTCATCTTTCTCAGCATCCACTTTATTGCAATTAAATAACTAATTGATCTAATTAATTTGGCTACATAGATTCCATTAAGAGTTCCACAACTTTTGTTCAGTACATTTTTCATTAAACTGTTTCTTCAAGTGAGGTTATTGGACTTGGAATATTCCTTCTCATAGAGATAACATACAGCTATACGATGATTTCTGCTCCGTCAACGAATAGTAGCTTTCTGGCTTATAGATATCTATTCTTGTACAGAATGACAATGAAATTTCAGTACACATTCAAAATGTAACTTTGTTTGCAAGTGCTTCCCTCTACAAGTAAAATTTAAAATGTATCGGAAGCAATATTCTGCATGATAGTATTTTATTGGTATTTTACACTGATTTCACATTAAAATCATTCTTCCGATTCATATTATGTTTTCCAATGAAACTGGACAATTGTTGGAAATAAAATTATTTAAAATAAATTTAGTCCAACATGCACGTGCATAGATAGCCCCAGGGGATAGCGGGAGGCAATCTCAAGCCTTGTGACGATACTTAGGCCCCAGGGGATATAGGGGGGTCGGAAAAGTTGAAGGGTCAGTTCCCAAGGAGGGAGCGAAGTGACGTTCCCCGGACGGATTAGATGAATTCCAGACTGGTCAAGTGACCTTGGCATCCGCGGACAAGGTGAAGCTCAGAAGGTCAGAAGGTCTTCACTGGTCAACAGTGTGGAGTGCGTGTAGCGACAAGGGACAGACGTGGATAGCGGATCGTCGAGCGATGTGACGAGAGATAGATGAAGTACTGCCAGCGCTGACAATTGGAAAAAGATTTGGATTGAAAACCTGAAAGACATATGGAAATACCAGTTAAGTTATTTTTCCTTTTCCCTGTTATTGCATGTACTTGCTTAAATTAATTCATAACCCTATTCAGAGCACGTGGCGTGTGTATTGGTCATGATCAAACAATGAAAACCCAGTTAGCTAGGTAAAACATTTAAGTAAAGCATAGGAGAAAAGGAACTAGAAGTAAAATGAATCACTAAGCTTTGCACTTATATATATAGATAGATGTATGCAGAAATGATCGGAGACGTTATAGAGAAAAATCGTAATAATAGTAAATTTTATGTGTAAGGTATTGCTAACAGCTGCACCCACGCACGTGGTACCTTAGTGTTCCTAATTCTCTCGTATTAAACTATTTTGATTACTTCCACATAAGATTCCTGTTTGTTTTCCTTATAACCACACAAGACATAAGTTAAGGTATGTGTAAACTAAGATATGTGTTTATGTTTCTGATTTCTTTCACGAGCGGCACCTTTACTCCCCCACCATTCCAGTGACGGGATAAAGGTGAATCACAACGCCGTGCTTTATTATATGCTAGTACATATAAGGGGCACGTTTTTGTCCATATACGATCACTGTAGAACAAAAGTCCCATAGTTATAAAAAGGCACGATAAAGTAAATTTAATCGGTAAATGATCTGTAACTGATGCACCTATAATTTGTTCATAATAATAAATATAACAATAAAATTAACACCTTGTATTTAACATTGATGACAGTAACACGTGTTCCAATGAATAGCATCAACACGTGTTCCATTGTTCATAACTTTAACACGTGTTTTGTATTAGAATGTAACGTTGGTACAGATTAACGTTTGAAGATTTATGGTGAATTGTTTCATAAAGTATATAACTATGGTGAATTGGTTTGAGCTAAATATTTGTTTATAACATATGATTATTATGATAATAAATATTTTAAAATAACGGAGAATATAACACAATTATGGGACATTTCATAACATTCTTTGCTAACCTATGGTTTCACCATAATGTGTCAGATGCTGTCCACAACTATGTCCTCATTTTGAAACGAAATTGCCCTCAATTTTGGCATTGAAAGTGAGGACAAATGTCATTTTGTCCTGAATTGCATTCTCAAAATTCTGGTCAGGTCACCTTAAGGTGGACGTCAAGTAATTTTGCTTCTAATGGAAAAAACTTCTGTACACATTTTTTTTCTCAATTAATGCGTTCCCAAATATGAAAATCGATTAAAATAGCTTCATTTTATAACTTGGAATACTTAATATTTTCTAAAGCATAACCATAATTATATTAGAAATCAATAATTTTTCCTTTGGTGGTATTGAAACCAGAAAAAAGATGGCGGACCTGTACTTTGATGACGTCAGTAGAGAAACAAATGTTGGATTGCATAATTATGGTTATGTTTTAGAAAATATTTCCTACCTCCATGTATTAAGTATTCTAAGATATAAAATGAAGCTATTTTAATCGATGTCCAAAGTTTCATCCTTGGGAACGCATTAATTGTGAAGAAAATGAGTACAAAAGTTTTTCCATTGGAAGTATAGGAAGTAAAATTACTTGACGTCCATCTTAAGTAACGAAACGAAGCTAAACATCGCAAATGAATTTTTACTGTGTTA
The DNA here is from genome assembly GCA_039090855.1 of Macrothele yani. Classification (NCBI taxonomy): domain Eukaryota; kingdom Metazoa; phylum Arthropoda; class Arachnida; order Araneae; family Macrothelidae; genus Macrothele; species Macrothele yani. The sequence continues at coordinate 194,786,192 of CM076990.1, forward strand.
TTACGGATTAATTACTAACCACCTCAATAATAATGTTAACAATGACGTTTTTTCATGCTAAATCGTGTCAGACAACTGGGAAAGGATTTTAGATCATCTCAAGCGGCGACATCTACCGGTATTTATAACAACTCAAAACTCGAACAACTAAAGTTATTTCAAGGAGGTTAGAATAGATGGAGTAAGGGTGACGTCACAAACTTGAAGCACCTTGAGCAGACGACGCGGAGCTGATGGCCACGTCCAGTGAGACGTTACTAGTATTTTTTTACCATTGCGGGAATAGGGAATAGACCGTTTTTCATCAAAAAAGTTATACTCTTTTTAAAATGCGATCGTGCTGTGCCTTTACATGAGTCAACTAAAGCACCTGCTGGTGTAACTTCCATAAGAAATTGTGCATAGAATATTAATTTTTCTCTAAATTTAAACATTTTTTTGCAAAGCATTGTAGTTTGATTAAAAACTGACGGTTCTGAAACTAACCAAATTTTAAGCAAATCAGAATTTAGATTACTCTTTTAATCATACTAATGTATGGGGATCTCAATCTGTGCTGACGGCAGCGGAGAGTGCGTCGCGGCGAAACGGATGAATTTTCTCGGCGGAGCTTTCTCAGACATGCGTGCATATAATACGATGAACGCATATTTCACATAAAGCGATAAATTCGTGATTTAACTTTTTGTGCTGTTTATGTTAATAAGTTCCAGCAGCGTACCCCTGATTCTTTTACAGGGGTGGCGCAAATTAAAACACCGTAGAAAGCATCTCCCAAAGTAATTGGGAAGCGATAAAAATATCTCCACCATATTAAAGTGAAAATATATATTCAGAAACATAAACAAATATATTTAAAATCCCCATTGTTGGTAAAATATATATTCAAAGACACATACAATTATATTTAAAAATAAGCAGCCAATACAAAGAACGAAGGATCAAGTGATACCTCATGGGGAGGTCCGGGCCCCTAGATCAGTCCCATTGAATTCTAGTAAACGTTTACACGAAATTTTCATTATGAAAATTTTAGAATGCAAAAAATTTCATTCGACTGCTTATTTTTCATTCTAAGCGCTGTAGCTCATACTTTCTTAAGAGTTCGATTTTGCAAAGGTTGGACCCATAAACTGATACGTAAAAAATATTCTCAAGGGTAATTTATGCGTATCGTAGTTCCAAAGCTTGTATCTTGTTTCTCCGTATGAACATACCATTGCATTCTTCATTTAAAACTTTTATAGGAAAAGTGTTATGTACTGCCTTAATTTTAATCTTCAAAATAAAAAAACACGCAAAGAAATAAAATGAATAAACTTTGCCACCAATTTGGGGGACCTGGGTGTGAAACTGTATTCGCCGCCCCGGTGGCGCAGTGGTCTAAGGCGTTGGCCTCTGATCATTCGTCCGTAAGGGGTCCGGGTTCGAATCCCGGTCAGGCATGGATGTTGTGTTTGTCTTACGGCACTGGCTCTCTCCTTCCCTGGAACCAGTGACCCGAAATTAGGGACGGGCGACTGCTTATATTATAGCCCATTGAGTTGCTCACGGTGGTCGTTAAACCTCCAATCAAAAAAAAAAAAAAAAAAAAAAAAAGAAACTGTATTCTGGGAACGTGAAACTCCTGACGGATTAAATAAGTTTAGTTATTCGAGTTTTGACTTGTCTTAATCACCGGTAGATATCGCCCCATAAGATAATTTAAACACCTTTCCCAACAGTCTAACACGATTTAGCGTGAAATAACGTCCTTGTTAACATTATTATTGAAGTGGTTAATCATTACTGTATAATAAAAATCCGTAATAACACAGTAAAAATTAATCTGCGATGTTTAGCTTTGTTTCTTTACTTAAACATTTCCGAAAACGGAAACATCTGCTGCAACGGATAGAGTACGAATACCCAGTAGATTCAAGACTTTCAGCAAATTTCCGTGCTCTTCCTCCAATTCTAAATAACCAGAAATGAAGCCATCTTTATCACTATCGCATTCCCTCGGAAATTTCTGGAAAACGTCATTTAAAGAACCTCCATAACCTTCAGAGAAACGAAATCGCTAATTTGAGTCCCGTTTAACCATCTGACGAAGACCTTATTGAATGGTTGTATGTAATTTTTCGATAACTTTTACGGTTTTACCGCACAGGCGCAACTGACTAAATCTGTGACGCCAGCATGGTATCCAAGTCTTCTCCCGTCAAATACCACATTCATAGTGCTTGCCTTGCACACTTAATGTCGACAAGGATGAACTGATCTGATCTGATCATATGTTGAAAATTTTAGGAAGGGAGTGTCTGACACCAGGTCTTAAACAACCCTTTGAAATAGGAAGCTAGGAGATTTGGGCTAGAGTGCCTGATAGGAAAGTGACACGGAAGCGAAGTAGAAAGGGGGAGGAAGACGCCCTTATTTATTACCGGGCCATACAATGTAAAAGGTTACAAAATTATCACATAGCTTGCAGAGAAAAACCCAGGAACTAGCTTGCAAAATGCATTATCATGACTAGCTAAACTTTACAGTGTTGCAGTTGTGTAATGTGAAGCAAAATGTTGTTAGCAAGGTAAAGACTAATATGCTTCAATGGTTTAGCCATGTTGAAAGAATGAGTGATGAGATGCTTACTAAGAAAATCTTTTTAGCCCAAGTGGCTGGAAGGAAAGGCAGAGGAAGGCCAAGAAAGTCATGGGAGGATCAGATTTAGGAGTGTGTGAAGGAGAAAAAGATTATGAGTATGAAGTATAGAAGATCTTGTGTATGGCGTGTGATGGATATCAGTGAAGCCTGAGTTGTATGTCAAGATCGCTGTAACTGGAGAAGTTTGATGTGGCAACAATAATTAAAAATTATCTAGTAGTTTGTATTTCTTTTTAGAGCTTACCTCTGAATCTCAGAGAATAGCTTAGTGATGATGTTAAATCTTGCGTAGCTATGAATGCAATGATGTGGAACATGACAATTTGGAATCAGTCAAAAAGCAAACTACACTGAAAAGCAATTGAATTAGAGATACCTGTCTAGTAGCATGTAGCACCACCTTTCGCCCTGATGACGGCGGTGATTCGTCTTGGCATGGACTCTCAAGACACTGAAAGCGTTGGGAAGCCATACGGATCCACGACCCCTGAACAAGCTCCCACAGTTCACGAAGATTTGATGGGGGGAGATGGGGGGGGTCAGAGCCTCGAACATCTCTCACAATGGCATCCCAGATGTGCTCGATGGGATTGAGGTCAGGTAACCTAGCTGGCCAAAGAAGCGAGGTCACGTCGGTGGAGCGTTCATCCAACCATTCGGATACAATTCGGGAGCGATGGCACGGTGCATTGTCTTGTTGCAGGATGAGGTCCCCAGTGGGATGTTGAAGACGCACAAACAGGAGCAAATGGTCGTCCAGGATATCCCGGCAACATTTACCTGTGAGGGACGATGTCACACGTACCAGGGGTCCCATTTCAGCCCACGTAAACAGTCCCCAGACGAGAATGCCACCCCCACCAGCTTGAAAAGTACTCTGCCGACAAGAAAGATTCATTGCTTCATGTGGTTTGCGCCGTACTCATATCCTGCCATCTGCATGTACCAACGTGAATCTCGACTCATCAGTCCAGGCAACATTTTCCCACATGTCTAGGGTCCAATGGCGATGTTCCCGCGCCCATGCTAATCTTTGCACCCTGTGATGTGCGGTCAGCAGCGGTACCGTCATGGGACGATGGCTTCTGTATCCCATAATGAGATGGTTCTGGATTGTGTGGCTGCTTACACGTTTTTGTGCACCAGCGTTAAATTGCCGAGGAATTTCTTGCACTGTGGCCAGTCTATCAGCTGTTACAATGCGAGCTAGCCGACGATGACCCCACTCATCCACACGCTGTTGTCCATGGCAGTTGGACTTTGCAGGGATGGTTTTACCGGATTCAATGTACTCACGGTGCACCCGTGACGCAGTGACTCGTGAAAATCCCAGTGCCTGCACGACTTCTGAGATGGAGTGACCCATTTGTCGAGCCTGACAATTTGCCCACGATCAAAGGCACTTAGATCCTTCGTCTTACCCATACTGCATCCGACTCTTACTGATTCCCGTCGCATCACTCCTTATATTGTCGGATCACTGCATACGTCATGTCGTTTCTGTTTACAGGGCCGTCCACAGCGCCACATTTGCATAATGCCAGCTGTCTCTAATTCAATTGCTCTTCAGTGTATAAGATAGTATTGTAACCTGTTGTTGCCAGTTATGTTGCAGGTGCATCTCCTGTCTCATTTGAGAAGGGATGTAGCTGTCATTGGTTTTAATAGTTGTGCAAACATTAACTAACTGGATATTGGTTTTTGTGTTGAGCAGCTCATAGACTCGTCAACATGTGTATAACAAATCTATAAGAATAATTCTTGTGCAAAAAGTAAAAATAAACTTTTACCATATTATTTCTAAAAAATATAAGATGTTTCTTGTAACTCCTTTTTCTCTTTTATTTTTTCAGTGTAAAATTGAAATGCTGATTTAATTTTGATTGTTTTGAATTTTATTTTAGCTGTCATAATGCCCCAGAGGGAATATGTTGGGACACTTCATTTCTTCATTCATGAAATTAAGAATTGTAAGTACAGTTTTTGGTTTTATTCATTTAATAGTTGTATTTTAGAAGGTTTTATATTTTGATTTATTTTGTGGGTAAACGATGTTTAATGTTCAAAAGGATAGTCAGTGTTCTATTGCCATTTAGTAGAATTGTGCAAGCTGTGAAAATTTTCTATATTGTAATTATCAGGGGATCAAAAAATATTTTGAAATTTAGGAGCCAGCTGAAAAAATCAGGAGCCAGCCGCTCCACCCCGAAACAAAGTACACATTCCTGAAAATCGATATAGGACCAAAAATGCAGAAACAAGCTTTCAGGTATAAAAAAGGGCCACCATCAATTGTTATATATGCTTTTTACGGATCTAAACAATAAATGAGCATGAAATATAAAGCCAAACCTGAGAAATATGATTGGATGAAAATGAATAGTATATTTACACATTTTTCAAAGCGTTGAAATTATAAATCTGGTTTTTTGGGGAAACACACACACTTTTGGAATCTACAAATGCCAGGAGGTTTAAAATTTAAGGTTATAAAAAGAAATGCAGTGCTAATGTAATTATGAATAAAAGTGAAACAGACTTCTTCATAAATCGGCATTATATTTTGTCAAACATTTTTGTAGGATGGAAGGTATCATATAATAATTATATATTTGTAGATTGTCCTACTGATAAAGGGTTAATAAAGTTTACATAATATTTGATTTGTTATTTCCTGATAATTCCTACAATACAGAAGATTTATTGTTTGCTAATAATCAGCAGTTGTGCTATAATAAAAATTAAACTTGTACACAGAAGTTTGTATTAATAAGCATTAATGTACTAATAAAAGAAACAGTATTGACTTCAATATTTGGTTTGAGGATTATTGACTTCAATATTTGTATTTGGTTTAAGAAAATTAGAAAAAATCTGAGAAATTGTGAATATTGCCAACAAATCATTTATCAAAAATATGTTTAATAGAAAAACTATTTACATAACAAAACTTTTACTAATTACATCTTTTAATAGAAAACTATTTATATAAATGCTGAAGTTAACTCACTTTAATTCTTCTGTTTCTGAAGGACAGTATCAGTTTCATACACAGGTGCACTATTTCTATGATGTCCTTGAGCATGCCGAGTACATTTTGAAAAAATACTAATGGTCCACTGCTTTTGCTGGCTGAAAGTCACATACAGAAGGACCATTAATGTTTATCATCATCAGGTCACACAACGTGTTACAGTCCAATCTTGAGCGGAATTTATTCTTAATGAGATTCATTGTACTGAATCCCTTTTTACAGCTCACTGTTGATGCTGGCAATACAGAAACTATATGCAGCAGTTTACTTAATTTGGGGATTCTGTTCCTTTTTAATAATGATGCTCGCAGAAGTTCTTGAAAATCCAAACGGTGACCGAGAACTTTGAATTTGTACCATTCATCGAGTATGGTTGTACCTATTTCAAGGACTGGTAAGTGTTCAGAAAACTTTTGCTGTAACGAAAGTAGCTCAACATTGCCAAATATCTCTGATTTTTGAATAGATAGCCAGCAAAAAGTCAAAACTGACATATTTGCAAGAACATTGCAGTCTGGATGCTTAATGAAACATTCCTCCAGAAATTTCACTCCGTTATATATCATGGCTTCCTTATCATTTTTGAACATCTCATTGTCCATGTGTGTAAGTTGTATGGCACTGTTTTCCATTTAACACAACACTCAATAAATTTTTGCTCCATGCTGCTGGGTTGAATTTTTAATTCCTTTAATGAATTTATTTCTTACCTTGTTGAGGTACTGAAGTTTAAGAAATTTTTGCTCCAAACTTCCTGACATATCGCTGAGTTGTCGCAGATATTTGGGAGAATAGGAGTAAAATGTAGACAATTTCTGAAGTAAAGCATCTACGTCACTACAATTTTAATAACTTTAACAGCATCCAAAACTGCAAGATTGATGGGGTGAGCTATGCAGTGGACTGAAGTTATTCCAGCAACATGTTCTTTTATTTTTGCTGCAAGACCATTTGAACGACCAACCATCACTGCTGCACCATTAGTACCAATTCCTAGAAGCCACTTACCATCACGCCATGGTAGACCTAATCGATCCAGTGCTTCTGTAGTTGCACTGAAGTAACCTTCTGCAGTAGCAATTTCTAATTCACCAATAGTCAAGAACATTTCTTTAACTTTTTCATCTTTTACATATCTCATACAGAGAATATACTCCTTGAACTTTTCTTGCTTGTTTCATCATTTTGGCATTTGCTTTCTACCATTCTTGAATATCTATTATTATACTTGTATTCTTGTGCTGCATTTTATCAAAGTTAGTTGTTTTTTGGACTTAACCATTTGAGTTGTACTACATAATTCTATGCTTGCAGGTTGGAGAGTTGATGAAGCTTTACCAAAGAAAAGTGCTGAAGTGGAATCAAGGTATGCTACTGTTTACTTGTTATGCATAGTTCAGTTTTAATTTAGATGTTGTAAAATAACAATGATGATTATTAAAAGTTTTTCTACAAGCAAAGTTTGTTATAAGAGGTGAGAGTGGGACCAAGTTTTCAGCATTAGAATGCTGTAATTGAAGTCCAGAGGTAGACACTGTGAAAACTGGGAAATATTATGGCATGACTAGTTTCTAAACAATAAACAAGTACATATTTTTTTGGAATATAAGTCCTTCTGGTTTTAAGAAATATTTTAGAAAAAAAGAGTGTGTAAAAACAGTAGATTATGAATCATCAAATCCTAGTGATTTGCAAAATTACATGCGGGATGATACTGCTGATAAAAACAGTATGGGGAAACGCCACTCAGTCCGTCAGTCCATGGTGTACATGTGCTGCAGGATTTGCCCATGATGTCACACCTTCATACAGCTAATGGTCTTTAGTGTTCTCCGTAGAGCCTTTTTACTGGGCAGCCCACCCACCCACTTACTTTTTTTCTGCCACCCGGCTATATATCCTTTAACAAATGTTTTCACATTGCACATAATAGTAAGAATGAAACACTTATTCCCACATACACCATCAGTATTGATGAAAACTGGCTGAAATCTGTGTTACTGCCCTGGTGGCACAGAGGTCTAAGCACTGGCTTATGACCATTCTTATGAGAAGGGTCTGGGTTCCAATCCTGGTGAGGCATGGATGTTGCATTTGTCTTACCGCACTTGTTCTATCCCTTCCCTGAAACCAATGGCCCTAAATTAGGGACAACGACTGCTTATAGCCCATTAAGCTGCTTACAGTAGTCATTAAACCTTCAATCAATGAAAAAAAAAATCTGTGTCTAATATAATTTGTTAGTAAACACTCATTTTTTTTAACCATTTTTGTATGGTTGTCTCTCTAACTGATTATCATGCTATGTGACGTTAATGCCTACTACACTGCTAAAAATGTTTGGTAAGTATAATAATGTTAACATGGCCCTAAATTAGGGACAAACAACCACTTATAGCCTATTGAGCTGCTTATGGTAGACATTAGACCTTCAATATATATATATATATATGGATGTAAGGTCAGGTGATGCGTAACATCACAGCCTCTCCTTGACAAATGTCAACCCCGCCTTCTCGTGGTACATCCTGTTCCCACTAAAGAGGCTCTGACGATCGCCAATAGCGGTATAACTATACCATCAGGATTAGAGGAAATGCTATCCCACACTCACCAACTCGCTTGGCCAGTGTGGTGAGTTATGGTCAAACCCCTCCAAAATGACTCCACAACTTAAATCTTGGCCCTCAGTCTCCGGCAGCTGGAATATACCTGGCCAAGGCAGCGGCCAGTGCGACATGAAGGCAGAGGGTGCTAAGAATCCCCGGAGGACCGGACTAGGCTGCCATCTGATGCTGACCTTGGCTATGTATAATGGACGCTCCCTATCTTCTGATTCAAGGCTTCTTGAATTGGAAGAGGAACTACAAAGGATCAAGTGGGACATCGTCGGGCTAAGTGAGGTAAGGAGAAAAGGAGAAGATCTCATTGAACTGAAAAGTGGACATCTCTTCTACTATCGTGGGACTGATACTGGCAGAACTAGTGGTGTTGGATTTATAATAAACAAGAAACTGAAGGATAAAGTTGTAGAAGTTGAAAGTTCCTCTGACAGAGCTGCACGACTTGTTATCCAACTCTCGAAACGATACCAGGCTCAGATTATTCAAACTTATGCACCCACCACAAGTTATCCTGAAAAAAGAAATTGAAGAATTTTATGAGGAAATTCGTCATCTAAGTAATAAAGGTAAGCAGCAATTGAAGATAATTATGGGAGATTTCAATGCAAAAATAGGGCAACGAAAACAGAATGAAACTTCAGTAGGTAAATTCGGTCACGGCAACAGAAACCAGCGTGGAAATACTCTCGTAGAGTTTGCAGAGGCAGAAAGGTTTTACATCTTGAACTCCTTTTTCAAGAAAAAGCCACACAGGAAATGGACATGGAGACATCCAAATGGGACGACAAGTGAAATTGATTTTATTATGTGTAACAAAAAATTTGTCATAGAAGACTGCAGTGTGCTAAACAAGTTCAACACAGGTAGTGACCATAGATTGGTGAAAGATGCACCTCAACACTAAACTCGAACGTAGCAAGCTCATAAGACAAACAAAATTTATTGACATAACCAACCTTAAAAAACACCATAATACCTTCAAGTTGGAACTGAAGAACAGATTCTCTGCTTTAGAAGGCCTAACATCGAAAGAAGTGGATATTTCTGAAGTTAACAGAAAAGTAACCAAAGCTCTTATGGAAACAGCAACAAAATTAGCTGGGTCTAAGAACAAGTTGCATGTGAACAAATTATCAGGAAAAACCAAAATGTTGATGCAAAAAAAGAAGAGAGATGAGGACAACTAAAGAAGATGTGACTTCCAAAGTGGAATATATTGAGCTATGCAAGACAGTACGAAAAAGTATCACTGAAGACGTAAGGAAATTCAACTGTGAACTAGTAAGGAAAGCAATTGAAAACAACCAAAGCCTAAAGATAGCAAAGGGACATCTCAGTAAGGGAAAAAAACAGATTATTGCAGAAGATGGTTCTGTAACAAGAAATAGAGGCGAAATTTTGACAAGAGTGAAAGATTTCTACTCCAAAATATATGAAAGGGATGATACATGTACTCCAGACATCATGGAAGGTACCAGTACCAGAGTTCTTCCAGTCCTCCCAGCAGAAGTTGCACATGCAATCAAGAACATGAAGCAGGGAAAAGCTCCAGGAGAAGATGGAATTACTGTAGACATCATACAAGAAGCAAGTGGAGAAATCAAAACAGTACTCACCCAAATTTTCACTCGATGCCTTAATGAAGGGAAGATTCCCGAGGATTGGAACAGTGCTACAATGATCTTGCTACATAAAAAAGGTGACATTGAGGATCTCGGGAACTACAGACCTATCAGCCTCCTATCAGTGGTTTATAAAATCTTCACTAAAGTTCTTTCACACTGCTTGAAGGTGACACTGGACGTGGCTCAACCGAGAGAACAAGCTGGATTCAGGAGTGGCTACAGCACAATAGATCATACCCACGTACTGAGAGAACTAATTGAAAGAGCGAGGGAATATGAACTTCCATTGTGCATGGCTTTTATCGATTATGAAAAAGCCTTTGATTCGGTGAAACCATCAGCAGTTACAATGGCTCTGAAATCCTGCGGTGTTGAAGATGCGTACATTAATATTATTAAAAACATCTATGAAAATGCAAGTGCAAAGATTCGGCTGTTTGAAAATACAACACACATAAAAATTGGAAAAGGAGTGAGACAAGGTGACACCGTATCTCCGAAGCTCATTAGTGCCACATTGGAAAATGTCTTTCAATCACTGAACTGGGAAAACAAAGGGATAAAGATTAATGGAGATTATCTAACCCACCTTCGTTTTGCTGATGACATCGCCATTTTTGCAACTACCCCATCAGAGCTGCAGAGTATGATCCAGGAACTTGCTGACAAGAGTAAAGAAGTGGGATTAAAAATGAACTTTCAGAAGACAAAAGTGATGACCAATGCTTTTACAAGAAATGAAGATTTATCGATTAATGGAGAAAAGCTGGAGATAACAGACATGTATGTTTATCTTGGACAGCAGATATCAAGTGAGGGTCACATTGATGAAGAAATTAATCGGCGTACAAAACTTGCCTGGAGAGCTTTTGGAAGAAACAGCATAATTTTCAAGAGCAATATGCCATTATGTCTTAAAAGAAAAGTGTTTGATCAATGCATCCTTCCAGTGCTTACGTATGGTGCAGAGACGTGGACCTTAACTAAAAGAGACATATGAAGGCTGCAGACAACTCAAAGAAGCATGGAGAGGTGCATGCTTGGTGTAACCAGGAGAGATAAGAAGAGGAACTCGTGGATCCGAAAAATGACAAGAGTGGAAGACATCATGATCAGAGTTAAATCCCTGAAATGGCAATGGGCAGGACATACTGCCAGAAGGACAGACCATCGATGGACAGCCGAAATTTTAGATTGGATTCCAAGGGACAGGAAAAAATAATACCCAGAAGAAGACCACATGGAAGATGGGTGGATGAAATTCGAAAATATGCGGGAGTGACATGGAGGAGACTGGCACAAGACAGACCGTTGTGGAGGAAACTTGGGGAGACCTTCGTCCAGCAGTGGATTGATAATGGTTGACAATGATGATGATGATATATATATAAAGAAATCTGTCTAATATAATTTGTTAGTAAATACTCATTTTTCTTAACCATTTTTGTACAATTGTCTGTTTAATTGATTATAGTGTTATGTTACATTAATGCCTACCGCACTGCTAAAGATGTTTGGTAAGTGTAAGTATAATAATGTTAAGCAAAAATTTTGTATTTTGGTTTCTCGTTTGGATAAGGGGTCGTTAAAAGTACCACCCAGCTAAAATTTCTTGCCACCTAGCTGTAAACAAAATCTAGGGAGAACACTAGGCTTTTATTATTGGGTTGAATGATCATCCTTGTCTCATGGCTGATGTGTTGAAACAAGACTACCTGTTGAAGTCTGTCAGCATTCTGTGGCATACAAAGAATTCCTGGTTGTATTTTTAATCTAAAGCTTTTCCAAAAACTGTTTGAAGAACAAATATATCAGCAAAACAGCGAACAGGCTAACCTCTACATGTTGTTGGTGAACAGCAAGGAAGCAAGAGACAGGACCTTGCAAAAGATCGTAAAATTTTCACAGCATGATGTGTCAGCATCTTCCATCATAAACTGCAAATACAAATACACCGCCTGATAGAAAAAATGCCATACCACGAAGACGTGAATGCAGCCCCATGCAAATTGCAGGGTGGGTGATCACGTACAAGTTATGCAAATGATTGCATTTGCAGGCCAGTGAAGCGTTTGCCTCTGTTTCCAGTTCTCAGGCATATCCCCCTCTTTTCAGAGATTTAAATAAGCTGTGGAACGTCTGAGAATCTCGTTTGCGCCATTTCACAACAGCAACTATGACTCCCACTTCAGCATGGTTGAACTAAAGGTGGCTCTGCATCAGTCTGGCGCGACATCTATTGGTCCCAATGGCATCCACTATGATATGATCCGTAATCTCTCGCAGTCAGCTCTCGAGAATCTTTTAGTGCTTTTCAACCTCATTTGGTTGTAGCAGTTTCTCGGACTCTTGACGAAAATTTTTGTTCTACCTTTTCCCAAGCCTGGCAAAGACCCTAAGTCTCCCTCTAGTTATTCTCCAATTGCCCTCACTAGCTGTCTGTGTAAAGTCCTTGAACGGATGGTTAATTCCCGGTTAATTTATTTTTTAGAAGAGCATCAAATTCTGTCGCCATCACAAAGCAGCTTCCAGCAACATCGTTCAGGTCCTGATCATCTCTTGCACCTTGAGATGTCTGTTCATGAGGCGTTCATGCGTAGGCAGCACCTGGTGTCTGCATTTTTTACCATCGAGAAAGCTTACGATAGAGCGTGGCATTGAGGTATTCTCTGTGACCTCCATGAGAGTGGGTTGCGAGGAAACCTCCCAACATTCATTGCCAATTTTCTTTGTAATCGTGTTCCAGGTGCACCTGGGTAGGACGCTCTCTGCATTTTCCCATCAAGAACATGGTGTTCCTCAAGGCTGCATTCTATCAGTGACATTGCTCATCCTCTGCATTAACTGTCTTCTCAAAAATCTTGCTCCTGCGGTTTCAGCTACCATTTATATTGATGACTTACACATATTCTGCTCGTCATCAAGCATGCATTTCGTTGAAAGGCACTGCAGTCTGTGATTAACCAGATTGTTAAAGTGGCTAACAACAAAAGTTTTGTTCTTTCTCCTGACAAGACAGTGTGTGTCCATTTCTGTCGGAGGCGTGGCATCCATCCTGACCCAGAGCTATATTTAGACCGTGCAGCCATATTAGTTTTGCCAGAGACCAATTTCCTTGGTCTGACCGTCGACCATGTGATCACCTTTCACTCGCACGTTGGACGACTAAGGACTTCCTGTCTGAGAGCTTTGTGAATTCTTAAGATCCTTGCTTCAGTCTCCTGGAGTGCAGACAGGATTTCTTTATTGCATATTTACCATTCTCTCATTCGTTCTAAGCTGGATTATGACTGTATAGTGTATGGCTCTGTACGTCCTTTCGTTCACCAGCCGTTGGATACCATCTACCATCCAGCGCTATGTTTTTGTACAGGAGTATTTGCATGTCACCCATTCCCAGCCTTTAGGCCTACGTAAACGAACCATCACTTCGTTTACGCCATCTGCAGCTGTCTCTTCAATTTTACTTGAAACTCCTCTCTCTCCCAGACCATCCTTTATATAATGCAGTTTTTCATCCCCAGCATGCTCGTTTATATGAGAACCGGCCCTCGTTCATTCCATCTTTTAGTCTTTGTATGGTGGCCGTAGCTCGTAATGCAGGGCTTGTCTTGTCACTTGTTGGAGAGACCAGGGGCTTTGAGGATCCTCCATGGCACCCTCTTGGTGTCATGGTTGATACCAGCTTTACATATTTTGATAAGGCCTCAACCCCTGCAACAATGTACCAGCAGCTCTTCACTGAGCACTGTTACATTAATGCAGACTATGTTGCTATTTTCACTGATGGATCAAAGACGGCTGGTGTTTTGGGATGCGCCGGCTCCGGCGCCTGCAGAGATGCATGCTGTGTATCTTGCACTTGTTCACATACAGTCGAGCTCTTATCAGTGTGCTATTGTGTAAACTGATTCGTTGAGTGTTGTGCAATCTATGTCATCTTTGGATTTCACCGGCCACTCACTTCTTTTTACCATACGAAGACTACTTCGTTCTTTGCTCGAGGCTGGTGTCCAGCTACGATTCTGCTGGATTCCTGGGCATGTTGGCATCCCAGGGAACAAGTCTGCTGATGCTGCTGCTAGATCTGCTTCCTCTTTGGTCGTGGCACCCTTTCCACTGTTTCACCAGGATTTTCACTTTCTTTTTCATGACCATATCAGGTGAATGTGGCAGGGTCTGTGAGACCAGCAAGTGGAGAATAAACTACACCATATTAAACCTATCCTTGGAGTCTGGAAGTCATTGTGTTTCCGGAACTGTAGGGAGGAAGTTGTTCTTGCACGTCTCTGCATTGGGCATTATTGCTTCACTCATCACTATTTGCTGTGTGGCAACACTGACCCGATGTGTGAGACGTACGACTGCCTTCTCACTGTCCCTCATGCTTTATGTAGTTGTGTTCATTTTCGTCATCATTGCTCTCACTATTTTCATTCTCATTTGCTGGATGACAGCACAGAAGCTCTTAGGTGACCACTATGATACTTTCACAGTTTTTTTTTCCTTTTTAAAACAAATTAACTTTTTAAATCCAACTTTTACACTTTCAACCATTCTATTTTTTAACTCTTACCAAATCTGCCTGCTCTTAACCATCACACCCCTTATTTAAATTTCTTTCACTGATGGTTCTGTGACTGGCACTCTTTTTGGCCAAACCTGGCCCTTGCGCCATAAAAATTAACAAACTAACTAATTTGCAAGCCAATGGGACAATGTGCAGATGCTTCCATGGCCAGCATGGTCCTAACCTCTCACCCATCGAGCATCTGTGAAACACAATTGGACGTCGGTTGAGTACCCTCCCACTCCCACAAAATAAAGATGAACTGTAAACTCGGATCAACATCACATGGTCCATGATACCCCTGGACTGTATTAGGACTCTCCATGCCACATCAGATTCAATGCTGTATACACAAAATGGGGGCCACACTCTTTATTGATCATCCTGTATATTTAGCCACTGGAACCTAGTCTGCATGTGACAATTAAATCATTTGTTCAGGTCCTACTTCGCTATCTGTGTGTACAGTTTGGTCTCTTTTTGAGTATTCCTTCATGGTGTGGCATTTTCTCTGTCGGGCAGTGTATGTTCTCACCAGTTAAAAGTTCAAGCAAAATGCTTGTGTTTCCCGAATGGATTAAAAAAAAAATATTCAAAATTACAACTGCACAATGTTTAACTTATTGTGAATGTATAAGATTTTTGCATTGTCTTGAAAGATCTGCATAAATTTGCAGCAAAAATAAGGCAGTTTGCACTCCCATTTTGTTGGTGGATGTCCTAAGCATCTGTTGCTATGTTTAGTCCTAAAATGAGGTTCTTTCCCTTCTTTTTCTATGATTTAGCTTTTTAAAGGAATCAATAGTCCTTTTATGTCCATTTCTGATTGCTATGCACAACGATGTGATTTATGTGCTGAAATTGTATTGTACGTATTTTGCATATGTAACTCATGAATGCACTGATATGCATATGGGCACGAATACACATCTAGCATGATAGCCAGCCATGCTCATTAAAAAAATGCCCACATAGTTAGCAGTTAATATTTTCAAGGTTAGTCACATGTACTCACCTAATTCTTAACATATGCTTAGTATGCTTTTTCGTTTAAGTGGACCACCCCCTCAGTAAATAAGATGATATTTACATATTAAAACTAAGTGACTGAAGTATAGTAACCATTGTTCTCTTCAACTATAGTTAAAAACATTAAGCTAAAATAATAGTTATTTTTAAATGAGTTATAAATTGTAACGTAGTGCTAGTTGTGTATGCATATTCTCTTTTAAATAACTACTTTAGCTTAATGTTCTTAATTATAGTTGAAAAGAATAAGAGTTACTACGTTTTTAGTCTCTTAGTTTTAATACGTAAATATCATTTTTTTACTGAGGGGATGGTGAACGCAAACAAAACAAGAAAGATGACGCCGAATTTTTGGGTGTAATAAGCACGTCTTTTGAATCTGTTCCGACGCAAATTAAATTTATCAAAGCTATTCAAAGTCAATGGAACTGGTATGGAAAACAATAGTATCTGACGGAAGAAAGAAGTTTTTCAATCGGGATTTTAATCCCTCAGATATTGCTGTAAACGGAATTGTGAGCTTACGCCTTTTGGTTGCTGACTTGTGCGTTAAGAAAAACATGAATTTATATGAGAAACATTTCGCACCGGAAACGTTCTCCAACATAGAAAGGATTTTTCAAATCGGACTCTTAGAAACAGAGATATCGACAAAAATAAGAGATGACTTTACGTCCCCTGGTGGGAAAACCATGCATTATTTCAGGAAGAATGTATTCTTAAAAAGTTTTTCCATATGAGCACTATCGGTCCAAGAAAAAAAAAAAATTTAGTCGACTTTTCAGGAGCCCAGATTTTGCTACAAATACATCAGGTGCAGAAATTAACACTTATGCTCCCTGGTGGCCAAACCATTCTTTACCAAGCATTAGAAATTATGTGAAAAATATTTTCCATCAGGTCTTGTATGCGATACAAGAAGAATTTGTCAAATCGAAGTTTTAGAAGCAGAAATAACGCAGAAAACGCAATTTACCATTGTGCCCCTAGCGGAAAGTCTATGATTTACTTGAACATTTTGAATTTATAGGAAAAACATTTCGCATCAGAAACACTATCCAACAAAGAAGGAATTTTTCAAATCAGACTTTTAGAAGTAGAGATATTGACAAAAATAACATATACATTTACGCCCCCTGGCATAGAAACCATGCATTATTTCAAGGAGAAAATGTTCCTAAAAGGTTTGTCGACATGAGTAGGATCAGTCAGCAAACCACTTTTTTTCAATAGAGATTTTAGAAGCTCATATTTTGCTGCAAATACATCAGAAGCAAAAATTAAGACTTACGCCACCTGGTGGCCAAACAATTTTTTACAAAAATTAGAAATTACGTGCAAACGATTTCCCATCAGGAGCTGTATCCGGTGCAGAAAGAATTTTTTTTAATCGGAGATTTAGAAGCAGAGATATAGGGGGAAACACAATTTACCTCTATGCCCCCTAGCGGAAAGTCTATGAATTACTTGAAAATTTTGAAAATATATGAAAAACATGTCTCACTAGAAACGCTACCCAACAAAAAAGGAATTTTTCAAATTGGTTTCTAGAAGTAGAGATATTGACAAAAATAAGATATATATCTACGCCCCCTGGTGGAGAAACTGGAATTTTTTAAGAACAAAATATTCCGAAAATGTATATCGATGTGAGTGGCATCAGTCCACAAAATAAATTTTTCAATCGATATTTTAGCAGCTCAGATTTTATGGCAAATACATCGGAAGCAAAAATTAACACTTACACCCCCTTGTGGCTAAAGTATTCTTTACCAAAAATTTGAAATTATATGCAAAAGATTTGCCATCAGGAGATGTATTCGCATTAAAATTTTTTTTCAAATCAGAGTTTTAGAAGAAGAGTTGTCGGGAAAAATGTAATTTACTTTTACGCCCCCTAGCGGAAAATCTATGCGTAATTTGAAAAAGTAAAATAGTCTTCGACATAAATGGAATCGAAAGATAAAAGAATTTTTTCAATCGGTTGTTTAGAAGCAAATATGTAGAATAAAACATATTTTTGAATTCGACATCATCTGCATTTACGCCCCCCTGGCGGCGAAATTGTACATCGTAAAAAAAACGAAATAAAGGATCATCATTCGCATATTTCAAGCTTCCCAATGCAAAACAAATTTTTCAAATCGGACTACTAGTTGCAGAGATATTGTGGGTACAGACAGATGGACGGATAAACCGGTAACATAAGCACAATCTTTTTTTACAAAAGACATGCTAAAAACATACTAAACATATATTAAGAATTAGGTGTGTACGTGTAACTAACCTTGAAAATACTGTATTAATCTTATTGAATGCATGTTTTTAAATAATTAGAATATCAAGTATTGAACTCATTATTTTTATGATAATTGTCAGTAGATAAACATAAAAGTATAGTACTGTTCTCCTTGGAGCCTTTTTACTGGGTGACCCACCAAGCTAAATTTCCTTACAGGAACATTTTCACTATACATACTGTATAAGAATAAGAGTGGAAAACTTATTCCCACATACACCATAAATATTGATGAAAAGTGGCTGAAATCTGTGTCAAATATGATTTATTACTGGTGGAAGCTTTGAACTTAATCTCGCAATGTTACCTATCGTGCTCTCACCCTGGGAATCAAATTTTTTTTTGCACATGTTAAGTTTGTTTTGTTAGTGTCCATGTTTGTTGTATCATTCTGTTGTGGTGCAAATTTTTTTTCATAGAAAGATAGATCATTTTGTAAAAAAGCATCTATGTATGCCGCACAGTAATACTAGTTATAATACTGACAAGGCTCTTCTCAATGTTAGCAGGTATGCACTTTTGTAGTACACTTTTCATTATATATCCAATGTTACTTGTTTTGTGCTATTTGGAAATGAAATCTGTTTAGAATTGTTGATACTTTTTGTCTGTGAATACACTAAAATAATGCAAGGTCTGTATGAAAAAATGATGTTTTGTAATTGTGCACTCTGCTAACAAGCCTACAATGAACTTCGAACTTAATGTCGTCATATGCACAGACGTGCCAACTCTCTGGATTTAGATGGGAGACTCCGGATTTTCAGCCCTTCCTCCCACCCTGCGGATAAATTCTCCTGATTTTTACACAAGAATTAGCCGTTAGGATGGTCGAAATTTTGTCCCCCTCCGGGATTTCAAACCACCTGTGAAATCTTTTTCTTTCTGTGTCGATGCAAGGTGGCATTATCATCAATTTCACACTTTTTCTCTCTTCGTGTCTGCAAAAGAAAGCTGCCTCGGTGGCACAGTTTTCTGGCTTCTGACTAATGGTCCGAGATGGGTAAAAAAAAATTTGCTTTAACAAAATTTCTCCCAGTCCAATTGTCATACGACACCTTCAGCAAAGAGCTTACCCTCTCTTGCACTAGAATGCCGAGGAGGGTCAGTAACTGATGGACAGATGGGAGCTGCCCTGCCTTCTCCTTGCAGTTCAATCTCTCAACCCCTCACCTCAACTGAGCCGCAGGCGTTCTAAGTGACGATAAACAGTTGAGTTTCAATTAATTCACTTAACGGCAAAAAGGAGTAGTTACAGTTTGCCTCGCTTTCTAACAAAAGGCGATGTTAGTACGATTATTTTTGTCATCTTCGCCTTCACGCACAACCTAAAGAAGAAATGAAAAACAGTTGGCTGCTATTTTATTCGTAAAAAACAACAACATGCAGACGATTTTACGTTTAAATTATCTTGCGGAATCAGTGTACCTAAAAACAAATTTCAGTAGTGGAGGGGATGTTGATTTTTGTGCTGTTTTTTTCTCTCCAGAACTTTTAGTGGACCAATAATACTACTTCTGGAAAATTGTTCCTACATCTAGAAAATGTCGATAAAAAATAGTGCTCGTGTGATTTTATGAGTTGTAAAAATCGCCTGATTTCAGATTTTGAAGGTTGTGTGCAAAGAATAGATGGTAGATGTCTTTGTATGATCATATCTATTTTTTTACCATGTTTTGACCAAATATGATGTTGAGTTTACCTTTAATGCAAGGTCTAATCATAAAAAGATCATGCACTGAAGTATATGGGGGTATATGAATGCAAATTTTATATTTGTCACAACACTGAAGAATGTTCTGCTAACAGATAGCCCAGTTTGTCATAATATGCTGAGGGTGGTGGAAGTATTTATTAATCTTGAAGTTCTGTCCTGCTAACTTAAGTACTCCTACTATAAAGGATTTTTTGAAAAAAAAAAAAAATCCCCCCACAACCAAGATACCCAGTCTGTCACCATCTGACTTTTGGTTGTTTCTGACCATCAGGTTCAAATTGAAACAATGAAGATTTGACATTGACAACAGAATGTGCCTGTTTCAGCTGCAGGAGGTAGAATTCAAACTTTTTGTTTTGCAACAGTGCCAAAATTGGCAGCCATCATTAATAGTAATTTGTTTATTGATTAAGCAAGGAATATGGACCTTTTTATTACAACTTTTGTAGCCTATATTTGCTGAATCTAAAGTCAGCATAGTAAAAATTAACTCCTAAAATTGCATGAAGATATAGTGAGAGTTTGTTTATTTTATGGTGTGGCTGAAATTAATTTTTATTATTGTTTTTCGAC
The DNA here is from genome assembly GCA_039090855.1 of Macrothele yani. Classification (NCBI taxonomy): domain Eukaryota; kingdom Metazoa; phylum Arthropoda; class Arachnida; order Araneae; family Macrothelidae; genus Macrothele; species Macrothele yani. Next base: position 194,806,309 of record CM076990.1, read on the forward strand.
ATTTGTATTTTCATGTCTGATTTTATAACCAGCTCAGCTAGCAAAGCAATTATTTAAGTGGCTTTTGATAGTAAATGTTATTTTTCAGTATTATTATTTGTGTAATACTTTTGTAGAAAGATGTACTTGTGCATCCAGTTTGCTTTGTTTTCCAGTTTCCATTACAAAAGTATGTGCAGTGTGCCTCATTGTGGTCATTTTTTCTTGTATTCAATTTTTATTTATAGTTCATTTATTAGTTTATTTTTTCCTTTTTTCACAGGAGTATTGTTTCAAATATAATTGATTATAGAACACTAACTGCCAACATTGAAGCACTGGGACAAACTGACAATGTTGGATTCGCTTCATCACGTTATGATGCTGAATGTAGAAACTTCTCAGATCATGAATATTATGCAGGTATGAAATTTTATGTACTGAAATATTTTATTCTGTTGTGTAATGTTGAGTTTGCTCCTTGTGCATCTGTCATTGGTATAGCTGGTATGTCGGCTGTTTAGACAGTAGCATTACCACTGCTGAAGTTTGTCGTGACATACTGGTGATGTTTCACAACCTGTTTGCTGATGTTAGGTTTGTTGCATATTCCATTCAGCTGAAAGTGGATTGCTATATGTCCATGGTTTAACATTTGAACAAGTTTATGAACTTGTTGGGCTGTGTGTTTTGATTTGAGGTAATAGTTGGTAAGACTGGTGCACTGGGAAATGTAGTGCAGTGTACGCTTGATTATCTGATATCTGAATTTATGACAGAGAGGAGAGAAAAAATACTTTGATTGAGGTTGTTGTCTTTCAGATGTTAGTAAACTGTGAAGTGGGGGGAAAAAAACAACAGTCCGTGACGTTAGTTATATGTGACTCCATTGGGAAGATAAATCAAGTGTTTTGTCTTCATGTCATACTTTGTACAATCAACATTTATTAAATTAGAATTTTACTTTATCCTGATTTGCTTGGGACTGGTGAATTCTCATTCCACTTAGTCTGGGACAAATTGGGCAAGAAATAATTTTTGACCCCCTGCTCTTTGATACACAGAACTTCATCAAGCATCTTGAAACCTTTTTCATTTTCTTCACTATTTAGACACATAATTAGTTTGAAAAAGACATCTAAATCCTTTTCTTCTGGATTGAAAATGATCCTATTTTGTGTGATTTTTTTTTGCCAATGAACACCCCATTTTGTGTGAAAGAATCTGTTTTGCCCACTTCTAAGAAAAGATTGGCCATATTAAAACCACAGACCACTGGTTTTTTGTATAAGGATATGGAGGAGATAGAAATTCCCTATTTCCATCAAAAGCTAAGCAGAATCTTTGAGGCAAAAATTTACTGATTTTTTTATTTTATATTATTATATTTTTTTGCCTGGAATATTCATGTTTTTAACTGTCTTATTGACCAGGATCACTGTGTGTTATTTGGCAGGTCCACTGTGTGGTGGTAAATATGGAGAGCCATATATGCTGTTTTGGAAGTGGAGATTGCAAAACTGCCTGCTAAATGAAAATGTCTGCTATTTGGGAGTGTACGTTGAGGAAGTTTTACTGTATTTATGTAATATATATATATTTGTTTTGGGGTTTAACAACCACCATCAGAAATTCTTAAGGCTACAAGCAATTTCCCATCCCTAATTCAGAGCCACTGATTCTAGGAAATGGACAGTCCCATCAAGCAAGCATACCACACGTCTCATCTGTGACTCAAACCTGGGTCTGTCTCTGAAACAAATGATGATAAAGAAGCCTGTTACATAGACAATTCGGCCACTGGGGGAAGGGGGCTTACTGTGTTTTACAAATACTGGTAACTGATTATTCATTAACTCGTCAAATGATCTGTAACTTTTGCATGTTTTTGAAAATTTCCGAGAGGTCTCCTAATGTCAGTTCAGATTTTTTTCTAAATTATCACTATATCCAAAGTCTTGAATTCATATGCACTTAATGAAAAGGCAGTTATGTGCAATGGTTGATGCACTTATTAATTTCCTCTTCATCATAATGCTCCTCTTCTGTTTGATTTGCAGCAACAATATCTACATCACTTGTGAAGTGTTTTACTCCTGGTTCAGGTAAATCACTTTGCAGCCAGTTGTCAAATTTTTGTTTGTGAGCATTTTGAAAATCTTGTAAATAATTTATTGAATCCATTATCTCAGACAATCTACATGCTTCTTCTTTGGTAGAACTAGGTAAAAAAAATTCATTCTACATTTTGATGAATTTTCCTCCTTTCTTGAATAAATATTACCAGTTTTACATTACACTACACTTGAGACACAGCATATGTAGCTTGTACTACAGTTATTTTTTACAGAATGTTATTAAACAAGAAACCATACATAATAATAATTCACACCCTAATAATTGAGAGTATATGCTGTATATGTTTATTATGCATGGAATGGATTTCACAAATGTTGTATATATCACCAAGTTGTTCTCTGAGATTCTTAGCTTCACAAGTAGAAATACAAACTGCTAGATAAATGTTAACTAATTTTTTTTACTTACTGTTGCTGTATCAAACTTCTCCATTTACAGCGATCTTGACACACAACTCAGGCTTCACTGACATCCATCACACACTGTACACAAGGTCTTCTATACTTCATACTTGTTGTCGTGTTTTCGTGCAAACACTCTTGAATCTGACCGTACTATGGCCACCTTGGCCTTCCTCTGCTTTTCTTCCTCCGACTTGGGCTGACATTTTTTTTAGTAAGCATCTCATCACTCATTCTTTCAACATATCCAAACCACTGAAGCATATTAGTCTCCACCTTGCTAACAACAGTTTGCTTCACATTACACAACTGCAACACATCTTCATTCCTCACAAGATCAGAACGTGTCTTGGCAACCCTTCCCCGTAAGTATAAAGTATTTCTCCAGCACACAAATGACTGCTATGTTTCTTCTGAAGTACCCATGTTTCACTGCCATACATCAGAGTAGGAACAATTAAACTTTCATACACAGCCATGCGAGACTCTCTTGAGAACCCATCATTCCTGTGAAAACCTTCCAAAGCAGCTAGGACTTTCGATAAAGAATTCACTCGCCTACCAATTTTGCCATGGAGTTTGTTCTCTTTATCAAACATGCTTCCTAAATACACAAACTCATTCACCTGGTCAATCACTGTGCCATTTAGGTTTATATTACATTCAGTGCTAACAGTTCTTCGCTCAAAAAACATAATTTTGATTTTTCCCTTATTTAAATTCAGTTTGAATTTCATGCAAACTTCGTACATCAGGGACAACATACTCTGCAACTTACTTTTGCTCTCTGCCAACAGGACTGTGTCATCAGTGTACAGCAATCTCCTCACACGGATATTACCAAGACATAAATCAGTATTGTCCATCTTGGCATCACACATCCAAAATATATTAAACAACATCTCCTATAAAAACTCATTTGCATATGAAATGTCATGATGTAACTCATGCACGTAAGATTTTCAGATTTGTAAGATGAGCAAAGTAGTATGCAGTTGGTGGGATGAAAATTAACGATTTTTTAAGAGTTAGGTAACTAAAATACATTTTATTCTTTTTATATGTAGTGAGTTGATTTAATTATAGTGCCTATTGCTTGCGGAATTGAAGTCCGCGACTCTTGTACAGCACCATTTTCGCCGCAAGTACAACCTTGGAGGGGCGGCAGACGTCTGGACTTAAGTGTTCATTATGAAGTGGGACAAGCAACTCAGAGAAATGGGAAATTTGTTCCCGATGACTGGTAAACATGCTAAGTTTATGTGTCTGGAGAACAGAAAGAGATTTGAAAGTATTTTCAAAGAAGCCCAAGAAATCCCTAAGAGGCTGGTGTGCAGCTAGACATCCCACCAACAACGGTCCATTGGGTACTTCATAAAAGGTTGCGTTTACATATGTACAAGATTCAACTCCAACAAGTTATGTTGCATGACAGAGCAGCACGTAAAAAATTTGCAGATACAGTGTTGGCGAAAATTGATGTCGACAATACATTCCTAGACCAGGTATATTTTTCAGACAAGGCAACATTCCAAGTGTCTGGAAATGTAAACTGACATCTGCTGCATCTGGGAGTCCAAAAATCGATACGTTGTTCATGAACATGAATGAGATTCTCCAAAATGCAATGTTCGGTGTGGGATCACGAAGGACAAAATCATTGGTCCCTTTATTCTTGTGGAGGCCATGGTAACTGGACTCCAGCCCTTGGAAAACTGCTGAAATTTCTCCTTGCCAATGTGGCTAGTGGAATAAAAATTTTACTAGCCAAATGACAAAATCTACTGGCCATGCGAAGTTAAAAATAAGAATTCAGTAACTTCTCTACTTAAGTTTCTGTGAAATTAAATAGGTGAATTTTTTTTCTTTCTAATGAGAGACCCCTCCCCCATTAACTTCATAAAAACAAATGCAGAGCAGTTACTGCATAGGATCATTAGATTGACTTCAAATATTGCATATGCTTTTGTTCAAAAGTGACTGATTTTTGAAAATTTATTTTCAGTGCTGTAATATCATTACTCTTACTAAGTGTCACTATTTAAACATGCCCGATTACTCGTTTTTACGAAGTTCATTTCTGAAAAGCCATGCTCACAAGGAGCACATGGCATTAGATGTAACAGCTGCATCATCTTAATAACATTGCCATAACAGTTTGTTTATTTTTGTTCAGCATATATTGTGGCTAAACAGAGATTCAAAGATAATCTTTTTACCTGTAGATGACATTATGCTTTGTGCAAAGTATACCATGGCAAAGGTTGCTTTACTAACCTTGACTTGTTGGTCGCTCCAGGCTGATCTGTCAGCAGTATATTTTCTCTCGAAGCCCACCTTCACTTCCATTCATTTTCGAAGAAGCTGCAGTAACATGGGCAAGAAAACTGAACTCGATATTCATTCACAAGGGAGATGGGGGGTGGACAAAATAGTTGCTCACTTGGGGGAAAAAACCCTACTGGTCATCATTGGCTACTATATTAAAAAAATTACTGACCACTACAAAATATCTGGTCGCCATTTGGCCGCTGGCTACCGATATTTGCAAGAGCTGCTGGATTCGCATACCTGGACATGTTACAGGAATACACTGTGCCTCAGCTGCCTGAAGGAACAATTTTCCAACAAGATGGGGCTCCCCCACACTTTGCCGATTATGTCTGCACATTCTTGGATGACCACTTCACTACAGGATGGATTGTGAGGGGATCAACGTTATTAGATACATAACAAAATTTACCTTTTATTATGTATCTAAGCAGAACACCCAGTATTTAAAACTAATATCCCTCTCAGGCTCAAAAGAAAGACTTTCAAAAAGTGTGTTATCACGTATGGCTATAGAACTTGGACATTGATCAGGAATTAGTGCAGAAACTTGGAGGAACTCATGGGGAAATTAAATGATTCATGCTAGGTTTTATAATGAGAGAAAAGAAATGGAACTCTCGTAGATCAAAACACGGCAGTCAAGGACATGATCGAGCATGTGGAGATGGACCAGGCAGGTGGCAAAAATGGATGGCAGCAGATGGGCAGTGATGGTTACTAACTGGTGTCACAAAGAAAGCACAAAACCAAAGGGAAGACCTAAGGGAAAGTGGAAGGATGGACTGAAGAATTAAGGTAACATCTGGAGAAGAAGTGCAAGGGAGTCTCAGCAATGGAAGAACATTGCAGAGGCTTTTGTTCAGTAGTGGGTAGAGGATTGCTAAGAGAGAGATTAGATACAAGTAAAACTTGAGTGTGCATTCTGAATGCTCGTTTGGATTTCAAAATTGAATTTATGAGAATACTGTCATTTGCAAAAGTTCATGACCACCTGTTAGTATTAGATTTCTGCCGATTGCGTCAGCTATTGTCAGTATTACTTAACTTCCTGTCAGTGTTGCATCATCCTACAGTGGACGCTGTTGATAGAGTTGGGGGAAGCATGCTAGCGTAAGTTTGTTTCTGGTTTTCATGCTGAGAGATTTTGTATGTATTTTCTATATAGCGAAAAATTGGCAAAAAAGCATCATTAAGTGTTACTCAGAGGGCACAAATAGTGACTTTATATCATGAAGGACACTCCGAGTGTGACATAAGTAGAAAGGTGAATGTGAGCAAGACTGCTGTTCATGATATGATCATTTAATATCAAGATAAGGTGAATTTAGTGACCGAAAAAGAAGTGGATGTCCCAGGAAAACAATCCCACGTGTGTTTATAAGGCGAATAGTTATGCACCCTCGAAGGAGTTCGTGCAAAAAAATAAACACCTTTCTAAATTCGAAAGGGTCTGATATTAGTATCAACACTGTTTCCCGACAGCTTAGCTAAGATTTTGGATTAAATTCTTATAAACCTGCAGGTAAACCTAGGCTCTGTCATGAAAAAGAATAGACTCCAGTTTGTGAAGCGTCATCAGTCATGGACTGCTGAAAATTGGAGCCAAGTTCTTTTTTCTGTTGAATCAATTGTACATCAATTTGAATCACTTGAAGCACATGTTCAATGATCAAAAAGCAAAAGGTTTGATGAAAAATACACCATTAGCACTGTGAGACATCTGTGTAGTTAGATGATATGGGGTGCTATGTCTGCATCCGGTACTGCTTCATTATGCTCTTTGCCGACAGGCACTACCATGACTGGCTGTTTTTATGTGGAAATGTTACATGAGAAGCTGTTAACTCATATGCAAGTGCACAGATGCCCAATATTTGTGCATAATGGTGCTCCACACCACACATCAAAGACAGTAAAGGTAACTACCTGCAGAGGGAAGACAAAATTGGCCCAGTAATAGTCCCAACCTTAACCCCATCAAAAATTTGCAGACCCTTTTAAAAGACAAGGTAGCAGAAAAACAGCCATCAAATTCCCAAGGTTTGATTGCCATGATAAAGTACACATGATGCAAAGACATTTCAAGTGACTACTGCAAATTCCTCATTGTGAGTAAGCCACATCATATTCTGTCCATTATAGAAAACAAAGTTTGCTACACAAAGTACTGATTTTGGTCTTTTTGTGTTCTAAAGAATGTAAGTATTCATCTGTGATATAAATTTTTTCAGATATCTTGGACTAGTAATTAGTTGATTCTTTGAAAATCTTACTTTAAAATAAATTGGCAAGTGGTCTTAAACTTTTGCAAATGACTGTAATTTAGTAATGCTAAATTATGTACTACTCTGCATACTTTTTATGATTAAGGGATATTTATTTTGTTATTTGTTTTCTTCATAGATTCTGATGACACAAAGGTTGAAGAAATGCCATATGAAGAAGAGGAAGAAGAGGAATTTGTTCTTTCTTTGCCTGAGTACCCAGGCAACAAATTTCCTTTAGATTGGCATGTTTTGAGTGAGCTCAATGATAATTTTTTTTTCTGCGGTATGTAGTTTACATTTGTATTAACTATTTATTCAAAAGTTTTTTATAGGACTGTTTCTGTTGAGTCAGATATGTGTTATCAGGTGACTGCTATGTAAATGCTCTGAAGAAACATGTTTAAATTGTTATATACTTGCTGACAGAATAGAAGATATTTAAAACATGATCCTAGAATTCCACGTTGTCCTGGAAATGTAAAATTATGTTACCTGCCTTGGAATTTTATTCATTCCTGCCTTTTTGACCCTGCACAATGTTTTGTAGTAGATTTTTCTACTGATATAACTTATATCTGACAAATTTTCCTCTCCACCCCTACAAAATGTGGGGAGCTGTTGGTTTTCATGTCTGTTAGCAAGACTAAAGCTGCGTTATTAGCACCTCTTTTGTAAAAAAAAATAAAAAAATGTGCATATATTATCATTTTGTCTGTGTTCGGCTGGGGACATATTAGTTTGATTTGTAAAATTCTTTCTGTAGTGGGAAGCTTGAAATGTGAGAATGAGGATCCTTTAATTCCTGTTTTTATGCAGAACTTTGCCACTAGAGGGCATAAATGTAGATCCCCCAAGTTCAAAATACATTTTATGTCACATATATTTGCTTCTATATCCAATTGAAAACAATTCTTTTTCCTTTCAATGCCATTTATCTCAAAGACTATTTTAGTTACAATCTCATTTTCAAGTAATGCATAGATTTTTTGCTAGGGGGTGCAAAGGTAAATTGCGGTTTTCCAGATATCTCTGCTTCTAAAAGTCTGATTTGAAAAATCCTTCCTGTATCGGATGTAGCTCTTGATGGGAAATCTTTTGCATATAATTTCTCATTTCTGGTAAAGAATGGTTTGGCCACCAGGGGGTGTAAGCATTTATTTTGGCTTCTGATATGTTTGTAACAAAATCTGAGCTTCTGCAAACTCAATTGAAAAAAATTATTTCGCTAACCGACACCTCTCACCTCAGAAAACCTTTCGAGAATACCTCCTGCATAAAATAGTGCATAGTTTTTCACTATTTAAGGAGGCAGTATTCTCATAGTTGGGGCGTAAATGCATATCTTACTTATGCTGATATCTGCGTTTCTAAGAGTCCAATTTGAATTTTTTTTTCTTTTTTGGAAAGAATTTTCGGTTCAAAATGTTTTTCATATAATTTCAAATTTTTCTTAATGCACAAGGGTGCCACTAGAGGGCATAAGTTCATGTTTTCGTTTACAAAAATATCTGTGGGACTAAAAACCAGATTGAAAATCTTCTTTTTCAGTCAGATACAACTGACCATGAAATCTCCTAGTGTGTATTTTCTTCCCAAATAATGCACAATTTCGCCTCTAGTGTTTGCAAATATTGAATCTATTTTTCTCAATATCTGTACTTTTAAATGACCAATTAAAAAAATATATTTTAACACCGGATACCAGTTACTTTATAAAACATTTTAGGTTTGTATTTGAGGAGGTTTGTAGTTCACTATTCTGTCACTAGGTAGTGTTTGTGTACTTTCTTTTGCAGCTGCATCTCTGCTTCTAAAAATCGTATTGAGAAATTTATTTTTTTACTGTATCCCATTCACTACAATAAGGATAAGAGTTTTGTCACAATAAGAAGATCCTGTGCACAAATTTCTCCCTAAGGGTCATCATGGTCAAAACCTTTTTCTTGCTGTCCCTGCTTCCAGGAGATGTATTTGAAAAGTTCTTTTTCCATATAGCTTTTGCCACGAAAAATACTTTTTGCCTATTTTTTTAACCTTTCCATTATGCAAAATTATTCCATTAGAAGGCATAGAGATATATCATGTTTCCTTCTATATCTCTTCTTTTAACTGTTAGATTTGAAAATCTGTGTCTCTGATACCTTCCTCGTGCTATGAGAAACTTCTTGTAAACCATTTGTTAATTTTCGTAACATACTTTTTAGCCACTGGTGGAAGTAGCTGATTTTATTTTTTGTGGCTTATTTTGACCTTTACTGAAGTTTGCGGATGAATACGTTTTGTAAAAATTTGCCATAAAATCAGATTACCTTCTAATATCAGAAACTTAAATCAAGTTGTTCCTTAGTATTTTCTGAGCTAACTAATCACTTTCCATCTGCTGTAATTAGTTTTTTTTCCTGCCCAGTTAAATTGCCTTGATCACTGATGAATGCAGCTGTACCCATACCTTTGGATTTAAGGTTTTCCCGTTATTCTCTTTCACTTCATTTTGGAAATTTTTGTGCATACTTTGTTTGCTGGTGAGTACAAATTTAAAATATAGGTAGAGCATCAATATTAGAAGCTAAAGCATCAATATTTTGTTCAAAATTCCTTCCCTAAATAAAATGTAATGCAAATGCTCCCATGAGTATTTGTTTAAGAAATAATAATCCCTTTGTTCCCCTTTGAAAAAGTTTCAAATATTTCACTTTTCCTTATCCTTAAATTTCCAATGTAAGCATTATTTCAAAATAATTAATAGTATTTTATATATTGATTGTGTGGTATATAAAAGCATTTCAAGAGTAATGCCACATTTATGTTCTAACCGTAGATTTTATACGTATATATTTTTTAGTTTTATGGGTTTTTTTATTTTGTAATTTGCTTCAATAATAGAACTGAAGCCAAAGTAGAAAAATATTTTTTTTCTTCTCAAAATTCGTATAGTATAATGTATATAAAAGTTTTGTAAAAATTAAACCTGGTTACATTTTCAGTGACAGTTTTGGTATTTCAGTATTTATCTGTGGCTTGGAGTTTCTTATTAGTTGCAGCAGACATCATTTTCAACATTCTGCATTTTTTTGATATACCTTAAGCTGTTAAGCCTGTTGCTGGACTACGTGGTAAAAATTGTTAATAGCAATTTTGAAGAATGTATTTTGTTCTTATATTTTCTGCTTCACACGTTAAAATTCTTCATTTGTGACTATGGAAGGCAGTGTCTGTGTGCACGATTATGTAAGGGAGTTTCTTAAAAAAATCACTTAAAAAATCCACAAGTATTTTTTTAAGAAACTTCCTTACATAATTGTGCACACTGCCTTCCATAGTCACAAACGAAGAATTTTAACGTGTGAAACAGAAAATATAAGAACAAAATATATTCTTCAAAATTGCTTTTCTGCATTCTATGTTAAGTTTGTAAAGCATGTAGAGAATTGTTTGTTGTATGTTACAGGTTGAACAGACCTATAGTTTCACTATATTTTAAGTAGGAGCATTTGATTCGTATGTCCTGGAAAAGTCCTGGAATTCTGTGATTGAAAAAGTGTATGAACCATGTTAAAATGTCTTACTCTGCTTTTTTAATTTGCAAATTATAATTATTGCCACCTGGGCATTCAACTCAAGCTGTATATTTTCTTATACATTTAGGCAAATACTGAGCACTGAAGTACCAAGAATGTTGTATCAGCATATGACATTGCTACTATCTACTTGAATGGGTTACATTACATTTGACAGATATGCACACTCAATGAATAAATCCTAAAAGATTTCTGTAGAGCTCTGACTCATAGCAGAGAAAAAGGTGAAGAATTTTTGATGTGTATGATAATGAGTGGGGAAGTGAAACATAATGGCATAGTTTTTAACCATATGCAATATATTAGGGGTATGCAAAAGTTTTGGCTATTTTAAAGAGAAAGGAGACAGGAACAATGAGGAAACCAGTACACATTTATTCAACAAAATATTGGCTGTTAGCATCAATGACCTTTTGCCATTTTTTCAGGCAACAAATGAATGCTCCTTGATAGAAGGACTCGCGTTTGGAGCTGAAGAAAGCAGTGATGAAATTTTCCACCTCTGGAATTGTGGTGAACTGCTGTTGGGCTACGGCATGTTGCATAGAGCAAAATAGATGAATGTCTAAGGGTGCAATGTCTCAGGAGTAAGCTGGGTGCAGTAAAACCTACAGGTGTAACTGTTCAAGGATTGATTCCGGGAGTGGCACCAACATGTAGTCTGGCATTGTTTTGTAACAGGATGACTGGGTGGCAGTCCTTTACCTGTCCATATGTGATTTTGCTCATTGCGGCATTCAGTTTCATCAACTAATCGCTATATTGTTGTGCAGTGATTGTTTTGTCCGGTTTTAATTAAAAGTTCAAAGTACAGCACTCCATGCATATCCCACCACACACACAACAGCTCCTTTTCCTCCGTGGATATCCTGTTTTGCAGTGGATGTTGATGGCTGACCTGGGTCAACCCAAGATCGCTTGCATATGGGGTTGTTGCAATGGACCCATTTTTCATCCCCGGTGGCAACCTTCCACAAGAAATTCTTCCCTTGCAACCTCTTCAGCAACAACATGCAGATGCCCAATCGTTGACCAATATTACGCTCCTTTAAAGTATGCCGAACCCAGTTACCAATCTTCTGGATCTTCCCCAAGGCCTGTAGACACAGTACCACCGTTGATTGAGCCACTTTCAAACATTTCGCCATTTGCGTGGTCGATTGTGTGGCATTCTCTTGCAACAGCGATTCCAGCTCCTCTGCAAGTTCCTGCAGTCTACCTGCACGTGGCTTGTCTTCCAAGCTTAGATCACCTTTCTTAAACCTGGCAAACCATTCTGGAAACGTCCGCTCACCCATAGCCATTTCATCATATGCCTGACATATTGAACAGTATGCTTCACTGGCACTTTTCCCTAAATTAAACAGGAATAACAAACAGTGCCACAAATGAACTTTATCGATCGCCATGCTTGGCTTCATGTACAAACTAACAGCATGGATTTATAAACTCCTTAAAATTTAAAAATTTATAAACTCTGCATGGATTTATAAACTCATTAAATTTTAAAAATTTGGAAAAGTTTTGATGCAAAAACACAATTTTATCTCTAAGATTTGTTCACAAATGAAATTTGTAATGCAATTCCTTGAAACTATGGTATTCATTTGTGAAGTAGTGCTTTTGTTAGTAGTTTTTTTAAGTCAAAGAGCTGTTTAAATCGTTCATAAACTCATTAAATATACTTGTATTTAATGAATGCTAATTTTCTGTCCTTCATGTTTAAAACATATTTTTATTTTCTCTCCATTATTTTAGATCAAATACATCAACTCGCAGGATTTTATTGCAGTATCATTTGAAGGTCAGTCGATTGGCCGACATGGACAGATTAGTTATATTGGAGTAAGCAGTCTTTTTACTTATTTATATGTTTTTTAATAAAGAATTGTAACAGAAATTAAAAAAAATCTTGCATTTATTTTGTTGACCAAATAATTTTTGTTATTGATGTAAATTTTGGAAGATTGTTGAACATTTTTTTTATTTGTTTGTGTGTGTGTGTGTGTGTGCGTGTGTGTGTGTGTGTGCGTGTGTGTGTGTGAGAGAGAGAGAAAGAGAGAGAGAGAGACAGATTAATTTAAATTTTCACTGACATAATCTGTTAATTTTTTTATCCAATTTTTATCTATGTACATATAAAAAGAGCCATTTTTTTTCTTGCTCCCCTTACACATACACACAAATCAGAATAGGGAAAATAGCATAATTGTGAATGAAGAAATTGATTCAAAAACAATGGTAAATATCTGAAACCATGCTTCTCATAAGGCAAGTCAGGTTTTTTGAAAAAAAAAATTGTATCACATAGTTTCTTGTAGAACTTTGAGTACTTCAATATACGTATATAACAGTGAAAATAATGAATCAAATTTAGAATGATTCTGTGAAAATAAAATGTAAATATGAAACTAATGAGAATCACTGAAAATAGAATGACTATTAAATTTTTCTAATTCAAAGAAACAGTTACAGATAGCATTATTTTCTCTTCACTGTTTGAAAGAACAATTTTTATTTACTGAGGAGACCAGCAGATGACACACCAGGTTCAGTTAGAGGATAACATCCATATTCACTTCATCTACACCTTGTTATTGCATAACATAATCATGGAGGCGACATTAACAGGGTGACCAGATGTCTGGCCTATGAAGGACGTCCTTTTCTTATCATGTCCGCTTGTCGTTCAGGTATTAAGGAAAGAAGTCCAATTCTCCGGCTTTTTCAATAAGAAATGAAAGGCTTAGAGGAGAGATGCAATGCTTTTGCTGCAGAAACTTTGTTGTTGTATGACTCCTGCATGGAATATTTAAAGAAATGGACAATTGCTTTAGAAGGATTTGATTGCTTTGAACGGATGTTTCTTCAAAAAGAGTCAGAAACCTTAAATTTTGGTAACATACTGCAACGTCTTACTTAGGGAAAAAGATATTGAAATTGAGGATGACAAACTTTTTGATCAAGTTCAATATTTTAAAAAAGATTTTTGCAACCAGATAGTGAAGATATTTTTGACCGATTGCTGCAATCACAGTGGGTGTAGTATTTCAGAAACTGCATGGCATTGGACTGTTTTTCCAAATCATTGAAGATTTATAATTTTTTTTTTCATTACCATGCTGAAACTCTTAACATCAAAAGTTTTTTCTATAATAGGTCTGTCTCCAGTGGACTGATAAAATGAATAGGTTTTTCTTAATCAATCAGTAAGGGATATACTGCTAGTTAAAAACAATTTGAAAGGCATTTATGCTTTGAATTTTACAAATATTTGTTAAAGAAACCTGGTCTACTGAAGAAAATCTCTTCCAGTGAAAAATATAAGTAAAAATGTTCAGCAGACTAAAATCTTCCTCTTTAAGGTTTTACATGAATAAACTCTCAGACTGTAAAATTTGAATATGAAATATGTACATTCATATTTATTTTTGTTCAAATTTATTATGTCCTCCTTTTTTAATGAAAATGTCCTCTTTTTCTGAAACTCATGTGGCCACCTTGGATGAGAGCATTTTCACACCATGATTTATGGTGATTTTAAGTGTAATCTGACTCAACAGCAGTGCTTGGAAAGATTATAGAGTGTGTTTCTAGAGTCATCCTCACCTTGCACACCTGCTTACAAGTTTAATTTAAAGTCAATAAAAATATTTTTTATCATTATTCTTGTTTCTCACGTTTTATTACTGCATTAGTAAAAGGCAGGAATTAGGGTTCACGTAGGCCTCAGCGTATTTATGACATGCTTAAATACGAAATATGTGCATGTCGTAAGTACATTGAGGCCTGCACGAACACTAATTTCTGCCAATGCTGTAATAAAACGTGAGAAAAAAAATAATGATAAAATAAGTTTTTATCAGCTTTAAGTAATAATTTCCATGTAAGTGAAAAAAGTCCCAATGAATCGCTTAATGTTAAATTTGCTGTGTATATCATATATATCTGCTTACAAGTGCTTTGAGGAATTTTGTCAAGGCACAAATTCCTTGAAAGATGAAGAGCATATGGGTTGCCCAGCTACAGCAGTTATGAAAGGAAATGATACTTGTGTGGAAGCTTTGATAAAGAGCTATCCATGGGTAACTTATAAAAATATAATGTAACAATAGGAAAATGGGGTAGGGCTTAAGAAATGTATGCTTAAAGTAAAATGCACAGAAGGATTTTCTGTGACAACATAGGTTATTAGCTCTTCATCCCTACAGTGTATTCGGAAAGGCATAGAGGTTAAGCATATTTCTGCTGTTTCGGACAATTCCTTTCATGCATATTAGAGATCCGCATTTCACAGAGTAGGTTATTCTGGTTAGCTGTACAGAAGACTGGATGCTGCTAACTAAAGTCTTTAAAAAGAAAATATCTAGTTTTCAAGTCTAATGGAGTGCAGTGTACTGGTCGTCAGGCAAACAGTCCACCTTTATGTAATCGCCTGGCCACTGTAAAAAACGATATTGTGCGTCCTGTGCTTATGTTGAGTTGTTTTGCAAGGTTACTTGCTGTGTGGTGTTGATCCCTCTTGGCCTGTAAGAGCAAATAGCGGTCCTCACTGGAGGTAGTTTTTGGTGGATGATCACCACCTGTCTTTCTTACAGCTGTACCTGTAATCCCGAAGGCCGACCATACATGCAATATGATGCTATGGGTGATAACAAACTCTTATGCCACACTCATCACAGTTCACCCCTCCTTGTGCCTCCCAATTATTCGACCATGAGTCAAATCATCAAGATGTTCTTGACAGGCCATTTTGTCATCTTTATCACACAATCGAACATCCCTAATACTTATGCACACTGTCCAGTGACTTCCGTTCAACTGATGCTATTGAACTGTTTGAGCACATTTTGTTCTCACAGCATGCATACCACATGTCATACTCCATTATTATGCATGTGCTGTTGCTCCTATTCCCAGACACATTCCTGAGTTAATTTGTGTTTGGCTGCTGCTGTTACTTGCAGTATTTATATACATACAGTGCTTGAAAAATATCTGAAAAGTTACATGCCCAGCTGGGCATGTGCAGAAAATATTTATTTGCCCAGAAGTAAAATCTACATGCCCAGAAAAATTTACCTTTTAAGATAACAAAACAGAAGCCTCATTTTTTAAAGTTAAAAATTATGATAAACTTTTTATACATCTTTTGCTTCATCATTTTAAAGTGTCTGTATTCAAAATGCACAAAAGCATATATCTCAAGTTTTAAGAAAAGTAAACGATGGCATTTGAGAAATTTAGTGATGATGTCATGTTCAAGAATTTTTAATATATACGTCCTGTGTTTTACAAAAAAAAAATAAAAAAAAATAGTGATATTTAACTGTATGACAGTTTAAGTAGTTTTTTACAACGATTTTAAATGTAAAAATTATTTACCTTTTTCTCTTGTACAAACAAAAGTAATTTTGCATCATAAAATTCCAAGAATTGTTGTTTAGAAACAAAGGCAAATATTATGTTTTTGACTACTGTTGTGTGCACTTAGTTATTAAACTACATTATCGCCTGACACCCCACATTGCTTGAAAAAATTACTGGTGGTATCAGCAATTTTAGGATGGATTTTGCAAACAGTGCACAACATAATAGTCTTGTCATTTGACTTTAGCCAATAAAATGCTTTTATCCAAGATTCTTCAATTGTGGAACAGCTTTTTTTTTTTTTTTTTTTTTTTTGTATGCTTTATTGCATAAGTTTCAGATTTTTTTTTTTTTGTATGTCCTCTTGCATAAGTTTCAGATTTGCCAACGATGTAGATTCTGATTCTGAAATTATGTCATTCAACAGTGCGGAAGACGAATTTGTAACTACCGCCGACAGATCGGAAATTTCACATAATTGCTTACTATGAGATACACTCTCATTGCTGGATTTTATTTTCCAAAAAAAACATGGTATATCCATTACTAAACGACTTATATCCACAGCTAACATGAACCGCAACTAACACGAATACTGAATTCTTAATGAACATCACAAGTGTGTAGTCTTGAATTATATATGATAACACGAATACTGTTCTCTCAGATAAACTAAGGTATCAGCATTGGTAATTTTCGCTCGTCTCCCAGTTAAGTGGAACACATTGCGCAGGCTCGTTCTTAAATGAAACTTAGCTTTTGTTTCAGTAGTTCCGCTGTTAATTCATGTGTGTGGGCGCGCACGCAGGCGGAATCTTCCACTTTATCCTCCCTCACTTGACCAAGTTCCTGGTCGTAGAGCATAATATAATTAAAGAAGTGCTATTCTCCTGGCCTTGACACTTATTCCGTAACAATAATAAAACTACAGTAAAATGAAAAACACGCAACAATCGTCTTTTTTTCTAGAGGAGAAAATTCTCCATTCCAAACTTCTTTTTTTTTTTTTTTTTTTTTTTTTTTTTTGTAATCGAGTTGCCCGATTTTTCATTTTTACTTGCCCAGGCCAATAATTTACATGGCCTGGGCATCTCTGGCATGGTATTTTTCAAGCCCTGACATATGGTTTTGCACACTGTCCTGTGACTTTCTTTCAGCTGATGCTATTGGACTTTTACAGAGTCATTCTTGCCTTGCACGCCTGCTTACAAATGATTTGCAGAATTTTGTCAAGGCATAAATTTTCTGAAAAATGAAGAGCGTAAGCCTTACCCATATATTAGGTGAACTTGTATGTTCTCTTGGGGGAACTCTTACGCTTTTGCCTATATGACTTCCTGTAACCAGTACAAGCTTTTCTCACTGAAAGAGATTGATATCTGGCCTTCTTTCTGCCAGTGTGCATGGGATAAGATGACTGTGGAATAGGAAATCTTCAGTGTCATGGCAAAATTGTGTTGTTTTGTATTATCACTGTGCTAAGCTACAGATTGCTTAATTTTTATTCAGAGCAATTTTTATACGGGAAAATTTCGCTACTTCGTTGAAGAGCACCCTTTGAAGAACACTCTGTAACAGCGGAACCCTCAGAACTTCATAAGAATTCTAAATGCATAGTAAATTTCACCTTAATTTGCAAAGTATAAAACAAAGCACTATGATTTTAGCAAAAATTTAAGCTTCTTCTTCTTTTTTTTTTTTTTTTCATGAACTCCTGGAAAAAGCCCAGAAATTTATTTTCTGTAAATATGTACAAACCCTGATGTTTCCTTAGAAATATAAAGTTTATGAACACTACTGATTATATAATCACCATAATTAGTTGTAGAGTATCTTTGACTTGATAAAAAAACAAGTTTTAGACTGTTGTCAAAAAACTAGTTCATTAAGCCCAAGGATTTGTGGTATTTTTCTTGTCATTCAGTTTAGGAAAGTAATGCATGAGAACTTCTGTTGCTGTTTTTCTGCTTATAGCTCATTGCTTTTTAAACTCTTGTAAACCATCCCACAAAATTCATTACACCATCTGTAAAGAATGTTTTTGTTTAGTGCTGCATCCAATATTTTCCCCCTTATTTAACTTTTTGATCATTTGAAAATCAAGTTAATCCTGCATGACCAAATACTTATATTGAATCCATATCTGATGTCTGACATTCGTGTAATGTCAGCGGTGACCTTGACAGTACAGTATGTCATGCCATATTATTCTTGCACACAAACAGCTTTATTTCTGATTTCACTGTGAATTATTTTATGAATTTGTCATTCAGCTTGGTATAATGCATTTATTCTTTCACTCTAGATTTCAACAACGTTTTGCACTTTTCTGTTTGATATTATCGCTATGAAAACTGATGCTTTTGAAAATGGATTGAAGAAAGTTTTTGAGAATTCCAGAGTGCAAAAGGTAAGCCTGTTTTATTATGTTATGTGAATTTGCATGTTAGTAAGTGTAATCTGAACAATTCTTTGTGTGTGGTGTTCATACTCTTAGGAAGAGAAATACCTTATTGATAATATAAAATTTTGCATGGCAGTCATAATATCTTTTTTAGTATCATCATTTAGTAGTCAACCCTAATGAAAGTTCCATAAGAGTGTTGCTTTGGAAGAATCCAATCATCAGTGTTATGTTTTATACTTATGTTTTCATTATGTCTGTTGTGTGACATCATCATGTGACTGTCTGCTGTCTCTTATTGTAATGGTCGTTATTTGATGACTTATTGTTTAGCTATTTCATTGCCATTTATTTAATACACTGGCGTGAAAAAATTAAGGAAGAGATGGTTTTTCGAATGTAACCTCGTGCAGAAGTGCTGCTCCATATCGACTCAAATCATACCATAAGATCCCCAAGATGTAAGAATATGGGACAAGTGAGCAAAAGAGTCCAAACAAGGAATCCAAAGGATACGAAGGGACTTTATCGAAAAGGTAGCTTTCGAGCACAACTGGACAGAAGACAGAAACGTCCATGTGACAGGCGGCTGCCAAGAAAAATCCAGTCTTTAGTATTGGATATGATCACCCCTGACTGCGTTGCAGGATTTACAGCGTCTGTCCATGCTGAGGACGAAGTTGTAAAGGAGCTGTTGAGGCATTGCAGCCCATTCCTCTTGTAGTGCCATCACAGCTGCGGAATTATTGCTGGCGGCTGGTGACGTGCTGCCAAGCATCTCCCGAGAAGGTCCCACACGTGTTCGATTGGATTTAGGTCTGGGGACCTTGCGGTCCAATCCATGCGTTGAATATCTTCACTCTCCAACAGCTCTGCGACAGCCACTGTACGATGAGGTGTAGCGTTATCGCCCATGAAGAGGAACTCGGGACCCACAGCACCTCTAAACAGACGCACGTGAGGCAAGAGAACCTCGGTACAATAGTGGACACCAGTGACTTAACCTCCTTGGAAGATGTGGAGGTCACTACTGCTACCAAGCATGATACCGCCCCAAACGATAACTCTGCCACCTCCAAACCGGTCCCTTTCGATGATGTTGGAGGTGTGATTGCGTGTTCCCTGCTCTCTCTAGATGTGTATACTTCCAGAATCACTCGTCAGACTAAATCGGCTCTCATCCGTAAGAGAACTAGACCCCATTGGTGATGTGTCCAGTTTTGTGTTCCTGGCACCACAGAAATCGCCGTCTCTGATGAGCATGCGTTAATGGCACACACCGTACTGGTCGTCATGCAAACAGACCACCTTTGTGCAGCCTCCTGGCCACGGTAAAATGCGAAAACGGACGTCCAGTTGTCTGTTGCATGTACCTTGCGATTTCTCCCGCTGTCTGCCGTCTGTCTCTTCTCGCCTGTAGGACAATATACCGGTCGTCCGCTGCTGTGGTTGCTCGTGGACGACCACTGATAAACTCTTGGACAGCTGTTCCTGTCGTTTGAAATGCTCTCTAAGCTCATGAAACGATGCTGTGAGCGATCTCGACCTTCTTCGAACTTCCCAATGACGCGACCTCGGGTAAAGTCATCCAGATGTCATCTACTGGATTGCCTGTTGGCCATATCACACGGTGGCAGCAACTCGACGTCGTTCAAACCGATGTACACTGTGCAGTAGCTTTCACCGAATTTCTGAGCGTACACCACCTGTGTGCTTTATACCCTTCCGACACCCCCCCCCCCCCTACGTCATACTACATATATGCACATGCCCTACCATACCGGACCATAGTCTGAGTGGTCTTTTGGTCCGTTCTGCCTGCTCGTTCCGCTGTTATGCTAATTTCTCCTCTTCATCCTTAATTTTTGCACACCAGTGTATATGCATGCTATTTAGTTCTATCTGCACTTTGGCTTGATTACCATTTGTCTGATGTGACTTATTTTATGAAAATAACAGAGAAAGAAAGATGTGTTTTAAAAATTCTATGAAAACCAGCTAAGATCAGCAAACAGTTCTCCCACCTTTAAACAGAACATTTTATACTTCAATAAACTTTGATCTGGGCTTTGTTAGTGATTTGAGCACTACTATTTATTTTTTAATTGAATGCTTAAAGCATATTTGCACACATTTGGGGATGCAGTCCTTCCACATCAGAATTCACATATTCCTCTGAATTGTGAACAGGTGTGACGTGGAGTTCCTTTTGATGTATGCAACTTATCCAAGTGAGTGTGCACTTTTATTCCTGCCTTTTCCAATATGCTGTAATATTGGCAGTTATAGTGAAAATATCAAGTAATTTAAATGAGAGACTGCATCTGCTCTGTGAGTAGTAGAAAGAAAATCTGCTGTGCCCCTTCATGGAAAGTTCTGAATGTTCTATGTTGAAATATCACTTACTTGAAAGAGTATTATTTGGTGGGTGGAATAGTTCATAGCAGTTGAGGCACATGGAAAGAAAGAATTCTAACCTGCCCTCAATTGTTCTGCAGAAGAAGTCGAATTTGTAAGGCAGGCTTTTGTTAAATCTGTAATGTAGGTCAAGGGCTGAGAAGCCCAGTATCCATTATAAATTATATATTTCATAAATGTATCAATTTTGTGTGTGTAAATCTCATTACAAATCATGTTGAAAGGGAGAACATTCATACCTTGTGTTGCATGATGTAGATGGTGAAGGTGGTTACCTAAAGAACTTATTACAAAGCAACATCCAAAGTGTAAATAGGTATAACTAATATGTGTCATGTTCTAAAGCCTCCTTCTGTATGTTATTGTGAAATACTGAAGAATCAGTTCCAAGGTAAAATTTTGATGTGCCAAAGTATGAAATGGAGTTGTTGGGATTGGCTTCTTCATTGTAAATGCCATAAAAAATACCAGCTATACCTATTTGTTGCTGTGGAAGTATGAAACGTGAATTGTTGTGGGACTGTTTTTCTTGTTAAATGCAGCACTAACCTTTCATGTTTGATCCCTTGGACTTTGGAACAGATGTTCCTCGGAAGTTGAATCAAAAGAAGTAAAAGGACCATTACATAACCTGCAATGTCATCAACTGATAAGTAAATTTCTTAAAACTTCTCTAAACTTTAAACTTCCTGTGGTGTTATGCAAAGCACCAAGGTTATTCTATGTGGGTCAGATCTGTATGCTGTTTGAAGAAATGCATTGCCTATACTCTAGTAAAAATATCACAAATAGGTACCAGTAGCTATTCACATTTAAATATTTATTGGACTTGTGCAAGGCCAGTTTTTTGTCAATCAATCGAGTGGAGGTGGCGTACGTTGCTACTAACTTTTCTAGTCTTGATGTTAGGAGCTCTCTGGCTCTTGCATTATAAAACTTACAGCTCAAAATCAAAGTTTTGAAAAATGGGCTGTAAGTACACCAAGAATATTTACAACACAAGCGTGCCGATTTTCGTTTAATTGGCATAAGAGTGCAAACTAAAATACTAGCTTTTACCGCCAAAGACAGGTGGCTTCATCTTTATCAACAGCCACCCGTCTTCGGTGGTGAAAGCTAACATTCTAGTTTTTTAGTTTGTACTCTTACGCCAATTAAATGGAAATCGGGGCACGCTTGTTGTAAATTTAGCCTGTATCATTAAAATGTTGTGTTTATCATTCATTATATCTTCCTTTAATTCAAAATGGATTTTCATAAACTTCATTGGTTTCTCCACCATTCCCCCCTTCAGATGGCATGAATGGGGAATGATAGATTTCTATAATTGATATTGCAGAATTCATCCAGTGGTACAAACAAAATTAAAAAAAATATATTTGCTTTAGGTTTCAAGAAGTCTTCAGGCAAATGTCTTAAGTCTATCGAATAAGTAACACAGCAGTGCAGTATGGCTCTGTGTGATAGTCTAAGTGGTGAATGTGAATGTTTTACAAGGTTTCAGCTTTTTTTCAGTCCATCTTGACTTAAAATTTAGTATCATCTTATTGCATACAAAATCTCAATAACAGATGTGTTATCATTGTGGTTTCATCATAAAGCATATACACAGATGTGTATAATCACACAGTTCAATATGCACACCTCATAGCATTACATTCACCCAGCTAATAATTATTTTTATTACATTCACCCACCTAATAAGTATTTTTATTAAATTCACCCACCTAATAATTATTTTTATTACATTCACCCACCTAATAATTTTTATTACATTCACCCACCTAATAATTATTTTTATTACATTCACCCACCTAATAATTATTTTTATTACATTCACCCACCTAATAACTATTTTTATTACATTCACCCACTTAGTACTAGAGTTTCTGAGAATGAATATCGCTGTAAGAAGCATGAAGCAGCTAAGCTGGTTTGCCAGAGTAAGGCAAAAGATAGGAAGAAAAAGGTGGAAAGGCATGAATTTTTTTTTAGAACTTTAATAAAAGAAATAAAGTCGGAAGATCTGTGAAGAATAAGATTCGAGGAATGGTATAGGAGCCAGTGAAAGATGGGTTGAATACTTCAGTGAATTATTAAATAAAAAAAGGATAGGTAATTTGTGTAGGCAGAAACAGATGATGTCTGAAAGATGAATGCACATGACTAATCTCAAGAGAAGAGGTATGTAAAGCTCTAAAATCTCTTCAGAATGGTAAGGCTCTGAGAGTAGATGTCATGACTGTTGAAATGTACAAATATGGTGGTGACTCTGTAATTGAATAACTGAAATATGCCAGTTATGCTGGGAGTTAGAATGGTCCCTCGGGATTGGAGGAACGCTATCATTGTTTCCTTGTATTAAGGAAAAGGTGATCCTACTGACTGCAAAAACTATCGTGGTATTACCTTACTGAGTGTATCAGGAAAAATGTATGGTAAGGTAATCATTAAAAAGGTATAAGATCTTACACCAGAGGAAGCGTGGGATGTTCAGAGTGGCCTTTATGCCTGGTAAAGACTGCACTAACAAAATTTTTGCATTATACATGATGATTGAAAAGTATTTGGCTGTTGGTAAGAAAGTTTTTGCTGCCTTCATAGATTTAGAGAAAGCTTATGATTGAGTTAATAGCATACTTTGGTGGAAGGTACTGATCAAATATGGTGTTACTGTGAATCTACTTAATAGTGTAAAAACCATGTATGCTGGCAGTAGAGCTTGTGTAGAAGTGAATGGTGTTGTATCAAAATGGCTTTCTATTGGTGCAGGAGTCAGACAAGGTTGTATAATGTTACTATGGCTGTTTAATACACTGGCAGAAAGTGAAAAAAGAACACCAAGAAGGAGATTTCTGATGCCAACAAAATTTATACAGCATAATAACGGAATACAGAGGATAACATGATCAAAACATTATGGCAAAATACAGCTATATTTGCTGGTAAACTGAAAAATAACATTTCCATGTAACATGGTTAGTACGAGGTTGAACCGCCATGAACTGCGTCACACTGTGCAATTCTGGCATGGAGTCTGCCATACAGATGTTGGATGTAAGTTTGGGGCATTGAGTTCCAAGCATCCTCAAACTGGACGCATAAATCGGGGATGGTCGTAGCTGGCCGTGGAGACCGGATAAGTCGTTGACCCATAAAATCCTGCATGTGCTCAATGGAGGACTAATCCGGTGAACATGCAGGCCATGGAAGTTGTCTCACACCCTAAAGTGCATGTTGCGTTGCACGTGCCGTGTGTGTGCGTGCGTTATCTTGCTGGAAAACACCACGATGGACCGACCTTACAAATGGCACAACAACGGGCTGAATGATGTTGATGTAGGTGTTGCTGTTTAACGTACCCGGTATAAACACTAGTTGTGTATGGGAGTGATAGCTGATCGCTCCCCACACCAGGAGACCAGGTGTAGGCCTTGTGTGTCGCTGGCGGATGCAAGAAGGGTGGAGACGCTCCCCTGTGTGTCTGCGAACACGCATACGGCCATCGGAGGCTCCCAAGCAGAATCTGCTTTCATCGCTGAACACGAAAGATCGCCATTGCATTCTCCAGTGCAGACGTTGGCAACACCACTGCAGCCATTCCTGACGGCGGCCTGGAGTCAGAGGTACACATGCCACAGGCACATGTGCACGTAGTCCTGCATCCAGTTGATGGCTGCGGATTGTTCGCACAGTCACCTCAGGTGCAACGGTAGCTCGGATTTGCGTCGCAGTGGATGTTCCGCTTGACAATGCCGCTCTTTTTATGCGTCGATCGGTCCGCTCATCAGTCTGTCTGTGACTCCCAGTTCCACGTCTTCTCGTGTGGGAATGTTCCTCGGACCATCTACGCCACCATTGTACCACCACCGATACTTCCCGTCCATTTCGCTCCGCGATACGACTACCCGGCCTCGCGGAGTCCGACTAGATGACCTCGCTCAAAGTCCGATAACTGCTGTAATCGTACACGTCTTCCATGTCGAGGCATTGCAGCTTCTTCAGGGTCTTCGCACGTGTCCGTACGCCGGCGACTGATTACAGTCACTTTGCCGTACTCCTTAAATACCACCGATGATAATTTGCATATTATGCCATGCTGTGGTGTAAGCGCTCACCAGTTAGTCCCGAAATTAACATCACACCTACGTAAACTCGACCCCATTAACATATGTAAATTTCTTGATCGTCCACCAATTCCTTTTTAGTGTTCTTTTTTCACTTTCCGGCAGTGTATATTTATAGATGTGTGATGCGAAGATGGACAATACTGGCTTATGTCTTGGTAATATCTGTGTGTCCAGATTGCTGTATGCTGATGATGCAGTTCTGTTGGCAGAGAGCAAAAGTGAGTTACAGAGTGTGTTGTCCCGGATGTACGAAGTTTGTATGAAATTTAAACTGAGTATAAATAAAGTAAAAATCAAAGTTATGGTTTTTGAGTGAGGAACTGTTAGTACTGAATGCAAGGTAAGTCTAAATAGCACAGTGATTGATCAGGTGAATGAGTTTGTGTATTTAGGAAGCATGTTTGACAGAGAGAGCAAATTAGATGGTGAAATTAGTAGGCAAATCAATTCTTCATTGGAAGTCATAGCTGATTTAGGAGGTTTTCACAGGAATGATGGGTTCTCAAGAGAGTACCGATTGGCTGTGTATGAAAGTTTAATTGTTCCTACTCTGACAAATGGCAGTGAAACCTGGGTATTGCAAAAGAGACATAGAAGTTGTTTGTGTGCTGGAGAAATGTGTTACTTACGTGGAATTTGTGGCAAGACATGTTCTGATCTTGGGAGGAATGAAGATGTGTTGCAGTTGTGTAATGTGAAGCAAAATGTTGTTAGTAACATGGAGACTAATATTCTTAGGTGATTCGGCCATGTTGAAAGAATGAGTGATAAGATGCTTACTAAGAAAAAAATTCAACCCAAGTGGCAGGAAAGAAAGGGAGAAGGCCAAGGAATTTATGGGAGGATCAGATTCAGGAGTGTCTGAGAGAGCTATAGCATTTCAGGGAGGGAGGAGGAGGGAAGGGAGTCATGATTTATATTATTGCAAGGTATTGATGGCTTATGTGTTATCTAACAAACTGATGATAAAAACCATATGGAAGGCAGCCTTGGAAGTTTACTTTATTTTACAGTGATTCCAGCTTTTTTAAACTTTCATAATAATTCAGTTCTCTATAATTCTAAATGGGAAAAATAACTATTTATGACAAAATAAAAAATATTGTGGAATAACTTTTTTACGGGTCTTATAACCTCTATAAGACCCGTAAAAAAGTTATTCCACAATCACTATGAATAGAGGTGCCATAAATGCATTTACAACTAGGATAAAAAATATGTTTGTCTATGCCTGTGGATACCAAGCTTTAAAATCATTAACCTTTTCTTGAGTTTGATTTTCTTTTGTGGATGTCTTTGTACTCTTCCTTCCAGCTTCTGTTTCCTGACATGTGTTATCATAACCCTACATCAAGATAACATACCCTCTTAACCTGTACTCTGCCTCTAACTGACTTCATTCATCAGGCTTAATCAAATAAATATGATGATGTGAAAAGGTGCTATTATGTATGGTTGTGTTGGCCATTTTCTGAAAATTTTAATGTTTCGCCTCTTATTTTACCCAATGGTGAGCCAAAACTTGAACAAAAAATATGTTTTAACATTAATCTCATTCAAGTTTTTTTATCTCTTGATGAACTAAATTTGTTTATGTGGTTTATATATGTTGTGTATATGAAAACATGGTGGTATTTTAATAATTGTGGTCATGATTTTTATTTTCAGGTCATACATGATTGTCGCCAGGCTTCAGATGCTTTATATCATCTGTATAAGACATCTCTTACTAACGTTTTTGACACCCAGGTAAGTTCTCTTTTAGTATAGCAACTGATTTTTTATAATGAGAAGTGCGATATAGCATAGTATTCTCCCTAGAAAATGTGTGTTATCTCTGCAGTGAGGAATATTAGCATGGCAGTACACTTGGCCCCATCTCCCCACATTCTCTGCTAATCCAGACAATGGCCAACAGGTAGAACAGCTTTATACTTTAAAAATGTTAGGAATTGTCCACTCTTAATTGTAGAAGAATAAGAAAACAGGAGTGGAAAATGAATAATTGCAATTTTTTAGGCAATTTTTCACGTAAACAGTAACAATCAAGACTCCGTAAATAGTACAGGAATTATTTTTTTTATAAGTAATGATATGAAAAAGCATATATAAAATAATTGTTTGTGCTAAAAAGTTGTATATGAGATTTCTGTGTAGTTTCAATGAAAACACCAAGCTGTTCAAATAGTGCAGAACTTGTATTCAACTCAGGGAAGCATGTGGACAACTGGTACTTTGGCTATGACATCACTATGGAGTAAAACCTGAGCTATGGGAGTAAATGAAGTGGAATGATGTATCGCGAGTCATGATGGTCTTCTGTTGACTGGGATTAGGGACACGTTCTTGCCAGAGGGTGAATACAAAATTAATGTACCCTTTCAAAATATTCCACAAAATAAAATGATTTTGAAAAACAGCAAAACAGAGGGGCAGTTCAAAGTTAATAAAATAAACCAACAGGGTGGCAGAAGGTAACAGCCTGGTCATTGAAGGTGTGTCCATTCCTGCTAAATTTAAAGGTTTTAACTTGCTAAAATACTTACCTACTGATAGCACACCCCTATATTTGGTTGTATACAGTCGTTGAATTTATTTTGTCTGGAAGAGTACGAACCTTGTCTTTACTTTATCTCCTTCCAAAGTAACATTGCTGCAAGCTTGCATAATACGAAGTTTTGCAAAAACCAAAGCTTTTATGGATCCTTTGAACTTTGCTATTTTAACTGCATGTTCAAACCTGCCAGGTTTTATGATTTACCTGTAAAATTTACGGAAATGCGACTTGTTTTACGCGAGCAAATTGTTAATTTTACGGATTTAGTGATTCCCCCAGATTTTTTTCCTGATGATTTTGTACCTATCATTAAAACTCTTTTTATTTAACTTAATCCATTTAAAATAAAGTGCCGATTTATGTTTATCATTTTGCATTATTTCAAAAACTAAAGCTTCTGCTGCATGTGAACTGAGCTGCCCCAGCTAGACCTGTCTATCTCTTGCTATGTTTACCCTCCTTCCTCCTTTTCAGATAATGCATTATTCGTCCCCAAAGTTGCAACTTCTCAGTTGGCCGGTGTGGGGTGTAGGCATTAGAGCTCCTGTCTTTATTATTTCCAGTTTGAAATGTTACTCAAAACATAATTATCGTAAAAAAAAAAAAAAAAAAAATCAAACTTATTTTAAATCTGCAGAATTTCTGAGCCCAAATCGATACCCAACATGACGAAATTAAACAAAAGCTACCAGTTTTGTGAAATTAAAAATGCATTTGGGGCATTGTTTTATAACTTTTTCTCTGGCAATAAATTGGACCTAACAGAAGAATGCAGTATAACAGGAAGGTAAAAAAAAAAAAAGGTCCAATGTTCATTCGGCTTCAGTGCTTCCCCAGCAATGATTTATTTTGCTGGTAAAAAGAAAGTACGAAGTTAACCTTCTTTGTTGAAAGTTATAGTGAACTGGATGCGATTCAAAATGTTTGTTCAACCTTTTTTAGTTGAACATAATTTGCCAATTAATCAGTCATTCTTATTTACATCATTTTTTTTTGTTTTTGTTTGACTGTCTCATCATCTTTCTCTTTTGAAGATACCTCCTAGCATGATAATGGTATGTTTTTGAAATATTTTAGTACATATCATAAATAGGTTTGTGGATTTATATATCTGTCCCACTGTCTTTAAATTTATGTGCTTACCTATAATATACATTTTTGAAGGTTTCTCACCTTTCCTAATATGGTTCGGGAGTTCCACTTTTATTCAATAGATTTCCAGCACGTATATCATTTTGCTGTCTTCCATCTAGGGTTCAAGCAAATAAACCTTCTCATGACAGGTTTTCACAGTAAACTTTAATCTTAAAAAAAAAAAATCTTTAGCTCTCATATCAAATTCACCGGTTTCCTGTTGATACGTTTTCTTGCATATTATGATACCTCATAACCACTCATATACTGATAATACTCTCACATACCAAACTTCCTTTCGCATTCAAAACCATCCAAAGTACATCCAAAACAACTCTTGAATACTTAAAAACAAGACAACACGCTAAACTAATACAGTAACCCTAAACACATGCATGTGTGTAGGGTTAGTGTGTCAAAATATGCAAGAAAACATACCAACAAGAGACCGGTGAATTTGATATGAGAGCTGATGATTTTTATTAATTTTTTTAATTTATTTTTTAAAGATTGAAGTTTACTGTGAAAACCTGTTATGCGAAGGTTCATTTCATTGAACCACAAATGAAAGACATGCTGAAAATGTATTGAATAGGAAATGTAACTCCTGAACCATATTAGGAAAGGTGAGTAACCTTCAAAAATGTACATTTTAGTACATTCCATGACGACGTGGGATACAACCCTATTGGATAGGTGGTCAAGGGGTGGATCATCCCTTTAGATGCAGACTTCCATAAAAATAAATTTTTATCACTTTATAGATAATAATGATAGCATAGTAATGAGAAAATATGTATAAATTCTATTGGAATCAATATAAGTGTGCCAATAAATTCAAACATCTGTAGTCATATTGATTAAAAGTTAATACTTGATTTGGGTAACATATCATGCTACATTTAATCAATATACATAGTAAGAAATTTAATCGAATATATCAGTTAAATTGTTTGTCGATTATATTTATTTTTAAAATTAATTTTTGTTTTTTGACGGATTCCAATTTTCAAAAGTTGGCAGGTGTTCATATCATATTACAAACAATAATTTTTCCAGTTGCGTGTTTCAAAATTCAATGCAGTCATCAGGAAACAAAATAAGTGGCATTTACACAGTTTTTGCCCCTTTCCTCTTTCACTGAAAATCTAGGAATTGCCAACTGTTGACAACAAACACTCCATAGTTCCCTTTACAGATAGGTCAATATCCATTAAGGAAAGGAAGTTTCAGTTGTTTTTTTTAACTACATTCTACTCCATTATTATTCTTGCCACACATACGTTTCTTGGGCCAAATACTGTCCTTCGTCCTATCCCTTGCCATCTTTCAATCGCTGAAACTCAGTTTAGTAAATTTTAGAGTTTGTTTTATATTTAGGAATACCTCAACCATTGCATTAGAGGAAGTTGAAAAACATTACATTTAAAACAGCTATCATGATAAGTACAAAACAAGCAACAGACTGTGTAAACAGCAAATGAAATGCAGCAGGTGAAATGTAAAAACAAAAATGGCAGTTACTTTAATTTTTATATTTTAAAAAGTAAAAGTAAAAAAAATTATGTGGTATTTTGGCCTATCCACATGTAATACTCTTAAGTAGGTAGAATATTTTTAGGTGAATGCTGTGTGAGGTAGAATATTTTTTAGGTGAATGCATAATAGACCACACCATCCTGTCATTTGGTGTGGTCTATTATGCATTTCACATGATACACAGAGGAATTGTAGCTAATTTTATTTAGTGCATGAAATCATCCTCTTCTGAATGTCCTTTTAATGTTACATGAGTGCTGTTTTTGTTTGGAACACATGGGTGTGTTTCAGTAGAGTTCATGTGTCATATGCTGTTCTGATACATTAAGGAAAGGAAACAGTATTCTCAAGTTTTGAATTGTGTGTTGAAATAGAAACGAAACTCAGCATCGTTTTGAACTTTTCTTGACAATAAACATGCCATTTATTTCCTTAAACATAATCTACCTGCAGTTAATGGAGAGATCTGATTGTGTACTTCATGTATCCATTTTTAGGAAATGTTATTTATGTATGGATAAGAGTTAGTTTCTTGTTGAATTTTTTTTCACTAGTTAGCTGTTATGATAATTGAAAAAGAACAGCATATTTGTCTGTGGAAATGATATATTCATTGAAAAGGTTCTAGGTTGTGAAATATAGCAAAACATTCTGATTTTCTTG
Source organism: Macrothele yani (assembly GCA_039090855.1). Lineage (NCBI taxonomy): Eukaryota > Metazoa > Arthropoda > Arachnida > Araneae > Macrothelidae > Macrothele > Macrothele yani. Next base: position 194,837,222 of record CM076990.1, read on the forward strand.
TTCAGTACAGTGTGCTTACACAGACTGCCTTCTCCAAATACACTGGCGGAAAGTGAAAAAAGAACACCAAGAAGGAATTGGCAGACGATCATGAAATTTACATATGTTAATGGGGTCAAGTTTACGTAGGTGTGATGTTAATTTCGGGACCAACCGTTGAGAGCTTACGCCACAGCATGGCATAATATGCAAATTATCGTTGGTGGTATTTAAGGAGTACGGCAAAGACCCTGAAGAAGCTGCAATGCCTGGACATGGAAGACGTGTACGATTTCAGCAGTTATCAGACTTTGATCGAGGTCGTCTAGTCGGACTCCGCAAGGCCGGGTGGTCGTATTGTGGAGCGAATTGGACGGGAAGTATCGGTGGTAGTACAATGGTGGCATAGATGGTCCGAGGAACATTCCCACATGAGAAGACGTGAAACCGGGAGTCACAGACGGACTGATGAGCGGACCGATCAACGCATAAGAAGAGCGGCGTTGCCAAGCATAACATCCACTGCGACGCAATTCCAAGCTGCCGTTGCACCTGAGGTGACTGTGCGAACAATCTGCAACCGTCTACTGGATGCAGGACTACGTGCACGTGTGCTTCTGGCATGTGTACCTCTGACTCTAGCCCACCGTCAGGAACGGCTGCAGTGGTGTCGCCAACGTCTGCACTGGAGAACATAATGGTGATCTGTCGTGTTCTGCGATAAAAGAAGATTCTGCTTGGGAGCCTCCGATGGCCGTATGCGTGTTCGCAGACGCACAGGGGAGCGTCTCCACCCTTCTTGCATCCACCAGCAACACACAGGGACTACACCTGGTCTCCTGGAGTGGGGAGCGATCAGCTATCACTCTCGTACACAACTTGTGTTTGTACTGGGTACGTTAAACAGCACCTCCTACATCAACAACATCATTCAGCCCGTTGTTGTGCCATTTGTAAAGTCGGTCCATCGTGGTGTTTTCCAGCAAGATAACGTACGCCCACACACGGCACATGCAACGCAACATGCACTTTAGGGTGTGAGACAACTTCCATGGCCTGCACGTTCACTGGATTTGTCCCCCATGGAGCATGTGTGAGATTTTATGGGACAACAACTTATCCAGTCTCCTCGGCCAGCCACGACCATCGCCGATTTACGCGTCCAGGTTGAGGATGCTTGGAACTCAATACCCCAAACTTACATCCAACATCTGTACGACAGACTCCACGCCAGAATTGAACAGTGTGACGCAGTTCATGGCGGTTCAACCTCGTACTAACCATGTTACATGGAAATGTTATTTTTCAGTTTACCAGCAAATACAGCTGTATTTTGCCATAATGTTTTGATCACGTTATCCTCTGTGTTCCGTTATTATGCTGTATAAATTTTGTTGGTATCAGACGTCTCCTTCTTGGTGTTCATTTTTTACTTTCCGCCAGTGTTTGTACTCATGAGATTACCATTATGTTATAGTTGAAGGATCTGTATTTCCATTCATCACAACAAAGGCTGATAGTTATGTTAAGCACTTTTATTTCCTCATATTTTCTGTGGCATTACTCATTCAGTAATGGCCCTTGCAATGTAAAATATTATTGAATGTAATCTGATATTTTTTGTATTTTTAATGCTTCTTTTTTCCCTGTTGGTAGTAGCTTCAGAGGAATTAATAACCTAAGTGACATAGAAGTGCTTCCTTCTGTGAAATATTGAATTTTTTCACAAGATTTCCAATTATTGGAAACAAAAGTTTGGGGGTTGCAGGGGCATTGTCTTATTTTTTCAATTTTATTCTGTAATGCAGTTCTTATGATGATGCTGCTGTTAACATTATAACATTTGTTTCCTTTGATTTTTTTATCAGGTTGCTGATGCTTTTGTAAATCTGCACCACAACAAGAATGGTAAAATCCATTCAAATGTCAGTTCGCTGTCAAGATGTATCCAGCGGTATTTAAACTTAAGGGATCAAGATATTTTTCCAGGTGAAATAGATTGCCAATCGTTAAGGGTATGTACTTCCTGTTTGCACCCTATTAAAAAAAAAGAGTTGAACCTATGTCACTTTGTGAATAAACAATGTATAATATATCCTAAAAGTACAATTATGCAATACTGGGATGACATAATTTTTTTTATTTTTATTTTTTTGTCAAATTTTTGAGTTGTACCCAAACTTGTCGTCGGGAGTGACTCAAGATAATAGGTGCTGCCTCTCAAGTGGTTTAACCAAGCCTTTATGTATGTTAATCATGGCACCTCTTCTTTTGATTTGTATATTTTCTTCTAATTTCCATTTTACATGGTGCTGTTGACATGAGAGAATTTTTCAAGTCCCAGTTAATTGAATTTTTCCAGTACTCTGTATGTATTTGCCCAAGCTTGTCTTGTTTGAAACGTTCCTAATAGGAGCTATGCATACAAACATTAATCATGACCTTCTTACTGAATTTTTGGCAAAAGATTTTGCAGACCAAATTGTTTTCCTCTGACATAGTAAATCAGGCTTAACAGTGGGTTCTCCTTTGGCTCCTTTTCTAGCAAACTACTATTTGGGAAAACTTGAAGATAAAATAATACTTCACCAACCTTCATTGTTCTGCCTGCACATCAGATATATGGATGACATCCTCATAATAGTGGACTACAAAGATGAACCTCTCATAGTAAAGATCCTGAACCTGTTGAATACTCTTGATAATTCTCTAAAATTCACTTAATAACTTCAGCAATACAATAGTCTGAACTTTCTAAATGTGACCCTCACAGCCTCAGAAGGTAAAATTACTACAACATTATATAAAATACCTACCAACACTATTAAAGTTCTGAACAATAAATTTAATGTGGCCTCACAATTCCTGGAAAAAATAGAAACACTAGATTCAAAGAACTTAAAAGAAAATCTATAAAAAAGTATTAATAAAGACTGGCTGAAAATAATAATTATCCTTCTACAATGACAGAAAAAATCTTTTGTACAAAAAAAAAAAAAAAAAAATCAAATCAAATCTTAAACAATCAAGCAATGACATCAAACTTACTAATGAGTTAAAATCATTCCAAAACTTGCATGCATCTTGAATTAGAAAAGTGCTTCGCTATTTGACCTGAATGACATGTTGTGGCTATTTGATCTGAGTGACATGTTGTGGCTATTTGATCTGAGTGACATGTTGTGGCTATTTGATCTGAGTGACATGATGTGGCTATTTGATCTGAGGGACATGTTGAAATTGTGGATCATCTCAAAATATAATTTGCTTACTTCTTTTTTCTATATAAAATTGAGTTAAATGTGTCTCCCATTTAGGGATAGTAGACTGCTGATGTCCAATATTAAATGAATTGGCAATAAAAGAAATTTCGTGTTTTGAATTAACCACAGTGCAAAGGGAGTCAGAAGAAAATACATGCTACAATTCATGCTATTTATTGAATTGAAGAAGTCTCTTTTTCTCAGAGTTTTTGTTTATTAGCAGGAGATTCTGGGCTGCTCTTAATGCTTTGAATTCAGTTTCTTAAGTTTTTTTTTCCCTTGGTGCACTTTTTGATTCAGTTTATTGACTATTGAGGGATTTAAAATATGGGCTCACATTCATAAATTGAGCCAACTGTATCATTAATGAATTTATTTGCTTGGAAATATTGAACATGAAAGTGTTTGAGAATAATCACAGGCAAATCTTAAATTAGACTAAACTTCACTTGAAACTGATGTCATACTGTTCCAAAGTGGTTCTCAGTTTTTTTTTTTTTTTTTTTTAAATCGATTTATATAATTAGATGCATTATCAAAGCACATAAATCTACAACCACTGTAGCATATTTTTACTTTAACACATTGTTTCTTAAATACAAAAGGAATGAATAATGCAATATAAATAAGTCATCAATAAAAGTTAAATAAATTAAATGATAAAAAATGACAGTATAGTAAATTTCCTTGCATTTGTGATCATTAAGCATCCCACCCTCCACCTTCAACAGAAAAAGAAACCTGGAAATTAGTTTACGGTGGGAGGAGAGATTGTCTTCATCATACGCACACAACACACTCATATTGTGATGAATGAGAAATGCAGCAGTTGTCAAATTAGGATTTGCTATCTCCTCACTTAATGTTGAAAGTTGGTCTATTCCATTAAAAATCTTTTACAGAAGAAATAACCTAACATAATTTAAGTTATTTTTTCTTTTTCTTCGTTTTTTCTGTGTGAATTTCTTGGTATAAAGACACGCATCCCAGTTTCTTCAAAAATGACACTACCTGCTAAAGTAACCAAAGCTTGTGCCAGTCATGCTACCAACAGCTGTGCTTGGTGGCTCAGGCTGATTGCTTGTGCCCTCTTCTCCTCCATTCTACTGCAGCATGCATTTTACCACACTTCCAAAATCCGCTTTATCAGCTTTTCCCAAACCTAACTCCTGCACCTTCATATTCTTTATTAATGGTTATGTTATTTTCAATGTTTAAGCTGAGTTACAGTAAAACAGAATCATTTTTCTTCTTTCACACATATACTTCTTTGGGATGTGTTTCCACAAAATCTAGGTTATTTCACTGACATATTTGATGTTAAATGCCTTTCAAAACTCCTTTGGTGTTGTTCTGCCATTATTCATCCCCTACAGAAGTACATCTAACGTTTGCTCTTAAACAAGAAGATTTAAAGGTCTTAGTTGCACCTCTGTCCATAAATTGTTAAGGTGAGGTTGTGTTTGGGAGTAGAATATGACCTTGATGTAATTCCAAAATATTTTCAAGAACTAGTTAATGACTTGGAACATTATCTAGCAGTGGCGAGATTTTGTAGGCAATTTTGTCTACAGTTAGGTAACATTGCTTAATTGTGAATGTAACTTGCCTCTAAAATCATTCATAAAAACAAACTGGGTCATCTGGTGTTTTTTGTTTGTATACCAGTAAACTGGCAGTAAAGTTTTTTTACATCCTTTTAACATATGTGGGTTTTCTGAAGAGCACAAAGCTAGTGGCTTCAATTTGAAGTTTCCCAGTGTGTTTTCACCCAGCAGGAGGAAGCCAGTGTTTAACACCCATTAAATCTGGACTGTCTTTTTTTCTTCGAAGGAGACATGTCCTGAAAGACATTCTTTTCCACTACAACATAGTCCCATCCATGTTTAACACTTGCTCGATGGTATATCCATTATTTTCTATGATATCTTTCAGTTCTTCATGAAATGTTTTGGTGACTTCAAAGTTAGCAGATGTGGCTTCTTACTGATTGTTACATTCTTAAAATCATGACAGGCTATAAAATCAGGATCCATGCCCTGCAGTAAAGCTCTTTTTAACTCTCAAATTGCCTGTCAAATTATCAAAAATACTTCATGCATTAGCACAGACAACTTGATTTAGAGTTGGATTAGAGCTGCATTAATCAATCACCAGCATTTTTTCCATTATTGTTCTCTGGTAATGTGAAGATGTTCTCTGGTAATGGACCTGCTTTTATGCTGCTTTTTACATTCTCAGCAGCATCTCTTATGTGTCACAGAGTGCTTGCTGTCTTTCTCACCAAAATGAACATCACTGGATATCATGGTGATTGTTTATCCTTCCCCATACCATAGCATTATATCACATCTCAGTTCTGTCACAAAATTAAAATTGTTGATTTTTAGGCATGTTTTGCAGCATTTGCACTGGCACCACCATTTCATAAATGTTTGGATGACATTGCAAATAACATATAAAAATATAAATTACAACAACAATGAGTGTTGAAATAAGAGCACATAGTTACTAAAATCACTTGCACAAATTCCAGTGCAGTTAAGCAGTGGATTTTACACTATACATTACACACTAACAATATATGATAGGTAATCCTGTTTTCCTGCTACATTCAAGTGGTGCCATCATGTGGCAGTAATGTAAACAAAGTTCACTATGTACTCTGCCCATAATTGCAAAATGTACATATATACATATCAGTAAGCGGTTCTCTGATATTCAGAGGTTAGCTCCTCAAAGAAAGACCATCTGACAAATAAACATTTAACAGATAATATAAACCACCAGATAAATTTTTAACTGATTATTTACTTATTGTTGCCGTATCAAACCTCCATTTACAGCAATCTTGACACACAACTCGGGCTTCAGTGACATCCATCACACAACATACACAAGACTTTCTATACTTCATACTCATAATCTTTTTCTCATGCAGGCACTCCTGAATCTGATCCTCCCATAACTTCCTTGGCCTTCCATTGCCTTTTTTTCCTGCCACTTAGGCCAAAAAAAATTTCCTTAGTAAGCATCTTATCATAACTCATTCTTTCAACATGGCCAAAACACCGAAGCATATTAGTCTCCACCTTACTAACAATATTTCGCTTCACATTACACACAACTGCAACACATCTTCATTCCTCACATGATCTGAACGTGTTTTGCCACAAAACCCCTGTAAGTAATGCATTCTCCGGCACACAAAGGACTCCCTATGTCTCTTCTGTAGTATCCAGGTTTCACTGCCATACATTAGAGCAGGAACAATTACACTTTCATACACAGCCATTTGGGACTCTTTTGAGAATCCATTATTCCTGTGAAAACCTCCTAAAGCAGCTATGACTTTCAATGAAGAATTCACTCGCCTACTAATTTCGCCATCTAATCTGTTCTCTCTGTTAAGCAAACAGATGTGATTTTTTTTATATTATTGAAATTCATTATTTTTCTTTGTATAAAATTCAATTGCTTTGTAAATGGCATATTCAATTTTGAAGATTCTCCACCTCCTTTTAATTTTCGGTTTTATTAAATTCTGAGAATTTATTTTTCTGAAAAATACAGGAATATTAATTTCACAGATCTGGGCAAAAGTATTGGTAAAATAAATGACAACACAAGTTTACTGTGCAAATGCTTCTTTCTCAAATTTAAATTCTATATTTGATATGAACTGATTGTATCTCAAGAAGCCAGCGAGAAAGAATTCTGATCACTACATGTGATTCATTTGCTGTTTATATATTTTGACTAAAAAGTTTTCATAGTGCTTTTTGAACTGCAAAGTATGATGTATGTGCATCTTCTAATTATTTTTGTTCTACTGTTTGCATTTTCTGTGCTGTTTTCTGGTTTAAAATTGTTTGCTATTTGTATTTCAGGATGGTATAGATTGGATGCGTCACCCAATAAACAATGTTATGAAAGAGGTTGCCATAAAGAAGGTTGTTTTATTGAGGGAACTGAGGTCAGTTCTCTTTGACCTGATGCTGTTGTCTTACACACAAGCAGTTGATGTGTACATAAGAGTTTTGCGGAATGCAACAGTTGAAGAATTGGAACTTGAACCGGTAATTATCATTATGTGAATTGTTCTTCCCTTTTTGTTCAGTAATATTGTTCAGTGTTCCAGTTGCATATGTTGTAAGGGTTTCTTTCTCTTTGTGTGTGTGTGTGTGTGTGTGTGTGTGTGTGTGTGTGTGTGTGTGTGTGTGTGTGTTTGTTTGTGTGTGTGTGTGTGTGTGTGTGTGTGTGTGTGTGTGTGTGAGTGTGTCTAAACCACAATACATAGCCAACAGCAGGATAACCAAAAACAAACAGTATGTACATTATATACAGTACAATACTCCCAGACGGCAGTCACATTTCAGTCCACAATGTCTAGCAAAAGCAGAACTGCAAGTATCTAGGTCTGCCAAAGTAACTGCCCAATGGCAGAGCTTAAGATGTCTGAGCCCTGAAGGCACCCCAATTGGCCTGCCTCCAGGGAGTCACATCAGAGTTAGTCTTTGTCCTCTCTTGGATCCATTTAAGGCTTGGACAGCAGCAAGGATACTGTTTCATGATTTTAGTTTCTGAGCAGGTTTTGATTGTCAAAAAAAGGGGATGTCTTACGTTTTGGGATTGATTACTTCTTTCCTCTTTAGTCTGCACTATTCATTTAATTTGAGGTGCAGATATTCCAGAAGGTATACTAACAGTTGTATCAGAGTAATATGACCACCTACCTAATAATGGGAATAACCAGCCTTGGCCCGGATGACAGTGGTGAGACAGCGTGGCATTGGCACAATGAGGCCCTGGAAGGTTGCCCAAGGCACATGTACCCATTCGAACTGCAGCAGAGCACGGAGGTCCAGGAGATGATGGTTGTGGATTGGCACGTCGAACCTGTCGATCCAAATAGTCCCACAAGTGCTCTATGGCATTGAGATTGGACAATTTCACCAGCCACGGGAAAATGGAAACATCGCTGTCATGTTCCTGGAACCAGTCACACACCCCTTAGCAACATGACACTGCGTATTGTCCTGTTGGTAGACACCATCACCACCAGGATAAAGGTCCAACATGAAGGGATGCACGTGGTCAGCAAGGATGGATAGACTGTAGCCATTGGCATTCAGGGACCCATCCAGTGGTATCAGCAGTCCTAGGTCATACCAGGAAAGCATCCTCCAGATATGCACACTGTACCGCCTGCCATTACTTGACCGACAAACGTGTACATGTGTTGGTTTTTGTGTGTCTGACGCCATGGCCGCCACCGTCCATCACTTCTGTGGAGTAGAAATCTTGATTAATCAGAGAAGGAAAACTTTTTGCATTGTCCAATGACGGTAGTCCCATGCGAACTGCAGGCGTTGTTGCTGATGGACCTGGGTTAACATGGGTGCCTTGACGCAGTGTCAACTCCGGAGACCCATTCGTAACAGGGTTCACTCTACTGTTATCGGGGACACACAACCGGGCTGCACTGTTGCACGTCGATTGCCTTTTACCAGTCGATAGAGGCAACGTTCTCCTCTGGGGCCAATGACCTTTGGGGCTTCACAGTTAAGATGTCGGGAGGTACTCAGTGTGCCAGCGGTTCATTCTTGGTACACCCTTAGTACAGCACCTTGAGAACAGCCCACAAAGTCTGATGTTTCTGAGATGCTCCTACCCTTTGCGCAGTAGCCGATGATCAGTACTATTTGAACGTCCGTCAAATCACTACCTCTGCCCATTGTGTTCATTTTACAAACTATGGCTCATCTGTCCTGGCTGGCTGCTTACATTTCCGTGTAGTTAGTCAACCTTGTCACGTGTACTCTGTGAAGTGTTTGGGGGGGGGGGTTCTGTGATTCTGAGGGGGTCATATTATTTTGATACGACCGTGTGTAGGTGTTCAGCCATGGTGGACCTGAGACAGGCATGGATGAAACGAATGCTGTGGTTCAACACAAGATTCAGTTTAGAAGTATGGCAGGATCTGTGTTATATTGTTCAAGCATACCCGGCTGAAGAAAAACATAAAATGCTGTTATGTGAAGAATGTTTGAGGAAGCAGTCCTGTTAGTGGAAGTTGGCTTTCCTTAGATGTTATCTCAAGTACTGATTTTTGCTTTGATTTGTTTCAATACATCTTTTTGTAGATAACAGCAGGCAGGAAGTAAAGCAGTTACATGCAAAATATTGGGAACTTGTTTTAATCATAACCGTATACTGCCCCATCCAAATGTGTGCTTTTGATATGTATAACAGGGCTTGAAAAATACCATGCCCAAGATGCCTGGGGTGTATAAATTATTGGCCTGGGCAGGTAGATAAAAAATCTTGCTGTCCAGTTGGGCAACTAAATTTAAAAATAAAGTTTGGAATCGAATTTCATACTACAAGAAAAAAAAGACAGTCATGGCGTGTCGTGTTTCATTTCAATGCTAATCACTGGAAGTTGTGTCATTGTTACGTAGTGCCAAGAACAGAAAAATATCCCTTCAATTTGATTATGCTGTAGGTCAAGAAATTGGAACCATATGTAGTCTTGCTCTGAGTATTATTTTTAGTCAGTGACAGGATGCATGCCTCTGATGAAACTACCCTCTGGTGTTTACTGAGAAAGGGTGAACACTTCAACAAAACGAACATGGCAGAATCACTAGATTTCTCGAATACTAATTTTGTCATCGTACCAGTTCATACTAATTTGAGCATCATCTTAAAACTTCAGGTGCAAGCTTTTGTACATACATACATGCATACATATCACTAAGCTGTTCTCTGATATTCAGAGGCTAGCTCCACAAAGAAATACAAACTACCAGATAATTTTTACTTACTGTTGCCGTATCCAACTTTCCCATTTACAGCGATCTTGACATACAACTCGGGCTTCACTCACATCCATCACACGCCGTACACAAGATCTTCTATACTTCATACTCATGACCTTTATCTCATTCAGACACTCCTGAATCTGATCCTCCCATGACTTCCTTGGCCTTCCTCTACCTTTCCTTCCTGCCACTTGGGCTAAAAAAGATTTTCTTAGTAAGCATCTCATCATTCATTCTTTCAACATGGCCAAACCAGCAAAGCATATTAGTCTCCACCTTGCTAACAACATTTTGCATCACATTACACAACTGCAACACATCATTCCTCACACAATCAGAATGCGTCTTGCCACCCCCTCCCCCATAAGTAACACATTTCTCCAGCACACAAATGACTCCTATGTTTCTTCTGTAGCACTCAGGTTTCACTGTCATACACCAGAGTAGGAACAATTACACTTTCATACACATCCATGCGGGACTTTCCTGAGAACCCATCATTCCTCTGAAAACCTCCCAAAGCAGCCATGACTTTCAATGTAGAATTCACTCGCCTACTGATTTCACCATCCAATTTGTTCTCTCTGTCAAACATGCTTCCTAAATACACAAACTCACTCACTTGGTCAATCACTGTGCCATTTAGACATACATTACATTCAGTGCTACCAATTCCTCTCTCAAAAACCATAACTTTGGGTTTTCTCTTATTTATACTCAGTTTGAATTTCATGCAAATTTTGTACACTCGAGACAACATACTCTGCAACTCACTTTTGCTCTCTACGAACATGACAGTGTCATCAGCATACAGCAATCTGCGCACATGGATGTCACCAAGATATAAACCAGTATTATCTGTTTTGGCATCACGCATGCATGTATCCATAAATATATTAAACAGCCATGGTGACATTACACAACCCTGTCTGACTCCTGCACCAATAGAAAACCATTTGGATAAAACGCTATTCACTCGTACACAAACTCTGCTGTCAGCATACATGGCTTTTACATTGTGAAGTAGATTCCCAGTAACACCATATTCATTCAATACCTTCCACAAAAGTGTCCTATTTACTCGGTTGTAAGCTTTCTCTAAATCTATGAAGGCAGCAAAAACTTTCTTACCAACAGCCAGATACTTTTAAATCATCATGTGTAATTCAAAAATTTGGTTAGTGCAGCCTTTACCAGGCATAAAACCACTCTGAACATCCCACACTTTCTTTAATGTAAGACCCCGTTCTTTTTCAATAACAACCCTTCAAAACATTTTCCCTGGCACACTCAGTAGGCTAATACCATGATAGTTCTTGCAGTCAGTCTGATCACCTTTTCCCTTATACAGGGGAACAATGATACCATCCTTCCAATCCCAAGGGACCATTTTTAACTCCCAGCACAACTGGCAAATTTCAGTTAACCAGTCAGTTACAGAGTCACCACCATATTTCAACATCTCAGCAGTTATGCCATCAACTTCCGGAGCCTTACAATTCGGAAGAGATTTTAGAGCTTTACAGACCTCTTCTCTTGAGATCCCTAATGTGCTTCCATCCTTCCCTGAGACATCATCTGCTTCTGTCTCTGAATCTCTTTGCTTTCCTGATCTAATAACTCACAGAAGTATTCACCCCATCTTTCACTTAACTCCTTGGGCTCCCATATCATTTCCCTGATCCTATTCTTCACACGACTTACAGCTTTGTTTCCCCTATTTTTCCTGATTCTCATGTACTTCCGTAAAGTCTTCCTGTCTTTCCAAAAAGCCAATTAATGCCTTTCTACCTTCTTTTTCATATCTTTTGCCTTACTCCGATGAACCAGCCCAGTGGCTTCACGCTTCTTACAGCGATATATTCATCTACAGAAACTACCTTGCAACATCCCCAAATAGGCTTCCTTCTTCCTCTTTACTGCCTCTTCAATCTCACTATTCCACCAAGCATTACCTCTCTTGTTACCCACTATTGTGGTGCCACAGATCTCTTCAGCAGCAGTGACAACACAGTACTTAAAACATTCCCACTTCTTTTCTACATCCCTCTCACAAGACTTCAGCTCCTTCAGTTGTTCTATGAGTAAGTCAGAATAACGCTGATTACAGGGGTCAAGAAATGCGGTCGCCTGGTCGCCCAGGGAGACTAAAAAAATTGTATGGGCCACCACGGAAAACATCACTGGAAAACATGTACCGTAATTTTCGTCGTACAATCCACGGATAAACGATGATTAAAAAAAAACAATTTTTTGCTGCTGTTTGATTTAAAAAAAAATCTGCAGGGTAATTGTGCAGGAGAGTAGGTTTATTGGGGAAAAAACTTCGTGGGGAAAAATGTCCTCAGTTCAGGAGTTTGTACGAAGCGGAGAGAGGGGAGGGGTGGGGGTGGGTGCCATAATGAAAGGCCGCGAAAGTTGTAGGGAGGGACAGCAGGAGTTATTTTGGCTTTGTATTGTTGGGAAACACAAAGCGCTGACTCTTCTTGTGCCCTCTCTTCGTCAATCAGCCAATAAAGATATACGCACAGCGCTCGCTGCACGAACCTACACATGCATGCCTCATTTCAAAGTTCCATGTTCTTGATCTTGTGTGCGCTGTACTTTAGTTTGTCCTTCGTCATTTTGACCAGTCTTTGCTGGTGATATTTTCCTTCATCGCTATTTATGATGTCTCCGAAAAAGAAATGTTTCAGTTACACTGCCAAATTTAAACTTAAAGTGGGGGCACAGCTGAGGATGTGATCCTGTCACTACGCGATAGTTTTCAAAAGGTCAGAAAACTAGCATGCAGTGAGACGCGAAAAGCTGCTCAACGTAAACAAACTCGTCCATAAACTCCGCGGGAGAATTCACGGAAGTCCAGCCCTATTTTATTTATTTTTTTTACCTGTGTGTAAGCCGATTTCCCTACTTTGAAAACATGATTTCTTCCAAAAACTTTCGACTTACACGCGAGTATATACAGTATTTCTATGAATTGTTCTGTATCAGTATTTCATCATGGGCAATGTGTAATGCAATTGGAGCTACTGCATTGGCGTGATTAAATTTTGTACTCTATGGATGCCACGCCACTAAGCTTATTTTGTGTCCAAAGATAAAAATATAATAAAAAATGTTCCTTTGAAAATGAATTCCTTTATTTAGCAAGATCGTTTTTCTTTATTTCTTCGAACTCCGGGGTCTTTATGTAACCGACTTTTCTGTCGAAAATTCCACTTCTGTATCAGCATTTGTGATGTGCGGATTATACGCCGATTTTTTTTTCTCTGAATGTCACAATCTGCGAATTATACACCAACGCAGATTAACGAAGGTAAAGAAGAAAAAAAGTGTGAATTCCAGGGTCTGGGGATAAATTACAAAACTACGGTATTTTCAAGAATTTGCGAGACCCAGACAAAAAGGAGGGGGGTTACCGGTTTTTTTTTTCTTGCCAGGGAGAGATAAGCTGAGAGCAGAAATTTTTTTTGGACAGAAGTGTACATGACTTTGATATTATATATATCCCCCCCCCCCCATCCTTGCGGGTCAAATGTCTGACTCCTAAAAAGTTTAGCTGGCCACCAGATTTCAGAATATTTTTCTACCTCTGGCTGATTTATCTTCAGAGAGCCTTTCAACCTTTATTCTTTTCATCCTAGGCCTCTTCCTATTCCTTTTCCTCCAACCAACATACAGTTTCACTCGTGACACTACCAAGTAATGATCAGAACCAACATTCGCACCTCTTATCACATGAGTGTCAACAATTAAGTGTTTCAGATGTTGATCGTGCATGGAGCATTTTGATTACTGATCTTTAAAACAGATATGCAAAACATGTAAATAAAAAAAAATGTTCATATTTTTTAACTTAAAAAAAATGAGGGTTTTGGTTTGCTATCTTAGAAGATAAATTTTCCTGAGCATCCAGTTTTACTACCTGGGCAGGTAAATAATGCACATGCCCACCTGGGCATGTAACTTTTCAGATCTTGAAAAGTTAGATATTTTTCAAAAGAGCCTGAATAGTGACCTGAATGTTTCGTGCACAAAACATTTACTTGTCAAAATCATTTCATTATTATTTTTTTCATATATTCTCCCATTACACTTCTCTTTACTACTCCTTTAATCTAACTGTTGCATGATTCATTACCCCCTGTTATGGTGCCACAGACCTCTTCAGTGGCAGTAACAACACAATTCTTAAAATTTGTCCACTTTTCTACATCCCTCGCACATGACTTCAGTCGTTCTCTGAGTTAATCAGAGTAACACTGATGATCTTTGGGAAGCCTTTTCATCTTTTATTCTTTCCATCCTGGGCATCTTCCTATTCCTTTTCCTCCAACCAACATTCAGTTTCACTTGTGACACTACTAATTAATGATCAGAGCCAGCATCCGTACATCTCATCACACAAGTGTTAACATTTTTTGAGAGACTGATCATAAACAACAAAATTTATTACACTCTTTTGTCCCAGAGTACGATTTTCTTAAGTATATGTGTGGATACACTTGTGGTTGAAAAACGTATTAGACACACACAAACCACTCTCAATGCAGAGCTCAATTAATCTTTCACCATTATCATTCACACAAGGATAATTAAACTTACCCAGAACACTATCAGAAATCACATTCTGCACACATACTTTAGCACTGAAATCCCCTGCTATTAATAACTTTCCCTTTAGCACCAAACTGGCTCAAAACGACTTTTAACTCATTCCAGAAGTCTTCCTTCCTATGAGAAGGTTCTGAGTCACAAGATGCATACACTATAACAGTTGCTGTTTTCTGAAGCTTCACTTGCAAACGAATCCAAAGAATCCTCTCCCTTGTGTAGCCATAGTGAATCAAGTTGTTCTTGATCTTTTCACTTACAATCACACCTACACCAGCCTGTCCTCTCACATTATCCATCATTCCAGACCACACACTCACTGTTCCATTCACTTCTTGTATCCCAATTTCTTTCTTTTTGGTTTCACTTACACAGAGCACATCCAATCTATACTTGTTCATTTCTTCAATCACCTCATTCACCTCTCCATTTATTCCTCTAGTATTCCATACACCAATTTTACACTCACTCAGCCAAGATTCCTTTCTAATATGCTATTTTCCATTCCCATGTCGTTTCTGTGGTGCACCATCCTTCCCAAGTGTGTTAGGTCTACCATATCCCACACATAAAAGTATTTCTTCGTGTCTTTTTAATCAGGTAAGTACACCAGTGTGGGGGATTCGCCCACAGCCGACGGTTCCAGTTGGTTATTCCACCTAAGGATTCTGGAACAAAACCCAGTGAGTTTGGATCTTTTGGCCAATGTCACACAGAACTAGCTGGTACCATAGGCACTCATGCTGGTTATTAAAAAAAAAAAAAAACTACATAAGCACTGAACAGGTTGTTTGCTTACAAATTGGTGACAAGAAAATGGATAACAAAATTTTAATGTAAAGGTGGGCTTCTGCATTTATGGTTTCTGGTATGAAATTCTAAGACTGATAGCATAAAAAATAGCTAAACACCATTGCACCACCTCCTCCTTCGTACATAGTTGGTACAGTTAACTCTGGTAATAGATGTTCTTGAGGTGCACCTTTCAAACATGGTGCAGTGTGATTTGTTACTTCATTAAAGTGATTCACATCTCTCTGGGAACCAGTCATACCACTACTGATTGCAGTTAGTGATGTTATGCTTATGTGCTGCCACTGTCATGTGAGTGAATTGATCCTGGGGTGTGTGGTGCATAACATGTTCATACAAATGGCAACCACCTGTCGATGCTTGGAAATGCTATTTGATGTTTTGCACTAATGACTGATTAAGATGATTTACTACCCTTTTGATTACCTTCAGGTCATGTTGGATAAACATAAAAATTCTTCCATTGCATTGTTAGGTAGTGGTTGTGGTTGTATTTTGCTTCCACTTCCTGATTACATTACTGACAGCCAACTGTGGAGAGTGCAAGCTTCTCCACAGTTGGCTGTCAGTAATGCATAAATTGACAAACTGATGATGTAATTTCTCAGTGCAACAAACCACATAGAATCTTATCAGCCTAGATTTGTCTGGAATGATGAGATGATGGGTACAGCAAACATAACGAGTGTGTCGCTCATATGCTTTTTATTTATATTAATCTATGACACAGCTTCTGATAGAGATTACAGTGGGTTACAACAAAAGAAATTTTATGTACTTCTTTTACGTTTCTACAATTTCATCTGCTACTTTTCCTTTTGTAGTTTTATTTTATTTTATTTTTTGAAGGTTCTACAGTATCATTTTCTTTTCTAGTCCTCACCTGATCATTTACCAGAAGCCCTGTTGCTGAATGGCTTGAACATAGTCAAATTTAAGGAATTCAATGAACCAGTAATTCCTTCAAGCATGGGTGCAACTTGTAAAAGCAACAAAGAAAGTGACATATTTGGATTGGTTTTAAGTGGTCAAGCAGAAGAGAACATACCAAAGAGGAACATGAATAATTCAAGGAGACCCCAGAGGAAGACACGTAAGTATTGCAGTCAAGTTGTTTCATTGGATTAAGCATTTTATTCTAAGCTTGAGAGAACATCTTACTTATTTGGAAGATAGCAACTGGTGTGAGAACTTGTGATAAGCAAGTCAGTTATTTTTCAAGATTTTTGAAAAATCGTTCCCTTTCTTCTCCCCTTTAATGTTATGCATTTGTCGTTGTTAATTAAATACACTACTGTTTGTGAAAATTGCAACACCATGAAGGACTGCTGGTATTAGCTTGAAACTTACAGGGTATGTACAACAGTTTCGGACGTGCAAAGAATTAAATTGTCAGTGAAAATGTGCATGTGGTTTTGGAGCAGAGCTCTCTGAACTGCCCAGTCTTGGATATAAAAAGCTAGCTTAAACAGGATATTGCAATCAGTGAAGAGCCAACATTAAGTCGAAAGGGTGTTTCTTGTGTCTCAGTATGCCCTGTCGCCAAAGGTCGCATTATGAACACCTGACGGATTTTGAGCGGGGAAGGATTGTTGGAATGAAAGAAACTAGATGTTCCTACCGCAAAATTATCACTTGTCCTGGACGAAATGCCAGTGCAGTGGTGCGAACGTGACCTCAGTGGTCTGAGGCTCGGACGCACAGAAATTTGTGAAATTGAATGCAAAATCGCACGACTGTACGGGATGACGGACACCTCTACTGCATGGCAGTGATGGATAGCACAGCGACATCCACAGTGATAGTGCAGCAGTGGAGCACCATCACAGGTCAGGCTTTGATCTCCAGAACAGTTCGATGTCACTTGCTTAACAGAGGACTGGTCTCTAGACTCCCATTGCTGCATATTCCTTTGACCCTGAACCACAGATTCCTCAAGCTACAATGGGATCTCAAACACAGACATTGGCACACTGATTGCCAACAGGTCTTGTTTTCTGACACGTCATGATTCAAATTGGTGCACCATGATGGTCACATACATGTTTGAAGACATTGCAGTGAATGACACCTTGCAGCATAATATACATAATATCTAAGGTATTATTTACCTGATATTGACAAAGTATTTCGCACGTTGTTGCTCCGTAAGGCACGTGCTCCCAGCCCGAGAGAGGTCAATTTGTTACGGGTTTTTTGGTTAGTTAAATTTTTTTTATAAATAAAGCAATTAGGTTATGTTATTATCAGTTCACATTCATTCATTCGCACAATCAAACATTTTAAATTTACTATTAATTAAAATATTGTATTAGAAAAAGTTATACTCATCAGGTCGGGAGACGTCTCTCAAGAGGCTCTTTGTTACGGCGAGTGCTTTCGGCACTTCCGGAGTGCCATCGTCGAGCCTTCTACACCTATGGTAATGATGTAATTTTGCAGCAAGGACAAACATAAGTTATGACTTTAAGTTTGAATTTGGACGTCACTAAAAAGCAAAAATACTAAGTCCATTGATTGATATAGAAAGTACTGTAAAGAATAAAAAAAAGGCATTTCACCAGGAAACTTTTCTGAAATTATGAAATCATTTTTTTGCTCTAATTACTATTTTTTATGATAATGTTACAGATTTTTTTTTATTCTTTCTGTTGTTTTGGGGTCTAAAGACCACCATGAGCTACTTCCAACCTGTGTGGGCACTTTTACATCTGCAGGATTCCTATTGGTGTTTGAGGAAAACTAGAAGAAAAAAAATGTTAGCTCCACTTAGTGTTTCTCAACTTCAGAAGCAGGTCTGTGTCCCTGATAATGTTAAATAAAGCAGAAGAAAACATTAGTGTAGGTTTGAAAAGAAACAAAAATTGTGGACATTGAAAGTGGACAGGTACATCTTAAAGAATAAAAAACAAAAAATGTCCAATACCTGGCACGTATTGAAAAAAAAAAAAATGAGCAGTAAGGAAAAAAAAAAGTTAAGTTCTGTGTAAGTATCAAAAAGGATATAATTTTCTTGCTGACTTGTATGGATGGAGTGTTAGGAGAACTAGTAAATTATACATAATGGTCTTCTTTATTAACCTGTTCCTTGCTTTGTTGAAGCATACATACATACATTTCCCTCAGCTGTTCTCTGAGATTCAGAGGTTAGCTCCACAAAGATATACACACTACCAGATAAATTTTTAACTGATTATTTACTTACTGTTGTCATATAAAACTTCTTCATTTACAGCGATCATGACACACAACTCGGGCTTCACTGGCATCCATCACATGACATACACAAGACCTATACTTCATACTCAATGCAGACACTCTTGAATCTGATCCTCCAATGACTTCCTTGGCCTTCCTCCTTTCTGCCACTTGGGCTAAAAAAAAATTATTAGTAAGCATCTCATCACTCATTCTTTCAACATGGCCAAATCACCAAAGAATATTTTTCTCCACCTTGCTAACAACATTTTGCTTCACATTACACAACTGCAACACATCTCTATTCCTCACACAATCAGAAAGTGTCTTGCCACAGATTCCATAAGTAATGCATATCTCTAGCAAACAAACAACTCCTATTTTTTTCTGTAGTACCCAGGTTTCACTGCTATGCATCACAGTAGGAACAATTACACTTTTGTACACAGCCATGCACAGGGTTCCCACGGTCCTTGAAAGTCCTTGAAAACTCCTTGAGTTTAATTTTCCTTTTCAAGGGCCCTTGAAAGTTCTTGAATTTTGTAAGAGTCCTTAAAAAGTACTTGATTTTTTTTCCCTGTTGACTAAATTTCAGAATATGCATACTTCATTGAAGAAAAGCTATTGCCAAAATGTCACAGGTGGCCCTTCTGTATTGTTAAACGTTCTCTTGGAATCAGGAGCAGCTGTCATATTTCTAGTTTTCACGCTGTTGTGGTTCTGAACTACGATAAGCAAATGTGAAGGGAATTCTTCTGAACTACAATAAGTGAATGTAAGGGGGTGTAAGTGAAAGGTACTAGCATCTCAAACCAGGTTTGTGATCTGCTGAATGCTTGTAACTGAGAAATCCCGTCCAAAAATCTCGGTGGTCTGTCCTGTCAATATGTCCACATGATTGCCATTTCAGAGATTTTACTCTAATCATATCTTCCATATATACAATATATATTTATACAGTATTCAGTATATATATATATAATATTTATTTATCTGTAGCTCTGTGCAAGAGATCTTGTGGAACAATAATGCCTCACCAAAGTGTGTTCCTATGTTTAGATATCACTGTAATTTTAATGGAACTTTTTGACTGTTTGTTTCAACATATTTTAGTGTTTTATGAGAGTTCTTATTGGGCATGAATATAGTCTTGAAAATTTTTATGACTCCTTGAAAAGTCCTTGATTTTTTTGGTGGAAAACAAGTGGGAACTATGATGCAGGACTCTTTTGAGAACCCATCATTGCTGTGAAAACCTCCCAAAGCAGCTATGACTTTCAAGGAAGAATTCTCTCGCCTACTAATTTCACCATCCAAGTTTTGTTCTCCTTGTCAAGCATGCTTCCTCAATACACAAAATCATTCACCTGGTCAATCACTGTGCCATTTAGACTTATATTACATTCATTACTACTAGTTCTTCGCTCGAAAACCATAACTTTGGTTTTTCCTTCATTTATGCTCAGTTTGAATTTCATACAAACTTTGTACATCCAGGAAAGTTCATATAAAAATTCGTGTGTACCTATTGCAAAAACAAGACCCACAGTTTTAACTCAGTGTGGATATCATCATCATCATCATCATCATTGTCAACCATTATCAATCCACTGCTGGACGAAGGTCTCCCCAAGTTTCCTCCACAACGGTCTGTCTTGTGCCAGTCTCCTCCATCTCACTCCTGCATACTTTCGAATTTCATATATCCACAATTAATGCTATATGCACTGGACATGAAATAATTTGTGTGTGTGTGTGTGTGTGTGTGTGTGTGTGTGTGTGTGTGTGTGTGTGTGTGTGTGTGTGTGTGAGTGTGTGTGTGTGTGTGTGTGTGTGTGTGTTTGCCATTAGCTTGATTACCCCCAATTGTAAAATACAGATATCTATGATAATATTCCAATTTTAAAGATGTATTAAAATGTCAAATACAGTGATATTTTTGTGTCATTAAAATTTCTCTGAAAGCCAATTCATCTGCTCCAAAGTTACAATTATCCTGCTCCAAAAGTGGTCATAGTTACTCCCATCCCTTGGTACATTGCATGTGACCAAAAAACCACAATCAAACTTAACAATAAACACATTACATATGTGCACATACTTAGATTTTAAATCAAAGATGATACTTATTAAAATGCCAGTAAAGAAAGTATATTACCAGACCATGGTTTCAACAGCTAGGGCTCTCATCATCCATCAAATTGTGTATGTTGCTCCATTCTTGATCAGCTTTTGAATCCTCTATCCCAGGGTTGTGATCTTGTGCTGGAATCTGTTGAATTTTCGGAAGACTTTAATTTTTCATTAATATTTTGTGAAAACGAGGTGAGAAAATTATCCCATATTCTGTTAATTTTGAGGGATGGGTCCTTGTAATTAAAAAATCAACAAAATATTGGATAATTTTCTCGCATTGTTTTCACAAAATATTATTCAACAATTAAAGTATTCCAAAAATTCAACAGATTCCAGCCAAGAGATGGCAGCACAAGACCACAACCCTGTGATAGAGGATTCAAAAGCTAATCAAGAGCAGAGTAATATACACAATTTGATGGCTGACGAGAGCCCTAGCGGCTGAACGGGATGCATTTGTTTTGAAGATTGAAATAAAAGGGGCAGGCCAAAAAGATGAGTTTCCAGGATTGTATACCATTGAGGTTGCCGAAAAGGCAAGTTTTGTCATGTGGAAGGCTGTACCATTTGCTGTTAAAAAGTGGTCATAGTTACTCCATGCACTGCCTTTTAAAACTCAGTGAACCCAAGTGGAGGAAATGTCCAGAGGAAACATATTATTTTGAAAACGTTGCATGATTTCCACTTTCCTGTCTTCAAATGAAGGAAAGCCGTCCCAGTGGCGCAGTGGTCTCAGCGATGGCCTCTGATCATTCGCCTGAAAGGGGCCCGGGTTCGAATCCCGGTGAGGCATGGATGTTGTGTTTGTCTTACGGCACTGGCTCTCTCCCTTCCCTGGAACCAGTGACCCTAAATTAGGGACGGGTGACTGCTTATAGCCCATTGAGTTGCTCACGGTGGTCGTTAAACCTCCAATCAAAAAAAAAAAAAAAATCAAATGAAGGAAACAGTTTCTGTTTACCGTCTTTCAACAAAAACTCTAGAACTTTGTATTGGCATAGTCTGAGTTGAATTAGCAGCCTTTTCACACAAAGGTCTACTTGAGTGGCGAGGTTGTCTTCTGTTAAATGTTTGTAGTCTTCTGTCTGGTATTTGTGAAAGGAGAAATGTGTGCAATTCATGATCAGAGACATGTCACATTGAATTCCTTGATCATGAAAGGCAGAAATGATGGTGAGAAGATAAAAATGGGCTGGACTGGGGTCTTGATTCTGCCAGAAAAAAGGTGGCTGCAAGCATTGAGGATTAATTTGACAGTAACTGCAAGGTTCGTACGGTCCTTAAAAGTCCTTAAGAACTCCTTGTTTCTGATTTCTGTTTCTAAGGACCTTAAAAGTCCTTATTTTTTAAAACAAGTGCTTATCCTCCCCCCCCCTTGTTTTTGCAGTGCAGTAATGGGCATCATAACCCTGCCCTCAATTTTTTTTGTGTGTATCTATAAATATGCTAACGTGTTCACCAGGGGAGGTTTATTGTAGCTCACTGAAGGGAGATAATGTCTTGGAATGTTTTTAGAAATTATCTGTCTTCAAACCCTCCCTCCCACCCCCACCCACACACACACTTTTCCCATTGTAGCCTGCATGACCTTACCAGTGGGATCAACTTCACAATTTATGGTGTCAGTTGTCTCATGTAGTCTGATCTATCCAGTGTCTACTGCTGTTCTCAATTCCCCTTGCTTCATTGTTGCTGTCTCCTGCTTGTCCTTTTTTTCAGCATGTAATTAATTTTGTTCTTTGTAGGCAAAGTAGTTCATATTTGGAGCAAAACGCCCGGTAAATGGCCACTAGCATTGTTTAATCCCCTACATATGTATATATACATACACACACACCTGGTGATATTCCAATGATACAAAATATCAATTGGAGTGTAGGTCCTTAGAAAGTCCCTTTTTTTCCCCACAGAAAAGGGTATGAACCCTGAACTGTCCAGTTCAGTTTGGGATTGAGTCTGACTGTGTAAACAGTTGGGAGAGATAGCACTGCTTGGGGAATTTGTTGTCATCCATTTCAAGTTATTTATTCCTGTAACATAGGATAGGTTTAATAAAAGAATAAATATCTGAAATTAACCGATTTCAAGTCTTAAAGTAAAGCCAGAATACAGTTAGGGAGTGCAAGGAGTTTTCTGGAAGAGATACAGAAGCACTTTTTGAGGGAGCTGTAGTAATCAGCAGCCCCAACTGCAGAGCCATAGATAAAAACAGAACTGATGAGGTTGTTGAATAATTATAAATTTCAGTGCAATGACAGAAGCTTTATGTGACAGAGGAAGAGACTAGAACAGAAAAGGGATTTTAATTATTTGGGTGTTCTTATTCGTGAGACAGAAAAGGGATTTTAATTATTTGGGTGTTCTTATTCGTGAGACAGAAAAGGGATTTTAATTACTTGGGTGTTCTTATTTGTGAGACAGAAAAGATTGATGAATGTGAGTGAGATGTGCAAACAACATGCCCAAGCACCATGCTTGTATGAGATGGTGGTGTTGATGCTGAATTAATTATTTCCTAATTTTTTGCAATCCATTTTATCAAGGGTTTAAAATTTCACAAGAAAGTGTATGTATAAAATGATCAATGTACATTTTGATGATATTTTAAGTAGCATTGGATTTACTTGTATTTGCTAATATGTTCATTTCACTTTACAGGATTGGCACCTAATCGTTTAGTTCAACAGCAGAGTGCAGTGATATCATCTGAAGATGAACAAACAACAAATAATGAGAAAAGGAAACCTAGACGACGTATACACAGACAGCGTAATTCGTTGGATGTTGCCATTCCTCTAGAAAAACTCAGTGAATCAAAGCAGGTGGATGGTAATGCAGATTTTGAAAACAATTCTGAGCTTACTTTAAAAGACAATTCACCTAACTTCACTGGCAAAGAACAGTCTACTGAAGCATGCTCACGTGAGGTGAATGACTTACCACTGACTATGGTAGCAACCAACTCAGCTGAATTAGTAGAAACAGCAGCAGATGTCGTTAATTTGAATGCATGTTATTCTCCTCATTCAAAGTCTGTACTCAACACAGTTATTCCAAGAACTTCATCAAATATTTCTGAATCAAAATTAAAGGAAGTGCCTCATTGTCAAACACCTTTGCCATCCGGTGATACTGTTCTGAGCAGTAGGCGCATGAACATCGTGTTTGAAAATCAGTTGACAAGTAAATTAAGAGACCTATCACCAGAAAATACTGTTGTTCGAGACTTCTACAAAAGACATGAAAAAATCAGATATGTTCCAGCTGGAATGTTAATCTAGAAATATACAGGGTGTCCGAGAATTATTGGACACATTACAAAATTATCTAAAACAAAACATTAAACAGATAGAAAGAAACTGACTGTACTAACTTACAATGTAACTGCACAAGTTAATAAATTTCGATGTGAGATCCCTTGGTTGCTCGTAGCACGTCCAAGTGATACTCGATTTCATGCCATGTATTGGCAAGCATCTGAGGAGTTATGGAATTAATAGCAGCTGTGATACGCTGTTTCAGTTCCTGCAAATCAGTACAAGGCGTCTGATGGACACGATTCTTCATATAACCATAACCCCACATGAAATAATCCAATGGAGTTAGATCTGGAGAGCGAGGAGGCCACGGAATGAGCCTCCACGCCCGATCCATCTGTTGGAGAAATGCTCATTTAGGCACTTACGTACACATGTTGACCAATGCAGAGGCACACCGTCTTATTGAAAAACAACATAATTTCTTTTGATCTGGGGTATAGCAAAATTTTCTAGCATATCCAAGTAAATGTCACCATTTATGGTTTTTTCGCAGAAGAAGAAAGGGCCATTCACTTCTCTTTTTGATAGGGCGCACCATACATTAACTTTTGGATAATCATGTTCCAGTTCAATAGCAGCATGAGGCGGTTCACTGCCCCATAGCCTACAGTTGTGATGATTCACAATACTTGATACATGAAATGTGGATTCATCACTTAAAATTACAGTACTGAGAAAGTTTTCGTTGTTTTCCACTCAATTCAGCGTATCCACAGCGAAATCGTATCGCAGAGTGTGATCATTTACATGCATCTTTTGCACTATTTGAATTTCATAAGCAGCATGAAACTTTCATTTTTTGTGCAAGATATCGTGAACTGTCAATTTCGTAATGCACAGTTCTCTGCTTGCTTTGCGAACGGATTTCCTGGGGCTTCGTATGAAACTTTCATTAACTTGGTCAACCAACCGTCTCACCGCTGACGCTAGGCTTACCGGCTCCTCCACGGTGTTCCACATTGCCAGTTTCTTTAAACTGTTTCATTTTAAACTTGATGGAGGATTACAACCATACTCTAAACGGTGCCGCCTTTTAACTTTAATTCCGCAAGCAATAACACATACATTGCCTTCTGCTTTATGGATGACATGACTACTGAATGCACATTTCTCATACATTCCTCATCAGGCCACACCTAGTGCCATGTATCAGATTCTGAGAATAACAATTCTGCAAAACAAAAATATAGAAACCATGTTAGTAATATGTGACATAGAAAAACAGACAATGCTCATAGTTTTTTTTTGCACATAATTTTGTAATGTGTCTAATAATTCTCGGACATAGCAGAATGTAGACGTACGCTGTACGCAAAAGTAACAAAATGAGGAAAAGGTCACGAAATAGTCGCGAATTTCGGTTTAAGGTGCGAATTTTTTTCTGTCGTTAAAAGAAAAACTTTGTGGAATCTGTCTTAAGAGCATTCATACGAATATTTTCTCTGTTACCAAACACAAGATTCTTCCGCGGATTTGCGGAATCCCACCTATTTCGTGTTGTTTGAGGGATCCTGTATAAATCAATGCAAAACTGAAGAGAAATTTTTTGGATTAGTTAGCTGATTGTTTTCCGTGTAGGAACAGTTCTCATCTTTCAGAATATTCGAAAACGCCGGTTAAACGGAATAAAGATTTTCCCCGTGTTATCTTAATTTATTTTTCTCGTGATGTTCCTTCTGCATAGCATTGTTGTTAAATATCATTTTATTCCATAAATATTTGTATCTCTGTTTAAAAATTGAGGAAAATTTCCGAAAACGGAAATTTTTGATTTCAGGAAAATTTCTCTGTAATCTTCACACACTAAATTCTTCCGCAGATTCCGCTTTTTTTCTTCATCATTTGAGTGATCCTGTAGATCGATGTAAAACTGAAGAGAAAGTTTTTGGGGATTAGTTGGGTGGGCTGGCTGGTCATTTTCTGTCAGGGGACAGTATTTAATTTTTCAAAATTTTCGAAATCACAGGTTAAACAGAGCAAAGATTTCCCCTGTATAGACCTGATTTATTTTCTCCCGATGTTCCTTCTGCGTAGTGTTGTTGTTAAATATCATTTTATTCCATAAATATTTGTATTTCAGCTTAAAAATGGAGGAAAATTTTCCAAAAACGGAAATTTTGATGTCAGGAAAATTTTCCTGTCCATGCATAAGATTCTTCTGTTTTTTCTTCGTCATTTGAGTCATCCTGAAGATCAATGTAAAACTGAAGGGAGTTTTGGGGGGAGGGGGTGGTTTCTTTGTGGGGACAGTATTTAATCTTCGAGAAATTTCGAAAACAGGTTAAACGGAGAGAAGTTTTTCCCCGTATAATCGTAATTTATTTGTCTTGCGATGTTCCTTCTGCGCAGTATTGTTGTTAAATATAATTTTATTCTATAAGTATTTGTATTTCAGCTTTAAAAATGGAGGAAAATTTTCCGAAAACAGAAATTTTTGTTGTCGGGAAAATTTCCATGCAATCTTTTAGCGTGAAATTCTTCCACAAATTCGGGGAATTTCATCTTTTCCATTATCATTTGAGTCATTCATGAGATTGGTCGGAATGCAACTGAACACAAAAAAAGCGGGTGGTGGGGGAGGGTCGTTTTTCGTTTCAGGACGAAATTCAGACTTTCAAAACTTTTGAAAACAGGAGTTAGATGGAGTAAAGATTTCTCCTGTAATCATAATTTTTTCCTCGCTCGGTGTTCATTCTGCCCAGCATAGCATTGTAAAATATTTTATACTACACTGAAGAGCAATTGAATTAGAGACAGCTGGCGTTATGCAAATGTAGCGCTGTGGGCGGCCCTGTAAATGGAAACGACATGACGTGTGCAGCGATCCAACAATATAAGGAGTGATGCAATGGGAATCAGTAAGAGTTGGACGCAGTATGGGTAAGACAAAGGATCTAAGTGCATTTGATCGTGGGCAAATTGTCAGGGCCCGACGAATGGGTCACTCCATCTTGGAAGTCGTGCAGGCACTGGGCTTTTCACGAGCCACTGTGTAACGGGTGCACCATGAGAAATCACTCTGCAATTTAACGCTGGTGCACAAAAACGTGTAAGCAGCCACACCATCCAGAGCCATATCCTCGCTATGGGGTACAGAAGCCGTCGTCCCACGAGGGTAGCGCTGCTGACCGCACATCACAGGGTGCAAAGATTAGCATGGGCGCGGGAACATCGCCACTGGACCCTAGACATGTGGGGAAATGTTGCCTGGACTGATGTGTCGAGATTCACGTTGGTACATGCGCAGGGCCCGACTTACACAGAATTGGGCCCTAGGCACAACCCAAAATGAGGCCCCCTCCACTTGGCATTTACTTTACGGAGTCGAGTAGGTAGTGTGACCATTTTGGGCGACTGTATTACAATCCAGCGTAATAATTTAATAAACACAATACATTTATAAGACTGACATTAAATTACGGTAGTACCTGGTAAAAATATTGTTTTCTCCTAGATTTTTATGCTGCCCTACTGATTTGCATCTGAAAAGACTTGAACCTTCATCGATGAAACAGTTGTGTGTGACAAAGCCATATGACGGGTAAAATGCAATTGGACATTGGATTTTTTGCCAGGTGTGTCTAAACTATACTATTACCATATTAACCAGGGGTGTATTTAAGAGAGAGGTTTTGGGGGATTCAAACCCTGCCCAAATTAAGTCCAAAGATTTTTCAAATATAACTTTTGGGAGCTAAAATGTCAAAAGGTTTAAAAATTGCTTCAGAACCATGCAGTATTTGAAATTGAAGTATATAGTTGATCTTAGTAAGCCATAATTACAAACATACACATACTGCTAGTTTTTATTACACAACACGACAATTTTTTGTTTAATCTCGCACAAAAACCCTCCCCAAATTATCTGGAAAATGTTACTGATATTAACTAGAAATATCACATATTATATTGCCAGTACTTGCTTGTGTTTTGCCAGCGATTTATATATAGTTACTCCACATCACATCTACCCACGTATAAATATTTTGAAAAAGGGAAAGGTTTTTTTTAACCAAGATTTTGGGTCCTTTCAATTTGAGGGCCCTAGGCATGTGCCTTGCGTGCCTAGGCGTAAATCAGGCCCTGTACATGCGGATGGCAGGATACGAGTATGGCGCAAACCACATGAAGCGATGGATCCTTCTTGCCAGCAGGGTACTCTTCAAGCTGGTGGGGATGGCATTCTCGTCTGGGGACTGTTTAGGTGGACTGAAATGGGACCCCTGGTATGTGTGACATCGTCCCTCACAGGTCAACATTACCGGGATATCCTGGACGACCACTTGCTCCCATTTGTGCGTCTTCAACATCCCACTGGGGACCTTATCTGGCAACAAGACAATGCACCGTGGCATCGCTCCCGCATTGTATCCGAATGGTTGGATGAACACTCCACCGATGTGACCTCTCTTCCTTGGCCAGTTAGGTCACCTGACCTCAATCCCATCGAGCACACCTGGGATGCCACCGAGAGAGATGTTCAAGGCTCTGACCCCCTCCATCAAATCTTTGGGAACTGTGAGAGCTCATGGATCCGTATGGCTTCCCAACGCTTCCGGTGTCTTGTCGAGTCCACGCCAAGACGAATCGCCGCCGTCGTCAGGGCGAAAAGTGGTACTACATGTTACTAGACAGGTATCTCTAATTCAATTGCTCTTCAGTGTATAAGTTTTAAGCTTGAAAATGGAGGGAAAATGTCCAAAAAAGGAAGTCTGACGGAGCGAATATTCCGCCCATATTCGTAATTTTTTTCCGCAATGTTCCCTGTATCCTTTGTTGTTCTTAAGCGTTATCCCCCTTCATAAATGTTTGTATTTCAGCTTGATAAGTGAGGGAAAACTTTCCAAAAACAGTACTGCATACCTGCCAACTCTTCCGGATTTTGCGGAAGTTTCCCAATTTTTTATACAGTTTTCCGGCTGGAAGAACTTTTCTTTCAGATTTTAATATTTTCTGTATTTTTGCTAAAAATAGCCCTATAAATAAAATATATTATACAGGCATGAAAAACACGCGGAAATACGCTTTTTTCTGTTCTGTTTTTGGTGTTACTGATATTATTCCAAAAATGCAATAACATTTTTATGGGGAAGGGGGGGGGGTTATGCCTGGCTCTTGCGGAAAACAAAATCATAAAATCATAATGACTTCGAATGACGGGTTGGTTACGGCTGGGAATAACATCACCTCTTCCAGGAATGGAAATTCTGCACCAAAGTGTGCCAAAACAAAAGTCTTGCACCATCTTGCTACAAAAGGCAGGTTTTGTGCCATTGGGCGTCAGAACCTCTGTGCCCTGTCGCCATCGTCGGTTCTCTGTGCGCTCTCTTCCGCTTGATGCTGAGTAAGTCCATGAGTAGTATATGGGGGGTACTATGGCACACACCATAATCACATAAAAACCTCAAAATCAGGCATTTTTTGATTTTTCAGACCTCAATAATCACGAACATTTTAAGGCTTTTTATGATCAAAAACACCTTATTTTCATTAAAAATCATTGATTTTTGGGCATAAAATAGTCAAAAACATCAGATTTTTGAAAATTGAAGTTTTTACTCTGTTTTTTCATAAAAACAGACATCATAAAAACACGCATTTTTGATGATATTTGACGACTTTTTTGAACAATTGCAATCATTTTGAGCTTTGAATAGCTTTGAAAGTGATGAAATGATGGATTTAGTGATCAATAGAAAAGTTGTAAAACAAACTACTTTGCAAAGTCCTTTTTAAAAATGCATTAAAAAAAGGGGTACCCAAAATGGATACCCCTTATAGAAAGATTAAAAATTGTTGAAGATTAAAAAATATTTAAATTTTATGACATATCTTTGCAAGTAAATACACAACAAGTTTTTTATAGTTTACATTTATAAAATCATCAGAGAATTTTCTGTTGATAACAATATCACACCAGTTAATTTTATCTTTATATTTCATAATGAAATCTTCTGTTAATTCTTGGTTTCTTGTAACTTCTTTCCAATCAATAAAATCACTAAGAAAATCTATAGTTTCTTCACTTAATTTTTGTTTTATTGGAATTATTGACATGTCTAAGAATCGAAAGTTTTCTTTTATAAAATCATTACTTAATTTTTGATACATAGAAATTCTTCTCATATCTAATTTATCAATATTCATTAATATAAAACTCTCAGAAAGTGTTTGATATTGAGAAATCAAAGACCAGTTTAATTTATTGTTATTCATAAAATATTCAGAAAGAATCTGATATTGAGAAATTTTATCCCAGTTCACTTTATCATGAAATTCTGAAATAAAATCTTCAGATAATTTTTGATATTCTGATATTAAATCCCAATTTACTGCATCTTTTACACTTCTAATTATATCTTCTGAAAGTTCATTATCTTTAGAAAATGAATCCCAATTAATATTGTTCCTAATTAACCTATCCATTTATATAGAATTAATTTTTATAAATGGAATGTTATTTTTCAATTTCTAAGTAAGGTTTAAAAATGTTTAATTCTAAATAAGACATGACTTGTATGCTTAATTCATCATTCTTTTTTCCTGATGCAAAGAGTATTAAAGGTTTATCTGTGTAGGCATCACTATAAAATAATATATTCTCCCCAAGTGTAATTAAAACTTCTGATTTCCCATTAGTATAATTAGGACGTAAATAAAATGTAATTTTCATATCCATATTTTCACTCAGTTTCATATTTCTGTCAAGGAGATTGCTACTAAATTTCATAAAAACGACTGTTTCCCAGTAACGCATAGCACCAAGAGTATTATATGCTTTTTTATCTTCTTGAATTGTTGCATAACATTTTTGATTATCCACATAATTTTTATTAACTACGTCATACGTATCCTGAGGAGATGGAATATTCACTACTCTTTTATTTTGAACATCAAACTTTTCATCTTTTAAAATTAAAACATTATTTTCTAAATACCTCTTATTCACTGCATTCTTATCTGCTGTAGGATCAGCAACATTTCCTATTCTTTTACCTTTTGCATTAATTACATTCCCATCTTGAATATGTAAATATTTTTGATCCAAATTACTTAATTCACCTTTAAGTACAGCATCTAAATCTCTTATTCTTACAGCAGTTTCTTGAACAAAATCTGAAAAACTACCATTAATATTTTTTTCTATTTCACTTTTAACTTCCAGATTATTCTCTCTCATTTGTTTTAAAACATATTCTCTTGTAGTAACATCATGTTCATCTATAGGTTCTTTACAATTTTTTAAATTTTTTTCTTCCATATCATAATTACCATCATCTGTTAATTTAAATCCATTTCCAGGAGGTCCAGGTGGTCCAATTCCAAATTCTTCATAAGACGAACCAAAAGGGTACCAATTCATTTATTTAATCTAAAGTTTTCAAAGTTTTAAATTCCTTATTAGCCATATTAAGTGATCCTCTTTTTGTTTCATCCACGATGAAATAAAATCTATATGGTTTACCTGGATTTGATCCTAATCTCCAGTTAAATTCTAGTCTTAAATTCGAAATATTAGTATACTCTGGATGATTAGATAAATTAAAATAAAAGATTGGATACAATCTCGCATAATTTACATAACTTATAAGACATCCACTTTCAGTATTATGAGTATTTAATCCAGCTGCTAATA
Source organism: Macrothele yani (assembly GCA_039090855.1). Taxonomy (NCBI): domain Eukaryota; kingdom Metazoa; phylum Arthropoda; class Arachnida; order Araneae; family Macrothelidae; genus Macrothele; species Macrothele yani. The sequence continues at coordinate 194,869,011 of CM076990.1, forward strand.
ATTCAGAATAACATCTATTATAATCTAACTGCCCATCTTTAAAATTCGTTTTATAAATTTCTTCTGGAACTTTTTTATTATTACATAATATCCAGCATTCAAGGAGATCTAAATTATCAAAAACCATATTGTTCTGATTTTGATTGCTTTCTTTTTCTACATACTGTGGAATGACAAGAACACTTAACACCTCATCAGATGTAGTTCTTATATGACATGCACCACTTGATGTTGTTTGCTGATTACTTTTCTCAATTGAAGCAGAACACCAAGTAATTTCAATAGGTGTAGAATTCAAAGCTATACTTTTAAATTCTGCCTCAATGGATGGGTACAACTCTACATAAGGTAACCATAATTGAAAATCAGATATAATAACTTTATAATTAGGATTTGCAACATCTGTGTATAACATATCATTATGACTATTTCTTTGAAATTCAAATGTAACTTTTATATCAGAAATTAATCTTCTAAAATCGTTGAGGAACCCAAACAGTTGTCTTAAAGGAATCCAAAATTTTATTACATTACTGTTTTTTGTTAAAAGCCATCTCTGTCTAAATCCTTTATTATAAGAGGCATTTTCTTTTAATTCGATATCTGATCCTTTCTTTACATCTTTATTAGGATCATCTATTACTATTTTATCTTTATCAGCTGATTCTGATGTATCAACATAATACATCATATTTGTAGCCTCTGAAGTGGAATAATCTTTTGTGAAATTTATAAATCCATTAATTTGATGAATTAATGAAGCACATTCAATATTAGAATCAGTTTGTTCTTTTCCTATAGTTAATGAAGCGGATCTAAACAGATTCCCACCATTTACAAATGTAACATTATCAGTTCCTATAGTATCATTATTATTTTTTACTATTTTACTTTCTAAGCATATATAACCGTTACTATATAATATAGGTGAATTTGTATCTTTAATAGTAAACTTATATTGATCAGATTCTTTTACATTAGTACTATCTTCATTATGTTTTATATATTCATACTTAGCAATTTTATTACTATAATAATCTGGAATAGCTTTTAAGTCCCAAAGTTTTTCCATTTATTAGGATAAAAAACTCATTTATACCGTTTCAAACCAGATCCATCCTGAATTTTCGTTTTAGCTAATATATCATTAACAGTTACAGGAGGTTTAGATAATATATTTTCAAGTTTATTTTGAATAACTTTTTTAGCTTTATCTTCAATTGCTGTTTTTGCTGATTTACCTAAAACTTCTAATATTTTTTTCCAAAAGTTTTAATTCCTTCAGTGAAGATATTACCGCCATATCGTTTTGCATATAATCTATGTTTGTTATAATTCATTTATTAAGCTAAAATTAATCTATATAAAACTCTCATATTATTCAAGTCTATCAGTTCATTATCTTGATTCGTGATATACATTCGAATTCTATGAATATAATTTCGTCTATTAATGGGTAAAAATAAAGGATTTATTTCATCAATTTTTATTAAACTACCAGGAGGATTAGATGGCGTAAAAGAATATAAAATATCTGAATTAATATTATTATATAGAGCTCCTGTAATTACATCACAATGAATGTGTATGTCATCAACTCCTCTAGAAATGTTTGCCATATATTTTCCTTCCTGATGATTATCTTCATATATTTCTGATTCAAATCCTAAAATTTCATGTAATTTACTCTCTCTAAGATCAATTTTATATTCATCTTTTAATTCAATTATAAAGCGCTGTGTAGCGAAATTAGCTCTAAATTTAATTGGTGGTTCATCTCCAAATCGTTTTATTAAAAAGTTATTTAATTCCCTTAATGTGTAATTTCCATTATCTAAAGTTATTTCATGCCATAAACTACCATCAAAATACTTAAATGTATTATTTTCTTCATCAATATTGTTCCATGAAACCCACATAGACATAGATTTTAAAGCTATTTTTGAATTTTCATTAACAGGAATAGGAGGGACATATTCAATTGTAAAATCTTCTGATTTCTCAAAATTTTTTGAATCTAAAATTAACATTTATTAAGCACAAAATCTTCATTATAACCACTTGGTTCTTGGGTAAAAGAATATAAAACTTCAACAGGTGATTTACCTTTATTCCTTTGAGTTATGTATTTCATACAATAAAAACCACATTTAACAGATGTTGGTTCTTGTAAAAAACTCGAATTATATCTAATTCCTTTATTAGATGTTTCAAGATATTTTACAATATTTTTAGGTATGAAAATGTTATTCAATTTAATGTCTTTATATTTATATTCTCCAAATGGATCAAAATATTCCACAAAATTATATTTAGGATCATTATAATAACAGACCCAATGAGTCCCAGGTCCTGTAGATATATCTAAATTAATAATTCCACTTTCAAATTTCTTAATCTTTTTAGGTAATAAATCTGATGTAAATACACCTCTGAATCCTTTTACATCTTTCATATTTTGTTCTATCGTTTTATTGGATATACCTCGTAATTCTGAAGAACTCCCTTTCCAGAATGTTTTTTTTTAAGGTGTGAACCTTTCGGTTTACAACCTGATCCAGTTACTTTACTTAAAGCTTTATTCACACCAAAACTAGCAGCACCAGATAAAGCACCAGTACCAAGAGCAGCTAAGATAGGGATCAAAAAGGGTAAAATACCTCCGTTTTTCTTTAATTGTGTCTTACTTATAGTTATTCGTTTACCATTTTTAATTTGAGTAATTTGAGTTTTTGTTAAATACATATCATGATTAGCACTTCTAGTTTTATCAATTTGCAATGTAATTTCTTCACCTTTCTTAACTGCTGATTTTAATTTGTTTTTCTGACCTTCACTCAAATAAATTCTTGATACAATATAATTACTCATTTATTAAGATAGAAACTTTGAATAATATTGTTTTACTTGCTCATTAGTCATTTTACCCTCTTTCAATAATAAATCTAGTATTTGAACTACTTGGTTATATACTTTCTTATTTTTAGTTCCCTTACATATTTTATCTTTTTTTTTTTTTTTTTGAAGATGACAATCCGATTTTTGGCGTAAATGTGACAAGGATGGAAGTCAGATAATTTTTGAAAACTTGAAAATTTTCATCGTCCTGGAGCGGGACTCGAACCCGCGTCTCCCAGAAAACGCCTAGGTATGCTAACCACTACACCACCCAGAACGACCAAGTTTCAAGTTTCCGATCAATTTGAATTTAACCATCACAGGATTCGCCAGTCGAAGCAACCGGCATTCATGTTTAGCGAATCTGGAGGTTAATAATCCTATCCCGTGATTGCCCGGAGAAGCAGATAAATCATGAAAGAAATACGGGATTACGCCATATAATACAAATTTTGAAGATGACAATCCGATTTTTGGCGTAAATGTGACAAGGATGGGAAGTCAGATAATTTTTGAAAACTTGAAAATTTTCATCGTCCTGGAGCGGGACTCGAACCCGCGTCTCCCAGAAAACGCCTAGGTATGCTAACCACTACACCACCCAGAACGACCAAGTTTCAAGTTTCCGATCAATTTGAATTTAACCATCACAGGATTCGCCAGTCGAAGCAACCGGCATTCATGTTTAGCGAATCTGGAGGTTAATAATCCTATCCCGTGATTGCCCGGAGAAGCAGATAAATCATGAAAGAAATACGGGATTACGCCATATAATACAAATTTTGAAGATGACAATCCGATTTTTGGCGTAATCCTTGTCACATTTACGCCAAAAATCGGATTGTCATCTTCAAAATTTGTATTATATGGCGTAATCCCGTATTTCTTTCATGATTTATCTGCTTCTCCGGGCAATCACGGGATAGGATTATTAACCTCCAGATTCGCTAAACATGAATGCCGGTTGCTTCGACTGGCGAATCCTGTGATGGTTAAATTCAAATTGTTCGGAAACTTGAAACTTGGTCGTTCTGGGTGGTGTAGTGGTTAGCATACCTAGGCGTTTTCTGGGAGACGCGGGTTCGAGTCCCGCTCCAGGACGATGAAAATTTTCAAGTTTTCAAAAATTATCTGACTTCCCATCCTTGTCACATTTACGCCAAAAATCGGATTGTCATCTTCAAAATTTGTATTATATGGCGTAATCCCGTATTTCTTTCAATATTTTATCTGTTAATTTATCTAAAATATTAAGACCCTCACCCATATAGTAATTCCCCATTTTGAGAGCTTCTAATGCTCTAATATATTTTCGCACCTCAGCCATTTTATAATCGAAACGATCAATTTTTTTCTGTAATTTTTTCTTTTTTTCTTCATCTTTAGCATTATTAAGTGCTTTTACTTGAGGACCTTTTAGACGTCCGATTTCACTGTTTTTTTCATTTGCTTGATTTATTATTTCATCAATCTCTTCATCAGATTTATTAACTAATTCTGAAGGTAAATCAAATCCTAACTTTTTTAATAACTGATACATTCAAGTTTTTGTTTAAGTTAATTTTATGAATTCCTGCTTCTCTCTCATACATTTCTTTAGCATCTGAAATAGGTTCTTCAACATCTTCTAAGGCAGGAAATCTTGAAGATTCTGCAATTGGTTGAAATGAAAGTTCTTCAATTGCATTTTGAATAGCTTTTAAATTTTCTTTTCTAGATACATCTTGATATTCTAATTTTTCAACTATAGGTTTGTGAAATTTTGTGATTGCCTCTTCATATCCTAAATCTTCTAATTGCTTTTCCTTATTTCGTTTTCTTAGTTCAGCATTTACTTTTGCTAATTTTAATAAATCTTGTATCACTTTACTCATTTATTTAACTGAAAATTTGCTTCCAAGCAAATTATTTTACTTCCAAGCAAATTATTTTACTTATATAAATGGAAGATTTTGAACAAATTGAAGAATATTTATCTTTTGCTGAAATGGCATTATATCTAGCTGAATGTTATTTATCTCAAGGAATACCAGCTGAAGACTTATTATTTGAAGCTGAAATGTTTATTGAAGATGCTGAATTTCTATTAAATAAATATGATTAAGCCTTGCAGCATTAAAATAAAAGATTATTCCGAACCAGAAGAATTTATAGATCCAAATCAAAATCCAATGTTACCTATTCATCCTTTTAAACTTTTAATAACAGGATCTTCAGGATGTGGAAAAACAAATTTACTATTAAATTTAATATATGATCATTTAAATTTTGATGCATTATTCATATGTGCAAAAGATATTAACGAACCTAAATACTCTAAATTAAAAGAAAATTACTCAATGTTTGATGATATAGAAGAGGAAGACATTTTAAAAATAAAGGGAAAGAATAAAAATAAGTTATTAAAATTATTTAAAAAGTTTAAGAAAGAAACATTATTTAGTTCAGACATAAATGAATTTATTACTGTAGATGACTTAGATCCTTCATTAAAAAATCTAGTTGTTTTTGATGACTGTGTAAAAGAAAAAGATCAAAACGAAATTGAAAAATTTTTTATAAGAGGAAGGAAGAAAAATGCATCCATTATTTATTTATCACAGACCTATTATTCAACACCTATTGATATAAGAAAAAACTGTGATTACTTTATATTTTTTAAACTTCAGCACAGAGAAATTAAACAAATTATTAGAGAAATTGATGGTGATTTTAATATAGATCCTTATCAAAAAAGTATTAAAAAACCTTATGATTTCTTCATGTTAGATTTGAAAAATCCTCATATGAGATACAGACATAACTTTGATCCTATATAAATGGAAGAATATTTAGAAAAGAAAATGTATGTATACAGAAAAAGTTTTAATTACTATAATAAAATTAGTATATCACTATCAGTAGGCAAATTTATATTTAGTGCTTCAGGTTTATCAGCTTTTGCATTTATTCCTTTAGCAGCTCTTTCTTTAGGAGCAGGAGTCATTGAAGGTGTTGATAAAACTCTAAATATTTCAGAAAGAAAAGAAGAATATAAACAAGCTTACAAATTTTATAAACAGATATTAAATTTAATAAACGCTAATTCAGTTTCAGAACAGGATGCTTACATTAGAGAAGAAGATTTTATAAAAAATATTAAGTATTTTCCTTTAGAAAAATATGTAAAACAAACACAGCTAAATGGTTATAGATACGTAGTTAAAAAATAGATTTACAGATAAATAAATGATTCATATATTCAAAGAAATTAAAGGTACTGGTTATATAATAACAGGAGGTGATATAGTAGGATGGTTACAAGATAAATTAAATCCACCTGAAATGCATATACCAGGGTACCAGTATTGTGGCCCATTTACAAAATTAGAAAAGAGATTAAAAAGAGGTGATCCAGGAATTAACAGAGTTGATAAAGCTTGTAAAAAACATGACGTAGCTTATAGTAAAACTAAAGATACTAAACAGAGACATATTGCTGATCAAGAACTCTTAAACGATTTAGATTCAATTGAAAATACTACAAGTGGATTCTATCCATTAGGAGAGAAACAAGCTAGAGCTGTTATAAAACCAATTATAAAAGCAAAGAAAACATTTGGTTTAGGAATTTCATCCTATATAAATATGTATTGCTTAAAGTGCAAACAGAAAACTGAAACTAAAGATATTCAAGAAACAGTAGCTAAAAATGGTAGACCCATGGCAAAAGGAAAGTGTAAAGTTTGTGGATCTAAAAAGAGTGTTTTTTTAAAGACGTCGTGAAGCACCTTAAAAATATTTATTATACACCAGAAACTGGTTATTGTGGTATTAATGAATTACAAAGAAAAACTAAATTACCCAGGAAAGATATAGAAGAGTTTTTACATCAACAAGATGTATATACAAAACATAAACCACTTATTCATAGATTTAAAAGAAGAAGAATTTATGTTTCTCATGTCAATGACCAATTTCAAGCTGACCTTATAGATATGCAAGAATTTAAATCCTTTAATAATGACACAAATTATATTTTATCAGTGATTGATATATTCAGTAAATATGCTTGGACAATTCCGATTAAAAGAAAAACAGGTGAAGAGGTAACTAGAGCATTTAAAAAAATATTTAAAGAAAGAAAACCAGAAAAACTTCAAACAGATAAGGGTACAGAGTTTATAAATAAACAAACTCAAAAGTTATTCAAGGATGAAAATATTCACTGGTTTACAACTGAGAATATTGAGATTAAATGTGCTGTTATTGAAAGATTCAATATAACTTTAAAGACTAAAATGTGGAAGTATTTCACAGCAAATAATACTAGAAAGTGGTTAAATGTACTAGATAAATTAATTAAGAATTATAATAATTCTTATCATAGATCCATTAAAATGACACCTATAGAAGCAAGTAAGGAAGAAAATGAATTAAAAGTTTATAATAATTTGTATAAAGAAAAAGAGAAAAATAAACCAAAATATCAAAAAGGAGATAAAATAAGAATTTCAAAATATAAAAGAAAATTTAAGAAAGGTTATCTTCCAACATTTACAGAAGAAATATTTATAATTTCCGATATATTGAACACAGATCCTCCGACATATAAAATAAAAGATTTAAATAATGAAGAAATTACAGGAACATTTTATGAAAAGGAACTGGTTAAATATGATAAGAAAGATGAGGTTTATAAGATTGAAAAAATTATTAGAAGGAAAGGAAATAAATACTTAGTTAAATGGTTGGGATATCCTGATGAATTTAACAGTTGGGTTGTAATTTGAAAATTTTTTGCAAAACGCCCTTTCGGTGGAGGGTCTATGCTTCATTTTTTTTGTACCTGGCCAGCCAGGTGGGCGTTAACTCTTTCGACCCTCCACCGCACACACTCTCTACCATCAGATGTTATTCACGCATATGCTCTACCATGAACCCAACCTTTTTTTTTTAATCAAAGGGGGACAGGGAGCAGATTCGAACCAACGACCTTTTGCATGCAAGCTTAACACGGTACCACTCGGCCACTGCTGGCCGATAAATTCTTGCTTGAAACATATATTTACGTTTCAAGCAAGAGAAACTTGGCGATGATCCAAAGTTGTTACGTAACGAAGAACTGCTTCTTTCCGAGGACATAATCGCGCGCCGCGAGAGAGTATTTTGGCAACTGTTCAACTCTGGTTATGTAAACATTTTCGCTCGCAGCTTATCAGTAATGACTACATCTAAGCAGAAAGAGATTTAATTGCTTGTGCTACCATCTATATGTGAAAGAAAAAACTGAAAATAATTAGAACAACTGAATACTGACGAATACGATATTAAAAGAAAGTTTTTAATAAAATGATATCTAATAAATGGATAATGATATTGAAGAAGCGAATTACTTTTCTTATTCAGAAGAAGAACAAATTGAAATTCCTGAAAATTTTAAAAAAGTAATGAAACAAATAAAAAGAATGAAATATGATGAAGAGGAAGACTGTTATTATATAGATTATAATAAATATTTAAAAAGTAGATATGTTAGTAGAATAAGATATTTTAATCAGTTTAAAAGAAAAAATAACCTTAAATTTAATAAGGAAGCAGAAGATTTATTTTTAAAATTATTGGATTTTATGTACTATGAGAAAAATTTAAAATATGTATATTTTATTAAAAAAATTTGTGACTATTATAATATATCAAATGATATTAAAATTAATATAAATCCAAAAAATGAAAAGATCTGGGAAGACTTTAAAGCAGCAAGCTTTTCAGTTTAAAGCAAAGTATTTATAAAATTTGTTTCCTAATAAATGGAGAACAAAACATGCAAAAGTTGTAAACAAACAAAACCTATTGATGAATTTTACATTCAACGTCTTAAAGGTTACGTTTATAGACAGCACTATTGCAAGACTTGTGATTCCAAAAGAAAGTACCAAAAGAGAATTTGCGACTGTGGAAGAGAATACACTGTAACTCATTATGAAAGACATTTAAGAAGTAATTATCATAATAAACGTGTGCAACCTGTTTTTTAAAATCCCTTTATAAATTTACATCCCAATAAATGGAGTTAAAAAATCTGAAGCCTGTTATTGTGCATCTTAAAAGTGCTCTGAATGCTATTAGTGTTCAGAAACTTAGAAATGCTTTAAAAAGATTAAATATCAAAAAACGAAATGTAAAAAAAGATGATTTAATTAAATCGTTGATAAAATATATTAGAAATACAGGTGATTATAAGTCTGTTTTAGCAGATATCCTTGGATTAGATACATCAGAATATTTAGATCGAAAAAGAAAAATATTTATTAATCATCCAGAGAGAAGAAATAGAATTAAAAAATTATTTGATTCTTTTAATTTAAAATTCAAAGATAACAAATTGAAACCAAGAAAAGAAAAGAAAATTAAAACAGCTGTAAATCTTGAAAAATTATTTAAACCTGATTATGAAATTATTGAAACAAAAGGAAAATATATTAAAAAATATATGGTACATAGAAAGAATTATAGAGTAGCTGGAGTAAACATTAAACCTGAACAATATTTCAATATTTTACAATATATATTTAGAAAAGCAATTGGTAAAATTCAAGGTAAAGTAGATATAATTGTATATAATCCTAAACTGAATAAACCATTTCATGATAAAATGATGTATACTAAGGATGCCTATGAGCTATATATTTATAAATTATCTGATCAAATTGAATATAAGGAATTAGAAATAACTGATTGTATATTTGATTTTAATGTAATTGAATTACCTTCAGGAGGTAAACATATAAAGATAATTAATGATTAAACAATAGAAAATAAAAGAAGTATCTGTCAGATAAAAAATGATGATAACATATGTTTAGCTAGATCAATTGTAACTGCTCTATCTATTCAAAATCCTAAGCTATTATGTGATAAATTGAATCATAATGAATTATCAAAAAATGATATTAGATACATCAAAATGGGTAGAGTTTTACAAAAATCATTAGCCGTAAAATTACATGAACTATGCAATATTCCATTAGAAATATGTTGCTTAGAAGAGGTTAAAATATTTGAAGAATTCTTAGATATTCAGATAAATATATTTTGCAGAGAGAATTTTAATGAACGTATATATAGTGGTAAATATAAATCTACATGTATTTACATATTGAAAAATAGAAATCATTTCGATGTAATTACTTCTGTTAAAGGATTTTTAGGAAAAGAGAATTACTGTGATTATTGTCAAATAAGCTATAAAAGATCAGATCAACACAGATGTCCTCTCAAATGTGATAGATGTTTTAAAACAGATAGTAACTGTAATGGTGAAGAGATATTTTGTAAAAAATGTAATCGATTATTTAAAGGTGAGGAGTGTTTTGATAACCACAAAAGAAAAAATAAGAAAGGTGTTAGTGTATGTAAATGTCTATGGAAATGTTTAAAATGTAAAAGAATTATTAATCAATATGAGAGAAAACCCAAAGAGCATGTATGTGGTGAAAAGAGATGTAAAAATTGTTGGAAATATGTATTACATGATCATAAATGCTATATGAAATGTAAAGATGCTAAAGGTGGTAAATGTGAAAATGATTGTCCTAAGTTAACAAGAAATCGAAAAGATTGGTGTGAAAAATGTAGATATGAATATACTGAGAAATATATATTCTTTGATGTTGAAACTAAACAAGAAACAGGAACTCATGAAGTTAATCTAGTTGTATGTCAAATGTATGATGGTAGTGAAAAGATATTTGAAAATGAAAATGATTTTTGTAATTGGTTATTTCAACAAAAACATTTTGGATATACTGTACTAGCTCATTATGGTAAAGGCTTTGATTTTCAATTCTTAGCTAAATACTGTTTTAAAAACAAAATAGAAGTGTTTACTATATATAATGGAAAAAACCCCATTAAAAAGAGGCATCTGGATATAATATAAGATTCATAGATTCAATCAATTTTACTATGATTCCATTAAGAGATTTTCCAAAAACATTTGGGTTAGAAGAGATGGCAAAAGGTTATTTTCCTCATTATTTTAATAAAGAATGTAATCAAAATTACATAGGTAAATACCCTGAAAAACATTACTATGGATGTGATTCTATGAAATCTGAAGAGAGAAATGAATTCTTAAAATGGTATGAAACTGTTAAAAACGATACGTTTGATTTTCAAAAAGAATTTGTTAAATACTGTAGATCAGATGTAGATATTTTAAGAAGAGGATGTTTAGAATTGAGAAGATTATTCTTAGAAATCGCAAATATCGATCCATTTAAATATGTAACTCTAGCAGGTGTATGCATGAGTATTTATAGATATAAATTCTTAAAAAAAGGTACAATTGCCATAGATGATGATACAATTCAAAAAGACAAATATAGTAAAAAATCAATTGCTTGGTTAGATTATCTGTCTAAAAAGAATAATATCAATATTCAACATGCATTAAATGGTGGAGAGAAAAAATTAAAATTAGGTAAGAAAATTTATAAAGTAGATGGATTTTATGAAAACACAGTGTTTCAATTTCATGGGTGTCACTGGCATGGATGTAATAGATGTTATAGAGAATCAACTATAAATGAACAGAATCAGATATGTATGAAAGACTTATATAAAAGAACTAAGAGGATTCAAAAGAAGATTTTAAAAGCTGGATATGAATTAATTGTTATATGGGAATGTGATTTTAATAATAATAAAGAAATTAAAAAATATATAAAAAATGAATGGAATAGAGATTTCGTGGAACCTTTAAATCCTAGAGATGCATTTTATGGGGGTAGGTGTGAGCCTACTAAATTGAAATATGAATTTAAAAATAATGAAAAAGGTAGATATATTGATGTATGTTCACTGTATCCAACTGTAAATTACTTTGATAATTATCCAATTGGTCATCCTGTTAAGATATTTAATCCTGAAAAATTTGTTAAAGAATGGTATGGTTTCATCAAATGTAAGGTCTTACCACCTAGAAATTTATATCATCCAGTGTTGCCAATTAAAGATGAAAAATTGATGTTTGCTCTTTGTAAATCATGTTCTAAAACTATCAAATGTAATCACTTTAAAACTGTTGTAGATAAAAAGAAATGTAAAGAATGCTTTGAAATTAGAAATAAGGAGTGTAATCATAAAAGAGACGAAAGATGTTTCACTAGTACATGGACTACTGATGAAATGAATTTAGCAATTAAAAAAAGATATAAAATTTTAAGAATATATGAGGTTTGGAATTTTGAAAATAAAACTGATGAACTATTTAGAGATTACGTTAAAATGTTTTTGAAAATCAAATTAGAAACAGATGATAAATGGTCTGAAAACTTTAAAAGTGAAAAAGAATATAAGAAGACAGTTTGCAAGAAATTAGATATAAAATTAGAAAAAATAGAAAAAAATCCAGGAATGAGATTTATAAGTAAGATATGTTTGAACTCATTATGGGGTAAGTTTGGACAGAGAAAAAATATGAAACAGACTAAATACGTAATGGATTTAGATGAATTTTATAAAATTATATTAGATGATAATCTCAAAGAACTAAATATGATATTTATGAATGATGACTGTGTAGAAATGACTTATAAAATGAAAGATGAATATGTTAAAAATAACTTCAATACTAACGTTTATATAGCAGCTTTCACCACTAGTTCTGCTAGAATTAGATTATATAAAATGCTTGATAAATTACGTGAAAAAGTGATTTATAAAGACACAGATAGTGTTGTGTATATAGATGATGGAACTAATAAAATCAAAACAGGATGCATGTTAGGAGAATGGACAGATGAATTGAGAGAGGACAAATATATGAAATCCTGGATAGCTGGTGCACCAAAAGACTATGGATACATACTAAATGATGGAACTGTAAAAGGTAAAGTTAAAGGATTTAAAATGAGCTATGAGAATGAAAATATTTTGAATTTCAATGATAGAATGAAAGTAATAACAGGTGAATCAGATTACTTAGAAATATCAAATAATCAGTTTAAGATACAAAAAGATAGAAATATAGCTGTAGATACACTGAACAAGAAATACATGTTTGGATTTGATAAAAGAAGAATTCTAGATGATTTGAATACTGTACCTTTTGGATATGTATTTAAAAAAGTGAGTAAATATAAACAATGAATGATATAATTGTGATTATAAATATTCAAGGATTTGTACTCCCAAATCGTAAGATAGCAAGAGAGATAAGTTGGGTACACTCAAAACTGAATATTGGTGAAACAATATCAGTGTTCACACCTGACTGCAAATTAGATGAACAAGAATTGAATATCGTACGTAAGTGTGTTTTAGATGTACATGGACTGAGATTTAAAAGATATCCAAATAGCAAAGAACTATGGATTAATAATTGTGAGGTAAAGAACTATATTAAAAACCTGTATCATATTTATGGTGGTACATTTGCATATAAAGGAGGAGTAATGGAAAAAGAGATGCTTGAAGATATTCCATCTGTTGATTTAGATATACCTAAATGTCCAAGAGTTTTAGACCCCGGATGCTCTATGTATAGATGTATGCATTATAAGAATTATATTTCAAAAAATGAAAACTTATAAATGGATTTAATGGGTGACCTTAGAGCTCTATACTGTTCTTCAGATAAAAAATATAGTAACGAAATATCTCAATTCGCTCATTTTTGTGATGACTTGATTCATATGTATAGAGATAATTACAAGTTTTCAGATATTCTAACTATAGTTTATAAATATTTAAAAAAGGTAAAAAGAATAATTGATAAAAAAGAAAAAAACGAGGAAATTAAAAACAAAGGATTAGAAATTTTAAATGAGTTTGTAAGTTATTGTAATTTACAGTTCTCATCACATGTATTCAAAAGCCTTTAAAAAAATAAAACCTTATAAATGGATGAGTTCAATAGCATCAGATTATTTACAGAAACACAGAAATTAAAAGATTTGAATCCTGGAGATTATAAATTGATGTCACTGAAAAAAATCCAAACGAAATTCGGAGATACAACTATTGCAAAAATAGAAGTCAATGATGAAGAAAAAGAATATTATCTTAGAAAATGTCACGGAAAACTATCTGACAGTGCAATTAAAAAAATTAATAAAGGTAATTATATATTCAGATTCAGAGGTAAAATTGATAATCTATATTATGATTATGAATTAGTAAAAACTTAAAAAAACGAATTCTATTAAAATGAAAGTTCACTTCGATCCTAATGTTGTTGTCATATATGTAGGAAATGAAAAGGTATATGGGAAACATATGCAGTTGATCGAGAGAGGTTCAAAAGAAGAATTACCGAAACAGAAAATAAAATAGGACATATCTTTAAAGAGAAATGAAGTACTACATAACGAAACCTTATATTATTGAATTCGTTTAAATCTTTGTAATATTTTTAATTAAATCTTGAATTTGTTTAATCTTCCTAAATTTTTAATCTTTCTATAAGGGGTATCCATTTTGGGTACCCCTTTTTTTAATGCATTTTTAAAAAGGACTTTGCAAAGTAGTTTGTTTTACAACTTTTCTATTGATCACTAAATCCATCATTTCATCACTTTCAAAGCTATTCAAAGCTCAAAATGATTGCAATTGTTCAAAAAGTCGTCAAATATCATCAAAAATGCGTGTTTTTATGATGTCTGTTTTTATGAAAAAACAGAGTAAAAACTTCAATTTTCAAAAATCTGATGTTTTTGACTATTTTATGCCCAAAAATCAATGATTTTTAATGAAAATAAGGTGTTTTTGATCATAAAAAGCCTTAAAATGTTCGTGATTATTGAGGTCTGAAAAATCAAAAAATGCCTGATTTTGAGGTTTTTATGTGATTTTGGTGTGTGCCATAGTACCCCCTATATACTACTTCCATGCGGTGGGAAGAATGATTCAGCGACTCCAAGTACTAGGAATTTTACGTAGTTGCTATGGAAATCGTCGGTCCGCTATGGACGACGGAAAGCATCGAGTAAGCTATGAAAATCGTCGGTCTGCTACGGACGACGGAAAATGTTGAGCATGCAATGGAAATCGAAAATCTCAGTGAAATAACGTTATTAAACATATGTGTACTGTTTATTTTTGTGTTTTCAAGATTCTAACACTTGTTAAATATTTTCGGAAATGTTTCTTGGATGTTGAAATTCCTCGTTTTTAATATCTTCGGTAATAGTGAAAAGGTGCGACTTCGTTTTTTTTTTTTTGGGGGGGGGGGGGTTTAAAGAATTTTTTCTAATGAAATGCATGCTACCCTATTTCTAATACTTCTTCAAAACTAATTAATAGAGAGCCATCGTTTTCGCCCCTTTTATTAAATGAAATTAAATTTCTAGATCGGTATTTATTCCGTCCGTGGTGGAATCTGTGCCGTTTCCGTGTCCCGTAAAAAAGTTTCACGGCAGAATGAGCAACTCAGTATCGGTTTTTCGCTTTCATTTATTTCGTGGATTCGCGGAATTCCGCTTTTTCTGTCATCAATTGGGTAATTCTTGAGATCAATGTAAACTGAAAAGAAGCTGTGTTTTGGGGGAAGGGAGGGGTCTTTTCCGTCTGGGAACGATATTTCATCTTTCAAAACTTTCGAAAACGGAAGTTAAACGGAGTAAAGATTTCCCTTCATAATCCTAATATATTTTTCTCGTGATTTTTCTTGTGCTCAGTATTGTTATTGAGTTCCTTTCTATGCTGCAACTTTGCTACCTGGGCTCTATTCCCTACATACCAAAAGTTTCCTATCAACTCAAAAATGCACTCAGGAGGATGAGCTTTGGTGTCGGCATAAGGTCTCCGGCATCTTTATATACGATGCTTAAAGTCTCCGGCATCTTATATACCCCTCTTCTCAATGAGGCAGGTGTTTATGCAATCCCATTACAATATCTGGACGGCTCCAGGCGACACTACATCGGAATGACCAAACGTTTGTTTGGAATTAGAATCAATGAACATAAAAGGGATACAAAAAACGGTAAAATAACCACTGCCCTATCAAGAGCTCAAGTCCGCTGATCCTATGTGGAATGATATCAAGAAATTCGCTTCATATTCCACACCTAAATCTACTGCCATTCGCGAAATCTTGACCAGCAGCGAGGCTTGTAATGATAGCGTCTCTCTCGAGTTGCCACGCATTTGGAATCAATTCTTCAAATAATGCTGTGTTTTCTACCACAGTACTGCGCGCATGTCCAGAAAATGCACCACGGCAATGTTATACCCCAACCAATGTGACCTCGTTTTTTCGAATGTCTGATCACATTTGCGCCTATTCATTTATTGTCTAGTCAAGTCACCCCGTTCAAATTGTTGAAGTGTACCGTTATCCTGTTTGCAGTTAGCTGTCTACTTTCCTTGAAAAGTCATGTGGTTGATGTGCGAAAGCTTGCAAACCTTGATTTTATCTACGCAAATAAATTCGGTTAACTAGTATAGTTGTACTATCTTATATTAAGTTTCATTTTAATGCATAAATATTTGTATTTATGCATTAAAATGAAAGATTTCGCCGGCAATCGCAATCTTCGTTCGCGCGACGTTCCCTCTACCCTGTGTTGTTGTTAAATGTCGGTAATTTTATACTTTGGATACAGTGATGTGCTCCAGTTTAATTTTAAAAACATAAATAAATTTCACTGGATCCCAAAACATGTGCTTTTTAAGTTAAACAAATTCAGTGCCATCTCAAAAATAATGAAGGCATTATTGAGTTGTTTTCCTGGCTCTCAAGTGGAAAATTCCTTTAGTATGATGGGGGATGTACTTGAAAAGAATCCAGCAACATGAAAATTGAAACATTTTCATCTGTTCAAACCATGAAATATAAGCTACTGAATCAGGATAAGTCAGCCTTGGAATTTTTAAAGAAAAAGGATTATTTGCATGATCCTGTAAATAGAGATGTGTGCCAAAATATGAAATCATCATATTCAGTATATAAGAAAGAATTACAAGATAAGAAAGAAGAAATGAGAAGAGAAGGAAAGGAGCTAAATATCTATAATAACTTAAGCAGCAAATTAAAATCAAATGAATTGGTTCAAGAGAAAGAAAACTCTAGCCGGCTAATTCATAAAAGAAGGTTAGAATAAATTGTTAGACAGAAAGAACTTAAGAAAATGAAATTTCATTAGTTGTGAATGACTTTTATTATTTATCTACAAAATGTCTAACGTTTTCGCAAGCATTTATCATATTTCTTCATTAATAATTTTGTGTCAAATCAAGAGTGAACATTTATTCTTCATCAAACTGTTATTATCAAGAAACATGTCTGAAGTTTTTCAAACCTACAAGATTTCATTTCCATACAACATTGTTATCTTATAAAGACATTTGATTAAAGACATTGTTCTGTACTAAGGTGTGTGATTTTCTATGCATATGACCTAATCAGCAATTTTTTTACTTACATTATATTGTACTATATATTTAATTTTCTTGAAACAAAATACATGCATTAAATCTATTTAGTTGGCAGGCATGTGGCCAATACCTAAATGTCATGGTTGTATACATTAGAGAGTGAAATGCAAGATTCAACACTATTACCCCCCCCGGCACGTGGAAGTTCAGCTTTTCCTATCACTTCCTACTTTTATTATGCCTGTATAATATAACAGAGATAGGAATTCAGCACCAATGTGCGCCAGAACCCCAGTGCACTGTCGTCTTCGTCGGGACTTCGGCACAGTAAGTTCTCCATGTACACCGTTCTGCTTGATGCTGGATTAGGTCATGCGGTGTGGAGAAAGATTCAGAGACTCCAAGTACTGCGGATTTTACGTAGTTACTATGGAAATCGTCGGTCCGCTATAGAAGACGGAAAATATCAAGTACGCTTTAGAAATCGTCGGTCCGCTATGGAAGACGGAAAATATCAAGTACGCTTTGGAAATCGTCGGTCGGCTATGAACGACGGAAAACATGGAGTATGCTATGGAAATCGTCAGTCTTCTAGAGACGGATGATGGAAAACATTGAGTATGCTGTGGAAATCGCCGGCCAGCTACGGACGACGGAAAACATAGAGTTTACTATGGAAATCGAAAATCTCAGTGAAATAACGTTATTAAAGATCTGTGTAAAGTTTATTTTCATGTTTTCAAAATCCTAACACTTGTTAATAAGTTCTAAAGACCACCGTGAGATACTCTTTGTCTGTGTAGGCACTTATTACATTTACAGAGATGCCAACAACTACGGAATCTCCGTAGTTCCTATGGAAAAAGCTCTTGTACTACGGAATACGGAAAACCGTGATTTTTCTACGGAAAATTAACGGAAGTTATTAATTTTTATTTTGCTTGTTCCCCTTCCCAACGCAACGGCGGCCACTTGACGCTCCGTCATGCTTGCGATGCTGCCAGCACTTGCAGTTCTGCCTCTCGAAGCTGCTCGGATCTTAGATCGAGCCGCCGATACTCGAGAGTGTGGCTTTGCCCTGAGTCATTCTAAGTGAAAACCCTCCCTCCCCAGCACGCAACATTCTGGGGACTTTGAGCGTAGCTCGCTTTGGTGTTTGACGTGGGCGGAGTTCGGTCTGAAGCTCTTTTGCAGTGCAGCAGCAAGCTGTTGAAAATCGTTTGGTGCAGAACCTGAGTGTCATTGCCTGGCATCGGAGTTTTTTTTAAAATCGTGCGTCGACCATTCATGTCAGTAATTAATATTTTGAAGTTTTTCTTGCGTTGCAGAAAAATATGCTTGCATTTCGTTGGAGAGTTCGCCAAAATGCGTAATAACGTGTATAGTACGCATCGAAATTCGACCAACGCGTAAAAATATGCGTCGTGAATTTTTCGCGATTCGTAGAAATACACGTCGTGAAGCGTGTAAAGTACGCATCAACACGTAAAAATACGCATCGAGCAACACGTAAAATGCACAGCAACGCGCAAAAACACATCAAGAAACGCGTAAAATTACACATCGAGAAACGCGTAAAATTACACATCGAAGAATTTTACCAACGCGTAAAAATACGCATCGGGACAGCATTTCGCCTTTCAAAAACGGAAGTGAACGAAATAAGGATTTCTTCCGTAAGCGTAATTTCGTTTTCCTACAATGTTGCCTCTGTCCAATATTGTTGTTATACATAATTTTATTCCATAAATCTTTGTATTTCACTTTGAAAATGGAGGGAAATTTCCGACAACGGCAATTCGACGGCGCAAAAATTCCCGTGTAATCTTCGGCTTCGAGGAAGTTCTGCTTTTTCGTTGTAATTTGGGTTATTCTTGAGATCGATGCATAACTGAACAGAAATTTTGGGGCAATTGGTAATGGTGAAGGATGCTTTCCGCCTGAAACTTTCGAAAACGGAAATTTCGTCTTTCAACACTTTCGGAAACAGTGAAGATTTCTCCCGTAATTGTAATTTTATTTTTCACGCGATGTTTCCTCTGCCTAGTATTGTTGTTAAATTTCATTTTATTTCGTAAATATTTGTATTTCACCTTGAATATGGAAGGGAAATGTCCGAAAACGGAAGTCGGGCGTAGCAAGGGTTTCTTCCGTAACTGTAATTTTTTTCCCCAACGATATGTTCCCCCAAAAAAGGTTTGCATTTCAGCTTGATAAAGGAGGTAGAGCCTGAAAATGAAAGTGACGAAACGTAGCTGGAAAATTTGTAAGAATTGATGCATGATATTCAAAAGCATTCATATTCTCCAGTTACACTACCTTTTATCTAAAATAGTGAAAGCTATCATGCATTCATGGTCCTCAAACTGAAAGTTCTTTCAGCATGATGGATAAAATTGTCATGGCATCCAAGGGGTTTGTGAAGCCTACTGTCGTAGCTGATGGTGATGTTGAGCTTAATTTTTCAAATAACAGTTTTTCAAAAAAGAAAAATCAGGAAGTACACAACTGGTAAGAGTAAAAACAAGAATGTTTTAAAGCAAAATCATTTTAAACAAAAATGATCTTTCTAAGTTCTATACATCTGTCGGAAAATTTCACTTTGAAGAATGTTCTTATATTCAAGAAAAGATACTGATCTATGATGAATTCTTAAAACATGCAGAAGTAGTAGATCCTTCACTTAGAGCCATAACATCATTTACTTCTGTATTACACATAGTCAAACGCCTTCCATTTATAATAATTGAAAATGAACTTGATATACTGGAAGCGGAATTCCTTGTTATCAAGCTGACAAATTAGAGACCATAGCAGTAACAGATAGAATAGATGTCACTTGGTCAGAAATCTCAAAATTAAGAGGCTTTAATGGAACGGTTAAATATACTATTCTCTCGAAAGTAATGTTTGCAATACTAGTAGTTCCACACTCGAATGCTGTGAGTAAGAGAGATTTTAGTTCAGTGCAAAAATATCAAGCCCGTTTCCAATCTAATTTAGGTATAGAAACTGTAGAAGCACTTCTTATTGCAAAAATGAATATGTTCTCTGGGCAAGTGTGTTATGAAAAAATAATTTCTTCTGAGGAACTCAAATCTGCAAAACACTTTACAGCGAAATTACTAAAGAAAGCTGTTTAATCAATTGTTTGTTGTGAAAAAAAAGTGTATCAGTCATGGTGTATATTATTTTCCATGTGAAAATTTTGGAATATTTTGATACAGATTTTCATGTATATAAATGAATAAGTAAGTAAAAAAAATGCTAATTAAATTAAATGAGTTGTTTTCCTCGGCTAAAATCATTCTTTTTGGTATGACTGCTGCAAAATGGCCAAAACTACTGAAAATTTGTACGAGTACTACTGAAAAAGGTTGGCATCTCTGCATTTACTGCAGAATTCGTATTGGTGTTTGAGGAAAACTAGAAAAAGAAAAAATATTAGCCCCACTTAGTGTTTCTCAACTTCAGAAGCGGGCCTATGTCCCTAATAATGTTAAATAAAGCAGAAGAAAACGGTAGGTTTGAAAAGAAAAAAAATGTGGACATTGAAAATGGTCAGGTATTTTTTAAGGAATCAAAAACAAAAAATGTCCGATATCGTGACTTGTGTGTGTGTGTGGGGGGGGGGGGGCAGCGAGAAAAAAAAAGGGAAATTCTGTGTGTAGGTATCCAAAAGATAGAATTTTCTTCCTGACTTTTATGGATAGTGTTTCAAAATCTAGTAAATTATACATAAGATAATGGACTTCTTCATTAATCTTTCCCTTGTTTTGTCGAAGTGCATATAAAAATTCGTGTGTAACTATTGCAAAACAAGATATACAGTTTTAGCTCTGTGTGGACATTTTATATTGTATCACAAACTAACATCAGAAAAATCTTCCTGATTATTATGTAGTGTCCTGGATTTTTTTTTTTTTTTTGGCAAACTTCTGTTTTTTGGTAAATTTAGTTGGCAGCTATCGTAGTGACAAATTTAGGAAAAGTGGCAAAGTTAGAAAATTCGTAAGAATTGATGCATAGTGTTAAAAAGTATTGATATTCTCGAAGTTCCATTTACCTAAAATAGTGCAAGCTTTGATCAGTAGAAAGAAAAATTAAGCAATGGATGCCATGCAGCTACAGAGTCAACAAAAGACAAATATAGCTACAGAACTTGTGAAAAAGCCATGTTTGTTCACAAGAGGAAACTTGAGCTGATGTCTAGCAAGTTAAACAATAAAAAAACCAAAAACTATTTGAAGCAGCGTCTTTTAAAACTATTATATTTTGTTTTGAATTCAGTAAATTTATATTTTGAATACAGGGTGCTCCAGTTTAATATTTATATTAATAAAATACAGCAAACAATTCAGTCTTGCTCATGCTGCATTATATTGACTATTATGCCACGCGTTCAGATTTTTTTTCACCTGGTTAAAAAGTTCAGCTTTTTTTTTCTTCATCAGCCTCATGTATGTATTATCTAAGAAAGACATCTCTTAGACCTCTCAGTGGTTGTGGCTCTGGGGACGCTCAGCCCCCTTCCTGGAAGACGGCTGTTGTTGTAAATGCTGAATTTTTATTTTCTGTGGTTTATAAAAATTACTCTTGTGCTTCATTATCAGCATAAATACCATATTTATTTGTGTAATGAACTTTTTTTTTAACAAAGTGAAATTGAAGTGACCATACAGTATAACAATAAATTGCAAAAAAAAAAACCCTTCTCAGTGTGAATCTGTAGAAACAGTTGCACCAATGATTCTCAACCACACAGATACAGGGCTTGTTGGTGTTAAGAGTCAGGAAAGGGAGAAATGTCCCCCTTTTTTTTTGAAGAAATTTCTCTCCCACCTCCTCAATTGAGAAAAGAAGGGGGGGGGGAGAGAAAAAATGGAAGTGTGGACGTGTAGTTGCGCAGAAGGGATAACTCTATTTGTAACTTGATAAGGGACTACATAAGATGTGAAACTGCTCTTTAGGAACTTCTATGTAGTTAATTGCCTGCAAAGAACTTAATGTTGAGGGAAGCATATGTGAGTGGAAGTTAAATATGCATCTGTCTAGGTGGTGGAAAATAGTGCTCAAAAGAAATCTTTATGAGATAGAGAGCTTTTCACTTTTTCCTATCCATTGTTTTGGGGTCAGTAGCAGTGGTTTTATGATGCCTGTGTGTGGCAGGGGGGTTTGGCTGTTTACTACAGCAAGAAGAGGCTGTCTCCGAGCACCAGTGAGTGAGAATGCGTGATGAAAGACGGAGAAAAATTGAAACTGAAGAAAGGGAGTAGAAAGAATCAAAATACGACATCAGTAACTCCTCAATGCTGTTATGCAGATCCACAGAAAGGACCAGAATAATAAAATAAAATAATTAAATGCACTGCTCAGAAGAATCGGGAGAGAAAGAGATATTGTAAAGAAAATCATGCTCGACTCACGTTGGTGAGCATAAAATACACTATGGCTGGAAATAAAGTATACCAAAAGGTGGCAGCCATGATATTCCGCAGCCCAGTTTTCACAGGCAGTATGGTGCTTTGTGGTTAAAGGAATATACACCATTGGTCTATGTGCATAAAGGACACCTTGGTAAATATGATTACGGATAGTTTGAGATGACACTTTTTGTGCTGTTGATACGAGACGCTCTTGCTGGAACTGAGCAGCATTTTGCTACTTGTACCGATGGGCTGTTAACAATAGATAATGGTTGTACCTTGCTGTAGGTGTTTGTGGACAAGCTTGACCTTGCCTTTATCGAACACTTGCCGTATTCTGGAATCGTGTCCATAGTCAGGAAATGACTTTGTGACATTCCAATGGCTTCTGCTACCATTCTCTGTGTCTGACCTACTTCCAGCCTGCCAACAGCTCTTCACGCCATTGATTCCGGTAAATCATTCTGCTGTGACATAATTGAAACCGAACTTCAAGAAACCAAATGTCACGATAAACGTGGCAGAATAAAAGACCACCCGAAAAACCTTCGTTTTCATGCATTCTGATGTCACAGGCACTAATTTGCTTAAGGATATGCATGATTCAGCTGTTTACGTCACACTCATGTTTTGCACTTTTCGGCAAGATGTCTCACTGCATAATATCGCCAAAATCACACGTTTCCGAAATTATTTTGAGCAGTATAGTTCATCCATCAATAAAGAACCTACGACTCAACTACAATAAAATAAATTCAGAGAATGTGATTTTTTTACGCTTTCCAACCGTAGGTTGAAGAAGCGTATATGCTCCAGCTTTGTCCGTCCATCCGTTCGCACGATAACTCACGTGAAAATAGTTCGATTTCGACGAAATTTTAGTATGTCGTAGGGGACCACCTGGGGACGAACCCTATTGAAAATGGGCGAAGCAGGGTCAAAGGTCAGGACATAGGAGCGGGATCCATTCCATTGCTCTTATGCTTCATAACTTGCGTAAAAATTGTTCGATTTCGATGAAATTTTAGTATGTGGTAGGGAACCACTGGGGACGATCCCTATTGACAATGGGTGAAATAGGGTCAAAGGTCAGGACATAGGAGCTGAATCCATTCCATTGCCTTTATGCGCCATAACTTAAGTGAAAATGGTTCGATTTCGATGAAATTCTAGTATGTGGTAGGGAACCACCTGGTCACGAGCCCTATTAAAAATGGGCGGAATGGGGTCAAAGGTCAGGACATAAAAGCAGGATCCATTCCATTGCCTTTATGCGTCATAACATGCGTAAATATGGTTCGATTTCGATGAAATTTTAGTATGTGGTAGGGAACCACCTGGGTCCGCGTAGCTCAGTTGGGAGAGCGACTTACTCCGGATTCGATTGCCATCGCGGACAAACTTGTGTTTTGCCGCCCCGGTGGCGCAGTGGTCTAAGGCGTTGGCCTCTGATCATTCGTCCGTAAGGGGTCCGGGTTCGAATCCCGGTCGGGCATGGATGTTGTGTTTGTCTTACGGCACTGGCTCTCCCTTCCCTGGAACCAGTGACCCTAAATTAGGGACGGGCGACTGCTTATAGCCCATTGAGTTGCTCACGGTGGTCGTTAAAACCTCCAATCAAAAAAAAAAAAAGAACAACCACCTGGGCACAAACGCTATTGAAAATAGGCGAAATGGGGTCAAAATTCAGGCAGGGCATAAGAGCGGGATACATTCCATTGCCCTTATGCGTCATAACTTGCGTAAAAATGGTTCGATTTTGATGAAATTTTAGTATGTG
Organism: Macrothele yani; assembly: GCA_039090855.1. Lineage (NCBI taxonomy): Eukaryota > Metazoa > Arthropoda > Arachnida > Araneae > Macrothelidae > Macrothele > Macrothele yani. Next base: position 194,893,479 of record CM076990.1, read on the forward strand.
GTAGGGAGCCACTGGGGACGAACCCTATTGAAAATGTGCGAAATGGGGTCAAAGGTCAGGACACTGGAGTGGGATCCATTCCATTGCCCTTGTGCATCATAACTTACCTAAAATGCTTGGATTGCGACAAAACAGGTGTTGTTCCGAGGTATAGTGAACCGGTTCTGTTGAATATCAACGAAATGGGGTCAAAGGTCATTGCACAAAAGCCAGATTTATTCCACAGCCATTTTTCTCATAACTTGCGTAAAACTGCTTCTATTGCGACAAAACTTTATCATGTTGTTCCGGAGGTACAGTGAACCGGTTCTGTTGAATATCATCGAAATGGGGTCAAAGGTCAGGACACAGGAGCGAGATTTATTCCACAGCCCTTATCCACATAACTTGAGTAATAATTTCTGGTATGTTGGAAAGCGTATCATAATCAATGCATTGCATAATTTTACTAACTTGTTAAATATATTTCAAGACGGTTCAGTTTTTTTCAGCCCCTCGTTTTTTTTATATTTTGTATTTTATTTTATTGTCTTTCCTTTTTGAAAGGGAAAAAATTATTGGCTAGTGAAGTAAATTAACAAAGGGAGTGAAAAAATAAAGAGAAACTTCCATCAGTATTTGTGGAAAACGTTAGTTTGTAGTGTAACACTGAGTGCCACCATAATGACCCTTCAGCCCTTCCTGGGTCTGGGTCTGGGTCTTAGCAACAGCCCTGAGATCCCCCCAACACACACAAATGAAAAAAAGATATCCTTGTTGAAAAGCAGTATAGGTACAGGACAAATAAATTACAGACTGTTACTTACGTCATTAACATACGGGAGAGGGGCATGAGAATTTCTTTCCCAAGTGTTGAAACGACCTCATCAGTGGCGGCTCGTGATTGGAAAAATAGGTGAAGAGGTACAAGAGCAATATGAAAAGATATATACTGTTTACAATGAAAATCCCTTAATGAGGACTTACTGATTTTTTGTATATTAAATCAATTTTTCTTCCTTTTGAAGCTGCAAATTTGTCGATTATGTCGTCATAAGATGGTTAGATGGTTGTTTCTTCCTGAGCATCAATAAAATGTCTTCCTCAATAAAAATATTTGCCAGAGAAGCAATTCTATCTCGGGAACTAGTGTTTCTCGAGAAAGTTTGTATTCTTTTAAGAAAACTTCTTTCCACTGGCACACTTGTAGATGGAATTGTTAAAATGAGAAAAACCAATTTATAATCTTCTGTAAAAATGTCTTTGTTTCCGTGAAACACTGGAAAGAGTTCTTGAGTCAATATATTCCTTAATTTTTCATCAACATATACAAGACTCAGTTCATTTTTAACACGCTGGTGTTTAGTAAATATGTTTCAGTAAAAATGTTGATTTTCAAGAGCGCGAGAGGGAAAGCATGCATTAAATTATTCGAATTTGGTTGTGTCAGCAAGTCAGACAAATTGAAGTTTCTTACAGTCTTGAAATCTTATATCCATTTCCATAAGAATGTGGCCCAAAATTTCAAAATACAATTGTTTATAATTTTGAAAAATTGTTTCCTGTGTAAGAGCAGCATATTTCCGTCAGTGGCGGCTCGTGACTACATCTACAGGGGGTTCACAATTAATAATTTGCAGTTTTTAAGATACACTGTGTCACACACTTGTGTGTTGTTGCAATATTCATATAATTTAGGCGCTGCTATACCTTGATGTAATGTATTAATTTGATACGAAATGTTATTATAGATATTACTGTACTTCCTGAGCATCAATAAAAACTTAATAATAAATGATTACTTTATTGATCATACTTTTTATAATATGCTAATTGTTCTTTTTACTGAAACAATTATTTTCATTTAATTTTAAAGTAGTAAAATAAACGCAAAACAGAAAGCATGTTTTAAGTGTTAAATATTTAGATAGTTAGACATAAGGCCTCATGCTCTCAATTATTAGATTAGATTATTAAACACACAGAAAAAGGAAAATAATCAAAGCTGCTGCATGTGATGGTAAGGTCTAGTATTTACTTACACAAATTTACTTGGATGGTAGCTTACACAAATATTTTCTTTAAGTACAGTTTTTGTAAACAAAGTCCATCCTTCTGTCTTTTCTTGACACAAAAAACATCAGTAACTCTTTCATTGAAATTATGGATGTTAAAAATCCTTTCCTTCTCGGTTGCAAGCATGGCTAAAGCTGTAAGCCTCTCTTGACACATCGCAGACCGCAAAAATGTCTTTATCCGCTTTAGAGTTGAAAAACACCTTTCAGCTTTAGTAGTCGTTATTGGTATTGTTGCAATAATTAATAACAGTTTATAACTTTTAGAAAACGATGACAATAAGTTGTTTTCAATAAAAAACTGTAAATGACTAACAGCAACACGCATGTTTCTGAAATCAGTTCTTTTGTAAATGATTTCAAGCTCTGTCTTGAGGCGATTTTTTTCAAAAAATGAATACACTATTACTGTATCTTCAAGCAATTTCTCGGGGAATTTCTGTTCAAATTCTTCAAACTTTTGTGATTCAAAAAGAGATACAGCTGAGCAAGACGTTGTGAATGAAAATCTTGTTTTTATTTGCGTTGTAATAATGTCACAGGTTTCCATGGCAGCCATTCTTCTACTTAAGTAAAAATCTGCACGCCTCGATCGGTTGGGTGCATTTTCTGGGTATTGATTAACCAGCTCTGTCACTTTGTCCATGTTGCCTCTTTCCTTAACAATGGCTTTGACGAAGTGCTCAACATTGGCTTTAGTTCTCACAGCATCAGTGTTAGTTAACTGTAATTGGTTTTACAAAATATCCACATGTGGCATTAATCTGTGAAAAACAGAAAGCCAAAATATGAACTTATTATCTCTAAGGAGATGAGCTAGAGCACCAGCTTTAATTATGGTGGTTGGTTGCTTAGAGGTTGATTGGATTTCCTCCATACATTCAATTAATTTCTCTCTGTACTCAAAAACAGTATTAACAGTTCTGCTCTTAAAATTCCACCTAGTAGCTGACGCCCGAGGTATTCGTTTGCCAACTATCTTGTCCAAAACAGACACTCTCTGAGGGAAATTCGAAAAATACTTTGTTATATCACTTAAGTCCGAAAAAAAATTCTGACATCTTGGTTTTGGCTTGTTGCTTGAGCTACAATCAAATTCAACTGATGAGCGTAACAGTGAACGAAAAAAGCATGTTTATAGGTTTGTTGCACTAGGGTCTGCACGCCAGCATGGTGCCCACTCATTACATTCGCACCGTCATAGCTTTGAGATACGAGTTTTTCTGGATTTCGCACAACATAATCTAAAATGGTACAAATACATTTGGCTATAGATTCTGCCTCGTGCCCTTCAGGGTTATTGAATTTCCAAAATTTTTTAACTGGTTGGCCATTAGCTAAAACATAGCGGAAAACTATAACTAACTGAAATACAGACGAGGCGTCTGATGTTTCGTCCGCAATCAAAGAAACATACTGTGCAGTTTTTATTTCTTCTATTATATTTTCTTGACATACAAAAAGCATATAATCTAACAATTCATTTTGAATTTCTTTCGAGATACCTTTAAAGACAGTAGCGGTACTCAAGTGTTCTTTCAAAGATGAGTCAAGTTCTGCAGAAAAGTTTACAAGCTCTTTAAATATGCCAGGATTTAAGGAATCGTCATCCTCACGATGACCTCGAAGGGCCAACTCAAATGCACCGCCAAATTTAATACAGTCTATAAGCTTAGAAAGGACATACTTATTTTTAGTCACTTGTTCATTGTGCTTTTTTAATATTTTGTCGATAAGCAGTGTCAAGCTGCTGACGAACGTCAACCTTTCCCAGCAAATTGAAATCCAATGTAGCACTTAAGTGTTCATGAGAACTTGTGTGTTTTTTAATTTTTTGTGTCAAATGAGCTAAGTCACAAACGCCGTTTTTCACCCAAGTAGGATCGTCCTTTTCACGGGAAAATAACCAACAAGGAAAACAAAGTATTTAGTTTGTTTGTTCACAACCACAAAGCCAAGGAATTTTTTCGTATAGCTCTTCTTTAAATTATCTTTTAAAAGTTCTAGATTTTAATGTCGATGTTTGATTTATATTAAGTCAGGGCGTTGGCCTTCCACTCTCTTTTATTGCTATTTTAACTTCTATGGGTAAATTGCCGAACGCTACTTCCTTTAAATTCCTAACTGAGTACTTACAGGTACTTTCCATTACTGTACAGTAAATAAAAACAACAGTTCACACACACTACAATAGATAAACTGTAATAAGTGTAATTTCAACTAAAACTTTATCACCAAAAAATAATCGAAACTGGAAAATCCTAAACACAAATGTAACACGCGCGCAAAGGTTAGGAGCACCCCCATCAACTACAGCCGTGCAACAACTGAGCTGAGCTGTGTCACAGGCAGCTCATCGGTATTCTCCGTTAAACCGCTTGTAGACATGTTCCCCCCTACCGCGAGCAAATGGACTCGCCCGTCTGTCGCATATCTCGTGTGTCCAGTATCGAGAGCGGCACACTTTACCAGTATCGAGAGCGGCACACTTTAATGACGCGCCGGCTCCTAGCCACCGGCGCGTCATTACACTTAACCTCACTTTGCGCGCTCTACGCTGTTTTTCATTGTCCGCTCTTTAAAACTTACTGAAGATAAGCCATTTAGTACAGCGTCAATAAAGATGTATTATTTATATCTTATAATTATTTTTCTATTTTTTATAGGGGGTTCACGTGCTCTTATGGACGAGCCGCTACTGATTCCCGTGCTTATTTCTGTGATTTTGCTAGCTTTTGCAAACTGTGTTTCAAATACCTCATCGTTCCTTTTATGGCTTAAAATTTCACGAGGTTTTCTTTTTTTTTTAATTTGAGTTACACAGTAGTTTATGTTTAGTTATTTTATCTTCAAAAGTTCGAATAATAGATCGGTGGAGCCAAAAATGTAAATTCGAAAGTGTTCATATCATTGTTCGCTATTAGTCAGAAATCCGAACACTTCCTTCAATTTATCCCAATCTTCAACAACTACACTTACTAATTTCTAAGTGCCGCCCCGGTGGCGCAGTGGTCTAAGGCGCCGGCCTCTGATCATTCGTCCGTAAGGGGTCCGGGTTCGAATCCCGGTCTGGCATGGATGTTGTGTTTGTCTTACAGCACTGGCTCTCTCCCTTCCCTGGAATCAGTGACACTAAATTAGGGACGGGCGACTGCTTATAGCCCATTGAGTTGCTCACGGTAGTCGTTAAACCTCCAACCAAAAAAAAAAAAAAAACTTCTAAGTGCAGGACTATCGGTTATGGTTGGTCTGCATCCTGCGGTTGTTGATATAAGTGTATAAGACCGCTTCGCAGAATGCTGAACAAACGAAGCAATTCCACTGAGGCTTGCAAAAAGTATTCGACACTTAGAAATTTTAGAAAAACTCTGGTGTAATACAAGATTCAAACGATGAACTTAAGCAATGAACAAAAGGCCGCCCGGTGGCGCAGTGGTCTAAGCGATGGCCTCTGATCATTCGTCCGAACGGGGTCCGGGATCGAATCTCGGTGAGGCATGGGTGTTGTGTTTGTCTTACGGCACTGGCTCTCTCCCTTCCCTGGAACCAGTGACCCTAAATTAGGGACGGGCGACTGCTTATAGTCCATTGAGTTGCTCACGGCGGTCGTTAAACCTTCAATAAAAAAAAATGAACAAAAGCAGCTTGAGTAGCTTTATCCTTGACTTTTTTTTCTGTAGCCCATTTAAGTGTCCAGACATATACTTGCCCCATCGTAACATTGTCCTATTTATTTGTGTTGGTAATCAGACTTCCAAAATTTTGTCTAGCATTTTGTATAAAGCTCCTGACGCTCTATCTTCACTCACATCATGGAAACCCAAAAATCCCTCAACCAAATACACCTTCCGAATCAACAATAAAAAATTATTTCATTTCTGATGTGATCTTTTATATATTTAGAAATACATTCAATTAATTCATTTTGAATAGTTTTTTTATCCTTTCGTGTTGATTTTCAATTTTTTTTTCATTGGAGGTTTAACGACCACCGTAAGCAACTCAATGTGCTATAAGCAGTCGCCCGTCCCTAATTTAAGGTCACTGATTCCAGGGAGTCGCCCCGGTGGCGCAGTGGTCTAAGCGATGGCCTCTGATCATTCGTCCGAAAGGGGTCCGGGTTCGAATCCCGGTGAGGCATGGATGCTGTGTTTGTCTTACGGCACTGGCTCTCTCCCTTCCCTGGAACCAATGACCCTAAATTAGGGACGGGCGACTGCTTATAGCCCATTGAGTTGCTCACGGTGGTCGTTAAACCTCCAATAAAAAAAAAAAAATTCCAGGGAAGGGAGAGAGCCAGTGCCGTAAGACAAACACAACATCCATTCCTCACCGGGATTCGAACCCGGACCCCGTTCGGACGAATGATCAGAGGCCATCGCTTAGACCACTGCGCCACCGGGCTGCTGATTTTCAATTTCTAAAGAAATTCTTATATTAACAATGAAAGTAATTCAATGAAATTTCCACGATTTGTCGAGTCCATGTTTTCGTCATGGCCACGGAATGCTAGTTCTTGTTTGCTCAAATACAGTTTGGACTAATACTGCATCAATCACTGTCTGCAGGAAAAGTCTATTTAAGCGAACGTTTTCGTTAAAATGCATTTTCAAAAGCCTAGCATTTCTTCCTCAGGGCATCCGCAATGTGTTTTTATTTTTTTCAAAATTCCTTAACAATAATTCGTATTTCAGGTGTTTGCTAGGACCACGATGTTTATGAAGTGACCGTGTTATGCTTAATAAATCTGAAAATCCGTCTTTATGCCACGACGAATGTTTATTAGTAAAAATTCGGCAGGGCCAAAAAAAAAATTAACGCAGAAGTGCTGCAAATCTATTTATATTCAGTAAAACAATAATTTTTAATATTAATATTATTAGATTTACCGCTCTTCTTGATTTCTTTCTTGGCAGCAATTGTCAGTGAATCCGTCGGTCGTCCTTGAAGCAAAATGTCTCTTTTATCTTCTTTCCACCGATTAAATTGAGTTCGCAATAAATTACAATGTCGTCCACAGGATGCATACTAAAAACTATTACTATCAGTTAAATTGTACACAAACCTAAAATATCAGTTAAACCTTTCAACAAATAATCACAAAGCACGAAAGAACAAATTCCTTTCGGAAAATAATGTACCACAGCACCAAAAGGAAAAAGCCCTATTTGATTGCAAGGTAACCTGGTAGTCCGCCCGCTCCACCGTGATCTCTCACAACTTCACGCTCAAAAACTGAGAGATGCAGAGCTAAGGTGCCCGAAGCTGAAACACTTCACTTGAGCGAGCAGATTGGGGAGGGTGACGTCACGGTTACCATGACAACTCGGCCGAAAATGCAGACTTCCAAACATTCCCATTTCGGCTCTTGGATTGGAGGTTTAACGACCACCGTGAGCAACTCAGTGGGCTATTAGCCGTCGCTCGTCCCTAATTTAGGGTCACTGGTTCCAGGGAAGGGAGGGAGCCAGTGCCGTAAGACAACCACATTGTCCATGCCTCACCGTGATTCGAACCCGGACCCCTTTCGGACGAATGATCAGAGGCCATTGCTTAGACCACTGCGCCACCGGGGCGGCCATTTCGGTTCTTCCCTTGCACTCTTTTGCGTATAAGGTTTGTTTTCCGTATTGAGTGCGCCATGTGAATTAATATCTATTCAAAATTTTGAGTATTTTGGAACTGAATAAAGGCAAAAAAGAATATATTATAAAGAATTACTGAATAAAACTTTATTTTAAGTTGATTAGGTTAAAAGGCACTTCACCTACTTCACCTGAAAAACCGCCACTGTCAGATACTTATTTTTAAATGTAGCCTTTCTTCTATGATAAGCTATTTTGTGCAAAGTAAGCGCCGCAGATACTTACATTTGAGGCAAGTCTCTGTTCTTCCTTTCCTTACACAATTTTTGCTGTACAAATTATTTTCAAAAATAACTCCACTTTTTTTTTTTTATTGGAGGTTTAACGACCACCGTGAGCAACTCAATGGGCTATAAGCAGTCGCCCGTCCCTAATTTAGGGTCACTGGCTCCAGGGAAGGGAGAGAGCCAGTGCCGTAAGACAAACACAACATCCATGCCTCACCGGGATTCGAACACGGACCCCGTTCGGACGAATTATCAGAGGCCATCGCTTAGACCACTGCGCCACCGGGGCGGCTAACTCCACTTTCAAGGTACTTCCTGTTATTTTCAAATTCTGAAATGGAGCCTGCGCCATGACCACGATCATACACCGTGCCTAAAACATAACACGTCTTCGTTTAAATTCCCGCGCCGCCCCGGTGGCGCAGTGGTCTAAGGCGTTGGCCTCTGATCATTCGTCCGAAGGGGTCCGGGTTCGAATCCCGGTGAGGCATGGATGTTGTGTTTGTCTTACGGCACTGGCTCTCTCCCTTCCCTGGAACCAGTGACCCTAAATTAGGGACGGGCGACTGCTTATAGCCCATTGAGTTGCTCACGGTAGTCGTTAAACCTCCAATCAAAAAAAAAAAAAATTCCCGCTCTTTTCACAGTAAGCAACACGAATTTAGTTTCCCGCTCCCCTCACAGTAAAAAAGAGGAAAGCGAATGCGATCGCAGCGCCATATACCAAGGGAACAAATTTCGGTATCTACGCCAATCATTAGGAAAGCTAGGCGCTCGGCACACTTTACCTTCTAGACGCTATACTTTGGGCCAGGCCGACCATGGCTGGACGCCTAAAATATAACTTAAACTTCCTCTACTACCGCAATTAATAATGCCACAAAATCTAGGGATTTGGGCTTCAAATTTTTATAAACACCGTTACTCCGGAGTCCGGCCTCTAACGATCCGACTTTACACATTAACTGCAGGACATCCAGCTATGATTGCTTGTCAGGAACTTGCACGGACTGTTGTCACTTCATCTAAACTTCTCGATGATGGCACGTGCTACATCCTGACAATTTTTGATCCTGATTGGCGCGATCTTCTGCACTTACTTTTGAAAGTGGAAATGGCAACCTTACAGATATTGTTTTTGTAGTTTTAGGTAAGGCTCAGCGAGACGTAACTAGCGCCACTATATTATGCGGCAAAGAATTACTACACAGAAGCCAACATTACAGGCTGATGCCGCAGGATGCCGAGCAGACTGAGTTAGACTGAGCATGCGTGTTTGTGTTCAAAGAATATAAACGCTTGTTTGTGTTGGCGTTTTGTTCAAAGGTTTTGTTGTTCTCATCTAGATCTGCGTTTATATTACAGCCATGAAATACACCCACTCCATTCCCATGAATAACAATTCATGGAATGGAGTGGATGAATAACAAGAACAAATTTGAAACCGTTTGAAACAAATATCCTGGAAAACCATTAAAACAACGTTTGCTGAAAAAAAAGCTATCGTTACGTTGAAAAAATTAATTTATCAATTATATGAAACTGACTTTTATGAAAAATACCTCGTAATATTGTAAAATGAAAGAGGGAAGCATTCGATTACACATTACATACCAAACAGACAGCTTTAAGCATATACTCGAACGTGACAAATTAGTCCGGTCGGTAGAGAGCTCAGCTATCACGCCAACGGCCCAGGTTCGAACCTACTCAGATACGAACGAATGTTTTTCAGATCTGTTGAGAAGATTTCCCCAGCGCAGTGCGTTTAATTTACAAACTTCGGAAGGGTAGAAAAAAAAAATTGTAGCTTTGGGAAACTGCGGTTGTCTTTGCTTTTTTTTTTTTTTTTTTTCTTTTTATTATTATGGCTACTACTGGGAAATTGGCGGACAGTGCTGGCCCAGCAAGACTGTTTTTGCTGGGTATCTAATGTTTACGTTTTGTGGGAACCCATTCCTTTGTTTTGCTACTGAAGCTTAGCTTCCTTTCCGTGAAATAGGCTTCCCGTCCCGTGTCTCCTACGCTTTTTGCGCCTGAATGTTAACTTTCCCGCAGAGCATCTGCTGCCGCATTACATGGTGGCGCTGCTGTCGCCTGTTTTACATTATCTCTACGAGAGTTGAGCTTCTTCACGCGAAGCGTTTATATTCTTTGATATAGTGGCGCTAGTTACGTCTCGCTGAGCCTTACCTTCTTATCAGTTAGATATTCTTTGGTTTTAGGTCTAGGCAGGTCACAAGTGTGTTCTAGTTCGGTAACTGGAAGCGTGGAAGGAGCAAATTGTGTTGTTGGCGATGCGTGGCTAGCAACTGCGAGCGTTTTTGTTTGTGCTTAGTGGGATTATTTTTCATTTTCGCTAAAAATATGTGCTCCTTGTCTGACGTCTATAAACTGAAAGGCTACAAAATCCACATAGTCACAGATGAAGGTGAATATGAGGGTATTGTAAAGAACTGTGCATCTAATGACCAAGTAACTTTGGAAAAAGGTAAGGAAGCAACTTACTTTTTTTTTTTTTTTTTTTTTGTCTTCGTAGATTGTGAGACCTCTAAACTAAGGACTGAAGTTGATCCGCATAATGTAAACAGGCCCATATATATAACATATAAAATAGAAATACAACATTCAAATGGTATAAAAACCTAAAAGGTTAAAACATGAAATTTGAAACCTAAGAAAGATTAAGTGAATGTACAGGACTGCGCCACAGCAGCAAGTCAAAGCAATTTCTCTATATACTGACATAACACTACAGGACAACAAACCAGGATGTACAAAATATATGAAAAAAAAAATGAGGCTTAACATTTTTATTATAAACCAAAACACACCAATGTCCAAGATGCACAAGTCAAAGAAAGTTTCCAAAACCAATTGAGCACTGACAAACCCCCAAAAAGAACATATAGTCAGAGTACCAACCTACAGGAAGGACAAGCTGCAATCGTCAGGGGAACACCAGCTCAAAATATGGCCTTTAAATTCACAGCAAAGGTAGGTAGAACTAACCAAATACTGTTGCAGTGTTCCCAAGGCCATGACAAATCGAGGAACACAAATTGGGATCCACACGCCATTTAACAAAAAGAGCCAGCTAACATAACCAATCTCTGTTAAAAGTGTAAAATAATGTAACTGTGTGACCAAAAGTTAGAAAAGGACGTTTGATAAATCTTCATCAACAAAAGACCCTTCAAGTTGTACTTAAGTATCCTGATTCATTAAATTTGTAGGGTCGTAATTAGTTGTCTCGTGTTTAAAATGGAATGAACTGAGAAATACTGAATAGCCTTAGCATCACATCTAGAAGTTGTTTAAGTAATTGAATAGTAAATCATGTAGAAAATTTATTGATGTTTAGTGAGCCAAAAAGTCTTTAATAAGACTGTGGAATCATTACATAACTAAAGACAATGATGGAATTGTGATATAATCAGGTTTCTGACTACTGATTTGGAAATGTTGGAGTCCCAATTTATGTAATCTCGAAAAATGTATCCTAGTTCAGTAAATTTACGACCCTACAGATTTAATGAACTAGGATACTTAAGTGCAACTTGACGGGTCTCTTGTTGCTGAAGATTTATTTACCCTCCTTTTATCTTTTGCTCACACAAAAATGTACACTATTTTATACTTCTAACCATGATTGACTATGTCAGCTGGCTCTTTTTGTGCAATGGCATGTGGATCCCAACTTGGCGCAGTGGTCTAAGGCGTTGGCCTCTGATCATTCGTCCGTAAGGGGTCCGGGTTCGAATCCCGGTCAGGCATGGATGTTGTGTTTGTCTTACGGCACTGGCTCTCTCCCTTCCCTGGAACCAGTGACTCTAAATTAGGGACGGGCGACTGCTTATAGCCCATTAAGTTGCTCACACGGTGGTCGTTAAACCTCCAATCAAAAAAAAAAAAAAAAAAAAAGATCCCAACTTTTGGTACCTTTGTATGTGTGGAGCTGGTGACCTTTGGACATGTGGTTCTATCAGGTGGGCTAATTTGTTTCACGTTCTTAGATGTGAATTGCTCTCTTGTTTCGTCATGACCTCGTTTTGTGTTCTTGTAATCGAATTGCTTTCTCATTTGTCATGGCCTTGGGAACACCACCACAGCAGTATTTGGTTAGTTCTACATACCTTTGCTGTGTATTAAAAGGCCATATTTCGGGCTGGTGTTCCCCTGACGATTATAGCTCGTCCTTCTCATCTCCCTGTGGGTTGACACTGATTATGTTCTTTTTGGGTTTTTTATTAGCGCTTAATTGTTTTTGGAAACTAATTTAGTTTGTTCATCTTGGACATTGGTGTGTGTTGGTTTGTTCCTCATTTCTTTCATATATTATTTTGTACATCCTGGTTTATTGTTCTGTAGTGTTATGTCGGTATATATACACTATCTACCAACAAGTAAGTGGACACTTGTGATAGCAAAGGAAAACGAAGTTTATTCACCTTCAATAGTTGGTGAACCCTCCACGAGCGGCGATTACAGTGCGACCCTCAATCAGGCGTTGTACGACAGCTGGCGGTATTTTCTTCCACGTGGCTTGGAGAAGACAGGCCAGTTCCTTCACCGATTTCGGACTGTGGGGGCACTCCTTAAGTCGACGCTCCAACTCGTCCCAGAGGTGCTCGATAGTTATAAGGTCCAGGCTCTGCACAAGCCAGTCCATTCGATTAACCCCATTGTCACCATACTAAGCCATGGTGGACCTCGCAATATTACTGGTGGCATTGTCATCCTGAAAGTAACATGGGTCTACCCGTAAAACTGCCACAATGTAGGAAGCGCATGGTCATCCAAAATGGTGAAGTAGGTCTCAGTGTTGAGTCTATCAGGAATTGCGGCCAAGGGTTTCGTGCCATACCAGGAGAAATACCCCCATAGCATAATTCGACCGCCGCCGAACTTCACAGTTGGCATAATACATTCCGGCAGGAGGCGTTTTCCAGGCAGACGCCAAATCCAGACTCTGCCATCCGAACGGTAGCTCCAGAGAGCCTGTTTCCACTGTTCAACCATCCACTGTCTTTCTTTGTGCCACGTTAGCCGAGCAGCGCTATTGGACTTGGTGATCAAAGGCTTGTGGGCGGCAGCATGTCCATGATAACTGAGCAGATGGGCTTCCTTACGGAGGGTATTAATCGACAGAACATTCCTGGATGCCTGTAAAAACTCCTCGCGGATGTGGCCCATCGATTTGGTGCAGTTCTTCCAAATTTCTCTGACCAGCACCTGTTGGTCGCTAACTCCCAATTTTGTGGGTCTGCCGGGTCGGGGCACATTCCGACAGTCACCTCTCATCTTCCACTTGCCAATCACGTAAGCCACTGTCGATGTTGGGTACTTCAACTCGTTGGATATGTCACGTATGGATCGGCCATTTGTGTGATACCCGACGATTACACCTTTATCGAAATCGGAGAGCTCTGAACTGCGTGGCATCTTGCATGCGACTGGTTGCGTTGTTGTTTACCACACGATATTTAACGGAGGTGGCTGTGACGTGTATCAGGACCGCAGATATCGTCAATTGCCGGGGTGTCCAATTACTTGTTGGTAGATAGTATATATATGTGCATGGCTTTTATCGATTATGAAAAAGCCTTTGATTTGGTGAAACCATCAGCAGTTACAATGGCTCTGAAATCCTGCGGTATTGAAGATGCATACATTAATATTATTAATAACATCTATTAAAATGCAAGTGCAAAGATTCGGCTGTTTGAAAATACAACACACACAAAAATTGAAAAGGGAGTGAGACAAGGTGACACAATATCTCCAAAGCTCTTTAATGCCACATTGGAGGGTGTCTTTCAGTCGCTGAGCTGTGAAAACAAAGGGATAAAGATTAATGGAGATTAACCCACCTTCGTTTTGCTGATGACGTAGTCATTTTTGCAACTACCCCATCAGAGCTGCAGAGTATGATCCAGGAACTTGCTGTTGAGAGTAAAGAAGTGGGATTAAAAATGAACTTTCAGAAGACAAAAGTGATGCTCAGTGCTTTTATAAGAAATGAAGATTTATCGATCGATGGAGATAACAGACACACGTGTACGTTTATCTTGGACAGCAGATATCAAGTGAGGGTCACATTGATGAAGAAATTAATCGGCATATAAAACTTGCCTGGAGAGCTTTTGGAAGAAACAGCATAATTTTCAAGAGCAATATGCCATATGTCTTAAAAGCAAAGTGTTTGATCAATGCATCCTTCCAGTGCTTACGTATGGTGCAGAGACGTGGACCTTAACTAAAAGAGACATACAAAGGCTGCAGACAACTCAAAGCAGCATGGAGAGGTGCATGCTTGGTGTAACCAGGAGAGATAAGAAGAGGAACTCATGAATCTGAAAAATGACAAAAGTGGAAGACCTGATGAGAGTAAAATCTCCGAAATGGCAATGGGCTGGACATACTGCCAGAAGGGCAGACCATCGATGGACAGCCAAAATTTTAGATTGGATTCCAAGACACAGGAAAAGACCCAGAAGAAGACCACATGGGAGATGGGTGGATGAAATTCGAAAGTATGCAGGAGTGACATGGAGGAAACCGGCACAAGACAGATCGTTGTGGAGAAAACTTGGGGAGACCTTCGTCCAGCAGTGGATTGATAATGGTTGACAATGATGATATATATATATATATATATATATACACACACACACACACACAGGTGATGCGTAACATCACAGCCTCTCCTTGACAAATGTCAACCCCGCCTTCTCGTGGTACATCCTGTTCCCACTAAAGGGGCTCTGACGACCGCCAATAGCGGTATAACTATACCATCGGGATTAGAGGAAATGCTATCCCACACTCACCAACCCGCTTGGCCAGCGTGGTGAGTTATGGCCAAACCCCTCCAAAATGACTCCACAACTTAAATCTTGGCCCTCAGTCTCCGGCAGCTGGAATGTACCTGGCCAAGGCAGCGGCCAGTGTGACATGAAGGCAGAGGGTGCTAAGAATCCCCGGAGGACCGGACTAGGCTGCCATCTGATGCTGACCTTGGCGACGTATAACGGACGCTCCCTATCTTCTGATTCAAGGCTTCTTGAATTGGAAGAGGAACTACAAAGGACCAAGTGGGACATCGTCGGGCTAAGTGAGGTAAGGAGAAAAGGAGAAGATCTCATTGAACTGAAAAGTGGACATCCCTTCTACTACCGTGGGACAGATACTGGCAGAACTAGTGGTGTTGGATTTATAATAAACAAGAAACTGAAGGATAAAGTTGTAGAAGTTGAAAGTTCCTCTGACGGAGCTGCACGACTCGTTATCCAACTCTCGAGAAGATACCAGGCTCATATTATTCAAACTTATGCACCCACCACAAGTCATGCTGAAGAAGAAATTGAAGAATTTTATGAGGAAATTCGTGATCTAAATAATAAAGGTAAGCAGCACTTGAAGATAATTATGGGAGATTTCAATGCAAAAATAGGGCAACGGCAACAGAATGAAACTTCAGTAGGTAAATTTGGTCACGGCAACAGAAACCAGTGTGGAAATACTCTCGTAGAGTTTGCAGAGGCAGAAGGGTTTTTCATCTTGAACTCCTTTTTCAAGAAAAAGCCACACAGGAAATGGACATGGAGACATCCAAATGGGACGACAAGTGAAATTGATTTTATTATGTGTAACAAAAAAATCGTCATAGAAGACTGCAGTGTGCTAAACAAGTTCAATACAGGCAGTGACCATAGATTGGCGAGATGTAAGATGCACCTCAACACTAAACTCGAACGTAGCAAGCTCATAAGACAAACAAAATGTATTGACATAATCAACCTTAAAAAACACCATAATACCTTCAAATTGGAACTGAAGAACAGATTCTCTGCTTTAGAAGGCCTAACATCGGAAGAAGTGGATATTTCTGAAGTTAACAGAAAAGTAACCAAAGCTCTTGTGAAAACAGCAACAAAATTAGCTGGGTCTAAGAACAAATTGCATGTGAACAAATTATCAGGAAAAACCAAAATGTTGATGCAAAAAAGAAGAGTGATGAGGACAACTAAAGAAGATGTGACTTCCAAAGTGGAATATATAGAGCTATGCAAGACAGTACGAAAAAGTATCACTGAAGACGTAAGGAAATTCAACTGTGAAACTAGTAAGGAAAGCAATTGAAAACAACCAAAGCCTAAAGATAGTAAAGGGACATCTCAGTAAGGGGAAAAAACAGTTTATGGCACTGAGAAAAGAAGATGGTTCTGTAACAAGAAATAGAGGCGAAATTTTGACAAGAGTGAAAGATTTCTACTCCAAATTATATGAAAGGGATGATACATGTACTCCAGACATGAAAGGTACCAGTACCAGAGTTCTTCCAGTCCTCCCAGCAGAAGTTGCACATGCAATCAAGAACATGAAGCGGGGAAAAGCTCCAGGAGAAGATGGAATTACTGTAGACATCATACAAGAAGCAAGTGGAGAAATCGAAACAGTACTCGCCCAAATTTTCACTCGATGCCTTAATGAAGGGAAAATTCCTGAGGATTGGAACATCGCTACAATGATCTTGCTACATAAAAAAGGTGACATTGAGGATCTCAGGAACTACAGACCTATCAGCCTCCTATCAGTGGTTTATAAAATCTTCACTAAAGTTCTTTCACACCGCTTGAAGGTAACACTGGACATGGCTCAACCGAGAGAACAAGCTGGATTCAGGAGTGGCTACAGCACAATTGATCATATCCACGTACTGAGAGAACTAATTGAAAGAGCGAGGGAATATGAACTTCCATTGTGCATGGCTTTTATCGATTATGAAAAAGCCTTTGATTCGGTGAAACCATCAGCAGTTGCAATGGCTCTGAAATCCTGCGGTATTGAAGATGCATACATTAATATTATTAATAACATCTATGAAAATGCAATTGCAAAGATTTTGGCTGTTTGAAAATACAACACACATAAAAATCGGAAAAGGAGTGAGACAAGGTGACACCATATCTCCGAAGCTCTTTAATGCCACATTGGAAAATGTCTTTCAATCACTGAACTGGGAAAACAAAGGGATAAAGATTAATGGAGATTATCTAACCCACCTTCGTTCTGCTGATGACATAGTCATTTTTGCAACTACCCCATCAGAGCTACAGAGTATGATCCAGGAACTTGCTGACAAGAGTAAAGAAGTGGGATTAAAAATGAACTTTCAGAAGACAAAAGTGTTGTACAATGCTTTTACAAGAAATGAAGATTTATCGATTGATGGAGAAAAGCTGGAGATAACAGACACGTACGTTTATCTTGGACAGCAGATATCAAGTGAGGGTCACATTGGTGAGGAAATTAATCGGCGTACAAAACTTGCCTGGAGAGCTTTTGGAAGAAACAGCATAATTTTCAAGAGCAATATGCCATTATGGCATATTAAAAGAAAAGTGTTTGATCAATGCATCCTTCCAGTGCTTACGTATGGCGCAGAGACGTGGACCTTAACTAAAAGAGACATACAAAGGCTGCAGACAACTCAAAGAAGCATGGAGAGGTGCATGCTTGGTATAACCAGGAGAGATAAGAAGAGGAACTCGTGGATCCGAAAAATGACGAGAGTGGAAGACATCATGATCAGAGTTAAATCCCTGAAATGGCAATGGGCTGGACATACTGCCAGAAGGACAGACCATAGATGGACAGCCGAAATTTTAGATTGGATTCCAAGGGACAGGAAAAGACCCAGAAAAAGACCACATGGGAGATGGGTGGATGAAATTCGTAAATATGCGGGAGTGACATGGAGGAGACTGGCACAAGACAGACCGTTGTGGAGGAAACTTGGGGAGACCTTCGTCCAGCAGTGGATTGATAATGGTTGACAATGATGATGATGATGATGCCATTATGTCTTAAAAGAAAAGTGTTTGATCAATGCATCCTTCCAGTGCTTACGTATGGTGCAGAGACGTGGACCTTAGCTAAAAGAGACATAGAAAGGCTGCAGACAACTCAAAGAAGAATGGAGAGGTGCATGCTTGGTGTAACCAGGAGAGATAAGAAGAGGAACACGTGGATCCGAAAAATGACAAGAGTGGAAGACATCATGATCAGAGTTAAATCCCTGAAATGGCAATGGGCTGGACATACTGCCAGAAGAACAGACCATTGATGGACAGCCGAAATTTTAGATTGGATTCCAAGGGACAGGAAAAGACACAGAAGAAGACCACATGGAAGATGGATGGATGAAATTCGAAAGTATGCGGGAGTGGCATGGAGGAGACTGGCACAAGACAGACCGTTGTATTGGAAACTTTGGGAGACCTTCGTCCAGCAGTGGATTGATAATGGTTGACAATGATGATGACACACACACACACACACACACACACACACACACACACTGTATATATAATGTGTCACCTTGTCTTATTCTCTTTCCAATTTTTATTGGAGCTTTGTTATCCTTAAATATCCGAACCTGTGCACTTGCATTCCACAGACCTGTTTGTAATCCTGGTGTAGCCCGGAATTCTGGGTTTTTGTCACATTCCAAACCCGTAAATCCAGGTTTTTAAGTTTTAGAAGAATTTGAGATGCTTCGGACATTTCTAAAAATGCTACAAAATGGTAACTGAACTTCAGGTTCCATTTTCTTTGGGAATTACAGTGTTTGATTAAAAACACTGCATGTCCGTGCGAATGGTGAATGTAGAAGATTTGTGACACCTTGTGCATTTCTTTTGTTATTAAACAAGCTCTCAAGATAACAGCCTGCTGAAAGGAAGGCTTCTTTTCATTGTTTTGAAAGTTCAAATAATATAAAAGTAGTTAGAAATTATATTTTCTAACTACTTTTAGAAATTGAATGGAATCCACTGTAGGCTTCAAGTTCAAGTAAAACTGGTCTACATAGACTGCTCAATTAACATATAATATGAAGTGCAAACTTTGATTTTTAAGATGCAATGCCTGCCTGAAGGATTTTGCACAGTGAAAGAAAATTGAGTACAAGAAAAGATGTGAAGTTTAACTGCACAATCACTAAGGCCTATTTGTTGTGTAGCTAGTTTATATGTGCGTATTATACATTATATGTATATTGGCACTGAGCTGAGAGTTTCAGGGTTTCTTGTGTCACCTCACAATCACCCCTGATTCCACATAGATGTCATTAATAGTGCTAATGTATGCATCTTCAATACCGCAAGCTTTCAAAGTCATTGTAACTGCTGATGGTTTCACGGAATCTAAGGCCTTTTCACAATCAATAAAAATAAAAGCTATGCCTAATGGGAGTTCATATTTCCTTGTACTTTCAATTAGTTCTCTCAGCACATGGACAGGGTTCATTCTAGGCATTTTTTGCAGGGCGGCGCTCCCTGCCCGCCCTCGCGCTAAATTTATGCGCCTTACTGCCATTTAATTAAACAAAAAATTCTGCTCTAAAATGAAAACTGCACATTGTGCGTGCAGACCTGACCTAATAAATCCTACCATGTTGTGAAACCAAAATTGCGCACCAACTGCATATTAACCCCTCGTCTACGTGTAGAAAATTGTAAAAGTTAGTTAAGATTCGTGGAAGAAGGGAACTGATAAGATACAATCATTGTTTCTTATGCCCTTAGGGAAGGAAGGAGGAGTGAGGTTTAGGGCAAAAGGACCTGCTGAACTACTGGGGGGGGGGGGATTTTGTACAAATTACTGACAGAAGAGGTAACCAGCAGGGCGCGATTTCACAGATTAGCAACTAGCAAATAGCTAGTGAAAAATCAAATTTGCTAGTGAAAAAAAATCGCAGTAGCAAATATTGCTAGTAAGGTAATTTCTTTATTTAAAGTAACCAAAAATCATTATTAATCCACGAAGTTTACATAAGTTTCTATTATCACTTGTTAAAACAGCGACGATCAGCGATTCTCTTTCGCCAATTTCCTTTCGACACTTAATACCCATCCTCCCCATATCTTTCATCCCTTCCAAACTGTCGTAGAAGCGCATTGAAACTCCTCTCCATCGTGCCCTCATTGGTCTATTACAGAAACTGAACGTGACGTCGGCAATGGTTGCTGTGGCAACCCAGAGCTCTGGGATGGATCTGTTGTTTGACCACCTGCTCTGCCACCCTCCCTTCTTTTGCCCCACGAACGTTGTCCTCAACTTCTGTCGTACCCTAAGCCAAGCGATCGCCTTTATTGCGTGGCATAGATAGACGTTTTTTACGAAACATGTTCGTGGAAGGGGTAAACGATTACGGAAGAAACTTTTGCTTCGTCTGACTTCTGGTTTTGGAAATTTTCCTTGTATTTTCAAGCTGAAATACAAATATTTATCCAGTAAAATGTTAATGAGCAATAATACTTGACAGAGGCAACATCGTGAGAAAAAAAAGTTATGATTACGGAAAAAATCCGAATTCCGTCGACCTTTCGTTTTCTAGTTTCGTAAAGATGGAATTCCAATAATAACGAAAAAAGCCGGAATTCCTTGAATTCGCGGAAGAATCTCATGCCTGAAGATTACAGAAAAATTTTGCAGCAGCCAACTTCCGTTTTTGCAAATTGTTCTCCATAGTTTCTAGCTAAAATGCAAACATTTATGCAATAAAATTATATTTAACAAGAAAAGCGGACACAAAGACAACATTGAGAGAACAATTTGCGATTATGGCAAAATTTTCTTACTCCGTTGCACTACTGTGTTCGAAAGTTTTGAAGCACGAAATTTCGTCTCCAGATGGAAGACTACCCCCCCTTCTCCCAAATATCGATCTTCAGAATGATCTAACTGATGACAAAAAAATAAAAATAAAAAATCAAGCGGGATTCTGCGAATCCCTGTAAAAATCTCGTGTATATCATAAAAATAATAGCAAAAGAAAAATGTATAGAATCCGTAGTTTTGATAGTGAGTTCCGTAGTCAGACAACTAATTCCGTAGAAACTACGGCTTTGTGTGGTAGTTGGCAGATATGAAGTGTGTAGAAGTTTAGCAGAAATTTGTGCGATACTTCCACTTAGTACTGCATGTTGTGAGGTGGGATTCAGTTTTTTAAAAAGAATACAAGGGGATTGGAGGAACAATTTGTCTGTTGAAACTTTAAATGCTCTGATGACAATTGAAATACTGTAGAAGGGCCATAAGAAGAGATTTTTAATCCACGGTCAGCAGTTATAAAGTGGTATGATGACAAAGTCAGACACCCTGAGTGTAAACCGTATGGGAAGAAATCTGAATTAGAATGTCAGTGAAATATATTCATGTGGTATGGTAATTTGTTAGAAATTAAAAATAAAGACAGTCACTAAACTTATCTAAGATTCTATTCATTATTCAAAAAGGTAAGTCAAAATATTTATACACATATTTAAATTTCTGTGTAACTTTATTAGAAAATAAGTTACGATGTGATTTAGTTTTACTTGCTAGTCATGCAAATGTTTTGCTAGCAAACTATTTGGTCCCTTGCAAAATTTGCTAGTGAGCAAAAAAGATGAAATCTTGCCCTGGTGACCAGTATTTGCTCCCTCTACTCTCCTCCCCCTCCTACTCACTCTGTCTGTTTCCACCAGTAAGTGCTCTTGTCCTTCCTCTCCCCGTTTCCCTTCCTTCCTCCCTGAGCCCATACTACAGGAAATTTGGAAGATTCTAAACCTACCGAAGTTAGTGACCAGTATTCTAATTGTGACATGGAGGAGACTGGCACAAGACAGACCGTTGTGGAGGAAACTTGGGGAGACCTTCGTCCAGCAGTGGATTGATAATGGTTGACAATGATGATGATGATGATTCTAATTATAACCTTCAATCGATTCGGCACTGCAGCTGGTGCCGTAGATTACTTTGACCCTTGTTGTAGATTGCTTTCAGAAAGTTTCAAAAGTTTATATTATCTGTTTCATAAAAAATTCTGCACTATTTACTCAACTCTAGGACAGACGCAGCACAACATCACTACACCTGTCGCTGTTTCTTGGAAAGGTGTACAGACTTTTACATTAACATTCATTGTTTCTAGCTTTCCTTTCAATTTTTTTAAAGCAAAGGAAGGGAAATTTTTGTGCGATAATAACATTGGCGCTTCCAGACTAGACTTGTAGTTATATCGATAGATCAAGTAGCAATTGTTTTATTTCATTTTATTTTAATTTTACTAATGCTTAAAGCCAGTTTTGTTCAAAGTTTTAAATGGTAATATAAAAAGTAAAAAAAAAAAATCATTAAATGGTAAAAATAAAAAATTGATTAATCAGTGATTTAAAAAAAAATCATTTGATTTAAATTATTATTTAAATCAAGTGATTTAAATCGTGCGCACCCTGGTTTTTAAAGAACACATGTTTATATTTCAGTAAAACAATCGTGAAGAACTAGTCGAATGCATGGACGCAATAGAAACGAGAGATGATATAAAACAGCAGCCTACTATTGCCCAAGCCAGCGGTTTAAATTATATATTAAAGGACGAGGACTTCATTTTCTGTCTTACTATTTTCCATCAAATAATGCCTCATTTGATGTGCTATACAACAAAATTCAAAAAAGGGCAATTGATCCAGCTCAGATAAAATGTCGTATTAACAGCTTCCTGTCGAACATGGAGCAACTCATAGAAAACATCCAGACTGATGTCAGAAACTACTAACTCAGAAGAGAAAACATCAAACTAATCATGAAAGCAGAATAAGAGAAGCCAAAGAAGTACATAATGTCATCCTTATGGAAACGAAAGAATGATTTGACTTCGTAGGTCATCTATCTGCTGCTAATTTGTTTCTTTCAGACAAGTTTCTTGAATATGATATGTTGAATATCTGACATCAAAGCTTACCCTTTTCTGGACAGAAAGAAATTGGAAACAAAGCTCCAGTTAATTTATTGAAGAAATGAATTTAGGACGGTATCGGGAGCCATTTCATTATTGTAATTTTTGATTGACACACACAAATCTTGTGACTAATTTCTCTGAAAGTGTATTACTGCTTAAAATTGTTACTATTTCCCATGTCAACTTCTGAAGCAGAACGTTGCTTTTCAACTTTAAACAGAATAAAAACTTTTTGTGCAACACAATGCTCCAAGACAATCTGCTCTTGCCATGTTATCTATAGAAAGAAACTTTATTATGGATATTCCTGACTTTAACAATAAGGTCATTGATAAATTTTCTCAGCAAAAAGAACAAAGAATGGACTTTGCCTACAAAGCTTACTAATTCGTGCATTTAGGGTATCAGGGGCAGCTTCTGTTCCAATACTTTTTTGCTCTTTGTGTATTTTAACTGCCCTTCTGTGCTGCACAGTTGTGTAGCAAAATTATTAAATATATATCACAAAAAAAAAAAAAAAAAAAGCTGCCTGTTTGTAAACAGAAAAAGCACTTTCTGTTTTTATGTTTTTAAACAGAAACTTCTCTTTTAAAAACATGTACAACAAGAGAAACTTTCTCTTTGTTGTCAAGGAAATTTCCTTTTTTTTCCAGATAAATTTGAGACAGTATTTTTTTTTGTTTCATAACAAAGGAGTGTTTCTGATTACAAACAGAAAGTACTTTCTGTGTACTCAGTACACAGAAAGCACTTTTTGTTTGTACACTGTACTGTTTACAAGCAGGCCACTTTGTGTTTTTTTTTTCAAGTTTTTCTGTTTTTTAATGTCAAAATATATTATTTCATTAAATGTGGTGGTGTGTAATTATGTAATTTCATTGTGTTGCAATGCATATTAAGTACTGGTTTGTTATGTGCCCTACCATGCTTACCAAACCATGAGCTTCCACTGTGTTTAACAAATGTTAGTGTTCCCCTTAGGTTGTTTTAGCAGGGCGCAGCACCCTGCCTGTTTTTGACATGTTTAAATTTGCCCTTCCCCCTCTTTGGATGGTAAAATTCCAGCTGCCCTCCCCTAATTTTTACCGTGCCCTTAGTCTTGTATCGCCCTTGCCGTTCCGTAGCTTGCCACGCCCACAATCACAGCGTCAGTCACAAACGTACCCGTGTAACTGTCTTGCTACGTGTAGATACCCACAAACCTTACAGTTAATGAGATCTTGTAGAAATTGCAACATTTGTTTTTCATTTGGAGGTTTAACAACCACTGTGAGCAACTCAAAGTGCTATAAACAGTCACCCGTCCCTAATTTAGGACCACAGGTTCCAAGTAAAGATAATAATTAGCAGTCATCACCAGCAGTGTGGCGACTGGATAAAATACAGCGGCCGGTATGAAAAGTTGCTTTACTCACCAGGCTTGAAAATTTGCCTTTCCTTGTGGTCTAGTGGTCAAATTTTTTTTCGTTACTAAAGAATTTATTTGCGTTTTTCAAAAACCTCCTATAAATTTGCAAGGCATTTTCCATAATCCAACCCACATGTGGGGAAAAACAGTGCTCTGCTCAGTAAATAAGTGGGTGTGATCTATTTATAGATTCACTCTTCAAGAAAGGGGAGACATTTTTTTCCCCCATTGAAGTTTGAGCATGCAGTAATGATAATGGACATCTGAGGAGCTCTGACGTCACAAACCAATTTCAGCAGCTCGCTTTTATTAAGTTTTTCTGAAAGTGCATGATTTTGCATTGATTAGTCACTTCCTGCTTATCAACAAAGAGCAATAATTATTACTTTTGTTAACAAAAGAATTGAAGTTTAAAATGGGAACTTTAACTTTCCATTGTGGTCTTTTGTCCCCCTTTGAGTCCTGTTTCCTCTGCATGATGAGCACACAGTAGTGTCTTTGGAACATTAATTTTGCTTTAAACAAACTTAAATATTTTTGCTCTGCTCTTAATACCACAAAATGTTACTACAGATTGAGAAAACACGCTTTAAGTGAAATTAAATGTTAAAAAATCGTTATGTTCTGGTTATGGAAGAAATAGATCGGATTCTTATTGAGTAAATGAATGTTGCTAATGAAACTATTTTAATATATTGAATTTACATTTCAATATAATTTTAATTTACATTCTTTGGTTTTCATAAAAAAATATATTAAATACAAAAAAAAAATATATATTGCAAAAACCACAGAGCTCGTCAAAAAATATTTGCACTTTTAAGGTATTAATCACCAGCAACGTGCGCATATTTATGTGCAATTCATTAATGATATATTATTAAAATAACCAATCACTTACCCCAAATATCATGGTCACTTTATTCCTTTAACACTTGTAGCACGTCAATCATAATGCAATGCTGCTGGCCTTCAAAGGTTGAAAGACTCCTTGCCTATGCGATTCATTCTTTCGGGGATGAAACATCGTATTTTCCTTTTTTTTGCTTTTTTTTTTTTTGTTGTTTACTGCACAAAAAACGCAGGTTTCCCTCTGCCATATGAGACGTAACCATAGCTCGCCATCTCCATAAAAACCTCACAAAAATACACACCATATCACTCATTCATACATTCAGTTAAAAACACTATGTACATAATTACACTATTTACATTCCCAGGCAGTTAAACCTTTGTCAACTGTGACTAAAAAAGTGCTCCGTCCGTTTCAAACTCCATGCTAACACTACTGCAAGTGTCAACCTCATTCAGCCTGTCACACACGATCCTATAGTGCTTTCAACAGGCAACTGTCATCATCAGGAGGCAGATGTGTCTCACTTGCCCACCACAGCTCAAGTGAGCAGAGCTATTGAGGTTCGGGCTCCAGTCGCAATCTCTGCATCTTTGTGTCTCTGGCGCCATCTATTGTCATTGCTGCTCTCTTTTCTTTTTTTCCCTCTTAGCTGTTAAAGTTTTATTAAGGCCTTCCATTGTTCGTTTAAGTTGCTAGGCTCATTAATGTTGCATAATCTTGATCTGTTTTTTTCAATTAACACTGATTCTGCAATTCTCAACTGTCTTTCGTTTTTACAACTCTTAATAATTTTAATATCTTCAAACCTTGGACATTGGTGATTTTCCAGACAGTATTGGGTTAATGCAGTCTTAGCTTCTTTTTTATTCCAATTACTTATATGCTGGTTCAATCTGTACTTTAATTTGTTCTTGGTGCTACGTATATATGACAAAGGTGTTTGCTGGTTTATAGGAATTTCATATATTCCTGCTCTATCCAATTGGCTGATTTTTTCATTTTTTATTACTAAATTTTTTATAGGAAGTACCTGATTTCCTACTTGTATGTCATATTTGCCACAAACTTTATTAATTTCAGCTGAAACACTTTCAACATATGGGATTGCCCCTACATATTTTAAGTTTTTTATCAATCTTGGCCTTATTATTTGCTTGAGTTACTTCATAAATCAATTTCTTTAATACGTGTTTAGGGTAACCAAAATCATGTGCAATTTTTTCAATATATTCAATTTCTTCTTTTTTATATTGTGAGTGTGTTAAACTTCTTTAATTAGTGTGTTAAACTTCATTAAATTTTTTTATATGATGAGTGTGTTAAACTTCTTTTAATTAGTGTTTTAACACTATTTCTTTTATGTGTTAATGTTAATGGGTGCGATGACTGAAAAGGTATTAATACAGGAATATATGATGATTTTCTATGCACTCTGTATTGCATATTATCATTTGTTTTGATTATCATAACATCCAAAAATGCCAATGTATTATGTTCTTGTTCTACTGTCAATTCAATAGATGGATAAATATCATTATACTTTTTTGTCAAGTCTTCAAGTTCATCGTTTTTTAGCCTGGACAACAGAAAAATGTCATCAACATACCTGCAGTATATCAGTGGTGGATCTTCTAGTTTACATATTATTTTTGCCTCTGTCACTCATTATAATTTCAGCAAATAAAGTTGACAATGATGACCCCATAGGTCCACCATAATTTTGTTTGTACACAACAATTAAACATAAAAATGTTATTTTCATATATGTACAATAAAATTTCTCTTAATTCCTCAATTTGAATTGCATTCATTGCCTTTAACATATATAATTTTTCAACAATTATGTCAAATGCCTGAGGTACTGGTGTGCTAGGAAACAGAGCACTAACATCCATACTAGCCATATGATATTCACTTAAATCTTGTTTAATTACTTTAATTTTCTCAATGAATTCATATGTATTCCTCACAGTGAACCCTGTCTTCATGAACAATGGTGCTAAATATTTGTAGATATTTTTTTCCAGCTTTATTAATGGGGAATTCCTTTTTGATACTATCACTCTCATAGGTGTATCAGGCTTATGAGTTTTTATTTTTGCAAACATTTTTGATATTCCAGTACCCATTGGTGGGTACGCGTTCTTTATTTCTTCAGGCAAGGTGCTGTGATTTCTTATTCTAGCCAAGTACCTTACTTGAGATTTGGTTGGGTCTCTTGTCAGAATGCTGCAATTCAGATCCTCTATTGCTCTATTCATTGTTTGATTATATTCAGTTGTGTTTAAAATCACAATTTGCCCTGTTTTATCAGCTTCACAAAATTTAATTGTTGGGTCATCTCTTAATTTTATCATTTGTTCTTTCTCATATTGAATTTATCTAAATGATATTTCTTTTTACTACTTTTTTCATTAAATTCTTTCAAAACAATTCTATACACTTCTAAATTTTTCATGATCTTCTGCAGGTACACTAAGTGTAATTTCTTCTAGGTTAGGTTTCAGTCTTTGGCAAGCCACGTGAAAACGCAAATTTCTTACTCCTCTGCAAAACAGTTCTTTGCGTGAAGCTCAAGGTCAAGTTGGATTTATTATGATATACTTCATACATATTCTCCCGTTGTTCATGTACTTTTTGGCAGTCTATCGTCGCATGCAACTTTTTTCAATGACTGTTTTTGAGCATTTCTTTTCGTATTCCACGATGTCAAATATTTCCCTGAAGGTTACATCTATAATGAAGTGACATAGAGGCAAAAATAATATGTAAACTAGAAAATCCACCACTGATATACTGCAGGTATGTTGATGACATTTTTCTGTTGTCCAGGCTAAAAAATGACGAACTTGAATTGAAGGCTTGACAAAAAAGTATAATGATATTTATCCATCTATTGAATTGACAGTAGAACAAGAACATAATACATTGGCATTTTTGGATATTATGATAATCAAAACAAATGATAATATGCAATACAGAGTGCATAGAAAATCATCCATATATTCCTGTATTATTACCTTTTCAGTCATCACACCCATTAACATTAACATATAAAAGAAATAGTGTTAAAACACTAATTAAAAGAAGTTTAACACACTCATCAATGGAACAATATAAAAAAGAAGAAATTGAATATATTGAACATATTTTTAATAGTTTTTATCAATCTTGGCCATATTATTTGAATATATTGAAAATGTTACCCTAAACAGGTATTAAAGAAATATATGAAGTAACTCAAGCAAATAATATGGCCAAGATTGATAAAAAACTATTAAAATATGTAGGGGCAATACAATATGTTGAAAGTGTTTCAGCTGAAATTAATAAAGTTTGTGGCAAATATGACATACAAGTAGGAAATCAGGTACTTCCTATAAAAAAATTTAGTAATAAAAAATGAAAAAATCAGCCAATTGGATAGAGCAGGAATATATGAAATTCCTATAAACCAGCAACCAGCTTTGTCATATATACGTAGCACCAAGAACAAATTAAAGTATAGATTGAACCAGCATATAAGTAATTGGAATAAAAAAGAAGCTAAGACTGCATTAACCCAATACTGTCTGGAAAATCACCAATGTCCAAGGTTTGAAGATATTAAAATTATTAAGAGTTGTAAAAATGAAAGACAGTTGAGAATTATTGCAGAATCAGTGTTAATTGAAAAAGAAACAGATCAAGATTATGCAACATTAATGAGCCTAGCAACTTAAACGAACAATTGAAGGCTTTAATAAAAGTAAAAACTTGAACAACAGCTAAGAGGGAAAAAAAGAAAAGAGAGCAGCAATGACAATAGATGGGGCCAGAGACACAAGGATGCAGAGATTGCGACTGGAGCCCGAACCTCAATAGCTCTGCTCACTTGAGCTGTGGTGGGCAGGTGAGACACATCTGCCTTCTGATGATGACAGTTGCCTGTTGAAAGTGCTATAGGATCGTGTGTGATGGGCTGAATGAGGTCGACACTTGTAGTAGTGTTAGCACTGAGTTTGAAACGGATGGAGCACTTTTTTAGTCACAGTTGACAAAAGTTTAACTGCCTGGGAATGTAAATAGTGTAATTATTATGTACATAGTGTTTTTAACTGAATGTATGAATGAGTGGTATGGTGTGTATTTTTGTGAGGTTTTTATGGAGATGACAAGCTATTTTTACATCTCATATGGCAGAGGGAAACCTGCGTTTTTTGTTTTTTTTAAGCTATTTTTACATCTCATATGGCAGAGGGAAACCTGCGTTTTTTTGTTTTTTTGTGCAGTAAATAACAAAAAAAAAAAAAAAGCAAATAAAAGGAAAATACAATGTTTCATCCCCGAAAGAATGAATCTGATAGGCAAGGAGTCTTTCAACCTTTGAAGGCCAGCAGCATTGCATGATGATGATTGACGTGCTACAAGTGTTAAAGGAATAAAGTGACCATGATATTTGGGGTAAGTGATTGGTTATTTTATTAATATATCGTTAAAAAATGTTTTCCTACTTCACCCCTGTATGTAATGGTATTATGCTTAAGATGTGGACAGGGTCAGAAATTGATTTCAGGGAGGTGGGATAGCAGGGTCTAAAGCTTATGAATACATAAAATGCCCCTTTTTTTTAAAAATGTGCAGATATGACCTTTTTTGCAGATATGACCTGTTGTCATCCCAAAGTGCCCTTTTTTAAGATCTTACAATGTTTTGTACACATAACATGACCCTCCCCTTTTTTTTTTATAAAAATGTTCCCTTTTTAAGAAAATTACCCTGTCCTTTTCAATTTCTAGGATGAACACTACAAATGTACCATGTGAATGTGGCTTTAGCACACAAAACAAAATTCAGTCAAAATTTACATTCACTGAGGAACAAAAATCTTAATGTATATTTCTGAAATTGGGACAGATAAACCCTCAGAAATAAAACAGCTGATTAAAGCTTGCTAACTGTGGCAAGGAATGAAAGACAGACTTATATACTTCAAGAGCAATTTTATGATATCAACCTACTGCAAAACAAACAACTCTAGTTTTGTAAAATGAATCATGGTAATTTGTATTAGATTGAATGTAGTAAATTTTTTGATCTAATACACCTGTTAGTTTTAAAAACCAAGTATAGCTTATATTGTTTGAAAAATTACTACTTGTTTTCCCAGAGTCTTAATATTATTAAGTCACATATTCAAAACTCTCCACATAAAATTTTCAATCCCATCCATTTACAAACACAAGAGGGGAGACTTTCCTTCATTACAAATTTGAATTTTAACCCCTGACAAGCAAAATATATAGAATGGAATGTGAAAAATATCTCGTAATTTTCTTCTCACTACTTAGGTGTGAAATTAATGTCTCTTGCAGCACTGTACTGTATTAGTTGATGGAAGAATTGGCATTTTGCTATGATGCCTTGAGAGCAGAATATCATGGGTGCCAGTTATTATCCATACTATGCCCCTCTCCCTATAAGGGGGCTAGGGGAGGCAGCTGAGGATATAACTGACAGGCCAGAAAACTATTGCGTAGTGACACATGGAGAGCTGTGATCTAAAATGTAAACCAACCCTCCACCAAATTGCTACATGACTCGTGTAACACTTTGGAAGTCCAGCCACCCAAACTGCTGACTAACATACAATATATGACAGTTATCATCTAGAGCTGCACCCATCCAGAAATAGAAGAGGGGAACCCAGCTGTGATATAAAGTCTGGTGAAAGGTCATAAAATTATCACACAGCTTGCAAAGAACCCAGGAACTAGCTTGCAAAATGCATTGTCATGACTAGCTAAACCTTACATGGCTATGAATGCAATGATATGCAATATTAACAATTTGGAATCAGTCAAAAAGCAAACTATAAGCTAGTGTTGTAACCTGTTGCCAGTTATGTTGCAGGTGCATCTCCTCTCTCATTTGGGAAGGGATGCAGCTGTCATTGGTTTTAATAGTTGTGCAAACATTAACTAACTGGATATTGGTTTTTGTGTTGAGCAGCTCATAGATTCCTTAACATATGTATAACAGATCCATAAGAAAAAAAATAACAGCAAAAAAAAAATGAAATTATTTCTGCTGTATGAAATGGGAAGAATGCATAAATTAAAAAAAATATTCTTGTGCAAAACAAAAACAATCTTTACCATATTATTTCAAAAAAGATATAAGATGCTTCTTGTAGCTCCTATTTCTCTTATTTTTTTTAGTGTGAAATTGAAATGCTGGTTTATTTTTATTGTTATGAAATTTATTTCAGCTTTCATAATGCCCCAGAGAGAACGTATTGGGACACTTCATTTTTTCGTTCATGAACTTAAGAATTGTAAGTACAGTTTTTGGTTTTATTCATTTAATAGTTGTATTTCAGAGGGTTTTAAATTTAGATTTATTTCATTTATTTTGTCGTTAAATGATGTTTAATGTTCAAAAGGATAGTCAGTGTTCTATTGTGATTTAGTAGGTGTTGTGCAAGCTGTGAAAATTTTCTATATTGTAATTATGAATATCATTGCACTGCATGTGTTTAGAATTGAGTTCAATTTAAAAAAAAATTGTATATTTAATCAAATCTGTAGCAGGGATTTTGGGTATATTTAATCAGATCTGTAGCAGGGATTTTGGGTGCTTTATGGCCATGGCTCAAAAAATACAGATCTAGGAGCCAGCTCGCAAAATTTAGGAGCTATATAAAATGAAGTCAAATTTGAAAGAATAATGCTTGAATGTAATGTGAAATGATGCTGGAATGAAAAGTGATAAAGTATCATCATCATCATCATCATTGTCAACCATTATCAATCCACTGCTGGACGAAGGTCTCCCCAAGTTTCCTCCACAACGGTCTGTCTTGTGCCAGTCTCCTCCATGTCACCCCTGCATACTTTCGAATTTCATCCACCCATCTCCCATGTGGTCTTCCTCTGGGTCTTTTCCTGTCCCTTGGAATCCAATCTAAAATTTCGGCTGTCCATCGATGATCTGTCCTTCTGGCAGTATGTCCAGCCCATTGCCATTTCAGGGATTTAACTCTGATCATGTCTTCCACTCTTGTCATTTTTCGGATCCACGAGTTCCTCTTCTTATCTCTCCTGGTTACACCAAGTATGCACCTCTCCATGCTGCTTTGAGTTGTCTGCAGCCTTTGTATGTCTCTTTTAGTTGAGGTCCACGTCTCTGCACCATACGTAAGCACTGGAAGGATGCATTGATCAAACACTTTTCTTTTAAGACATAATGGCATATTGCTCTTGAAAATTATGCTGTTTCTTCCAAAAGCTCTCCAGGCAAGTTTTGTACGCCGATTAATTTCTTCATCAATGTGACCCTCACTTGATATCTGCTGTCCAAGATAAACGTACGTATCTGTTATCTCCAGCTTTTCTCCATCAATCGATAAATCTTCATTTCTTGTAAAAGCATTGAACATCATTTTTGTCTTCTGAAAGTTCATTTTTAATCCCACTTCTTTACTCTTGTCAGCAAGTTCCTGGATCATACTCTGCAGCTCTGATGGGCTAGTTGCAAAAATGACTACGTCATCAGCAAAACGAAGGTGGGTTAGATAATCTCCATTAATCTTTATCCCCTTGTTTTCCCAGCTCAGTGACTGAAAAACACCCTCCAATGTGGCATTAAAGAGCTTCGGAGATATGGTGTCACCTTGTCTCACTCCCTTTCCAATTTTTATGTGTGTTGTATTTTCAAACAGCCTAATCTTTGCACTTGCATTTTCATAGATGTTATTAATAATATTAATGTATGCATCTTCAATACCACAGGTTTTCAAAGCCATTGTAACTGCTGATGGTTTCACCGAATCAAAGGCTTTTTCATAATCGATAAAAGCCATGCACAATGGAAGTTCATATTCCCTCGCTCTTTCAATTAGTTCTCTCAGCACATGGATATGATCTATTGTGCTGTAGCCACTCCTGAATCCAGCTTGTTCTCTCGGTTGAGCCATGTCCAGTGTTACCTTCAAGCGGTGTGAAAGAACTTTAGTGAAGATTTTATAAACTACTGATAGGAGGCTGATAGGTCTGTAGTTTCCGAGATCCTCAATGTCACCTTTCTTATGTAGCAGGATCATTGTAGCGGTGTTCCAATCCTCAGGAATCTTTCCTTCATTAAGGCATCGAGTGAAAATTTGGGCGAGTACTGTTTCGATTTCTCCACTTGCTTCTTGTATGATGTCTACAGTAATTCCATCTTCTCCTGGAGCTTTTGCCCGCTTCATGTTCTTGATTGCATGTGCAACTTCTGCTGGAAGGACTGGAGGAACTCTGGTACTGGTATCTTTCATGATGTCTGGAGTGCATGTATCATCCATTTCATATAATTTGGAGTAGAAATCTTTCACTCTTGTCAAAATTTCGCCTCTATTTCTTGTTACAGAACCATCTTCTTTTCTCAGTGCCATAATCTGTTTTCTTCCCTTACTGAGATGTCCCTTTGCTATCTTTAGGCTTTGGTTGTTTTCAATTGCTTTCCTCACTAGTTCACAGTTGAATTTTCTTACGTCTTCAGTGATACTTTTTCGTACTGTCTTGCATAGCTCTATATATTCCACTTTGGAAGTCACATCTTCTTTAGTTGTCCTCATCTCTCTTCTTTTTGCATCAACATTTTCGTTTTTCCTGATAATTTATTTACATGCAACTTGTTCTTAGACCCAGCTAATTTTGTTGCTGTTTCCATAAGAGCTTTGGTTACTTTTCTGTTAACTTCAGAGATGTCCACTTCTTCCGATGTTAGGCCTTCTAAAGCAGAGAACCTGTTCTTCAGTTCCAACTTGAAGGTATTAAGATGTTTTTTAAGGTTGGTTATGTCAATAGATTTTTTTGTCTTATGAGCTTGCCACGTTCAAGTTTAGTGTTGAGGTGCATCTTACATCTCACCAATCTATGGTCACTACCTGTGTTGAACTTGTTTAGCACACTGCAGTCTTCTATGGCCGAATTTTTTGTTACACATAATAAAATCAATTTCACTTGTCGTCCCATTTGGATGTCTCCATGTCCATTTCCTGTGTGGCTTTTTCTTGAAGGAGTTCAAGATGAAAAACCCTTCTGCCTCTGCAAACTCAACGAGAGTATTTCCACGCTGGTTTCTGTTGCCGTGACCGAATTTACCTACTGAAGTTTCATTCTGTTGTTGTTGCCCTATTTTTGCATTGAAATCTCCCATAATTATTTTCAAGTGCTGCTTACCTTTATTATTTAGATGACAAATTTCCTCATAAAATTCTTCAATTTCTTCTTCAGGATGACTTGTGGTGGGTGCATAAGTTTTTGAATAATCTGAGCCTGGTATCTTCTCGATAGTTGGATAACGAGTCGTGCAGCTCTGTCAGAGGAACTTTCAACTTCTACCACTTTATCCTTCAGTTTCTTGTTTATTATAAATCCAACACCACTAGTTCTGCCAGTATCTGTCCCACGATAGTAGAAGAGATGTCCACTTTTCAGTTCGATGAGATCTTCTCCTTTTCTCCGTACCTCACTTAGCCCCACGATGTCCCACTTGATCCTTTGTAGTTCCTCTTCCAATTCAAAGCCTTGAATCAGAAGATAGGGAGCGTCCGTTATACGTTGCCAAGGTCAGCATCAGATGGCAGCCTAGTCCGGTCCTCCGGGGATTCTTAGCACCCTCTGCCTTCATGTCGCACTGGCCGCTGCCTTGGCCAGGTACATTCCAGCTGCCGGAGACTGAGGGCCAAGATTTAAATTGTGGAGTCATTTTGGAGGGGTTTGGCCATAACTCACCACGCTGGCCAAGCGGGTTGGTGAGTGTGGGATAGAATTTCCTCTGATCCCGATGGTATAGTTATACCGCTATTTGCGGTCGTCAGAGCCCCTTTAGTGGGAACAGGATGCACCACGAGAAGGCGGGGTTGACATTTGTCAAGGAGAGGCTGTGATGTTACGCATCACCTGACCTTACATATTTCTTTTTACCCAAACCACTTATTGCAAAATAAAGTTCCAATTTGTTCCAGGATTTTCTTTTTCCATTCTTCCAGTTGCCGTTCTCAAAAATTAAAATTTTATATTTTTATTTCATTAAAACACAATTTGTTGATGAATTTTGTACATATTAACTCATAGTACCATATTGTATAATCTACAGACTATAAAATTCAGAAAAAAAAAAAAAAGATCCACATCCACGATGGCATGTAAACCACAGACTGTGGGGAAAAAAAAAAGATCTGATGCATTAGTCATGGCGATGTATAATAAATAGATCGTGAAATTGAGAACAACAATATTTTATTTTGTATAATCCTTTGCAGCGTGTCCACATACCATGAAATTCAGAAGAAAAAAGATCATTGTATAATCCGCACCTGTAATGTTGATCTGAGCTGTAATTTCTGACATAAAAGCCACGATTCCCAAAAGTTTAAAGAAATAAGAAAGGAAACCATCATATATATTAAAAAAAGGAACTGTCAGTTTTAATTATTTCTGTGTTACTTTTAAGTATGAAGAACTAAAATTCCTGGCTTTTGCAACATTTACCATAGTTCATTAGTTAGATACTAAAAAATCCGTAGCAATCACAGCAATCTGTAGTATTTGTCTCTTTTCTGAATATGTTTCAACTGTGAACAGGTAACAAAAACCATAACTAATGCGATCAGTGCAGCAGAAGTAACGAATGCGATTTGCAAAATGATTGTGCCATGGAAATAGCTCACGTAGGCTTCTGCGAGTGCAAATAGTATCGCCTTTGTTGCAGTTTGTGAGAATGCTGGTAAGTAAGAAAAAAACAAAAAACCTTTTTTCTTTCAATCTATTTGTGGTCCTCAATCTCTGTATTCATTACAATTTTTCTATTACTGCATTTTTGGTACTTTCCCAATAACACTTACCTTTCCTAATAATTAGCATGCAGATTTTTTAAAATGCCAAAAATGTTTTTTTCATTACAGAACAAAAATTTATAACTTTTTAATATATAATCTGCGAATTAGATGACAGAAATGACGTTATTTACTTCAAATAAAAAAAATTAAATAAAAAAAAATTTAAAACACGGAAAATGTTTTTTTTTTTTATTACCAGTTTATTATTCACAGAAACAAAATTTGTAACTTTTTAACATATCCGCAAATTAAATGACGGAAATTCCGTTATTTAATGCAAATTACGAAATCTCGTGTACAAAAAAGAAATTCGGGCGCCAGTGCCAGTTTCCTAAATGCCTAGGAGACCTGCTGCCCGGGATTTGTCGAGCTGTGCTTATGGCCATATATTAAAATGTACCCTTATTAAAAAAAAAAAAAAAGTCTTAATTTAAAACAGTTATTGTCAAATAATAATAAAAGCTCAACTATGAAGAATAATACTTATACAAAACATTATAATCAGTTTTTCATATTAAAGGTATGGTCCTTTTGGCCAAGAAAATACTTTACTATATTTAATGCATATTAGAAAAATAAGTACCTGTCTATAAGTTATATTAGCTTGACTTTTTGTGACTTTAATTTTACAGATTCATCAATCATGTGCCAAAAATCTGTTTCTATACTAAGTTCATTTTTGAGAGTGAGGTCATACATTTCTATTTCTGTAATAAGAGTAATTCACAGCCATGCAGTGTCCACCAATTGTTTAGGTTAACTACCTGATCAGAGCTGGATCTTCCACCAGACAAGCCCCCATTGTTGAAGAGTACAAAGTGTATGCTCTCTCCATGGTTATAAACCAGAGCTACATCAGTTCATGTTGCCGCTAAAAAGCAAAATTCAAACATATATGCGAATAATGAAAATATTCAATTATTTAAAAAGTTTGTACTCCTGCTGCTGTTTCAAACCTTACATTTACTAATTTTGCTATTTATTTAACTATCATAAACCCAGTTCAGCATTTTTATTGAATTGGTGCCTGTAACAGGAGCCACACTGGCCATATCCCATTTACTGCCCTGCATGTAAGTGATGACAAAAACATAACCAGAGGAGATCAAATTATCTTTTCAAATTTAATGTCAGTTCTTACTGACTTTAATTTGAAAAGATAATTTGATCTCTGGTTATGTTGGAAATGGTGAAAGATGGTTACATCTTTCACCATTTCCTTGTGGGATCTTCCCACAGGTAGGTATCCAGGGAGGACCCCCCCCATGAGATGTTTAAATATGCATATTAATAGTTTTTTACAGTTACATAAACATTACCCTTGAATAATTACAAACAAATGCATTTAAACATGAACTGTTACAAATTATTCAATTGAAGTAAGTATTTATGGTTTGATGTAGAGGTCTGCACTGATCGGGCTGGGTTCGGGTACGAAGAGAGTGAAACATGAACTGGGTGGAAGATGAAAAGTAGTTTAATGGGCCAGCTTTTTAACTACGGTATTTTATGCTAAAAATCATGCCTTAACAGTTATTTTTAAAACTCTCACTGGGGTTCTGTGTTTTTTTTCCCCCAATATCCAAGTGTATTTTTAGTAGCCCCACTCGCACAATATTGGAGATCAGTTAGTGATTTGTGTGAGCAGTTAGCGGTGCATTTCTGGTTATCAGCCATTCCATCTCAGCTCAGGCGGGGCATGTCAGGTGACCATTTTAGATTTGTTCCAAAAAATTACAGTAGTTACAACTACTAGAGACAAAATATCCTGAAAGGATTTTCCTAAAAAATTTTTTCTCCAGCTACAGCGTTTTGAAGTTTGGCTAAAGTCTAGCGATCTTTGAAAAATGGAGAAAATGCTGTATTTTAAAACGAGCGCTGTTTCAAAACTATTTAATCTATTCACTTAATTTTTTTTTATTTTGTAGCTATTGAATTAAATTTTAACTTGGCATAGTTTGAATAAGCCTGACTGACATTATTAATAACGAAAAAAAAGAAAAAAACATTATTGCAAAAACATTTTTTTTTGCATTTTTGGAACCCCCCCACTAAATAATTATTTTTCGGGTAAGTAAGGATGGCAATCTAAAGTCCCTCAATGGTAGTTTTACAGCAAATTTTATTTTAAACCTGGGATGCATGCAGTCCATAAAATTTAATTTTAAGTTATGCGAAAGTTCAAAAAAGCTCAATTTTTGAATGACATTAACTCAAACCCCATTTTTAAAAAATCTGAAAATCTATACATTTGATGTCCTCTTGTTAATAAATTGCTCATTGCAGAATAGTGTATTTTTGCCTGGTTAATTATATATATATTTTTTAAGGATTGCATGTTTTCAGCCTTTCAGCGTTGTTGCGTAATACAGCACAAAATGCAATAGATTGTCCATATTTCACTGAAAATATCGTTTAATCAGGTTTCAGAGTTAAAACATAGGTTACTGATGTTTGATTAGTACAATTACATTATATTTTGAAGTTCAGCACAAAAACATACACTAAAAAATGTGCATAACATAACATTATTATACTATAGCATCACTGTAATTCAACAACATGCAATTTTTTTTGACACTTGGTATTATTGCAATTTTTTTTATTAATTTTACTTTCATAAAAAACAATAATTTTCACAAATAGCCTTTTAGATGAGAAACAATTTCTTAGTAGTATATTAATAAAGTTACATGTAAAAGGTTTATATAGAAAAATTAGGGACAGTAGATGTGGTTGATTTTTCTCAGCTCCTGTTGGAGTATGGAGTCGTGCAGATAGTCCAAGTGGAGTAGGATTCCTTACTTTAAGCAGCACATTTTCTAATGGCATTGGACATTTATCTTTCTTCTTTCCAGATTCCTCTGGCCACTGGAACCTTTTAGCTAGACTGTGGGGATGCATAAATGACACAGTAATGTCATTGAGCTCTCAAGATATACTTGTAATCTGCCCCATCCACCAATTATTGTCATAAACACACCCAACAAACTCACCTACCTGGAAATCACTTACTGAGTAATGTTTTTTCACCTGGCTGGATGTTTCAACTTTTTCAACTTGATGTTTAATTGTACGTCCCATATAAGACTCGTTATTTTTAACCAACCAGTAAAGATTGTATTCCTACAACAGGTTTTACATTAGCACCCCATTCTTCTTCCTTACAAGACCTGTAGGCTTGAACAGTTTTACCTTCAAGAATCAGTAGTGTTATATTTTGTAAAAGATGAGAAAGTTCAGCAACAAACGAAGCTGCATCTGTTATGGCTTGCACAAGACCCTCTTTAGAGATTAAACTTTGTTACATAATGCTTACATAGCCCACCTATAGCATCACATGAACTTTTACCATGCCCAGTTGCTGAAAAAATCCACTTTTTCCCCTCAATTTGATTATTTTTAGAAAGTTCATAAATTTGATATTTATTTTTGAAATGTCCAGCAGCCCCATCAGAAATATAAACAAGTGATCTAATATTTTCTAATTGGCACAACTTAAAAATTTCAGGGATCGCATTCCTCCTAAAATTCCTAAAATTCCTAATATTTTGTGACCCTCCTTAAATTCCTAAAATTAGACCTAAAATTTGCTATTCATCCTAAAATTTTCGTAAGCTTATTTATTAAAAACACAACCGTTATTAACGCCAATAAATTTACCATTACGCAGGGTGCGCACGCGTGCTTGAAAACCTGGAAAGTCCTGGAAAATCATGATTACGTTTTCAAGGCCTGGAATATCCTGGAAAAACGGTGTTTTTTTAATGCCGTCTTGAAAAGCCTTGAAATTTGAAATTAGTGCTTTTATGCCCTTTTAAGAAATCGTGTTACTGTTACCCCTTCAGTTTTTAAAGTTCCTTTTCTCTGTTCTCAAAGAAACCACCGGCAGCGGTTTCCGATGTGCACCAAATCCTAATTTGGCTGGGGGAAAAAAGAAAAAAAAAGGCACTACTTCCAGTGCAATAAAATTGGATGATTACTAGTAGGTCGAAGGGGAGCTTGATGTCCGTCCGACAATTGAGAACAGAAGGGGAAAGAAGAGGCATTTAGCATTTGCAGGGGGTCGCGTATGTACCAAGTCAGCTGGCATCCACCAGTGAGGAGTATGCCTGAACAACACATTCATCATCTTCTTGTTTATGTGCATGCCACCCTCCCTCCCCTCAAGAGACTTCCACTACTTATGATAAAAAATAAGAAAACTATCTTTGCGAATTTTTCACGAAAGTGGCTGAAATTTTTACATTCACTGTAATTGGATTACAGAAGCTCACTTCCAAAATTCCAGTTGAATCGGTTTAAAACTTTAAAAGTTAGCATTGGTAATTTTTATTATGGACAAGTATGTGTGCCTCTTTGGACAGAGTGAGCCTCCAGCAGAAAGGGTGTTACCATAGCAACGGTTGATTGACAGCTGGGAGCGCTGATCTGAAGCCCTTGGTTGGGAAGAAAGCAAACACCTGTTTATCACTTCCACAGCACTAAAGGACTAAGAGAATATTTTCAGAAATCCATTTTTCTGAATTTTGAAAATAACACAGTAAAATTTTTACAGTAGTTAAGATACATCACAATAAAGTTCTAGTGCAAATTTCGCCAAATTCCGTTAGGAACTTTAGCAGATGCAAAAAAAAAAAAAAAAAACGTTGCATAATCGGATTGAAAAAAGAAACAGTAATTATAAATTACGGGAAAAGCAAGTGAATTATTTTTTTTAGATGCCATGGTTTATTTAAACAGAGTGATCCTTAAATTTTTTTTCTGTGATGATATGGACTCTATTTGAATTACAAACACGTTTTTATTCAGACGTCTGAGTTACTGTTTTAATAAAAAAATCATCTATAATTAAAAAGTTTTCAATGGATTTAAGCAATATTCAGCAGATAAACAAACGTATTTTAGTAAATTGCAACATCATGACGTAAATTTGGTAATTTAATTTTGTCGAAAATTGGGGAGCATTTTTTTTTTTACAGTTTCTATTATAGTTAAAGTGAAGGAGGAAGGATGCAACTTGACAGTTCAGTGAGCTGCAGGTGGTGATTTATGGCGATGTGCCAAATCAAAAGAAGCCATTCCATCAGGTAATTCCAAAGGTTGTGTTGTGTGGACGCGTCCTCCTGCTGTTTGATCTTAATTGGAATGTTTTTGTGCATGGGGGGGGGGGGTTCGAGAGAAATATCCGTTTCAGCTTTACAGCTTTCACGGCTCTTTTTTTTTTTCTTGTTAATAAATAAAAATCATAGTTGCTGCATTCACCATTGATCCATGTTTGCATTTCTTGAATATAAACAGCAGACAATCAGAAACATAGTGTTGGGCGGGTCTTGATGATCTTCATTTTGCATATGCTGAATTCAGTTCTGTGGGAATAAGGAATGACTTATACTGTGAATATATACAAAACTACATATTTTTGAGCTGAAAAAATAGGTCTACTTGTACACAGTAGCTAAAGTGTGAACTCAGATGAAGACAATCAGACATACGGACGTCTGATTCCATAAAAAAAAAATCAACATAGTTTTTTTATTTACACTACAGGTAAAAAAGCAAAAACATGTTTTCAAACGTTATAAAGGAAAACGGATTTTTGAAACGCATGACTTGATGATCTTAATTTCTGAAAGTTTCTTTTTTCCACATCCTTTTTTTTTCAATTACAATACACTGTAATAGGATACTGTGTGTTATATCACTTAGAGATATGGCAGATTTTCGGTTGCTGATATCCGCGATCGTAAGCGGTAGTTGCATTGCGATTGTTGATGATGACAAGATAAATACTGGAGTGATGTAAAATGTTGCATAAACTAAAAAAATAAAAAAATAAAGCCCCCCCCCACCCCGAACTTTTATGCGGTCATCATAGCTGATCAACCATTTCATTCCATGAACATCAGCACATTTCAATCATTTGAACATTGGGGGTATCTGAAGGAATTCAGCCGTGCTTAAGCGCCCTAGCGCAACGAAAACATGCTAATTTTGGATAGTTCTATTCCCTTCCCCTCTACCATCCCTAATAATTGAGAGTGCATACATTGAGAGTGTTTCAAATATTCTATTTATGAGCTAGTTTTCGCGCTGTTTGTTATGCTTTTATTTTCGAAGAAGAGAGGGAAAATAAGGAAAAGCAGCTAGAGAAAAAAGAAAAGCTGAGTTTGATGACAAAATAAAAGAAAATGATGCAGAAATAAATAGGCTTAAAAAAGATAAAGAAGCCTCCCTAGCAGTAATTCAAGAGGGAACAGAAAGAATGAGAAAAGCTGTAGAAAAACAAAATACTGTTGAAATAGCAGTTGCCTCTAACTTGATCATACAAGTTTCAGCTGAAATAAAGAAAACAAAGTAAATTAGTTGTGGTGGAAGCAGAAAAAGATAGGCTAATCAGGAAAAGGTTAAAACAATAATATGAAAAAAGTAATTCAGTGAACAATTGTACATAGTTCTTGGTTTTCAATTACCTTTTTAGGATATTATAGTTTAATGGGAAACCTGAAAACTTTACTGTGAAAATCGTGAATTGCTTCTGGTTCAACAGCATATTAATGTTCAAAGTGAAACTTGAATGTGGTAAATATACTTGAATATGATAATAACACGTGAAAAGATAAGAACTGAACATTAGAAGTAAATCATACTTAAACTTTAGACATTAGACGTTATGCAAAAAATTTGGGTGTGAACTTTGACCATATATACTAATGGACTGCGCATTGGCAATAGCTGCATCAAAGCCGCCATGGCTCAAACATTGGGCACGTCATCATCAGACTCCAAATTTCGTGTACAAATGCTGTTATGATTACTAATTTACGCTGCAGAACTTCAGTGTTTTCGGTGTATTATGTGAATGCACCTCATATATAATGAAAACTCTTCAGGTAAGTTTACTTATGAGCTATATACATGCATGATCGTGTTGTTTACATTTTGTGATTTATAATGTGATGAACATTTGCGAAGAATTTGGAACATGCATTCCATTTTTTTTTCTTAAGTTACTATATTTTTATATCAATAGCTGCAAGTTTCTGGTTAAGTAATTGAACTTTATTGACTTAGGTATTTAATTCGTTTCTTACCCATGAAAAATCATAGAACTTTCTTTACTATATCGGTCAGAGCAACCATAAGCACAGCAGGTGTAACCCATCTTTTTGACTGTTGTCATGTGATTTTATGTTGGAGCCAGAAATTTTGATGTCATGCGCAGTCTATCAGTATATATGGTTGAAGGGTGTGAAGCAAATTCTTTACAATGCATACAAAGTTGTTTTACTAGATGTATACAAATATACATCTAGTTTTTATTGAAATACACTCCTAAAATTTTCCTAAAATTTTTCTAAAAAATTCCTAAAATTCCTAAAATTCTTACCTAAAATTTTCCAGAAGTATGCTATGATCCCTGAAATTTCTTTTTTTATAATCTCTATAGCACAGAGAGCATGAGCTGTGTCATGGGCTGTATCATCAGACACTACAACAAAACTTTTTCTGTTTTTTTCAAGATATGCAACACATATGAATAGTGAAATCTGAACATTTTGCCAGTGGTAACTTTGTATTTCATCAAAATGTAAAACTAGAATGTCAGAACTTTCTTTTACAGAGATTTTTGCTTCAGCTATTCCTTCTCTTTAGATTTTCCTGATTTTTCTATGGGAAATTGCTTTCTTCACCCAATGTCTTACATTTTGCAGAAACTTTTGGACAGATACAGATTTTCTTATGAGGTCACCACCTTCCCAAATTGCAAATGTAACTTCTTATTGGCTGAATTTTGACCCACTCTGGACGTAGAGTGTAAAACTTTGAAAGACCAATTTTTATATTTGGGTTGTCTTTTTTCATTAG
The DNA here is from genome assembly GCA_039090855.1 of Macrothele yani. Classification (NCBI taxonomy): domain Eukaryota; kingdom Metazoa; phylum Arthropoda; class Arachnida; order Araneae; family Macrothelidae; genus Macrothele; species Macrothele yani. Next base: position 194,937,196 of record CM076990.1, read on the forward strand.
CCTGTATGCCTCTTTGATTGATCTTGTCATAAATCTTTTTACCTTTTTAATTTTCTCACCATTATCATCTCTAACATAAACATTTTTGTTTGGACTATCCCTAGTACAGTCTGTACTATCATCTAGGTAGTATGACAATGCCAGAGTTGCAGCTTCTGTAGACAATGGATGCCCACTGTAGGGGTCAGGTTGAGCATAGATTATTTTTTCTATTCTAGCCTTGCGTGATTTATCTATGAGATACTTTGATACTGTAGGTAACTCTTCCTTCAAATCAGTTTTACTAACAGTCTGTGGTAGCAATGTCAGTAATTGCACTTTTTCAGTGTAGTTACAAGTATGAAGTGCTGTATTAATATTAGAAAACCACTGATTACAAGTAGAACAGTCAGGCTTCTCAAGAGACAACTGACTTGAAACACCAACTCCATATATGTCTTCTAATTTCTGCACAGCTGAAGTTGTTAGTGTTCTCTCTAATGTCAACTTTTTCCTCTTCACATAAGTTTCTCTCCTATCCTCCCTAACTTTTGAAGGGGCTTTAAATGGTGACTGCTATTTAAAACATCCACAATCTCATGACTGGGAATGAAAAAACCCTTTCTCTTTGATGTGAGAATTTCTTCTTCAGTTTAATTTGCACATTCCAAAATTTTTCTTTTGTAAAAAGCCACATAATTGCAACACAAATAATCATTTCTATTTACAGAGGCAGATGGGCCTACAATCCTTTGAATTTCATCACCTAAATCACCAACACCACAGAACCTAACAAGCTTAGTTTTGTACACAACTCTTTTTGTGTCTTTTAATGTAGTCCACACATCTAACTCTCTCAGAACTATGATGATCAGACATTATAAATTATTCACTGAACAATACTGAACATCACTCATCAACAGACAAGAGCAAACTGGAGTGGGAGAAAGGTGGGGAATTAGTAAATGAAGGACATAACAGCTGCTGATTGGCTGTTCAGTGAGCAGTCAATGGGCATGTTTTTACTTGCAAAAGCCTGTCATAACCTGTTGTTTCAGCATTGTGGCTTGTGCAATTTCATTACAAAATGCTATAAATTTATGAGGAGTATCAATAGAACGGTGGATGGTTACGAAATTAACAAGTTTAACAAAATAAATAATTTAAAAAATATATATAGAGAGAGGGAGAGCGTATGAGGTTGCAAATAATTCCCCCAGAAAAGAAATGAAACCAGCAAGAACATACTACCATGTTCTGCAAATATTTTTTAGTATATGTTTTTGTGCTGAACTTCAAAATATAATGTAATTGTACTAATCAAACACCCGTAACCTATGTTTTAACTTTGAAACCTGATTAAACCATGTTTTCAGTGAAATATGGACAACTCTTGCATTTTGTGCTGTATTACGTAACAACGCTGAAAGGTTGAAAACGTGCAATCTTTAAAAAAAATATATATAAAATTAACCAGGTAAAAATACACTATTCTGCAATGAGCAATTTATTAACAACTAAGAGGACATCAAATGGACAGATTTTCAGTTTTAAAAAAAATGGGGTTTTTGAGTTAATGTCATTCAAAAATTGAGCTGCTTTGAACTTCCGCATGACTTAAAATTAAATTTTATGGACTGCATGCATCCCAGGTTTAAAATAAATTTTGCTGTAAAACTATCATTGAGGGATTTCAGATTGCCAGCCTTACTTACCTAAAAAATAATTATTTAGTGGGGGAAAAAAAAATCCGAAAATGCAAATTTTTTTTTTGCAATGTTTTTTTTCCCCTTATTAATGTTAGTCAGGCTTATTCAAACTATGGCAAGTTAAAATTTAATTCAATAGCTACAAAATAAAAAAAATTAAGTGAATAGATTAAATAGTTTTGAAACAGCGCTCGTTTTAAAATACAGCAATCTCCCATTTTTCAAAGATTGCTAGATTTTAGCCAAACTTCAAAACACTGTAGCTGGAGAAGAAATTTTTTTTTTAGGAAAATCCTTTCAGGATATTTTGTCTCCAGTAGTTGTAACTACTGTAATTTTTTGGAACAAATCTAAATTGGTCACCTGACACATTTTGCTACTGTTTGCCTGAATTGAAATGGAATTACTCTTATTTGTTCCACATTTTATGACAGGAGAAGACATCTAGAAAGAGGGAGATTTCTTCATAGAATCTCTATGGAGATATAGGGAATGGGGAGGAAAGACATTTTTGGTGAGGGGGGACCGCCTTGCAGAAACACCTGTTTCTCACACGAGAAGCTGTTTTTTAAAATTTTAATGATCTCTTAAAAGTTGTGAAGAATCGGTTCTTTTTCTCCCTGTCATGCAATTAGAAAGCACACACACAGACATGCAGGGGTCGTGCTGCCAATTGCATTCTTTGCAATGTGCGGAAAAAAAGTTTTGGTGTTTACTTTTTTCATGGTATTATAACACTTTGGTGAAAAGAAATAAAAAAGGAATTTGGGGAACGGGTTGGCAAAAACTTTACAAAAGCCAGAGCAACTGCTGGATATACATACATATGTGAGGGAGGGAGGGAGCATGCACATACACTGAGTTATCTTTGCATTAGGAACACTTTGACCTAATAACGTGTGAGCCTACCGCTCTGTGCAGTCACTGCTCACAGATGCCTAGGAACAGATTCTATTGCCATCCCAGTGGCACAGGGATCTAAGCTCGAATCCCAGTGAGGCATGGGTGTTGTGTTTGTCTTATGGCACTGGCTCTCTCCCTTCCCTTTAACCAGTAGCCCTAAATTAGGGATGGGCGACTGCTTATAGCCCACTGAATTGCTCACGTTGGTCATTAAACCCCCAATGAAAAAAACCCAACACAGATTCTACAAAGTGTTGAACTTCCTCCATGTGTAACTTGACCCATGTCTGCTGCAGCAGCTTTGTCAGTTCATGCTCACTACATGGAGGATGATCAGTAGTTCTCACACCCCAATTCTAGCATATATCTCACAAATGTTCAATTGAGTTACAGTCGGGGGGGGTCATAAGGCCAACAAGGCAATTTGGTGAATTTGCTGTCGTGTTCTTTCAACCACTCGGTAGTGATACGAGCCTGAAGACACGGTGCATTGTTCTGTTGAAACATGGCACTGTGGTCTGGTTAAACTTCCTGCAGATATGGATTGGGATGGTTGGCTAACAGGTCCCTGTAGCGTCCACCATTCAGTGTTTGAGTGATGATAACCAACAGACTTAGGGCTCTCCAGGGAAAAGCTCCTCACACCAGAACACCACCTCCACCAAAACCCCAACTGTGCAAACAGGGGTTAGGGCTTCATGCTGTTTACACCATATGTGAACTCAGCCATCAGCATGGTGCAGTAGGAAATGGAACTTGTCACTCTAGACAACCTTCTTCCGCCAGTCAAGAGTTCACTGCCAATGTTCCTTGGTTCATGTGAGGTGATGCTTGTGGTGACTGCATCATCATGGGTACCATCGCTGATCTCCCGCTGTGGAACTCCAGACGAAGCAAGGTACAGCACATTTTGCATGTGGATATAGGCTGAATTGCACTGCTATTGTATTGGTGGGTGAGTTGGGTGACCGTTGTAGTCGTTGCTGAGCAGCCTTTGCGAAACTGCTGAAATGTCTACTAGCCAATGTGGCTAGTGGAATAAAAATTTTACAAGCAAGATGACGAAATCTACTGACCATGGAACGTAAAAAAAAAAAAAATTAAGTATTCAGTAACTTCTCTACTTATGTTCCTATGAAATTAAATGAATGAATGTTTTTTTCTTTCTAATGAAACTCTCTCCCATTAACTTCATAAAAACAGATGCAGAGCAATTACTGCATAGGATCATTAGATTGACTGCAAATATTGCATATGCTTTTGTTCCAAAATGATTGATTTTTTGGAAATTTATTTTCAGTGCTGTAATATCCTTACTCTTACTACCTTAATTTACACATACATTATTTATTTTTGAGAGGCCATTGAAGTTAGATGTCTAATTTCTTTAATAATGTTTAAAACAAAGGGACAAAAGCTAGGATATATATACATAAAGTAGTACTAATAATGTTGATAGAGTTTACCTCTGATATGTACTATCTGATCTTTCCATCAGAGGTATCTGCCCACCACAATTGAATAGCATTTTGAGGATCAAAATCTTCAATTGAAGGGCCATTGCATATAACCATCATTTAGTCATTTAAAGTGTCATTATTCAGACAGGTCCAATTACTCATTTTTAAATCACTTACTCAAGGCTGTACCCAGTTATATTTCTTTGGTTCCAGTGGAAGAAATTTTGTTTAATCTTCCTTCTCTCTGAGTTCTTTTGGATTTTTACAGATGTTTCTGGCCTCTTGATTTTAGTCAAACCCTGTTATCAATGTATAGAAGGATTAACAAAAGTTTTGTTTACTTCTGAAGAATTTAAATGTTGTTGCCAGGTTCCTCAAACTGTTACCAAACCAAAATGTTTTCACTATGTATTTTGTAATTCTGTTGCTGTTGTTTTAATTAAGTTGTTTAAAACACCACTTATTAGTTTTAAAGGCTTTTTGATTGCACTGTTTTTTGGATGTAATAACTTTCTTTAATTAGTTTCTTGTTTTTATGAGATTCATAGTCCAATGGTAGACACTAGTATTAAAAGAAATCAGTCTTGTTGCACGATGATATTTATTCAGCTAAAAAATGAAATCTATATACAGTTTAAAAACACATGAGCACTTTCGGTGTCACATTGACACCTTCATCAGATGTAATTTCACCATGTTTCAGAGATCATAGTCCAATATTTTGATTTTTTCCCATAAAGGCTCACATTTGCAAAACTGCATATGATTTGCTAATACACTGTTTTGATATTTGTTACTAATAGCTATTTGATGTTCCTTAATTCTGATTTTCAAGATGTTTGTCCAATATAATTACTGTTGCAATCAAGTGGAATTTGATGTACATTTTTCTTTCCATCTTGTCTACTGTATTTCTGTATGTTTCTTTATTAGTTAAATATGCTACTTTGCTTTCTGCTGTAGTGGCTACTTTTATGTTATTCTTTATTAAATGTTTATTAATTTAGATATTTAATTTTCCATAATTGGCCATTGGTATATACTTGATTATTTTATCAGTTTTTTCAATTTCTTTGTTGTTCTTTTTAGATTGTTTTTGCCTGACATTTTGCACAATGTTAAATGATAGTTTTTTTGGGAAAATCATTGTCTATTAACTTTAATGCCATTTTTGTCATTGCTTCTACTTGATCTTTATCTGATGAAGGTAATCATAATAGTAATTATTTTAATTATGAAAGTAATACTCATTTTTATGAAGTTCATTTCTTTAAAGCCATGCTCACAAGGAGCAGTACTACATGGCATTAGATGTAGTCAGCTGCATCATCTTAAAAACATTGCCATAACAGTTTTTCTTTTTGTTCTGCATATATGTGGCTAAACAGAGATTCAGAGATAATTATTTTACCTGTAGATGACATTATACTTTGTGCAAGGTATACAATGGCAAAGGTTGCTTTAGTAACCTTTGGTTGCTCGAGGCTGATCCACCAGCACTTTTTCTGTTGAAGCCCGCCTTCACTTCCATTCGTTTTCGAAGCAGCTGCAGGAACACGGGCAAGAAAACTGAAAAAAAAAATAGTTGCTCACTCGGGGAAAAAATCTACTGGCCATACAGCCAATGATGGCCAGTAGATTTTTTCCATAAACAATTTACTAGCCACTACAAAATATCTGATCACCATTTCATGACTGGCTTCCGACATTTGCAACAGCTGTTGCTGAGATACCAGTTTTAACACCTGGTGCTCACCTCTAGGATCAGCAGTGCATGGCTGGCCAATGTAAGTCCTTCTGTTGGATGTCTCTGTGTGGTTAATCCAGCCCTGGTACACCCTTGATGTAGTAGTATGGGAGCAGCCAACAAATGCAGCTGTTTCCGAAATACTGGCACCTTTCCTCCAGGCCCCAACTATCTGGCCATGATCTTTTTGGATTAAGTCACCACATTTCCCCATTATTGGTAAACATCTACTGATTACGTACATAGAACAGGTGTGCACAATGTATAGTAGTCCCACGTGACATTGATATCGTGGTACTTCATTATCACTCTGAATATGTAAAACGGGGTGTTCCTAATGGAAAGTTAACTCGGTGTGTATAGATTACTGTTACCACAGGTCATTACATCTACAAACAAGATGAACCAATGTGGTGTTTTTCTGTTACCACATGCATAATGACTTAAAAAAAAAAAAAAAAAAAAAGTGAACTTGAACCTTATTCTTAGCGAACTCCAACTTTTAAATCAGGCAGGTGTATTACTGTTATCCTATCTGGCATGTACTTGTACATCTTTGTGCATATCTTTTATCAGCTACAGATATTTCTCTGACATAATTTTTTTCTCTCAAGAAACTGCTAAAGTTACCTATGAAATCTGCTGGATACCTTTTCTGAATCTAAATATGCGCACTAGCAAATTGACAATAAGCAATTTGATCTGCCGATTTCCCGACTGGCAGTATGACTAACCCAGAAGTTGTGGTCCAAGGAGATTAGCACCCGAAACTCTTAATTGTGTCCAGCAGCTTCTTCAGCATTAACCAAACAAATCCCTTTGATGACTGTATCAAAAGATTAAACTTTCTTATAATCTTGCTTGCACAGCTGCAAGAATTTTGGGTCATTATGCAAGTGAAAGTGTTTCATGAGCTGAAACCACTGGCTAAGGATATAATGGTGCATTTCTGTTGCTATTTACTGAAACCTGATTGTATTTGAGTAGATATGTCATTGTGTGAACTCACAAAACAGGCGATACTGGTCAGCGGTGAACCCCATGTCTGGCATGAAGTGTCATTATTACTAGGGCCTGGACTTTGATGACTTTTGCATTTTTAGGGCTTTTTGCCTCTTTAATGCATTTTTAGGCATTTTTAGGGCATTTTGCAGCCTTTTCCAGAATTCTTTTGGCATTTTGGGAGGATTTTTGCAATTTAGCGCATTTTTTTGTCACTTTTCTGCATATTCTTTCTTTTTTATGTACAGTTCAGAAACGGCCGACACGGCCCTTCAATCAAACGGCTGTGGCATTTCTTTACCCCTTGAGACTTTGGGAAGGTCATACGTAGTCGATTGTGCTGACAAGACTCCGAAGCTACGTGTCCTCCTCAAAAGAAAACATATGTCTGACTGCCTCAAAAGAGCCACGGGCTTTGGACACGCCCTGACAACCCCTGAGACACAAAGATGGGAGATAGATAGATAACTGATCGGCGCTTGGATGTGAGCAATTCAGCCTGTGTACCTTAGGAGGTCTTTCGTCCCTGAAGCAGCACCTGCACCCATCCTCCCCACATACTCAACCTTCTCCCTCAGGAAGTGAAAAAAATTTCCCCCAAGAAACAGGTAGCTCAAATTATAGGAAGCATTACTTGGGATTATGTGTCACTCTCCACAGGGACATCTGAGAGTAATCCTCATTTTGTTGGGTCTTCAGAAGGGAAGGAAGTGGAATAAAAATATTTGTGCCTAAGATTTTTGGACACTGTTCATGAAAGGGTTAGATAGGATGTTTTTCCATTGCCCTCCAACTTTCTGGTACCAGGCAGAACCTGTTCTGAGTGGTTGAGGGGTTACACTTTAAAGCATCTGGAATTGTAAGGGGGCTGTTAGTATGTACTCTGGTCTTTATTTCCAGTCTGAAAAGAAAAGTAGCAGTTTATTTCCAAAGATGTCTAAATGAAAACCTTCTCAATCTTGCTATTTACACAAGTTTATTTCAGAGTTTGAAGAAAATGTATTTTCTACTGATGGAGTAATTCTATTTTGCAAACTATGTGAAACTAAAGTTGCAGCACAAAAGCGATTTACCGTCGTGCAGCATATTGGACGAGAAATGCATATTTGAGCTGTTGAACTTGCAAAGAAAAAACCACAGGCATCTCATCATTTACTTATGGAAAGCTGTTCGACACCATCCAAGAAGTCACTATTTTATAAAGAGTTGTGTGAAGTTTTTGTTTCTGCGAATATTCCACTGGAAAAGTTAAATCATCCTAAATTTCACCAGTTTTTGGAAAAACGGACTAGTCATGTCATACCTAATGAGTCTAAACTACAAAAAAACTACATAACGTGAGTGTTGTACCAAAATAATGGACAAAATTAGGGACAGTGTAAAAGGGAAAAAAATGTGGGTGTCTATTGATGAAACGAATGATGCTCGGGGTCGTCCTGTTGCCAACATCATAATAGGGGCACTTGAGTCAGATTGCCTTGGCAAAATATTTTTGCTGAATACCGAGATCATAGAGAAAGTGAATCACTCGGCGATCTGTCCGTTATTTGACAAATCCTTATTTCTTTTATGGCCTGGTGGTATACAACATGACAATATCCTTCTGTTTTTGACTGATGCTGCCCCATGTATGGTTAAAGCAGGAAAATCAAGTAAAGGATTTTATCCCAAGGTGGTGCATGTTACTTGCCTTGCCCATGCTTTACATCCCACTGCTGAAGTAATCTGTGCAAATTATCCTAATATTGATAGACTCATATCCAATGTAAAAAAATATTCCTAAAAGCACCATATCGCATACAATGTTTCAAATTTCAAGCTCCTAGCCTTACCACCACAGCCAGTAATAACACGTTGGGGGACTTGGCTGAATGCATGCATATATTAGTGACAATTTCCAGCCTGTGAAGTCTATATAGTAAATGGTTTTCAAACTGGTGATGACGCTTCAATTCAAATTGCCCAACATGTGTTCTCGGAAGATAAAACAGAAGGAAATCTAGCATACATTAAATCAAATTTCGGCATTTTGGCCTCAACGATTATGTGTTTTGAAAAACAGGGTATGGAACTCATCGATACAATCAGTTACATTGAAAAAGCAAGCCAAGTTCTTAAAGGAGCCAAAGGCAAGGTTGGACAATCTATCTTTGCCAAATTAAACAATGTTCTGGAAAAAATTTTGGATTCCATTTAAAGAAAATATCACATATATTAACTGCAGAAACACAGTTTTGAAATAGAAGAAAAACTAGCTATAAGTGAAGCTGTTTTTTTTTTCAAGTATGCCCATGTCACAACTGTTGATGTCGAGAGAAGCTTCTCGAGATATAAAAACCTACTTACAGATAATAGATGTTCATTTACCTTCGAAAACATTAAGATGCACCTTATAATTTAGTGCAATTATGATGCACTTACATGAAGAAATACTTTCAGTGTACAAGCAAATAAAATTCATATGGGATTGGTATGTACCGTTCTTTCTTTTTCTTATGCAGTTACTAGTTTTTTTTACGGTTAATATTTATTTTAAAGAAAAATATAATTTATCAATTATTTTAAGATAATACAACAAGTTTTGGCAAAATTTACTGTAAGAATTGTTCTAGGTAGGTTTTCTTTTAAAAAAAATTATGGGCATTTTTTTTTCATCTTATGGGCATTTTTTGCAATTTTTAAGGGCATTTTCTGCTACTTTTAAATGCATTATAAGGAACTTTTCGGTCATCAAAGTCCGGGCCCTAGTCATTCATTACCTTCCTAGTAAATTGTGTGGTGTACCATATCCCAACAGAGAATAGTTTAGCCACCATTTTTGACACCACTGTCGCATCTAATGTTTACCAGAACTTACATTTTCAGTGTGTAGGGTTTCTAGAAGAACAAGAACATAATCATGGTTTCAGCAAGATGGAGCAACATGCCACTCTGCAAATGTATCAGTGAAAATTCTGAAAAGTTTCTTTGACAAGTGCATTATCCCAGATGGACTCTGGGCTCCATGATCCCTGGATTTATCCCCTCTAGACTTTTTTTGTGGGGATACTTGAAAGTGTGTATACAGATAATTCTTATAATTTGGACACTTTGAAATTACATATTCATTGTTGCATAACAGAAATCTCCCCTTCAGTACTAAAGCACAGATTTCAGAACATGTATTTGTTAGTATATGAACATATGCCTTGAGCAAGCTGGGGATCAGTTCCAACACCTGTGAGACAAAAATATATTCTAAGAAGCCCATAGAAGATGCACAGTTGCATTAAGGTAAATGGACTCAAGTGTATATGGCACACACACACACAAAATCCTGAATCAAGTGTTCAGGAACGTTCTTTCTGTTCACCCAGTAGGTTCCAACATATTACTTTACCAGTTTTCTTCTCAATTACTTTGTCAGAAAGGACCTTATTCATGTGACGTCAGAAGTGGATTTCTGCAGACCAATATGGCTGCTGATTCAATGTTTTTGCTATTTGATTATCCCGTACTGTTGGCTAATTTTTGCAATCTTAATGTCATGGAGTCTGCCAATGAATTAATAGAGGTATAGGGTGAAGAAGAAGAAATCAATTTTTTAGAAGAACAAATCAAGGTTGCAAAAATATACCTAGACAATTATGTGTTCGATGTTTATTTTGCATGACGCACGAGAACATTGCCATTAGTCATCGTGAAGTTTTTAATGGAGCATTTCTCATACACGGTGTATTCATTTTTCATGTTCTTATAGTCAGACATTAGTGAAATATCTGAAACATAAACTGGGAAACCTTTTTTGCAAAACAAAACATTTAGAAACTCAGACAAGTGCATAATATGGACACAGATTAGGATTCGCACGCTAGGTAATCTGCTTAAAAATTAAATGAATGTGTAACATTAAATAAAAGAAAAATTATAGATATGTTTGTTTCGTGAGTGAAGGCTACAAGGTTTCACCTGATCTTTTTGTTAAAGTGGGCAAAACATATTGAAGAACGAACATCATTGGGATGGAAATAATCACATTTCAGTTTGCACAGCTATTGCTTTAACAACTTTAACAAATTCGCCCTTTTCAGAGAAAAATTATGGAAACTGATTCCTTCTATACAATTTAGGTGGCAAGATTTATTAGCACAACCATACGATCAGCAAAAGTTAGACATTTCGTAAATAAATTTATAAAAATTGCAATTTTCACCCCTGCAACATAATGTCATGTTAAGCAATGGGAAAACGCATGTAAACAAACTATTGTTGGTCCACGGCCACGGAAAATCTTTCCCAGGATGCAGTGCGAGGTGAATAAGGCCCATTCTTTCATTCAATGCCAGATTTCTGTTCCCTTTCTTAGTCATTCCTACCTTACTCCTTGAGCTTTTCTTTCTTGTTTCATCACTTTGTCATTTTCTTTCTACCATTCTTGAACATCTATTATTGTGCTGAATTTTATCAAATTTAGTTGTTTTTTGGGCTTAACCATTTCAGTTGTACTACATAATTCTATGCTTGCAGGTTGGAAAGTTGCGGAAGCTTTACCAAAGAAAAGTGCTGAAGTGGAATCAAGGTATGCTACTGTTTACTGGTTATGCATAGTTCAGTTTTAATTTAGATGTTTGTAAAATAACAATGATGATTATTAAAAGTTTTTGGTGGAACCAAGTTTTCAGCATTAGAATTCCATAGCTTAAGTCCAGAGGTTTAACGCTGTAAAAACTGGGAAATTTGATGGCCTGACAAGTCTCTAAAAAATAAACAAATGCTGTATTTTTTGGAATGTAAAGCATTTTTCTTGAGAAATATTTTAGAAAAAAATGAGATGGCATTTTAAGGATTTTTATTAGAAAAACAACTTTTATTTGTAAAAACAGTAGCTTATGAATCGTCAAATCCTTGGGATTTGCAAAATTAGACAATGATACTGCTGATAAAAACAGTTTAGGGAAACACCACTCAGTCAATCAACCCATGGTGTACATGTGCTTCAGAATTTGCCCATGATGTCACACCTTCATAGGGCCAATGACTTTTATTATTGGTTTGAATGATCATCCTTGTCTCATGGCTGATGTGTTGGAACAAGACAGCCATGGTCGACATTCTTTGCTGTTTTCTTTTGTTGTTGGTATACAAAGAATTCCTGGGAATAAGAAATCATTGTATTTTTAATCTAAAGCTTTTCCAAGAACTGTTTGAAAAAAACAACAACAAAAGAAAACAGCAAAGAATCAAACAGGCTAACCTCTGCATGTTGTTGAAGAGCAAGGAAGCAAGAGACAGGACCCTGGCAAAAGATTGTAAAGTTTCACAACATGGTCTGTCTGCATCTTTTGTCAGAAATGGCAATATAGTGTTCTCCTTAGATTTTTTTACAGCTGGGTAACAAGGAACTTAGGAACCTAACTTTTAACCACCCCTTCACCAATCGAAAAAAAAAATGCTGTTTTGCTTAACATTATTGTACTCATTAAACCTCTTTAGCAGTATGGTAGGTATTAATATAACATAACATGATAAACAAAGTTAGAAAATTGTACAATTTTAAGTGATGAAAAAATTTATATTTAGTAAATATTTGACACTGATTGCAGCAAGTTTTCATAAAAACTTACTCCCACATACATACATCTAGTGTATGTGAGAGTAACGTTTCCACTCTATTGTGTGTGTTGTGAAAACATTAAAAGAAATATAGCCGGGTGGCAGGTAAAATTAACTGGCTGGGCCACCCAGTAAAAAGGCTCTAGGGAGAACACTGAAGTGCAGGGTGATTCATAATTCATGTTATGGTTTCAGTGGCATATAATCAAAAAATGGGAAACAACAACACAAAACCACAAACAGAATATGACAGATGACAACTAAAAGTTTTATTACCTGTAGAATCGATGCACCAGATGGCTAAATCACTTCGACATATGCTCCTTTCATGACACGTAAGATGTCCAAGCAATAATCAATTTCTTGCCAAGTTTTTGCCACCATTTGCCGCATTGCTTGTTCCTATAGTAGCACTAATTCTAGTCTTCATGTCATCGAGGGAGGTCACAGAGGTCTGGTAAATGTTTTTCATGTATTCCTTCAGGACATTGGTTGGGCATGGAGGCCATGGAATCCGTCCAACATGCCCAATCCATCATAATATTTGCACTTTTAAGGTATTAAAACACCAGCAAACGTGCGCATATTTATGTGCAATTCACTAATGATATATTATTAAAATAACCAATCACATACCCGAAAGATCATGGTCACTTTATTCCTTTGACACTTCTAGCACATCAATCATTATCATGCAAAGCCGCTGGCCTTTAAAGGTTGAAAAGACTCCTTGCCTATGAGATTCATTCTTTCGGGGATGAAACACCGTATTTTCCTTTTTTTTTTTCTTTTTTTTTTTACTGGACAAAAAATGCAGGTTTCCCTCTGCTATATGATACGTAACCATAGCTCGTCAGTCGTCATCTCCATAAAAACCTCACAAAAATACACACCATACCACTCACAAAAATACACACCATACCACTCATTTCATACATTCAGTTAAAAACACTATTTACATAATTACACTATTTACATTCCCAGACAGTTAAACCTTTGTCAACAGTGACTAAAAAAGTGCTCCATCCGTTTCAAAACTCCATGCTAACCCTACTGCAAGTGTCAACCTCATTCAGCCCGTCATACACGATCCTCTAGCGCTTTTAACAGGCAACTGTCATCATCAGGAGGCAGATGTGTCTCACCTGCCCACCACAGCCCGAACCTCAATAGCTCTGCTCACTTGAGCTGTGGTGGGCAGGTGAGACACATCTGCCTCCTGATGATGACAATAACAAAAAAAAAAAAAAAAAAAAAAAGAGGAAAATACGATGTTTCATCCCAGAAAGAATGAATCTCGTAGGCAAGGAGTCTTTTCAACTTTTGAAGGCCAGCGGCTTTGCATGATAATGATTGACGTGCTATAGAAGTGTCAAAGGAATAAAGTGACCATGATCTTTCGGGTAAGTGATTGGTTATTTTAATAATATATCGTGCCCAATCCAGCTCCCAGGAAAATGCAGGTCAAGAAATTCTCTGACAATAATAGCCCAGTGCTGCAGTGCGCCATCATGCTGGAGCACCACATTGGGCTGCTGATCTTCCAACTGAGGCAACAGATACACCTGTAGCATGTCCAGATAGGTCACCTCTGTCACTGTTTTTCTCCACAAAGACAAAAGGGTCCCAACACTTCTGAACATGACAAAGCGCACCATACGTTCACCTTTCGACTATCTCGTTCGACTTCTCGAATGACGTGAGGGTTTTCGGAGCCCCATATTCTGCAGTTATGCCGATGTACCCTCCCTGAGATGAAAAACGTTGCTTCATCACTAAATATCCATGTTCGCAGGTAATGTTCATCAGCTTCTACTTTGGACAAAAAATGTCTTGGGCAGTTTGAAAACAGTGGGGTTTATCGTCCTGTTGAAAAGCCTGTAGAATCTGCAGTTTGTACGCACGGAGTTGTAGGCAGTTGTGCAGAACCCTCCAAACAGTCATTTGTGGCATATCTAACTGTGACGCAACTCATCTCGTTGACTTCTGAGGGCTTCGAGAAAAGGCTTCCTGGACACGATCAACATCGTCTTGTGAAGTTCTTTGTCATCCCGCTCTTTTTTGATGCTGCACACTACCAGTTTTTTGAAACTGCTTTAACCAACGTCGGATAGCATTATCGAAAAAGTGGAGCTGTGCCATCCTGCATTCTGTAACAACGTTGTGTTGTGATGACTTTGCTTCAAACCAGAGTACGTACATTGCTTTTTCTTGAACAGTTGTAATTTTGAAATATGACTTCAATTCTGCGGGTACCATGTTGCCACATAAAAATTTCCTTGGTGAACTTGTTTATGCTGTAGGGAGTTTTATTTGGCCGGTTACAGTTTGACCATGCCAGGCCACAGAAAACCCAACAATAATCATGAATCACGCTGTAAGTTCCCACCAGTTAAAAGTTCAAGCATAATTTTAGTGTTTCACAAATAAGTTTTTAAAAAAATTACTTCAAAATTAATGTACAATATTTGCTACTGTGAAAGAATAAGGTTTTTGCATTGTCTATGAAAGATCTGTGTACATTTGCAGCAAAAATAATTCAGTCTGCATTAATGCGTTTGCACCCCCATTTTGTTGGTGGATGTCCTGAGCATCTGTTGCATACCTGCCAGGTTTTATGATTCACTCGTAAAATTTACGGAAATGCAACTTATTTTTACGACTTTGTGGGCAAAATGGCAATTTTGCGGATTTAGCGTATCTTTGATTTTGTTTCCTGATTTTGCACACACCATTATAACTTTTTATTTTATCTTTAACTTAATCAATTTAAAATAAAGCACCGCTGTAAGTTATGAATAAACTTCTTTCCAGCTACATGTGTTTATGCAGGAAAAATTTGTCCATAGTTTTCTTGTATGCTTTAGGTTATCGTTTTGTGTAGTTCTAAACACGAAAGCTTGCACTGCATGTAAACTGAACTGCTCCAGCATTGGGCTTGTCAAAGTTCAATGTTCATTCGACTTCATTCAACTCGGTGCTTCTCCATCTATGATTTATTTTGCTGGTCCATTAGTAAGTTTTCCACACTTTCCAACTGTAGGTTGAGGAAGTGTACAAACTGTACATGCTCTGGCTTTGTCCATTCGCATGATAACTTGTATGAAAATGGTTCAGCTTGATTCAAAAAAATTAGTACGAATCCTATTGAAAATGTAAAGGTCGGGACATAGGTGCGGGATTCATTCGACCACCCTTCTGCATAATTACATGACATGCGTAAAAAAGCATCAGTTGCGTTCAAATTTTAGTATATCATTCCAGAGTGATAGTGGATTGAAAATCGTTGAAATGAAGTCAAAGATCAGGACATAGGAGCTGGATTCATCCTTCCACCCTTTTGTGCGATGACTTGCATAAAATCAAAGCGTGATTGCGATGAAATTTTGGTACGCTGTTCAGGACACATGTGGACCAATCCTATTGAAAAATGTTATCATCTCATCAGCACTCGTGGGGATAGTGCTCACATGTGCAGTATTTGTTTGTCAGAATTTTTGCACAGTAACTTCCATTAAAATTGGCTGACTTGAATGGAATTCTTAATTATAAAACAATGCACGTGTGGTAGCATTTTATTTTAGCAATTAACAGGCACAAAAACTATGTTCTATGGTAAAACAACGATTAAAAGTTGATACAGTGAAACCTCTCTAAGGTGACCACTGCTGATTCTTCTAAAAACCGGTTGTTCAGAGGGGTAGTCACTGAATAGAGGAAGGTTATAATGGCATATCCAGTGAAAATTTTTTAGATGAAACCTTTATAAACTGCTGCATAACTTTTAAATTTTGTACTCTGAATTACTATATTCCAAATATGATGCATTCCAGTTTATGTACAGTACAGTATGTACGTATGTGTATAAGTAACAAAAAAAAATACTGTAGTATATGTAGTAATAGTTATGCATTTGGAAGGAACCTATAGTGGTAATCTAAAAAATAATCTTTTGAAAAACGAATGTAATGTCGTCTGCTTAAGTTTTTATTCAGCTCACAAAGTAGTTTCTTAATTTCCCCCCTTCAAAACCGTCGTAAAATCGCATTAAATGATTAACTTCCTTCAATGTCTCAAGTTGATAATTTTGAAATGGTATCAATCTCCTTGTCTGAAATTTCATCTGAGGAAAAAAGGTATGTGTCACTGCTGTGATGATTATCTTTTGAGGGGGATGCAATTTTTACCATAGACTTAAAAAAAGGAAAAAAAAAAAACTTTAGCACTTATGTGGTCTTTTAGTAAGCATTCCTCCTAGTTCTCACTCGTGTCTTGGCAACAATCGAAATCGTTTTCTTCCTGTACCGCCTCCAAGTCATATTCTATCCTTACAATGCGAGAGAGGTCAAGGATATCCTCCAAAATGTCAGTTGATGGCAGCTCTTCTGGGCATGTCGATATGAAACCACAGGAATTAAAACATTTAACAATCATATTGGAATTCACTTGTTTCTGTGAAGATTTGTTCCACAAAATGGCATCAGGTCATAATCTTTTTTGCCAGTACAGGAGCCCTCTCAGAATTGTCCATTCTAGTGATTAGGGAATGAGGTACGCATCAACGATATTGTGAATAATCCTTTGGTCTAATGACCGCAATTTTGCAGCTGTGTTTGGAGGAAGGAAATGGAGTTTAACATTTGTCAAAGCAGTCTGGTGGATGCGACATAATGCATTGCCCAGAAAAGTAGAACATTTCTATTTTCTCCAGCCATTTCCCCCATCAAATTGTTCCAGCCACTCTTCAAAGATCACTGATGTCATCCAGGCCTTTTTATTGACCCGCCATGTTACACCTAATAATAATAGATCAACATTTTAAGCATCTTGGTTGTTCAGACTTCCAGATTATCAAAGGAATTTCTTTTTCTCCTGCAGTGTTTGATGCAAAGCTATTGTCAAAGGTTCTTTTGATGATTTTCCTCCTTTACATTGTTGTGATTTAATTGTCATAGTTTTTGTTGGTAGAGTGCAGGAAAAAAGACTAATTTCATTCTTATTGTAAATGTCTTCATCAATGTAACCTTTAATAATAATAATTGTTGATAATCGTGATTTCCAGTCTTCACATAGTTCTTCATCAGCATCAGCTGATTCGGCAGCTATAGATCGAAAAACAATGTTGTGGCACACACGAAATCAGTTGAGACAGCCATTATTAGCTGAAAAATCTTCAACCCCAAATTCCTTTGCAGTTTGAGTTTTCACCTTATCGAATTTTTCCTTTCCCTTTTTCTTTTGATTACGATTTTTGTTTTCCTCCCATTCTTTTAAAACTTCTGCCTTATTTTTCAAAATGCTGTTTATCTGTGTCTTTCCACACTTAAACATATCAGCCAGTTTTCTCTACTCTCAGAAACTCCATTTTGATTCTTGTTGATCACTTTTATTCCATCCTCTAAATTCAGAACAATTCTCTTGCATGACATGATCTTATAGGGAGAGAGAGAAAGATCTTTCCAACTAAGGGGGATTTCAGTTGTAGCATAAACATGCAGCACAATGATTGTCATGTGCCTGACTGAAAAGGTCAACACAACACCCTCATGGCAGCTAATGACCACAAAAGGTAGAACCCATCCCCCAATCTCATCCCTCTTAAGTTTCCTCTGTCCAGCCAAAAAGGGCAATGAAGTAAAGCTGTATGAGATTTAACTGTGACTGCCTTTTTCAGCCTTTGCAGGAAGTGTGGGGATGGGGTCTCTGTCTTTCTACATTACTACGTAAGCCTTCAGAATTGCCTTTCATTGCTGAGAACTCCTTCACCTTGCCCTCCACTCAGTAGTGGCCCTAGCTGTTGCGGGGCCCTGGGCGATGGCTCTTCACGAGGCCCTTCGCAATCGCGATAACCCCTTTATATATATACGTAAAAAAATTACATGTTGCTTACTCTGACCGTAAACCGGCCGCTCGCTTTTTTTTCTCTCGCACAAACCGTCACTTGGGGTGAATGATTTCAAAGCAATATGTTTTTTATCGGGAATTGTGGTATTGATTTATATGAAATTATAAGTATTATTTAAAGAAGAATTCTGCGGCTTTTCTTGTGGCTAAAGTCTTCAATCAAAGTACTATAGTCTAGAGTAGATGCCACGTCATTTTCTATGGACAGAAGAGCCAGAGCTGACATCCGGTCTTGGGCCATGGTGTTCCTTATGTAGGTCTTGATAAGCTTCAGCTTAGAAAAGCTCCTCTCAGCAGACACAACAGTAACACGAATGGTGGCTATTATTCTGAGTGCAATGTTAATGTTCGGGTAGATTTCATAAACGCCGTTTTTGACTATGTACTAAGCTGAAACTATGTCGTTGCCTCCCTCACCCCGAAGACTCGTACAAACATTTTGAACTCATCATATAGTTCCAGTGCTTCTATATCGTGTTTGTCTCCTACGCTTAAAGATACTTGTAAGTCTTCACAATTTTTCATTAGGTCTTCGTCACTCATTGTCAATAAGTCTTTAATTCAGTACCTAAAACCAAACGTGCTTTCGTGGGATTTGAGAGCTTCAAATCTCTGCTAACAGCCCATTCGCACGGCGTCTACAACCACATTAAAGTAGCTTATTTTGAAGTGGTCTTGCAGTGAAATCTCAGGAGCCTCGTCCTCTGCTTCGTAGGAGAAAGTTTTCTTTTCCCATCTCTTTCTGATGGCCTTGAACGTAATTTCAATGCCTTGTTCCGCAACTTCCCTTGCTGTCACCAGTTCTGACGAAAAGCCACTTTCACGATATTCTTTGAGCCACTTGATGAAAATTTCTAGGTGGTTAACTGCGACATCTAAGTGCATATTTTGTTGATACAATGTATCTTGACAAGAATATCATACCAATTCACTAGGGAGGTAACAAGTTCATAGGTGGTTATTTCCTTTTCCAATGACTGGCACTCACTGATCAGCCCACAGTCTGGTTTTTTCACGCAGACTCCCAAAGCATCGCAAACGTTGTTCAGCTGATATCTTACAAACAGCTTTTACAGGTTCAAATCTTCACTCCCACCTGGTTTCTGAGAGAGGTTTCAGCAAAATGTTCACATGTGACTTGAGAATGCCCCACCTCTCACTGGAGCATGAAAAAATGGTGTAGTCTCTGCGAGAGGCTGTAAAACGACTAAGCCTGAGGTCAAGATAAAGCGGCATCACCCAACAAACGGGTTCCAGCTGTGGCTTCCACAAGATACAAAGAAAGCTAGAGGGTTCATCTTGAGAAGTCTTATTTGAACACCGCTTTTTCCGCACGCATGTTGGCATCATTGTCATAACCTTGCTCTCTACAGTTTTCCAGTGACAAGCCTAGGCTAGTTGTTTCAGTTCAGTGACGATGCAATCAGCCAACACTTCACCAGAAGTTTTCTCTACTGCTAAAAACCTCGCAAAGTGATCCCCAATTTCAGCAATGTCCTTGTTTACGGTTCGCAGTATTATAGAGAGCTGCTCAATCTGAATGATATCTCGAGTACAGTCCAGGAGTATTGAATAGTGCTTGATCTTTAACACTTTTTCTAATATTTTAGCTTTAACGTAGTGCGTGGCTTGCTATGAGCTGTATCAACTCATTTTGGATATTTCCCCCGAGGTAGTGGTTTCTAGCAACCATCTTGTTCATCACTTTGTGCAGATGCTCTCGTAAAATGGGATCAAATCTAGCAATCAATTTGATCAAATCCAAAAAAAAATTGCCGCTGGAATCTGAGGCCAAAAGTTCCTTGTGCCCTCTAAAAGCCAAATTGTGGAAAGCGAAAAATTGCACGATTGCCAGTAACCTCTCCAACATGTCCTTCCAGCGCTGCTGTTCAGCTAGAATCGCAGTCTGAGACAGCAATCGATGGTTTTCCCGCAACTCTGCCCTTTTTCTGAAGCTAACCATATTAACATACAGTCCTTGTGGGACTTGCTGGCTTCATGAGATTTCAGGGCATCACTCAGGTGCTTCCAGTCGCTCATTCCCTCACTCGAACTAAAAGCACCACCAGAAGTAAACAAGAACAAACAACACGCAAAACAGTATACAGCATCATTTGATTCAAAATAAATCAACCATCGCCTGACTTGCTCTTCACCATTTCTTAAAATTCGCTAGGCAATAACTACTAATTAATTGGCAGCGGTGTAGGGCCCTGGGCGGTTGCTCGGTATGCCCCGTACCTGGAGCCGCCACTGCCTCCACTTTCGTGCAGGAGGAAACTTGGACCTAGTTATTTAAAGTGGACCCCTCCATACTAATGCACATTTGTTTCATCGTTTCAAGTTATAGAGAAAATTTTCAGTGGGAATGGTAATCCGGACAATGCAATTTTTGTGGAGTGGTCCTTTCACAAAGATGGTCCTTAGGATCTGAGTGGTGTTTTAATAGGGGGAAGGTTAGTGTTAGCGCTATGAGTTATGAAATCGGTTCCACAGAAAAACGGTCGTAATGAGGGGTGGTCATGAGAGAGAGGTTTCGCCGTACTTGATTTGTTGAACATATCAACTTTTAATCGATATGTTCGCTACATTTAATTAATATGCTAGATACATAATTTATTATAATTATCAATTAAATTTTTCATCGAATATGTCTATTTAAAAATTTTTTTGTACGGATTTCAGTTTCTGAAATTTGGCAGGTATGCTCATGGTTCGTACGCTCTTTTTGAAAACCTTGAAAAGTCCTTGAAAAAGAAAAGCTCATTTTCAAATCCTTGAAAGTACTTGAAAAAGTTTAAGACTGTAAAGAGTACTTGAAAAAGGTTTGTGGTGAAAAGTTGTGTAGGAGATTTCTGTGTTCTGATTAAAATACCAAGCTGATCAAATAGCTCATAACTTTCGTTCAACTCGGGGGAGCATACCTGCCAACTACTATGGAATGTCTAGTTTCTACAGATTTAGTTGTCTGGCTACGGAACTCACTGTTGAAACTACAGATTCTACGAATTTTCATTTTGTTTAATTTTTTCTTTTATTTTGCTATTATTTTATGATAAACACGAGGTTTCTAAGCGAATTCGCGGAATTCCGCCTTTTTTTTTTGTCATCATTTAGATCATTCTCAAGATCGATGTAATACTGAAGAACATTTTTTTTGGGAGGAGGGGTCAGTTTCTGTCGGTACGGTTTTTCGCGTTTCAAAACTTTAAAACTTTCGAAAATGTTAGTTAAATAGAGTAAAAAAATTTGCTATAATCGTAATTTTTCTCTCCTGATGTTGCCATTGTGCCCAGTATTCTTGTTAAATGTCATTTTAAATCTGTAAAACTATAGAGAATGGGTCGGCTCAAAACTTTCGTGTTTCAAAACTTCCAAAAATGGTAGTTAAATGGAGTAAAAATTTTTGCTGTAATTGTAAATTTTTTCTCCTGATGTTGCCTTTGTGTCCAGTATTCTTGTTAGATATCATTTTATTGCATAAATGTTTGTATTTGTTCTTGAAACTGAAGGCAACAATTTGCAAAAACGGAAGTTAGATGCCGCAGAAATTTCCTCGTGCGTGGTCTTCCGTGAATTCGAGGAATTCCACCTTTTTCTTCATTATTTTGGTCATTTGTGAGATCGATGCACAAGTGAAAAATTTTTTTTGGGAGTTGGTAATGATACGGGGGAGGGGTCGTCGGAGAGGACGGAATTCATTTTCATGGAACTTTCTAAAACAGAAGGTTGAATGAGTTAAGATTTTTTCCGTAACCGTAATTTCTTTCTTCTTGTGATGTTGCCCCCTGTCCAGTATTATCGTTAAATAACATTGTACTACATAATATTTGTATTTCAGCTTGAAAATAGGGGAAAAATTGTTGAAACCAGAAGTCAGACAGAGCAAAGATTCTCCCATAATTGCACCCCCCCATTCCTGCTCTCCAGCATTGCTAAATATCCCCAGTCCCATAAGTTTTTGCATTCAAGCTTGAAGAAGGAGACTGAAATCCCCCAAAATGGAAGTAACGAAGGTTGAATATTTGTAAAAATTGATGCATCATGTTCAAAAGAATCAATATTCTCGAAGTTGCACAATTTGTCTAAAATAGTTAAAGCTTTGATATCACGTGCTCATGATCCTCAAGCTAAAAAAAGTTCTTTCAGCATGATGGATGAAATTATTGTTACTGTAGGGCTTAAAAAAAAAAAAAAGTGACAATAGAGAAATAGGGAGTGAAAAATATCATCAGAAAGAAAAATTAACCAATCGATGCTGTGCAGCTGCAGAGTCAAAAGGCAAACTGACAGTAGTCCACATTCTTGCTGTGTGTTTTGATTTTTCACCCTGTTAAAACATTGAGCATTTTTTTCCTTCTTTGGTCTCCTCTTTTCATAAACTGTAATGTTAGAGGCAGTATGATCATATGGTAAGTGGAGGTTTGTGCTGCACATGTTCACTTGCTTGGATTTCCCTTCTGTCAAGCGTTGTGGAATTCTTAATGCATCTGACTGATTTTTATTGGTGGAAGTTTCAAAATTAAATCTTACAATGTTATCTGTCATGCCCTTGTCAGGGGAATCAACTTTGTGTTTCACATGTATTAAGTTTCATTTGTGTCCTTGTTCGTTGTAACACTTTGTTTATATTTCTTTTTCACAAAGAGATGGATCGTTTGGTTAAAAAGCATCTATGTATGCCGCACAATAATACTAGTTATTACTGACAAGGCTCTAGCCAATGTTGGCAGGTATGGAGGAGCACATGGGCAGCTAGTACCTTTGCTATGACATCACTACAGAATAAAACATCAGCCATGGGAGTAAAATAAGTGGAATGATGTATTTGTGAATCGTGATAGGCTTCTGTTGACTGGGGTTAGGGATGCAATCCTTGCCAGAGGGTGAATACAAAAATAATGTACCCTTTTAAAAAATATTCCACAAAATAAAATTATTTCATAAAACACCAAAACAGAGGGGCAATTCAAAGTTAATAAAATAAACTAACGGGGAGGCAGGTGTTACCTGGCAGGTCATTGAAGGTGTGCCCATTCCAGGTAAGTTTAATGGTTTGAACTTGTTAAAATACACATACTTACTGACATCATACACATATGATAATTTGGTTTTAAAAAGTCCTTGAAAAGTGCTTGAATTTATTTTGTTTGGAAGAGTATGAACCTGGATGCTGTTGCTATGTTTTGTCCTGAAATGAGGTTCTTTCCCTTCTTTTTCTATCATTTTGCTTTTTAAAGGAATCATCAGTTTTTTTATGTCCATTTCAGATCGCTATGTACAACAGGTGATTTATATGCATAAATTGTATTTTACATCTTTAACTCATGAATGCACTGGTATGCACAAGGGCATAAATACACATCTAACATGATAGCAGGCCCTGCACATTAAAAAAAAAAAAAATACACACATGGTTAGCAGTTAATATTTTCAAGGTTAGTCACATGTACTCACCTAATTCTTAACATATGCTTAGTATGTTTTTTCATTCAAGTGGACCACCCCCTCAGTAAATAAAACAATATTGACATATTAAAGCTAAGTGACTAAAAACATAGTAACCCTTGTTCTTTTCAAGTATAATTAAGAACATTAACCTAACTTAATAATTTAAGTTATTAATTGTAACTTACTGTTAGTTGGATATACATATTCTCTTTTAAATTAATTATTTTTGTAGCTTAATGTTCTTAATTACAGTTGAAAAGAATAAGGGTTACCACATTTTTAGTCACTTAGTTTTAATATGTAAATATCGTATTATTTATTGAGGGGTTAGTCGCCTCAAACAAAAAAAGCATACATTAAGAATTAGGTGTACATGCGACTAACCTTGAAACTATTAATTGTATTGAATGTATGTTTTTACATAATGAGAATATCAAGTATTAAGCTCATTATTTTTATTATAATTAGCGGTGGATAAACATTAAAAGTATAGTATATACAACAGGGTTTGAAAAATATCTGAAATGTTACATGCCCAGCTGGGCATGTACAGAAATCATTTACTTGCCCAGGTACTAAAAGCTGGATGCCCAGGAAAACTTATTTTTTAAGATAACAAATCAGAATCTGCCTTTTTTTAAAGTTAAAAAATATGATAATTTTTTTTACAGGTTTTGCATTTGTTGTAAGGGCCTGTATTCAAAATGTTCAGACCACAAAAGTGTGTATCTCAAGTTTTAAGGTGGTTCCACCTGAAATCTCTGCCTTATGTTTTCCAATGGTGAAACTTCTTTACATATTTTCTTTGCAATTAATGTATTCCCAAGCATGAAAATTTTCACATTGATAAAACTAACATAGCATGGGATACTTAATACTTGCTAATAAGCAATCCAACATTTGTTTACGTCATCAATATACAGGTCACGCCATCTATGAACTGGTCAGAACATTACTCAAAGAAAAATGATTGATTTTTAATATAATTATGGTTATGTTTTAGCAAGTATTAAGCATCCCATTCTATGAGTTACAGTTAGTTTTATTGATGTGCTAATTATCATCCTTAGGAATACATTAATTGTGAAGAAAATATGTAAAGAAGTTTTACCATTGGAAACATAAGCAGAGATTTTAGGTGGAACCACTTGAAGATTGATGGTACTGAAAATGGTACAAAAAGGTATGAAATTGGTATTTGAGAAATTTAGGGATTCTGCCATGTTCCTTATGCAGTTTTCACTTTTAGTCACTATAAACACTAGAGGCTAGTTCCATCAGAGGCATGCATCTTGTTGCTAACTATGAACAACATTAGTATTATAGCAAAACTACATATGATTCCAATTTCTGGACCTAGAGCATAATATAATTAAGGAAATGATATTCTTTTGTCTTTGGCACTCTGTACAAGTAATGTAATTTTCGGTGGTTAGAGATGAAATGAAACACGGCATACGGCGACTATCTTATTTCTTGAAGTAGGAAATTCTATTCAAACTTGATTTTTAAATTTAGTCTCCCGGAGTGGGCAACTAGATTGTTTTTGTGGAATAACTTTTTTTACGGGTCTTTTAGAGGTTATTTTTAATGAAAGTTGGTTGTCAAATTTTCGAACTAAAGCCTAGTTCGTCATCAGGACTATGTCACTGGAGTAGTTGCTGCCACTCAATTGGAAGAGACCATCCGCAATTATCGTTAATTGTGGTACTTCTTCTTCTTGCTATTTCGATCCCTTCTTCTAGTTTTCTCTTTACTAAGTTTGACTGGTGGGCGATTATTTTCACTGAGTCCCAATTTATGGAGTGTCCACTTGCTTGTACATGTCTGTCTAGCCCTGTTTTGTTCCCAATGTTCCTAATAGCTGCTTGGTGTTCTTTCATTCGGACCTTAATACTTCTCCCTGTTTCTCCTATATAGCTGAGTCCGCAGTTACAGTCGATGCAGTAAATTACTCCTTCCTGCAATTGGATGTCCAATTCTTTCTGCTTTAAAGCTGGCAGGAATTTCTTTATTTTGTTATTAAGATCTGGAGCTAGCCTGATATTATATTTTGCTCCGATCCTTTTCAGTCTCTCGAAAAGTCCCTTGTGGTACGTAATTTTGCTGGTGAATTTGAAGTTGGTTTTTTCCTGCTTCTTTTTTGGCACTTGTTTAAATATTTTCTCAACATATGGGGAGGGGTAATTGTTTTCTGCCAACATTTCCTTTAATTCTTCTTTGTGAAGATCTTTTTGAGAAGCTGAAGAGACCAGGCCAAAAATTTTCATGCCCCGGGCATCTCGGACATGGTATTTTTCAAACCCTGGAAATAAAATTTGTTTAGAATTGCTGATACTTTTTATTGTGGATATGCCAAAATAATGCTAGTTCAATATGATAATGATGTTTTGTAATTGTGTACTCTGCTAACAAGCCTACAATGAACTTTGAACTAATATCATATGCAAAGAACAGATGGTAGATGATCTTGTTAAATGATCATATCAATTTTTTTTTTACCATGTTTTGATCAAGTGTGATGTTGAGTTTACTTTTAATATGAGGTCTAATCATAAAAAGTTCATGCACTGAAGAATATGGGGGTATATAAATGCAAATTTTATATTTGGAACAACACTGAAGGATATTCTGCTAACAGATAGCCCAGTTTGTCATATGCTGTAAATGGTGAAGCTATTTATTTATCTTGAAGTTCTGTCCTGTTAACTTTAGTACTCCCACTATAAAGGATTTTCTGGAAAAAAAATACTAAGAAAAAAATCCCTCCACAACCAACACACACTTACCTAGGCGGGCACCATGTGACTTTTGATTGTTTCTGACCATCAAGCTCGCTCAGATTGGAAAGATTAATATTTTACATTGACAACAGAATGTGTCTGGTAGAATTCAAACTTTTTTTTTTTTCAACAGTTGGAAAACCGGCATCATTAGTAGTAGTTTGTTTATTGAGTAAGCCAGTAATATGAACCTTTTTATTAAAACTTTTATAGCCTATATTTTCTGAATCTAAAGTCAGCATAGTAAAAATTAACTCCTAAAATTGCACTAAGATATAGTGAGAGTTTGTTTATTTTATTGTATGGCTGAAATTAACTTCTATTATTGTTCTTTGACATTAGTATTATAATCAGCTCAGGTAGCAGAGCAATTATTTTCAAGTGGCTTTTGATAGTAAATGTTATATTTCAGTATTACTAGTTTTTGTAATACTTTTGTAGAAAAATGTACTTGCACATCCAGTTTGCTTTATGTGTGTTTTCCAGTTTCCATTACAAAAGCATGTGCAGTGTGCTTCATTTGTGTTCATTTTTGCTGATATTAATTTTTATTTATAGTTCATTTAGTTTATTTTTTCCCTTTTTCACAGGGGTATTGTTTCAAGTATAGTTGATTATAGATCACTAACTGTCAATATTGAAGCACTGGGACAAAGTGACAAAGTTGGCTTCGTTTCATCACGTTATGATGCTGCATGTAGAAACTTCTCAGATCATGAATATTACGCAGGTATGAAATTTTATGTACCGAAATTCATTTTGTTGCATAATGTTGAGTTTGCTCCTTGTGCATCTGTTACTGGGATAGCTGGTATGTCAGTTGTTTAGACAGTAGCATTACTACTGCTGAAGCTTGTCTTGACAGACTGGTGATGTTTCACAACATGTTTGCTGATGTTAGATTTGTTGCATTTTCCATTCAGCTGAAATTGGATTGCTATATATCCATGGCTTAACATTTGAGCAAGTTTATGAGCTTTTGTTGGGTTGTGTGTTTGATTTGAGATAATGGTTGGTAAGACTGGTGTACTGGAAAATACAGTGCAGTGTACACTTGATTATCTGAATTTATGACTGAGAGGGAAGAAAAAATACATTGATCAAGGTTGACAGCTTTCCCGTGTTGGTGAACTTTAGCAAAAAAAAAAAAAAAAATAAAAGAAAAAAAAACCAGCCCTGAGGTTAGTTACGGGTGGATTCCATTGGGAGGACAAATCAGGTGTTTTGTCTTCATGTCATACTTTGTACAATCGACATTTCTTAAAGTATAGTTTTACTTTATCCTGATTTGCTTGGGGCTAGTGAATTCTCATTACAATTAATCTGGGTCTAAATGAGCAAAAAATAATTTTCAACCCCTGCTTTTGATCCACAGAACTTCACCACAACCATAATGAAATGTTTTGCATTTCCTTCACTGTTTAGACACATAATTAGTTCAAGAAAGGCATCCAAATCCTTTTCTTCTAGATTGACATTGAATACCCCATTTTGTGTGAAAGAAACTGTTTTTTTCCACTTCTGAGAAAAGATTGGCCGTATTAAAACCACAGACCAGTAGTTTTTGTAATGAGGATCTGGAGGACAAAAAAAAAAAAAAAACATGCAGAATCTTCGAGGCAAAAATTTGCTGACCCCCCTCCTTTGAATGTTCGTGTGTTTTTAACTGTCTTATGACCAATATCACTGTCCGTTACTTGGCGGGTCCACTGCGTGGTGGTAAATATAAAGAACCAATATGCTTTGGGACTGGGAATCGCAAAACTGCCTTCTAAATGGAAATGTCTGCTATTTGGGAGTGTACATTGAGAAGGTTTTACTGTATATGTATTTGTTTTGGGATTTAACAACCACAATAAGAAATTCTTAAAAGCAATTGCCCATCCCTAATTTAGAGCCACTGATTCTAGGGAAGGGACAGAGCCAGTGCCATGAAGCAAGCATACCACCCATGGCTCATCTGAGACTCAAACCTGGGTCTATCTCAAACAAATGGTCAGAAGCCTGTTTCATAGACCATTCAGCCCCTTGGGGGGGGGGGTGGGGGCTTACTGTGTTTTACAAATACTGGTAACTTCTGAGAGGTCTCCTAATGTCACTTCAGATTTTTTTCATAGTTATCACTATATCCAAAGTTCCCAATTCATATGCACTTAATGAAAAGGCAGTTATGTGCAGTGATTGATACACTTGTGAATTTGGACCTCTTCTTCATAATGCTCCTTTTCTGGTTGATTTGCAACAATGATATCTACAGTGACGAAGGTGAAAATTTTGTAAAAATTGATGCATGGTTTTCAAAAGTACCTATCTTTTTAAAGTTTCACGATTCATATTTTATCTAAAATATTGAAAGCTGTCATGCATTCATGATGGATAAAATTGTCATCCAAGGGCATTAAAAAAAAAAACATACTAAAGAAATGGGAAGGGAAACAAAGATATCAGCAAATGAAAATTTTAGTTTGGTATTGAAACACCACAGGTTTGCGAGGCTAACATTGAACAGAATTAAAATTTTACTTTATGGTTTTTTAAATTATTATTTTAAATGCAGATAATACTGGTTTAGTTATTGTAGCATATGCAGAGATTTTTACTGCATATTTATTAATATAATTATGTTTTGTTTTGCGGTGAATGGCGTTCGCGCTAAAGTTTTTACTGATGCCCATTTTCCAAAGTTGGCAAGTATGCAGAAGGCAATGAAAGATTTCTACATGTTAAATCCAAATGTACAGTTTAAATGTATTAGAGGGAATAAATGATTCTTTTAGAATTTTGTTGTTTTTTAAGTATTAAAAGACATGTTTTTGAGAAGCAATTAGAATGCATCACTGCATAAATTGATTCTTTCAAAAAAAAAAAAAAAAATGTCCGCTGAAGTACTTACTTGCAAAGACTATTGAGATGTTTCCTGTAAATCAAATTCTTTAGTTTGTAACACAGACTTCACATATACCACCTGTAGTAAGTAGTTTGAGGAGTCATCTTGGAAGTTGTACATTGTGTTTAATGAGCTGGGTGACTGGTATTCTGACTTAGACTGAAAATTAATTTAGGAAAAACAAAAATCATGTTCAGTAAATTTACATACTCAAACCATATCACAATCTGAGTACCACCCTAATTGGAAAAGTTAATTCATATGTCTACTTGGAATGCCAAAGAAATACAAATTACAAAATGAAACGAGATAAATTTAAGAATTCAGTATGGTTTTGCTGCTTATGGTAAAATACTGAGTGTTTTGCTTAGATGTGTAATAAAAGAAAAAATCGTAGTACACAAAGTACTTGGTCGAATGACAGAAAGTGGGCACCATTGTAAAGAGCAGCTGTGAAATTTATAAACCAGGTTAATTTGGGTGCACAGTTCATAAGCTCATACTTCTGCTGCATTCTGGAAGAAGTAGATAGCTTCTGTGTCAGTCGCCATGTGGACTCCACAGCAGAAAGTGTTTTGTGTGCTATCGCTTGCGGAATTTAAGTCTGTGACTTCTGTGCAGCTCTGTTTTTGCCTAGAGTACAACCTTGGAGCAACGGCAAACATCCCGACTTATGTGTCCATTATGAAATGGGACAAGCAACTCAGAGAAACAGGAAGTTTGTTACCAATGACTGGTAAACATGCGAAGCGTATGGGGTTTAAAAACGTTGAACAGATTCGAAAGTTGTTTCAGAGAAGACCAAGGAAATCCATCCAAGAGGCTAGTGTGCAGCTAGACATCCCACCAACAACAGTGCATCAGGTACTCCGTAAAAGGTTGCGTTTACATGCGTACAAGATTCAACCACATCAATGAGTTAGCAGCATGACAGGAAGGTACGGAAAAAATTTGCGGATACTATGTTGGCCTAAATTGATGCTGATGATATATTCCTAGACCAGATATGCTTTTCAGACAAGTCAATATTCCACATGTCTGGAAAAGTGAAATGACAGCTGCCACATCTGAGGGTCCAAAAATCAGTACGTTGTACATGAACAGGATTCTCCAAAATGCAATGTTTCGTGTGGAATCATAAAGGACAAAATCATTGGTCCCTTTATTTTTGTAGAGGTCACAGTAACTCGGCTCTCATACCTGAACATGTTACAGGAATATGCTATGCCTCAGCTGCCTGAAGGATCAATTTTCTAACAAGATGGGGCTCCCCCACACTTTGCCAATGATGTCTGCACATTCTTGGATGACCACTTCACTACAGGATGGATTGGAAAATGATCAACGTTCATCGCATGGTTCCCCAGATCACCAGACTGAACTCCACCTGGCTTTTTCCTGTGGGTGTTTGTTAAAGACCAGGTGTATGCTACACCAGTGCGTAATCTTGAAGACTTACGTGACCGAATTTGTGCTGCAGTCAACGTGACACCATAAATGCTTCTCAACACGTTAGCAGAGATAGAATACTGGTTGGATGTTTGCCATGCCACCAGTGGAGCTCATGTTGAAGTTGATTAGACACGTAAAATAATTTCTCAGTCTGTATATCTGAACAAATATATGTTGCTAAAAAATTGTAAGTTCAGAATTTTTGATACTTCTTTTATTATACGTTTAAGCGAAACACCTTATATTTAAAACTACACTGGCGGAAAGTGAAAAAATAACACCAAGAAGGAGACTTCTGATACCAAAGAAATTTATACAGCATAATAACGGAATACAGAGGATAACGTGATCAAAACATTATGGCAAAATACAGATGTATTTGCTGGTAAATTGAAAAATAACATTTCCATGTAACATGGTTAGTACGAGGTTGAACCTCCATGAACTGCGTCACACTGTGCAATTCTGGCATGGAGTCTGTCGTACAGATGTTGGATGTAAGTTTGGGGTATTGAGTTCCAAGCATCCTCAACCAGGACGCGTAAATCGGGGATGGTCGTGGCTGGCCGTGGAGACCGGATAAGTCGTCCCATAAAATCCCACACGTGCTCAATGGGGGACAAATCCGGTGAACGTGCAGGCCATGGAAATTGTCTCGCACCTTGAAGTGCATGTTGCCTTGCACGTGCAGTGTGTGGGCGTGCGTTATCTTGCTGGAAAACACCATGATGAACCGACCTTACAAATGGCACAACAACAGGCTGAATGATGTTGTTGATGTAGGAGGTGCTGTTTAACGTACCCAGTACAAATACTAGTTGTGTACGGGAGTGATAGCTGATCGCTCCCCACTCCAGGAGACCAGGTGTAGGCCCTGTGTGTCGCTGGCGGATACAAGAAGGGTGGAGACGCTCCCCTGTGCGTCTGCGAACAGGCATACGGCCATTGGAGGCTCCCAAGCAGAATTTGCTTTCATTGCTCAACACGACAGATCGCCATTGCGTTCTCCAGTGCAGACGTTGGCGACACCACTGCAGCCGTTCCTAACGGTGGGCTGGAGTCAGAGGTACACATGCCAGAGGCACACGTGCACATAGTCCTGCATCCAGTAGACGGTTGCGGATTGTTCGCACAGTCACCTCAGGTGCAACAGCAGCTTGGATTTGCGTCGCAGTAGATGTTCTGCTTGACAACGCCGCTCTTCTTATGCGTTGATCGGTCCGCTCATCAGTCTGTCTGTGACTCCCGGTTCCACGTCTTCTCATGTGGGAACGTTCCTCGGACCATCTACGCCACCATCGTACCA
Source organism: Macrothele yani (assembly GCA_039090855.1). Classification (NCBI taxonomy): domain Eukaryota; kingdom Metazoa; phylum Arthropoda; class Arachnida; order Araneae; family Macrothelidae; genus Macrothele; species Macrothele yani. The sequence continues at coordinate 194,969,371 of CM076990.1, forward strand.
CCACCGATACTTCTCGTCCAATTCGCTCCGCAATACGACGATACGACCACCCGGCCTCGCAGAGTCCGACTAGATGACCTCGCTCAAAGTCCGATAACTGCTGAAATCATTCACGTCTTCCATGTCCAGGCATTGCAGCTTCTTCAGGGTCTTCGCACATGTCCGTACGCCGACGACTGATTACATTCATTTCGCCGTACTCCTTAAATACCACCGACGATAATTTGCATATTATGCCGTGCTGTGGCGTAGGCGCTCACCGGTAGGTCCAGAAATTAACATCACACCTACTTAAACTTGACCCCATTAACATATGTAAATTTCATGATCATCCGCCAATTCCTTCTTGGTGTTCTTTTTCACTTTCCGGCAGTGTATTATCCCTCTCAGTTTGAAAACAGACTTTTGAAAAATGTATTATCACAGTATGGCTATAGGACTTGGACATTAATCAGGAGGAACTCATGGGCAGAGCTCGATAAATATGCTCCATATTCAGGAGCCAGCTCTCAAAATTTAGGAGCCCGGTAAAACAAAGTCGAATTTCAAAGAATAACACAAAAACATAATTTGTGTTGATGATGCTGGAAGAAAAAGTAATAAAGTATATTTGCTGTCATTTGTTTTTCTTTTTACCCAAATCACTGTGAAATAAAGTTCCAGTTTACTCCAAAATTTTCTTTTCCTGTTCCAGTTGTTGCTCTCAAAAATTAAAATTTTAGATTTTGTTTTTATTAAAACACAATTTATTTTTGTACATACAATTCAGATTTTGTACATTTTACTTAAGGCACAGTAATTTCCTTCGTATAATCTGCAGATCATAAAATTCAGAAAAAAAAAAAAAAAATCCTTCCTAAGATCTGTGGCAGCATATAACTCGCAAGCCACGGGGGAAAAAAAAAAAAAAAAAAAAAATCTGACTCGTAATCCGTGGCAGTATATAATCCGTACATTGTAAAATTTCACGAAATTTTTTTCCCTTCATATAGTCCTTGGTGATGTGTCTATAGACCATGAAATTCAGAAGAAAAAAAGAAAAGGAAAAAAAATGTTTGTTGTATAATCCGCACCTGTTGTGTTCATCTTGAACCATAATTTCCAGTAGAAAAAGCTGCAAATTTTAGGATGACTGAACCAGAAGTCCAAAGAAGTAAGAAAGAAATGATTATCTTATTAAAAAAAATCCACTGTTATTTTTAAGTACTGTTGTTACTTTTAATTCAACAAAGAACTAAAATCCCTGGCTTTGCATTACCGTAGTTCATGAATATGACCTGAAATATCCGTAGAAATTACAAACAATCCATAGCAATTGTCTCTTTTCTGAATATGTTTCAATGAATAGCAAAATAAATCCATAAAAGAACGATTACCCCAGCAAAACTAACAAATGCGATTCTTGAAATGATTACGTGCCATGGATCAGCTCTGCAGGCTTCTCACAGCACGTAGGGTTCCGCAAGTGCAAATAGTACCGCATTTGTTGCGTCGTATTTTCTGTCAGAATGCTCGTAAGAAAAAAAATTTCTTTTTTTCAATCTCTTTGCTGTTCTCTATCTCCATACTGCTTTACATTTTTTCTATTAGCGCAATTTTGGTACTTTTCAAATAACGCTACTTCTCCCAACAATTAATGAACATGCAGATTTTTAAAAATGTCTCAGAAATGTTTTTTTATTTTTTTTGTTTTGTTTTTCTCTTTACCAGTATATAACATACTGGTGAATCTAAATTTACAACTTTTTAACAGATAATCCACAGATTCTACGACAGAAATTACGGTATTTATTGCAAATTATGAAATCTGTAGTAAAAAAAATTGGGCACCAGGGTCCAGATTTCTAGGCTCCTGGGCAACCTTGATGCTCAGGATTTGTTGAGCCCCTTGTGGGGAAATGAAATGGTTCATGCTAGGTTTTATAATGAGAGAGAAAAACAAAACAAAACTTATGTGGATCAAAACACAGTAGTTAAGTACACAGAGGTGCCAACTATTACAGATTATCCGTAATTATTACGGTTTTGACTGTCAGATTATGGAATTACGGACAGGTTGGAAGAATTACGGATTTCAGTGCGTTTTGGAGAATCTCAATTTTGTATCCTTTTTTGTTAACCCTTTTAGTGCGACGCGGCCGATTCATTGGCGTTCAATTTTGATCCGAGTATTTTCTGAATCAGACGGCAGATATCAGTGTTGATGATCATACCATTTATCAATCATATCATTTTGAAATGGAATCTCCATGAATCATATTGTGAAACAGCGATATTATCGAAAGAATCGTGATAGCCATAAGAGTCGTATCGTGTAATAGTTTGCGCTTGCTATCGGGCTTCCCACGCGCCTTTTCCGTGTGACGGGAGAAAGGCTACTTTAGCCCAAACTTTTCCTACTTCAGTTGAGGCAGGGCTGTTCACTTGGCCTTGTTGGTGAATTACGTATAAAATGCCGTACTATCGGAAAGCACTTTTTCGAGCTCCGTTCGAAGTGCAATAACGTGCAACTCGTAGCAACGCATGGTCCCGCAATGGCGGGTGTTCATTTTTTTTTTTTGCGGACTTTCGCTTTGAGAGAGAACGAAATGCGGTGTTTTATTACTAGAAGCTCTTCACATTATTAATTTCTTTTTCCCAAACAAACAGACACAATCGCAAAACTCCGTGAATTACGAATCCTCCTCTTTTTCCAAGCTAGTGTTAGCAGAGGATGACATTGACAGCTTGTTAGACTAGCAGACGTGCTTTTTCCTACTGGGTGAAATGTTTTTGTAAGGTCATTTGAAATGGCTTGTTGTAGTGAGAGTGAAAGTTTGCCAAGTGATAGTGATGATTTTGAATCATCTGAGAGTGATATTGGCCAAGCAACATCAAGCCAGAAAACTAGCCACCATGCCATGCACACAATATCTTCCAAAAGTGAAGATCTTGATAGTGAATCTTCAGGTCATGAAAGCGAATGGGAGGATGTAAATAGAGCATACCTGCCAACTCTTCGATTTTTTTATACATTCTTCCGATCTTCCGACCAAACTCGCGTTCTTCTGTCGTTCGAAAAATTTCTGTGTTTTTTGTGAAAAATAACCTGTTTTATTAATTTTTGTAAGTCAAAAAAAAAAAAAAAGTGAAAAGCGCTGCGATAACTTACTAGTCTTAATCAGACTCAGGGCTGCCAGACCTGCGCGCATCAAAACGTTGTTCTTGCACCATTCTGCTAAAAAATTGTGATTTTGACAAATCTGCACTAATTTTGCGACAAAAGTTAAAATTTACCGGTTATCGATGTTTTAGCATAATCTTACGCCATTCGAAATCGATTCAGCGGTTAATTCGTAGGCGAGATTCTTCCGTGGATTCGCGGTCCCCCTCCCCCCACCCCCTTTTTTTGTCATTTTCGAAATCGATGCAAAAATGAAGAATTTTCGGGTATTAGTTAGGGCGGTGGCTCGTATTCCGTCTGGGGACGTTGTTTTGTCTTTTTAAACTTTCGGAAACGGAAGCTGAACGGAGTGCAGATTTTTCCCGTAATCGTATATTTTTTCCCTCGCAACGTCGCTTCTGTTCAGTATTGTTAAATATAATTTCAGCTTGAAATTGTAGGCAATGATTTCCGAAAACGAAAATAGACCGCCCGAAAATTTCCCCGTAATCTTCGGCCATGAGATTCTTGCGCAGATTCGAGGAATTCCGCCTTTTTTTGTTATCATGTGCACCAATCACGAGATCGAGGCACAACTGAACTGAAATTTTGGGAGGATTGGTGGTGGGTGGTGGTGGTGGTGTGTGTGTGTGTGTGTGTGGGGGGGGGGTCGTTTTCTCCGTCGGAGGACGGAATTTCCTCCTTCGAAAACAAAAAGTAGACTGAGGTGAGATTTTTCTCGTAATCGTAATTTTTTTCTCACAATGTTTCCTTTACCTAGTATTATTAGATATAATTTTATTCCTATTGCATATTTTACTTGTGTTTTACTAATTTCATCTTTGGAATTATCGTTTCTGAAACAAATAAATATGCAAAGAGGTTTCTCCAGAAACATCCAAATCTTTCTCCCAAATCTCGAGCTAGGAAATGGAAAAATGTTACAAATGCTGAAATAAAGGTTTCCTTGTGTGCCTTCTAATATGGGAGTAATCAGTAGCCCACGTAGGACATGATTGCCGAAGGCATATCCAGTCAAAAAACACGAGGATTATGTAAAACGAAAGACTCAATAAAAGCCTTTGGATAATTTTTTTGCAAAGAAGAATGAAAATAGCGTGATAAATGCTGAATTGCTGTTTACTACATTTGTTGTGGAGCATAACCTACCTATAGCAAGCTGTGATAATGCTGGTCCCTTGTTTCATGCTATGTTCCCAGAATGTGATATTGATGAAGCTAGATATCCTAGAGCAGATGTGGCATGGAATGAAATATCTAAGATGAAGGATTCATCTGGCCTTCCCAAGTATTCTGCATTGTCTAAACTAATGTTGGCAATATTGACTATCCCTCACAGCAATTCCTCTACAGAGATAATATTTAGTGTATTAAGGAAAAACCTCACATACTTCTGCCCAACAATGAGCACCAAAACATTAAGTGTCCTTGTTAATGTACAGAAAAGTAAAGCATTTTCCTCAGTTGAGCCATGTTATAAAAAGTTTTCTGAAAAAGAATATACCACTGCAAAACAAGCAGCAAGGGAGTCTTTGTGTCAGCAATGACATGAGGTAAGTACAATATTGATAATTTAATTTCATAATTTTTTATCAGGATAGTGTAAACATATAAGGTTATTACACATTTCACACAATTTCTCATGAAATACCCTTTCCGCACATTAACGATGAGGCTTCGTATGGTGATTACTGATAGGCTCCTCGAAAGGTCGTCACCTCATACAAGTAGTACAGGTTACACAGTAATACTATAATATTGTCCTTAACTTTGAAAAAAAAATGGCGTGTTACATTACAGAAAATATTGCTGAAAGTTTGTGTTTCATTACTGAAACATTACTGAAAAATCCCCTATTGATTACTGATACGTTCTGCTAAAGGTTGGCACCTCTGAGTACATCATCAAGCATGTAAAATGGATGAAGTGGAGATGAACCAGGCATGTGGCAAAAATGGATGACAGCAGATGGGCAGTGATGGTTAATGAATGGTGTCACAGAGAAAGCACAAAACCAAAAGGGACATTGGAAGGATGAACTGAAGAATTAAGGAAACATCTGGAAAAGAAGTGCAAGGGAGAGCTAGCAGTGGAAGAACATTGCAGAGGCTTTTGTCCAGTAGTAGGTAGAGGATAGCTAAGAGAGAGAGAAAAAGAGAGAGATTAGATGCAAGTAAAACTAAAGTGGATATTTTGAATGCTCTTTCAGATTTCAAACTTGAATTTAAGAGAATAATTTAGTAATGCTAAATTATATACTGCTGTGTACTTTTTTGCGCTTTCCAACCATAGGTTGAAGAAGCGTATATGCTACAGCTTTGTCAGTCTGTCTGTCCGCATGATAACTCACATAAAATGGTTCGATTTCAATGAAATTTTAGTATGTGGTAGGGGATAACATGGAAATGAACCCTATTGAAAATGGGCAAAATGGGGTCAAAGGTCAGGACATAGAAGTGGGATCCATTCCATTGCCTTTATGCGTCATAACTTATGTAAAAATGCTTCGATTGCGACAAAACTTTATCATGTTCCGGAGGTATACTGAACTGGTTCTGTTGAATATAATTGAAATGGGGTTAAAGGTCAGGGCACAGGAGTGAGATTTATTCCACAGCTATTATCCTCATAACTTATGATTTCTGGTATGTCGGAAAGCTTATCATAATCAATGCATTGCATGATTTTTATTGACTTGTTATGATTAAGAAACAGTTATTTTGTTATTTCTTTGCTTCATAGATTCTGATGACACAAAGGTTGAAGAAATTCCATGCGAAGAAGAAGAGGAGGAATTTGTTCTTTCTCTGCCTGAATACCCTGGCAACAAATTTCCTTTAGATTGGTGTGTTTTGAGTGAGATCAATGATGATTTTTTTGATGCGGTATGTTGTCTAAATTTGCATGAACTATTTATTCAAAAGTTTTCTATAGGACTGTTATCAGGTGACTGCTGTGTAAATGTTCTGAAGAAACAAATGTTAAAAGTGTGACGTACTTGCTGACAGAATTCAAGTTATTTAAAATGTCTTACTCTGCTGGTTTTTTTTTTTTGATCTGCAAATTTGAATTATGCACACCTGGGCATCTAACCTAGGCTGTATATTGGTTTATTCATTCAGGCAAATACTGAGCACACAAGTACCAAGAATGTTGTATCAGTACTTATGGCATTGCTACTTGAATGGGTTCCATTACATTTGACAGACAGGCACAGGCAATGAATAAATAGTAAAACATTTGTTTAGAACTCTGACTCATAGCAAAGAAAAAGAAGGTGAATAATTTTTGATGTGTATGCTGATGAGTGGGTAGTGAGCATAGCTTTTTGCCATATTCAATATATACACTCATGTTCATAAAAAATAAAAAAAAACCACACACACCTGGAAGCAGTCGAGCTATGAATTTGATTTTTACAGGATATGTTCATTAGGCAATACAGAACAAATTATTATCATCTCAGTGTTACACGTACCAGGTGTGTTCATGTTGCTACACTTCTGGCTTGTATCACCTGCGGTAAGCACTGAGTCATCAAATCAAATAATGTTTTAATGGTGTCCTGTGAAATAGCCATCCAAGCTGTACTACTACTACTCATTCAAGCTGCATTGACCCACATTTAGAGTTAATCAAGAGTTGCTGGCCGATGGTTGTACTGCTGCACCCGTCGTTTGAGTATATCCCAGCACTCGTTATTTTGGTTCGGACTCTCATGAGAGGTAATCTGCTTGCGTACCTTGATAGCACCTCAAAGATGTTGATGTTGTATTTGTTGTTCTGTTAATGGTTCTGTATCTCTGCTGAAACCATTAACTCTAAAATAGGAGTGGATGATTCCTTATAGCATAAGATGGTTGTTGTTAGAGGTATTGAAAAGGAGTAAAAAAAAAAAATACCCGTACAGTGTAGATGTAGCAACTGTGTTCATATAGCTATAAATGGGTAACAACTGTGTACATATACAGTGGGGCCTCTATATTAATCATTAATCCATTCCTGAGAAATGTACGAATACTGAATTGGACGAATATAGAATCAATTTTTTTTCATAGGAATTAACTAAAATTGGAATAATCCGTTCTCGGCCCCAAATCTCATACATACATACTGTAAATAAAAATTTAACCAGAACTTTACCTTTAATGAGGAGTGATGATGGCCTGAGCTGAAGAAGAGGAAAGGAATTATTGTTTTGAAAGGGAGTTGCCTTCCATTAAAACATCGGGCAACTCCAATTCTGGTGATCAATGTCTTTTTTGTCCCTTTCCTGATTTTTACACCTTCTGCCACTTCAGCTGCTTTAATTGTATCTTTATTTTTAATTGTGCTGCTTACCGTAGTTCTCAGCATGTTAACTTCTAACGCTAAGTTAGAAATACGTGTTCCACTTTCAAAATTAGCAATTATTTCTTTTTTCAACTCAATTGTGGTTCTCAGAGCTTTCATTTTTGGTTGTTTTTCTTCACTACATTTTTTTTGGGGCCGTGGTCACTTCTTTTTACAAAGATAACTGCAAGAAATTGTAAAAGTAAAAACACATTAAAAGAGTTATTAACAGGTGATGTGCACTGAACTATCTCACATGACAGACTGCTGGGCTATCACATGAGGCTGGCTGTCTAACTGCATGAGCGATTGCATGAGGCTAGGATGGCCATGTTGTGGGTGACTTTTCGTGACGAATATTGGATTTTTGGACGAATATCGGAGTTTTTTTTTTGCCAGAAAAATGTGATAAATATTGGATTTGATGAATATAGGGGTTCCTCCACTGTAGCTATAAATTAGTAACATGAAAAGTCATGCTAAGTGGGTTAATTCTTGAATTAAATGGAAAACACGAAGTCAGCAGCTGGAAATCTGAAGTTCAGTGTTTACAGGGAGAAAGAATGATTCATTTGGAACCAAACTTGGAATAATTGAGCCATGAGTTGAAATTCAAACTAAGTATAAATGAGGGGAAAACCCAAGATCATGTTTTTGAGCAAATAACTGTAAGATGCAGTCTACATTGTGTAGAGTTAGACCATGTGAATGGATTCATGTATCTAGGTAGCATGTTTAACAGGAAAACAAATGAGATGGTGAAATTGGTTGGTGAGTAAATTCGGCTTTGAAAGTCAGAGTTCCTTTAGGTAGATTTTACAGGAGTGGTGGGTTGTCAAAAAAGTGTGGAATGGTGGTTTTAAAAGTGTAGTGGTTCTTATTCTGTTGTATGTTTGTAAAATATGGTTCCTGCAGAAGAGAGACTAGAGCCATTTGTGTGCTGGAGTGATGCATTACTTACAGAGGTTTTATGGTGGACAGTACATAGACATTAGTGTTCTCCCTAGAGCCTTTTTACTGGGCGGCCCACCAGCTAATTTTCTCTGCCGCCCAGCTAAATTTTCTTTAATGAATGTTTTCACAACACACATAATAGCAAGAGTGCAAAACTTACTCCCACATACACCATAAATATTGGTGAAAACGACTGAAATCTGTGTTGAACATGATTTATCAGTAAGTGTTTTATAAGTACAATCATGTTATTAGTTAAGCAAAACAACATCCTTTCTTTGAGGAAGGGGTCGTTTAAAGTACCATCCTGCTAAAATTTCTTGCCACCCAGCTGTAAAAAAGCTCTAGGGAGAACACTAGACATGCAGTTGTGTACCGTGGAGCAAAATTTTGATAGTAGGGTGGAGGCAAATAGTTTGAGGTGGAGTGGTTATGTTGAAAAAATGATGAAGAGATGCTAAAACAATTTATTCTGTGCAAGTGGTGGGAAAGAAATGGAAAGAGTCTGAAGACTAGATTCTGAAATGTCTGAAAGTGAAAAAGTTTATTGTATGAAACACGAAAGGTCTTGTAAGTGTAGTTTGTGTACCAAGATTACGGAATGGAGACATGGTATGTCAACATAAATACGATCTAACACCATCACTTACTTTGATTTGAGAGATGAACTTTGAGGAACTAGCATCTGAATCAAAGAGCAGCTTAGGAACATGTATGTAGGCCAAACATGGGTCTTTCTATGGCCATTGATCACAATCTACATACACTATCTACCATCAAGTAATTGGACACCTATGATAGCAAAGGAAAACGAAGTTTATTCACCTTCAATAGTTGGTGGAGCCTCCACGAGCGGCAATTACAGCTGCGACCCTCTGGGACATACTCTCAACCAGGCGTTGTACGACGGCTAGCGGTATTTTCTTCCACTCGGCTTGGAGAAGACAAGTCAGTTCCTTCACCGATTTCGGACGGTGGAGGAACCCCGTAAGTCGACGCTCCAACTCGTCCCAAAGGTGCTCGATAGGGTTAAGGTCCGGGCTCTGTGCATGCCAGTCCATTCGATTAACCCCATTGTCACCATATCAAGCCATGGTGGACCTCGCAACATGACAGGTGGCATTGTCATCCTGAAAGTAACATGGGTCCACCCTGTAAAACTGCCACAATGTAGGAAGCGCATGGTCATCCAAAATGGTGCAGTAGGTCTCGGCGTTGAGTCTACTAGGAATTACGACTAAGGGTCCCGTGCCATACCAGGAGAAACACCCCCATAGCATAATTCCACCGCCGCCGAACTTCACAGTTGGCACAATACATTCCGGCAGGAGGCGTTCTCCTGGCAGACGCCAAACCCAGACCCTGCCATCCGAACGGTAGAGGGTGAACCTTGATTCCTCGCTCCAGAGAACCTGTTTCCACTGTTCAACGGTCCCCTGTCGACGTTCTTTGCACTATGTTAGCCGAGCAGTGCTATTGGACTTGGTGATCAAAGGCTTGTGGGTGGCAGCACGTCCATGATAACCGAGCAGATGGGCTTCCTTACAGATGGTATTCATCGAAAGAACATTCCCGGATGCCTGTTGAAATTCCTCGCGGATGTGGCCCATCGATTTGGTGCAGTTCTTCCGAATATCTCTGGCCAGCACCTGTCGGTCTCTAACTCCCAGTTTTGTGGGTCTACTGGGGCGGGGCACATTCCGACAGTCACCTCTCATCTTCCATTTGCCAATCACGTAGGCCACTGTCGATTTTGGGTACTTCAACTCACTGGATATGTCACGTATGGATCGGCCATTTCTGTGATACCCGATGATTACACCTTTCTCGAAATCGGAGAGCTCCGAACTGCGTGGCATCTTGCATGCGACTGGTTGTGTTGTTGTTTCCCACACGATATTTAACGGCGGCGGCCGTGATGTGTATCAGGACCGCAGATATCGTCGATTGCAGGGGTGTCCAATATCTTGTTGGTAGATAGTGTATAACATAATCATAGTGACACCTAAACTCATGGCTTGCTGAAATCTCCACTTTGATTGTAGGGTTGACAAACTTTTATGCATTCAGTCCACAAACAGGTAAGTTCAAACATGTGAGAACATGTTGAAAGTCAGTTTAGTAAATATCTTTACTTCAAAGACAAAAGGTCACATGCTTGCATTTGAGCTCCTGTATTCATTAATTGTATGTGATTCTTAAATGCTGATACATGTAAGTATTAAACTTTCATTTCAGTTAACTGCCATATTGTGTGCTACTTCTATTTTAGTTTTTATTTCTGTTGCATCTTATAATCTAGATTTGCATTGTCACAACAAGCTGTGTGTATGTCAGGTACATTTCGGACAGTGATCAGAAGTGGCACACTACAAAATGAAGTAGGTTATAGTGGAAAATTACGCTAGAAATGCAATTTTTAAAGAATGCAAAAATATCTTCAAATCATGTGACACATCCAGATTTCCTAAAGCGTAATTGACTGGAACAGGGAGTTTGAGTATTCCCTGCCTACAGGCAGGGTTTAAGCTGGCTCAAAAATGCTGTTGCCAATATGCTAAAATAAGGAAAGAAGCTGTAGCAAAATGCTAATGAAAGTTAACCGCTTTTGTCTCTCAGAAAATCGTAACATCAATTGAATGGTAACAAATGACAGCTTATCGTTTGAGGTTTGCCTCTCTTGATATTTTTTGCACGTTGTTATCAGGATTTTTGTAGCTTCCAGCTGGGTAAGTTGCCATTTTGTTCCACTGTTATGTATATTACATACTTAAATGAGCATGTCAGGTACACCAAGCATCTTTGCACCGGTTTGTTTATACTTCTTGATTTTAACTGCTCCCTGCTGCATTCCTTCCATTTCTCCCTTTTTCCTTACCCCGCACGGGGATAACTGGTTTTCCAGTTATTTGGGGAGCAGCGCCCCCACGGCCCAAGTTGAACTTGTGACGGATCATTTGGTCATGTCGTCTTGAACGATTACATCACCGAAGGGACAGCTGTTCATCCAGCTGCTGGGGGATGGCTTCCGCACGGCCGAGCCGACACGTACTATATGTGATGATTTTCACATTTTTTATGTTTTTTCACTTGACACGCACCTGCCTCAGTTGTAGGTTGCTGAGGTTGTGATTATGCGCCAGCTCTGGATTTTAGTTTCTCTTTTTCTTTTCTGTCATCTCCATTTCATGTTTCTTTCTTTGTTTTTCCGAGCTGGTTAGCTAGACCTACCTGCACGTTTGCCGTGTGCGGTGACGTGTAAGGTGGAAAAGGGGATGCTGGAGGCTGAGGTTTCTGGAGGCCACGGTGTTGGTGTCACCAGTTGCCAACACTCCTCTTTGCCCCCTGCTTCACCCTAAACGGGCGGCTAGGAACTAACCCACTCCTAGTCAATGAGGTCTGTGGCAGAGTGGAGCCCAGACCTCTAACGGCTTGTCGTTTTCGTACGACAGGGTGAGTCTGGGGATAGGGTGGGCATGCCAAAGGGGTGTTCCCCAGGCATGGGAAAGTCTGGGTGCACGCTGAGCGCATGTCTGCCCTATCAACTTGCTATATCCGCTTCCTATCCCTAGAGCCGTGTCCTGCGTCCACTTGGGCTTGCGGACCTCCGGTTCTCTCTCGTTGGGCTCGATTGTGGGTGGGGAAGTCTGCGGACGAATTATTAATTTTTTTCATGGATGAAAACAAAGTTTCCCACGAACCAAAAAGCAAAAGAGGTAATGAGGAAGGCTCATCCTCTTCCGCAAAAAAGCATATTCCTGATTTGCTCGAATGCTAGTTTCTTTTTTGTGCACTCATTGGACCCTTCAAAGCTTTTGAGTGCCAAAAGTCCATTTTGGATAAACAAAGCACTTCAATCTATAGCAAGCTCTCCTAAGAGCGTCAAGAAACTTCAGTCTGGAGATCTTCTGATAGAAATGTCCACTGTGGCCTACAGTTCCACACTTCTCAACACAACCACGCTGCTTGAGACTCCGGTCAAAACAACACCTCATGGGTACCTAAATTCATCTCGAGGTGTTGTCTCCTCTCAGGACCTCGTTGAGTGTTCCGAGGAAGAACTACTTGAAGAACTGAGTAGTCAACACGTTACGGGTGTGCGGTGTATTCTCTTCAGGCGGAATGGGCAGTCCGTCCCATCCCGCAACATCATTTTAACTTTTGATAGCCCTTTCCTGCCTACGTCCATCAAGGCAGGGTATCTTCGCCTTGAGGTACGCCCGTACATCCCTAACCCTTTGAGATGTTTTAGGTGCCAGTCATACGGCCATTCTCAGCAGTCTTGCAGGGGCAATCCTAGGTGTGGACGCTGTGGTGCCACAATCATCTTTTGCAGGAATGTGTGGCCAAGGCCGAGTTTTGTGTGAACTGCAAGGGTTCACACGCAGCATCAGCCAAAGATTGTCCCAAGTGGAAGGAGGAGAAAGAAATTCAAAGGCTGAAAACTGTTGAGAATATTTCCTATCCTGAGGCCAGAAGAAGAGTAGTTCCAGTTTCTTCTGATCGGCGATCTTATGTATCGGTGGTGGTTGCCAAATCTATGGTTGCTATTCAAACCGACATTCAGGTCCCTGTTAAATGTCCCTTCAAGCTGGACGATATCATCTCAGCCGGACTGGAGGCACTCCAGCCTCGAGCTAGGGGTCTGAAAGCGCCACCCACCACTTCGCCGAAGCAGACTCATCCCACCACCAGCAAGGGAACTCAGGCCACTTCTTCTGGCAAGAAAACCAAAGCCCAGGATAAGAAAAGCATTTCTTCTCCTCCAAAATCTCAGCAAACGACTCAACGTCGTGCGCCTCCCGTTAAGACACTTAGGACAAAGCATGCTCCCATCTTGGCCCCTGGTCACACGCCTCCAGATCTGGGGGACCCCCATCAGAGGTGATGGAGCCTGACACCGTTTGATCATTTTCATTTCACTTTTAACCATGGCTTCAATCATTCAGTGGAACTGTCGAGGTTTTCGGACGAGTTTTGAGGAAGTGAAACATCTGCTTTCGTTGTACTATCTGGTGTGCTTTTGTTTACAGGAAATAAAACTTAAACCATCAGACCTGCTTTCAGTTCGAGGCTACAGTGCGTATCGGACAGATAATGCATGGGGAGACATCGCCTGTGGGGGAGTCGCTATTCTTGTCCCTCACAGTGTTCCAGTGTCTTCCGCTGCGATATCAACAACTTTGCAGGCCGTGGCGGTTCGAATATCTGTGCTTGTGCCTCTTACTGTCTGCAGTGTCTGTCTGCAGTGTCTGTCTGCAGTGTCTATCTGCCGCCGGACGAGAACGTGAGCATCTCTGTTCTGGAGAGCTTGGTTGATCAGCTGCCTTCACCCTTTCTCCTTTTGAGTGACTTCAATGCCCATCATCATTTGTGGGGTAGTGTCAGCATCAGCACAAGAGGTCGTCGCATAGTCTCTTCTGTCCTCGGCCTCTCTGTGCCTTTTTAACACCGGTACTGACACTTACTTCCGTGAGCCGACAAGATCCTTCAGTGCGATCGATTTGACCTTGGGATCACCATCGATTATTGCTGATTGGTCGTGGACGGTGCGTAATGACCTCCACGGGAGCGACCACTTTCCGATTTTGCTCTCGCATCATGCGAACATGCCATCTTCTGCCTCCCGCCCTCCTCGGTGGAGGATGGAGCGTGCGAGATGGGAGGTCTTTACACCGTCAGCATTGATATCTTCTGCAATGGTGACCCAAGAATCAACGACGCAGCGGTTTTTGAAGTCACAAATTGTATTCTTCAGGCAGCTGATCTTTCTATACCAAAAACATCTACGACACTCTCCAGAAGTCCGAAGCCTTGCTGGACCCCTGAATGCGCAGCGGCTAGGAGAGCTCAACATAAGGCCTGGTCTACGTTTTGGCGTTATCCAACCGATGCCAACCTCGTTGCATTCAAACGAGCAAAATCCTATGCTCGGTTGGTGCGTTGAAGTAGCAAGAGGGAGTCTTGGATCCAGTATGTTTCATCTCATCTCTCACTTCACGTGCCAGTTCGAAAAGTGTGTGGGACAAGATTTGTAAGATCCAAGGTAACTACAGCTCTCACCAGATCTCCGTTCTTGAGAGTAACGGCTGCACATATGCTGAAGTCGGGGAGATTGCTGACTGTTTAAGGGAGGCGTTTGCCTCCGTGTCCAGTGACCTGGCGTATCCTTCCTCCTTTCTGAGGATTAAATCCACTGCGGAATGCCAGAGAATGTCCTTTGCGCCTTTTAACAACACTAGTTAAAACTCCCCCTTCAGCATGGTTGAACTCAGGGTGGCTCTGCATCGGTCCGGCGCTACATCTGTCTGTCCCGATGGCATCCACTATGACATGCTCCTTCATCTCTCGCAGTCGTCTCTCGAGAATCTCTTAATCTTGTTTAATCATATTTGGTTGGAGCACAGTTTCTCGGAATCTTGGCGAAAAGCTTTTGTTCTGCCTTTTCCCAAACCTGGCAAGGATCCCAAGTCTCCCTCTAGTTATCGCCCAATTGCTCTCACTAGCTGTCTGTGTAAAGTTCATGTACGCATTGTTAATTCCCGGTTAGTTCATTTTTTAGAATATCATCAAGTACTTTCACCATCACAAAGCGGCTTTCGCCATCATCGTTCACCTCACGATCCTCTCCTGCACCTTGAGACATCTGTGCACGAGGCGTTCGTGCGTAGGCAGCACCTGGTTTCTGTATTTTTTGATATTGAGAATGTCTATGATCAAGCGTGGCGGCACGGTATTATCCGTGTCCTCTACGCATGCGTGTTTGTGAGGAAATCTTCCAACCTTCATTGTAAATTTCCTTTGCAATCGGATGTTCCAGGTGCGCCTGGGTACCACGCTCTCGGCACCATTCCATCAAGAACAAGGTGTTTCTCAAGGTTGCATTTTATCTGTCACATTGTTCATCCTCCGCATTAATTGTCTTTTCATAAATCTTCCTCCTGCGGTTTCGGCTACTGTTTATGTTGATGACTTGCACATTTTCTGCTCGTCATCAAGCATGCATTTTATTGAAAGGCAGTTGCAGTCTGCAATTAACCAGATCTTTAAAGCGGCGAATAGCAATGGTTTCGTTCTTTCTCCTGACAAGACAGTGTGTGTCCATTTCTGACAGAGGCGCGGCCTCCATTCTGACCCAAAGCTGTATTTAGACCGTGCAGCCATACCAGTTTTGCCGGAGACCAAGTTCCTTGGTCTGACCGTCGACCGTGTGCTTACGTTCCTTGCGCACGTCCGGCAGCTCAAGATTTCCTGTCTGCGGGCTCTATCTATTCTTAAGTCCTTTCGAGAGTCTCGTGGGGCGCAGACAGGATGTCTTTGTTTCGAATTTACCATTCATTAATACGGTCAAAACTGGATTATGGTTGTATCGTGTATGGCTCTGCTCGTCATTCCGTTCTCCGGCCTTTGGACACTATTCACCATCAAGCACTGCGTCTTTGTTCGGGAGCATTTCGAACATTTCTGATTCCCAGCCTTTACGCTGACGCAAACGAACCATCGCTTGAATTACGCAGTCTGCAGCTGTCTATTCAATTCTACTTGAGGCTTAGATCTCTTCCAGACCATCCTTTATACGATGCAGTTTTCCATCCTCAGCATGCTCGTTTATTCGAGAACCGGCCCTCGTGCATTTCAACCTTCGGTCTTCATATGGCGGCAGTAGCCCGTGATGTAGGGCTCAACTTGTCACTTGTTGGAGAGACCAGGGGCCTTGTGGATCCTCCATGGCACCCACTTGGTGTCATGGTTGATACCACCTTTACATCTTTCGATAAATCCTCAACCCCTGCGTCAGTGTACCAGCAGCTCTTCGCTGAGCACCATGCCCTCAATTCTGACTACACTCCCACTTTCACTGATGGCTCCAAGATGCATGGAGTCGTTGGATCCGCGGCTGTCTGTGTAGATGACGTTTCAGTAGCGCGGATCCCAGCTGAGGCCACGGCGTTTTTGGCGGAGATGCATGCTGTGTATCTCGCCCTTCTCCATGTTCAGTCGAGTTCTCATCATCGTGCTATGGTCTATACGGATTCCTTAAGTGTCCTGCAGTCTTTATCATCTGCAGATTGCCGTGACCATCCTGTTCTCTTGGATGTGAGACAGTTACTTCGTTGTTTGCTCAGGGCCGGTCTTCATGTTCAGTTTTGCTGGATTCCTGGGCATGTTGGAATCTCTGGTAACGAGTGTGCTGATGCGGCTACTAGATCTGCTTCCTCTTTGGTCGTCACACCCTTACCACTATTTCACCGGGATTTCCGCTTTCTTCTTAACGAGCATATCAAGCGAACGTGGCAGGGTCTGTGGGACCAGGAGGTGGAAAATAAGCTGCATCGTATTAAACCTATTCTTGGAATCTGGAAATCCTCATATCGTCGGAACCGTAGGGAGGAAGTGGTGCTTGCACGTCTCCGTATTGGGCATTGTCGTTTCACTCACCGCTTTTTGCTGTGTGGCGACACTGCGCCGATGTGTGGGACGTGCGATTGCCGACTCACCGTCACTCATCTTTTGTGTAGTTGTGTTTGTTTTCGGGAAGTTCGTTTTCATGTCTTTCATTCTCATTTGTTGACCGAGGACCCCGCTACACTGCAGCGGCTCCTAAATGACCACTGCGATACTGATGCTGTCTTTTCATTTTTTAAAGAAATTGACTATTTTAAACATATCTAGATTTTAGCCCCATCATCATTCTCATCTCTCAGTTTTAACTGAATCAACTAGATTTTAATCATTGTACCACGTTTTTAATTCTGTTCGTTTCATTGTCTTTTTAGCCGTTCCATAATTCTCATTATTCAGTTTTACTTGATCAGCCAGATTTTAAGCTTGATACCACATTTTTTTAATACTGTTTGTTTGTCATGTGTCTGGTGCTCTTTGGCCAAACATGGCCCTTGCGCCATAAAAATCAATAAACCAACCAACCAACCAACCTTTTCTCCTTTTTTCTTATTTTCTCTCCCTTCCCTGCTTAAAACATACAAAATGCACACACACACTCCTTTAAAATATTTACAACTCAATTGAATTCATATGCTAACACTTAAACTGAACTCAGATAACTTAAAAAACATACTCACATACATACACACACCACCCACGGTACCACTAACAGTAGTCACACATAATTCAAATCTAACACTTTAAACCAAACAAACCACAACTCAAATCTAAAGACACTATTTACAATAAAAGCTGGCCTTGACTCTATGTCATCTAATCTTTATCTCATGACTATATCTGTTCCTGCCCAATGCTCATAAACACATGTCGACTCGCCCCCTTAACCCTACTTTGCTTACAAATTTGCCTCTAGTATTTTCTGCTGACCCGCAGCCATCTTCAGGAAGCACTAATGATGCTACCCTGTCTGCAGCCGCAGACCAAGTGAGCAAAAGAGTCTACGCCTGTGCCGGCCTCGATGTCATCAATCCTCTACCGTGGCTTCATCTATTGTTTCATTCTGTTTTTTTTTTATTTTCTTCTTCTGTTGTTTAGATTTTTTATGTTCAATTTTAATTAATTCTTTCCATCTGTCGTTCACATTATTGGGATCGTTAACATTACAAATTTTATCTTTATTTTTTTTCTGTTAACACAGATTCTGCGATGCGTAGGTGCCTTTCATTTTTACAATATTTAATAATTTTAATTTCTTCAAATTTTGGGTATTCACGGCTCTCCAAACAGTATTGAATCAAAGCTGTCTTTGCTTCCTTTTTTTTGCCAATTCTTTGTGTTGTTTTAGACTGTTTTAATTTATTTTTTGTGCTCCCTATGTATGACATAGGTGAGGTCTTGGTGATTGGTATCTTTATTATTAAAAAAATCTTTATTATTAAAAATCATATTTTTGATTGTAAGTACTTTATTTCCCATTTGGATACCATATTTACTGCACAATTTATTTATTAATTTCTGAAGATATGCCAGCAAGGTACGGTAATGCTCCAAAGTATTTCTTCTGTACTTTATTTTTTGAACTTGTTGTATCATTAATCTTACTCTGTACTTCTTGAATCCATTTTTTTATTTTTTGTCGTGGATATCCATAATTTTGTGCTATTTCTTTTATATTATCAATTTCGTCACTAGTGAACTGTTCTTTTGAAGAACGTGTAAACACTCTTTTGATCAAAGTTTTTATACTATTGCATTTTTCAGAGTATGGATGCGCTGAATTATATGGAATTAATACTGGTATATACGATGATTTTCTATGCACTTTGTATTGTAATTCATCTTTTTGTTTAATAATTTTAACATCCAAAAAGGCCAGATTATTATCTTCATGTTCGATTGTCAGTTTAATGGATGGATATATATTGTTAAATTGTTTGGCTAATTCTTCCAGTTCAGTACAGTTCAGTTTAGATAGAACAAAAATATCGTCTATATATCTGCAATAAATGATTGAGGGTTCTTCCATTCTGTTAATTATTTTATCTTCGATGTCGCTCATAATTACCTCTGCGAACAAGGCTGCCCATTGGGCCTCTGTCATTTTGCTTGTAGATACATTCCTCCAATGTAAAAATATTATTTTCATATATGTACAATAAAACTGTTTTTAATTCTTGAAGTTGTGTTTCATTAAGGTTTTTAATTGTTGTAATTTTTTCATGATGATCTCAATAGCACCTGGTACTGGGGTACTTGGAAATAAGGCTTTAACATCCATGCTTACCATTCTAAAATCCTGTAAATCTTGTTTTATATTTTTAATTTTATCAATAAACTCACATGTGTTTCTTACAGTGAACTGTTTTCACGAACATAGGTGCTAAAAATTATAAATATTTTTTTCAAGAGCTATCAACAGTGAATTCCTTTTTGACACAATCTCATAGGTGTATCCGGCTTATGTGTTTTTATTTTAGCAAACAGTCTTGGCATTCCCGCACCAATTGGTGGGTATGAATTTTTAATTTAATCTGATAGAGTATTATGATTCCTAATATTAGCTAAGTACCTAATTTGACTATCTGTTGGGTCTTTTTGCATAATAGTACAATTCATCGCTTCTATTGCTTGAGTCATTTTTTGGTTATACTCCTCCATATTTTAAAAACTGAATTGTTCACACTAACAACACTTTGGACATCCGTGGAAAACTAATGTTGATGGCCTTGCGGGAATGCCATAGATGTCACAGTTGACTCTGATTTAAACTTGAACTTTGAATAGGGGAAGGGGTCTATAATCTTACCCCATATGGAGGGAGGAGGATGAATTGAACAAATAAGTGCTGTAAGAACATACCTTAAGGATTAATAACATTAGCTGAGTGCAAATTGCTGCCAAAATTTCAGAAACTTTAGTTTTCATAGGAATAGAAAAGCCAAAGCAGAATCTGCTGATGGGTTGATATTTAATGCCATTTTATTACAAACACTAATTTTTCTCTTACACTGTAGATTAACTCATTGCATTTCGTGAAAATTAGGACCATAGATAGCTTAACCTCTGCTTACAGGTAACGTACCTGACTTGATGTACATGTGGAAGCTAGCCAAATTTTTCACTTGGAATTCTCAATTAGCCTGCAAGGACAGTGCATATGGGGTGATTGTGCAAGAAGTTTTATTGGAAACCATTTATTGCAGGATTTTATTCTTTTAGTCAAAGAAAGTGAATTTGCAGGCATTTCTTGATATGGGTTTTATTTGAATTCCCTGGACTTCATAGGTAGTCTATCTTGCTTGGAACAATATGCCACTGAATGTGCTAAAATGAGTTACATATGATGATCAGAGCTGAGGTAAATACGAAGATAAATATTTGGTGAAAAACCAAATATTTTTGGCACACAGATAAATATTTGGTGAAAAACCAGGATTATGAGCACCATGGCATAAAGCAAACACACTCTGCTAGTTATTGAGAGATCTGGGGTTCGATCTCAGTGGTGTCGAAATACAACTTTTTGGTTGCTGTGTGTTAATTAAAGAAAAATGTGGAAAGAGCGATGACTTTGTCTATTTATATTTACATAAATATTTGTCAAATTTTTTGTGGTATTTAGCTCTGAATACCATATGTAAGAATGTAAACATAAAGATCATCTTCAGGATTTGCATTTTTAATTTAAGGCTAAACATAAGAAGGTAGTGAAAGTTTGTACTTTTTTAAGATGTAGTTGTAGCTAGTCTTCTTTAAAAGTAGCCTTACAGTCACTGATTTTCGATGACCGTACTGTGTATGTTTCTTTCTCTTCCTATTGTACCTGGCATTGGCAACTGTAGACACTTCAAGTAGACACTTACTGTGGAACATCATTCCACCAATTTGTAGCTTGTCTCCATGTCTGTTGGTTGAACTTTTAAAGCAGTTTGTTTTTGTTCTCTGCATGGATCTATAAAATTATTAAATTTTAAAAACTCGGAATATTTTGATGTAAAAGCACAATTTCATCTCTAACATTTGTTCACAAAAAGTACTGTCTCTTTTTGCACTAAATGAAATTCTTTGAAACTATGGTATTCATTTGTGAAGTAGTACTTTTATTAGTAGTTCTTTTAAATCAAGCTGTTTAAATCATTCTGTCCTTCATATTTAAAACATTTTCATTTTCTCTCTCCATTACTTTAGATCAAGCACATCAACACGCAGGATTTTATTGCAGTATCGTTTGAAGGTCAGTCGATTGGCCGATATGGACAGATTAGTTATATTGGAGTAAGCAGTCTTTTTATTTATTTGTTTTTATAAATAATTGTAACGGAAATTAAAAAAAATCATGCATTTATTTTGTTTACCAAATAATTTTTGTTATTGATGAAAATTTTGGAAGACTGGAACATTTTTTGTGTGTGTGATATGGAGACATTAATTTTCATTGACATAATTTGTTACTTTTTTTTTATCTTAGTTTTATCTATGTACATGCAAAAAGAGAAAAAGAGCTGGTTTGTTTCTTGCTTTTCTTGCAGTAAAAAAAAAAAAATGAGAATGGGGGAAATAGCATAATTGTGAATGAAGAAATTGATTTCAAACAATGGTGAACTATCTCATAAAAGCAAGTGAGGTTTTATGGAAAAAAAAATGCTTGTCACATAGTTTCTTTTAGTTGAGTACTTCAGTGTGTGTAATGATAAAAATAATGAATCAAATTTTGAATGATTCTGTGAAAATTAAATGTAAATGTGAAACTAATGAATTATTGAAACTGGAATGACTATTAAATTTTCCGAATTCAAAGAAACAGCGACAGAGTATTATTTTCTCTTCACCATTTAAAAATAAAATTTTTATTTACTGAGGAGACCAGCACACTAAGTTCAGTTAGAGGACAGCAGCAGCCATATTCACTTGACCTACACCTTGTTGCATAACATAATCATGGAGGCGATATGAGAATTTTTACCCATGATTTATAACAATTTTAAGTGCAGTCTGACTCAACAGGAGTTCTTGGAAAGATTGTAGAGAGTGTTCCCAGAGTCATCCTCACCTTGCACACCTGCTTACAAGTGATTTGTGGAATTTTGTCGAGGCATAAATTCCCTGAAAGATGAAGAGCGTAAGGGTTGCCTGGCTACAGCAGTTATGAAAGAAAATGATACTTGTGTGGAAGCTTTGATAAAGGACTATCCATGGGTAATTTATAAAAATATAATGTAAAAATAGAAAAATGGGGTAGGGCTTAGAATACTTATGCTTAAGATTAAATGTGCAGATGGATCTTCTGTGACAGAAGATCCATCATCTCTATGGTGTATTCAAAAAGGTCATGGAGGTTAGGCATATTTCTGCTGTTTCAGGCAATTTCTTTTGTGCTCATTAGGGATTCACACCTCACAGCATAGGTTAATCTGTACCCTGGTTAGCTGCACAGGAGACTGGATGCTGTTAACTAAAGTCTTTAAGAAAGAAAATACCTAGTTTTCAAGTGTAATGGAATGCAGTGTACTGGTCATCAAGCAAACAGTCCACTTTTGTGTAATCGCCTGGCCACAGTAAACTATGATATTGTGCATCCTGTGCTCACGTTCAGTTGTTTTGCAAGGTTACGTGCTGTCAGGTGTTGATCCCTCTTCACCTGTAAAAGCAAATAGCAGTCCTCACTGGGGGTGGTTTTTGGTGCGTCACCACCACCAGTCTTTCTCACAGCTGTACCTGTAATTCTGAAGGCCGACCACATGTGCGATATAATTCTACGGGCGATACCAAACTCTTGAGCCACAATCATCGCAGTTCGCACCTCCTTGAGCCTTTCAATTATTCGACCACGAGTCAAATCATCAAGATGTTCCCTGCAGGCCATTTCTTTGTCTCTGTCACACAATTGAACATCTCTAACTCTTATACACATTGTTCAGTGGCTTCCTGAACAACATGTCATACTTCATTATTATGCATGTGCTGTTACTCCAGTTCCCAGACACGTTCCTGAGTTTTGTGTTTGCGTTCTGCTGTTATTTACATTTATATACATATATAGTTATGCACACCGTCCAGTGACTTTTGTTCAGCTGATGGTACTGGACTTTTCCAGAATCACCCTTGTCTTGCACACCTGCTTACAAGTGATTTCTAGAATTTTGTCAAGGCATAAATTCCCTGAAAAATGAAGTGTAAGGGTTGCCCATATATTAGGTGAACCTGTATGCGCTTGCCATATATAACTCTGTAACCAACATGACGTTAATACCATAATTTAACTAATTACTTTTATACAGTAATTTTCAGTAACTAGCGCATATTGTCAACTTTACCCAGTATGATTAATTTTAGTCCACCTGCATTGGCAAATTTGTGGGTGCTTGATTTACCAGGTTTCATTGTATTTGTATTCAGGCCTGCACAAGAAGAGAGAAAAAGGCAATTTTGTACACTGCTGAAGTGCCAGAAGTCGCAGGATACATACCTGTTATTGTGTAGGACCTCCTCTAGCCCG
Source organism: Macrothele yani (assembly GCA_039090855.1). Taxonomy (NCBI): domain Eukaryota; kingdom Metazoa; phylum Arthropoda; class Arachnida; order Araneae; family Macrothelidae; genus Macrothele; species Macrothele yani. The sequence goes on from CM076990.1 coordinate 194,992,722, forward strand.
GCAAAGTGCAGCAACTCGACGTGACATGTGTATCCATAGCAATTGAAAGGTTTAGAACTACCATAACTGCTATTTGTGCAACTACCTTAAGAAAAACCAATAATCATAACATTTTGGTGCCAGGGAAAGCACCTTAACATTCACATCTACCAATTTTTATTATTATTATTATTATTTTTTTGCAGCAACTAGACGGGGCATCGATTCCACAAAACACCGGAAGACTTCTTGATAGATGTTCAGCCATGCCGTTTGAACAGCTCCCTCAGTTCCTTGGTATTTGTGGGTGCAGGATCTTGGGTACAAATGGATCTTTTTACCATGTCGCATAAGTGCGTTATTGGGTTCATGTCGGGCGAATGTGGTGGCCATGCAATTCGTCGAACTGTCCAGAACGTTCCTTGAACCAATTTTGGACAATTTGGGCACCATGACATGGTGCATTATCCACCTGGAAAATCCCATCATTGTGTTTACGAGGACCAAAGGACCCAAACCGTGCCATGTAAAGACAGCACACCCCACATATGCATGGAACCATCAGCAGCTTGCACAGTGCCTTGTTGACAGCTTAGGTCCATGGCCTCATGGACCCAAGATGGAATGGTTTAGTGGTCTGCGCCACCCCCAAACTGTACCACAAGCTTGTAACAAGTGGTAGTGTGACTCATTGGACCATGCTATGTTGCCAGTCTTTCAGGGTTCAATTACCATGTTCACGAGCCCAGGTGAGGCACAATGTCAGATGTCGTGGTGTTAACAAAGCTACTCTGGTGGTTCTTCTGCTCCCATACCTCATGGATGCTAAATTATGCTGCACTGACCTGATGGATATGTCTCTAGTACCTCCTGCATTGAATATGGATATTACTTGAGCCAGTGTCACTTTTCTGTTAGCATGGACAATCCTGGTAAAACGCCGCTGGTCACGGTCATTCAGCACCCGTGGTCGGCCACTGCGCTGTCCACGGTGGGTGGTAATGCCTTCCACGAGTTATTCTCAAACACTTGTATAGTGTTCTGCCTAGTTTTTTTTTTTACAGCTGGGTGGCAAGAAATTTTAGCTGGATGGTACTTTTAACGACCCCTTCCCCAGTCGAGAAAATAAAAGGATGTTTTGCTTAACATTATTATTATACTTATTAAACATCTTTAGTGGTGTGGTAGGTATTGATGTAACGTAACATAACAGAAAATTGTACATAAATGATAAAAAAATGAGTACTTATTAATAAATCATATGCTGCACAGATTTCAGCCAATTTTCCTCAATATTTATGGTGTATGTGGGAATAAGTTTTCTACTCTTAGCATTATGTGTATTGTGAAAACATGTTAAAAGAAATTTAGCTGGATGGCAGAAAAAATTAGCAGGGCAAGCCGACTCTTACCATTGTGTGCATTGTGAAAATGTTCATTAAAGGAAATTTAGCTGGGTGGCAGAGAAAATTAGCTGGATGGGCAGCCCAGTAGAAAGGCTGTAGGGAGAACACTAATGTGACATGGTGGATCGAGGAGTGTTGAATGTTTGCACAACTTCTGAAATTGAATGTCCCATCAGTCTGGCTCCCACTACCATGCCTCATTCAAACTCTGATAATTCATGTCAGCTTGCCATAATCCTACTGGCAGTTGTTCAGCCTAACCAACATGATTTCAGCTTGCTGCTGATAAAAGTCATGGCATGCGCTGAAGCGTTTATACGACGGCAGCACCAGTTAAAATTTTGCGTACTGCTATCTTTTGGCACTTCAGTGTATATCTTCCTCAATGTAATTGCTACACTGGTAACGATAAATCTGCCGCCCCGGTGGCGCAGTGGTCTAAGGCGTTGGCCTCTGATCATTCGTCCGTAAGGGGTCCGGGTTCGAATCCCGGTCAGGCATGGATGTTGTGTTTGTCTTACGGCACTGGCTCTCTCCCTTCCCTGGAACCAGTGACCCTAAATTAGGGACGGGCGACTGCTTATAGCCCATTGAGTTGCTCACGGTGGTCGTTAAACCTCCAATCAAAAAAAAAAAAAAAAAAAAAAAAAAAAACGATAAATCTACTCATCACCTTTTGTGATCGTGTTTCAGAATTTAAACGCCCTTGCAAATAATCTGATTGCCTATTGGTAACTTGTGACTCACATTTGCAAGGGTTGGTCACAACAACGTGCAGAAACCTTCATGCAAGTCCAAGATGGCACTTCTTTCTAGCACACGCTTTTCTCACTGAAGGAGATTGATATCTAGCCTTCTTGCTGCCAATGTGCATGGGATAAGATAAATATAAAATGGGGAATCTTCAGTACCATGACAAAATTGTATTGTTTTACATTATCATTATGCTAAATTACAGACTGCTTCATGTAAGTTTTATGCAGAGTAATTTTTATTTGAGGAAAATTTTCCATTTCATTAAAGATGTAACATACACTGAAGAACACTCTGTATCAGTGGAACCCATAGGATTTCGTAACAATTCTAAATGCATGGTAAATTTCACCTCAATTTGCAAAGTATAAAAGAAAACACTATGATTTTAGCAAAAATTTAAGCTCCTGAATTTTTTTTTATAACTCCTGGAAAAGTCCTGAAATTTATTTTCAGTAAATGTGTGCGAACCTTGATGTTCCTTTGGAAACATACAGTTTTATGAACACTACTGATTGCATAATCACCATAAATATTTTTGACTGTTTTTTTATCAAAAACAGTCTATAACTTGTTTTTGATAAAAAACAAGTTATAGACTGTTGTCAAAATACTTGTTCATAAGCCCAAGAACTTGTCGTATTTTTCTTGTCTTTCGGTTTAGAAAAGTAATGCATGAGAACTTCTGTTGTTGTTTTTCTGTTTATAGCTCATTGCTTTTTAAATTCTTGTAAACCATCCCACAAATTTCTTGACACCATCTGTGAAAAATGTTTTTGTTTACCACTACATCCAATATTTTACCACTTATTTAACTTTTTGATCATTTGAAAATGAAGTTAATCCTGCATGTCCAAATGCGCATAATGAATCCATATTTGATGCCTGACATTTGTGCAATGTCAGTGGTGATCTTGACAGTACAGTATATCGTGCGATATTATTCTTGTACACAGTACACAAACAGCTTTATTTCTGATTTCACTGTGAATTATTTTATGAATTTGTCATACAGCTTAGTATAATGCAGTTATTCTTTCCCCTCTAGATTTCAACAACATTTTGCACTTTTCTGTTTGATATTATCGCTATGAAAACTGATGCTTTTGAAAAGGGATTAAAGAAAGTTTTTGAGAACTCTAGAGTGCAGAAGGTAAGCCTATTTTATTATATGATGTGAATTTGCATGTCAGTAAGTGTAATCTGAACATATTCTTTGTGTGTGATGCTTATAATACCTTATTGATAATATAAAATTTTGCATGGCTATTATACACCCTGATTCATAAAGAAGTATACAGTTTCCAGATGCTGTAAAACAATAACAATTGAAGACACGGACCACAACTACGAACCGTTAGGTAGATGTACTTATAAAGTTTGTGTCCTGCTACTGAGGGAAGTGACATAGGCAATAGCGTGCGTGTTACGTGACTAGTCAGTCAAAATTGCAGCGTCTGCAGTGAAGAAGGCTTTTTGTGTTCTTGAATTGAGCAAAACGGAATCTGTAACTGTTGTGCAATGGCATTTTTGATCACGATTTGGAAAAGAACCTCCAACCAGAAAATCTATCTACGATTGGCATAAAAAATTTGAAACTATGGGCTGTCTGTGCAAACTTAAAAGTCCTGGACGACCATGTGCTTCGGAAGAAGTCGTCGATGGTGTTTTCACCGCCATTCAACGAAGCCCGGGAAACTCAACGTGAAGGGTGAGTTGTGAAGTGCAGATTTCACAGCCCACTGTCTGAGAAGTCTGAAATCTAGCGGAGCTGAAACAGCGTATCACAGCCACTATCACTGCACTGGTTTCAGATATCTTACCTCGTGTTTGGGCGGAAATGGATTACTGGCTCGATGTGTGACTAAGGGTGCACACATAGAGAGAGCATCTGTGACTATCTCAAAAAAAAACTTGAAACATTCCCCTACAATCTGTTACAGGTAACATAAAATATCTTACATTGTTCTTGTTTTATAGTGCGTTGAAACTGTATACTTTATGAATCACCCTGTAATATCCTTTTCAAAATCATCATGTAGTAGTCAACCCTAATGAAAGTTCCACAAGAGTGTTCCTTTGGAAGAATCCAAACTGTGTTTTGTTTCATAGTTTTGTTTTCATCATGTCTCCCTTGTGCGACCTCATCATAAGACTGCCTACTGTCTCTTATTGTAATGCTCATTGTTTGATGACTTACCATTTAGCTATTTCATTGCCATTTAATTAATATATGCATGCCATTTGGTTCTGTCTGCACTTTGGCTTGATTACCATGTGTTTGATGTGACTTCTTTTATGAAAATAACAGGAGAAGAAAGATTTCTTTTAAAAGTTAATTCAATGAGAACCAGCTAAAATAGGCAAACAGTTGTCTCATCTCTTAACAGAATGCTTTGTACTTTAATAAATTTTGATCTGGGCTTTGCTAGGGATTTGAGCATTATTTATTATGTAATTGAATGTCTAAAACATACTTGCACACATTTGGGGGTGCAGTCCTTCCACAGCAGAGTTAACATATTCCTCTAAATTGCGCACAAGTGTGACAGGTGGAGTTCCTTTTGGCGTATACAACTTAACCAAGTGAGTGTGCACTTTTACGCCTGCCTTTTACAATATAGGGTGATATTGGCAGTTATAGCAAAAATGTCGACTATTTAATAGAAGGTTGCATATATGTCCTGCGAGTAGTGGAAAAAAATCGGCCATGTGCCTTCATGGAAAGTTGATCTGTTGACATTTTTCCGATCTCCAAATTAATGGGCCAATATTTTTGGATCGAAAAATCCACCAGATCCACACACCCTCAATGAGAGTGAGCTTTTTTTTTTCCATAAAAAAAAAAAAAATGATCTCAAATCCCTTTGGCAAGGAGGGAGTTAGAGCAAAATAAATAAAATTAAGAGTCAAGTAAACTCTTTTCTTTCTCTTCTGATTTTTCTGTGGAATGTTGATCTCTGTGTGTGTTGTTAAATTTATGTGAATAGGTCAACGTAGGTTAGCCTTGTGATGTCTGTTGCTAATTAAGGGATGTGTAACTAGCTGGAAAGTCGATTTAATGAAGTTTGACATCATGTTATGTTGTTGTTTTTTTGTTCCTTCATGCAGTGTATTTTTTTCCCTTCCTTCCATTGCATTTTTGGTGTACTGTTCCATTATATCTCAGTGTTTGAAATAAGGGAGGAGATATTAGTGAAGTTTATTTTAATGCAGTATGCGATGTGGTGTATATGAATTAATTTGCCTTGGTTCCTTAGGGTATCTTGCATTTCATATATGTAATTAATTTCATGCCTTTTTTCTTAAGCATATCTTGCAGTTTATATGTGTATAGTATTAGATGTATTAATTAGTTTAAAATGATTGGTGACGCTGCTGCGTTATTGATTGTTGGGATAACGTAGTGATGGAATTTTTTTTTAAGGTTGTGGTTCCGTATTTACCGTCGTTATCGCTGTTTTTTTTATTATATTATCATGTAAACTTTAGTAATTGAAAGGTAATTTGTAAACATGCAGTGTATGAAGTATTTTATCATATTGTATTTGTACCTAATGAGAAAAAAACATGTGTTTATGCCTTATGTCAGTAGAGTGTATTAAAATCTTTGTTGTGTATTGATCATAATTTGTAACTTTTCGTGATTAAAATATTGCTTAGTATTAATATTTTGTTAGTTTTAGTGTGAATTTCACTTAGTATTAGCAAATGATAACATAATTCAGTGACTAAAAAAAAGAAGCGGGTCGGCGATCCTTTCCTAACAAGGTTACTTTTCCTAATTAATTGTGCGTACGCTATCGCAGAAAAAGGGTATTTAATAATTAGTTAAAATAAAATTATGGCTTAATGCATCGGGGCAAAATAACAAATGGTTAAGTTACGCTATTTTTTCGTAATTCTGATTGTCGTACTTACAGCTAGAGGGAATTCGATTTTTATGCGTTACGAAGTTGATTGTAACGATGTTCATTATTGTTAATTTGTTTAATGAGGTTTTGTAAAGTTGGTCTCTGGGAGTCCTTGTTCTGAAAGAACGAAAATGGCCACAGGCTCTGGTGTCCCTTTTCTAAAAGCAATAAATTCTTAGAATGGCGTCTGTGAGGTATTTTCCCAAGCTTTTCCAGTGCAGAAAGTCCAATTTATTTACGTCCTTGTTTATCAGAAAATGCAACTTTACAGCGAGGAACCCTTTGGGAATTCCTCAGATCCACTGCGGCGGTCAAATGTTAGGAGTGATCCAGAGCGCGGAGAACTGCGAAATGTCATTCGAGAAGTTTCTGCCCCCTGACGTTCGCTTTGGTCAATCGGAAGTCAGTGCTTTCCTGCATATGCACGATGTGTAAGGCGAGAAGCATTGGTTTTTGGATGCTCTTCGAGGGAGTTGAGTTGGAACCACCAAGGAAAATGCAAGAAGAAACTGAGGTTTGATGCGGAAAGGGTGCGAGAGGCTGCACTCAAATCGGAGGTGCAGCCGAAGAAGTCCGGTAAAAAATGTCAGCGTCGTGGTAGGACCTTTAATTTTGTTTTATTTTGCTAAAACAGAGGATACAACTTAGAAGCCCTCTTTCTCAGAGAGAAATATAGCTGGGCCTGGTATCTTCCACCCACCATGCTGGGAAGTCGGGAATGCTGGAGAAATTCCGAAGCATGGATAGTTTAATTTGCACCTTCGTCCGATGGAATCTCATAATTCCTTTTCTTATTGTCAGCTGGAAGGGCAGAAAAACACATGACCACACAGTTCGGCAGCTAAGAAGGAAACGCCTAAATTCGCGGTGATGGACAGCCTCCGTGATGCCGAACCTCAGCAGTTAAAAATCGTAATTCCTCTCTGCGGCTCAACCTCTAAATTGTAAACATTTCGGTGCTGTTTAACTGGCAAAGATTCCTTGAGGAGAGAAGTGGGGGAAAAAAAAGTCAAAGGCAATGCGCAAAGGAAAACCTTGGGTGAACACCTAATTGTTTCTATTTAATGTGATTCAAAAAGAAAAATTGATGTGATGTAAATTTTTAAATTCAGGGTAAAAAAATTATATATATATATATATATATATGTATAATTTTTTTATATATGTATGTATATATATATCATCATCATCATCGTCAACCATTATCAATCCACTGCTGGACGAAGGTCTCCCCAAGTTTCCTCCACAACGGTCTGTTTTGTGCCAGTCTCCTCCATGTCACTCCCGCATACTTTCGAATTTCATCCACCCATCTTCCATGTGGTCTTCTTCTGGGTCTTTTCTTGTCCCTTGGAATCCAATCTAAAATTTCGGCTGTCCATCGATGGTCTGTTCTTCTGGCAGTATGTCCAGCCCATTGCCATTTCAGGGATTTAACTCTGATCATGATGTCTTCCACTCTTGTCATTTTTCGGATCCACGTGTTCCTCTTCTTATCTCTCCTGGTTACACCAAGCATGCACCTCTCCATGCTGCTTTGAGTTGTCTGCAGCCTTTGTATGTCTCTTTTAGTTAAGGTCCACGTCTCTGCACCATACGTAAGCACTGGAAGGATGCATTGATCAAACACTTTTCTTTTAAGACATAATGGCATATTGCTCTTGAAAATTATGCTGTTTCTTCCAAAAGCTCTCCAGGCAAGTTTTGTACGCCGATTAATTTCTTCACCAATGTGACCCTCACTTGATATCTGCTGTCCAAGATAAACGTACGTGTCTGTTATCTCCAGCTTTTCTCCATCAATCGATAAATCTTCATTTCTTGTAAAAGCATTGTGCATCACTTTTGTCTTCTGAAAGTTCATTTTTAATCCCACTTCTTTACTCTTGTCAGCAAGTTCCTGGATCATACTCTGCAGCTCTGATGGGGTAGTTGCAAAAATGACTATGTCATCAGCAAAATGAAGGTGGGTTAGATAATCTCCATTAATCTTTATCCCTTTGTTTTCCCAGTTCAGTGATTGAAAGACATTTTCCAATGTGGCATTAAAGAGCTTCAGAGATATGGTGTCACCTTGTCTCACTCCTTTTCCAATTTTTATGTGTGTTGTATTTTCAAACAGCCGAATCTTTGCACTTGCATTTTCATAGATGTTATTAATAATATTAATGTATGCATCTTCAATACTGCAGGATTTCAGAGCCATTGCAACTGCTGATGGTTTCACCGAATCAAAGGCTTTTTCATAATCGATAAAAGCCATGCACAATGGAAGTTCATATTCCCTCGCTCTTTCAATTAGTTCTCTCAGTACGTGGATATGATCTATTGTGCTGTTGCCACTCCTGAATCCAGCTTGTTCTCTCGGTTGAGCCATGTCCAGTGTCACCTTAAAGTGGTGTGAAAGAACTTTAGTGAAGATTTTATAAACCACTGATAGGAGGCTGATAGGTCTGTAGTTCCTGAGATCCTCAATGTCACCTTTTTTATGTAGCAAGATCATTGTAGCGTTGTTCCAATCCTCAGGAATCTTTCCTTCATTAAGGCATCGAGTGAAAATTTGGGCGAGTACTGTTTCGATTTCTCCACTTGCTTCTTGTATGATGTCTACAGTAATTCCATCTTCTCCTGGAGCTTTTCCCCGCTTCATGTTCTTGATTGCATGTGCAACTTCTGCTGGAAGGACTGGAAGAACTCTGGTACTGGTACCTTTCATGATGTCTGGAGTACATGTATCATCCCTTTCATATAATTTGGAGTAGAAATCTTTCACTCTTGTCAAAATTTCACCTCTATTTCTTGTTACAGAACCATCTTCTTTTCTCAGTGCCATAATCTGTTTTCTTCCCTTTGCTGAGATGTCCCTTTGCTATCTTTAGGCTTTGGTTGTTTTCAATTGCTTTCCTTGCTAGTTCACAGTTGAATTTCCTTACGTCTTCAGTGATACTTTTTCGTACTGTCTTGCATAGCTCTATATATTCCACTTTGGAAGTCACATCTTCTTTAGTTGTCCTCATCACTCTTCTTTTTTGCATCAACATTTTGGTTTTTCCTGATAATTTGTTCACATGCAATTTGTTCTTAGACCCAGCTAATTTTGTTGCTGTTTCCATAAGAGCTTTGGTTACTTTTCTGTTAACTTCAGAAATATCCACTTCTTCCGATGTTAGGCCTTCTAAAGCAGAGAATCTGTTCTTCAGTTCCAATTTGAAGGTATTATGGTGTTTTTTAAGGTTGGTTATGTCAATACATTTTGTTTGTCTTATGAGCTTGCTACGTTCGAGTTTAGTGTTGAGGTGCATCTTACATCTCACCAATCTATGGTCACTGCCTGTGTTGAACTTGTTTAGCACACTGCAGTCTTCTATGACAAATTTTTTGTTACACATAATAAAATCAATTTCACTTGTCGTCCCATTTGGATGTCTCCATGTCCATATATATATATATATATATATATATATATATATATATATATATATACAGCCGTAAATTCTTAGATTGGATTCTTCAAGGATGACAGGTGCAAAAGACCCAGAAGAATCTGACCACATGGGATCTTCTCGATGGGTGGATGAAATTCGAAAGTATGCAGGGGTGACATGGAGGAGACTGGCAACTTCTACCACTTTAGACAGACCGTTGTGGAGGAACTTGGGGAGACCTTCGTTCAGCCAGTGGATCTGTCCCATAATGGTTGACAATGATGATGATATAGTATATATATATATATATATATACAAAGGTAGGCAAAACCCAAAAATTTTCATGTGCCAGCTCCATTTTTTCAAAAGCCAATCAAATTTTTTAAAGAGATACGAGGAGAAAACCACACACGATATAAATAAAAATTACACATTCAGAATTGTGACCTTCATCAGTCCAAATTAATATACTTCTTACACGTTGTTCAAACAATTCAGTGCGAAATCTGCAACTTAAACTAGCGAACATATTATGTACTTGAATTAAAAGTGCCGCCCCGGTGGCGCAGTGGTCTAAGCGATGGCTTCTGATCGTTCGTCCATGAAGAGTCTGGGTTTGAATCCCACGAGGCATTGATGTTGTGTTTGTCTTACGGCACTGGCTGTCTCCCTTCCCTGGAGCCAGTGGCCCTGAATTAGGGACAGGCGACTGCTTTTATAGCTCATTGTGTTGCTCACAATGGTCGTTAAAGCTCCAATCAGAAAAAAGAAAAGTTGCACTTCAAAGTAGGTTTTCATTGCAAAATATTCAGCTTTGCCTTCTGGTGTACCACATTCAATAACAGCACTAATTAATAAATACACTCGTAAGCACCTCATGAAAAATCAATGCAATGGCTAAAAGTGCCTACACACACACATTCTTTAGTGTCACGCCAAGGTAGGGAGATTAAGCGCTGACCACCTGGGGTCTCTATTTTGACCGCAGGCAGTCGTGACATTTCTGTGAACTCATCTCATTTGTGTATATATTCTTTAAAGATTGAAAATGCCTTTTTCCTTATTAAAAAAAAAGACAATGTTTTATCTATGACTATTTTGATAAATGAAAAGCTGAAAATGAATAGCAAAAAACCCTAGGACTACAGTTCTGTCCCTTCCAAGGTCAAAATTTCAGGCAGGCATTGAAGAGCTTCACTCCACACCACACTTCGCTTCTGGGCACCAAACTCCCCCTATTGCTGACGTGACACTTAAGAGTGAGTGTGTGTACCTTAAGAACATTCTGATGCACACTCCAAATTAGTGCAGGCACCTCTCTTGGACTTCTGCGGAACTTCAGCTTGAATCACTATGGACAAGATCTCTGCAGAATGCATAACTCTGCTGGCTGTGGTACCAAAAATTTATGTTAGCAACTTCATCATTCTGGTTGTACAGTAATTAGTGTATAATAAAAGCACAAACATAAAAAATCTGTATACTGTATTAGTTGTTTTATTAAAGATATGCTTCATAGTGGAAATTCAAATTTTGAGAATGGAAAATTTGAAATAACATTTTCAGAACGAAATTTGGAAACTTAAACACCAAAGAGGAGAAAACTTTCAGTCGCCGTGGCTACTGGGCGCCTTGTATTTGTCTACGCCTGTAAGGGGAAGGCACATTTTGTAGAAAGGTATTTATTGTTTTGAAAGGGGGAAAGAAGGTGTTCAGTTAAAAAGAAAAATTATTAAACAAAGAAGAGAGTAAAGAAAACGTAAATTAAAAAACAAGTTTTTTGAGTATGTGTGGAGTTGATAGTCTGGCCAGAACCAACTATTTAGCACTATGTCACTGTGTGATATTGTTTGTAGAGTTGTTCTAGTTCTGTCAGGGATTGCCTAATATGTAGTGGTGAGTAAAGTTTATTTTATTTTTATTTTGGGAACAACTTAATTTTTGCTATGTGGTGAACTAGAAGTAGTCTAAGACTTATGCTAGTTGGTTATTGTAATGGCATGTCTGCCTTAGGGTAAGTCTTGGGAAATTATTTTTTATTTTGTTTTGGGCTCAGTGAGGAGAGTTTGCTTTGCCGATGGCCTAGTAGTCTTTTTTACTAGTAGTAAGGGACATAAATTTAAATATATATACTTTTCTGGCAATCATAGTAGGAGTCCTGGCAGCAACTATGGACAGAAAATCAGAAAAAAATACTTTTCCAGGTGGTACAAACATTTTGTTGTCAAGGGAAAGAAAAAAAAAAAAAAGACTACTTACCTGTGTGTTATAACTGCATACCGAATATGTAAACATACTTGTTAGACTTAACACATATGCCAGACAGGCTTTTGGTACTTTGAGTGAATCTGTAACACAAAAACCTAAAGTTGTAAAGCAGGTTTTCTTAAAAATTAAACTAACATCTGCATCCCTCACTTCAAAAATCATTCAGGTGGAAGAAAAAAAGCTTGGTTTGCAGACCAAACAATTTGTTCTTTTGAGTGAGGTAAGATTTAGGACTTTTCAATACTAGGACTGTTCATTACTGAACTGTCAACAAAATTCAGTTTCTATTTTTTACTTTAACTTGGTTTTTGGCCTAGCTGCAAAGAAAGAAAAAAAATATCTAAACAAATAGCACTCACTGTAAACTTTCTCATTCACTTGCTTGAGGGCATAAAATAAAAATTGTTCAACCTGGATTACCTGTTTCGAGCAAATCACTTACAGTTCGTGTTTTTCTCTTGTCGGTGGTGGTGGAATCACCTTCCATTTACTGGGGAGTTTTTTAGGATCGAACCTTGGGTGTTAATACGATAATTCAATGGGGGGGGGTATAGATAAATCACCAGCCTTTTTCTTTTTTTGTTCTCAAAATAAACTTGTTGACATATTTGTATTTTAAGAAGTAAGTTCAAATTCATCATTGTAATAGTAAAAATTTTGTGTAAACACCCTTAATTTCTACCTTATCAAAGTTTTGAATGTCCTATGTTGAAAAATCACGTACATGAAAGAATTATTACTTGGTGGGTGGAATAGTTCATAGCAGTTGAGGACACATGGAAAGAAAGAATTCTAACCTGCCCTCAATAGTTCTGCAGAAGAAGGGGAATTCATAAGGCAGGCTTTTGTTAAATCTGTAGTATAGGTTAAAAGTTAAGAAGCCCAGTATCCATTATAAATTATTTATTTCATGAATGTATCAACTTTGTGTGTGCAAATTGTAAATCTCATCACAAATTCTATTGAAAGGGAGAACAAATTTTGAAGATGACAATCCAATTTTTGGTGTAAATGTGACAAGGATGGTAAGTCAGATAATATCCAAAAACTTGAAAATTTCATCGTCCTGAAGCAGAACTCGAACCTGCGTCTCCTAGATAGCGCCCAGTTATGCTAACCACTACACCACCCAGAATGACCAAGTGTCAAGTTTCCAATTAATTTGAATATAACCATCACAGGATTTTCTAGTCGAAGCAACCGGCATCGGATTGTCATCTTCAAAATTTGTATTATATGATGTAATCCCGTATTTATTTCATGAAAGGGAGAACATTTATAACTTATGTTACATGATATAGATGACGAAAGTGGTTACTGAAAGAACTTAAGTGACAAAGCCAACATCCAAAGTGTAAATTGGTACACTATTATGTGTCACTTTCTAAAACCTCCATGTTGTGTATGTTATTGTTGGGCTTGCCTTTTTCATAGTAAATGCCATCAAAAGTAACAGCTGTAATTGTTTGCAGCTGTGGAAGCATGAAAAGTGAATTGTTGTGGGACTTTTTTCTGCTAAATGCAGTACTGAGCTTTCATGCTTTAATCACTTAACTTTTTAAACAGATCTTCTTCAGAAGTTGAATCAAAAGAAGTAAAAGGTCCATTACATGACCTGCAATGTCATCAACTGATAAGTAAACTTTTTAAAACTTCTCTAATTTTCATCGGGTGTTATGTAAAGGATCAAGGTTACTCTACACGGGTCAGATCTGTATGTTGTTTGAAGGAATGCATTGCCTGTACTGTAGAAAAAATCGTATCGCAAATAGGTACCAGTAGCTGTTTACATTTAAATATTTATTGGACTTCTGCAAAGCCAGTTTTGTGTCAATTGATCAAGTGGAGGTGGCTTATGCTGCTACTAACTTTTCTAGTCTTGATGTTAGAAGCTCTGTGACCACTCTTGGCTCTTGCATTATAAAACTTATGGCTCAGATATTTACTCAGATGCTGGATGGACTTTTTATGTCTCAATAAATTCAGCCTAGATCTTAAAATGTGTTATCCTACATTATATCTTCCTTTTCCCCACCTTTCTTCCCCTTCTTCAGATGACTTTAATGAGGAACGATAGATTTTAAAAACTGATATAAAATTAATCCAGTGGTGCAAACAAAAGAAAAAAAAATCAGCATTAGGTTTCAAGAAATCTCCATACAAATGTCTTTAATCTTCTGTTTATTGAATAAGTAACAGAACACTTGCATGCCTCTGTGTGATGGTCTAAGTTGTGAATGTTTTACGGGGTTTCTGCTTTTTTAGTCCATTTTGGCTTATAATTTGGTATCAATCACCTTATTGCATTCAAAATCTCAACAAGGGATCTGTTATCTCCTGTGGTTTTATCATTAAGCATATGCACAGATGTGTGTAATCACACACAGTTCAATATGCACACCTCAAGATATGACATAGTATTTCACTAGGAAAGGTGGTTGAAACTCATTATTGATGAAAAGGTTTTGATGATTCTATGCAAAAGTTGTTCCTTGTAAATATATACACAACATTAGGATGAAAAGACAATTTATTACACACACTCACCTTATAATGTGTTGGCCCACCTTTTAGTGTTAAGTCTTGAGGCCAGCAGCACATCATGTTGTAAGGCTAAAAGGTGGGCCAACACATTATAGGTTATGTCTTGAGGCCAGCAGCGCATCATGGCAGGAAGTCTACCAAGTGTTGAAAATGTTTGGGAAGTATTGCAACTTGCTATTCCAGGACAGCCACCCGTAAAGTGCCAAGAGTTCCCAGTGGTGGGTTCTGAGCTCAAACGCATTACTGCACTTCATCCCACATATCCTCAACTGGGTTCAAATCTAGAGAGTGAGGGGGGGGGCTGTTTGAGGGTTGCACACTCACTGGAATGCTACTCTAATTGGTCCTTCACCAAACAGGAGCGATGAAATGAGGCATTGTCTTGTTGAAAGTAGGCATCCTCTCTTCTCTCTCTGCTGTGAGAGATGGATAGCATAATGGGTGTAGGTGGTTAGCAAGTATGTCAACATAGCCTTGTGTGGTTATGATAGTCTCCAATGAGACAAGAGGCACCAATGCGGCCTGCACGGACATGCCCCATAGCATTACACTGCCTGCGTCAGCCTGTAACACCCTGACTTCACAGTTAGTTTTGTGTGGTGTACACCACACATGCATCCTCCTTTCAGTGTGTTGTAGTTGGAATCTCAATTCATTGGATTAAGCTACTCTTTTCCAATCTTCTAGTGGCAATGTCCCTTTGCCCACTGCAGCTCCGAGCCCCTGTGTGGCTGTTAAGAAAGCTACTTGATGTGTGAGTGTTGGCTGCCACAGCCTAGCTGTGCTGTTGTACATTGAATTGTCTCTGCACAAACCTTCATGGGTGCCCCATACTGGAATGTTGACATTATCTTCTCCACTTAGGCCCTCTGTTCCAGTGTTACAATATGTGAGAGGCAGTGCTCACCTTGAACATCAATGGCTCATTTGTGTCCACATTTCCCTCTGCAGCTGCCAGTTTTGTTGTAGTCCTGGTACACATGCAACAGCTACACATAGAGATTCCAGATATTCTGCTATTGTGGAGACGGAGCACCCCATCTTCCTCAAACTGACTACAGCCCACAATTGAACTTACTCAGGTGCCATGTTTAGGTATCATCGCAGTTGCACTATACAACAGGTAGGCATACCTGCCAAGTTTTATGGTTTACCCATAAAATTTATGGAAATTCTATTTGTTTCACAGTTATTTTATGGACAAAATGTTTTACATATTTTTTTTTTCCTCCCAAGCGTAGTGCAATTTCAAGGGGAGAATAAATGTCAGTAAAGACCACAGCTCTTCTACATTTTGATTTACCTCATCGTCTTTTCACAGCTTCTGCATTCCCAACCCTCTACTTTCAGCCTGGCGCGGAAGACTCAGTAAAATTATTGCAGGGTTAGGATACTAAAAGGAGGATAGAAATGAAAGATATCAGTGTCACATATATTTTAATATTGCATTTTTTAAAGGTATTCTAACGTGTTATTGCAGAATTTTGAGGTGAAAATCTCAATTGAGTTGAAGTAAAAAGTTAATGCAATAATATCACAATAATGTTGCAGTCACAAATGAAATTTTTATCTGTGCATGTAGTCTAATGATAGCATACTAATGAGATAATTATGTATCGATTGCATTTTAATTGCTGTAAGCATGAAATAAAGGTGAATATCTGAATAAAAGCATGTGAAATCGATTAAAATTGAAGTCGTTTGTATGTATAATAAATCGGCTTCAATTGATATATTTGATAAATTTAATACGTTTGATGCTTCAGACAATCGACT
Source organism: Macrothele yani (assembly GCA_039090855.1). Taxonomy (NCBI): domain Eukaryota; kingdom Metazoa; phylum Arthropoda; class Arachnida; order Araneae; family Macrothelidae; genus Macrothele; species Macrothele yani. Next base: position 195,008,787 of record CM076990.1, read on the forward strand.
ATATCGATTAATTGGTTGAACCTTAACTGAAAGTGTTTTACAGATTTTGATTATTGAAAGTTGACAGATCTGTGTAGGTATCTGGCCTGTCTATGGCTTGCAGGAGGTTTTGGCTGGGTACATTATTGTGGCAATGTAGGACAGGTTTATAGATGGGTTCAGTGTGTGCAAATAAATTGTGCTTTCATTCTAAATCAAAAGGTTCTGAAAAAAAAAAAAAACCCTGTCCTGAAGTATTTTTTAGTTTAGTCTCTGCTTTAACCATTTTTATTTTTATGGTAAAAGTTAATCTTGCATAGCCACAAATATTTACTCACATTATTAATTTATCTCAAGCTTTGGATATTCATTCAGGTACCCTTTCCCTTTGCACTAAGAGCATTCAGTTTTTAGATGCACTTAATTACTAACAAAATTCATCTTGGGGGGGGGCTATTTTCTGCTCTGATGACTGGGGAATTGATTTTGTATCCATTGGACATTTTTTTACTGATATATATGTTTCCAGTCATTTTGGAGGGGGAGATTTCAATGCAAAAATAGGGCAACGGCAACAGAATGAAACTTCAGTAGGTAAATTCGGTCACAGCAACAGAAACCAGCGTGGAAATACTCTGCTGAGTTTGCAGAGGCAGAAGGGTTTTTCATCTTGAACTCCTTCTTCAAGAAAAAGCCACACAGGAAATGGACATGGAGACATCCAAATGGGACGACAAGTGAAATTGATTTTATTATGTGTAACAAAAAATTCGTCATGGAAGACTGCAGTGTGCTAAACAAGTTCAACACAGGTAGTGACCATAGATTGGTGAGATGTAAGATGCACCTCAACACTAAACTTGAACGTGGCAAGCTCATAAGACAAACAAAAATCTATTGACATAACCAACCTTAAAAACACCATAATACCTTCAAGTTGGAACTGAAGAACAGGTTCTCTGCTTTAGAAGGCCTAACATCGGAAGAAGTGGACATCTCTGAAGTTAACAGAAAAGTAACCAAAGCTCTTATGGAAACAGCAACAAAATTAGCTGGGTCTAAGAACAAGTTGCATGTAAATAAATTATCAGGAAAAACGAAAATGTTGATGCAAAAAAGAAGAGAGATGAGGACAACTAAAGAAGATGTGACTTCCAAAGTGGAATATATAGAGCTATGCAAGACAGTAAGAAAAAGTATCACTGAAGACGTAAGAAAATTCAACTGTGAACTAGTAAGGAAAGCAATTGAAAACAACCAAAGCCTAAAGATAGCAAAGGGACATCTCAGTAAGTGAAGAAAACAGATTATGGCACTGAGAAAAGAAGATGGTTCTGTAACAAGAAATAGAGGCGAAATTTTGACAAGAGTGAAAGATTTCTACTCCAAATTATATGAAAGGGATGATACATGCACTCCAGACATCATGAAAGATACCAGTACCAGAGTTCCTCCAGTCCTTCCAGCAGAAGTTGCACATGCAATCAAGAACATGAAGTGGGGAAAAGCTCCAGGAAAAGATGGAATTACTGTAGACATCATACAAGAAGCAAGTGGAGAAATCGAAACAGTACTCGCCTCAAATTTTCACTCGATGCCTTAATGAAGGAAAGATTCCTGAGGATTGGAACACCGCTACAATGATCCTGCTACATAAGAAAGGTGACATTGAGGATCTCGGAAACTACAGACCTATCAGCCTCCTATCAGTAGTTTATAAAATCTTCACTAAAGTTCTTTCACACCGTTTGAAGGTAACACTGGACATGGCTCAACCGAGAAAACAAGCTGGATTCAGGAGTGGCTACAGCACAATAGATCATATCCATGTGCTGAGAGAACTAATTGAAAGAGCGAGGGAATATGAACTTCCATTGTGCATGGCTTTTATCGATTATGAAAAAGCCTTTGATTCGGTGAAACCATCAGCAGTTACAATGGCTCTGAAAACCTGCGGTATTGAAGATGCATACATTAATATTATTAATAACATCTATGAAAATGCAAATGCAAAGATTAGGCTGTTTGAAAATACAACACACATAAAAATTGGAAAGGGAGTGGAGACAAGGTGACACCATATCTCCGAAGCTCTTTAATGCCACATTGGAGGGTGTTTTTCAGTCACTGAGCTGGGAAAACAAGGGGATAAAGATTAATGGAGATTATCTAACCCACCTTCGCTTTGCTGATGACGTAGTCATTTTTGCAACTAGCCCATCAGAGCTGCAGAGTATGATCCAGGAACTTGCTGACAAGAGTAAAGAAGTGGGATTAAAAATGAACTTTCAGAAGACAAAAGTGATGTTCAATGCTTTTACAAGAAATGAAGATTTATCGATTGATGGAGAAAAGCTGGAGATAACAGACACGTACGTTTATCTTGGACAGCAGATATCAAGTGAGGGTCACATTGATGGAGAAATTAATCGGCGTACAAAACTTGCCTGGAGAGCTTTTGGAAGAAACAGCATAATTTTCAAGAGCAATATGCCATTATGTCTTAAAAGAAAAGTGTTTGATCAATGCATCCTTCCAGTGCTTACGTATGGTGCAGAGACGTTGACCTTAACTAAAAGAGACATACAAAGGCTGCAGACAACTCAAAGAAGCATGGAGAGGTGCATACTTGGTGTAACCAGGAGAGATAAGACGAGGAACTCGTGGATCCGAAAAATGACAAGAGTGGAAGACATCATGATTAGAGTTAAATCCCTGAAATGGCAATGGGCTGGACATACTGCCAGAAGGACAGATCATCGATGGACAGCCAAATTTTAGATTGGATTCCAAGGGACAGGAAAAGACCCAGAAGAAGACCACATGGGAGATGGGTGGATGAAATTCGAAAGTATGCAGGGGTGACATGGAGGAGACTGGCACAAGACAGACCGTTGTGGAGGAAACTTGGGGAGACCTTCGTCCAGCAGTGGATTGATAATGGTTGACAATGATGATGATGATGATGTTTCCAGTATCAGAATGATGAAATACTTTTGCAAAGCTATGTAAGTAACTTTCTGCAGATCCATGCAATGCTATTGTCTAGTACAGGCCTTGCGTGCTTCATTGGTTGTCACCACCATGGTATTCATTTTGGAAACATCTGATGCAATTCTTCCTAAAACAATAGCAGTGAGTGTCAGTGCTCTCATGATTGCTGGCTCTAACCTCAGGTAGAGGAATGTGTGGTAAGATAGAACAGGATGGCAGCTTCCTGATATTGGGAATCAGTGTCAGCACAAAATAATATTCCCTTCTAATTGCTACAGAACTAATTTCCTATGTCATAAATGCAGGAAATTACCTATAGTTGATAACAAGAATGTCATTTATTGATGAATTTGTTCAACATTTAGTGTGTCCAACTTCCAAAAGATTGCTGCAACTTTTTCCAAATCACCATTTGCCATTGGCCAATTGAAAAAAGGAAGTTTGTGTTGCTAGTGGCAAATTTGGTGATCAAGAGTGAAACCCTTGTTTCAGAGAGTATGCAAATGGAAAATCATTCTTTAATGAGCTGTAACAGAATTTGCTGGTAGCATTGCACTTTGCTGTTATGGAGTTCCAAACATAGCTAGCATTTTTTCTATTCATTTCCATATCACGAGACCAGCGGAATGTTATGCAATTTTTGTGGTTCAAAAGTGTCACACCAGGTGATGCTTATTATGTGGCTGTTGTAGAATTCAGGAGAAATTTCCACCACACTGATCACAAATTGGTGTGTATGGTTAAAAAATGGAAAAACTAGTGTCACTAATTTGGAAATCCGTGAGTGGCTAATAACTTCCACCATTTTGAGCAACATGGCTTCTGTGGTGACTACCATTCAAAGCAGCAAGTGATTAGAAATTGGTTTTGCTGTTCGTCAGCCAGTGAGGCTTCTGCTTTTAGTATTGAAGAACTGGTGGAATGATGGAAAAGTTGTCTAATAAAGTTTGGAGGATATAAATAGCGTAAATATTAATCTAATTTTTTACATTTTGAAATGATCATAACAGTATGCTTTTAAAAATATTGATAACATTTTAATTTGCTGTTGTGTTGTAGTGAGAGTAGCAACTTCTCTCTCTGATCATGTGCTGTTTTTATTTTTTCTGCTACTCTCTACTATTTATATTTACTGTTTTTTTTTTTTTAAATTAAGTCTTAGCAGCAGAAGTGAAACATTTAAGGAAATTTAATTATACAGGGTAATTCAAAATGATTTATCTGATTTCATTAGATCATAGCTCTGTAAAAATCAGGGTAATAGTGTACCACACATTAAAATGAAAAGAAACTCATTGAGTTTAAGAATGTAACTGCTAGATGGCACAATGTAACCCATGTATCTGCCTCTGGGCGAAAGACTGCCATTGTGAAAAATGCCATGCAGGAGACAATGGAGGATGACAAAGTTGCTCACCTGGTGTTTAGTGACAAAGCAACATTCCATTTAAGCGGCAAGGTCAACGGTCACAACGTTCGCTTAAGGGGCACGGAAAACCTGCATGCAGTAATTGAAACTGAGAGTGACCTTAACGAAAAGCGGTTAGAAAGCCGCCGCTACCTTAACGAACAGCTTCCTAACCACTGGATTTGTTGCTGTGGACATGCCAACAAGATGGCCCACCAGGTCTCCAGACCTGACCCCTTGCGACTTTTTCTTATGGGGGTATGTTAAGGATAATGTGTATGTGCCACTATTGCCCACAATGCTAGATGAACTCAAAGTTCACATTCATAGTGCTCTGCAGTCATTGACAACAGACATGCTTCATCACGTATGGCAGGAATTTGATTATCACCTCAACATAGTTCGCATGACCAAAGGAAGTCATGTAGAGCATTTATAAGGTATGAAAACAAAATTTGAATAGTTTTTTTCAAATGATAGTTACAATAGACAGATTATGGAAATTACTTAGGAATACAGGATGTTAATTCTAGCGTCAAATTTCCGGGTAGTGACCCTACCCTTCATCAGGACTAACACTACAGTAAATGTTGCCAACCTTGGGTAAAACTCCAACCTTTAAAATCACTTAATGTAGTTCCTCTTCTTTTCTTAATCCCCAGACCTTCCAACAGTTTTCTCTTGAAGAAATGCTTTTGGTGGGTCAGAATTTCTACCGAGTCCCACAGGATTTTATGTCCAGTAGATTGAACATGTCTGTCAAATCCAGTTTCATTTGTCATGCTTTTTATGGCTGCTTTATGTTTTTTCAGACTGGTCTTAAGCTGTCTACCTGTTTCTCCCACATAGCTAAGACCGTATTCACACTGTATATTGTAGACTACTCCTTCTTTTAACAAGATGTTAGTTTCTTGCTGTTTTAATTTAGGAAGGTAGTTATTAATCTTATTTCCTAAACCTGGAGCTAGTCTGATTTGAAATTTTTTGCTAATCCTTTGAAGTTTTTCGAACAGGCCCTTATGGTAGGTGATTTTTCTAGTTAACCTACAGCTTGGGTTAGGGCTCTGAACTTTTTTACTATTATTAGTTAAAAAAATTTCCACTATTGGAACAGGGTAATTATTCTCCTGGAGAATGATTTCAAGTTCGTTTTTTGTGCGCTCGTTTGTCTAATTCTGAGGAGTTGAGAACATTGATCTTTTCTACAAATTACGAGGCTATGTTCCATTTCATGTATTCTGGATGGTTTGATTGGATATCCAGCATTTTGTTAGTGTTAGTGGGCTTTTTGAAGACTTTTGTAAGAATTTTCCGTCTCCGAAGAATTAACGACAGGTCCAGGTAATTTAGTGCTGTTGAAGTTCCGGAGTGAAAGTTAACTTTTCATCTAGGGAGTTGAACCAATCTAGGATGGTAGACGGGAGAGAGGGATTAGTGCTGTCTAAAATGAAAATAATGTTGTCCATATACCTGGCAAGAATTCAAATAAAGAATTCAGATCTAATCTCAACATTGTAGCTTTAAAAGCTGACAAGAGCAAATCTCTAGTTCTACTAGAAAAAGAGAAATACATTACAAAAATGGAAGATAAACTTAAAAAAACCTATGTATGAAGTATTATCTGAAAACCCCCTAGATGTGGCTATAAAAAACTATAATAAGCTACTAAGAGGTTTAAAAAGAAATAACCAACTGCATCCCAATTTCAAGGATTTTTCAAAAATACATTACAGAATCCCTCAACTATATGGAACAATTAAACTTCACAAACCAGGAGAACCTCTGAGACCAATTGTGGATTCAAAAAATTCACCTTTCCTGAACCTACAATATTATCTCCTGGACCATCTGAAAAATATCTTTCAAGAGCCTCCTGCCTTACTGAAAAACTCCCAAGATCTCCTTAAGAAATTAAGTAATCTTGTGCGGCTGGAACACCCTATAGTTGCAAGTTTAGACATCCTAGCTACGTATACTAACATAGATACTAATCGGCTGTTGGAATTCATGGCAGAAGATCTAGCTGATAGAATAGTCTTTTATAACCTCAGCAAAGAAGTACTGATGGGCGGGCCTCTATAAAATCCTGATTTTTGTGTTAAAAAACAACTTTTTTTAGTTTGAAAATCGATTCTACAAACAGACCTCAGGTTTAGCTATGGGCTCTCCAGTTGCCCCCTTCCTAGCAAATTACTACGTTGGCAAACTGGAAGAAGAGGTTCTGATTACTCCTTCTATCTTCTGTCTATATGTCAGGTATATGGACAACATTATTTTCATTTTAGACAGCACTAATCCCTCTCTCCCGTCTACCATCCTAGATTGGTTCAACTCCCTAGATGAAAATTTAACTTTCACTCTGGAACTTCAGCAGCACAATCGGCTAAATTACCTGGACCTGTTGTTAATTCTTCGGAGAGGGAAAATTCTAACACAAGTCTTCAAAAAGCCCACTAACACTAACAAAATGCAGGATTTCCAATCAAACCATCTAGAATACATGAAATGGACCGTAGCCTCGCAATTTGTAGAAAAGATCAATGTTCTCAACTCCTCAGAATTAGACAAACGAGCGCACAAAAAACAAACTTAAAATCATTCTCCAGGAGAATAATTACCCTGATCCAATAGTGGAATTTTTTTTAACTAATAATAGTAAAAATATTCAGAGCTTTAACCCAAGCTGTAGGTTAGCTAGAAAAATCACCTGCCATAAGGGCCTGTTGGAAAAACTTCAAAGGATTAGCAAACAATTTCAAAACAGACTAGCTCCAGGTTTAGGAAATAAGATTAATAACTACCTTCCTAAATTAAAACAGCAAGAAAGTAACAACTTGTTAAAAGGAGGAGTAGTCTACAATATACAGTGTGAGTGTGGTCTTAGCTATGTGGGAGAAACAGGTAGACAGCTTAAACCCAGTCTGAAAGAACATAAAGCAGCCATAAAAAACATCACAAATGAAACTGGACTTGACAGACATGTTCAATCTACTGGACATAAAATCCTGTGGGACTCGATAGAAATTCTGACCCACCAAAAGCATTTCTTCAAGAGAAAACTATTGGAAGGTTTGGAGATTAAGAGAACAGGAACTACATTAAATGATTTTAAAGGTTGGAGTTTTACCCAAGGTTGGCAACATTTACTGTAGTGTTAGTCCTGATGAAGGGTAAACTACCCGAAAATTTAACACTAGAATTAACATCCTGTATTCCAAGTAATTCCCATAATCTGCCTATTGTAACTATCATTTGATCATCTAGGAAAGCCATGACTTCATTTATTACTAGTTTTGTTTTTTTTTATCTTAATATACATTTAATTGCTGTATGTTTAGAAACACATAAAATACAGTCATTTGAAATCAGATGAATCATTTTGAATTACTCTGTATTATGTGATACCACTTTTGATGAAGCTGACAAGTAGAAGGCAGGCACTTAGAATAGAGCTATAGCATTGGGGAGGGGGGGCATCATGGTTTATATCATTGTAAGGCATTGGTGGCTTATTTGTTATCTTATGAACTTATGATGAAAAGCATATGGATGGCAGTCTTGGAAGATTACCTTGTTTCACAATAATTCCGGCTTTTAACTTTCATAATATAACTCAGTACTCTATAGTTCCAGATGGAAAAAAATAACTGTTATGGCGAAATAAAAAAATGTTTGGCCGTGTCTGTGGATATCAAGCTTTAAAATCATTAACTTTATCTTCAGTTTGATCTTCTTTTGGGGATGTCTTGGCTCTCTACCTTTCCACTTCTATTTCCTGACGTGTTATCATAACCCTACATGGACATAACATAGATCTCTTAACCTGTACTCTGCCTCAGACTGACTCCATTCATCAGTTTTAATCAACTAAATATGCTGATGTGAAAGATGCTATTATGTATGGTTGTCAGGACAGGTTGGCCATTTTCTGAAAATTTTAATGTTTTATCTCTCATTTTATCCAATGGTGAGCCAAAACTTTGAACAAAATCAGTGTTGTAACATTAGTTTCATTCAAGTTTTTTATTTTTTGGTGAACTAAATTTGTTTATGTGGTTTATGTATGTTATGTACATGAATTTTAGTGATTGTGGTCATGATTTTTATTTTCAGGTCATACATGATTGTCGCCAGGCTTCAGATGCTTTATATCATCTGTATAAGACATCTCTCACCAGCGTTTTTGACACACAAGTAAGCTCTCTTTTAGTATTGCAACTGATTCTTTTTAATGAGAATTGTGATGTACAGACTGTAGCATAGGGTTCTCCTTAGAAAATGTGTGTTATCCAGGCGGTGAGGAATATTAGCTTGGTAGTAGTTTAAGCTCCCTCCCCCACATTGTCTATTAATCCAGACAATAGCCAAGAGGCAGAACAGCTTTATACTCTAAAAAATATTGGGAATTGTCCATTCTTAATTATAGAAGAATGAGAAAACAGAAGTGGAAAATGAATAATTGAAATTTTTTATGCAGTTTTCATGTAAACAGAAACAGTACTTAAAAGTAACTAGCCGTGTTGCATAATGTTTTCATGCCTTCACTTGTGGGTGAAGTGAAACTTATATAACAAGAGAGAGAGAGAGAGAGAGAGGAGGGAGGGAGGGAGGGAGGGAGGGAGGGAGGGAGAGAGGGAGAGAGAGAGAGGGAGAGAGAGAGAGAGGGAGAGAGAGAGAGAGAGAGAGAGAGGGAGAGAGAGAGAGAGAGAGAGAGAGAGAGTGTGTGTGTGTGTGAGTGTGCCCTTACTTTATCCCCTTCCGGAGTAACATTACTGCAAGCTTGCATACGTTTTGCATAAACTGAAGTTTTTATAGATTCCTTGAACTTTTTCCTTTTACCGCATATTGCAAATGATATTTGCAGAAATTGCATGTATCAAAGTTCAATGTGGTTATCAGCAAACAAAATAAGTGCCCTTTACCCATTTTTTTTTAAGCCTTTCCTCCCTCACTGGAAAACTAGGAATTACCTGTTGTTGACAACACTCCATGGTTTCCCATACAGATAGGTCAATTTACGAGAAAAACAAGGAAGTTTCAGTGGTTCTTTTTACTACATCCTGTTCTTTCATTCTGCTTGCCACATACATGTCTCCTGGGCATATGCTGTCCTTTGTCTCTCCCCTTGCCAGCTTTCAATCACTTAATCTTTGTTTAGAAATCTTACATCTATTTTGCATCTAGAAACACCTCAACCATTGCATTAAAGGAAGTTGAAAAACCTTTAAAACAGCTATCACAAGTACAGAACAGGCAACAGAATGTATAAACAGCAAATGAAATGCAACAGGTGAAATAAAATTTTTTGGCAGTTACTTTAATTTTTTCATTTTGCTTATTGCATATCTCATTCATATTTTTATTGCTGGCCAATAATTTTTTATTAAGTCTTGTTTACTTTTGATATTGATAAATGGTTTGAGATTGACTGATTTTAATCTGTTTCTGATTTTAATCTGTGTAATGCCAAAATAGCCCTTTTCTGATCTGCCGAGCTATAATGTTCATATATATCACATGTTCTTAACTCTCTCTTCAACTTCATTATATACTGGTTTGACTGTAGTTATCATGTAGGTACAATTATATTTGCAACCCATGATTAATAAAGAATGAAATATGTACAATTTGAAAAAAAAAACAGCAACCAATGAAAGTAGAGAAATTTGTGCTGTTTCTTGGCCTTTCCAAGTGTAATACTCTTTTAAGTATGAAGCATATGTTTTAAGGAAGACATGGTTCCCACTGTTTTTGAAGTACTTTATTTTGTTCACCAAATTTCAGAATAGCATCAGTTAGTTGAAAAGAAGCTATCGCCAAAATGTCGCAGGTGGCTGCATTGAATTGTGGAGCGCTCTCTTGGAATTGGGAGCACGTGGATTTCACATTTCTGTTTTTCTTGTGGTTGTGATTTTGAACTACGATTAGTGAATGCAAGGGGGTGTAAGGTACTAGTATTTCAAACCAGGCATGCGATCTGCTGAATGCCTATAGCCCAGAGCATGCGAGGAGGAATGGTGCTTTCACTGTTTTCTCCATAGTATAATGTTTACTTTATCACATGGCTGTTGATTCTAAATGTGTGATGAAACAGCAGTCAGCTAGTATAAAGATGTAGATCTTAGAAGCAAAGTCCTGCAAAGGTCTACATTGGTGCTACAAAGTGTGCTTATCTAATCTGATTTGGAATAGCACCTCATTTTACTACAGCTATTTTTTAGGTGTGCCAATGAACTAGACTTCTACACGTTGTTTGATAAGAATTTGAATCATGCTACATAGTCAAAGCAGGTGGACTATCATGCTCACTTCTGGAGTGCAGATACTGTACTTCTGTTTTCATGGGCCACTCTATTGCTGAATTAACATGGGCATCTCTGTATGATGTTACACAAAAACTTAAATTTGTCCAAGGTGTTAAACATATCAGTAGATGGTCCAGCAGTTAACAGGAAGGTTTTTAGCCTTCTGAAAGCAGAAATTATAAAAGAGTTTGATTGCCAAATGGTTAAAGTAGGTAGTAAACATGGATGCACAGCTCCTTCGTGGAATGTATGAGGGGAAGTCAGAAAGTAACTTTCCCAACGTTATATATTTTGTATTTGTTAGTATAAAAACAAAGTATGTACATCTCTGAGATATGGCCATCTGTACACTACTTCTCAACATAGTCACCTTGTCTGCCGAGACACTTGTCAACCTGGGAGATCTGTGCATCAAAAACTTGTCAACAAAAGTTTGGTGGTTGTCCACACAGCAATTGTTTCACTGCACGCTTCTCAGCATCATCTGATGGGAATTGTTTCCCATGAAGGAGCTGCTTCAACTGTGGAAAAAAGGTGCAAATCTGATGGAGCCAGATCAGGGCTGTAGGCCGAATTTTGTAGAATTTCCAATTCCCAGCTTTCCAACAGGTTCACTGTGTAGCAAGCTGTATGTGTGCAAGCATTGTCATACAACAAAAGCACATTTTTGGATGCCATTTTAGAAATTTTTCATTGAACAGCTCTCTTCAGGGTAGATTGAAAAGCTGCAGCATTGATTCTTGTCGTGAAAGGTGTGAAATCCACCAGAAGCATACCAGGCATATCCCAGAACACGATCACCATGATTTTCCCACTGCTGGTGAATGTCTTTAATTTCTTGGCAACAAGGGATCCTGGATGCGTCCACACCATGGATTGCGCCTTTGACTCAGGAATGTAGCGGAATATCCATGTTTGATCACTGGTGATGATGTGCCGTAAGAAATCGTCACCATGTCCATTGAAGTGAAGCAGATAGACGAGAGAAGCACCTATGCTGCTATTCTTGTGTTCCTCTATCAGTTGTCTGGGAACCCACCTACTGCACACTTTTTGATAGCCCGAACAGTCATGAACAATGTCCCAAACGGTGGCATGCGAAAGATGGAATTTTTCTTCCAGGTGATGCAGTGTCACACGGTGATCTTCACATAAGCATTCCTCAATTGCATCGACATGAGCATCTGATGTGGTAGGGCGTCCTGTCCTTGGTTCATCATGGACACTCACTCTACCACCACTGAAATCATGACACCATGTTTGCATCTTCTGCACTGTCATCACGTTCGGACCATACTCAGCTTGAAGTTCATGGTGAATTTAAGTTGGCGGCATCCCTTTTGCCCACAAGAAGTGAATGACTCCTCAGACTCCTTCCTTTGTCCATTCAACTAGTACAGTAGCCATTTTGAATTTGTGTAGTTCAGGAAGGTAATGTCTCTGAAGCTTCACTGCAGCCACCTGAAACAGAACATGTCAAGTTGCACGTCAGCAAAAAACATTTTCAATACATACAGTACTTTTAAAAGTTCTTCAATAGGGAAAGTTACTTTCTGACTTCTCGTAGCAAGTTTTGTGACAAGCCTTTATCAACTTCATAAAGACTGTCCTGCAAGAAGGGAGGAATATTAGAATTCAACAAACTACAGGAAGATGCCCTAAAAGTTTTGCAACCATCGGTGGCTTGAAAATTGTCCTGATGCTGAAAGAGCCATTGAGATGTGGGAGAATGTACAAAATTGTTTCCCTTAGTGACACCGGGAAATCTGCAAATATTCCAAAGTGAAAATCATACTTTGTAGTTTCATAGGCATGAAAAGATGTCCTGATGAAAGTGAAGTTGAATTTTTTTCTTTCAGTTTCCAAGATTTTGTAACCTTTTGTAGTTCACTATCAAAGTGACTCTCCATTGTTTCCATTTTTATCTGACGATGTTAAAAAAAATAGTATTGGACTGTTTAAAATGTTTTGTCGTATTGAAACTTCAGAAACTAAGTGAGGTCAACACTGTATATGATGTGACCATTTTTGATTTCACTGATACATCTGCATATTCATGCATCAGTCAAGTGAGTCTAGGCTTCACTGGGGATAAGTTGTTAAAGTTATTTAGTTCCAGGGAAAAAGTGTGTGTCAGTGATAAGGAAACCTGAAATCTTGTGGAACAATAATACCTCACCAAAGTGTGCCACTATGTTTAGATATTACTGTAATTTTAATTGAACTTTTTGACTGTTTGTTAAAACTTATTTTGATGTTTCATGAGAGTTCTTATTGGGCACGAATTGAGCCTTGAAAATTTTTGCGAGTCCTTGAAAAGTCCTTAATGTTTTTGGTGGGAAAAGAGTGGGAACTGTGGAAGAGCTGTGTCATCCTGTTGTTTGATGTGGTCCATTATGCATTTGAAATGATGCACAGATTCATTGTAGCTAATTTTATTTATGACATGAAATCATCCTCTTCTGAATGTTGTTTTTAATGTTACATGAATGCTGTCTGTTTGAAACACATGGGTGTGTTTCTGTAAAGTTAATGTGCTGTTCTGATACATTAAGGAAAGAAAAGCAGTCTCAAGTTTTGAATTGCATGTTGAAATAGATACAAAATTCAACTTCATTTTGTACTTTTCGTGACAATGGACATGCTATTTAGTTCCCTGTACACAACTCTTGACAATCCACCTGCAGTTAATTGAGAGATCTGATTACACTTCATATATTCATTTTTAGGAAACATTATCTGTATATGGCCGAGAGTTTGTTTCTTGTGCAAATTGTTTTTCACTAGTTAGATATCCTGTTCTTTTTCAATTGAATCATAACAGCTATCTGAAAATGATATTTTCATTGAAAAGGTTCTGGATGATTGTGAAATATGGTGGAACATCCTGAATTTCCTGTTCAGTGCAATGTATATACACCCCCCCTCAAAACATGTGCTCATGTGACTATCCACAATATTATAGTTGAAGTATCTGTATATCCATTCACCACAGCAAAGGCTGATAGTTCAGTTAAGCACTTTTATTTTCTCAGATTTCTTATGGCATTACTCATTCAATAATGGCCCTTGCAATGTAAAATATTGTTGAGTATAATCTGATATTTTTTGTATTTTGGATTGCCCCCCCCCCCCCCCAGTTGGTAGCAACTTCAGTGGAATTAATAACTAAGTGACTAGTAGTGTTTCTTTCTGTAAAACTTTATATTGAATTCTTCACAAGATTAGGAATTATTGGAAACTAAAGTTTGGTTGCTAGTGCATTGTCTTATTTTTCAATTTTATTATGTAGTGCAGTCATTATTATGTTTCTGTTAACATCATAACATTTGTTTCCTTTGATTTTTATCAGGTTGCTGATGTTTTTGTAAATCTACACCGCAGCAAGAATAGTAAAATTCGTTCCAATGTCAATTCGCTGTCAAGATGTATCCAGCGGTATTTAAACTTAAGGGATGAAGATATTTTTCCAGGTGAAGTAGATTGCCGTTCATTAAAGGTATGTACTTCCTGTTTGCTCCCTCTTTAAAAAAAAAAAAAAAAGGAAGAAAAAGAATTTAATGTATGATACCTTGTGCAATAAATAATGAATAATAATACACACAATTGACGTGAACTAGGAACATCAAACAGAAGTCATTGCTCTTTCCACATTTATAAGTGGTGTAGCATGTCCAGTGCTTAACTGGAAGACCCTGGGTTCGATTCCCGGTGGCAGCTGATAAGAATTTTTCCGTGACTCACTTATAAACTTGGAAAGAGCGATGACTTCTGTTTGATGTTCCTAGTCCACATCAATTATTTGTATTAATTATTAATTCGTCTCCTAATTATTTGTTCAGTTGCTGCTTACCATCTTTGGTGAATCCCCAGCATTGTGTTGGGCTGAAAGAAGCAACCTGCCATGTGTTTTGGCATTTAGTTGTATTGGAGTCTGGATAATTCAAGGCTGTTGTGGTGCAGTGGTAGCATGTCCGGCGCATAACCGGAAGACCATGGGTTTGATTCCCGATGGTGACCAATGAGAATTTTTCCGCGACTCACTTATATACGTGGAAAGAGTGATGACTTTTGTTTGAAATAATGAATAATATTTCCTATATTGTGGATTGAATTATTGTATAACAAATTTGATTATCATGTTATTTGTTGCTGTAAAACTTATTTGTTCAGTGTTTAATAAGGTTTTAGTTCCTTTAGTGCAGGAACAGCAACTGGCTGATTTCAAAGCACATTAAATAAGATCAATCATCTGTTCTTAAGAGAATGTAATTAACATGACAAAGAATATAAATGATGCTTGGCTGGAATGTCTTGCATGTTGTAGTGACCGAGTGATTTGAATGTTGAATATAAAAATTGAGGAGAGCACATTCTGTAAATGATAATTTCCATTCATAGTTTTTTCACAAACATTAAAACTGTTCAAGCATGTAGCTAATCAGTTAAAATCATTCCAAAACTTGCATGCATCTTGAATTAGAAAAGTGCTTGGCTGTTTGATCTGAGTGACATGCTGAAATTGTGGATCATCTTATTGAAGAAATTAAAATATAGTTTGCTTACTCTTTGTTTTTTTATATATATATAAAATTGACTTAAATGTGTCTTCCATTTAGGGGTTAGTAGACTGTTGATGTCCATTGTTAAATGTACATACATATCACTAAGCTGTTCTCTGAGATTCAGAGGTTAGCTCCAAAAAGAAATACAAACTTCCAGATATTTTTACTTATTGTTGTCGTATCAAACTTCTCCATTTACAGCGATCTTGACATACAACTCGTGCTTCACTAATATCCATTACACGCCGTACACAAGATTTTTTATACTTCATAGTCATAATCTTTTTCTCATGCAGACACTCCTGAATCTGATCCACCCATGTCTTCCTTGGCCTTCCTCTGCCTTTCCTTCCCGCCACTTGGGCTGAAAAGATTTTCTTAGTAAGCATTTCATCATTCATTCTTTCAACATGGCCAAACCACCGAAGCATATTGGTCTCCACCTTGCTAACAACATTTTGCTTCTTATCACACAGCTGCAATACATCTTCATTTCTCACACAATCATATCGTGTCTTGCCACAAACCTCACGTAAGTAACGCATTTCTCCAGCACACAAACAACTCCTATGTTTCTTCTGCAGTACCCAGGTTTCACTGCCATACATCAGAGTAGGAACAATTACAGTTTCATACACAGCCATGTGGGACTCTCTAGAGAACCCATCATTCCTGTGAAAACCTCCCAGAACAGCTATGACTTTCAAAGAAGAATTCACTCGCCTACTGATTTAACCATCCAACTTGTTCTCTCTGTCAAACATGCTTCCTAAATACACAAACTCACTCACCTGGTCAATCACAGTGCCATTTATACATACATTACACTCAGTGCTACCAGTTCCTCTCTCAAACACCATAACTTTGGGTTTTTCCCTTATTTATACTCAGTTTGAATTTCATGCAAACTTCCTGCATCCGAGTCAACATACTCTGCAACTCACTTTTGCTTTCTGCCAACAGGACAGTGTCATCCGCATACAACAATCTGCACACACGGATATCACCAAGACATAAACCACTATTATCTATTTTGGCATCACGCATGCATGCATCCATAAATATATTAAACAGCCATGGTGATATTACACAAACTTGCCTAACTCCTGCACCAATAGAAAACCATTTTGATAAAACACCATTCACTCGTACACAAGCTCTACTACCAGCATACATGGCTTTTACACTATTAAGTAGATTCCCAGCAACACCATATTCATCATATTCATTCAATACCTTCCACAAAAGTGTCCTATTCACTCGATCGTAAGCTTTCTCTAAATCTATGAAGGCAGTAAAAACTTTCTTCCCAGCAGCCAGATACTTTTCAATCATTGTGCGTAATGCAAAAATCTGGTTAGCGCAGCCTTTACCAGGCATAAAACCACTCTGAACATACACTTTCAATGATGTAAGACCCCATACTTTTTCAATAACAACCTTACCAAACACTTTCCCTGGCACACTCAGTAGGCTAATACCACGATAGTTCTTGCATTCAGTCTGATCACCTTTTCCCTTATACAAGGGAACAATGATAGCATCCTTCCAATCCTGAGGGACCATTCCTAACTCCCAGCACAACTGGCAAATTTCAGTTAACCAGTCAATTATAGAGTCACCACCATATTTCAACATCTCTGCAGTTATGCCATCAACTCCCGGAGCCTTACTATTCTGAAGAGATTTTAGAGCTTTACACACTTCTCTCTTGAGATCCCTCCTGTGCTTTCATCCCGCATTGTGACATCATCTGCATCTGTCTCAGAACCATCTTTGCTTTCCTGATCTAATAACTTACAGAAGTATTCACCCCATCTGTCACTTAACTCATTGGGCTCCCATATCATTTCCCCAATCTCATTCTTCACACAACTTAAAACTTTGTTTCCCCTTTTTTTCCTGAGTCTCATGTACTTCCAGAAGGACTTCCTATCTTTCCAAAAAGCCAGTTCATGCCTTTCCACTTTCTCCTTCCTATCTTTTGCCTTACTGTGGCGAACCAGCTTAGCAGCTTCATGTTTCTTACAGCGATATTCATCCACAGAGACTCTACCTTGCAACATCCCCAAATAGGCTTCCTTCTTTCTCTTTACTGCTTCTTCAATCTCACTATTCCACCAAGCATCACCTCTATTGTCACCCACTATTGTGGTGCCACAGACCTCTTTAGCAGCAGTGACAACACAGTTCTTAAAACAGTCCCACTTCTTTTCTACATCCCTCTCGCCAGACTCCAGATCCTTCAGTCGTTCTCCGAGTAAGTCAGAATACTGCTGATGATCTTCAAGGAGCCTATCAACCTTTATTCTTTCTATCCTGAGTCTCTTCCTATTCCTTTTCCTCCAACCAACATTAAGTTTCCTCGTGACACTACCAAGTAATGATCAAAACCAACATCCGCACCTCTCATCACACGGGTGTCAACAACTAAGTGTTTCAAACGCTGATCGTAGACAACAAAATCTATCACACTCTTTTGACCAAGAGTACGATTTTCCCAAGTATATGTGTGGATGTACTTGTGGTTGAAAAATGTATTAGATACACACAAACCATTCTCAATGCAGAGCTCAATTAATCTTTCACCATTATCATTCACACAAGGATCATTAAACTTACCCAGAACATTGTCAGAAATTGCATTCTGCACACCTACTCTAGCATTGAAATCCCGTGTTATTATAACTTTTTCTTTAGCACTAAACTGGCTCAAAACAGCTTTTAGCTCATTCCAGAAATCTTCCTTCTTATCAGAAGGTTCCGAGTCACAAGGAGCATACACTGCAACAATTACAATTCTCTGAAGTTTCACTTTCAAACGAATCCAGAGAATTCTCTCACTTACGCAACTATAGTGAATCAAGTTGTTCTTCATCTTTTCACTTAAAATCACACCTACACCAGCCTGTCCTCTTATATTATCCAATACTCCAGACCACACACTCACCGTGTCGTTCACTTCTTCTACCCCAATTTCCTTCTTTTTGGTTTCACTTACACACAGCACATCCAGTCTATACTTATTCATCTCCTCAATCACCTCACTCATCTTGCCATTTATACCTCTAGTATTCCATACGCCAATCTTACATTCACTCAGCCGAGATCTTTTTCTCATACGCTGTTTAGAAAGTCCAGGTCGATTCTGTGGTGGACAGTCCTTCTGAAGTGTGGTAGGTCCACCATATCCCACACTTGAGTCACTTTTAATATTTCTTTTTGTCTTTTTAATCAGGTAAGAACATCAGTGTGGGGGATTAGCCCACAGCTGAGGGTTCCAGTTGGTCATTCAACCTAAGGATTCTGGAACAAAACCCAGTGAGTTGGGGTCTTTTCGCCAATGTCACCCAGAACTAGCTTGCACCTCTCCAAAATTCACAGAGGCCCTAGTTGCTGTTGTGTGTGCCATTGTTACCACAGAGCGCCCCGAGGAGGCAAACCCATCGCTCACTACGACCGCCCGCGTCAGAAAAATCTTCCTGATTCTTTGAATAAAGCTCATATTGAGAAATGGCTTCCTAGTTTAATTGAATTAATAATCTAAAGCAACTTATGGGAATTTACTAGGAAATTTTTTATCATTTATAGCAAATTTTCGGAGAAAACTCTTCTCCTTCTTCAGGCTCTCTTGTTGTTGTCACTTTAACAACAAGAGAGCCTGAAGAAGGAGAAGAGTTTTCTCCGAAAATTTGCTATAAATGATAAAAAATTTCCTAGTAAATTCCCATAAGTTGCTTTAGATTATTAAATCTTCCTGATTATAATGCAATATTCTGGTTTTTCATTAAATTTAGTTGGCAGCTATGGTTATGTTTTTTTCACTATTGGAATAAGGAACAATGAACAATTCTCTTCTTAAAAGTTATTTATCAGGTAGGCAACAATATACTCACATTAACCAACATCAGTCCTCTATTAAATTCATACTAACTGGTGTTCCATAGGGATCAATTTTGGGACCACTACTATTCAGTGTATACATTAATGATATCTTTACTTCCATAAATGATATTGTTCTTCTTCTTTATGCTGACGACATAACCATTCTCATGTCATTTAATTTAACAACTAACACTATTTCAAATATAAATACTCAACTTAATAACATCTCAGATTGGCTAAATTCTAATAAACTAATAATAAATACTACCAAAACAAAATCTTTAATCTTTTCAAAACAAAATATTTCAGAACCACATTCTATCACATTATCTATCAATAATGCAAATATAGAACAGGTTAATTATTTACTTTATTTGGGGATTACTTTAAATAGGGACCTTAGGTGGAACAAACATGTGGGACACTCTTCTTCTCAAACTCTCTAAAAACATTGGCGTTATCAGTATGGTTTTCACAAACCTTTCCTATAAAACACTAATTCAATTATATTATATCATGTTTCAGACTCACTTTAATTATGCTATCTTATCATGGTGACAGACTAAATATAATTTTTAAAAAACTTCAAATTCTGCAAAACAAATATATAATATAAATTGACCTAAAATCACTATATAATAACACAAATTTTTTTCCAAATAAATACAACATTCTTACGATCAACCAACTATATAACTTTAATATTGGGAAAATTATGTTCAAGCGAATTAAGAATAGTTTACACACTAACATCATACAAATTGTACCACAGATACTCACATGACACACGTACTAAATTACATATTCGGCCCATTCATCCAGAGACGGAGACCATGAAGCTGAGTATAAATTGCACTGGCCCACATTATTGGAATTCATTACCGGCGGAACTGACTTCTTTAAATAACTTAAACCTTTTTTTAAAAAAATTGAAAAATTACATAATGACTTACGACTGCTCAAATTGATGATTGCAGTGGAGGGGGATTGTGATTATTACTATGACTTGTATATCTCAATGTAAATTGATTTCAATGGCATCACCTGTAATGTTTATAATCTTTTTACATTATTATTATTTTTTTAACACTGTTTGTAACTTTAACTCCTGACTTGAGTGTAAAATTTGTGTAGGGATCATGGAATCCAGTCAGGCCTTGCTGGCCTTTCCCCCTGTTTCCTTGCTGTGCTTTTTTCATTTGATATTTTTGTAACACTGGTTTTTTGCTCAGCAAAATAAATGAATTGGATTGAATTGTTAAAGCCAAGTCACAGTAAAACAAGACCATTGTTTTTCTATATTTGATCCATACACTTCTTAGGGATATGTTTACACAAAAGTTCGGTTATTTTAGTTATATCTTTGATGATAAATGTTCCCCAAACTCCTTTGCTGTTGTTCTGCCATCATTCATCCTCTACAGAAGTGTATCTAATGTTGCTCTTAAATGAGGAGATTTAAAGGTTATTGTTGCACCTCGGTCCATTGGTCGTAAAAGTGTGGTTGGAGTAGAATATGACGATGTAATCCAAAATATTTTCAAGAACTAGTGAATGACTTGGAGTATCATCTAGCAGCAATGCAATTTTGAAGGCAGTTCTGTCTGCAGTTAGGCAACATTGTTTAATTCTGAATGCAGCTTGCCTCTAAAATATATATCTCATCACTAAGCTGTTCTCTGAGATTCAGAGGTTAGCTCCACAAAGAAATACAAACTACCAGATAATTTTTACTTACTGTTGCCATATCAAACTTCTCCATTTACAGCGATCTTCACATTCATCACACGCCATACACAAGATCTTCTATGTTTCATACTCATAATCTTTTTCTCATGCAGACACTCCCAAATCTGATCCTCCCATGATTTCCTTGGCCTTCCTCTCCCTTTCCTTCCTGCCACTTGGGCTAAAAAGATTTTCTTAGTAAGCATCTCATAATTCATTCTTTCAACATGGCCAAACCAGCGAAGCATATTAGTATCCACCTTGCTAACAACATTTTGCTTCACATTAAACAACTGCAACACATCTTCATTCCTCACACAATCAGAACATGTCTTGCCACAACCCCCTTCCCGTAAGTAACACATTTCTCCAGCACACAAATGACTTGTATGTTTCTTCTGTAGTACCCATGTTTCACTGCCATACATCAGAGTAGGAACAATTACACTTTGATAGACAGCCATGTGAGACTTTCTTGAGAACCCATCATTCCTGTGAAAACCTCCCAAAGTAGCCATGACTTCCAGTGAGGAATTCACTCTACTACTAATTTCACCATCCAATTTGTTCTCTCTGTCAAACATACTTCCTAAGTACACAAACTCATTCACCTGGTCAATCACTGTGTCATTTAGACTTATATTACATTCAGTAATACCAGTTCCTCTCTCAAAAACATACCTGCCAACTACTACGGAATGTCTGTAGTTTCTATGGATTCAGTCGTCTGACTACGGAACTACAGAAACCATGGTTGAAACTGTGGACAGGTCTATGAATTTTACTTTTGTTTTTCAAAATTAGTGTTTCTGCTAATATTTCATGATATATATAAATGCTCTTTATTGTCATAAACTGGAATTGGTGTAACAGTATGATCATGTGGTAAGTGGATGTTCGTGCAGTGCGTGTTTACATGCAAGAGTTCGCTCTGGTCAAGCATTGGGGAATTCTGAACACATTGGATTGATTGTTACTGGTGGTAGTTTTGAACTGAAATCTGGCAACGCTACCTACTTTGCTCATGTCGTCTCAGGGCGTTATGCCAGCGCCAGTGAATTGACTTCGAGTTTTGCACGTGCTAAGTTCGCTTCATTAGTGTGTATGTTTGTTGTAATGTGCATTTCGCTTTCACGAAGATGGATCGTTTCCTGAAAAAGCGTCGGAATGAAGAAGCTGCTTCAGTGCCACCAAAAAAAAAAAAAAAAAAAATTGAAGAATTGCTGGAAATTTATAGAGGAATATTAGAAGCAGTGGCCTTATATTGTTGCATCACCAGAGAAAGAGGGATATGCCTATTGTACTGTGTGTACTTTGAATTTTTCTGTGGTTTACGGGGACATGACAATTGTCGGCACCATGTTGCAAGCAAAAAACATGTGGAATTTGTGAAAAGTAAATCCTCAAATCACAGTGTTTCATTATATTGTACTAAAGATGATGATTTTAGTACTGTGTGATCTGAAAGTCTTTGTGCGAGATTTCTAATCGAACATAATATTCTGATTTCGGTTGCAGATCATGCAGGCCCATTGTTCACAAGAATGTTTCCGGACTCCATTACTGCTAAGAATAACAGCAGTGGGCGCACAAAAACAAGTGCCATCATTCGCACAATGGCGGATTCCAGCAAATCTAAGGTTTGTGATATACTTAAAAACAATTCATTTGCATTAGCCTCTAATGGCAGCAATGACACAGAGGCCAAAAAGCTATATCCCCTAGTTGTTAGCTATTATGCTTGTGAAAAGGGCCAAATCATAACCACTTTGCTTTTTTTGTTAGATTTTTCTGATAATACTGGAGAAGGAATATTGAAATTAATTGATTCAGAACTAACGAGACTGGGCATAGGCATATAGTGTATCCTTTTGTTGTGATAATGGGAGCACTATGACTGGCTGTTTCAAAGATGCAGCAGCTTATATTAAAAGCAAACAGCCAGATATTAAAGTTGTTGGTTGTCCATGCCACTTGATACATCTTGCTGCTCAGAAAGCAGTAAAAGTGCTACCAGTTAAAATAAGGTAAGCTCCTTTAATTTTACTCTATAAGTTTGCTATTTTCATTGTTTCAAATGATCCAGGAGTTCACTAGGTAAAAAGTTGCATTGAGCCATTTGAGCATTGTACTATATAACGAACCATTATAAATTCCATGAAATATAAACATCTCACCCAGCTAAGAAAGCAGCAGTAAATTAAATTTTAGCTCAAAAGCAATAGTAAATTAGTTATATTTAAAAAAAACCCTGTGAAATTAAGCCATTTAGAAGCATGTAAGGAATTACTTTATGACGGTCAAAAGTAGCTGTTACATACGCTGCATAACAGTAAGAGTTACTACTGACAGTGCTCTGGTCAATGTTGGCAGGTATGCAAAAACCATAAACAAACCCGGCCATCTGATGGTGGTTTTTTTTTTTGTATGCCAGTAAACTGGCAGTAAAGCTCTTTTATATATCCTTTCAGTGTGTGAGGGCTTTCTGAAGGGCACAAAACTGGTGACTTCAATTTGAAGTTTTCCTGTGCATTCTCACCTAGCACGAGGGTAAGCCAGTGTTTAGCACCCATTAAACCTGGCAGTGTCTTTATTTATTTATTTTTTCAATGGGGACATGCACTAACAGACATTTTTCACCACTACAACAGTTTCATTCACATTTAACACTGGTATATGCACTCTTTTCTATGATATCTTTCAGTTCTTCGTGAAATGTATTGGTGACTTCGAAGTTTGCAGATGCTACTTCTTACCAATTTCTACATTCTTAAAATCATGACAGCTTATAGAATCAAGTAGTTACCCATGCTCGGCAATAAAACTCTTTGTTACACTGTCAACTTTCTGTCAAATCATCAAAAATACTATACACAGACAACTTGATTTAGGGGTGCATTAGAGATGTATTAATCTATCTCCAGCATTTCCCTCCCATTATCCTTCCCTGGTGAGGTGAAGATGTTGACCTGCTTTTAAAATGCAGCTTTTTACATTCTCAGCAGCATCTCTTGTGTGTCTCAGTGCTTCCTCTCTTTCTCTTCTAAATGAACATCACTGCATATCATGATGGTCGTTTATCCTTTCCCATACCATAGCATTATATCACATCTCAGTTCTGTCACAAAATTAAAATTTTTTATTTTGAGAAATGTTTTGCAGCATTTGCACGAGCACCACCACTTCATAGATATTTGGATGACATTGTAAATAAAGTATAAAATGTAACTTATAACAACAGTGAGTGTTGAAACAACAGCACAATAGTTCTAAAATCACTTGCCTAAGTTCTAGTGCATGTTAAGCAGTAGATTTCACACGATACCTACTGAAAGTAGATGGCAGGTCATCTTGTTTGCTTGCTACATCAAAGTGGTGCCATCATGTGGCAATAATGTAAACAAAGTTTACTATGTGCTTTGCCCATAATTGTAATTTTTTTTTTTTTTTACTGACTTGCACTTTGAATAAAATTCAACTGCTTTGTATTTGGCTTATTCAATTTTCAAGACCTCCCTCTCCTTTTAATTTTTGGTTTTAGTAAATTCTGAGAATTTGTCTATTTTTAAAGTAGCTAACAAGGTGTGTCAAAGGTTGTCAACTCTAGCTTTGGTTGATGTCTGAAAATCCAGCAATAGCAATTTCATAGATCTGGGCAAAAGTATTCTCTCTATTCTAAAAAAAAGTAACTGCCGCTGGTTTAGAAATTTCGCTACACTCTTGCTTTCCTATTTCGCAACACAAAATGTATTGAACACAAAAATATGAAATTTACATCGTTTGTAGAGAATTGTTTGGAGAACACGCTGAAATAAACCGTTTCTCGATTCTAGCAAAACTTCAAGAGCTATTGTATTTCAAAGTTAAGGTAAGCAAAAAAGTGCTATCAGGTCGCGTTCCGGAGACACTAACAGCAACAGAACCACAAAACTTTGTAGGCATGTAGTGCCATGACCGAATTTTTGCACCTTGTCACCCTTTTTTTTTGAATTTCGATTTAGTTTACGAGAAATTAAATTCTAAATTTCACAAAATTCTCTATTTCGTGATGGGATCCATTAAAAAAAACGGATATAGGGCAAACTATAAATTATAACGCATTGCAATTTTTATAGCCTAAACTTACAACTATCGTCCCTTTTCTACAAAAAAAAAAAAAAAAAAAAAAAAGTCATTTTCTGATTTTTAAGCATTTTTTAAAGACTCAAAGGAAAGAAACGAATGGCTTGTCTGTCTTCAGGATAACCACAGAGGAACATTCTGGTCTCGTGACCTGCTGTCATGGTGACGCAGAGAATTTGTTATGCATATGTTTTGTTGGTAAAGCTATCTTAGTTGTTTAAGCTGGAAGTCAAGTAATTTCGCTTCCTATACTTTCAATGGAAAAACTTACACATTTTCTTCACAATTAATGCGTTCCCAAGGATGAAAATTTTAACATCGATTAAAATAGCTTCATTTTATAACTTGAAATACTTAATATCTTCTAAAACATAGCCATAATTATGCAATCCAACATTTCTTTGTCTACTGACATCATCAAAGCACAGGTCACACCATCTTTTTTCTGGACAATTAATGTGTTCCCAAGGATGCAAATTTGAACATCAATTGAAACAGCTTCATTTTATAACTTGGAATACTTAATATTTTCTAAAACATAACCATAATTATGCAATCCAACATTTGTTTGTCTTCTGACGTCATGAAAGTTTACAGGCCGCACCATCTTTTTTCTGGGTTCCAGCATCACCAAAGGAAAAGTTATTGATTTTTGATATAAATAATTATGGTTATGCTTTAGAAAATATTAAGTATTCCAAGTTATAATATGAAGTTATTTTAATCGATGTTCAAATTTTCATTCTTAGGAACACAATAATTGTGAAGAAAATGTGTACAAAATTTTTTCCATTGGAAGTATAGGAAGCAAAATTACTTGACGTCCACCTTAACGGTTTAGCATAACGGTTTACAGTTTACAGAAATGCTTTTGGGACCGTTTCTGTTTTTCTTGGTAAATTTATTAAGTGCCATAAGTTCAAACGACAAAAGTCCGACCTTCCAAAAATTAACGACAGTAAAAAAATCTCTGAAATTTCGGAATAACAAGCCTTATTTGCTTAGACATGCAATAAAAATTGAAATTTATATGAATTTTCCATTTGTTATTTCATGTGATATACTTGGAGATCGGGCTGCAGGGCCCGAGTGCTACTCTGGAAACGAGTGTAGCGAGCCTAAAGGCGCAGGCAGCCCCCTAGTGTTAAAAAAAAATAATGACAACACAAGTTATTGCAGATGTGCAAATGCTTCTTCCTGAAACTTAAATTCTACATTTAATGCCAACTGATTGTATTTAAGGAAGCCAGTGAGAAAGAATTCTTATGACCTTACATATGACTCATTGGCTGTTTATATATTTTGATTAAGAAGTTTTCGTAGTGTTTTTGAACTGCAAAATATGCTGTATGTGGATCTTCTAATTATTTTTGTTCTACTGTTTACATCTTCTGCACAGTTTTCTGGTTTAAAAGTTTTTGCCTTCTGTCTTTCAGGAAGGTATAGATTGGATGCATCACCCAATAAACAATGTTATGAAAGAAGTTGCCATAAAGAATGTTGTTTTATTGAGGGAACTGAGGTCAGTTCTTCTGGACCTGATGCTGTTGTCTTACACACAAGCAGTCGATGTGTACCTAAGAGTTTTGCGAAATGCTACAGTTGAAGAATTGGAACTTGATCCGGTAATTATCATTATATGAATTGTTCTTCTCTTTCTGTTCAGTAATATTTTTCAGTGCTTCAGTTGTATATGTTCTAAGGGTTTATTTATTTCGTGTCTAAACCATAATACATAGCCAACAGCCGGAAAACCAAATACAGGATAGCATGTACATTATATACAGTACAATACATCTTAAGGAAAGTCAGATTTCAGTCCAATGTCTAGCAAAAGCAGTACTGCAAGTAACTAGATCTTACAAGGCTCACAAAAGTGCCCAGGCTTAAGTGGGCAAGAAGATTCTTCATTAATTATGTGTCTGTATGCATAAAATTTAGATTGACATTTGTGGCCCCATTTCCTCAAATTAGTCCTTGATCTACCAGTCAGGATTTGCAGTCCATTCAGTCTTCCATATCTGCCAGACAAGGGTCACAACCCGATGCAAGTGCTTCAGATGTCTAAGGTCTGAAGGCACATCAATTGGTCTGTCTTCAGTGAGTCATGACAGAGTTATTCTTTGTTTTCCTCTGGGATCCATGTAAGGGTTCGACAGCAGCAAGGATGCTGTTTCATGATTTTAGTCTGAGCAGATATTGATTGTCAAAAAGGAGAATGCCTTATGTCTTGGGTTTGCTTCCTTTTTTCCTATAGTCTGCACTATTCATCTAATTTCTGGTGCAGAGAATCCAGTTCTTATATAGGCGTTCGGTCATTGGGAGGGGGGGGTGAGAAGGCATGAATGAAATGGCTGCTCTCTGGTTCGACACATGATTCAATTTAGAAGAAGTATGGCAGATATGCCGTACAAGCATACTCTTCTGCAGAAGAACATAGAGAAAGTGCTCTTGTGTGAAGAATGTTTGGGGAAGCACCCAAGTTGGTGGAAATTGGCTTTCCTTAGATGCTATTTCGAGTACTGATCTTTATTTTGATCATCATATTGTTTGTAGGTAACAACAGCAGGTAACAAGTAAAGCAGTTACATGCAAATTATTGGGAACTTATTCTAATTGGAACCACATACCGCCACAACCAAATGTGTGCTTTTGATATACATAAGAGGCTTGATGGTGATCTGAATGTTTTGTGCCCAAAACATGTATGTATCAAAATCACTTAATTATTCTTTTTTCCATACATTCTCCCACTGCACTTGATGCCAGCAACATAGAGACAAGCAGATTGTCTGCATCATCATCATCATGTCAACCATTATCAATCCACTGCTGGACGAAGGTCTCCCCAAGTTTCCTCCACAACGGTCTGTCTTGTGCCAGTCTCCTCCATGTCACCCCTGCATACTTTCGAATTTCATCCACCCATCTCCCATGTGGTCTTCCTCTGGGTCTTTTCCTGTCCCTTGGAATCCAATCTAAAATTTCGGCTGTCCATCGATGATCTGTCCTTCTTGCAGTATGTCCAGCCCATTGCCATTTCAGGGATTTAACTCTGATCATGATGTCTTCCACTCTTGTCATTTTTCGGATCCACGAGTTCCTCTTCTTATCTCTCCTGGTTACACCAAGTATGCACCTCTCCATTCTTCTTTGAGTTGTCTGCAGCCTTTGTATGTCTCTTTTAGTTAAGGTCCACGTCTCTGCACCATACGTAAGCACTGGAAGGATGCATTGATCAAACACTTTTCTTTTAAGACATAATGGCATATTGCTCTTGAAAATTATGCTGTTTCTTCCAAAAGCTCTCCAGGCAAGTTTTGTACGCCGATTAATTTCTTCATCAATGTGACCCTCACTTGATATCTGCTGTCCAAGATAAACGTACGTATCTGTTATCTCCAGCTTTTCTCCATCAATCGATAAATCTTCATTTCTTGTAAAAGCATTGAACATCACTTTTGTCTTCTGAAAGTTCATTTTTAATCCCACTTCTTTACTCTTGTCAGCAAGTTCCTGGATCATACTCTGCAGCTCTGATGGGGTAGTTGCAAAAATGACTACGTCATCAGCAAAACGAAGGTGGGTTAGATAATCTCCATTAATCTTTATCCCCTTGTTTTCCCAGCTCAGTGACTGAAAAACACCCTCCAATGTGGCATTAAAGAGCTTCGGAGATATGGTGTCACCTTGTCTCACTCCCTTTCCAATTTTTATGTGTGTTGTATTTTCAAACAGCCTAATCTTTGCACTTGCATTTTCATAGATGTTATTAATAATATTAATGTATGCATCTTCAATACCACAGGTTTTCAAAGCCATTGTAACTGCTGATGGTTTCACCGAATCAAAGGCTTTTTCATAATCGATAAAAGCCATGCACAATGGAAGTTCATATTCCCTCGCTCTTTCAATTAGTTCTCTCAGCACATGGATATGATCTATGGTGCTGTAGCCACTCCTGAATCCAGCTTGTTCTCTCGGTTGAGCCATGTCCAGTGTTACCTTCAAGCGGTGTGAAAGAACTTTAGTGAAGATTTTATAAACTACTGATAGGTCTGTAGTTTCCGAGATCCTCAATGTCACCTTTCTTATGTAGCAGGATCATTGTAGCGGTGTTCCAATCCTCAGGAATCTTTCCTTCATTAAGGCATCGAGTGAAAATTTGGTCGAGTACTGTTTCGATTTCTCCACTTGCTTCTTGTATGATGTCTACAGTAATTCCATCTTCTCCTGGAGCTTTTGCCCGCTTCATGTTCTTGATTGCATGTGCAACTTCTGCTGGAAGGACTGGAGGAACTCTGGTACTGGTATCTTTCATGATGTCTGGAGTGCATGTATCATCCCTTTCATATAATTTGGAGTAGAAATCTTTCACTCTTGTCAAAATTTCGCCTCTATTTCTTGTTACAGAACCATCTTCTTTTCTCAGTGCCATAATCTGTTTTCTTCCCTTACTGAGATGTCCCTTTGCTATCTTTAGGCTTTGGTTGTTTTCAATTGCTTTCCTCACTAGTTCACAGTTGAATTTTCTTACGTCTTCAGTGATACTTTTTCGTACTGTCTTGCATAGCTCTATATATTCCACTTTGGAAGTCACATCTTCTTTAGTTGTCCTCATCTCTCTTCTTTTTTGCATCAACATTTTCGTTTTTCCTGATAATTTATTTACATGCAACTTGTTCTTAGACCCAGCTAATTTTGTTGCTGTTTCCATAAGAGCTTTGGTTACTTTTCTGTTAACTTCAGAGATGTCCACTTCTTCCGATGTTAGGCCTTCTAAAGCAGAGAACCTGTTCTTCAGTTCCAACTTGAAGGTATTATGGTGTTTTTTAAGGTTGGTTATGTCAATAGATTTTGTTTGTCTTATGAGCTTGCCACGTTCAAGTTTAGTGTTGAGGTGCATCTTACATCTCACCAATCTATGGTCACTACCTGTGTTGAACTTGTTTAGCACACTGCAGTTTTCTATGACGAATTTTTTGTTACACATAATAAAATCAATTTCACTTGTCGTCCCATTTGGATGTCTCCATGTCCATTTCCTGTGTGGCTTTTTCTTGAAGAAGGAGTTCAAGATGAAAAACCCTTCTGCCTCTGCAAACTCAACGAGAGTATTTCCACGCTGGTTTCTGTTGCCGTGACCGAATTTACCTACTGAAGTTTCATTCTGTTGTCGTTGCCCTATTTTTGCATTGAAATCTCCCATAATTATTTTCAAGTGCTGCTTACCTTTATTATTTAGATGACAAATTTCCTCATAAAATTCTTCAATTTCTTCTTCAGGATGACTTGTGGTGGGTGCATAAGTTTGAATGATCTGAGCCTGGTATCTTCTCGATAGTTGGATAACAAGTCGTGCAGCTCTGTCAGAGGAACTTTCAACTTCTACCACTTTATCCTTCAGTTTCTTGTTTATTATAAATCCAACACCACTAGTTCTGCCAGTATCTGTCCCACGATAGTAGAAGAGATGTCCACTTTTCAGTTCGATGAGATCTTCTCCTTTTCTCCTTACCTCACTTAGCCCCACGATGTCCCACTTGATCCTTTGTAGTTCCTCTTCCAATTCAAGAAGCCTTGAATCAGAAGATAGGGAGCTTCCATTGTACGTTGCCAAGGTCAGCATCAGATGGCAGCCTAGTCCGGTCCTCCGGGGATTCTTAGCACCCTCTGCCTTGATGTCGCACTGGCCGCTGCCTTGGCCAGGTACATTCCAGCTGCCGGAGACTGAGGGCCAAGATTTAAGTTGTGGAGTCATTTTGGAGGGGTTTGGCCATAACTCACCACGCTGGCCAAGCGGGTTGGTGAGTGTGGGATAGAATTTCCTCTGATCCCGATGGTATAGTTATACCGCTATTGTCTGCATATCCAGTTGCAAATTGTTCCTGACTTTTGCCATATGTTGTAAATTTTTGTTTTCTCAGATTCCCCTTCATTGATTCAAACAAATGCTAATCACTAGGAGCTAAATATAAACTGTAGGAAGGATGATTCAAACAATTTCAGCCCAAAATTGCCAGTGTAGTCATCAAATTTGTCTCATGAGAATGTGCATTGTCTTATAGCTGGCTGATTTTCTTTGGCAGTTTTCCAGGTCTTTTGTTTTAAATTACTGTTGTCAAGTGACAAGTTGCTGTAACACTGTATGTTAATTGTCTCCTGAGTTAACAGAGAATTAACTTGAATAATCTGTTTTGAATCCCAAAAATGTTTGAAGTGATCTTCCAGCTGACGGCTGTCTTGTATTATTTGTTCATGAGAATTATTTCTGGCATCATTCTGTGTTAGGCACCTTTGATTCTGGAATGAAGTAATGCACCCATGTCTTGTATAGTGTTCTCCGTAGAGATTTTTTACAGCTGGGTAGCAAGAAATTTTAGCTGGGTGGTACTTTAAACGACCCCTTCCTCAATCGAAAAAAAACAAAGGATGTTCTTTTGCTTAACATGATTGTACTTATTAAATACTTACTGACAAATCATGTTCAACACATATTTCAGTTGTTTTCACCAATATTTACGGTGAAATGACTTTTAACAAGTCATTATTATTTGTTGCAGGAATTTATCTCCACCACAATCTGGTTCAGATGTTTGACAAACACAGCATTCATGAATAATTGCCTTAAAACTCAACATTGATACACATTTATATTGCAGTATAAATGCTTTATTCATATATTACAAAATCAGATCCATGATGTAATGAATGTTCATACGTGTGACAGAAAGGATGCACATAGACAGTGAGAAACCTCATCTTTGGAAAAACATGGCACCAGTCATACAGGTGCTTGCACATAACATCTTTTTTTGGCATTTTAATCTGGTTAGAATTTCAGCCAGTTTTATTTTCTCATTTTTCAAAAATAGGATGCCACTGTCCTGTTTTAGTTGTGGACTGATATAGACTGACACCATCTTTATGGCTTGTAAAGCCTTAATGCTGAGAGTACAGCTATGCTTGAAGGAGTGTTTAGAATGTTCCCACTTTCTGGCCTTGTAGAAGGTTTCATTGTTCGTCATCCTTCGTAAAAATATATTCCAAGTGTTTCATAAACATTGTAACCGGGGTGTATTTTCTCAACGGTTTGTTATGCACATTTACTTCCATTTGGAAAAAAGTATCAGTATGAAGAGTAGAATTCCGTTGTGGCAGTTTCACTACTGTGGGTGGTATGTGTGTGAAAATAGGAAATCTAAATTCTTATATGCCTTCGCACCAAATAATATCCATTTAGAAAAAGTTACACTGCATGCTAATTAGTTGAAAGAAATGAACTCCTTTTTCTATGTGCAGTAGTCACCAAAATATTAGTGATATGAATTATGAACATGTGTCTATGAAGCCCTGTATTTAATAGTGGAGTTTTTCGTACACAAGATTCTTCCACTGATTCGCAGAATTCCATTTTTTCGTCATCATTTGAGTACTCTCGAGATCGATGCAAAGCTGAATGTGTGTGTGTGTGTGTGTGTGTGTGTGTGTGTGTGTGTGTGTGTGTGTGTGTGTGTGTGTGTGTGTGTGTGGTTCATTTTCCATCTGGGGATGGTTATTGTCTTTCAAAACTTTTGAAAACAGATGTTGAACAGAGTAAAGATTTTTCCTGTAATCGTAATTTCTTTTACTCGTGATGATGGCTCTGTCCAGCATTGTCGTTAAGTATCATTTTATTGCATAATGTTTGCAGTTCAGCTTGAAATTGTAGGCAACAATTTCCAAAAATTAAGTTAGACAGCGAAAATTTCCCTGTAATCTTCAGGAATGAGATTCTTCCGCAGATTCGAGGAATTTCCCTTTTTCCATAACCATCTGAGTATTTCTCGAGATCGAAGCATAACTGAACAGAACTTTTTTTTGTGTGAGATTGGTGGTGGTGTGTGTGTGTGTGGGTGGGGATTTCTGTCTGAGGATGGAATTCCGTCTTTCAAAACTTTCGAAAATGGAGGTCAGGCAGAGTGAAGTTTTCTTCCATAATTGTAAGTTCGTTTTTCTCACAATGCTTTTTCTGCATCATATTGTTGTTAAATATAATTTTATTCCATAAATATTTGCATTTCAGCTTAAAAATGGAGAACTTCTGAAAACGGAATTGACAAAAGTGGATAATTTGTAAGAATTGATGCATGGTGTTCAAAAGTATTCATATTCTAAAAGTTACACCATTTATTTAAAATAGTGAAAGTTTTAGTATTATATTGCGTTCTTTTGCATATGTTGTGCAAAGGAATGCAGCTGTAAATCACAATGGGAAGAAATAAAACAAAACAAAACAAAACAATGCAATCATTAATACCTTACTGTTGGTGTTTTAATTTATTACAAAAACTACTTTGGTGTGATTTACTATACAGTGCAAAAGTATGCAAAGAAGGAGAGAGAGAAAGAGAGGGAGAGAGAGGGAGAGAGAGAGAGAGAGGGGATTTGCTGAATGTTCTTTGGTGGTTAAGTGGTCTGTGATGTGGATTTTTCTCTTCTTGTAGTTCTCGTCTTGGGCTGAGATCCTAATTGAGAGAAGAATTTTGCATTTGTTCTTCTGGCACTTGTTTTTTTCCAAGAAATCATTATCCTTTCTAAAGTTAATAGCTGCCTTAAGTGTTCATGCCTGTTGTTCAAAAAACAAACAAACTAAAACATTGAACGCATACCTGCCAAGTTTTATGGTTTACCTATAAAATTTACAGGAATTTTTTTTTATGGACAACATATTTTAGAATCCCCCCCCTCCAAGGTTAGTGTAAGGTTAGGCTCTTGTGTATTCTGATTTACTTGAGAAGGTTAGGCACTTGCATATTTTGATTTACTTGATCACATTTCACCTGCTTCTGTGACCCCTACTGTGTTTGCTTGCATCCTAGCTGGAAAAATTTGGTAAAAATGCTGTAGGATTATAATTGGCAATAACTGCTGAAAACTACAGAGAAAAATGGGTAAATAAAACCACATATGTAAGACATAAAATTGCCCTTCTTAAAGATATTCTAACATGTTAGCATAAAAATGTAGAGTCAAAACCCAAGTTAAAGTATAAACTTACAGCAATATATTGCATTATTTTGCAGTTACAAAGGAAATTTGTATGTGTATGTAACCTAAAGATAATGTACTAATGAGATAACTATGTATCGACTGCATTTTAATTACTGTAAATGTTGAATCAGGCCAAATTATAGCATATAAAATCAATTGAAATCTACAGATTATTTTCATAATTCAGCTTTTAATCAATATGTTTAATATAGCAAGCAATCGATTAAACATTCACCAAATTTTTTTTAAAGATTTCAGTTCTTGAAAGTTGTCAGGTCTGTGAACAGGTTGTTTGCGTACAAATTGGTGACAAGAAAATGGATAACAAAATTTTAATGTAAAGGTCAGCTTCTGCATTTATGGTTTCTGGTATGAAATTCTAAGACTGATAGCATGAAAAACAGCTGAACACCATTGCACCACCTCCTCCTTCGTACATACTTGGTACAGTTAACTCTGGTAGTAGATGTCCTTCAGGTGCACCTTTCAAATATGGTGCAGTGTGATTTGTTACTTCACTATAGTGATTGACATCTCTCTGGGAACCAGTCATACCACTACTGATTGCAGTTAGTGATGTTATGCTTATGTGCTGCCACTGTCATGTGAGTGAATTGATCCTGTGGTGTCTGGTGTGTAACATGTTCATACAGGTGTCAACCACCTATCAATGCTTGAAAATCCTATTTGATGTTTTGCACTAATGACTGATTAAGATGATTTACTACCCTTCTGATTACCCTTGGGTCATGTTGGGTGAACATCCAAATTCTTCCATTGCATTGTTAGGTAGTGGTTGTGGTTGTATTTTGCATAGCAAACACAACCACTACATATGAGCAAACATATGAGTATATTGCTCATATGCTTTTTATTTATATTAATCTATGACAGCTTTTGATCGAGATTACAGTGGGTTACCACAAAAGAAATTTCATATACTCCTTTTACCTTTCTACAATTTCATCTGCTACCTTTCCTTTTGTAGTTTTATTTTATTTTTATTTTTTTGAAGGTTCTACAGTAACATTTTCTTTTCTAGTCCTCTCCTGATCATTTACCAGAAGCCCTGTTGCTGAATGGCTTGAACATAGTCAAATTTAAGGAATTCAATGAACCAGTAATTCCTTCAAGCATGGGTGCAATTTGTAAAAGCAGCAAAGAAAGTGACATGTTTGAATCAGTTTTAAGTTTTCAAGCAAAAGAGAACATTCCAAAGAGGAACATGAATAATTCAAGCAGACCCCAGAAGAAAAGACGTAAGTATTGTAGTTCAGTTGTTTCATTGGATTAAGCACTTTATTCTAAACTTGAGAGAATGTTTTAATTATTTGGAAGATATCAACCAGTGTGAGAACTTGTGATAAGCAAGTCAGTTGTTTTTCAAGATTTTTGAAAAATCATTCACATTTTTTTTTTCATTGATGTTGTACCTTTGTCATTGTTAATCAAATAACTTTACAATAATTTTTCTTTTACTAATGTGTATGATTTTGAGGTCTGAATTAACTCTTCATATAAGGTGGCAGGATTGTATTTGAAAGTGCTGAATGTGTCAGAATGAAACTAAAAGAATTTACCAACATTCATTCCTACAACATAATATTTTTCAGATGTTTCAGAGTGTACAACTAAGAGAAAAAAATCTACGTGCTATTAATAATTTTTCTGACAGGCAGAAACACTGGAAATGCAGGGGTGCTTATTTTCCGGAAATTCCGGAAATTTTCGGCCTTGTATTCCAGAAAATTTCGGCGTTTTTTTGTTTTAGAAATTTTCTATATTTTTCTCTTGAAAATTTTTTTTAAAACCAAAGTCAAAATATTTTTTTTCTCCAGTTCCCTTGGTTGGTAGCCAAAGCAAAACTCAATTCCACTGGGAGTTGGGAAATCCCACTGCTAATCTACCCCCACAGGGGAGAAGAGACAGGTCCACTCTGTGTCTACCCAATTCCACTGGGAGAGATCCCCTCCCATCCAATGTTTTGAGTGTGTTAACTGTTTGCTTTCCTTCATGGTTTGGCGTTGAATTCCGGTGGAGCTACTCCAAACAAAAGAAGTTCCTTACCCCTTTCTTTTCTTGGCAGCATCTCTTTGCTCCTGCCCCACCCCCAGGACTTAGTGGCCCACCCACTCTGCTGCAGTTAGTGACCTTCAGCACTTCTCATCTCATTATCATGGAGAGATTTAGGGAGGGTCAGGGCTTGGGAGATAAGGGCTGGTCCTTAGCTCTTCACCCCCTGAAATACGCAGGTGAAGTTGTTGACGTAGCAGGCGAAGTTGTTGACGTAGCAGGCAAAGTTGATGACGTCGTGGCTCTTCGGAAGCCAAGAGCCACGAGGAGCTGTGCTCTAACGGACCACCATAGGAAAGACACCTTCAGTGAATGTTATTACCGTATTTAACAGAATACAATGTGTCATCTATTGCAATGCTCACTAAAATATTAGATTGCCTTTTTCGGAATTAAAAGTTAAAAATTTTGAGTCTTAAAATCGGAAAACATTGATGTAATAATATAAATGCGATAATTTTGAACGAACAATTTGTCATGCATGCATTTTCTTTAAAAAAGTATTTTGCTTAATATATTAACCCTATTTTTCTGATGTCGAAAACTCAGTGTATCTTTCCTTTTTTTTTTTTTTTTAGTAATTCCCTAGAATTAGTGGTTTAAAAACTTTTTCTCTCTCACAAACATTAGTTGTTTAAAACCTGTAAGACACAGAAAGCTACTGAGTTTTTCAAACTCTGCAAAAGTAGTTCAAACACTCTGTTAATGTATAAAATCAAAATTATTTACTTACATTTTATATCCATCATGATTTCTGAAGTTCACTGCGTTTAAAAAGGGGTGAACAAAATTAACTTCATGAAGTGAAGATATATTCCTTATTGCACGAACTGGAAACTGTTTTCTTCATTGCACCAAATGTGAAACTTTTTATCTTCATTGCAGAAACAGGAAAAAAAAAATCGTTTTTTTCACTGCGTTTGAGTCAATCAATTTTTCATTTTCTGCAGAGCTTTCCTGTGCGGCACTAATGGTGAATTTCTGTTCAGAAAACGAATTCGAATAAATGTTCGAATTCTGCAAAACAGACGAATAGCATCGTTGTTGACAGATGGGAAACGTTTTTCTAGCTCATTTATAAGTTCCTGAATAACACCTTTTCCTTTTCTAAATGTCCTGCCATGAACTGTGCAGAAAATCTGTTCAAACTGTTTCACAGTATTATTCCAAGAACATGATGGTACTGTCAAACCGCCAACAGATATTAGTTTTACCCAATTATCTTGAACAGAATTAGTATCGAGGCAGTTTTTAGAAATATTTCCTAAAGAAGGATCTTTATCGCGAACACGAAATGCTATGTATCTAGCTATGTAGGCCATGGCTTCCTGCTCAGAAATGGAGAGTTCTCTTGACTGCTCGTTCAAGTCAATCTCCCAAGCACTTGGAGATGCGTCTTAAAAAATTCAAAGTTCGTATCCTCACAGCTGTTTTCGGTCGAAGTCATTCTCACCAGATCATCTACTTCTTCATTTCTGAAAGCATTTTCCAACATTTCAGATGTTAAATAAACACCCAGGCTCTTAGGAATTTCTGCTTGGGATTCAGTCGTATTAACTTTTTGGTTAAAAAACGGAAATAAAAATCAACACTCAGTGTACAACTTAAATAAAACACAACGTGAAACAAATACTATAAACCAAGAAAAGAAAAGATGTGGACGTACGAAACCAATAACAGAGGAAAATTGGATCCTGTAGGCAGGTTCACAAACGAACTCGGGGAGCAGGCCAGCGCGATGACGTAGAAACAAGTGACCTACCCATTTTCCACCCTCCCTTCCAGACACGGGTCGGCATTCAGTCTCTCAAAGGGACGGAATAGCCCTTCCTCTGTAAAGCCCTGGTCTGGGTGCTGATTATTTTTTCACCCCTCTCACTTCTCCCCACCCCTGGTTATCCTTGCCACCATTCCTCCTGGTGAAGTGCTATTTTACAGAATATGCTCTGTTCTTGACATCTCATGTAATTCATTGAAAACATTTATTCAACTTCATTCATTGAAACATTTTATTCAATTGCAATTGCTTGTTTATTCCATAGTTTTACTTACACCAAAAACTTCACTGTGAATTTATTGTGGCCTGTGACTTATTACGTTAATAACACAAATCATTTAAAGTATAAACTGAATAAACTTTGTCATATACATTTCATAGTCTTTTCTGCACAACAAAATACACTGTTGACACAAGCAGGCATCAGTTATGTAAGTTGCTTTTTTATTTTTTTCTCAGTATTTTATTTTTTATAAGTATTCAGAGATGCCGTTTACTACAGATTCGCCGTAGTTTCTACGGTTAACCACCACATACTACGGACTACGCATTTATTTAGTTTTTCTACGGAGAATGTAGTATAATACAATTTCTTTTCATTACCGATTACTACGAACAGCAGCAATAAAAGTTTTGAGGCTGGGCTCAGAACAGAGAAGCAGACGAGCCACCATCAGTGTGCACCGAAAGCATGCTGACACACACGAGAGCATTACGTAACTGTCAGATTTGCGCCTCATGGAGCTTTCCACTTACTGCGCCTGCGAATATGATAACCTTCAGATCAGGAAACGGGGAAAACGCGTTAGCGGTGAAAGACACGTGCGGTGCATAGTTACATCTCGCCTCGATTGTAATTTTTTTTTGTATGGACGTGAACAGATATAATTACTAATTATGGATAACTGTAATTTAGAGCCACCAGCTAAAAAGATGAAGAATTGCCAAAGATTCAAGGATTCTTATTCAAACGAATTTCCATCCCTGAAGCAGTCGAAACTATCCCCTAATATGGCTTTCTGTAGCACGTGCTCGAAAGATTTCAATATCGCTCACGAAGATCGCGATGACTGTCGTCGTCATGTTTCATCTGAAAAGCATACGGAATATGTCAAGGCTGTTGAACAGACTGAGAAATTATCTGTTTTCTTCAAAAGTGAAGATTCTTCCAGCAGTGTAAAGGCTGAAACTTTGTTCGTAAGATTTCTGATAGAGTACAATCTCCCGATCTCGACTGCAGATCATGCTAAATCTCTCTTCTCTGCGATGTTTCCGGACTCGAAGATTGCCAAGAATTTCAGCAGTGGCCGTACAAAAACTACTGAAGTAGTGAAGTCAATGGCTAAACGAACTACTGAAGACGTCGTTTCTTCACTGACTGCCATTTTTCATTAGCATAGATGGAAGCAATGACTGTTATGAATATAAATTATATCCCCTTCTAACAACATTTTTCGAGAAAAAGAAGGGGAAAATTGTTACCATGTTAATGTCATTACTCACTTGCACTGATAATACAGGTGAGGGCATTTTCAATGCCATATGTAGTAAATTTAAAGAAAAGAGTGTGTTTTGGGAAAATTGCATTGCCTTTGGTTCGGATAATGCAAGAACAATGGTCAGCAAAGTAAAAGGTGTTTCTGCGTTTATACAGGAAAAAAAAATCCGTCAACAGTCATGAGGGCTGTCCCTGTCATTTAATACACATTGCAGCCAAAAAAGCTGCATCTGAATTTAGCAATGTGATAAACATAGAGATGCTGTTGGTAGACATTTATTTCTTCCTTGATAAAAGTTCTCAAAGAAAACATAGCTTCAAATTATGCCAGCAACTTTGTGGTCAAGAAGGAAAACCACATAAAATTTTGAAATACACCAGTACAAGATGGTTATCTTTAGTTGACTGTCTAGACCGTATTTTGGAACAGTGGGAACCCGCTGAAAACTTTTTTTTTGTGAAGCAAGAAATATGGATGACATTCAAAATAAGAGATTTAAAAATGTTAGTGCTTGTTTTTAAGTATTGACAAAACAAAACTTTACATTGTTTTTAAGCAGCACTTTACCTATCTTTAATAAGGTAAATATCACCTTGCAACAAGATGCACCATTTATCCATAAGTTGTGTCCTTTGCTTTGGCAGCTTTTTATGGATCTCATAGTGAGGTTCATTTTACCTACAGCCATTGACAATGTAGGTGAATTAAATTTGTCACATGTAGAATACAAGAAGAGAAGCAAGCAAAAGGATAATAAAAATTTGGTTTATAGGTGTTAAAACAAGAATGCACCTCAATTCTTCCAAAATGAAAATGACACAGCAGGATATTGATGAGTTTTATAGGTCTGTCAGAAATTTTTTTTGTTGAAGCCTGCAATTACATTCTTAAGAAGCTGTCATTCGAGGATGAATTTCTAAAACATGCCCAGGTTGCAGATATTGAAAAAAGGGCCAAAGCCTCTTTTAACTCTCTGC
Source organism: Macrothele yani (assembly GCA_039090855.1). Lineage (NCBI taxonomy): Eukaryota > Metazoa > Arthropoda > Arachnida > Araneae > Macrothelidae > Macrothele > Macrothele yani. The sequence continues at coordinate 195,049,132 of CM076990.1, forward strand.
TCTTCATTGTTCAGCATTTCCCATCACTAGTTTGTGAAAATGATCTGGAAAAACTTGAGATTCAATTTGCAAAATATCAAAGTGACAGTCTAAAAGAAATTTCTCGTGGTTATGAAGCTTGGTTTCAAATATCCAATTTGAAAGACTATAATGGGGAATATAAGTACAAAATACTCTCCCAGGTTATGCTGGGTATTCTTGTTATACCATACTCAAATGCAGCAAGCAAAAGAATATTCAGCATTGTGAGAAAGAATTTCACTAATTTCAGACCAAATCTAGGGACCCAAACATTAGAAGCTCCGTTGATAGAAAAAGTTAAAACTGTCTATGTATTGTGAAGTATGCTTTGATCAAAAATTTCAAATGAAATGTCATTGCATATAAAGATTTTTTTTTACTCTACATTAAATAGTTATTAAATATTTCTTTGCTGTTTCAATTATCAACTAGTAGATAACTAAATGTCTAGCCAGATGTGCTCATTTAAAAAAATTCTGGGATTATTTTGTCTACCTTTTTATGAAGATTATTTATTTTGTTAAATATCAACAAGTAAATAGGTAAGTTAAATGTTAATTTTGTCAAACATTATTTAGTTTACACAAAACACTTGTTTATTAAATACCTAAATCCAAATATTTTGATTTCTTTATTTGACTACTGGAAAATTGTCGAAACTACTGATTTTCACCATGTGCACTACTGATAACTTCAGTTGTTAGGTGGCATCTCTGAGTATTGTAGCTTTAAAGGTTCAAACACTGGCAATTTTATAGAGGCTACTGTTCTTTAAAAAAATCAGAACTTGGGAATAAATTATGAACGTAACACATATATTCTGACTTTTTTTTTTTTTTTGTAAAAGTATTGATCTACGTTAATTTCAGGAAATTTGGGTTTGGCTTCAGGAAATTTGATTCCAAATTTCATATGGGATGTCACATTTAGAATAAATACTACATTTAAAATTTATTTTTTAAATGTTGTAGTATTTATTCCAAATGTGACATCTCACTCATATGTTCCTGTATCAGAGAAACAACAAAGTGCTGTGCAATTTTTGCTGTCCTAGAATGCCATGCCAAGTGACATGCATTGACGTCCTGATAAATATCACTTGGTTTGACGTTTGCATGCCACAAAAATTGCATAGCATTGTTTAGTCACTGTGTCATGTACAAAAAAAAAAGTTGTGTTTGGAATGAATGCTGTAACAGCTAGTTAAGTGTTGTCAACTTCTTTTCTATATCCCTCTCAAATGACATGTTTTAAGAATTGTGTTGCAACTGCCACTGAAGTGGCCTGTGGTATCGCAATGGTACGTAACATCAGAGGTGATGTTTAGTGCAACAGTGAGATTAAAGAAGCAGTAAAGAGAAACAAGGAAGCATATTTGGGGATGTTGCAAGGTAGAGTTTCTGAGGATGAGTATCCTTATAAGAAGTGTGAAGCAGTTAAGCTGGTTCACCAGAGTAAAGCAAAAGATAGGAAAGAAAAGGTGGAAAGGCATGAATAGGCTTTTTGTAGATAGATAGGAAAACTTTCTGGAAGTACATAAGACATGTGAACAATAGGGGGAAATAAAATTCTAAGTTGTGTGAATAATAAGATTGGAGATGTGATATGGTGAAAGATGGGTGAAATATTTCTGTGAGTTTATTAGATGACAAAAGCGAAGGTGATTCTGAAACTGAAGCAGATGATGTAACAGTGAGAGATGGAAGCTCAAGAGAAGAGGTGTGTAAAGCTCTAAAATCTCTTCAGGATGGTAAGGCTCCAGGAGTAGATGGCACAACTGTTGAAATGTTAAAATATTGTGTCTGCAATTGACTGGTCAACTGAAGTTTGCTAGTTGAGTTAGGAATGTTCCCTCAGGATCGGAGGGATGCTATCATTGTTCCCTTATGTAAGGGAAAAGGTGATCAGACTGAATGCAAGAACTTTTTTTTTTTTTTTTTTTTTTTGGTTTAAGAAATTTTCTACACTTTTCTCTTGAAAAAAAATTTTTAAAACCAAAGTCAAACCCCCCCCCCGTTCCCTTGGTGGTGGCCGAAGCAAAACTCAATTCCACTGGGAGTTAAAAAATCCTACTGCTGAGTGTGCCAGGGAAAGTGTTTGGAAAGGTCATCATTGGTAAGGTACAAGGTCTTCTTACATCAGAGAGAGTGTGGGGTGTACAAAGTGGCTTCATACCTGGTGAGGGCTGCACTAACAATATTTTTGTATTATGCATGATGATTGAAAAGTGTCTGTCTGTTGATAAGGTTTTTGCTGCCTTCATTGATTTAGGGAAAGCTTATGACAGTGTAAATTTGATACTTCTGTAGAAGGTACTGCATAAATATGGTATTACTGGGAATCTACTTAATAGTGTGAAAGCCATGTATGCTGGCTGTAGAGCATGTGTATGAGTGAATGGTGTTGTATCGAAATGATTTTCTGTTGGAGCAGGAGTCAGACAGGGTTGTGTAATGTCACCCTGGCTGTTTAATACATTTATGGATGTGTGCATGCATGATGCCAAAATGGACAATACAGGTTTATGTTTTGGTAATATCCATGTGCACATATTGCTGTATGCTAATGACACAGTCCTGTTGGCAGAGAGCAAAAGTGAGTTGCAGAGTATCTTGTCCCAGATGTACGAAGTTTGCATGAAATTCAAACTAAGTGTAAATAAGGGGAAACCCAAAGTTATGGCTTTTAAGTGAGGAAGTGTTAGTACTGAATGCAAGGTAAGTCTTAAGTGGCACAGTGATTGACCAGGTGAATGAGTTTGTGTATTTAGGAAGCATGTTTGACAGAGAGAACAAATTAGATGGTGAAATTAATGGATGAGTGAATTCTTCATTGAAAATCCTTGCTGCTTTAGTAGGATTTCACCGAAATGATGAATTCTCAAGGAAGTCCTGAATGTCTGCGTATAAAAGTGTAATTATTCGTACTCTGATGTACAGTACTGAAACCTAAGTATGGCAGAAGAGACATGGGAATCGTTTGTGTGCTGGAGAGATGGGTTACTTACAGGAGTTTGTGGCAAGACTAGCTGTGATTATGTGAGGAATGAAGATGTGTTGCAGTTGTGTAGTGTGAGGCAAAATGTTGCTAGAGAAGTGGGGACTGATTTTCTTAGGTGGTTTGGACATGTTGGAAGAATGAGTGATGAGATGCTTACAAAGAGAATTTTTTCAGCCCAAGTGGCAGGAAAGAAAGGTAGAGAAACTCTCAGGAAATCTTGGGAGGACCAGATTCAGGAATATGCATGAGAAAAAGATTGAGTATGAAATGCAAAAGGTCTTGTGTGTGTCATATGGTGGACCATCAGTAAAGCTCGAGCTGTATGCTAGGATTACTGTAGGTGGAGACGTTTGATGCCACAACAGTTAGTAAATTCTAGTTCCACCAGTTAAACATACACCTGGTGGTTTGTCTGTCTTTGAGGAGCTAACCTATGAAACTCAACTCAGAGAACAGCTTAGTATGTATATAGGTAGGTACGTACATATACAGTGTGTGTGTGAATGAGTTGAGACGTGCTAAGCCCGCGCCCGAATCGGGCTCGGGCTGTAGAATATTTACTGCGGTTCGGGCTTGGGCTCTGAGGGAGAGCGAGATAATTTTTTTTAATGTATAAATGTGATTTTATATGATTTAGCAAATGAGACACTTTATATTTGGTAAAGGGAATTCTTCAGCAACTGGTTCTGATTGGAAAGCACGCATTCGAGATGGCTATTTATTCCGAGCTTGGGTAGAAAATGACATAGGTTGCGCATTAGTGTGTTTCAGCAGGAAAGAAAAAGCTTTTTCAATTGGATAGTTGATAGCTTGCCGACGATAATTTACCCCCTATATCCACGCAGTAGCTTCCTGCTAATTCTATTTAGCAACATACATATTTCAGCGCATTATGGCGCGATAATATCAGCATTATTTGAGCTACATACAATTGTAGCATGGCAGGAATCATCTTGGATGGCCGACCGCCCGAAGCACTCAGGTGGAAAGGAATGGTCAAACAAAATCGTACAGTTACACTGTAAAAATAGATAGGTCCCTTCCCCACTCCCTATTTGAGAAATATATTGGTTAATTGCAGGAAGAGGAGAGAATGGAAGTGTGGAAATGGAGATGTTTTTATTAACGGTTGAAGAGTAGTTAGCCAATTTTCGGGCTCGTTCGGGCCTGGGCTCTATCTTTCAATTTAAAATTTGGGCTCGGACTCCAAAAATTGAGCCTGGACTCAGCTCTAGTGTGTGTGTGTGTGTGTGGATTTAACTGATAATCATAAAATAGTGTATAAATGAATTACATGTAACTGAATTAAAAAAGAGTAGCGATAGAAACTACAGTAAAGTAAAGGGACTAGTGCAAAATTATGTGTAAAAGTGAAAAACATATAACCGAGGTTCCATGTGTGTGTGTGTAGGTAAAGAAAGCTGCATTTTCACAAAAAAAAAAAAAAAAAAAAAAACTGTCCTTGGAGAACAAGATGAAACTAAGGGAAAATTTTTTCATATTTAAAAAAAAAAAAAAAAAAAACTGGAAATAATGGAGGAAAAATAAAATACTGGGGGTTACACTTAGACATAATAAAAGAAACATTCATAACATACAAAGTATTAGTTTAATTACAGGAGGTGGGTACCATTGTAAAGAGCATCTTTGAAATTTATAAACCAGGCAGATTTGGGCATGCAGAAGCTATCTACTTCTGCATCAGTTGCCATGTGGTCCCCACAACAGAAGGTGTTTTACCTATCCCTTGCAGAATTGAAGTCCATGACGCTTGTACAATACTGTTTTTTTCTGCGAGTACAATCCGGGAATGACTGCAGATGTTCTAACTTACGTGTCTGTTTCAAAGTAGAGCAAGCAACTCAGAGAAATAGAAAGCTTGTTACCAGTGATTGGTAAACATGCTAAGTGTATGGTGTGTGAGGAAAACATTGAATGGATTTAAAAGTCATTTCAGAGAAGCCTGAGGAAATCAATCTGAGGAGTTAGTGTGCAGCTAGACATCCCACCAACAACAGTACAATATATAGATACTCCATAACAGAATATTCAAAGCAAGCAGAATATTAATTCTAAATTTGCTTGTACCACTTACTGGTCATCCATGTAACATCTCTGAAAAATTGGAAATTATATTGGTCTGGAATGGGACTCAAACCCGCATCTCTAGATTTCTGTTTAAGTATGCTAAACGTTACACCACCCAGGACAGTGAAGTTCCAAGCAACTGTGTCTTTTTAATATTCTATCATTTCCCATGTATGAAAATTTCACTTTGAATATTCTATCATTTCCCATGTATGAAAATTTCACTTTGAATATTCAATCGATTTCCCTTGTATTATGAGGAATATTTCTTCCTTCACTGATTTAGTCCATAAAAGGTTGCGTTTACATGCATACAAGATTTAACTGTGTACAAGTTAATTCGCTTGCCGGATGGCATGGAAAAAATTATGCAGGTACAACGTTAGCCAAAATTGATGCCGACTATACATTCTTAGACCAGGTATGCTTCTCAGACGAGTCAACATTCCATGTGTCTGGAAAAGTAAACAGACATAGCTGCCACATCTGGTACACCTGGGGTTCGGAAAATCCATACATTGAACATGAACGGGATTCTCCAAATTGCAATATTTGGTGTGGGATCATAAAGGATAAAATTATAGGTCCCTTTATGTTTGCAGGTGGCCACAGTAACTGGACTAACATACCTGGACATGTTATAGGAATACACTGTGCCTGAGCTGCCTTCAGAAACAATTTTCTGACAAGATGGGGCTCCCCCATATTTCGCCAACGATGTCTGCACATACTTGGATGACTACTGTATGGATTAGGAGAGTATCAATGTTCATTGCATGCCCCTTCCCTCTCGATCACCTGACCTAGCTCCACTGGACTTTTTCATGTGGGGAGTTTGTTAAGGACCAGGTGTATGCTACACAGGTGCACAAGCTGGAAGACTCGCGCAACCGAAATTGTGCAGCAATCAACAACGTGACACCACAAATGCTTTTCAACACGTGGACTGAGGTAGAATACTAGTTGGACGTTTGCCACACCATCAGTGGAACTCACGTTGAAGTTTATTAGACATGTTTAAAAGATTCTGAGTTTGTATATCTGGAACAATGAGCATTGCTAATAAATAGTGGTAAGTTCAGAATTTATGATACTTCCTTTTATTATATGTCTAAGCAGGCCCTGTATAATCATAAAATACTATATCTATTTATGTGTATCTACCCATCCATCCATACATCCACCCACCGAAAAATTGACCGATTTGGATGGAATTCTTAATTATAAAACTGCATATGTGTGATATCTTTTTATTTTAGAAATTAATGCACAAAAATAATGATGGTCTCTAGTAAAGCATTGATTGAAAGTTAATATTTGATTTGTTTAACATAACGACTTTAAATTGATGCGTTTGCTGTATTTAATCAGTAAGCTAGATAAGTAATTTAATCAAAGGTATTGATTTAATTTTTCATCGAAGATATCGGTTAAATTTTTCATTGAATATATTGACCAATTTTTTTATGGTAAACATATAAAACGAGCGAAACACAGTCACGTACGGTAAAAGGTTCGTTTAACAGTAGCTTTCAGTCATCCTGCGACCTTGATCACCCGCGATCAACATCATAGGATGACTGAAAGCTACCGCTAAACGAACCTTTTACCATACGTCACTCTGTCGCTCGTTTTATACGTTTGTGTTATCGTCGCGTGAAGCCTGAGTTTTAAACCATTTTTTTTTTTTTTTTTTTTTGTGGATTTCACTTTCTGAAAGTTGGCAGGTATGGATACACAGCACGTGAGAGTGCTAAAGGAGCATATATATGTATTATACAGTGGCAAAGCGTGACTTTGTAAGTAAGGGAAGCAGTGCAGTTAATATGTGATAAATAGATGACAAAAGTGATATGAATTAAAATTTATAATAATTAAAATCAGCAAGAGACCTGTAGTTTATATGCTACGCTGACAATACGGCATGGCAGAAAGCATCGTAAGATCCTCCCAACGCGACCATGTGTGGTACCACCAAAAGAAATGTCTATGTAGAAGTTCAAATGCAAAGATTTATAAAAAAAAAAAGTTCAGTGAAAATGTTGAAAGGGAAAGAAACTTGTCTACCCACACAATGAAAAAAATTGGGGGTTGCTTCTATCAGAGCTGAGACGGGCTGACCCCGAGCCCGAAGCAGAGCCCGGGCCTGAATCGGGCTTGTTCTGTAGAATATTTACTGCGGTTCGGGCTCTTAGGGAGAGGGAGAGCGAGATAATTTTTTTTATTTATAAATGTGATTTTATATGATTTTCATAGAGATTTTTTTTAAATTTGTAAATGTGGTTTTATATGATTATGAAAATGACCCAAAAGACAAAGTATTTTTTCTAGAATGTAGTCTTTGGAGTTTTGGGAGTTCACATGGCAGTGTACTGAAGATGTGCCAGAGTCCACGGCACTTACGTTCCTCAGAAGAGTCACAGAAACAAATAGCTACACTAATAAAAGTAATGCTTACTTTTATATTCCTGAAATAATGACATGTCACCGCTAAAGAACGTGCGACATAAAACTACTGAAAGTTCAAACTATAAGCCAATAATGGAACTGAAATCAATTGCACTATTACAGAAAACTTTTGACAAATTGCAACTTAAAACTATTGTTACGGGAGTCCTCTGAGTGCTGAGTCTGACTGAACGTTTGGAAACAGCGCATGCTCAAGTTAGTGGCTTTATCCTTGAAACTATCTTGTGTGGTTCTGTCTTCAGCGCTGTGGAAGCGTTTGGGAGAATGCTTCCCTACGCTCTATGCTTAGCATAAGCATTACTGGCTGTGGCTGGCCCCTCTGCGGGTGGGCATGCCGTGTTACTGAGGTTCAGCTGGATGCATTATCAGCATTGCTTCCAACGAGTGACTTGCGTACGAGACATTTGTTCTTGTTTTCGTAAAAATACAAATATGAATTTGCTTTCTTAAAAATAAAAGATAATGAAAAAAAATGCCCGCTGCATTATGTTGGTGTGATATTTTTATTTTACTTTAATGCTACATATTTTTAATTCACGCAAAAGAAAGCGCATAAACCAAAGGGAAGCAATGCTTCCCTTGCTCCATTGATGCTTCGCCACTGCTATTATACATGTTTTATCCTAACTGCAGATGTAACTGCAATTGAGAAGCAAGATAAAGAAAGGTGGGTGTGATTTGGGATGGTATTTTAGATGTATGCGTCTGATTAAATATCACTAAATGCAGGACAATTGATTCTCTTACCTTCATGCAGCGAGAAGTGAAGCTGTAGATTGTGTACAGTGAGACATTTTCAGATTTTAAGAAGTGTTCAAATGGTTTATAAATTAATGGGATGCATTTACTTCAAAGATTAGAGTAAAAGGGGCAGGTCAGAAAGATAGGTTTCCACGATTGTATTCCACTGAGGTTGCAGGAAAAGCAAATTTTGTAGTGCGAGAGGCAGTAAGTACCATTTGCTATTAGCAAGAATTTTGTATTAACTTAGTCTAAGTTGAATTAGCAGTCTTTTTACACAAAGGCCTATTTGAGTGGTGAGGTAGTCTTCTGTTAGATGTTTGTAGTCTTCTGTCTGGTGTTTGTAAGAGGGGGAAATGTGTTCATCAGAGACATGTCAGATTGGATTGCTTGATCATGAAAGGTGGAAATGATGGTGGGAAAATAGAAATGAGCTAACATCCTAATTCTGTCAGAAAAAAGGGTGGCTGCAAACATTGATGATTGGTCTGACAGCAGCTGTCTATTTCAGTTTAGGGTTGAGTTCTGACTGTGTAGACAGTCTAGAGTAGAGTGAGAGGTAGCACTGCCTGGAGATTCTGGTGCCATCTATTTCACGTAATTTAATCCAAAAATGAAGGGTAGTTTTGATAAAAGAATAGATCTGAGAGTAACCAGTTTCAAGTATAACCAGGAATACAGTTGGGGAGCACAAGGAGTTTTCTCAAAATGTTTACAGAGGCATTTCTTGAGGGAGTTGTAGTAATCAGCAGCACAAACTGCAGAACCATAGATAAAAACAGAACCGAGTAGGCTATTGAATAATTTTAAATTACAGTAGATTGACAAAAAATTTATGTTTCAGAGAAAGAGACTACAACAGAAAAGATATTTTAATTATTTGGTTGTTATTATGGGAGAGACAAAAAAGATCGATGAGTATTTGTGAAGTGTGCCAACAACATGCCCAAGCAACAAGCTGGTATGAGATGGTGGTGATGCTGTTATTTATTTAAGTTTTTACAACTCATTTTATCGTGAATTTAAGATTTTAGAAGAAAATGTATTTATGAAATGATCAATTTACCTTTTGATGATATTTTCAGTAGTACAGTCAAACCCCTATTTAACGGACTGCGATTTAATGAATTCCACGATTTTACGTACATTTTGTGTGGTCCGGACGGAACCACATTGAAATTAATGCTTGGCGTTTCCCGATTTAACGAACACATTTCCACAATTTAGCGAGCATTTTAAAATTTAAACTACCAAACTTTGTTAACCAGCATTTTCACATTAAAAGTCAGCTAAAATGAAAGCTTTGCATAACAGGGAAATTTTACACATGCAGTTAACCAGCGTTTTAAAGATCACCACTGCAACACAGCTTGACGGAATCATAAATCAGTTCGCCTTTCCTCGGACTGTCAAGCGTAAGCTTCTTACAGGGCGAAGCAAATGACAAGCTCCAAAGGAGCACAAAATTTTCTGGCATGAGTGGGAAGCTGGAAAATGAAAGGCAGTATGGGGATGAAATCTAGAGTACCCTAGGGATTCTTGTTTTCAGCTACAGACAGAACAATAGCATTCTGTGAAATCAGGGACACACATGGTACATACCCATTCCTGAACCACTGAAATTCTTCGCCAAATCGCACTTTTTATTTTTATTTTCTTCTCAATGTTAAATCTACAGCTCAAATTAAACAACACAGCTTGTTTATGGACAGTTTTGATGAACACAGGTAGCACTAGAAAAGTTAATCACTGAAAGAAAGAGAACATAGCTGCTTACGTATTCTATTATGAAAACTAGCTTAATTTGAATGTTTCATTCGAAAGGTTTCCTCGATTTAGCGAATTCCGCAATTTTACATATAAGATTATTAACTGTATGTCAACAAAATAGTTTCCATATCATCTACTGTTTCGCACGTTACTAGAAATTCGAGCACGGGGAAAACGTCCATATAATAAAAAAAATTTTATTTCAACTTGTCACTAATATTCCTTTTTGATGTTCCTTATAATAGTTTAGAATTTTATTATGAAGATTACAAATTTATATGAAAAAATGTTTTTATATGTGCAGTCATATGCATCATAAGTTGTCAAAGTCCTCCAATACGTAGAGACAATATGTATTAAATGATTAACATTATTCCAGTTTTTTAACTCGTGATTCACGAAATTTTACACAATCACAGTGGTCCCCTTTATAACATGATAAAAAACTGGAATAATGTTAATCATTTAATACATATTGTCTCTACGTATTGGAGGACTTTGACAACTTATGATGCATATGACTGCACATATAAAAACATTTTTTCATATAAATTTGTAATCTTCATAATAAAATTCTAAACTATTATAAGGAACATCAAAAAGGAATATTAGTGACAAGTTGAAATAAATTTTTTTATTATATGGACGTTTTTCCCGTGCTCGAATTTCTAGTAACGTGCGAAACAGTAGATGATATGGAAACTATTTTGTTGACATATAGTTAATAATTTCTGAAACCACGTAATGTTTTCGACAAATGTTGAATTAATATACATATAAGATTGTTGGTCCCTTGAAGTTCGTTAAATCGAGGTTTGACTGTATTAGATTTACTCATCTTTCATGCTAATATATTCATTTCACTTTACAGGATCGGCACCTAATCGTTTAGTTCAACAGCAGAGTGCACTGACATCATCTGAAGATGAACAAATGACAAATAATGAGAAAACAAAACCTAGACGACATTTACACAGACAGCATCAATCTTTGAATGTCGCAATTCCTCTAGAAAAAATCGGTGAATCAAAACAGGTGCATGCTGATGCAGATTTTGAAAAAATTTCTGAGCTTACTTTAAAAGACAATTCACCTAACTTCACTGGCAAAGAGCAGTTGACTGAAGTGGCATGCTCATGTGAGGGGAATGACTTACCACTGACTATGGCAACAACAAACTCTGCTGAATCACTGCAAACAGCCGCAGATGTCGTTAATTTGGATATAGGTTATGCTCCTTCTCATTCAAAAACTGTGCCCAATTCTGTTGTTCCAGGAATTTCAACAGATATTTCTGAATTGAAGGAGCTGCATGATTGTCAAACACCATTGCCACCCTGTGATATTATTCTGAGCAGTAGGCGCATGAACATAGTGGTTGAAAATCAGTCGGCAAGTAAATTAAGAGACCTATCACCAGAAAGTACTGTTGTTCCAGACTTCTGTAAAAGACGTGTGAAAATCAGGTATATTCCAGCTGGAATGTTAATCTAGAAATATATTTTTATACTCAAAATGTTTTACACAATCACAGTGGTCCCCTTTATTACATGACAATAATGATCTGTGACGAAATTTTAATGTACACCATCTTCTTAATTTATGAATTACACTGGGGAACAAAGTTTTTTAATAGAAATAAACAGGTGGGTAGTTACACCAGGTGATAACGATTCATGTGGAAATCCGTTTATTTGGTGTAATAAATAGTAAACAGGTGTGCGAGCTTTCACACGCCTGTATTGTTCTAGCATTGTACTTAGTTTTCTGTTTATATTAATGTTATATTGCATTTAAATCTTGTATATTCTTTAGATGTTATTTCAGCCAGAAGAAGCCACCCATTGGTGGCAAAAGTTCGCACACCTGTTTACTATTTATTACGCCAAATAAAAAGATTTTCATGCAAATCGTTAAACAAAGTTTTTGTTGCATTGATACTAGCACTTGTTCTTACCTAATTTGAGTGTATTGAATTCAAATCTGAAGTTAGTTTTTCTGTGTAAGCTCTAGATTTTATGCAATTCAACATTTTCATTTTTCACGTAATTTTGATGCCTTTCGCATAATGACATGGTCTATCTGAGGAATTTATGGTCACGCAGTCTTAAAATTTGGCTTAAACAACTGTCTTGGTAAAGATATGCTTTATGTATTCATAAAAACATGTAGGTGCATCACAACATGCATTAAAAGTTTGAAAAAAATGCAAAAATCACTTGTGTGAAGTAAAATAATGTATCGCCACTTGTCAAATCTGAAACATATATCCATTATAGTCAAATATGAGTATGCACTAATGCTTTTTACTTTAAATTAACATGTATTTTGACATAAAGATGATAGGTGATTCTGGATAGTAACGATTGATATGTGGGGGAAATTGGGGTTGTTTACACAAAATTATAATTAGTATTATGATGATGATGAACTTGGTGAACTTACTTCTTAAAATAAAAACAAACATTTCAACACGTTTATTCTGGGAAAAAAAGAAAAAAAAGTTAGATCTATCTAAAACCCCCCAAAAGAAATTTTAATTAACAGAATAACACCCAAGGTTAGACCCCCCCCCCCCAAAAGCTCCCAGTAAATGGAAGGTGATTCCATCACCACTGACAAAAGAAAAACACGAACAACTGTAAGTGATTTGCCCGAAACAGGTAATCCAGATTGAACAGATTTTATTTCGTGCCCTCAGGCAAGTGAATAAGAAAGTTTACATTGAGTGCTTTTTTTTTTTTTGGTTAAATATATATATATATATATATTTTTTTTCCATTGCAGCTAGGCCAAAAACCACGTTAAGGTAAAAAATAGAAAAACTGAATTTTTGTTGACAGTTACCTAAATTACAGTCCTAATATTGAAAAAAAGTCCTAAATCTTTCTTCACAAAGTGTTTGGTCTGCAAACCAAGCTTTTTTCTTCCACCTGTATGAGTTTTTGAAGTGAGGGATGCAGATGATAGTTTAAATTTAAAAAAAAAAAAAAAAAATGGCCTGCTTTTTGCAACTTTTTTAGGTTTTTGTGTTACAGATTCATTCAAAGTACCACAACCTTAAAGCTTGTCTAGCATAGGTATTAGAATAGCAACTAGTATGTTGACATTTTTCAGCATGAAGTTATAACACACAGGTAAGTAGTTATTTCTTTGACAAAAATAAAATGTTTGCACAACCTGGGGAAAAAAAAAAAAAAAAAAAATGTGTTTCTGATATTTTCGTTACAACTCTAACAACTGTCCATAATTACTGCCAGGACTGCTACTGTGATTGCCAGAAGAGTGTATGTATTTTAAATTGATGTCCCTTACTGGTAAAGATTAAAGTTAAGATGACTAGGCCATCAGCAAAGCAAACTCCCCTCACTGCGCCAAAAAGAAAAAATAATTCCCCAAGAACTTTTGCCCTAGGAAGGCATGCCATTACAATAACCAACTAGCTTAAATTTTAGGCTACTTCCAATTCCTCACATAGCAAAAATTATGTTGTTCTAAAAAAAAAAAAAAAAAAAAAAAAACTTAACCCCTACCTATTAGGCAATCTCTGACAGAACTAGGACAACTCTACAAACAATAACACAGTGACATTGTACAACATTTGTTGGTTCTGGCCGACCATTAACTCCACATAAACATTTACATTCCTTTTTTTTTTATCCTCCTATTTTCTTTTATTACAACCCCCAGTGTTTTTATTACCCCCTCCCCCGGGTGGTTTTTTTCTTTTATCGCTGAATTCCTGTCCTAGAGAGGTCACTCTCTCTCATGATGATAGTCAGCAGCAATGTTACGGGGGCGGGTTACAAGGTGTAACGCCTGCTTGTGCATTCCGTGATGCGTTGGGACGACATCAAGTGACTTTAGCGCGCTATCTCAACTTTCTCTTCAGGGCTCAGCAAAGTAATTTGGTAACATAGGAAAACGAAAAAGAAGGAAAGAAGCAGAGACCCTACCGTTTGGTTGGCATTGATGAGGTCCCCATCGGCTTGCTGACGGTTAGTCGTCTGAAGACACCTTTTAGAGGTAACTGCCTCTCCCGATGGATAAGACTTAAGGGAGTGAGAAATTCTGAAAAATTAACTAACATCTTTTATACAATTATATTGCGCTAAAATAGTACGTAGGGCCAAAGACCAAATTCGTGCCTCGCCGACAGTAAGGACAATATTTTTCCCTTTCTGCGATCGGATTTACGAAGAACAAACAAACAAACAAAAAAAAGCTTTACTGCCTGCCATTTTTACTCAAATGAATAAGAACTCTTTTTCCTGCAATTAATTATTAATTTCTTTCCCGTCCCGCTTTGAGTTTAAATAGAGTTCACGATTACATAAGAATAACTTCGCAAAGATCGCCTGGCTTTTTTTCTTCCTCAAAGATACGGAATTACTTTTCCTAAATAGTCCTCTTAGAAAGTTAAATGCTGACAATACATACAGTTCTAATCACTAATAGGTGCAAAATCAATACACAACTAAATAACGGTTAGTTATAGGCCACAGAAATATGACACTACCCACATGTTTGTTTTTCGTCATGAACCAGTTACAATACGATTAAATGATTACTTTAGTATATATTTATCAATAACATAATTATAGCTTACAGGTTAATATAAACAAAGAAATAGCAATTACACGACAGTAATTACGAAATTAATTATGCGTACTACCGTAATTTTCGGACTAAGGGCCGCAGGTGAGAAATTTTGCGATCTTGGAAGCAAAAGTTGCCGTAAGGGCCGCACCTGTGAAGTCATGGTGCTGCTCAGAAAACTAAATTATCTTCCTTATTTTCATGAATCAACTCTCACCCAACGTGATCATATGCATACTTCAAAGGCTAATTCTGCAACTCAGTGTCGATCTGCTTTATGCACTTATTTTTTCATACTGGCAAAAGCTTTTATTTATACATTTTTTATTAATCATGCTAATGATGTTATTTGTTTGCCTTTATTAAATGCTCAAAACCATTTATGTAATCAATATAAATTACAGTTAATCTTAAGACTCCTGTTAGAATATTGCATTGCTTGTAAAACTGCACAATTGTCTAAATTCCATTCAATGTGGATGTCTGCTACAGGATGGTTCTCTGTTCACCGCAATAGAATCCGTCTTAGAAGTAATTAACTTATAAATTATTGCTTGTAATGCTTTAGATTAATGTTTTCTTTAATAATATGTTCCTTCTATGTTTGTTATGCTTTTTTCTTTTTCTCATCTACAGATGTTTTTGTTAGAATGAAGTTGCTTTACACTTCCTTTTACCAGCTGCCTTGCATGTGTTCGCGGATCTCGCCGCCAACACTTTGAAACAGCGGTGTCTCCGCTTTCTCGTTTTTTTTTTTCTTTCTTTCAAGTGGTTTGACCTACTTTCATTTTACTGCGCACTGAGCCTTTGAGTGTTGAGTTCCGCTTTTATATAAATGGGAAAGCTCTCCCTCCTTTTTTTCTTTTGCGTTTGTGAAGATTTTATCTTCAGCCAAGTATTAAATTACTTACCCATTGTTAACATCAGATGATAATGCTACAGCGCTTATTAGTGAGAAAGCATTTCCAGCTGAAGCCTTCAACTTCCACTATCGTCAGTCAATAAAAATAAAATTAAAATCGAAGTAAAACTCAGTAGCACAGAGCCAAGAAACACCAGTATCGCATGCCAGATTAAGCAAGAAGAGTGAACAGAATTTGTCTTTCCGTCTCGGCAGTATTGTTTGGAATAGGTCACTGCTAATGGAATCATCCTGGGGCAGGCTTTTGCATTGTTCATGCTCTTAAGCTTTTGTTCCGGAAAGTGCCCATCAAACAGGTCTCCCTACCCCAGTGAAAATCAACGTTCCTTCCCTTGATTGCATCGCACCTTCCTGCATGATGTATGCTGCAGCCAACGAAAGAGATACCCTGGGCACACTCTCCACAGTAGCCTCGAACGTCACGCTTCTGGTCTGTGTGCTTATGTCCCCATTCCATCCCCCATGCGAAGGGCATTTGAGTCAGTCCTACCCCACTTTCTCTCCTAAACCAACATCAGGACAGCGGAGTTATCATTTAAATAGATGTGTCTAACGTATGAGTAGAAAGGGATGAGGGGGGGGGGATGATCACAGTAGAGTTTGTGGAAAATAAGATGTTTGAAAAAATTTACTAAGCATTTGCATGAATAAAAAAAGGGAGAGAAGAAACAGTCTTATTGAAAACAAATTCGGCATAAGGGCCGCACACCCGAAAAATTTCACTTTTAGTAACGTAAGAGCTGCAGCTCTTAGCCCCAAAATTATGGTACTTACAATATTTTTTTCTCTTCAACCCGACATTCCGATTGTCAGAGTTGGCGACAAGGTTATATATATATATATATACCTTACCACTACATATACTATGCAGAATTACTATCTTAGGCATTAACTAAATTCATTTATGCTACACTAAATACTAGATTTAAAGACACTTATACTAAATTTCTGCACACTTTCCAACACTACACAATACAATGAAAATCAGCACTCAAAATAAAATGCAAAGAAAAGCACAACATGATACCAAGGCAATATTCATCAAACACTTGAACACTTGCTTAACTAAACTAACCAATACTTCTCCCCTTACATAGTCATCAAAACCTGAGGGCTATCTTACCTTGACAAATCACAAATGCAAAAAAATAAATAAATAAATAAATTGCCACGCTCATACAATAGAAATAAACAAATTTACAGAGAGAAAATAAAGTTGGGAAAGAAAAAAGAATGAAAGAATTTACCTGATTTTTTTCTTGACTTCTGTATTTTCTAGCTTCCTTTTTGCCAAAAGGGGCTCTCTGAGGTAACAACACAGCAAAAAAAAAAAAAAAAAAAAAAATCACTCTCATTGAAAGTGCGTTTATCTGGTAATGGGTTTTCCGATCTAAAAAATATTTTTGGGCCCTTTAATTTAGAGATCGGAAAACAGCACCCGATCACGATATTCTGGGCCACAATCAGCATGGTTTCTGTAAGGGATTTTCAGCTGAGACTGCTGCTGTTCTAGATGTTATAAATTATTTACAGGACAGATTAGATTCTGGAAATAGTGTCGTTGGATTCTTTTGCGATCTCTCTGGAGCATTTGATACTGTATGCCATGACATTATTATTAACTAAGTTAGAGAGGATTGGGATTAGAGGTGTTGCACTTAACATGTTTCAGAATTATTTATTGGGCAGGAAGCAGTTTGTTCAGATCTGTGATCACTGTTCTAGAGTTGAGTCTGTTCCATTTGGAGTTCCTCAGGGTTCAGTGTTGGGTCCTATTTTGGTTTTGATCTATATAAATGATATTTTTTGGGTTCCACCTGGTGCTCATTTGGTATTGTTTGCAGATGATGTAAGCTTATTTTTTAGGGGGAATAACCTGAGTGAGTTGATTCCTTGAGTAAATCTCGAAATTAGGAAGTACCTTCGTTGGTTTGAATGTAATTTTTAAACATTAAATGTTACTAAGACGGGGTGCATGTTGTTTTCCAACATCAGGCCTCGTCCTTGTGACTTGAGTTATGTTTACTTAAATGATACGGCATTCAGTTCCAGACAACAGTGAAATTTTTGGGTGTAGTTCTGCATGAATCTCTCAGATGGGATTCTCAGGTGGATCAGCTTGCGTTATGTTTAAGATCTCGCATTGGTATGATCTCACGGATTTCTGTTTTTTTGTCAGTTAGAATTCTGTTAATTTTATACTATTCTTTTATTTTTCCTGTATTGTCGTACCACATTTTAATATGGGGTGCGACTACAAGGCATAACATAGTTTGTTTATCTGTGTTGCAAAGGAAGTTTGTCCGATTGTTAAATTATTCGGTTGGATCGGAAGTTCTTTTTCGTCATTTTCAGATATTAACTATTGAGCAACTACATAAATACAGATTGCTGCTGATGGTCCATGAACATATTTTTATAGGAAGATACTCCAACTTGATTGCATTATGGCGTACCACTCACTCCTATGATACTCGGGGTGGGTCAGGTTATTCTGTTCCGTGAGCTCTTATAGGTTTAGTGTTTAATAATATCAATGTCTTGGGATTGCGTGAGTGGAATGGATTACCGTTGATTATTAAATCAGGGGCATGTTATCCAGTATTTAAGCGAGTGCTAAGGAGTTTTTTTGACGGGAAATTGAATATTGGAATTTCTTACTTTATGATTTGTAAAAAGAAACTTATAGTAAAATTGCTTTTGTTGTCTTGACTGGACTGGAATATTTTTTTTATTTAGAGAGGATCAGGGATTCGCTTGCCAGGCAGTAGTTTAGCCTTTTCCCCTGGCCTTTTGCTCTACATTTAATTATTACTAACATAATATTTGATTCATATTGGCAACTGATATTAATTTTCAATGGAATGAGTTTTGTTTTTGTGCAGTATTTGTATTTATTGTGAGAGTTTTGGTGATTTGTTGTATTTTGTGAGTTTCATTGGTGAATTTGCTTACTTTATTTGTACAATTAGTTTATGATTGTGGCACATATTATAGAAAAGTAATATATACTGAGTATTATATTACTTTTCTATAACAAAGAAAGGTGACTTGATCACGCTAGTTACGTTAACTAAAACTTTTACAAAGTTTGTAAGCTGGAAGCTTTCGACCTTATCTTAGGTCTTCATCACGCCAATGGAGGACTAAGATTGTTGCCAGATTCTACATTTGAATTTTTCCTATTTTTGTTGCCAAAACTTAGAATTGATCTCCAGATCAACGGAATGTAGAGAGGAGATTCGGAGTTGCAAGTCATTGAGTTGAAAATAATTTCTATGCTTTCACGGTAACGGAGGGCAAAACGATTGTCAAACGAAGCAATTCGTTTTGCTTCGTTCCAGTGGGGAACTGCAGATGTGTCTTCCATTGTCAAAATAGACAAGGCAGTGTTGGGATTGCCTTTCGAAACATCTTTTCTATGTTCTAAAATTCTATGGCTAATGCTCCTGTATGTGCTTCCAATGTATAAGTTATCCCCAGTAGAAGAAGAGATAGGAATGCAGTAAACTCCTGGGAGGTTCAGGCTTTCAACTTTGTCCCTATCCCTTTGTAGAAGTTTCAAGATGTTTGGGGTAGATTTAATGGCAAGATGGTAACCAAAACTTCTAAAAAGAATCTGTAACTTATAAGCATAGGAAGGATGGTAAGGAACAGAACCACAGAATTTCAGGTCTTCTTTCTTGTGAGGAAGGAGGCATTCGATTTTCGAATGGTTTTCATATTTCTTTATGAGGGAGTTGACTGTAACAGCAGGGAAACCATGAGAGAGGGCTATTGTAGAAATTTTGGAGAGTTCTTCTTGAAGAGAGAGTTGGCTGTTGCAAATGATATGAGCCCTGTGGATGTAGGACTTCAATGCTGCAAGCTTGTAGAGATGCAGGGTGCAAGATTTGTAGGGAATGATGTTAGTGGCTGCAGAAGGTTTTCGATAGACGGAACGAGTAATGGAGAGATCAGCGTTTCTGCAGAAAGATACATCCAGGAAATCAATTTTGTGATTTACTTCCTTAGATATAGTGAGCTTAATGGAAGGAAATTTTTCTGTAATGGAGTTGATCAGTATCTGTAGCTCAGACCATTGGCGTGATGAAGACCTAAGATAAGGTCGAAAGCTTCCAACTTACGAACTTTGTAAAAGTTTTAGTTAACGTAACTAGCGTGATCAAGTCACCTTTCTTTGTTAATATTGTTACGTGTTTTGCCCATAATCGTCACTTTTCTATAATATTGTACAGCAGAAATTTCATAAAATAAATAAATAAATAAATAAAAAAAAACTGACAAGGATGGTACGCAAACTTCAAATATGTCCTATTCAGACAAGAATTTGCACTTGTAGCTGTGACATTTGTGGACTTTCTCAGGCCAATCTCGTTTGATGCTCCAGCAGGAGTCTGCCATCATATTTTGTCCCGTCACCCTTGATAGCGCAGTTCCATCATCATGAAGTCTTGATGGAAGCGCTCTCCCTGTTCATCACTAACAGCCCCAAGGTTCTCAGAGAATTGATTAAGGTGACTATTCAGGAAATGGAGCTTGACACTCATGTTGCACCCAAGATCGCAGAAAGCCAACAGCATTCTAGTAACGAGAACCTTATAGTTATCTGCCTTTTTGTTACCAAGAAAGTTGGGTTTAACTTCCATGAGATGCTGCCTTCTCCTTGTCATTCATCTTCCTGACAAGTTCCTCATCACATACAAGGGCACAAATTTGAGGTCCATCGAACACACCTGCTTTGATCTTCTTGAAAGACAAAGCAGGAAAAGCAGAAACTATGTGATAAAAACATTCACCATCAGTACTTAATGCCTTAAATACAAGCTATTTCATCAAGCCGATCTTGATATGGAGTGCAGGAAAAATAATCTTCTCTTGGCTGACAATTAGGTCATTCACAATGTTTGGCATGCCTGCTTCTAGAGTTTCATGGATGGGCCACTCCTTCTGGGCCCAGTGTTTCTCTCATGCACTGATAGCATGGACACTTTGTGAAGCCTTTCTGTTGACCAAGGAGGAAGTTGACTATTTTCATCCAGTTGTGCTTGTGACATTTGAGTAAGTCAATGGCCATTTTTATGTCATTATGTTCTCACAAATGCACTGAGTGACCAACTGGAACTGCTCCATAAACATTGCCATTGTGCAAGAGAACACACTTGAGGTTGTGCTTTGAGCTTCCAGAAATAATTGCCATTATGTTGGACTATATGAGGTAACACGTAATTGCCTGAGAAGACCTGGGATATCGTGGCAGTAAACAAACTGCTTGTCTTCTGAAAAAAAGTCCACAAAAATCTGGTCCTGTTTTTGGAAATAGGAAACTTTTGCAGAAGTTTTTTTCTTGCAGCCTGGAGGCTAATACCTCAGCTGCTTTCTTTGAGAGCCCCAAAATCACACAATAAGTCATTCAGAAGACTAAACTGCTGAGGGCCAGATGCTGTTTACAAGAAATGAAGATTTATCGATTCTGGAGAAACATTTCTGGAGAAACAGATCACGTACGTTTATCTTGGACAGCAGATATCAAGTGAGTTCCGTCACATTTGATGAAGAATATATAATCGGCGTACAATTAAACTTGCCTGGAGAGCGTTCACTCCATCCTCAGATGATCCTTGCTGCTGCACTATGCAGCATATATTTTCACAGAGCACATATGCCATTACGTGTCTTAAAAGAAAAGTGTTTGATCAATGCATCCTTACACAGTGCTTACGTATGGTGCACAAAAAAAGTGGACCTATAACTAAAAGAGACATACAAAGGCTTGCAGACAACTCAAAGAAGCATGGAGAGGTGCATACTTGGTGTCATATCCAATGCCGAGAGATAAGAAGAGGAACTTTCTGCTATCAAAAATGACAAGAGTTGCCTGTAATGTAAATAATGGCACATTTAAATTCCCTGAAATGGCAATGTCAGTATACTGCCAGAAGTCTGTTCATGACCATCGATAGCAGAAAGTGACAGCGCTGGATATGAAATTTTAGATTGGATTCCAAGGGACAGGAAAAGACCCAGAAGAAGACCACTATTTTTTGGGCAACAGATGGGTGGATGAAATTCGAAAGTATGCAGAGGTGACATGGAGGAGACTGGCACAAGACAGACCGTTGTGGAGGAAACTTGGGGAGACCTTCGTCCAGCAGTGGATTGATAATGGTTGATGATGATGATGATGATGATAGCTGCATAGTGCAGCTTGTTATCACAATCCTCATGCTCTTCTTGATCATGTTCACTGCCTTCATCTTCAGATGAGGCAAAACCATTCAAAACTGGAACAGGGAGTTCCTCAGAGTGCTGAGTAGGTCGAATTGCTGAGGGAACACTGGGATAGGAGATCTTATGCCGGTTTTTCTTGCCGACACACTTCATGTTGACCAGGCAAAAATAGCAGTTAGTTATGTGGTCCTAGGGTTCTCGCTAAACAATGGGAACTCCAAAAGGCAGACCGTTTCGTTTTCCTTTTGTCCTGTCACATAGCATTTTCTCACAATTATGACACACAATATGAGGAGCCCATTTTCTTGTCTTGGTCGCCAAGGGGAACTTCAAAATAGGCTTTTATAGGCACGCCTCACAAACGAAGTTATATTGCACCTTTGACAAAGAAGTGTGTAGGAGCCACATACATAACAGAATGCATTAGGATTATTTACACATTTATGCCTACTTGAAGAAGCCATGATGAGATAATTTATTTTGGTTAATAAAATAACCAAAAATAAAATATGTGGTATTATATAATAGAATAATAGCTATATACTATATTTACTACTGTTTCACACGTTATATACGTTCTGTGCGTTGTGTGCACATTTGCAGCAAAATCATCCTGGCATTTATATATCATATGAATAGGAATAATCTTATAATATTATGCAAAAACTTATAATATTATTCCTATTCATATGATATATAAATGCCATGATGATTTTGCTGCAAATGTGCACACAACGCACAGAATGTATATAACGTGTGAAACAGTAGTAAATATAGTATATAGCTATTATTCTAGCCATGATGAGATTTGAAACAAAGAAAATCAGGTGTTATTTTTTTGTGAATTGGATAAATCTCTAGAATCCAAAGTTAACAATAAAGATAAAGCATATTGATGTTTGTAAAAAAATTAGCCTAATTAGTCTACGGATAGGGTAGATGTAAGCCTAGTTCTCAAGCTATCTTTAGTGTAAATAGCAATGGGTGACCTTTTTTTGCAAAACTCACAAGTTTCAAATTGCATGAAAACTACAGCATGTAGAGGAAAACCGATTTCAGATTTGAAATCAGCGTTGAAAAATCTCATGCAACAGAAAATAAGAAAAAAATGTTCCCCAGTGTTATAATTGTGATATATATTAGAGCATTTGATTCCCTCTCCCGAAATGTTACAATAGGCATATATATATATATATATATATATTTTTTTTTTTTTAATGTTGAAATAATGTTATTCAATGAGTGTTCCACTCCGTCATGTAATAATAGTGATTTGTGATGCACATTTAATATATGAAGTCTGTCCAAAAAGTTCCTGAACTTATATGATAGTGGGCTGACATGATGTCACACTGATGTGCAGTAGGTAGTGCTGTGTAGCAGTGGCTTTGGTATGTAACCTGTACTTCTTTCTATTGTGATTAGTCAACATTCTGCATCACTGTTTAACAGCTTGTTTGTGCATGTTCTGGGATTTTCAAGATGGATGAGTTTTTTCAGTCTTCTCACTTTTTTTGGTTTTGCTGACTTTTACCAACATACTGTGAAGACTGCGTTTTCGTTTTGTGGAGATTCGATGGATTGAACAACACTGCACGATTATTGAAGAAGCAGATATACATGTATACATTGATTTATTATCTTCACATTCACGTATTACAACAGCACACGAGAATTCACTTCGAGCACCTTCGATGACATGACACATGAGGCTAGTGTTGCCAGCCAGCTCGAATGAGAGAGTAATTCTTCTGCGCCTGCATTGTGGCGCCCTCTCACGACACTGAGAGGAGACATAGTCCGATATGACACAGAGTGAGGGACGAACAAAAAAAAAAAATTTACAATTAATGTATATGTTGTGTGTACAGTATATAATAACAAGCTGTGTTATACACTTAGTGGCCACTTTATTATGACCAACCCCTTAGTACTTCGTTGGGCCACCTTTTGCCTTTAATACTGTGTCGATTCTTCGTGGCATGGACACCACGAGATGCTGACAGGTGGTTTGTGGAATCTGAGACCATGCTTGATGAATAGCACTTTCAAAAGTGTGAAGTTTCCGGGTTGTGGATTCAGCTGTTTGATGGCTCGTTCAACTTCATCCCACAAATTCTCAATGGGGTTGAGATCTGGAGATTGTAGGGGCCACCTAAGCAAAGTAAACTCACCAGCATGTTCCTGAAACCAATCCTGTACCATACGAGCACTATGGCAGGACACATTACCTTGTTGAAAGTAGCCATCGCCATTGGGATAAACCATCCACGTGACAGGATGCACTTGGTCCTCAACGATGTTTAGATATGATGTGCCAGTCAGACGTTGATCAACACGGATTAAAGGGCCTAAAGCATGCCAGGAAAACATTCCTTAAACCATAATGTTGCCTCCACCAGCTTGAAGGGTTGTAGCAATGCATTTGGGGTCCATGCTTCCGTGCTGTTTCCGCCAAATTCTCACTCGGCCATCGGCATGGTGCAACTGAAAAAGTGATTCATCAGACCACATAATTTGTTTCCAATTATCGACTATCCAATCCTTGTGCTCCTGTGCGAACTGGAGACGTTTTCTCTTGTTAACTGCAGACAGCAAAGGTGTTGGAACAGACCTTCGGCTGCCATATCCCATCCGATGCA
The DNA here is from genome assembly GCA_039090855.1 of Macrothele yani. Taxonomy (NCBI): domain Eukaryota; kingdom Metazoa; phylum Arthropoda; class Arachnida; order Araneae; family Macrothelidae; genus Macrothele; species Macrothele yani. The sequence goes on from CM076990.1 coordinate 195,073,615, forward strand.
GTGTATGGCGAACAATGCGTGCAGAGATCATTTGAGGGGATCCTTGATTAAAATGGTCTGTAATTTGCTGCACTGTTGCCCTTCTGTTGTCTGTTACCAGTCTGGACACTCTCCGTTCGGGCCGAGCAGTCACTAGTCGATGATGACCACACGTTGCACGTAGAGACCCAGTTTTTTGGCTGACAGTCCAGTCTTTAAACACTTGAACAACAGCTGCTCTGGAACATTTCACGAATGTGGCGGTTTCAGTGATACTCGCTCCATGGCTTCGAGCTGCTACAGTCATCCCACGTTGAAAGTCCGTCAAATCACATTTTTTACCCATCTCGTCACCCCAAAATCACTTTTACTACTGTCGCAAGCAGTAAGCTTTCCCTTTTATACTAGCCTTGCCCTCTGGCAGCAACAGCGTGCAGCCATAGCTCATTTGCTTAAAACTGTCAGGTGGTCATAATAAAGTGGCCACTCAATGTATATATACAGTATGATTAGAATTTGTGTGTGTGTGTGTGTCCACATGTCACATAACTGTCACTAGTCTTTTAGGAAAATGAACTTGTCGTCCAGATTTGGTGTTTATGTCAGTAAGCTGTCTGAATAGGGATGATTCAAATTGTCTCTCTTGGTCTGTGGTGATGGTTGATGGACATCCAAAGTGAGAAATCCAGGAATGAAATAAGGCACGAAAAACTGTGTCAGCAATGATGTCAGATATGGGAACTATCTCAGGCCATCAAGTATATCGATCAATGATAATGAGGCAGTAACGTTTTTAATCAGACATTGGTAATGGACCAATGATGTCTATGTGGATGTGTGAAAAATGTGCATCGGGCATGGCAAAAGTTCCTAAGGGGGAGCTTTTGTATAGCGCTGGACTCTGGAGCGTTGACAGGCCTGACAACTTCGAACCCATTCTTTGATCATTCTATTCATATTCGGCCACACATAACGAGAACTAATGAGTTTCGTCGTGCTTGCGATGCCAGGATGCGAAAGACCATGGAAATGGTCGAAGAGACATCTTCGAAAGGCATGTGGAACAAATGGACAAGGAGTTCCAGTTGATATGTCACAATACAGTTCTGTGTCTGTAAGTGGACAAGGTTGCTTTTTTAACTGGAGTGAAGAATTCTTTTGAAGAATATCTTGAATCTCACTATCTGTTGATTGCAGTCTGTCAAACTCTTGGAAATCGAGTGAAGTAGCAGTAGTAATAGAATCAATCTCAATGCGTGAGAGAGAATCAGCAACTGTGTTGCTTGTGCCAGAGATGTGTCTTATGTCCGTAGAAAATTGTGAAATGAAATCCAAGTGTCGTAGTTGTCTCGGACTACACTTGTCAGGTTTCGGTTTAAATGCATAAATGAGAGGCTTCTGATTTGTGAATATGACAAACTCACGACCTTCAAGCATATGCCTGAAATGTTTGATTGCTGTGTAGATTGCCAGTAACTCTTGATCATATGCTGACCATTTATGTTGACTGGCACTTAGTTTGACTGACATGACAGCTATGGGTTGCCAACCTTTTTCTACAAACTGCATTAAGGAACCTCCCAATGCTACTTCTGATGCATCAACAAAGATACTCAAGTTAGCACCAGGTATCGGGTGGTGTAGCAGAGTGGCTTGAGCTAGTGCTTCTTTGGCATCGGAGAAAGATTTTTCAACCGTATCAGACCACTGTAAAGTGTCCTTTGGCTGACCAGATGTAACACAAGATTTTTTTATTCTTGCGTCCTTCATGAAGTTTCACTAATGGTGCAAGGATGTCAGCTGCTCTGGGAATGAAGCGTCTGTAGAAGTTGAATAAACCGAGAAATCGTCTAAGTTGGGTTATAGTGGTTGGTCGTGGAAAGTCTCTGATGACTTTTATGCGATCTGGAAGTAGTTCAATGCCAGCTTCAAAAACTTTGAATCCCAAGAATTCAATGGAGAGAACTCCTAAGACACGTTTGGAAGGTTTCAAGCTAAGACAATACTGATGGAGGCGTTCAAACAATGTTCTCATATGCGCCAAGTGTTCTTCCAGTGAATTGGATGCCACTAGGATATCATCCACGGAGGCGTATACAAACGGCAGAACACGAATAACTTCATCTATGAAGCGTTTAAAGGTAGATGAGGCATTGCATAGTCCAAACTGCATTCGAGTACCTTCGATGACATGACACATGAGGGGCTAGTGTTGCCAGCCAGCTCGAATGAGAGAGTAATTCTTCAGTGCCTGCATTGTGGCGCCCTCTCACAACACTGAGAAGAGACATCGTCCGATATGCCACAGTTTCATGAAATTTTCGTCTTTGTTTGCTTGATCCAAAATTTCCTGACAGATTGCAATGCAATTAGCTCTCTGATCCTGAGTCAGCAGACAAGGGGGGGGATTTTGCAGTAATTCAATGCATTTCCAATTTATCAGTCAGAGTGTTTTGACACGATCCAATTGAAATGTTACAATCGTCCATGATTTCGTGAACAGTCAGTCGACGATTTTAACGTGTGATTTCGGGAACTTGGGCCACATGACTGTTGTCAGTTGATGTCGAGGGCTTACCTGAACAGGAATTGCCATCAGTTGACTGTCGACCATATTTGAATTGCTCAAACCCTTCATAACACTGCGTATGGCCTAAGCACTGATCACCATAAAGCTGTTTCATCATTTCAGTCTCCGTAAGACTTAGTCTTCCAATGTTTGACACAAAATTCGATGTTAATATGCTGCCCATGAAACTCGTCCATCTTGAAAATCATAGAACACACTCAAGTTCTTAAACAAACTGATGCAGCAGGCTGACCAATCACAATAGAAAGACATAAATGAGGTGTTACTTTCCAAGGTCACTGCTATGCAGCGACACTGGTGCAACATCGTGTTAGAGCGCTATCATAAAAATTCGGGAATTTTTTGAACAGACCTCATATGTCCATGTTAAATATATTTTTGTATGAGCATAATTTTACTCAGACATTCATTTTTGTGATAATGATTTGTGATTTTAATTTGGCGTATATCCATTTTCTGATTTATGAAGTTTTGTTGTAACACAGTAAAGCATTGGAATACCTTTAGTTTATTTACCTTATGTTGTTTGTTTAAAACAAAATCAGCTGTAAAATCATTAATGTTCCATCTGTGTTTATCTTCAGGTGAACATATTTACATCGTTTTTTTTTTAATTCTAATTTATAGGCAGATGCATTAAGGTAATTGTGTTCACTATAAATGATTTTTGCTGCTGGTTTACAATGTCTTGTCAAATTTTGACAATTTTTTAATCTCAGTTCTGCTTTAGTAAGATGGCAATTGTAAATGTGAGTATTGTGGAAAAAGTAATATTTTCTTCATGTGCAAATTCGCACTACAACAGTCTACTGATTAATTGACCTTTTTAAAGAAAATTGAACTGTGTTGAGTGTCAGAAGAAAGAGTTCATGTGAAAATGTATTAGAAAATTGAACAAGTGCAAAACTCGGGTGTTTTTTTTTTTTTTTTGTTGCATTTGAATATGTATTTGGAAACTCAAAAAGATAAATGTTAGTTGACTGTCAGGGGAATTTTAAGGGGCAGTGAAAGTGTGAAAGATGTAATTAAAAAGCATTCAGAAGAAAAGAATTTGGTACAAACAGAGAAGATTTGTCACAGTGCTGCTGTACAATCATGCCAAATACAGTACCTGCCAAACTACACAGAACAATAGAAAGATGTACTAGACAGAAATGTACTTCAAAACCTTTTTTTTTTTTCTTATTGAAAGGCCAGTAGTGGGACTATAAATAAGCTGCTTACATTTTGTAAAAAGCAGTATTTATTATATATGTATAAAAGTTTTTGAAGAAATTCTTTTTCAAAATGGAGGGGTTGGCTTATATGCATGTCAGCTAACAATATAAATAAATAATGAACTTTTTTGCACCCCCCTTTTTATTGGGTGTACAAATAAGTTTACATCATTTGCAAATAGATGGCGTAACTAGCACAGATTTCATGTAATTGTGAAGGACAACACATGTATAAGAAAGTTCTTGCAACAAGCTTTGATAATTAGTGGAGGACAGTTCGTTGCAGTGTGAACATCATTGTTTGTCAGTGCATTGAAAATGTCAAATTTTGTGCCAAAAAAAAAAAAAAAAAAAAAAACAGCATATGTGAGAGGTTTTGCTGCATTACTTCTTTTTAAAGAAAACCACTGCCAAAAGCCACCGTTTGCTTGTGGAAGCTTATGGTGAACATGCTCTAACTGAAAGCACATGTAGACAGTGGTTCTGACAATTCAAAGGGAATGATTTCGACGTGGAAGACAAAGAACGTGAAGGTGCACCAAAAAATTTGAAGATGCTGCTTTGGAAGCATTACTGGACGAAGATCCGTGCCAAACAGAAACAGAGTTAGCAATGGCATTACGTGTTACCCAACAATGCATTTCTCAACGTCTACATGCAATGAGAATGGTTCAAAAGCAAGGAAATTGAGTCCCACATGAATTGAGAGAAATAGACATTGCAAAACGCATAACCATATGTAAATTGCTCCTGCTAAGACACAAGAGAAACTCATTTTTGCATTGAATTGTTACGGGATACGGAAAATGGATTCACTATGATACTCCGAAACGACCAAAAGCATGGGTGCGTCCAGGTACACCAGGTCCATCAACGCCAAAGCAGAATATTCATGGCAGTAAGGTTATGCTGTGTATCTGGTGGGATCAGAAAGGTGTGGCATACTATGAGATGCTGCAACTGCGCCAGAGCATCAACGCTGAATATTATCAACAACAACTAATCAATTTGAGCTGTGCATTGAAAGCGAAACATCCGGAATATGCGAAAAGACATGACAAGGTTGTTCTCCAGCGTGACAATGCCAGACCTCTTGTCGCGATACGAGTCAAGGAAACTGTAGAAGCGCTTGGCTGGGATGTGTTACCCCATCCGCCGTATTCACCAGACATCACACCATCAGATTATCATTTGTTTCGATCCCTGCAGAGTGCCCTTTCTGGAGAGTGGTTCCATTCTTATAAGGAAATCCAAAATTGGCTTGATAACCGAATTGCTTCCGAACAACCTGACTTCTTCTATTACGGAATTCACTTATTTTCTGAAAAGTTGGGGAAGGTTGTATGTTGCAAAGGTAAATATTTTGAATAAAATAATCGCTATCTGTCTATAACAAACTATTACCTTTTTTCGACAGAAAAACGATGTAAACTTATTTGTACATCCAATATGTTAACATCTTTTTCTAGTTCCAACATTTTACATATCTGCATACTGAAAAAAATGTGGTTGCTAGACCTGCAAAGTAATTTTTTTTTGTTGCAAAATAAAACCTTTTTAGCAGTGTCATGAAAAATAACACTCATAGTTTATCTGAAAATGATTAACTTACCCAATAATAATACATTGTCCTTAATGGCTATATACTTCTTTTATTATGCTTGGAAATAATTTTCAGTTGTCATTTGCTCATTTTTCTGCTTTTTAAACTGACGCACAGTGGGGCTTTGATTCAGGTTTTCCCTTCCCACTTTGACAAGCAAGTGGCTTTGATTTGTTTTTATAGAAGGAGTTGACATCTTCAATTTCTAATTTTTGAATCGTCTTCTCTTTCAGAGCTGCTGTACTCTTATCTGCAGCTTGTTCATCGAAGGACTTATTTGGCTGTTCATCTGGCAGTTTAGATCGTTATTTGGCTGTTAATCTGGTGGTTTAGATCATTATTTAGCTATTCATCTGGCAGTTTAGATCGTTATTTGGCTGTTCATCTGGCGGTTTAGATCGTTTTTGTTTTCTGCTTTGATGAGACATGATGCTCTTTGATTTATTCTTATACTTACTATTTGTTGCATTTGAATTTTTTTTTTTTTTTTTTTTTTTTTAGCCTTTCTCACTTCTGTTCAGTAGCAGAAGAAACATCTGAAATACTTTGCCTCGTGAATTTCCATATTTGGTGTTGCAACAGCGTGCATACCTGCCAACATTTCATGTTCATCAAGAGCACATGATGATCACCTTCCAAGCGCCTACTCGCGAATCCGATATGGTGTTATATTATCGGTCTTACCAAATTTAAAATGTGACATTCTCAGGATAGCTACTAAAATAAACAACCATTGAAAACATCTTTAGAAAGTTTTTTTATATATAAAATGTATATTTTTCCTTATTATCTTAGTAATACACATTCATCATATCTGAGAATATGTGGTTGCAAATAAATATAAAAACTGAAGTGTTTGGACAAAAAATAAGATACATTAAGAAACAAAATTACTTTTCTTCAAAAATAAATATGTTGATTGTTTTGCTTTGCGTAAGTCAGTATCGGATAGATCTGCATTAAAAGCAAGCCTGATCAGCACAAGCTTTGCATTTTTCAGTTATTAAAGATTCCAAAGTTGAAACACTTAAACTGGATCGAAAGTCAGTTAGATTCTTCTTAAATGTAAATGGATATTAATATATATTAGATTCTTCTTAACCATGCTAAACACTTGTTCACATGTGGCATTGCTGTGAGGTATAAGGAGAATTGTGGCCATTAATTTTGGTAAAATAGTGTACTTAAAGGACCCATTATGATCTTTAATGCACAATACTAAATTCCAAGCTACGTCAACTCTGTCGGCAGGTAAGATTTCTTCTGTCAAAGGATCACTTTGGAATTTGGCAAACTGTTCTTCAACCAAATCTTTTTCTGTATCAGAAAAAGAAAAGTTTAAAAAGAAATCAACTAATGAGAATTTAGTTTCGTGGCACAAAGCAATGTCAGCAACCTCACAATGATGATACAGCTCATTTTGCATAGGAAACTTCTTCTTCATGTACACACATGCCTTACTATAGTAATGTCTAACAGAGGAATAAAAATTGTGCAAATCTGTTTGTGACAAATTTGAATTTTTGATACACTGTCTTGTTTTTCCACCAATAACAAGGTCATCTTCTTTCTGGATCTTTTCACGTGAAAAGTCCACGTCAAATACAGAAGCTTCAGCAGTCGCAGCAGAAGGCTTAATAAATCTTGACTCTAATTCATTAAATAATGATGTCAGCTCTCTTTGAAATCTGTGAATCATGGGTGCATCATGGTGTTTACTTTGGTGAACCGTGGCATGGTTGATTGTAAAAAAAAGCAGATAAAGTTTCATCTTTGGTGCTTCAAAAATTTCTTTTAATTTCAAAAATACTGAAGAATCGCCCTTTTCTTCCTCACAAAAAACTGTACTAATGCACCCCACTGCTCCAAATATCTTTCAACAACGCTGCCCATTGACAGCCAACTTGTTGAGCTGTACTTAGTAATTTTATGTGCTTCTAATTCACAAACCTGTTGGCAAAATTTTAAAAGTTCAAGCCTTTTAGTACTTTTTTTCGCATAGAAGTAAACATCAACAAAGAAATCTTCCACATTAACCTCTAGTAATTCTTTTGAAGCATGATTTGCCACTAAGTGAATCAAATGGCATGCACAACCATGTATTATAGCATTAGGATTTTTTTCTTAATAAGTTAAATGCACTGACACCTTTATGAATTCCCAGCATTACTGATATATTATTAGCACCAAATGCCACACAATTTGTCCATGGAACCTCATATTTTGAAAGTTCCGTGTTTAATAGCTTAAGAATAATTTCACCGGTAGAATTACCATTTAGCTTTGGAAGCAATAATAAACAGGTAACAATCGTACCTTAATGAAGAATCAAAATAGGTCACAACAATTGGAAATAGTTTCTCATCTACAACAGAATTGCTGCCATCAGTTGCCAGTGAAAACTTGTTTGCCTTCAATATTTTGGCAATCTCATGGTTCTGTTGATGAAGCAAAGGATTTTATTATCGCTGCTCTCTTCGTGCGAGCACATCCATATTTTGAAGCAATCCCCGAGTCCGGGAACATCTTTTTGAACAACAGACCGGCATGGTCTGATACCGACAATGAGCAGCTATGTTCAATTAAAAATTTGGTAAACAGAGCCTCTGCCCGAATAACTTTTAAGTCGTTGCTGCAGGGTAACGTGGATGTTAGGCTTCGGTTTGAGTTTTATGTCGCTACATTTCCAAGATGGCGTGCACCTTCCATGTGCTGCTTTCAATACTTTTTACCTCCATGAACAATCGAAAAACCTGAAGAGCAAATACTGCAAAAAACACGATTGTGTGATTTATGCGATTTTTTTCAGCACCGGCCATGCTGTTTCATATTCTTTTTTAAAAACTTGGGAATGCCCTTGTTTTGCCATTGTGAAAAATCGAACACTCCATTAATACACTTCCACAATTAAATCGCAAAGCAGCGTGCATTAGCGTAGCTCTCTCTGCTTGGGGAATTCCCGCGTCTCGGCAGCCGACCTGAACAAGGGGTGAAAATCCAATGCACTTCATTGGTCAACGCGATTCAGTTCCCCCCTATAGTCCCCCTCCTCCCCAAAGTGGTGATCTTCACACCTCTCTCTGTGCTCACAACATCCAAGCTGTTAAAACCCAGGACCAAAACTTGCCGACTACTCATCTAACTTCCGTTGGCAAAAAACTGGAGATCTACTTTTGTGTTTGTACAGAAGAGTAGATCTGGAGATCTACTCTTCTGTCCAAGCACAAAAGTAGATCTCTGAATTTTATATTTGGTGTGAGGGAATCCTATGCGAAACAATGAAGAAATTGTCAGCATATGCTTTAAAAACAGTGAAAAAATTGAACTATATTGTGTAGCATAGCACTACAAAATGGATAGCTCTCCTGGCAACATCAAATAGGTTCCACCTGTACTCTTCCGCCTGTGAATTGGCCGCCACAACGAACCTTCATTTCAACGGAGCAACGCTTGATCAGATGTTGTTGCCGCAGCTTCTGTTCACAGCGTCGCACTTGCACATAAATATTACGGTAAAAAACTTTAAAATGCACTATAAAGATTAAAAAATTTCACCATCTGTACTTTTAGTGCAGTATATTTCTGGCCACAGTCATTGTTTGAGGAAAAATGGGTAATGAAATAAAAATTTAGTTTTTTCTGGAGAAAATCCCAAACTACGCTGAGTGGCTACATACATCCAGGAACAATCCGGATATTCCGGAGCAGTTGGCAGGTCTGGCAGCAGTGGCGGCCTTAGCAATTTTTCTAGGTGGTGCGAGATCTCCGCACCTATTAGGATGACTAATATTTTGCTTAGGGAAAATTTTTTTTTTTTTCTTAGGTAAGTGTTTTATTAAAAAAAAAGAAAAAGATTATTTACGATTATTACACGGGCACCTTTCTCGCCTTAACACCAGCAAATTTATTAATTAAATCAGAATAATTTATTACCTGGGCAATGTCATTTCTGATGGACAAAATTGCTAGATCCGATAGCCTTTATTGACACATAGTGGAGCGTAGATAAGTTTTAATGAGTTTCAATTTATTGAAACTATGTTCACCTTTAGCTGAATTTTATATTTGGTGTGACAGGTATAGTTAGCAGGACCCGGAGAGCAGTCCATACATTCGGGAAAATATCCTGCCAACTATGTTCTTTAATAAGTTGAAGAATTTTTAATGGTTCTGCTGAATCGAATTCTTTTAATAATGGGTTAAGGCTTAAAAGTTCATCAACTAGTTCAGAACCAGAAAGGTCACATTTTTCACGATCCGTCAAACTTATTTGTAAATCCGCACACACTTTTTCCAATTTGGATTTTTCAGGAATTGTTTTGATGTTGTATAAAAATGATCATGTGTCATTGAATTTTGATAGTTGTTCAAATCGAGTGACCAGTGCATTTTCAATTGTGTCGATCGTAGGATAAAAGACGCTCATTTTAAACAATTCTTCAGGATCTGTTGGTGTCTCATCTCTTGCCTTGTACTCGAATAACCTCACCTTTCTTCGGGATCGGACTGCTTTAAAAACTGGCTCTATTGCAGCCTGCACAGCTATTTTCTGGGCTGTTATTAAAGCAAGTGAGTAACTTCTCCTGAACTCTTTTACAAATTCTGAGCAATTCTTTAGCAATTGTGATGCATTTGGTAGATCCATAGTTTCAGACTGCATAGCCTTACTCACAATGTTAACTTGAAACATTGTCATACCAAGCCACCATCGTAAGTAAGAATTCAAACTGCTCCATGTGCTGAATTTGTGACTAGGCTTCTGATGCTGCGACTGAGTCTTTCGCTTTCTTCGTGGAGTTCCAGAAGGGCATCACGAACAGAAGAGTAGTGATACCGAACTGCAGCAAGGCTAGAAACCCTATTCTCCCAACGGGTTTCGCAAACTTTTTCAGTGACAGTCCATCTACGTGCTTGGATATTATGACCCATCGCTTCGGTGATCCAGAGAATAAAACAAACAGTCTTTGGAGGACCACAAACAACAAAACCGATTTAACTGATGTTTTCGCGGCATTTGCTATGACCAAATTTAAGCTATGACAACCACACAGATTAAAAAATGCTCGAGAATATTGGTCCCGAATTCTTCTTTGCATGCCTTTGTTTATTCCTACCATATTTGTGCCATTATCGTAGACTTGGCCTTGACAATCGTTCATGTTCAAATCAAACTGTTGCACAATTTCATCAAGAAAAAGGTCAGTAAGTCCTTCGCCCGAGGAGTCGCTTACTGGCTTGTAAGCAATAAAACACTCTCGCACTTTGACTTCATCTTTAGTGTCAACAAAACGCAATGTGAATGATAATTGCTCGATGTGACTCACATCAGGAGTACAGTCCAGTATGATAGAGAAGTATTTGACTGTCTTTATCATAGATAAAATTTTATTTCGAAGCTCGCCTCCAAATAAGCTGATTAACTCCTTTTGAATGTGTTTGCTAAAATAGTGGACATTGGTCTCCTTATTTACAATGCGCAGAAGGTGTGCCACCAGTACTGCGTCAAATTTTCCTAACAGTTGAACCAAACCTAGAAAGTTGCCATTATTAGGGGTATACAAGGTTTCAGAGCCAGAACTTCCTCTGAATGATAGATTATTGCCTGCTAAGAAGAAAACTATAGACATCATCCGTTCGAGTACAGCGGCCCACCGTGACTTCTCTCTTCAATCTGTTTTTGCAACCTCTTATCTATTTCGCTGAATTGCTTCAGTCGTTTCGACGCTTCTATCCAACTGCTCATAGCAAGCCGATGACCTGGAGATGTTTCATGACTTTTGAGGCGTGCTGATAAGTGGTTCCAGTCGTCAAATCCTTCTTTTCCCAAACTGGAGTGGGGGCTCCCGCAGAACAAATAACAGCAAAAACAATACACTATTCGCAGATTTGGAGTAAACAAGCCATCTTCTTTCAAAAGTTTCCCCATTTGGCATTACTCTTTGAAAGTGTATATTGGAAAAGTGCCGTCCATAATTATTTCTTGGATAGTTTTTGGTGCTCATTTTGTGACTCATAGGTCCTCGAATGATGATTTCATCTCTTGTGGCAGAGTCTATGAGCGGCCATTTAGAAATGTCGTCGTACTGTGTATCTTGCACAGTGCTGGCAATGGTACATTTTGCGTTGATATTTGTTTCTCTGTAGATTTGCCCTTTTCAGTAGCATTTTGAGCTTGAAATGATGGTCCAGGAATAGCTAGTTCTTCTTGTTTATGGTGCTCTCCATTTTCACGAACGTCGACTGAAGAACTTTTATAAATTTGGTATCGTCTTCTTCTGTTTCATGTTGAACCAGTTCGGATGATGATTCAGAGAATTTTTCAACCCTGAAATATTTGGTGAGTAAGTTAGCGCCCTTTTCAATTTTGCATTGTTTTTTAGTTTTCTTTTTTAGGTTTGGAGTGCCTGATAGTTTTTTTTAGAGGTTGCGACATTTTTCTGTGGAAGATAAAAATCACTTAATTACATTCAACGTTTTATTCTAAAAATAATGTTTAGATCCAGAGTTTTCTATTGTGTTCTATGATATTCTATGACTTTCCAGAATATTTCAGAGTTTTTGAAAGTGTTCTAAATAGCTGAAAGGCACCACAGGAATCACTACAAACTGTTAGCAGCAGCAAACGCAGCAAAGAAGTTTATTAATTTGTTAATTTCGTATCACTCAAGCAAATACATAAAATCTGTTTTGATTAAAAAAGAAGTTTAAGCACTATCTACCTAATACAATTCAGCAAACACATAATGTAAATAACTACGACACACTCACACAAACAGGTACATGAATTATGAATTTCAATGAACGGAAGTAAACGTATGACGAGCTCGCACGTACATCCCCAGTCGTTGCACTTCCAAACTCGACCGTGGGCGGCGTTGGGGTCGGCCGGAGAGTACTAGCATCTATCAAGGTTATAACTGCAGGACGAACTGTCTTTGTCGATTACGCAACTTGCTCTGAATTTGGGAGCACTGGAGCCAGAGAGATGGCATGCACACGTGATGAGGATTTATTTGTGAGGTGCTCGAGCAAAGAATATATAAGCTTCGTGTGAAGGTGAACTCCCGTTGCGATAATGTAAAACCGGTCCTAAGATACCAGCGAGCAGTGTGCTCTACCGGAAAACAAACATTCAGGAGCAAATGAGTTGCTCAGATTGTTCAAAACCTGCGCACGGATGTTTAAATTTTTGTTGATTTTGGTGCCCCCTCTAAGATGGCGCCCGGTTCGCTTGCACCGCCCTAGGGCTGCCCCTGCCTGGCAGCATAGGCTTTGGTTTTCAAAGTTGACTGATACTCAGTCCAGCTGTTCATGTTCTACTGCAGACATGTTTCTAAAGACTCAGTAATAGGGTCAATAGCACTAAATTGGTGAAAAGTTTTTTTTTTTTTTTTTTGCTGAAAGATAATACTTGTCTGAGAAACATCTAAACTGGCAGCATTAAGTCTTGTTCTACTGTTTGATAACATTTTCCATAAAGCTGAAGGCACTTTCAACAGCACGACCAAAACAGGAAAGTAGGTATTTAACAAGTTTGCCCAGTACTAAATAACTTTTTGTTCCACAGTTTGAAATTTCTGAGATGGTAGCCCAATAGTTATAAATTTGTTTTGGATTTTTGAATAGTCTCACTACTGTCATGACTAACAGAAAAAGCAATAGCATCTGTAATTTTCTCATCAAATTGGATTGGCTCTACCTTATTTCACTATCAAAATTATGACACTCCTCATCTGTTAAAATTGTATTATCATCTGCCAGTTTTAACAATGTGATGAGTATAGTCAGGTTTCACCTCATATGAGACAGTCTAATAAGAACTGGATTAGCTAAAGAAAGTTTTTTTTTCTGTAACATGCACTTTGCTCAACATGTATAAGCTTCCTTTAAAACTTTTATGTCACAAACTGCAGCATATTTTTGAGGTGTAGCTGGAAATAAATTTGGAAGCTTCTGATCCAACAAATAGTAGCTTTGCAGGCAAATGGTGTTCTATATTTGTGACATTGAATGCCAGAAGTGTTGTGTATGATATGCTGACTGCAGTGATTATCTCGTGCTTTATGAAAAATAACTACTTTACTATATGATACATGTGGGCATGCAGTTCATGAATAAGAGGCTTCCTGTTCTGAAATAATTTGATGTACTCATTAAAAGGAGAAGCACAGCTTATATATAGCCATATGAAGTAATGTTTTCTTTTGCATGACAAAAATACAAGGTATTATTTCCAGGATGGCCGAGCTACGTACTCTTTAAGCATCCAGAACCATCAGAACTTTTGACACCAATTATTTTATTGAATGTAAATCTGGGCTGGGAACGTATCTCTGGATTAGAGCATCGCTCCTTATTTCAGGCAATCCCGCAGCCAACTCTTAACATGCAGAAAAGGGATGCAAACTCTATTTACAGCATTTATTTAGAAAACTAGTGGCGATTTTTGTATGTGGATGGCTATTTACAAGGATGAAGGGCGTTCTATGCACCCATCAGTTATTAAAGTTTTTCCTGCCCAGGAATAAGTGAAAGTCGTACTTACATTCTGTCAGCGGGGGGTGGGGGGGGGATGTTATTATCTAAATGAAGAAAAATGAATTAAGCATACATTATTCACAGAAAGAGCTCAGCATAATAATTAACAGTGTCCGTAGAAACACTCTTTCGTAATCACATAGGTAGTGAAGTACTCTTTCTCGGGTGATTGCACTTACATATGCTATGTGCACAGTGATAGAGCATCGACAGCACCCAGGCAGCCGTTTCCAAAACAATAGGACATCTGAATAAACATTTGTTGTGGAATATATTATGATATACCACTAGTAAATACGTGCTGAAATGTAAAAGTATTATTTGCATTACCTGAAGAAAATGCTTTAAGAAACTATGCACGTGGAAAGGCAGGAGTACTTAAAAGACATTATGAGTTCGGAGACAGTCCCATGTCCCATCCAGAGTAAAAACAACAGTCATGAAAGTACTAGTTTACAAAATGTACTGTCTTGAAACCATATGCAATGTGGAAATCTTCGTAGATGGTATTTCACGTATAACAAGTAAACCATTCACTGAGGCATGGGTTAAAAAGGGTGGCTAGCTGAAATTTGCTAGTATGTAGAAACTGTCATATGGTGGAAAGTGCTAGAAGTCTCGAGGTGATTTACAACTGCTTACAGTTTCTTCACAGAGTTATCAATGCTCTTTTTGTCCATCGTAAATCTCTGCTGGTGCTGTCTTCCTTTCTCACCCTTGGCCAAAGTACAACAGACTGATAGTATTGCACTTTTTCACACTCCCCTTTCAATCCAAAGTGCCAGCGTGTTTACTAATCTCGTAAATCTGTCCTGTCTGTGACCACCCAAACTGAAGGAATGCGCCACCTAAAGGAGGCGTCTTGTCTGCATGCCAGATAAAGCATTCTGCTTCACTCTTAGCACCCAAAAATCCACAACAGTATAATCCTTTGTTTCCTTTTCCCCATCCACAGTAAGGGCTTTCATTTTTAAGGCTACACTGGTTTTTAGCTATATGGAAAATGCTGGATGCACTAATTTTTCGATTTGCATAAACTTATCAGTATCAACTGTTAACATATCTTTCTCTCTATGTTCAATTTAAGAAAAACAAAATACTATCAGTGCATCCCACAACAATTTAACAGGTTTTATAGCTAGAAGAACATATAGCCATCTGTGGCATAATCAGGAAAGTGGTGCTAATTGTTTGATGTTAATATCACAGATTTCAAACTGTAGTCTACTCTTTTAATTGCTTCCCAAATTTAAACTAATTGTCATTACATAGTGTCTCAATGTAATGGTTGAAAGTGGAAGTAAACCTTTTGACACAATTATTCATTGTATGACAATTATTGCCATCAATGTTAAGGATGTGAAGATCTTTGTGTAGAAACTCAACAGTGTTTCTACACCATTTTTTTTCCCATGCATTACTTTACAGAAATCCATCAATATACTAATTAAATTCGACAAGGGAATTTCACTGCAGTCAATTACAGTCACAGCATAAATTCTTCGGGCACTACGTGCTTTTAGCTGAACTCGTGCTAAGAGATTTAAAACCACTTCATTCATCTCAGTATGGAAATACTGCACCAGTAGGGTGAGGATGCTTTCTGCAGCATTTTTGAGGTGCTTTCACCTATATTTAATATTAAAAAAATTATTGCATCTCAGAGTTTTAATAAGCTGATCTTTTAATGTTTTTGGCAAACCATACTTGATTTCATCTGCTACAGTAGTTCTATCCATTGACATATAGAGGCTAATGCTTTGTGATCTCTTCCCCGCGCAAATTCAATTAATTTATGACTAAGAGCATACGAAAGATCGTTTACGGCGAAGAAAGAATGAACAATTGCCTCAGCTCTGCTGTTATATCCAAAGGTCTGTCATTTGCTGCAGAAGTTTTTGCAGAGCAATACGAAAACAGATTAACTGTATACACAAGTGTATGCAACTGATCCTTTTGAGATTTTATGCTTTGTGGTGTGACTATGCCTCAATAGTTCATTAAAACCTTCATATCAAACAAGTTCGTCACAATAGACGCAGAGTGCTCTCCTGCGAAATCAAGATTTTTACACCACATGCCAATTTGATCCTTATTATCTACAATTTGTTGCAACCAGTTGCATCAGAACTTGTTTTTAATATCCTTATCAAGAAACTCGATAGTTTCAGAATCTACATCTTTTTCACACAGAAATTAGAAATTTTTTTTTTTTTTTTGATTGGAGGTTTAACGAACACAGTGAGCAACTCAATGGGCTATAAGCATTCGCCCGTCCCTAATTTAGGGTCACTGGTTCCAGGGAAGGGAAAGAGCCAGTGCCGTAAGACAAACACAACATCCATGCCTCACCGGGAAATGATCAGAGGCCATCGCTTAGACCACTGCACCACCGGGGCGGCATTAGAAATTTCATTGTTGTAATCATAAAATTACGCGAGTGATGCTTCAAGTTTCAACAGCATGCAAAACATTTGTAAAAGTGATTTGCATTTTGCTGTGTATAACTGACTAACAAATTTCTTCCCTGTCATCTTTAGCTATGATATAAAGATGCTTCAGCTACCTGTATCCATTTGATTCCTGCAACAACACACATTGATGGAATTAAAAGAGAAAAAAAATCTAGCAAAATATGTGAACATCAAGCAGGCAAGCAAAAAAATTAAAAAAAAACCTATGCAGGGTGCCTTCACCATACTTTATGGCCTCTGTGTGGTCACGTGGGAGCTGTAGAATCATAGAATCAAGGCGAACAGAAGTCACATGCTTTGTGTGGCCAATAAGGTGATTTATCTACAGAGAGCCAAGTAAAGCAGCCTCAACTGAGTGAATACTGTAAGCAAACGCTGTGGGAAAGAAGAGCACATGCGAAAACATCATGCTGTGAAACATCTATAACGCCCGCAAAGGCCATTTCTCCATCATCACCCGCAGCTGTCACGGCCTTTCACTCAAAAAAAAAAAAAAAAAGTTAAATACAGTATTGAACTGATTATACGGACAGGTCTGGGCCAGCATCAGTCCGATTTCCAGTTTTTAGAATCATTGAAAAAAAAAAAAAAAAAATCGCTCCCCAAGTCCCCACCACCGTTATTTCTCTGATAAAAAGCTGTGTGGTTCAAGTAAATATGCAGCGGATTCTGCCCCCGCTTCCGATCGCGCATTGTATAACAAGGATGAACTCACGAAACTGTAAACAAGTTTTAAGAAAAAGAAAAAAAAAGTCTAAACAATAAAAACACTAAAAAAAAAAAAAAGAGCCTACATTAAAAAATATGTATTTAGCCAATTTTTTTTTACTGACATTTCTAGAATGTTATTCATTTTATCTTTAATGAGTGAGATTTGCAAACATATCTTTTAATTTTATTGCTTCATATGTTTTGGCTGTTCTGTTAGCAACACTTATTTTATAAACAGACATGATGTGCTGTTCTGTTAAAAACTTCTTTTGTTCCATCCCTCGTATCAATTTTTCAGTAAGATGTACACACCTTTCAATGGAAATATTTTGATCGTTGTCACTTTCATCACTTGACCCGATTATTGTCCTCTTCATGATCATTTGAATTATCTCACCATCAGTGAGTTTCAAAGCAACTGGTGCATCGTTGTTGATGTTCACACATTCTTCTACGTCCTCTTTGTCGAAGAGCCTTGCTTCTTCACACGGCAATCCTTTTGTGTAACACAAATTCTGTAGGATTACCTTTTCCTGCAAAATGCGGAAGTCTTGTTTGACCTCTTCTTTGTCGAGTACAATTGATTGTAGATGGCCAAAGATTGTGCCAGGTATTCATCAAGGTGTCTTGAAATACTGAATCTCAGTAACTTGCAATATTCAAAAGGGCATCTCTCTAACATTGAATTCTTTTTGAAACTGTTTTATACCATTCAGTTATTGCATGCATTCAATAACTTTTGAATAAAAGCTGATTTGTAGCAGCATTTTAATGAGTGCAATATGCCCTGATCCATTGGTCGAAGAAATGAGGTGCAGTTAGGTGGTAAGTAGGCAACACATATGTTACCCTTCATGAGAAGCTTTGCTTCAGGATGTGCTGAGCAGTTATACAAAGATAGTAAAATTTTGCAGTCATCAGGCAAACCAACAGACTACAATGCACCCTGGCTTCAGGTACAAAATGGTTTTGGAACCAATCCATGCAAAATTCTCTTGTGATCCAGGCCTGTTT
Source organism: Macrothele yani (assembly GCA_039090855.1). Classification (NCBI taxonomy): domain Eukaryota; kingdom Metazoa; phylum Arthropoda; class Arachnida; order Araneae; family Macrothelidae; genus Macrothele; species Macrothele yani. The sequence continues at coordinate 195,091,741 of CM076990.1, forward strand.
ATTTGCCTTGTAAATCGCAGGAAAAACTTTAACACCTTTAAAGCACCTGGGCCTAGCACTCTTTCCAATCGCCAACAATTTGCATTTGTGAGTTCCTGCTGCGTTGGCACATGTAAGAACTGCAAGTTGTTGTTTTGAGTCCTTTACACCTGAGGGTGCCATCTCTTCTGGTGTAACAAATGTTTTCCTCAGGATGTATCTCCAAAATAGGGAAGTTTCGTCCACATTATAGACCTGTTCTGGTGAAACTTTTCATTCAAAATCATATCTGCAAATTCTTCCTCAAAAGTCTCTGCACTTGCGTGAACAGCAGATGCTTTTTCGCTGCAAATATTCAGAAGTCGTAAACCCTGACGCTTCTTAAATTTATTGAACCAGCCCACTGAATAATCACAAGATGTTTGAAGTGAGAGTTCCTCGTGAAAAACTCTGCTCTGGGCCATGATTATGGAGCGTCCAGAGGGTACCCTTTCGCTATGCCACTGCCTTATCCATTACATTAAAACCTTGTCTACATCCACATTCTTTGATTGATGTAAAGTTTTTCACTGACTCATTAGACTAGGCACATCACTGTCTACAAAAAACTTTAATATTGATGCCTTTTGTTTTATGAGGTTGTAAATTGTGGATTTTCCAATTCCATATTCTTCGATCAATCTCTTTACTGATGTACCGCTGTTCAGCTTTTCCAGTAGTTTGACCTTTTTCTGGATGCTTAAAGATAGATGTTTCCTCTTGCATCCACCCACATCCTAATCTCCTGGCCTTTTTGACATTACATGTGAGATTTTTGCAGCACTGCGAAATAAACATGAACCACACGAGCACCGACCACTGAAACAATAAAGTGATTGACCTAATTTTCCGAAATTAAGTGGGTCTCTGTACTTTTTCTTCCTCTCTTCATGCAGGGGAGTCGCAAGTATTCCCGACCAGCCTATGACATTACACCGGTGATCAATGAATAGTGTGGTGAAGATTTTTTTTTGGCTCTCTTCCAAAAGCAGATTCACGGAGGTCAGCAGCACAAGGGAGAATGGGGCATCATTAGCTGAAAAGCGAAACACTTATCTTTTCTCTTGAGGAAACCAGACTTTGACGTGCGTGCTGACGGACAATAATGCCTCCATTATTCTGGAAAGAGGCTTTGGGTTTCTGCTGACTGTTAGTTTGGGGGAAAGATAGGGAGGTAGGAGTTTGAAGTTGGATGCCCCAAATGGTGGGAAATGGAAATATATGTTGAATTGTTCTAGAATGCTGTTTTGAATACGTATATGTACATATGATGGGGAGATAAAAAGGGATGGACAGTCACAGCTTGGGATGACTGAAATACGAGGCTGAGCTTCGGCATGGAACACCTGGACCTCGACGTCAAGAAATATCGCAAAAATTCCAATTATACAAAAAGTTCCAATTTTCAGAATTCTGGATAATTGGTTAGATACTGTATGTATTTTTTCAGTCAGTGGCAGAAATGAAAAATCTGTATACCGTGTATACTCACGTATAATTCGACCCCCCCCTCAGAGTAAAGAAATTGTAAAAATCAAAAACTTGCGTGTAAGTCTATCCCGGAATGAGAAAAACATTTTTTTTCAATGAATTTATTCAAAAACACTTGAAAACGAAAAAATAAATAAATTATATATATAATAATACATTTAATTTGCATACCCAAAAACTTCATCGGAACCCTTCAAAATCAGATTCAGAGTCAGACTCGCCAAACAGTTCAAAAAAGTCTTTCTCCGTCATCGGCGTGTCATCGTAAACATCAGTATTCCCATCTGTGCCTGTGTCATAAGAATCACTGTTGTTGTCACTCATAAAAATCTCATCATCCTCTGTGCCATCAAGTTTGTTACTAATGCAACATTTCTTGAATGATTTCACTACCATTTCCACAGGTATCACATCCTTGACCCATCGCGCAATTAAAACGATATCCGGCTTCTTTAGATTTCTGCCCTTGGTTTCAGTCTGCAAATCAGAACTTATCCAATCTGCCCAATACCTCCGCACATTGTCCTTGAAGGGCTCATTAAGGCAGACATCTAGTAATTGAAGAACAGATGTCAAACCACCTGGGTTGACAGCAAGGGTTTTTTTTTAATTTTCTGAATTTTTTTTTACTTCTGCACAACGGTGTGCAACAAACATATCCCACACCAAAAGGGAAGGTTTCTTCAAAAGTGCGTCTGGCCTTTTGTTCTACACGTCCTTTAACCAGTCAATTATTCCGGATTCGTTCATTCATCCTTTTTAGTGGGCACGAACGAGCACACCAGACGGAAAGACATCGCTTTTCGGCAAAGTTATGCGTTTGAAAATAATTACCAGAGGTTGCTTCTTGCCGTCGGCCAAACAGGAAAGAGCAACTGTGAAACTGCTTATTTTGTGGCCAATCGGTTTAATCAAGATATTTTTTTCGCCCTTTTGGTTCACCGTCTTATTTCCAGGAAGGTCGAAACACATGGCGGTTTCATCCATATTCCCTATTTGGGAAAGTTCAAAAGCAGTCTCTTTTCTCTTTTGAATTACATACTTTTGAAATTTCATTATCTTTGCTTCGAGGTCACGAGGTAACTTTTGATAATAAAACAAGGTTTTCGTGCCACAAAGACTACTCAGGGTAAGAAACTTGCTGTTAATGCACAATGTACAAACTTGCTGAATGGTTCCAGTTATAGGCAAACTTTAATAACTAGAAACACACACAAGTTAAAATATATTTACATGGTTAAAAAGACATAAGTACTTTCGTGCTCGCTACGAGCACATAATCAGATGAAAGACCAACTTGGAGTTCCAGAAACACATTTATATATAGGTGCCATTGCCAAACGTTCTCAAAGAATTAAGGAACACCAATATAGTGTAAAAAATGGCTCGTCATTGACTGCTTTAGCCAGGCTTTCTTCAGTTGGTACACGTTACCCATCTTGGACAGACTTCTCCATTCTTTCTACCTCTACAACGAGGGAAACAGTGCTCTTTACAGAGAGTCTGCACATTTTGCATCGAGTGGACACTTGTTGCAATGAAGAAGTACCCAGCTATATTTCCCAGGCCTGGAAAACTTTACTGTCCTCGATTCCTGTTTCTGCCTCTTACATCGCAGACTCTGTCCATCATTAATAGAACTCTATGGGCCTCTATTTCCTCATATTTCGTAAGAGCAAGTGAATGTTCTTGTATTTCTTTCCTCATTGAGAACGTTTGGCAACTGCACCCGTATATAAATGTGTTTCTGGAACTCCATCTTGGTCTTTCATCTGATGATGTGCTCGTAGTGAGCACGAAAGTACTCATGTCTTTTTAACCATGTAAATATATTTTAACTTGTGTGTGTGTTTTTAGTTTTTAAAGTTTGCCTATAACTGGAACCATTTAGCAAGTTTGTACATCGTGCATTAACAGCAAGTTTCTTACCCTGAGTAGGTAACTTTTGTGCAATTTTGGTGCGCTGGCATAGACGCAATCCTAGCTGTTCATGAACCTTGTGCACCAACCTGATGAGGCACTAAAAGTGTTATTTGTGGCTGCAAACTTTTCATCTTTTGCAAGCTTCATTGCTCGCAAACATACACCAGTTCGCGTAGCAATGTAACTATTTTGTCTGCAGCCCACAATCCAATCATTCAAGACACTTTCCAGCTCTGGAAAAGATGCCATTCCACGGCGCAGCACTTTTTGCGATTTTGGGATTTTCACCATAAGTCCGTTTTTTTAAACGCTAATCTCAAATCAGTTTTTCGTTAATGCCAAATTGCCGTGAAGCAGCACAGTTGTTAGTATTTTCTTCAAAAGAAACCCCTTTCAACTTAAATCCTGCGCTATAGGACATCTGCTTCTTTACACAATCCGTGCTAGCCATAATAGGAGAAGTGAGACAAAACACGTGTGATTAAGAACAAACAACACCTAACAATGGCTGCGTTAGGTCGTAGGTCAGCGCATTAAACTGGTATTCGGGAGGGCGGAACTTTCGATGCACGGCTACGACTGCACTGTGGATACGCAAAGCCAGGACTCCTTTCAAAGCACGGAGAAACTCAGAGGGTCGTGATTTCGTAATTACTACCGCATCAGTGTTCTTTTTTTTTTTTTTTCTTCGGAGGGTCGCGATTTCGTAATTTATACTGCATCGCCAATTTTTTTTTTGTTCTTTTTGGGATGGATTGTCATTTGCCTCATGGGAAGAACTTTTGGACTTGCGATTTTTTTAGGCTCCGCGTATAAGTCGAGCCCCTTACTTGAAGCTCCTTTTTTTGTCCCAAATTTCTCGACTTATATGCGAGTATATATGGCGCTCAGTTTCAGAAATTAAAAATCTGCATACCACTTCGAAATTCACAATGAGTAAAAATCTGAAACATCACCACTTGAAAATTCAGACCATAGTCAGACCTGGACACAAGTGGCAAGGTATAATGAGGTGTCATTTAATGGTTAGCTGGGATGATAATGCAAAGTAGTGATCTTTGGAAGTAATGCCATTGATGGTGCAGAAGATAATTTGGTTTATGATTCAGAGGACAAATTGATGTTTCTATGAAATGGGGGGGGGAGGAGAAATGGACAAAAACTATCTGGAAGCTCCAATACTGACACAAATAATTCATGTAAGCAAGGATTTTAAAAAGATAATTGTGGAAATTTGCATAATTTCATTTCACTAATATTTTTTTCTTTCCAAACTCCTTAAATTTAAGGTCGACTTAATACACAAGTTCTGTTGTTATTTTTTATCTTCTAACCAGTCCTTAGCTGTTGAACCAGCAGGGGTTGGCTTGTATGTGATTATATACAGAACTTTCTTTTACAAAATGTTAGTTATAAATAAATGTTATAAACATTTTGAAACAACAATAAGTTAACACTTAAACTGAAAAAGCTGTTTCTTAAAATCAGTAGTGGTTTGGTGATGCAGTTAGTGAAGAGGAAGTTACTGCTTGGAAAAGAATTTCCTTCCATCAAGATAATCTTCAAAAACTGGTATACATTCTTATAGCTGCCTGTTGCTGCTAAAATTTGAGCAAAGTTTTGTTTTCTGGCACTTTCTTTTGGTGTTCTTGAAATAATTTAGCACCTAATATTCGAATTTTCAGGTCATTATTTCAGTGGTTTCCACATCTTGTTTGTTCTCCCTTTCTGCTTTCTTTACATGTTCCATGCAGCAAACATGCCCTTAATTTCTTGTAGTGTTGCTGCATGGCCAGTTTCCTCCCTCATTTTCTCTGATATTGATTCCCTCTCATCAGGCACGTATCTAGAGAGGAGGACCTGGGGTTCCGGACCCTTCTCATCCAAAAAATGTTCAAATATGCATCTTATAGATACAGTAGCACAAATATTACTCATGAATAATTGCAAAACCAATGCATTTAAACATGAGCTTTTAAAAATCATTAAATTGATGTAAGTATTTGTGGTTCGATGTAGAGGTCTGCACTTACGATCAAGCTGGGTTCGGGTGCAAAGAAAGTGAAGCACAATGAACTGGGATGGAAGATGAAAAGTAGTTTAATGGGCTAGCTTTTTAACTACAGTAAACTCTTGATATTTTGCAGTTAATCAGAACGGGAAAAAATTTGAGATAGCCAAAGTTTGAGATATCGTGGAAAATTAAAAAAATAACAAAAAATATCGGAAAAAGAAACAGAAAATAATCTTTCGTTATGTTGGTTTAATGATGAAATTACCATGTATATAATATGCTGTACATGTAACTTATAGTATACAGTACCATAACTGAACTAACATAATAAATTGAAATTATACATATGTGCTGTGTCACTTAAAATAATCTGTAACATTGGCTTGGTGTTTAGATTTCAAATTGTTGTTCATAAATGCAATATAATTCAGTTGATGTAATAAACGATACATCTCTAATGGCACATTTTTGCGATTTTCAATATAGCGTTGAATAACAGAAAATGCACTGTTTACTTCTGTGTTTGTCGGCAATGTTTCTTGGTTTGTCGATGCTTCATCCTTGTCGTCCTCTGAGTCTTCATCTTGTCCTGTAACTTTTGTGACAATTTCCTCATCACTAGACTCTTTATTTATTATTAGTTCATCATTGACATTGGCATGTTCATAAAAACCTGTGATGCTCTCATTAAACATCCAGTAACTCCAGTTTACCTAAAATTTCCAAATTTTCTTCAATTTGGAACTCATTTTAATCAGTTACCAAACTGGGTGGAAAAAAAAATCCACATTTCCAGAAACAATGCTCAATAGTTGTCTATGAAATGTTGTTATTACAAGCGCTGAAAATCAACTGAACAGCATCTAAAAACAGAGATAGAAGACAAAGAGCTTTCACCATTGTCTGTGTCGTTAATAAGTTTCCTAACGAGTCTTTTCTTATAGTAAACTTTAAGATTGTGAATTATTTCTTGATCAACTAGCTGGAGTTTTGCTGTCGTATTTGGCAGAAAAATCCAAGTTGGAGAGATTTTAAATGTCTTACTTTAGGGTGTGCTGAGCAGTTGTCAACAAAGGGTAGCACTTACCTTTTATTTTAGGAAACATTAAGTCAAGGTTACACACATACTGTTCAAATAAAGTGCTAGTCATCTACACTTTTTTGTTCTTGTACTCCAAAGCTGTGATTTAACATTTCTGAAGCAACGAGGATTTTTTTACTTTCCTATAACAAGGAGAGGTAATGTTTCAAATCCATTAAAAGTGTTAGCCCCAACAAGGACATTAAGCATTCTTTGCTCATTTTTCTGCTGGAACAAGATTCTCCTTTAAACAACATTGTCTTGTTAGGAACACACTTATAGAATAATCCAGTTTAATCCAGGTTATAAACATCCAATGTACTGTAACCTGAATTTAATCTGAGTAGCGTTATTTCCTTCCATTCTACACTTACACTTTCAGGTATGTTCTTAGCTTTCCCAAATGAGCTTCTTAAGCTGATGCCATGCCGAGTTTGAATCACTTTAGTCAGCCATTACTGGCCATAAAATCTGAATGGCTAAGCATTTTTATGAAGTCTAAAGCTATTTCTTGAAGTAAGGGTGCCATTTATAAAAATTTTATTGTGAAAATTATGATAGTTTTCAAACCACTTTAACAGATCTTCTTCAACATCCGAAAAAACACAAACTTTCATTTTCTTGCGGTGCATATTAGTCCCAGCCTTCGTAAATCGCTCCCTGAAATATTTTCTTTAAACAATTAAACTTGTAATATGTTTTGTTTTTCTAAGAACTATTTATTTTAAGTTGCTAATTATCTGAGAAAACTCTTCTACTTCATTAGACAGTCACTTGTCACTTTTTCACTGTCACTATCGTGGTTACGGTTAACCTTGGTGGTTACTGTTATTTTCCACAAAATCTTGCCAGGTGTTAGGCAGTGACAAGCCTCTGCAGTCATTGATAATGGAATTTTGATTCTTCTCAATTTCTATTCCGTCTTTTAATTTTCTTTTTTGAAAGTTGCTTTGAAAACTGATGATTTTAAGGGAATTCCAGTCCATGTTGTGACCAGTTTCTCTAACATGCCTGTCTAAACCTGTTTTGTTGGAACAATTTTTTATAGCTGCTGCTTAAACAAAACAGATTTAGATAAAAAAAAAACAACAAAAAGCAAATTAGCCCCTTACTGATACCAAAACTGATCAACATAAAAGGTGACTAAGAGCCTTGATGGCAGGATGAAACAACACTTAAACATCAACAGAACTAAAGAACATTTACTATTACAAAAAAATTTGTGAATATTGGGGTAGAGTACATGTAAGAAAAAATGATCAAGTGTACATTGTATCTTGAGGACTTTTTTTATAATTTCTTTTGCAATTTACATAAATAATGTAGAAGGTGTAAATAACAATAAAAATAATTCTCCCCTCCCATTCAATTTATGTAAATAAGATGAAAGAAATGTGTGAAACTTTAACTGCTGTGTGTGTGTGTGATGACCTGTGAGTACAGCAACACATATATGATATGTGAAAAAAGGAGTCTGTAATATTACAGAGTGTACATATATAGACAAATCAAGTAGCTTGATGACAAAATATAAGTATTATCCTTTTTCCATGTGTAATTATTGGTTTTATTGGTTGGAAATGCAGTATTAAAGTGTTCATGATGTGAGTGATTAGTGATAATGCAGTATTTAAAAAAAATCTTTTGGTCTATAAGTTGTAGAAAAGTGCTACATAAGTACTGCAGTATCTTTAAGTTTTTCCATTTAAAATAATGGGAACTATATCTTTGAATGATTTCCCCCATGTGGATGTATATAATAATACATGGGTGCAAAATATCCTTTAAAATACGGTTTTAAAAGCAGTGAAAAGGCAGTGGCTATGTATGTGTTTTCTGCATAGGACAGTTGAATGAATTTGTGTTATATTTGTAACCAGTGGAAGCTCTGGATGATAAGATTCAACCATTAGTTACTACTTGTATTCTTGTCATTGTGCCTTGCATGTGTTCTGCTCTTGTCAATTTATTTTTATTATAATAAATGTAAACTCACATTCTGTGACTTTTTTGTTTGTTTGTTTTATAACTGAATTCAAAGTTCATACATCTTAAAAGCAAGAATGCAAACAATAAATAAAGGACTTTTTAAAGATTTGTCAAGCATATCTCATTTTTTTTTTTGTTTTCCAGAATTTATCCAAAATGCCAATTTTGTCTTTGAAAGTAACATAATTAATTGCAACTAGTTTTAAGAATTATGAACTGGCTGCAGTTAATAACACTACTTGAGTTACATTCTTTAAATGTGTGCACAGATAAAAAATGCATACATTGGACATAAAATTTCCTGTCAGTAATTAGGAGTGCAGAGAACGGGGTCGTATAATCCTAAAACTTAACATATACTGGTGCTCAAAGCAACAACCACATAAACCTATTAACCCCTGCCCCCAAATCACATGTAAATAGCACACAAGAAGCCAATTATGTAAAGCAGCAAATGCTGTAGCCAACAAATGAGCAACAGCACTATATGAAGCCATGGGATGGCAAATTTCCCTGTGCCATATGCAAGTGGATTCTATATACAGATCAAGGGAGTCTAATACATGGGCAGTCTTGGGGTTTGCACTGTCGGGAGCAGTGACAAGATATCATGTCTCGGAGAGTTTCTTTAGACGATTCATTGCAGTGGAGAGCTATAGGAAGATTAGGAATAAAAGCAGGACAGTCTCAAGCTTGAAGTGGCCAGAAGGTTAAATGTGGATTTGAGACAATTTCTGGACAATGAAAACATCTTGAGAAGACCTAGGCAAAGACATCAGAAAGCCATTAGTCACTTGACAAGACTGCTTTGTGGTGTTAACTGTTAGATGCAATCTAAACAACATGGTCCTCGAGCATATCCAAGAGAAGAGCTTGCTTCAAATGGTACTGTCAACATGCTCATTGGATCCAGCAAGAATGGACATGCATACTCTACAGAAGAGAGCAGATTCTGTTTGCAACCAGATTCTTGGAGAACTTTTATATGGTGAGAATGTGGACAGGGTGTCCACAAAGTCTCTACAACTTTTTACATTTATTATGGACACCCTGTACTATGTAAGTTCATGGTATTTGTTGTATAATATACTGTAAATATCAAAGTTTTAATTGACATCGTTTTTGGTATAGGCTCCTCACTGATGTAGCAAGTGCTGTTCTATGAAAATGTGGTCCCCACAACGGAGAGTGCAGTGCGTTGCTTGGTTCATTGAAACAAAATCTGATGCACAAACACAACTACATTTCTGGACTAAGTATGGGAAACCCCGCCATCTCGTCCTAGTATCCTCCAATGGCACCAGAAATTCATGGACAGTGGTCTATAAATTTCTGGTGACAGTACCTGCAGCGGTCCATGTTGGATCAAGATCGTAGTGGCCGCTCATGAACGTCGAATGAAAACATTGAACGTGTTCACGATTGCTTTTCACGAAGCCCAAAGAAGTCCATTCATTCCGCTGCCAGAGAACAATGAATGCCATGGTACACAGGGTGATGCATAGACATCTATGCTTATATGCATACAAAGTGCAACTGTTACAAGCACTTGAGATGAATGATAGACCGCGATGAAAAGAATTCGCAGTAATGATGCCGGATAGACTGAGGGAAGATCCCGAGTTTCTCACACGTTTGTTTTGTGGATGAGGCAACTTTTCGTGGCTTTGGGCAGTTAAACAGACACAATGTCAGGATTTGGAGGTCTGAAAATCCTCGTGTTTATGGAACTTGCGAGAGACAGTCTTAAAGTGAAGGTATGGTGCAGTGTTATGCGTAACAGAGTCCTTGGGCCATTTTTCTTCAGTGAGAAAACAGTGACAGCAGATGTTTTGCACGAGTATGTTGTGCCACAGTTGGAGGATCTTCTACCAAGCATGATATTTCAACAGGGCAGTGCGCCACCACATTGGGGACGGCAAGTTAGAGACTTTTTAAACACATTCCCTGGAAGGTAGATTGGACGGGATGGTCCAATTGCATGACCACTCCATTCCCCCAACGTCACACCTCTGGACTTTTTTGTATGGGGATATGTGAAGGATATCGTGTATTGGGCAAAGGTGCAGGACATTGATGACCTGAAATCGAGGATCAACAATGCCATTTCGACCATTACTGAGGACATGCTACAGTTCACATGGTTGGAACTGGAGTAGATGTTCTGCGTGCAACAAATGGTGCGCATATTGAGCTTTTGTAATGAGGAAGAAAAAACTTTAGTATTTGCTCTTATGTGCTCAACCACATTTGTCTACCTCATAAAGTGTATCTGTAATAAATGTGCAAAGTTGTAAAGAGACTTTGTGGACACCCTGTATATCAGACAATGAATGTTCAGGAATGGGACTGTAAGTGGTGGAAAAATGGTTTGTGTTGAAATCTGTATCAGTGGTGTTCACCCTTTCATGTAAGAAGCAAGAAAAGCTGTTGAGGTCTAATAGCTTCCTGATATCGAAATAAGATACTGGATCCTCATGTTCATCTTTTTAGAGGTTCAGTGGGTCTGGATTTTTCTGTTAATGGACAACAACACCTGACCTCATAGGGCTTTGTTTGTCAATGATTATCTTGAACCCAAAGATATTGCACATATGGACTGGCCAGTAGAGTCACCAGAGCTTAATCTGATTGAGCATGTTTGGGACACTTTAGGACGACAATACTGTTGCTAGCTCTCTTCCTTCTGTAGTTCTACAGGACTTATGGTGTGCTCTCCTGGAAGAATGGGACTTAATCCCACAGTCTCTTGTGGACACACTTCTTCAAAGCAGGTTCGGTGCTGTGAAGCTTGCAATGCTGTCTGCAGTCATGACATTCCGTATTGAAGACTGGTAATATATATATATATATTTTTTTGCTGATATATGTGATATTATTTCGTTGTTTTTTTCTCACAGTCCATAATTTGGGCACATTTTTATGCAACTTAGTTCTTTTGTGTGCACACAACATATATAAAGTTCCTTTCCTTATGTTTATTACTTTGTCAGTTACTCTGTTAATTAGGTTTTTGTGGTTATTGCTTTAATTTTGATCACCACATATTACCTCAACTGCTTTATTTATTAAAACATAAATTTATTATAATTTATTTGAGTATTTACTAATGCTAAAAATAGAATACAGCCTTATGTATAATAAGAAAATGAAGAGTGCCTATGAAAATGTCTTCTAACACTTAACTCTCTCTGATGGCTTGCTGGTTGTATGGAATTAGAGAAAAGTAGATGTTTCAGGATTAGTAAGTTATTTGGGTCAATGGTTTAACCCTTTAAACAGCCACTGTACCTGAGTGAGATGATGCCAACATTTTCTGTGTTCTCCACCCAACTAGAAATATTCTCGTAGCAGTTGTTTTACAAATTCTAAGGCAAAGAATACACCTTCCCCTGCCACCTCAGCAGTACTGATCATAAACCTGTCAAATGATAAAAGTCCATTTCTAGTACTCTATTCTCTGATCCAAGACCTAAAGCTTGATGAGGAAGGGCCAGTTTCCCTGACATAAACATCATGCCACTGGGTGCAAACAAGTGACTCAAACATCTCGTTTCTTTGGTTCATCGATATAGTATAACTCTTTTCACAGGTAATCAGTTAGAAAGGATTTGTGTCAATCGTTCTGCGCAGCCCCGGTGGCGCAGTGGTCTAAGCGATGGCCTCTGATAATTCGTCCGAACGGGGTCCGGGTTCGAATCCCGGTGAAGCACGGATGTTGTGTTAGTCTTATGGCACTGGCTCTCTCCCTTCCCTGGAACCAGTGACCCTAAATTAGGGATGGGCGACTGCTTATAGCCCATTGAGTTGCTCACGGTGGTCGTTAAACCTCCAATAAAAAAAAAATCATTCTGCTAAAAGATAGCGTGGAATAATGAAGCTAAGTGGGAAACAACCCTTTCTGATGACCAAGTTCACTTGTTTAAGCTGCGTTCATCAACTTCATAGACAGCGAATATATTCTTTTAGCTTGTTTTGCTAACTAAGAGTTAATTCATTCCAGCCGATTAAAGGGTTAAGCTGTTGTTTGCCTTTTCACCAAATCGTGACAAAGACTAATTTTGTGAAAAAGTCGCAACCAAGTCCCCTAAAACACAATGTTGAAAATTTTTTCAAAACTAATAGCTAATTACAAAAATCCCTTTTGTACTTGGCAAAATTTGCGTTTTAAATGTGAAGAAATTTCCCTGGTATCACTCATTTTGAGTGCACATTGCTTCACCCTCAGCAGTGAACCACATGCCCATGAATGCTGCCTCCATGCACATTGCAGACGGGTGTCTGTTTGTAGGCAATATGTTGAATAGGAGAGCAACTGTTCTGCAAGGGTGAGATTTCTGTGTGTGACCTGTAGAGAAGAGATGGCAGTAGGTGCTGGTAAGATTTACCAAGAAACAAAGTAATGGTACTATAGGTTGTACTGAACTTTGCATACTATCTGGAATTTCAACACCATGAGATTGTAAATTTTGTGATAGTGTCTTGCCTGCTAAATGTTCACGTGTTGGCTTGTTCTTATCTCAACAGGAGTTAGTTTGAATTTCTACTCAAATGGCTAGATTTCTGAATTTGAAAGTGTAGCTTTTGTTTGTCATAGGTACTATGCAGTGAGATTGACAAAGGACAGGGCTCATCAAATGAACATAATCAACTGAAAGGTTGTGAAGTACTAGTCTTTGTGAGCAGTGTAAGCATGCACACTGCTTGATACAGAAAATGTCACACTGTGGAGGAATGCATGAAATGAGACGAAACATACCACACATGTAGACAAGTAAGTGGGAAAGAAGTGATTCAATTTCTGATGGATTATATGAATGCAATGGGTTAAAGAGACTGTATAATGTGGCCTGAGTCAGTAGGTTGTATGACTGCCATGCTGGGCTATACATTTGGCAACATTGCAGAGCATTGTGTGGAAAAGTCCTTGAATGGTGTTGCTGATAGAGCTGAGTTCAGGTTCAATTTTCGGAGCCTGTGGTATATCAGCCCGAGCCCAAATTTTATATTGCAAGATGGAACCCGGGCCCCAAAACTATAACCTATTCAACCATTAATGAAAAACATCTCCTTTTCCACATTTCCACTCTCTCCTCCTCCTGTAATTAACCAATGCATTTCTCAAATGGGGAGTGGTTGGAAGGGACCTCTATCTATTTTTACAGTGTAACTGTAAGATTTTCTTTGTTTGTTTCCACCGGAAGTGCTTTGGGTGGCGGAGCATCCAAAATGATCGAGAGGTGCTGCAATTGTATGTTGCTCAAATAATGCTAATATTATGGTGCCATAATGCGCTGCAATATGTACATTGCTAAATAGAATTAGCAGGGAGCTACTGCATGGAGATAAGGGGTAAATTATCGTCGGCATGCTATCAACTATTCAATATCTATAGTTCTTGAAAAAGCTTTTTCTTCTTTGCAGAAACGCACAAATGTGCGGCCAATGGCATTTTCTACCCAAGCCCGGAATAAATAGCCATCTCGAATGCCCGCTCCCCAACTAGAACCAGTTGCTGAAGAATTCCCTTTGACCAACTATAAAGTGTCTCATTTGCTAAATCATATAAAATCACATTTATATATAAAAAAATTAGCTCACTCTCTCCAAGAGCCAGAGCAACGGTAAATCTATAGCCCGGGCTCTGCTTCCGGTGCTCAGGTTCAGCTCTGGTTGCTGACATTGCAAGGGGGTCGAACACAGGCATTAAGTCATCGCCAATGACATCCCACTCATTCTCTGTTGGGGAGAAGTCTGGGGATTGTGCTGGCCAGTGCAGCACTTGGACACCTTGTATGCATTGCTTGCTGATGTTGGCAGTGTGCTAGTAGGCATTGTCTTGTTGAAACTGGGCATCGATGAGTGGGCTGCAGCACCTTATCGATGTATCATCGTGATGTCATTGTATCCACTATGAGTATGAGCGCTGAATGGCTGTTGAAAGTGATGGTGCACCAAACCTTGATACCAGGCTGAAGAGCTGTATAATGCTCCTGGATGGCAGCAAGGCCAGATGGTCACCACGTCATCACCAGACCCTCGATCATTGATTGCCAGTGCTACACAGAAGTGAGATTTGTTGCTGAATGTGACATGGTTCCATTTGTCCCACTACAACCTTGCACGCCGATGTTGCTGTACTGAGTTCCAGCGCTTGCAATGACTGGTGAGAGAGCAACCTGCCTCTGCTAAACTGACAAACGCGACATTTGGATGTCCACTGGCCTTACTACAGTGACAACTTCCTCCAACTGCTGTCTCCACATTCAGCCAACAATTGTTTCCAGATGTATTTCTGCCGTGATCCACATGCCCAGGTAAGGAATGCCATACTTAGCTACGCTGAGCAGTTTCATCACCAGATCACTCTGATGCAGTGATCCACATGCCCAGGTGAGGAATGCAGTACTTAGCTAGGCCGAGCAGTTTCATTACCAGATCACTTGTGCGGTGTTCCATGTGCCCAGGTGAAGAATGCCATACTTAGCTAGGCCAAGCAGTTTCACTATCAGGTGACTCTGATGCAGTTATCCATGTGCCCAGATGAGGAATGCCATACTAGCTAGGCCAAGCAGTTTCATTACCAGGTTACTCTGATGCAGTGATCCATATGCCCAGGTGAGGAATGCCATAATTAGCTAGGCCAAGCAGTTTCACTACCAGATCACTCTGATGCAGTGATCCACATGCCCAGGTGAGGAATGCCATACTTAGCTAGGCCAAGCAGGTTTTGCTCTTTCATCTCCCTCACCTATCACGTGATAGGTTCACAACTGCAATCATTTACAGAACACAACTGTCAGCAGATGCCCACTAATTTACATGGTGCTTAGACAAATACTTCCTGGTGTGGTATTTTTTTATGTTAAGAAGTGTAATTACAAGTGGCTGAAAGTGTGTTTTAAAGATGATGTATATCATTTCATGCCAGCTGTCATTGGAGCACTCAGTTACCGTAATAAAGAAAATTAGAAAATGTTAGCATGTATACTAACTGAAGACAAGAGTTAAGTTACCCAAGTGTTGAAAGCAACCCTTGGCTAACTACATAGTGTTTCAATAGCATGTTTGTGTTAAGGAAGTTATGCTTACAAAAGCCAAATGTTGATAAGTATGAAACTTTAAAACATGCTTAAGTTACGTAAAAAACAGATGGATAACTTGTCCAGGCAGGCAAAGAATGAAGTTATCAATCAAAAGTTCCCTTAAACTAAAGTTTCTTGTGTAACTTAAAGCATGTTTTAAAGTTTCATACTTATTATTAACAGTTATGTGTTTATGTCCAAATTTCGTCATGCCAAATATTGACTTCGATTTCATTTAATGGCAAGTTCAAATCTGCAAAGAAAGATGTGAAAAACTATCATTGAGTTTACGAGTAAATAGTGAGTTACTTTGGCACTAGTACCTCTATTAATTGTAGATAACTTTGAATGCAAGGGCTATTCCATAATACGAGAATATGGTGATAAAGAGAAAGAACTGGATAAAGTAGTCAAATTTCATGTACCTTGTGAAATATTTAGCTAACAGGTTTGGAGACAATAAAAAGTTAAAAATGTCTTGTATTTTCACCCAGAAATTTTACAAAAAAGAAGTCTGTTTTTTAAATATGGAAAGAGAAAAATTGAAATGTATAATCACTTAAAAATTACTGTCTCTCCCAAGAGCAGAATCTTTTTCAGAAGTCTGCAACTCAGAAAGGAAAATCTAAAAACTGTCTGCAAGGTAAAGGGATGTAGAAATGTTAATTTTGCCATAAAATGTATTGTTTTGCACTGTGACAAAGCGATGTTTTAAAAAATGAATCAATTTAAGATTTTGCTGATATGCAAATTAGTATTTAGTTGCAATAGTCAAACTAGTTTTTTTTCTCTGAGAAGAAATGCAGAAGAAACTTGAACTATTTTATTTCAATCAGAACTTAAACATCATTCTTTAAAAGCTTTTGGATTTTTAAAAAATAATGGTACGAAAGTATAAGGAATAATTTGAAATAGATACTTTTTTACTTTGCATTTAGTTAATTGATTGAACTTGAACTCTCTCCTGCAAAGGATGTTTTGCCTGATAGAAATTCGGCTCTGATCTTACTATTCTTTGCAGCAATTATGTTTTACTAGGAGCCTCACCAGATTATTTAAGTGACTGAGTGGGGGGAGGGGGTGGGGAAGGGATCATGTCAACTTTGGAAGCAACAGTAATTTTGCCACATTTAACTTGATTTGTAAAATGGAATCCATATGGGAGATTTTTGTTTGAAACCAATTTGTGAATTGACCACAGTTTTAAAAAATTTAGTGAATTTATGAAAATGTGATTGGAGTATTTTCATTGATATAATTAAACCCCATAAAATTATAAGTGAGAAAAATGGCAGGGTTCTTGTAAAGCAACAAAAAACTTTTCACCTAATCAATCTAAAATGAAATTATTTGGAAGAAATAAAAAAAAAATGTGACCCTCAGCTTCCTTAATACAGTGTAATATAGCTTTGGAAACGAAGCAGGGGCATTAAAAAATGCATAAAAATATGGTTTTTGTAAAAAAAAAAATCTGAGATAAAGCCATCTGGAAGTAAAAAAAATAAAAAATAAAATGCGACCATCAACTTCCGAAATGCCATGGAAACGGAAGGGAATGTTGTTGCAAATGCTTAACAAATATGGATTTTGTAAAAAACAAACAAACAAAAAAACAACAACAATCTAATTGAAATGAAGTTATCTGGAAGCCAAAAAAAGGGCAAAATTGAGAACATCAACTTCCGGAATTCCTCATAACACGACCGTGAAAGACGGATGATAAAAATGTGTAAAAATATGGTTTTTGAAAAAAAATAAAGAGTAACTAAAAAAAAAAAAGTTGCAGTGTCAACATACTGAATGCCAATGACTGCAGAAACAGAGAAAATGCTTTAAAAATATGGCTCTTGTAGAAAAAGAAATTGCTCCAATTTAACTTTGTTAAATTAAAATTTAGGCCTCCATGCCAAAAAAAAAAAAAAAAAAAAGGAAAGATTGTGACCATTATTAGATTCAGGAATGCCACATCAAACGTGCGTGGTATGTTAAAAGTGCATAAAAATATTGCTTCCAAAAGATTCAAAGCTCAAGAAAAACAATTATATGTCAAGTTGAAGTTATCTGTTTGAAAAATATGGAAGAATGAAAGCTAAAATAAAAGTGGGGAGGGGGGGGGGGTGCAGTTGTCTGTGTGATCTATCAATTACAACTTTACATTTTAAATGGAAGCCAATGTTAAAAACATGTGAAAATTCCTCTTCCTTTGTTTTAAAATTTAAACGAAATCTTAAAAACAATTAATATTGAGAAAAACAGTTTGCACACCTTTCCGAGAATCTGGACAGGTGTCGCCGCATCGCACGGTTTCTGCTCCCGGGCTGATCCTGAAGAGACATTTGCTGCTGAGGGGAAAACTTCTAAATCACTCCTGTATTGGAGATGCCTAAACTTTAGCTTGCTGGAAGTTTTATGGGTGCTTGAAAATCCTGATTACCTTTTCAAGGCCTGGAAAAAGTTTTTTTAAAGCTGTCTTGAAGAAAAGCATTGAAATTTGAAATTAGTACTTAAGAAATATATTTGAATTCCTTTTAGGAGATCAGTGTCCCCCCCCCCCCCCCCAAACCTTAATTTTCTCCTCTCTGTTCTCAAAGAAACTGCTGGCCAGGGTGCTTCAGATCTGCCCCAAATTCTAATTTGGTTAAAAAAAGCACTATTACCAGTGCAATACCACATAGGAAAAATTGGATGATTAGTGGTAGGATGAGGATCTTGAAGGTCAGACAGTTGAAAATGGAAGGGAAGGGAAAAGAAAAGCCAAGCCATTTAGAGAAAGGGAGAGAGCATTTGCAAGGGGTAGGGAAGGTCACCTATGTATTAAGTTTTAACCAATTCAACTACTGTGGTTGGAGGGAGAGAATTATTTCAGCTGGCATTTGCCAGCAAGGAGTGTGCCAACACATTCATCTGCTCCTTATTTTTCTTATGCATGACATGACACTTGCCCCCTACCCGGGCTTTGTTTTGAGTTATTGAATAAGTATGTAAGTGTGTTGCTTTGACTCTTGTTTTCTGACACCACACTTTTTCACTTATGGATTTGTAAGTCCATGTTTTGTGTTTTGTTTTACATTGGCCCAAACTTTTCAGTGATCTCCACAAGCAGTACTTTGTAGTTGCTGTTTGTAATACACTGACAGGAAAAGCACCCCATCTCCACCCTTATTGGTCCCCCATGCTTTACCACCCTGTGTTTTCTGGAGGTAATAAATCTCAGGGATTTTTTACCAGTCCTCTGTTAGATGTGAGCCCTCCACATTCTTAAATTCTGGATATGCCCTTGCTTTATTTTATAATAATTTCAATTGTTATCAATAATAGACTGATTACATGGAAAGATAGTGCAAAATTGGGATGTAGCTAAAATGTGGCTGATTGAATTAATAATTTTCAGATTGAGGAAAAGGATTTTCTGATAGGCCTTGTGGTAATTGCATCACCATGATTCAATTTAGCATTATTGGATAATTTCTCCAATTAAAAACATTAAAAAGAAATGTAATGAGTAGAAAAATGCACTCATCTATTTACACCTTTCATCATTTTTATTACTTAAAACCAAAATTATTTAAAAAAAATAATTTTACCACAACACTGTAAAGCGTATTAATCACCCTGAAATTTTTTAGTATATGTCCTGGAGAAGTCCTTGAATTTTTGTTCCCAACAAGTGTGAACCCTATATACTGTAACAAAAATGACTTAAAATCATTTTATTATGGAATTGTTAGAAGTATACTAAGATTTGTAGCATGCTTGCTAAACTCCTCTAGATGTAGTGGAATAGATGTTAAAAAATTACTAATGTCTGTTCCTATTAATAGACATTATGGACCAGAAAGGAAGGATTTCAGCTTTAAAAAGGCTAGAATAACTGGACAACAAAAAATGCAATGTATATATATTTATTCCACTATATCAATGAGCACATATCTTTATTAAAATCAGCACTGTAAAATCCTGTTTTAATCATAAATTCTATTTAAAGTACAAAATTTAATATGGTAAGGCAATATATTATTGTATGTTATTTTTATTTCAAAGTAAGAAGAGAAAAAAATTAGAAAAAGGAAGGAGAAACAAACTTTATTAATTTGCATAGCATTTTGAAACCACCAAAATGACAAAACTGACAAATTGTTACAAGAAAAAAAAAAAAAAAAAAAAATCCAGCTTTAACATGTTTTGGGTCAGATAATAAAATTGGCTAAAATGCACTTCTTCTCACATACTGACTGCACTTGGGCTAACAAAGCTGTAGGCTTTCCTTTCTTGTAAAGTAAGAAAGGGATATTTGAGACTTTCATTGACCCTTCTTTTAAAATGTATTGAGTAAAGTACAAACTCTGCTAAAACATTTCTGGTCTCAACTTTGCTCAGTGTAAGGATAGTCCTCTTTTAGGCAGGTGAAATAGTTCATCAATCTCTTACTTGTGAGAGTGTTCACTACATCAGACTCCACATTTCCCTCTTGAATACCATATCAGACATTAGCGATTATGCGCTACAGAAACCCCTTGGACCTTCAGTAGCGTCTAATATTGTAAATAGATGGGGACACCAAGGACAATGTAAAAGTTGAAAACTCATCTGAAAGACCATCAAAATTAACAGATAGGAATTAAATAGTCTCCAATGACACTCGTAGAAAATGGAATATTACTCAGGTAGAGTTCTAAATGTTGTCAGCATTGTAGTAAAAACCAATCTGGAATGCAATGAAAATTACAGATAGGGATTGTTGAGCTTGAAGAATGGTAATTAAATCATCCCCAAAGACATCCCTTAGAAGATTGGAGTTCTAGACATAATCAGCATTGTAGTTGTATGTTCAGATGTTGGTAGTTGTACAGCTTTGGTTTTAATGTTAGGGCTGCTGCTTACAAGCCCAACACAACACCAATGAATGTCAAACATTTGGAGTAGTGCAGTGCTCATCACTTTTTGATTGTGAAACAATGGAAAGATGTTGCATGAAGCAACAAGTTGCACTACATAATGTTTAGGTCTGCCAGTCGAGTTTATTTTTCAGAATGCCTGGAGAATTATACCTACCACAGTGCATTCTTTCACCAGTGAAGTTTGAGAGAGGAGGTATGATAGTTTGAGGTTGTTTTATGTGGTTTGGACAGACAATTGGTCACAGTGCCCCAATACCCTCAATGTCATGCTACATATTAGGATTTCATGTAGGCCATGATTTCGTTTTTATTTAGCAGTAGCAACATTTGCTAGTGGCCTTATTTTTCACTAGCAATTGCATTATCTACTAGCAAAAGTTTATTAACATTATACAAAAGAAACATTAACATGTCCCCCTCCATTAGTCAATCATGACAAATTTAGATTTCACCCCTGTAACTGTCACATTGTAATGTTGAAAAGTTTACAAATATTTAGATATAACTCACCTTTTCATGACCTGACAGATAAATTCCAACAATTTAATTCAAATGCAAATATTTACAAACACTTTTTTATTTTTTTTATTTGACTATTCACAAAATTTAAGAACACTGTTCAAAATCTTGAGTTATTTTCTGTATGGTTTATGATCTGGGTTTTGGTTCTTTTCATCATACAACTTTAAAACAGCAGGCCTGAGGTCAAACTTGTCTTCGGACGGACCTTCAATACTCATGAGAGCATTCAACGTTTGCAAGTTTAAACTGCCCCTGCCGCCCCGGTGGAGGCAGTGGTCTAAGCGATGGCCTCTGATCATTCGTCCATAAGGGGTCCGGGTTTGAATCCCGGTGAGGCATGGATGTTGTGTTTGTCTTACGGCACTGGCTCTCTCCCTTCCCTGGAACCAGTGACCCTAAATTAGGGACGGGTGACTGCTTATAGCCCATTGAGTTGCTCACGGTGGTCGTTAAACCTCCAATAAAAAAAAAAAAAAAACCAGAAAAAAAAACCTGCCCCTCCAATTACCCTGGATTCTTTTCATGAAACTGAACCCAACCTCACATGCAAAAGTAGATAAAGGAAATATACTGAATATTTCTACTAGCACCAAAATGTTTTTATAATGTTTGTGCCTATCAAGAAACATTCATTTCCAGAAAGCAGTTGTTCCTTTTTGTATGTCAGATTGGTGATTATCTTTAGCATTGCTTTTCAGTTCAATGAATTCTCAAAGCACATTTTCCAGTTCAACCTTGGTCCGTGTTAAAGGCGTTTGAAAATTCTCTATCAAGGATCTGACATCTTGAATCCCATTATTTTGAAATGCATCTTCATCAGCATTAAATGGCCAGTTCGTGACTTCAAAAATTGCTGCACATTTTGCAATGGGGTCGTTAATTAGTGTTTTAAAACGGAAGTCAATGTCACTGATAAGTGAATCTATTCAATTTGATTTATCAAATGAACACACTGCATCTCCTCTAGCTTTTAAATTTGCCTCTTTAAATTTAGATTGCCCAGTTCCACTGTCTAGTTGGACCTTGTTTGTGAAATCCTCCAGGTCTGAGCCATCATTACATTTCATGTCTATTAAGTTTTTTTTTTTTTTTTCACTATGATATATGATTCATTACAGTGTGCAAGTTAACATAATGTTTCTGTAGACATTAAAGAAAACTGAGACAATTCTCCTAAAACATTGGTGAAAAAACATAAATTCAGAAGAAAATTGTAGGTTACATGAGACTTTACTTCTTTTTCATCTGAAGAAGACTCAGAAGAACATGCAGTGTTGTCTAAATGAACCACAATTGCCTTACAAGCACAAAAATGGTGAGGAATCTACCGTGTTCTATCAAGTCACTGAGGGGTGATAACAGTTTCCTCATATAGAGTAGCGAGTTTTAGGGAAAGAAACTTGCTACTCTATATGAGCAGTTAAGTTTTGGGGAAGAAATACACAGCCATTGATTTTTTTTTCCAGCACGCCGCTGTCGCCAAAATTTTTTCCATGACACAGATCTTAATTCCACATGCACAATGCAGTTGGCGCTTTACATTTCACACTAAAACATTCAAAATTTTTCCACTAGCAACTTTTGCTAGAACCACTTTTATCACTAGCAAAATGCATTTGCTTGCTAGCAATTTGCTACTAACTACAGGTCGAAATCGAGCCCTGATTTTGTGTTAGGTAAACTCTGACAGATCTATGGAATTGAGCTTTACATGTTCCAGCATGCATGGAGTTCAAGAATCGGCCTGGCTATCCGAGTATTCTGATATGAGCCCCATAGAACACCTTTGGGATAAGCTAGTTCAAAGTGAAGCCTCTACAACCTTTTTCCATTGTTAAGGTGACAACTTCATTGATTGTAAATTGGCACAAAATTCCAGCTTCCTACTATCATAAACTGGTTGAAATTTTCTTACAAAGGATCATTCCTGTCCTTTAGGCCAAAGGATAGCCCACATATTATAAATTTCTGCACAAAAATCCATTTTCTTCAATATTACTGTTGCCTGAATACTGTTGAGACAAAGTGTTCTATAGCATGAAGACAGAGTTGTGTACTTAAGAGAGGAAAACTAAACATCCCATTGGCATAATAGAACAAGTAAGTTTGCCTCATAAAATGAGATCAGATAGACGCCTAATTATATCAGTGAGAAATAGATAAAATAAAATGGAATTAGAATACACCAAAAATAACAGAATGCTGTCTAGACACGGTACCAAACAACGGAGGTAATTGCTAAATTAAAAGATGAACTTTTATTGCAATCTAAAACCATATATACAAACACGCGAGATCTTTCGGATCCACTATGGGTCCATTGTCAGGCACCGCAGAGGGTGGTTCCGGGATTATATAGCCGGACAAAACAACCCACAATGCAACGGCATGGAGGCACAGCTCATGTCCACGCATGCGTACTTGTTAGAAAATATAAACATCCAAATTTACAAAAGTACAAGAAACACGATTACGGATTATGATTAAATATACAATGTTGTGAAATAAAATGTCTCCATGATGAGGGTAGTGTCGACGGCATTTCATCATTACAACACTGGTTAGCAAATAGAGCTATGTACAAGCTTTCAGTGAATAATAAGCCAGTCTTAGTTGTAGGTGTTGCTAAGATCTTGGTGCTGTTCCAGTCCGGAATGTGTTGGCCTTGTTTAACTAGTCGGGATAATGCAGTGGTACCCGATCCAGTCCGGACATTGTACTTGTGTTCAGAAATACGGGTAGCAACAGTCCGAATCGTGGATTCTATGTAATTGGTGTCTTGTATATCAGGGTCAGTAAATTTTAATGGAATGGAATAGACACAGTGCCTTTGGAACGTATTAACCCTATCCCGATCCCTCCTAATCAAGGAAAATAATTTATGAGTATGTATACCAAAGGTTATGTTCTGCCTGTGGCAAGCCTTTTCAAAATATATATAACTTCAGGAACATAGTCAATAGAACCGATGCATTTAACAGTTTCCTCATTTCTTCGTAAAGAGGACACCAATTACGTAGGATCCACGATTTGGACTGTTGCTACCCATATTTCTGATCACAAGTACAATGTCGGACTGGATCGGGTACCACCGCCTTATCCCGACTAGTTAAACAAGGCCAACACATTCCGGACTGGAACAGCACCAAGATCTTAGCAACACCTACAACTAAGACTGGCTTATGATTCATTGAAAGCTTGTACATAGCTCTATTTGCTAACCAGTGTTGTAATGATGAAATGCCGTCAACACTACCCTCATCGTGGAGACATTTTATTTCACAACATTGTATATTTCATCATAATCCGTAATCGTGTTTCTTGTACTTTTGTAAATTTGCATGTTTATATTTTCTAACAAGTGCGCATGCGTGGACATGAGCGGCGCCTCCATGCCGTTGCATTGTGGATTGTTTTGTTTGGCTATATAATCCCGGAACCGCCCCTCTGCGGTGCCTGACGATGGACCCATAGTGGATCCGAAAGATCTCGCGTGTTTGTATATATGGTTTTAGATTGCAAATAAAAGTTCATCTTTTAATTTAGCAATGATCTCCATTGTTTAGTACAGTGTCTAGACAGCATTCTATTATTTTTGGTGTATTTAGTTGGCACAAATAGCACAGACGTTTGGAATTAGAAATTAAGTGATAACAAGTTAGTAAAATCATGCAATGCATTGATTATAATATGTTTTCCAACATTACAGAAATCATTACTCAAGTTATCACTCAAGTTATGAGAATAATGTCTGTGGAATAAATCTCGGTCCTGTGCCCTGACCTTTGATCCCATTTCGATGATATTCAACAGAAATGGCTTGGTATACCTCCGAAATAACATGATAAAGTTTTGTCACAATCGAAGCATTTTTACGTAAGTTATGATGCATAAGGGCTATGGAATAGATCCCGCTGCTGTGTCCTAACCTTTGACCCCATTTCGCCCATTTTCAATAAGGTTTGTCGCGAGGTGGTCCCCTACCACATACCAAAATCTCACCGAAATCGAACCTTTTTTACGTTAGTTACGGCGCATAACAGCAGTGGAATGGATCCCTCTCCTATGAACTGACCTTTGACCCCATTTCGTTCACTTTAAATAGGGTTCCTTCCCAGGTGATCCCCTACCAGATACTAAAATTTCATCGAAATCCAACGGTTGTTACGCGAGTTATCGTGCTGACGGACATACGCACACAACGCGTGACGTAATGAGGCAGATGGGAATCGTGACCATCTGCTAGCAAGGTGTGACATCATAAATCTTTAATAGGATTCACAAACAACGCGTGACGTAATGAGATAAATGGCATGACCGTGCTCCAACATTCTCAAACGCGAGTTGTGACGTCATAAGATTTCTAAGCATTGGTAACATTAATGGAACAACGCCATCACTAAAAACGTTATAATTTGGGGTGGTTATTTAACCCACTAAATGAATTCTTCTAAAGTCGAGATCAAGCTAAATCGATATCTAGTACCAGAAAACGGTAGGTTAACGACTTTCATCAAAATTCTTAGAGCTGTTTTCAAAATAAAATGTACATACATACATACAAGAATTGCTACTTTAAGGAGGACGTCAAGTAACTTTGCTTCCTATAATTCCAATGGAAAAACTTCTGTACACATTTTCTTCACAATGTGTTCCCAAGGATGAAAATTTGAACATCGATTAAAATATCTTCATTTTATAACTTGCAATACTTAATTTTTTCTAAAACATAACCATAATTATGCAATTCAACATTTGTTTGTCTACTGACGTCATGAAAACACAGTTCGCGCCATCTTTTTTCCGGACAATTAATGCGTTCACAAGGATGAAAATTTGAACATCAATTAAAATAGCTTCATTTCATAACTTAGAATACTTAATATTTTCTAAACCATAACCGTAATTATGCAGTCCAACATTTTTTTGTCCACTGATGTCGTCAAAGTACAGGTCGCGCCATCTTTTCTCTGGTTTCAACACAACCAAAGGAAAAGTTATTGATTTTTAATATAATTATGGTTATGTTTTAGAAAATATTAAGTTTTCCAAGTTATAATATGAAGTTATTTTAATCGATGTTCAAATTTTCATCCTTGGGAACACATTAATTGTGAAGGAAATGTGTACAAAAGTTTTTCCATTGGAAGTATAGGAAGCAAAATTACTCGACGTCCACCTTAATAATATGGGATAAGGACAATGGAATGGATCGCAATCCTATGTCCTGACCTTTGACCACATTTCGTCCATTTTCAATAGGGTTCGTCCCCAGTGGTCCCCTACTACATACTGAAATTTCATCGAAATCAAACCATTTTTACGCACGTTATGACGCATAAGGGCAATGGAATGCATCCCAAATTTTTGTCCTGACCTTTGACCCCACTTCACCCATTTTGAATAGGGTTCATCCCCAGGCGGTCTCCTACCACATAGTAAACTTTCATTGAAATCGAACCATATTTACGTAAGTTATGACGCATAAGGGTAATGGAATGATCCCGCTCCTACGTCATGACCTTTGACCCCATTTGTCCCATTTTCAATAGGGTTCATCCCCAGGTGGTCCCCTACCACATACTAAAATTTCCTTGAAATCGACCCATTTTTACGCCAGTTATCGTGCGGATGGATGGATGGATGGATGGAGCATCTCATCGCTCATTCTTTCAACATGGCCAAACCACCGAAGCATATTAGTCTCCATTTTGCTTCACATCACACAACTGCAACACATCTTCATTCATTTCTTACAAAATCCGAACGTGTCTTGCCACAAACCCCCTGTAAGCAACGCATTTCTCCAGCACACAAATGGCTCCTATGTTTCTTCTGTAGAACACAGGTTTCACTACCATACATCAGAGTAGAAACAATTAAACTTTCATACACAGCCATGCCGGACTCTCTTGAGAACTCGTCATTCCTGTAAAAACATCCCAAATTAGCCATGACTTTCAATGAAGAATTCACTCGCCTACCAATTTCACCACTCAATTTGTTCTCTCTGTCAAACATGCTTCCTAAATACACAAACTTGTTCACCTGGCCAATCACTGTGTCATTTAGACTTAAAAATAACTTTGGGGTTTCCCTTATTTATACTTAGTTTGAATTAGCCTTTATAATAATAATAATAAAAAAAAATAGTGTTCTTTATTTTTAATTTGGGTGCAACAAAAGTTTTCTTGCATGGAGATTCTTCATTTTATAATGTTAGGCTAGGCTACTGCATCTACAAATTCAGCATAAAACTTTTTTCTTTTCTACACTTCAGTTAAAATCAACAAAACTATTAAAGCTGCAAGATGATGAAGAGCTAGTTAACTGTTAGGAGAAATTCCATTGCATTGTGTTATATCAATTACACAAAAATTGATTTTGACATTTTCCTCCATAATAAATACTTAGCAGTAGAACAACCAGTGCCAGACTAAGCTTTTTAGGGGCCCTGGGCTACTGAAGATTTCTGGGCACAAGTGCTTGTAAAATACCTATGTCCTTTATATTATATATGTTAAGGCCTTGTCACCTTGTAAAATACACCTTATGTGTTTGCTGACATGAAGAGATTAATTGAATTATCATTTTTAATGTTTATTATTAAAGGAATAAACTTTGAATCAAGTATAGAAAACAAAAACAAAAGTTCACACATAGTTCAGGAGTTTAAGTTTGTCTTTAAAATGTCTGTTTAAAGATGTTGAAGCATTTTTTCTACAAACCAACACATTGAAGAACTCATGTGAACAGTGTGTATGCTCCATCTGTGGTAAGATGGGAATTATCAGAACCATTTAATATTTTAAAAAATTAGGTGAAATATATCAGTACACAGGTATTTGTTCAATCATACTTGCTTAACTGCCAGTGTTTTCTGTAAAATTACAAAAAAATGACAGAAATATTACCCAACGCATAACTCAAGACACTTCAGGTAAGTTACCAATGTTCTTAATAGCAGTAGCAATATCTATTGTTTTATTTATAAAATGAGTACCCCAAAAGGTGTCTTTCAGTTTAAACACAGTTGTGTCAAAAGTTTTTACAAACATGTCACTCACTGATGTGTGAGCTAAGAAAAGCCCCTCAAAAATCTCTTAAAGTGTACTCTGTGTAGGAAATAAACATTTTTGCTCCAGTGGTCTAAGCACGGGCTAATGATCATTCTTCTGAGATGGGTCCAGGTTCGAATCTCTGTGGGTGAGGCATGGATGTGGTGTGTTTGTCTTATGGCACTGGCTCTCTCCCTTCCCTAGAACCAGTGGCCCTGTATACTCCAAAAGTGCCCCCAAATCTCTTCAGGTATCAACATATCTTACAAAAATTGTATGCTAAAGAAACAAACATTGAATCAAGTATAGACATCAAAAATTGGGAAATTTATGTTTTCCGGAACTACTTTGCACACACGAAATTTTCGGCCCTCAATAAAACTGGTGTGGGCCACACCCGTTTTGTTGGGGGACCAAAAAATTCCAAAAACTCCAGGCCCTTTTGCCAGACCCAGAGTGGGCCCCTGGACTGCACCCCCTTTAACCCACCCCCACCTTAATCAGACTCCAAAAACAACAAACTGTAATGAAAATAAAAAAAAACAATCACAAATACAACACTTCTGCTACTAAAAATTTTCGGGTTTTATTTTCTGTGCAATGAAAGCAAGGATCAGAATTTTTTTTTTTTTCTTTTTTGACAAATAATACATGATTTTCTAAAGCAATCAACTGACCACAATGTACATCAATGGATATATATATACAATTAGTCATGAGCAGTAAGGCACAAAATTACACCTTAGACTTTGAAATACATGACTAGAATACCAGAATATCACTTTGATAATACATATAATTTCTAAAATATCTAGATATGTATGAAAACTAAAACATTCCATTATGACACATTCAATCACAACACCATGTACTCCGTATTAAATATGCATCAATGGAATTGCAGCATAACAATTTAAGGATCATCAATGAAATATGCTACTGCAGAAACAAAATTATTATTGCATACATTTGCAACAATTAAGACAAAGAGCATGCTTAATTGTTTAGAGGTCAATAAAATTCAAAACATACAAAAATAGTGTGGACATTTCAGAAAGTTATTACATTTCCTTACTAGTATACCATATTTACTTTATTCTAATGGATACCTTTTTTGCATTTTCCTTTCTTAAGATGGTGTACTCTAGATTACAAAGCAAAGCGAGAGAGATTTACCAGTGAAATTCTATACACTCTATTAAGTCAAAATTTCTTCAGCAGTTAGATCAATGTAGCTGAAAGGTGTTAATTTTGACATGTGATGAGTGCATTTATAAGTGCTGGAAACATACCAAACTTCAAAGTTCAGCTGTGTGAAGATAAAACAAAAGTGCACTGGCAAACAAAAACTTAATTCTGATTAACATTGTTCTTTAGCTCCTATTTTCTTTCATAATATGATGTGGGCATAAATATTGAAATAATTACTAGGCAGGCATTGCATATTACATTAGGGTGAGTGAGATGTGTATGCTTGTGGTAATTTGGCATTTCAGATGGTTGGGCTTGCATTAGATTCGAGTAAAAAAAAAAAAAAAAAAAAAAATATATATATATATTATATATATATATATATCTGTAATCATATGATTCATTACATATTTGTTTTAAGCACCAATTTGAGTTATATCACTGTACACAGAAAGTCATCTGAAAGGAACAATGCATATTTGATATTTTCACCTATGCTTTATTTGCACAAAACAAAAGCTGATGAAACCTGAATACAAAAGTTTTGTTTCCAAAATAATACAATTAGAATAGAAAAAATTAGACTTCATAGTCTAATGGATGATTTTTATAAATAATCAAGATTATTCTGTTCAACATAATAAAATAGAACTAAAAAAGTCTGAAAAAAACATAACACCTTATCGAATTGATAACAAGAAACAGTACACCAATTATGTAGAAAATGGTAACACTATACTAGTGATCTGATTTATTGGCATAGGAAAACATGCATGAGCATTTTTAAGCTTTCACACATCAACCAGATGGCTTTTTACAAGGAAGTTAGCAGTTTCTGTCTAACTTCCTTGAGAAATGCCATCTGGTTGATGTGTAAAAGTTTGGAAATGCTTGTGTATATTTTTCTATGCCAATATATCAGATCACTAGTATAGTGTTTCTATCTGCTCTTATCATTGTACAAGACATCTTTCATAAGTAACAGAAATGTTATAGGATAACTGCAGATCTACACACATATCATGAATTTAATTTTTACATATTTTACATTATATAACAGCAGTTCATCTATTTCTTCAATAATAAACATTAAAGAGCTATACAAAATTATTTATGGCAACTGTGTAATTGATGGAATCTAAAATTGCAAGATGTACAGTACATTTTTCTTTTGCAAACTATGTAAAGAATTTTATATACGTATGAATTGTATGACTTCCAACATTACTTAATCACATCCAGTGTGTTTATCTTTGATATGAAGCTTGCCTTGGAAACCATATATAGCACACTTTCTCAAATTTATATATATATATATATATATATTGCTAATTCACAAAAACATAGTTTAACAAGCTTTTGGTATAAAATAAAGCTGCCACATGCGCCCCCCCCCCATTATATCACTTTAGTGAGACTGGCGGCTACAGAATGCAAATTCCAAATTATTTATTAGAAAATCCTTCATTTACTACAACTTTAGCCCAACCTTAATTTTTTATGCTCTTTTTTTTTTTCAAGAAATCTGTTACTGTAACATACTTGAATGCTAATTCTTCTGTGCTGCCTGCATATGGACCTAATGACATATTCTGGAGAGTTTGTAATGTCATATATGTTTGAGTTCCAACATGAAATATGACATTTTTTTTGCAGCACTGCAAAGTGATAAAATTTTATGCAACATGTTTAACACTATATTTTAGGGGTTTTTCATGACAATCATTGGGTAAATCTGCTGAAATATTTTACTTATTTCATACATGATCCATAAATTTCCTAAAATGGTTGCTAAGCAACTCATAAATGTACATGGAATTATTACAGGCATCTGTGAACATATACTCTGTAGATTTTCAAAGATTTCTCACAGCAAAAAAGCTGAACAATAATACTTCTGCATAAATTAATGGCAGTCCCCCTCATTTAGTGCAATAAAGACTTCTGGTACAAATACCATACAGATACTTAGCATTAAAATTATTTCCATACCATACTTTTGTTCTGTATCTTGCCTGTTTTAGAAGCAGATGGACTATAATCACATTTTTCCAAAATACATGTATTCTTATAACTATCACAGTTCACAATACATGGTGTTATTTGCTGTTGAGTTTACTCTTGAATATAACACACAATTCTCCACAGAAAATAGAAAAGCTAAAAATGCTGTCTAACTAGGTGATTCTATATCAGGGCTTGAAAACTACTACATGCCCAGCTGGGCATGAGCAGAAATTATTTACCTGTCCAGGAAAATTTATCTAAGATAAATCAGAAGCATTTTCTTTTAAGTTAAAAAATATGATTAATTTTTCTCATATTTTGAATTTCCATTTTAAGGACCTGTATTCAAAATGTTCAATGCACAAAAGCGTGTATCTCAAGTTTTAAGATCATGATACTGAAATTAGTAGGAAATAATGATTAAATTGGTATTTCAGAAATTTAGTAATTCTGCCATGTTCTTTTTGTTGAAGTTTTCACCCTTTGTCACTAAGCACTAGTTCCACGAGAGGCATTCATCCTGCTGCTGACTATAAAGAACATTTGAAGCAAAACTACATATGGTTCCAATTTCTGAACCTAAAGCATAATATAATTAAAGAAGTGACATTCTTCTGCGCTTGGCACTCTGCAACAATAATACAACTTCTGGTGGTTAGCAGTGAAATGAAACACATGTGACGAGTGTCTTTTTTTCTTTTAATAGGAAATCCTACTCTGAACTTTATTTCTATCTAAATTTAGTTGCCCAGACCGGGCAACTAGATTTTTTATTTACCTGCCCAGGCAAATAATTTACATGCTCCGGGCATGGTATTTTTCAAGCCCTGTATATGAAATGCACATATAAGAAATGTAATAAGCACATTATATATAATTCAATACTACACACTTATGATGATGATTTAGAATAAATTATAAACATTTATTCACAATTAAATGTTTTATTAACATTGACTATAGTTTCGCAGAGCGTTTGGCTTGGCGTCATCAGGACAAATATTTTGATTCGTCCTCATGATGCAGAGCCAAACGCTCTGAAAAACTATAATTGATGTCAATAAAACATTTAATTGTGAATAAATGTTGATAATTTATTCTAAAGCACATGATATACACTGACAAAGAATTATATTGATAATCCTGTAGGTTCTGGTGAAATTATAGTTTATTATTTAGAGACTAAACATGATTTAAGCATTCAATTTGAGCTTATAAATCCTTTAAGCAGCCCATGAACCTAAATCAAATGATGCCCAAAATTTTCTGTACTTTCTAAACAGAAATATGCTTACATAGCATCTAGACCATAAACCTTTCACTGGTGATATGAGGTCACTTCTACTCCTCTATTCTCTGCTCCATGACCTAATGCATGCTGGGAAAGGCTATTTATCCTCCCTTCCCCCTGATATGGACATCATGGTGTTGGGTAAAAAAAGACACAAGCATCCTCTCTCAGGTTTGTCACTATTATAATAGCCATTTTAGCAAGTGAATGATTCATGTTAATCATATTCCTAAGTGACAAATTTGAATAACAAAGCTAAGGAGAATGCAACACTTTCTGATGTGCAAGTTCACTCATTCGAGTTGTGTTCCGCCCACTTCATAGAGAGCAAATGTATTTGTTTGAGCTAATTTCAGCCTATTTTGCCAAACCCGGTTAAAAGATGAAAGCATTGTGAAAAGCCAAAACAATATTTTACCTTCAGAATATGAAAACAAAATAGTCGAACCACGTATAACAAGCTTGCATACTACGAAATTCCACATAAACCAAAGTTTTTATTAATCTCTTAAAATTCGTAATATCTCCTTTGTTATTTTAACTGCACAATATGAACAACAATTTTTTGGTGAAACCGTATGTATTGAAGTTCAGCATGGTTATCAGCAATTGACGTTCATCCAGTGTTCGATATTGAGTTTTACATAAATAAAACTCTTATCATCTTTCACACCATTCAATTATATTGATTTTTGTCATATATAGAAAAAAGGTTGCTGAAAAGGAGGGGGGGGGGCACAAAAATAGGTTAAAAAAGCATCTTGATCAACACATTAAAAATTGTGGAAGAAAAGACAGCACTGATACAATACTGTTTAAAACAAAAACTATTCCGCAATTCAAAGATATCACAATTGTCAACAGTCACCACAATGAATGGGAACTCTGGCACTCTGAAGCCGTTGCAATCGAGAAACAGAAAAATATTGCCTGCAATATCCAGGAACTGTATAATATACCAGAGGTATGGAGGACTTTGATAAAAAGAGAAAAGGACACTGAATACCTAACTGACTCGTAAATGGCAGCACATGTGAAAAGAGTCTTGAACATGATGTAAGAGCCCTGTAGAGAAGCTTAACTCAGTGCACATGTGTTGCTTATGTGACTCAACGGCTGGAGTTTACGACAGCCTTCTGAAGATGTATGTGTTAACATGCGAAAAGCTTAAAGACCGAATATGTGCATTAGGGGGGTATCTTGATAGTTCAGAAATAATTTTTAAATAAATTCTGTACCTGTTTTTTTTTTTTTTTTTAGCAGCTGTAAAAATTGATTTTACATGATTTTAAGCCATAATGAGCACTTGGTGAGCTTGGTTTTTGAGATGAAAAGTAACTAGTATATTTCATAAAAAAAGAAAATGATAGATAAAAGATGCAACTTTCAGTGAAAAATTTACAGAGAGGACTTCCTGGATTGTCACATTAAAGAATGTAGAATTTGTCATTGAAGATAATAAGGTATGTATTTTTTTCAGCAACCTTTTTTCTATATATGACAAAAATCAATACATTCATCCAGGTTTTACCCCCTTTTTGTTTCACCAAAAAACTAGAAATTTTACAGTCTAAGAATGATGTTGGTCACATTTGGCTAACTTAGTCGTAATTTGACTGAGCAGTGTGTTTACAAAATTAAATAAAAAGCATAGCTTTAAGCAAGTGTAAAATGCTGAATGTGAAAAAGAATTGGTTTAATAGGAAATGGAGGGAGTTAAAAAAAAAAAATTGAAGTTGCAAAAAAGGTCTGTATTCTGCCAAATCATTTTTTTTTATCACAATTTTAAAAACAAGGATGATTTGAAATCAAAATTCAGTGATGGTTACAGTGTTGAAAGAGAAAGTTTTTAAAGAGGGAATTCAGACAGATATGGACATAGAAGTGCATCCAAGAGAAACAACAGCAATTGAACTGGTGCAAAATCAACAAAGCCAAAAATGGAAGATGAACACTGTACTCGTAAGGCACTTGATGAAACTAGCACAAGCAGAAAAAGGGGTCACTGCCATTTGTGTCCTCAATCAGATATAAGTTTCAAAACCCCTGTGTGATTTGCATCAAATTCGTTGGTGTCCAGTGTTTGTCGGAGTTCTTCCTCTACTGAATGCGCTTGAGTTGCTGAAAGATGTCTTTGGTCACCCCAATTGACTTGTTGCCACAGGTATTTCTAATCTTTTGCAGCCAACTTTCATTTTTTTTTTTAATGTCTCATCTTTCTGGTGCACAGCCAACAATCTGCATTTAAATTCTGACTTGAATAATTATCTAGACTCAACAAAAACTATTCAGTATATTTTGTACAAAAATCTAGTGGATAATGCTTATCTTGGCATTCCTTTCTAGCGATGGGAACATTTCACGCACGCGTTTTCCGGTCTTTGTTGATGTTACTGTCCTAAAGTTCGCTGTATGCGATGACTGGCTTTACTTCTCACACTTTTCGCTGGGTATACTCATTGGATCTTTGCCTTAGGATTCAAACACATCAATTTTTACCGTTCTTTATACTGAAATTTTTGCCCATACTCTGGGCATCCTCAGGAGCGTGGCGACTTTACCACCGATGTTCGTGGTTAACTTCGCACTAATGGAGTCCGATACTCCTTGTTGCCATTTGTCGGATATACTTTCCTGGATATATTTCGTTATCAAGCCCGGCTGGCGCCATCTATGTTTTATTAAAACACTTTTTTTTTCTTTCTCCTATCCTGGTTTTCTTGTCTTTTTTCTTGTCTTATTAGTTCTTTCCACAGGCCTGATAATGTGCTAGGGTCGTTCTGGTTACATACACCCTTGCTTCAGTATATATTCCAATTTTTTTTGTTGATATCATAGTCTTTGAGTTGTTGCATAATATCGTATAATTGGATTCCAGAAGGCTCTTCAAATAATAAAAAAAAAAAACATTTCTTGTAAAGCAAGCACTTAAATAAATAGTACCACATGATTCCATGGCTAATTCTTTTGGTAATATAAACACAAAGCTTTACTCATTGTACTCTAAAACATCGGGACACACCCTGAAGTACAACAAAAATCATTCATAAAAAAAAAAAAAGCAGCAGCACTGAATTACTGACTATTTTCAAAGCGTGATAACTACATAAATGATATAAAAGTAAAAAGCTTTCAGAAGTGTAGTACGTGAGTGCCTCAGAAGTTTCCATAATGCAACACTTATGTGGTTTCTTTAAAACATATACAAATCGCTAATACATGTGCAATGTTCCAGCGACTGCCTAGAAGAGATACGTGCACTATTATCAACTTCAGATTGAGCGGAGCGCCACATTGGTGCAAGGGCGGGGAAGAAAAAAAAATCGTGTCCCATCGTTCTCTATCTATTTAGCTCCCCCTGTGGTAAGAATTGTACTCCTATGGCAAAATCGATGAAATCGACTTTTGGTCAGGTTTTCCATGCAAATACCCCACTGTGCACTGGTTCCTGGGAAGGAAGATAGCCAGTGCTGTAAGAAAAACACATCCATGTCAAGCATTCTTCATCTTCTCCAGAAACCCGCCACAAGCCTGCTTTTGTTTCTGCCCAGGGAGAGACCAAATGGATGTGCGTAAGTCATTTTTGTGAAACAGCACTTTACATTCCCTGTGGTACCAAAATGTGCAAGGAATCATGGGAAGATAAGTGTTGTTGAAGTGGCAGATTGAGAAGTTTAGTTTAAGAACCAACTACCCGGGTCACTTTTGTGAATGGCAACTGAAATATTTCATAATATTTGTTCTATAAACTTTAATAATTTGAAATTAACTATATATTACATTTCAGTGTATCATCCTTGATACTAATACCAGGTGCATACTAAATGTATTAGTATTTATGCCATTTCTGGACCGTAAAAATGGGTGGACCACCACATTTTGATATACTTGGCCCTGCTGACCAATGAAGCTCTTTTTCTTCAAATTTCTACAACTGCTTACTGTGCTTCATTTACATGCACGTATTCTGTTGCTCTACATTTGTGATACGTTATTATCACAAATGTAGAGCAACAGAATACGTGATACGTTATTTTTTTACACATGCTGTAAATGTGTAAGGTTTTTCTCTAATGGACCACACTGATTTGAAAATTTAAGTGGTCCGCTAGGCCTGTAGAAGAAATATTTCTAATTCTAACACTGAATGTCTCACCTGGGATTCAAACCCCCAGGTGGATGGAAGCATTAGGGATCCTTGTGAAGGCCTGAGTAGCAGTTAGAGGTGACCATACACTTTAATAAACCCCAAGCAGACTCTGAAACACCAATGTCTAAAGTTAGACATTTAAAGGCTTGCAACATCAATAATCATAATGCACATTATTTTGACAAGTTATGTCAAAATATAGGTTCACACAAAGTTTTACTGAAATATTTAAATCCAGGCCTTACTTCCCACATCAATATACTTGATGCCACAAAACCAGGAGTATTATGAGTAAATGACATAAAAATGGGCAGATGTAAACAAAACATAAAATGACCAATTCATTCCTTAACATGTAACCATATTTCTTTCCAATAGGTGGAATCAAGGCTGAAGAGCTTCCTGTATTTTGCTAATTCTCAGAAATGATGCTCACATTTCCAGACTAGCAATTAACTTGTTCAGCAGATGAAAAGCTACCTTGCTTTGAAACTGTCATGTAGCATTGCTTTTAGCTATATTGGAGTTTAAAGCCTCTGGGATACTGCAGTGCAATCAAACCAGAACAACAGATAACCTAAGTCTTCATTCCACCAACAACCAATGATGAAATATTATAGATGGTGATAAAGTAATTTATTTCATTCATACACACACATGGAAGAAATGCACGCAAGAAAGCTGATATTGTTGTGTTTTATTTAATTCAGCGTCTTGACTCTCAGAGAAAAAAATGTGGTATATCAGTGAAGAACAGTTGTGATGTTAAAGAGAAATGCAAACTTTGGAGACATGTTACCAGTTTGGGTTGTTCATCCTTATCTAATAAACATCATATATGATGGGATGAAGCTGAACCTAGTGAGTAGTTTGTGAAGCTGGGTCAACTTTTAATGACATCCTTAGGAATACACGGCACAGATCACAACATGTTAGAGGATCTTTTATGAGTTCATTGACCTCTTCAACGGCCCTAAACTCAACCTCGGGCACACAAACTGAACATTTCTACAGCAGCAGCAAAGTTATGCAAAAATATTTTTGACTACAAGGCATTTGTTTATTAAATTTTACTTGAATAAAATAGTATTTTGCAAGGGTAGAATACTTGAGCCTGACAGTTAAAATTGCTTTGGCAACAAATGCCACTGGCTTGCACTCTTGTGATGAACATCAGTTAAAATCAATGCTATAAACATGTCTCTATTATTTTAATTGTGAATGATAATTGTTTACATACTACTAAGACTCACCTTGACAAACACTTGTACAATATGGTTTGTACTACATTATGATATAAGTTAATACAGTACCAGACACTTTTGTCCACACAGCTCCAGACCAGTGCATTGCCAGTTTCTTTGTTTTTCCAGATTTCAGGTCCATAGTCTAGCATGTATGACCATGCTTGGCTCAACTATTTCAGTAGTACATACTTTAAGAAATAACAAATTTATGTCGACATACTTTTAATTAGGGTATGCTTCAGTCAAAAATTTTCTAACTTCTTAAAATTATCATAATCTTCAGTCTGATTTGCCAGTAAATGAAGTGATTACTTTTAATATCTATTATGGGAGGAGGCAAATTAATGAAATGGATATTTCTTTCTCCCTTTCCCTTAAAGGATTAGATCTTATAGGAAGCAGCATATCTGTTGCACTCTTGTCAAAAAAAACTTCTGATCCACAGTTCATTGATTGAAAAAAGCCATAAAGTAAATGAAAGCATGTAGTTTATAGCAAAACTGTTTTTATTATGCTACTTTTCAATTGGTTAATATGCAAAGTATCTCAGATTCGTTAAAAAAAAAAATCCTCAAGCTGTCACATTGTTTTAGCTTCACGTGCTTTTCCAAGATGTGGCTACATGGGCAACAGTTGCTCTACTAGCTGCGGCAATTGTGTAAACATATTGAAGTTTTACATGGTTCATTTAAAAATTCTTTATCTGATTCACAAGAAATTCAGGGAGTATGCTCCTATTAGCAGTTTATAGAGTTCATTAAAATTTCAGTCAGTTTTGTGAATATTTTACAAAAATAAATTTATTTTATTTTTATCCCCAGTCTCAACTGACCAATGCAGCAGCAAAGCCACCAGGCAAGGGAGAATGGAATGATTCTCACTGCTGAATGGCTGAAGTGGGATATGCGTAGTGAAGGTGGATTGATGCCATTCATGAATTCTCTCAGTTGTGGGCATTACTGCTGCTGTAGAATGCCATGATCAGCAATGCAGACCTGCCAACTTTCAAGAGGTGAAATTCGTAAAAATTTAGTGAATGTTTCACTAATATATTTCAGTGATAGAATATTGACGTTTATGCCATAACTATCATAAGAATAGATAGCTTACCTTTTGTTTAAGGCCAGCTCCTTTTATGCCTTTCATGCAGACTGCCTCAAGCGCTTTCTACGCCCCTCCGGGGTCACCATCAGGAGGTGTTCCAGATGTTATCCCTTCAGCCACGGCAGAATGAGTGAGCTAAACGATCTACCTCCTCGCCCCAGTCCCGACGTCATTTACGAACTTTCCACTGTGGCTCCATCTATTGTAAACACCAGTAATACCTTCATTTTCTTCTTCTGTGATTTTGACTTTTTTTGTTCAGTTTTAATTAATTCTTTCCATTTTTCAATTAGGATACTTGGGTCATTATTATTACAAATTCTATCTCTATTTTTCTCAATCAAAACTGATTCAGCAATGCATATGTGTCTTTCGTTTCCACATGTTTTTTTATTAGCTATAGTATATATTTTAGTTTCACCTAATATATTCCATTGACTGATGTCTTGAGCATACTGATTAAATGTATTGAATGTATCGATTAAAAGGCGATTTTATTATGAAGTGATTAATATTTTATCTAAAAATATCAGTGGAGAATAAATTAGGAAAATGTGACCATGATACTGAAAGATGAGAAAGAAAATGCAAGTGAATTTTGATGAAAACATACAATATGCTATGATTTGTTAAATTTTTTAAAATCAATTTCACGTACCATAATTAAGATAATTGGCACTATTTCACAACAACTAAAATGCAATCAATGCATAATTATCTCATTAGTATCATTAGATGAACACAGATAAAAATTCCACGTGTAAATAACTGTGAAATTATTGCAATATACTGCATTAACTTTTTACTTAACTTAAGTTTTGACTTTACATTTTTGTGCCAACATGTTAGAATACCTTCAGGGGTGATTATCTCGTTTTTGAAAAAGTTCCCTTCCCCAAAAAAATATCAAGAAAAAAACACACATATATATATATATATATATATATATATATATATACACACTGAAGTGCCAAAAGTCATGGGATAGCTGTATGCAAATTTTTAACTGGCGCTGGCGTCGTATAAAGGCTTTGGCACATGCCACAATTTTTATCAATTGCGAGGTGTAATCTCTTGAATCAGGTTGATGTGAATTATCAGAGTTCGAATGAGGCATGGTAGTGAGAGCCAGACGGATGGGACATTCAATTTACGAAGTTGTGCACACATTCCTCAATCCATGGTGTCCTGTGTGTACTGAGAATATCTCATGGAAGGCATTACCACCCACCGTGGACAGTGCAGTGGCTGACCACAGGTGCTCAATGACCGTGACCAGCAGTGTTTTACCAGGATTTTCCATGCTAACAGACAAGCGACACTGGCTCAAATAATATCCACATTCAATGCAGGAGGTACCAGAGACATATCCATCAGGTCAGTGCAGCGTAATTTAGCATCCATGGGGTACCACAGAACACCACCACCAGAGTGTGCCTTTGTTAACACCACAACATCCAACATTGTGCCTCACCTGGGCTTGTGAACATGGTAATTGAACCCTGAAAGATTGGCAAAGTGGCATGGTCCGATGAGTCACACTACCACTTGTTACGAGCTTGTGGTACAGTTTGGGGGTGGCGCAGACCCCACGAGGCCATGGACCCAAGCTGTCAACAAGGCACTGTGCAAGCTGGTGATGGTTCCATACACGTGTGAGGTGTCTTTACATGGCATAGTTTGGGTCCTCTGTTCCCTGTAAACACATCATTAATCAGTAATTGCTTTGTTGCTCTGCTGGGTGACCATTTGCAGCCCTTCATAGACTTCATGTACCCCAACAATGGTGGGATTTTCCAAGCGGACAATGCACCATGGCATTGGGCCCAAGTTGTCCAAAATTGGTTCAAGGAGCATTCTGTACAAGTTCTGACGGATGGTGCGGCCACCACGTTTGCCCAACATGAACCCAATACAGCACTTATGGGTCGTGGTGGAAAGGTCCATTCACACCAAAGATCCTGTCCCTCCAAATATTAGGGAACTGTGGGCAGCTGTTCAGACAGCATGGCTCAAAATCTCTCTAGAAGTCTTCCAACCACTTGTGGAATTGATGCCACGTCAAGTTGCTGCACTTCACCGGGCTAGAGAATGTTCTACAATACTAAGTAAGTATCCCATTAACTTTTGGTACTTCAGTGTATATAATGCATATTATTATATATTACGCATATATCAACTAGCTACACAACAAATAGACACTAGTGCTCGTGTAATTTAACTTCACATCTTTTCCTGTACCAAATTTTCTTTCGGTGTGTTAGAAATCCTTCAGACATGGCATTTTTGAAGTCAAGTTTCGAACTTCATATTATATATTAATTGAGCTGCCTATGGAGATCAGTTCTACTGGAAGCCTACAGTGGTTTCCATTCAATTTCTAAATGTAGCTCATTGGAGTAATTGAATTTAATATAACCAAATTATTTGGTACAGATGCAACTTCCAAAATGATGAAAAAAGCCTTTCTTTCAACATGTTATATTAAGAGCTTGTATGATAACAAAACAAACTCTCAAGGTGTAACAAATTGTCGACATTCACCATCAGCACGGAAATGCAGTGTTTTCCATCAAACATTGTAATTCCCAAAGAAACTAGAAAGGAAATTTTAGTTTTCATTTCGTAGCATTTTCAGAAAGGAAATGACTGAGGAATCTCAAATTCTTCTATAACTTAAAAACCCACATTTTCGGGTTTAGAATGTGATAAAAACCCAGAATCCCATGCTACATCCAGATCACAAACAGGCCTGCACCTTTAAAAAATAAAATTTTAAGTCTTATATGAGGCTGGTATTATTTTTCATTTCCCTTTCCCTCTGCTTAAGCAATACTAATCCTGCAGTGCTGTTACAGTCTTTCTCCTACTAGGCCGCAAGTAGCGAGGGTTGATGATGCAGAAGTGGGCAAAAATGTGATCCAGTAAATCCCAACATACAGGTGCAGTGGTCCTTAGAAACACTTATTCATCCTCAAAATTGCACCAACCACGAAAACAAAAAAACAGAAATCTGTAAAATATGTCGTTTGTAAAATAACAATAAAAAGCAAGTAGGTTTTCCGTAAATTTTATGGGGAATCCATAAAACTTGGCAGCTATGGCAACACCACGTATTTTGCCTAAAAAGTTCCCTTCCCCCAAAAATATCAAGAAAAAAACATTCACTTCCAGAAAAAAAAAAAAAAAAAAAAAAAAAAGACTGCTTCAAAAACTTCCTGGATTTCAGGATGAGTCTCACTACAACAGGTCCAATACTGTATAATCCTGATCAGTTAACATATATAGTAGAGTCTAAGTTTATCAGTTTACTTCATGTAAATAATAATAATAAACATAAGAAAACATAAGTGAATTTTGACAAGAAAAATACAGTGTTTTTCCATGTGTGTCACAGATAATTGGAAAGTCTGGATAATTGATACCATTGTCATTGGGGCACTTGGAACAATTTCAAACAATTTTGTGTATAATTTCAGAAAATTGCAGCTTTCTGATATACCATTTGTAGAACTGCAAAAAAACAACAACCCAGCTTTACTTAAGACATCATATATATTACGCCTATACTTGACTATACTGCAAAACTCACATTTTCATTCCCACTACATACCATAACAGCATATCTACATGTGCACTTTATTTACACATGATACAGACATTGATATGATATTGGTCATTTACTAAAAGCAGAATTAACTTGAGTGGAAAGAAGT
The DNA here is from genome assembly GCA_039090855.1 of Macrothele yani. Taxonomy (NCBI): domain Eukaryota; kingdom Metazoa; phylum Arthropoda; class Arachnida; order Araneae; family Macrothelidae; genus Macrothele; species Macrothele yani. The sequence continues at coordinate 195,134,526 of CM076990.1, forward strand.
AACTAATTAATTAAGCAGATGTCTCTACGAAATGCTGTCATAAAAAGGAAGCGCAAACATCCCCCCCCCACCAAGCAGTGTTTTCCCGAAATCAGCCAAGTAGGCCTAAAGAAATTATAAAGAACATAAAAATTTGGTTGAAGCAATGTTCACCTTTGTAGAATGTGACATGTCAAAAGTTTAGGTTAAAGATCGGTCATAGTGAAGAGGTAACTGATGAAGATGATACTGTGGTAGCAATTAATGGTACTGAGAATGAACTAGTTTAATCTAAAGAATAATAAGAAAGCTCTATGATTCACCGGGACTTAAAAGCTTTAAAAAACACACATTATTATTCTATCGAACAAACTATGGCAACTGAGATTAATGCTATGCAAATGAAAAGGTGGAAGCATCTTGTAATCAAGAATATATCAGATCTATGGTGAATTTGAAATTCAAATAAACCAAAGGTTTATTTGAATGAAATGAAATTCATTCAAATAAACCTTTGGAAAGGTAAAATCACGAAAGGTAAATCATAAATTTCCAAAGGTTTATTTGAATGAAGTGAAATTGATTCAAATAAACCTTAGAAAGGTAAAAACCACGATGTTAGTAATAGTTAAAGCATTTACATATACAATTTCACATACTGCTTATTTTCTAAAATTTTTGGTATTCAGCCAAGGTTGGTTTTGTCTCATTTAGATCAGACAATACAGACTGTATTGCATATGTATGCAAAAAATCAGAGCAGAGAATAAATTATCAAAATGTGGTCATGATACTGAAAGATGGGAAAGACAACACAAGTGAATTTTGATGTCAATATATAGTAAAACTTCAACATGAAATAATATAGCTATATTTTGATCATGTTCACATTAAATTATATAATTGATAGCTAATTCAAAATACTTGATATCATTAATATTTTTCCAAATCAGATTTGCTTTCTGCATATTAACAAAAGATAACAGATTGTACGTAATTGCAATATCTTCATCTGTACAAAGCTTCATGTTATTCTGAAAACAATAATGATGTATACATTTTGTTAAAGAAAAAATACAAAAAGTCACCCTGCAAAAAATTTGGTTAGTACAAAAAGATAGGAGTACCACCCAACTAAGGACAGGTTTCATAACAAGCTTCAACTAACTGCATATCTTTCCCTGCACTGGCTCAGAAAGATAACAGAACTGAAAAGGTTATCACAGACAATTCAGGTGTGTGAAGCAATAAACTTCAATTAAAAAAAAAGGCTTAATTCATACAACCTGTGAAGAAAATGTCACACAATGTAAAAAACAGATGGGGAAGGGGAGAATGTCTTCAATTTTTCAAATCGTCAGAAAATTCCACTTTTTCTTGGAGAGAAATTCGTCTTTTCAAAGGTTCGTTTGGAGGTGGTCGCAACTTCCCACCAAAGGTCGAGCTGGCTTTCCACCTGGCGCCAGTTTCATGCTTGCTGACCTCACTCTCACCGGCAAACAGGATGCCGTCATTCATTCCAAGGCTGTTAAGGCTGACTGTGCTGTTTTTAAACATTGGATTAGGCTCCATTGTCTCTTGCAGAATTTCAGCTTGCATTGCAATGTCTGCTAAACTAGATGACACACTTGCACTGTGACTCTGAGGTACACTTTTAGCTTCCACTACAGCATGTGGGATATTTTCAGTGCTGAAAAAACAAAACAAAACAAAACAAACCCTGCATGTGAATTTTCAAATGACAGGCCTTAGAAGAATAATCATCAATTCAAAATAGATATTGCATTATGAGATATTGCATTATGTGTTGGCCATCCTACAAATACCTTTTGCAATTTGTGTGTTATGTGATACTTATAATTGAACTACAACAGTAGTACACAATTTTTATCAGTGAAAATTTTCCACATATACAGTTCTTTACTTTTTGGGTTCATTTCTGTGATAAAATTTGTGTATGTATTTGCGTAAAATTCTGTATTAAATAAAAACTTCTCAAGCAAACTGAAATTTGCTTAAGAAATTTTTCTTTAATACAGTTAATTCTTGATATACAGCCACCATTTGTTATATTACATTGTGGGTTTACATCAAGGGTGGCACTGTATCAAACTTGCCAATTATTTTTCAGTAATCCAAATTTGATTAATCACAGTTCCTGAAAAATCATAATTAGCATCAAGTTAAAAATATGTAATTAGAAAAATGCAATTATATGTTGTGCACTTAGTGTGCATTGCAGTTCGAAGAGTCAGTTTCCATCTCGGGAGATTCTGGTGTACATTAAATGTGGAAATTTACTTTAGATAGAGTGAAGACAAAGTTAACATTTTAATTACAAGGAAATGAATAAAAATTGTTACTAAAACTTTATCAAGAGAAAAGTAAAAGCATTACCCAAAATCATTTTACACACCTTAGTTTCTTAAAAACAAAACAAAAAAACATCTATTTTCATTTGTTCAATAATATTGATATAATATATCTATGTATTCTATTACTCACGTCAAATTTTGTAGCTGTGAGCTCGGTGCTGCACAGTCATGCAATGGTATATGAAATATAACAACAATGCTGCAAGGTAAAATATGTTACTTACATCACACTCCCTTTGTAGTCAATCCCATTGTTCACCACCGCAAGTCAACAAAATGGCACCGGCTATCAGTTCGTTTAAAACTTTTGTGTAATCTTCCTGTTTTCTGCTCTGGTCCAAATGCAGGCGCCATTTGTTGACTTGCAGTGGTGAACAATGGGACGACTACAAAGGGAGTGTGATGTAAGTAACATCTTTTACCTTGCAGCATTGTTGTTATATTTCATATACCATTACATGACTGTGCATCACCAAGCTCACAGCTACAAAATTTGACATGAGTAATAGAATATATAGATATATTACATCAATATTATTGAATATCTCAGCCACATATAACATGTATTTTCCAGGCACGGATGAATTGCATATTTTCATTTGTGTTTTAGATTTTAGCCCAATTATTTCAGAGCACAATCTATTTTACAAGTTCATTTGAAATATTGCCATCCTGTGAGTTTGCTTCAAATAATCTTTTTAATATTACAGGGCAATGACTCACATCTTTGACTGAATCAGTGTCTTTCAACATGAAGTTTTGCTGCAGATGAATTATGGCCTGGAAATACAGGAAGGGAATTCTTACATAGGTTGCAAGTGGCAGTACACCAAGTATGTTTTGTGTTGGGCAAGGCAGGTTGGTGCAGTAATATATATCTGTACTTGACAGTTACCAAGGATGTGGCCAGGGGTGTATATAGAACTTTTTTTCTTTGGGAAAGGGAGGAGAGCACAAAAAGTGGAAGTTTTTGAAATCCATCAGGACAAAATAAAAATAATGGAAAACAGAAGGCAAGATTAAAGCATTATTTTCTTATGTAAATTGACGCATTCTTATTAAATAAAAGCCTTTTTTTAAAAATGTAAGTCACATTTTAACAAAAACTAACAAGGTGCTTTGCCCCCCCCCATACCCTCTAAATATGCCCCTGGATGTGGTGGTATGTCACAAAATGTTTTATACAGACCACATCTGTTCAGGCCCAGGGGGTGGTGTAATATGCAAAGGGTGGTGGTAAATTGAGGAGTGGTGTATCGAGGTGATCCGTTGACGTTTTTCCAATCTCTAAAATAATAGGCCAATATTTTTGGATTGGAAAACCCATTACCAGATTCACACACTCTCAATGAGAGTGAATTTTTTCTCTGTGTTGTTACCCCAAAAGGCCCCTTTTGGCAAAGAGGGGTTAGAAAATATAGAAGTCAAGAAAAAATCAGGTAAATTCTTTCATTTTTTTTTCTCTCTCTCTCTCTCTCAACTTCATTTTCTCTCTGTAAATTTGTTTATTTCTATTGTATGAGCGTGGTGATTTTTTTTTTTCTTTTTGCATTTGTGATTTGTCAAGGTAAGCTAGCCCTCAGGTTTTGATGGCTATGTAAGGGCAGAAGTACTGGTTGGTTTAGTTAAGCAAGTGTTTGATGAATATTGCCTTGGTATCATGTTGTGCTTTTCTTTGCATTTTATTTTGAGTGCTGAGTTTCATTGTATTGTGTAGTGTTGGAAAGTGTGCAGAAATTTAGTCAAGTATCTTTAAATCTAGTATTTAGTGTAGCATAAATGAATTTAGTTAATGCCTAAGTAGTAATTTTGCATAGCATATGTAGTGGTAAAGTATATGTAATTTTGTCGCCAACTCTGACGATCAAAATGTTGGGTTGACAGGAAAAAATAAATAAAAATTGTAAGTAGTATACATAATTAATTTCGTAATTACCATCGTGTAATTGTTATTTTTTTGTTTATATCAACCTGTAAACTATAATTATGTTAAAGTATTCAGAAATATGTAATAAAGTAATCATTTAATCGTATTGTAACTGGTTCGTGACGAAGAACAAACACATGGGTCGTGTCTTATTTCTGTGGCCTATAACTAACCCTTATTTAGTTGTGTACCGATTTTAATTTTGTAACTATTAGTGATTAGAACTATATGTAATGTCAGCATTTAACTCTCTAAGAAGACCATTTAGGAAGAAAGAAAAAGCTAGGCGATCTTTACGAAGTTATTCTTATGTAATTGCGAACTTGATGGAAACTCGAAACGGGACGAAAAAGATTCTTATTCATTCGATTAAAAATGGCAGGCAGTAAAGTTTTTTTTTTTGTTCTTCGTAATTCCGATCGCAGAAAGGGAAAAATATTGTCCTTACCGTTGGCGAGGCACGAATTTGATCTTTAGCGCTACGTACTAATTTAGCGAAATGTAATTGTATAAAAGATGTTAGTTAATTTTTCTAAATTTATAAAGGTGGTCACCATTTTTGCCCAGGTTTTTAGGAGCTTCTTTGTTAAAAACGAACTGGAAGGAGGTTTACCGAGAGCTTAGCGTGGGTTCCTTCAAAACATGATCATAAATCGTAACCCGGCGCCGTCACGAGTCTGACGCTTCGTGTTCTTTCTCACCAGCTTTGCAATGGTTTTTGCCAAATATTTATGCGTAAAATGTCAAGAGAATGCCTTAAAATCTGTTACCAACTGCTAATCTGTGCGCAGAGAGAAATTCCGTCGTCGGCCATCTTTTTTTTTGGGAGGGGGAGGTCAGGTCAGAGTTCACTTCGACTCCAAGAAATGTGAGGCAGCTATTTTCTGGGAACTTCGGGCCAATTTGCCTTCCACCATTTCATGCACAAAGGGTTCGGCGAGGAACCAAGAATTTGCGTGTTGCTCACTCATTTAAGTATTATACTTCAGAAGGGACAGACCCTCAAAAAAAAAAAAAAAAACATGGGGTGGAAGGTGTAATTAAAATGAGAGGATAACACACACACACACACACACACACACACACACACACACACGCACACACTGTGTAGAAAGTACAGCACCCTGGAGTAACCATAAAATTGTTTCTTACATTAATTCTATTCATCAGTGTACATGCTTTTAAAGGACTACCTACAGCAATCTTCTGATAGTTGAAACGTTACCCATAATCTGAAATACAGGATGAGCATCCCTTACTGTTAGGGGCCAGAAGTGTCTCAGTTTCTTTTTGGTTTTTAGAATATTTGTATCTGGTACACCTATATAATGAGGTTAGGGATGAGACCAAGTCTTAAAACTAAATTAATTTATATTCTGTAAGATTTAAAAATAAATTTAAACTGAAAGTTGTTAAAAACTGAAACTAAACTGGAAGATTCAATATACGACACAAACAGACTCAGATTCTGAACTGATTCACGAATCATCCCCTGTAGAAATTGTTTACTGGAAAATCAACAAATGACACAAAAAGAGGGGCACACTCTGAACCAATTCATGAGAGTTATACCTGCAGAAATCATTTACCAAAAAAATCAACAAATGACACAAATGGATCACACTTGGAACCAATTCACAACAGTCATTTCCTGCAGAAAACCATCATTTTACCAGAAAAAAGTCAATGAATGACACATACAGATCAGACTCTGAACTGATTCACGAGAGTCATTCCCAGTAAAATTGGTTCACCAGAAAAGTCAACGAACAACACAAACGGATCAGACTCAGAATCAATTTGTGAAAGTCATTAATGGTGGATTCACTGGAAGAGTCAATAAATGACACAAATGGATCTGACTCAGAATCAGTTTATGAGAGTCATTGTCTGCAGAAAGCATTTACTAGAAGTTCAAACAAATAAATCAGCGTGGTTTTAGTGAGTCAAATTGAAAGAATCTGTTTCTTCATCACTACATTAGAGCTCAGAATCAGAGCCCTCACCCAGGGTATCTGAGGTCATGTGTCATAACCATTGGGATGTGCAGAGACCTGCACAAAACCTGGGAGTCTTTTGAAATTTTCCCATTTGTGATGCCATTTTGGTGCTCGAAAAAAGTTGCATATTTCAGAGGTTTTTGAATAAGGGCAACTCAATCTGTAACAGAATGAATTTTAGTGCTTTTTTAGGACCTGAACATAAAATACATTTATAAATTGCAATAGCTATAAGAACAAACTCACTTTTGTGATCCTATAAATTATTACTTACATAAAAAAATGCGGCTAGATCAGAGATGACAGAATAAGTAAGAAAAATTACTAACCTGTGATGGCGACTAGAAGGAAGACTGCTGCACTGGCGTGGCTGGGGTAGCTTTTCTTTTTGTGAATTTCGATGAAATTCGATTTCATCACAGGCCTTTCCTAGTAATAAAATGCTGCTCAATACTTTGGTACTTATAAGACTGCAAATAAAAATAGAAAGTGCTTATAAGAATGTAATGAATTGTTAAGAATAAGCAAATATTTAGAACACAAATCTATCAAAAATTGTTTTGAACTTTAACCAGCTACTGAAATTGTAACAGTCCTGTCAGTTACTTTTTTTGAAAGGAGTTAGAACATAAAATAAAATCTCCATTTTTTATATGGCTTTTCTTATATGAATTACATTACCAGTAATCAGTTTCAAAACTATTTTTTGATTTAGAAGGGTTGTCCCAAAACAACTGAGAATGTTTTTATAAAACAAACAAACAAACACGCATATCTTATTTATTAAGGAAGTTGTCATCTTTATCAAAATACTGTCCATTGCATCAAATATATATAGGTGTCCCAACGTTCCTCCCACCTTTTGAAAGTCTTCTGGAATTCTTCTTCTGAAACGCTATTGAAGTACTCCTGTGCAGCTGTAATAAGTTGTTGATAAGTATCAGATTGTTGTCCCCATAATGCCTTTTTTAAAATGGCGAACAATCAGAAGTTAGATGGTGACAAGTCTGGACTATATACAGATTGGGGCATCAACTTAATATTCATTTTCTCCAAATAAGAAAATGACAGAACTGGCCATCTGTGGCCTTTCATAGGGCCACACATGAAAAGAAATGGCGAACTCAAGTTGAAGAAACTTATTTCATATCCAAATGCCCCATTAAAATCCTGTGAATTGATGATTTTGAAATGTGAACAATATTTCTGATATCTCTAATTGACAGGTGCCGTCTGTCTTTCTGTATAATAACACCTATTGTATTGAAGTTTACCTCAAACAAATGCAAGTGATCCTACTTAGATATGTAATGCAGCCCATTGTTCCGTTCTTACATTTCAAGCACGTAGAGTTTGCTCAATTATCATCTTGCCAGAGAGAGGATTGACGTCTCATCTTATTCAGTATTAACACTTGAAACACCAAAAACAATGTAATCTCTTGTTAACCTCAAAAACGTATAAGTTGTAATGAGCTGAATGAACTAACTTTTCACAAATTAGTACCAACGAAATTCACATACCTCAATAATGCAATAAAACCTCAGAAACCACAACTTAAAAACTTATGTACAAAGGTAAAAGTCATGCCTTCGATTGAACTTTCACGATATTAACGGCCTCACCATATCGTCACAACTTCGAAGACTTTAAAATACAAACGTAAGACACATACAAAAGTAATTGAAAGGCATTTTTAAAACATTTCATCCACAACTTAAACTATCAAAAAAATTACACCATATGAACCAAAGACTACACACAAATTAATTGAACGACATAAAACCTTGCAACAAAAGGCTTTGAAAACTCAACTTAAAAAACATATTTACAAAGTTAAAAATCATGCCTTCTTTGAAACTGCAGAAAAATTCACATTAAACATGCCCTCCATATCACTATGACTTCAAAGACTTTAAAATACGAACATAAGACTGTAAACCAAAAACAATTGAAAGACCTTTTGAAAAACATTTCATCCACAACTAAAATATCTAAAACATTACATCATACGGATAAAAGGCTATGTACAAACTAACTGAACGACATCAAAAACTTTTGCAACAAAAACCTCAAACTCAATAGCACTCACGCCCGAAAATCCGATACGGTGGGGCAGTTAATATCATGAAAGTTCAATGGAAGGCATGACTTTTACCTTTTTTACATAAGTTTTTAAGTTGTGGTTTCTGAGGCTTTATTACGTTATTGAGGTACGTGAATTTCGTTGGTACTAATTTGTGAAAAGTTAGTTCATTCAGCTCATTACAACTTGCACGTTTTTGAGGTTAACAAGAGATCACATTGTTTTTGGCGTTTCAAGTGTTAATACTGAATAAGAAGAGATGTCGATCCTCTCTCGCGTTAGATGATAATTGAGCAAACTCTATGTGCCGGAAATGTAAGAATCAGAACAATGGGCTGCATTACATGTCTAAGTAGGATCATTGATTGCAATTGTTTAACTATACTGAGCATGTTTTTGGCGAAGTATTTGCACGGGCTTTCAAGCACTAAGCAGTACATTGTGAAGTTTACCTCTGTAACACTCGTTGAAGGTCTCCCTCCATGTGCGATTAAAGCTGCCGACTCATGACCATCCAAAAATTATTTATGCCATCTGTAAATTGTTGATTTTCTTAGACATTCATCTTTATAAGCCTCTTGCAAGTAGATGGAAAGTCTCTCAGATAGACTTCTTAAGTCAACAATAAAATTTAATGGCACATCTTTCTTCCTCTTTCACATCCATTTTTTTTAAAATTCACAGAGCGAAAACACTTGTTACGGGTTCACAAAACAATGCTTATTAAACTGCATACTGCCGGCAACGCATCTGTGATGAACAGGTGTGGCCGGTTGCTATGGTTACCACAAGGACTACAGTTTTTTCGAGACTCGTGCCAAAGTTGGATGAAATATTGCAAATTTTTTATAAAAACATTCTCAGTTGTTTTGAGACAAGCTACATACTACTTGAATTTTATGGCACAAAAGCTCAAATGTCAAATGAGTGCCATCTAACCCAAAACCAAATTCATGGTTAAATTTGAGGTAAAGATGCTGTAAGTCAGGCATTGGAAAATATAAACAGCAGAGTCAAATAGGTGAACGGAAGATAAAACAACTTGAATATGCAGTTGCAACAAAAACATGGAAGGAACTTGAAAATCAGTATGCACACTGTGTGAAAGAAGGACAGATCATCTCGCAAAAACAAGAAATAAAAAATGAAGCTGTAATATAAAATTCTGCTTCAAAGCACAGACATGAAAAATTGTGAATTCTGGATAAATGTGAGAGGAGGACTATTTTTGACAAAAACAGTATTGGAAGGAAAGAAAGAGTGAAGAAGACAGAAAAAGAAAGTGTGAGGGGGTGACAAACAGAATGACAATGATTTTGTTTAGGGGTTTAACTACCACTGTGAGCAACTCTGAGGGCTATAAGCAGTCACCCATTCCCAATATTTGGGGCCACTGGTTCCAGAGAAAGGGAAAGAGCCAGTGTCGTGAGATAAACAAAGCACCCACGCTTATCCAGGATTAAAACCCGGGCCCAATTGGACAAATGATAAAAGCCAGTGCTTAGACCACTGTGTTACCGAGGTGGCCCAGCAATGATGCATAAGTTTAAAACCAGTGTATGCTTCAATACAAGAGCACCACAGATCAGACAAGATTTCGTACCAGTTCAAATGTTTATATTTCAATCGCTTTCATGGATCCGTATGGAGTTTAAAACTGCATAAATGGAAGAGATTTGTCATCAAAACAACAGCTCTTCAGTAAGGATAATGGCGTGGCCCAATTGTATTTTACATCTGTCTTCTTCCCACAATACTACGACCTTGCCCACTTTTCATTTTTAGTATTCACATTTAACCATTTAGAAGAACATAGCTTTGAAATTGTCCTGAACTTAATAATAATTTCTTTCAGTTATTTAACCATTTAATTACATGCATGAGAATTCTACTACTACGTTAAAAAAATTCTGGAACTTTTTAAATATTTGCCAAATGTCAGTGAATTATGTCATTCCTCGATGAGCAAACTAGGAGCATCATGTGACTAACCAGTCAGAACCGGTTTGATCCAGATCCAACACGTACAGCGTATGTGCGTAGTTCGTGATTACAGGCATTCGAGGCTCTCCGTCGTGAGGACAACAATGTCTAATTTTAAACAGCGTTCAAGTGTAAAATTTTGTGCTCTGCTTGGAAAATCTTTCACTGAGACTTTTCAAATGATTAAGTCAGTGTATGGTGAGAGCGCAATGAGTCGAACTAGAGTTCATGTGTGGCATCGGCGATTCGAAAACATGCGACAGAGTATGGAGGATGATGAGAGGTCAGGACGACCTTCAACATCTACAACAGATGAACAAATCACCATTGTCAAATAAATTGTGAAAAATGACCGGCGAAAAACTGTTGCAGCGATTGCAGAAGTTGCCATGCCATTTTAACAGATAAACTGGGCATACATCACGTGTGCCAACAAATTGTTCCCAAAAACCTGACACAAGAAAAAATGGATGAGTGCATGCAAGTTTGTGGGGATAACATTGATGCAGTGGATTCAGATCGCAATCTCTTGAATCGATTGATCACTGGCGATGAGACTTGGTGCTTTCTGTATGACTCCCAATCCAACTGACAGTCAAAAGTGTTGAAATCACAGTCGTCACCACGACCAAAAAAGTTCAAGGCTGACTGCTTCAAACGAAAGGTCTTGTTAACAGTTTTCTTTGATTGCAAGGGGGTCATACACAAGGAATTCCTTCAACATGGTCCTACAGTCACTAAAGAAGAGTACGTCAACGTCCTGAATAGTCTCTGAGAATCAGCGAGATGCAAGCGACCCGATCTTTGGAAGACCAACTCGTGGGTGCTCCATCACGATAATGCACCAGCTCACAGATCCCTCCTCGTGTCTGATTACCTGTCCAAACATCCCAATCCCATTTTTCCAGAACCAGCTTATTCCCCTGATCTCGCCTCATGTGACATTTCCCTTTTTCCCCGGATGAAGAATTTGCTTAAGAGGCGACGCTTCTTAAGTTCCGAAGAAGTACAACGAGCTGTGACGGAGGCACTGGAGGATGTGGCAAAAGAAGGCTTGCAATCTGCATTTAAATCTTTCTATAAGCGCTGGCAAAAATGCATAGTTGCATAGGGTAACTACTTTGAAGGAAACACTGAAAAAACAGGTATTATCTGTACTCATTCTTTTTTAATATAAAAAGTTCTGGAGCTTTTTGAATATTGGTATATACAAGTTTTGTTGAAAAAAACCCAGCAATGAATAATTTTTTTTTTTTTATGAGAATCTGCAAATTCAAATTTTACATGATTCACTGTAGTCCCAATCTGCTGACACACTTTTGCATGAGCTGTTGGAAGTACTTAGTGCTCTTGAGAGCAGCCACTGCTCCTTATTTTACATGATTTGTGATGCAGTAAATGAGTTTTGCTTTCACAAGTCCTGTTCAGCTGAGAAAAAGATTATCTAAATCTATAAAATTACCAATATGACAAAAATTCAAAAGTTTATATTTCAATGGCTTCCATGGATGCATCTGTATGAAACGGAAACCTGTCTAAAATGGAAAATAGTTTCAGTCATTGGATTCCATCTTAGACGGAAACAATGTTCATTAAGAAAATATTTTACTACAAGAATTGAAGAAAATTTCCAGAGAGTGAAAATTTCATGTATCATTTGCTTTAAATTTTAATAATAAAATAAAGGTGTTTCTACCTTGACTAGAACAGGAACACATTTTTAAAGGATAGAAGTGTTTCATAGTCTGAAGTATTCATACAACACTTCCATACATAAGATAGAATAGTAGGCAGTTGATGACCTATGTTGCACAGTGCAAATCATGATCACATGATTGGTCCACATACCCATGTATATAAACCAGAGCACATGCCAGAGGCAGAAATTCTAAAATTACTCAACTGCCCGTTTTTGTTCTTTATCTCTTATTTCTATTTATTTATCTATTTATACTGTACATACAGCTAAAAATTTGTAAAAAAAACCTTGACCTGCATATAAGCCTACCAAAAAAATTTCAAGATTTCGGTAAACATATTTATTGAGATGAATATGCAAATTTCTGAAATAATTTTCTGTAAAAACCTTCAAAGTATGATTCACTATTGTAGTTTCTAAATAACTCCAGCAACATTCATAGCATTACTTATGCAGCATATTTTGAAAGACTTTACAACTATTTCTGGTGAAATTGTGCCCTACAATTCTTTCACCCAAAAAGTAACAAGGCCAATGATAGCCTTTTTCAAGTTGTCATGCTCTGTAGAGCAATATGTCATTGTTCTTCTATAATGCTAACCATACTGATAGCTTCTGCCAGCTATGCAGTGTGAGAGCAGAAGACCATGCACAATGTGAAAACTCAGGAGAGGATAGACACCTGATTGGTTGTGGCCCTCCCCAACAGCTCAGTGATTTATCTGGTGTCTGACTCATGCATGCCCAGTTTCAAAGATAGGGACCTGTGGTCACACAGGAAAATAATGAGGAATTCCTTCATGTTTGAAAGCAAGAGATTCCGTGGTCTCAATCTGAAATGGTATTAGGTTTTGCATTTATCATATTAGTGGCACCTATTCCTGTAGAAATCCCACTCTGGGTGGAAAAAGTACTTCATAATATTTTCTTAATTTTTTGGAAATACTTCCAAAGAAGTGTTACATGAATCCTTCTCCTGCAGTTGCCGGCAATTTGTTTGCTTTGAAAGAGACTGCAGCTCATCGTGTGTGCTATGACACTATATAAATAGTGAAATGCAAAACACGATTGGACTTTTAAGAATGCATATGTATATGTATACAGCGTGCCCAGTAAAGTCCTTTCTCAGCCCCGTAACTTTCGAACGCCGACAGCTATGGCCATAAAAATGGTGTCTAGCTATAGTAAAGTGGCTATTCGATGAGACCACTTACAGCACCTCCTAGTGGCAAAATCAGGAGTTAGCAGGTCGATCTTGAAAACTATACGAGATACAGGGAAATAGTCAATTACGAAGTTGTAGAGCAGCATCGATTTAGTACAAAAAGACACCTTGCACACATGAATGCTAAATATAGAACGCGTACAACGCTCGTTTGTTTGTTCGCAATGTTGAACACTGAACAAGCATCAGTTATACGGCTTCGAAGGTCCTGCAACATTATCGGAGGGGTCTGATACACTTGCTCTTTGAGGTAGCCCCACAGGAAGAAGTCCAATGGGGGTGAGGTTCGGTGAGTGTGCAGGACACTCTACGCAACCACCATAGCCGATGATTTGTTGCTCAAATGTCTCGACCAGGTACCTTCTTACGTTTCCTGGCTGGTGCGGAGGGGTGCCATCATGTTGGAACCAAACATTCCACAGTTGAGGCAACGGCAGGTTGTCCAAAAGATCGGGTAATACGTACTGTAGAAGCTCGAAGTCATGATCGCCACCGAGTCCACTCTTTTCTTACAAACAGTGATTGTAGCATGGACCCGATGAGGATCGAACCAAGGTACTATTGCATGCGAAGAGCGCGTGCTATCACTGGGCCACGAGTTGGGCTAGTGCTTTGCGGAAGGCGATATTATCTCCTTTCTGACGCGTGTCGTGACGTAACAGTGTTCGGCATCGCGAAAAAACAAACGAGCGTTGTACGCGTTCTATATTTAGCATTCATGTGCGCAAGGTATCTCTTCGTACTAAATCAATGCTGCTCTACAACTTTGTAATTGACTATTTTCCCTTATCTCATATAGTTTTCGAGATCAGCAAGCTAACTCCTGACTTTGCCGCTAGGAGGCGCTGTAAGCGGTCTCATTGAATAGCGCATAGCCACTTTACTATACCTAGACACCATTTTTATGGCTATAGCTGTCGGTGTTCGAAAGTTACGGGGATGAGAAAGGACTTTATTGGGCACCCTGTATATATCATGTACATATATTTCTTTAAGAAAAAAAAATATATATACATACATAATACATGTATATATACATAGGGTGTCCGAAAATTAGTGGACACATCACAAAATTATGTACAAAAAAAACTATGAGCATTGTCTGTTTTTCTATGTCACATATTACTAACACGGTTTCTATATTTTTGTTTTGCAGAATTGTTATTCCCAGAGTCCGATAGATGGCGCTAGGTGTCGCCTGGTGACGAATGTATGAGAAATGTGCAATCAGTAGTCATGTCATCCGTACAGCAGAAAGAGATGTGTGTGTTATGGCTTGCGGAATTAAAGTATGTCATTGAAGTTAAAAGACAGTACCGTTTAGAGTATGGTTGTAATCCTCAGTCAACGAATTCAACTAAGCAGTGGATGAAACAGTTTAAAGAAACTGGCAATGTGGAACATCGTGGAGGAGCCGGTAGGCCTAGCGTCAGCGGTGAGATGGTTGACCAAGCTAACGAAAGCTTTCGACGAAGCCTCAGGAAATCCGTTCGTAAAGCAAGCAGAGAACTGTGCATTCCGAAATAGACAGTTCACGATATCTTGCACAAGAAATTAAAGTTTCATGCTCATAAAATTCAAATAGTGCATGAAAATGATCCCACTCTGCGATACGATTTCGATGTGGATATGCTGAATCGAGTGGAAAACGACAAAAACTTTCTCAGTACTGTAATTTTTAGTGATGAATCCACATTTCATGTATCAGGTATTGTGAATCGTCACAACTGTAGGATATGGGGCAGTGAACCGTTTCGTACTGCTATTGAACTGGAACGTGATTATCCAAAAGTTAATGTGTGGTGCACCCTATCAAACAGAGAAGTGATTGGCCCTTTCTTCTGCGAAAAAACCATAAATGGTAACATTTGCTTGGATAAGCTAGAAAATTTTGCTATAACCCAGATCAAAAGATATGACGTCATTTTCCAACAAGACAGTGCGCCTCTGCATTGGTCAACGTGTGTACGTAAGTGCCTAAATAAGCATTTCCCCAACAGATGGATTGGGCGTGGTGGTCCCATTTCGTGGACTCCTCACTCTCCAGATCTAACTCCATTGAATTATTTCATGTGGGGTTATGTGAAGGATCGTGTCTATCAGACGCCTTGTACTGATTTGCATGAACTGAAGCTGCATATCACAGCTGCTATTAATTCCATAACTCCTCAGATGCTTGCCAATACATGGCATGAAATTGAATATCGCTTGGATGTACTACGAGCAACCAAGGGATCTCACATTGAAATTTATTAACTTGTGCAGTTACATTGTAAGTTATTACAGTCAGTTTTTTTATCTGTTTAATGTTTTGTTTTATATATCATTGTCAACCATTATCAATCCACTGCTGGACGAAGGTCTCCCCAAGTTTCCTCCACAACGGTCTGTCTTGTGCCAGTCTCTTCCATGTCACTCCCGCATACTTTCGAATTTTATCCACCCATCTTTCATGCGGTCTTCTTCTGGGTCTTTTCCTGTCCCTTGGAATCCAATCCAGAATTTTGGTTGCCCATTGATGGTCTGTCCTTCTGGCTGTATGTCCAACCCATAGCCATTTCAGGGATTTAACTCTGATCATGATGTCTTCCACTCTTGTCATTTTTCGGATCCACGAGTTCCTCTTCTTATCTCTCCTGGTTACACCAAGCATGCACCTCTCCATACAGCTTTGAGTTGTCTGCAGCCTTTGTATGTCTCTTTTAGTTAAGGTCCACGTCTCTGCACCATACGTAAGCACTGGAAGGATGCATTGATCAAACACTTTTCTTTTAAGACATAATGGCATATTGCTCTTGAAAATTATGCTGTTTCTTCCAAAAGCTCTTCAGGCAAGTTTTAATTTCTTCATCAATGTGACCCTCACTTGATATCTGCTGTCCAAGATAAACGTTTCTCCATCAATCGATAAATCTTCATTTCTTGTAAAAGCATTGAACATCACTTTTGTCTTCTGAAAGTTCATTTTTAATCCCACTTCTTTACTCTTGTCAGCCAAGTTCCTGGATCATACTCTGCAGCTCTGATGGGGTAGTTGCAAAAATGACTACGTCATTAGCAAAACGAAGGTGGGTTAGATAATCTCCAATAATCTTTATCCCTTTGTTTTCCCAGTTCAGTGATTGAAAGACATTTTCCAATGTGGCATTAAAGAGCTTCGGAAATATGGTGTCACCTTGTCTCACTCCCTTTCCAATTTTTATGTGTGTTGTATTTTCAAACAGCCAAATCTTTGCACTTGCATTTTTATAGATGCTATTAATAATATTAATGTATGTATCTTCAATACCACAGAATTTCAGAACCATTGTAACTGCTGATGGTTTCACCGAATCAAAGGCTTTTTCATAATCGATAAAAGCCATGTACAATAGAAGTTCATATTCCCTCGCTCTTTCAATCAGTTCTCTCAGTACGTGGATATGATCTATTGTGCTGTAGCCACTCCTAAATCTAGCTTGTTCTCTCGGTTGAGCCATGTCCAGTGTTACTTTCAGGTAGTGTGAACCACTGATAGGAGCTGATAAACCACTGATAGGAGGCTGATAAACCACTGATAGGAGGCTGATAAACCACTGATAGGAGGCTGATAGATCTGTAGTTCCTGAGGTCCTCAATGTCACCTTTTTTATGTAGCAGGATCATTGTAGTGTTGTTCCAATCCTCAGGAATCTTCCCTTCATTAAGGCATTGAGTGAAAATTTGGGTGAGTACTGTTTCGATTTCTCCACTTGCTTCTTGTATGATGTCTACAAGTAATTCCATCTTCTTCTGGAGCTTTTCCCCGCTTCATGTTCTTGATTGCATGTGCAACTTCTGCTGGGAGAACTGGAAGAACTCTGGTACTGCTACCTTTCATGATGTCTGGAGTACATGTATCATCCCTTTCATATAGATTAGAGTAGAAATCTTTCACTCTTGTCAAAATTTCACCTCTATTTCTTGTTACAAAACTATCTTCTTTTCTCAGTGCCATAATCTGTTTTCTTCCCTTACTGAGATGTCCCTTTGCTATCTTTAGGCTTTGGTTTTCAATTGCTTTCCTCACTAGTTCACAGTTGAATTTCCTTACGTCTTCAGTGATACTTTTTCATACTGTCTTGCATAGCTCTATAAATTCCACTTTGGAAGTCACATCTACTTTAGTTGTCCTCATCTCTCTTCTTTTTTGCATCAACATTTTGGTTTTTCCTGATAATTTGTTTGCATGCAACTTGTTCTTAGACCCAGCTAATTTTGTTGCTGTTTCCATAAGAGCTTTGGTTACTTTTCTGTTAACTTTAGAAATATCCACTTCTTCCGATGTTAGGCCTTCTAAAGCAGAGAATCTGTTCTTCAGTTGCAACTTGAAGGTATTATGGTGTTTTTTAAGGTTAGTTATGTCAATACATTTTGTTTGTCTTATGAGCTTGCCACGTTCGAGTTTAGTGTTGAGGTGCATCTTACATCTCACCAATCTATGGTCACTACCTGTGTTGAACTTTTTAGCACACTGTAGTCTTCTATGACAAATTTTTGTTACACATAATAAAATCAATTTCACTTGTCGTCCCATTTGGATGTCTCTATGTCCATTTCCTGTGCGGCTTTTTCTCGAAAAAGGAGTTCAAGATGAAAAACCCTTCTGCCTCTGCAAACTCAACAAGAGTATTTCCACGCTGGTTTCTGTTGCTGTCACCTAATTTATTTACTGAAGTTTCATTCTGTTGCCATTGCCCTATTCTTGCATTGAAATCTCCCATAATTATCTTCAAGTGCTGCTTACTGTTATTATTTAGATGACGAATTTCCTCATAAAATTCTTCAATTTCTTCTTCAGGATGACTTGTGGTGGGTGCACAAGTTTGAATAATCTGAGCCTAATATCTTCTTGAGAGTTGGATAACGAGTCGTGCAGCTCTGTCAGAGGAACTTTCAACTTCTACAACTTTATCCTTCAGTTTCTTGTTTATTATAAATTCAACACCACTAGTTCTGCCAGTATCTGTCCCATGATAGTAGAAGAGATGTCCACTTTTCAGTTCAATGAGATCTTCTCCTTTTCTCCTTACCTCACTTAGCCCGACGATGTCCCACTTGATCCTTTGTAGTTCCCCTTCCAATTCAAGAAGCCTTGAATCAGAAGATAGGGAGCGTCCATTATACGTAGCCAAGGTCAGCATCAGATGGCAGCCTAGTCCGGTCGTCCAGGGATTCTTAGCACCCTCTGCCTTCATGTCGCACTGGCTGCTGCCTTGACCAGGTACATTCCAACCAGTTGAGTCTCTATTTAACAAAGTCCCATCAGTCCACTTAAAAACTTTGTTATAAAAAAAAAAATTGTTAAATAGAAACGGACTTAAATTGTAAAAACTTAATCAAATAAAATGAAAAGGACGATAAAATGTAATTCAATTTGGAGAGTAAATTGAACTTTCGAGTATAAACTTTTTGTAAATGAGTTTAAATCTTTTTTTTCTACATATATTCATAGAAGTAGAATACATTGTCTGAATAAACAAATTAATGAAGAGAAGGAAATGAAGACTAAAGCTTACCTTTCCTCTTCATTATTCTAATAACATATGCACTTATTTAATTTGTAAAACATTCCATAATTCCGCTCTGAGATTTCTTAAAAAAAGTGTTTTGTTCATAAAAGTTTCACGTTTTTGTAAACATCGGAACATTTCATCGGGAACACTTTCTTGAAACTGTAATCCTCTTTGAATTTTATCGAATGCTTTAGCATTTTTTCATGTGAAATTTTTTTGATAGCCTCTTTATCACTCACTGTAGTTTCTTACTACATTTTATAACTCTGCTTGTGGCTGTGCAATACTTTATAGCCACATCTTTGTTCTTCATTCCTTTATCAACATCACCTAAAAGTTTCACTTTATCCACAAGAGACAGGCATTTTTTTCCTTTTCATCATTTTGAGCAAACAGGGCAAGCAAGTCAAGCATACTAATTGAATGGGAATGAATATGTAACTTCTACAGAGTCATGCCCACACCAGTTACAACCAGTTTTATTCAGTGGAATGCAGTATTTATACTGGACTTTCTATCCACATTCGGAAAAAGAGATGCTTTGAATCATCTCCATGGATACGACTCCTCGCATGTCGTCCCTCTTCTAACAAGACTGTTGGCGCGTCACAGAACCAAAAAATTCAAGATAGAGAATTAAGGATGCTTTGCTCCCATCTGAGTGCTTAAAATTTTGTACAGAAAATCTTTTGACACACACACACACACACACACACACACACACACACACACACACACACACACACACACACACTGGTAATTTTAGTTGAAAAAAACTTTGTTAAATAAAAATTGATTTTCGTAATATGAAGATTAATTTACACGTAAATGTTGTTCAAAATCAAGGTTCTGCAGAACATTTCATTAAATGAAAATTTGTTGTATAGAGATCCTACTGTATGTATGTACTGTATATTTGAATAAAGACAAGTAATGTAGGATGAAATGTGAAAAACCTTTGTAATCATAATTTTCTTCTTACTTCAGGGTGAAATCAATGTCTCTTTTTGCATCACATTGTATACACCATTGACTGATGGAAGGAGTGTCATTTTTTCACAATGCCTTAAGAGCAAATTAATCATACCTACCAGTTATTGTCCATAGCTATGGCCTCCTCTCGAAGTAGGGGCAGAACTGAGTATATAACTGACAGAAAGTCAGAAAATTTTACTATGAAAACGTAGTGATGCACATACAGCAGAGGTTTAAAATGTAAACAAACCCTCTGGCAAATGCTGCAGGAGAATTCACGTAACAATTTGGAAGTCCAGCTCTATTTTTTACTGTCCCGCATATAAGCCGATCCCCCAATCTGAAAGCAGGATTTCTTCCAATATACAAGAGAATATATGGTAGTTTTTTGTTTCAGGTTTTTGTATCCGGGCTATAAGGAGTTGCCCATCCACAATTTAGAGCCATTGGAGAAAGGACAAACACCTCTGTTCTGTCTAGTATTTGATTTGAGATAGTACAAGAAGTCAAAATCCTGTCCCATGGACCACTCAACAACTGGGTGACTTTTTGGTTACTAATTACACAATGATAAAGGATATTAAAAAGACAGGAGGAACCACACAGTCAATGGCCAAATGAAGTGGGCTATTAATGCTGCATGGAATCAACTGAGCACTGCACTGCACTGCTATTTGCTTTGACACTAGATAAAGAAGCTGTTGATAAATTTGAATGCAAAGAATTATTTTCAAGAAATACCCATTTTTATTTTCTCTCTATTCTAAAAAAAAATAACTGCCGCCACTGTTTTAGAAATTTCGCGACACTCTTGCTTTTCTAGCTCGCAGCGCAAAATGTATTGAACACAAAAATACGAAATTTACTTTGTTTGTAGAGAATTGTTTGGAGAACACACTGAAATAAACCATTTTTCGATTCTGGCGATACTTGAAGAGCTATTGTATTTCAAAGTTAAGGTAAGCAAAAAAGTGCGATAAGGTCGTGTTCCGGACACACTACAGCAACAGAACCACGAAACTTTGTAGGCATGTAGTGCCATGACCTAATTTTTGTACCTCGTCGCTCTTTTTTTGAATCTCGATTTAGTTTACGAAAAATTAAATTTCTAAATTTCACAAAATTCTCTATTTTGCGATGGGATCCATTTAAAAAAAATGATATATGGCAAACTATAAATTATAACACTTTGCAATTTTTAAACTTACAACTATCATACCTCTTTTACAAAAAAAAAAAAAAAAAAAATTAAGAAAGTCATTTTCTGATTTTTAAGCATTTTTTAAAAACGCAAAGGAAAGAAACGAATGGTTCGTCTGTCTTCACGATAACCACAGAGGAACGTTCTGGTCCCGTGACCTGCTGCCATGGTGACGCAAAGAATTTGTTATGCATATGCTTTGTTGGTAAAGCTATCTCAGTGGTTTACGGTGGACGTCAAGTAATTTTGCTTCCTATACTTCCAATGGAAAAACTTCTGTACACATTTTATTCACAATTAATGCGTTCCCAAGGTTGAAAATTTGAACATCGATTAAAATAGCTTCATTTTATAACTTAGAATGCTTAATATTTTCTAAAACATAACCATAATTATGCAATTCAACATTTGTTTGTCTACTGATGTCATCAAAGTACAGGTCACACCATCTTTTTCTGATTCCAACACCACCAATGGAGAAGTTATTGATTTTTAATATAATTATGGTTACGTTTTAGAAAATATTAAGTATTCCAAGTTATAATATGAAGTTCTTTTAATCGATGTTCAAATTTTTAACCTTGGGAACATACTAATTGTGAAGGAAATGTGTACAAAAGTTTTTCCATTGGAAGTATAGGAAGCAGCAAAATTACTTGACGTCCACCTTAACGGTTTAGCATAATGGTTTACGGAAATGCTTCTTGGACTGCTTTTGTTTTCCTTAGTGGTAAATTTAGTAAGTGCTGTAAGTTCAAACGACAAAAGTCTGACCTTCCAAAAATTAACGACAGTAAAAAAATTCTGAAACTTCGGAATAACAAGCCTTAAAGCCTTATTTGCTTAGACATGCAATAAAAACTGAAATTTATATGAATTTTCCAGTTTTTATTTCATGTGATATACTCAGAGATTAGGGTGCAGGGCCCGAGCGCTACTCTGGAAACGAGCCTAGAGGCGCAGCCCCTAGTTGACTAACAAAAAAACTTCCATTGAAAAGAACTACCATTTAAAAATTCCAGAACATCTAATTCAATTTAAGAGTAAATTTACCCCCTCAGAGTTTGCCTGCATCTTTGAGTAGCTTTGCATTATGAAGTGGGAGAAGAGAAAGTTCCTGTAAATTTCAAACAAGAAATATGTAACACACTTACCACACATACAATAAAAACAAGGATAGCATTCCAACATATCCTGCAACAGATACAGAGCCAATAACAATTCGAAGCACAAGAGCTCCAAGGGGCAAAGGAATGAATCCCATTCTTCTTGATATTAGATCTGAATGATCTGAAAATGCCTAGAAACAGACAAACATTATTAACAATAGTATATCACATGAATTATAGTAGCAACATCATATTTTTGTTATTAGTTAAGAGTATACCAAACTACACACATTGAAAACACTTTAGCAAGGCATCTTTTGTTTTGGGCTTTAACGACCACAATGAGCAACTCTAGGGCTTTAGGCAGTCACCCAAGATCATTGGTTCTAGAGAGTGGAGAGATTCAGCAGTGCCTTTGGACAAACACACCACACATTCCTCATCCAGGCCTATCTCAGACAATGATCTGAAGTCAATGCCTCAGACTGCTTGGCCACAGATGGTGGCTAACAGCATAATATAAATCCATTTATTTACTAGTGTAATATGGCATGTACAAATTGCCTTTTACACATCATATTTTTAGTCTACAGAAAATAAAACCAAATAAAAAAGGCATTTGAAATTAAATTCCAGTGATTGATAAATCTAGTCCTGTTTTCTAAAAAGCAGCCCCAGAAGTTTTAAGCAATTCCAAATTTTGATCATATTATTGAACTACAAGCAGCTTGAACAACAAAAACAACAAAGAAGTCACAATTGCTGAAAAATAAATAAAAATATTATTCTGTATAAATTTATCAACATCTAAATAAGATGAAATTTCAGAAAAAAAGAAAAAAATTAAATAAAATTGAAAAAAATTGTTGTGACTTATGAAAATAGCAAACAAAACACTGATGTGTGTTATCTAAAATTTGGTAATAATATTTAACTCTTTCAGTCAGCATTCCATAAATCCATTTGCTTAGTGAGGCAATGAGCAAATTATTTTACAGTTCTAATGCTTTTCCATGATTTATGTACTAATACATACTTTCTAGAATGGTAGGGTACTGCTCTTTACAAGACACTAGCAAAGTATACTGTATAAAGAGAACAAATAGTGATGCAAAGGAAAGTAATATATTGGCAGACAACTAAGAATTAGACTCTGAGAACACAAATCAGCAATAAAAACAAATGTTCAACAATACTGTACAGATATATAAGAGAGACTCTCTCTGGACAAGTAACGAACTGGGAATCTCTAAAAACCACCAGTCCTCAACCACAAGCCATTAAACCATAAAAAGAAAATCAAAGGAAACACTGTAAATAGGAAAGAATCTGTAATCAGAATGGATACTCCATCATGAAATGGGGAATCAACTTTAATATTTTTAAATTTGGGAGCTTAATGACCAACTGTGCACAATTCAATGGGCTCTACATAGTCACCTGTCCCTAATTTAGGACCACAGATTCCAGGGAAGGGAGAGAACTAGTGCAGCAAGACAAACACAACACCCATGCCTCACCAGGATTCGAGACCAGACCCACCTCGGACAAATGGCCAGAAGCCATTGCTTAAACCACTGCAGCACTAAGGAGGCATGAGACAAACTCTTCCTTCTTAATCATAACCACACACAAGCAGACTGCAAAAATGTTTACCGTGACCATCACATGCTTAATCTTAACCACCACAATAGTATACAAAAAAATGAAGACTCGAAAAAGTGGTACATGCTTTGAAAAGTTATCTTGTCTAAATTAAATTGCAGAACTCAAGTAAAAACCCAAATTAAAGCTTTTTTTTTTATATCATTATCCCTATGAAGATTAGTTCATCAGTTAAAATTCTGAGATTTTATCTTTGTTGTTACATTTATGAATTTCTAACAAATACTACATATCAAAGCTTACTTGTTAAGTAAAATATGATGAGAGAATTAATTCTCGACTTTAAATGCATAGCCCCTCCTCCTTTTTTTATTTTTTACCATAATCTACATTGATATTTGAACACAGGCTACTTAAGTATGAGTGTTAAATTTATTTTGTGTGTGTAGAATAATTCCACACATGAATACTCATATATGACTCAGAGTAAATTCATCTCAGAAATTATTAATTAACATATTCAAATTTGCTGTCTTACTGATATTACAGATTTTCTTTTTCTTTTTACTGTTTTTTTTTTCATTATGTGTCTCATATCTTCTTAAAGAAATTTATTTGTAGATTTTAGTTTTGTCACATTTATCTATGAGCAGCATTTTCACAATTTTAAAATTCACTTCTTTTTCCCTATTACTTTAAATTTTCTTTTCATATTTTTATTCAAGTAGTCATTTATTATTTTCACAGTATATCTGTTGCTTACTCTAATATATATTTCAAAGGATTTCCATGTTTAATTCAGAAAAGCAGACTAGGTGGTATCTAATGCCTGATAATGATGCAGAAACAGACATGATGATCTTTACTCACATGTTGGAATTTTGGAAAAAACAAGTGTTAGGATGCACAATCAAAGTGTGGTAATTCTAGAAATAAAATTTTCCTGGAAAACACAGAATACAAGTTTAAGAAGTCAATCAAATATATCTAAATCATCCATACATCACATCAGCTACTTATGAAATCATACATATGTAAAAACTGACAAAGATATTAAATTACTTTTGTATCTCCAACATTATTCATAGAAATTTAATTTAAGCAGAAACAAAACGAAACAAAAACATTGTTACTGACACTGCACTGATGACTTTGTTCAGTGTTTCATAAGAGAAACTTTAGCTCAAGGGGGAAAAAAAAACCCAACAACATGGAATCTGTTTGGCAGTCTCCAGAAACACCTCCATAACAATAATTCTTGTCATAAGCAGAAGCAGCAAAATTGTGCATTATGACAGAATCAGAAATATATGCAAAATGTTTGCAGTTTAAAGTGAATGGCATCTGATATGAAGAATTTTTTGAAATTGACTTTTAGAAGGGATACAGAGAAAAATAAAATATACCTTTAACCCTTCCCCTCCCCAGTCAGAAATCTATGCACCATTTTGAGCAGGAAATACACACAAAAATTTTCCATAATGAGTAATATCTGAAAATATTTTTTTTTCCAAAAAGCTTTTTAGAAGCAGAGATAATGTTGCTCACAGGAATAAGCACTTATTTAACCCAGTGGCAAAATTGCGCATTATGAAAAATTAGAAATTATATGCGCGGGCGGTCGTAGTGAGCGATGGGTTTGCCTCCTTGGGGCGCTCCGTGGTAACAATGGCACACACAACAGCAACTAGGGCCTCTGTGAATCATGGAGAGGTGGCAAGCTAGTTCTGTGTGACATTGGCGAAAAGACCCCAACTCACTGGGTTCTGTTCCAGAATCCTTAGGTTGAATGACCAACTGGAACCCTCAGCTGTGGGCTAATCCCCCACACTGATGTACTTACCTGATTAAAAAGACAAAAAGAAATATTAAGAATGACTCAAGGGTGGGATATGGTGGACCTACCACACTTGAGAAGGACGGTCCACCACAGAATCGACCTCGACTTTCTAAATGGCGTATGAGAAAGCGATCTCGGCTGAGTGAATGTAAGATTGGTGTATGGAATACTAGAGGTATAAATGGCAAGATGAGTGAGGTGATTGAGGAGATGAATAAGTATAGACTGGATGTGCTGTGTGTAAGTAAAACCAAAAAGAAGAAATTGGGGTAGAAGAAGTGAATGGCACGGTGAGTGTGTGGTCTGGAGTATTGGATAATATGAGAGGACAGGCTGGTGTAGGTGTGATTTTAAGTGAAAAGATGAAGAACAACTTGATTCACTATAATTGCATAAGTGAGAGAATTCTCAGGATTCGTTTGAAAGTGAAACTTCAGAGAATTGTAATTGTTGTACAGTATGCTCCTTGTGCCTCGGAACCTTCTGATAAGAAAGAAGATTTCTGGAATGAGCTAAAAGCTGTTTTGAGCCAGTTTGGTGCTAAAGAAAAAGTTATAATAGCAGGGGATTTCAATGCTAGAGTAGGTGTGCAGAATGCAATTTCTGACAATGTTCTGGGTAAGTTTAATGATTCTTGTGTAAATGATAATGGTGAAAGATTAATTAAACTCTGCATTGAGAATGATTTGTGTGTATCTAATACATTTTTCAACCACAAGTATATACACACATATACTTGGGAAAGGGATGTAAGGTCAGGTGATGCGTAACATCACAGCCTCTCCTTGACAAATGTCAACCCCGCCTTCTCGTGGTGCATCCTGTTCCCACTAAAGGGGCTCTGACGACCGCAAATAGCGGTATAACTATACCATCGGGATCAGAGGAAATGCTATCCCACACTCACCAACCCGCTTGGCCAGCGTGGTGAGTTATGGCCAAACACCTCCAAAATGACTCTACAACTTAAATCTTGGCCCTCAGTCTCCGGCAGCTGGAATGTACCTGGCCAAGGCAGCGGCCAGTGCGACATGAAGGCAGAGGGTGCTAAGAATCCCCGGAGGACCGGACTAGGCTGCCATTTGATGCTGACCTTGGCTACCTACAATGGACGCTCCCTATCTTCTGATTCAAGGCTTCTTGAATTGGAAGAGGAACTACAAAGGATCAAGTGGGACATCGTCGGGCTGAGTGAGGTAAGGAGAAAAGGAGAAGATCTCATTGAACTGAAAAGTGGACATCTCTTCTATTATCGTGGGACAGATACTGGCAGAACTAGTGGTGTTGGATTTATAATAAACAAGAAACTGAAGGATAAAGTGGTAGAAGTTGAAAGTTCCTTTGACAGAGCTGCACGACTCGTTACCCAACTATCGAGAAGATACCAGGCTCAGATTATTCAAACTTATGCACCCACCACAAGTCATCCTGAAGAAGAAATTGAAGAATTTTATGAGGAAATTCGTCATCTAAATAATAAAGGTAAGCAGCACTTGAAGATAATTATGGGAGATTTCAATGCAAAAATAGGGCACCGGCAACAGAATGAAACTTCAGTAGGTAAATTCGGTCACGGCAACAGAAACCAGCGTGGAAATACTCTTGTTGAGTTTGCAGAGGCAGAAGGATTTTTCATCTTGAATTCCTTTTTCAAGAAAAAGCCACACAGGAAATGGACATGGAGACATCCAATTGGGACGACAAGTGAAATTGATTTTATTATGTGTAACAAAAAATTCGTCATCGAAGACTGCAGTGTGCTAAACAAGTTCAACACAGGTAGTGACCATAGATTGGTGAGATGTAAGATGCACCTCAACACTAAACTGGAACGTGGCAAGCTCATAAGACAAACAAAATCTATTGACATAACCAACCTTAAAAAACACCATAATACTTTCAAGTTGGAACTGAAGAACAGATTCTCTGCTTTAGAAGGCCTAACATCGGAAGAAGTGGATATTTCGGAAGTTAACAGAAAAGTAACCAAAGCTCTTATGGAAACAGCAACAAAATTAGCTGGGTCTAAGAACAAGTTGCATGTAAACAAATTATCAGGAAAAACCAAAATGTTGATGCAAAAAAGAAGACAGATGAGGACAACTAAAGAAGATGTGACTTCCAAAGTGGAATATATAGAGCTATGCAAGATAGCACGAAAAAGTATCACTGAAGACGTAAGGAAATTCAACTGTGAGCTAGTGAGGAAAGCAATTGAAAACAACCAAAGCCTAAAGATAGCAAAGGGACATCTCAGTAAGGGAAGAAAACAGATTATGGCTCTGAGAAAAGAAGATGGTTCTATAACAAGAAATAGAGGCGAAATTTTGACAAGAGTGAAAGATTTCTACTCCAAATTATATGAAAGGGATGATACATGTACTCCAGACATCATGAAAGGTACCAGAGTTCTTCCAGTCCTCCCAGCAGAAGTTGCTCATGCAATCAAGAACATGAAGCGGGGGAAAGCTCCAGGAGAAGATGGAATTACTATAGACATCATACAAGAAGCAAGTGGAGAAATCGAAACAGTACTCGCCCAAATTTTCACTCGATGCATTAATGAAGGGAAGATTCCTGAGGATTGGAACAATGCTACAATGATCCTGCTACATAAAAAAGGTGACATTGAGGATCTCAGGAACTACAGACCTATCAGCCTCCTATCAGTGGTTTATAAAATCTTCACTAAAGTTCTTTCACACCGCTTGAAGGTAACACTGGACATGGCTCAACCGAGAGAACAAGCTGGATTCAGGAGTGGCTACAGCACAATAGATCATATCCATGTACTGAGAGAACTAATTGAAAGAGCGAGGGAATATGAACTTCCATTGTGCATGGCTTTTATCGATTATGAAAAAGCCTTTGATTCGGTGAAACCATCAGCAGTTACCACGGCTCTGAAATCCTGCGGTATTGAAGATGCATACATTAATATTATTAATAACATCTATGAAAATGCAAGTGCAAAGATTCGGCTGTTTGAAAATACAACACACATAAAAATTGGAAAGGGAGTGAGACAAGGTGACACCATATCTCTGAAGCTCTTTAATGCCACATTGGAAAATGTCTTTCAATCACTGAACTGGGAAAACAAAGGGATAAAGATTAATGGAGATTATCTAACCCACCTTCGTTTTGCTGATGACGTAGTCATTTTTGCAACTACCCCATCAGAGCTGCAGAGTATGATCCAGGAACTTGCTGACAAGAGTAAAGAAGTGGGATTAAAAATGAACTTTCAGAAGACAAAAGTGATGTTCAATGCTTTTACAAGAAATGAAGATTTATCGATTGATGGAGAAAAACTGGAGATAACAGATACGTATGTTTATCTTGGACAGCAGATATCAAGTGAGGGTCACATTGATGAAGAAATTAATCGGCGTACAAAACTTGCCTGGAGAGCTTTTGGAAGAAACAGCATAATTTTCAAGAGCAATATGCCATTATGTCTTAAAAGAAAAGTGTTTGATCAATGCATCCTTCCAGTGCTTACGTATGGTGCAGAGACGTGGACCTTAACTAAAAGAGACATACAAAGGCTGCAGACAACTCAAAGAAGCATGGAGAGGTGCATGCTTGGTATAACCAGGAGAGATAAGAAGAGGAACTCATGGATCCGAAAAATGACAAGAGTGGAAGACATCATGATCAGAGTTAAATCCCTGAAATGGCAATGGGCTGGACATACTGCCAGAAGGACAGACCATAGATGGACAGCCGAAATTTTAGATTGGATTCCAAGGGACAGGAAAAGACCCAGAAAAAGACCACATGGGAGATGGGTGGATGAAATTCGTAAATATGCGGGAGTGACATGGAGGAGACTGGCACAAGACAGACCGTTGTGGAGGAAACTTGGGGAGACCTTCGTCCAGCAGTGGATTGATAATGGTTGACAATGATGATGATGATGACTTGGGAAAATCGTACTCTTGGTCAAAAGAGTGTGATAGATTTTGTTGTTTACGATCAGCGTTTGAAACACTTAGTTGTTGACACCCGTGTGATGAGAGGTGCGGATGTTGGTTCTGATCATTACTTGGTAGTGTCACGAGTGAAACTTAATGTTGGTTGGAGGAAAAGGAATAGGAAG
The DNA here is from genome assembly GCA_039090855.1 of Macrothele yani. Taxonomy (NCBI): domain Eukaryota; kingdom Metazoa; phylum Arthropoda; class Arachnida; order Araneae; family Macrothelidae; genus Macrothele; species Macrothele yani. The sequence continues at coordinate 195,164,169 of CM076990.1, forward strand.
AGACCCAGGATAGAAAGAATAAAGGTTGATAGGCTCCTTAAAGATCATCAGCGGTATTCTGACTTACTCAGAGAACGACTGAAGGATCTGAAATCTTGTGAGAGGGATGTAGAAAAGAAGTGGGAATGTTTTAAGAACTGTGTTGTTACTGCTGCTAAAGAGGTCTGTGGCACCACAATAGTGGGTAACAATAGAGGTGATGCTTGGTGGAATAGTGAGATTGAGAAGGCAGTAAAGAAAAAGAAGGAAGCCTATTTGGGGATGTTGCAAGGTAGAGTCTCTGTGGATGAATATCGCTGTGAGAAACATGAAGCTGCTAAGCTGGTTCGCCACAGTAAGGCAAAAGATAGGAAGGAGAAAGTGGAAAGGCATGAACTGGCTTTTTGGAAAGATAGGAAGTCCTTCTGGAAGTACATGAGACTCAGGAAAAAAGGGGAAACAAAGTTTTAAGTTGTGTGAAGAATGAGATTGGGGATATGATATGGGAGCCCAATGAGTTAAGTGACAGATGGGGCGAATACTTCTGTGAGTTATTAGATCAGGAGAGCAAAAATGATTCTGAGACAGATGCAGATGATGTCACAATGAGGGATGAAAGCACAGGAGGGATCTCAAGAGAAGAAGTGTGTAAAGCTCTAAAATCTCTTCAGAATGGTAAGGCTCCAGGAGTTGATGGCATAACTGCAGAGATGTTGAAGTATGGTGGTGACTTTATAATTGACTGGTTAACTGAAATTTGCCGGTTGTGCTGGGAGTTAGGAATGGTCCCTCGGGATTGGTAGGATGCTATCATTGTTGCCTTGTATAAGGGAAAAGGTGATCAGACTGAATGCAAGAACTATCGTGGTATTAGCCTACTGAGTGTGCCAGGGAAAGTGTTTGGTAAGGTTGTTATTGAAAAAGTACGGGGTCTTGCATCAGAGAAAGTGTGGGATGTTCAGAGTGGTTTTATACCTGGTAAAGGCTGCACTAACCAGATTTTTGCATTACGCATGATGATTGAAAAGTATCTGGCTGTTGGGAAGAAAGTTTTTACTGCCTTCATAGATTTAGAGAAAGCTTACAACTGAGTCAATAGGATACTTTTGTGGAAGGTATTGAATGAATATGGTGTTACTGGGAATCTACTTAATAGTGTAAAAGCCATGTATGCTGGTAGTAGAGCTTGTGTACGAGTGAATGGTGTTTTATCAAAATGGTTTTCCATTGGTGCAGGAGTTAGACAAGGTTGTGTAATGTCACCATGGCTGTTTAATATATTTATGGATGCATGCATGCATGCTCGAGGCCAAAATAGATAATAGTGGTTTATGTCTTGGTGATATCCGTGTGTGCAGATTGCTGTATGCTGATGACACTGTCCTGTTGGCAGAGAGCAAAAGTGAGTTGCAGAGTATGTTGACTCGGATGCACAAAGTTTGCATGAAATTCAAACTAAGTATAAATAAGGGAAAAACCAAAGTTATGGTGTTTGAGAGAGGAATGGGTAGCACTGAATGTAATGTAAGTATAAATGGCACTGTGATTGACCAGGTGAGTGAGTTTGTGTATTTAGGAAGCATGTTTGACAGAGAGAACAAGTTGGATGGTGAAATCAGTAGGCATGTGAATTCTTCTTTGAAAGTCATAGCTGCTCTGGGAGATTTTCACAGGAATGATGGGTTCTCTAGAGTCCCACATGGCTGTGTATGAAACTGTAATTGTTCCTACTCTGATGTATGGCAGTGAAACCTGGGTACTGCAGAAGAAACATAGGAGTCGTTTGTGTGCTGGAGAAATGCGTTACTTACGTGGGGTTTGTGGCAAGACACGATCTGATTGCTTGAGGAATGAAGATGTATTGCAGTTGTGTGATGTAAAGCAAAATGTTGTTAGCAAGGTGGAGACCAATATGCTTCGGTGGTTTGGCCATGTTGAAAGAATGAGCGATGAAATGCTTACTAAGAAAATATTTTCAGCCCAAGTGGCAGGAAGGAAAGGCAGAGGAAGGCCAAGGAAGACATGGGTGGATCAGATTCAGGAGTGTCTGCATGAGAAAAAGATTATGAGTATGAAGTATAAAAGATCTTGCGTATGGCGTGTAATGGATATCAGTGAAGCACAAGTTGTATGTCGAGATCGCTGTAAATGGCAAAGTTTGATACGACAACAATAAGTAAAAATATCTGGAAGTTTGTATTTCTTTTTGGAGCTAACCTCTGAATTTCAGAGAACAGCTTAGTGATATGTAATATGTAAATTATATGCAAAAATGTTCTTCACCATGAACGATTTCTGACCCACATTTTTTTTTTTTTTTTTCAAATCGGACTCTTAGATGCAAAAAGAAATGCTGAAAAGTACAATACATGCTTGCCCCTAGTGGGAAAAGTGCGCATTATTTGAAGTAGAAACTGTATGCAAAATGGTCTTCACAATGACAGAAAGGTATATAAAAGGGGTGTGGGATAGTTGGATTTTTGGAAGCAATGATATGGAATAAAATACATTTTGAATCACACCTGCATTTATACTCCTTAATAGTAATGACAAGGTTATAGAACAGAAAAAAGATAAATAGGTATGGATCTTTGTTCTCACACTTAATTTTTTTCAATCCAAAATGAATTTTTTCAATCAGACCAATGGTGATACTATAAAAGCAAGTACACACACACATATATATATATGTGTATTCACAAGATGTGCTAAAAATATTTGAGGAAAAGTAGAAGTTCATATTAAATTATTTTTCAATGCCAGAGGAACATAGTTAAACCAAGTTATGATACATATTTGAAGACAAGTCCTTGCTCCCCCTTCCCCAAATGACCAAATTATATGTTCCATTAAAATCTACTTTAATACAAGGACAGAATGACTTACATTTTTCAATTTGCAACTAGCTAAATCATATGCCAAGCTAATAGTGTAATCCTTGTAAACCTGAAAAAGAAGTATGACCAGTTAAAACAACATTCTATATAAATTATGCTATGACCTTATGAATCAGAACAATATACTTTTAAAATGTTACATGGATAATGCAAGTTTTACACTGCAGTATACAACAAGAATAAAGATATTCAAAAATACATTTCATTGCTTACTGTCACAATGCATCACAAAGTACTTAAGCCTATACTGGCCTTCACTGCATTTACTTTAAAAAAAAAAACATGTGATGTTGGTTTGTTTTAAATATTTGTTCACTCTTCTATTCACGAAAGCTCCAATAGGATTATTATGGTACAAATTGAATCTGATGCTACAGATTCATATGCACTGAAATACTACTAAACTATGTGAACCACATTCATTATTTTCTTCTTTTTTTTACCCAATTCCTTCCAATTTTTACTTTGAAGTAACACTGATTATGCCTACACATATCAGATGTTTACAGTCTGAATCATCTGAGTCATTTGGAAGTTACTGAGTCACACGCGCTCTCACTAGAATTTTCTTAAATATGTTCATGTGTCACTAAGCTGTCCTCTGAGATTCAGAGGTTAGCTCCACAAAGAAATACAAACTACCAGATAATTTTTACTTACTGTTGCCATATCAAACTTCTCCATTTTCAGCAATCTAGACATACAACTTGGGCTTCACTGATATCCATCACACACCATACACAATATCTCCTATACTTCATACTCATAATCTTTTTCTCATGCAGACACTCCTGAATCTGATCCTCCCATGACTTCCTTGGCCTTCCCCTGCCTTTTCTTTCTGCCACTTGGGCCAAAAAGATTTTATTAGTAAGCATCTCATCACTCATTCTTTCAACATGGACAAACCACCAAAGCATATTAGTTTCCACCTTGCTAACATTTTGCTTCACATTACACAACTGCAACACATCTTCATTCCTCACACAATTAGAACCTACCATGCCACAAACCCCCGTAAGTAACGCATTTCTCCAGCACACAAACGACTCCTATGTCTTTTCTGTAGTACCCAGGTTTCACTGCCATACATCAGAGTAGGGTCAATTACACTTTCATACACAGCCATGCGGGACTCTCTAGAGAACCAATCATTCCTGTGAAAACCTCCCAGAGTAGCTATGACTTTCAATGAAGAATTCACTTGCATACTAATTTCATTATCCAATTTGTTCTCTCTGTCAAACATGCTTCCTAAATACACAAACTCATTCACCTGGCCAATCACTGTGCCATTTAGACTTATATCACATTCAGTATTACCAGTTCCTTTCTCAAAAACCATAACTTTGGGTTTTCCTTTATTTATACTCAGTTTGAATTTCATGCAAACTTTGTACATCTGGGACAACATATTTTGCAATTCACTTTTGCTCTCTGCCAACAGGACAGTGTCATCAACATACAGCAATCTGCACACATGGGTATCACCAAGACATAAACCAGTATTATCTATTTTGGAATCACACATACATGCGTCAATAAATACACTGGTGTGCAAAAATTAAGGATGAAGAGGAGAAATTAGCATAACAGCGGAATGAGCAGGCAGAACAGACCGAAAGACCACTCAGGAGATAGACTAGGGTCCGGTACGGTAGGGCATGTGCATATATGCAGCATGACGGGGGGGGGGGGGGGGGGGGGGGGTCGGAAAGATATAAAGCACACGGGCGGTGTACGCTCAGCAATTCGGTGAAAGCTATTGCACTGTGTACATCGGTTTGAACGACGTCGAGTTGCTGCCACCATGTGATATGGCCAACAGGCAATCCAGTAGACGACATCTGGATGACATTACCCGAGGTTGCGTCATTGGGAAGTTGGAAGAAGGTCGAAGTGTGACTAGTGTGGCCGAGAAGTTCGGGATCACTCACAGCATCATTTCACGAGCTTGGAGAGCATTTCAAACACAACAGGAACAGCTGTCCGAGAGTTTAGCAGTGGTCATCCACGAGCAACCACGGCGGTGGACTACCGGTTTGTTGTTATTGTCCTACAGGCGAGAAGAGACAGACAGCGGGAGAAATCGCAAGGCACATGCATGCAACAGACAACTGGACGTCCGTTATCGCATTTTACAGTGGCCAGGAGACTGCACAAAGGTGGTATATTTCCACAATGACAAGTACGGTGTGTGCCAGTAACACCTGCTCATTGAAGATGGTGGTTTCTGTGGTGCCAGGAACACAAGAACTGGACACATCAGCAATGGGGTCGAGTTTTCTTTACGGATGAGAGCCGATTTAGTCTGACGAGCAATTCTGGACGTATACACATCTAGAGAGAGCAAGGAACACCTAATCACACCTCCAACATCATCAAAAAGGGACCGGTTTGGAGGTGGCGGAGTTCTCATTTTGGGCGGTATCATGCTTGGTAGCCGTACTGACCTCCACATCTTCCAAGGGGGTTCAGTCACTGGTGTCTGCTATTGTACCGAGGTTCTCCTGCCTCACGTGCATTTGTTTAGAGGTGCTGTGGGTCCTGAGTTCCTCTTCATGGACCACAACGCTACACCTCATCGTACAGTGGCTGTCGCAGAGCTGTTGGAGAGAGAAGACATTCAACGCATGGATTGGCCCGCAAGATCCCCGGACCTAAATCCAATCAAACACGTCTGGGACCTTCTGCGGAGACACTTGGCAGCACGTCACCAGCCGCCAGCAATGATTCCGCAGCTGCAATTGCTGCTGCAAGACGAATGGGCAGCGATACCTCAACAGCTCCTTGACAACCTCGTCCTCAGCATGGACAGATGTTGTAAATCCTACAACGCAGTCGGGGGTGATCATATCCCCTACTAAAGACTGGATTTTTCTTGGCAGCTACCTGTCACATGGACGTTTCTTTCTTCTGTCCAGTTGTGCTCGAAGCTACCTTTACAATAAAGTGCCTTTGTATCCTTTGGATTCCTTGTTTGGACGGTTTTGCTCACTTGTCCCATATTCTTACATCTTGGGGATCTTATGGTATGATTTGAGTCAATGTGGAGCACTTCTGCACGATGTCACATTCGAAAAACCGTCTCGTCCTTAATTTTTGCACGGCAGTGTATATTAGACAGCCATGGTGACATTACACAACCTTGTCTCACTCCTGCACCAGTAGAGAACCATTTTGATAAAACAATATTCACTCGTACACAAGCTCTACTGCATACATGGCTTTTACACTATTAAGTAGATTCCCAGCAACACCATATTTGTTCAATACCTTCCACAAAAAAGTGTCCTGTTTACTCGGTCATAAGCTTTCTAGCAATAACTTTCTTACCAAGAAGAGACATTTTCTTAAACCATTTAGAAATTTTCCTTATCAATGTTTCACTGAGATTTAAAATGCACCCCCATCAGAAAAAAACTGAGAAGCCTATCAGTAAATGATAGGTTTTAAAGACCAAAGAGCAGAACATGGCTTTAGGACACTGTTCACAATTTATAAGTCATTCAGAGCCCAAAATACTATTAAATCCTAAATTTTTGAAGAAATATATTCATTTTAAACACTGCTTTCTTTTTGAAATATTTTACTTCTGTTTTCACCGTTTACAGAAAACCAGTTGTACAATATTTGTTTTATAAATTCACGCTTTTCTTTTACGGTTGACTTTCAAGTCAATTTTAAGAAACTTTTCAGAATAAGTTTTCAAAATCAGGGAACAGTACACAATAAGAGATGAGGTTTTATAGTGCAAAATATTATATAAATGACACTCATCAATCATATTTGATATAAATGCTGGGCATGCAAAAAATGTAAGAACATAAAGCTACAATGATTTCTAATTCAGCTACATTTAATCAAGATTCAAAAAATGAAAAATACGCCTGACAAGCCTGTAAAATTGTAGGCTCATTAGGTATCAATTATCATTAATATTATAGCACTAGATCTACCATGTTATTCGACATCCTGAAATCCAGAAGGACCCTCCCCACCAAAAAACAAAAAAAAAAAAAACAGCAAATTTTTAAAGCTTAGAGTGGTCTTTCTTTGGGGGGGGAGTTATTTCCTTGTTCCTTGAAATTTTGTATATTTTTTGGAAAGAGATTTCATTGTGTTTTAGTCAAGATATGTGGTGTGTTGCTGATACCTGTGTTTTATGGCACCACCAACCCCACACCTGGGAGAATATAAACAAAAACTAGGGTAATAAAAGTTAGGTCAGATGAGGATAGATGTGTGTGTGGCAGCACTAATGTGGGGGATGCCTAAAACTCTCCTGTGGTAAGAGATGGCATGCAAATGCCACAACAATCATTCTAATGGCTTCAATGTGTTCCTTGCATTGGTCAGTTAAGACTGGGATGAAACAAATGAAAATTGTTTTTGCAAAATATCTACAAAACTGGCTGATATGTTAATGAACTTCACAAATCACTATTAGGAAGGGACCCCCTAAATTTTGTGTGAATTGTATAAATTTTTTTATACCAGCCATAAAAATGTTTTAACATGTTTACACAACTGCCGCAGTTAGTAGAGTAACTGTCAGTGCACCCAGCCACACCTCAAAAAAACACACACAAAGCTTAAACAGCATGTATTCTTAATCTCTCTATATTGAACAACTACATAGTAGAAAAAAATTCAAGTACAATAAAATTGTGAAAACTGTTTGACTTTTAGGTTAGATATGCAATTTCAAACTTGAAATATTAACATGAAATGAAAGGAACGTACACAGTTTGCATAGATCCAGTGTTTCATACGTTTAGAGAGCAATCCCAAAAGAAGTTAGACCAAAATTGAATTTACACATATCATAATCATCAAATAACCATTCTCAACCCAATGCTAGATGAAGGTCTCATGAAGTTTTACCCGCAACTTTCTGTCTTCAGCAATTCTCTTCCATGTCACCCCAGCATGCTTTTGAATTTCATGTACTCATCTCTCATGTGGCCTTCTGGGTCTTTACCTGTCCCTTGGTTTCCAGTCTAGTATTTCATAGTATTGTTATACCACTATTGTTCAGTCGTCAGAGCCCCTTCAGTGTGAGAACAGAATGCACCATTAGAAGGTGGGGTAGACATTTGTCTAGGAGAGGCTGTATGTTGTGCATTGATAGACCTTACATCTCTTTCCATGTACATCATTGGCAAATTACAAATATATCATGTGTTAGATAAGTAGTACATACATCATTCCTCCTGAAAAAGAGGGTTAGTTGCAAGACTGGGTGAATAAAGAGTTTATGCCACATGAAGCAAAACATACTAGAAATTTAAAAGCAATAGGCTTTACTTTAGCTGAAATGGCAAATAAATTACTCAGATTCACATCTAGAATTTATATTTCAAGGTAATAACTCTACAAATAGTCAACAGCACATAAGACCAAAATGCACACTGTCAATATATGGCAGAAAAACTATCAGTAAACTCATGAAAGTAATACGGGATTACACCACATAATACAAATTTTGAAGATGACAATTCGATTTCTGGTGTAAATGTGACAAGGATGGTAAGTCATTTGTCTAGGAGAGGCTGTATGTTTGGTGTAAATGTGATAAGTGATTTTGGTGTAAATGGGATTTTGGTGTAAATGTGACAAGGATGACTTACCATCCTTGTCACATTTACATCAAAATCGGATTGTCATCTTCAAAATTTGTATCAGTAAACTTTTAATTCAAACATACTCCATAAACAGGTTTTACATCAATCTGAGTGCTAGGTTTCAAAAAAAGCCATTCACAGAAAATTTTTTGAAGGTCTCAAAAACCTAGGCAAAAGAAATGCACCTTGAAATGAAGGTGAACTGGACTCACAAACATATGATCCAAAAGGAGCACTGGCTAACAGTATTATTTAGCAAAAATACAAATACAAAAAAAAAAAAAATTTCGCTGTTACACATTCAAATGCCACAATCTTGAAAAAGAACTGAGTTCTAGTTATTTCAACAGACAGTCAGGTGATGGCTCCATCAAGGTGTGAAATGGGTTAAAATTTAATGAAACGAGGTTGGGAAGCCCCCAAGAACATTATATATCAGAACAATTTAGAGCATCAACTTCTTTCGGCGAATTGCTTGGACTTTCAACTGATGTTTTATCAGGCAAAGTGTTATTTTATACTCAACATCAGAATGGACCTAAAAAATTTGTTAAAGTAACAAAATAAGTATTCAAAAGGACCACATCAGAAACCCAGAGTGGATGTGTGTTTGGGGTATCTTTTTTTTTTTTTTTTTTTTTTTTTTTTTGATTGGAGGTTTAACGACCACCGTGAGCAACTCAATGGGCTATAAGCAGTCGCCCGTCCCTAATTTAGGGTCACTGGTTCCAGGGAAGGGAGAGAGCCAGTGCCGTAAGACAGACACAACATCCATGCCTCACCGGGATTCGAACCCGGACCCCTTCGGACGAATGATCAGGGGCCAACGCCTTAGACCACTGCGCCACCGGGGCGGCGGGGGTATCTTTGTAAAAGAGATGTATGTAAATTACAAACTAAAGAAAAGTACAACAAAATTCAAAGAAGTAGCTGAAAAATTTTGGTACAATTTATAATTGGGTATTTCTTAAAATCTGATCACTTAAAATACCATAACATGCTTTCCAAATGAAGTGGTGCAAGTGGTAAGATAACTAATTACTAAGATATATTTTTAATCAATATTTTTTTACTGCAGTTACCTAATGTTTTGAGATGGATGAGGTCTCCACAATTCTCTTGTTCATATGATTTCTTGAAAAGTGTTCAAGGTTCAAGTTATACATTTGGTTAATATGATCTTACTAATGTTGTAACCAATAGTAAATGTGAATTTTATTGTAATCATTTTTGGCACCACCACTTTTGAGGTGGATTGTACGATAAATACAACATACATCTTCTTGGATGCATGTTAATACACAAATGTATTTCCAATTTGGCAAAAGTATGCCACAATAAAAATAAAGGGGAAAGGAGACACAGACAACACAGCTTTATTGATTACCTCATAAGGTATTTCATTAAACCTAGTAATAAATGCATGTTTCACCCAATCCACAAGCATTTCAGCAGCAAAAACAGCAAAGCAATATGGCAACAGTATCCTAAAGTGATCTGCAATAAACAAAAAAGTTTGAGTCTGAACACAGTCACTTAATCATTTCATGATAATGAAGAAACCAAACACAGAAATGGAAAATTCAAAACAACAAATTTCATGAACAGACATCTTAGAAGTCAATGAAGAATTAATCTGCAAAGCTATAATTCATCACTGTCATAACTTTTTTTTTTTTTTTGGCACAGAAGTGCCAATATTAATAGCTAATCCAATGACCACCTAACAAAACTAAGTTGCATTACCCTGGAGTGGGTATTAAATTCCATTCCCATATCCCTAGTTCTTTGAGTACATTATTGTTTCACTATTTAGCTAAGGCAATGCATTTCTGAGCATCTGACGAATAGAAACAAAACAAAGAAACATCCTTGCAGCAGTGTACCTTCAACCCTGATAACTGGTAGCCAGGTCAGAAATCAGTTCTCAGTTATAAACATTTTACATATCCTGTACTTTTGTGCACTTCTCCATATTTCTTATTACACCTTCCCCAAATCTTTTATTACATCAAACTACAGGATTTGCTCATGGTATTACTCCAAACCCTGTGAGTGGGGATCAAAAAATGATTAGCAGACCTGCAAACTTTCAAGAATTGAAATCCGTAAACAATTTTCAGTGTATGTTTAATCGATATGTTTGAGTGATTGTATCAAACATATCAATTAAAAACCAATCGATTTCGCACATGCAGGATTTGTTGATTTTAATAAGTTTCATATGCTATAAGTAAGATATCTGGCACTATTTAGCTTACAGAGTTTAAACATTGCAATCGGTACATAATCTCACTGGTATGTTATCATTAGGCTACATACACACAATTTTATTTGTAACTCAAAGATTATTGTGATATATTGCAGTACCTTTTCACTTAACTGAGGTTTGTGGAAAGCAAGGGGAAGCTACCACATTATACTCTCAAGTAATCAGTAATGGAAAAGTCTCAACAAATGAATGTTTCTGGCAACTCTGATCCCGGAACAGTTCCTGGAGTCTGGCCTGGCAGGAGAAGAGGCAGGGCTTCTTAGGTCAACAGCATGCGAAATCCCTACACAAATATTGCAACATTGAATGTTCAGACAATGATGAGAGTGGGTAAACTAGAAAATATTAAGAGAGAAATGGAGAAGCACAAGATTAATATTCTTGGACTGTCTGAGACTAGATGGAAGAACAAAGAAGAATTTCAGAGTGACAACTAACAAGTGATTCATTCTGGAAGTGAGTATAGCCAAAGAGGAGTAGTTCTGGTGTTGGATAAACAATCTGTGGCTGCCTTAAAGGATGTTAGGGTATTGAGCCACAGAGCGATTATGATCAGACGTTTTACAAGGACTGTTGATACAGTGATAGTCCAAGTCTACATGCCGACTACAGAACATGATGACCAGGAAGTAGAAAATATGTATGAATGTTTGGAAGAACTGCTGAGTTTGACAAAATTAATTGGCAATGTAATCATAATGGGAGACTGGAACGCTGTGGTGGGGGAAGTTCCGGAAGGATATATCCTAGGAAGATACAGATTGGGACTGAGAAGTGAGAGAGGTCAAAGGTTGATCAACTTCTATAAACAAGAAAAATTAGTAATTACAAATACATGGAATCAAGTTCATAGATGGAGAAGATACACATGGAAAAGCCAGAGGGATAGGAATAGGTACCAAATTGATTACATTTTGGTTAAGAGACATTATAGAAATCAGGTGAAAAAGTCGGTAGCCTACACGGGAGCAGATGTTGATTCCAATCATAACCTCCTTATGATGATTTATCATTTAAAATGGAAGAAGATAAAAAAACCAAAGAGAAGAATGAAATTTAATCTGGATGTGCTAGGACACAAAAATATAAGGCTTAATTATCAGACCAGGATTTTAAATGGTATTGAAGCAGTTCAAATGGACATTCAAGAACCTGAACAACATTGGAAGATGATAAAAAAAATATAGTAATAGATGCTGCTAAGGAAACAATCGGAAGACAAAACTTTGAAATTAGAAAGAAATGGCTGACAACAGAGGTGATAGTCAAAATGGAGGAAAGACGTAAGTGGAAAAATATTAACACAGAGCAAGGGGTATTCATGTATAAGAAACTAAAAAATGGAGTGGATAGAGAATGTAAAAAAGCGAGAGAGAAATGGTGGATGGATCGCTGTGAAGAAATTGAGGAAATGGAAAACCAGGGCCGGTCAGACCTTGTTCACAAGGCTATCAAAAGCACAGCACAGAGGAAGAGAGGAATGCAATCCCATACCATCCAAAACAAACAGGGAAAGCACTTGATTGACCCAAAAGAGAAAAAAAAAAAGAGAGGCGGATAGAATATGTGTCAGAACTATATAATTAGGAGAAAGAACAAGAACCACATTGGTCAAATTCATACTTAGTCAATGATAGAATGGAGAGGGGTCAGGAAATGACTAGAGAAGAATTTGAGGAGGCGCTTATATCAATTCCAAACAATAAAGCTCCAGGAGTAGATGAGATACCCATCGAACTACTTAAAGCATCTGGAGAAGCTTTAATTAATCAATTCTTCTTCTTTGTAAATTGTTGCTATCTAAAAGGAATTTAGACTGCTGACCATATGACCTCCATAATTACTCCTATACCAAGGAAACCTAAGGAGTGTGAACAGTACAGAACCATAAGTTTAATTTCCCATGCATCGAAGATTCTGCTGAAGATTATTAAAAAAGAGATTGGATTTTAAGGTGGAAGAGGTGTTGGGAGAGTACCAATTTGGATTTAGAAAAGGAAAGGGTACTAAGGATGCAATTGGCACCCTGAGATTCTTGGCTGAAAGAATGATCGACAGGGGGTGCTCCCACTACATGTTTCATTGATTATGAGAAGGCCTTTGACAGAGTGACTTGGACAAAACTTTTTCCAATCCTAGAGACTTGGCATGGATGATAACAGTATCCAGCTTATCAAAAATCTCTATGTAAATCAGGAAGCATTGATTTCAATTCAAGAGTGTATGACCGATACAGTCCAAATAAGTAAAGGTCACCTGGCCTTTTTGGTATTTATGCCAAAGTTATGAGATCAGGCCTTGGGGAATGCCAGTGAAGGAGTTTGGGTTAATGGAGAGAGAATTAAGGCCATTAAGTTTGCTGATGACCAGGCAATTGTTTCAGGATCAGACAAACTATTACAGCGCATGATGTCAAAAATACACAAAAATGCGGATATCTATGGAATGAAGATAAATAAAAATAAGACAAAACTAATGGTAATAGGGAAGGATCCAAAACAGGCTTTCCTTAAAATTGAAGGACAATGCACCAAACAAGTTAAATAATTTCACAATTATTACTGAAGATGCGAGATGTGAAAAGGAAATTAGAATGAGACTGGGGATGGCAAAAACGGCTTTTAGAGAGAATCAAAGACTATTGACAGCCAAAAAATACAGATCTGAAACTGAGGAAGAGAATTTTAAAGGCACATGTTTGGCTGGTAGCTCTCTACGGTTCTGAGACATGGACATTGACACAAAGGGAAGTGAAAAGGCTGGAGGCATTTGAGATGTGGAGCTATAGAAGAATGGAGAGAATAAGCTGGCTCGATAGAAAGACTAATGAGGAGGTCCTGAAGAGAGTGGGAGAACCCAGGAATCTGATCAACATGTTAAAAAGAAGAAGAATGCTATGGATGGGACACACATTGTGCCATGGAGGCCTGATTCTGAAAGTTTTGGAAGGGAAAATTCAAGGCAAGAGAGGAAGAGGACAGACAAGGAATGGTTTTGTGGCAAAATTACTCCAAGATATCAATACTAGGACATACTATGACTTGAAGAGAATGGCAGAGAACAAAGAGGAATGGAAAGACAGAGTACATCTACTGAACAACCAGTCCCTGGACTGAGTAACCAAGAAGAAGAAGAGGTTTTGACCTAAAATTTTTGTGCCAACAAGTTAGAATACCTTAAAAAAAAAAAAAATCTTATATGTAAGGCTGATATTCTTCATATCTTGTTCACTCTCTCTCTCTTGTGTAGCAGTTACCACCAATCCTAATTCCACAGCATTTTTATCCAGTCTTTCTAACTTGGTTGCAAGCAGAGAGGGTTGGGAGTGCAGAAATGGGAGTAAATGTGAGCAGGTAGATCAGAATATACAGATGTCATTATCATGAGGGGCACTTATTCTTTTTAAATTGAACTAACCCCCCTGGAAGTAAAAAAAAACAAAAATCTTAAATATGTAGTCCGTAAAACAAGTAGGATTTCTGTAAATTTTAGGGGCAAACCATAAAACTTGGCAGGTATATGTTAGTCTTCATTAATTATTGAAGCACACTTTAAGATGTGGCATTATTTCACATCTTGAAAAGTGTGAATGTAAGCGGGTGCGGAATTTTAATCACCCTATTTACAATAGAAAATACAACGCGGCACACCTAGCATGAACTATTTGTTCCTTTCAATCTATTTAGGTTGGTACCAGTGGAATGACTGATGTTATCCGAAAAGTGTAGGCTCACACTTTTTCTTCGGTATGTTGCACTTCAGAGTGTGACACAACCATTTCTCTCTCTCTCTCACACACAGAGAGCGAGAGAGAGAGAGAGAGAGAGAGAGAGAGAGAGAGAGAGAGAGAGAGAGAGAGAGAGAGAGAGAGAGAGAGAGAGAGAGAGAGAGAGAGAGAGAGAGAGAGAGAGAGAGAGAGAGAGAGATATATATATATATATATATATATATATATATATATATATATATATATACTATAAAGATACCTAAGCAAAAAAATACATATATAATTTTGACTCACACCTAGTACAACATAGAAAAGGTTATGTATCTACCTGTGTGAGTAAAAGGAGAAAAGAAAAAAATAAAATAAAACAACTGAATGTAGAAGGTGTCGAGAATACTGAGCCTTGGCTTTATCAAGGACCAGCAAAAACTCTGCATTTTCTCACTTCCACAAAGACCAAGTTGGAAATGGGTTTCTGCAAGGCCATAGATGCAAGTAACATTCCCACCTAAAATAGTTTAAAAAATATATATATAAGTCGCTTGCATCCATTAACCTTCATGGCCCGACCCATGCTCTTCATCTGTTACTATTAAACAGAGAGAAGAAGATTAAAGAGAACTCAAGCTGTGAGAGTGACATAATAAATAGAAATGATTTTCAGCTATAACGAAATTCCAAGTTCGTTTGAGAGAGAATTTAAACCTGAAAAACAAATTTTACATTGCAATTAAAAAAGGAAATGTTAATTTATAACGAACAGATTTTTGAAAGAAAACTTGAGTCTAAAACCCCCTACTCTACAACTTATGACAGCACGAAAACGGGAATAAGTTAAAGATAATAATTAACTAAAGAAAACTTTGTGAAAGTTATATACCTTAAACAGTTAGTTGCAATATGTACAAAGTATTTCAGCAGTGCTTTAAGTGCATAATTAATTAGTTATTAAGAACTTAACTACTTTGAAAAAACAGCGCATAGACAGCGCATAGAAAAGGAACAAGCTTAGCCATCTTCTGTTCCTAGGTACCACAAAAGACGCTCAAAGTTACAAAGAAAAGTAAGAGTTAAAACCCGCATAAATGTTAACAGACAAACCAATGCTTAAAAGCTGAAAAGCTAAAAAACGACAGAGAAAAGGTACATGAAGTACAAACATTGAACTTATAAAACCTAGAACCCAAAAACAAGGAAGAGAGCTTACCTCTTGTGTTACAAAAACTTTTCTCCTCACAAGAGGAGAACATGGCTGACCTCTTCCGCCACTCCCTAGACGCTGGGGGCAGTGAGGGTGGGGCTGATGGCCTCCTCATACAGCAAGAAACCAACGCGCGGAGATTTTAACCAGAGAAAAAAATATATAAACTTAAGACTGTGGATCTGTATGATCAGAATGAGCAGAATTAACTCTCCAGAATACATGAGAAATATTATAAAATACACGAGCAGTTTATTTAATAATCTTTGCATGTATTAAATCACCTTAGTGAGCTTCTATAGATTAATCAGAATCTTATTAATTTTAATGTTGGTTTTACTATTTTTAGTATAGCTATCCTAGTGATGAATAACTAGTTTTCTTTTTTATTTGTTTTTATTTTCTTTTATAAACAGATTTTTAAGCTTTTTTTGTGATTTTGTTTATATTATTTAATTTTTTTGTTTTAATAGGACCGTCATACCCATAGCACTAAGGTTCCTTTAGGTAGTTAATAGGCATCCTCTAGCCAACTTCCTTACGGCTTTGATTGGTCAGAATCATATTATTAACTGTGTAGAAAATTAAAGCAGATCTGCCAACCTTACTCTATTATTCAGAATAATTTTTCTTAAAGTTCTTTTGATGAAAGAAGAAGGAATTTCGTTCTCTAGAAAACTTTCTAATAGTATATTAATGTGGTAATTGAAGTCCAAATTGTTGCTGCAAATTCTTGAAATTCTTAGGACCTGAGAAATTAGTACATTCTCAATTACTTTGGTTGAAATGTTATTATTCCAGTGTAGATATTTAATTACTTTGAAAGGAAAATTAACTCTTTTATCAAAGAGGCTAATAGATGGGTTACCTCTGTTGAGCTTAATGCTTAAGTCTAGGAACTCAAGTTCCTGATTACTGTGGTTGGTTTTACATAAGTTAAGAGAGCTAGGATAGATATTATCAAAATCACTCTCTATAACTTCGGAATTATTGATACACAGCAGATCATCAATATATCTAAAAGTGTAAAGGTAGTTATCTGAGCAGGTGGGGTGATTTTTAATGAATTTATATTCCTTAAAGAACAGGAATAGATTAGCGATATTCGTGGACGTTGATGTTCCCATTGGAATACCGTTCACTTGCTTATAGAGAGTATTATTATATAAGATATGGTTATTTTTTATGCAGCAATTGAGATAAGAGTTCCAAGTTCCTACATCAACAAATTGGTTAAGTTTAAATTCTGCATACAGCTCTTTAAAGGTAGTGATTATATCTGATAGAGGCAGATTAGTATATAGGTTTTCAAAATCATAACTATTAATATCTAGGGGACACACTTTGAGTATAGTAGAAATTACTTCTGCATTATTATTAATTATCCAAAAATCTCTGTACATCAAGTTAGAACAGTTTCTAATGTGTTTCAAAACCTTCTTTAAGACATCTTCAAAAGCAAGATCTATTTTCTTTTTATGACTCCTTACTCCACTAGCTATGAACCTGAACTTCACAGGATCCTTATGAAACTTAACCGTTGCAAAAAGAAATGGAAATTCAGGCCCATATCTTCTAGTTTGCGGAATTTTAAGTTTCTTGAAGAATGCCTTAAACCGATTTTCTAACTGCTTGGTAGAATAACTTACGGGCTCGTATGTTACTCTATTATTGAGTTCCATAGTTAACAATTCAAAATAGAACTTCTTACAGATAATTGCAAAATTATTGCTAGCTTTATCCGTAGTGGTAAAAATAAATTGGTCTTGTAGTTTGGAGAGTGACCTTTTAGCTTCTCCAGAGAAAAAGAGATTTCTGTCGAAACAAAAGTCCAGACCTGCCAACTCACCGGTGAAGCTATTGATTATATTATATTTCCATTCTGCGAAGGCCTCAATAGGCTGATTGTACGTTAAACTGGTTTTTTACGATGTACTTATTTACATCTTGAGTGAAGCTCTCAAGAATTCTTTCTTTGGAAATTGTGAAGGAAGGTCTGAAATTAGAGCCATACTCTAATAAATTCCTAAGCTTTTCATTTTCAACAAAACTCAAGTTTCCGGTGATAATATGGTTGTAATTCTTATCATAGCATACAAATTCTGAGCAAACCAACTAGGAAAAACTTTTAGAAATAAGCAGTCCAAGAAAAGACCAAACTCGAGTATAAACTACACTCCAAAAAGCTGCATCCAAAACATACTAAAAAGAAAAATTAGAAAATGAAAAAAACCCCAAGTAAAAAAATAGTAATAAAAAAATAATAATAATAAAAAATAATAAAACATTTCAACTAGAATTTGCGCATGAGCTGCTAAATAATAAATTGAAATTAGTTACTTAAGAGCAAAACTGAAGACTAAGGAAAAAATTTTAGAATTTAAAACGAAGGGTGCAAAATAACCTGAAAAATCAAAACGCGCAACGCAGCAGTTTTGAAAATTCAGAATTCACATACTATAAAGATACCTAAGCAAAAAAATACATATACAATTTTGACTCACACCTAGTACAACATAGAAAAGGTTATGTATCTACCTGTGTGAGTAAAAGGAGAAAAGAAAAAAATAAAATAAAACAACTGAATGTAGAAGGTGTCGAGAATACTGAGCCTTGGCTTTATCAAGGACCAGCAAAAACTCTGCATTTTCTCACTTCCACAAAGACCAAGTTGGAAATGGGTTTCTGCAAGGCCATAGATGCAAGTAACATTCCCACCTAAAATAGTTTAAAAAATATATATATAAGTCATGTCCTCCGTAGAGTAGCATGACCTAGCACTAGTTAACAATTTCGCTTGCATCCATTAACCTTCATGGCCCGACCCATGCTCTTCATCTGTTACTATTAAACAGAGAGAAGAAGATTAATATATATATATATATATACTTGAAAAGTTCATGTTCAGTTTACACTCATTTCCACATCAGGTGATTGCCATGCATTTATATTCACATGCACCATTACTATCATTAGTTAAGTGAAGAATGTATTCAGAATTTATCAGTTTTTAAAACAACCTTATCCACTGCCTGATAGCATTTTGCTCTTCTTGGTAGCAATTTTGCAATACAAATTTTGCAAAGCCGTGAAAAGGAGCACTTAAACATAAATATAAAATGTTTATTTATTACTTACATACCAACATTAAAGGTAATTAATATAAACAAGCCATTAAATGAAACATACATAAAAAGTTGAAAATTCTAATTAGAATTAAACAATATAAAAAATTGTACCGTCACTCCAGTTATATTCCTTCATAGTTTGTATAATCACAATAAATAAAAGTATCAAGTAATGAAATCTTTCTCGAACATCGCTACAGGACATTTGGAACAAGTTGTTTTTTTCAAATTTCTTGAACACCATACTTTTCAGCTCAACAAACTAAAAAAGAAAATAAATAAGTTTTAAATTTTTATAGCAACTAGAATTTTTTGGATGAACTTATTATCATGATACAAACAAATTAAATGCTTATAAGAAAATGCGACTCAACTTACTTTCTAGTACAGTAGCAATATAATGAAGCAATATAAACACCCACACACACTAATAATGAACTTAAACTTAGGTGTGTGTACACACATACACAATGTATCACTAAGCTGTTCTCTGATATTCAGAGGTTAGCTCCTCAAAGAAAGACCATCTGATAAATAAACATTTAACAGATAATACAAACCACCAGATAAATTTTTAACTGATTTTTTACTTACTGTTGCCGCATCAAACTTCTCCATTTACGGCGATCTTGGCACACAACACGAGATTCAGTGACATCCACCACATGTCGTACACAAGACCTCATACTCATAATCTTTTTCTCATTCAGGCACTCCTGAATCTGATCCTCCCATGCCTTCCTTGGCCTTCCTCTACCTTTCACTCATCTCATCACTCATTCTTTCAACATGGCCAAACCACCAAATTATATTAGTCTCCACCTTGCTAACAACATTTCATTTCACATTACACAACTGCAACACATCTTCATTCCTCACATGATCTGAATGGGCAGCTTAGTGAGAGATGGGCTTGCCTCCTCGGGGACCTACGTGGTAACAATGGTGCACAGAACAGCAACAAGGGCCTCTGTGAATCTTGGAGAGGTGCCAGCTAGTCCTGTGTGACATTGGCAAAAAGACTACAATTCACTGGGCTTTGTTCCAGAATCCTTAGGCGAATAACCAACTGGAACCGTTAGCTGTGGCTAATCCCCCACACTGGTGTACTTGCCTGATTAAAAAGACTCAAAAGGTGTATACTTGTGGTCCACATATGAACTTTAAAAAGAACACATTTAAAAATTATCTGCTGAATTTGAGAAATTTCTGAGTTATTTTTCCATCCAAAAATATTTCAGTTGATTAATTACAGCTTACTACTCAAATTGCTCATCAAATCTATTACTTCTTATTACTCCATGATTTGGTTTCACTTAACATTTGCATTTTCCTTACTTTCGATTTTCAGTTTTGTAGATATTTTCATAATTTTTCAAAATTCAATTTTCATGTGCTCACTTTTTTTTTACTGAAGAAGAAGAAGTACTGGTAATAGTAGTCAGACACTGTGTGTTTGTGGTCTTTTTTTTAATCACTTTAAATTATGAAATATTAGAATGGCGCAAATATCAGTGATACTGGAAAAAAAGAAAGTACAGAGTGCTACTTCAAGGTAATAAGAATGTACTGAAAACCCATATTTCACTTCTGCTTACCTTATTCATAGATGCCAACCTCTAAAAGTAGTTTTCAGTAACCAAAAAAATTTTGTTTTTTGTAATTTTCTGTGATCCAGTTTACAGCGGTGAATTTGGGTATTTAACATGGCAATGAATAGTTTTTCACAACTATTAAAAAAAAAAAAAGAATTAATATAATAAAAAAGTTTGCTAGTGAAAAAATTCAAAATACTGTCTACTGGAAAAAACATAAAAGATTACCTCCAGGCATGAAGAAAAATCATTCCTTGGAATGTTGATGCTTCGATCTGTGTGCCTTCGGCAATCATCCCACCCACCAGTGGTGCACCTGGAATTTCTTTATAGGCCCAAAATATTGAAGATGCAAATGAAAATACCCCAGAATAAACATCTCCCAAAATATTGAGAAATGATAACAATATGGTTTAAAACTCAGGCTTCACACAACAATAACACATAAACATAGAAATTGAGCGAAAACACACAGAGTCACGTATGGTAAAAGGTTCGTTAAGCGGTAGCTTTCGGTCATCCTACGACCTTGATCACCCACAATCGACTGGATGGGCTGGTTGCCAGATTTTAGTAAAGAGATCCAAATAAATGGGATTTGGTGAGGGGTCTCTGAATTACAGTTTTTGGTGAACAAAATTTCAATTGAAATTTGCATTGAAATTTTGTTCACCAAAAACTGCAATTCAAAGACCCTCACCAAATCCCATTTATTTGGATCTCTTTACTAAAATCTGGCAACAGTTCCAACACCCCAACTTCAAATTGTAGTTCTGGCAACCAGCCCATCCAGTCGATTGTGGGTGATCAAGGTCGTAGGATGACCAAAAGCTTCAGCTAAACGAACCTTTTACCATATGTGTGTTTTCGCTCAATTTCTATGTTTATGATAATAATATCTCCACCATACTAAATGTGCTTCCAATTATTTATAAATTATATATTTAAAAACACATACACATATAATTACATATAACCAGCAATAACAAAGAACGAAGGGCCAAGTGATATCTTATGAGGAGGGCCCAGGCCCCTGGGCCACCCCCACTGAATGCGCCACTGCCACCCACCATGAGCGATACTAAAATTGCATCTAGAAATGCTGCAAACACATGTTCACAGAAACCAGTGAATTTTAAAGGCCAGTCTCTGTGGTACGTTTCTAGGAAACACTTTTTTTTTTAGATGAAGAAGGCTGGCCTGAAGAACGCTTCACTTTAAATAAATAATATTAATAAAAAAGTTCACAATTGCACAACCGATTGCCATGCTTTTCTATCAGATAGTTGCATGTGGGGCAGAGACCAGAGAGCATAAAGAAAAGGCTATTCAAGTGTCACAGCATCCATACAATACACACGTTCTGCGTATCTGAAGGTGTCACAGAGGACATCATGGCAAGAGTAACACAGGAGCCCATCGTGGGAGGGGTAAAATGGGGAAGAAAAGACTCAGCCAGCATCAAGTGGTTGCTATTATTCTTCCCTGTCACTGTATTTTCCTTTTGTAGATAGATAACTCATGGGATTACCAATTAAGATAAAGAAATCTATATTACACAGAACACAGCTTTAAATCCCCCCCCCCAAGATAAACTTAAAGAACAAACAAAAATGTTTAAGTTGCTTCCCATATCAGAAAAATGAAATGGTCATTTCCTGTAATTTTATCAGTACATCCGTACTTCCATAACAGCAACCAAAAATCCATAAAATTATGGAAAATCTGCACTAGTTGGCATCTATGCTTATTAATTACTATGTTATCTTAAAAACAGTTACCCTGTGCACTGATACACCAAGCTCAAAATTCTGCTATTGTTCAATGCAAGCCAGTGACACATCTTTGGGTTAAATTACTAGGGCATTATTCTTCCCTGTCACTGCATTTTCCTTTTGTAGATAGATAACTCATGGGATTACCAATTAAGATAAAGAAATCTATATTACACAGAACACAGCTTTAAATCCCCCCCCCCAAGATAAACTTAAAGAACAAACAAAAATGTTTAAGTTGCTTCCCATATCAGAAAAATGAAATGGTCATTTCCTGTAATTTTATCAGTACATCTGTACTTCCATAACAGCAACCAAAAATCCATAAAATTATGGAAAATCTGCACTAGTTGGCATCTATGCTTATTAATTACCATGTTATCTTAAAAACAGTTACCCTGTGCACTGATACACCAAGCTCAAAATTCTGCTATTGTTCAATGCAAGCCAGTGACACATCTTTGGGTTAAATTACTAGGGCACTGAATCATTTCTCGTTGGGCTCCAATTTCTCTCAATGAGAAGTCACATGGACAAAGGTGGCACACACAGCAGTTTTGTTTTTGCTGTAGATGTTGGGATAGAGAACGCTGAATGAGACATCTTGTGCAGAGGAATTGACAGACCCTACCTTCCCACTTCTTAGGCTGGACATTTCCTTGCAGGTGAAACAATGGCAGAAAGTAATATCCAAAAGTATGGACACAATAACAGGAGGAAAAGTCAGTCAGTCAGTCAGTCAGTCAGTCTCTCTCTCTCTCTCTCTCTCTCTCTCTCTCTCTCTCTCTCTCTCTCTCTTCCTTTTCTTACTTAAAATAAAGAATGGGTTTTGGAAGGACAGAACTTTTATGGCACAATTGCTCATGTTCACAGAACCATGACAGAAATCACAAGTATTTGATTCATGAATAATTACTGCAATAATCACAGCAATTGTTAATGGAATTGCTGAAATGCTAAGGTCACTTATTGGTAAAAGAGAGGAGGTAAGAATAACCTATCAGGATATGCATATCAAGGGTAAACACATTAGAATATGGATCTTTAGTAACCACACACAGAAGCTAAAGAGGGAGCTAGAGAACTAATACAGTCAAACATGTGTATAACTAAGTTGAAACAAGAGTTAAAAACAGTCAACATATGTAAACTTTGTTATAACCCAACTGATAAAAAAAAAGGCCGATTTTTGGCATTTGTGTGTGTGTGTGTGTGTGTGTGTGTGTGTGTGTGTGTGTGTGTATGCACATGATTTTAAAACTAATCCATCAAACTGTTTATCAATTAATGGAGCAAAAACAATAATCATTCATTAAAAACTATAGCTAGCAATAAAAATATGAATGAGATCTACAATAAGAAAATATTTAATTAATGCACAAATTAACTGCAAAATATTGAAATTTCATAATATTTGCCCTTTTAAGGTATCAATCACCAGCAAAGTGCGTATACTTACGTGCAATTCATTCATGATATACTATAAAAACAACCATTTACTTACCAGAAAGATCTTGGTCATTTTTTATCTTGTAACACTTCAAGCACGTCAATTATGACGTGCTTGAAGTGTTACAAGATAAAAACGTTACTAATTGACGTGCTTGAAGTGTTACAAGATAAAAAATGACCAAGATCTTTCTGGTAAGTGAATGGTTGTTTTTATAGTATATTGAAATTTCACCTGTTGCAATTGTTTCACTGTTTGCACATTATGTCAGAAATATGAGTTGATTGGTGATTATTATGACATCAGCTTATTTAAAATGTTTTTAGACTTCCTATAACACGGTGGATGAGATGTTTCTGGATGCAAAATAAACTCTAAGATTCTAAACTTTTTATAGCAAGTCTATTTAAAATTGTTTTCTTTTCTATAGTGATTTCTTCATCACTAATTTGATAATTATTCTTGCCCTGAATGAATCCCACTATGTCCACATGTGTGTGAATTCTCATTTTTCTTTCGATATTTGACGAACCATCACTGAATTTCGGTTTCAATTCATCCTTGATTTTTAAAATTGCAGAAAAGAATGTAGCGGAATACCAAACTATTTAACTTCAAACTTTTTATCTTCTCCTTTTTCTATTAAACTGATTGCTTTGCTATTCTTACTGAAAGTTAAAGTTTTATGCTTGCTTAAAGCCATGAGTTTTCAATATTTGTGAGCACACTGCACAGACTACTTAGCAAATGAGCCATCAAAGTCCAACTAAATTTATGAAATGTGACCTTCGTTACCTAGGCAGCAACAAAGGTCACATTAACACCACTCTTCAGTGAACAACACCCATTAAGAAGTGGCGTTACTTCCTCGAAAGATAAGGAATCTTAGATGGGAATCACATCTCTAGCATGACATCATTAAAACTTGCCCGTAATCTCTAATAAGTCTTCCAGTGAAATGAGAAGGGGTAAGAACTCAGTTAATGCCATATCCTTTGTTTGCTAATAACCATGCTGAACTTAAATATACATAGTTTCTCCAAATATTGTTGTTTGTAATATGTGGTTAAAATAACAAGGGAGAATATTATGAAGTTCAAGGAATCTATAAAAACTTTGGTTTATATGGAACTTCATATTATGATTGTTATATGTGGGTTTGACTGTAACACAAATTAATGGATGCTGTTTAGCCCACTTTTGTTTTGATGACACAGGCACTTTTGCAAGTACCCTCAGAGAGCTTCAAGAACTTGCTGACAACAGTAAAGAAGTGGGACTAAAACTGAACTTACAGAAAATAAAATTGGTGTACAATGATTTTACAAGAACTAAAGATTTAGAAGTTGATGGAGCAAATTAAGAAGCACATGTCAAAGAAGAAATTAATAGGCCTATAAAACTCGACTGGAGTGCATTTGGAAGAAACAGTACAATTTTCAAGAGCAATTTATCATTATGTCTTAAAAGAAAAGTATTTGATCAATGTATCTTTTCCAGTTCTTACTTATGGATCAGAGATATGGATAAAGCATGCTTGATGTAATGAACAAAGACAGGGAAAGGAATTGATTGATCTGGAAAATGATGAGCGGATGACATCATGATCAAAGTATGTAGACCCTGGTTCTTCAAGCAAAATGTCCCTGCCCTGGACATACTGCTTGAACTGATATACTAGACTGGATACCAAGGGACAGGAATAGACCCAGAAGACCATGTGGAAGACGGGTGGATGAAATTCAAAAACAAGCTGAAGTAACATGGAAGAGAACTGCTCAAAACAGTGAGCTGTGAAAGGGATTTGGGAAGGCTATCATCCAACAGTGGAATGAGAATGGTTGATGGTGATCCTGATATACCCAGCCTTAGCATAAATACTGTTACAAATGTTTGACAGATGGCGCGCAACCGGTGTGCAACATCACCGACCAGCCAGGAGGCAAGAAGCAGCTAGTGATTATTGTGCGTTCAGTCACAGAGGAGATAATGTGTTGCCATGGAGTGGGGCAATTATGACTATCGTGTTGCTGTAATAGCATTGCACAAAGTTGAAAAATCAGCTTCTGAGATTTTCAACAGGCTGAAAATGAGCTTATTTTTTGTCTACCAGACCGTAAAAAGGTTCCATGAGACTGGGACCATTGCTGACCGCCCCAGAAAGTGTCGGTTGTGTACCGTGAGGACTGCACGTCTGGTGAAAGAAGTGGCAGCTCGTATGTGATGAAATCCTGTCAGAAAACAATCAGTGATGGCTCATGAGCTGAACATTTCAAGAATGTCGATGTCACTCGTGCTGTGGAGTGACCTAAGGGCAAGACCTTACTGGCGGCATACAGGGAACTTCCTCACCCCATAACTGAAGCAGCAGAGGGTGCTAAAAGTGAAACATTTGCTGCAGCATTACACAGACAATCGCCACAGACAGATGCTTTTCTTTGATGAAAAAAAATTACTATTGAAGAGGCTTTCAACCGTCAAAATGACAGGGTGTATGCATCAACCTCACTAAAAGCTCAGGAGAAAGCTCCAAGGATCATGAGGGGCCATTATCATGCTTCTGTTATAGTTTCATGGGGAGTCTCCTACAAGGGTACCATGGAGCTCCATTTCTGTGATAAAGGAGTGAAAGCATCCGCTGAAGTCTACCAGGTCAGGGTTTTGGAGCCAGTGGTCAAAAATATAAGTCACACCCTCTTCCAAAACAGACAGTGGAGCTTTAAGCAGGATTCCTCACCTGCCCACAAAGCCAAGTCAACCCAGGAGTGGCTTCAGGCGAATTTGCCAGACTTCATTTCTCCAGCTGATTGGCCTTCAAGCAGCCTAGACCTCAACCTATTGGACTACAAGTTGTGGGCCACTCTGGAGGACATGGCATGCAGAAAGAGACACCCCAGTATTGACAGTCTCAAACGCCCTCTGGTGCGGGCAGTAACAGCTTTCCCCATGAAGACTCTGCTTAAAGCTATTGATGAGTGGCCACAGAGACTGAAGGACTGTGTGAAGGCAAAAGGATGCCATTTTGAAAAATGACTGGTGACATGTATTTACAAGTGTACTATTTACATCATATTACAGGTATATTAAAATATCTTTAAATTTCTTTTATTTCATTGAATACTTTGCAACAATATTTATGGTAAGACTAGGTACATATAAAAGACCTACACAAGATCTCATAACAACAGATTCAGTTTATTTACTGCAGAAATTTACACAGATAAATCAGAACCTTCATGGATAATTTTTTATTTAAGGTATTATAATGTTATGAACATTTCAGAATATAAAATCAAAGACGAATCTTTGAGGTGCTTTAAATAAATTTTTACAGCTGGTGATTACAAAGGAGACATATCTTTACATCCACTCAAAAGGAAACAATCAAGGGCTACATAATTTTCATTTGTTTGTTCTTCAACAATAAAAGACTTCTGGTTGAAGTTTATGTACCGTCCATCTGCTTGCCTCATTGAATACCAAACCAATGAAAATGACAGAAATTGAATTTATATTTTCTTTGTGCAGATGCTGACAGATTTCCATGCTTGCAGTGCTGTACCAGCAAGTGCAGTGTTGCCACCATACAGTAATTTTTTTTATTAATAAAGAACATTTAAGGATCCAATTTTCATTTTTGTATTTCAAAATGTTCATCATAATTTAATTTGTCAAATAAATAACAGAAAACTGTTTTGATTTATTCTTGTATGTTCCATGGAAAATGTAACAATTGAAAGTGGTACAAAATTAAAAAAAGCATAACATACTTACGTTATTTGACATCATTATGGTCAACAAACCCTTGTTCTGGGAATTTATGGCAACATTTAGGGTTGTAGCTTGAAAAAGAACTATGATACAATGTACAACTGCAACAAGTTAAGGATATATTTATTTACACACTCTTCAAAATGCAATGTTCAAAAATAAAAATAAAAAAGATAATATTAGGTGTACAAATTAATTCGCAGCCTTTTTTCTACAAAGTCAGTGTTTATTTTGTAATGATTAACTTACATTTTAACATGCAAAATAATCTCCATTAGCATCTATACACTTCTGCCAACAACTGGGCAGCTAGCAAATCCCATCTCAGTAAAAGGACGGTGGTTTGGAGGCAATGAAATCGCCAATGCTTTGAGCGACATCATCGGGTGTTTTGAAGTGCGAATCCACTAAGTGCTGTTGGAGGGACTGGAACAAATGGTAATTTGATGGGGCTAAATCTGGAGAATACGTTAGGTGCAGGAAAACTTCCCAATTAAACACAGTTAGAGTGTCTTTGGTGGTTTTCGTCGTGTGAGGGCTTGCGTTGTCCTGCAGCAGTATCACCAGCAGTACAAATGGTAATTTGATGGGGCTAAATCTGGAGAATACGCCAGGTGCAGGAAAACTTCCCAACCAAACACAGTTAGGGTGTCCTTGGTGGTTTTCGTCGTGTGAGGGCTTGCGTTGTCCTGCAGCAGTATCACCAGCAGTACAAATGGTAATTTGATGGGGCTAAATCTGGAGAATACGCCAGGTGCAGGAAAACTTCCCAACCAAACACAGTTAGGGTGTCCTTGGTGGTTTTCGTCGTGTGAGGGCTTGCGTTGTCCTGCAGCAGTATCACCTGCAGAGTCCCATGGCCAGTAAATGGTCGTTTCTGCTCCATTGTGTCCCTCAAACGATGAAATTGCCATTGATAATGCTCAGCATTGACGGTTTCACCTGGTTTAAGCAACTCATAAGACAATACACTCTTCATGTCCCACCAAATGCACAGCAAAAGTTTTTTGCCATGAATATTGGGTTTCGCAGTCAATGTCGATGCTTCACCAGGTTTGTTCCACGATTTTCGTCTTTTGGGATTGTCGTACAACACCCACTTTTCGTCACTATTCTGTACAAAAAATCCTTCCGGTTGAATCTGGACAGCAGGAAAACCGCTGTGTTGTAGCATCACCCTTTGTTGTCAGGAGAGAGCATTTGAGGAACCCAATGGCCCACCTTGTGAATTTTCCCCAGCTTTTGTAGGCAAATAGAGATTGTTTGTAGGGTTACCCCAAGTGCTTGAGCAAGCTCTGACTGCATCTGACACGGATTTTCAGCCAACAGCTCTTCCAAATCGTCATCGTCCACCTTTTTGGGTTGGCTGAGATGTGCATCATCCGCGAGATTGAAATTTCCTTACCGAAACCTCTGGAACCACTTTTTACTCATGCTGTAGGACACAGCAGCATCCCCTAACGCTGAACAAATAATTTCCTTTGCCTCACTAGCATTCTTTCAGAGCAGGAACGTGAAAAGTATGCAATGCCTCACATGCTGCTTATTGGACATCATTGTGCCTACTCCACTTTTCACCTACTTTGTGGTTTTCTGTCAGCTGCAGCGTCGGGTTTTATGGTGTCGCCCATTAGTCTTGCACAACCCTCATATGGTGGTGCCACACATTCAATTTACATAAGTGCTATGGTGGATTATATTTAGGGGACGAGAATTAATTTGTACACCTAATGAAAGACGAAGAAATGTGATTTGTATCAAGGGTATACAAAATCGACAATTTTTACAGATGTGAATAAATCAGTCTTTTAAACTAAACTTTTCACTTTTTTGAAAGATAAAAACTATGAAAATCTTGACACACACACATAATGAAATTAGAAGTGTGGACATCAGCTGACAAACCACAAAAGGAATACTGGAGAATTTTTTGATTAATATTTTTCAATAAATTGCAAAATATAAGCAATAGAAAGCTATTTAAATTTAACAGTAGAAAACTTTTTATCATCACAGTTTCCAAAGTCACTTCAAAATGGTTAAAATATCAAGCATATCACTGGCTGTTCAGAGTTCTGGTAATGCATATGAGGTAGGAACATAAATAAAACCCAATAGTACCTCACAACATAACACTCCATATCAGGATCATATGATGCTCTGAAATGCATGCTTCCTGCAGCTGTTTACTACAGCATCTCTGCACAAGAGTTCATCTATCATGGTGCACAAGGTTAAACTGTGACTTGTCTGTAATCACTACGTGATGTCATTTGTCATGCTAGTTTCTCTGAAGATGTTCAGATTCTTCAAATCCCAGATACTTGGAACTTTATTGCCCTAGGTGGTGCAATGGATAGCATGCTCAAATGGAAATGGGGAGATGCAGGCTCAAATCCAGCTACAGGGCAATGTAATTTTAAAGTTTTCTGAGGCGATGGTATGTACAGAACAGTAAAATTGGTGATAAAGACATATCCGATTGCTAAAATCATGAGTGTTTCTGTTTTTAACACCACTGCAGTTTCTGATATCAGTAGTATAGGGTCAATAGAAGTTGCAGCAATTCTTGGCAAGTCCTCTCTGCAGCAAACAGTGAGGAACAGAGCTTGCAGACATCTGACATGTGGAAGACTTCCAGTATAATATGCCAGTGCTTTCAATGTGCCAAACTTTTACAAATCTTGAATGGAATACGGGATTACACCATACAATACAAATTTTGAAGATGACAATCCGTTTTTTGGTGTAAATATGACAAGGATAGTAAGTCAGATAACATCCAAAAACTTGAAAATTTCATCGGTATTATATGGTGTAATCCTGTATTTCATTCATGAGTTGTCTGCTCCTCCGGGCAATCACGGGAGAGAATTCTTCACCCCCAGATTCGTTAAACATGAATGCTGATTGCTTCGACTAGCGAATCTTGTGATGGTTATATTCAAATTAATCGGAAACTTGGTCGTTCTGGGTGGTGTAGTTGTTAGCATTCCTGGGCGCTATCCGGGAGACGCAGGTTCGATTCCTGCTCCAAGACGACGAAATTTTCAAGTTTTTGGATAGTATCCGACTTACCATCCTTGTCATATTTACACCAAAAAATGGATTGTCATCTTTAAAATTTGTTTTACAAATCTTTTCTGAAACAGAACTTATAATTTGAAACACATTCTTGATTTTCATAACATAATATTTGGACAATATAAACAATAGATCTTCTTTATCTTTCTATTGGTTCATAGACTATGACTTAAGTTAAAGCTAAATTGAATGTGGGTGGGGGCTGCTACCATTCTTGGGAAACTGGATGGGAAATGACTAGCGTATGCTTGAGCAACATGTTCATAATTACCAAAATATATTATTCATGAGCACAATTCTTTCTACAAGTTCATTTGTTCAAAAATGACTCAGACTAAGAAAAGTATAAATGATTATACCAGAAGTCTTTAAAATTCATGAACTCAGCAGTGATCACTTTTGAGTGGCATCTCGAGTCAGTTGCTAAGTATGTAAGAAGCTTTCAAAGACACTACGACACATTAGGATTGATAAATTGAGCAGTATTTGGCCAGGAATAATTACTAGAGGAGAATTAGAGAAGGGTATAATAAATTTTTGCATCACTCTGTGAAACCATTAAGGTTGAATGTTGCTCACCAAAGTTTTAATATTGTTGTAAAATGAGAATGACAAAGAAAAAAAAGCTAATGTCTTAACTGGGTCAAAAGTCGGAATGCACTGTGGAAAAGTGTGAATATAATGCAGCATGAGCAAGAAGGAATTGTTAACTGGAATTTTATAGTAATAAGTTTTTAGTCAAACATCAGAAAGAATGAACAATTAAACCTTTTTAGTTATACAAACTGCGTAAATATTAAATTGGAGCACACCACTGTATTTACATTATAAAATGCTGAATTCAAAACAAAATAAAATGGATTTAAAAGACACTGCTTCAAACACAGTTTCCTTCTCATTTTGTTTTGTTGTTTGAATTAGCTTGCACATCAGCTCCAGTTTCTTCTTGCAAGCAAACCTTGCTTTCTTCTCTGCACATTTCACAGCCATTTGGTTTTTCATTGATTCTGCAGCTGCACAGGATTCACTGATAATTTTTGCTTTTTGCTATCTTCCTATTCCCATTTCTTCATGGTCACTTTTCTTTGCTTTTATGCCCTGGATTTTAGCAAAGTTGGAATCAATTATTTTTCCCCAAGTAACGTATTTTACTGAAGAACATGATTGCAGACTTACCTTGTGCTTTATGTTTGCAATTCACACTTTTTATAACTAAAAAGGTTTAGTTGTCCATTCTTCCTGACTTTATAACTATAATTTCATTCATCAATAATTAAATTTCAGCCCAAGGAGAACAAATGCACAATATCAAAGCCTTCACTACTTTAGATAAGTGGTTTTACTTGGAGAGGACAAATACCTTTGAACACCCTGCATCAATTCTCACAAATTTTCCAACTTTCTCACTTTTCCGAAAATTTCCCCTCATTTATCAAACTGAAACACAAATATTTAATGAATAAAATATTTAACAATAATGGGCAAACAAAGCATCAAGAGGAACAGAACTTAAGATTACATGCAAATTTTTGCTCTGCCTAACTTTCATTTCCTGGTTTTCTATTGGTGCAGGAGTCAGACAAGGTTGTGTAATGTCATCATGGCTGTTTAATATATTTATGGATGTGTGCATGCATGATGCCAAGATAAACAATACTGGTTTATGTCTGGGTAATATCCATGTGAGCAGATTGCTGTATGCTGATGACAAAATCCTGTTGGCAGAGAGCAAAAGTGAGTTGCTGAGTATGTTGTCCTGGATGTACGAAGTTTGCATGAAATTCAAACTGAGTATAAATAAGGGGAAAACCACAATTATGGTTTTTGAGCAAGGAACTGTTAGCACTGAATGTAATATAAGTCTGAATGGCACAGTGATTGACCAGGCAAATTACTTTTTTGTATTTAGGAAGCATGTTTGATAGAGAGAACAAATTAGATGGTGAAACTAGTAGGCGAGTGAATACTTCATTGAAAGTCATAGCTGCATGATGAGTTCTCAAGAGAGTCCCGCATGGCTATGCATGAAAGTGTAATTGTTCCTACTTTGATGTATGGCAGTGACACCTGGACATTACAGAAGAGACATAGGAGTCATTTGTGTGCTGGAGAAATGCGTTACTTACGGAGGGTTTGTGGCAAAACATGTTCAGATTGTGTGAGGAATGAAGATGTGTTGCAGTTGTGTAATGTGAAGCAAAATGTTGTTAGCAAGGTGGAGACTAATATTCTTCAGTGGTTTGGCCATGTTGAAAGATTGAGTGATGAGATGCTTACTAAGAAATTTTTTTCAGCCCAAGTGGCATGAAGGAAATGCAGAGAAAGGCCAAGGAAGTCATGGGAGGATCAGATTCAGGAGTGTGCATGAGAAAAAGATTATGAGTATGAAGTATAGAAAGTCTTGTGTACATCACATGATGGATGTCGGTGAAGCCTGCGTTGTGTGCCAAGATCAATGTAAATGGGGAAGTTTGATTCGGCAACAGTAAGTTAAGAATCAGTTAAAAATTTATCTGGTAGTTCGTATTTCTTTGTGGAGCTAACCTCTGAATCTCAGAGAACAGTTTAGTGATGGATGAATGGACGGACATCGTGTGTGTGTATGTATGTATGTATGTATGTATGTATGTATGTATGTATGTATGTATGTATGTATCTATCTATCTATCTATCTATGTATGCAAACTTTCATTTCTGGAAATTGTTACTACAATTTCAAGCTGAAATATGAACATGTATATAACAAAATTATATTTAACAGTAATAGTGGACACCGAAAAAAAAAAAAAATGCCATTATGGGAGAAATTTTCACTCCTTCTAACTTCTGTTTTTGAAAGGAGGAAATTGAGTGTTTCCCCAGATGGAAAACAGCTTCCCTCCTCACCACCAATTCCCAAAATATTTCACTTCAGTTTTGCACAAATCTTGAGAATGACCCAAATAATGACAAAAAAAATGTGGTATTCCATGAATTCGTGGAAGAATGTCATACCTGTGGTGATCTAGCTGTAGAGCACTAGGTACAAAAGAAAAGGTTACAATGTTCCACTTGGATTGAAAAGAATCCATACCACAATCAACTGGATTACCAAGTGGTTAAGGTTGAGTGCAACAAGTATAAAACTGAGTAGGTGAAGCTGTAACAAGTTATGTGGAACAAAAATGCATAAGGAGGCAAACATTAAAGCCTCCTTGAGAACAGAAGTGAAGGTAACATAATTAAAAAATAGAAATAAACTTTATTGGATCTTTTTAATCTGTAGGCTTCAGATTAACTTGTGGAGTACTCACTTTGGGATGATGCAAAAGCAAAATTCCAGAACTACTGGTTCTTTAAATGCAACTTTTTTGCAACACTGATTAGCAACATTAAGGATACACACATAAGCTATTCCTACAATGAGATGAGGTACAAGACCAATATGTTCTCTCTTTTTCCCTCGGGGTTCAGTGGCAGTCCAATACAGTGCATCCAATATGTCTTGGCCAAAGGATGAAAACAATTTATCTGCAACCTAAGGAGTTACAAAATAAGTTATGCCTAAATGATGCATGATCAGTGTAACACATAAAAGAAAAACTAGTTTCATGTTATCAACGAATTCTCCCGACAAAACATAAAACAATAAATCAGCGACCAGCTGCTGCAATCCAAAAACTTTTTGATTAAAACAGCATGAATGAGTTCTCACTCTACAGCACCAATTACTTACAATACCAAATAATATCACAACTGATATGTAACCATACATCTACAGGCTTCATCCTTCATGGGCTTTGCTGTGTTTACTGTGCTGCTGTATTTGTACTATATTAGTACTATTTCTCTATAATTTTAACATGTATCTTGATTAAAAAAAAAAGAAAAAGAAAAAAGAAAAAGATGCGCTTATAGTATCGCTATGTTCATGAATACTGCATCTCCGCACTTATTTGTCCAACTTGAAAAATTCTTTTTAGATTGCCTGCACTGTGAGAACAGTGATTCTTGATTTTTGGTCTTTTTTCAATGCATAACTTTGCTACTAGGAGGCATATATGCAGGTGCTATAAAATTCTAAATATATTTTATTCCACTTCATGACTTCTTAAAATCCAATTGAAAAAAGTTCTTTCTTTACTTCCATGTCATTTACAATGAAGATCATTTTGTGAGCAGTTTCTTCTTCAAAGAACAAAATTTCTCTGCTAGAGGGTGTAAAGATATTTTGTGTTTGCCCCATGATATGTTTGCTTATAAATTTTTCAGAATTCTTTTTGCACTGAATATACTGTAGCTTGTAATGAAGAATATTTTATGTATCCTTCACTACAGGCTACGAACTTACACTATTTAGTGAATAAAGCACACTTTTTTCACTAAATGGTGTAAGTTCATGTTTTTGCTTACAACATAATTGCAGTTGTATCTATATTCCTAAAAACCTGATTCAAAAATACCTCTAGAGTCAAACAGTGCTTGCTACAAAAACATCTTATTTGCATTTCCTGCCCGAAATAACACACAAGTTTAGCCAATAGGGAATGCAAATGTATATTCCATTTTTCTTGATATCTTTGCTTCTAAAAATCTCATAAAAATTTCTTTTATCAGATATCATTTGATTTGTGGAACAAACTGTGAAGGCTTTTCATTTTAATGCTAAGATACAAATATTATTTTCAAATTATCAGAAAATAAATTAAATTTGTTCACTGAGAAGGCTGACACACACTTTTGTCTACAATTTTTTTTTATAAAGCTCGGAGAGTACCTTGTTATTTCCATATTTTGACAATTGGCTAATATTACAACTATGCACTTAGCTGATCCTGCTTTCCTCACTCAGTTGCCACAGCAGAGCCATAGATGGGAAAAATATGAAGTTTTGGTTTCAAATTTCCTTCAAGCACCCACAGGATACTGGGTGCTTGTGAGCAATGGGCTGGTGATCCTTGCTCCAGAGTATTCTCTGTGTTAATGCCATGTTAAGAGTTCAGAATGAGGATAATTGCTGATGGGTTCATGTCAGCTGTTCTGAGTCAAACCACAGAAATCAAGGCCTCATTAAATGGAAGTTAGGTGGAGTTATTATGAAAAAAAAATACTAGAAATATCAGGGGGAAACAGATGATTCAGTGTCAAGACACAGCATTAAAAAAGCATACATTACATCTGAGCTGAGTATTCTATTAAATGAAGGGTTTATGATAATATTGGATTGGATAGATAATGTACTCTATTTGTTAAGATGAGACTTCTGTTGATAGATGTCATTTGTAGTTCCTGAACAGAAATCAGAATGACCTATCATGAACTTATAAAATTATTGTTATGTTAGTTCAAGTTAAACTTAACAAACTATGCAATGATTTATTTTTAAAACATATAAAACACGTACTAAACTCTGATAGTCTACAGGCTATATACAACACTCCCCTTTCTTAACTTTACAGCAATTTAAAAACCTTTGAACTATAGAATGTTACCATTAAAAACTGTTCTGAATTTTTAAAATTGAAAATTCTTAATTTGTTAAAACCACAGTCATTATTAATTCTTTTAAAGAGCAATGCAGTCATCAAAGACATTTCGATTCTGTATGACAGGAAGGCAACACTTAAGCCCCAGAACACTAATGTGCATACCCGTGACAGGCAAAGCCTGATTTAAGTCACACTCATTGTGAAAATTGTGATATGCTTCAGCATTTCAATCAGAATGAATACTATAGCATGTGAGGCCTTTGTGTGGAGATGTCATGCTCTAAGGATGTCCTAAGCAGGGGCAAAAGCCTAAGCAGATTTTAAGGGTTATCCATGGGATTCCACGCTGTATTGCGTTTTTATTTTCGTGTAGTATTTTAGTTTCCTGATAATTATAATATGCTGTATATATATATATATATATTCTATAAAGAAGATACCTAAGCAAAAAAATACATATATAATTTTGACTCACACCTAATACAACATATATATACATGAGGTAGGATCCAAAAGTTTGGGGACTTGGCATATAGTTTCTTACCTTGAATACTTTAAAACACTGATGCACAGCCACCTTCAAAATAATCCCCTTGGGTGATGATGCATTTTTGCCGGCGCTCGTAAAGCTTTTGTAAGCATTGCTGAAAGCCATGTTTTGCAACCCATCATAATGCCTCCTGCGTTGCTATTTTTAACTCATTTGTTGACACAGAACGACGTCCCTGCAGATTTTGTTTCATCAGTGGAAAGAGGCAAAAATCGCAGGGAGCTAAGTTGGGTGAATAGGCGGGATGTGGAAGCTCATTAGAACAATTTCTGGCAAGAAACTCTGTGATCAGTAAGGAGTGATGTGCAGGCGCGTTGTCATGGAGAAGGTACCATTGCCCACTTCACTACATCTCTGGCCGTTTATGATGAATTGACACCCGTAAGAGACATAAAATGTTCAGATAACGTTCCCTGTTAACTGTTGTGCCCTCAGAAGTAAATTCAGAATGGACAATGCCACGAGAATCGAAGAACACCTCCAGCATGACTTTCCCTTTGCTGCGATCCAGCCTCAATTTCTTTGATCGCAGTGATTTCCATGTTGAAGAAGCACGCTTTGGCTGAATATCAAACAAGAAGCACCACGTTTCATCACCTGTGATGATGCCATCCAAAAACGTAGGATCACTATCGGCTTTATCGATTAATTCGCCCGATATCCACATCCGTTCATCTTCAAAAAGTAGGTACTGTACACCAAATTACACTCAAAATAGTATAACTATACTAAAAATCCGAAAATTCTTGGCGGAGAATTTTCGGATTAAAGCTTGGAAATTTTATTTTTATTCTAGGCCAAGAATTTTCAGATTTTTAGTATAGTTATACTATTTTGAGTCCGTTCATCTTTTTGCTCGTAGGTCGAAAGGCGAGGGACAATGTGCTGACGCACGCAGTGCATGTTAAGATCCTCCGTCAAAATGCGCTGTCACGTGGACTCCGATAAGTTAGTTGTGTTAGCGATTTCCTCAATGGTTTAGCGACAATCCTGACGAACACACTGTATCACCATCGCAGCGTTCTTTTCACTCGGTGCAGTCACAGGTCGACCACAACACTAATTATCTACGATGAATTCTTGGCCCTCTTTGAAATGCCGATACCACTCGTACACCTTCAATCTTGCCATCATAGAGTGACTGTACATCTTCAAAAGCATTTCTAAGGTCTCTGCAGCTGTTTTATCTAAATGCTGACAAAATTTAATGTTACAACGTTGCTCTCCAAAAGCCATGTTTCTCACATCGCAGGAGACAGACAACTAACCACAGCAGCAAACGTCTGTGCGCATATTCCAATCACTTTTCATGGGCCAAACTATTCTGACTACAGAGGGGAGGGATGGCAGGATGTATTTCAGATGCTGTATCTTTAACAACATGCTTGCATTTTCATGGGTAGGCGCTGTCCTCGAACTTTTGGATTCTACTCCGTATATGTTGTTTTCAAAAGTAACGAATGTTTTTTTTTTTTTGAGGTTTAACGATCCACTGTGAGCAACTCACTGGGCTACAAGCAGTCTGCCCGTCCCTAATTTAGGGCCACTGGTTCCAGGGAATGGAGAGAGCCACGGCTGCAAGACAAACACAACATCCATGCCTCACCGGGTTTCAAACCTGGACCCATCTCGGATGAATGATCAGAAGCCATCGCTTAAACCACTGAGCCACCGGAGCAGCCAATGAATCTTTAGTGCAATAGTAGTGAATGCAATATGACCATGTAGTTTTTGGGACTTGAAGTTTTTTAATTTAAAAAATGCAAAACAGCTTTTAATGTTAACATTCTGTAGTTCAAAAGTTTCTTAAATTATTTTAAAGTTTTATGTTTTCAAGAAAACGGAACATTGTGTATAGCATGAAAGACCATCATAGTTTAGTACGTGCATTTTTTTTTTGTTTAAAATTCAAATAGTTGGGTGAATTTAACTTCATCTAATTTAATGATAATTTCATGTGTTATTGACATGTTATTTATGATATTAGATCCAATTACTTGGCCTAAATACAATGGTTCTATAATGAACTATGCACTAAAATAGATTTTAGTGATGAAAGCAGCAACTGTAAAATTTCAATAGCACAAAAAAAAAAAAAAAAAAAAAAAAAGATATAAAAGTGTACCGGGGAGGAGTAATAGGTAATATGCAAATATTGATTTTTGTCTTCTGTGTGATACTTTTATTTATATTTATGCTATGTATAACTTCATCCTGGGTTAATTTTGCTATGAAAGAAAGCACAAATGCAAACGGAATAAAAAAAAAAAAAATTCAGACATGCACTTACTTCCAGCATATTGAACATGATGTACAGCTTGATGACTGACTGACTTTTAACAACATGATACATCATTGACGTGTCAACATATGACATCATGAAGCACACTGTAATTAAAATTATTCCCTTCAGCAAGTCGCATATTTCAGCTGGTTGGAGGATACGAGAAGTGGCACTCTTGTTAAGAGATCCAAATATTGAGCTACAGGATGAAATTGTCAGA
The DNA here is from genome assembly GCA_039090855.1 of Macrothele yani. Classification (NCBI taxonomy): domain Eukaryota; kingdom Metazoa; phylum Arthropoda; class Arachnida; order Araneae; family Macrothelidae; genus Macrothele; species Macrothele yani. The sequence goes on from CM076990.1 coordinate 195,203,197, forward strand.
ACATGTTATTTAAATAAACAAGTAATTATATAGATGATAAAGTACTATAAAGCTAACGGCTTTAATTTAACACAAAACACAACTATAAAATCAAAAGCCAGTGAATTTCACGAAATATAATGCACTGTGTAAAGCACTTCAGATAATAAAATGCTGTTTTTTTACAATAACTGTCAAGAACATAATTGTGACGCACGTAATACTGTTTCACATGTTATTCATGAACAAGTTGACTACCCACTGGAGCATGGCGTATGTAATGTAATACACTGGCGGAAAGTGAAAAAAGAACACCAAGAAGGAATTGGCGGACGATCATGAAATTTATATATGTTAATGGGGTAGAGTTTACGTAGGTGTGATGCTAATTTCGGGACCAACTGGTGAGCGCTTACGCCACAGCACGGCATAATATGCAAATTATCGTCAGTGGTATTTAAGGAGTACGGCGAAGTGAATGTAATCAGTCATCGGCGTACGGACACGTGCGAAGACCCTGAAGAAGCTGCAATGCCTGGACATGGAAGACGTGTACGATTTCAGCAGTTATTGGACTTTGAGCGAGGTCGTCTAGTTGGACACTGCAATGCCAGGTGGTCGTATCATCGTACTGCGGAGTGAATTGGACGGGAACTATCGGTGGTGGTACGATGGTGGCATAGATGGTCTGAGGAACATTCCCACACGAGAAGACGTGGAACCGAGAATCACAAACGGACTGGTGAGCGGACTGATTGACGCATAAGAAGAGCGGCGTTGTCAAGCAGAACATCCATTGCGACGCAAATCCGAGCTGCCGTTGCACCTGAGGTGACTGTGCGAACAATCTGCAACTGTCCACTGGATGCAGGACTACATGCACGTGTGCCTCTGGCATGTGTACCTCTGACTCCAGCCCACCGCCAGGAACGGCTGCAGTGGTGTCGCCAACGTCTGCACTGGAGAACTCAATGGCGATCTGTCGTGTTCAGCGATGAAAGCAGATTCTGCTTGGGAGCCTCCGATGGCCGTATGCGTGTTCGCAGACGCACAGAGAAGTGTCTCCACCCTTCTTGCATCCGCCAGCAACACACAGGGCCTACACCTGTCTCCTGGTGTGGGGAGCAATCAGCTATCACTCCCGTACACAACTAGTGTTTGTACTGGGTACGTTAAACAGCACCTCCTACATCAACAACATCATTCTGCCCGTTGTTGTGCCATTTGTAAGGTCGGTCCATCGTGGTGTTTTCCAGCAAGATAATGCACACCCACACACGGCACGTGCAACGCAACATGCACTTCAGGGAGTGAGACAACTTTCATGGCCTGCACGTTCACCGGATTTGTCCCCCATTGAGTACGTGTGGGATTTTATGGGACAACGACTTATCCGGTCTCCACGGCCAGCCACAACCATCCCCAATTTACGCGGCCAGGTTGAGGATGCTTGGAACTCAATACCCCAAACTTACATCCAACATCTGTACGACAGACTCCATGCCAGAATTGCACAGTGTGACGCAGTTCATGGCGGTTCAACCTCGTACTAACCATGTTACATGGAAATGTTATTTTTCAGTTTACCAGCAAATACAGCTGTATTTTGCCATAATGTTTTGATCACGCTATCCTCTGTATTCCGTTATTATGCTGTATAAAGTTCGTTGGTATCAGACGTCTCCTTCTTGGTGTTCTTTTTTCACTTTCCGCCAGTGTATATAAAAAACATTATGCACTCGATTATGGAATTAATCAATGTTATGAAATATATTACAAGGGAGCACATGTTACGTTACATACGACATGCTCCCGTGGGTAGTGAAATTGTTCATGAATAATGTGTGAAACAGTATTACATGCGTCACAATTATACTGTTGACGGCTATCGTAAAGTAACATAAGACACGTAGTAATGGTTCAATAAGCTCGTTGTACGAACTATCAGAACATAAACTGTAATAAAATGCTGTATTTTGTTCAACTGCATGACATGAGTTGGTAAGAAAAATGACAAATGTGCATCACCTTAAGTTGGAATGAGGATGCAAAGAATGAATCAAAGGTTTGCAGAATTTTTTAATTGAGTCAGTGTGGCTTGGAAAAAGATAAATGTATTATATAAACACCACATTTAGGATCATAAAATGCTTAATTTTATTCTATTGCATGGTGAGTTGGAAATAAAGGTGCACATCATCTTGGGACCATGAATCAGAAAGAGGAGATGGACAATAAATCAGGTTGCAAGTTGTTACACTTACAATACAGATCAAGAAAGCAACTTAAAGTCACTATTAAGCAATATACTGTAAGTGTAACTGAGCATGAAAAACACTGCCTCAACCACAGACAATTTTAGCTAAGAAGCCTTCCTTCATTAGTAGGTGAAATCTAATGGAACAGAGTGCAGAAAACAGTTTGACAATGATATCCTTACTACTTAAGTGATGATGATTATACAAGGTAGATTTAAGAAGTTCCTAGAAATTTCTTTTTATACAGAAAGCAATAACATTATCATTATTTACACCACATTTCCTTCAAAACGTTTTTTTTTTTTTTCCTTAAATGGCTACACACTTTTGCCAATGCTTATAAAGCTGTTTGAAGCACTGCTGGAACCTGTTCTTTGAAACTTCTGTCAGTGCCTTTGTCACATTTTCTATGATGTCCTTAGCACCAATGAATTATTCCTTTTAGGGTAGATTTCAATCACAAAAACAAGTAAAAATCAAGTGGTGTCAAGTCAAGAGAATATGGATGATGCTCCAGTGATGTTACATTGTGCTCTGTAAGGTACTGTTTGATCATTAGGGACTGATGTGATGGTGCACTGTCATGATCAAGAAACAAACTGTTTGCTGTCCACTTTTCTGGAGGTTTCCTTTGGATTGCATCCCTGAGGTGACAGAAGATATTGACATATTTTTTATTCACAGTCCTCTCTTCTGAAAAAGATTTATAGTGGTCAAGGCTCTGGGAAACAAAGAAAACTTCAAGCATTAAATTTCCTTTACTCTCATCCAAACGGGGTTTTTGTTTTTGAGGTGATCATGTTGATTTCCATTTACAGGAATAATGTTTCATCTGTGGATTTAAAAACAAAACAAAAAAACATGTCTCATCTCCTGTGATTATGTTGCTTAGGAAATTGTGTCTCACTCAGCCATAGTGAGTAGGTATTTGGCAAGAGTCATTTGTGTTTCTCATTGTTCAGGAATCAGCATTTTTGGAATTAACTGTTGACAAATGCAATGCATGTTCAAATCACAGTGGAGAATGCTGTGAACACTTCCAACTGATATTCCTGTTTCTGATGCTACTTCCTTTACAGTTTTTCTTCAGTCATGTCAGACAATGTTGTTTGCATGATCAATCTTTTCAGCAGTTGAAGCACACTCACACGACCATCACGGAAACGCTTAAGCAGCATTGCCACCTCACCATATGCTTACTGAAACATGGCTAATGTCTCTGATGGTGATTTTTGAAGCAAAATAAAAAATTTGATGTTTGCACATTGCTCAGTTGCCAACATGTTCAACTGCAACATAACTAAATGCAAAATAAAGGAAGAAACTAGTACTGGTGGTCCACACAGACAGGAGTTGGGATGGCACCACTAGCCATCAGATGATGTCACTGGTTCTGCCAACTTCTGAAACTGAAAAATCCCTGGCACAATTCTTCATTTTCACAGTTGGGGATGATTCAGGGAACTTTTTGAACCTACCTTGTATGACCATTTGAACACACAATTCACATTAACACATCTTTTTTTTTTTAATTTGTTAAGATCACCACGAGCAACTCTGAGGGCTATAAAGTAGTTACCTATCCCTATTTGGGGCCACTGGGTTGCAGTGAAGGGTGAGAGCCAGTGCTGTAAGACAAGCACATCACCTGTGCCTTATCAAGGTCTTGAATCTGGTCCAACTTCAATGACTAGCCAGAAATCTACACCTCTTACCACTTGGCCACCAGGGCAGCTCACAACAGTACAATTGATATATAAAATTATGAAATAATAATTCATACCAATACTGTGTCTGATGTCTTACCTGGGAACTACACTAGTTTATAATTGGTATTTAATAATAGATTAGCTAACAGCACTTTTACATAAGACATGGTGGACAACTGGCCACCTGGCATTAAAAATTAACAAACCATTTTCAATATCCATTAAGGAAATTGGATGGGGAAAATGGTGAAGTTGCACTGATATGCTACTAGATTTGTTTAGAAAAAAATGGTCTACATGCTCAGAGATCTGGTCAACTTCACAAAAACTGGAAAATGTATATCCGAATGGCTGACTGAAATGGCACTGCACTTCACTCTGCCACTTACCAAACCATTAACAGCTAAAATATCTTTTTCATCAATAAAAGTTAGTGAAAACCAAAGAATTATTTTTTGTTCTATGACGAAACAACATAATGGAGACTTGATTCTTGACATCCACAAGCAATATGAAGATTTATGGATGGAAAACACTGAAAGGACTGCACCTTTGTGCCAATAACGGCAGCTATTTGTACTTTCCATGTGTAATATTGTGAAGAATTATTTCTTCAAAAGAATTTGTTACCTAATGATATCTATGATGAAGATTTGTAATGCAATTAATATATGTATACCAGTGGTTGTTCTGACTTTTTTAAAGTTTTCACTAACCCATTTGCCAAATTCAATTCTTTTTTCCTGCCAAAGTGTTATATAGTACAAAAAGGTAATCACCAAAGTGCTATATAGTACAAAAAGATAATTGCCAAAGTGTTATATAGTACAAAAAGGTAATTGCCAAAGTGTTCTTTTTTTTGTTGTCAAAACTATTTTTTTTTTCGCAAATTGCAAAAAATGCAAATAGCAGTGCAACTCCTGTATAACTAATCATCATTAACCATGGGTACAATTCCTGTAGGTGTCTGTAGCTATTTTAACTATTTTGTCCCATTGAAGTCTGTTCATTGCAGAGTGGCTCAGTTCTTGAAGAGTTCCACCACACCAGTCTTTAATATTATCAGAGGTGCCAACCTCCTGCAGAATGTATCAGTAATCAATAGGGGATTTTTCAGTAATGTTTCAGTAATGGAACACAAACTTTCAGTAATATTTTCAGTAATGTAACACGCCAATATTTTCAGTAATGTAACACACCATTTTTTTTCGAAGTTAAGGACAATATTATAGTATTACTGTGTAACCTGTAATACTTGTATGAGGTGCCAACCTTCCGAGGAGCCTATCAGTAATCATCATACGAAGCTTCGTCGTTAACGCGCGGAAAGGGCATTTCATGAGAAATTAATGCGTCAAATGTGTAATAACCTTATACAGGGTGCCCAGTAAAGTCCTTTCCCAGCCCCGTAACTTTAGAACGCCGACAGCTATAGTCATAAAAACGGTGTCTAAGTATAGTAAAGTGGCTATGCGCTATTCGATGCGACCGCTTACAGCGCCTCTTAGCGACAAAGTCAGGAGTTAGCGTGCCAATCTCGAAAACTAAACAAGATACGGGAAAATAATCAATTACAAAGTTGTAGAGCAGCATTGATTTAGTACGAAAAAACACCTTGCGCACATGCATGCTAGGAATAGAACGCATACAACGCTTGTTTGTTTGTTCGCGATGTCGAACACTGTGACTTCACAAAACGCATCAGAAAGGAGCAATTAGTTGTCACTAGGCACATTTACCGTCGGTGCTCAATGTGCTCTCCATCAGCCACAATACACATTTGGACTCTAGATTGAATCTCATGCTGCACATTTTGCAGCATGTCAGATGACATGCTGGAACAAGCATTAGTTATACGACGTCGAAGGTCCTGCAACGTTGTCGGAGGGCTCTGATACACCTGCTCTTTGAGGTAGCCCCACAGGAAGAAGTCCAATGGGGTGAGGTCCGGTGAGCGTGGAGGCCACTCTACGCAACCACCATAGCCGAAGATTTGTTGCTCGAATGTCTCAACCAGGTACCTTCTGACGTTTCCTGGCTGGTGTGTGTGTGTGTGTGTGTGGGGGGTGCGCCTTCATGTTGGAACCAAACATTCCGCAGTTGAGTCGGGCTAGCGCTTTGCAGAAGGCGATATTATCTCCTTTCTGATGTGTTTTGTGACGTAACAGTGTTCGACATTGCGAACAAACAAACGAGCGTTGTATGCGTTCTATTCTTAGCATTCATGTGCGCAAGGTGTCTTTCCGTACTAAATAGATGCTGCTCTACAACGTTGTAATTGACTATTTTCCCATATCTTGTATAGTTTTTGAGATTGGCACGCTAACTCCCGACTTTGCCGCTAGGCGGCGCTGTAAGCGGTCTCATCGAATAGCCACTTTAATATACCTAGATACCGTTTTTATGGCTATAGCTGTCAGCGTTCGAAAGTTACAGAAATGAGAAAGAACTTTACTGGACACCCTGTATGTTTACACTATTATGACAAAAAATTATGAAATTAAATTATCAATATTGTACTTACCTCATGTCATTGCTGACATAAATACTCCCTTGTTATTTGTTTTGCAGTGGTATATTCTTTTTTCAGAAAACTTTTTTTATAACACGGCTCACCTGAGGAAAATGCTTTACTTTTCTGTACATTAACAAGGACACTTAATGTTTTGGTGCTCATTGTTGGGCGGAAGTATGAGGGTTTTCCTCGCTGTACTAAATATTCTCGCTGTAGAGGAATTGCTGTGAGGGATAGTCAATATTGCCAACATTAGTTTAGGCAATGCAGAATACTGGGGAAGGCCAGATGAATCCTTCATCTTAGATATTTCGTTCCATGCCACATCTGCTCTAGGATATCCAACTTCATAAATATCAGAGTCTGGGAACATAGCATGAAACAAGGGACAAGCATGATCACAGCTTGCTATAGGTAGGTTATGCTCCACAATGAATGTAGTAAACAGCAATTCAGCATTTATCACGCTATTTTCATTCTTTTTTGCAAAAAAATTATCCAAAGGCTTTGATTGAGTCCTTAATTTTACATAATCCTCGTGCTTTTTTGACTGGATATGCCTTCGGCAATCATCTCATCCTGCATGGGCTACTGGTTACTCCCATATTAGAAGGCACACAAGAAAACCATTTTTTCATTTTCTAGCTCGAGATCTGGGAGAAAGATTTGGATGTTCCTGCAGAAACCTCTTTGCATACTAATTTGTTTTAGAAACGGTAATTCCAATGATGAAATTGGTAAAAAACAATTTGCAATAGGTTCAGCATCAGTTGCAGGAGCATGTTTGGGCTCCTGCATTTCATGATAATCAAAAGGATGCCGAGGTTGTTCATCACTTCCCTCTATTACATCTCCCATTCACTTTCAGAACTTTCATGATCTGAAGATTCACTATCAAGATCTTCACTTTCTAAAGAAGATATTGTGTGCGTGGCATGGTGGCTAGTTTTCTGGCTTGATGTTGCTTGGCCAATATCACTCTCAGATGATTCAAAATCATCACTATCACTTGGCAAACTTTCACTCTCACTACAGCAAGCCATTTCAAAAAACCTTACAAAAAAATTTCATGCAGTAGGAAAAGTCACATCTGCTAGTCTGAGGAATAAGCTGTCAATAAAGTCATCCTCTGCTAACATGAGTTTGGAAAAAGAGGGGGATTCATAATTCACGGAGTTTTGCGATTGTGTCCGTTTGCTTGGAAAAAAGAAATGAATAATGTGAAGAGCTTCTAGTAATAAAACACCGCACTTTGTTCTCCCGTGCGGCGAAAGTCAGCAAGAAATATACACTCTGTCATTGCGGGACCACGCGTTGAAACGAGTTGCGCGTTATTGCACTTCGAATGGGGCTCGAAAAAGTGATTTCCGACAGTACGATGTCTTATAATTCACCAACAATGCCAAGTGAACAGCCCTGCCTCAACTTCAGTAGGAAAAGTTTTGGCTAAAGCAGCCTTTCTCCCGCCACATGGAGAAAGTGCCCAGGAAGCCGATAGCAAGCGCAAACTCTTTCACAATAAGACACTTACGGCATGCTACCATTCTTTCGATAATATCGCTGTTTGAAGATATGATTCATTAAGATTACATTTCAAAACGATATAATTGATAAACGATATAATCATTGACACTGATATCTGCCGTCTGACTCGGGGAAACACGCGGACCAAAATCGAAGGCCGACGAATCGGCTGTGTCACACTAAAAGGGTTAACAAAAAGAATATAAAATTGAGATTCTCCAAAACACACTGAAATCCATAATTCTTCCAACCTGTTCGTAATTCCGTAATCTGACATTTGAAACCGTAATAATTACGGACAATCCGTAATAGTTGGCACCTCTGTATTATCAGCCCACACACGGTGAGGGCGTCCTCTTGCATTTCTTCCATTCATTAAGCCAAACACCAATGTCATTACCTTTCTGTCATTTTTCATTCTGCAGATGTGTCCAAAAAGTCTTAGTTTTATCTGTGCGATTTTTTGGACAGGGTCTCTTTTGGTTGTAATCTTCCGTACACTTCTTCATTTCTTATCCTCTAGGTCCATCCGAGATTCATAAGATTTTACGATAGCACTTTGTTTCAAAAGCAAGTATAGCATGCTACTAGAGATGCATGTCTTGAGAATACTTAACTTAATTTTAAGGCTAATAGCTCTGCTCTTCCAAATTTTATCCATGGCTTTTAACAGTGTTATTATAGCCTTTGCAATTTTAATTGAAATTTCTTTTTTGCTATTTAAGTCACATGAAATTTCTTTTTGCTGTTTAAGTCATATGTGATATAGAGATAAGTAAATTTTTCTACATTTTCAAGTTCATTGCCTTCCAGAATGATTTTTTTCCTGATCTCTTTTGTGCCAAATACCATTGTTTTTGTCTTTTCTATGCTCATCTTTAGTCCATATCTTTTACCCTATGTATTCAGTTCTGGTACCAATTGATCCAATTTCATTTAATCTGCAAAACACAGATGGTTGAATCTTTGTCCTCCAATAGAAATTCCTGTGTCCTCGTACCTGATTTTGTCCAACAATCTCTCCAGATGTGAGATGAAGATGCTTGGTGATAATGGATCTCCTCGTCTTATACCTCTGCTGGTGGTAAATCATGTTCTACATCTGTCTCCTATCCTGACAGCTGCCTGTGCATTCGTGTTTATTTCTTTCAGAAGCCAGGATAACACTTTGGAACTGTAAATTAATATGTAGGTAAATGTATTATATATTTCCAACATTTGGATTTTTGGGTGGACATTTATACATTAAATTAATGTGAGTAACAAGAAACCCCAGAATATGAAGTAACATCTCAACATTGTAAAGTCATTGAAAAGATTAGATACACTCACATCCTACATAATTACTAAACCTGAAACCATGAGGACGATAATCGGGTGGACTATAGAGTTTGACCCCTGTCATCTGCTTCAACCAATGCGCTCCTGGAATGATGAGAAATGACACGTGTAGTGATAGGTGGTGCTGCAGCTGCTTCCTTGTAATTGGTGTTTGCTCCTGCGCTGTGTGCGTTACGTAATCACTCTTTGCTCAGTGCGTGAGCAGATTACTTACTTCTGTTCGCCCTGTTTTAAGTGATAGGTGGCTTGTGTTTTTTCCAGTGTGCGTTGTAGCTCTGTTAGTGTGGAGATGTGAAATTGGAGGAGCTTCTTCAACAAAGTTGAGAAGATGAAGAAACGTGTATTGCATGGTGTGAGCGGAAAGGATTGCTTCCAACCGAACGAAGATGTTCCGCAGGTCATCCAATGAGTTTGCGAGTGGATATGTGTCATCCTTTAGGACAATTCAGGTGTAGGAAGAATCACATTACAGGGAAAAGTGAGCAGTGCTCCCGTTTACTTGGGACATGGTTTGAAGCTGCTTATGAACCTTTTGATAAGGTGATTATTCTTGTGTATTGCTTCGCCAAAGGATTGTCCTTCGATGATGCAATTGAGGAATCTTCCCAGGGTGGGGTTTCCACATTCTCTATGACAGTCAGTGACTATTATCAGTCTTGCAGAGAACTAGTTGCACAGTTTATGGTGGCCTATGAACAAGATGAAGGACAGCTTGGAGGCCCTGGTGTAATCGTAGAAGTCGAGGAGGCGAAGGTTGGGAAGCAGAAGTATAATCATGGTAGTCTCGTTGAGGGCACCTGGATCCTCGGCACCTTTGCACGAGATTCAAAACGATTCAGGGTAGAGATCTTCCTGGAGAATAACCGCTCTGCTCACACATTGCTGCCGCTCATCCAGAAACATGTTCAACCTGGAAGTACTGTAATGACGGATCAGTGGGCTGCGTACTGCAATCTCCCAAACTATGGTTTCCAACATCTCTCAGTTAACCACTCGCTCAATTTCGTTCATCTGACTACTAGGGCGCATACTCAAGGTGTTGAGAGCAACTGGCGGCCCCTCAAATGCACACTATCTAATGGAATTCAAAAAGACCACTTGGCAGACTACATTCTTGAATATTTATTCCGACAAAATTGTAGTCTTTCCTCTGAACACTGCTTTGAGGTAATGATTGGTATCATCAAACAGTTCTTCCCTAGTACGTAATGTTTTCCAGTGAAATATTCATACTAGATAAACAGGTTCTCAATGAGGAGGAAACACTTCTTTTCCATCATTATAAATATTTAACAACACCTGAACTGCTCACATTCCATTAAGGCCCTTTTTAGGGCCAGCCATAGTACCAAATAAACCCATTCCTTTCAAAAATAACCCACGCCGCATATTTCTCGTCCTTAACAGTCGTCCCGCATAAACCACACACTGATTACGTAATGCAGACAGCGAAAGAGCAAACAGCGCCGATGCAGCTGCAGCGCCACCTATCGCAAAACATTTCTCCTGTCATTCCAGGAGAGCATTGGTTGAAGCAGACAACAGGGGCTGAACTCTAAAGTGCATCCCGATAATCTACAAGATATATTAAATTTATATTTCTCCTTTCTTGATGCATAGTTCTGAAGATTTAGTTCATCCCATGCAATGAAGTCAATGATGTAATGGCAACTAACAATGTGTTAGCAGAAATTCCCTCCTTGGATGCTCAGTAAAAAAGTACCTGAATTATTAACTATGTATTACAGATCACTTATACTACAGTTTCACTGATTTCTTGTAAGTAGTAAAATTATGTAAAAGCAAATTATCTTCAGCAAAAAAAAAAAAAAAAAAAAAAAAAAAGCTGCATTCTGAATAAAAAATGACCATTTCAGACTAAAATATTGGAAAAATGAAATGAAATGGGAAAAAGAGCAAAATTTTGACACACACACACCAATATGATTTGTATCTAAAAATTTTTGACAGAGCCCCAACCAAAGGCATTTCCCTCAAGATAAGGATAAAATTTAGTTTTTTTATAACAGAAACATCAAATGTAAAACAGTACTTGCATAACAGGGAACTCTAAATCATCAGCTCTCTACGAAATAAAACAATTTTGTAGCATGGTTAATATGTTACATACATCAAGAAAATATCAACATGTGAACAAATGGATAAATTAAGCACAAATATCATAATTACAGTAGGGGAAAATTGAAATTACCTTAATATTACTTTGAGTGATCGGGTAACAAAAAACCATACGGCTAACATGAATCTCAAGGGCAGAAATGTGAAGAGGAATAAAAATGCGTCGACACATTGGAAGAAACCATACAAAATGAACTGTAAGAGAGGAGAAATTACTAAATTACAAAAACCATAAATATATTTATATATATTTAGAATCTGTTCAGAAAGATTAGAAAAATAATAAAGCAATTGTGTAAAATGTTACAAAGCATAATACAATGTAAGACAATTCTAGACAATGCAACAAAGCATATTACATAAAGAAACTGCAAAATGCTCCTATGACAAAATATTAAACTTATATATAATTTAATAGTAATCACCCCATAGATCCCTAAAATAACCTGTCTGACTAGTTGCTAAATTATCACAGTACATTTCACAGAATTATTCTTACTACTTTTGAACAGGTATTTGTAGTACATTTTTTTAAATGCAAAAACAAAGTAGAGCTGGATAAATTTTCTTTAAAATTAATTACCTGTGGTCAGTTTCTTTCACTTCTATTTATGAACCCTGAAACTGAAAATTTATCCAGCTCTATATCAAAGTAGACCTGGATAAATTTTCTATATTACAAAATTACATATCCTTTGTGAATGATTTTGAAATTATAAAACTGACAAGTTAAATCATTAGTTAAAGACTCTTCTGCAAAAGAATCCACCTATTGAATGAACAAATTTATCAATGAATCTGGTTCTACTCATTTCATGTAATAAATGTGAATATTAAATCATTCATATTCATGTACATAAGATCACATCTCTCTCAGAATGCTCACAGTTTTTACTAAAAGGTGCTGCTGTACTTGGGGAAAATTGATGTACAACGAACTCTTAACACTGATGGATTGTTTGTCCTCTATTTTTTTCATAAATAATTTGCTCTGGGTGTCATTACTCTGTATTAATGTTATTTGTTCTACAATTGTAGGTTGAAGTATAGAAGGCACTTTTCCAATGGGATCATATAATTTCTGTGGTTCCTATTTAACACTACAAAATTCATTTTCAAGAAAAGCATGATTTTGAGGATATAGTTTGGAAACAACAGTCACCAGATCTAATCTTCCTGAATTTTTTCCACTGGGATTTAATCAAGAATATATGTTTGTAAATATACCCACAACACAGAAAACTTAATACACATTAGTATAGCCATGAACAGAATTTCAGAAACACTGATGAATGCTTCTAAAAATCTTTTGTGTGTATGCATATATCAACACAAAAAGGTGAACTGTGTCACATTAAAGCTCTGACATGCAACTGATCTCATATCAGCAGAATATGTTTTTAAAGTTATAGATGTAAGGCCTGTAAAACCAATTTTACAACCATATAAAAAAACTTCTTACAGCATCAAGCGATATGCTCCTTTTGTTGTTGAGAGCTAAATTTTTTTTAGAAATGGGGCAATAGTTACTAGTGCTGCAGCTGAAGAATAAATTATGTGATTTTTATATAGATTTACTCAATACTATTGAAAATCATGATCACCAGGACAACACAAATAAAGAGTGAAGAAAAACAAACATGAGATATGTGATAAAATACACCATACTTCCTTATTGTTTTCTGTGATTTTGATGAAATTTCTGCCATAATTTCTCAAAGTACAAGGCATGATAAAAAATATCCAGACTGGATTTATTAAAAAAAAAAGTACAAGCCTTTACAGATTTAAAACTTAATTGCCTTTGTAGTACTGTCCTTGTGAAGCCACACACTTAGTTCAGTGCTGTTTCTACTGCTTGAAGCATTTTTTAAAGTCATCTTCTGAAATAGTGAACAGCTGTTTCATTCAATTTTGTTGTATCTCCTTAATATTTTAAAATCTTTTTCCTTTCAAGTGATATTTGATTTTTGGGAAAAGAGAAAATTTGCAGGGAGCGAGTTCTGGCAAATAGGGTGGCTATCAGACCTGTGCGATTTGGTAATTCGCAAGAAACTTCTGCACAAGTTGCTATGCATGAGCAAGACATTATCATGGTGGACACTCGCCCTCTCATCATCATGTGAGTTGCCACTCGCCACTCTCATGTAATGCTGGCCTTTTGTGACATCCCTCAAACACCGCAAAATCGGACAGTAGCACTTTTTTTTTGGCTGTCTGGCCTGATGGACTGTATTCTAGATGCACAATTCCCTCATAATTGAAAAAAACAAAAAAAAAAAACAAAAACAGTCAGCATCGTCTTGACACTGCTGCAGCTCTGTCGTGCTTTTTTGGTCTGGGATAGTTTGGGGTCTTCCATTGTGAAGACAGGGCCTTAGTTTAAGGGTCATACCCAAAATCCATGACTCATCACCGATTATGATAGTGTTTAAAAAGTTTTTGTCATTTTTGACGCACTTAAGCAGGTCACTAGCAGCTGAAACACAGGTCTGTTTTTGCTCAGCTGACAGCAATTTCGGCACACATTTGGCTGAGACAAGTCACATACTCAAATTGCCCACAAGAATCGACTGAACTGAAGCAAAACTAATGTTGAGAACTTCAGATAACTCACGAATAGTGATTGTACAGCTGTTTGCACAAGTTTGACATTGTTTTAACTTTTGCTGGTTGAGGGTCTTGCAGACTGTTCATCACTCTCAACACTTTCATGACCATCTTTAAAACATTTATACCACTCATAAACTTGTGCAAGACTCATACAATCCCCCTCATAGACTTTCTGTTACCAAGTTTTACATACCTATTAATTTCTTCTTTGATGTGGTCCTCACTTGATATCTGTTGCCCACGGTAAATGTTGGCATCAGTAGTTACCTCTAGATTTGTCCTATCAACAGCTAAATCTTCAGTTCTTGTGAAAGCATTGTATATCGCTTTTGTTTTCTGTAAGCTCATTTTTATTTCCAACACTTTACTCTGGGCACAGCAAGTTCCAGGATCACACTCTGCAGCTCTGAGGGGATACTTGCAAAAATGGCTATGGCATCAGCAAAATGAAGGTGGGTTAAATAGCCTCCATTAATTTTTATCACATTGTCAAAACCAGTCCCTCTCTCTCTGTATATTTATTATAGTGTGTGTGTGTGTGTGTGTGTGTGTGTGTGTGTGTGTGTGTATGTAGAGAGAGAGATTCTCTTTTAGACACATTCTACACACAATATTTATGTACATACAGTATAACAATACTATTCTATCTCAGACATTTCATGTAATCTGCATTCATGTACATATAGCAATTATATTTTTAACGTACCTAATGTATTTCATGGTGTTATCATGCAAAATATATAACTAGAATGAGTATAATCAGTACAATGAGGATAAAATTCAGTATTCTCATTATTTGAATCTGTACTTGAACTAAATTTAATATTTCAAGGTAGTTGTTTGAAAAACACACCTATACTACACACTTTCAGTATGTTCTGTTCGAGCTGACCACCCCATCAGCCGTGAATTCCACATTTGCATCACAATAGACTTATAAATACAACAGAGCAATCTTAATGCACTTTAAAACTGAAATCTACGTTAAAACACATAACAAAATTTATGAACATGCCAAAAAGGATCAACTTAAAAAGGAATGTTTCACTAAGGGAATGGTCGAACTCAAACCTGGAAGAATAACGCTCTGCAAGTGCTTTCAGAAGTCAATAACTTCCATCCTCGGGTGTGTTAGGGTATGGTCAATAAACCTCCACATGAAGGTTTGTTGACCACGCCCTAACACTTCTTTTGGAGGAACTTGGCACTCACATAATAAGCTTACTTCCCAAAGTGCTGTCACTTAGAGAAGATGGCTGCCCAAGGATGGAAGTTATGGACTTTCAAAGGAGCTCTCATCTCATATCACTAAGCTGTTCTCCGAGATTCAGAGGTTAGCTCCACAAAGAAATACAAACTACCAGATAATTTTTAACTGATTATTTACTTACTGCAATGTCAAACTTCTTCATTTACAGCGATCTTGACATACAACTTGGGCTTCACTGACATTTATCACACAACATACACATGACCTTTTATACTTCATACTCATAATCTTTTTCTCATGCAGAAACTCCTGAATCTGATCCTCCCATGACTTCCTTGGCCTTCTTTTGACTTTCCTTCCTGCCACTTGGGCTAAAAAAATTTTCTTAGTAAGCATCTCATCACTCATCTTTCAACATGTCCAAACCTCATAAGAATGTTAGTCTCCACCTTGCTACTAACATTTTGCTTCACATTACACAACTGCAACACATCTTCATTCCTCACACGATCAGAAAGTGTCTTGCCACAAACCCCTGTAAGTAACGCATTTCTCCAGCACACAAACAACTCCTATGTTTCTTCTGTAGTACCCAGGTTTCACTGCCATACATCAGAGTAGGAACAATTACACTCTCATACACAGCCAAGCGGCAAGTAGGCCACTCTTGAGAACACATCATTCCTGTGAAAACCTCCTAAATCAGCTATGACTTTCAATGAAGAATTCACTCGCATACTAATTTCACCATCCACTTTGTTCATTTTGTCAAACATGCTTCCTAAATACACAAACTCAATCACCTGGCCAATCACTGTGCCACGAAAAGTGCTTGCAGCACATTATTTTTCCAGGTTTGAGTTCAACCATTCCCTTAGTGAAACATTCCTTTTTAATCCTAGTTGTAAATGCATTTATGGCACCTCTATTCATAGTGATTGTGGAATAACTTTTACGGGTCTTATAGAGGTTATTTTTCTTCAAAGTTGGTTGTCAAATTTTCGAACTAAAGCCTAGTTCGTCATCAGACTATGTCACTGGAGTAGTTGCTGCCACTCAATTGGAAGAGTCCATCCGCAATTATCATTAATTGTGGTACTTCTTCTTGCTATTTCGATCCCTTCTTCTAGTTTCTCTTTACTAAGTTTGACTGGTGGGCGATTATTTTCACTGAGTCCCAATTTATGGAGTGTCCACTTGCTTGTATATGTCTGTCTAGCCCTGTTTTGTTCCCAATGTTCCTAATAGCTGCTTGGTGTTCTTTCATTCGGACCTTAATACTCCTCCCTGTTTCTCCTATATAGCTGAGTCCGCAGTTACAGTCGATGCAGTAAATTACTCCTTCCTGCAATTGGATGTCCAATTCTTTCTGCTTTAAAGCTGGCAGGAATTTCTTTATTTTGTTATTAAGATCTGGAGCTAGCCTGCCAAAAAAGAAGCAGGAGAAAACCAACTTCAAATTCACCAGCAAAATTACGTACCACAAGGGACTTTTCGAGAAACTGAAAAGGATCGGAGCAAAATATAATATCAGGCTAGCTCCAGATCTTAATAACAAAATAAAGAAATTCCTGCCAGCTTTAAAGCAGAAAGAATTGGACATCCAATTGCAGGAAGGAGTAATTTACTGCATCGACTGTAACTGCGGACTCAGCTATATAGGAGAAACAGGGAGAAGTATTAAGGTCCGAATGAAAGAACACCAAGCAGCTATTAGGAACATTGGGAACAAAACAGGGCTAGACAGACATATACAAGCAAGTGGACACTCCATAAATTGGGACTCAGTGAAAATAATCGCCCACCAGTCAAACTTAGTAAAGAGGAAACTAGAAGAAGGGATCGAAATAGCAAGAAGAAGAAGTACCACAATTAATGATAATTGCGGATGGACTCTTCCAATTGAGTGGCAGCAACTACTCCAGTGACATAGTCCTGATGACGAACTAGGCTTTAGTTTGAAAATTTGACAACCAACTTTGAAGAAAAATAACCTCTATAAGACCCGTAAAAGAGTTATTCCACAATTCCTTTTTAAGTTAATCTTTTTAGCATGATCATAAATTTTTTGATGTGTTTTAACCCAGAGTTCATTTTTCGTTGAGATTGCTCTGCTGTGTTTATATGTCTATTGGGATGCAAATATAGAATTCACGACTGAGGGGTGGATGACTCAAACAGAACGTACTGAAAGTGCGTATGTAGCATAGGTGTGCTTTTTAAACAACTACCTTGAAATATTAAACATAACCAGAAGTAAACACATTTCAAAAGACTGAAACCAATCTGTAAGATGTGCTATTAACAGGAATTGCGCTCTCTTCCTTGATACCGAGTCGATCAATTTCCTGATTCTCAAACTCAAAGTGGATTTTCAGCAAATTTTTTGTGATATCAGTGTCACTTTAAAATCAACAAGTATAACTTTTTAAGGAACACACAAAATTAAGAAGCACATCCATTCCAGAAATCAAAAACTACATTTACATCTACAATGACTTTATAGAAGTAGTTTCATAAAATAAAAAATTCTAATCCGTTACCTTTTCTATTTCCTTTGGGATTTTTAAGAAAACGTAAAATCTTTCCCTTCTTTCAGTGAACCGCTGCTCATCATTTTCTAACATGTAACCTCTTCTTATCTCACCATAAAGGTAATCAAGTACTGACACTTCTGTAATATATGATTTTTTTAGTCATAAAAGAAATAAAACTGAATTTTGTAAAAATTCACATCATAAGACTTTCATAAACGAAATGTTAAAATCTGGTGGGATGGAAAAAGTTTCAAAACATGGCTTTATGTAAACTGAAAAAAAAAATGCAAATAAAAAAAATGTATGAAACTTTTGCTTTATGTGTGGTTCACCACAGCGACACAGTCTAAATACAGAACAATGGAAATCATTCATAGTAACACTAAGTGCAAATTTCATGCAGGAAAATGTCAACTTTGGAATAATGGAGCCTTAAATTTTAGATGGGGACTTGGTTGCTTAGTTCCATCTTAGGTTTGAGTCCAAATCCTCGGTAATATTTACTTGGTGTGCTTGTCTTTCCTTCCACTACAGAACAGACAGATTCATCCCCCACAAGTGCACTTCATGAGAGTTTTCCTTATTTGTCAGGAGGTGGTTGAACACTTGTAGTGAGATGAGATTACTACTTATCATTGAAAATCTTATGTTTTCAGATGAAAAAACCATGCAGATCACGGTATATCAAAAACATGGAAACTGCAGGGCCACAAGCTACTTGCAGAGAGCACCTGACAGGCCACAGCAGTGACAATGGACATCCCAGTCATGACTCAGATGGTGAACCAAAGATTGACAGAGGCAGGTCTATGCTCCTGGTAGTTATTGTGTCAACTGCCATTGATAGTAGGGCATTAATGAGCTTGGCTAGAGTGCTGTTGTAGTACAGCTGTGTGGTGGCAGGAATGACACCATATCATGTTCAGCGATCAGTCTCAATTCTGCCTCAATACCGCCAATTGTAGAGTTCTCAACTAATGATGACCTTGCAAAAGAGAGAATCCATATGTGATCTGTGAGCATCACATTTCTTGCTAACCAGACTTCCCTTGTATAGGGTGCTAGTAGTTACGATAGTCAGTTACCTCTGGCACACATAACAGGTATGGTGACAGCCCAGCGGTATGTGGATGACATTTTACAGCCTGTTTGTTGCTATTTCTGAGTGATATCCAGGAGGATGCTTTCCAGCAATACAATGATTGACTACACACTGCCAGAGTAGCAGAATGTAGACATACATGTGTGCAGTGTATGCTGATAGTTTCCAAATTGTTAGCAAGTTTTGTAGAAAGTTTTTGCTTGTAGATTCAAAAATAATAAAAATGTTATTTACAGTAATTAAAACACTTACTCAAGGCTTTACTCAGATTAATATACTTAATTCTATTTTAATCTGAAGAACTTTCAATTATTTTTCACATCTTCTAAGTTCTTTTGTTTTTACATACATTTCTGGGCTTTGAATTTTATCAAAACCTGCTCTCAATGTATAAGAACTCTATCAAAGCCGCCTCGGTGGCACAGTAGTCTAAACACTGACTTCTGATCATGCACCCGAGATAGGTCCAGGTTCGAATCCTAGTGAGCCATGGATGCTGTGTTTCTCTTACAGCACTGGCTCTCTTTCCTGGAACCTGTGACCCTAAATTAGGGACAGGCAACTGCTTATAGCCCATTGAATTGCTCACAGCGGCACTTAAATCCCCAATAAAAAAAATTAAACTGTATCAAAAGTTTCATTTACACAGAAGAGTTCCAATTTTATTGCCAGATTCCTCTTGAAGTTGCCAGTTGTTAAATTAAAATCATTTCCTTATGTATTTTGTAAGTCCAGTATTTTTGAATTAACTTGTTGAAAATTCTATTTATAATTTTTGAAGGTTCATCAATGGATATAAAAACTTTAATTGGTCCCTTGTCATAATGGTCTATTTTTATGAGGTTCATAGCCCAATATTTTAATATTTTGCCATAAAAAAGTCAATTTCACACACAATGCTGCACATTCAGTTGTACTGTACTTATTTTGTCCTCATAGGACTCTGTAGAGTTCTAATAATTATTTATTGCTTTATTAATTTTCCTTTAAATTATCTTATTCTATTGTTATGGTTTGTGCTTTGCAGATTTGTAGCAAGTTTACTGTTTCAATTATTGTGCATGCAGACACATTTTATTTTTATACAACTCTGCACATTGCTAACTTCTCTCAAGTGTGCCTACAACAGGTCCATATGCTCCCATGGTAAACAAGATCTCCAGACTTATTACCTATAGAGAATGTATGGGAACTCATTGGACAATGCTTACAAGTATTTATCTCTGCTGCCACATAATGCTACCAAATTATGGGACCAAGTAAACAGTGCACTGTCCCAGACACCCCAGAACACCAACAGAGAGCTGTATCACTCCCTGTGTCCGACTGCATTGCACAACATAGTGGCCACATGTTGCAGGGCTGAACAAATATGTCCCAGATCTAGAAGGCAGTTACCAAAATTTAGGAGGCAGGTGAAACTAACTGAATTTCAAAGAATAGGGTATAAACATTATGTGTGGTGATGATGCTGGTACAAAAAGTAATATAGTGCATTTCCTGTCTCTATTTCTTTTGCCCACATCACTTATTGATAAATAAAATTTCAATCTGTTACATAATTTTCTTTCCACATTTCCGACACTGCTCTTAAAAAATTAAAAATTTCATAAAAATATGATTTACTAAAGTTAAATTTTGCCCGAATAAACTCAAAATACCATACTTTTCTTCATATAATCCACAGACTGAAGTTTCGAAATTATCCCCTTCCTCGTTGTATGATCGTGGCCACATATTCACAGACCTTAACCCTTTGAGGAGTCTTAATGAGCAGGTACGTTCATACTCCTCAAAAGGTTAAAATAAAAAAAAAATCTTCATATAATCTGCACCTGTCATTGATTCTGAGCAAAATTTCTGACAAAAAGGTCATGATTTGCAGGATGACAGAGAAGCCCAAAGTAGGGAAAAATATCTTGTTAAAAAAATCATTTTCTAATTACCTTTGCTTTATTTTCCAGGAAATAAAAAGCAGAAACCCGAAGTTTTTTTCACCATTTCAGTAGTTTATTAGTTAGACTTAAATATCCACTGAAACTACAGACAATCCATGGTAGTTGGCACTTCTGCAAATGTTTCAACTGAAGCATGAACAAAAGCCTTAACTAATGTGCTTAGCAAAACTAATGAATAAGATCTGCAAAGGGATTATCAATGGCAATGATCACATGCAGCTGGATAACTCAGCTATCAATGCACACAAACAACATTTATTCGCAATTACATTTTAAGGCCTACTAAAGTTTTGCTGAGTATTTGGTTTGGCTTCATCAGGACAAATGGAGTGAAAATATTAAAATCATTGTGATATACTCAGCATCTGGATGGCCAAAGATTTCGTTAGAGTTGTTTTCAAGTGTTTTCCATGTATATCATACCTCTTTATGATTTATATATTCTTACAGCATTGCAAATGTCATCTAGCTGCTTAATTATTTACGTGCTATTTAGACAATCTATATTTTGAGGTTACTCACCTTTATTCCCTAAATCTTTTAGGAGGTTTTCGTCTCTACACATTTCCAACACATATTTTTCTTATTTAACATCGTAGTTCGAGGCCGCAACAAAAAAAAAAAAAAAATCATTTTCAACTCACGCAAACTTCACTCCCTTCCCTTCTTTTCCCCATGACCAAATTCAAATTCATTGTTTTTGAATTTGAATTTGGTCATAGGGAAAAGAAGGGAAGGCAGTGAAGTTTGCGTGAGTTGAAAATTATTTTTTCTTTTTTGTTGTTGCGGCCTCGAAGTACGATGTAAATAAGAAAAATACGTGTTGGAAATGTGTAGAGACGAAACCTCCTAAAAGATTTAGGGAATAAAGGTGAGTAACTTCAAAATATAGATTCTTTATGACTTGTTAGTGACATGGCATCAACTCATTTCTTTCAAGTGCATTGAAGGAACTTGCCAAAATCTGTGACTGTCAGAATGCTGATGATGTCATAATGACTTAAATATTTATGCTCCATTTGTCCTGATGAAGCTGAACAAGTGCTCAACAAAATTATAGTAGGCCTCAAAATATAATTGTAAATAAATGTTGCTTATTTGATTTATATCCTACCATCGTTCAGCACATTTAATGCACTCACTTTCCTTGTTTAATAGCCAACATTTTTAGCACAACAGATACTGAGGAACTGGGACTAACAAGCACATCATTTTATAAGAAATAAAAAAAAAAAAACAATTTCTCTAACACCAAAGGAATGAAAAATGATTTTCTTACTTTCAACAGCATCCTTCTGCTTTTTCTCTGTTGTGGGAGATGGTTCTCTAGAAGAATCCTGTTTAACATGACCTATGGTTTCTATACCACAACTGTCAATGGGAGAAATGACAGGATTTTCAACTTCATCTTTACTTTCTGAATTCTCCACAGGTTCTTTGGCACCTTCCCATTCTGTACCTAAAAATCAAATAATTTATCTGATCAGTAAAAAACATAAAAGTGTAATAATTTCAAAGCATTTCATGATGGTATAAATCATTTGAATTTATGGTGAGATCTATTGGGGGGAGGGTAGCAACCACCATGAAGAACCAAATGGGTATAGGCAGTCACCTGTTCTTTTTTGGGGCCAGTGGTTCCAGGGAAAAGAGAGCCAGTGCCATAACACAAATAAACCATCTCTATCTCACCACAAGGGATATGAACCTGGACTCACCTCAGATGATTGATTAGAAGCCAAAACTTCATACCACTCAGCCACTGGGACTGCTGGATATCAGTTTTTAAAATTTTTCTTATGGAAGAGGGAAAGTCGCCTTATATGCCTTCAATTACAAACTGCTCAAGAAAGATTGTTTATGAATTAAAATGATTACACTTCCAAATGCCAGTAAAGCTACAAACTGGTACCATTGTTTCAGTAACTTGAGTTTTTGTCAGCCATTAGATGGCATACGTTTTATGGCTGATGAGAGCCCATAAGTGGCTTAAACCATGGTACCATTTAGTACCTTTACTGGCATTTGGAAACAAAATCATTTTGATTCATAAACAATCTAAATATATTAAATTGCCATTAGCAATTTTGCTTTATAGTTTTGTTATGCCCAAGAAATGTTAAGGATACAATTTAGAACTCTGGATGCATTTTAATGAAATGCTATCAAGTCAGAATGATAGCTGGGAGAATACAAAATATGATGGTATGCAAATTTCAAGTTATGCATTGCTGTCACGTACATGCATTTCTAATGTCTACATGCATCTACAAGAATAATGCACGAGCGATAAATGGACTTTGAAGCAGTCAAGGTCGTAAGGTGTTCCTTTATGACATACATCTATAAATCTAACTATTATAGAGTGAACAATGCAAATGAGACATTTGACAAGCAGAGGGCACAATGGCTATTAGGATGTAACAATACAAGCTTGGACACAGATTTTGCAGCAGCTCTTCATGTATTCCAAAGTGCAAAAAGCAACTCCATGCATGTTACCAGGCAGAAGTTGCACTGGCTTTTCTAAAGTTTTCACCAATTTAGTTGCCAAATTCAATTTGTTTTCACCAAAGTATTATCACAGTATGAAAAAGTAATTGCCGAAGCTTTTTTCTATCACCAAAACAATTTTTTTCACAAATTGTGAAGAATGCGATCAGCAGCGTGACCCCTGTTATCAGGGGCAAGGCAACATTACAGAATCGCTCTAGTATCTGGTCATCTAAGGAGAACCATAGCCCAGCAAGATTGGTGCCTCACAATAAATGCTCACACAAACCAAACACTTTCTAGTTGCCATATCTGAGATACTTTGAAAAGTGCAACTGGTATCATAGTAAGTGATCAAATAGTCTATAATCATGAATGGAATACAGGATTACACTATACAATACACATTTTGAAGATGACAATCTGTTTTTTGGTGTAAATGTGACAAGGATGGTAAGTCAGATAATATCCGAAAACTTGAAAATTTCGTCGTCCTGGAGCAGGAATCAAACATGCATCTCCTAGATAGCGCTCGGGTAAACTACACCACCTAGAACGACCAAGTTTCTGACTAATATATCCTGTGATGGTTATATTCAAATTAGTCAGAAACTTGAGACTTGGTCATTCTGGGTGGTGTTGTGGTTAGCATACCCGGGCGCTATCTGGGAGACGTGGGTTTGATTCCCGCTCCAAGATTTTCTGACTAATATATCCTGTGATGGTTACATTCAAATTAGTCGGAAACTTGAGACTTGGTCGTTCTGGGTGGTGTAGTGACACTGGTTCGATTCCCGCTCCAGGACGACAAAATTTTCAAGTTTTCGGATATTATTTGACTTACCATCCTTGTCACATTTATACTAAAAAACTGAGTATCACCTTCAAAATGTGTAGTCTATAATCGTTTGCATCAGGAAGGTCAATGGTCAAAACATTCATTGCGCTGAATATTACTGTCTCGTGCAACCCAGCAAGAAAGATGTATGTGGCTATGACAACCCCAATTGTGGTAGGAAGATAAGCAAAGCATCCTATTCTGCAAAGAGTCCAGATCTGGCTTACATTCTGATAGTCAGAGACTTTGCATTTGGGGAACCTTCAAGAACATGAAGCGCAGAGTTGTATAAAAAAAAATGTATCTGCGTACACAACCATTGAAACAGAAAACTTGCTGCAAACCACTGTAACAATAGAATAAGATAATTTAAAGAAAAACTGATAAAACAATAAATAATTATTATAACATTATAGATTCCAGTTAGAACAAAACAAGTACATTAGAAGTGAATGTGCAGCAATGTGTGTGCAATGGACTTTTATGGCAAAATATTGAACTTTCTTTAATTAGTCTCTTGTTTTTATGAACCTCATAAAAGCAAGAGATTAATTAAAAAAAGTTTTTATATTTAGAAAAACAGTTCCATCAAGAAACTTTAAAAATTATAACTAGCATTTTTACAAAGTTAATTGAAAAATACTAGATTTACAAAACACAAAAGGAAATATTTCAGTTTAATAATTGGCAACTGCAAGATGAATCTGGCAATAAAATTTAAATTATTTCTGTGCAAATGAACGAAACTTTTGATACAGTTCCTTCGCAATGAGAACAGGCCTTGATAAAATCTAGAGGCCAGAAATGTCTGTAAAGACAAAAAAACTCAAAAGATGTAAAACATAATTTTTTTTCTACATGCAACATATTCAAGTTTCCATCATTCCTCAACACCCTTTTCAACCTTCCCATGGTTAAGATATGTAGACGACATTTTCATTAGCTGGCCACATTCCGAGTCTGAACTACAGACACTGATCAACTCCATTACGGAAATCTCACTGATCAACTCCTTCCATTAATCTCACTATATCTAAGGAAGTAAACCACAAAATTGATTTCCTGGATGTATCTATCTGCAGAAACGCTGATCTCTCCATTACTCGTTCCGTCTATCGTAAACCTTCTGCGGCCACTAACATCATTCCCTACAAATCTTTCACCCTGCATCTCTACAAGCTTGCAGCATTGAAGTCCTACATCCACAGGGCTCATATCATTTGCAACAACCAACTCTCTCTTCAAGAAGAACTCTCCAAAATTTCTACAATAGCCCTCTCCCATGGTTTCCCTGCTGTTACAGTCAACTCCCTCATAAAGAAATTTGAAAACCATTCGAAAATCGAATGCCTCCTCCTTCATAAGAAAGAAGACCTGAAATTCTGTGGTTCTGTTCCTTACCATCCTTCCTATGCTTATAAGTTACAGATTCTTTTTAGAAGTTTTGGTTGCCATCTTGCCATTAAATCTACCCCAAACATCTTGAAACTTCTACAAAGGGATAGGGACAAAGTTGAAAGCCTGAACCTCCCAGGAGTTTACTGCATTCCTATCTCTTCTTCTACTGGGGATAACTTATACATTGGAAGCACATACAGGAGCATTAACCATAGAATTTTAGAACATAAAAAAGATGTTTCGAAAGCCAATCCTAATACTGCCTTGTCTATTTTGACAATGGAAGACACTTCTGCAGTTCCCCACTGGAACGAAGCAAAACGAATTGCTTCTTTTGACAATCGTTTTGCCCTCCGTTACCGTGAAAGCCTGGAAATTATTTTCAACTCAATGACTTGCAATTCCGAATCTCCTCTCTACATTCTGATGATCTGGAGATCAATTCTAAGTTTTGGCAACAAAAATAGGAAAAATTCAAATGTAGAATCTGGCAACAATCTTAGTCCTCCATTGGCGTGATGAAGACCTAAGATAAGGTCGAAAGCTTCCAACTTACGAACTTTTTGTAAAAGTTTTCATTTAATGTAACTAGCGTGATCAAGTTACCTTTATTTGAAAACATAATTGAAAGTTCTTCAAGTTAAAATAGAATTAAGTACATTAATCTGAATAAAGCCTTGAGTAAGTGTTTTAATTGCTGTAAGAAACATTTTTTTAAAAATTTACAAGCAAAAACTATCTGCAAAACCTACTAATAATTTGGAAACTATCCGCATACAGTGTACGTCTACATTCTGCTACTCTTTTGAAGCGGTCAGCATTTGTGCCAACCTGTGCATCAGTTATACAACAACTGTCATGTTGTACCATGGGATCTGCTTTGATGGCCACAGAGATATGTATTTAATGATTTTATGGCTTCCTCTAATTACTATCAGCACTGAAAATTTTTAATGGGATTTATAGAGGATAATATGGGGTGCACATAACCCTTGGGGGTATGGGGAAGAAAGAGAGACAGTGAGATTTCTTTTTCACAATTTCTCGTGAATGAACTGTGCAAGCGTAAACAAGTGCAACCATCTCACTGATTACCCAGTAAAATGCTTATAATTAATTATAAAATTTATTATTTAGACTGTTTATATCGCTTTGTATCTATCGATATATGTAATTTATGAATGCAAAATTTAATGTATAAATATATATGTTTTATTTTATTCCCATTGTTAACACTATAACTACAGTTTTATCTATTGATAAACATCAGGAATAAAGATGAATGAAATAAAATAAAAAAAAATCTAAAAAATCCCTTTTCCAAAAATATCTTACAAAAGTTATAACCCTGAAAATCCAAAGTACGCGAAAGCAGCAGAGAAGAATTTTCAGGAAAAAACACTCAAAAGTAAGAAGCAAATTTTAATACGAGCCAAGTACTAGAAAAAATAAAAAAAATAATGCCAACAAGCAGAGAATAACTCTACAAAGACCTTGTTGAAAATGGATTTCTGCTATGTCATAAATGTGAGCCAGGCAAAGGACCCCATGAAACAAAAAAAAAAAAAACACTTTCAAAGTTCTAAAAGGTGAAATTATTAATAATCAATTTTAGGATCTTACATTTATGACAAACTTGGCCCGACCCACATGACTCATCGTCTACAAGACCAGGAACACAAAGCACGGACAACGAACACTTTCAGAAATCAAATATACCTTTCTAGACAATGCAGTGATGCCATCCATCGGCTAAAACAAGAAATAAACTAATTTCACTAATTTACGCAGTGCTTTGAAGTTTGAGGGGAGTGAGTTTTCAACCACCCTATAGTTCATACACTTTTAATAGCATGCTACAGTACATCGATGCATCTTTTTATTTTTTTTTTATTATTATTATTTCCTGTCATTGAGGAAAAATATGCTACTCAAATCTGATTGAAAATTGATATTTTAAAAATGCACGTTTTTCAGTCAAAAATACTTTTAGGGGTTGTCAAGTTGATCTTTGCCAAGGGCCAACAAATTACGAAGGCTGGGGTGGAGACATTAACTATGCCCACTGTGGGACACACGCTAGAAGAAATGAGTATGAATGATATTGGAGTAGAATTTACTACGAAGGAAGTGTCTCACTCCAAGTCTTAAACAGCAAGTAGGAAGTTAGGAGATTTGGGCAAGGGTGCACAATAGAAAAAACAAAAAAAAAACAAAAAAACAATTGGAAGTGGGATAGAGAAAGCTATGAACAGATTACCTTATTTGCAATGTAGGGTTCAAATCTCCAGGTATCATTAGCATGCTTTTTCTGTTGTCTGGGGGTTTAATGACCATTGTGAGAAACTCAATGTGCTATAAGCTATTGCCCATCTCTAATTTGGGGTCACTGGTTCTTGGAAGGGGAGAAAGTCAGTGCCATAAGATAAGCACATCATCCATGCATCACCCGGGATCTGGGTCCCGACCCATAGCAGCAAATGGTTAAGCCAGTGCCTTGTACCACTTCAACCACCAACATACCATCTGAGGCATGGCAGATATTTAGTAGTTAGGCAGTTGGGCTGGGATTGAACCCCTATCCCATCTAGTTGGACGGTTGTCTGCTCTAACCACAGGGCTACTGCTTTTGAGACATGACTGGTATATACAGATGTCTTTTATAAATGTCTAGAGCTGTCCTTGATCCCCATTAGCATTCATGAAGAAAACACCATAACCTACAGATAGATCAATTTACACAGTTATGAAATCCACTGCTTCTCATTCTAGACACTGTTATACTTTTATACATTACAGAATTACCAAATTTTCCTGATACATTCTAACCAGCCCAAAAATTATTAGTATTTTCTCTAATCAAATTTATAAAAAAAAAAAAAAAAAAAAAAAAAAATTCTGTTTTTTTTTTTTTTTTTGATTGGAGGTTTAACGACCACTGTGAGCAACTCAATGGGCTATAAGCAGTCGCCCGTCCCTAATTTAGGGTCACTGGTTCCAGGGAAGGGAGAGAGCCAGTGCCATAAGACAAACACAACATCCATGCCTCACCGGGATTCGAACCCGGACCGCTTTCGGACAAATGATCAGAGGCCATCGCTTAGACCACTGTGCCACCGGGGCGGCAAAGTACTGGTTAGCTGGGAAGTTTTAAAAAGTAACATGTACTTAGCAATGAAATTTCGTTCTCTAGCTGGCATTTTGCCAATATCACTGAGCCAACTTTCCTACAGTTTGTCAGTATTTTTCAAAATTTAAACCATAGGAGACAAATCCTCCAAAGAAAACTTGAATTTTATGCATTAAATTATGGTAAATATAAGCTTTTTGCATATGCCTATGAAAAATGCATTATTACTGTTAGCACCTGCAAAAGAAACGTTTCCTGGAAATGTAGAATTCTGTGGCCAAGAAAATAAAGTATAGGATTTCCACATTCACACAAACTGATCATGAATGAGCGTAAATTAACTTCCCAGAAAAATGAATACGCTAAAAAATGGAAATTCAAAATTCACAGTTCATGCCTGCAAATATATTGACATGCACTTCCTTTTTATACAGTAAAGTACCTTTCTTTTCAACCTGAACCTTAATACTAACAGCGCAACTATATTCAACAAGCCGATAGTAAATTTAAGTTTGAACATGAAAATTGATATCTATGCAGGCCTTATAGTCAGTTTTGTCATGAAAATCATACGGAAATGAATTTAAAAATAAAATCGGTCTTGAACCAGAAGATATTGAAATTGTACAGCCTACTTATGGGCTCATCTCAACAGGTACTGGAAGTTTACAGTAGTTTAAAAGCAACGTGTCTTACCCGAAGGAACATCCTGAGGCTCCGGAGGAAGGCTTGCAAGTTCGCTTTCATTGGGTGATTCCGATTTTTCAAAGGCAATATGTTGCCGAACTTCTTCAGAAGATAAAGCTGCTGCTACTGCTGCTGCAAGTACCTGATCATCGCCTTTTGGCTCAGAATTGACAGGCTCACTTTCGGTTGACAGCGTTGAAACGACTGGCTCACCTTCGACCTCGGGATCCATGTTGTTTCGGTACCAGGAAAAACTAATCGTCCACTTCCACCTGCGCCGCTTGGAGTTCCCACCAAATCAATTACAAATTGTCACGCAACAAACTTCCAACATATACCGTTGTTGTTATTGTTTTTTATTATACTTTACTTTCATTTTTGCATTTCGTAAGATTGTCCAAATTTTTTTACTTTCTGCAATTTATTATAAGACATTATAACACGTTTAGATTCATACATCCCTTTAAAAACCCACTTGCGAATTATTACCGGAAGTTAGCTTTTCATCTGGCGGAAGTGTATGGAGTTGGGACCCTCCCATCGTAGCTGTCACTTTCATGAATGAGTGTCAATTTCAAATTTAAGTCGAAATCTGTGAATGATTCATGTTGCAAAAAATCAGAGCTTTTAATTTTATTTTATTTTGAGTGTTTTATCATATGACCAGTTACCAGTTCGGTTTTATTTATTTTTATGACATACAAAGATGTTATCAATGCCAACAAGGATCCGATAACATCTGATATGACCAGTTTACGCTAAATATTTGTTCCGTTGTTATGCTAGTAAAATTGCGACATTTTTTACGCCAGTTGTGGTGATTGTAACCATCGAATTCTGAGCTTTCAATCAGATCTGATATGTTTACTGTTTAACTTTTATTGAGAAAGTTTCCTTGTTAGTTACTGCTCCCATGGCTAAGAAGATTTCTCTTCCTCATCACCATATTGTAGAAAGATGGAAAGAGCAGCATGTGATCAAGTGGTTGAAAAAGGTAAGGGAACCAGCATTATATAAAGAGTGCATTTTGTACATCATTCGATTCTTTAACAATATGTATGTGAAGCCGAAATTTAAAAACTGAGAAAAGATTTATTTTGGAAGCGCTCGGAAGTCGTGAGATGATGTTCACAAATTTGCGAATATGAAAGGAGTGCTGCTTAATAAATCTGTGCTTAGAAACCAGTATCTTTTTTTTACATTGATGTGAGATAATTACTTGTCGGCGTAACTATTCGAAGTGATGGAGAAAAGTTCCAAGTCAAATGCATTTACAAATATGTGGTCTTCATGTTATATACCTGGGAAGAAAGAAGTGATGTCCAAGAGACAAATGAAAAACGCTTTCGACGTGCAGTGATATACCATTCGTGCACTGCTGTTGAGAGCAGGAATGATCCATCATCACTGTCCAATTTAAATGCTGCTTAAGTATAATATATATAATAATGTCAACAATAATGAACTAACTGATCAACCTAAATATTGTAAATAATGTAATGCAATTCTTTTTTATGCAAAATTTTCATACTATTTTGCTTTGAAGATAAGATTTCTAGCCATGAATCGGAAATATTTATTGCCATACAAAATTTAGTTAGCAGTGACCAGTTTGAATCCCAACTATTATTTTAATAGAAAACCAGTTTCTGTACGTCACCCCGGTGGCAGAGTGGTTAGAGGTGCTGGCTTCTGACCATTCATCTAAGGTGGGACCAGCATAGGTTTGCAGGGGCAGTTCTAAGACAAAAAAAAAAAATTCAACCCTGGCCTAGAGCCACCACTGTAGGTTTGAGTTCTAGATAAGGCATGGGTGGTGTGCTTGTCTTGTGACACTGCCTCTCTCCCTTAACTATAACAAGTAGCCCTAAATTAAGGAGGGGTGTCTGCTTTTAACCCTTAGAGTTGCTCACAGTGTTCATTAAACCGCAAAACAAAAGAGATTTTTTTTTTCATAAATGCATCTCCTGAAAACTAATTATTCAGAAAGATGAATTGTCTGTTGTTTTTTTTAATTTGTGGTACTAACAAATCTATTTATTTCTTTATTAAGAATGAAGTAGTTCAGTTAACAAGTAGGACCAGTTGCTTTATTTAAGCGGTAGTTGCATTTGGACAAGCCACCTGACTTGTTTCAAGTATTGTTTCCATCACTGATAGCTGAGACATCCATGTTTTTAATAACATTTTCTGGGATGTTTGATATAACATATTTGTGAGAAGTTTTTCGTCGTGGTGCACATTCTTTGTTACACTGCTATCTTTGTTTACTACAGGTTTTACTGTTTTCATACTTTACCAATCAAGTGCTTAGACAGCTTGTAAATTTCATTAATTTGGTTGCCACATGCTGCAAAGTTAATTTTTCCAGAAAAATATACCACATATAGCTATTGAAATTTGTGAATTGTGTCAATGGTAGCTTCGGGCTTTGTTTAAGAGAACAAACAGTACTAACATGGTTCATCAACACAACATGAAGCACGGCTTTCTGCCAAATATTTGCTGTGCCATTTATTTTAAAGTGATGTAAAACCACTTATTACGTTTTAGAAAAACAAGACAGAACCTCTCTTTCTTTCTCTCTCTCTTTCACACATACACATGATTAATTATGAAACTATATTATCTTATTACACATGCCCTTCCATCTTTACACCAGTCTGAAGTGAGCAATCATTTTGAAGCCCCATTTAAATTGCATTTACTGTGAAGTTAAAGAGGTAATTTTTGAGAGATGTGCAACAGTGTTGGTGGGACAGGGTCAGAATTATCAAGGAAACAGATCTACATTTTGATTTATTGGTGTGGGGGGAAAAAAGAATAAAATCAGTGATGCTAAAAGTATGCAAACATGTTTTCTTGTATAGCAGAACATATTTCCTTGTATAGCAAACATGTTTCATTTAAAAGCAGAAAATTAAACACACACATTCATTATACCTTTACAGTGAAAACAACCTAATGGCATCATTATGACCACACATTTCAGAGAGCTATGAGTGTCAGAGAAGATGAATATATCTTCAATAATAAAAAAAGAATGTCTCTGTGTGTGTAAGCTGTAACTCACCACAATATCATGAAAGACACATCACTATTGGGCATGTTGTTTTTCATCGTTGTCTAAGTTGCAGTGGCTAGTCAAAATTCCAAAAGTGGTGCTTGATAAAAACAAAAATATTTATCATGCTTTTCTGTTTCTATGAGAAAAAGGCAAATAAGACAGCGGATAAATGCATGTGACCTTGAATGCACGTATATACTTCAATTAGCACTTGAATGAAAGTGTTTTTGTCATTTGTGCACCATGAGAAGCAAAGCAACTCTTATTTGGGCATTGTTACTCAGTTAGTGGTCTCACTGTTTGCTGTTGATAAATGTACATTGCTCTCCTAGTACATGTAGTGCTTTCATACAAGTCTTGAGTCGTATAAATTGTTTTGACAGTGGTTCATAATGGATTATAGAGGTTGCTCTCATCAAACCTGTTTTCATTACATTCCTTTTGAAAGAGAAAATAAATTCATCATTGTTTCTAGAGCTATGGAAACAGAAGCAAAAAGGCAAAGAGAAACATTTTAGCACCTAATGAAAAGATGATTAACTTAACATAGTTTACAGGGTACTATAAAAACATAACTAGTATTTTTTCTGTATTCATATATTCTGAAGATGCTTATTACTGCACTGACAACAAGATTTATACATATGGAGTGCATAAGAAACAAATATTTTTCATTGTTTGGGAGTCCAGGAGATATGGTACAACAAAACCATTTACTGTAGCAAAAATCATAATATACAAAATGCAGCTTAAATGTTATACCTGGACAGCACTGTTTACAAGTCAGCTAATATATAATAAGGCAAAAATTTTATGACTAATTATTTGTAGTGAAAAACTGTTGGAAGCTTTTTTTTTTTTTTTCTCTCTCATTAATTACAATGACGGTTTTTATGTTACTTAGGACATAATGAAAATATTCTGCAAAAAGTTGCATTTTATGTTGTGCTTGTGAATTAAACTAAATTCTAATCGACAATCAGCAAAGGAAAAATAAAGAACTAATACATTCTTTTTGGTATTTGGGTTGCAGAGTGCTTTGTACTGTAGCTACTGCTTCTTTCTGTGTCATGTAAATGTAACTATGCAAAAAATCCTTTCTAGTTCTAGTGTTTTTTACATTTAAAAACCATTAAAATGTTAAAAACGTATATGGTCACACAAATCCATTTTCAACATTTTAATGGTTTTAAGTTAGGTTTTAATACTTCTTTTATGATTATAATCTTGTTCAATCCATTTTACCTTCCATCAACTGCAACCTGGAAATTATCGTGCGAGATAGTGCCTAATTGGCAGGGACTCATTGAGCTGCATGACAACGGAGTACAGTTTAACCTTAAATTATACATTCGTTCAAAGTTAATTCTACCCATGACTATCAATGACTGTTTACAGTCTTCAGATTGTAAACCAGATGAAGAATGAAATATAATTGCAAAGCAATTAACCCTAGCCATAATGTGTATGCCTTACGTCCAGAACTACTTTGAAAATAGCAAGATCAATAATAGAAAAATTTTCCTCAAACTATGATTTCTTTGATAAGTTCATTTCATACTTCAGCAATACCAATGTTTACCTAATTTTAATGTTGATATGTTTTACATTTGATAAGCATAGCCCACATAGCTTACATTATACTGATTAACACGTGAAACAGTATTGCAAATGATAGTACACCTGTTGTTACTTCACATAGGTTAGCCATGTAATTTGTTTGCTTACATTACATTAACCAAAATATAGTTATCAGGTTTTCTAACCATTTAGAAATGGTTTCATGCAAATGATTAACAAATGAGTGTACATCTCTATCAAATGGACCGTTAGGGGTAGGGTGGGATTTTTTAAATTAAAGGGTAGGCAGGATGTATCACCCTTCTAAAAACAGCTAGGACGAACCCTGCATTTTCACTAATAGATATGTGGTGGAATATGAGAGAGTGTTGAATATTTGCTACATAGGCAGAGCATTCAGAATTTCTCTCTACAGTCAGTGCAGAGCACCTGCCCTAATGAAACAGGTTTCGTCACCCTATTCCTTCATATGCATGATGGTATGTCTAAATCTGGCTTGTACAGAAGTTGTTTTGAGCACTTTATAGCTAGTGTTTGTTAGGCAGTGGTAAAGTTGATATAATATCATGCACAAAAAGTGTCTCTGAAATGTTAACCACCAAGGAATGAATATTTCTAGAGGAACATGATCGAGTAGGCAACAGGCATACAGATACTGCAAAACAAAAGTTCAGAGAGGTTTCCAGAATCTGTTATTCCACACCACAGTACTGTGCAGGATTTAATCTGTAAATCTCAAAGTGCTGGTTCAGTGGCAGATGCAGCAAGAAGTGATCAGCCTAGTATTTTTTCTGAGAAAAACTTCCCGATATTTCTGAAAAGATTATGATCAGCTCATCAGAATCATTAAGGAAATTGGTACAGGAAACAGAACTCACCTTAGGAACTGCTCATACAGTTGTAAGATGAAAACTCCAGTTACTTCTGTACAGAGGCTGTGCAAGAATTAAAACCAGTGGATTGTGAGAAGAAAAAACATCCCACACAACCAGTGACGCCTAATGCACATCTATATTACATCCACCTGATGCAGTAGACGTCATGGATAAAATATAGATGTCCAGTGGATGCCTGTGTATAAACATTCATTAGACATCACATATCGATATCCAGTGGATGTCCTTATAATGGATGAACTATATCTGGGCATCCATTGGATGTCATTCATAGGACATCTAATGAACATCCTTTATGGATAAATTGTGGAGCTATTCACGCATGCACACCTCAAATATCAACAAAGTATGAGACCATTAAGCCAAGCGGAATAGGAGTTTGAAGTTACTTTAATAGTCTGAAGTTGTAAATACCCCATGTAGTGGAAACATGTCCAATATCGTAAGGTTTAAGTTAAATGTGCAATAATGTAATAATACATTTAGGGTAACTTACCATTTCATGGTCTTGCTCCAAATTCCACATTTCCAGCACGTGAGTTGTGATTACAATGTCTCATGTTTCTAGAGGTAGCATGGGGGCTCTTCACTTTTTCTCAGCTGAAGTCATTCATTTTATTCTGTTCTATTCTTGGCCATACAGGGCTTTTTTTTTTTTTCCTCTCCTTCCAGTGGCGTCACGTAGTAATCCACAAACACTTCTTCATTTTTATACCAAACATAGTCACGCCTAATATGCTCATTAGATACACTCGCTGTCCTATTTACATGTCAGCATTAAAAAAAAAACTGTCGTTTTTTTTTTTTCGTCATACATACATGTGATACAACACATTCATACATTTCATTACACACTATATACAACCAACAAATGCTCTACTAACTCACTATATACATATATACATAAGATGTTTCCACCTTGGTCAACTACATTGAAGTTTTTAACCCAGCCTTCCCTTGCACATATCTCATGACCTCTGTAAAATGGCTGTGGAGTGCAGAATGGGAGAGCTCCTTTTGCGAAGCCATTTTACAGAGGTCATGAGATATGTGCAAGCGGAAGGCTGGGTTAAAAACTTCAATGTAGTTGACCAAGGTGGAAACGCCTTATGTATATAGTGAGTTAGTAGAGCATTTGTTGGTTGTATATAGTGTATAATAAAATGTATATAGTGTATAATAAAATGTATATAGTGTATAATAAAATGTATGAATGTGTTGTATGTATGTATGCATGACAAAAAAAACCCTGACAGTTTTTTTAATGCTGACATGTAAATAGGACTGCAAGTGTATCTAATGAGCATAATAGGCGTGACTACGGTTTTGTGTAAAAATGAAGAAGTGTTTGAGGATTACTACATGATGCCTCTGGAAGGAGAGGAGAGGAACCTTTTACTCAGATGAGGCTTGGTTCCCCTCATCAGGATACATTACTTTCCAAATCACTCATTTACGGAGCTCAGAAAATCCACATAATTCATAATAAATCATTGCATGCATACATACATACATACATACATACATATCATTAAGCTGTTCTCTGAGATTCAGAGGTTAGTGCCACAAAGAAACAGAAACTACCAAATAAATTCTTAACTGATTATTTACTTACTGTTGCCATATCAAACTTCTCCATTTTCAGCGATCTTGACACACAATGCGGGCTTCACTGCCATCCATCACATGACATACACAAGACTTTATTTCTATACTTCATACTCATAATCTTTTTCTCATGCAGACACTCCTGAATATGATCCTCCCATGACTTCCTTGGCCTTCCTCTACCTTTCCTTCCTGCCACTTGGGCTAAACAAATTTTCTTAGTAAGCATCTCATCACTCATTCTTTCAACATGGCCAAACCACTGAAAAATATTAGTCTCCACTTTGCTAACATTTTGCTTCACATTACACAACTGCAACACATTTTCATTCCTCGCATAATCAGAACGTGTCTTGCTACAAACCCCTTGTAAGTAACGCATTTCTCCAACACACAAACAAATCCTATGTTTCTTCTGTGGTACCCAGGTTTCTCTGCCATACATCAGAGTAGGAACAATTACTCTTTCATACACAGCTATGCAGGACTCTTGAGAACCCATCATTCCTGTGAAAACCTCCCAAAGCAGCTATAACTTTCAATGAAGAATTTACTCTCCTACTAATCTCACCATTCAATTTGTTCTCTCTGTCAAACATGCTTCCTAAATATACAAACTCATTCACTTGGTCAATCACTGTGCAATTTAGACTTATAGTACATTCAGTACTAACAGTTCCTCACTAAAAAACCATAACTTTGGTTTTTCTCAGTTTGAATTTCATGGAAACTTCGTACATCCGGGACAACATACTCTGTAATTCACTTTTGCTCTCTGCCAACAGGACTGTGTCATCAGCATACAGCAATCTGCACACACGGATATTACCAAGACATAAACCAGTATCATCCATCTTGGCATCACACATGCATGCGTCCATAAATATATTAAACAGCTATACTGACATTACACAACCTTGTCTAACTGCTGCACCAATAGAAAACCATTTTGATAAAACACCATTTGCTTGCACACAAGCTCTACTGCCAGCATACATGGCTTTTACACTATTAATAAATCATTGCATGGCCAGAAAATCAGTGTTTTGGTAGCAATTTCAAGATGACAAATATTGGGTCCCATTTTTTCATGGATATGATAAACACAAAGCAATATTGTTCAGACATTCTATATTCATTCATTGCATAGCTTGATG
Organism: Macrothele yani; assembly: GCA_039090855.1. Taxonomy (NCBI): domain Eukaryota; kingdom Metazoa; phylum Arthropoda; class Arachnida; order Araneae; family Macrothelidae; genus Macrothele; species Macrothele yani. Next base: position 195,240,937 of record CM076990.1, read on the forward strand.
AAAATGAAATACTGAATGCTTACTATGAACAAGATGGTGCCACTATGCACATTACTCACTGTTCAATGGCCTTACTTGAAAATGTCTTTGGGGATCTGATAATTTTAAGGGAACTTTGACCTCCACAATCACTCAACCTTTCATTGCCCAACTTTTTTTTGATTGGAGGTTTAACAACCACTGTGAGCGACTTAATGGTTTATAAGCAGTCGCCCATCCCAAATTTTAAGCCACTGGTTCCAGGGAATAGAAAGAATCAGTGCCGTAAGACAAACACAACATCCATGCCTTACTGGATTTGAACCCAGACCCATCTCAGATGAATGGTCAGAGGCCAGTGCTTAGACCACTGTGCCACTGGGGGCTTGCACAACTTTTACTTCTGGTGATTACCAAAAGGAATTGTGTATAAGGACCCCTTGAAAACAATTGAGCAATTGAAAACAGGGATACACTACTTCCATTAAGTGGAACAATTTAAAAGGAGTGTTAAAAAAATGGGGACATCACTTTCAACACTTGATGTAAATCAAATGTTATAATGAACATGCTATAAAATATAATGTAGTGAAAATATGAAGTGTCATTAAAATGAAAATATGGGTGGTTTCCATTAAATATAATCTAGCACATTCATTGTGGAGAAACATTCTGAACACACTGCTTTTGTAGATCTGTTAAGGATATTAAAATATTGTGCATTTCTATTGTATGTATTGTGTAATTCCCTTCTCTTTTTTTACTTTCAGGTTGAATTGGATGACTGTATCTTAGCTTTCGAAAGCAGACACATTGATGGACCAAAGCTTCTGGTAATCATTATTTTTTCTCCATAAAACTGTTGATCCATATCATATTGCAAAGTGTCTCTGCATTTCATCACAAGTTTGTTTGGCTCATTTTTTGCATAATTATTTAGATTTCAGTCAGTACTTTATTTCTGTAAAACTTCAAAGGAAACTGCTATGTGTTGTTGATATTTCTGTGTGGAATTTTTTGTCCTCAGGCCTAATTTTTTTAGTATGCTATTTTTTTAACGACAAATTTTAGAACTGTGATAGGATTAATTCTGGGCAGTAACCTAGTTTGTTTTAGTAACTAGGTTTCAAAAATTGATAGGTAATGATGCAAAACGACTGTTGCATCCAAAGCTCTTAATTTTGTCATGAATTTGTTTCTTAATTTTGATCTGAATTTTGAAATTATTCACTTTTGACACTTTTCAGCAATTTGAGTCATTAAAATAAAGTTTGCATAGCTCCCTGTAAGTGATTGAATACACTGAGATTTTTTTTTTGTTCATTTTGGCAAAAGAAGTGAGATCATATTCTTTGAAGTAGCATATGATTTTTAACTATAGTAGTAATCTACACATGATAAGGACTGTAATGACAGAAAGATTTAATGTACTATTATAATGGTCATCTGAAATCATATTTGGTTTCAGGTGAGGTGAATGTGTTCTGCATTTTGTTTTTACATTAACATACATTGTAGGAAATAATTTTTATAACATTTTAGCAACATGAAGGTTTTTTTCCCCTTTAACAACATAAGAGGTAGAAACCTTTTATATTGCTAAACTGTTATAAAAACATCATGAAACTAATTTCTAGTTTTTGAAATATTTGTGTAACTAAACAGAAATAGTAAAACCCAAGTCTTTTGTAATAAGTGATTGATGTAGTTTTCTTGTCATGTTTATACTGTAGTATTATCAGTACTGTGGTTAGTTAATACTTTTAAAATGATTAGGGCATATAGGAACTTTCACCTGTGTCCTAAAATAAGCTTAAAAAAAAAACCTTAGTGATTGCAACCATTTCTGCTTATATATTTGAAACACTGATTAAAATGAAGATATTTAGGTTATATGGCTGTCAGATAATGTTTTCTAAAATTTGATCATATTTTTGTTGATCAGTGGGAATGAATAAAAAAATGCATAATGCAAATTTTTGCTAATGAATATTTCAAATATCTTCATCATTCATACTTACTGAATTATGGAAGTAATATGTGTGTGCATTTCTTTAAAAACATCTGCTGGAACAAAGTATGCTTTTTGTTGTTGTTGCTGTTGTAATTAAGTTGCATGTTACGCTAATTTTGTTAGTTAAGGAAAAAAATATATAGAATGTTAAAGCCTTTTATATAGCAGTATCAATGCATTGGCCATTGCCACTCACACACACAGATAATATACCTATATATATCATCATCATCAACAATAATACACTGCTGGATGAAGGTCTCCCTAAGTTTCTTCCATAACTGTCTGTCTTCAGCCAGTCTCTGCCATGCTTTTGAATTTCATCCACCCATTTCCCACATGGTCTTCTTCTGAGTCTTTTCCTGTCCCTTGGTATCCAGTCTAAAACTTTGGTTGTCCGTCGCTGGTCTGTTCTTCTGGAATCTGTCCAGCCCATTGCCATTTCAGTGATTTTACTCTGATCACAATGACTTCCACTCTTGTCATTTTCCTGATTCAGGAGTTCCTCTTCTTATCTTTCCCATTCACTGAAACATGCATTTTCCCATGCTTCTTTCAATTGTGTGTAGCCTATGTATGTCCATTTTTAGACAAGGTCCATGTCTCTGCTTCATATGTAAGAACTGGAACGATGTATTGGTTAAAAACTTTTCTTTTAAGACATAATGACATATTACCCTTGAAAATTGTACTGTTTCTCCCAAAAGTTCTCCAATCAAGTTTTATATACCGATTAATTTCTTCAAATTTTTGCATTGCACATGATGATTGAAAAGTATCTGGCTGTTGGTGAGAAAGTTTTTATTGCCTTCATAGATTTAGAGAAAGCTTACCACAAAGTAAATAAGACACTTTTATGGAATTGAATAAATATGGTGTTATTGGGAATCTACTTAATAGTGTAAAAGTCATGTATGCTGGCAGTAGAGCTTGTGTACGAGTGAATGGTATTTTATCAAAATGGTTTTCTATTGGTGCAGGTGTCAGACAAGGTTGTATAATGTCACCATGGCTGTTTAATATATTTATGGATGCTTGTATGTGATGCCAAAATAGATGATACTGGTTTATGTCTTGGTGATATCTATGTGTGCAGATTGCTGTATGCTGATGACACTGTCCTGTTAGCAGAGAGCAAAAGTGAGTTGCAGAGTATGTTGTCCCGGATGTACGAAGTTTGCATGATATTCAAACTGAGTATAAATAAGGGAAAAACCAAAGTTATGGTTTTTGAGTGAGGAACTGGTAGTACTGAATGTAATACACAGACCAGGTGAATGAGTCTTTGCATTTAGGAAGCATGTTTGACAGAGAGAACAAATTGGATGGTGAAATTAGTAGGAGAATGAATTCTTCATTAAAAGTCATAGCTGCCTTGGGAGGCTTTTACAGGAATGATGGGTTCTCAAGGGTGTCCCGAATGGCTGTGTGTGAAAGTGTAATTGTTCCTACTTTAATGTATGGCAGTGAAACCTGGGTGCTACAGAAGAAACATAGGAGTCGTTTGTGTGCTAGAGAAATGCGTTACTTACAGGGGGTTTGTGGCAAGACACATTCTGATTGTGTGAGGAATGAAGATGTGTTGCAGTTGTGTAATGTGAAACAAAATGTTGTTAGCAAAGTGGAGACTAATATTCCTAAGTGGTTTGGACACGTTAAAAGAATGAGTGATAAGATGCTTACAAAGAACATTTTTCAGCCCAAGTGGCAGGAAGAAAAGGCAGAGGAAGGCCAAGAAAGTCATGAAAGGATCAGATTCAGGAGTGTCTGCATAAGAAAAAGATTATGAGTATGAAGTATAGAAATAAGGTCCTGTGTACGGCATGTGATGAGTGTCAGTGAAACCCAAGTTGTATGTTAAGATCACTGTAAATGGGGAAATTTGATATGGCAAAAGTAAGTAAATAATGAGTTAAAATTTTGTCAGGTAGTTTGTATTTCTTTGAGGAGCTAACCTCTGAATCTCAGAGAACAGCTTAGTGATATGTATGCCCAAGGTAAATCTAGGTATCTGTTGCCTCCAGATTTTCCCCATCAATCGATAAATCTTCATTTCTTGTAAAAGCATTATACTTCAGTTTTGTTTTTTGAAAGTTAATTTTTAATCCCACTTCTTTACTGTTTTCAGCAAGTCTCTGGATAATAACTCTGAAGGAGTAGTTGCAAAAATGACTATGTCATCATGAAAATGTAGGTGAGTTAAATAATCTCCATTAATCTTGATACCCTTGTTTTTCCAGTTCATTAATTGAAAGATATCTTGCAGTGTGGCATTGAAGAGTTTGGGAGATATGATATCACCTTGTCTTACTCCATTCCCAATTTTTATTGGTGTTGTATCCTCAAATATTGGAACCTTTCCCATACGCATACACACAGTCAAATCTGTGTACTGTGGAAAATTTTCTTAGTCCCTTCAGTGTGCAAAGTGGAAATATGTTTAACATGAAAATGGAAAAACGATCTGATACACTTAAAAAGAAAAATCTCAATGCGGAAATTTCAAGTTTCATCATTCCATAATCACACAAGAAGAAGACATTTTTGTAATGCAATTTTTTTTCTCCATGTTATTGATGAAGTTGGGAAATGCAGTAAAAGGGCCTAGTCATAGGGATTTGCATTGACCAAATGAGGAGGAGCTCTGGAGATTAACACATAGATAAGCAAATGACTCTCTTCCCCTTTCTTCTTAAACTGGTTTCAACCCCACTCTTCTTTACTCTCTCAGTGTGTCTAAATAAGAAGGATTAGCTACTGGTTGAGTGCAAAGGGAATGCTGCGGTAAAGCACACATTAACTAGTGCAAGTGCCAGAACAACAAAAAATGCTATGATGCATTCTGTGGAAAGCGGGAATTCCACGATTTCAACAGGAGGGCTAATCACTTGATAGTTTAATTTTTTTTAAAAGTTGGTCTTTTACTGCACTTCCATTTTATTTGGGTCATAGGAAAGAAATCTGAGCCATCATGGCTAGCAAAAGTTGACTAGTGTATAATTCACTGTCTCTTGAGCCAAAAAAATTTAATTGAGTCAAGTGAAAAAAGTGAGAAAATGTTAAAGTACGGGGGCTGTGTGAGATGTTCAAATGTGGCAAAGCACAGATGTACAAAACTTTGAAATAAAAGAAAGTGTGGAAAGAGAATGGATAGAAGGTGTGACTTATCAGAAGAAGAAACAGAAAATAGGGAACAAGGATCTGGATAATTTAGTTTGGAAGTGGTTTACCGATGCCCGAGCCCAAAACTCACCCATGTCTGGTTCCATTTTGCAATCTAAGAATACATACATACATACATATATCATTCAGCTGTTCTCTAGAATTCAGAGGTTAGCTCCTCAAAGAAAGACCATCTGCCAAGTAAACATTTAACCCCTTCAGTGGTTAATGGAACAGTTGAATCTTTGAATTAACCATTCCATTAATCCCCTCATTTGGCCAACATATGAACTACTTTCAAATTAGTAAAATGGGCCCAGAAAAGTTTCGTGCGGGAACACATTGAGCACTAAACAGACCGTGGAAATCTTCCGGGATAGAACAGTGCGGTCAGTAGAGCTAGCCCCGGAATTTTTCCGGGCATACCACTTAAGAGGTTAACTGATAGAACTAGAATTTACTTACTGTTAGTGTACCAAATGTCTCCATTTACAACGATCTTGGCACCCAACTCAAACTTCACTGACATCCATCACACGTCTCACACAAGACCTTTTGTGCTTCATGCTCATAATCTTTTTATCATGCAGACATTCCTGAATCGGGTCCTAACATGGTTTCCTTGGCCTTCCTCTACCTTTCTTCCCTGCCACTTGGGCTGAAAAAATTCTCTTAGTCAGCACTTCATCACTCATTCTTTCAACATGGCCAGACCATATAAGAATATTAGTCGCCACCTTACTAAAAATATTTTATCTCACATTACACATCTGCAACACATCTCCATTCCTCACATGATCAGAGCATGTCTTATCTCCTCCCCCTCACCCATAAGTAACACATCTCCCTAGCATACAAACGACTCCTATGTCTTTACTCCAGGTTTCACTGCCATACATCAAAGTAGAAACAGTTACACTTTCATGTACAACCATTCAGGATTCTCTTAAAAATCCATCATTCCTGTGAAATTCTCCTAAGGCAGCTATGACTTTCATTGAAGAATTCACGTGCCTACTAATTTCGCCATCTACTTCACCGTCTTGCAATCTAAGGAAGAGAACATAAGAAAAAATCCTTTCAAAGCATCTAATGGGTGATTACTAAGTTTCAAAAGCAGACACAGTATTTCTTTCAAAATGCTTTGCAGTGAAGAAAAAGATGGTGACATTTGTACTATGACCTCATCAAAAAACACTCTTCAAAGCTTGAACCAAAGTTATGAACTAAAAAACATTTTCAATGGTGATGAAACTGGATTATTTTTAGAGCACTTCAAACTAACACACTGGCATGCACATGTGAAAAATGCGTAGGGGGTAAACATTTGAAGGAATGTCTCACCATATTTTTGTGCTGCAGCATGACAGGTGATGCAGAAAAGCCAATTACTGGAAAAGCAGCAGAACCTAGGTGTTTTAAGACTATCAGCATTAAGGAACTGCTGGTAATCTGGAAATCGAACAAAAGATCATGGGTGACTGCTAGGTTAATGGAAGAATGGCTTCATGGTTTCAACAACAGGATGAAATGACAGAAAAGTCCCTTTTTTTTTTTTTTTTTTTTTTTTTTTCATGAATAACACTATCTGTCATTTCCATATCAATCTATCAAATGTTAAATTGGCATTTTCGCTGAGAACACTACTTCAGTGACTCGGCTTCTTGATCAAGGAGTTATTTACACCTTAACACCATGAAGCCAAAATACGGGCAGCTGCTTTTGTAAACCTTGATAGCTACCATGGATGCATGTCAGAATGCATCAGAATTACTGTATTATTTGGAATACAATGCTATATTCAAATTTTTTAAATTATTATAGAATACAATAAGACTTCCCCTTATTTTTTGAGAAAAATTTAAGAAAAATAAAATAAAATAAAATGGCGTTTTAAAGATTTTTATTAAGAAAAAATTTAGTTTTTATGCATAAAAACTGGAGCTTATGAATCATCAAATCTTTATGATTTATGAACTTATCAATGTATGATATCACTGATGAAAGCAACATAGAGGAACATCGTTCAGTTCATCAGCCAGTGGCATACATGTGTTGCAAGATTTGCCTGCATCTTCAGGTAGTCAATGGCCTTCATTATTGGTTCAGATGGTCATCCTTGCCACATGGCTGATGTGTCGAAGTACAACAGCCGTGGTCGAAGTATGTTGGCATTCTATGGTATATAAACAACTCCTGGGAACAGGAATTGCTTTTTTTTTTAAATCTAAAGCTTTGCCGAGAACAGTTCGAAATAAAAAATATCGTCAAAGAAGCATATGTGCTGCCCTCTGCACGTTGTTGGCGAACAGCAAGGAAGCGAGTGACAGGAACTTAGCGAAAGATCGTCAAGTGCCACCACATGATCTGTCAGATAGAGTGGCATTTTCTGTTGTAAACTGCAAATAAAAGTATGCTCCTGCCAAGCAAAATTTGCCCGTTTCATGAACGAATTTTTTCAAAACTTATGACTCCACAGTATGTTATGTGAATGAATAAGATTTTTGTATTTTGTCTACAAAAGTTCTGCATAAACCAAAGAATTTGCAGCAGCAATAATAATGCTGGTGCTAATGCTTTTACACTCCCAGTTTGCTGGTGGATGTCTTAAGTCTCTGTTGTGATGATTTGTGCTGAGATGTAGTTCTTTCCCTTCTTTTTCTACCACTTTGTTTTTTAAATGAATTATAATAGTCCTTCTATGTCCATTTCTATTTCAGATTACTATATATAACATATGAGGTATGTGTTTAAACCATTGGCAGACTGACGATCCATGAATGTCACTGGAAGTTAATTTTGAGTGGCCCACTTTGAGAAAAATGATCAAAGCCCCTCTCCCCTCCAATAGTTATGTCAGCATCATTGTTTACTATTTAAACATCTTTTCAGCACAAGTCTACCAATCATTGAGGCTCTTTTTTTTTTTAGGCTATAGTATTTAACATTTACCCTTTTTCCTGGACACACCGCAACTCCAGTAAAATTTAGTGTAAGGAAAAATTACTTCTGTTGCTGAAAAGCAACACATTTTTCCTGAGAGAGACTGTAGAAGACTTAATTTCATTCTTATGAATTTTGTTGCAATAACTGAATTCAAGATTTGTAATAGTTTCTTCGGTTTCAGTGAAAACGGAAATCCAAATGTGCCGAAAATTAATTTGTTTTAATAATCTAAAGCTACTTATGGGATTTTACTAGGAAATTTTTTCTTTAATAGCAAATTTTCGGAGAAAACTCTTCTCCTTCTTCAGGCTGTCTTGTTGTCACTTTTTCCTTGTCACTATCACGGTTACGGTTTACTTTGACGGTTACGGTTTACTTTGACGGTTACGGTTAACCTTGACGGTTTAGGTTATTTTTCAACAAATCCTGCCAGATGTTAGGCAGGGAAAATCCTTTGCAGTCATTGATGATGGAATTTTGATTTTTCTCAATCTCTATTCCTTCTTTCAGTTTTCTTTTTTGGAAATTGCTTTGGAAACTGATTACTTTAAGGGAATTCCAATCCAGGCTGTGCCCAGTTTCTCTAACATGCCTATCTAATCCAGTCTTGTTGGAGCAATTTTTTTATAGCTGCTTTATGCTCAGCTATACGAGTTTCTAGTCTGCAACCTGTTTCACCTATGTAAGATAGTCCACAACTACAATTTACTTCATAAACTACTCCTTGCATTTTTAAAATATCTTCTTCTCTTTGAACTATTTTAGGGAAAAAATTTTTAACTTTGTTCTCTAAACTTGGAGCTAGCCTAATATTGTATTTTTTTTTTTTACTAATTCTCTTTAAAGCCTCAAATAAACCTTTGTGATAAGAAATTTTTCTAGTGAATTTTACTTGTTGCTTTTGTGGGTTCTTCGTACCATTAAAATTCAGAAGCCTCTCAATTTCTTCTTTAGGATAGTTATTCTCTGCAAGTATGACTTTAAGTTCTTCTTTTTGGGCTTCTTTTTTATCTGCAGTAGAAACTATTTTATTAATTTTTTCTAAAAACTGACTTGCTACATTTTTCTTAATAGAAACTGGGTGATACGAATTGAAATCCAGTAGTCTTTTTGTATTCATTGGTTTTTTATACCAACTAGTGAGGAATTTTTCATCTTCATAATAGATAGTAATATCTAAGAAGTTTATTCTTCTTTCTTTTTGAAGTTCAATAGTGAACTTAAGGGAATCATCTAATTCATTGAATGAGTCTAGAATTCTTTCTGGAACAATTTCTGAGCTATCTAAAGAAGAAATTGAGAGACTTCTGAATTTTAATGGTACGAAGAACCCACAAAAGCAACAAGTAAAATTCACTAGAAAAATTTCTTATCACAAAGGTTTATTTGAGGCTTTAAAGAGAATTAGTAAAAAAAAAAAAAATACAATATTAGGCTAGCTCCAAGTTTAGAGAACAAAGTTAAAAAATTTTTCCCTAAAATAGTTCAAAGAGAAGAAGATATTTTAAAAATGCAAGGAGTAGTTTATGAAGTAAATTGTAGTTGTGGACTATCTTACATAGGTGAAACAGGTCGCAGACTAGAAACTCGTTTAGCTGAGCATAAAGCAGCTATAAAAAATTGCTCCAACAAGACTGGATGAGATAGGCATGTTAGAGAAACTGGGCACAGCATGGATTGGAATTCCCTTAAAGTAATCAGTTTCCAAAGCAATTTCCAAAAAAGAAAACTGAAAGAAGGAATAGAGATTGAGAAAAATCAAAATTCCATCATCAATGACTGCAAAGGATTTTCCCTGCCTAACATCTGGCAGGATTTGTTGAAAAATAACCTAAACCATCAAGGTTAACCGTAACCGTCAAAGTAAACCGTAACCGTGATAGTGACAAGGAAAAAGTGACAACAAGACAGCCTGAAGAAGGAGAAGAGTTTTCTCCGAAAATTTGCTATTAAAGAAAAAATTTCCTAGTAAAATCCCATAAGTAGCTTTAGATTATTAATTCAATTAAACTAGGAAGCCATTTCTCAACATGAGCTTTATTCAATTAATTTGTTTCAAGACCGACCTATCATTAATAAAATAATTACAAAGAAAATTGAGTGTCCAGAATTTTAGTGCAAGTTTATAAAGTGAGAGAAATATTAAAAAATGCAAAAATTAATATTTATTTAATTACTTTCAACTGGAAAAAATATTTTTGCTGTAGTTGAAGCAGACTTCTTAAAACTATAATTCAAGAATTCATGTAACTGGAAGGCCCAAAAAGTAGTAAATCAGATGCAGATCTCATACAAAAAGAGGGGGAAGGAAAGTATATACATATTAAAAGCAGCAACCCCAAAATTTCGCCGTATGTGAACCTCAGTGCATTAACATACACAATGATTTTCGAGTTTCTATCCCAGACTAAAGATAGCATATTTGATTAGATTGTATTGATTACTCAACTACAATATGCAAAAATGGACTGACATGATGATATTAGGCCAAATTAACAAGGCTTAAATTAGGAATTCGAGAAAGGGGAAGGGGGCATACCAAAACAGGGTTTGGCTCATTAGAACATTTGCTACATAAGTTTCTTGTTTTTCAAAGCCATTCAAGTAAGTGGTAGACAAACTTTGTCTTTTTAGCATTACTTACTTCTACAAGAATATTGAAGTGCAAGTACATACAACCTACGTCCGGAAAGTTCCAGGACTGACTACGTGTATGAGGAGATGCTAATAAGTTCTCAGCCTCACCAAGAAGGAAATGGGGTAGAGCCATGAAACTTAAAGACTATTCCACACATTCACCCCAACAAAGTTCAACACACTTGGCACAGTGTTTCTGGAGTTTCTTTTAAGCCTTCCCAAAAAAAAAAAAAAAAAAAAAAAAAAAAAAAATGTTGAAGTCTGATCACTCAAATACTGCTTTGCTGTTGATATCACCTCTGAATTATTCAAAAAATGCTTCCCTTTGAAACTTTTTTTAAGGTTTGGAAACAGGAAATAGTCTGATGGAGCAAGGTCTGGTGAGTAGAGTGGATGGTCTATGCACTTAAACCCCGATCCCTCAAAACATCCATTCTCTTGCCAGCATTGTGAGCCAGCGTATTGTCCTGCAAAAAGATAACACCTTTCTGCAGTGTTCTTTGCATTTTTTCTTTCAACGCCTACTTTAATTGGCACAGCAAATAGGAATAGTATTCAGCATTAATTGTTTGGCCCTTCAGGAGATAATCAGACAGTAAAACGCCTTCCAAATCCCCAAAAAACTGTTGCCATGACCCTTTTTTACAGACCTTTCAGTCTTGAATTTCTTTGGCCGTGGAGAACCAAAGTGCCGCCACTGCAGAGGCTGTTGTTTCATCTCTGGATCATGGTGATGTAACCACATTTCATCAAGAGTGACAAGTTGCTGCAAAATATTATCACCAGATCGCTCAAAATGCTGCAAAATTGATTTTGAAGTATCCACTCTTTTTCATTTCTCATCTGCATTCAAACATTTGAGCACCCACTTTGCTGACATCTTCTGCATATCCAAGTGCTCATGATTTACGAACCCAACACATTCCCTGGTAATCTCCAGTGTCTCAGCTATTGTTTTAGCCGAGATTCGCCGATCTGACAAAATCAAGTCATGAACATGATCAACAATTTTGAGTGTTGTCACTATTGAAGGACTCCCAGATCTTGCTGCATCTTCAGTCTCAAAGTCTCTACGCTGAAAGTTGACACACCATTTCTTCACAGTGGAATATGAAGGGTACTTGTTACTTAATGTTTGCATCATACACTCACAGATTTTCTTTGCAGTTTTCTTATGCAGGAACAGAAATTTCACGGCAGCCTGGAGTTCCACATTCAAACATTCAACACTTTGCATTGACATGATTCAGTTTAGGAGGTCAAACATCTGCAAAAAAAAAAAAAAAAAAGAGCTATTAGTCTGAAAATTGGCACTTTACAGTACAAAAGAATACTCTTTCGAGCTGCAGTGACAAAATAATGCTACAATTACAGGAAGTGGGTTAGGCCAAGAACTTTTCAGCATCCCCTCGTAACAGTAGTGGGATAAAAATATCACATGTATGCCAGAAAACAGCAGTCCTTGGCCAATCATCAAGCAGCTAGAAACTGGTTTATACCAGTACTGACAGGTAGCAGGCAGGCATTAAAGCAGTCATAGCAAGCTTTTTCATCCCATTTCATTTTATCCATGGAAGAGCAGAGACTAAATATCTGTTTTTGTTGGAAACTTCATAAATCAGCTACTGAAGCTTGCAGAATGTTGAAAGAAGTGTATGGAGACACAGCATTATCTCACAGCAGAATTTTTGAATGGTATGCACTGTTTCTTAATGGGCGAGAATTCCTTTGATGATGATCCATGATCTGGGTATTCCTCCAGTGTGTGGAGTACCAATCTGGCATTATGTTTTCTTTTTCCCAGACCCTCGCATATAATCTCATGACAGATAGATATACTGATGCCCACCGGCTCAGCCAAAAGTCTCACTGTAATATGGTGATCTTACTTTAACTGATATCGCACCTCTTCGTTTTTTTCTGCTGTTCACATACTGGAGGGATGCCCAAATCTCAGATCATCATCAAAGGATTCCTGCTGATCACAAAACCATGCATACCATTTGTCGAAAACTCTGCTGTAGGATTATGCTGTATCTCTGTAACCTTCTTTTAATATTCTGTAAATTTCATTAGCTGATTTACTAAGTTTCCAATGAAAACAGATATTTGCTCTCTGCTTTTCCATGGCTGAAATGGAATGAGAATGCTTGCTATGACTCCCTTAATGCCCATCTGCCACCTGTTAGTACAGGTACAAACCGGTTTCCAGCTGCTCGATGATTGGCCAAGTACTGCTGTCTTTTTGCATACATGTGCCATTTTTATCCCATTACTGTAACATCAGTTATGCAGTCCGTTCTGGAAATTTTCGGACGTAGGTTGTATTTACTTTTCTTTTTCCTCTTGAGTTAGCATAAGGCCTACCAGACCAGAATATGATTTAGCATAAGGCCTACCAGACCAGAGTATGATTTAGCATAAGGCCTACCAGACCAGAATATAATTTAGCATAATTCCTACCAGCCCATAATATGATTTAGCATAAGGTCTGCCAGCCCAGAATATGGTGAGCCAGTCTGCGCATGGTTTAAACTAGAAGTGAGACGAATTCTAAATTTTCTGGAATCCGAATCCTAAAAGATTCTCAGAATTCAATTTTGTTAATTTTTGTTAGCAAAATTTGAAATCTGTGTTTAATGGAAAACAAATTAAAGAATACAGTATTAAAAAAATTTGCCTATACTTATTAAGAAGATACAAATGAAATTTATAATTTACATTTACTAAATGAAGTACATAACTCTCGATTCTTGAGGTTCATTTCCATTTTCTGAACATAATTTGACAAAAATATATTTGAGTAACAATTCACATTTTTGACATTTTTTCTTTAATAACAAAAGTTCCAAAATCTGTTTAAATCAAAGCAGGTGTAGAGGTGGGGAGGATAATTTCAAGAGTTAATGTAGATAAACACTAAACATGGAACATTAAATTGGATAAATTCTTTCTAGAAAATTAAGAAAAATCAAAAACATATATGTTTTAGGAGTTAAGAAAAACACTAAACACTGAACTCTTTCAGGGCAATGTAAAAAAATTAGAAACCTTTAATGGAGACTTTTATTTAAAAACACTAGCATTCTAACTCGCTCTGGGTCTAGCACACTTCGTTTTTTATCAGCTATGAAACCTCATGTGCTGAATAGTCTGTCTGACATTACTGTCGATGATGGTGTGATTAAGAACTTTTTATATAGTTTCCTCAAATTTTGTTATTTTTTGTTGCCCTTCCAGTTTTTAAAGATGTCTGCAAATGGTGGAAGCAGTGTTTCTGCTAAGTAGGCATTTATTTCTTCTTCAGGAGACAAACTGTAACTCTGCTCACTGCTGGTAGATGGTGTCATCAATTGAGAATAGTAACTCCACATGCTATGAACTCCTTGTTGTTGAGTTAACGATTTTTGAGTGGTATCTCTTTGACTTTGTTCTGATGACTGCAGATCACTGTTATCTGCTTGCAAAATACTAATATGGGAAATTTCGATGGCCAGTGTTGAGTTAACTTGCTTAAGGTTTTCTTTGCTCAAAAATGCACTTCCTTTGAATTGGGGATCCCGTATAGTTCTAAGAGCATACAGTTTTTCGGTCTCTTCCAGTTTGGAAGTAACGATCTATTTCAAATAGCTGTGTACACACTGTAGACGATCTTCTTCTCTTGTTTTCTAATGTCAGAACTCATGATGCTGACAAAAATTCGAACAAATGTAGCACCAAATGGCAAATTTTTTAGGTTAAGATTCGAACGACGAAAAAAAGCGCAAAGATTCGAATTTTCAAATCTTGAATCTTTTTCAAAATTCACGGGAATCGAGGATTCAAATGTTCCATCCCTAGTTTAAACTGTATTCTATACCATTAACTCACAAACACATGGGTACTCAATCATAAATACAGGTGTGCCATATAAAAGAGGCCCGAGTATAATGATCAACAACAGTCAGGCAATGTTTCTATACATGGTAAAAAATAGTTGAAATGTCAAAAACAGGAGTAATTTACCTGCGTTTACAACAATTGCTGAAAGTGCTGTCCTCCGACATCAAGACACAGCTGCACACGACAGAACATGTTGTTCGTAACACGCCACAACTCATCGGCAGTAATCTGGGATATGGCATCCATAATGTTCACTTTTAATTCATCAAGGGTATGCGGATTAGTTGTGCACACTTTACCTTTCAATGCTCCCCACAGATAAAAGTCACAGGTGGAGAGATCGGGTGATCTGGGTGGCCATAGTTCCTTTGATACAGTTCTTTCCTCCCCAAACACTTCATACACAGCACGTAGACTGTTCTGTGCAGTATGCGCCGTTGCACCATCCTGCTGAAAGAAAGCATATGTTCGCTCTTCTGTAAGTGCGGCAACAAATGGGTTGAACAGTTGCTGAACATAGTGCTCCGAGTTGATGATGTCAATGTGAAAAAGAATGGGCTGACTATCCTCTTCGCAGACACAGCACACCAAACGCCTATCTTTTGGTCGTACAGAAGAGTCTCCATTGTCCGTCTGGGATTCGTGTCGGTGCAAATCTTGCTGTTTTGTGCATTGACATACCCGAACAGATGAAACCATGGCTTCATCTGTCATGTAATAAAGTGTTTGGTCCATTTCACCGCTGACAATGGTCTCCTGAAACCACTTACAATATTGCTTCTGTTTTGCATAATCAAAAGTTTTAAGTTCTTGGAGTGCCATAACTACTTTGTACGGCCAAAAATGCAAATCCATCTTAAGTATGCGTCTGTACGACGTGGCAGATATTCCCGTTGCAGACGATAATCGACGAATCGACTTCTGAGGGCTTTGTAAAATCATTGTGCACACATCCTTGATATTGTCTTCAGTACAAATTGTCTTGGGTTTGTTTCTTTTCCTGTTGCACACCATGCTGGCTGGCTTCACGAAATTTCCGCACTAACTTTGTACCACTGATTTCGCCGGTGCTGCACAATGTGGAAATTTTTCTGTAAAGAACTCATTTTAAAACCTTGTATGAGTTATTTCTGAAATACTGTTCCACAATAAAAGTCCACTGTTATGTACTTAAAACCATTTCCGTTGCCTTTGTTCTCTCTTTCCTTACACTTATGACTGTGTACCTACACTGCTCTAGCTGTGACTAACCACTCTGGAGAATTCCTTTGCAGCTGTACATGCAGAAACCGGTCAGAAGTGGAACAAAGGGATTTTAACTGGAAACTCGCCAAACAATTTAACCTATCTAACAACATCTGGCCGCGGGCCCTCTTTTACATGGCGCACCCGATACATGCCTAGCATGATAGCAGACCCGGCTTATCAAAAACATGTGCATAATTAACAATGGATAAACATGAATGTATTGTATATGTGAATTGATGATACATTGAGATTGTAGAAAAAGTGCAGGAGAATATCAGTTACTGTACCTAAGATAAAATGATAATATTTTAAACTCATTTAGCAGTCTTTGTAGCAACATACATACTTACATATATATTCATGCTGACAATAATGACTTTTGATATATAAGGTGCAGGGGGATTTTTAACACCAAATTTTTTTGGGGAAAAAATGTTAAAAAAACATGGTAGTTAAATCCTTCATAATATTTTTAGAATCCATTTAGGGTTAAATATTGTAAATATGCTTTAATATTCACATTCAGTTAAAAAGTTTTCTTGTTTCTTGTTTGCACCATTTTCAGCAGCATCTGTGTTATGGGAATTGTCTTCTATATAAATATATCATCATCATCACCAATGATTATCAATCCACTGCTGGGTGAAGGTCTCCCCAAGTTTCTTCCACAACTGTCTGTCTTGAAGGATGTACAGTCATGTACATGTATATGATTAAGAAGAAGGTAGTGTAGAACACGCTAAGTTATGTATATATGTAACTTAGCGTGTTCTACACTACCTTCTTCTTAATTAGTTTGTTAGTTACGTGCATTACCTACCACTCATTTATTACATGTATCTGAGGAGGTAAAGATCTTTACCTCCATTAGTTAGCAATGCCTTCAAATCACCTGATTGCCTTGTACAGTATGCCATAGACTGCCATATCCTTTACTGCCACCCATATTGGCAGAAGTCAAAATTGCCTTGGGTAATAAAGGAGAATAGTTCTCTTGCTTTCTGACCTTATAAATCTGCAGCTTTCTAGTTTGTATCTATCTTTTAAGAAATATGCTTCCTTTGATTAGATGTCCTGTCTCTGCTGCTGCTTTCATAATTGTATTACCTCTGGGGAGGGGCGCCTGGATCTTATCAGATTTTCTGCAGTTCTAAACAGAATATGGCCAGTATTCTGTTAGCGTAAGGCACATCTGATAAACAATGAATGGCCATTTAGAGACTGTCTGTATTGATCAGCATTGAATATATTTGTAAGCTTGTACCATTTATGTTGCAGTTTTTTTAATATGCTCTGCAATGTATACAAAATTAAGCTGGCTTTGACAAGCAACTTGTGCTTGAAGTTAGAAATTAAAACAAAATATGGAATTTCATCTGCAAGTATCACTGTAATGAGAAAATTAGTGGGAATTACTGCAGTTTAAACCCACTCTGCCTCCATTTATTTCATCACTGACCTCATCCATTTTTTATGTTCTGAAAGTTTCACAGAAATTTTGGTATATGCAAAAATATTAGATTAGCTCCAATGGTGTATGTACCCTTTGGTTAAAGGCGAGAGTCTCGGAGTGAATATCTAGAATAGGGATGAAGAGTTTTTATTACTGAAAGTTTGTATTTTTATCAAGCTACAAATTAAAACTCGTAACAGCTTCATAGCAGCAATAAAAAAAAGTACAACAGTTAAGCAGGAATTCCTAAGAAAAATAATTGTTCAGGACTGTGGGGGGTTCAAACCCCATGTTTCCACCTCTTTTGGGTATGAATCAGATTAAATATATATCAGATTAAATCTATATACTTTATCAAATACTACTGGATAGTTTGCCACTCCTGTGGCAGAACAGCCCCTCCTGTGTTGTGCATGCTGTTCATTCTGCATTAAAACATGAGCTGAACATTTATGCAAATAAAATGTTATTTGCACCAAGTATTTCCCAAAGTTTGTGTCTGATGAATGAAATTAGCCATATCAGTGTGGTAGTAGTTCACTGACACAACCAGTTTGTATAGAGACATTCTATGTCCAGATGAAGCAGTCTTTCACATTAGCAGCTTCATTAGTAAATGTAACAAAACACTATTTCAGAATGAGATAGTTCATTGGGCATTATTTCCATGCATGAGACAACATTACTACACTTTGCCATATTTGTTCACCAGTGGGTGAATTAAAAGTACCTAGAAGATGGCATCTATGATGAGATCCAGTTGAATGTCTGGCATGATGCCTAGACCTGATTGTGTGGTATCTTATGTTTTAAAATCTGTGTGTGTGTGTGGGGGGGGGGGGGTGTCTGATCACATATTGTATGTATACATATAACATCATCATCATCGTCAACCATTATCAATCCACTGCTGGACGAAGGTCTCTCCAAGCCTCTTCCACAACGGTCTGTCTTGCGCCAGCCTCCTCCATGTTACTCCCACATACTTTAGAATTTCATCCACCCATCTTCCATGTGGTCTTTTTCTGGGTCTTTTCCTGTCCCTTGGAATCCAATCTAAAATTTCAACTGTCCATCGATGGTCTGTCCTTCTGGCAGTATGTCCAGCCCATTGCCATTTCAGGGATTTTACTCTGATCATGATGTCTTCCACTCTTGTCATTTTTCTGATCCACGAGTTGCTCTTCTTATCTCTCCTGGTTACACCAAGCATGCACCTCTCCATGCCTCTTTGAGTTGACTGCAGCCTATGTATGTCTCTTTTAGTTAAGGTCCACGTCTCTGCACCATACGTAAGCACTGGAAGGATGCATTGATCAAACACTTTTCTTTTAAGACATAATGGCATATTGCTCTTGAAAATTATACTGTTTCTTCCAAAAGCTCTCCATCCAAGTTTTATACGCTGATTCATTTCTTCATCAATGTGACCCTCACTTAATATCTGCTGTCGAAGATAAACGTACGCATCTGTTATCTCCAGCTTTTCTCCATCAATCGATAAATCTTCATTTCTTGTAAAAGCATTGTACATCACTTTTGTCTTCTGAAAGTTCATTTTTAATCCCACTTCTTTACTCTTGTCAGCAAGTTCCTGGATCATACTCTGCAGCTCTGATGGGGTAGTTTCAAAAATGAGTATGTCATCAGCAAAACGAAGGTGAGTTAGATAATCTCCATTTATCTTTATCCCTTTGTTTTCCAATACAATATTATATCATCATCATTCCACTGCTGGATGAAGGTCTCCCCAAGTTTATTCCACAATTGTCTGTCTTGATCCTGCTTCCTTTATGTCACTCCGGCATGCTTTTGAATTTTATCCATCCATCTCCCATGGGGTCTTCTTATGGGTCTTTTTCTGTCCCTCAAAATCCAGTCTAACATTTTGTTTGTCCATCGGTGGTCCGTTCTACTGGCAACATGTCCATACATACTGTATAAGACAGAGTTTGGGACCTCCTCCCCCTACACACGCACATGCAGGAGCAAAGCAGTTACTGAGGCACAATCTAACGGGCGCAACATAGGTGCCTCTGTTGGCGAATTGTGGAACTTAGCAAACACAACTGTAAAACTATGATAGATGGGGCATAAATGTAAATTACAAAGTTGTAGAACTGACTTTGCTTGTTGGGAATCAATATTCCTGTTTTATCAAGTACACATTATACATGTGCTTGCATTCTACGAATTACAATCTTTATATTATTAAATTTAGTTGGTTCACATCATGAAGTGTGCATTATATTATTATATCCTAAAAAATGGGGCGGGGGTCCTTTACATTGGGGATCCCCGACTGAAAATCTGGGCGCTTCCTGACCCCCCCCCAGTGGTTATGCCTATGCAGTGGCACACCCAGGAATTCTTGTGTTGGAGGGGGCTGTATATATATATAGTATACATACACAATGTGTGTACATATATGTAGTGTACGCCTATAGTTTATATACGGTTTTGGCATACATTACTCTTAATCTCTTTGGGGCCTTGGGAAGAAGGCACTGTGTAATTTTTTTGAACATAAAATAATATTTTTGAATGTTGTTTACATTAGAAAAAATGCTTTAATTTTTTTCATAGACTTTTATTTTTTTCTGGTGAATTACAAAAACTTCAATTTTTCGTCGAAGAAACCCCCTTCCTCAAAAAAAAGTTCAATGTACGCACCTGTATTCAGCCCTGACTGAATCCTACAGGCGCTTATCAACTTTTGATCCTGAGATTGGGGAGGTATTCACTTCTGCTTTATAGAACAGCTGCTAGATTTGACAGCTTTCTTCCCCCCATTCCGATTTTGTCTACGTAAAACAACTGCACAAAGGCACCACAATTTGTGATGTACGTCACTCTTAATTGCTTTGGGAAGAAGACGCTATGTAATTTTTTGAACATGTAAAATACAGGGTGTTTCAGAAAATTTGATATCATTTGAGATGTAAGTATCTGAGTAACTAAATAGTCTAGGGAAATGAAACTAAACAGGCTTAATGTTGAGCAAAATAAAAGATTTATTTGTCAAAATTTGAATGAAAAATTCAAAGGTATGTGTATTTCATGAACGATTTCACAAGTTTTCAATATGCAGTGCCTGTGACACGGCTCATGTCAAGTTGGTAGTCCAGCTTCTGCCAAACACGATACAGCATGTCTTTGATGTGCTCAAATGCACCACCTGCAATGCAGATTTTGACATGGCACAAAAAGTTCAAAGAGGAATGCTGTCTGGGCAAGGCAAAAGGATCTGGACGACCACCAGTAGCGGAAGAGATGGTCGTGCGGGTTAGGGAAACATTTCTGCGAAGCCCCAGGGAATCCATAAGAAGAGCAAGTCTGGAAACCCAGATTCCTCCAATGACAGTTTGGCGTGTCGCAAGGAAACGCTTTCGAATGACACTCTACGAGCTACAGCTTGTTCTGGCCTTAAAGAGAGATGACAAGCAAAAGCGTAAGCAATTCTGTGTCAGAGAAACTTGAAAAAGAAGAGTTTGAAAATATTCTTGTTTTTAGTGGTGAGGCCACATTTCATACAAATGGCAAAGTCAACAAGCATATTGTTCTCATTTGGCGCGAAGAAAATCCCCATGCCACATTTGAGCACATGGGGGACACGCTGCATCGTGCTTCGCAGGAGCTGGACTACCGACTTGACGTGTGCAGTGTCACAGGCGTTGCGCATTTTGAAAATTTGTGAAATCATTGTGAATTTAACTCATACCGATAACTACATACATGAAAAACTACTGAAATGACATGATAACTATTTTAACTCCAATGTTAAAATATTTAATATATACATTTAAAAAGATGATATTATAAAATATGTACACAAATGAGATCTTTCGGTACCCAAAGTGGGTACCATCTTCAGTTGCTGTTAAAATTCACCAAACGAACGTGATGAGCACTGTGATATTTATAAGACACACAGTCTTAATGATGTACCTAGTATGAAATGGGCTTAACCAATGAGAGTGTGGGACTTCATTTGTTACTGGTCAAACATAACAGTAATAGGTTAAGTCTATTGATTTATTAATACCTAACCCGACAAACCCAAGTATGTTTTCCACGGTATAGGTATAAATTCTGGTAAATTATCATTACACACTGTATTCCCATATTTCATAATATACAAACTCTCAACAGATCTTAAAGTTGATCTAGATTTTGGTGTATTGAGAATTTTAATCTCGTCCCAGGCAGGAAGGCAATTAATTACATTGGTTTACAAGTTGTGCTAAAGCTGTGGTTGTATCTCTATTTTTAACATCATATTTATGTTCTTTTAATCTAGCTGAAATTGAATGAAAAGTGGAGCCTTTGTACACTTTTTGTTGTTCATTTTCTTCTATGCTGTTAAGAGAAATAATATATACACAATGCTTCATATCAAAAGGCACAGTCTCTGTCTTTCAGAATGTAAGGACCTAATGTTGTTTGTGTTTATTCCAATATCAAAATCATAATTATGACATATCGTTTTCATGGAATAGCACAATTTCGGTACAAAGGGAAGAGAACCAATGTATTTTCTTTGTTTTGGCTCATATACAGATGTTAATGTTGTAGTCCTGTTCCTTGTAATCTTGGCTACTATTCTATGTATGGTTTCATCTGGTTATCCATGATTACGGGCGATATTATAAATGGTATCCATTTCTTGCTTTCGAGGAGTTGTGGTGGGCGAATGAGTGAAAGCTCTTCTTATAAGAAAAGATATCGATGATTCCTTGTAGCTCCATGGTTGTGCCGATGTCCAAGGTATTATTGGGCTGTCGGAAAAGTCATGATGTATTTTGGCACCTGATGGCGTTTGGGCGGTTTTAGAAGTACTAGAGGCATGCGCAGCTCTGTTATCACTATGGCATTTGACAGGTGCCAGTTTTAGCTGCAGTCTAAAAGGAATAGTGAGCGATTTGGTTGATTTGCAGAGATTTGACATCAAGTTGAAGATGGAAGACCAAACTGTGCATTTTCGCCATGTTTTACTGTTTTACTTCCGTAAAGGGAAGAACACGTGCCAAGCTTGTGAAAAGTTGCGTAAAGTGTACGGTGATAATGCTCTACAAGAACGTCAGTGCCAGCGGTGCTTCGGAAAATTCCGTGCTGGTCATTTTGACCTCAACAATGCTCCTCGGTCCGGGAGGTCCACCGAGGTTGATGACGACCAAATCAAGTCATTGATAGAGTCAAACCCACGTTACACGACACGAGAGATTGCAGACACATTGCACATCCATCATTCAAGCATTCACGACCATCTGAAGAAGCTGGGATACATAAGCAAGCTCGATGTGTGGGTTCCTCATGAACTCGAAGCTCAATTGATGGTGCTTATAAACATCTGCGATATGCTAATTAAACGTGAGGAAAACGATCCTTTTTTGAAGAGATTGATAACTGGTGACGAAAAGTGGATTGTGTACAACAATGTGCTGCGCAAACAGTCTTGGTCCTGAGGTGCTGCTTCGCCTCAAACGATATCCAAAGCAGACATTCATCAGCGGAAGGTTCTGGTCTCCGTGTGGTGGGATTTTAAAGGTGTCTTGTTTTCAGAGACCCTACCATGGAACCAACCAAACAATCAATTCGAATGTGTACTGTCGGCAATCGGACAGTTTGAATGAATCCATCATCCAGAAACGTCCAGAGCTCGTTCATTGTAAAGGGTTGTGTTCCATCATGACAACGCAAGACCACACACAAGTTTGATCACCCGCCAAAAATTGTTAGAGCTTGGGTGGGATGTGTTGCCACACCCAGCATACTCGCTTGACCTTGCGCCGTCAGACTTCCACTTGTCTCGCTCTCTTCAACAGTCCTTGCGTGGTATAACATTCAATTCAGATGAGGCTGTAAATCAGCACCTTGTGCAGTTTTTTGCCACAAAAGACAGGTCCTTCTATGAATGAAGCATTCTGCATCTCACTGACAGATGGCAAAAGGCCATCGAACAAAACAGGCATTATATCATTGATTGATCTTTATTCTTTCTATCAATAAATGACCTTTGCAAAATATGGCTAAAATACGTCATGACTTTTCCGACAACCCAATAGTATAGTATCTGATTCTGGTTTTCTATATACTGAATGATTAATAGTTGATTTAGATGGGTTTCTAGTGAGCATGATAACTAGAAATGGTAAATTATAATTGCTTTCATATTCTACAGTAAACTTTATAGTGTTAAATACATTTGATAACTCAGATACAAATGTTGATAGGTATTCCAAAGGATGGCTACAGAGTACCAAAATATCATCTACATATCTGAGATATAATATAGGTCTGTAACTAGTTCATTGAAGAACTTTGTTTTTCAATTCTTGCAAGCAGATTTCTGCAATGGTTGGGGAAAGTGGAGATCCCATTGGTGCCCGTTCACATTGCTGATATATTATCTCATCGTACTTAAAGTAAGATCTCTTGTAAACTAGAGATAATGCTTGTAATACAACTTCCACCTCAGGAGATGGGGTGCCCAATATCAAAAGAGAGAATTTTATGATGTCATGTATCTGTTGTACTGGAACACTCGGGAACAGAGATACAACATATAAGGAAAGCATGGTAAAGGGTTGTGTAATTGGAGAAATTGATTTAATTCGATCCAGTACTTGAGTGGAATTGGTAGCAGAAAAAGTTGAGTTATTAATGAGAGGTCGCAAATATTGAGCTAAGGCTTTTTCCAGTGGGCGGGTAGGGCTATGTTGAGCAGCAACTAATAATCTAAGGGGGTGTCCAGTCTAATGTAACTTTAGTTACATTGGGCATCGGCACACCCATGGAGCTACAAGGAATCACCAATATCTTTTCTTATAAGAAGAGCTTTCACTAATTCGTCCACCACAGCTCTTCGAAAGCAAGAAATGGATACCATTTATAATATCACCCGTAATCATGGATATCCAGATGAAACCATACATAGGATAGTAGCCAAGATTAAAAGGAAAAGGACTACAACATTAACATCTGTATATGAACCAAAACAAAGAAAATACATTGGTTCTCTTCCTCTTGTACCAAAATTGTGCTATTCCATGAAAACGATATGTCATAATTATGATTTTGATATTGGAATAAACACAAACAACATTAGGTCCTTACATTCTGAAAGACAGAGACTGTGCCTTTTGATATGAAGCATTGTGTATATATTATTTCTCTTAACAGCATAGAAGAAAATGAACAACAAAAAGTGTACAAAGGCTCCACTTTTCATTCAATTTCAGCTAGATTAAAAGAACATAAATATGATGTTAAAAATAGAGATACAACCACAGCTTTAGCATGACTTTTAAACCAAGGTAATTAATTACCTTCCTGCCTGGGACGAGATTAAAATTCTCAATACACCCAAATCTAGATCAACTTTAAGATTTGTTGAGAGTTTGTATATTATGAAATATGGGAATACAGTGTGTAATGATAATTTACCAGAATTTATACCTATACCATGGAAAACATACTTGGGTTTGTCAGGTTAGGTATTAATAAATCAGTAGACTTAACCTATTACTGTTATGTTTGACCAGTAACAAATGTTGCTCCACACTTTCATTGGTTAAGCCCATTTCATACTAGTTATGTCATTATGACTGTGCATCTCATATAAATATCACAGTGCTTGTCACGTTCGTTTGGTGAATTTTAACAGCATCTGAAGATGGTATCCACTTTGGGTACCGAAAGATCTCATGTGTGTACATATTTTATTATATCATCTTTTTAAATGTATATATTAAATATTTTAACATTGGAGTTAAAATAGTTATGTCATTTCGGTAGTTTTTCATGTATGTACTTGTGAAATCGTTCATGAAATTCACATACCTTTGAATTTCTCATTCAAATTTTGATGAATAAATCTTATTTTGCTCAATATCAAGCTTGTTTAGTTTTATTTGCATAGACTATTTAATTACTCAGATATTTACTTCTTAAATGATATCAAATTTTCTGAAACACCCTGTAATGTTTTTCAATGTTTAATTTTTGACGTACGTCACTTTTAAGCTCTTTGGGGCTTTGGGAAGAAGATGCTAATTTTTTGAACATGCAAAATAATATTTTTGAATGTTTAATTTGTGACGTACGTTGCTCTTAATCTCTTTGGGGCTTTGGGAAGAAGCCACCATGTCGGACACTATGTAATTTTTTGAACATGTAAAATAATACGTTTGAATGTTTTATTTGTGACATACATCATTCTTAATCTCCTTGGAGGGGGCTTAAGCCCCCAAAGCCTCCTCTGTGGTTGTGTCAAAGAAGAAACCCCAAATGCTGGATCATTAAGTCAAAGCAGCTTTCCAGCTGATTTCCCATAATTATCGTGAAAAAGCAGTAGATAATGTTGTTGTCTGATTAAATAAATGTGTTGTAAATTCATGTAGACAAATAGTGTGTACATATAATGGTACAAACTATAGTATGATGTTCTGAGAACCATTCTTAATTTACTTATTTTCTTTTCATTTTTTTCTTCCTTTTTTACTTATTTATTTTGGTTCTAATATAACAAATGAGTTAGGGAGTTACCTTTTTCAAGCATCACTCTCACACATACATATATTCACCTTATATCCTTATATTCATATTGCAGAATTTAATATGATTTTTACGAAGTCATATGTTGCTTGTAGATACTTTTTTTTAACAGTTTCATGAGAATAAGGTCTCTCAAACAACTTAATTAATAAATTATATAAATTTGTTTTTGTGAAAACCTGGAAACATCGTTGCCCACATGGACTGTGCTGAGAAATAACACTTTAGATAATGTCATGATAGAGCTGCTTCTGTTTTCTCGTAGGGCTTTTAATAAAGTTAAGTCAGCACAGTTGGCTATGTCATGGTTCATCATATAAAGCAGTCAGACAATATCTGTAGTTATATTTGTACCATATACATGATATGCATAAAATTCAGAGATGATATCATTAAGATATTACAATACTGCTAATGGTTTAATGCTCAACTGACACTTTGAATATACAGTCTTTGTAGAGTGATCTGTTTCTGGCTTTATTTGTTTCATCTGCTTGTAGCTAAGTATACAAAAAATAAGCTTAACAGTGATTTTTATTCCTTTTTCTTGTCATTGCTCTTTTTAAAAATCAATAATCTTTGTTTTCTTTTCATTTCAGGAACTCACTGAACAAAAGCTTTTCACTTATCAAGATCTGAAAATTAAACATAGGAGGTATGTTTTGTGCGCAGTTGCATTTCTGATTATTGGCTTTTATTTAAAAAAATGCTAATTTTGTGTGATTTATACAAATATATAAGAAAAATGTATGTGGCAATAGGGAGACTTAACAGGACCTGTGGTTTTTATATGGTTTCAAATGAATGAAGTGATGTGTGCTAGCTTGCTGTTTAATTTAATTATAATGCTCTACTGGAAATACCCCTTAATGTTACAGTGTTAATTTACTGTGTTTTGAGCCATTATATATGGTTAATGTTTTCAAAACATCTCAGGTACTGTGTATTTATTGGTACTTTTCTCTTTTTCCAAGGCTGTTGCATTTTAAATTCCAGTAAGTCTTCATATTTATGATCCATTACCTAGACTGCATTTTTGTTGATATAATACCAGAAACAGTTTTGTTGAGCAATAATTATGGGCCATTTGGAGTGTAAATAGTCACAAAATAGTGCTTTTTTCAGGTGATTAACTAGCTAGACTTGATCAGATTTGGTGACAACCAACTTTGATTTCATTATGATTTTGATATCTGTGAAATACCTCTGTGTTGCAGTGAATTTTAGCTTGAATAAAGAGTGCAGGAAAAGATATAAATTCCATTAGATGAGAAAAAGATATCTAATAAAAATATGAAAAAGATATAAGTAACTGAAAAATGAAAAAAATATTTTTAATAAATAAGTGAATTGTTCAAGCATAACTCATGCACAGTCTACAAAAAACACAATGAAAACAAGGAGGAAAAAAATCAGTGCAAAATCAAGGAAAATGCAGATCAAGTAACAGAGAAAAAGAGAATAACTGGTAGAAATAAGACAAAAGATAATAAAACGGAATGAATTTACAGATTCCAAAAAAAAAAAAAAAAAAAAAAGGGATCTTTTTACTGGAAACCAAACTTCATTAAGACTGATTTCAGAAACAGTGTTAATGCACAATTTTATTGATCAAAGTAAATCAATATTAAACTGGGTCATTCATTCCATGTCAAATCTTCCAGTATTTTACACGATGACATGTGTCCATCTCAGATTTTGATGAAATTGGTATATGGTATTACATATACAAGTTATACATTCTAAGAAAGTTTCAAGTTCATTGCTCTAGCAGATCCAGAGTAAGGCCCAACTAAAAATTGGAGAACCTGGCATTACTCGAACTGAAAATGCTCAATTTCAGAACTGTGCCAAGCAAAAAGAAGAGAAAGTTATAACTCAGCACCTAAGTTGTATAGCTATTTAATTTTTTTTATTTGAAAAGATCTGCTTGATCTGTACATTTAGCAAGAAAAAAATTCTACAAGGCTTTTGCAGTCTGAATATTACACACAGTATTTTGAAGCAGAGGGCCATATATGTGCCACATGAATTATGATTTTTTTTTCCAAAAAAGAGCTCCCTCTGTAAATTAACTGAATTTTTTTTTACGCAAATGCAATGAATCCTTTATCTACAATAAAAAATATAAAGTATTTGAATTTCTTGAATTTTTGGAGAAAAAAATGTTTTCTATATATCTCTACATTTGTATATTTTTTGCTGCACAATAATTAATAATTTTTTTTAAAAGGCACCCCCTTCTTAAATATGTTGAAAATATTTTTGTACATGTATCATTCATTGTAAAGCCTGAGTTTTGAAGACAGAAATTTATTCAGTCCAAATGGCAGGAAAGAAATTTAGAGAAAGGCCGAGGAAATCATAGAAGTCCCAGATTCTGGAATGCCTTCAAGAGAAAAAGATAATAAGTATGAAGTATAGAAGCTCTTATGTGTGATGGATGGCAGTGAAGCCCAATTTGTGTGTCAAGATTACTGTAAATGGGGACGTATGATACATCATCAGTAAGTAAAACACAAACAAGTAAATAAATAAGGTTTGAAACTACATCCAAATATGTAAATAAGGATTTCCAGCATATCAAAAAACAAAATAAATAAATGAATTAATGAAACTACATTCAGATATGCAATCAATAATTTCTAATATAAGTGCCATTCTTTTTACTATATATCTGCCTGTAGTGTACTTGAAAATCAGAGTGGTCTTCCTTCCTCAGATTGTTGTAAAACAAAAAATTTTAGAGGAGAGGGCAGTTGCCACACATGCACCACCCCTAGAAATAGAAATTTCTTCCATTTAAAGAAATAGTTTATTATTGTTGTAAAAGAGAAAGAAAGAAATGGTTTTCAACAAATGATGTGCATTTTTTGTTTTGCTTGGCCACTTTTGTGTGTTATTGGTTTGAGCAAATGAGAGAGAGAGACACAGAGAGAGGAGGGAATACAATGTGTTTGTATTTCAGTAAGAGTGCCATTATAGAAAAGTCCAGGCAAAAGAATCTCAATTAATTCATATGGTAAATGTAATGGAAATATTTTATTCTTTTTGGTGTTACAGAGATATAAAGCTACTGAAATAGTTATTGATTTGTAATTTATTTTTTGTTTTGTTGCTGAAAACAGATCACACCTTTATTGGGATAATGGAAATCAACAGAAAGGTCTCAAGATACCATTATGTGACTTGTTGAGACAATTTACTTTCTTCATGAAGGAACGTTTCTGAAGGGAATTGTTTTGCACTGGTAAAAAAAAAATATGTGTGACCTATTAAAATTTCAGAAGGTGAAAAGTGTGAAATTGGGCCAGTGGGTTTTGCTTGATAGGATGGACTGTCTTAGAAAGATGGGAAAATCATCAGAATTTACTGATGCATAAAGTTGAGAACCTCATGCTTTCATTGCTGAGTATTACAGTCTTAATATTTGAGTGAGAAAAGGAAATGAAGATCAATAATTTTGATGAATTTCAGTGAACACCATGTTTTATGATAGATGAAGAGGCATAAAGCAAAAAAAGCCTTGATGATTTATGCCACTTAATGAAAATGTTGAAAATAGTGACACATAAGAAATGCTGGAAAGAGTGTGGTTCAAATTTGATTTTCATTTAACATTTTAAATATATTTAACATAATCAACAGAAAGAGATCAATAATAAATGTTCTGTGTTCTAAGATATCATTTCATGATCATCATTCTTGTCTCTTGAAATCAGAGGACAAATTTATGAGGTGTTTTCATGACAGAAAGCTTGACTGCCATTTGAGAACAAATAATATGTGCTATTTTGCTGAACATTTCAAAACAGCAGGCACATTAGCTCCAGACTTTGAACAATACCAAAAATAAAGCAATTGTACTATTTTTATTTTTCATGAGATATTAAAACTCAGTTTCATTTTTATTAGCACTTTCTTTTTTATTGTCCTTTAAGAATGTAAAGTATCTTCCAGATAACAAAAAGATTTGGACATACACTGCTGGTCACCCAAAATGCTACACCAAGAAGGAAGCATCCGATTGGCCTGAAATTTGCAGCATGCGTCGCCTGCAAGAGGACATGCAAACGATTAGCATTGCAGAGCATATGCAAATCATGTGCGCCTGGCATGCCACCAAAAAGCACTATAAGAAGGGTGCGCAGAAGGCGGGGTGTAAGTAGTGGAAGTGTGTTGTGCTGCGGGACCTGTGCGTGGGAAGCTTCCTGATGCCTCGTCACAGAATACGGCAGTCATTCCAGCATGTTTCGTAGTTCGACAGAGGACGAATAGTGGTTTATAGTACTGAGACATCGGCGCCCATGTGGGATGACATCCAGCCGCAAATGGGCGAGTATGGATTCGGTGCATGCAGGAGGGACGGACAGACCAACGTGAGTGATTGCCGCGGCACACCACCGAACGAGAGGACCGGCATGTTGTGCGGTGGGCATTGACGGTTCGCACCGCCACATCATGAACGTTGGCGCAGGAATTAGGGTGTGTTGCACAACAACCTGTGTCAGCACGTACCGTTCGATGTCGTTTGCAGGAGTGTGAACTTGTTGCACGGCGGCCATTGCTCCGATTACCATTCACGTTACACCACCGGCGAGTGCGGCGACAGTGGGCCGTTGAACGCCGCACCTGGACTACGGAATGGCACGACATTGTCTTCTCCGACGAATCCCGCTTCTGCCTGCAACACCACGATGGTCGGATCCACGTGTGGCGGCACCGGGGCGAGAGACTGTATGACGCCTGCATTATGCATCGCCATACCGGTCCGTCACATGACGCTATGGTTTGGAGCGCAATTGGATATGACACCAGCACCCCTCTGGTACGCATCACTGGTACACTCAACAGCCACCGCTACATCTCCGGCGTTTTGGAGCCTGTTGTCCTCCCTTACCTGCAGGATCTGCCAGCGGCCATGTTTCAACAGGACAATGCGCGCCCGCACGTGGCACTCATCATGCAACAATTCTTCATGGCCCGCCAAGTGTCACTGTTGCCGTGGCCCACCTGTTCTCCCGATATGTCGCCCATTGAACACGTCTGTTCGCTGATCAGCAACTGAGTGGCCCGGCAAGCACCACCCGCGGCTGCGCCTGATGAACTGTGGCAACGTGTGGAAGCAGCCTGGACCGACATACCCCAAGCCGACATCCAAAGCCTCTTTCGTTCGATGCAGCGGCGTATAGCGGCCGTTATTGCCATCCATGGGGGCCACATGAACTATTGATGTCTGCGTGTTCCGCAAGTTGCACAGGCCTGTAAGCTCAATTGTTTCATCTTTGTATCTGTTGTTATGTGTCCAGTAAATCTAGCTTTGCTATCTCGTGTCCTTCTTGGTGTTGCATTTTGGGTGGCCAGCAGTGTATATTGCCTTTTTTAAACTTAATATTCTGTACTCATATCATGAGTTTTTATGTATATGAAAATATAGTTTTGAGGTAGATAACATGTTTTGATTAGATCAATAAGTATTCTGAATTCTTTTCCTTCTGTAATTTTCAGTTTATTTGCTGATGGCTTTTGAAAATGAAATAAAAAAAAATGGAATATGTTTATTTCATAGATAAACTAAAGTGAGCCCTGTTTTATGCAGTTTTTTTAATTCAAAATTTGCAAGAAGTACACATCAAAGGGCCCAACCATTACACATGGGCATCCTTTCTCTTTGGTTTGACATGTGCATAATTTTTTAATGAGACAGTGAAATACTTACTACCCTCATGATTTTAGCAATGAGATATGCCTGAATTGCCAGTTTAATACATACCATCATCACACTAGAAAAGTTGAAAATTACATTGCCCTGGAGCTAGAAGATTTCAAGTTTTCTGGTGTGATTTTTGAACAGTAAAACTGCAAAAATACTTAGCAAACATTGAAAATTACATCACCCTGGGTGATGCAATTTTCGAGTTTTTTAGTGTGATCATGGTACATATTGAGCAGTAAGACAGGTGATTTAATCATATCTGATTGCTAAAATCATGATTTTGTTCTACATAATTAGTGAAGAATTTTTCTTCCAAGGTACGCTATTTTACAACTTAGTAAAAGGGAATTTTCTGCAGTTGTTGCATTACAAAGAGATTATCAAGGTAGACTTGACTGAGAAATCAGATAAAGTGTTATAACTAAATCTTTTAATCTCTTATTACTTATGCCTGATGTTCTTAACATTACCAGAATAGTATCAGTATCTTATTAAAGTTACTTATCCATTATAATAATAAAAAAAGAAAGGTGCATCAGCATCTGCTTTAATGAGGTGTGAGGTGCTGCTGCAACAGGCAAAAATTTCAGGGGAATGCTGAGCTGAACTTTCACGCGTGCATGCATGTGTGAAATGGTGAGTATATAAAAAAAAGATAGCAAAGGGACATCTCAGTAAGGGAAGAAAACAGATTATGGCTCTGAGAAAAGAAGATGGTTCTATAACAAGAAATAGAGGCGAAATTTTGACAAGAGTGAAAGATTTCTACTCCAAATTATATGAAAGGGATGATACATGTACTCCAGACATCATGAAAGGTACCAGAGTTCTTCCAGTCCTCCCAGCAGAAGTTGCTCATGCAGTCAAGAACATGAAGTGGGGGAAAGCTCCAGGAGAAGATGGAATTACTATAGACATCATACAAGAAGCAAGTGGAGAAATTGAAACAGTACTCGCTCGAATTTTCACTCGATGCCTTAATGAAGGGAAGATTCCTGAGGATTGGAACAACGCTACAATGATCCTGCTACATAAAAAAGGTGACATTGAGGATCTCAGGAACTACAGACCTATCAGCCTCCTATCAGTGGTTTATAAAATCTTCACTAAAGTTCTTTCACACCGCTTGAAGGTAACACTGGACATGGCTCAACCGAGAGAACAAGCTGGATTCAGGAGTGGCTACAGCACAATAGATCATATCCACGTACTGAGAGAACTAATTGAAAGAGCGAGGGAATATGAACTTCCATTGTGCATGGCTTTTATCGATTATGAAAAAGCCTTTGATTCGGTGAAACCATCAGCAGTTACCACGGCTCTGAAATCCTGCGGTATTGAAGATGCATACATTAATATTATTAATAACATCTATGAAAATGCAAGTGCAAAGATTCGGCTGTTTGAAAATACAACACACATAAAAATTGGAAAGGGAGTGAGACAAGGTGACACCATATCTCCGAAGCTCTTTAATGCCACATTGGAAAATGTCTTTCAATCACTGAACTGGGAAAACAAAGGGATAAAGATTAATGGAGATTATCTAACCCACCTTCGTTTTGCTGATGACATAGTCATTTTTGCAGCTACCCCATCAGAGCTGCAGAGTATGATCCAGGAACTTGCTGACAAGAGTAAAGAAGTGGGATTAAAAATGAACTTTCAGAAGACAAAAGTGATGTTCAATGCTTTTACAAGAAATGAAGATTTATCGATTGATGGAGAAAAACTGGAGATAACAGATACGTATGTTTATCTTGGGCAGCAGATATCAAGTGAGGGTCACATTGATGAAGAAATTAATCGGCGTACAAAACTTGCCTGGAGAGCTTTTGGAAGAAACAGCATAATTTTCAAGAGCAATATGCCATTATGTCTTAAAAGAAAAGTGTTTGATCAATGCATCCTTCCAGTGCTTACGTATGGTGCAGAGACGTGGACCTTAACTAAAAGAGACATACAAAGGCTGCAGACAACTCAAAGAAGCATGGAGAGGTGCATGCTTGGTATAACCAGGAGAGATAAGAAGAGGAACTCGTGGATCCGAAAAATGACGAGAGTGGAAGACATCATGATCAGAGTTAAATCCCTGAAATGGCAATGGGCTGGACATACTGCCAGAAGGACAGACCATAGATGGACAGCCGAAATTTTAGATTGGATTCCAAGGGACAGGAAAAGACCCAGAAAAAGACCACATGGGAGATGGGTGGATGAAATTCGTAAATATGCAGGAGTGACATGGAGGAGACTGGCACAAGACAGACCGTTGTGGAGGAAACTTGGGGAGACCTTCGTCCAGCAGTGGATTGATAATGGTTGACAATGATGATGATGATGATGATAAAAAAAAGAAAAAAATACTTTGCTAGTGTTGTAATTTGAGACAATGAGCTATGATGATTGGAGATGATGAAAGGTCTTCTTGTCAGTGGAACAAGCAAAATCATCACAATAGAGTATTGTTACAATTAAGCACAAAAAGGAGAATTATTTTTGTGACTGACTGTGGGATCAATGTGCATGACTATTAATTTATATTGTCTATATTTCATATGTGGCTGAAAACTATCCAGTCCAACACAGAAATAAAAAAAAAAAAAAAAAAAAAGCTGATGTGTGTATGTGGGGGCTCAACAAATATTGTTGCACCTGGTGCCCTGAATGCTAAAGCTGGCCTGAGGTGCATATATACTTGTGTTCATGCATGTCAGTGCAGTAACTCTAGGACTTTAAGGAGCAGAATCTTGAAAATTTGGGTGTATTCAAAAAGTACTCTGAAGATGCACATCTAGATATTGTTTGCACATGGTGTCAGCCCTTTCCTATGCTGTAAAAGTACTATATCCATAATAAAGAGATCATTTCCTACTTTATGAGTTGTACAGCTTACAAGAATTTTTATCTACTAGTGATGGTATCATGGCTGCAATAATGATATTATTAGTCTCCAAATTTTACCTTAATTAACAAAAAATTAAAAAGTGTATTGAGGTGATGGGATAATGTTTGGGCTAAGGAAAATATCTGCATCATTTACTGTTCATGTACCATAGGAAATTATCTTTCACTTTATCAAAGGGCCTTCAAATTCAGATTAACTTTGCTCCATTTAATAATAATGATAATAATAATAATAATCCTCCATCAGAAATTGACAAGAAAACACCACCTCATTACAACTGAATATGTTCCCTACCACAGTTATGAGCCAACAATGCTCCTAGGGAACAACACCCACAAGATATACTGGGACAGATTGATCAGAACAGATAAGACCATACTCCACAATTGGCTTGACATTGTCCTGGTCGACAAGAAGTCAGCATATCTCATTGGCATATCCATGCACAACACATGCAACATCCCAAAACGTCTGTAAAAATCCAAAGGAACTCAGAAGAAAGGAAGATTAACTAAAGATTTAAGTGGAACTAGAATTTAAATAGATATATCTGGGTAAAGCCTTGAGTAAGTGATTTAACATCGAGAAGATGCATGGAGAGAGGCTGTCAAAGTATGATGACCTATGATATAAAGTCAAGGAAATGTGGCGTATGGAGAACGTCCCCACCGTCCCTATAGTAATATCAGCCACAGGAGTGGTACCTAAGACTATTCACAGCTCTATACAGACTCTAGACCTTCAACCTAACACCTACATGGAATGACAGAAAGCAGCTATCCTGAACACTTGTCAGATAGTAAGGAAGTTTCTGGACAACTGAGAGAAAGAAATACCACTTCCCAGACTTGGTACATCTTACCCATCCTGGAAGGAAGAGAAAAACATCTCCCCAGGAAGGGGTGGAATCATCTCTAAGTTTATAATAATAATAATAAAACAAACATAACAATCTCTGCCAATCGTCCAGACATAGCATTATATGGTAAAAGGCAAAAGGAAGGAGTCATTATCGACATATCGGTACCGTTGGACAGTGATATTCAGAATACCTATGCAACAAAAATCAATTAGTATGTGGAACTAGTTGCGGAGATTAAACAGATGTTGAAGCTGAAAACAGTTCACATATGTCCACTGATTATCTCTGCAACTGGTATAATTCCTCAGACTCAAGAATTATAACTCAGCTTGATGCTTTTTAGGTCTACAACACCTAAGGCCCAAATTCCAAGAAGCAGTAATTCTTGATACGTGCCACATCGTACAACAATTTTTAAACCATGAGTGACTATATCTTTACTTGACTTTATGTTCGTACTGATAAGTGGACCATGCTACAGATGTCATTGCTGTAGATAAGAAAATTAAATAAAATATAATAATAATAATAATAATAATAATAATAAAACTAAGTTTATTAACACACCTGGGTAACAGTTTGGCACAGTGTCATAACCATGTTATCATCCATACAGGTACCTTAACAACAGTACTGTTACTGTCATTTACTTCATTGAAGTGCTTTTGTATTCAATTTTTGCTTCAATTTATTAACAAAATGAGAAATTTACTAACACACCTGGATGTCGTTTCCATGTTATCCAGTATGCCGGTGTTGTAACCATAGTACAGAAATTATCATTCATCTCAGGAAGGGTCTTCAAATTCTGCCCCTCTCACTTTTTTGAACACTTAAGTGATAACTCACATGAGACCTCACAATTAATTTATCATGGATTTAGCCAGTTCTGCAAATATTAAACAGGATAAAAATGAGGATAACATTGAATTTTCCAGTGTGATGAACACATTTTTAATGGAAGTTCCAAACCAACTGCAGTGTACCATTGATTATCCTGGTGCAGATCATCCATGCATCATATCTACTTTATTGATTCATAAAATTGTGCACTGTAAATATCAAAGTGAATAAGTTCCTGTGAGACTCACGTGGATAATCAGTGCTCTCTTAGGATGATCAAATTTCCTTCAGTGCCTGGGACCCCCCCCCTCCTCTCTCAGTACTGGATGCTATCCATATAAGGTGAAAACTAATAAAACCTGCTTGATCATGGAGGAATAATTCTTCTAAATGTAGATGATGATTTATTGAGTTCAAGCATAGAAGAAGCAAGTGAAGTGCCTGAGATAACAGATTTTATTTAGAAGGTTCTGAAAGTGTAAACAAAGTCTAAATGAGTGGCTGATGAGTGATTCTCATGAACCTGGATTGCAATAATGTACGAATGACATAATCATTACTGCTGCTGCAAATCAACTCAAAGAAGAATTAACAAGCAAATCAACTACAACACATTAGTTCCTTATGTTGACATTTCACTGCAGTATGTGAATCAGTGATACATTTAATATAACTACCATAGCTCAGAAAAATTCAAATTAGGAAACAGTTTAGTAAGTCACAGAAACAAGTAAAAATTACAGATTATTTGATTGGATAATGAGGATTATTAGGATTTGTAAAACAATAAAATATAATATTTTGATTAAAAGTGTTTTCTGATTATCTCACCCCTCCATTAGCCCAAATAATCAAGATAATCATGCTCTCAATTATCCATGTATCCCCTCCCCTCCATTAGCTCAGATAATCAGGCCTTCAATTATTTCTGCATTTACTTCCCTTCATTAGCACAGATAATCAAGGTAATAATAATGCTTTCAATTATCCATGCATCATCTCTCCTTAATTTCCCCAGACATCAAGCATCAAGGTATTCATGCTTCTGAATTATCCATGTATTTCCTCTATTAGCCCAGATAATCACGATAATCATACTTATCAAGAGAATCATGCTTTCAATTATTGATGCACCTCCTCACTTAGTAGCCTAGATAATTGTGTGTTCCATATTCTGTATATCCTTTCCCCTCCAGTTACCTGGGTAATCAAGTTTACACTCAACACAGTTCTCAAGAGGTTTCATTTTTTAGTAGCATGTCTTTTAAAAAAGTAAGTGCTTATACACAGTTGAGTCACATATCCCTACTTTTAAGGTCAACAGCATGTAGCCAATGAAAGAAGGCACATGTCGTGAGCTAACTTGGAAGGTATATAAGGTGTGTTGTAGGCATTCTGAAAACATATCACTTGTTGCTATCATGGATAAAAGGAGGATTTATCAGATTTGCAAAAAGGGATGATTATCAGCTTTCGGGCCAAGGGTTGCAGTATTTCTGAAACAGAGCAGTTTTTGTGAACTGTTCGCATGCTGCTGTGGTTAAACTATTTTGATTGGAGAAATGGCACCATTGCAAATAAGCGATGTGGAAACTGCGGAGCACCACGTGTCATTGATGTGAGAGGTGAACGTCAGCTTCAAAGGTGTGTGAGGGCTGTCAACACCCTACAGTGGAGCAACTCACTAGCCGAATGAACCAGGGGGCTACCGGAAGTGTGTCTAAAATGACACACTTCTGGTGTGTTGTTTTAGATACACTTTCTCCGATGCGGATGGATTGTCACTGCACCTATGAAGGGCTCCGATGTAGACGGATGGTCACTGCACCTATGCTAACAAAGGTGCATCAGCAGAAATGGCTTTCATTTGCACGGCAGTATTGGAATTGTACCTGCGCTGATTGGCGAAGGATTGTCTTTTCCGATGAGTCATGCTTTCTGCTTCATCGAACGGATGAACGTTGGCATATAAGGCGAGAAACATCGGAGAACAAACACTCTTCCACCATTGCTGGAAGAACACAAGCTGGTGGGGGCAGCATTATGGTCTGGGAAATGTTTTCATGATATTCCCTGGATCCACTCATTCCTGTGGAAGGCACTATGGACCGAATTCGTTATGAATCCATCCTTGTAGACCATGTACACCCATACATGCTGATTGTCTTCCCTTGGGCGAATGGATCTACCAGCAGAATAATGCAACGTGTCACACAGCTAGAAATGTCTGAGAGTGGTTGGAAGAGCATGATGAAGACTTCAAAGTACTTCCCTGACCCCCTAATTCCCCAGACTTAAACCTAATTGAGCATCTGTGGGACCACCTCGATCACGTTGTTCACTCTATGGGTCCTCCAAAATGCACCCTCCGGCACCTGTCAGATGCACTGCAGTCAGTATGGCTCCACATACCTGTGAACACCTTCCAGCACCTTATCGAGTCACTCCCAGCCCATCTCACTGCTGTCCACGCTGCACACGGCGGTTACTCTGGATATTAGTTGGTGGTCACAATAATGTGACTCAACCGTGTAGTATCACTTTGTCCATCCATCTGTGGACACTATATCTCTGCAACTATTAGTCTGATATAAAAATTCTTTTTGAATTTGGTAGCCCGAAATGTGAGAACAATTATTTTTTTATACATTCCTATTTCGTTGCACAACTAAGCTGCTAGAAGGTGCAGATGCTATTAAATTCAAAATACATTTTATTCCATATTATTACATCTAAATATCCGATTGAGAATGCTCTCCTTTGACACTATTTGTGATGAAGACTATTTTGGGTAGAGCTTCATTTTAAGTAATGCACAGTCTTTGTATAAAAAGAGGTCATATAAAGGTAAATTTCAATTTTTCCGATATCTCTGCTTTTAAAAGTCTGATTTGTAAAACATTTTTGTGTCGGATAGATTTCCTGGTAGGAAATGTTCTGCATGTAATTTGTAATGTGGGATATGAAACTGTTTTGCCATTAGAGGGCATAAGAATATATCTCTGTTTCAAATGTATTTCTGAGGCATAATTATCCTACATACATTCATACATACATACATATCACTAAGCTGTTCTCTGAGATTCAGAGGTTAGCTCCACAAAGAAAATACAAACTACCAGATAATTTTTATCTGATTATTTACTTACTGTTACCATATCAAACTCCTCCATGTACAGCGATCTTGACATACAACTCGGGCTTCACTCACATCCATCACACGATGCACACAAGATCTATACTTCATACTCATAATCTTTTTCTCATGCAGACACTCCTGAATCTGATCCTTCCATGACTTCCTTGGCCTTCCTCTGCTTTTCCTTTCTGCCACTTGGGCTGAAATTTTTTTCTTAGTAAGCATCTCATCACTCATTCTTTCAACATGCCTAAATCACCGAAGCATATTAGTCTCTGCCTTGCTAACAACATTTTGCTTCACATTACACAACTCCAACACATCTTCATTCCTTACACGATCAGAACGTGTCTTGCCACAAACCCCCTGTAAGTAACACATTTCTCTAGCACACAAACGACTCCTGTGTTTCTTCTGTAGCACCCAGGTTTCACTGCCATACATTAGAGTAGGAACAATTACACTTTCATACACAGCCATTCGGGACTCCCTTGAGAACCCATCATTCCTGTGAAAGCCTCCCAAGGCAGCTATGACTTTCAATGAAGAATTCACTCTCCTACTAATTTCCCCATCCAATTTGTTCTCTCTGTCAAACATGCTTCCTAAATACACAAACTCATTTACCTGGTCAATCACGGGGCCATTCAGACTTATGCTACATTCAGTACTACCAGTTCCCCGCTCAAAAACCATAACTTTGGGTTTTCCCTTATTAATACTCAGTTTGAATTTAATTCAAACTTGGTACATTCAGGACAACATACTCTGCAACTCACTTTTGCTCTCTGCCAACAGGACAGTATCATTAGCATAAAGCAATCTGCACACATGCATATCACCAAGACATAAACCAGTAATATATATTTTGGCATCATGCATGCATGCATGCATCCATAAATACACTGCTGGCCACCCAAAATGCAACACCAAGACAGAAGCATCCAATTGGCCTGAAATTCGCAGCATGCGTTGCCCGCGAGAAGACGTGCAAACGTTTAGCATTGCAGGGCATATGCAAATCATGTGCGCCCAGCACGTCACCGAGAAGCACTATAAGAAGGATGCACAGAAGGCGGGGTGCAAGTAGTGGAAGTGTGTTGTGCTGCCGGACCTGTGCGTGGGAAGCTTCCTGATGCTTCGTCGCAGAATACAGCAGTCATTCCAGCACGTTTCAGAGTTCGACAGAGGATGAATAGTGGCTTATCGCGACAGCGGTTTATCCTGGTCGCTGATCAGCAACCGAGTGGCCCGGCAAGCACCACCCGCGGCTGCGCCTGATGAACTGTGGCAACGTGTGGAAGCAGCCTGAACCGACATACCCCAAGCCGACATTCAAAGCCTCTTTCGTTTAATGCCGCGGCGTATAGCGGCTGTTATTGCCATCCATGGGGGCCACACGAGCTATTGATGTCTGCGTGTTCTGCAAGTCGCACGGGCCTGTAAGCTCAATCGTTTCATCTTTGTATCTGCTGTTATGTGTCCAGTAAATCTAGCTTTGCTATCTTGTGTCCTTCTTGGTGTTGCATTTTGGGTGGCCAGCAGTGTATATTAAACAGCCAGGGTGACATTATACAACCTTGCCTGACTCCAGCACTGATGGAAAACCATTTTGATAAAACATCATTTACTCGCTCTACTACCAGCATTCATGGCTTTTACACTATTAAGTAGACTCCCAAGTAACACCATATTCATTCAATGCCTTCCACAGAAGTGTCCTATTTACTCGGTCATAAGCTTTCTCTGAATCTATGAAGGCAGCAAAAACTTTCTTACCAACAGCCAGATACTTTTCAATCATCATGGGTAATGCAAAAATTTGGTTAGTGCGTCCTTTACTAGGCATGAAACCACTCTGAACATCCCATACTTTCACTGATGTAAGACTTCATACTTTTTCAATAATGACCTTACCAAACACTTTCCCCAGCACACTCAGTAGGCTAATACCATGATAGTTCTTGCAGTCAGTCTGATCACCTTTTCCTTTATACAAGGGAACAATGATAGCATCCTTCCAATCCCGAGGGACCATTCCTAGCTCCCAGCACAACTGGCAAATTTCAGTTAACCAGTCAATTACAGACTCACCACCATATTTCAACATCTTAGCAGTTATGCCATCAACTCCTGGAGCCTTACCATTCTAAAGAGATTTTAGAGCTTTACACACCTCTTCTCTTGAGATCCCTCCTCTGCTTCCCTCCTTCACTGTGACATCATCTACTTCTGTCTAAGAATCACCTCTGCTTTCTTCATCTAATAACTCACAGAAGTATTCACCCCATCTTTCACTTAACTCACTGGGCTCCCATATCATTTCTCCAACCCTATTCTTCAAGCAACTTATAACTTTATTTCCCTTATTTTTCCTGAGTCTCACGAACTTCCAGAAAGTCTTTCAAATTTTCCAAAACGCCAATTCATGCTTTTCCACCTTCTCCTTCCTATCTTTCGCCTTACTCTGGCGAACCAGCTTAGCTGCTTCAGGCTTCTTACAGCGGTATTCATCCACAGAAACTCTACCTTGCAACATCCCCAAATAGGCATCCTTCTTTCTCTTTACTGCCTCTTTAATCTCACTATACCACCAACCATCACCTCTATTGTTACCCACTCTTGTGGTACCACAAACCTCCTCAGCAGAAATAACAACACAGTTCTTAAAACATTCCCACTTCTTTTCTACATTCCTCTCACATGACTTCAGCTCCTTCAGTCGTTTTCTAAGTAAGTTAGCATAATGCTGATGATTCTCAGGATGCCTTTCAATCTTTATTCTTTCCACCCTAGGGCTCTTCCTATTCCTTTTCCTCCAACCAACATTCAGTTTCACTCGCGACACTACAAAGTAATGATCAGAGCCAATATCTGCACTCATCACATGAGTGTCAACAACTAAGTGTTTCAGATGCTGATCATAAACAACAAAATCTGTAACACTCTTTTGACCAAGAGTACGACTTTTCCCAAGTATATGTGTGGCTTGTGGTTGAAAAACGTATTAGATACACACAAACCATTCTCAATGCAAAGTTCAATTAACCGTTCACCATTATCATTCACACAAGGATCATTAAACTTACCCAGA
Source organism: Macrothele yani (assembly GCA_039090855.1). Taxonomy (NCBI): domain Eukaryota; kingdom Metazoa; phylum Arthropoda; class Arachnida; order Araneae; family Macrothelidae; genus Macrothele; species Macrothele yani. Next base: position 195,283,376 of record CM076990.1, read on the forward strand.
ACATTGTCAGAAATTGCATTCTTCACACCTACTCAAGCATTGAAATCCCCTGCTATAACTTTCTCTTTAGCACCAAACTGGCTCAAAACAGCTTTCAGCTCATTCCAGAAATCCTCCTTCCTATCAGAAGGTTCTGAGTCTCTACAACAATTACTATTCTCTTAAGTTTCACTTTCAGACATATCCAAAAAATTCTCTCACTAATGCAGCTGTAATGGATCAAATTGTTCATCTTTTCACTTAAAATCACACCTACACCTGCTTGTCCATTAACATTATCCAATACTCCAGACCACACACTCACTGTGCCATTCACATCTTCTACCCCAATTTCCTTCTTTTTGGTTTCACTTACACACAGCACATCCAATTTATACTTATTCATTTCTTCAATCATCTTATTCATCTTGCCATTTATACCTCTAGTATTCCATACACCAATCTTACACTCACTCAACCGTGATCTCTTTCTCATGCGCCTTTTAGAATTTCCAGGTCTATTCCGTAGTTAACCATTTTTCTCAAGTGTGGTAGGTCCACCGTATCGCACACTTGAGTCATTTTTTTTTCATTTCCTTGTGTCTTTTTAATCCGGTAAGTACATCAGTGTGGGGGATAGCCCACAGCTGATGGTTCAAGTTGGTCATTCAACCTAAGGATTCTGGAACAAAACCCAGTAAGTTGGGGTCTTTTATCCTGCTGGGGCATAAATGTCAAAACTTTTCTCTGCTTCCAAAAGACCTTTGAAAAATTCTTTATCCTTAGCATAGCTTTTAATATGAAGAATTTTTTTTTTTTTTTTGCATATTTTCTGCTTTTCCATTATTCAAAAAATTTCTACCAGTGTCATCAGCATATATTTCTGCTTGAAAAGTATTTATCCAGTTCTAAAAGTATCTTAAGAATTTTTCTTTTTGGTAGGATGCTCTTCATTATAAAGAGTATTTTGCATTCATTTTCTTCTAAGTAGCGTGCAGCTTTGTCGCTAGGGAACGTAAAATTATATCATGTTTCCCACTATATTTCTTCTTCTACTTGTTCAGTTCAAAAATCCCTTTTTATCTATAATCTCTTCTGCACTCTTTTGGTGTGCAGTTTGTTCATTTTCATGACGCACTTTTCAGCCACTAGTGCGATTAAGTAGCTGTTTCTATTTGTGGATATTTTATTGATTGTGTAGGAATCCGGTTCATTTTATTTTTTTAATTGGTTCAGTTGACTATGAATAACCCCCACTCATACTGTGTATTTTAAATTATGTGCAGTTTTTCCTTAGGTGGTGTAAGTGTAATATCCTTTTTTTTTTTTTTTTTTTTTTTTTTGCTGAATTTTTAGATTTTTTAAAAATCTGCTTTGAAATGGTTTTTTTTTTCCATGCCAGAAAGGATTTAAAAGACATGCTGATTACATCCTAAAATTCAGTGTCATCTTTCTTGTTAAACTTTATAATCAATAAGACTGTATAAAAATGATTTAATGCTACATAACAGCAAATGTTTTTATAAGAAAACCTAGGAAATTCATCAAAAATATTGGTTATGGATGCATAAAAAAATACAAAAATATTTTTTTGAAATAGGACTGTTGAAAGCACAAAATAACAGATTGAAATATATTGTTACACCAGCTAGAAGGCAGCGTATCTTGAAATTAATACTCGGGGGTAATGTTGATTGTGGTTAGAACTAGCCAGTTCTAACAGTGATGCAGAAAAGATTTTTCTAGTATGATTTGTTGAAAATGAGGCATTCTCAAACAAAAAATCGAAATTTAGCAATCAAATGGTGAAAATGGTGCATCGAAAAAACTGCAGAGGTATAGTGAAAAGTGGTCATAGCTGTGGAAATCGTATGCAACAAGAATTTTCCAAATTGGACATATCAGCAGAGCTAGGTGATATAACCAAAAATGGAGATATAGCTGGATTTGGAATCAAAGCTCATATCAGCTGTTGGAAAAATTGTATTTTTCATTAAAAACAAAAAGGGGAAAAATGACTAAGTAAAAGAAAAGGTTTCAAATGCATGGAATTTCCCCCCCCCCCATAACTAGAGGTATCAGATGCAAATATAATTTTTAAAACATAGCATGTGCTATATTGCCTAATGCAAATACACTTTTACGTCATCTCGCAGAAATGCATGTTTGCTCCACCTACCGGCATGCGGTTCAGCATCTTTTCCTTATCCCAAAATTCCCAAACCGAAAACCTTCGAGAGCTGACATGACATCACAAATGAAAAATTGCAGGATGCTTCGGGAAGATTTCCAGGCGTTAGGAAAGTCTGAGCGACAGTTACAACACGTGACCTCAGCTACCCAGGGTAGGGTTCTGAGGGTCTGTTCTATTGTAGCGATGAGAAAATCCATTCAACACACTAAAGCAATCCATTTCCACTAATTCGTTCGTTGACATTTCCTGTGAACTATTTCGGCAAGGAATGACTCGCGAATCGATTCTGAGTCGTATTCGTTTTGTCGTTCGTTGAATCCGGTAAAAGATTTTTGCAGAGAATTACTGTTGCGAATAGGTTCACTGTCGGACCCGTTCGTGCAGCTCGTTGACTCTTCCAGTTTAAATAACAATTTTTGCATAAATTTATTTTTAAATCTTGCAGAATCCCCCCTTCCCCCACTAGTTTTAGATAAGTTGGATTCAAAACGTTCATGAAATTCATTGTGTTTTCAGTTTTTTATACTTGTGAGACAGGTTACGTTTTCTGACCGAAACATGAACCTCACCGAGTCAGCTTGGATGTCTGTCACATTTGATGTCTAGTGATAAGTTATTCTGACAGATTAATTATTTGAGAGAATGGACTGTTTTGCAGAATCGGTTATTTCATTGAACAATCGTTGGCAAACGACTCAGTTTGCTGATTCGTTCTCGCACGAATCGTTCGCGAACGGTGAAAATCTTCCAAATACGTGGAGACAATGTAAATCGACAAAGTAATCGCTCTTTCCATGTTTTTCTTTAATTAACACACATCAACCGAAAAATTGTATTTTGACACCGCTGGGATCGAACCCCAGATCTTTCGATAACTAGCCGAGTGCATTCGCCTTACGCTACGGTGGCCAAAACAGTCCACGGCGCTAGTTGCTGAGCCCATCCCTACGGATTTGCGAAGTCAGATGGTGACAGATAAACACACATAACGCCATGGATGGTTGGCACTGTAGCGTAAGGCGAACGCACTCGGTTAGTTATCGAGAGATCTGGGGTTCGATCCTAGCAGTGTCGAAATACAATGTTTCGGTTGCTGTGTGTTAATTAAAGAAAAACGTCGAAAGAGCGATGACTTTGTCTATTTACGTTCGCGAACGACTTTAATTTCTTGAGATATAAAATTAGTGTTGGATTTAGTGTTTAGATTTGGTTCCATACCCAGTCTATGTCATTATTTATATAGGTATACCGTATGAAAATACTGCAAAGCCCCAAAAAATCCGAAATCGTAGACACTTTCGGTCCCAAGCATTTTGGATAAGAGATGCTGAACCTGTACTTTTGGACAAAGTTTTAACTATCGAAGGCAGAAAGAATTGTTCTGACCTTTCTTTTAGGTCCACCTAGTGGGGAAACTGTGCATTACTGAAATTCGAAAACGCAGGAACCATCGTTCCCGTCGTTTAGTCTTGTCGAAAGCAAAAAGAAGTTTTGTATTCCAGGAATCAGATGCTCAGAAATCATGACTTTAACGAACGGACCTAATTGATATTAAAAACACGTTTTTTTTTTTTTTTTTTTCAAAAGATGTGTGAAAAATTGGCACGAACAGATAGCTTACTATCGTTGTAAAAGAAGTAAAAAAGAAGAGGGGGGGTCAAATTTTTTATTCTACGTTTAGTGCCAAGTAATCACGTAGTTCAGTATGAATAATTGAACAGAACAGCACCGCAAAGTATGCCCGCGCTTAAGCCGCCTTTCCAAATGACGCCGCAGGTAGTTCTCAGTATTTCAGTAGTGAGGGTAATTTTGTTTTCTCCCATTTCTCATTCTTGATGTCCTCAAAAAGTTACGGCGTTCAGGGAGTGGTCAAATATTTGACCTACACCAGGCAGGTATGATGAGTAGGCGGTGAGTTCCGGCGGAATTCCCGTGCTTCTACTCTGAAGATTTTTTTTTCCCTGTGCAAGAAATTCAGAGGAAAAATAAAGTAATAAAATTAAAAAAAAAGGGTGACGGAAGGGGGGCTTTGTAGTTTTGTAAAGGGGGGGGGGGGGGGGCTTTACTACTGTATATAGTGCACGAATAAAAAATATTTCCATAATTCCTCTTATCTCTGTAACATCTGCGGTTTTCACCTTCAATAAAACTCTCTTGAGCGAAGCTAAAGAAAAAAGAAGAAACCTGTTTCGTTTCGCGAGATGTGACGTTGAACCTACATTCGTTACGAAGCTTGACCCTCCTCCTCCTTTGCCAGCAGAAAGTATTCTTAGCTTGACGGCTGCCATGTGACTCAACACACCGTCTGGCAACAACTCCGAGCGGATATCGCCAGCTTTTCTTTGATTTTCTTCCGTTCCAAGTGTTTGTGTCGAATGAAGGTTCCGGCCATCCGAAGATACATCTGCAGATTTTAGTTTATTTTTTGCCATTGTCTGGGCAGTTGTCATTGCTCCTGTTCATCTGGCTATAATTTCGGAATTCTAAAAATCGCCTTTCGAGATTGGTTTCGTCAACAATGCAGAGAAAATCATCCGATCTGCAGTTAGTTGTGCAAGAATATCTGGATGTAGATTGGACTTCTGTCAAATGTTACTTACGACGGTAAGACACGTGAAATTTTACTTATTTGTTGTCGTTTCCACCGTAGTGAAGCTTTTGTTTTGTTCCGTTTTGGCACCTAGTGTGTTACGTTCTGTATCTTCGGAGAGGAACGGATGCCCATTTCTTTGTTTAGCTGGGATGTCAATAAAAAGCACTGACATGCGTGTAAGAAATGATTGAAAATATGAAGTAAAAGAGAAACAGAAAACATATTAGTGAAATTAATAAAGCTTTATAATTAGAGCAAGTGAAAGAACTTTTGAACAATGCGATGATGCAGGATTGTGGCCCACAAAGGATTCGTTAATAGAGGTTGGCCCAAAATCTTGAAAATGCAAATAAGAATGCACCAGAGAAAACATCTTCCAAAATATTGGGAATTGATTAACATATCTTTGCCATATTAAAGTGGGTTTCCAGTTATTCATAAAATATATGTTTAAAAACATATAGAAATATATTTTAAAATAAGCAGTCATATAGAAATATATTTTTATAATAAGCAGCCAATAACAAAGAACCAAAGACCAAGTGATACCTCACGGGGAGAGCATGGGCCCCTGGGCCACCCACATTGAGTGCGCCACTGATGCAGGAACTAAAATAACATAAATAAGTGAAAAATGTAGGAAATGTCAAAAATGCGAACAAAATGCAGGAAATGTCAAAAATGCGAACAAAATGCATTAAAATGTAGCTCTGAAAATGACTCCGCTAAGTTTTTTTTTTTTTTTGTAAGTATACGATTTCGTTTAAAGTGGGAAGAATTAATTAATATCTTTGGAAATGTATCATGAAAATTAATGAGCGACTGCTTATAGCCCATTGAATTGCTCACGGTGGTCGTTAAACCTCCGAGCAAAAACAAAAATTAATGAATTAATATCTTCGGAAATGTGTCGTGAAAATTAATGAATCAATATCTTCGTATATGCATTGGCTTCCGTGCAAGCAGATTTTTTTTTTTATTATTTTTCTGCGGAGGAGCGCTTTATTTAACGCTTACGATGTAGTCATCGGTACAGTAACTTGAAAATTGCATCACCGGGAAACAGTAATCGAACTCGTATCTCGCAATTCTCGTTTGAGCATGCTACCGTTACGCCGCCCTAGACAACGAGTCTCTCCAAGCAATGAAATCGGGATATGCGAGTCCGATTCCTGCCACTGAGCGATATAATTTTCAATTTCTGTAGTGATGGTTACATGGCAAACTGAAATACGAGGCTTCCGGAAAAAAACAAAAAAATCCCTCATTAATGAAAGAACAAAAATGTTTGCTGAATGTTTCCACTAGGATTCTTATTTGTGTAGCAGGCAGCTAGAATATTTTTTATTTTTTTTTATTTTTATTTGGGTTTACTGGAAGTTTGTGGAGAACAGGCTTGTGAAGTAACACATTTTCCTCGCTTTATATGAAAGCTGTTGAATTATAACACTTAATTCAAAATAATGCCGTTTAATTGATTTTAACATAATTTACGTTAAGAATTAATTTAATGATTTTCCATCGATGTATTTCATGGACACCATTAGCATTCCGGAAAACTTCCTCCTAACATGTGTGGTCTTCCGGTGACTATAGTGTTTGTGTTTGGAAATCTTTTGCATTCACACAATGTTTTCACACGCCGTATTTTCATCGTCAGTATTTCCTCTCTATTTCCCGCCCCACTCATTCCCTCAAGATGAGGACGCGAGCGCGTGCGTCTCTGTGAACGTGAGCGATTATCAATCTTCGTACCATTGCATTGTTTATATTGTGTATGACTAGATGTGTGAATCAGAAAGTTGTCAGAATAACTGTTTTAGTTCTGAAAAATTATGATTGCTCATATATATCATCATCATCATTGTCAACCATTATTAATCTACAGCTGGACGGTCTCCCAAAGTTTCTTCCACAACGGTCTGTCTTGTGCCAGTCTTTTGCATGTTACTCCCGCGTACTTTCGAATTTCATCCACCCATCTCCTATGTGGTCTTCTTCTGGTTCTTTTCCTGTCCCTTGGTATCCAGTCTAGAATTTCAGCTATCCACCTATGGTCTGTCCTTCTGGCAATATGTCCAGCCCATTGCCATTTCAGGGATTTTACTCTGATCATGATGTCTTCCACTCTTGTCATTTTTCTGATCCACGAGTTCCTCTTCTTATCTCTCCTGGTTACACCAAGTATGCACCTCTCCATTCTTCTTTGAGTTGTCTGCAGCCTTTGTATGCCTCGTTTACGTAGTTAAGGCCCACGTCTCTGCACTATACGTAAGCACTGGAAGGATGCATTGATCAAACACTTTTCTTTTAAGACATAATGGCATTTGCTCTTGAAAATTATATTGTTTCTTCCAAAAGCTCTCCAGGCAAGTTTTATACACCGATTAATTTCTTCATCAATGTGATCCTCACTTGATATCTGCTGTCTAAGATAAATGTAGCTATCTGTTATCTCCAGCTTTTACCCATCAATCGACAAATCTTCATTTCTTGTAAAAACATTGTACATCGCTTTTGTCTTCTGAAAGTTCATTTTTAATCCCACTTCTTTACTCTTGTCAGCAAGTTCCCGGATATTCGGGGGCGGGGTAGTGGTTGCTTTCCTCTTCCATGGGCATCGTGCGAAGCTATTGGCACCTTAAATTTGTGTTGAATTCGTAATTTATCGAACACTTTTGTGTACCATGCAGGTCTTTTAAAAACGATACGTGCTTGTAATATCACTTTTTATGTTTGTCTGTTCACCCGCTTTCTAAGCTTAGAAAAATATTCTCAAAAATGTCTCTTTTCGCCTGATAGCGCGCACGAGGAATAACTCACCACGTTCGAATTTTTGTGATATACTGTTTTTCCGCTGTGTAGCGTAAAACATATTATTTTTATAGTTGGTGCGCAGAAAAGTCAGATTAGAAAAAATTCTTTTGGTATTCGACTTCTGGAACTATGAACAAACTTACACATGCAGTTGAGCATAATAAAATTTATGATATTCGATACGCAGAGGAAAAAAAAAAAATAACCATGGAAAAGAAAATCCGCAAAAACTGTAATAAAAACATACCCATGCGGAGGTTTCTTATGCCAGAACAGAGAAAGTTACTAGATTACTGATCAGCAGAAGACAATACTTCTGCGACACAAATTTAAATTCTCATTCGAGGGAGGCGAAGTTTGATAATTATATTGAAGATGATGGCATGTGATGAAATCAAAATATGTACATGCAACTTTCTGCCGCCCCGGTGGCGCAGTGGTCTAAGGCGCTGGCCTATGATCATTCGTCCGTAAGGGGTCCGGGTTCGAATCCCGGTGAGGCATGGATGTTGTGTTTGTCTTACGGCACTGGCTCTCTCCCTTCCCTGGAACCAGTGACCCTAAATTAGGGACGGGCGACTGCTTATAGCCCATTGAGTTGCTCACGGTGGTCGTTAAACCTCCAATCAAAAAAAAAAAAAAAAAAAAATGCAACTTTCTGTTCTTATTTTTAGCGTATAGTTTCTAATTTATTGTATTATTTAGAGTTTCCTACATGCATGAAGAAAATTATGTGGAGTTACTGAGCATTTACCATTATAGATTTACCGCTTTTAAAAGACGCTAAGATGTCCGGTGAAATAGCGAATTTCTTGTAATAACATCGTAAAAAGAAAGAATGATTAGTATAATGTGTGCTCTTCGTGATTATGATTTATATTAATGCGACCACAATAATACTTAAAACGACTTTTATCCACCATTCTACTTGTATTTTAAAGGTAAGAAAAATACTAGCCACTGAATGGTTTCGTTATAATAGGGGGAGGGGGTAAAGCCAGCGGTTTCAATTTCTTCGCTAGCTCCTATACAGTGTCCATGGTAATCCCATCTTCCTCTTGAGTTGTTCCTCATTTCATACTCTTAATTGCATAGGCAACTTCTGATGAGAGAACTGGAGGCGCTTTAGAGCTTCTATATTTATTTTTTGTCTGTAATTTTATTTGCATTCGATTTTATATCTGATCTGTTCTCCTAAAATGCTTTTTGACTTGTGAAATGAGCTGTGAAGAAGTGACGATTGTTTGCGTTCTTTCAAATTGCGAAAAGCGCTGAAGCTTCCCGTAATTACAGACAAGTTTGTAAAATCATGCAATGCATGGATTATAATACGCTTTCCAACATACCAGAAATCATTACTCAAGTTATGAGAATGATGGCTGTGGAATAAATCTCGGTCTGTGCCCTGATCTTTGATCCCATTTCGATGATATTCAACAGAACCGGTTCGGTATACGTCCGAAATAACATGATAAAGTTCTGTTGCAATCGAAGCATTTTTACGTAAGTTATGATGCATAAGGGCTATGGAATAGATCCCGCTCCTGTGTCCTAACCCTTGACCCCATTTCGCCCATTTTCAATAGGATTCGTCTTCAGGCAGGCCCCTACAACATACTAACATTTCATCCAAATCGAAGCATTTTTACGTAAGTTATGACGCATAATGGTGATGGAAGTGATTCCGCTCCCATGTCCTGACCTTTGACCCCATTTCTCCCATTTTCAATAGGGTTTGTCTCCAGGTGGTCCCCTACCACATACTAAAATTTCATCGAAATCGAACCTTTTTTACGTTAGTTATGACGCATAATAGCAGTGGAATGGATCCCGCTCCTATGTACTGACCTTTGACCCCATTCACCCAGTTTCGTTCACTTTAAATAGGGTTCCTTCCCAGGTGAACCCCTACCAGATACTAAAATTTCATCGAAATCGAACCATTGGTACGCGAGTTATCGTGCGGACGGACATACGCACACAACGCGTGACGTAATGAGGCAGATGGGAATCGCGACCATCGGCTCGCAAGAGTGTGACGTCATGAAACTTTAATAGGATCCACACACAACGCGTGACGTAATGAGACAGATTGCGTGACCGCGCGCCAACATCTCAATCGCGAGCTTGTGACGTCATAAGATTTCTAAGCATGTGTAACATTATGGAACGACGCCATGACACTAAAAACGTGGTAATTCGGGGTGGTTATTTAACCCACTAAACGAAGTTTCCTATAGTCGAGATCAAGCTAAATCGATTTCTAGTACCAGAAAACGGTAGGTTAACGACTTTCATCAAAATAAAATGTACATACATACATACATACATACATACATACATACATACATACATACATACATACAAGAATTGCTACTTTAAGGTGGACGTCAAGTAATTTTGCTTCCTATACTTCCAATGGAAAAACTTCTGTACACATTTTCTTCACAATTAATGCATTCCCAATGATGAAAATTTGAACATCGATTAAAATAGCTTCATTTCATAACTTCGAATACTTAATATTTTCTAAAACATAACCGTAATTATGCAATCCAACATTTATTTGTCCACTGACGTCATCAAAGTACAGGTCGCGCCATCTTTTCTCTGGTTTCAACACCACTAAAGGAAACGTTATTGTTTTTTAATATAATTATGCTTATGTTTTAGAAAATGTTAAGTATTCCAAGTTATAGTATGAAGTTATTTTAATCGATGTTAAAATTTCCATCCTTGGGAACACGCTAATTGTGAAGGAAATGTGTACAAAAGTTTTTCCATTGGAAATATAGGAAGCAAATTACTTGACGTCCACCTTAATAGTGTGGGATAAGGGAGATGGAATGAATCCCGATCCTATGTCCTGACCTTTGACCCCATTTGTCCCATTTTCAATAGGGTTCCTCTCTAGGTGGTCCCCTACCACATACTAAAATTTCATCGAAATCGAACCATTTTTACGCACGCTATGACGCATAAGGGCAATTGAATTGATCCCGCTCTTATGTCGTGACCTTTGACCCCACTTCACCCATTTTCAATAGGGTTCGTCCCCAGGTGGTCCCCTACCACATACTATAATTTCATCGAAATCGAACCATTTTTACGTGAGTTATCGTGCCGACAGACGGACGGACGGAAAAAGCTGGAGCATATACGCTTCTTCAACCTACGGTTGGAAAGCTTAAAAAACGAAGCTGTCAAACTTCGCGTCTTTGACTCACGTAGCTGAAATTCGAAAAAAAAAAAAAAATTCTGCAAATAAATATTAAGAAGTTATTTATACTGTATATTAAAATTTATGTAATTAAAAAACACTCCCGCCTAATAAAAAAGTAAAATTCACCAGAAAATGTACTTACCACAATCTCCAAAAAATCATTGAAAAGTTCAATATACAGTATAGGTAAGGCTTGCTCTATGTTTCATTTGTAAGATTTTTTTTTCACAAATTAGACAGTTACAAAAGGATATCTTATTTGCGTAAAGAATTATTTACAACTTAAGATGCAACTGGGGGCTCTCATACATCGGAGAAAGAAGTCTTCAAATGACTCATGTGGAGAAGCATAAAGTAGTAATAAAAAACTGTGTCTAATTGAACCGGATTATTGGCTGACAGGCATTTAAAAGCCACATTAATTGACAGACAAAAGAGAGAGTAGCTACAAAATGTATTAGTATGATTTTAAGTTATTGAACCTCAATAAGAGATTGCAAAAGTCAGTTAAAAGGAGAACTTGACATTGAAGGGGTGAGGCTGGGTAGAATTCGGTCATCAAGAATCGTGCTTATTGTTACCGAAAGAACAATATGATCCCCAATGGTTAACTCTAACCGTAACGGAGACAGCAAATTGTGGTACTGAAAAGCTGATGAATAAGTCGCGTTCGGAAATTTGCAAATCAAAATAAAAAACTGCGTTCCAGTGGAAAACCCATGCAAACTATACAATGCTGTCATATATACGTATTGTCGAGGTGAAACGTAACAGTATGTCTAATTACTGGGATGAATTTAACGGAAACCGGAAGCAAAAAGAGTTTCGAGATGTACAGGGTGTCCCATAAAGGTGTGACCAATTTATAAAATAATCATAACAGTTTTAATATAAACGATCTCAACACACAACTTATATTAATTGACAGAACATATCATGAAGTTTTATAGACATTCGACATAGGCACTATTTGTCACTCGAACAATGTCTAAACGGTATTCCAGTTCCAACCTTGTTCGTTCGAAAATGTTCGTATTAACTTTCTGCAGTGCGTGTGTAATCCACCTCACTAGGTCAGCATTGTCTGCAACAGGGATGAAAAAAAAAGTCACAGGGTGTTTAAGTCCGGCGAACGTGAAGGCCATGCGGACCACCACGCCCAGTCCATCGATTGGGAAATTTGGTACTCATAGACTTCCTCACAATCAAGGCTCAATGAGGTGGCACCCCATCTTGTTGGAAAATGACAGGAGTTGCAAGTTCATCCAACTGGGGATACACAAACTGCTAAGTCATGTCCAGGTAATTATCAGCTCTCACGGTCGCTTCCTGAAAGAAGAAGGGTCCAGTAGCATGGTCGACCATTATATTATGCCACACGAAACATTCACTTTTGGGCTAGCATGTTCATGTTCCATTGTGCAATGCGAGTGTTCAGTTCCACAAATTCTCACATTCTGTTTGTTAACTTTTCCGGAAATATGGGAAGTGCACTCATCCGAAAAACAGATTTGTCTCAGGAAAGATTCAGCACTTGCAACGTTCTCCAACATCTCTCAGCAAACTGTTTACGTTTCACATGATCATCTGGGGTTATGTGATGGGTTATCTGCAGTTTATACGGGGGCATTTCCAATCTCTGACGTAACACCCTGTGCACTGACGACTTGGGGATGGCCAGCTGTCGTGCTGCTTGACTTTCGAGGACTACGAGTGAATGTCTCACAGCCTCCTCCCTTTCTGGTACCAGCGATGGTCGTCCAGGGCTTTTCTTTGTAAGGACGCTACCAGTTTCCTTGAATGACTTGTGCCACTTTCTGATGCTGTTACGTGTGTTAACGGTTTGCTCCCGTATTTTGTTCTAAAATTCCACTGAACTTGCGTTTCTGATCGGATTTCAATAAACCACTCCACAATCTGTGCTTTCGTCGCAGGATCCATTGGGTGCACTTTTAGAAAACTTTAGGGTATTAATTACCACCTGCAACAAACAGAATGCTGATATTAGTTTTGTATCCAAGGTTATCATTTGAAATTGTTTACACCTTTTTGGGACACCCTGTAATTTCCGTAATATCTATGGTAGAGTTAGATTGTAAAGGAAAAATTATGTTGAGAAAAAAGTTGAAGTAAACTGAATTGTGCCAATAAAAGTCTTTGTTGGTTTTGCGCACCATTGAGGAAAGTGTAGTTTGATTTTCTTAGATGAATAAGTTTTAAATTAACGTGCAGAAATGAACAAGTACGTTTTCAAAAACATCAATTTGAGAAAATTGGACTTCCGCTCACCCTTTTGAAGTACGTTTTTAGTAAACAAAACAAAACAACAACAACAAGAAAAAAGTACACGCTTGTGTTATCACCATGTCTCTGCTCTTACTAGTCCGATAGCTAAAAAATTCTGTTTTGTACTGAACTGTGTGAGAATGGTGCACCTTGCTTTTTATTCATTTCCGATGCATAACTTTGCCGCTAGAAGCGTAAATAAAGGTGCTATCGAATTCTTTCTTTTTCTTTTTTTTTTGTTTCGGGGTTGACTAACCACAGTGAGCAACTCAATGGACCTTATTCATGTGACGTCAAAAGTTGATTTCTGCTGATCAACATGGCTGCAATTCAGTGTTATCGCTATTACACTGGCGTGCAAAAATTAAGGACGAGACGGTTTTTCGAACGTAACGTCGTGCTGAAGTGCTCCACATCGACTCAAATCATACCATAAGATCCCCAAGATGTAAGAATATGGGACAAGTGAGCAAAACCGTCCAAACAAGGAATCCAAAGGATACAAAAGCACTTTATTGAAATGGTAGCTTCGCACAACTGGACAGAAGACAGAAACGTTCATGTGACAGGCGGCTGCCAAGAAAAATCCAGTCTTTAGTAGGGGATATGATCACCCCTGACTGCGTTACAGGATTTACAACATCTGTCCATGTTGAGGACGAGGTTGTCAAGGAGCTGTTGAGGCATCGCGGCCCATTCTTCTTGTAGCGCCAATCGCAGCTGCGGAATCGTTGCTGGCGGCTGGTGACGTGCTGCGAAGCGTCTCCCGAGAAGGTCCCACACGTGTTCGATTGAATTTAGGCCCGGAGACCTTGAGGGCCAATCCATGCGTTGAATATCTTCACTCTCCAACAGCTCTGCGACAGCCACTGTACGATGAGGTGTAGCGTTGTCGTCCATGAAGAGGAACTCAGGACCCACAGCACCTCTAAACAGACGCACATGAGGCAGGAGAACCTCGGTACAATAGCGGACACCAGTGACTGAACCTCCTTGGAAGATGTGGAGGTCAGTACAGCTACCAAGCATGATACCGCCACAAGCGAGAACTCCGCCACCTCCAAACCGGTCCCTTTCTATGATGTTGGAGGTGTGATTGCGTGTTCCCTGCTCTCTCCAGATGTGTATACGTCCAGAATCGCTTGTCAGACTAAATCGGCTCTCATCCGCAAAGAGAACTCGACCCCATTGCTGATGTGTCTAGTTCTTGTGTTCCTGGCACCACAGAAACCGCCGTCTCCGATGAGCAGGCGTTAATGGCACACACCGTACTGGTCATCGTGCAAATTGACCACCTTTGTGCAGCCTCCTGGCCACGGTAAAATGTGATAACGGACGTCCAGTTGTCTGTTGTATGTGCCTTGCGATTTCTCCCGCTGTCTGCCATCTGTCTCTTCTCGCCTGTAGGACAATATATCGGTTGTCCGCCGCCGTGGTTGCTCGTGGACGACCACTGCTAAACTCTCGGACAGCTGTTCCTGTCGTTTGAAATGCTCTCCAAGCTCGTGAAACGATGCTGTGAGCGATCCCGAACTCCTCGGCCACACTAGTCACACTTTGACCTTCTTCCAACTTCCCAATGACGCGACCTCGGGTAAAGTCATCCAGATGTCGTCTACTGGATTGCCTTTTGGCCATATCACACGGTGGCAGCAACTCGACGTCGTTCAAACCGATGTACACCGTGCAATAGCTTTCAATGAATTGCTGAGCGGTATTACAGAAAGTATTTGTCACTTTCTTGTTGGACTTCCGTCCACAGTGAGTAGAGTTTAGGTCCCGGCCACCTACCGCGAGATCGCCTTTTGGGCAGGACACAGAAACGGAAGGAATGAGAGCAAGTCTAGCGACTTTGACAGAACAGTTTTGTAGTGAGATTAGAGTACAGTAGATAGCGCCACCGTACAAGTACGATGTTGCACACAGAGGGGTGAGAGAATTTCAGGGGGACTTAGGAAAGGATACCCATTTAATCAGTGGGTCCAGCCTTGGGGCCGTCACTTAACGTGCTCGTCCGATGCACGGCGGATATTCAGAGATTGTTAGTAGAATTGCTGAGCGTACACCGCCCGTGTGCTTTATACCCTTCCGACCCCCCTGACCCCCCACGTCATGCTGCATATATGGGCATGCCCTACCGTACCGGACCCTATATCTCCTGAGTGGTCTTTCGGTCCGTTCTGCCTGCTCGTTCCGGTGTTATGCTAATTTCTCCTCTTCGTCCTCAATTTTTGCACACCAGTGTATTAATAAAGAAATGCCGGGCTTGGTAGCGAGTTGGACACACTACTTTCTTACTAGGATACACTTCACTTTGTAAAATATTTTTCCTGATGCACATTTCTGCTACTAGTGGGTGCAAGTAGTTATTTCTACTTACGGATGTTTTTCAGATTCTAGAAATTCGGTTAATTTTTTTTTTTTATCAGCAGGTTCCATGTAGTACGAAGAACATTGCACACATTTTGTATTTTAAATGATGTTTAGTTTTTGTATCAGGGGACATAAATGCATTCTCTTTTTCGCAGTTTTTTTTTTTTTTTATCCCGTTCTTCTAAAATCTACTTTGAAAGAATTCTTTTCCTGTTAGAAAACATTCAAAAGGCGTGCTCATTACACCCGAGAATTGAGTGTAATCTTTTTTGGGTTTTTTTGTTTGTTGTTGTTGTTTTTTTTGTTGTTTTTTTAAAATTTGAAGTTAAAATTCGTACTGCCCGTGCCTATCTTTAGCTTAGTTGACCCGTAACGTTGTTTACGTGTCAGTTAATGCAACCATGGGCATGGCCGAGTGAGCAGAGGCCTTTCCGAGTTTGAATTTAATTTCGCTTAAAAAAAAAAAATGAAGGGGAATGTTTGCTCTGTTGAGTGATATAACAAAAAAAAAAAAAAAGGGCAATAAGGATCGTAAAGCATGCATTTTCAACAAAATTGAAGTCCAAAAACCGGTACAGTTTCTATGCCTTCTGCTGTGAAAACAACTTTACCGGCCACAGAAGTGTGCACCGCTTTAGCACTGACTAGGTAACCACCGATTCTAAATATTACTTTCGGTAGCTGAAATAAAAAAAAATACACTATGTAATGAAATCTATGAGAAATTGGTAGTTTCAATCCGTTATTTATTGGTGTATAGGACAGACCGTTGTGGAGGAAACTTGGGGAGACCTTCGTCCAGCAGTGGATTGATAATGGTTGACAATAATGATGATGAGGTAAACACGGTACATAACTCCGAGCGGTACATAACTCCGAGCTTTATACGGTACATAACTCCGGTACATAACTCCGAGCTTTCGCGTGTCGACCAGACGGCTGTTTGAAGGCTATTAGTTGATCGCCTTGAAAATGCCGTTCGGACGACGACGCAAGCTCGGCTTTATGTATAATTGTTTATCTACATGAATAATTAACGGATAGAAATGACTAGTTTCTTATAGATAACTTTCGGTTTAAAACAGTATTTCGTTGATTGATATATAGCAAGGAGAGGCCATTAGCGGAGGCAAAACATGTACAAGGAACGTTTCACACAAAATGTGAAGCCGCTCTTGTGCGCTGTTGCAAATGTTATATAGTTGAGAAGTGGATATTGCATTATAGGTTGCTAAAGTCTCTTCATGTAAGGGGTGACACATCGATGAGCCATTAAATTATGACCACCTACCTAATAAGCTGTAGGACCCCCTTTAGCCCACAAAACAGTGTCCACTCGGCGAGGCATCGATTCGATGAGGTGGCGGTAGGTATCCTGGGATATCTGGTACCATAATGTCTACAGCAGGTCCTTCAGTTCCCGTACGTTTCGGGGTGGTAGTGATTTAGCGCGAACCCGCTTTTCCAAGTCGAACCATGAATGTTCGATTGGATTCATGCCAGGTGAATTAAGAGGCCAGGGCATTAACTATATAGGTTTTACTTATAGGTTGCTAGGATCACCAGCATGTTCCTCGAACCACTCCTTGACGATTCTGGTAGTATGGCATAGCGCATTTTCCTGTTGGTAATGGCCATCACCAGCAGGAAACACAGTTGCCATGAATGGGTGAACTTGGTCCGCAACGATGTTCAGATACCTGACAGCTGTCAGGGATTGTGCAATTGGGATAATGGGGACTAAAGTATCCCAAGGAAAACATCGCCCACAGCATAATACCGCCGCCGCCGCCGCCGCCGGCGGCCTGTTTCCGCCCAACAGTACGTCCACGTGCCATAGCCTGCGTTGGTAATCGGCGTATCCACGCTCGGCCGTCTGCGTGATGGAGCAGAAATCTTGATTCGTCAGACCACGCCACTTTCTTCCAATCATCCACAGTCCAATCTCGATGATCTTGGGCCCATTTAATGCGTTGTTGGCGATGACGTGCAGTCAGCATGGTGACCCGGCTGGGTCTTTGGCTACGGAGGCCCATGCTCAGAAGGCTGCGATGAACTATGTGCTGTGACACATTGGCCTGATCACCACTGTTGTAGCTGCTGCTGATTTGTCGCACTGTGGTCCTGCGGTCAATGCTCGACAGTCTCCGCTCCCCTCTGTCATCAATGAGCTGTGGACGACACACGACAGGACGACGGTTCGTCGTTTGGCCATCTGTGCACCACTTTTCATACGTACTCACTACAGCGGCACGTGAACAACTCACAAGCGGTGCCGTTTCGGAGATCGTAGTTCCAATGCGCTGTGCCGTCCAATTTGTCCGTTATCGAACTCCGATAAATCGGCAGCTTTTCTCATTCTGACTCCGAACACTCTACTAAGCGAAAGCCGGTCCTCGGGTTATATATATACTCCTTTGCAAACTTCACCTGCGCCACCGTTCGGTCTCCAGGTGCGCTCATTTCTCTAGGCTGGGGGTGGTCATAATGTAATGGCTCATTGGTGTATACACTGGCGTAAAGTGAAAAAACAACACCAAGAAGCAATTGGCGGACGATCATGAAATTTACATATGTTAATGGGGTCGAGTTTACGTAGGTGTGATGTTAATTTCGGGACCAACCGGTGAGCGCTTACGCCACAGCACGGCATAATATGCAAATTATCGTCGGTGGTATTTAAGGAGTACGGCGAAGTGAATGTAATCAGTCGTCGGCGTACGGACACGTGCGAAGACCCTGAAGAAGCTGCAATGCCTGGACATGGAAGACGTGTACGATTTCAGCAGTTATCGGACTTTGAGCAAGGTCGTCTAGTCGGACTGCGCAAGGCCGGGTGGTCGTATCGTCGTATTGCGGAGCGAATTGGACTGGAAGTATCGGTGGTGGTACGATTGTGGCGTAGATGGTACGAGGAACATTCCCACACGAGAAGACGTGGAACCGGGAGTCACAGACGGACTGATGAGCGGACCGATCGACGCATAAGAAGAGCGGCGTTGTCAAGCAGAACATCCACTGCGACGCAAATCCGAGCTGCCGTTGCAACTGAGGTGACTGTGCGAACAATCCGCAACCGTCTACTGGATGCAGGACTACGTGCGCGTGTGCCTCTGGCATGTGTACCTCTGACTCCAGCCCACCATCAGGAACGGCTGCAGTGGTGTCGCCAACGTCTGCTGCACTGGAGAACGCAATGACGATCTGTCGTGTTCAGCGATGAAAGCAGATTCTGCTTGGGAGTCTCCGATAGCCGTATGCGTGTTCGCAGACGCACAGGGGAGCGTCCCCACCCTTCTTGCATTCGCCAGCGACACACAGGGCCTACACCTGGTCTCCTGGTGTGGGGAGCGATCAGCTATCACTCCCGTACACAACTATGTTTGTACCGGGTACGTTAAACAGCACCTCCTACATCAACAACATCATTCAGCCCGTTGTTGTGCCATTTGTAAGGTCGGTCCATCGTGGTGTTTTCCAGCAAGATAACGCACGCCCACACACGGCACGTGCAACGCAACATGCACTTCAGGGTGTGAGACAACTTCCATGGGCTGCACGTTCACTGGATTTGTCCCCCATTGAGCACGTGTGGGATTTTATGGGAAAACGGCTTATCCGGTCTCCACGGCCATCCCCAATTTACGCGTCTAGGGTGGGGATGCTTGGAACTCAATACCCCAAACTTACATGCAACATCTGTATGACAGACTCCATGCCAGAATTGCACAGTGTGACGCAGTTCATGGCGGTTCAAACTCGTGCTAACCATGTTACATGGAAATGTTTTTTTTTCAGTTTACCAGCAAATACAGCTGTATTTTGCCATAATGTTTTGATCACGTTATCCTCTGTATTCCGTTCTTATGTTGTATAAATTTCGTTGGTATCAGACGTCTCCTTCTTGGTGTTCTTTTTTCACTCTCCGCCAGTGTAGCAGTAGTATATATTTTTTCACATGTAAGAACGAACTTTCAATCAAGAACGAACTTTGGTTTTAAAATTGCCTTTCCTTGGAAAAACAAAAGCTACAATTCTATTGCAGTTAGAACTACGCATGTCCAAGAAACGTGACGCACATCTATCAGAAAATGCATTTATTTACATTAAAATCAGAAACGTAAAACCATTTTTTTGCGTTTATTCTTAATTCCGTTGGAAATGCACAATTTAATTTAGACAATGAATTGTTTTTGCATTTTCATAAGTAAAGATAAAATAAAAAAAAATCCATAAGTTCGGCTAATCCACATGGCATTTTGTTACAGTTTTTTTTTTTCTTTCTGATGAAACATTCAGATTGGTATCATTTGTTATTCCGAGGCTGACTTCGGAGTAGCCACGTTTTGATGTTTATTATTCCAGTCCATAGCCACAGACATGAAGAAACTATTTCGAACATCTAAGCTGACACAACACTTATATCAAAATCTTCTGGAGGGCAAAAGCAAGACAGGTGAAGGTTTTACTCGTCCCTGAATGAACAGGATTGGTACGCAGAAAGACAGTGAAAATAGGTAAGGAAGCTTTAAAGAGACGTTAAAGACCCAAAGCTTGTTCGACACGAACTGGCTAGTGGCGAATAATTCGTCGTGAATGGCAGAGATCTGCTTTATTTGGTCAGTTTGCCAATTTCCTCTTGGTCTCGTGTTTGCAGAGCTTTGAAGCAAAGAATGATTTGCGTAGTGAATGTATATTAAGACAACTGGCCGGGAGTGGATGCGAAGTGAATGAGCATTCGTGAATGATTCTTTTGCGTGAGTGATGAATGAACTCTCAAGAATGAAGCACTAATGCCATCACTACTGGCCGTGCCATGAAGCCTGGACAGACGGTTCCGATTAATTTGAATGTAACCATCACAGAGCTTATCTGACTTACCTTCCTTGTCATATTTACACCAAAAAACGGATTATCATCTTCAAAATTTGTATTATATGCTGTAATCCCGTATTCCATTCACGAGTTCTGGATTATTTTACTTATTTAGTGAAAAAAATTGCCAAAGATTCCTGGCTATTTCTTTAACCAATTTCATATGAAGTTTCCGCAAAATTCAAAACTGCTGTCAAAGATTCCTGGCTATTTCTTTAACCAAATTCATGTGAAGTTTCCGCAAAATTCAAAACTGCTGTCAAAGATTCTTGGCTATTTCTTTAACCAGTTTCACATGAAGTTTCCGCAAAATTCAAAACTGCTGTCAAAGATTCCTGGCTATTTCTTTAACCAGTTTCACATGAAGTTTCCGCAAAATTCAAAACTGCTGTCAAAGATTCCTGGCTATTTCTTTAACCAGTTTCATATGAAGTTTCCGCAAAATTCAAAACTGCTGTCAAAGATTCCTGGCTATTTCTTTAACCAGTTTCATATGAAGTTTCCGCAAAATTCAAAACTGCTGTCAAAGATTCCTGGCTATTTCTTTAACCAATTTCATATGAAGTTTCCGCAAAATTCAAAACTGCTGTCAAAGATTCCTGGCTATTTCTTTAACCAAATTCATATGAAGTTTCCGCAAAATTCAAAACTGCTGTCAAAGATTCTTGGCTATTTCTTTAACCAGTTTCACATGAAGTTTCCGCAAAATTCAAAACTGCTGTCAAAGATTCCTGGCTATTTTTTTTACCAGTTTCACATGAAGTTTCCGCAAAATTCAAAACTGCTGTCAAAGATTCCTGGCTATTTCTTTAACCAGTTTCACATGAAGTTTCCGCAAAATTCAAAACTGCTGTCAAAGATTCCTGGCTATTTCTTTAACCAGTTTCATATGAAGTTTCCGCAAAATTCAAAACTGCTGTCAAAGATTCCTGGCTATTTCTTTAACCAGTTTCATATGAAGTTTCCGCAAAATTCAAAACTGCTGTCAAAGATTCCTGGCTATTTCTTTAACCAATTTCATATGAAGTTTCCGCAAAATTCAAAACTGCTGTCAAAGATTCCTGGCTATTTCTTTAACCAAATTCATATGAAGTTTCCGCAAAATTCAAAACTGCTGTCAAAGATTCTTGGCTATTTCTTTAACCAGTTTCACATGAAGTTTCCGCAAAATTTAAAACTGCTGTCAAAGATTCCTGGCTATTTCTTTAACCAGTTTCACATGAAGTTTCCGCAAAATTCAAAACTGCTGTCAAAGATTCCTGGCTATTTCTTTAACCAGTTTCATATGAAGTTTCCGCAAAATTCAAAACTGCTGTCAAAGATTCCTGGCTATTTCTTTAACCAGTTTCATATGAAGTTTCCGCAAAATTCAAAACTGCTGTCAAAGATTCCTGGCTATTTCTTTAACCAATTTCATATGAAGTTTCTTCAATTTTTTTGAAAAATCCTTCACTCTTACCCATAAGCCCCCCAAGGAAATTTTCTACATGTGAAAATGTGTGTTTCTATACTATAAAATTATTTGTCATGGTGCATTACCAACTTTAGTCACAACTTCATGCCAACCTTTTCGGCGCCCCCACAGACTGGCGCCCGGGGACAACTCCCTTATCCCTGTTGCTACGACTCTGAGAATAATTGGCAGCACGTAAGCAGAAAACAAGGTGGAAATATCCATTAAAGCTCAGGCAAAATCAATGTAAAAGGATGCCGGTGGACGGTCTTATCGTGGATTCTTGCAAAGAGTACGACCTAAGATATAGGAATCGGTAATTTTCTCGCTGGCAGCTTTAGTCGCATATGTAGATGGATAGCTGTTCCGGATATCCTTTATGTCATTCGTCATCAAAGTTTTCCTTCTTGTTTACTCAGAACCCCGACTCGTCTCTCCTCATCTTTCTTCCACTACTGCGCTTTCCTGGTTGCTGTGTTCCTGATTCCACTCGCCGCCGGGAAATCTTCATTGCTTCTCGAGTGTCCCTGTGAGTTTTTACTTCCGTCACGGAGCCTCTTTGGAACTTAGGATAACAGACATAACACACACAAAATTTATTGCTATGGAATGCTTCACGTTTGAATGAAGCGTTGAGGCTAGCTTATGTATGCTGATCTCTGATATCAGAAGGTGAAGGGAGATCTAGCCCGTGACCGAATTTTGAAATTATATATTTTTCTTGCGCTTACTGCTTTAAATCCTTAGTGAAGAATTTGGCTATTGAAAAACGGGTATGTGCACAAAAACTTGAAGGAATTCTATCGTTGCTTAGTGGCTCCCAGGTTTAGCTTTAATCAATTTTCATTGCATTCAATACTGTTCATCAAACTGAATTATTATTTTCTTTGACCCTTGCCCCCCCTCCTCCTCCCTCTCGCTATATATTCTTCCAGTGCGGAGCAGAGACGTAGACCTTAACTAAAAGAAAAAAAAAACATACAAAGACTGCAGACAATTGAAAGAAACATGAAGATATGCATGCTTGGTATAACCAGGAAAGATAAAAAGAGGAACTCGTGGATAAGGAAAATGACAAGAATGGAAGACATCATGATCAGAATAAAATCTCCGAAATGGCAATGGGCTGGACATATTGCCTCCTAGGAGAACGGACCACTGATGATGGACAACCGAAATTTTAGACTGGATTCCTAGGAGACAGGAAAAGACCCAGAAGAAGACCTCATGGGAGATGGGTGGATAAAATTTGAAAGCACGCGGAAGTGACATGGAGAAGACTGGCCCAAGACAGATCGTTGGGGAAGAAACTTGGGGAGACCTTTATCCAACAATGGATTGATAATGGTAGATGATGATGATGTATTTTTAACAAGCCTGTTAGTAAGGTACAAGTATTAAGTTAATGATTTATCTGTAGTTTCTGCTTTCCGATTTTTTCAGAAACTTAAGTTTTTAAAATTATATTTGGTTCTCATAATCATTTTAGGTAAGGCCTAAAAGTAGGTTTTTTCAGAAACGAAATGTCACCCTTTCGGGCGTTAATTATTATTAGAGTATTATTAATTTCGACGTTTCCTGTGAGTTTATAAGTAAATGTGTTTAGAAAGTCACGTAAAACTGGAATACTGCATTCATGTATAGATAACAGTAAAATAAATCAACATGATTGCCTGGAGTGCATAGAATTTCTAAATGCTTATAGAATTGAAACGCTGCGATATACATAGTACTTGTGGAACAAGGGTACACTAGTTACCGTATTCACTAACTTAACTGTTATCGAAAGTTAGTTCGTAGGTCGAAAAGTTCGTCTATCTAAACTCACAAATTCCTGAGACTAGATATGTACAAAACGTTAGTGAGCCTATGAGCACAGATAGAAACTGTAGAAAAAATGTCAATATAAAATAATAACGGGGGAAAGAAACGCGTAAATTAAGTCGCATTGCTATCCTTTGAAAAGATAAGGTAAGAGAATTCATTTGCAATATTCTTGCCATGTTTCTCTTTGATGTCCTTAATCAAAGAGAAACATGGCAAGAGCTTTCTGTTGTACGAACCTGAAGCTAACTAATATACCGCAGTTTCTTGTCCTTGGACTATACAAACAGAGGAACATATTCAACCCTTCCATTTTTTTCTCGTCTCTTGCAAATAATTATCGATTGCATAGCACAGATAATTTAATATGTTCCACAATCATCTGTTAGTTCTTTACAGTTGTATGAATCATCGATTTATTCATGCCTTTTGCTCGTGCCACGTTCACAATCTTCTCTCGAGCTTGGACTTTCTTAACGATCTCTTTTCGTCTCCATCGAAATGCTTCTCTACTTCTTGCTGGTTTTCGCATCTCCACTAATAAATACTCTTGCGCGTTTCATATGATTTAGGGGTGATACAAGTCCAAAATGTAAAAATATCACTACATGGAAAAGGCTACTTATAACAAATTGGCAGCTTAAATAAGATCGGAAAGGTCACTCGCGTAGCAGCTGTTTGCTTTCGCATAACTTTTTCTTTGATTCACCGAAGAAGCTTTGGCGCGTTGTTTGCGAAAAGTTCGTAAGTAGAGTAATAGGTGTACACAATTTCTTGTAATTAATGTAATATAAGTGCTATTGAAGTAACATCTATATATTGAAAAATTGTGTCCTGTTCGAAAGCAATTCAGGAACGTCTTCAAAGGGTCAGCAAGTTTAAATAAAGAATCTTCTGGATGAGGTGCATGCAGTATTTATAAGCTATGAATATTCAGTGCTTAGTTACGTAAAGGTAACAGAAAACAAAATGGAATCGGAAAATAACCGGTGTATTTCAGACATGGAGTACGTTGAACATTTCTCTTCTATGCGTTCGCAAAATTGTAATTTTCAACACTATGCATTAATATAATAACCTTTAAAAGAAAGGTGATCATTGCCCACCGGAGTATGTGATTAATTTATTATATCAGTGCTGTTACCAGAACTTTCGATTTCCTTTCCTGCAACAAATTAACTGCTTTATTAGTGCGGCTATTTTTTTTTCCTTTCTTGAAATACGTAAGAAAGAGAGAAACTTTTCATAGATTAGTTCTTGTCACATTCAGTTCAACTTCATTATACGGTTCTCGAAGTTAAAGCGTATAAGAGAAGTACTGATGCAAACTTTGGGCCCTATGCTGTGGGTGCACTTGAGTTTGGTAATTTTTTTCTGGTCCTTTGGGAATTTTTTTTTCTTTTTGTTCAAATTTTATATACTGTATACACGAAGAGATTCAGAGTACGATGCAGGAACTTTCTGACAAGAGCGAAGAAGTGGGATTGAAAATTAACTTATACAGAAAACAAATTTGATGCTCGATGCTTTTATGCCTGTATTTATCTTGGACAGCAGATATCAAGCGAGGGCCACATCGAAGAAGAAATTAGTAGGCGTATAAAACTTGGCAGGAGAGCATTTAGAAGTAATAACATTTTCGAGAGCAATTTACCGTCGTGTCTTGAAAGAAAAGTGTTTTGTTAACGCATTCTTCCAGTTTTTACTTATGGATCAGATGAGCCTAAACTCAAAAAGACATACAGAGGCTGTGGATAACTGAAGTCATAATACTTTATTATGCTAATGAGCTAAAATATACTTAAAGCATCGGCAGCTTAAAAGATTAAATAAATGGTAGTACATGAAGACATGAAAAGATAAAATCTTGATCTATATAAACTGAGGAATTAAGTTAAAGAAGCATGGAGAGATGAGTGGTTTGTGTAACTAAGGAAGACAGGCAGAAGAACTCATAGATAAAAAAAAGTGACAATAGTTGATGGCATCATGTCAAAGTAAAGACCCTTTAGTGGCAGTGAAAGGGCTGGACATACTGCTAGTTGTGGAAAAGACTTTGGGAGACCATCCGGCTGTGAATTGAGAATGGTTGTTGTTGTTATTGATACTGCACGAATAAACATAGTTTTGTAATACAGTGAAACCTTTATTTAACGGACACCTCCGAACAACGGTAACTTTCAAACAACGGCAAGTTTTGATTGGTATAGAACAGTTACGGTAGGAATAATATTAGCGATAGCCTTCGAACATCGAAACTTCGTAACAGATGTCAAAGGATTCCTAGTCAGACCAGTCAAGGATTTTGCTTAGCTTCTTCGATACTTCCTCCGGGAAGAAGGAGACAAAGAATGTTCATAATGGCGTGCTTAAGTGAAAAGAAAGGAGTTTAGTTCGATATGATTAATTACTTAGGGAGAGCTCCAGGTGCCTGAAATATTTCCCTGCTATATCACTTGCTTTGATCCCCTGTGGTCTGTTCCTGCTCTCCCGCGCACTGCAACTTAACTATGCAGTTACACTTTACTATTTCCAGAATTGTTCTGGTTTTCATTCTTATAAGGTACCCTAACCCTGATCTCCTAACTTGCTATTTTTAAGTAGTCTTTAAGACCAGGGGTCAGACACTGGCTTCCTAAAATCCTCTACACCATGATTAATTGTTAAAGTTTAGTCGTAGGTCATCTAATTCTAGCAAACAGTATTTGTATAATATATAACGAGAAAAACTTGCATTTAAACTGCTATTGTTAGTTTAAAAATTTAGCTGCAAAAAATCAGTTGTATTTACTGCTTTACATCTGGTCAGTTTCGTTCTTGAACTGAGCTCGGTTTTCTGTTGGATAACATCTTGCAATTTACAATCTGATCTTCGCATCGCTAAAATCGCAGACCACATCTGTCTTAATTCGGTATTGATTTCCAGGATTTTCTCAGCCCAAACGCAGCTGTCGAACAATATTAATTTAGGCATAATCTCCCAGCAACGGTCACCTTTCAACAACGATCATTTTTTTTTCCCGGTCCAAACAGTGACCGTTATTCAGATGTTTCACGGCGCTGTGGTCCAAATTGTAATCTATGGGAGAATTGCTGCTGTTCGTTTCTTGGGCTTTTCATACTAAGTGCCCCTTAATCTGCTCAGGTTTGTTGTTTTTCGATTTTTATAAGGAATCCGTAGGTGTCTTTTCTACAAGGTTACATTTATGACAGGAGGCTCCATACAGAAACGAATAAAAAGAGTAGTATAGTCTTTTCTGTAGGTGGACCTGCTGTACTGACCGCTTAGTTTGGTCAAATTTTTGTGGTGTTTAAAAGATAAGAACCAAAGAACCACGTCTTTTATTAGTTTCTTCCTCGGTATGAAGGTCCCCGGGTATGGTTCTCCCAGGTTTCTTCTTCACTGCGTGCACTTAAGCTACAATTCATTTCTCGGAGCATTTCTATGCCAGTAGAGTTTTCGTCGTTCTGCTTTCTGAGCTGGTATGGCTATATTATAGTGTTCCACAAAAATGAAATCCTAGATAAGAGCCTTGCTGATATTCCTGCAATTTTGTGATTAGAAGGTGCTGTTTAAACAAGTTGCCCATGGCGAAACTTCTGGGTGATCGCAAATAGTTTCCTCGAGTGCTGTTGTGTGTTGACGCAAATGGCGGAACATTACAGATTAAATATTGATGTCAGCCCGAGGCTCCTTGCGGTTATTGAAGTATTTGTTCTGGGTCATTTAGTGCTGATTATGTTATAGAGAGAAAATGACAAAGCAGAGGCATGTGGAACACCAAAACAACTGGTAGCTCTTTTTGTTGTTGATGGAAGTGGGAGGAAAGGGGACTGAAGCAAAAAAAAAAAAAAAAAGAAAAAAAGAAAGAAAACGGGAAACAAAATCTACGAACTGCACTAATTTTGATTGATGCGATTGTTGTAAGCATTCTTTATTGAGGGCTATGAGGACTTGAAAATTTTGAGATATTCAGGTGAAAATATTTGGGAACGCATTGAAATTCTTCCAAAAGAAGCGAAGCACAAAAGAGAGGAAGTAAGAAAGAAAAAACAGAAAGGAGCCCATTCATTCATTGGTGCAACCTTGAATGTGTTTGAGTTTTATATGCAAGAAAATCCGATTTATATAAAGTGAGGAACATAAAGTGGACTTAACCTGTCTGACAGTTTTCAAAAGGCGTTAAAAAAAGAAGAAAAACTGCCGCACGAAGACCTAATTTGTGCTCAGCAAAAAAGAAAGAAAGAAAAAAAAAGCCTATCCTTTGTTGTTGACTTCTGAGCCAAGTAAATTTATGCGTCCTTAAGAGAGCAAAAAGAGATATGTCACCTTCGCTTGAGAGTTTACTGAAAGGAAGTTTTCTTGTTCAAGAAGCAATGCTGTTTCAACTCAAGAAGTGCTCGCTACACCCCTCTCTGCCGCTGCTGTATTTTTTTCTTGCTTACTAGCGAAATTCACGCATAATATTTAACTGTTATTCTGTTTTTAATCTATTAATAGGATTGCAATAAGACATTTTGGCACTAATATAGAAGAGCACACACAAACTAATTAAATATCAGTCATGCTGAAGTTCCCAATCTGTGTGCGTGCTTAATATCTCCCACCCCCTTGCATTCCTCAATTTCAACCAAAATCGATACCTTCACGGGAGCTTTTCGTCTACAATAGTTGTGTGAAATGCAACTATACTCTTGTAGCAGAAGTGAATGCATTACAAAAGGCATCTGAAAGTAATGCAATGCTTCGTCCCTCATAAGATTTTTATTTGTAGTAGCAAAAATGTTCAACTTGGTGGCAAAATACTTGGACAATGATGCTAGCCTATTCAAAGTATTGTCCATCACTTTCTATACACTTCCGCCATCTCTTTGAACCCATTGGTAAAATCCATTTTGGAAAAATTCCTGAGGCTGTCGTTTTACCCATGAGTTCACAGCCAGTTTAACATCTGTCACATCGTCGAAACGTTCCCCATGAAGGGTGTTTTTCAAAGGGGCAAAACAAAGTCTGAGGAAGCCAAATAACGACTGTAAGGGGGTTGGGGCATCACCGTCCACCCCATTTTGGCAATATCCCGTGAAGTCTCCATTGAGGTGTGGGGACGTGTGTTATGATGGTGTAAAACAACACTATGAAGTGGAATGTCACGTCTTTTCCTTCTGATAGCTTCCTTTAGCTTCTACAACATCTGCATATAGTGAGCACTGCTTATTGTTGCAACTCCTGGATGGTGACACGATGATCAGTTGTGATGAGGCCTTTCACTCATTGCCTGTTGGCATCTGTCACTGCAGTTGAAGGTCTTCCACTCCGTTGATAGTCCGACACTGAACTTTCTCCCGCACTCGAAACCTCTTCATCCATCTTCGAACATTACTGATATATATTGTGGCAGCTCCATACACCGCCAGGAGTCTTCCGTGGATTTCTGGAGCCTCACATCCCTCTTTTTCCAGAAATTCAATTACGGGTCGCTGCTTTTTTCTCTCATTCATGATCTTTATTTCCGATTCTGAAAAACGTTTGTTCCCATATTGGTAACATATCACAGTACACGTCAGTGCAGTTTCATTAAAATCACTTCAAAATTTCAAAAGTTATAAAGGAGGAGGCATTACTTTTAAGATGCCCCTTGTACAAATTAAGTCCAGCGCTCCGGCCTGCGCAGAAGTTAATTTACTTCAGTTTAAGTGGGAAATAAAATCACCAATTTTAAATGTGCAAGTCTGGTTTCCTATTCGAAACAGAAGTTAACGAATTCAGTTTCTACGAGGTCATATCTAGTCGTGAATTTGTATGAGTGACTCTCTAAGCAAAACAAAAAAATAAATTTAATTCAGTTTAAATACGAAAAAATAAATGACCTGTGTTAACGTTGTACAGCTAAGTATAGACAAAAGTTAACTTCAGTTTAAATACGGGAGAAAGAAAAAATCTTCAGTCTTAAATTTGTAAGACTGGCCTGGCCCTCTGGCTGAAATAGAATTTAATTCAAATTAAATACAGAAAAAAAGAATAGCTGGTGGTAAATTGGTAAGGGTGACTTCCTGACCAAAAGAGAAGTTAACATTATTCTATTTACATTCAGTTTCATCGGTGCCAGGTTTTAACGTTTACCCGTAAAATTTTACGGCAGTTGTATCTGTTTTATGAATGGTCATGTGAGTGTCGTTGATGATCCACGTAGCTGGCGCCCCTGTACCGCTTCACCTGCTGAAAACATTGAGCGCTTATGCAAAATTGTGCGACGCCCTCCCCACTCGCCCGAATAAAATGAAAACTGTAAAGGAAATAGGCCAGAGATAGGAATATCAGTTCGAAGTGTTCACAACATTCTTCCAATGATTCGAACATGATTTAAGTTTGTCAACACTGGGTTCCAAAAGTGCTGACTCCCAAACGACAAGAAACACGAATGATCCAGAGACTTAATCAATGTGGCTGATTAAGACTACAATTTTTAAGCAACGTGATCACGGGAAACGATCCACGCTGTTTTTTGTGGGATCCACAAACGAAACGTCAATCCTGTAAATAGAAATCAACTTCATTACCTGGTGGTAAATAGAAACCCCGTTTGGACAAGAGTTAAGAAAAAGTAATGCTGGCAGTTTTCTTTCACTCTCAGGTACTTGTCGACTATGAATTTATTCCAGAAGGGAGCACTGTAAATAAAAATATCTCCGTCACGTCAGGGATACAATCCGTAGAAAATGACCGGAAAAATGGACAGCCAGCAGTTAGTTTCTTCTTCATAATAATGCGCTTGCGCATCGATCCCTAATGGTCAAATAGCACCTCGCAAAGCACAATTTGACGTCATTGAGGCATCCTCCATATTCTCCTGACTTGACATCACCCGATTTCTACTTGTTTCCGTGGTAGAAATCTTCCCTAAAAAGATGACGATTTACGAGTGCTGTGGACATCGTCGAAAAACGTGACAAAGGCACTCAAAGTTTTCTCAAAGAATGGCTTTAAGGAATGTTTCTAGCAGCTTTATGGATTTTGGCAAGTCTAGCTGCCCAAGGAAACCATTTCGAAAGAAATGCGGTGCAAATAACGGTAATGTCATTGCTTTCAATATAAAAAGGAATTTCTGGGAACTTTTCGATCCTAAATTGTTATATCAACATCATCATAAATCATTACCAGTCCACTGCTGGATGAAGATCTCCCCAAGTTTCTTCCACAACTGTCTGTCTTGAGCCAGTCTCCTCCAAGTTATTTCAGCATGCTTTCGAAATCCATCCATCTCCCATGTGGTCTTTTTCTGGGTATGTTTCTGAGCCTTGGTATCCAGTTTAAAATTTCGGTTGTCCATCGGTGGTCCATTCTTCTTGCAACATGTATAGCCCATTGCCATTTCAGGGATTTTACTCTGATCATGCTGCATTCCACTCTTGACACCAAGCGTGCATCTCTCCAAGCTTCTTTTAGTTGTTTGCAGCCTTTGTATGTCTTTTTTAGTTAAGGTACATGTCTGTGTTCCATATGTAAGAACTGGAAGGATTGATTGATTAAATACTTTTCTTTTAAGACATAATGACATATTGCTTTTGGAAATTGTACTGTTTCTTCCAAAAGCTCTCCAGCCAAGTTTTATACGCCAATTTATTTCCTCGTCAATGTGACCTTGGCTTGATATCTGTTGTCCAAGGTAAATGTAAGTATTGGTTACCTCGAGCATTTCCTCATCAATCACAAATCTTCCTTTCTTCTAAAAACATTTTCTTGTATTGTACATCAGTTTTGTCTTCTGAAAGTTTATATATATATACACACTCACGGACAATGAAATTTGCGCACCAAGACGGAAGCATCGGATTGAACTGAAATTTTATGGACGTAATGATACAGATGAATGACACATGATGACAAAAATAGAGCTGCAGAACAATTACAGAGGGATCTGTGGCACGCAGTCCGGTCATCTTCAATACCGCGTCGCACGGCCTCGTGCGGTGATACATGCTGCAATACGGTCCGTTATGGAGGCAAACAGACGCCTGATGTTGTCCTGCCGCAGACTGGCACACACGTGTTGGACGGTGTGCTCCAAATTCCAGATAGTGCGGCACGGCGGCAGCTGAAATTTCAACTGGTCCCACACATGCTCGATAGCGGGCAGGCCATGGAAGCGTCTCGACATGACGTAGGCAGCCCTTGGCAACCCGAGCCGTATGCGGGCGGGTATTATCCTGCTGGTATAGCGCACCTGGAATCCCGACCAGGAATGGGAGCACATGGGGCCGTAGGATCTTATCCACATACCGCTGGCTTGTCAATGATCCACGTACCACTACTAGAGCTGATCGGCTATCGTAGGCAATGAATCCTCAGAGCATAATGCCTGCAGTGGGGGAAGTGTGGCGCTCGATAGCGAGGTTGGGATTGTGCCCTTGACCCGGAGACCTCCACACCCGGACACGATCATCATCTGTCCCCAAAACGAAGCGGCACTCATCGTATACCCCACACGTCGCTCTGGCCTGGCACCACTGCAAACGGAACCGGCGATGTTCCAGTGTTAATGGCAGCGCAAGTAAGGGGCGAAGGGGTTGCAGATTCGCTTCCGCGTGGCGTCGGGAAATGGTTTGTGGGCACACAGGAGCCGCTACATCTGCCTGTATAGTAGATCGTGTCCCCGTGGGATCCGTTCGTGCCTGTCGCACGATCCGTCAATCCTCTCTACCGGTGGTCTTCCTGGTCCGTGCGGAGCCGCTCCGCCGTTTTGCAGTGCCGTAACGTGTCCACTGCTCCCAACACAGTCGGACGATATGGTCAAAACGATCCACGTGGCGGGGTAAACGGCGCGCCGACCACCCCGCGGTTTTCAGCCCGATGATCCGGCCTCTCTCAATGTCCGTAAGTTGCGTAAGTCGACGCCTTTGGCATCTACCCGGCATTCTTGTCACTCTGTGCTCTTGCTTGCGTCGGCCGGTGCTTTTCGCTTTCATGGGGAATCGACCACACGCCGCTTTATTAGGCCGCCGGTACGTGCTTGCAGCGCCACCAACGGTTTTGTGGTCATGCGCAATTGCACCAGACGTGGATCATTTGCATACCAGCACGCACTCAGGTTATTTGCAAAGTTTCGCGTTTGTAGCATGCTTTCTTCTAGGTGCGCACATTTCATTGTCCTAGAGTGTATACTGTATATATAAGGCATTAAAGCACCTTTCTCGATCATCTCTCGACTGTCTGCTAATCCTGTTTAACAGGATTTGGCAAGAGCACGTTTTCCCCGATTCTTGGCGCACAGCTATTGTGATACCTGTTCTCAAACCTGGTAAAGATCCGAAAACCCCGTTCAACTACCGACCAATTGCCATGACAAGCTGCCTCTGCAAGGTGGCTTGAACGCATCATCAATTTCCGCTTGATCTTCCACTTGGAAACCCATCACTTTTTGTCACCCCATCAAAGTGGACACCGTCGTTTTCGCTCCACAACTGACCACCACCTTCGCCTTGAGACATCGATCAGAGAGGCGTTTGTTCGACGACAGCACGTGGTCTCCGTGTTCTTTGATATAGAAAAAGCGTATGATCGGACTTGGAGATATGGCATTCTCCGTGATCTGCACGACTGTGGATTACGGGGAAATTTACCAACTTTCATTGCCGGTTTTCTCCAGAACCGGATGTTCCATGTGCGCGTTGGGTCGACAGTTTCCGCGATGTACCCGCAGGAGCAGGGTGTCCCTCAGGGCTCGATCTTATCGGTCACTCTCTTCATCCTTCGGGTGAATCATATCTTCAATTTACTTCCTCCGATGGTTCGCGGCACTATGTATGTAGACGATCTTCAGATTTCGTGTGCTTCCGTCAACATACGCACCATTGAGAGACAGTTGCAATCGTCTATTACCAAGATCTCTTCCTGTGTTTCACGCAATGGCTTTGACTTCTCGTCACAGAAGACTGTTTGCGTGCATTTCTGCCGCAAACGCGGTCTTCATCCAGACCCCCACCTCCGTCTGGGGAGCACCACCATTCCATTTGTGACAGAGGTCAAATTCTTGGGATTGACTTTTGACCGCGCACTCACCTTCCGGCCTCATATTCATTCCTTAAAGGTGAAGTGCACAAAGTCATTGAGTATCCTGAAAGTCCTCTCCGGAACATCTTGGGGGGGGGGGGGGGGAGCGACAGGTGCTCAATGCTTCGCATTCATCACTCCCTTGTCCGGTCAAAGTTAGAGTATGGCTGTATAATCTACGGATCTGCACGGCCTTCGATATTAAAGCTCCTCGATCCAGTCCACCACCAAGCTTTACGCCTGTGCATCGGTGCTTTCCGTACGTCTCCTGTCCACAGCCTGTATGCCGAATCTCATGAACCACCGTTATGCCTCCGCCGTAAGCAACTGTCTCTCCAGTTCTACATCAAGCTGAAATCTCTCCCTGATCACCCACTGCATGATTCCATCTTCACGCCACAATGTGCTCGCCTATTTTCCAACCGCCCTTCTTGTGTCCCCACCTTCGGGATTCGGATGTCAGACATAGTGCGAGATGCCGGCATAGACTTGTCGTTAATCGGTGTGACCCGTGTCTTTAACGATCCACCTTGGCAGCCAGTTCAGGCAGTGACTGACCTCTCTCTTTCTGGATGGCCTAAGTCCTCCACACCTGCACTGGTGTACCAGAAACTTTTTGCTGAACACCTTTCCCTCTATCCCGATTTCGTGCCTGTCTTCACCGATGGTTTGAAATCCGGTGATTTTGTGGGCTCCGCCTTTGTTTGTGCGGATGAGACTTATGCTGAGAGGATTCCGCCGGTTGCGACAGTCTTTACGGCAGAGATACATGCGGTGCACCTCGCTTTGCGCCACATTCATTCCAAACACCATCGTCGCACTATGATTTGTATTGATTCTCAATCAGTTATTAAAGCCTTATTCTCCCCGGAGAATAGTGACTCACCAATCACCAGAGATGTCCGTCGTCTCCTGGGAACTTTGGCGGGTGCTGGGTTCCTGGTCCGATTCTGTTGGATTCTCGGCCATGTTGGGATTCAGGGTAACGAGCTGGTCGACACCGCAGCCAGATCTGTTCCATCCTTGGCAATCACCCGACTGCCACTATTTTTTCGAGATTTTCACCCGTGCATCCGCAAATTTATCATGGAGGAGTGGCAGTCCCTGTGGACTCAACAGGGCAGCAACAAACTTCTTTCCATCAAACCGCAGATCGGACTATGGCAATCTGGATTGCGGAAGAATCGTCGCGAGGAAGTAGTTCTTGCGCGTCTGTGCATTGGGCATTGTCGTTTCACCCACCGCTTCTTGCTGTGTGGCGACACTGCCCCAATGTGCGAGACGTGTAACAGTCGTCTCAGTGTCCTTCATGTCTTGTGTACTTGTGTCCGCTTTCGTGATAACCGTTTTCAATATTTCCGAGCTTATTCATTGGAAGACAATTCAGCTTCCCTTCAAAGAATCTAAGGTGACTGTTGTGATACGTTCGCAGTTTTTTCATTTTTTAGGCAAATTGACTTTCTGAAACTAATCTATATTACCAAGCTTTTATCGTTCTTGTTTTTCAGTTGTCCTACTCGTTTCTTATTACTCTTCCTAGCTTTTAACTTGTTTTCTTTAATTGCTTCGTGATTGGCGCTCTTTGGCCAGACCTGGCCCTTGCGCCATTAAAATACACCAACCAACCAACCTGTCTGGAAATTTTTTGAAGGGAATAAGTAGCACAAAGGACCACTGCGCCAGTTTCTGCTTTGATTCAGTTGATCTCAATGTCATTCACATCTGCTTCTTTCTCCAACTCTCTCTCTCTCTCTCACACACACAGCCTTAACGGGATAGACTGGGAAATAAACTAGGTAGGATTGACGATAACGTCTGGAGAGAGAGAAAAGAGAAATATCAGCCTCACTGAAACTTTATAAAATTGCGTTTTTTAAAGGTAATCTTAACATTCTTGCTCAAAAATTTAAGATCAAAACCTCTGTTAAGGAAAAAATCATTGCAATTTACACTGAATTAACTTTGCATTAGGAACACCCCCAGTTTCACATATTCGGAGTGATAACGAAATATCACGTGGTATCAACGTCACGTGCGGCTACTATAAACTGCGTACACCTATCCTCTGTACGTAATCAATAAATATCTGCCAATAATGAGGAAACATGGTGACTTAAGCCAATTTAACCGCTGGCAGATATTTGAGGCCTGGAGGACAGGTGCCAGTATTTCGGAAACAGCCGCCCCCGTTGGCTGCTCTCATACCACTGTATCAAAGGTGTACAAGGACTGGATTAACCATGCGCTAGCATACAGCAGAAGGTCTCACATTGGTCAGCGATGCGCAGTTGATCCTAGACGTGAGCGCGGGGTGTGATGACTCGTATCTCAGCAACAACGTGCAACAGCCATCCAGCTCGCCCACCAGTACAACAGCGGTGGAGTTCGACCTATTTCCACATGCACCTTGCGCCGCATATTGCTTCGCGTGGAGTTCAACAGCCGGAGACAAACGAGGGTACCCATGATGACCCCCAGTCATGGCAAACGATTCCTCGTATGGCACAAAGAACTTCGGAAACGGACCCTCTACAGATAGAAGGTAATCTGGAATGATGAGTCCCGTTTCTTGCTGCACCGTGCTGATGGCCTAGTTCGCATACATGTGCGAACCCGGCATAAACATCATGAAGTCCTATCCCCTGTTCCGCAGTTGGGGTTCATCATGCGTTGCAGAGCTGGTGTTCTGGGCTGCTAATCTTTTTATTGGCAAACCCTAGGTCCGTTGGTTATCATCTCACAAACACTGAATGGTGGACTTTACGGGAACCTGTTAACCGATCATCTCCATCCATATCTGCAGGAGGTTTACCTGGACCTCAGTACCATCTATCAACAGGACAATGCACCGTGTCATCGAACTCGTATAACTAACTACTGAGTAGTTGGAGGAACACGACAACGAATTTACCACATTGCCTTGACTCCCAAACTTCCCTGACTGTAACCCATTGAACATTTGTGAGATATGCTAGGATGGTGTGTGAGAACTTCTGATCTTCCACAGAATGAGTGTGAACTGACGGAGCTACTGTAGCGGACATGGGTCAAGTTACGCGTGGAGGATGTCCGACACCTTGTAGAATCTTTTCCTAGACGTCTGCGAGCCGCCCTAATGCAAAACTAACTCAGTGTGTATCGCTATAATTTCGTTGTTACGAGTGAAATCTTATTTCCGTATATGTAGCCTAACGAGAGCATTCTAATGAGTTTTATGTATCGATTGCATTTTATTCGTAAGCGTGAAATACTGTCTAACATTTTGATTGTAGCTATGAAATTCATCGGTCCTGAACAATTCGTCCAATGACGATTGGTCCAATGCCGATTAGTCCAAAGGGACAATTGGTCCAATGCCGTTTGGCCCAATGTACGATTAGTCCAATGGTACGATGGTCCAATGCCGATTCGTCAAATGGTATCATCCTACTAACGGCCAATTTCTTTTTTTTTTAAGAAAGGAATGGTACTTTGTTATTCTCCTCTTTATATATTTTTTAAAATTGATTTCCATAGATTTGGTATTTGAAAACATTTTATAAACCCGATAAAAGGCACTCAGCGGAACATTCCTCAGCTGTTTACAAAACACCTTACCCTCGGGCCTTTACAGAAGATTTTAAGTTACATCCTAGATATTTTGTATTTGTAAACATTGTATAAAACCTAATAAAAAGCACTCAACGGACCATTTTTCGGCTCTTTCCAAGACACCTAGGCCGCGGGCCTTTTTAGAAAATTTTAAGTTACAACCTCGATATTTGGTATTTTCATGAAACCTAATAAAAAGTATTCAGCGGATTATTTCTCAACTTTTTACAAGGTACCTAGGCGGCTGGCTTTTTTAGAAAATTTTAAGTTACAACCTAGATATTTGGTATTTGTAAAATTTTATGAAATCTAATAAAAGGCAGTCAACGGATTATTTCTCAAGGCCTTTCCAGCTCTTTACAAGATACCTAGGGCGCGGGCCTTTTTAGACGATTTTAAATTACAAACTAGATATTTGGTATATGTGAACATTTTATAAAACCCAACAAAAGGCACTAGAAGGGGCACTCAACAAGGGCCTACGAGGCACTCAACGGATTATTTCTCAACTCTTTACAAGGCACCTAGGCGTATGGCCTATGAATTAATATTTAGTGCCTAAGTAAAATCGCAATATTATTAATTTGATTTGATATGTAAACGTTATGAATATGATATCGGTAGAATAAAAATTGTTAAAAAGGTCTAGGCATAGGGAGTATGAATTAATATTTAGTATCTACTTAAACAAAGGCGCAATATTATTAACTTGACTTGAAGTGTAAACTTTGTGAATATGACATCGGTAGAATAAAAACTGTTAAAAAAACCTAGGCCTAGGGCCTATGAATTAATATTTAGTGCCTAAGTAAAGGCGCAATATTATTGATTTGATTTGATATGTAAACGTTATGAATATGACATCGGTAGAATAAAAACTTTGAAAAGCCTAGGTCCTAACCCCGTCCAGTTTTCCAATGGCCACTTAACCGATCTCCACTGCATGCTACATACAGAAACGGGAAGCTAATCTTTTCTATTTAATGCAAGAGGGAAACATCGAAATTGATTGAGCGGTTCGTACATCAGTAACTTCATACGGCAGCAAGGAGTTTATAACAAAGAAAAAAAGCGATTCCGAAAATAAAAAAGAAATCTGTAACCACATCAATACGCATGAAATGTAACATTATTTTACATTCTTTGGGCTACTGATACGTACATACAACAACGAAGAAGAATCAGAATATATGAGAATTGTTTCGCTCGAGTAGCACTTCCGACAGGTCAGACGGAATTGGAATAATCGTACCATTGGACCAATTGGCATTGGACCAATCGTACCATTGGACGAATCGGCATTGGACCAATCGTACCATTGAACGAATCGGCATTGGACCAATCGTACCATTGGACGAATCGGCATTGGACCAATCATACCAGACCCGAAATCGATGTACCATCCGCGTATGAAATCGGATTTTAATCGATACGATTCCGACATTTAATCTATGGATCAATTAATCTAAACATATCGATTAAACGTTCACTGAAATTTGTTTACGGATTTCAATTCCTGGAAGTTGGCAGGTATGCAGTTTAAATACGTAAGAAATTGTAAGACTCCTATCACAACATAAAAATGTTCGTGATTTTTCATTCACACGTCATATGGAGATGTCTGGTTTTTATGCTTTTCATGTTTTGGCAATTTGTGTAGTAACAGGCAAAGAGTTAATTCGTATCTGATGGTGTCCTTGCTGCTTTTATGAAGGTCTTCTTGCTTGTTATCTTCTCAAAGCTTTTCACTCGTAGGCTAATGATTAGGCGTGTGATGACATAGTAACGGAGTTTATTTCATATCGGAGAAGAAAAAAGTGATTTTATTTTTCTTCGTGACACTCTTCAGCCGGTCAAACTGGGGTAATGATTAATTCTGTAGGTTTGTATGCTGCAAGGGGACGTGGCTTCCTCTCCTTTGTTTGATATTTATCGTGCGTCATGCATTAAGGCTTTTGTTTTCAAGTGTGTTTTGCGACCACCAGATCCGGACCTAATAATAAGAGTAAAATAGAAAAACAAAAACAAAATTTTTGTGCAGTGGTTTCCTTTTTTTTACGGTACGACAGCATCATCATCAACAACCATGGGTACAATTCCCGTAAGCGTCTGTTGCCATTTTAACTATTTTGTCCCATTGAAGTCTGTTCATTGCAGAGTGGCTCAGGTCTTAAAGAGTTCCACCGCCCCAGTCTTTAATATCGTCAGCCAACACACGGTGAGGGCGTCCTCTTGCATTTCTTCCATTCATTAAGCCAAACACCAATGTCTTCATTTTTCTGTCATTTTTCATTCTGAAGATGTTTCTAGAAAGTCTTAGTTTTCTCTGTATGATGTTTTGGAACAGAGTTTTAGTTGTATTCTTCTGTACACTTCTTTATTTCTTATCCTCTGTGCCCATCCGATTGGTAAGATTCTACGATAGCACTTTCTTTCAAAAGCAAGTATCCTTCTCTCTGATTCCTTTGTCATTGTCCAAGTCTGGTATCTATATAGCATGCTGATATGGTACGAGACTTTGGAATATGTATATATCACAAAATAATGGCGTACGTATAGTAAACGATGCCTCCACATTTATGAGTTGCATTGTGAAAATCCCTTTTCCGCTACTCAGCTGTAACCATGAGAAACATGATCCCATATATATTCCCCAGTTTTCTTTGTTAGGTATAGCGTGTTGTGTGTGCTTTCCACTATGAGCTTTCGTAGGTGTAACCGTTACTTGAAATTTCCATGCGTTTTTCGTATTTTTAATATACGCTTTTCCCTCTAAGGAGTGTACATACGAGTATGTAAGCTCGTGTGAATTGTAATATTTCGGTGTCGAAATTTTCGATTGAATTTTTTTTTTTTTTTTGCGTTGGGACACTGTAACCATGATCAGAAAGGATTGTCTATGTATATTTTCGTAGATGGCGTGTTTGTTACAGTGTGGAACCCAGGTGTGCGAAAAATAATACGGTGAAAATTTACTTTTTTTAACAGCTATTAATTACACATGCTGAAAATACAATACAAATTCGATCTTTTTGTGTGTGTGTGTGTGTGTATATGGGGGGGGGGGGGGAGAATGTGTTCGTTTCGACAGAAAATTTGGTAGCGTCGTTCTTGTTTTCCATTCAAGGCACCAACAAGGAGCTTTAAAAAAATAACAACAAAGGTCACGTTACCAAAATCTCTAGTGTAACGCTTGTTTAGAAAAAAAAAAAAAAAAAAAAAAAAAAAGAAAGGCACTAATATTTGGAATACTCCATAACATTTTAAACTGGAAACTTTGCTGCTGAGATAATATGATGTTCGCAAACAGCCAGTATCGTGTACACTTTTAACCGTCCGTTATTTCTCGTAGCGCTAAAATTCCATTTGCTAGGAATTCAAAAAACACTGGACATACAAGGGCTGGACAGAATAATGTTAACACCCAGGAAAAGAAGGTTTTACGTATCTCATAGAGTGTGAGACCACCTTTGGCATTCAAAACCCTCCTGAATCCTCCTTGGAATGGACGCATACAAATCCTGGATGTTACACCATTCTTTGTGCAGAAACTGCTCCAGGTCCTTGAGAGATGCAAAAGGAGGATATAACGGGATCTTACTCTCTTTTCCAACACAGACCACAGTGGCTCGATTATGTTTAAGTCTGGTGATTGGGAAGGCCAAGGAAGGTGTTAAAGTTCGTTCTCATGTTCCTCACACCCTGATTGGACATTTCGAGCTCTGTGAATTGGGGCGTTATCCTCTTGAATAGATGGCATCCCCTGTAGGAAACAATGCCTGAGCCATTGGATGGACTTGGTCGGCCAAGATGGTTTCATACGCCCTGCCAGTCATCCGTCCTTTCAAGGTGATCAGGGGACCTGCTGAAAACCACGATATGACTGCCTATAGCTTGACAGAACCACCATCATGCTGCCCTGTTAGGAGCAGACAGTCCGGGTTGTACTCTTCTGGCGGTATTCTCTACACGTAAACACGTCCTGTGGAGGAAAACACGTCCTGTGGAGGAAAAATACTATTTTCCTGTGGAGGAAAATAGTGTGAATTTTTTTTTCATATTGCATGCTTCCATGCATCTACAGTCTGCGTTGTATGCTCCTGGCACCACGGCAGTCGTCGTTGTGCATTAAAACTAGCCACCAGAGGTTTTGCAATAGCAACTCTACCATGAATATCTTGTTTGTACAGTTCCATGCACACTGTTTTCATTCATACTGGTGTCTGGAGATTCAGTTGAGCTCCGCACTAATTTTCAGCGCCGTGGTCTTAGTACGGGTAACAATCCTATTTAATGCTTTCCTGTTTCTATCAGTCAGGGTCGTTTTCTAGCCGCTCTTGTGTTTCGCAGACGAGGTTCTGCCACGAACACGGTATGCTGTCGTGACACTAGCGACAGTAGCTGTGGATACCCCCACTACCGTGGCGACTGTTGTCACGGAGACACCAACTAGCCGACTACCAACAATTAGCTTTCTTTCGAAGTCCGTTAGGTCGCTCTTTTCGTCGTCAGCCTGAAAGAAATTTTGCAACAAGACACTTTAAATGCACTTAAACAGGACCTTGAGGTTCTAAACAAAGCTATTACAAACAAAAAGTGGTAGATACCTTTGCGTATTGCGACGTACGCAGCTACTTTAAAAGTCACATCTCTGAGCGTGGTGTTCACATTATTCTGTCCAACCCCTGTATGCGGTAAAAAAAACAAAAAAAAAAAAAAAAAAAGAGATTTTTTATAAACGCGCTTTATATACACCGTAGAGCCAAAATATTATGACCAGCGCATCTTTATACAGATCGAAACAGCTGCAGATAAACGACGCCGCGTGTGAAGTCGTAAAACGATATACCCTGCTGGCCACCCAAAGTGCAACACCAAGAAGGACACAAGATAGCAAAGCCAGATTTGCTGGACACATAACAACAGATACAAAGAGACGAAACGATTGAGCTTACAGGCCAGTGCGACTTGCGGAACACGTTGACATAAATAGTTCGTGTGGCCCCCATGGCTGGCAATAACGACTGCTACACGCCGCGGCATCGAACGAAAGAGGCTTTGGATGTGGGCTTGGGGTATGTCGGTCCAGGCTGCTTCCACACGTTGCCACAGTTCATCAGGCGTAGCCGCGGGTGGTGCTTGCCGGACCACTCGGTTGCCGATCAGCGACCAAACGTGTTCGATGGGCGACATTTCGGGAGAACAGGTGGGCCACGGCAGCAGTGACACCTGATGGGCCGTGAAGAATTGTTGCACGATGCGTGCCACGTGCGGGCGCGCATTGTCTGTTGAAACGTGGCCGCTGGCAGGTCCTGCAGGTAAGGGAGGACTACAGGCTCCAAAACGTCGGAGTTGT
The DNA here is from genome assembly GCA_039090855.1 of Macrothele yani. Taxonomy (NCBI): domain Eukaryota; kingdom Metazoa; phylum Arthropoda; class Arachnida; order Araneae; family Macrothelidae; genus Macrothele; species Macrothele yani. The sequence goes on from CM076990.1 coordinate 195,325,988, forward strand.
AGCGGTGGCTGTTAAGTGTACCGGCGGTGCGCACCAGAGGGGTGCGGGTGTCATATCCAATTACGCCCCAAACCATAACGTCAGGCGACGGACTGGTATGGCGATGCATAATGCAGGCGTCATACAGTCTCTCGCCGCGGTGCCGCCACACGCGGATACGACCATCGTGGTGTTGCAGGCAGAAGCGGGATTCGTCGGAGAAGACAATGTCGTGCCATTCCGTAGTCCAGGTGCGGCGTTCAACGGCCCACTGCCGCCGCACTCGCCGGTGGTGTAACGTGAATGGCAATCGGAGCAATGGGCGCCGTGCGACAGGTCCCCGCTCCTGCAGACGACGTCGAACGGTACGTGCTGACACAGGTTGTTGTACAACACACCCTAATTCCTGCGCTAACGTTCGTGAAGTGGCGGTGCGAGCCTTCAATGCCCGCCGCACAACATGCCGGTCCTCTCGTTCGGTGGTGCACCGAATCCATACTCGCCTCACTGTGGCTGGATGTCGTCCCGCACGGGCGCCGATATTTCGGTACGATAAACCGCTGTCGCGATAAGCCACCATTCGTCCTCTGTCGAACTCCGAGACATGCTGGAATGACTGCCGTATTGTGCGACGAGGCATCAGGAAACTTCCCACGCACAGGTCCGGCAGCACAACACACTTCCACTACTTACACCCCGCCTTCTGTGCACCCTTCTTATAGTGCTGCTCGGTGGCGTGTCGGGCGCACATGATTTGCATATGCCCTGCAATGCTAATCGTTTGCATGTCCTCTCGCGGGCGACGCATGCTGCGAATTTCAGGCCAATCGGATGCTTCTTTCTTGGTGTTGCATTTTGGGTGGCCAGCAGTGTAAATAACATCTGATACTGAGTTCTGTTAATCAGTATCAGTTGTTATTTATATCGTTTACGACATTAAATGGCCGTTTATTCTTGTTCTTCAGATGGGAAGGGCAGCGGGCGTAAGCGAGTTTGACAAAGGCTAAATTCTAACGGCCAGACGAGTGGGTCAGAGTATTTCCGAGACGGCAAGGAATGTGGAGTGTGGCGTGCTGACGGTCAGCCGTCGTTAGTACCTTGAAATAGTTGTTGTCCGAAGAGAGAAAAACCATGAGCCGCCAGCAAGGTAGCCGACCACAGCTCATTGATGCTAGAGGTGAGTGAAGGCTATCATCCTGTATGGTACCAGCCGGCATGGTGCAACAGGAAATTATCGGTGGCGCAACTCACCGGAAATTTAAATGCTGGTGACAGGAGTAATGTGTCACTATACACAGTACATCGAACCCTGCTGAAAATGGGGCTGTGTTGCCACAGGCCGATCTGAATGTCCATGCTAATCGCGATTCACTGTCGAAAGCGCCTATAATTAATACGCGATCATCGAAACTGGGCCTTGAATGATTGGAAGAAGGTGGTCTTGTTCGTTGAATTTCATTTCCTGTTGCACTATGTGGACGACCGAGTACGTGTGCGTCCTTTGCTTAGGGAAGTCAGTGTTAGAATTAGAAATAAATCTTTTACTGGCCCAGCGGACCACTAGAATTTGCAAACTACTGGTCCACCAAAATACCCACTGGGCCGTAAAAAAAACCCCTTAAAAACTTTAGACATGTACAATATATGCAGAAAATAATATATCATTTCAATTAGATTATCTCCAGTATGTGTTTTTAAAACATCTAATTTGAAAGTGCAGCTCACAGAACAAAGAATGTTTCCAGAATAAGATTTCAATTGATTGGTGATATAGCAGAATAAGAATGCATTCTCAATCTGTTTTTTACGCTTTTCAACCGTAGGTTGAAGAAGCTCATATGCTCCAGCTTTTTCCGTCCGTCCGTCGGCACGATAACTCACGTAAAAATGGTTCGATTTCGATGAAATTTTAGTATGTGGTAGGGGACCACCTGGGGACGAACCCAATTGAAAATGGGACAAATGGGGTTAAAGGTCACGGCGTAGGAGCGGGATCTATTCTATTGCCCTTATTCCTCATAACTTGCGTAAATATGGTTCGATTTCAATGAAATTTTAGTATGTGGTAGGAGACCGCCTGGGAACGAACCGTATTGAAAATGGGTGAAGTGGGGTCAAAGGTCAGGACATAGGAGCGGGATGCATTCCATTTGCCTTATGCGTCATGACGTGCGTAAAAATGGTTCCATTTCGATGAAATTTTAGTATGTGGTAGGGGACCACCTGGAGAGGAACCCTATTGAAAATGGGACAAATGGGGTCAAAGGTCAGGACACAGGATCGGGATCCATTCCATCGCCCTTATCCCATACTATTAAGGTGGACGTCAAGTAATTTTGCTTCCTATATTTCCACTGGAAAAACTTTTCTACACATTTCCTAATTAGTGTGTTCCCATGGATGGAAATTTGAACATCGATTAAAATAACTTCATATTATAACTTGGAATACTTAACATTTTCTAAAACATAATCATAATTATATTAAAAAATAATAACGTTTCCTTTAGTGGTGTTGAAACCAGAAAAAAGATGGCGCGACCTGTACTTTGATGATTGCAGTAGACAAATAAATGTTTGATTGCATAATTATGGTTATGTTTTAGTAAATATTAAGCATTCCAAGTTATAAAATGAAGCTATTTTAATCGATGTTCAAATTTTCATCCTTGAGAACGCATTAATTGTGAAGAAAATGTGTACAGAAGTTTTTCCATTGGAAGTATAGGAAGCAAAATTACTTGATGTCCACCTTAAAGGAGCAATTCTTGTACCTATGAAAATTTTATTTTGAAAACAGCTCTAAGGATTTTGATGAAAGTCGTTAACCTACCGTTTTCTGGTACTAGAAATCGATTTAGCTTGATCTCGACTTTAGGAAAATTCGTTTAGTTTGTTAAATAACCTCCCCGAATCACCCCTTTTTCAGTGTCATGGCGCCGTTCCATTGTTACCCTTGCTTAGAAATCTTATGACGTCACAAGCTCGCGATTGAGATGTCTGCGCGCGGTCACACCATCTGTCTCATTACGTCACGTGTTGTGTGTGTATCCTTTTAAAGTTTTATGACGTCACACTCTTTCGAACAGAAGGTCGCGATTCCCATCTGCCTCATTATGTCACGCGTTGTGTGCGTATGCCCGTCCGCACGATAACTCGCGTAACAATCGTTCGATTTCGATGAAATTTTAGTATGTGGTAGGGGACCACCTGGGAAGGAACCCTATTGAAAGTGAGCGAAATGGGGTCAAAGGTCTGGACATAGGAGCGGGATCCATTCCGCTGCTCTATGCGTCATAACTAACGTAAAAAAGGTTTGATTTCGATGAAATTTCAGTATGTGGTAGGGGACCAACTGGGGACAAACCCCTATTGAAAATGGGTGAAATGGGGTCAAAAGTCAGGACATAGGAGCGGAATCACTTCCATCGCCAGTATGCGTCATAACGTACGTAAAAATACTTCTATTGCGACAAAACTTTATCATGTCATTTCGGAGGTATACTGAACCGGTTCTGGTGAATATCATCGAAATGGGATCAAAGGTCAGGGCACAGGAGCGAGATTTATTCCACAGCCATTATCCTCATAACTTGAGTAATGATTTCTAGTATGTTGGAAAGTGTATCATAATCAATGCATTGCATGATTTTAGTAACTTGTTGAGTAAGAAGAGAACGAGAAGATTTCAAGGGCACAAAAATTTACAACCATTTTTTGTTTTATTGTTTAGGGTTTAGCTTCTTTTTCCTTATTTCAGCCTTATTGTTCATCCCTCCTACTTTCCCATGAAGTTAGTTTTAATCCCCCATTGAGCACTGTTTAATGCAAATTGCTCTTTTACAAAAATTACTTTCACACATCCAATTGACGTCCTCCGTTAGTGTGTTTTCCTGGGGCAGAAACAAAGCCTGGTGTCAGTATCTGCTGCATTCACTAAGGAGGGCGAATCCAAGGAAGAGTAGGAAATGTATTGTTCTTACTTCTGCTCATTGTGAATGGTGGGGACGGAGGTAACCAAAAGTGGCTGTTGCCGTTACAAGATAAGGGTTGGGAAACTGCCTTTCTGTGTTTCTTGTTTTTTACACCCCAGGGATAAAAAAGTAGCTGTTATCCAACAGCATTTCACGAACCTTTCATTAGTTTGCCGCCTATAAAAAGAAAACGTTACAGCAAGGTAAAAGAAATAGAAATTAATTTCTTGACTTGCGACTATTTAGGAAAAATACAAAAAAAAACTTACTAGGCATCCGGGCCAGTAAAATCAATAGTTCAGTGGCCCGGCGAAAGTTTTACTGGCCAATGGCCAGCGGACGACTGGGAATTCGAACGCTGGAAGTGTCAGCCACAAGAATGTACCGTGGGACGGAAAAAAAAGCCGGTGGAGGTAGTGTAGGGTTAGGCAATGTTCTGCTGGAAGCAAAAATGCAGGAATTTTGCCAAAACCAGGAGAATATATATAAAAGGATTATCCCAAAACAACTGAGAATGATTTTATAACAAAAATATGCGTACCTTAATTATCAAGGAAGTGGCCATCTTTTCCAAAATACTGTCCGTTGCATCGAATACAAGTGTCCCAACGTTCCTCCCACTTTTTGAATGTCTTCTGGAATGCTGTTGAAGCTGCGCAGCTGTAAAAGTTATTGATCTGTTTCAAATTGTCGTTTCTGTAATGTCTTTTTTTTTAAATGAGGAACAACCAGAGGTCACATGGTGACAAGTCTGGACTATATACGCAGTTAGGGGCATTAACTTAATGTTCATTTGCACCAAATAAGAAACTACAGAACTGGCCCTGTGCGGTCTTGCATTGTGCCGCACATGAAAAGAAATGGAAAACCCAAGATGAACAAACTCGTTTCATGCCCAAATACTCCGTTAAAATTTTGCGAATTGATGATTTTGAAATGTGAACCATATCTTCGATATCTCTAATTGATAGGTATGTCTTCCCGTATAATAACACCTATTGTGTTGATGTTTACCTCTGTAACACTCGTTGAAGGTCTTCCTCCATGAGCAATTAAAGCCGCCGACTCACGACCATCTATCAATTCTTTATGCCATCTGTAAATTGTTGATTTTCCTAGACATTCATCTTTATAAGCCTCTTGCATATGACGGAAAGTCTCTCCGACAGAGTTCTTAAGTCGACAGCAAAATTTAATGGCGAATCTTTGTTCTTCTTTCACATCCACTTTTATCGAAAAAAACACAGCACGAAAACACTTGTTAGGGGTTCACGAAGCAACGCTTATTAAACTGCGCACTACCGACGACGCATGCGTGATAAACAGTTGTGGCCGGTTGCTATGGTTACTACAACGACTACCGTTTTTTCGAGACTCGTGCCAAGTCCGAACGCATTGCACATTTTTTATAAAAACATTCTCAGTTGTTTTGGGATAATCTTATTTGATCCCATATGTATCCCATCTATACATATGGGATCAAATAAGCTTGTGTGTTCTCGCATTTTGCGGTGTGTTAACTTCCACCTTAAAACGGTGAGGTATCTGACGTCAGATATCTGTTTGATTGACAGTATGCTTCCCTGCTCGATATTAAGGCTGAATGCTGAAGCAAAGAAGGGCGCAATGGAATCGAATAAAGTGCTTCATGATATGTAAATGAACGGCTGCCGTATATTTGTTGATTACGGTTGCTATGTCGTGATTGCAAGCTTACCTTTGGATTCCACTGAGTGTGCATGTTCAGATCAGTTATATAAGACAGATCAAACTGTAAGGGTCATGTCAAGGAAAGATAAAAGCCTTAGATTAGAAAAATGGGTGAAAAAAAGAGTGAAGCTCATTTCCATGCCTTGAATTTCTTTTCTTTGATGGTGTGCTATTAACTGTGGGCATCCAGAATACACATGTCACGAAACATGTTAAAATGATTATTGCCGCCGCGGAGGGCAAATGGTTAGAGACTGGACTTCTGATTAATCGTGTCAATGTGATTTCCCCCTGGTTGAGAAGTCACATTGGTTACTGGTAGTCACTGAGAAAAATTGAATCTATGCTTTCCTGAATTTATAATACCAACTTTTTGTGAGATGTGTTGCCCATTGTGTCCTTGATATGCTAGATAAGCAGTAACTTCGGTGATACAATATGACAGTATGACATTTTGCATGGTAGAACAACAATAACGACAATGTCCTGGATGAATTGACAAAATTGGTTGGTGTTGTCCTAGATCAGTACGCATGATATCCGTACAAGTCGAATATTGTGCTGTTTCTGTACAAGGAAGTGGATTAAAAATTTCTAGTGCAGTGCAAGTTCCGTACCGGTTTTAGTCTGAGGAATTCCAAACAGGTTTTTAACGAATCGGTTTAGGAAGAGGAAAGAGTACTGTTGTAAGTAGGGAGACTTTACTTACGTTGTGACATTTGAAATGTTACAACGTAAGTAAGAATAACTATAAGTAACGAATAAGAATTGTATAGCACAAAAAACGTGAAACTACAGTACTTTAATTATTTACTCTGGAATATAAAAAACACGCATAACATAATGCCACAATAATTTGCACACAGTAAAAAAAAATATTTTGACTGTTATTAAAAAAAAAAAAAAAAAAGACATAGGTCTCTGATTTTTCGCTCCCACGAAGTTCATTAATTGCACTGCTTGCCACCCAAAATGCAACACCAAGAAGGAGAAGGGATCCAGCATTTGTCATTTTCATGTAGGACTTCCGTCCACAGGTAGTAGAGTTTAGGTCCCAGCCACCTACAGCGAGATCGCCTTTTGGGCAGGACACAGAAACGGAAGGAATGAGAGCAAGTCTAGCGACTTTTTGACAGAACAGTTTGCAGTGAGATTAGAGTACAGTAGATGGCGCCACCGTACAAGTACGATATTGCACATAGATGGGTGAGAGAATTTCAAGGAGGACATAGGAAAGGATACCCATTTAACCAGTGGGTCCAGCCTGGGGGCCGTCACTTAACGTGCTCGTCCGATGCACGGCGGATATTCAGCGATTGTTAGTAAATCCCACCATCTCTGAAAGATCAGCCCAGGCTAGAACCTGGGGACCCAGCATCGATAATCTGAAACACTAACCACTAAGCCATCCGCGGCTCAACACCAAGAAGGAAGCATCCGATTGGCCTGAAATTCGCAGCATGCGTCGCCCGCGAGAGGACATGCAAACGATTACCATTGCAGGGCATATGCAAATCATGTGCGACCGGCACGCCACCGAGAAGCACTATAAGAAGGGTGCATAGAAGGCGGGGTGTAAGTAGTGGAAGTGTGTTGCGCTGCCGGACCTGTGTGCGGGAAGCTTCTTGATGCGTCGTCGCAGAGTACGGCATTCATTCCAGCACGTTTCGGAGTTCGACAGAGGACAAATAGTGGCTTATCGCGGCAGCGGTTTATCGTACCGAGATATCCACGCCCGTGTGGGACGACATCCAGCCACAGTGAGGCGAGTATGGATTCGGTGGGTGCAGGAGGGGCGGACGGACCGACGTGAGCGATTGCCGCATCCGCGGCACACCACCGAACGAGAGGACCGGCATGTTGTGCGGCGGGCATTGACGGCTCGCACCGCCACATCACGAACGTTAGTGCAGAAATTAGGGTGTGTTGCGCAACAACCTGTGTCAGCACGTACCGTTCGACGTCGTCTGCAGGAGCCGGGGACTTGTCGTACGGCGCCCATTGCTCCGATTACCATTGACGTTACACCACCGGCGAGTGCGGCGGCAGTGGGCCGTTGAACGCCGCACCTGGACTACGGAATGGCACGACATTGTCTTCTCCGACGAATCCCGTTTTTGCCTGCAACACCACGATGGTCGGATCCGCGTGTGGCGGCACCGCTGCGAGAGACTGTATGACGCTTGCACTATGCATCGCCATACCGGTCCGTCGCGTGGCGTTATGGTTTGGGGCGCAATTGGATATGACACCCACACCCCTCTGGTATGCATGGCAGGTACACTCAACCGCCACCGCTACATCTCCGACGTTTTGGAGCTTGTAGTCCTCCCTTACCTGCAGGACCTGCCAGCGGCCACGTTTCAACAGGACAATGCGCGCCTGCACGTGGCACGCATCGTGCAACAATTCTTCACGGCCCACCAAGTGTCACTCCTGCCGTGGCCCGCCTGTTCTCCCGATATGTCGCCCATCGAACACGTCTGGTCGCTGATCGGCAACCGAGTGGCCCGGCAAGCACCACCCGCGTCTTTGCCTGATGAACTGTGACAACGTATGGAAGCAGGCTGGACCGACATACCCCAAGCCCACATCCAAAGCCTCCTTCGTTCGACGCCGCGGCGTGTAGTGGCCGTTATTGCCAGCCATGGGGGCCACACGAACTATTGATGTCTGCGTGTTCCGCAAGTCGCACGGGTCTTTAAGCTCAATCGTTTCATCCTTTGCATCTGTTGTTATGTGTCTAGTAAATCTGGCTTTGCTATCTCGTGTCCTTCTTGGTGTTGCATTTTGGGTGGCCAGCAGTGTAAATTCTGAAGGATGCGTAGTTATGTGCAAACAACTGTACACATTGTATTCATTGGTATAAAAATTCCGCTTGTTGATCATATATTTCTTTCACATTCTCTTGTTAACATAGATTCATAGAAACTATTTTGAAGGATTTGAAAGCCGCCCCGGTGGCGCAGTGGTCTAAGCGATGGCCTCTGTTCATTCGTCCGAAAGGGGTCCGGGTTCGAATCCCGATGAGGCATGGATGATGTGTTTGTCTTACGGCACTGGCTCTCTCCCTTCCCTGGAACCAGTGACCCTAAAAATTAGGGACGGGCGACTGCTTATAGCCCATTGAGTTGCTCACGGTGGTCGTTAAACCTGCAACCAAAAAAAAAAAAAAAGGATTTGAAAAGGGGCCTTAAGTTCTCTTAAATAGCTGCTTTCCCGTCATCCAGTTGCTTCTTGGTTTCTTTTTCAACCAGTTTCATACGAAGTTTCCGCAAAAATGTACAATCTTTTTGCTCAGGTTAGAAACCCTTTTAACCATGGGCCCCCCTTCTCCCCCCCGCACTGCTGGGGTTGCGGGTGCTATCAGTGCTCTCCTGGTGTGGAAATGGATCTGCTTCATTGTCACACAGAGCTGTATGTTTGTCGCGGGTGTATGAACAACTACTTATGTACCGAGACGAAATCGTCAGGAGTGCTACAACACTTTCCCTTGATGCGATAAGTCATAGTTCCTCTTTTTTGATGACAACGCAAGATCTGAACGAGCTAGTAAGATAGCTTGCGAACTTGAAAATCGCTGTGTGCTATGTTTACCTCTATGACCAAGTTACTCCTTACCTTAATTCCATTAAGCTGGTCTGGGATGCGCTGCACAGGTGTTTGGACTGACATCACCCGCTCCGTAGAGGTGTGCACGGGCCCTCGGGCCGGATCGGTCCTTTGCTCATTTCTAAGTCGGGAAAACGGGCCGGGCCTTCAATATTTAATGTAAAACAGACACGGGCCGAGCAGGGTTTTTTTTTTTTTTTTTTTTGTATGAGCAAAACAATCGCTGTGCGGTGCCTTTCTCGTTTGGAAAACTCGCAACATACAGCAGCAGAATAAGATTGAATAAAATTCCGCTGATGGAAAAATAAGAATATTTACGACATCCTCCCATCCTACAGAACAATTGGAGTTGGTCAGCTGCCTTAGTTTTTCAATGTGAATGTGGTTCTCTCCCCCTCTCTCTCTCTCTCTCTCTCTCTCTCTCTCTCTCTCTCTCTCTCTCTCTCTCTCTCTCTCTCTTCCTAACTTTAACCCTCCTCTCATGCTTTAGGGCAGGCTATTAACTGCAGCATTTCTAAACTGAGCCACCCGCTCGCAGACGATCTTTTTTATTGTTCTGGTAGGCGGCACTTTGTTCTCTAAAGGTGTGAAAAGCTTTTAAGTTGTCTTAAATTGCACGGGAGAAATGGGCTGGGAGAAACTTACTTCTGTGTATAAATCTGTGCCGTATTTTCCCCATTTGTACTCTCAGGCAGCCGTTTTCAAAACTTATGTGACACTGGTTAGCTGGTCAGTCTATCGTTGTTTTCCCTTAGCATATGCTCAATTCAGTGTTGCTGATAAATACTGTTTCATACTTATTATGGAGTTTAGGAAAGCGAAAGATTTTCGCGAAAAAATCGCTTCCGGAGAATATGTGCTTGTAGACAATGTAAAGGGGAAAATCGAGATTTGGAAATATTTTAAATTACTGGCTCATTCTGAAACTAGTCGGCCGGAAAACGTTGTTTAGTGCACTAAATGCAAAAACATTTTGAGTTACGATAGCACAAAATCTGGAGCATCGCATCTGAAGCGGCACAAATGTACCCCCCCCCTGCACACACATAACAGACGAGAGGCATTGGGTTCCAGCGATATGATATGCCAGTAGAGATAGGCGCAGTTTATAAATCCATAAAATCTCCCAGTAGAATGATCGCACTCATAATTCTGGATACTTCATACTTTTTGAATTACCCCCCACCCTACTTATCCCCAAGAAAATTTCCGGGTTCGGCGGTAGGGAATGATAATTTGAAAACCCAGAAAATTTGAAAGGCATGGAAATTGTCCTTTTCGTGCAATAATTTTTAGTATACAAGCCCCCCTTCTCGGACGTCACGTGACTTATACAGGGTTTCAGAAATATTCTGAATTAACGTTTATTGATTGTAATAAAATACGTGTAGCAATTAAGAAAACGAAAACTCTTTAGGAGTCGAATGACCGAGTGTACTAGGTGTCAAATTCGTGTTTTGGTAATTGTTGAAATTTTACGGCCCGGCCCGGGCCTTGGAAACAGGAGTTATGGGCCGGGCTTTAATTAAAAAATTTGAAACAGGCCGGGCCTTGGACGTGCGGGCTTTCCAAATTAAAGCCTGTGCAGACCTCTACCGCTCCGCACGATACTTTCAAAGTTTTCTGATTTTTCACCGCATCTGTGGGTAGTATTATTCCAAAGCTATCTGAATCATTTCATCTGCAGTATGCTATGGTAGTGCCAAGCTGTTGTGCGTAACCAAGAGTGTGTCAGAATGTAATTAACCGACTAAGGTAAGCCTCGTGTGCTTCTCATTCTCTCAGAGTCAGTTGAGGTGTTCTTTCTTTTGAACACCGTAAGCGCTACGCTAGACCGTTTGTTTTAATTAATACAGACATTTAACGTGGACCAGGAACATCAAACAAAGATCTTCGCTCTTTCCACGTTTATAAGTGAGTCACGGAAAAATTCTCATTGGCCGCCACCGGGAGTCGAACCCAGGGTCTTCCAGTTACACACCGGATATGCTTCCGCTACACCACAGCGGCCTCGAATTCCTCCAGACTCACACACGCTAACTGCCAAGCCAATTTGGCAGGTTGCTTCTTGGAGCCCAGCACAATGCTGGGGATTTCATGTTTGTTTTGTGTTCTACATCCTACACCGAAGAGCCAAAATATTATGACCACCAGCGCATCTTTATGCAAACCGAAACGACTGCAGGTAAACGACGGCGCGTGTGAAGGTCATGAAATTGTATAAATAGCACCTGATACTGAGCTCTATTAATTAGTGTTGCTCGTGTTCTTCAGATGGGAAAGACAACGGTCTTAAGAGAGTTTGACAAAGGCCAAATTCTAATGCGCAGACGAGTGGGTCATGGTATTTCCGAGACGGCAAGGCTTTTACGGTGCCCACGATCAGCCGTGGTTAGTACATTTAAAAATTGGTCCGAAGAAGGGCAAACCGCGAACTGCCGGCAAGGTGCCCGACCACAGCTCATCGATGCTAGAGGTGAGTGCAGGCCATCCCCGTATGGTACTTACCGACAGAAGGAATACTGTGGCGCAACTCGCCTGCGATTTTAATCCAGGTGACTGGAGTAATGTGTCACAACACACAGTACATCGAACCTTGCTGAAAATGGAGCTGCGTAGACGCAGGCCGCTCCCAGTGCCCATGCTAACCTCGGTTCAGTGTCGAAAGGGCCTACAATGGGCACGTGATCGCTGGACCTTGAATAATTGGAAGAAGGTCGTCTAGTCTGATGAATTTCGTTTCTTATTGCACCATATGGACTGCTGCGTACGTATGCGTCGTTTGCCTTGGAAAGTGTTGGCACCTGCCGCCCCGGTGGCGCAGTGGTCTAAGGCGTTGGCCTCTGATCGTTCGTCCGTAAGGGGTCTGGGTTCGAATCCCGGTCAGGCATGGATGTTGTGTTTGTCTTACGGCACTGGCTCTCTCCCTTCCCTGGAACCAGTGACCCTAAATTAGGGACGGGCGACTGCTTATAGCCCATTGAGTTGCTCACGGTGGTCGTTAAACCTCCAATCAAAAAAAAAAAAAAGTGTTGGCACCAAGATGCACCCTGGGACGAAAACAAGCAGGTGGAGGAAGTGTAATGCTTTGGGTAGTGTTCTGCTGGAAAATCCTGAGTCCAGTCACTCATGTGCATAAAACCACGACGTCAACCACCTACCTAAACATGCACTGAGAAAAACGTTTTCTTAATTCAACAAAAATTTTGTTGACTGTATATCGACAAAATGTTTTGTTAATTCAACAAAACATTTTGTCGATATACAGTCAAAAAATTCTTTGTTGAATTTACAAAATTATTTTGTTGAAAATTATTGTTGATTTAACAAAATTTATTGTTATCACGACAAAACGTTTTGTTTATTTAGCAAAATGATTAGGCCGAGTTTTGGGAATTTGTTTGATCCAACAAAACATATTGTTATCATGACAAAATGTTTTGTTGCTGCAACAAAACATTGTTATCGTGACACAATATGTTTTGTTGCAGCAACAAAACATTTTGTCATGATAACAATATGTTTTGTTGGATCAAACAAATTCCCCAAAATCGACAAATCATTTTGTTAAATGAACAAAACGTTTTGTCGTGATAACAATAAATTTTGTTAAATCAACAATAATTTTCAACAAAATAATTTTGCAAATTCAACAAAATTTTTTGACTGTATATCGACAAAATGTTTTGTTGAATTAACAAAACGTGTTTTTCTCAGTGTGGTTGCAAACGAGATCCTTTCATGGCAACAGTATTTCCTTCTGGTCGTGCTTTCTTTCAGCCGAATAATGCTCCAAGTTACACTTTTCGGTTTGTTCGAGAATAGTTTGTAGAACATGAGGTAAACTTCCAGGTATTGATTGCCCTGGCTTCCAAATTTCCCAGACATCAATCCAATCGAGTATCAGTGGTTCGTGTTGGAATAGCAAATCTGATCTCCGGCGGCTCAACTATGTAACCTACAAGAGTTAAAGGATCTGCGGGTAACGTGTTTTATTTTAATTTTTGGTTTGAGGTTTAACGACCACCGTGAGCAACTCAATGGGCTGTAAGCAGTCGCCCGTCCCTAATTTAGAGTCACTGGTTCCAGGGAAGGGAGAGAGCCAGTGCCGTAAGACAAACACAACATCCATGCCTCACCGGGATTCGAACCCGGTCCCCGTTCGGACGAATGATCAGAGGCCATCGCTTAGACCACTGCGCCACCGGGGCGGCGCGGGTAACGTGTTCCACCCAGATACCACAAGACACCTTCAAAAATCTTTTAGCGTTTCTGCCACGCGGGGTAAGAGCTGTTTAGGCGGCATGTAGAAGACCAACATCATATTTGCCAGGTAGACATAATGATTTGGCTCTTTGGCGTGTGTTGTCTATAATTAAATGTATACGGTTGGTTTACGTGCTGCGATCTTCTCTTTTTTTGTGCAATATCCCTAACTTTTTTTGAGAAGGCTTTTTTTTTTTTTTTTTTCTGTAAAATATAGTGTAAGTTAACTTCCTCTGAGTTAAGATTTTTGAAATTTTTGATTCGATCACGGAGTAAAAAAAAAAATCATTTTATCTGAAATTTTCTGGGCACTTATTAGCGTGAGTCACTTTAATTTTATTTCATTCATGTCAGTTTCTCTCTTTAAGAAAAAGATGCGTGTGATCTTTTTATATCTTGTTCCGGTTGTCTTATTTTTGGAGAATTACGCATTCTGCGCTTTTGAGGAAACGCGGATTTCCCTGACGTCAATGAACCTATGGCCTTGATGCATGCCTCCCTCTTGTTAAAGGGGTGTGTGTGTTTGGTTTGCTCTTTCTCTAGGTCATTAACTTCACAGGCACCGGCATTCAGGCCCACTGCTTCTCGTATAACTTATGCGGGAATTTTTTTCTTTCTCTTTTTCCCTCTGTGGGTGACCTCACTGGGAGTAAAAGAGGAACATTGTTCACTTCATATTCTTCATTATATTTTGCAGCTGAATTGAATAGTGTCAGCATACCGTGCTATATTTTCTGCATCAAATAATTTGATCACACCATGATGTTTCATGGTGCTCACTCCAAATTCCTTAACAGCATGATTAAAAAGAAAATGAAAAATTGACGTGACGAGTTTAATGAATTTGGAAAGCGTAACCTATGAATTTTAAACGATTTGCAAGTTATTTTCACCAGCTTTACGAGGGGTACTACGCATGCTTTCTCTACCTAGCCGTAAAAAGTTGAATTGGAGGCAAATTGTTTTTCCCTTTTATTGGCTCCCGTGAGTTAGATGTACATTTTCCATTCTGTAGGCAAAACGGAATCTCATAAAGAAAAGAAGCCCCTTTCCGACGTCTGCGAAGATGTTGCTTCAGGTTTCGGGAGAAGGAAATAATCACTGGGTGCATATCTGGCGTGTAAGGTGGATGGTTCGGTCTCTGAAAGTAGCAGTCCCTCATAGCAGCGACGGTTTATCGCGATTTGTGCTGTCGATTGTTATGGTGTGAAAGCAGGATGCCTGTAGTCAACTCCCCCCCCCAAGTGTTGTTTATCATACATGGCACCCAGTTTGCAAAATTGGAGCTTATGAATTCCCAGTGACTGATTTCTTAGGTTCCATGTAGTCCACAAGCAGAATTCCCTCAGCATACCAAAACATTATGGTCATATATCTTTTTCTCTAATGGCTGTCTCTGAAATTTCTTTAAGGGTGTAGCACCCTTGTGTTTCCACTACTTGGATTCTAGTTTGGTTTAAGAACCCTAGTGATAAATCTATGTTATATACTGTAACTATGCTGGAGCGAATCATCTATGGATCTGCTTCGTAAAGTGTCGAGTTCTCGGAAAATCCGCTGCATCTGGAATGGAGTTGAGACTTCCCGGCAGTGCTGAGACGGGCCGAGCCCGAGCGCTCGAAGTCGAGCCTGAGCCTGAACCGGGCTCGGGCTGCATAATATTTACTGTGGTTCGGGCTCTGAAGGAAAGATAATTTTATTCTTTTCTTTTTAAATGCCATTTCGAATTATTAGCATATTCTTACATTTTCAAGTTAGTAAAGAGAATTATTTGGCTACTGTGTCTGGGCGAGGAGTGGGAACTCGGAAGGGCTATTTATTACGGGCTTGGATAGCAAATGCCATAGGACACGAATTAGTAGATTTCCGCGGCGTAGGAAAAGCTTCTTCAATAGTTATAGACACTAGATAGCTGGTAGAACTCCAACGAAATTTCGCCCCTTGCCTCCACGCGGCAGCTCCCTCCTAATTGTACTAAACAACGTGCATAGATTGTAGAGCCACCTGATCTTTCCGAAGTCCGGTCGTCCGAGTTTTTTGGATGCACGGCCGCCCGAAGCATTTCAGGAGGAAACTGAATGGTTAAAGAAAACGTACGACTATACTATAGACTCAGATAGATATCCCTTCCCTACTCCCCTGTTGAGACAAAACATCGGTTAATTGCAGGAGGAAGATGAGGGACAGCCTGGAAAAAGATTTTTTTTTAATTAATGCCTAAACGGATCAGTCATAGTTTTGGGGCTCGTTCACGCCCGCTCTCGGGCGGACACTTACTGACATACTTCGAGATCCGGCTCTTAAAATTGTGCCCAAACTCAGCACTGCTTCCCGGAATCCAGCGTGCAATGGCTTTCAGCCAGTACTAGTGGAGGATGGTTAAAAATGTTGCTTCAGATACGTTACTCTCCCTCTCAGGACCTTCAAACGCCTCTCTGCCATTGCAAAGTTCATTAGTATTTCTACCCATTTCTGGGATAGTCATTCCAGAAGGCCTTCCGAGACGAAGATCGTCTTCATTGGATTGTCTGCGACAGTTAAACTGTTTAGATCAAAATTTCACCTGGTGTTCTGAAGGTGCAATATCTCGGCGTACAGCCCTCATGAATAGTCTTCGGTGTATTTCCTCTTTTTTGTGAGAAATTTTATGCTCGTATAGTGTTAAAGTCTCGTCAGATCCACGACTTCACACGGGCGTGTACCTATGTGTCGTTCCGCAGCTGCACCGCAACGTAGTTATAATGAATAAACTCTTCTCTCTAGCTAAGCTAATTATAATGAATAAAGCTTTCAACTAAGCTAAGTATAATGCTTCTGCTACTGAATTATATGCTTGTACTATGCTTCAAATAGTGAATTCAAATGGTTGTTGTTACTAGTTAATTAAGATCATGAATAAAGTCTCCTGCTAGTAGTGTAGTAATAGTATTGAACAAACTTATAACTGGTAGTAATGTTGTAGCAGTAATTAGGATGAATAAAGTCTTAACGCTGGTTGTTAATAGTAATAAACTAATGACATAAACCTAACAGCCAGACAGAGATCTGACAAAAACTATGAATTGAGAAAGACGTACTTACGAAAAGCTCTTTTATTATATAACTCTGGAATCATCCAACGCACACACACAACTCGTTTCACAATAATGAAGAATCAAACTAATCACATAGAACGAAGCTCTCAATAACAACAACAACAAACTCTCTCCTTCACATAAACCAACGCTCTCCGTACAACAACAAACGCTCTCCCTACAACAACAAACGCTCTCCTCAGGTATTGTTGAACGCGCCTATTTATACTGGCTACCACCACGTCATGACTTACACTCATTGCCAGATCTCATTCAGCGGGTGAAATAACATCTCGTTCAGTAAGAAGATAATTTACATAGAAAAATAAAATAACCAGAGATAGTAAAATCAAAAGGAAAGTGAATCTAGAGTATACGTTACATCATCTCCCCTTAATTTTTTTTTCCGAAAAACCTATTAATTTTAGGGTGTAAGTCTTACACTTCGTTGAATGACGTTTATCGACCTCTTTTTTTGTTTTGTTGTTTGGTGGCAGCAGTATTTACAATATCAAACTTGGCATGACAAAATCAAGAAATCTGTATTCGTCTGTGAAACTTGTATTTTTGAACAAAACAAACCTGCATCGGCATACCTTCCTTTTATTCTGCCTAGCAGGAATCACTTTTTTAATTTCAAATTACGTTCTCGTTATTCGTTGAATACACACCAACTGTATCAGCAGCGAAGATTGCCTGGAGCTGCCTAACAGTAACAATTTTATTATTTTACCCCTAAGCACATAGATATATATAAAAAAATTTGGATTAGTAGATGGACATAGAAGAAATATAAAAAAAACACATATGTACACAAAAAAGAATGCATAGGCCCACACGAAAAAAAGAAATTCTGACACGCCAACTGGTCGTGCAGGAAAAACAACAAACTGAGAAAAGAACCTGTCCACGAGAACTTACTTATCTCGAGGACGCATAAAAAACTCTAGTACGATAACGTTTTCCATACCTAATCGGACTGGTAAATTCAGGTGGCTTAGATCTTTTCAAGGACTTGAATGGATCTGGAACATCGGTCTGCTGTCGGTCAAGAAATCCCGGCGGCTGACGGGAACGGTCCGGAACGGCTGAAGTCTGTGGATCCGGAAATCCCTGCAGCTGATAAGAACGGTCAGGAACGGCTGACGTCCGTCGGTCAGGAACGGCTGAAGTCTGGCGGTCCGGAAATCCCTGCGGCTGACAGGAACGGTCAGGAACGGCTGAAGTCCGTCGATCAGGAACGGCCGAAGTCTGGCGGTCCGGAAATCCTTGCGGCTGATAGGAACGGGCTCCCCCAGGCTTTTGATATGGAGTTCCTTTGTGCTGGGGCCCGTGGTGTCCTTCCAGTATTCTTTTGGACGGACGTGGCTCCGGCCACATCGTTTGCTTTCGCTTTCGCGGCATGAGAGTAGCAGCAGGCATCGGCCCTGTCTGCCCTGAGCGTATGTTCCAGGGGCGAAACCCGGGCGGATGCAAGGATCTCTGCCTTCGTCGCTGTTGCGGCGAAGCAGATTGGGGAGACAAGTTACGTTTTCGCCCAGCTTTTGGTGGTTCTTGACGGTTTGTAATAGTCAAATTATTGTCCATAACTGATAAATCAGAAATGTCCGAAGCCTCTGAGTCGCTGCTGTAATTCAGTGGTCGTGCAGGGCGATGTTTATTTTTGCCTATATGAATACTTTCTGACGAGGTATTCAAGGAAGTAGGAGCCGGTGTTGATGTAGAGTTATCAGGAAACGGCGCAGCAATAGTCTTGGCAATGGTTGGAGGGAAAGGAACGATACTAGTATTCGAAGAACTTGATTCGAGCCTTGGTCTCATGGGAGAATCAGGTTGCGTGTTTGGAAACCCGTCTTGAGGAGGTGAGGGTGAAGAAAAATTCACTGGAGATTCTTCAAAAATGTTTGTTGGTTCATCCAAAATTTCTGGCGGTTGATCGTGAGATATAGACTCTTGAGTCTGTGGAACAGAAGGTTGAGTAGGATTGATTATAAAATCGATATTTCGTTCATGATACTTGCGGCACTGAGCAACGTGTACGTATTGAAATTGATTGTCAGGTTTTTCAAGAACAATGTTATTTTCAAACACATTTGCCACCCGATGTGGACCTTCGTAACTGGGTGCAAATTTCTTTACTAAAGTATGAGAAACAGAAGACTGGAAGTGCGTTTCCACGAGAGTGAGATCTCCAACGACAAGATCTGGTTCCCTACGCCTAGTATTATAATATCTTGCTTGAGCCGCTTGTGCTCCTAGCATTGCAACACGAGCTTTTTCTGCCATGATTCGTACTGATTGCGGAGTTGGTCGCTGGTTTAGTTCGTCAATAATCCCCGTTAAATTTTCAAAAGGGGTTTTAATTTTGCGACCCAGAAAAAGTTCTGCAGGAGTAATTTTAGTAGATTCGTGGACAGACGAGCGGAGGGCGAACGAAAAAAGCTCCAAATGGTCATCCCATCGTTCATGATGACCCATTACAAATGTAGCAATCATTTTCACTAGCGTGCGGTTTACGCGTTCCGCAGGATTACTCTGGGGATGATATGGGGAAATGAATTTATGCTTAATGTGTAGTCTCGCACACATTCTTTCAAAAATGTCAGAAATAAATTGAGGACCATTATCCGAAACTACTTTATTAGGTGCACCATATCTAGAGAATACTTCATTAACTAATACATTACAAATAACTTCTGCCGTAGCGGCTTTAATGGGAAAAATTTCAACCCATTTAGAAAAATTATCAGTTAGTACTAAAACGTAACGAGCTTTGTTTTTAACAGATAAAGGATAAGGTCCCAATAAATCTATTGAAATAATGTCAAACACATGAGAACTTGAACTAGATTTCAAGTGACCGGCCGGTCTTACATTACGGTAATTATTAATCTGACACAAGTGACATGATTGAACGTATGCGAGCACACTTTGGTACATGCCAGGCCAATAGGCAACATCCCGCAATTTACAACGGGTCTTGCGAATACCTAAATGGCCTGCAAGAGGGTTTGTCATGAAATTCGTTTAAAAGGGCCATTCTAAGGGTTCGCGGAATACATGGGCGAAACTCTGCCCTAGTAGTCCTAGATTTCGTATAGTAAAGAAGACCCTCTATGACTTCAAAATGCTGTGACCTTCCAGCCAGAGAAGGATCACTTTGTAGGGGCGAACCCGCAAGCAAAAAATTATAGATATCCCCAAAATCTGGATCATTTATTAATTCTGCCATTATCTGCTCTCTGGATGTTATATCAGCTATTAGAAGTAAAGGCTGACATCCAGGAGTAGTTTCTGTGGGGACCCCACTAATCGGAACGCGAGACAATGCGTCCGGTAATTGATTCTTATGACCTGGCTGATACGAAATTTTGATATTGCTCTCTTGTAACTTCAGAGCCCACTTCATAAGTCTTTGAGATAGGTGCTTAGCAGAATTCAAATACTGAAGGGCAGAATGATCCGTAATTATGTTAACTGTCAATTCGTTAAGGTAACATTGAAATTTATTAAGAGGATACACAACAGCAAGACATTCACGTTCCGTAGCTGAATAATTGCGTTCAGCTTTGGCTAAAGTACGTGACGCAAAAGCTATTGGATGCCCAGCTTGTGACAAAACGCAACCAAGACCAACTCCGGATGCGTCAGTATAAATATCAAATTCCTTAGTATGATCCGGGAAAGCCAACACCGGAGGCTGAGTCAACGCAGACTTCAGTGTTTCGAATGCAGCGTTAGCCTCAGGTGTCCAAACAAACTTCTTGTATTTACGTTTTAAAGCATACAATGGCTCACAGATTGTAGCATAAGCGGGGACGAACTGCTGATACCATCCGGTCATTCCCAGAAAGCGTGATAGTTCTTTTGCTGGTTTAAGCCGAGGAAAGTCAACAATAGGCCTAATTTTTTCATTATCCGTAAATAAGCCGTGGGGAGTGATTTTCAACCCCAGATATACAATCTCGTCCCTCGCTAACTGGCATTTACTATGTTTTAAAGTCAAGCCAGCATTGTATATGAGTTGGAACACCTGTTTGAGCAGAGAAAGGTGCTCGTCAAAAGTCTCTGATGTAATAATAATGTCATCCAAATATACATGCACATGGGGACCCAGAACAGGTCTGAGAACCGTATCCATAAGCTTTTGGAAAGTAGCAGGTGCAGAAGCTAGTCCAAAGGGCATACGCAGGTATTCATAAGCCCCAAAAGGAGTCACAAAGCCTGTTTTATCGACAGAGTCCGGATGTACTGCCACCTCCCAATATCCACTCGCCAAATCCAATGTTGACATCCATTTGGTTGATGACAGGTCATGTAAAATATGCGACATGACAGGTAGTGGATAATTGATCGTTTTTGTGACTTTGTTGAGCTTGCGGAAATCAGTCACGAAACGAAATTCATTGAGTTGTTTATTTGGAACCAAAAAGGCAGGAGCAGCCCAGGCGCTTGTTGATTCCCTGATTATGCCCTGTTTAATCATTTCAGAAATTTGACGTTGCATTTCCTGTTTCTTATGTGGAGCACAAGGGTAAGGTTTCGTCGCAATCGGTTTCGAACCCTCAGTGTCAATGACATGATAAACCACCTGTGTGAAACCAGGTTGATCAGAAAATAAACCAGGGCTTTCCTGTAAAAGGAGAGAAAGCTGGTTTCGTTGCCTCTCATTCAATTGGTTACTCAATAACAAACTCGTTATATCCATATGGACCGTAGGAATCATTTCGACAGGTTCCGGAAAGGAAATCACATGTTGTACGAAATTCAAAGTTATTTGAAACGTATGAATAAAGTCCATGCCCATTAGACATTTCACAGGTAGTTCGTCTATAAGCAGGAAAGAATGCGTAAAACGAGCTTTTCCCAGCCCTAGAGATAATGTGACAGTTCCTGTGATACTGAAGATTTCGTTATTTGCACCTCGCAAATACTGCGTCGCAGGCTGAACTAGTATTGCAGGAAAATTGTCAGTGCAAAACTTCGTATTTAGGGCTGATATTTCAGAACCAGTGTCGAACTTTGTCTCGACAATAATATCTTCAATTGTCAAGAATACATCAGGCAACTGAGGAGTTTGAACAGTCACTAATACTGTTTTAGGGTCAGAATGCTTGGTATCAGGAAGCAGGACCGACTCCTTGGTCTACTTCCTTTGGAAGTTTAAAGGATTCCTGGTTGGATTATCATGCGGTCTGAAACCTCGACCCTGCCGGGTATCGGGAGAATTTTCACGACGAGGAAAACTGCGTGAAACCTGCGTCGGGAACTCCGCGTGTCTGTTGACATTTTCATATCTATTACTTCTTCCCTCAGCCCGGGCCAAAAAAGAATCATTGCCCTGAGCATGAAAACGTTCCGAATGCTGCGGATTGGAACGGGGTCGAGCATACTGTGCATTTGTACGATATCCCGAAGATTGTTCAGAAACTCGCTGTTGGTTTGCCACTCTTCTGTGTGGTGGAACGTATAAAGCTTGGGTGTGCACTTGTGTATACTCGCGCTGAAAGTTATTATGCAGCTGAGGGTTTTCGTAATAAATAAGCCTCGCGGGGTGCCCGAGCATGGTGAGTGGAACCATGTTTGCCATGTCGCTCTTCATACGTTCGTATGAGGCGAAGGCATTCATGAATTGCGGCAGGGTGTCGAACCTCAAGAAAATCTTGTAAAAATGGGTCGAGCTGCTGCAAGAGGGTATCCAACATGTCGACATGACTGGCATGTGGATCCCATAAGTTATATAAGCGTGTTGTTTCCAACGCAAATGCAACAGGGCTATCGTTGGGTCCTTGCTGACGAGAAAAAAGCTGTTGTGCAAGGCTAGCTCGACTGAGGCCGAAAGGAAAGACCTCCAAAAATTCTGCACGGAAATTCTCATAATGAGAATCCGGGTTCGACACTCTCCACTGCCGATACCAGGTCTTAGCGGTATCCTTCAAGCAAGTGCCTGCGATTTGTACTTTGCAGTCTTCAGGAATATTGTAGAGATCAAAATGATCTTCCAGATCTTCGAGGAACTTTAAGGACCCCTCCAAACCATTGAAATTAATTGTTCCTGCATGCGGCACGAAATGGGCAAGCATTCTGCTTCGCTGAGAGGATTGAACTCCCTCAGGTACGACCCGCGACTCAGAGTAATAGGAAGCTGGTGCATTACGAAATTGTGAAGAATGCCTGGGTACGTGTAGATCACTTATATCAAAGTGAGCCCCACAGGCTTCTTGCAGATGGTCGAGATTAATCCCATCACCACCGAAACTTGTCTTAGGGTGGAAAATTGAAGTTGTCTCAGGTAGTGAAGACATGGGTAATAATTGTTAAGATCTCGTGTCCGAGAAAAGTTCGGGCGCCAAATATAATGAATAAACTCTTCTCTCTAGCTAAGCTAATTATAATGAATAAAGCTTTCAACTAAGCTAAGTATAATGCTTCTGCTACTGAATTATATGCTTGTACTAAGCTTCAAATAGTGAATTCAAATGGTTGTTGTTACTAGTTAATTAAGATCATGAATAAAGTCTCCTGCTAGTAGTGTCGTAATAGTATTGAACAAACTTATAACTGGTAGTAATGTTGTAGCAGTAATTCATCATCATCATCATTGTCAACCATTATCAATCCACTGCTGGACGAAGGTCTCCCCAAGTTTCCTCCACAACGGTCTGTCTTGTGCCAGTCTCCTTCATGTCACTCCCGCATACTTTCGAATGTCATCCACCCATCTTCCATGTGGTCTTCTTCTGGGTCTTTTCCTGTCCCTTGGAATCCAATCTAAAATTTCGGCTGTCCATCGATGGTCTGTTCTTCTGGCAGTATGTCCAGCCCATTGCCATTTCAGGGATTTAACTCTGATCATGATGTCTTCCACCCTTGTCATTTTTCGGATCCACGTGTTCCTCTTCTTATCTCTCCTGGTTATACCAAGCATGCACCTCTCCATGCTTTTTTGAGTTGTCTGCAGCCTTTGTATGTCTCTTTTAGTTAAGGTCCACGTCTCTGCACCATACGTAAGCACTGGAAGGATGCATTGATCAAACACTTTTCTTTTAAGACATAATGGCATATTGCTCTTGAAAATTATGCTGTTTCTTCCAAAAGCTCTCCAGGCAAGTTTTGTACGCCGATTAATTTCTTCATCAATGTGACCCTCACTTGATATCTGCTGTCCAAGATAAACGTACGTGTCTGTTATCTCCAGCTTTTCTCCATCAATCGATAAATCTTCATTTCTTGTAAAAGCATTGTACATTACTTTTGTCTTCTGAAAGTTCATTTTTAATCCCACTTCTTTACTCTTGTCAGCAAGTTCCTGGATCATACTCTGTAGCTCTGATGGGGTAGTTGCAAAAATGACTATGTCATCAGCAAAACTAAGGTGGGTTAGATAATCTCCATTAATCTTTATCCCTTTGTTTTCCCAGTTCAGTGATTGAAAGACATTTTCCAATGTGGCATTAAAGAGCTTCGGAGATATGGTGTCACCTTGTCTCACTCCTTTTCCAATTTTTATGTGTGTTGTATTTTCAAACAGCCGAATCTTTGCACTTGCATTTTCATAGATGTTATTAATAATATTAATGTATGCATCTTCAATACCGCAGGATTTCAGAGCCATTGCAACTGCTGATGGTTTCACCGAATCAAAGGCTTTTTCATAATCGATAAAAGCCATGCACAATGGAAGTCCATATTCCCTCGCTCTTTCAATTAGTTCTCTCAGTACGTGGATATGATCTATTGTGCTGTAGCCACTCCTGAATCCAGCTTGTTCTCTCGGTTGAGCCATGTCCAGTGTCACCTTCAAGCGGTGTGAAAGAACTTTAGTGAAGATTTTATAAACCACTGATAGGAGGCTGATAGGTCTGTAGTTCCTGAGATCCTCAATGTCACCTTTTTTATGTAGCAAGATCATTGTAGCGTTGTTCCAATCCTCAGGAATTTTCCTTCATTAAGGCATCGAGTGAAAATTTGGGTGAGTACTGTTTCGATTTCTCCACTTGCTTCTTGTATGATGTCTACAGTAATTCCATCTTCTCCTGGAGCTTTTCCCCGCTTCATGTTCTTGATTGCATGTGCAACTTCTGCTGGAAGGACTGGAAGAACTCTGGTACTGGTACCTTTCATGATGTCTGGAGTACACGTATCATCCCTTTCATATAATTTGGAGTAGAAATCTTTCACTCTTGTCAAAATTTCGCCTCTATTTCTTGTTACGGAACCATCTTCTTTTCTCAGTGCCATAATCTGTTTTTTTTTCCCCTTACTGAGATGTCCCTTTGCTATCTTTAGGCTTTGGTTGTTTTCAATTGCTTTCCTTACTAGTTCACAGTTGAATTTCCTTACGTCTTCAGTGATACTTTTTCGTACTGTCTTGCATAGCTCTATATATTCCACTTTGGAAGTCACATCTTCTTTAGTTGTCCTCATCACTCTTCTTTTTTGCATCAACATTTTGGTTTTTCCTGATAATTTGTTCACATGCAATTTGTTCTTAGACCCAGCTAATTTTGTTGCTGTTTCCATAAGAGCTTTGGTTACTTTTCTGTTAACTTCAGAAATATCCACTTCTTCCGATGATAGGCCTTCTAAAGCCGAGAATCTGTTCTTCAGTTCCAATTTGAAGGTATTATGGTGTATTTTAAGGTTGGTTATGTCAATACATTTTGTTTGTCTTATGAGCTTGCTACGTTCGAGTTTAGTGTTGAGGTGCATCTTACATCTCACCAATCTATGGTCACTGCCTGTGTTGAACTTGTTTAGCACACTGCAGTCTTCTATGACGAATTTTTTGTTACACATAATAAAATCAATTTCACTTGTCGTCCCATTTGGATGTCTCCATGTCCATTTCCTGTGTGGCTTTTTCTTGAAAAAGGAGTTCAAGAAGAAAAACCCTTCTGCCTCTGCAAACTCTACGAGAGTATTTCCACGCTGGTTTCTGTTGCCGTGACCGAATTTACCTACTGAAGTTTCATTCTGTTGTCGTTGCCCTATTTTTGCATTGAAATCTCCCATAATTATCTTCAAGTGCAGTAATTAGTTTGAATAAAGTCTTAACGCTGGTTGTTAATAGTAATAAACTAATGGCATAAACCTAACAGCCAGACAGAGATCTGACAAAAACTATGAATTGAGAGAGACGTACTTACAAAAAGCTCTTTTATTATATAACTCTGGAATCATCCAACGCACACACACAACTTGTTTCACAATAATGAAGAATCAAACTAATCACATAGAACGAAGCTCTCAATACAACAACAACAACAAACACTCTCCTTCACATAAACCAACGCTCTCCGTACAACAACAAACACTCTCCTTCACATAAACCAACGCTCTCCGTACAACAACAAACGCTCTCCCTACAACAACAAACGCTCTCCCTAGATATCGCTGAACGCGCATATTTATACTGGCTACCACCACGTCATGACTTACACTCATTGCCAGATCTCATTCAGCGGGTGAAATAACATCTCGTTCAGTAAGAAGATAATTTACATAGTAAAATAAAATAACCAGAGATAGTAAAATCAAAAGGAAAGTGAATCGAGAGTATACGTTACATAGTAAGAGACTGAAGTGAAAATTTGAACAAAACAAGGGAAAGCATGTATGGACACCTTATGGTGAATCACTGCAATTAAACATTGCCTAGGTAGGTAACTTTTCTATTGTTCTTCGTACCAGAGGCAAAAGAAATAATGAAATAAAACTGGTTTGCCAGAAGTATTCTCCATTGTGTGCTGCTCAAGGTTTTTTCGGCACAGCAAAGCTCCTACCTTAAGCATTTGTAGCTGATTCATTATACATCAACATCGCATTTGTTTTTTCATCTTCCATACGACATACACGACTTGGCCACCTCAGTATTTCTTTTACTTAGAAAATATTTGCTATGCGACCAATAGGTTTGCTGATGAAGCTGGCTGATTTATCTAGATGGAATTCTATTATATATTTTTTAACTTCATGTTCATTTTAATTATCCGTTTCATCACGCACACACGCAACAAGAACAAAAAAGTGTTTACTGCTTGCAAAAGTTTCACCAAGAGTTAAACTTTCTTGTTTTAATGAACAAAACCCCCAAAAAGTCTGATTAATAATAAAGCTCCTTATTTCAAAATTTTTAAACCGATTGAACAAACTGTCCATAAATATTCAAACTAAATTGCATTTGTCCAGAGGAAAAAAGTACCCATAAAATTGTCTAAAAATCCCTCCACCTTCTTTGTTTTATGGACATTCTTTCACAGGCCACCTCTATCTCCAACACGTCTCACAGCACGTCACGTAGCAATGAAGTCACCGACTGACGCGGTATAAAAACGCTTAAAGGGAGAATTCGTGAAGCCCTCTGTTCCCTCATTTCGTGCGTTTTGTTATACACTGCTGGCACCCAAAAATGCAACACCAAGAAGGAAGCATCCGACTGGCCTGAAATTCGCAGCATGCGTCGCCCGCGAGAGGACATGCAAACGATTGGCATTGCAGGGCATATGCAAATCATGTTCGCCCTGCACGCCACCGAGAAGCACTATAAGAAGGGTGCACAGAAGGCGGGGTGTAAGTATAGTGGAAGTGTGTTGTGCTGCCGGACCTGTGCGTGGGAAGCTTCCTGATGCCTCGTCGCAGAATACGGCAGGCATTCCAGCACGTTTCGGAGTTCGACAGAGGACGAATAAGTGGCTTATTCGCGACAGCGGTTTATCGTACCGAGACATCGGCGCCCGTGTGGGACGACATCCAGCCACAGTGAGGTGAGTATGGATTCGGTGGGTGCAGGAGGGACGGACGGACCGACGTGAGCGATTGCCGCATCCGCGGCACACCACCGAACGAGAGGACCGGCATGTTGTGCGGCGGGCATTGACGGCTCGCACCGCCACATCACGAACGTTAGAACAGGAATTAGGGTGTGTTGCGCAACAACCTGTGTCAGCACGTACCGTTCGATGTCGTCTGCAGGAGCGGGCACTTGTCGCACGGCGCCCATTGCTCCGATTACCATTGACGTTACACCACCGGCGAGTGCGGCGGCAGTGGGCCGTTGAACGCCGCACCTGGACTACGGAATAGCACGACATTGTCTTCTCCGACGAATCCCACTTCTGCCAGCAACACAACGATGGTCGGATCCGCGTGTGGGGGAACCACGGCGAGAGAATGTATGACGCCTGCATTATGCATCAACATACCGATCCGTCGCCTGGCGTTATGGTTTGGGGCGCAATTGGATATGACACCAGCACTCCTCTGGTACGCATCGCCAGTACACTTAACAGCCACCGCTACATCTCCGACATTTTGGAGCCTGTAGTCATACCTTACCAGCAGGACCTGCCAGCGGCCACGTTTCAACAGGACAATGCGCGCCCGCACTTGGCACGCATCGTGCAACAATTCTTTATGGACCACCAGGTGTCACTGCTGCCGTGGTCCGCCTGTTCTTCCGATATGTCGCCCATCGAACACGTCTGGTCGCTGATCGGCAACAGAGTGGTCTGGCACCACCCGTGGCTACGCCTGATGAACTGTGGCAACGTGTGGAAGCAGCCTGGACCGACATACCCCAAGCCCACATCCAAAGCCTCTTTCTTTTGATGCCGCGGCGTGTAGCGGCCGTTATTGCCAGCCATGGGGGCCACACGAACTATTGATGTCTGCGTGTTCCGCAAGTCGCACTGGCCTGTAAGCTCAATCGTTTCCTCTTTGCATCTGTTGTTATGTGTCCAGTAAATCTGGCTTTGCTATCTCGTGTCCTTCTTGGTGTTGCATTTTGGGTGGCCAGCAGTGTATTTAAAGCGGGAAATCGGCAATAAAGAATGAAAGCAAAATTTATTCCCCTCTGTTTCCTGCAGTCTGCTCTGCTCTTCATTGCTTAGTAATAAGCAGTTTATTAACACTTTTATATACTCAGGAACTATAGGCCCATCAACCTCCTATCAGTAGTTCATAAATTTTCACTAAGGTTCTTTCACATCGCTTGAAGGTAACACTGGACATGGCTCAACCGAGGGAATAAGTTGGACCCAGGAGTGGTTATAGCACTATTGATCATATTCATGTACCGAGAGAACTAATTGAAAGAGCGAGGGAATATGAACTCCCATTATGAATGGATTTTATCGATTATGAAAAGGCCTTTGATTCTGTGAAACCATCAGCAGTTACAATGACTTTGAAATCCTGCGGTATTGGAGATGCATACATTAGTATTATTTGTAACATCTTTGAAAATGCAGGTGCAAAGTTTCGGTTATTTTAGGATATAGCACCAATAAAAATTGGAGAGTGAGACAAGGTGACACCATATCTCCCAAACTCTTTAATGCCACATTGCAAAATGTCTTGCAATCATTGAACTGGTGCTTTTACAAGAAATGAAGATTTATTGATTAAGGTGTTTGTCTACGTTAAAATACCCATTTTTTGGGCAAAATTTTCGAATTTTTTGTTATTGTATTACTTGAAAGTGTAGACTTTTAGGAATCCAAAACACTTTGATTTTTGTTTCTACGCTTACTAGAACAGAAGTTATAGCCAATTGAATAAACCGGAAGTGAGATCGACCGAACAGTAAAAAGTTAAACAGTGTAATTCATAAGTGATTTTCTTCGCTTATATATTTTTTAATGCTAACAGAATTTATTTGTAATGATTTTGGATTCATTTATTTGCATTTGGCAACACTTAATTAATTAAATAATATATTTTATGATCTGTGGAATGGAAATCAGTATTATTCTGAGATTTGGTTACGTTTGCTTCGCGCTTTGTTTAGTCATAATTTCTGGTGAAATTTTGTATGTTCCGTTGCTATTTTAGTAGTGAACTGGCTTTAGATTTATTGTTTATCATTTGAAGTGAATTAAGATGCCAAAAGTAAGGTCTAAGAGATCGAAAAAACGATCCTTTCACGGCAATCGCTACACTGCCCCTAAGCCATGTGTTAGTGACGATGTAATGACTGCAAGTTCAAGTAAGCTAAAAATTCCGAATGTTCAAGTAAATGTATCAGACAATGAAACAGATGCGCCCAAAGGCAATAGAATATTTGATATTGAGACTTTAATATCTGTGTTGTCCAAACTATCTTGCCCAGAATGCTTTCAAACTGATTTGAAATTGGTTGAAGATTCAAAATTTGGACAGTGCTCAAACTTGTGTTTAATTTGTAAGTGTGGTTTTAAAATGGGTTTTTCTTCAACTCGCAAGGAACACAACAAAAACATGATAAATTCAGCATTAGTTCTTGGATTACGATTAATTGGAAAGGGTTATTCTGCAGGGAGAAAGCTGTTATTCACTTTGAACTTGCCTTTTCTATTTAAGGCAGCTTTCAGACGGCATGAAGGACACCTATTTGAAGCTGTACAAGCTGCAACTGAACAAAACATGCAAGAAGCAGCAACAGAAGTAAAGGATTTAAAAAGGAGTACAACTAAGAAAGCAACAAAAATTACAGCTTGTGGTGTGTCAGTCGATGGCACTTGGCAGCGGCGTGGGCATACATCACTCAATGGTTGTGTGTCAGTAATTTCCATTGACACTGGGAAAGTTTTAGATTTGGAAGTTATGACACAATATTGTTACAAGTGTAAAAGAGACTATGATTCGAGTAAGGAGCACCTATGCTCAAATAACACAGGATCTGCATCAAGCATGGAATCAGTGGGAGTGTATAGAATATTTGAACGGTCTAAAAAAATCGACAACTGAAGTACACCGAATACTATGGAGATGGTGACTCCAAAGGCTATATGGAAGTACAAGACATTTATGGGCAAGACACAGTTCAAAAACTGGAGTGTATAGGCCATGTGCAGAAAAGAGTTGGTTCTCGCTTGAGGAATTTGAAAAAAAGCAAAAAAGGAATCGGAGGGAAAGGGAAATTAACCGATAAGTTTATAGACAAACTGCAGAATTACTATGGCATTGCTATCCGGAGCAATGTAGGAAATTTGCAGAGTATGCAAACTGCGGTTATAACTGCATTTTTTCACTGCTGTTCCAGCGACAAGAACATCATGCATGGACAATGCCCCACAGGATCAGACAGCTGGTGTAAATACCAGTGCGCATTATCTGCTGGTAATCAGATTTGTGATAAATCTCCTGGTCTTCCAGATTCTGTCATAAAGGTTATAAAACCAGTGTACATGAGTCTGTGTAATCAAGCTCTACTTTCAAAATGAACTTTGCATGGGAAGACCCAAAACTGTAATGAAAGTTTTAACAATTTGCTATGGACTGTTTTACCAAAAGAAACATTTGTTGGACTGCAGACCATGTTATTAGGAACAAATATTGCAGTTTTGCTGTTTAATTCTGGTTATTTTGTACTGTTACCTGTGTTCGAAATATTAGGAATACCATTTGAACAAAAGATGGTTAATGATTACTTGAGACTGGACAATGAGCGAATAATGAATTCGAGACGTCAATCCTTACCCACTGCAAAACTTGCTCGGAAAAAAAGAAGAGCTGCAAAAAAATCAAAATTGGCACGAAATGAAATCAAAAAAGGTTGTACATATAAGAGTGGTGAATTTTAAATGTGATGAACAAGTAGTATATAGAATTTTCTTCAAATCAAATCTTTTAACACGTTTTCTGAAAAACTAAATTTTCAGCTATATTTCCGTACGAGAAATGTGATTACTCAAAAAGTTTTCAAGATATGGTATCGAAATTTTGTTCTATTGTTTCAAATATTCTCTTCTATGCTTTGAACTAAAAGTTAAAGTGTACATGCATATTTGGTGATATTATAAGTGTTTAAATATGATGCGATAAGATTTTTTCAATAAATTTTCAAAAAAATTTTGCAGTTTTTGTTCGATTTGCTATAATAATGTGAATTTAAGGAATATCACAAAGTTTTTAGTTCATTGCACAGGAAAGGGTCACAGTAATATACAGTATCAAGGAAATTGAAATATATTGAGTTTAATTGACTGTACAGCGTCTGGCGTCCGTATGAAATTTTACTCGATTTTTACTCACAATGACACGTTTCATAACATTTTAAAGAAATTTTGTCAAAGTTATATGTTTTTTTTCATGTTTTGCATTGCATATTAACTCGAATTGTGTGTATTTAATTAATTTCGTGTTAATTTAAAAAAAATGCTTTTAACGTAGACAAATACCTTAATGGAGAAAAGCTGGAGATATCCAATACCTACATTTACCTTGAACAGCAGATATCAAGCAAAGGTCACATTGATGAAGAAATTAATCGACGTATAAAACTTGGTTGGCCAGCTTTTGAAAGAAACAGTACAACTTTTAAGATCAATATGCCATTATGTCTTAAAAGAAAAGTTTTTAATCAATGCATCCTTCCAGTGCTTACGTACGGAGCTGCGACATGGACCTTAACTAAAAAAGACATACAGAGACTGCAGACAACTGAAAGAAACGTGGAGAGATACATACTTGGTGTTACCAGGAGAGATAAGAAAAGGAACTCATAGATAAGGAAAATTACAAGAGTGTGAGACATCATGATGAGAGTAAAATCCCTAAAATGGCAATGGGCTGGACATGTTGCCAGAAGAATGGACAAGCGAAATTCTAGCCTGGATACCAAGGGACAGGAAAAGACCCAAAAGAAGAGCACAAGGGTGATGGTGGGTGAAATTCGAAAGCATGCGGGAGTGATATGAAGAAGTGAATGACTTCTGAAAGTTTGAAAGAGAAATTATCAGCGCGAGGAAGATGGGGGTCATCATATCAGCAGGTGCATTGTTCGTTGTTTGAGGACCACCGAAGGGAAAAAGTGATGGCATTTGCCTGAGAAGTGTCACACATCCATCCAACGTGACGGAAAAGGGAGGCCACCTCTGGTTGACAGTCGAGGTGAACGCCAGTTGGCGCGAGATTTCCAGGACAACAAACGGTTCAAGATCCTTCAATCAACGGTAGAATACATCCAAGGTGCACTGAGAAACATTTACTAACATACAATGCAGCGGATGTTCTTGCAGATAAAAAGAAACTTCTTGCTAAAAAGGTCCAGTGCCACCCGGATACACGGGCCGCAGCGTAAAGAGTCGGTGGCTCGTTCGTGTGCCCGTGTTCACCGACTCCGCCTACAGTGGGCATTGGAACACCTTTACTGAACATTAGACAGTTCAAAAAATAGTCGTCTGATCCGATGATTCCAGTTTCAACATGCCAGTGGACGAGTTTGTATTCGATGCCGTGAGGACGAACAGCTGCAACCAGACTGCATAATTGCAGAGAAACAGGCTGCCTGCAGCGATATCATGGTACTGTGATTAGAGCCCTGCACGGGCTAGGCCTGCTCAGTAGTTTAAAACTTACGGGCCGGGCCTACAGTTCCGTAGGCGGGCTTGGGTGGGCATGTGTACCGTGTAGTCAGGTTATTGATAAATTTAGATCATTCTGTTTTTGGAGTCTCTGTCTTTCCCTTTCCGTGATCATATTTCTTGTTTCTCGCAATCATTCTTCTCTCCCGCTTTGTGCTATTTTTTTTTTTTTTAATTTATTTCGCGCGTGTCTTTTCGTCTTTGATCTTTGGCAATCTCTCTGCCCTTTGAATCCATATTCCATTTATTTCGGAAGTTACACCAGAAAAACACTTGCTGCATACGATGATTTGCATTTATAGGAATTAGGAATCAATTAAAGCTTCAATATGCGTGAGCTCATTGCTCATTCAAGGTAATTCTTGTAAGCGCACCCATATAAAACAACAAATTACTTATAAACACAACAAATTGCTTATAAAATATAAACGCAGCAAATTGCTTTTGAAATATAAACGCAGCAAAAGACTTGTAAAGCTGTCAAGACAGAGGGAAGGGTTAAAAAAAAAAAGGCAAACTGCTCTTTCAAGTGAAGGAAACAGAGGAAAACCACTTTCCGTAAAAATATCTAGAAGAAATGCTTATTTGTTTTATTTTCTATATTCCGCTTCTGTTCTGTAATTACATTCATTTCACAGCACACGCACAGGTTTATGAAGCGTCGCAGACCCGATTTCCGAGTTGACGAAAAAAAATCCCGTTCAACGCAAATGAAACCAAATGAAAACCTATAATCAAATTTACGCAAATGAAACCTATTCCTATGGTCGGGTCGGGCCTGGCATTAATTAACTAGGTGGGCTCTGGCCTAAAAATATTGCCCCCGCAGGGCTCTAACTGTGATTGTTCTAAAGGGCATTACTGGATCCCCTTATCCATAGGCTCCCATAGCTTAATTTTCAGGAGGGGGCAAACTGAAATTGTAACTGTGAATAACATGTACAGACACTATATGCAAATTTACATTGTGATTTCTCGTTAACTAACCGTTTTTACCACATTCTCAACTCATAAACTTAGTTGGAAACCTGAAGACTCGAAATCTATATAAAATAGATGGATAAATGAAATTAGACAACACTTTAGAACTATAAGGAAATATCTTTGTCATTCGTTTGATCTTCTCGGTCACTTTATGTCACATGGACAAAGAAACTCAAAATCACTCAATCGGTCATTAAGGATGAAAAAATACCCTTAAGATAAATTTTTCGAGAGATCTCAATGAATAGCTGCTGCAGAGGGTGATATATTTTTCATTTCGCCTTTCATACTGTACGTATGTACGCTGTTCCCCAATGTGCCATGGGAAATTTCATCATTACTTTCTACCGTAAAATTTCGCTGTTCCTAATAGAAATGTCCAATGCCTTTCCTATTTATTTGGCATACAAAAGTTCTACATCAGAATTAGAAATCATAATTATTGTTATCGCAAAAATCCCTGTCGTACCGTCTAAGAACAAAAAGGGAATAGTTCGATTTCCAGGGGAGGACAAATGCCCCTCTTGCCCTTCTATATGGGCGCTCATGCCCTCATAGAGAGGCAACACACCATTACCGCTAGGTCCTGCAGAGCTGTTGTTTCGGACCAAGTGTTGCCCTATATGCTGACCGTGTATCCGGATGGCACTGGACCTTTTTAGCAAGACAACGCCCCGTGTCGCAAGGTCCGCATTGTGCAAGAATAGTTCAAGCATTTCATGTGTCCACCCCGCAGCCAAATTCTCCCCCGATTTGAATCCAATCGAACATATGTGGGATGCAGTGGAACAGATCATTCGGCAGTTTAAGCATTTGCCTCGCTTCGTCGTAAAACTCCAAAACGTCATTCTGTCCAGCTGGTACAGAATACCCGAACGATCTAGTAGAGTGGGTACCACGCTAGGTGGAAGCGGTAATCGCGACAAAAGGCGGATCGACACGCTGTTGGCTCATGAATGTAATTATAAGATTCGTGCTCATAAATATTAGAATTGGGGAATCTGAACTGTGCGACAATTATTTATCTGCACGCAGTAAGTTCGCATCAAGTTAATTAAGTACTCGACATATTGCTAGATCCTGAGGTTCATTCTATATCAGAAGCATATATTTCAATAATGCGTCATATTATTGTTGCAGTGAAGAACTTGTTACCAGATAACAAACTTTAAAAAATAAATTAAGTATTCCGACGCGATGTTCTGAGAAATGCTGAAATATTTTGATAATCGCTTCTTAAAATTTCAGAATATTGATCGTCGCAATTCAGGTTGATATTTCTGTTTAAAAACTTAATAAGGCTTTATTGTTTATAAGAGGTAAACAACAAGACTTTATTTTTAGTTTTGTTTCGTTTCAGTTAGTGTGCTGTAGTTCAGTTAAGCGCTCGGCTGTTGCAAATCCGGTGGTGCTTCCATCTTTTACTTCTCGTTCATGTTCGTTAATACGAGTGGATGTGTTTCTACATATCTACCCGATATACATTTTATTACATTCACATGTTTTTGTATTTATTTCATTCTACAGTGAAAAACTGAATTTTAGGTAAAATGAGCTTTCCGTTTCTCAAACTTGGAGAAAAGTCCTGTGAATGTTTTTGGATTCGAATCTCGGGCGACACATAGATGTAGCAATTTTTGAAATTGTCCGTATGTAACATGTTAGAAAACTGTTGTTTTTCCTGATTTCGAGACTGCGTGGAAAGCGTTAAACTACTGGCGTCTGTAAATAATTTTATTCTTTTCCGAGAACCATAGCAGTGGCTGTGACGGTCCCAAACAGGGCTCGATTTCGATCGGGTCGCAAATTGCTAGCAAGCAAGTGCATTTTGCTAGTGCTAAAAAGTGGTTCTAGTAAAAATTGCTAGTGGAAAAATTTTGAATGTTTTAGTGTGAACTGTAAAGCGCCACTGCACTTTGAGCATGTGGACTATTTTAGACACATGTAAAAAGGAACAACTGTTTTCTGGAAAATGAATGTATTTTGAGAAGTAAAACATTATAAAAACATTTCAGCACTAGTAGAAATATCCAGTATATTTCCCTTAGATCTACTTCTGCATGTGAGGTTGGGTTCAGTTTCATGAAGAAAATCCAGAGTGATTGGAGAGGCATGTTTAAACTTACAAACATTGAATGCTGTCATGATTATTGAAGTTGAAGGTCCGTCCGAAGACAAGTTTGACCCCTGTCCTTCTGTTTTAAAGTGGTATGATGAAAAGACCTGAAACCCAGATGGTAGACCATACGGAAAATAACTTAAGATTTTGAATAGTGTTCTTGAATTTTGTGAATAAAGTTAAATAAAAAAAAATGTTTTTTTAAATATTTGTATTCAAATTAAATTGTTAGAATTAATCTGTCAGGTTATGAAAAGGTGAGTTATATCTAAATATTTGTAGTCTTCTCAGCATTACAATGTGACAGTTACAGGAGTGAAATCAAAATTTGTCCTGATTGACTAATGGAGGGGGACATGTTAAAGTTTCTTTTGTATAATGTTAACAAACTTTCGTTGGTAGATAATGCAATTTGCTAGTAAAAAATTAGGACACTAGCAAGCTTTGCTACTGCTAAAGAAAAAAAAAAAAACGAAATCAAGGCCTCGTCCCAAAGTTCTGGTTTCTTAGCGCCCGTGGCGCTAATGCCTCTGAATTAACGATAGATGTGTTTTCCCAGCATTCGGCGCTCATAAGCTTCGTTCTGTTAACGACAAAAACAACAACAACAACAACAACAAAAAAAAACGCTCTTTTTTATGGATCAGAAATTTTGCTTTCATGTTAAAATTTTGTGGACTGGTCTTTGTGCACGATTTGATAAAGAAAGATAAATGGAAACAGCCAATTATGATGTGATCTGCGGTTTCTGTGGTTTTCCTGCATTCTGTATATGAATCATACTTTTAGTGTTAAGTATGATTATGATAATACGAATCATGTCTTCCTGAAAGTCGTCGGGCAAAGCTATGTAAGAATGTGTATTTTGGTTGAGCTGTTTCCTGATATACGATATTAAGCATCCTCAGGACGGAATGGGGTTTCAACTAGAATTTAACAGTTCTCAAGTTTATCGTTTAAAACTTTCAAGCCAAGAATCTGAAAGCATTTGCATCTTTATTTCCGTTTCTCCTGTATAGCATCATTTGTTTTGTCCTCCTTTTTCTCCCCCTCCCCTTTTTTTTCGGGGTTTAACGACCACCACAATCAAATTTTAGGGCTACAAGCTGTCGCTTGTCCTGAATTTAGGGTCACTTAAATTAGAGAGGAGTGCAAAAGGAATTCTTGCAGTCGTAGTTTTAGATGCCGTGATACATTTGCAAACAGAAATACC
The DNA here is from genome assembly GCA_039090855.1 of Macrothele yani. Taxonomy (NCBI): domain Eukaryota; kingdom Metazoa; phylum Arthropoda; class Arachnida; order Araneae; family Macrothelidae; genus Macrothele; species Macrothele yani. The sequence goes on from CM076990.1 coordinate 195,363,264, forward strand.
GTTATAGAAAAACAGTCGAAAACATAAATGCCAAAAAATGCAGTACAAAACATAAATGCCATGCGTTATGAAATATTTAAAAATATGTGCAAAATGCTCTATGCGGTGAGTGATGTCCAACGCACAATTAATTTTTCAAACCCGCCTTTTAAAAGAAGGTATGCCGAGAAAAAACATAATATAAATTTATGCCATCTAACCGAAAAACTGCGTTATTTCGGGCAGGACATTTGCATAAAATTTTTGTTCGTAATGAGTGGAAAACTTATTATGTAAATGTCCTGCCCGAAGTAACGTACAGTTGAACAAGGGGCAAAACTTTCCGGTTGAGTTTTTAGAAGCGGGAATAAAGTTGGAAATACGTTGCGCCGACCCGGTGGCGCAGATTCGTCCGAGAAGGGTCCGGGTTTGATTCCCGGTGAGGCATGGATGTTGTGTTTGTCTTACGACACTGGCTCTCTCCCTTCCTTGGAACCAATGACCCAAAATGAATGACGGGCGACTACTTATATCCCATTGAGTTGTTAATCACTGTGGCCATTAAACCTTCAATAAAAAAACAAAAAACCGCTGCAAACAGAAATGTGCGCTGACGCCACTGTAGTGGAAAAAATCAGATTATGCATGCAAAATATTAATCACCAGAAATGCTATTCAATGCAAAAAAAAAGTTTTTAAATAGCAGTTTTAAAGTATATACACTGCTGGCCACCCAAAATGCAACACCAAGAAGGAAGCATCCGATTCACCTGAAATTAGCCGCACGCGTCGACATACACACGATTAGAATTGAATGGCATATGCAAATCATGTGCGTTCGGCACGCCACCGAGAATCACTATAAGAAGGGTGCACAGAAGGCGGGGTGTAAGTAGTGGAAGTGTGTTGTGCTGGCGGACCTGTGCGTGGGAAGCTTCCTGATGCCTTGTCGCAGAATACGGCAGGCATTCCAGCACGTTTCGGAGTTCGACAGAGGACGAATAGTGGCTTATTGCGACAGCAATTTATCGTACCGAGACATCGGCGCCCGTGTGGGACGACATCCAGCCACAGTGAGGGGAGTATGGATTCGGAGGGTGCAGGAGGGACGGACGGACCGACGTGAGCGATTGCCGCAGCCACGGCGCACCACCGAACGATAGGACCGGCATGTTGTGCGGCGGGCATTGACGGTTTGCACCGCCACATCACGAACGTTAGCGCAGGAATTTGGGTATGTTGCGCAACAACCTGTGTCAGCACGTACCGTTCGACGTCTTCTACAGGAGCGGAGACTTGTCGCACGGCGCCCATTGCTTCGATTACCATTGACGTTACACCACCGGCGAGTGCGGCGGCAGTGGGCCGTTGAACGCCGCACCTGGACTACGGAATGGCACGACATTGTCTTCTCCGACGAATCCCGCTTCTGCCTGCAACACCACGATGGTCGGATCCGCGTGTGGCGGCACCGCGGCGAGAGACTGTATGACGCCTGCATTATGCATCGCCATGCCGGTCCGTCACCTGGCGTTATGGTTTGGGGCGCAATTGGATGTGACACCCGCACCCCTCTGGTACGCATCGCCGGTACACTCAACAGCGACCGCTACATCTCCTACGTTTTGGAGCTTGTAGTCTTCCCTTACCTGAAGGACCTGCCAGCTGCCACGTTTCAACAGGACAATGCGCGCCCGCACTTGGCACGCATCGTGCAACAATTCTTTACGGCCCACCAGGTGTCACTGCTGCCGTGGCCCGCTTGTTCTCCCGATATGTCGCCCATCGAACACGTCTGGTCGCTGATCGGCAACCGAGTGGCCGGCAAGCACCACCCGTGGCTACGCCTGATGAACTGTGACAACGTGTGGAAGCAGCCTGGACCGGCATACCCCAAGCCCACATCCAAAGCCTCTTTCGTTCGATGGCGCGGCGTGTAGCGGCCGTTATTGCCAGCCATGGGGGCCACATGAACTATTGATGTCTCAAGTCGCACGGGTCTGTAAGCTCAATCGTTTCATCTTTGTATCTGTTTTTATGTGTCCAGTAAATCTGGTTTTGCTATCTCGTGTCCTTCTCGGTGTTGCATTTTAGGTGGCCAGCAGTGTATATGGAGAGGAAAATACCATATCTCTCTCCCTCTCTCTCTATTTCTGTGTGTGTGTGTGTGTGTGTGTGTGTGTGTACAAACACACTCATTGTCATAAAAATCTGCTCATTAAAAAAATATATATATCCGTGCGATTAACGCGAAACTCAGCGAATAGCTACGGGGAGGTCAGACATGCAAATGTTAAAGTTTCGTACGATTCCGCATGCCCGCACGTCCAAGACCGGTGCTGCAATCGCAATCCTTGGAGCTTATAAGGCACCGCGCAGTGTACTCCACATTCGTGGGCCGCGGGTGGCCTAGTGGGCAACGTTCGTAACTGCCACGGAAAGGACCTGTGGCTCGATCCCATGCTTGTACGAACGCTTGATCCACTAAATATCCGCCGTGCGTTGGATGGGCACGTTAAGCCGTCGGACCCCGGGTACTTCCCCCCCCCCCCCGGTAATAAATAAGGGCGTCTTCCTCCCCCTTTCTACTTCGCTTCCGTGTCACTTTCCTATTGGGCACTCTAGCCCAAATCTTCTAGCTTCTTATTTCTAAGGGTTGTTTAAGACCTGGGGTCAGACACTCCTTCCTAAAATCCTCTACATATGATCATACTCCACATTCGTGCCGAATTGCATGGTAAGAGTCAGGTGAGATCCCTGAGCGATAGACATGCGGAGTTGCCGCCGTAGATGTGCGTACGGGTAACTGACGGAGTCGGAACGAGGCCGTATCGTCGAGATGAGAAAGGCAGGGTGGCTGGCGTGCCGAATCGGCCGCCATTTGGGCCGGTCGGACAGTACAGTGCGATCGTGTTGGGAGCAGTGGACACGGGAAGGCACCCAGACTGGGCGGACTGGCTCTGGACGACCCAGTCACACCACCAGCAGAGAGGACCGTGGGATTGCGAGAGCGACACGCACAGATGCAACGACGTCCTTGTCCAATATCCAGAGGCATGTGGCGGCTGTACAAGGGACTCCTGTGTCCGTCAGAACCATTTCCAGACGCCTGGCAGAGGCGAATTTGCACTCTCGACGGCCTTTTCGTTTTCTGCCATTAACACCTGACCATCGTCGGCGTCGATTGCAGTGGTGTCAGCAGCGAGCAACGTGGAATGCTACAAACTGGCAACGTATAGTGTTCAGCGACGAATCCCGCTTCTGTATGAGAACGGGCGACCACCATGTCAGAGTGTGGAGGACCACAGGTGAACGCTACAATCCCAACTTCACTGTATTGCGGCACACGTACCGAACTGCAGGCGTGATGGTTTGGGGAGCCATCGCGTATGACAGTCGGACTTCCCTCACAGTGATCCGAGGGACGTTGACAGCCCATCGGTACGTACAGGAGATCCTGCGGCCCCATTTTCTAACAAGATAACGCCTGCCCGCTCACGACTCGGGTTTCCCAGGACTTTGTCGTGCTTCGACGCTTCCGTTGCCTGCCAGATCTCCTGATCTCTCGCCTATCGAGCACGTGTGGAATCAGATGGACGCCAGATTTCTCCATGTTCCAGTGTTCGTGACTTAGAGCGTCACTTGCAAGAAGTGTGGGCCAATCTGTCCAAGGATAACATACGGCTTCTCTTCGTCTCCATGCCGGACCGTATCACCGCATGTATCCGAGCACGAGGCGGTCCGACGCGGTACTAACGTTGACTGGAACGTGTACCGTATGTCCGCGGGAAATCGCCCTGCTGCTGTGATATTGTAATCACTTCTGTCTTTGGTATGTACCATCTCACTACTAAAATCTAATTTCAATCCGACGTCTCCTTGGTGCGCGGATTTCTATGACAATGAGTTTATATATACACATGTGTATATCATCAATGGGATGTAAGGTCAGGTGATGCGTAACATCACAGCCTCTCCTTGACAAATGTCAACCCCGCCTTCTCGTGGTGCATCCTGTTCCCACTAAAGGGGCTCTGACGACCGCCCATAGCGGTATAACTATACCATCGGGATCAGAGGAAATGCTATCCCACACTCACCAACCCGCTTGGCCAGCGTGGTGAGTTATGGCCAAACCCCTCCAAAATGATTCCACAACTTAAATCTTGGCCCTCAGTCTCCGGCAGCTGGAATGTACCTGGCCAAGGCAGCGGCCAGTGCGACATGAAGGCAGAGGGTGCTAAGAATCCCCGGAGGACCGGACTAGGCTGCCATCTGATGCTGACCTTGGCTACTTACAATGGACGCTCCCTATCTTCTGATTCAAGGCTTCTTGAATTGGAAGAGGAACTACAAAGGATCAAGTGGGACATCGTGGGGCTAAGTGAGGTAAGGAGAAAAGGAGAAGATCTCATCGAACTGAAAAGTGGACATCTCTTCTACTATCGTGGGACAGATACTGGCAGAACTAGTGGTGTTGGATTTATAATAAACAAGAAACTGAAGGACAAAGTTGTAGAAGTTGAAAGTTCCTCTGACAGAGCTGCACGACTTGTTATCCAACTCTCGAAAAGATACCAGGCTCAGATTATTCAAACGTATGCACCCACCACAAGTCATCCTGAAGAAGAAATTGAAGAATTTTATGAGGAAATTTGTCATCTAAATAATAAAGGTAAGCAGCATTTGAAGATAATTATGGGAGATTTCAATGCAAAAATAGGGCAACGGCAACAGAATGAAACTTCAGTAGGTAAATTCGGTCATGGCAACAGAAACCTGCGTGGAAATACTCTCGTTGAGTTTGCAGAGGCAGAAAGGGCTTTTCATCTTGAACTCCTTTTTCAAGAAAAAGCCACACAGGAAATGGACATGGAGACATCCAAATGGGACGACAAGTGAAATTGATTTTATTATGTGTAACAAAAAATTCGTCATAGAAGACTGCAGTGTGCTAAACAAGTTCAACACAGGTAGTGACCATAGATTGGTGAGATGTAAGATGCACCTCAACACTAAACTTGAACGTGGCAAGCTCATAGGACAAACAAAATCTATTGACATAACCAACCTTAAAAAACACCATAATACCTTCAAATTAGAACTGAAGAACAGGTTCTCTGCTTTAGAAGGCCTAACATCGGAAGAAGTGGACATCTCTGAAGTTAACAGAAAAGTAACCAAAGCTCTTATGGAAACAGCAACAAAATTAGCTGGGTCTAAGAACAAGTTGCATGTGAACAAATTATCAGGAAAAACCAAAATGTTGATGCAAAAAAGAAGAGAGATGAGGACAACTAAAGAAGATGTGACTTCCAAAGTGGAATATATAGAGCTATGCAAGACAGTAAGAAAAAGTATCACTGAAGAGGTAAGGAGATTCAACTGTGAACTAGTGAGGAAAGCAATTGAAAACAACCAAAGCCTAAAGATAGCAAAGGGACATCTCAGTAAGGGAAGAAAACAGATTATGGCACTGAGAAAAGAAGATGGTTCTGTAACAAGAAATAGAGGTGAAATTTTGACAAGAGTGAAAGATTTCTACTCCAAATTATATGAAAGGGATGATATATGCACTCCAGACATCATGAAAGATACCAGTACCAGAGTTCCTCCAGTCCTTCCAGCAGAAGTTGCACATGCAATCAAGAACATGAAGCGAGGAAAAGCTCCAGGAGAAGATGGAATTACTGTAGACATCATACAAGAAGCAAGTGGAGAAATCGAAACAGTACTCGCCCAAATTTTCACTCGATGCCTTAATGAAGGAAAGATTCCTGAGGATTGGAACACCGCTACAATGATCCTGCTACATAAGAAAGGTGACATTGAGGATCTCGGAAACTACAGACCTATCAGCCTCCTATCAGTAGTTTATAAAATCTTCACTAAAGTTCTTTCACACCGCTTGAAGGTAACACTGGACATGGCTCAACCGAGAGAACAAGCTGGATTCAGGAGTGGCTACAGCACAATAGATCATATCCACGTGCTGAGAGAACTAATTGAAAGAGCGAGGGAATATGAACTTCCATTGTGCATGGCTTTTATCGATTATGAAAAAGCCTTTGATTCGGTGAAACCATCAGCAGTTACAATGGCTCTGAAAACCTGCGGTATTGAAGATGCATACATTAATATTATTAATAACATCTATGAAAATGCAAGTGCAAAGATTAGGCTGTTTGAAAATACAACACACGTAAAAATTGGGAAGGGAGTGAGACAAGGTGACACCATATCTCCGAAGCTCTTTAATGCCACATTGGAGGGTGTTTTTCAGTCACTGAGCTGGGAAAACAAGGGGATAAAGATTAATGGAGATTATCTAACCCACCTTCGTTTTGCTGATGACGTAGTCATTTTTGCAACTACCCCATCAGAGCTGCAGAGTATGATCCAGGAACTTGCTGACAAGAGTAAAGAAGTGGGATTAAAAATGAACTTTCAGAAGACAAAAGTGATGTTCAATGCTTTTACAAGAAATGAAGATTTATCGATTGATGGAGAAAAGCTGGAGATAACAGACACGTACGTTTATCTTGGACAGCAGATATCAAGTGAGGGTCACATTGATGAAGAAATTAATCGGCGTACAAAACTTGCCTGGAGAGCTTTTGGAAGAAACAGCATAATTTTCAAGAGCAATATGCCATTATGTCTTAAAAGAAGTGTTTGATCAATGCATCCTTCCAGTGCTTACGTATGGTGCGGAGACGTGGACCTTAACTAAAAGAGACATACAAAGGCTGCAGACAACTCAAAGAAGCATGGAGAGGTGCATGCTTGGTGTAACCAGGAGAGATAAGAAGAGGAACTCGTGGATCCGAAAAATGACAAGAGTGGAAGACATCATGATCAGAGTTAAATCCCTGAAATGGCAATGGGCTGGACATACTGCCAGAAGGACAGATCATCGATGGACAGCCGAAATTTTAGATTGGATTCCAAGGGACAGGAAAAGACCCAGAAGAAGACCACATGGGAGATGGGTGGATGAAATTCGAAAGTATGCAGGGGTGACATGGAGGAGACTGGCACAAGACAGACCGTTGTGGAGGAAACTTGGGGAGACCTTCGTCCAGCAGTGGATTGATAATGGTTGACAATGATGATGATGATATCATCAATCATTTTTGTCAGCAATTATTAATCCACAGCTGGATGAATGTCTCCCCAAGTTTCTTCCACAACGGTCTGTCTTGAGCCAGTCTCCTCCATGTCACACCAGCATGCTTTCGAATTTCATCCTTCCATCTCCCACGTGGTGTTCTCGGTCTTTTCCTGTCCCTTGGTATCCAGTCTGAAATTTCAGTTATCCTGTGGTGGTCCGTTCTTTAGGCAATATGTCCAGCCCCCACATATATATAATCAACCGTTCTCAATCCGCTGCTGACGAAGTTCTCCCCAAGGCACTTCCACAACTCTCTGTCTTTACCCGTGCTTTTCCATGTCACTCTGGCTTGCGGCATGCTTTGGAAACTCGTCAACCCATTGCCTACATGGTTTTCTGGGTCCTTTCCTGCTCTTTGGCATCCAGTATAGTACAGTATTTTTGTTGCCCAACAGTGTTCAGTTCTTCCAGCAATATACCCAACCCCTTGCCATTTGAGGGTCTTTACTTTGATCATGATGCTTCAACTCTTTCATTTTCCTGATCCATGAGTTCTCCCCCCCCTTATCTTTCTTGATTACACCAAGCATCTCTCCATACTTCCTTAAGTTGCCCCTAGCCTCTGTATGTCTTAGTTAAGGTCCATGTCCCTGATCCATAAGTAGGAACTGGAAGGATGCATCGATTAAACACTTTTATTTTAAGATATAACGGGAAATTTCTCTTGAAAATTGTACAGTTTCTGTCAAATGTACTCCCTGCCATTTTTTTTTTTTTTTAGATATATCTCCTGTAGCGGAAAAAGTGCGTGTTATTTAAATTACAAAATAACGCAGCTTGCTTTTTATAGTAAAAGGTACAGGAAAAAAAAACCCAAAAAAAGAAAAACCAGTTTTTCGATCAGACTTTTACAAGAAATGATATGGAATAAAATATATGTTTAATTCAAAAGCATAGGACATAAAATTGCTTATATGTTGGTCTGTTTCTCAATCTCATCGTCTGTCATATCTGCTACTCGATGGATCGCACTGTCTTTTTCATTTCTCTGTCTCCATGATCTGTGCATTTTCACTCTCGTTCTACCCGTTCTTCATCGGTTAAATTTAAAGAACCTACAGGTTATTGTTTTTTTCTGTGGATGTTAAGCGTATATTTTTTTGCCGACAGCATGATGCGACAAAACAAAAGGAAGTATATGGATGAAACCATATGCAGTATTTGGGTTCAATGGAATTTCATGTCAGAAATCAGTTGCGTGTTAGTGCGTAAGTCGTGATTTCTCCCACATCTAGAAACCGTGTTGGATGAATTCTTTTTACATTGTGAAATTGTACTAGTGGAGATTATTGACGTCACTCGGTTTTTATGGTATCTACACTGAAGAGCAATTGAATTAGAGATACCTGTCTAGTAACGTGTAGCACCACCTTTCGCACTGATGACGGCGGCGATTCGTCTCGGCATGGACTCGACAAGACACCGGAAGCATTGGGAAGCCATACAGATCCACGACCCCTGAACAAGCTCCCACAGTTCACGAAGATTTGATGGAGGGGGATCAGAGCCTAGAACATCTCTCTCGGTGGCATCCCAGATGTGCTCGATGGGATTGAGGTCAGGTGACCTAGCTGGCCAAGGAAGCAAGGTCACATCGGTGGAGTGTACATCCAAACATTCGGATACAATTCGGGAGCGATGGCACGGTGCATTGTCTTGTTGCAGGATGAGGTCCCCAGTGGAATGTTGAAGACGCACAACCGGGAGCAAATGGAATTCCAGGATATCCCGTTACCGTTGACTTGTGAGAGACGATGTCACACGTACCAAGGGTCCCATTTCAGTCCACGTAAACAGTCCCCAGACGAGAATGCCACCCCCCACCAGCTTGAAGAGTACCCTGCTGGCAAGAAGGATCCATCGGTTCATGTGGTTTGCGCCGTACTCGTAGCCTGCCATCCGCATGTACCAACGTGAATCTCGACTCATCAATCCAGGCAACATTTACCCACATGTCTAGGGTCCAGTGGCGATGTTCCCGCGCCCATGTTGATCTTTGCACCCTGTGATGTGCGGTCAGCAGCGGTACCCTCGTGGGACGATGGCTCCTGTACCCCATAGCGAGGAGATGGTTCTGGATGGTGTGGCTGTTTACAAGTTTTTGTGCACCAGGCCGAGTGATTTGTTGCTGTGTGGTGGACTGTATGGTCTTTTAGCCAGATATGAATAATAAACAATATAATTTAACAGACGCATGCGTTGAGCCGAAATCCAACGTCAAAAACGTCGGCGTATTAGGCGAAAAACGTCGGCGTATAAAGCGAAAAACATCGGAGAACAAACACTCTTCAACCATTGCTGGAAGGACACAAGCCTGGGAAATGTTTTCGTGACATTCTCTGGGTCTACTCATACCTGCGGAAGGCACTATGGACGAATGCAAGGATGGATTCGTTATGAATCCATCCTTGCAGACCACGTACACCCATACATGCTGATTGTTTTCCCTGGGGCGGATGGGATCTTCCCTCACGACAATGCGTCGTGTCACGCAGCTAGAAATGTCCGAGAGTGGTTGGAAGAGCACGATGAAGACTTGCCTTGCCCTTTAATTCCGCAGACGTAAACCCAATTGAGCATCTGTGGGGCTACCTCGATCGTGTTGTTCGCCCTATAGATCCTCCACCACGCATTCTCCAGCAGCTGTCTGATGCACTACAGTCAGCATGGCTCCACATACCTGTGAACACCTTCCAGCACCTTATTGAGTCACTCCCGGCCCGTCTAGCTGCTGTCCGCGTTGCACAGTGCTGTTACTCTGGATAATCACAATAATGTGACTCGACCGTGTATAGTGTTACCGTAAGAAACCGGGTACTTGAATTATTGTGTAGTCTATGTATCAGTCTGTGGAGTCCTTAAGGCAAAAGCTATTACAGTATATCTATCAAGAGTAAATTTTATATTTAAGAGTTTTGTGAAATAATACTATAAAATTATACATATCACCTTTTCTTAAAGATAATTGAAAGTCATTGTCAGTTTTAATAAGATCTCAAGTTTCAAAGCATTCTGTTGCCTCGAAAAATCACGATGGAAAAAAAAATACGTAATTTGTAATATGTCCTCTTACAGGAAAAATAAAATTATTACAAACCTATTCTGAAAAATAAGTCCCAACCAGGGCCGACTTTAGCATTCATGGCGCCCGGTGCGACAATATTTGTTTATGCCCCCCATAACTTTTTTTGTTTGTTTGGGTGTGGTGGACTGTATGGTCTTTTAGCCAGATATGAATGATAAACAATATAATTTAATAGACGCACGTGTTGAGGGGAAAGCCAACGTCAAAAACAATCTCTTTGCGTTTAATCGCAACAATACACTATTGCGATTATTTGGATTGTTCCAGCGACAGCAAGGCTTTTCATTGTCTCGAATTTTTTCTCTTTTTGTATACTCTACCATTTCACAAAAAAAAAAAAAAAAAAAAAAGGTAAAAGAGAAATTCAGCTTGTTGCACCCCCCCCCTCCCGAACTTTGGCGCCCGATGTAGTGGCACCGTTCGCACTTACCTAAAGCTGGTCCCAGCTCCAATAGAAAACAAAATGACTGATTCACCCACATTAATAACAAAAATAAATAAATAAAAATCAACATCGCACACCTTAAAGTTGTACCTTATACGTGCCTGCAAATTACGTGCCGTTCTGTCTCAGCGGTAACACACGCGGTACATAAACGGGATGAATTTAAACAAGGGAGGAAGGGAAGGAATTTATAAAACGGATGAAAAAGTCCAAATCCAAGTTTTGCAAAATTCCTTATCAAAACGGAAACACTAAAAACGGATTTTTTTTTATTTTATTTTTTAATAAACTGAATTGCTGACTACGGAATTTTTGTCAAAATGCTGAAGTTAGAAGAAAGTTTTGAAGAATGCTGATGTTAGAAGAAAAAAAAATGCTTCTTCTAAACTTTTCTTCTAACTTCAGCATTTAACAAGAAACGGAATTTTTTTTAAATGCTGAAGTTAGAAGAAAAGTTTAGAAGAAGGAGCATTTTTTTTTTTGTCAAAATGCTGAAGTAAGAAGAGAAGAAAATTTCATCAAAAGATGGACACTTTCCGGCAACTTTGCTGCACGTTATTTTCAAGAATTTTCTGTGAATTCACACCACTTATATTTTACATTGTCGCTTAATCTTTTTTTTTTTTCACTGAGAAATACCCAACATAAGATTTTAAATTAAAAATCATTTCAGTGTTTAGAAGGACTTAATATGCGAGGGTATTTTCTGACATGAAATACATAAAGTTAATGCACGCGAACTTTGTAAAACACTCTGCCGTTGAACAGTTTCTTCGAATTTCAACGACAAACATGGAAGTGGACATGCAACAACATTTAGTGGAGTAGAGTCTAATCGTTCTCATTAGATATGTTTTTTAAAATTTTAAGTTCCAACTGTTCTGATATTAATTTAAAGAACGTAAAGGTTTAATAATTCAAGCAAGGCATCTTGATATTCATATCATATACGTGTTTCTTAAAAATGATACCCGCCATTTAATTCTTTTAAAAACCTTGGCTCCTTCCTCTGTAGAAGCTGAACAGCACTGGCCTAAATAGTCAGCGACTTTGTGTTTGCAATTTAAATTTTGCAATTGACTGAACTTTTTCTTTCCGTTAGCAGGTCTGCTTTTTAACTTTTAACTATGTAGGCGGCTAAAAATCACGTAAGTACGTAGGTGGGGTGCTCGCCACACCCAAAGAAAAAGCAATAGTTGCACTTGATATGTTTGAAAATAGATCAACTGTACATCATTTATAGATTCACTAGAATTTTACCAACCAGATTTTTTTTTAGAATAATCAGTTTTCTGAAATAGTCTTTATTCTACGTACTTTGAAAAGAAATTACAGCATTTCTGAAATAATAAATCATTCAACATATAACTAGAACATTGAAAATAAAGTTTGAAACTAAAAATAACATTCTGTTCTTGTTCGTATGACATCTTACTGTAAAGCAAAAATATCAACACATTACACCAAATTATGATAATAATCAGAAAACTGAAATACCAAAAAAGTATAACGTAACTACGTATACTTGGGGACCTTTCTCACTAATTTCACTTCACAAAGGAAACAGTATAGCACGTGGAATGGCTTTGGGTACAGTGACATAAACTATAACCTCTAATTGAAAGATAGACAGTGACACGTCAGTGTTGCCAACAACGTTTCAGAATTACCTACAATTTAAGGTACGCGGGATTCTGTGAGCAGATCAGATCAGATCATATGTAGAGAAATTTAGGTAGGGAGTGTCTGACCCCAGGTCTTAAACAACCCTTAGAAATAGTGAGCTAGGAGATCATGATCATATGTAGAGGATTTTAGGAAAGGAGTGTCTGACCCCAGGTCTTAAACAACCCTTAGAAATAGGAAACTAGGAGATTTGGGCTTGAGCGCCCAATAGGAAAGTGACATGGAAGCGAAGTAGAAAGGGGAAGGAAGACGCTCTTATTTATCACCCGGGGTCCGACGGCTTAACGTGCCCATCCGACGCACGGCGGATATTTAGTGGATCGAGCGTTCGTACCTGCTGGGATCGAACCTGAGATCCTTTCCGTGGCAGTCACGAACGTTGCCCACTAGGCCACCCCGGCCTTGAAGCTAGGAGATTTGGGCTAGAGTGCCCAATAGGAAAGTGACACGGAAGCGAGGTAGAAAGGGGGAAGAAGACGCCCTTATTTATTACGGGGGTGGCAGTTCCCGGGGTCCGACGGTTTAACGTGCCCATCCGACGCACGGCGAATATTTAGTGGTTCGAGCGTTCGTACCTGCCGTGGAACGAACCTGAGATTCCTCTGTGGTGGTGCTGTGAGCACCCCGCATACCCAGTTTTTCAAGGTTAATCATGTTACTCGGGATCGTGACGTTATAACTGATGGTTCAAACCAAAGAAGAGGCTCTGTTCGCTAGTGCACTGCTGGTGGTAGTGTTTTTATTTTGGTAATCACGTGTGTCCTAAATTATCGTACAATCTACTAAAATTGTGTTTGTTAGTAATATTTATTGAAACGTGCATGTAAGACATTTGCGAATTAAGAGATCCTATGTTGATTCTACAGTGAAGTAACGTTTTTCCTGAAGTCTGTATCGGGGAAAAAGAAATGCGGTGCTATTTATTTAACACGCTATTTTGCATTTCTCATTGTTTATGAATGAGGCGGTTTTCACAGCTGGGCTGTTTTCGATGAAATTGTTTCGCAAGTTTGGTGTGAGAGCGTGTGTCCTCGTGTCGCACGCCAGGTGTTCCGTCGTCCTCTTTTTTTATTTGTTTATTTTTTAGTAAAGAATAACCTATTGTGTTGTTATAAAATATCCCGTATCGCTGCATTGCTAGGCTTCGTTTGTCGCGTCTCCATCGTATTTTTGCACGAGCAGCATCCGCTTTCGACACTTTTTCTCTTCTGCCTTTCCCCATCTTTTATTATACCAGTCTCCCGGCGAGCACCCAGCTTTTTGTTATTTATTTGTTCCCGATAGTGTTGCGATCTTATTCTGAAATGGAGAATCGATCGGTGCAACAGCAGGAAACGTAGTTCTTTGACTTCCGTGCGTTCAATCGACACGCCTTATGGTTTTATTACCTTTTTTGAAAGTTGATGCTGGAGGAAGTGTTCTGAATTTTCAGTTTCTGAAAATCCTTGTGAACAGTGGCAACGGCATCATAAAATAGCATTAATTTGGTTTTGTCATGTTTAACGCTTTAAATTCAGCAGTACTTTGCTTTACATAGGAAAAAGTAACTCGCGAAGACGATAACGGAGCGTATATAGGAGAATCATATGTATGTAAAGCTTAAAATTAAAAACAGCAAAAGACCTATGCAATTTGGAAAACAGAACAGTGCTACAAAAACTTGCTAAAGAAAACCTTTAGTATTCCCTTGATGTCAAAATCACGTTTCTCAAGCCATTTGAGTCACCTCTGGACATTGGTCACCATACTCTACCAGGAGTTTTCGATGGGCTGATGAGGCTGACTGATCACGTGATTAGAACAGATTTTCAATCACGGACCGTTGACGGAAATGTCTGTCAGTTTGTCCATCCATATTTTCCTATCTACGAAGAAAGGAAAAATTACATATATTCATGGTAGTTGAGATACCTAACTCAGAAATGACGCACATGACAAGATGTGAAAGTAGCAGTGATAAGCAATGTCGGTGTGACTTAATTGGGAAAGCATTCGGCTCCGGAGCAGAAGGATTCGATTCCGCCACCAGCAAATGGCTTTTACGCTATATTGACAGCCGAATGTAAAATGAATCTTCTGCCCGTTGGGTTTTTCGAAAAATGTGTGATGTTCTTTCCACACATAGTCTGGAATTAGTCAAAATTCCTTCTTCTACAGTGAGCTCTCCTTTAAGCGTACTTTGCCGGCTGACAAGGAGACCTACGATTCCGTGCCCGCCGATTCTCAGGAGGAGGAGGAGGAAGAGGGGGTAAATGCGACGTACTTATCTCAGAGGTGCCGCACATGTCAAAACGGCAAAGTTGCAGCTACTAACTTCGTCGGTGTATTGCTTAATTGGGAAAGCAGAATGCTCCGGAGCAGAAGGATGCTGGTTCGATTCCGCGACCGGCAAATGGCTTTTACTTATATTGGCGCCCGGACGTAAAATGAATCTTCTGGCCGTTGGGTTGTTTCCACACATCGTCTTCCATTGGTCAGAATTCCGTTTTCTACAGTGAGCGTGGTTTGCCGGCTAACCCGGAAACCTACGATTCCGTGTTCGCCCTTTCTCAGGAGGGGAGGGGAGGGGGTAGTAAATGTGCCGCACCTATCTCAGAGGTGCCGCACATGTCAAAACGGCAAAGGTTGCAGCGACTAACTTCGTCGGTGTAGCTAAATTGGGAAAGCATTCAGCTCCGGAGCAGAAGGATGCGGTTTCGGTACCATCACCGGCAAATGGCTTTTACGCAATATAGTATTAAGTATATAGTAGTACAACAAGTACTTTCATCATAAATTCTCCCTTCTCTCCTGCACATGTAGTTACTAATTACTAACTGTGCATTACTTATTGACCGACCCTTGTATATATATATATATATATATATGCATGTTTTTGTGTTTGGATTGTCCTTTAAGTAATGTAATCGTTGACACAAATGTGCCATATTTTATCTGTTTCCACGTAGCAACTCCTTCAGAAAACTTGAAAATTTCATTTCTCATTGCCATCGTTTCCCACTCCAGGGCAATGAAATTTTCAAGTTTTCTGAAGGAATTACTACATGAAAAAAGATAAAATATGGCACATTTGTGCCAACGATTAAATTTATATTGCCTTCCATGTATTTGTGAAGAATTATTTCTTCAGGGAAATTCGTTTCCCACTGATGTACGATGTTCTTTAAGTAATGTCCATTTTTAGCCTTTATTTCAAACCGAAGAACACAATCCTATCATATGAAATTAATTTTAAATACAATATATGATTCTCTGAGATTTTCTCCACCTTTTCACAATATTTTTAATGCCATACATATAATTTTTTTTTCTGAATGAAAGAAACCTGCAGCCTTCCCCCTTTCCCCTCCCCATCTAAATGATATAAATTTCGGAATAAAGTGTAGTTCGATAGGGCATGACCTGTAGATCACGGCATATGTGCATTTTTTATTTATTTTTTTCTCATCGAAGTTCATTTCTCGGGAGGGAGTTGTGCTCGCGAGTCTCCGCATTGATGGGCATTGTCGTTTCACTCACCACTTTTTGCTGTGCGACGACACTTCGCCGATGTGTGAGACGTGCAATTGCCAACTCACTGTCACTCATTTTCTGTGTAGTTGTGTTCGTTTTCGTGATGTGTGTTTTTACTTTTTTCATTCTCATTTGTTGAACGACTATGAAGCTACGTTGCAGCGGCTTCTTGACGACCACTGCGATACTTTTGCTTTTTTAAACAAATTAGCTTTTTTTAATCATATTTAGTTTTTAAACTTTGACTCATTCTCATTTTTCACTTTTAGTTTTACCGAGTCAGCCTAATTTCAAGCATTATACCACGTTTTTAACACCGTTTGTTTGATTGTCTTGTGTTTGGCGTTCTTTGGCCACACGTGGCCCTTGCGCCATAAAAATTCAACAGCAAACCAACCAACTAACTTCATTTCTCAGTCGTATAACACGACCGATATGAGGGTGCGTGTTGTCCAGATGAAAAAAATAATAATTAAAAAACATCTAATTTTTTGTCCCCTTCCCCGAAAAAATTCTACATACACCCCTCTTACCTTTTTTTTTTTTCATCTTTTTTGTCGTAGGATAAACCATTTTGTATACATATCACGGGAGCTCCTAAACCAGTAGGCATACGCACTCTCACATTGGGTGCGCCAGTGCTCAGGGTCTTGTGTTCATTATTTGCTCGAGTTTATAATCTTGAGCAACAAATATACGAGTATAATTGGTTGCACGTTGGTAAGTATCGGCATTTCGGAAATCTTCTCTTTCGAAGGAAGGAAAGAAAAAAAAATGTGCAAACAGAAACAGGCACATTTATATTTTAAATAAATTTTTCAGAAATAGAGCTTAATGTATCGCTTTCTAGTTCACCGTATTTGGGAATCGCCCATCTTTTTCCCTTCATGCCTAAAGACCAAACATTTAGAAACCACAGAATCGCACAGTTGTTCATCTGACGCTTGAGTTGCTGAGTTCCCTGTTCGTTTTGTTCTTGGGCTATATACTATGGCTTTACAGCTCCATAATATCATCAATACCAATGAACCGCGTTTATTTGGCGTGGACACAAGTACAAGATACGCCATGTAATACGGCCACAGCAAGAGCAGTGTTGTCTGCTGCAGGAAAAAAATACTGAAAATGTTTTAAAGATTCAGCTTTAATTTACATGTTCCGAAAAGTACGTATTGGGGTGTCCGGGAAAACGGCGTTTTTGATGTAACAGTTTCACTTACCCGGAAGAATCCAAGCTAAATTTCAAAGTACATGCCATCATGTTCAATAGTTTGAACATGATGTTTGCCTGTTGTTCAATTCCTGCGCTGTACCAAGCTTTCGGTTTAGAGGCAAAGAATTCTTTGCACTCACATTCGACAGCGTTCAAAGTAGTCAACTGCTTGCCACGGAGAAAATGCGCCATCGCCCGAAACAAGTGATAGTCTGAAGGGGCCAGATCGGGGCTGTATGTTGAACGAGGCAGTAGCTCCATTCCATGAAGTTCTTGAAGCTTAACTTGAGTCCAATTAGCGGTATGTGGTTTTGCATTGTCTTGTTGTAGCAGTTGTTGCTTTTGGTTGACTAAGGCAGGATACTTCCGCTAAAGTTTGTGCTACATCCTGTCTAATTATTGAGAATACAATTCGGCATTGATTGATCGAGCTCAAAGTGGATTACACCTTCGCAATTCCACCAGACACACAGACTTTTTCTCAAAACGTCTGCGTTTGAGAGTACACTGTAAAAAATAAGTGGTGTGAATTCACGGAAAATTTCTGAAAATAACGTGCAGTAAAGTTGCCGGTAGGTGTCCGTCTTTTTCAGAAATTTCCGTCTTTAAAATTGCCCGTTTATTTTAACTTTCATATTTCCGCAGATTTTCCGTAATCAGAAATTTCGTTTATTTTAGAAAAGTCTGTTACAAGTTTTTCCGTATTCATCCAGCAATTTCGCAAAATCCAAGACGCTGAATTTTTAAGCCCTGATACCAGAAAATCCTTCCGCTGCTCTCAGGATCGAACCCCCGTCGTTTGGGTTGGTTCAACAGGTAACGCACGCCATTGACCACAGAGTAGGTTTGTCATTTTTTTTTTTTTTTCTGTAGCAGGACTTTTCACAAATTAAGCAGTTTTCAATGTAATTTTTCGAAGCAACAAAATGCTTTTGCAACTTGATTTTTTTAAACTGACAATGACTTTCAGTTATCTTTAAAAAAGGTGAAGTGTACTTTTTTATAGTATTTCACGCAAAAACAACTCCTCCTAAATACTATAAAATTTACTCCTGACAGCAATAATAGCTTTTGTCTACAGTTATCCAAAGACTGATACATAGACATCGTATAATCATCTGTGCAATAAGTTAAGTACCATGTTTCTTACAGTATAAATAGCTGGTGCACAAAATAGGGGAGAGGAGGAGAACTATCCTGTGCCACAATAAACAAAATTCATACGATATGCTATCCACAATATCCGATCTTGCTTACAGAACTTCAAAATTCTACAGACGATTGAAATTTAAAAGTTAATCAAACCTCAAGAATTCTCCCAAATCGCTCCTATTACCGATAATTTATCCTCAGACGGATACGAATAAACTGAGAACGGGGTTTTTCCGTTAATACACGAAAGGAATTGCGGAAAGATTTCTGAAATTTAGAATTTTCCTTTAACACATCTCTAAAACGGTAATTTACCGTCAATATAAGAAAGGAAGTGGGGAAAAGTTTCTGAAAATTAAGAATTTTCCCGTGGTACGAAAAATCCGTGAAATTCAGGTTTCTTTCCGTCATTTCACGGACAAGATTGTATCAGAAACATGTTTCGTTAATTCACGAAAGGAATGACGGGAAGTGGCTCGTGAATTTCAGATTTTTTTTTATAATGTAGGTAAAGCTGGTTCACCTCTATTCAACCACTGTTGTGAATAATTTGAATTACGCTGATATAACCACTTCTCATCCCCAATAACTATTTGTTTGATGAATAGAGTATCTCTTGGATTTCTGAGCAGTTCCTTGTATACCTTGACACGTGGTTGAGCTTGAGCTGGGGTGAGCTCATGAGGCACCTCACGGCAGCGTCTGTAAACCTTTTCGATCTTGTGCAAGTTCTTAGCGATGGTAGATTTAGAAACTCCCAGTTCTTCTGACAATTTGCGACTGCTTGTTCGTGTAATGTGTTCCTCAACGGCATAGAGCTTACCCGAACTTTCCTTTCTTTTCAATCTCAAGTCATCAGCCGCAGATTTCTTTAACCTTGTTTGCTTGGTCCGAGTAACCGCCAGGCCTTCACCTTCGTTAATTTTTCGGACTGCTTAAACCCCTACTTCCAGTAATGTCGCAATAGAACCATTATTTCAAACTTTGTAGCCATTGCGGTACAAGTTCAATGCTTGGGTCGCGACATGCGCTTCACGCCTCGCTTGATTTCCCACAGTATGCGCTTTCAGTCGTCTTCAGCACGGGAAAACTGATCCGCAGAAAATATGCATATTTACGTCGTGGAACTATCCTGTGCAAAAACGCCGTTTTTGACGTGAGACTACGTCTAACTCCACGGATAGTATGGGGCGACTTACGGCCGACCGCCTGTGACAAAAATAGGTCCTAATTAAAATCATTATAGCGAATTGGACTCCATGCTGTTTTATTCGTAAACAGCATGGAGTCCAATTCGCGTACTCTGCAATACATCGTTTGCCCGACGCTCCTTTCTCTCCCTGTGCGCAGGGGAGATGACGCAATATTTCTGGGTGTGCTGCCGCGTTTGACTCAGTCTATCTCGGCAACCGTGGGCACAACTCGACTGTGCGGGGTATCGTTTTAAAGCTCTCGACGAGATCTATTCAAATATACGAAGAACATATCGCAGTGGTTTGAACTGAACATTTTAAAAATTGTTTTCGTGTGAACGGGGTAACATTTTCGAGAATGCCACGGCCTTTGTAAAATGAACGCAAGCAAAAGTGGAGAAAATAAAAACGAGAGGCAACAGCAAATGATGAGGAATGTAAGAAGCCCAGGAAGACAGAGCACCACATTGGATAATTCGTGTATCGATCTGCTTTGTGTTCGCAATGTATCCAGCATTATTTGTAAAAATTATATTAGCTACTTTTCATATCATAGACCTATGTTGGCTATAACAAATTAAATAAAGGCTTTGAAAATATACTCTACTAGCTCATTTCAACTCTCCGATCTGCAAGTCTAGTCCTACGTTCCAAACTGACGGCTCAATCAGAACTGAGACTACCTGTATTTTTTTTTCTGGACACCCCAGTGTTAATAAAGTACACTATATTGACAAAAGTCACCGAACACCTAGAAGAGAAACACAGCATAGCATTTATTGACATACATTATTACGATGTCGGTCCACCTTTGGCCTTAATGCATGCACTGACCCTTCGAGACATGCTTTCAACAAGGTTATGGAACACAGCGATAGATATACGCTTCATTCAGTACATAATGCGTCCGCTAACTGTTACTTAGTAGTAGGCCTTGGTTCCAAACTTCTTATGCGGCGCTCTAATTCATCCCATAGGTGGTGCTCTAAGGGATTAAGATCAGGGCTCTGTGCTGGCCAGTCCACACGCGATACGGAATTATCGTCAAATCACGCCGCAACAGTCCTTGCTTTATGGTTCGGTGCATTATCCTGCTGGCACCAACGAGACTTGGTTCCATAGTATTGCCACTGAGTTGGTAGGGCATAATTGTCCAGAATATCGAGGTAGACATGCTGGTTAACAAGTTTGTCCACGATAACCAATGGGCCGGGACCATACCACGGAAAACACCCCCACACGGATACACTGCCAACTCCAAACTTGATCGTAGAAACAGTACACTGTGGTAAATAGCGTTTTCCCTCGGCTGCCGCCATACCCACACACGGCCATCAGACTGATGGATCGTGTATCTGGATTCATCAGTCCATAGGACCCGTTTTCATTGATCTACGGTCCACGATAAATGTTCTTTACACCATGCTAAACGACGAGTAGCATTCCGAGTGGAGATGAAAGGCTTATGAGCAGCCGCACGACCACGGTAACCCATGGAATGAAGTTCTCTGCGAATGGTGCATGTACATACCTAGGTTCCAGCATATTTACTCACCAGTACACTGAGGTCTTCTTCAGCATTCCGTCGATTAGCTGTAACGACTCTCCTGAGGCTTCGACGTCCTCTATCACTGATTTTCTTTGGTCTGTTGATACGTTTTGCAGCTTCAGGCACGCCATGTGTCTTCCACGTATTAAGTACATTCAAAACAGTTGACTTGGGTATGTTTAAAAGCCTCTCGGTTTCTCTTATGGACAACCCACTAATGTAACATCCAACAATCTTTCCTTTCTCAAAGTCAGTTCTCTCCCGCCGCGACATTTTCATTCAACCTCACAGTGCGATATGATCGCGGTCAGCTGCAGGCTTGCTTTTATACCGTTTGCAGCTGTACCACCCATCTTAACAATGCAGCGGATCCGTTCATTTGCTTATGAAGGGGTGTACGGCGACTTTTGTCAATATAGTGTATGTCAAATAGAAAAAAAAGTTGTCGCTATGAATTTTGCAATTATTATGATATATATTTTATAGATAAAGTGTGTTCCAAGAAGAAATTTCTCAAATTTGCACCTCTTCAGACTTCTCACAGTTTTGAGTTCAAATAAGTATCTTTTTTTTCCCACAAATATCCCTTTGAAAAAAGAAAGAGTGAACGTTTTTGTTTACATTGCATTTACGGGTCTCAAAAATGTTCATTTCATTCCTCATTAAAAAGTGTATCTATTCAGGTGCTTGCCTGTAGCTTGTAATATATGAATTGGGCGACAGAGAATTAGAAAAATAATTAAGTCACCGCTATTTTTGGTGTTTGTGTTTTGTTACACTACCCTACTTCGACACATTGTTTCATACGAGCGCCACGGTTGAAGTGCTTTGACGTGTGCATTATCGATGCTTCGTTGGTTTTCCCTGTCTTTCCGGAAAACTTGGTTCCCCGCCGACATAGATAAATTCTGACTAATTGGACCTCTTTCTCTACAGATTATCAACATCTTTTAAGTTTTGTTCCAGGCCGAAATGCAGCGTGCATTAACGCTTTTCACGAGAGAAGTCGTTAAAAGATCATTTTGATGCTTTCTTTTTTGCAAGTGCAACCTAGTTCTCATTCATTTGATCTTGATATATAGTCGTTTCCTTTATGCTGGCGGAGTGTTTTTATTTGCCGAAGTTGTTTGTCTGTGTAGATAAAGATTCAGGAATGCTTTCAATCTGGAGACATTGCTTGCTAAACGAAGTGTACCAAAATAATTGGTGAG
The DNA here is from genome assembly GCA_039090855.1 of Macrothele yani. Classification (NCBI taxonomy): domain Eukaryota; kingdom Metazoa; phylum Arthropoda; class Arachnida; order Araneae; family Macrothelidae; genus Macrothele; species Macrothele yani. The sequence continues at coordinate 195,385,464 of CM076990.1, forward strand.
CAGGCGGAAACCTCGCAGTGGAACATGACGTTTTACTTGTATTAACTTTCTCTAAAGCACTTAGATCCTCCCCTTTCTCCTGTTCCCTCCGCTGATAGAGTTCTCCTGTTATTGTATATATATATATAAATTTTTTTTCGAGGTTTTACTCTCTCTTGTATTGAACAAATGGGTGTCTTTTTATTAAAGAAATCGCATACATGGTAAGAATAATGAAACATTTTTTAACCTGTGAGCCTCACGGAACAATTACTTAAATACTCGTTGCGGCACACACAGGCAAGGTTTAGCGTTTACACCCACAGGGAAAGTTTAGACGTGGCTATCTATGTCCCATAAAACTTTTGTGCTGTGTTTCAGAAGTGAAGCTACATTATGTTTGAGAAGCGAAGTTACATTATGCATCAGAAGCGAACTTACATTAGATTAAATTTAAAGGCTCAGATACGACAGAAGGTAGACAAATCAGGAAAACATTAGATTGAACCTAAAGGCTTAGATACGACAGAGGGTAGAGAGGTCAGAAAAAACATTAGATTGAACCTAGAGGCTCAGATACGATAGAAGGTAGACAAGTGAGTGAAGTCTGAGTACCAGATTGAAAGTGCAAGTCGATGTAGTTGGGAATGCCAGACTGTGACGTAGACAACGAGCACTTCTAGGGAGAAAGAACAAGGGCTGGAAGGGGGAGACGACCTTATTTATAACGAGGGTCCAACTCCCCTTCGTGATTCCACAAGTCCTCGAATTATTTATTATACGGTACACTGACGCACCTACCGGAGATTTCACCACTACCAATCCTGTGGGCATTGGGTGCCTGGTTGTTGATGCGCATAACTAGTGCCTTGAACGTCCCCGGTTCGCGTCCCGCTGCCACCGAACACCCGCCTTTTTTTAGAAACCACATTAAATCGTTGGTTCCAGACCACAGACTCCTGCTCATAAACAAGCCTAACTATCTTTCCTTAGAGTTTCGGCTTAGGACACTCAGCATATTCTGCAGCTTAAGTGTATAATGCCCGGTAAGTGATTAATAACCAAAAAATCATCCATAACATAATGTTTCGCCCATTCGTTGACGAATAAATGATAGTTTGTGGTTTATGTTTTCATTTGGTTAGTGTCTGATGTTGTTTTGTGCATTTGTTAGGCTCTAATGTATTGTGGTGTAACAAATACTCGCACACGCATAAGTTGTCACTGGGAAAATTGGACGATGTTTTGCCACTGCAAAAACAATTGGCCCAAGAGATTTAAACAATATATGTGAATCTCAAAAGAATGGGGGAAAGAGAGAGAGAGAGAGAGAGAGAGAGAGAGAGAGAGAAGAGAGTGGTAGTAATAGTAGTATTGAACACAGTAATGCGAAAAAACATTAAAAAAGAAAGAAAGAATTTTTCTGTTCTGTTATTCTCTCTCCGAGCTTAGATCTCAACAAGAAAGTATTTTTGTTTTTCTTGTTTTCGTTTGATTAAAGTATTTGTAAAGGGCGAAAGAGATTTCTCCACTTATCCAATCCAGCTGAGTGCTCCAGGAGGTTGGCACGTCTTATCAGGAAAAGCTGAGATATGCAGAAAGCATCGTGGTGAAAAGTCCGATGAAAACATTTTTTTTTTTTTTTACCCCCGCGATTAAGTAAAGTGGAGATATCATGTTTGACACAAATATGCCATGAATAACAGTAAAACACCCCTAGATAAGAAAAAAAAAGGGAAGGAATGAAGTAAACAAGGGAAGGAATTAAGTAAACAAGGGAAGGAATTAAGTAACAGGAATTAAGTATCCTCTAAGCTTTTCTCGATTGCTACCACGTTAAAATATATTTAACTTTCATTTTGAGTTTCTTTCTTTATGTAAATTTTAAGTACGTACATACATATCACTAAGCTGTTCTCTGAGATTCAGAGTTAGCTCCAAAAAGAAACACAAACTTCCAGATATTTTTATTTATTGTTGTCGTATCAAACTTCGCCATTTACAGCGATCTTGACATACAACTCGTGCTTCACTGATATCCATTACACGCCGTACACAAGATCTTTTATACTTCATACTCATAATCTTTTTCTCATGCAGACACTCCTGAATCTGATCATCCATAAGTTCATTCTCTTTAAGCGTTTTCTACCTTAACTGTTATATTTTCTCACTCGCTGAATGATGTTGGCAACAGTCTTGAGGGTCAGAGTGCGTGACGTGTGTGTGTTGACATAAGAACGAGCTATATAATGTTGGAGCAAGCAGCAAAAAAAAAAGGGGGTGTGTGGTGCTGTGATGTCATAATCGTGGAAGCTGCATTACGGTGAAGCGGTGTTTACTTGAAGTCTGCGTGTCCGAGTTGTGTTGTTATGTATTTGGTGTTGGAGTTTGTTAATCAAGTTTTGTACTTACTAACTTACGTTAATTAGCTTCAAAATATTGGTGCTGTTATGAATCAAGTTCTGCATGAGTAGTGCTTATGAGATGTTGACAGAATAAAAGGAAGAATTGTAAGTAACTATTTCTTGTACTTTGAGTGACTCCTGTTTCACATAAAATGAGTTTATAAGAACTATGCAATATTCAGTAAGCTATATGTACACTTTCAAATAGTAAAGAACGCTACATAGTGAATTAGGTTCTGCGCAGGCACCATGTCATATAGACCTAACTATAAATATGCTCGTGGGGCTCTGATGAAGCTGTGAATGCAAGATGTCTCGATCGAGACTCACGTAATAGATATAATCTTCCTGTCAGGAAGATCTCTACGAGAAAAAGTGTCCACGCTGTTGAAAGTTTTGACCACTAGGTGGCAGTAGGGACCGTAACTAAAAATGTAAACAACGATGATAGTAGATGTCGTTTCGCCAACGAATATGTTGTTTAAAATTAAAATAAACCCACACTTTAATCAAAAGTGAACTGATATAAGTGGAACACAATATGAAATAAATATAAAAAGAGATAGCCATTTAATTTTATCACATTATTATCGCAATAGAGACCTTTCATTTTTAGCGATCATTGAAATGCATAAAGTAAACATCTCGTTACGGAAACACAAGACTTAGCTTTTGGTAGCTTTTCTACTGCCTTAATAATTTTGTAAGGTAAATTTTGGTATGACTCGCGAGAGTTACAGACATGTGACGTTACATTTATTATTTTACATTTTCTTTTTTGAAGGACTCTGGTCGTTACCCTAAATATTTGTTACTCAACAACGACCTTGTAAGATCTGCATAATGAAACACAGCAAGTCATTTCTTTATTTTATTAAAATAACTGATCAAAACATTTAAATCAAATATGTTAACAGCGATGGCAAGGAAACGAATCTACGTTGACACACAATGCTTTCCTAATGGTTACTGCCGCAGAATTGGTATTTTCTATGCCCGGCCACCAGTGCCGCCTAATGACAGTTTCACGTTGGATAGCGGACAAGCCGGTCTGCGTCATGAACAGGCCATATCTATTACGTGGGTCTCTGTCCCGATCAACAGAGGTACCTGATTTCAACCGCGGATTGGTAATTGGGTGCCACATAAGCAGTCGCTCCGTACGTGACATTTCATCAGCATTGAAGATTCCTGGGTTAACAGATGGTGGTATGGTATGCAAATGGCTACAGACTGGGGCTGAATCTGCCAGTAAAATACCCGGTAAACCTCCGGAACTAACAGAACTTTAAAAAGTGAACTCTGCAAAGGACTTCCCGCTCAGAACACAAATCAATATCGTTTCAAATCATGTGAACCCTATGTGAGACTTTTGGGACTGATGTCAGCACCAGTACAGTGTGCACGACGCTTCACGACATGAGTTACCATGATTACACAGCCACCCGCAAGCCGCTGATCATTTCTACTAGTGCCACACGCCAACTAGCGTGCTGTACGTCCATCTTGAATTGTAAGCCAATGAAAAACTGGGCTTTGGACTGACGAGCCACGATTCACAGGCTGCCAGTCTGATTCTGATCAAGGTAGTCTAGAGAGCATAAGGCCATGACATTAGAGAGATGAGTTTTTTCTTTTAGTAACGTCACGTGGAAACCAAGGCTTCCGATTGGTTTCCAACGCTGTCGTGTATGCTGTCAAACACTACACCGACGTGTCAGGTCGTGTAACACGAGAGTGACGTCATAAACGGAGGGAACTCATCTCTCTAATGTCATGGCCTTGTATTTTCTAGACTGACTTAGTCTGTTAGTCGTTCCTGAGTGTGGCGAATGCCGGGAGAAAGATTCCTTCCTGTCTGTATATCGTCCCGACCATAAAGTTTGGCGGAGGTAACGGGATAGTATGAAGCTGTTTTTCGTGATTCAGCTTATCATACTGCTCGTGTTATTACAGATAGGTTTGAGGACATGGACGTCGAAGAGTTAGACTCGCCATCCCAAATTCCCGATCTGAACCCTATAATCTCTGGGACGAATTTGATCGTCGGGTGCGTGGAAGAAGAGATCGCCCATCAAACAAAGCTGAACTGGTCACTCCTTTGAAGGCCGAATAGAGGAACATATCGGGGAACTCTTGATCTCAAAGACTACACAGTCTTGTGACGATTATATATACACTCACTTCCAAAAGTTAAGCACGGAGCAATAAGATGTGAAAAAATGGAGAATTACTGCTTGGATTGACACGAAATGCGGCAGGAACGTAGGAAATATGTTTATTAATGAATCAAAACAAAGAAATACAGACAGAGATGAAAATAATATTGAATTTTCAGAAATTATAAGATGACGTCAAATTGGAGTCATTTACAAAGTGAGTAATAAAGTCACAACAAAACCCGACATTAATAGGGTATGTGAGCACCCCTCATCTGCATACAAAGTTTACAACGTCTGACCATGCTTTTTATGGGGTGATCAACCTCTGCAGAGTCCAGTGATCGCCATTCCTCCTGTAGAGCAGTTTCCAAAGCTGTGAGAGTGGTTGGGGGCGGGAGACGTGAACACACAGCACGGCCGAGGGCATCCCAAAGATTTACAATGGGATTAAGGTCGGGCGAGTACGCCGGCCACTCCACACGCGCAATCCCCTCATTCTCCAGGTAGTCGTTGACGATGGCAGCTCTATGGGGACGCACATTATCGTCCATTAAAACGAAGGCAGGACCAACTGCTGCAGCGTACAATCGCACAGTGGGGTCTAGGACTTCATCCCGATACCGTACAGCCGTCACAGAACCCCGTCTGTAGATGTAGAGGTCGGTGCGATATCCTAACGAAATTCCTGCCCAGATCATGATGCTTCCACCTCGGAATGCATGATGTTCGGTGATGTTCTGGGGTCGATTGCTTGTGCTTTCTTCCCTCCACACCCGTACACGCTTGTCATCGGGTTGCAGGGCAAATCTGGACTCATCCGTGAACATAACGCTGCCCCAATCAGACACAGTCCAATTAACATGTTGGCGACACCACTTTAATCGTACCCCTCTGGATTTGACGGATAGAGGAACACAAACCCGTGGTACCCGGGCGTACAGTCCTTTCATGTGTAGCCTTCGACGCACAGTAGTGGCAGATATCGTCTTACCAATGGCCGCCGTAACCATAGATGTCACACGTGTGGACGTCGCTTTTCGATTCCGCTTGATGGCTACAACAGCAATATATCGGTCTTCCGCGGGGGTCGTAACCCTTGGGCGACCGGCTACAGGTCTGCGGACAACTGTTTGGCTGGTTAGAAATTGTTTCCATAAACGTGAAAGGACGGAATGTTTCACGCCGAAGAAACCAGCAACATCTGTGATTGACTGTCCTGCTTCAATGCGTCCGACGGCACGCCAGCGCTCAGAATCTTCCAATCGTCTTCTGGAAGCCATAAAATCAAGTCTGTCTTTAAAACAAGTCCTCCGACAGTTCTCAACACCTTGTAGCAGCACTTGCATGCAACTCCTGTACCCCTTCAGATTGCTGGCTTCTTATACGACTGCCTGTTTTGCATATTTCTCGGCAAGACAACGTGATTCGCTGTTACCTACTACATTTGCATACTTCCATCTACCGCTGCGGCGAATTACAGCCTCTCCAATTCCGATTGGCTTCCGGAAATGAACTTCTCCCTCTGCGTGCTTAACTTTTGGAAGTGAGTGTACATTAAGATAATACAACCTAATTTGTCACAAATATTTATTTTTTCAAACCGACCATGGTTTCGCTGGGTATTGACCTAGCTTCATTAGGACGAAATTTGTCCTTATGAAGCTAGGTCAATACCCAGCGAAACCTATGGTCTTCTTAGGAAAAAGTAAATATTTGTGAAGCTAGGTCAATACCCAGCGAAACTATGGTAGGCTTGAAAAAATAAATATTTGTGACAAACTACGTTGATCAAAATGATCATATGTAGAGGATTTTAGGAAGGGAGTGTCTGACCCCAGGTTTTGAACAACCCTTAGAAATAGGAAGCTAGAAGATTTGGGCTAGAGCGTCCGATAGGAAAGTGACACGGAAGCAAAGTAGAAAGGGGAGGAAGACGCCCTTATTTATTACCGGGGGGGGGGCCAGTATCCGGGGTCCGACGGCTTAACGTGCCCATCCGACGCGCGGCGGATATTTAGTGGATCGAGCGTTCGTACCTGCCTGGGATCGAGCCTGAGGTTCTTTCCGTGGCAATCACGAACGTCGCCCACTAGGCCACCCGCGGCCCCTAAATATTTATGACAAACTACGTTGTATTATCTTAATGTGTATATATATATATCAGGGGACATTTACAAGAAACTAGTGGCGAGTGTTCCACCAGGGGTTGACAAATCCAAGGCGACCAGTCGCCTGGAAATTTTCACCCAGCACCTGACTTTTCAAATGCTATTTTTGAAAATGTTATCTAAAAATAATCCTAATAGCGAGATGAAATTTCACATATAGCTAAAACTCCTTGGAAAAGTTAGAAAAATTTAAGTTAAAAATTAAAAATTTGAGTTTCTGCAATGAAGCTTTGACCTCTTTAATAAAGCAACAAGTATACAGATTTTTATCTGTTTGTGCCAATTTTGTAACTACGTACCGTAAAATCAGAATAACGAAGATGCCAATATCAGTTTTTAGCATTACCACGAGCAGAGTTATGCATTCTGCAGAAATGTTGGTAATAGTGATTCAAGTTAAAGTTCCGCTGTGCAAACCCCCCCCCCCCAAAAAAAAGCATCACAGGTGTTCTTATCCAGTCGCGTGCGGTCCTTGTATGCAAAGCATGCATTATTGCATGTCCTAATTAAATGCAAAAATTTGCTCTCTGAAAACAAAAGAATTAAACGAAGAAAGCTTTGTGCTGCCGCTTTTTTTTTATCGGAAATTTGAACTAAGTACCTAGTTTAGAAGAGTTTTATTTAAAACCATTCACATATTTGTGTGTATTTTAGCCGGAACTGAGACAAAGTGCGAGTGCGAACTTAACTTCGTATCAACGTTCCCGAACTCATGTGAGATAGCGCCGTGTTTACCAGGGACATAACATTTAATGGGAAATCGACCGCTGCATTCAGCTTGGACAAATCAACAAATCAGAGAACCGGGAGTCCGTTTCTTCTGTCCCCACTGTTTATTAGCACTAGGTTTGGGGCCTTCGTTAACTGCCGTCGCGAAATGCGGCATCAACCAATGGAAAGCTCGTTTTCTTTTGAGGGTGAGTGTCTGCTATCTAGTGCATAACTTTAGTTAGAAAATTGTATGGCTACATTTTTGTATGTTCCTAAATTTCTTGCCTTTCTGAAGCACTAAAATGTTTCAAGATATTTAAGCAAACTGCAGAAGGGGAATAAGGAAATGGATGAAGGGGAATAAGGAAATTAATGTCTTTTGATACAGACATTTGACGTGGACCAGGAACATCAAACAGAGGTAATCGCTCTTTCCACGTTTATAAGTGAGTCACGGAAAAACGTATCATTGGCCGCCACCGGGAATCGAACCCAGGTCTTCCAGTTACGCGCCGGATATGCTTCCACTGCACCACAGTGGCCTCGAATTTCTCCAGACTCGCACACACTAACTGTCAAGCCAATTTGGCAGGTTGCTTCTAGGAGCCCCGCACAATGCTGGGCTTTTACCAAAGATGGTAAGCAGCAACTGAACAAATAATTAGAAGGCGAATGAATAATTAATACAGACATTTGACGTGACGGCTGTGGTGCAGTGGAAGCATATCCGGCGCGTAACTGGAAGACTCTGGGTTCGATTCCCGGTGGCGGCCAATGAGAATTATTCCGTGACTCACTTATAAACGTGAAAAGAGCGATTACCTCTGTTTGATGTTCCTGGTCCACGTCAAATGTCTAATAATTATTCATTCGCCTTCTAATTATTTGTTCAGTTGCGGACCTCCAAAGAAACAACCTGCCAGGTGGTTTGGCAGTTTGTAGTATGCGAGTCTGGAGAATTTCGAGGCCACTGTGGTGCAGTGGAAGCATGTCCGGTGCGTAACTGGAAGACCCTAGATTCGATTTCCGGTGGCGGCCGATGAGAATTTTTCCGTGACTCACTTATAAACGTGGAAAGAGCGATGACCTCTGTTTGATAATGTCTTTTGGTTCCCGAAGCTTTATTGAAAAATCTGAATGCGTAAGCAATGAAACACCAACCCAAACTTGAGTCGCTCAACATCCTCGTTAAGTGTGCAGGTTAAACATACAAGAATATATAAGTCCTAATCATCTCTCCCCATTACTATCCTATATGAAAAGCTTATGTGCTCAAAAAATTGTGATACAAAAAAGCATCGGTTTTCCCGAAGTGAGCCGGAATTCACTCAAAGGAACATATCCCACTCGGCCGCCCCGGTGGCGCAGTGGTCTAAGCGATGGCCTCTGATCATTCGTTCGAATGGGGTCCGGGTTCGAATCCCGGTGAGGCATGGATGTTGTGTTTGTCTTACGGCACTGGCTCTCTCCCTTCCCTGGAACCAGTGACCCTAAATTAGGGACGGGCGACTGTTTATAGCCCATTGAGTTGCTCACGGTGGTCGTTAAACCTCCAATAAAAAAAAAATCCCACTCGTTTTGATTTCGTCAGGTAAAAAAGTGAATTAAGCGTTTTTCACTCGTCTTCCTGGATTAAGCAGTAACACAATCAGCAAATTGTTCAAAGCTTCGCATGAACTTTGTTTGGATAAATGCTTGAGGGAATTAATATGTTGTGCTATTAAATTGTGCGAATAAAAGCCTATTCACGCAATATACGCAAGGACAAGACATATCTAAAAAAAAATAATAATAATAACAGGTGAAAAAGTTTTGCTGAAGATATTGATGTCGAAGCCTATATTTTAAGACAAAGTAACGGAAGAATAAAAAAAATCGCAGGATTGAATTCCGCTTCCGCTACAAATGTCGGGTTTTTTTTTTTTTTTTTCATGCCTACATATAACGTTCACGGCACGCCACTGTTTGTAGCTACGGCATTGATTTCGCGTTGTGTGCTTATAAGGGTATTTATTGATTAGTGGTTATATTGAATGTTGTACACCAGAACACAAAGCCAAACTTCCTGAAATGAAACCCTATTTTGAAATGCAACTGTTAATACAAGTGTATAATGAGTTCCCTAGTTATACAGGGTAATCCGTTTAGGTAGGGATAATTTAAAAATTCTGTAATATGGCTTGTAACAGATGTAATAAGTCAATATTTGGCAGAAATTACCTTTATGGATTGGAGTTTCTCCAAGCCTCCACGTGACTCTCTTTGCAGGCTAGGCAGAGTTCTTTCTTACCAGGTGTTCAATTCTTGCCACGTGTTTTCTAACATCTGCGGAGTGCTTAGTTTGAACGCTGCAGAAATGTTCACATTCAAGTCATCCAAGCTTTGATGTCGTTGTGCGTAGATGATGTTTGTTCTTCATAAACCCCCACACGAAGAAACAGGAGGGAGTGAGATCCGGGGAGTTTGCAGGCCAAGGAACAGAGCCATCGCGGCCACACCAGTTGTCATTGAATGTGTTGTTGAGGAAGTCCTTGACTTCCAGTGACCAGTGTGGTGGGCCCCCGTCTTGCTGTAAAATGATATCGTTATCCAGTTGTGCTACCAAGATCTGTAACATGTCCAGGTATGGTCCTAATCGTACAGTATCCTCAGAGAAGAAGAAAAAGACCGTACAGCTGGTGGCGACACACCCCATACTACACATTTACCTTGGGGCTTGCTCTTTCCACTTCGTAGAAAGTATGGTGATTCTGGATACCCCAAATGAAAACATTGTGCGTATTTACTCTTCCGCTCACGTGAAATGTAGCCTCGTCTGTGAATAGCCATAGATCCAAAAAAGTGGTATCCGCTTCCATCCGGTCGCAGATGTTTTGAAACACGTGGCAAGAATTGAGCACCGGATATGAACTCTTCTGAGTCCGCAAATGGGTCATGTAGAGGCCTAGACGAACTCCCATCCATAAAAGTAATTCCTGCCAAATATTTACTTATTTTATCTGTTACAAGCCATACCACAGCATTTTTAAATTATTCCTGCTAAAACAGATTATTCTGTAGTTTTAGATATTTTACTTAAATATTGAACAATATCTAAGAAATATTACATTATTTTTGACTAATGACAGTCACAACTCTGTATGTGTAGTTTTTGTTTAGATTGATCATGGTTTTCTCCTCATAGCTCTTGAAAAAAACATGCCGTGGCCACTGAGCTGGCCCCTGAAAAATTTGGGCTTTTGTCAACTCGTGTGTTCCACGGCCGTCATAAGAGCCAAAGAGCTCGTCACACAATATTAAATTTTCTGTAAGAAATTATTATTTTTAAACAAGCAGTAGATATTAATGACAGTGCAGTGTGTATGGACAATGTATATTATGGTTTCAGCTAGCCGATGTGAAAAGGTCATCTATAGGCGCTTATGTACATGTAACTCGGGTTAAAGAAGTAATAGCGAGTAAAAGTTGGGAAGAATCGTTTAACCAAAGACTGCAGCTTCCTTGTAGGAAGTCTTGAAAATGTGGCGCTTAAACTTACGAAACACCCTCTGGTGTCTGAGTAACAGCATTTAAAACGACGGATGTATCTTTATAAAAAGTAAATCTTCTTACGAATCATTGAAGCATGGTACAGATTTCCTTTTTATCCTCCTCCTCCATAAAGGAAGAGGTGCATTCTTACTAGGAAGGAAACGTGCACCAAATATGTGTTATCGCGCGTTTATATCCTGACACTAAGTTATATTGGTTCGAACAGTTCTCGCCTCTTGAGCGAATCATTTATTTGAAAAAAAAAAAATGGGTATATTGCTCCTTACAAAATGCTACCTTAACACGAAAAGTTAAGACAGCTAATCTCAGTTTTGTTTGAGAAAGTGGTCCATATGTGAAAAGATAACAGCAGAAATTACGGAAGCAGTTAGTAGTGTTTTCATTTTATTCTTAGTCATTAAGAGGAAAAAAGCAAGTGAACTTATCTGGTCACGTGATGAACTACGAGGTCTTCTCGAATCGGCTTTCTAACTCGTATAGGGTTTGTTTATATTTCTCCCTCCTCTCATAACTCGTATTTGACGTGAATAGACAAAGTCCTCGCTCTTTCCACGTTTTCTTTAATTAACACACAGCAACCAAAATTTTGTTATTCGGACACCGCTGGGATCGAACCCCAGATCTCTCGATAACTAGCCGAGTGCGTTCGCCTTACGCTACGGTTGCCAACAATCCACGGCGCTATGTGTGTTTATCTGTCAGCGTCTGACTTCATAATCCTTTAATTAACACACAGCAACCGGATAACAAATTTTCGGTTGCTGTGTTTAATTAGAGAAAACGTGAAAAAAAAAAAAAAAAAAAAAAAACGATAACTTTGTCTATTCCCACTGTCACCACGTATTTGGAAGATTTTCACCATCACTCTCACCCTTTGGATTTATTAACTAAAATTTAATAGCTTGTGCCGTTAAGCCCCGCCAGATGGTGACGTCTCAGTTGCTGAGCCCATTTCTACGGATTTGTGAAGTCAGATGCTGACAGATAAACACTCATAGCGCCGTGGAATTTCGGCCACCGTAGCGTAAGGCGAACGCACTCCGCTAGTTATCGAGATATCTTGGGTGTTGTCCAGATAACAATTTTTCGATTGCTATGTATTAATTAAAGAAAACGTGGAAAAAGCAATACCTATTCACATTGTCTCCAGGTATTTGAAAGATTTTCGTATTTGACGTATTCATAGTGTTCGCCGGCAAATTGCTGTTCCTTTCTTGTTTGGGTTTGTGTTAGAATGAAATGGCGCATGTGCTGTTTCCTTCTTAAACTCTGTTGCACATTCTCACGTAGCTCTCACAAATCTTAACGATGGACATGATGCCTAAGATATTATTCTCTTAGCCGCCCCGGGGCCCGAGTGGTCAGAGGCGCAAGTGTTGGACTGCTCGTGCCAGTTGGCTCCGGTAGTTCGAGTCCTTCCGGATGGTGGTGTGTGTTTAAATATGTGGACTCAAATTAGCAAGGGGCTACTGATTATAGCCAACACTTAGAGCGATACTCCTTTAAACCCAGAAATAAAAAAAAAAAAAATGTCTTAAGGCCGACGATTAGCACTGTTAAACATGGAAACCTTGCAACACTTAGAAGTTGATGAAGGAATCTTGCGTGCGTGTTTAAGGGTTTGCCGTGAGAAGCTGGGGATTCAAGTTGGGGGCAGAAATGTGCCAAACCTTAGCATTTTTCAACATGCATTAACCTCTATACACTAGCTGCGACAGATGCACTGACTCACAAAAGCACACTGCTGAACATAGCTTCAGTCGTATTCAGCGGAATCTTCCTCCAGATAGCGTTGACCTAGTGTTTGCAACTTCCGAAACGTACGAGCTAACGTGTTTGTATGCAGTTTTCGATTAGTAAATTCTCAGATATGCTGGAGGGGACAGCTGGTTAACCAATCTCGTGTGCAATGGTGCTATAGAGCATCAACATCAGTTAAACCATCTGAGGTTACATTGTATGGGGGTGGGGGGAGGATTTGTGCATTGCAGCGTATTTCCTAAAGCTTTCAGCAGAAGTAGCTGAAATACAGTTTGAACAGCTGTATGCACTTTTAGAGGTCTTCAGTTATTGGAACAACGCACATTAGTAGTGGCATGTATATTATGGTTTCGCTTCCGTGTCACTTTCCTATCTGGCACTTTAGCCCAAATCTCCTAGCTTCCCATTTCTAACGGTTGTTTAAGACCTGGGGTGAGACACTCCCTTCCTAAAATACTCTACATATGATTTCCACTAGAGCATTGTAGTGGTCGCTTCTTGTTGTTATTAGGGTGTAATTTGTGTACATTCTCAATAATGGTTAAAACTGCGGAATTGTCCACAGCGGACAGAGTAAAAATAGTTGTTCTGCATGAAGAGGGATATTCTTCAAGGCTAATAGCTGAAAGAGTGGTCTGTAATCAATCTACAGTTATTTGGATACTGAAGAAAGTAAAAGACACTGGTGATATCAAAAATATGCGTCGCAGTGGAAGACCCGGATCCACTACAATTAGGCAGGACAGAGTGCTCAGAAAGCTAAGCTTGGCAGACAAGAGGCTCAATTCACCTGAATTGCTTCAAAAATGGTCTGAAGTGACTGATGCTACTGTTAAGAGGAGGCTGTTTCACTTTGACTTGCGTTACTGCAAAAGCAGGTGTAAACCACTATTAACTGCAAATCAAAGAGAACGTAGACTTCAGTGGGCAAGACAGCATGTCTCATGGATAACCAAGCAATGGGAAATGTTCTTTTCAGTGATGAATAAGAATTTTGCCTTAATGGAAAGCGGAGTAGTGCCTATGTAAGGAGATTCGAGCATGAAGAATTCAATCCATGTTGCTTAGTGACTACTGTTAAGCATCCGGTGAAGGTCATGGTTTGAAGCTGCATGTGTGCACATGGCGTTGGGAACTTCCATATTGTCGATGGTACGATAAACGCCCAAAAATACATCTGGATATTAGAAAATAAGATCCTACCATCATCTAGAAGACTTGATGACGGCAATTTTATTTTTCAAGATGACAATGCTCCCTGTCATCGTACTAAAGTACAGAAAAAGTGGTTTCAGGAAAAAAATGTTCAGCATCTGGATTGGCCACCACAACCACCGGGGACTTAAACCCGATCGAAAATTTGTGGTTCACAGTGTCGTATGAACTATAAAAAAAAAAAAAAAAAAAGCCAACAACCAAAATTCAACTCATTGAAGATGTAATTCAAATTTGGAATCGTATTGTTCAACCCAATCTTTTACAAAACCTTGTTCACAGTATGCCATCAAGATGCAAAGCTGTGATTAAAGCTAAAGACAAGGCAACAAAATATTAGGTACATTTTATAATTTTGCTTCATCACATTTCTGTACTTAAATGTTATTTCACTCCTTATGAATTACAAAAACGATTTATTGCTGTAAACCTAAGCATTGGATAAATGATCCTGTTCATAATAATTTCGACTTGGTCATGGTTTTTGTAATGTATCTTAAGAACAGAAGTAGCTACAGGAAAAACTGAGACATTTTTTAAATCTCCATTAAATTTCTCATCTAATGACATATAAACGATGAAATATCTATGAAAATTAGTTAGCTAAAAACAAAGTTAAACTTAAAAATTAACGGTGTTTGCAGGTCATGCAATACATTTGCACACCACTGTATGTGCGAAAAAGACTTTTAAGAAAAGTGCATGCGTAGTATGTACACCAGTAAATGTGTTCTTATAGTTAGGTCTTAATTACCTTTATTTGAATTTTCAGTGAAAAGAATTCAAACTTACTTGTGTATGAAAAACTTTTCGTACGACTTTTCAAAACGATGTCCACAGACGTACAGACAGACGAGAGTGACAACAGGAGCTCGACATTATTTATTTATTTATGTGTAAAAGACGTGTTAAAAGTAGAGACCGCGTAAAAGATGACCAATTAAATTGTTTTATGCTCTATTCGTAAGTTGCTTGTTCCACTGTGAAATATTTTCACGCTCTAGTGCCATTTAAGTAGTCATCATTTTACGAGGGAAAGCACAAAGCACACCGAAGAGTTGGTTCGGTGGTTTTTCTCCTCTGCGGCGTGGAATCTGTGGCACGGGTGCGGATTACGTGGCAGTAAGTAGTGTTAATATACTAGAAGACAGAGCAAAAGGTAACTGTGAATATATTTTTAAGAGTTCATGCTCTTTTGTAATGCAAAACTAATCACGAAAGGCAAAAAGTGGAGTGCTCTGCATCCTGACCGATTATTCATGACATGATGCTCTGTTTTATTGATTTGAATGGACGATTTACCCGTGACCGGAAAGAGAGTTCATCATACTATTGTTAGGAAGATTCCTCACCTGGAAGGGAATTTCGAATTTGTGATGTAGGCAGAAGAAATGGTTTCGTTTAAGCAATAAGAAGTACATTCGCATAATTAGTAACACATTGTGAGTGTTATATCTTTGGATTTCGCTTTTCTCGGGATAAATTTTTATAATACCGCTGTAAAACAAACTTTGGTTGAGAAAAATTTAAAAATTGGGGGGTGGGGGTGGTATGTGGTTTACTACGTCGGAATCCTACCAGATAAAAGTGTATTTGTGTGTGCACTGTAAAACATTTAGAGAATGCGTAGAAAAAACATCAGTAGGTTAAACTTAACATATATTTTAAAAATTTAACTTCTCGTGCTGATGAGTTGGCTTGGTTCGAATCCCAGAAAAGGACATTCATGTTGTGCTTGCATTCGGGCACTGGTTCTGTACCTCTGCTGGAACTAGTGATACTAAATTGAAGATGGGTAACCCCTTACTACCGTAGATGCTCAAAAGGAGCTTTACTCCACACACACCCCCACCCCACCCCCAAAAGACAAAGAAAATAAATCACTCAATAATAACAACAGAAAAAAAACCCGAACAATTTATTGATATTTATTTATTTATTTGCAGTTACTTGGAACCTTGGAAACGCGATAGCATGTTCACAGACGGCCTCTGTCGTGACCCTTTGTTGTTATAGCTGTGCTATCATATGGTGGTTCTTTTTTTTTTTTTTCGGAGCTTAATGACCCATTTGAACGTTTAAGGCTCGCTCGTCCCTAATTTAGGGTCACTGGTTCTAAGCATGGCACAAGAACATCGGCGTAGGACAAACACACCACCCATACTTCATCATACGGTACTCGAACTTGAACCCAGCTCTGACGATTAGTCATCAGCCCGTGCCTCTGACCACTCCTTTATCGGTGTGACGTATTATTATTGTTTGTTAGTTAGTTAGTTAATTGATTTTAGTGGCGCAAGGGCCAGGCTTGGCCAAAGAGCGCCAGACACAGAACTATCAGCTAAAGATTAAAGAGGATGATGAAAGATGTTGTGCAGGCTAGTTAGTTAATTAGGTTTATATATAACTTTATGAATTTACTATTATAATTATTATATAACTTTTTTTTTTTTTTTTTTTTAAATAAGTTTTAAAACGTTAATCTGTTTTAAAAGGAAACTACTGCGGAAGTGTCGCAGTGGTCGCCCAAAAGCTTTTGAAGCGTAGCTGCGTCCTCGTCCAGCAGATGAGACTGAAAATAGTGAAACCGATGATGACGAAAACGAACACAACTGCACAAAACATGAGAGACGGTGAGTAAACAGTCGCACGCCTCACACATTGGGGCAGCGTCGCCACACAGCAAATAGCTATGCGTGAAGCGACAATGCCCAATGCGGAGACGCGCAAGAACAACTTCTTCCCTACGGTTCCGGCGACACGATGATTTCCAGACTCCAAGGATGGGTTTAACACGGTGCAGTTTATTCTCCACCTGTTGGTCCCACAGACTTCGCCACGTTCGTCTGATATGATCGTGAACAAGAAAGCGAAAATCACGGTGGAACAGTGGCAAGGGTGTGACGACCAAAGAAGAGGCAGATCTAGCAGCAGCGTCAGCAGACTCGTTCCCTGGGATCCCAACATGCCCAGGAATCCAGCAGAACCGAATCTGGACATCAGCCTCGAGCAAAGAACGAAGAAGTCTCCGTACGGTAAAAAGAAGTGGGTGGCCAGAGAAATCCAAAGATGACAATGATTGCACAACACTCAACGAATCAGTGTACACAATAGCACGCTGATGAGAGCTCGACTGCACGTGAACAAGTGCAAGATACACAGCATGCATCTCCGCCGAAAACACCGTGGCCTCGGCAGGAATGCGGGCAACAGAAACTTCGTCAATGCAGACGGCGGCGCATCCAACGACACCAGCCGCCTTAGATCCATCGGTGAAAACAGGAATAAAGTCTGCATTGACGTAACGGTGTTCGGCGAAGAGCTGCTGGTACACTGACGCAGGGGTTGAGGACTTGTCAAAAGATGTAAAGCTGGTATCAACCATGACACCAAGAGGGTGCCATGGGGGATCCTCAAAGCCCCTGGTCTCTCCAACGAGTGACAAGTCGAGCCCTGCATCACGAGCTACGGCCGCCATACGAAGACCGAAGGTTCGAATGCACGAGGGACGGGTCTCGAACAAACGAGCATGCTGGGGATGAAAAACTGCATCGTGTAAAGTATGTTCTGAGAGAGATCTAAGTTTCAGGTAAAATTGAAGAGACAGCTGCAGACGGCGTAAATGAAGCGACGGTTCGTTCGCGTCGGCATAAAGGCTGGGAATGGGTGACGTGCGAAATGCTCCCGTACAAAGACGCAGCGCTTGATGGTGGATGGTATCCAACGGCCGGAGAACGGAAGGACGCGCAGAGCCATACACCATACAGCCATAATCCAGTTTAGACCGAATGAGAGAATGGTAAATACGGAACAAGGAAGTTCTGTCTGCACCCCAGGAGACTGAGGCGAGGATCTTGAGGATGGACAAAGCTCTCAGACAGGAAGTGCGGAGTCGTCGAACGTGCGAGCGAAAGGTGAGCGCACGGTCGACGGTCAAACCAAGCAACTTGGTTTCCGGCAAAACTGGAATGGCTGCATGGTCCAAATAGAGTTCTGGATCGGGGTGGAGGCCACGCCTCCGGCAGAAATGGACACACGCTGTCTTTTCAGCAGAAAGAACGAAACCATTGTTGTTAGCCGCTTTAACTATCTGGTTAATTGCAGACTGCAGCTGCCTTTCAATGAAATGCATGCTTGATGACGAGCAGAAGATGTGAAGGTCGTCAACATAAATGGTAGTCGAAACCGTAGGAGGAAGATTTTTAAGCAAACAATTAATGCGGAGGATGAACAGAGTCACCGAAAGAATGCTGCCTTGAGGAACACCTTGTTCTTGATGGAAGAATGCAGAGAGCGTTGTACCCAGGCGCACCTGGAACACACGGTTACGAAGGAAGTTGGCAATGAAGGTTGGCAGGTTTCCCCGCAACCCACTCTCGTGGAGGTCACGGAGGATACCGTGACGCCACGCTCTATCGTAAGCTTTTTCGATGTCAAAAAAGACAGACACCAGGTGCTGCCTACGCACGAATGCCTCTCGAACAGACGTCTCAAGGAGCAGGAGATGGTCAGGAGCTGAACGATGACGACGGAAGCCGCTTTGTGATGGCGACAGAATTTGATGTTCTTCTAGGAAGTAAATTAGCCTAGAATTAACCATGCGTTCAAGGATTTTGCACAGACAGCTAGTGAGGGCAATTGGCCGATAACTAGAGGAGACTTGGGGTCTTTGCCAGGCTTGTGAAAAGGTAAAACAAAAGCTTTTCGCCAGGAGTCCGGGAAACTGTGCTCCAACCAAATGCGGTTGAAAAGCACTAACAGATTCTCGAGAGACGACTGCGAGAGATGACGGATCATGTCATAGTGGATGCCATCGGGACCTACAGATGTTGCACCGGACCGATGCAGAGCCACTCGGAGTTCAACCATGCTGAAGGGGGAGTTATACTCGGTGTTATGAAAAGGCGCAAAGGAGAGTCTTTGGCGCTCAGCAGCTGGTCTAGTCCTCTGAAAGGAGAGAGGGTACGCCTCAGAACTGGAAACAGAGGCAAACGCCCTACCCAAACAATCCACTATCTCCCCGACTTCAGCATACGTGCAGCCGTTACTCTCGAGAATAGAGATCTGATGGGAACCACAGTTTCCCCGAATCCTACGAATGTTTTCCCAAACAGTTTTTGAACTGGCACGTGAATTGATCGATGAAACGTACTTCATCCAAGACTCCCTCTTGCTTCGTCGACGCACCAACCGAGCGTAAGATTTTGCTCTTTTAAATTCAACGAGATTAGCATCGGTTGGATAACGCCGAAATGTACACCAGGCCTTATGTTGAGCTCTCCTAGCCGCTGTGCAATCAGAGGTCCACCAAGGTTTCGGACGTCTTGGGAGCGTCGTTGAGGTCTTTGGGATAGAGAGATCCGCTGCCTGAATGATACACGTGGTGACATCAGTAACAGCTGCATCGATTGACCCTCGGGTCACCATGACAGAAGGTATCACTGCGGACGATGTGAAGACCTCCCACTTGGCACGATCCATCCTCCATCGAGGAGGGCGGGAAGCAGAAGATGGCACGCTCTCATTATAGCCAAGTACAATTGGGAAGTGGTCGCTCCCATGGAGGTCGTTGCACACCGTCCACGACCAGTCAGCAATAACTGATGGTGAACCCAAAGATAAATCGATCGCACTGAAACTTCGTGTAGGCTCGTGGAAATAAGTGTCAGCTCCGGTGTTAAAAAGGCACAGGGAGGTCGAGGACAGAAGAGATTCGATCCTACGGCCTCGTACGTCTGTTCTGACACTACCCCACAATGGATTATGAGCGTTGAAGTCACCCAGAAGAAGAGCAGGTGACAGCAGCTGTTCAACTAAGCTCTCAAGAGCAGACACGCTAACGTCCTCATCCGGCGGCAGATAGACGCTGCAAACAGTTAGAGGCACAGGCATGGAGATACGCACCGCAACGGCTTGTAAAGATGTTGAGACCGCAACGGGAGAAACTGGAACACTGTGGGGGACAAGAATGGCAACTCCCCCGCAAGCTATATCTCCTGAAACATTATCTTTCCGAAATGCACTGTAGCCTCGAACTGAGAGCAGGTCTGATGGTTTAAGTTTTGTCTCCTGGAGGCAAAGGCACACCGGAGAGTACGACGAAAGCAGATGTTTGACGTCGTCATATTTTGTCCGAAAACCTCGACAGTTCCATTGAACGACTGAAACCATGATTTGAGGGGTAGATAGAAAGAAAGAAACGTGGGTCAAATGAACTGAAGAGGCCTATAAGGCCTCGGAGTCCATGAATTCCTCAGTCTGGTCTGCAGTGTCCCTCGGCAGCGTGGTAACCGGGGGAAGGACTGGGGGTGTCTGGAGGATGAAGACCGGGACTGATTCGTTCCGGCTTGAACCTTTGTTTGAGATTTAGTGGCTGAGGATTGTTTGGCCTTGCCTTTGTGTCTAGCAGGCGAGGGATCAGGGCTCGTAGAACGCGAAACCTGTTCTGCAACAGCGCGCTTGGGCGAGGATGCAGGACCCCGAGCATTGGTCTGTGGTGGCAAAGATAGACTGTCAGTGGTGGAAAGTCGAAGGGCCTTCAGCCCAGCAGCATAAATATCCTCGAGAGAGAAAGGGCAGTCTTTTGGTATAGCAAAATGTAAGAATTGAGAAATTTTTGACTCTAGTAGTTCTTACTTTTGTCAAGTCTCAAAATAATGTAATGGATCCAACCCACCGTCCATGACAATGCTGTGCAATGTGAAAAATACACTGATGATCCATTACATTATATGACCACCTACCTAATAATCTGTAGGACCCCTTTAGCCCGCAAAACATCTGCCACTCGGCGAAGCATCGATTCAATGAGATGGCGATAGATATCCTGGGGTATCTGGTACTGTAATGTCAACAGCAGGTCCTCCAGTTCCCGTACATTTCGGGGTGGTGGCGATTTAGCGCGAACCCGCTTTTCCAAGTCGAACCACAAATATTCGATTGAGTTCATATCAGGTGAAATTGGAGGCCAGGGCATTAACAGAAAGTCACCAGCATGTTCCTCGAACCACTCATTGACGATTCTGGTAGTTTGGCATGGCGCATTATCCTGTTGGTTATGGCCATCACCAGCAGGGAACACAGTTGCCATGAATGGGTTAACTTGGGCCACAGCGATGTTCAGATACCTGACAGCTGTCAGGGATTGTGCTATTGGGATAATGGGGCCCAAAATGTCCCAAGAAAACATCGCCCACAGCATAACACCGCCGCCGCCGCCGTCGGCGGCGTGTTTCCGCCCAACAATGCATCCAGGTGCCATAGCCTTCGTTGGTAATCGGGGTATCCGCTCTCGGCCGTCTACGTGATGCGCCTGGAATCTTGATTCGTCAGACCAGGCCACTTTCTTGTAATCATCCATGGTCCAGTCTCGATGATCTTGTGCCCATTTCATGTGTTGTTGGCGATGACTTGCAGCGAGCATGGGGACTCGGCTGGGTCTTCGGCTACGCATGCCCATGCGCAGAACGCTGCGATGAACTGTATGCTGTGACACATTACCCTGATCACCACTGTTGTAACTTCGGGTGATTTGTCGCACTGTGGCCCTGCAGTTGCTGTGAACAATGCGCGATAGTCTCCGCTCCCCTCTGGCATCAATGAGCTGCGGACGACGATGCGCCGATTGGCCATGTCTGCACCACTTTTGATACGTACTCACTACAGCGGCACGTAAACAACTCACAAGCCGCGCTGTTTCCGAGATCTTAGTTCCGAGGCGCCGTGCTATCACAATTTGTCCTTTATCAAACTCCGATAAATCGGTAGCTTTTCCCATTCTGACTCCAAACACTCTACTAACCGAAAGCCGGTCCTCGGGTTGTATATATACTGCTCTGGAAACTTCACCTGCGCCATCGTTCGGTCTCCAGGCGCGCCTATTTCTCTAGGCTGGGGGTGGTCATAATGTATCTCATCGGTGTACACTGAAGAGCAATTGAATTAGAGACAGCTGGCGTTATGCAACTGTGGCGCTGTGGGCGGCCCTGTAAACGGAAACGACATGGCATATGCAGTGATCCGACAATATAAGGAGTGATGCGACGGGAGTCAGTAAGTGTCGGAGGCAGTATGGGTAAGACGAAGGATCTAAGCGCATTTGATCGTGGGCAAATTGTCGGGGCCCGACGAATGGGTCACTCCATCTCGGAAGTCGTGCAGGCACTGGGATTTTCACGAGCCACTGTGTCACGGGTGCACCGTGAGTACATCGAATCCGGTAAAACCATCCCTGCAAGGGCCAACTGCCGTGGACAACAGCGTGTGGATGAGCGGGGTCATCGTCGGCTAGCTCGCATTGTAACAGCGGATAGACGGGCCACAGTGCAAGAAATCACTCGGCAATTTAACGCTGGTGCACAAAAACGTGTAAGCAGCCACACCATCCAGAACCATCTCCTCGCTATGGGGTACATAAGCCATCGTCCCACGAGGGTACCGCTGTTGACAGCAAATCACAGGGTGCAGAGATTATCATGGGCGCGGGAACATCGCCACTGGACCCTAGACATGTGGAAAAATGTTGCCTGGACGGATGAGTCGAGATTCACGTTGGTACATGCGGATGGCAGGATACGAGTACGGCGCAAACCACATGAAGCGGTGGATCCTTCTTGCCAGCAGGGTAGGTACTCTTCAAGCTGGTGGGGTGGCATTCTCGTCTGGGGACTGTTTACGTGGACTGAAATGGGACCCCTGGTACATGTGGCATCGTCCCTCACAGGTCAACGTTACCGGGATACCTGGACGACCATTTGCTCCCGTTTGTGCGTCTTCAACATCCCACTCGGGACCTCATCCTGCAACAAGACAATGCACCATGCCATCGCTCCCGAATTGTATCCGAATGGTTGGATGAACACTCCACCGACGTGACCTCGCTTCCTTGGCCAGCTAGGTCACCTGACCTCAATCCCATCGAGCACATATGGGATGCCATCGAGAGAGATGTTCGAGGCTCTGACCCCCTCCATCAAATTTTCGTGAACTGTGGGAGCTTGTTCAGGGGTCGTGGATCCGTATGGCTTCCCAACGCTTCCGGTGTCTTGTCGAGTCCCTGCCGAGACGAATCGCCGCCGTCGTCAGGGCGAAAGGTTGTGCTACACGTTACTAGATAGGTATCTCTAATTCAGTTGTTCTTCAGTGTATATTAATGTGATGAAAAAATATGAGTGCTTTATATAACATACAATAGTCACTTTTCCAAGTACCCTCTCAGAGTTGCAGAGAATGATTAAGGAACTTGCTGACAAGAGTAAAAAAATGGAATTAAAGATGAACTTAACAGAAAAGAAAATTGATGTACAATGCTTTCACAAGAACTGAAGATTTGGCGATTGGTGGGGTAAATCTGAAAGTAACTGATGCTTACATTTACTTTGGACAACATATATCAAGCGAGAGCCACGTCGAAGTATATGAAACTTGGCTAGAGAACATTTGCGAGAAACCACAATTTTCATTAACAGTTTACCGTTATGTCTTAAAGAAAAAAAGTGTAATCAGTGCATCCTTCCATTTCTTACCTATGGATCAGACACACGGACCTTAACTAAAAAAGACCTTGAGACGCCGTTGACAATTCAAAGAAGCATGCGGGAAGGTGCATGCTTAGTGTAACTAAGAAAGGCTGGAAAAGCAATTCATGGTCAGGAGAATGACAAGAGTGGGTGGCATCATGATCAAGGTAAAGACACTCAAGTGACAATGAGCTGGACATATTGTTAGAAAAACTGACCACCATTCGACAACTGAAATATACTAGACTGGATACCAAGAGATAGGAATAGACCCAGAAGATGACCGTGTGTGAAACTGATAGATGAAATTCAAAAGCCTGTCGGAGTGACATGGAAGGAATTGCTCAAGATACGCAGTTGTGGAAGATACTTGGGAAGACTTTCATTCAGCAGTGGACTGAGAACGGTTGATGACGGCGACGATGATGAATATATCAATATAAACGATTTTTGAAGGGTAAAAAAATATTCTGCGAAATTGTTCTCCTTCAAACGAATGTATACATTCGATTGTCGGTTCCCAGAACGGACGGGGTTTTTTTTTGTTTTTTTTAGCTCTGCTTTGTCGTGGAGCTGGGGTGTGTGTTAATATAGAAATATCAAAAATTCTAATTTAACATTTTAACAATGGACATAGATCATGAGATTTGATAGTGAACTAACTGCTTTTCAGCTTCAGGGTCAATTTTAATTAGTCGGTTGACTACATAGAGTCTCTGAGTTGATAGAGAATCTGATTTGATGTCGACTGAATCACGCGCATGGAGAGAATGGGTTAGGTATGAAACACACTGAGGTAAAGAAATCGAAACTCTATAGTGGTTTCCAGTTGATCAAGATAGTGCTAAAGAAAGCTGAAATGAATAAAGAGACATCACTTTTATTTATAGTGAATATGGGGGTGACGTGTTTCAACAAAGACGATGGGTGTGTCTTATTGTTTGAAGTGGAGAAAGGAATTTTTGAACGCGATGCTATGCTAGATCCTGCCCTTAAATAAGAAAGCTACTTCACATCAGAATGGGATGTTTTCGTCTAAATCACTGAAAGAAAACCGGTCTTGACTAAGTTAAGGGAGAAAGTTGGTTAATTAAGCGTTTTAGGTTATGGGGGTATTGTGATACGTTCCATCAACAGCAATAAAAATTCTTATCTGAATTAAAATTGTTCACATAAGCAGTGTTTTAAATATATTGAATATATCATGGATGATGATGGTGTGAGTGATAGTAGAGTGAGTGCGTGTCGAGTGAGAGTGGAGTGAGTGAGTGACCGAGTGACCGACCGAATTACAGACCAGACGTTGGAACACTGATGTGAGAATAAAATTGCGTTTATACTCAGACAAAAAATGTTGTCATAAAACTATAGTATTTCACTAAGTGTGAGTTTGCATCTGAAAATACAGTATTTAGATGATGCAGTGCTCCAAGCGCTGGTGTCTGACCATTCGTCCGAGATGGGTTCAGGTTCGAATCCCGATGAGGCATGCATATTTTTGTCTTACGGCACTGTCTGTCACCCTTCCCTGGAACCAGTGGACCTAAATTAGGAATGGGAGACAGCTTGTAGCCTAGTGAGTGGCTCACGGTGGTCGTTGAACCCTCAAACAACACAAAAAAATTATCTTAAAAAGATATATCTTATGGAATGTTAACAATTTCTACCAGACAAATTTGTACCAAAATTGCTCCCAGCTGAGCAAAAGAACAGGCGCGTGTTTCAGCTGCTAGTGACCTGCTTGAGTGGGTCGAAAACGGATGAAACTATTTAAAAACTATCATAACTTGTGATGAGTCATGGATTTATGGGTACGACCCTTAAACTAAGGCCCTGTCTTCACAGTGGAAGACCCCAAACTCTCCCAGGCCAAAAAAGCACGACAGAGCTGCAGCAGTGTCAAGACGATGCTGACTGTTTTTTTTGTTTTTTTTTTCCCTTATCATGAGGGAATTGTGCATCATGAATACGCTTCATCAGGTGACTATGAAACTTTTTTTACGGGGGCCGACGAAAAATAACAAATTTTGAAATCCATCAGAACAAAATTAAAGTTAATGGAAAATAGAACAAAAATTAAAGAATTTTTATCAAATGTAAGTTGACGCATTTTTATTAAATTAAGGCATTTTTTTTCCTAATGTAAGTCGCATTTTAACCAAAAACTTAAAAAATATGAAACACTTTTCGGTGAGGAAGGGGAGGGGGGCAAGGCTCTCTTGCCCACTCTAAATACGTCCCTGTGCTATATATATATATATATATATATATATATATATATATATATATAGTAATTACTTCTACATATCGTGCAAAAATTAAGGACGAGACGGTTTTTCGAACGTAACGTCGTGCAGAAGTGCTCTACATCGACTCAAATCATACCATAAGATCCCCAAGATGTAAGAATATGGGACAAGTGAGCAAAACCGTCCAAACAAGGAATCCAAAGGATACAAAGGCACTTTATTGAAAAGGTAACTTCGAGCACAACTGGACAGAAGACAGAAACGTCCATGTGACAGGCGGCTGCCAAGAAAATTCTAGTCTTAAGTAAGGGATATGATCACCCCTGACTGCGTTACAGGATTTACAACGTCTGCCCACGCTGAGGACGAGGTTGTCAAGGAGCTGTTGAGGCATCGCGGCCCATTCTTCTTGTAGCGCCAATCGCAGCTGCGGAATCGTTGCTGGCGGCTGGTGACGTGCTGCCAAGCGTCTCCCGAGAAGGTCCCACACGTGTTCGATTGGATTTAGGTCCGGGGACCTTGCGGGCCAATCCATGTGTTGAATATCTTCACTCTCCAACAGCTCTGCGACAGCCACTGTACCGATGAGGTGTAGCGTTGTCGTCCATGAAGAGGAACTCAGGACCCACAGCGCCTCTAAACAGACGCACGTGAGGCAGGAGAACCTCGGTACAATAGCGGGCACCAGTGACTGAAACTCCTTGGAAGATGTGGAGGTCAGTACGGCTACCAATAATACCGCCCCAAACAAGAACTCCGCCACCTGCAAACCGGTCCCTTTCGATTATATTGGAGGTGTGATTGCGTGTTCCCTGCTCTCTCCAGATGTGTATACGTCCAGAATCGCTCGTCAGATTAAATCGGCTCTCATCCGTAAAGAGAACTCGACCCCATTGCTGATGTGTCCAGTTCTTGTGTTCCTGGCACCACAGAAACCGCCGTCTCCGATGAGCAGGCGTTAATGGCACACACCGCACTGGTCATCGTGCAAATAGACCACCTTTGTGCAGCCTCCTGGCCACGGTAAAACGCGATAACGGACATCCAGTTGTCTGCTGCTTGTGCCTTGCGATTTCTCCCGCTGTCTGCCGTCTGTCTTTTCTCGCCTGTAGGACAATATACCGGTCGTCCGCCGCTGTGGTTGCTCATGGACGACCACTGCTAAATTCTCGGACAGCTGTTCCTGTCGTTTGAAATGCTCTCCAGGCTCGTGAAACGATGCTGTGAGCGATCCCGAACTCCTCGGCCACACTACTCGGGGCAAACTTAACCTGTCATTGGAAGGAAGGCTACAGAGTGTATACTTCCACTGCATAAAATAGTTCCGGTCTAAAAGCTCGTACTCCAGCTTCAACTGGCACTTAGAAAGGACACAGATGTTCAATACGTTGTGTGTGTGTGCATTTAAAAAATTCAGATCTCAGTTTCAGCGGCATTTCTAAAAAATACAGATATTCGTGCTTTGGTGACGTCACTGATGGTTCTCTGTCACAGCATTCTTGTTTGGGTCAGAGTTAAGCTGTCAACACAGGGGATATTTATTGCTGTGGGGGGTGGGGGTCATTAGTGGATGGATGAGGGCGAAAAAAGTGTTTCCGAGGGCATTTCGCGTTTCTCCCCCTGGTTTCTCCTTCTTGATTGTTGTTTTAAAACACTCTTCTGTCTTTTCGGTTTTTTCGAATGGCATCTGCTGGTCACTCGAGTGTATTTCAGCCGCATAAAGCTGGGAAACCACTACGAAGTTCTGCTAAGGTGATCGTCATGAATGTTTTCACTAAATTGATGGAAAAACATTCGCCGAATAAATCAAATGAATTAACAGTTCTTACGGCAGAACTCACTGGCGTTTCAAGTCGTACCATTGCGAGAATGAAGGTTGAATTTAGTAATGAAGTACCTCAGATCCATCGGCAATTTATTTCTTCAAATTAAAATACAATTCTCGCTGGGCTTACACAGAATATGTTCTCGAAATTAGTTAGGAGTTCCCAATTCAGTTCTCAATATAGGCCAAGAAACGGCTATCTTTTCCTTTTGAACTTTTGTGCGCGTATGAACCGGCATGAAAATTCAGACAAATGAAAGAGTTCCTTCCACTGCCACACATAATTCGGAAACTTGGAAAACTGCCACACATTCAAAGTGTTCCTCGGAGGAACAGCAATTTGTGCCCGGCCCATCAATGAAAAACATGTGGCAATTTTCCAAGTTGCTGAAAGATGTGTGGCAGTTTACAGTGAACCCTGAAATATCATTTACCACAGAGACGGGCTCTTGTCCAGTACTTATGGCAACACGGGGTAGTCAAAAATGCATACACATTTAACGGATGTCTGTTATAAAAAAAAAAAATCTAATCAAGGCAAAATTTTTGAAAGAACGAAATTTTACGCATAACTGATGACATGGTAAAAATACTTTTAATTAAATCCCGCAGTTGGTAATCTTCAAGCAATAAGTATAAATATATGAAATATATAAAAAAATGGAAAAATACGTGAAAACAAAATTAGGCCACTTAAGACTTCTTCCCGTGTTTAGCAAAGATAATTTCATTTTAAAAGTAAGAAAGAAAGAAACGTTACACGTTCTGTAACATCTCAAAAAAAAAAGATAAGAGAGGGAGAAATAAACTGCTTGTCTACGGGTCTGCAAAGCGCGCGGCGGTGGGGAGGGGTTAAAATAGAGGGGTTTGGTAAGGGATCACGGTGACAGACAGCCAGCCCTGAGGGCTTGTGGGAGAAGTTTTCCGAGTGAAGGTTAATTACACACCATTAGTGCGGAGTAATACTGGGAGTGAAAAGGTCACCGTAGCTTCGGCCTCATTGCCAGGATAGCTTTGCCCCGAGTTCGACCTCCTTCCAACTTCCCAGTGACGCGACCTCAGATAAAGTCATCCCGATGCTGTCTACTGGATTGCCTGTTGGCCATATCACACGGTGACAGCAACTCGACGTCGTTCAAACCGATGTACACAGTGCAATAGCTTTCACCGAATTGCTGAGCGTACACCGCCCGTGTGCTTTATACCCTTTGACCCCCCCCCCCCCCCGTCATGCTGCATATATGCGCATGCCCTACCGTACCGGACCCTAGTCTATCTCCTGAGTGGTCTTTCGGTCCGTTCTGCCTGCTCGTTCCGCTGTTATGCTAATTTCTCCTAGTCGTCCTTAATTTTTGCACACCAGTGTAGTAGTAAAAAATTATATATATAGCAAATGGAAAACTTGCCTTCTCTAACTTTCCATTTGTCTCCCCCTCCTGACAAAAAGTCCTGAAAAAACATTGTAGCTATTGTTCATTCCAGCTGTTGTTCTGGATGGCTATTGTTAAACCATCTTCCTCATGTATATGCTGGTGTGTTTTTCTGGGAAAATTATTTTAATGCTTCCATGAATTCTTTCAAAAACGAGTATCACACATAAATTTAGTTTGTGCATTACAAATGAACAATTCCGAAGTCCCTAAATATCGATGGAGTGCACTTTGCCACTCGTAAGCATAAATTAATCTATGGGTAGAAGTTTTTTAATTTATTCTCCTGAGTTTCCTTAAATGTATGTCAACTATCACTGTCCCTAAAATTTTAATTTGTCAGCTTTTAAGATTAAGCTGTCTAAAAGTTAAGCAAGAGGAATGCAAACGAATTTTCCGGTTTAATGAGTAAATCTTTTAACTCAAGCTAATGTGTGATAATATAAAATACTGTGTAATAATTATCAAACATTTATTTGCGTATGAAATCTTTGAAGCCAGGGTTTATGAAAAAAAAAATCTTCAGTCGGTCTTTTAAAAGGAACGGATATATTCGATTACAGTTAAAAATATCCATTTTCGTCTCAGCCGAAAAACTGAATTAATGTAGCAGGAAAGTCACGCAAAAGCATAATGTTATTTACAGAGGAAAAGTCAGGAGAAAAAACATCCGACTTCCGCGGATTTTCTGAAAACGGAAGTATGATCACAAATAGAATTATGCATTTACGCTCCCTAATGGAAAAACTATGTCATTAGGAACAAGAAATGTTCGTAAATATTTGACATACGGAATTGTCAGAAGAAGAGATTCCTTTAATCGATTTTATACAAGCGGAGCTATGGCGTCCAGTGGCTCACCGGCGAGGAGGGAGCAACATGTCCGGTCCGCCCCCTTAAAGTAAACGCTTACTTGATAATTACACTTTTTTATGACATACATGAGATTCTTCCGTGGATTCGCGGAATTCCCCCCATCATTTGGATCATTCTCTAGATTCTTGCAAAACTGAAGAGAAATTTGAAGGGGTGGTGATTAGTTGGGACAAGGGTTCATTTTCCGTCAGGGAACGATATTTCATCTTTCAAAACTTTCGCAACCTGAAGTTAAACGGAGTGAAGATTTCTCCCGTAATCGTAATTTCTTTTTCTTTTGATGTTTCTTCTGTCCAGTATTGTTGTTAAATATCATTTTATTCTAAAAGTATTTGTATTTCAGTTTGAAAGCGGAGGAAAATTTTTCGAAAACGGATGTTAGATGGCGCGAAAATTTCTCTGTAATCGTCAGGCATAAGATTCTTCGATTTGTCTGGTTCTCGAGGTCGATACGTAACTGAACATAATTGGGGTGGGTGTTGGCAGTGGTGTGGGTGTGGGTGGATGGGGTCGTATTCCGTTGAAAGACGGAATTCCGACTTTCGAAATTAGAAGTTAGACGGAGTGAAGATTTCTCCCGTTATAGTAAATATTTTTTCTCGCGGTATCCTTCTGCTCAGTATTTTTGTTAAATACCATTTTATTGCAAAAATGTTTGTATTTCAGCTTGAAAATGGAGGGAAAATTTCCGCAAACCAAAGTCGGAGGGAGCGAAGATTTCTCCCGCAATCGTTATCCCCCCCTCCCCCGATGTTCCCGCGATTCTGTGTTGTTGTTATATGTCAGCAATTTTAATTTTATATTGTGAATGTAGTGATGTGCTCCAATTTAATATTTACATAAATAAATTAATGTTACTAATTATGTCTTGCTCATGTTGCATTATATTCACACTGTTTTGCAGCATGCTCTGAATTTTCACCTGGTTAAAAAGTTCAGCTTTTTTTTCATCATCAGTCTCATGTATGTTATGAACATGCCAACCTCCACCAATCATTTTACTTCTCAAATAGATAAATTAAGAAAAGGCATGAATGAGGACTCCACATCTTCCAAGGAGGTTCAACCACTGGTGTCCGCTATTGTACCGAGGTTCTCCTGCCTCGCTTGCGTCTGTTTAGAGGTGCTGTGCGTCCTGAGTTCCTCTTCATGGACGACAACGCTACACCTCATCATACAGCGGCTGTCACAGAGCTGTTTTAGAGTGAAGATATTCAATGCATGGATTGGCCCGCAAGGTCCCCAGACCTAAATCCAATCGAACACGTGTGGGACCTTCTCGGGAGATGCTTGGCAGCACGTCACCAGCCGCCAGCAACAATTCCGCAGCCGTGATTGGCGCTACAAGAGGAATGGGCCGCGATGCCTCAACAGCTCCTTGACAACCTCGTCCTCAGCATGGACAGATGTTGTAAATTCTGCAACGCAGTCAGGGGTGATCATATCCCCTACTAAAGACTGGATTTTTCTTGGCAGCCGCCTGTCACATGGACGTTTCTGTCTTCTGTCCAGTTGTGCTCGAAGCTACCTTTTCAATAAAGTGCCTTTGTACATCTTGGGGATCTTATGGTATGATTTGGGTCGATGTAGAGCACTTCTGCAAGACGTTACATTCGAAAAACCGTCTCGTCCTTAATTTTTGCACGCCAGTGTATTAGGACTGGCAGTAGGTTTCCTATAAACAGAAAGGGCTGGAGACTATTCAAAATTTATGCTGATGTTCACATCTAGAAAATACATGTGATTTTCTTTTTCATTAGAAGAGAATTGTATTTTATGGAATTTGAAGGTGATAGCCAACAAATGAATGCCAATAAAGAGTTTTTATTTATGTAACTTAAAGCATAGAGTTCATTTCTAATGTGATATTAGGGATACTTCACTATTAATCTCTTTAGTTTACTGCTTATTTTCTATTTCTTTATATATATAATACTTAAATTTGCTTGTATTTGTATGCAATACAACTGATTTAAAAAGTAAAATTTTAACTAACTGGTTTCTTTTTTTCTCTTTTTCAGTCAAATTGCAAAATGTGTTAAAGATTGCAAAACTCAAGCAACAAATGCTAAAAGGTATGCACAGAACTGTTATAGTGTTACAACTATTAAAGAAAAACTAATCTTTCTATAATGTAATTCATTTACTAAAAAATTCCACTTTTTTGTGCTGGCTCATATTTTGTTATACAATTTTTTTAAAACAGTTTAAAACTGTATAATCAACTTGCCCAATATAATTTTTCAGATTACTGCTAAAGAAATTTTCAGTTTACTGATAAAGTCGCTTAATGGAACTGTATTTCACAATATTAAGAAAAACTGCTTAAAACTGCTTTGTCCTTCATTTGCACTAAACATTTCTGTTTTTACATATTTTGTGCATCATCAACTTCTTGTTTCTTGTAGTGCCATTAATGATATGTGGTTGTGCCATTCTTCATATCGCATGTTATATCCAGCATGAGGTGAAGGGAACAAATAAACAGGGGAAATTTCTACTAGAGTATGCTTTGCAAGTAAATTTAACCAAGTAACAGGATAAATGGCAAAGAGCCAAGGTTCAGCTTCTTAAAACATTCACTGCCATGTGACGCCTCGAGGTGCCATACTGTAAATAGCCCAGGTGCCGATGTTGGTAGAAGTTGTCATAATTGTGACTTAAACTTTTAAAATATATTCTAAAACATTTGGCACTTGAAGAAACATATATTTTGTTATTGGCACTGAGAATTAAACCTCAAAGAAATGACCCTGGTTTATGGGTAGCAGATTCTTTTTCCATAGTTTAGTGAAGGGAAACTTAGTGGACTGACTCCCTGTAGACATGATTTGACTCCAAGTGATTTCCACCTGTTTGGCTTACTTAAGGAGCATTTAGGAGGTTAGAAATTCACTACAGATGAACATCTACACAAGAGTGTCCTACAGTATCTATCACAGTAAACCAAATTCTTCTTTAAGCCTGGAATATAGAATCTTTCACTCAGACACAACAAGTGTCTGCCACTTAACTGCTATGCCTGAGAATTTCTCAGCCATGACATTACCGTACCAAAATGCCCTACCTGAGAGAGTCTCGGACAAGACTCTTTTGCCTTTTTCTGGCGGCTATTCCTAAGTGGGTCTTTTGAGAAGAATGAGATATTTTCTCACCTGGTTGACAAAGTTCTTTGGAACTCTTTTCTGCTGTAAAGAAATATACTTGACAAGAGCATCGCATTTTTAGAATTTCAAATCTAGGTTGTGGAACAGCTTTTTCATAAGTATGACAATCAGATTTCTAGGACAAACAAGACAGAAAGACCATCTAATGCAGACAGACCTGCCCATCGTACTGAATGCCATTTTCCCTGCCATATTGCCCCTACCCTTCTTAAGAAAGATCATACAAGACAGTGCAAAGTGTGTTATTCAAAGACAAATGATATAGGCAAAAAGAAACAAAACGAGACACGAATCTGGTGTGAAGATTTTGGAGTTGGTTTATGCTTAGAAGCATGTTTTAAAATATATCACACTAAAGGTATTTACTAGAATATTCGAGGTAACGTGTTTTATGGTGCTTACTGTTTCTTTTTCATTCATTATACATTAATTGCCTGTTAACACAACATGTGCTATTTCATATATCACATTAAAAATATCATTTTGTAACTATTTAGTGTATTTTTCTTAGTGATAAACATTTTAGTTCTGCAATAGAAAAAAATTGGCAGTTTTTGTACTGAAATCTTCATACTAATTTGACAGTTAAGTGTTTAAGGAAGAGTACTGCAAGACTTAATTACAATTAAATTAAGTCTTCCAAGACTCTGCAAGACTTAATTACGGGTTAAATGGTGTGATGTATAAAGCTATTAATTGTGGAATAATCTTCTGGAGTGCGTTAGATCTCTGGAGAATAACAGTGAGTTTTCTTTGTCTCTATGAAATTATATTGTTAATCATCCTGACCTCTTTAATTAATTTTTAATTTCATTCATTTTTCATATTTTATAGGGGGAATTGCTTTACAACTAATATGTTTAGATTCCTCCTGGTATGTTCCATTTTTTTATGTTTGTAAGTTTGTTTCTTTTGTACAAAAAAAAAAGTCCAAGTCAACCTTGAACCACATATGTATAAATGTTTGTTTCCATTTAGTTTGGAAAAACAAAAG
Organism: Macrothele yani; assembly: GCA_039090855.1. Taxonomy (NCBI): domain Eukaryota; kingdom Metazoa; phylum Arthropoda; class Arachnida; order Araneae; family Macrothelidae; genus Macrothele; species Macrothele yani. The sequence goes on from CM076990.1 coordinate 195,419,479, forward strand.
GAACAGTTGGAAGCTCCAATGCCATTTTTGTACAAGTTTCATATAGCTCTTATGATGTACCTCTTTCTCCATCCTGTAATGTCTTTGATTAGAAGGGTGTTAGTGACTGGTTGGGAATTTGATCTGATATTTTTGAAAGCAAAGTTCAACTGAATTTATAGTAATTATCAGCCAAAAAAATTCCTCATTATTAAGAATTTTTTTAACAATTATGGAGCCTCTGATTTGCATTGTAAGATTTTCTATTAATCTGAATTATGACTTACATCAGAAATGATTGGTATAAATGCCTAATCTTTAAACTGTTTTTTTTTATGTTTATGAAAATGTTTTCTTTTTCTTTATTGTATTCTGTGTTGTAGAGTGTGAAAAAATTTGATTAAGATTTGTTAATATTTTTAATCATGTAAAAATTGGTGCATTAGAGTGCAACAAAATTTTTCCCTTCCTCCTTTAAAAAATAAAAAATGGGCATTTTAATAAGTGTTGTAATCTGTGATATTTTTATAGGATTGTCAAGAGTGTAAAACATTCCCAAGAAATTTCTACTGATGCATCATTTACAAATGGTATGTGAACATTTCTGTTTTCCATGGCAGGCAAAAACTTTTCTACATATATATATATATGTATTGTACAATGTAACATGTTGAAGTGGGTTACCATATTTACTCGTGTATAAGATGGGATTTTTATTTATTTTTCACTGCTTCAAAAACTTTGTCCTATATGCATGAGCAAAGAATTCTTTTCATTTTTTATAATATTTTTTTTTGAATCGTGTATAATACATGCTGCTATTATAGCAGAGGTGTTGACGTGAAACTCATTTTCAATGAGATGATTTGAAAATACTGAAACGAGTGGGGTCCTGGGCAATTTTTTGATGACTGTCCAAGGATGACGCTGAGAAATTTATAAATTGAAATACTTGTTTGGGTGTACACTTAAAAGTACAACATAACTGCTAGGACAGTACATCTCAATACAGTGGCACACCAACTTGGAGGTAACATTTAATGGAATAGAACCGAATTGTAAGTAACACACGCCCTATGCAGTCTCCTGCATAGTGGTTTCTGCGCACTGTGACATGACTTCTGCTGCTCCATTTGGATAAGGGATGAGTAGTTCAAAAACAATGTCTAAACAAAGTGAGTAATTTTTAAAAATGATTCATCCCTGAAAACATTGATTCCACAAAAGAGCCGCTTTCCTGAATGAATGAGTCAGAATTGCTTTTCGCTAGACATCAGAAGTTCATCAAATGTCTTGGTGAGATTCATGTACTATCAGAAAATGTTACATTATTCAGAAGTATAAAAAATGTAATACATTGTGTGAACATTTCAAAATGAACTTATTTCAAAACTAAGGAATTTTTTCTTTCTGCAAGATTTAATAATAAATTTAAACTAAATATCATTTATGAAATTGGAGGAATCAATGCAAACTTTGTTCAGTTCAAATTTAACTCAGTATCGATTCAGAAAAGCCAATCTCGGTGTAAATCGTTCACTAAACCAGGAGTGTCAATGACCGAAAGGATATGACTCAGAATCTTTTCCTGAGGGTCATTTCCTGCTCAAAATTTTCACTAAACTGGAAAAGTCAATGAACAAAATGAGTGAATTGGTGCAAACAAACTGTTTTGATGAGTAGAATTGAAAGAATCAATCTTTTCAACAGAATTGGTTTCCCCTTTGCTAGTTGGGATATTTGGGATACCTTTCAGATTGCTGCCTGGATCTTCCTGCAAATTTCACCGATGTAATGATCTCCTGTAAGCCCTGTCAACAGCTGGAGAGTCTGCTACAAGGAGTGGAGTTGCTGCTTTGTCACTGCAGTGGGGTCTAATATCAAGGCTTTGAGGGGTGAGAAGAGGGTTTGCCATCTAGAATTTGGTGAAATTACACTTTTACCATTTTGATTATGTATCTTATCTATAACACAAACTCAAAATAGTAAAAAAGAAATTATTTAATCTCTGCCCCCCCCAACTGTGGCTGCTCTCATGTATCACATCAATATTTTTGTCGGGAATGCTACATGTCAAACATCGCTCAAGTGACAGATCACCCTTCATTGTTATTATACTGTTAGCTTGTGCATTTCTGACAATGGAGAAAGTGCAGAGAATACAGTACATAGCTTCTTTAAAAAAACAAACTAAGTGATTTTGTATGTGGAAAAAAAAAAAAAGCAGCAACTGTGTCACAGGATAAAAATTCAGTGTTTCAGAAATGTGTTCCTGGAAATCACATAATCGGCGAGGTTCATTGTTCAATTGCGAAAGTCTGTGAAAAACATTCTGTGGACCAAAAACTGATGTGCATCCTGAATTAGAAGGAAAACTAAAGAACTTAGTGTAACACATATGCAATAGGTGTGTGTCCATAATTATGGAAATCCTCCAAGTGAATACCAGATATCTCATGAGTGAATGCAAAATTCAGTGGTAAGAATTCAAAGCTGCTAGCCATAAAAAGACTAGGTTTCCCCATAAGTTTGCAAACCCCATTTTTCAGAAGTTATCAGCTGACTACAAAGCCAAGCTGATCCAGTTTCAGAAGAATGTCATGGATTTTAAAAAGCAGGCTAAATTTTTATCAGAGCAAATCAGAAATGCAGATGAGACACAATTTTATTTGATATTGTTATGATTTACTGTTTTACTCAATTTTTGCATTCAGCCACCAGAGGGCAATATTTTACTAAGCAACAAAGTCTGGAATCTGGAGATGAAACAAATATATATTGGAGCATAAATTCAGGGCTTCATTTAGTTGTGTTCCGTTCTCTTCATAACAGATAAAGGTTCATTGTGTTGTAGGTGAGAATGTTCTGTTAATTGGAAATACAACTACCGAGGGTGTTCTTTTTGGTTAATACTACAACAGATCCGACATATTGGTTAGAAGTGCCAATGGAGTCACCGTTGTCCCCCATTCTTGTGGAGATTTTGTTTCAACATTTAGAAGAGATTATGATTCCTTTGGCACTAATTAAACCCTTACTGTATTTATGCTATGTATATGATGTATCCGAAAAATGACAAGAGTGGAAGACATCATGATCAGAGTTAAATCCCTGAAATGGCAATGGGCTGGACATACTGCCAGAAGGACAGATCATCGATGGACAGCTGAAATTTTAGATTGGATTCCAAGGGACAGGAAAAGACCCAGAAGAAGACCACATGGGAGATGGGTGGATGAAATTCGAAAGTATGCAGGGGTGACATGGAGGAGACTGGCACAAGACAGACCGTTGTGGAGGAAACTTGGGGAGACCTTCGTCCAGCAGTGGATTGATAATGGTTGACAATGATGATGATGATGATATGATGTATTAATATTTGGCTCTCAACTCTGGAAGATCTCAATACTTTTGCAACATTATTGTCCTCTAAATTTCTTTCAATTAAATTAACACTTGAGTTGGAAGAAAATGTGTCCCTCCCTTTTAGACTTCTTGTTGTGTCGAGACTCAGTTACTAACTCTATTTCTTATTCCGTCTACAGAAAACTTGTTTCTAATATAACTTTGACCCCTTTTAAGTCTTTCCACCCACTTTGTCAAAAGTTATCGTTTTTACATTTTTTGCTACGACAGGCAATATCGCATTCATCGGACATTTTCCCACGCAGTTTGGAGTTTACAAATGTTAAGAAGTTGGCCAGTGATTTTGGATACCCAGCTTTTACTGTGGAAAAACTACTCTGACAAATTAATTTAAACTCTGTTTCATCCTTAACTAGAGATCACCAATCCATCAAATATGTTGGATCTGTTCCTTTTATACCTGAAGTTACCAACCCCTTAAAAGGTATTTGTAAAAAATATAAAATCGGATTCGGGATCAAGACTAATAACATTTTAGCAATTATAACAAGTGATAGAGAGAGAGTTGAACTGGACAACCGACATGGCATTTCTGTCATACCATTGAAGACTGCGTTGGTGGAAGGGCAGAACATGATGTATGTGGGTTCAACCTCTCGTTCCTTGAAATGTAGAGTTTCAGAACACAAATATAACATTAAAACCTCTTCAACTTCTACAGCTCTCTCCAGGATCTACTTAGCAGGTATGTATACCCCTATTTGGGAGACAGCAACTATACTGAATACCCCTAGACTTCGTTCTACTATTCTTTTCACAGACACTTTACTGATTTATAAATATAGTCATCGTTGCTGTAATGAAGATTCCCCTTGCATTATCCCCCTCCCTTGGAAACTGTTATTGGACCGGAAAAAACACCCCAAGTCTTCAGAAATTAAGATTGATAAGTTATTTCTGTACATGTGTTAAACTTCTCTTTTGGCTAAGGATGAGTTTATTGTGCAAAAGGTCTAATGTGTATATATATTTTTAACTTGTATATATCTTTTTAACATTAAAATTTTTAAATCGTGCCCAAGACAGCATTGTTTTTTAACTTGGGAAAGGAAATAATTGAAATTGTCATTACTTTTTGTCAACAAATTTGGAATTTGACTGTGTGATCTCCAGATTGTAAGAAATTGATGTTTGTTCCTGTTTTCAAAAAAGGAGATGCTAGAGAATGTGCATATTATAGAACAGTTTCACTGATTTTTCATGCTAGTAAAGTTTCACCAGTGATCTTACAAAGATGACTGGATCCAAACTTGGAAAAGAAACTGCCAGTAAAACAATCTGGCTTTAGAAGAGGCAGGGGTACAAGGCATCAAATTGCCAACATTAAGTTATTAATTGAAAGGGAATTCCAGAAACAAATTTACCTCTGCTTTATTGGCTACAACAGTTATTGACTGTGTATTGTAGAATATTTTGAGATCTGGGGAGGTTCTGGAGCATAGGATTATTATTCTGAAGAATCTTCACATTGAGCAAGTTGCTGATTAGGAAAGGGAGTGTGAGAAGGATTGTTCAGATTAAGAAAAGGGATTGTGATCAGAAGGATTGTTCAGATTAAGAAAAGGGATTGTGATCAGAAGGATTCATTTTGTCTCTCAAACTTATATAATATAGTCACTGTATACAGTGACTATATTTTTAGAAGGGTAGGTTTGATGATATGACAGTTTTTATTTGTATTAGAGGTTGTGTCATCAAGAATCTAAGGTATGCACGTGAAACTACTCTTTTGACAGAAAGCAAGGAAAAACTTTCTCAAGAGAATAAAATTGGAGAGTGAAAATTTGAGTTTAGTGCTAAATATTAAGGAAACAAAAGTCACATTAAATTCCTTCCTCAAAGATTTTGCTGTCAACTGGAAGTAAGTGGAAGTTGCTGATAGTTTAGTTTTCTTTGTCTCCAAAATAAAAAAAAAATACATGGACTTTATTCTGGAAAGGCAAAGAGGAAGAAGTTACAACTTAGGAAAATGACAATGACAAAGATTGAGATGATTATGAAAGATAAAAACATCTTAGTGACAACAAAGATAAGAATATGTAAAGCTGTAACATCCTATGTAGTTATTAGAAGTGGGCTTAACAGTGATTTTTCTGCCCCAGCAATGATAGTGATAGTTTCATCATAACAATGTCTACTTTAAACTGTTACAATCACATTTTATGACAGGGATGACAGGAGTTGCAAAGAAGTCAGAACTGCAAGTCACCATAGTCTTGTCTCTGAAACCACCCTTTGTAGGTGCCATCCTGTTTGACCCTTCTTACTCTTACAAGTTTTAAAATCTTTAAATCCTTTGTATACTTGCTAGCAGTCAAACAGCCTCCCCAACTTCTCAAACTGATTTTTAATGATAGGTACCCAGTTAAACCACTTGATTCACCAGGTGTTTATTCTATCCCAGTAAACACCTCACAAGGATCAACTTTTTACATTGGAAGCACTTACCTTAGTGTTTGACGGAACATATTTCCAATGTCAAGAAAGGCAATCCCACCTTATCATTGTCTTGATTGTGACATGTTTGCAGTTCTCAATTGGCAAAACATAAAACTTGTCGGTCCTTTCACAAATCACTAATCCCTCAGGTTTTGCAAAAGAAACTTACTTTGCATTAATCCTTACAATTCAGATTCACCATATCATGTACCCATTATTTGAAAATATCTTCTCAAATCTGGCAACAACTGATTTAACACATGTTTACCACCTCATGTCATCTTTGTTTTCTGTAAGGCTGAGGAAAGTAGAATTTACTACCGAAAAGTTCCTCCATTAAATGTTTGTCACTTAACTGTTATGTGTTGATTTCTAATAAGTCATTTAGAATTCCTTTCACTTTTCAACAGTGAGTATACAATGCAAAGCAGGAACAGAGCAGAGAATCACTGTGACACATAATGCTCTTGTTTGCTGCATGTACTTTTTCTCAGTACATCAGGTTACTGAAAAGAGATGTTTGATTTTGTTTTTCATCTTGTTCTTTCACCTCTTCACACTTCCCAACATACACTGAAGTGCCAGAAAAACTGGTACACCAGTCTAATACTTTGTAGGTCCCCCACAGGAGTGCAGGACTGCAGAAATACGACAGGGCATGGACTCCACTAGATTCTGGAAATATGCTGTAGGCAATGCACACCATACTTCCTGCAGAGTGTTCCACAATTCAGGTGTATTCCGAGGTCTCGGATTCCTGTGTTCGATAGTGCGTTGCATGGTATCCCAAATGTGTTCTATCACGTTCAGATCTGGAGACTTGGGTGGGAATGGCAACACCCCAAACTCAGATGGATGCTCCTCTAACCATAATGTGGTGTCCCAACACTTGTGTGGAGGTGCATTGTCCTGTTGGAACAGGCCCAACCCAGCAGCATGAATGCAGGACATGAACGGGTGTACCTCGTCAGAAAGGATGCGCACATTGCGTTGGCCAGTCACAGACGTTTGTAGACATTCCAGGGGTCCCAGTGAAGTCCAGCTAAACACACCCCATACCATTATGGAACCCCCACCAGCCGGTACAGTTTCCTGTTGACAGGCGGTATCCATGGCTTCATGGGGTTTGTGCCACACATGAGTCCTTCCATCTGCCCGATACAGTTGGATACGGGACTCGTCAGACCAGGCTACTTGTTTCCAGTCATCAAGTGTCCAGTGGCGATGTTGCCGTGCCCAATCGAGGCGCATAGCTCTGTGTCATGCTCAAGCAAGGAGCATAGCTCTGTGTCGTGCACCCATCAAGAGGACTCAAGTTGGGCGTCGGCTCCCAAAGCCCATATCGTGCAGGGTACGTTGCAGAGTCGGGACGCTGATGCTTGTTGAGGCTCCAGCATTGAATTCCGATGATACCTGCGAGAGTGTTGCACGCCTATCGTATAAAACGATTCTTGACAGCCGACGATGGTCACGTTCACCCAATGTTTTTTTTACGGCCACACTGGTATCGTAGGTTGGAGGTTTTGCCGGAATTCTTGTATTCACAGTACACCCTTGCAATGGTCGTTCGTGAAAATCCGAACTTCGTTTCTACCTCCGAAATACTATGGCTCATCTCACGAGCGCCAACTGTGACACCGTGTTGAAAATAACTTAAATCATTATTACTTGTCATTCTCATGCCGAAAACAGCTCTGACAGCTGGCAAGGATGTCTATCGCTTTTTGTACGTACTTGCAGATGCAACTAAGTACGTGAAGAGGTGGTGTTGCTATGTATTTTGCATAAGCTCGTCTGTACCAGTTTTTCTGGCACTTTAGTGTATATTGATATGTTTGGGCATATGATGGATTTCATAACTTCTCTTAACAGTTTGTTAGAAACATTTGGTAAGTTTTGTGACTGAAAAGGGTACCCAAAACTGTGCAAAACTTTTATAAACAATGCATACTAATTATACTGTAAAAAATGCAGCCTGAAAGAGTTAAAAAAATAGTATATTTACTTTTTGTACATAAGAAACTGCTGGTAAGTCATGCTAATGCCATTTTAGTGTACAAATTGAGTGGTCAGAAGGTCCGAATATTTTAGCCTGTTATTAATAACACTGAGAAATGCATATAGTGTTTGTCAGGGAGCTTTTATGAATGAATAAACCGATAAATCACTTTGTAAATGGATAAGCCAGACTTAACGTTCATCACTTGTTAGAGTGGGCAGTGTGCAAAGAACAGTTGCTTGAATTGCACACATTTGATAAGTATGAGCTCATCCCAACTGAATTAGTTTCTCAAATTGCCATTCATATGGACTGTTAAAAAAATTGTCACATAAGAAAGAAGAGTTGATGAAAAATTGATACTGTTTAAAAATTTAAATACACACTATCAGCGTTTGAATAATTTGGTGGTCCACTGATCCAAGACCACTAAAAATCAGGTTGGACCACACAAATCAAAATGACAGTGGTCCGATGGACCAGTAACCTTTTTCAGGTAATGTCATGTATTTCAGAAAAATCTTCAGAATCCCCATCCCAGAAAGGGAAGTTGCAAAATATTTTTCAGTCATGGTAGAGAATGAATAGCTTATTGGTTATTACTATTTATGTGTGTGTGCATGTATGATGCCAAGATGGACAATACTGATTTATGTCTTGGTAATACCCATGTGTGCAGATTGCTGTATGCTGATGACACAGTCCTGTTGGCAGAGAGCAAAAGTGAGTTGCAGAGTATGTTGTCCCGGTTGTACAAAGTTTGCATAAAATTCAAACTGAGTATAAATAAGGGAAAAACCAAAGTTATGGTTTTTGGGCAAGGAACTGTTAGTACTAAATGCAGGGTAGGTCTAAATGGTACAGCGATTGACCAGATAAATGAGTTTGTGTATTTAGGAAGCATATTTAACAGAGAGAATAGATTAGATGGCAAAATTAGTTGGTGAGTGAATTCTTCATTGAAAGTTGTAGCTGCTTTGGGAGGTTTTCACAGGAATGATGTATTCTCAAAAGAGTCCCAAATGGCTGTGTATGAAAGTATAATTGTTCCTACTCTGGTGCATGGCAGTGAAACCTGGGTATTGCAGAAGAGACATAAAAGTCGTTTGTGTGTTGGAGAAATGTGTTACTTACTGGGGATTTGTGGGAAGACAAGTTTTGATCATGTGAGGAATGAAGATGTGTTGCAGTTGTGTAATGTGAAGCAAAATGTTGTTAGCAAGGTGGAGACTAATATTCTTCGGTGGTTTGGCCATGTTGAAAGAATGAGTGATGAGATGCTTACTAATAAAAAAAAATTCAGCCCAAGTGGCAGGAAAGAAAGGCCGAGGAAGTCCAAGGAAGTCATGGGAGGACCATATTCAGGAGTGTCTGCATGAGGAAAAGATTATGAGTGTGAAGTATAGAAGGTCTTGTGTACATCATGTGATGGATGTCAGTGAAGCCTGTCTTGTGTGTCAAGATCGCTGTAAATGGAGAAGTTTGATACAACAGCAGCAAGTAAACAATCAGTTAAAAATTTATCTGATGGCTTGTATTTCTTTGTGGAGCTAACCTCTGAATCTCATCAGAGAACAGCTTAGTGATATGCCTGTGTGTACCAGTTAAACGTTTAGTTGGTGGATGGTCTTTCTTTGAGGAGCTAACCTCTGAATCTTAGAGAACAGCTTTATGATATGATATATGATATGTATGTATGTATGTATGTATGTATGTATGTATGTATGTATGTACTGCCCTCTAGTCCAGTGGATGAAAATTGTGTATTCTATGCATTGGTGAGGAAAAATCTCTTAAGTAAGGAATGTTGAAAGTCAACAGCCCCAGGCCAACACAAAAAGCTACAGATTTGGCTGGCTGTCAGCCAGTCAGCGAAATGTGTTACTGGAAATATTGTAAGGAGAATGTGGTAACTATCTCTTCAGTGCAAGAAATCTTGGAATGAGAAGTGCATTGTTGCAGTTGCTGACTGGAAATTGTCAGTTTAAAATGCAGTAACCCAGGTTACTTTTGGATATGTGAATTGTAAACAGTTTGATTCCATTAAAATGTGACATTAATGCACCAGTTCCAAACCTTAATAAAAAAAAAAAAAGAAAGAAAGAAAGGAAAGATATGAATCCTAAAGCATCTATGATTGAAACTATGACTGTAATCAGTGTTCATGTGCATTTCTTCAGCAGTGGCTGGAGACTTTTATTTGGCTCCAGCACATTTCTGAAGTGGACAAAATGTTCTCTTTTCTTCACTTTGTAAATATTCTAAACTTGATAATAAACAGGCAGCGTTTAGTACTGTGAATGATAAATTCAAAACTGATCCCATCAAGACAGATGAATCCAGCATACCCCAATAATTTATAATCGGGGAATGCATTTTAATGCAACTTCAAAGCAGTATAATGACAAAAATTGAATGTAACTTAGATGCTCATTAATTGGCATACAAATTGTAATCAGTGTAAAAATATTTCCTAAGATTTATACTCTATTATTTAGCTATTTTGAAATTAAAGTTTACACTTTACTGTACTCTGTCTTGAATAAGAGCAATAAAACTAATATAGTGTGCACATTAAATGCATTAATACCTCTGTTATTTGCAGACCAATAAAAATCAGTGCAAACCACCAACTTTTGTTTTGCTGCCCTGGTGACGCAGTGGTCTAAGCGCTGGCTTGTGACCATTCATCCGTGAAGGGATATGATCCCGGTGAGGCATGGATGTTGTGTTTGTCTTACGGTACTGGCTCTCTTCCTTCCCTGGAGTCAGTGGCCGTAAATTAGGGACGGGCGACTGCTTATAGCCCATTGAGTTCCTCAAGGTACTCATTAAACCTTCAACCAAAAAAAAAAAACTTTTGTTTTTAAGTTTTTTACAAAATTCTACCTGTGCAGTATTTGTGTAGTTTTTATTCATAATAGTTTGCATGTATGCTTTCAGAGTTAAAATTTTGAAGGCTGAAAAAAAAGGATGTATGTATTTTTCTTAGTTGTTGATTGTTTTTCAATTACAGGTACAGGTGACAGTGATTATGATGATGATTCTGTCGAGTGGGACACAGATTTTGAAGATGATGGTGAAGATGATGTAAGCTTTGCATAGTTTGGGGCTCTTTTAAGCAAACTGAAAAATAAAAAGTGTAAAATGTAGTCTGTTATGTTAGTCTTATATTTAACATCTGATGATTATAATTTAATCAAAACCTTAAATACATCAAACTTCACCAGCATTCAACAAATGAAACTGTATTGAATGTGTAAATTAACTTGAATTAACCAGCAAAATTATCAACTAAAACTCATTATCCAAGTTATGGGACCTTTTGTATTGTGTAAGACAATACATGAGGAATATGCTATATTTTTTTAAATTGTAGTGATTAAATACAAGTAAAACTGAAAGATCCGTTACTGGGCATAAAACTAATATAGTGTGCACATTAAATGCATTAATACCTCTGTTATTTGCAGACCAATAAAAATCAGTGCAAACCACCAACTTTTGTTTTGCTGCCCTGGTGACGCAGTGGTCTAAGCGCTGGCTTGTGACCATTCATCCGTGAAGGGATATGATCCCGGTGAGGCATGGATGTTGTGTTTGTCTTACGGTACTGGCTCTCTTCCTTCCCTGGAGTCAGTGGCCGTAAATTAGGGACGGGCGACTGCTTATAGCCCATTGAGTTCCTCAAGGTAGTCATTAAACCTTCAACCAATGGGAAGCTTCATCAGGCAGCGGAAAATATAAATAGACAAAACAGAATTAGAGCCCATTGAAAGTGAAAGCTTGCATTTTGTTAAGATAAAGTTTTTACCCCCAATAACGGATCTTTGAGTTTTACTTGTATTTAATTTAAAGTGGTGTATTTGAACCCAATTGTCTTCAATAATTAATAATTGTAGTGATTAGTTGGTTTTCTGGATTTTTAGAAGCAAATTACAGTTTTTCAATTTGAGTTATCAAATTTTCAAGCTAGAACCTGCATCATCATCAAGACTGCATTACTGGAGTAATTGTTGCCATTCAGTTGGAGTGCCCAACCATTGTAGTTGTTTAGCGTGGTACCCCTTCTTCCCTTTATTTCTATCCCATCATCAAGTTTTCTCTTTACTGTGTGTGACTGGTGGGTAATTAATTTTATTGTGTCCCATTTCATGGTTGCCCATACATTTGTGTCTTACCCAGTCTTGTTTGCTGTGTTTTTGACAGCTGTTTTGTGTTCTTACACCTGGATTTTTATTCATCTTCCTATCTCTCCTATACAGCATAGACCCCAACTACAGTCTATGCCATATACAGCTTCCTTTTGTAGTAGGATATCTTCTTCATGTCATTTGAGGGTCAAAAAGAATTTCTTAAGTTCATTATTCAGATTTTGAAGATGACAATCCAATTTTTGGTGTAAATGTGACAAGGATGGTAAGTCAGATAATATCCGAAAACTTGAATTTTTTTTTGTCCTGGAGCAGGACCCGAAACTGCGTTTCCCAGATAGCGCCTGCGTATGCTAACCACTGCACCACCCAGAACCACCAAGTCGAAAGTTTCCGATTAATTTGAATATAGCCATCACAGGATTCACCAGTCGAAGCAACCGGCATTCATGTTCATCTTCAAAATTTGTATTATATGGTGTAATCCCGTATTTGTTTCATGATTCATTATCCAGATTTAGGGCAAGCCTAATGCTATATTTTGCATCACTGATTCTTTTTAGTTTGTCAAATTATCTTTTGTGGTAGCTAATTTTGCAACTGAAAATTTATTTTTTTTGTCCATTATTTTTTCTTTTTATTCTGAAATATTATCTTTATGACTGGAGAGGGCATGTTTTCTTCTAATAAAAAAATTCAGTTTTTTTATGGATTTTTCAGGTTTTCTTAGCAGTTTGATTTTTTCAAAGAGCTGTATAAGCTGTATTAATTATATTTTATGTAATTTGGATGATGAGGATTATAGTCCTGGTTAATGTCCTGTGGATTTTTTGTTTTTACCAAAACTATGATTTTTATTTTTTTATTTTTTATTTATTTATTTATTGCTCATTAGATGCTTCTGACAGTCGAATATGCAGTTGTGCATTCTGAGCTCAAAAAAAAAAAAAAAAAAAAAAAAAAGATATATATATAACAAAAAAAAAAAAACATTTTTGTTCATTCCTGAAGTTTGTTTATATCTTCCCTTACTTTGGAAAAACACTAAACTATCTCCTTTTTCAGACTTCTAGCCTTCTAAATCTTATGTAATCATGCTCAAAGTTGCCTCAAATTCTCCATATGATTATGAATCACTTTATTAAGATGCTGTTACAAAACAAAGATTTTAAATCAGTGATTGTAGTAAATAATATTTAAAGCTCCATTATTATATTTATTATTTTCATTTAATATGCTAGTGCTTTTACCTGAATTTACAAATGAGATGCAGAAATGTCAAAACAAAATTATGTAAAATGCCCTGAAACCCAAAACATTAATTCAATTTTTACAAAGTATTCCTTGAAAAAGTCAGTTTTCACAAGATCAATTAAATTATAATTTTTCCCATTGTTTTGCTGAAACTTAGAAGTGACTCAAAATTTTGAATTTTTTGTAGAATCAATCAAATGCAAGCACAGTTTTTGCTGCCAGTTCTGAAACCTTTTCAAATTGCCACTTTAATAATTTGCAGTTCTCCAGAAGCTCAGCTTAGTACCTTAGTGAGAAATTGAAGGGCTCCATAGTAGTTTATCAGTGCCAAAACAGTTGATTGTGTTCAGTAAGGCAAATTAACAAAGGTATCAAAAGTTTATCTTTCCCTTCCACCATATTCCACATCTTTTTTTTTTTTTTTTTTTTTTTTGAAATTTAGTATCAGAGATTGGTGGTTGTAAAGAGGCTGTAGGAAACAATGCTATTTTGAGAAAAATGCTATTTCATGTAGTGAAATAAAAAGTGAAGGATGAAAATACATTTTTATTCACATGGTATGGAATGTAAGGTTTTATAAATTGTTTTTGATATCAAATGCTTTTAAGTATCCTTTGCTGATTTTCTAACTTTCATATGTCATAGTTCAGTTGTGCCTCACCAAACAAGTCTTCGAGTCTATAACGTAAATTTCTTTTTATTACAGCTTCTATAAGTAACCCATGGTCTAACTAACACTCATATATTTAACTTGCATGCTCAAAATATCACCCTGCTGTCAAGGTGTTTTGGTAGCTAACATATTGCTAGCAGATGACTACATAACATCCAACAGATCAACAAATTTCACTGCCAGCCTGCATGTATCATTGAAGAGATTCATGAAGACGTATTTCTAGCATAACACTAGAAATTAAACTGTATGTTTTTATATTATGTAAAATGAATTTATTAGAACTTTTTGGTAGTGATTGCTACTTTCATTAGCCATGAAATGCATGAGTATACATACTCACATGTATTGTATGAGCAATTGAGCATACATAGTCATAATGTATGTGTATTATACTTGCACAGAATGTATGAGTATACATACCCATACATTCCACTGCTAATGAAAATAGCAGTCATTACCAAAAAGTTCCATCTAATAATTTCATTTGACGTAACTAAACTGCATAGTCTAATTTCTGATGTTATACTAAGAACACCGCATGAATTTCTGTATTAGAATCTGGTTACATGGATTTCTGCTATTTTTGCCATTATGCATATCTCAGTTTTAATTACTTTGGGGTAACCTACACCTTGAAATCTTTTTCCGCCTAAAAGAGCTTTTGTGTTATGATCATATTTACTTGTTACAGGTGTACTATTAAAGGTATGCAAAAGTTTCCACCGTCCCCACTAGAGGGCGCTGTAGAGGTCTAACCAGCCAGCGATCCATGCTGTCAGTTCGTACATGAAACCAAGCATGGCTGTCGATAAAGTTCATTTGCAGCACTGTTTGTTATTCATGCTTAATTTAGGGAAAAGTGTGAGTGAAGCATACAGTTCAATATGTCAGGCATATGGCGAAATGGTTATGGGTGAGCGGATGTGTCGAGAATTGTTTGCCAGGTTTAAGAAAGGTGATCTAAGCTTGGAAGACAAGCCACATGCAGGTAGACCGCAGGAACTCGCAGACGAGGAGCTGGAATTGCTGTAGCAAGAGGATGCCACACAATTGACCACGCAACTGGTGAAATGTTCGAAAGTAGCTCAGTCGACGGTGGTACAGAGTCCACAGGCCTTTGGGAGGATCCGGAAGTTTGGTAAGTGGGTTCAGCATATACTTTAATGGAGCGTAATATTGGTCAACGATTGGGCATCTGCATGTCGTTTCTGAAGAGGTTTCAAGGGAAGAATTTCTTGTGGAAGGTTGTCACCGGGGATGAAAAGTGGGTCTATTGTGACGACCGCGCACGCAAGCGATCCTGGGTCGACCGAGGCCAGCCATCAACATCCACTGCAAAACAAGATATCCACAGGAAATAGGTGCTGTTGTGTGTTTGGTGGAATATGCATGGAGTGCTGTACTTCGAGCTGTTGAAACCGGACAAAACAATCACTGCACAATGATATAGCGATCAGTTGATGAAATTGAACACCACAATTAAGCAAAAACCTCCATGGGCATTTAAAGGACACTGTTCAGTCATCCTGTTACACGATAATGCCAGACCACATGTCGGTGCCACCACAAAATCAACCCTTGAACAGTTACAATGGGAGGTTTCACTGCACCTGGTTTACTCCCCAGACATTGCACCCTCAGACTTTCATCTGTTTCGCTCTATGCAACATTCCCTAGCCCAACAGTGGTTCACCACAGTTCTCCAGAGGTGGAAAATTTCGTCACTGCATTCTTCAGCTCAAAACCCGAGTCTTTCTATCACAGAGGCATTCATTTGTTGCGTGAAAAATGACAAAAGGTCATTGATCCACACAGCCAATATTTCATTGAATAATGCGCACTGGTTTCTTGATTGTTCCTGTCTCCTTTCTTTTTAAAATGGCAGAAACTTTTGTATATGACTGATATATGCATACAATGATGAATTACAGCTGGGCATATATTACATAGGTCTGCTATGGAAAACTTGTCTGAAAAATGTTCACACCCTTTCATAGTTTTTTTTTTTTTTTTTTTTTTTTTTTGGTGCTGATTTCAGGAAAAATAGTAAAAAAATTCTGTTACATATCTTTTACCTACAAAATAAAAAAATTAATTTTGATATATTTTAATTCATCTGTTCTTGCATATAAGACAATTATTTTAATTTTAGAATATTCAAAGCAAACAGAATATAAGTTCTGAATTTGCTTTTAACACTTACTGGTTATCCACAGATAAATCAATGAAGGAAGAAATATTCCTCATAATACATGGGAAATCGATAGAATATTCAAACCAAACAGAATATAAATTCTGAATTTGCTTTTAACACTTACTGGTTATCCATGTAATACCTCTAAGAAAAGTTCAAAATGTCATCTCCCTGGAGCGGGAATTGAACCTGCATCTCCTTATATCCATTCAAGTATGCTAAACGTTACACCACCTAGGATAGAAACTTCACTTTCACTGTCCTGGGTTATGTAACGGTTAGCATACTGAAACGGAAATCAGGAAATGTGGGTTCGATTCCCACTCCAGGGTGATGAAATTTTCAAGTTTTCTGAGAGGTGTTTTGTTAATGACCAAGTAAGTGTTACAAGAAAATTCAGAATTTATAATTTGTTTGCTTTGAATATTCTATCAATTTCCCATGTATTATGAAGAATATTTCTTCTTTCATTTATTTATTTTAATTTTAACTTTTTTGTTTACTGAATTTACCATCATTTGACAGATTTACTGTAAAAGGATTATGTTTACAACAAAAGGAAGACATTGTGGTTTGTAAAGCCTAGTTCACACTGCAAAAAGTTAATTAGTTTGAGCAAAGAAAGTTATGAAAATGTAGCCTTAGATCTCACAAAGCTCAATTACAAAAATCACAGATCAACGATATGTGGTTATCTTAAAGTTTTGTGCATGCTCGTTGGACAGCATGAAGGATACACAAAATACCCATGCTTTTTGTGTGAGGGGGACAGCTGAGTGAAGGGCCAACACCAGATCAAAACACAGTGGCTAAACAGAGCTGCTTTAAAACCAGGAAACAAAAATGTTATTTGGGAAAGTTTGGTTGATCCAAAAAATCCTCATACCTCATCTTCATATAAAACTTGAGCTTATGAAGCAGTTTGTAAAAGCTTTGCCAAGAGAAGGAGAGTGTTTTAAGTACCTGTGTAAAACATTTATGGGATTGTCAGATGCCAAATTGAAAGAAGGCACTTTTGTCATGAATCAGACATTCAAAAACTCCTAGAAGACAATGAGTTTGAAACAAAAATGGAAAAGTATTGAGAGAGAAGCTTGAAATGCTTTTGAGGAAAAGTTCTTGGGGAACAACAAAGATCCCTTCAGAAAAATAGAAGTTTTGATCCTTAAATTTATTGGTGTAAAAATATAAATATATAATACAAACAACACTGAGCTTCCGCACGTCTGCTCGACGGCTTTCTAAAGGTTATAAACTATAGCTTATGTATATACTATGAAGTATATCTTTAAATGGTGTGTTTTTGCTTTTGAATTACAAAGATCCCAATTGCAAGCAAATAGTAAAAAACTTGCTAGAAAAATTCAAAGTGTAAGGTTGTTCATTGAGCTTGAAGGTGTACTTTATGAATACTCACTTCTACTGCTCTCCTGAAAATCTTTGGAGCCATTAGTGAGGAACAAGGAGAAAGGTTCCACCAAGACATAAATGAGATAGAAAGACAATACCAAGGAAGATAGAACATTGACATGGTGGAAGACTACTATTGGATGCTGCATAAAAGACCCACAAGCTGAGGGTTTTCTCTATGCAGAATCCAATAGAAAAATACAAAGCAAAGCTTTGAAGGCAAATGAAAAAAGACAATGTACAGATTTGTAAATATATAGTTCTTGTACCATTTTTTTGTAAATATAGTTCTTGTAACATTTTTTTATAAAAAATATTTCTTAGCTTTTTGTAATAAAATAAACTTTTTATCAGAATATGTGTGAATAGGCTATTTTTCTGTATCTTAATATCCATTTTGTAAAAAAACCTTATGTCTTAGAGAAAAATGGTAGTCATTTTTTTTAAAATCGGAATGCCAAATACCTTTAGAATCATGAAAAAACTTCCAGTGACTCAATTTTTGCAAACCTTTTTGGTCATAAGCAGATTGTTGGATAATAGTAAACTGAAGGTAAAAAACCACGATTATATTCAGCCAGCAAATTGTTTATTTCTTGTTTTACCAATGTTGACCCTATGATGTTCTACTACTTATATTTCTCTTGGTACCTTCTGTAACCTGACACAAGATCAGAAGCTAACATCACAGACATGGCTGTTAGCCATTACCTGAAATTGTCCTTTAATTTTGCAACTATATGTGTTGAAAGCTGTTTCATGATAAGTAATTTATTAACAGTTTTTCAAATATAAATGAACATCTAGATATTTTGAATGGTTAGTCATTCAAGTTTGTTAGGATAATTAAGTGTAGCATTCTTATTGTCATAATTACAGTTTCTCAATGTAAATTCCTATTAGTAGTTCTAATTCAGACTATTAAATAGCTCTGATCATGCTACTATTCTCTTTTACTTGCAAATTTCAAAATAACTCGTACAATATTCTAGAAGATAATGCTTACCTTGGCATTCCTTACTAGCGATGAAACACATTTCACGACACGGAAAACGTGTCGTGAAATGTGTTTCATCGCTAGTAAGGAATGCCAAGGTGTAAGCATTATCTTCTAGAATATTGTACAAGTTTCTCAATATGTTGCATAAAACATAGGTTCCGATGGGATTCTAACTACTTATATTTCTTTTTATATGTGATACCATAATTTTAATCTTACAGAAATTTAGTGCACATGAATTTGCTCTGCAAGTGGTTTTAAATCTAAATTCTGTTCCCAGAATGATACTGACATTTCTTTTATTTTATAGCTGAAAGTTGAAGACCCACTAAAAGAACCAAACAACAATGTTATTCAACAGCAACCATTGTCAGGTTAGTAAGTTTAAAAATTTCCTGTTTATCTCTTAAAATTTTGAAACCACCTTTGTTATCATTGCCAATCTGAACATATGTTTTCCCTTGGTTCAAAAAGTCATTATAATATGATACTTAAAACCGCTTTTAGAATTTGTAGTTCTTTTTGTACCTCATTTTTGATGTATTTTGTGTTTGTCTTCTAAATCAGCGGTCGCCAACCAGTGGTCCGTGAGAAAATTTTGGTGGTCCACAGAAAAATCTGTACATTACATTATTTGCATTTTTTAATGTTTTATTAATAATAAAACAAAAATAATATTCTAAGAAATCCTTATATTCTGAAATCTGAATGACAATTTTTGCCTTTATATTGCACTAAATTTACGAAATGTACTAGACTCTAGTGCAGGGCTCGTGAAATACGGCACGCGAGAGCTTCATTTCGTTCAGTTTCCAACAGTCACCCCGCTCCGCGAATACCGATTCTCATCCGATTGTTTTATTTTATTTGTGTATTGTATGTAACTGTGTATTTTCTTTAACTGTTATATTTAATGGCATCAAATAGTGTTTGACTTTAATAACTATCATTTCTTGTTTGGTTTCAGATTCGAATGCAATAAACCCATAATGAGTGAAAAAAAGCAAAGGAATATTTTGCATTTCTTTAGTAATAAAAAAGATAATGTAACTAATGATAATAGTAACAATAGTAATATGTGTACTTCACTTAACCGTGAGCTGATCAATGATTCAGAGCCTCCACAATCCTTGTCAGGCACCATTAGGAAGAACATTCGAACTGGAGGCGGAGAGAAGAAAAAACTCAAAGTATCAAGAAAACATTATTCGAACTACTTGAAATTTGGATTTATTCAAGAACCTGGTAGTGAGCTGCATCCACGGCCGCTTTGTGTTATGTGTTCTGAGAGTTTATCCAATGATGCCATGAAACCTTCGAAACTCGAAAGACACTTGCAATCAAAATACCCGGATTTAGCTAAGAAACCACTTGAATATTTTTAAAGAATGCGTGAAAATATGCAAAAGCAAGTAATTGCTTTAACAAAAATGACTGTTTAAGATAAGTCCTTATTAAAGGCTTCTTATCTGATCACACTTCAGATCGCGAAAAATAAAAAGCTGTGTACGATTGGAGAAGAATTAATTAAGCCTTGCATGTTGCAAGCGTGTGAAGAGGTTTGGGGAAAGCAGGCTGTCCAGAAACTGAAAGTAATTCCTATGTCCGCTAACACTGTTAACATACATGAGATTCTTCCGCAAATTCGCGGAATTCAGCTTTTTCGTCATCATTTGGGTCATTCTCGAGATCGATGCAGAACTAAAGAGAAATTCGGGGGGGGTCGTTTTCCATCTGGGGACGATATCTTTTCAAAACTTGCGAAAACGGAAGTTAAACACAGTGAAGATTTTTTTCCATAATTGTAAATTTTTTTACTTACGACGTTGCCTGTGTCCAGTATTGTTAAATATCATTTTAGTGCATAAATGTTTATATTCCATCATGAAGTTGTGGGCAACGATTTCCGAAAATGGAAGTACAAGGCGGCGCAAAGATTTCTCTGTAGTCTTTTCAGGCATGAGTTTCTTCTGTAGATTTGAAGAATTCCGCCATTTCCATTATCATTTTGGGTATTCTCGAGATCGATGCACAACTGAACGGCTATTTTTTGGGAAGATAGTGGGGGATAGAGATTCGTTTTCCGTTTGAGGACGGAATTCCGCCCTTCGCAACTTTGAAAATGGAAGTTAGACGAAACGAAGATTTCTCCCATAATCGTCTTTTTTTTTTTTTTTTTTTTTTTTCGCGATGTACCTTTTGCTAAGTATTGTTCTTATATATGGTTTTATTCCCAAAATACTGCATTTCAGCTTAAAAATGGAGGAAAAAATTTCCGAAATCGGAAGCCAGTCGAAGTGATCCCGTGGTGTTCTTACTATCCAGTGTTGTTTTTAAACGTTACTTTAATCCCTAAACGTTTGCACTTAAGCTTGATAACGGGGGGGGATTTTCCAAAAACAAAAGTGACAAAGTTTGAAATTTTGTTAGAATCGATGCATGGTGTTTGAAAGTATTCATATTCTGTAAGTTACACCATTTATTTAAAGTAGTGAAAGCTTTGATATCATGCATTCATGGTCCAGAGGCTGAAAGTTCTTTCAGCATGATGGCTAAAATTATTGTCATCTGAGGGAATAAAAGGAAAAAAATAATAAGAAGAAAAGTGATGAAGAAATGAGAAGGGAATTATATCAGCAGAAAGGAAAATTAAGCAAAGATTGCTGTGCAGCTGCAGAGTCAACAAAAGACAAATATGGCCATGTAACTTACTGAGAAGAAAGCAATACAAGAGGTAAATCGAACTGATGTTCTAGCAAGTACAAGAAAGAGAAAAAAAAAAACAGTTGTGTGCTCTAAATATCTACATAAATAAATTAGAGTGAACAACGCCATCTTGCTCATGCTGTGTTATATACACACTTTCTCGTCACATGTTCTGATTTTTCACCTGGTTAAAAAGTTCAGCTTTTTTGTTCCATGGTCGGTCTCATGTATGTGTCAAGCGCAGAATTGAAGACATGGCTGAAGATATTGAAAATTAAGTTATAAAAATGGTAAAAAATTTATCATTTTATTCAATTCAACTTAACAAATCAACGGACGTAAGTAACAAGGCACTTCGCCTTTGTTTTGTGAGAGTTGAGTGCGAAAGAGAGTTACAGGAAGAACTACTTTGTTCACTCAACTTGCCGGGTAGAACAACTAGCGCTGAGATTTTTAAAGCACTTAATAGTTATTTCCTGGAACACGGAATTAAATGGAAAAAATGTATTGGGATATGTACAGACGATGCCGTAAACATGACTGGACATCTTTCAGGAATTGTTGCAAAGGTGAAAAATGTTGGTCACCCAGACATTTTGTCTACACACTGCATTATACATCGTGAGCAACTTGCGGCAAAATATATGTCCCCAAAACTACATGAAGTATGATCAGATGTTATTAAAATTATAAATAAAATTCGACACAAAGCTATCAATTCTCGAATATTTGAGGCACTTTGTGAAGAAATGGGTTCCCAGTATACTCACCTTCTTCTTCACGCTGAGGTGAGATGGCTGTCAAGGGGCAAAATACTAACCCGACTGTTCACCCTGCGCGAAGAAGTCAAATTATTTTTCCAGCAGCAAAATAATCCGAAATTTCAAGAAATATTTTCTGATGATGAGTGGGTAGCCAAGCTTGCATACCTGGCAGATTTTTTTTGCTGTTAAATGAACTAAACATATCCTTGCAAGGAAAACTTAAGGACGTGTTCACACTAAGAGGTAAAATGGATGCTTTTCAAAAGAAAATATTACTGTGGCAAATGCGATTGGCTGAAGAAGATCTGCAAATGTTTTCAAATTTTGATGAATATATGAGAGAGAAGGATGTCAACCGGCAGGTGGTAACCATTGTTCAACAGCACTTACAATCACTCACAGAATCTTTTGGTCGTTATTACCCAAAGAAAGAAGATCCCAGACTTGGCAGTATGTGGATAATAGATCCATTTGCAGCAAACATTGAAGATAGCAATTTAAGCATGAATGAAAAAGGAAAGCCTCATCGACCTATCATCCGACGACAGTCTCAAAGCTAAATTCCAGTCATCCTTATCAAGACCTCATTTTTGGCTCTCCATAAAAAGTGAATACCCATTGCTGAGTGAAAAAGCAATGAAAAATTTTATTCAATTTTCAACAACATATTTTTGCAAAAAGACATTTTCATCTGTCACAGCAATTAAAACTCTGTACCGGTCTCGGCTTGAAATAAATACGGCTCTCCGTCTTGCAGTAACGTCATTGGAGCCAAAAATCCATAAACTTCTTTCAAATAAGCAGGAACTAATATCACACTAAAAATGTGTAATACTTAAATAAGCTTCAATTATTTTGTAATAATTAAACTAACTTTAATAATTTTGTTACAATTAAACAACCTTTAAAGATTTTGTTATGATTGAATGAGCATTTATAATTTTGTCATAATTAAATAAGCATTTATAATTTTGTTATATTAAATAGATGCATTTCATATTAATAAAATGGAAGTTATCTGATCATTATTTTACAAATGTATTTATCTTTTAAAAAAAAATCATATTAGTGGTCTGTGAGGTTGGAGACCGCTGTTCTAAATGACTTGCTGCAAAACCATCCTACCAAATTTCAGGATTGTTGTAGTGTTGTTCTACAATATTAGTGCATTAATGGAAATTATCAAACCATGAATGGACATCAATGTAAATTTTGTTCCTACTTCACTGAATTTTGCAGGAAAGAAGAATAATTGCTATTAATTAGAGTGTCATTCAGTGGTTTATGGTAAAGGCTTATAATATGATCCAGTATATTTCTTACCATTGAAGATTATTGTCATGGTATTGATAGGAATTTTTGGGAGTCTGAATTAGCAGGAGGCTGGAACAGTATTAATTGTCAGCAATAAAAAAACTTAACAGGAATTATGGAGGATAAATTTTTATTAAGGAACATTACCTCTCAACTTTTCGATCTATGCACTAGATCAGCATCGGGAGTTTTTGTATCTTACTGCTTCCACAGGTCTAAGACCTGTGTAGACCTCCTTAGACCTGTGGAAGTAGTAAGATGCAGGAACTCCTGACAATGATCTAGTGTACAAATCGAAAATTTGAGAGGTAATGCACCTTAATAAATGTATCCTCTACAATTTCCATTAAGCTTTTTACGTTACTGACAGTAATTAGAGGAAGCCATGAAGTAATTAATTACTAGTATTAATTATGTAAACAAACTGAAAGCTCATGGCCTCCCCAAACAAAACAAGTAAACCTAAAAGTAGCTTTCTGTAATGGTTGTGTTAACATGGTTGCACATAGCTGAGAAAAAATGACCATATGTTTCAAAGTAATAAACATGCCAGGGCAGAGAAAGAGGAATTTAAAAGTGTGTATAAAAAGGCAGCACTGTAAAGCAGTGTTTCACACCAATGGCATCTTGAGTTGCACTTTTCCCAGATGTGTAAAGCCATTAACATTTTGGAGTTTGAAGGGTTTGGGGAGAACTTTATGACGATTTTTTGAGAATAGAAGTTGACAGCTCAAAGTAAGGGAAGGTTAAATTTAAGTGAGGGTTAATGAGAGGGGTGACAGGTGTGAATTTTAAACATGATGGGTGACATTCTCATCCTGGATGTACAGAAACATTCTGTGTTTAAAAATGACAAGTAGAAAAGGCAAAACCATAGTAATTAGGAGTGTATTTAGAGGGGATCCAAGGGGCCTTTCCCCCCAAAAGTGTTTCATTGTTTTTTTGTTTTTGGTTAAAAGGCAATTTACATTAGAAAAAAATGCTTTAATTTAATAAAAATGCATCAACTTACATTGGAAAAAAATGCTTTAATTTTTTTCTTCTTTCATGCTTTATTATTATTTTTTCCATTGACTTTTATTTTTTTCTGGTGCATTTCTAAAACTTTAATCCCCCCCCCATTCTAAATATGCCCCTGATAGCAACAGAAATGCTGGAAGTCAAGCAACCAAGAAAAAAGCCTGCTTGACTACATAATCTAAAATGAACAGGTTGAATTGGGAACTCAACAGAGATTTAGTAAAAAGTTTTTATCAGCAGTCTGGTTGCACATTAGGCAGTAATAGGAGAGTGATATAGAATAATCCTCTCCAAAAACTTTTAGGCAGCTTGCATATATCAGAATAGACATAATTATCCCTTAAGGTAGAGAGAGAGAGAGAGGGGATTCATCTGACTGCATGAGGAACAACTGACAATGTGAAACAACTTACACATGGATTACTATCAGAACCTGTACAAGCGGTTTCACCATAAGTAGCCTTCAACTTTTCTGTGCATGCCTGTTTTGCTTGTTTGGATAAAGATCATCGCAACACTCTGTAGGACACAAATCCGCATGACTGACTGGCTAAACTGTTCCTAATAAAAATTGCTCTATGTGGACAGTATAAAACTGCTCAGTTGAAAGAACTATGTGTTGAATTTCATAAATTGGATATGTAGTTAAATAGTTAATACCAACACTCCAATTGGTTCTGTGCGCAGTAGAAAAGGAAGAAAAGTTTTTTGGTAGACTTTCATTCAAGGCGGAGGAATGTGTGCTTAACAATAATAGAACAAAGAGCACATCATACTAGTAATAATAAAACCATATACTGACCTGAGTTGTATGCAAATAGAAAAACTTTTAATTATAATACAAAAGGATGATACATAGATACAGTGATATCCAACTTTAGCTAATATGTTCACAACATGTAGATGCTCCATGATAATACAATGAAGCATTTCTTACTGATGCCAACTGACGCCATGTTTGTTGTAGAAGTTCACTTCAGTGTTACCACGTAATTGCGTCACTATTGGAGAAAACACTTACTTAATAATAGGAAATACACATCCTTGAAATAGTGTAGCGTAACTGAGTCTAATGGTCGGGAACATTACATTTAATAAAGTTGCTTCCTTTATTCAGGAGCAGTTAATTCTATTAATGAACAACACGCACAGGCATGACCATGCACAAGCGTTAACCAGAGCACAAAGAGAGTTTTCTTCCCAACCGCTCTCACATCAGAGAGAGGGAGAAAGACCCGGATGTGTGGTTTCAAGGTACACATAGTTCCTCTCTATGGGTGAACAGCAGCTACAAATCTTCTCTGAAGATCTGCATTTTTTTTTTTTTTTAGCGCTGTGAGGCTGTAATTCCAACACTATGCTCCAATAAATGGAGTCTGGCATACAAGAATTATGGCCATTCAAAACACCTCCCACTTCTCTATATTCCAGAGTGATGTCTTCATTATTATAATTTTGTGCTAATTAAAATTTCTGTGTTGTTGTGCCAATCCTGTCCTGTAGTCCTTCATTTCTAAGTGCTGTATAGTGGCAGGTAGGCTTATGTGTATTGGTTAGTTTCCAGGCGTACTTCCTCATCCACATATGAGGTTTTGGTGAATTATGTCATCCATATTATCACAATGAACTCTAATGTTTATCTCATGGACATTGGCCAATGAGTGTCATGCTACCCAGTTATTTTAGAAGGCCGCATTACCCATTAGCTGGTCACTGCCTGTTGTAGAACTTTATTTTTACAGTACTGGTTTATGTCTTGATAATATCTGCATGTGTAAATTGCTGTATGCTGATGACACAGTCCTGTTCACAGAGAGCAAAATTGAGTTGCATAGTATGTTGTCCCCATTGTAGAAAGTTTGCATGAAATTCAAACTGAGTATAAATAAGAGAAAAACCAAAATTATGGCTTTTGAGCGAGGAACTGGTAGTACTGAAAGCAAGATAAGTCTTAACGGTGCAGTGATTGACCATGGTGAATGAGTTTGTGTATTTATGAAGCATGTTTGACAGAGAGAACAAATTAAATGGTGAAGTTAGTAGATGAGTGAATTCTTCATTGAAAGTCATAGCTGCTTTGGGAGGTTTTCACAAGAATGATGGGTTCTCAAGAGAGTCCCTCATGGCTGTGTATGAAAGTGTAATTGTTCCTATTCTGCTGTATGGCAGTGAAACCTGGGTTAAACAGAAGAAACATAGGAGTCATTTGTGTACTGGAGAAATGTGTTACTTACGGGAGGTGGGGGGGGCAAGACATGTTCTGATTGTGTGAGGAATGAAGATGTGTTGCAGTTGTGTAATGTAAAGCAAAATATTGTTAGCAAGATGGAGACTAATATTCTTAGGTGGTTTGGCCATGTTGAAAGAATGAGTGATGAGATGCTTACTAAGAAATTTTTTTTTAGCTCAAGTGGCAGGAAGGGAAGGCAGAGGAAGGCCAAGGAAGTCATGGGAGGATCAGATTCAGGAGTGTCTGCATGAGGAAAAGATTATGAATATGAAGTATAGAAGGTCTTGTGCATGTTGTGTGATGGACATCGGTGAAGCCCAAGTTCTGTGTCAAGATCGCTGTAAATGGAGAAGTTTGATAGAGCAACAGTAAGTAAGTAGTTGAAATTTTATCTGGTAGTTTGTATTTCTTTGTGGAGCTAACCTGTGAATCTCAGACAACAGCTTAGTGAAATGATGGTGATAAATTTCTAGACTTTCATGGTAATGAAGTGTGTAACAGTATGAGAATTGAACAATTCATTTAGAATCTTTCAAACAGGGTACTGCTGAAAGTGTTTTCCAGAGTTAGGAAATCCATGGCAATGTTGGAGGTCCCAATTTTTAAGTTATTTTGTTCAGTCAGTCTACTTTTGATGCTTTGATAAGTGATTCTTATTTAGAAAGTCTGTCCAGCAGCAACTTTTAGTGGGATAAAGTACACACGAGAGAGATCAAGGGGGTCCACTTTGTCATTCTGGTTCAGTCAATCTCGTGAAAGAGTGTGAGGATATAGATCTGGGAAAAATTGAATGTTTCCATTCCATGCTTTGGTTGAAAAAGACTGGAGACATGCACTTTAAAAGCTCTGATACTTTATTTTGATTTTAAGTAACATAGGTGTGAATTTTTTTTTTGCATATGGTATTCATTTATTGTTTCACTGAAAAGGTAGCATGTAGAAAGTAAAGGACTGCTCTACATGTTATTGAAATATCAAGCTGCATTAAAATGTACTGCCTTCCTTATTGTTATTATGATTATTATCAGAGCAAGATGTTCCAGAGAAGCCCCCAATTGCAGAAACAAACAGCACAACACGAAGCAAATATATTCCAAAGCCACCAGATCTTCCTTTGATAACAAAGTTGCCAACAAATACTGGGTGAGTACATTTTTTTGTGCGTGTTTTAGATTTCTAATGCATCTTCTTAGAGTTTTAAGTTAGTCAGAGATTTTTCATTCACTGAAGATGGAAGCTTGATTACATTGCCTTCTGTAGAGCTACATCCTATGGAATCCACTGGGTAAAAAAAAAAAAAAAAAATGTCATAACAAAGTGGAAATGAGAGCAGCAATGTTTAGTTTAGAGTCATCTGTAAGACCAATCTGTGACATGCCATGAAAATTTAATTTTGAAATAATTTTATCGAAATGAAAGCTGTTTTACTTCATCTGCTTACACAAATGCTATTTTCACATACAAGCATAAGTGCACATGTACAGGTACTTCACTGAATAGTAGTTTTTGAAAATAAGGAGTGTAAGAAACAACCTTGAAACTACCATTGCTGTACGTAAGCTGAAGCCCATAAAGTTGTCTTTAAAAATCTTGGTTCGCAGGTACTGATAACTTAGAAGGAAGCAACTTAGCAATCCTTGAAATATTTTATATGGACACATGTCATTACCTAGACCAGTGGTTCCCAACCTTTTTGCATTTGCGGACTGGCAAAACGTTGGGGAAACTTTCACGAACAGGCGATGCCGAAACAAAACTTTTAGGCAATTTTAGAGCATTTAATGTCGTAATATTCTATGTTTATAATGATCACTACGTACAATCCATAATTTATATTCCAGATTATTCCGTGTTACCTATGTACAGCTAATATAATTTAATCTGTTAATATTCTTTAATGATTAATAAGTGCATTCCATAATCAGTATACCACAATATTCTCCTTACCATTAATATAAATTTTTCTGGGATCAGTACAGTGTCTGTTGCTGCAGCTTCGTGATAATCTTCTCGAACCATGATTTCAGCGTCGTTTGTGCAAAGCGCAATGCAGCATTAATGTCCATTATGTTCCTATGCTTGAATTTGATTACCAAAACTGCTGAAAAGGTTTTCTTGCAGTAAATATGTGGTTGAAAAAGTTACCAATAATTTTCGAGCTTTTTCACTGAGACTTGGATATTCTTTCTCCATAATACCCTAAAAACCAAGTCAGAGATTTGGATCTAAATATATCAATATTAGACTGGCATCAGAAAGAAGTTCAACAAGGCTTTCCTTTTCCTGGTGAGTTAGCCTGCTGGAGTTCAGATCTTCCGTAAAGAGATCAGCAATACAAGCTTTTTTTTAATCTTCTGCAACAGGTGTTCAAATAAATTTAGATCTAGATTTCTTCTTACTTTAATTCCATTTCGATTCAAAGGATAATAAATAAATTCACTTCTTTCTCGCAGACCAGCAAAATAAATCTGGCGGATTGGTACTGGTCCATGGCCCGGTGGTTGGGAAACACTGGCCTAGACACTCATAATCTCGAAGGAGCATTCTTAACCCCAACATAACAAGCAAGAGCCAAGATATGGAGAGACATCTCATCTAAATTTTTTACCAATACTATAAAAATGGAAATTAAACATCAGAAGAAAAAAATACCACCAGGAGCCTCAAGGGACTGGCCATTGCATTCACACGCGAACTACTGGCAAAAGCAGAATAAGCATGGTTAAGTGGAGCTTCTTGCTGGCTCAGACAAATGCAGGTTTTATACACCTCCTGAATTTAAGAAAATCTTCTTAAATGAGCCTTTTCCTCCTTATTTCTTCTCAAACTGCTGGAAAAGTCTTAAAATTTAATTTTGACAATTGAAAGAAAAAATTTTACTGCTGTAAATTATTGTACTTTTGACTTTTTTAATTGCTCATTCAGTCCTCTCCTGATGGAGTGATTAACGTCCTCTCCTGATGGAGTGATTAACAGGAGTGATTGCATAAATTCCATCACGTGCCTCAGCATTGCTTCAGAGAAGACCCAGACACTCCAAGTGCTATGGATTCTTTGTAGTCACTACATAAATTTTTGGTCAGCTATGGATTACAGGAAACTGAATATTTTACAGAAATAGGAAATCTCACTGAAATAATGTTATTCAAAATCTACATAAAGTTTGTTGTCATATTTTTAAGTTTCTAGCATTTATTTAACATTTTTGGAATTGTTATTGGGTGTTTTTTATGCCATGGTATTTCTTTGATTTTTTTCCAACATTTTTTTACATCTTTATGCTGGCAGAAAATGTTTGGAACTGCCATGAAATCTTGTTTTAGCATGATTTTTCCTTCAGCATGGTTCTTGTGTTTGTTCTTCCTTTTCTTTTATTTATGTATTTATTGTAATACTTTTCTCTATCTGTAGGCAACAGTCTGCACCTGTGAGAAATAATGCTTCAAGGCCACCTTTAAAAAGGCCACCCAGTCAACCACCTCCTCCTCCAGTGCCTCAGGTGAGAAATGCTTTTTTTATATATAAACTCTTCTCTACATGGGCCATTGTTCATGTGTGTTACATTCTTGTATTATGCTATATGTGAGAGCTTGTAACCAACAGTCTATATTACTTCTTTAGTCACATAAATATTGCAAAATGAAAATAATATGATGTGTGATCAAATGAAACTAGTTCTGCTGTATCACGTGAACCGGCACATGGGGAGCATGATGGCATCACAGCTCGCATGATAAGCGCAGACCAATGAGCAAATGAGCACGTGTTCATTCTCTTTGCAGGTGGAGTTTGTGCTGCAGATCATTGACAATATGGTCAGTGTGATTCCGAATCCATCCAAAGTGGATCAGCGAGCGATGATTAAGTTCTTAACAGCAGAAGGATGACAAATGTGTGTTGAAGACAACAGTGATGGACTGGGCGCGAATGTTTCGGGAAGGACGTGAGGAAATGAAAGATCTTCCGCGGCCAGGCCAGCGCATGTTGTTGCGACAGATGAAGCCATCACCAAGATTGTTGCAGCAATACAGGTGTATCATCATCAGAGCTTACGTTCGCTACCAGACGAATTTGCTACATCACTTGGGACAGATCAAATATTGGTTACGAAGACATAGCAGTATCAGAAGGTGTGTTCACCATAGATCCCATGAATGCTGACTGACCACCAAAAGGAGGAATGCATGGATTGGAGTTTGAACCACTTGCTGTGTTACGAAGCGGAAAGTGATGTATTTTGTGTCACGCATAGTGGCAGGTGACAAATCATGGTGCCACCACTTTGAGCCATCCAGCAAACCAGTGAGCATGCAATGGAAACATAAAACACAAAAAATTCAAGTCACAGGCTACCACTGGTAAGGTTATCCTGACCGCATTTTTTGACCAGGAAGGACTTTTGTTGGTGGAATTTTTTAAAGAGCCTCACGTGAACATCAATGCCAACTGCTACAAGGACATACTGGAGAAGCTGCATAAAGCCATCAAGAATAAGCAACCCGGCATGCTTTCGTGTGGTGTGATTCTGTTGCACGACAATGCTCATCTGCATGTTGCGAACATTATGCAGGATGCGTTTGCATGGAAAGGGAGGGAGATTCTGCACCACCCAGCTTATAGCCCCGATCTGTCACCATGTAATTTTCATTTGTTGAGAGTCTTTAAAAAAAGCTCTAAAGGGGCAATGATTCCACTCCAATGCAGATGTTATGGCCATGGTGACCAAACGGTTCAAGGAGTAACAAAAATCCTTCTTTGTGGACAGCATTATATTGCTTTGTTTAATTCTGCCACACCTGTGGATGTACCTTTTCATTCGTCTTAATAAAGCAACTCGAATGGGTTTCATTTGATCATGCCTAATAGTACATTATATCTTTCAGACATGCTGTTTTAATAGAGCAGAATTTTTTAACCTGATCCATGCAGTCACATAAAGGGCATTTATAAAATTATCAGAGTGTTTATGAAAGTTAAAGGAGAATGTCGGCGTGGACTTTCCCAAATATTCAATGCTGACACATAGTTACACGTTCAGTCAATACTTACAATATCTGCACATATTTCTTGACACACAAGCTGGCAGAAACACTGGATGAACATGTTCGTAGTAAGCTGCAAATGTAATCATATTTCTCATGTAGGCACACTTTTATGTGTTGTGGTCAATGTTTTGAAATTTCATTGTTTCATGTAAGATCCTTCAAGTGAAGTCAGACAATTGTGTGAGTTTATTTCTTCACATGTCAGCTTTAGCTAGGCTCTTATGTGCCTCACTGCATGTAAGTGCCAAATGTATGCCAAAGTTCAGGCTATGTATGTACTTTTCTGTATACATAGGGTGTTCGAAAAAGTTATACCTTCATGCAGTGGCATAACCATGTTTCAAAATCTGGGGGGTCGATCACACATACACACATTATATATATAAATACGGTTACGTTATATATATATATATATGCCAACAATGTTTGTAACCATGCTTAATCAATATCGCTGTTTTAATAAGTACACATTATACACATGCTTGCATTCTACAAAAAATTACAATCTTATATTATTAAATTTAGTTGGTTCACATCATAAAAAGTGTGCATTATATTCCCGAAACATGGGGGGGGGAGTCTTTTACTTGGGGATCCTAGACTCTGAAAATCTGGGGGTCCCGACTCCCCAGTGGTTGCGCCTATGCCTTCATGCGGGTACCTCAAGCAAGTGATATGACTTTAAAGCTTTTCCCACTAGTTCACTGTTCCATGGACTTCAATATGCTGTGATGTACATGTTTATAAACATAGTGGTTTATGTTGTATTTTGGTGAATATGCATGACTCATTTGTAACTGTGTTGAGGTATATGAAGCAGTGTGAGCAGTTATTGAGTTTTTGATGCACAAAAACAAAATTCCCTTTGAAATTCACTAACAATTATTGGTATTTTATGGTGAATTTACTCTAGTACATCATTGGGTTGGAAAATCAAGGTATAGTGATGGAAATTTTGACCTGAATGATCAGATGTATACACAGTCTGGAATGCCTGCCATCACAACTCAGAATATGAATATGAAAAATGTCAGTCAAGAAAATCAACGAATCAGTCAGAGGGCCATAACAGAAAAGTTAAATATTGGTTTAGCTAATGTCGGTGTGATTATTGCAGATCTGAGTCACAAGAAAGTATGTGTTCAATGGGTGCTACATCAGCTTATGCCCAAAATGAAGAAAGTTAGACTGGTAACATGTCAGTGATTACTCACTTGCCGCAAAACCAAAAGTTACGATTTTCTGTACAGCATTGTCACAACTGACGAGAGTTGGGTGAACCACTATGACCCAGAAATGAAAAACTAGTCACTTGAATATCCTCACCCCACTTCTCTCAGAAATTAAAAAAGAAACAAGACTTAACCATCCACTGAAAAATGTATGCTGATCATTTTCTGGGACTGTAGAGGATCATTCACCAGAAGTACATGGTTGAAGATACGTAAATTAACTCCAAGACATGAACACTCTAAAGAGGTTGCAACAAAGAATCAGAGTTGGTTGTCAGGACAAAAAGCCAGTGCTTTTCCAACATTAAAACGCAGACCTCACAACATTGCTGCTACTTCAGCAACAATAGACCGTATGCATTGACGTCAGGAAACCACAGTTCACGTCACTTTTTCGTCTGCTGCTTTCTTGCAGAACAACTGGTGTACAAGTGAGATCAAAGATGCATTACATGGGCTACGTAAGTGGGTTATCTGGCGATCAAAAATAGCTTTATTCTGATAAATTAAAGTTATTGGGCAATTGTGGTGACCCATATGTAATTCCATACTCATTTTTCCTGAACAATATTGAGGTCTTGCCACGAATAGAACACAGCGATATTGTTAATTATTTCGTTTTTTGCACTAACGCCTTCACTCCCAAGCAGATGAAATCATGCAAGTCATTCATAAAGGAAGGTTAATTCCAGTCTAAAGATCTTCATAGAGTTTTTGTAGATAACGCATCAGTAAATTTATGAACATACCTTTTACAAAATGTAAACTACACACTCTAATGTTCCTTCATTTCTGGTCATCAATGTCAACTCTGCTGATACGTGATAACCACAAATTTTGGCACTTCTTAATAATTTTTTTTATAATTCTGATCCTACTTCGTTCATTCAGATGGTAATCTATAATAGGACACATCATTATCTCTCTCACTTCGGTTACTGCAGCGGAAAATATCACATGACACCATCTTCCTTAATTCTCCACAATGCAAATCCAAGCTGTGTTTGTACACAAGTTGATCACCAGGGCATCTGCTAGGATGGGGTTTACCTTGCTGTGACGTCATATGCATACGGTCTATAGAGAGCATCGAACTTTAAGTTATACACCCTCCCTGCGGTCCAGATCTGTCACCTTCTGAATTCTGGTTGTTTGAAGCACCCAAGAAACATCTCAACAAAATTCATTTCACATGTGATGAAGAAGTTTAAGCTACTATGAGAAAATGGTTTTGAGAACAGCCCCAAAGAGATCTACAAAGACAGGTTCATTAAAGTTGTGTAGTGCCGGTGGCATTGTATCAAATGAGAGTAAGACTATAAGGTATAGAAACAAATTGCACATTGGTTTTTTGTTTCATTTTGATACCTGGTCTGGGAAAAAAATACAAACATGAAGGCACTGCTTTCTGAACATCCTATGAACTTCCATTTGATATATTAAAATCTGCTGTTACTGATGTGCACTTGTAGTCAGAGTAATATGACACATGATGTAGAACTCTTGCGAAGATTGCCACCACTGAAAAAATTCAAAACACAACCATCGGGTGACGAGAGAATGAAAAATGGTTTTTGTGTTTAAGGAGGGGTGATTCAGTCAGTCTGCTTCTTTCTATGCTATTGGCATCACTACCTTGCAGCAGGAATGGAAGAAATGTGTAAATATGAAGGGAGAATCTCATGAAAAATTGTAATGCTTTTGCTGATTTTTATATGAATGTGTTTTGTGTAACTGGAAAAAAATATCAGGTTAACAGCAAACTACTGTATGTTTATACTGCTGTTTAAGAGAAGAATTCAAATCTTAAGTAATTTTTTTACTTCATTGTGTTTTGTAGCCAGCAAACCAAGAGGAGCCTCAAGAAGATTATGAAATTCCCATCAATCCATCTGCTGTGGGAAGTTTAGGTGCAGATTCCAGTGCATCATCTGTCATTTCGTCTCCTTCTCCTGCTCCTTCTGTCTCTTCCTGCTCTACAGGAGAACCACCGTCTTTACCACTGAAAACATCGTTGGCAGATTGTGTTTCATTTTCATCAGGTGAGCCCACTTTTTCTACAAAATTTAGTTATGACTTACATATGACAAGAGGATGGTTGTGAAAATTTTATAGCCTTTTATAGAAGGAATGCTGGAGTATTGTGAAAACCCATTTCTTTTTCAACATGATCCCTTCTTAAGCCAACAGACATTCTGGCATGATCTACTAACTTTTGTAACCTGCTCAAATAAAATTCAAAATATTTTGACTCAAACCATTTGTTCACTGCATCAACCACAGTAGTGTCACTGTTGTGTTTCTGCCCTTCGAAGTCTATTTTTAGATTTGGGAATACAAAATAGTCCAGTGGAGCAAAATCTGGTGAGTAGGGCAGATGATATGACAGCTAAATCACAGTTATTTAGTGTTGCCTGAGTCACAAACACTGTGTGCACTGGTGCATTGTGCTAATGAAAGATGACTCCATTGGCCAATTTTCTGGAACTTTAATTCTTCTTAAGCTTTATTTAATTCTTCATTTAATTCTCAGATCTGCAATAATCTCACTGATACTATCTGCTCAACAACTGCAGCGTGTTTGATTGTCTCAACATTTACTATTTTCTTTCACCTTCCTCACTTCAGCATCTTCTGTAAAGGATAAAAAAAAAAAAAATGGGTACAATCTTGAAATTTTCTGTGAACACACAGGAAGAATCACAGCACAGATTGGCAGTACTATATCTCATGAAAAGCTTCACAATCTGTATTGAGTTAAAAACTTTTCAACCAATTTCATATTTGATTGTTGGAAGATTTGAAAGATGTTTTTACAGCAGAATTGGATATGTTTTTCTAATTAACTGTATAGGCAAAGATTTGTTCAAATCACAGACAGAATTTTCTTCTCATAAGAACTTCATGAAATTGGCTTTTGGCCAGGAGATATGAACTTCAATTTTGTGAGGAAGGAAATCTGTGGTGTAAAGTCATCTCTTCATCATGTTGTCAATATTTACATAATGATGTATGTCACAGTGTAAAGTTATGTAAGGCAGTTTGTTCTAAGAAACCATTTAACTCAATAGCTGTAGTCCTGAGGAAGGGGGAGGGGGTGCTTCTACCTGAAAATTTGACAGTAAATATTCTTTTTATTCTGTAGAAAAAATCTGTAGTTTGAGATAATTATAGTTCTTAAGCCTAGGAATAGCCATGTTATCAATTATTACCAAATTTAATTCAATGTTTGTAAATTATTTCCAAGTACCACAAGTACAAGGTATCACCTTGTTTTTGGTACCATAGCTTATGGAGTAGCAATAAAGTTGCTTGGCATCCTGTCCTGTGAGTATGATGATTGTAAGAATGATTTCACACATAGATGAGGCTATTTGCTGTAACATAACATCTTACCTGCATGTGGAGGGAGTCTCTTTGTTGGCCAAACTTTACCACTTAACAAGGAGGTCATATTTGGTGGCATAAATGCAGCTCATACATTGTCTTCCAGATCTTTAGTGTTAGCAGGATGTTCGGTGGCATTGTCTAAAACAAACAAGGCTTTGCTGTGAACATTTTGTTCCTCACCATACATTTTGATAAAGGATGGGGATAATAATGTAACCTAATCCTGTAACAAGAATTTCATTACTCACGCTTTCTTGTTAGATCACCAAATTGTAGGGATACAGGCCTTGTTGTATACCTTCATTACCCCTGTTGGATTTCCTGAATGATATCCCAAGAGAGGTTTACTCTTGATGTTTCCTTCAAGCTGAAGAGAGATGATTTTTGGATGTTTTGAAAAATCCAAGCCAATATTCTCTCTGAAAGCGTACATGTTGAATGGCTTTTCTTCTACTGTAATTCTGTTTCATCAACATTAAAAACATGCTTAGGAGAATAGTCTCTTTCTTCAATCAATAAGATTAGGAGACTGAAGCTAAAAGTTCAGGGACTGTACTGATTAGTAAGCAGAGTAGGGTAGAGAGTAGAGACATTCTTTGATTATGGTTGCTAACAAGATATGAGCTAAGGTGATGTCATCATGTTGATGTAGACACACGCATTTTTGAGAAATAGGAAGCCCTTGGGAACTTCAGATGATGCCCCTTTTCTACAGTATGTGGTCTAAAGTTGTTGTTTCAAGATAGAATGGAGTGATTGTTTTTGACTCTCAACTCATAACGACATTGTAAAAAAACTGATCCTGTATTAGTTAACAATGTTATAGTGAAACAGTGCAAATCAGAACAATATAAATTGTTGAATTCCTGTGCTGTATGTAATTTGTCTACATGTTGAGAGATTTACCGTAAGTTTTTGGCATACAGCAAAATGATGATTTGAGATCCTGTTTCAATATCTCATACTAACCATTTTATCTATAAATGGCTTTACAAAAATATTATTATCCTTGCAAAAGAATCCCATTTTTTTTTTACCTGACAGGCTATTAAAAACATTTAATTCAAGCTTCTTTGGATTTTCATATTATGTTGAATTCTCCTGCAGGAGTCACCACTATAGATATATATATAACGAACCCCAGTCAGACAAATGTTCTTTAAAAACACATGGTATAATATGTGAAAATGTTAACATTCAAATGAACATTATATGCATTTTTGTGCTATGTATTAGACATAATTGCTGTAACTTAAGAGGTTATAAATGTTAAGTTAGTGTTGAAATATTGTGATGCCAATGTTTATTTGAATTGCACTTTCATACACAGCCATTCAAAACCTTATTGACAACCAATCAGTCCTGTGAAATCCTTCTGAAAGCAGCAATAATTTTCAAAGCTGCATGCACTTGTCTACTAATTTCATCATTTAATTTGTTTTCTCTGTCAAAAATGCTTCCTAAATATACAAACTGGTTCACCTCATCAAACTCTGCACCATTTACGTTGCTCTTAAAGTCAATATTTTCCCCATAACTTATGAATATAATATTATGACCATTGAGAATCATGTGATGAATGGTGGCAATTGGAAATGGAGTTGTGCAGTATGTCTCTTACAGTGGAATTTTTTGTTTCTGCGTTAAACTCAGGATTTGATTTCTAAATACTGAAGATTGATTGACATGTGAAGAATGACTCTTCGTTACAGAAGTAAAACTATATGTAGAAGTTTTAAAGCCGTGAAAAGCATGTATTATTTGTTTTCACACTTAATGAAATTTGCAAGATTACATCAAACTTTTGTTTTTATTATATACCAAATTTGTGTTTATGCTTTAAAATCAGTGGTTATTATTTACAGTAAAATGAAATCCCTTTTGTGTTTATCTGTTTTTATCTTCTCTTTATTTATTTATTTTATTTTTTGTGTAATCCAAACTGTTCCTTTCCTTTGTTTCAGAAACGTATGAAATTATTGAAACGGTATGTTTTTATATATTTTAATATTTTGATTTGAACATTTTTATTTTTTTAGTGCATCCACAAATCTGTGCTCATATCTAGCTAGCTGTTGCTAGCTATGAGAACAGATCCTTTTTACCACTGCAACTTTGTGTTCAATCCTTTATATGTTTTATGCTCTTGACTACTGTCTCAGTTATGTTATCAAAGTTTAAAATAATTCAACAAATAATTACATGTGAAATTTATACTTAAATACATACTGGGTAAGAAATAAGAGCTTACCCATATGTATGTTGCCATATATGATATGTTTGAAAATTAATATCTTAAAGCTTGCTTTTTATAACCAATTTTGAATTCTAAACCACAAAAGTTGTTTAAATTATCACATTTTAAAAGATAACCTATAACCTATTTTTTCTCCTTGTCATGCCCTGTGTTGCATTATTTTAGAATTTTAGAACAAATAAAAAGCTTGGTTAAAAGAAATTTGTTCTGTTAGGAAAAATGTGGTAGCACATCATTAAAAAAATATTGCTCATTAAAAAAATATGCAACTTAAAAATTTCTTAAAAACGAAATGGCAGGTTCATTTTTTAGCAGCTTCAAGTGTGAAATGCAATGATCAAGCAGTTGGCAGGTTTTCAATATAGGTTGAGAATGGAAACTTGTACCTCTGAAAGATCTAGCATGGATTATGCGATGTGATAAGTTGATGCTTGCCTTTTATTATTCCACTTCTGTTTAAAGTTTTTACGGTTTTAAAATAAGTTCCTAAACTGTGGGCCAATCACATCTGGAAAAGGGGCAGATGTGCTGCCATCATCACATTTTCAGATGTGATCAACCCAATTTAGGCAACATGTGCAATGAGTGCAAAAGACCACACCCTACCTTTCCTGTTACAAAAGAGCGCCATTTTATTTATAACACACGTGTGGGAACAGTCTGCTTTGCAGGTGTATGCATGTTCTGCCCTTGAAAATGACTGCATGAGCTGTTGAAGTTACATGTGGATATTTAAAACTGAAGTCACTGTTCCCTTTGTATCTTTTTTATATTTAAAATTTTCAAATCGTTTCTATCTGTCAAATTCTCAATTATAGTTTAACTTCGTGTGTAACATTGTGTTAGTTTGAAATGGCAGAAACGTTTTTACAAAAATGCCATCCTTTATAAGGATTCAATTCTATTTATTTACTTTATAAACTACAACATTTCGAAGGTGACAAACTTCTGTGATCAAACTAACCCTTTGAAAGCTTAGAAGTATTTGTGCATGTTTTACTGTACTGTTAAATAAGCTACCACATACCTGAATGTATTTTCTGATTAATTTGAGTTGTGTAAATGGTGTTGTTATTGTACATAAATTTATGAGTCATAGTTTCATGAGATATTGGATTTAGAAACTGTACTTGATGTTAAGCAGCATTTAAACCATTACTGGGTTGAAAAATAAAACAACATAGGATGATTTGACTTTAACATTGCTAAACTTATTGCTTTAGTTCTTTTTTTTTTTTTTTTTTCTGTAAGTATCAACAAGAATATCTGTACAAATTTTGAAGATGACAATCCGATTTTTGGTGTAAATGTGACAAGGATGTTAAGTCAGATAATATCCAAAAACTTGAAAATTTCCATCGTCCTGGAGCGGGACTCGAACCCACGTCTCCTAGATAGCACCCAGATATGCTAACCACTACACCACCCAGAACGACCAAGTCTCAGCATACATGGTTAGCATACCCGGGCATTATCTGGGAGACGCGGGTTCGAGTCCCACTCCAGGACGATGAAAAATTTCAAGTTTTCGGATATTATCTGACCTAACATCCTTGTCACATTTACACCAAAAATCGGATTGTCATCTTTAAAATTTGTATTACATGTTGTAATCCCGTATTTATTTCATGAAGAATATCTGTAATGGAATGATCTCAGTAGAAGATTAGCTTATGCATATATACAGGGTGTCCCACTCACTACCGAACCAGACATTTCTTTAATAATATTAACACCAATGAAGATATTGCAACGAAATTTGAAGTGGACTTACCTCATTCCGTGCAAAATGTGTTGACATCACAACATGTGCTGGAAGTGGCCACTATTTGCATCCAGACAGCATTGAACCCGGCACTGTCTGCTAACTAGCTGGAGTGCTCCTTAGTGGCAGACACATTCTTAAGTGTGGCCCCACTGAGGAGCAGTCTGCCAACCAGCCTGACGTGCCTCTCTGCTGCTTTGTTATGCCATTTTGCCGAGCGTGTCTGCACAGTATGGTTGTTGATAATGAGTGCTCGTGCTCATAGTTGTTCGCGTACGTGTGAAAATGTATCAGTGTACTCTAGAGGAGGGAGTGTTTGTTGTTCGCACTTGTTGGAAAACAGAAGCGATAAAGTCTTGTCAACAGCAGTTTCTGGAGAGGTTTGCAGGTAGACATCCCCTGAGCAAGCCCACCATTTGGGCATTGTCGAAGAAATTGGAAACGAAGGGGACTTTATTAGATGACCCTGCAGGAATTTAACCACAAATGTCCGAGGAAACGATCCAGAATGTAAAGTTCTGACTACTTGCGTCTCCCAGAAAGTCACTTCGTCGATTGTCACAGAAAACAGGGTTGTCCAAAAGCACTTGTCAACGTGCTGTGAAAAAAGTGAAGCTTCATGCGCACCGTATCTCCGTGGTCCACAAACTGAAAGAGTCTGACCATGTGAAATGAGTGACATACTGTTGATGGTTTCAGACATTTCTTCAGGAACATCCGGGCATTCTGGACTACACATGGTTCTCGAACGAGGTGCGGTTTCACCTGTCTAGATACGACAATTCTCAAAATTCCCGTATTTGGGTCATTGAAAATCCCAACGCGATACATGAAGAATCCCTTCATTCACAGAAAATTGGTGTTTGGTGTGGGATGACCCAGCGCCACATAATTGGTCCCATCTTCAATACAACCATTACAACAGTTGCATATATGGAAATCTTCAACACCTTTGTAAATCAATTGAACGACAAAGAACTTTTCATTGGATATTACCAGCATGATGGAGCAACATCACACACCAGTATGGCTGAAATTCAGTCCTTTTTCAGCGACCACATCATTTTGAAGGGTCTATGGCCACCACGCTCGCTCGGTCTGACACCTCCTGATTACTTTTTATGGGGATATCTAAAAGAGAGAGTTTACCAAAAGAAACCTTGAACCATAGATGCCTTGAAAGCAAACATCACCGAAGAAATTCAGGCAGTGACGGCGGACATACTAGCAAGGACTTTCCACAATATGGTGTGCCGGGTTCAAAGCTGTGTGGATGCAAATGGTGGCCATTTCCAGAACATGTTTTGATGTCATCATATTTCACATGAGGTAAGTCTACTTCAAATTTTGTTGCAATATCTTCATTGGTGTTAATATTATTACAAAAATGCCAGGTTTGGAGCAAGTGGGACACCTTGTATTACAGAGCATATATTGCATGTGTTACAGTAGTCAACAGAGCATTTATTGTATGTATTTACAGAAGAAGAAAGACAAAATTATGGTAGTTAACAGATGTAGACAATAAGACTTTTCCCTGACTACAATGCCGAGTAGACTGCTGGGGGAGGGGGGATGGATGAAAGTGTGAGAAACCGCCAACACCAAACCAAACACCAGAAGAAACCATTGTTATTATACTATTGTGATCCAAAAGCAACTTAACATCTCAGAGGTTACTCACAAAGAAACAAGGCGTAATGTACTACAGTTCATAGTCGCTACTGAAATTGTCGGTCTGCTACGGAATACGGAAAGCATTGGATATACTATGGAAATTGAAAATCCCAGTGAAATGACCATTTTAATGATGTGCGTAAAGTTTATTTTTGTGTTTTCAAGATTCTAACATTCATTAAACATTTTGGAGAGTGTTTCTTGAATGTTTTCAATATCGTCGCATTTCTTCCAAGATTTTTTTATATGTTTTGGATGTCGAAGTGTCTATGGTCATGTGCAGAGTTATTACAGCCCATGGAAGTGTCCTGAAATTTTAGTTCTCTTTCCAGATTTTGGAAATCCCTTAATTTTTCGTATTCTTGTGTAATTCTAGTCGTACCAGAATCCTTTCCTACGATGAACAATGTTTTTTTGTTGTTGTTGTTGTTGTTGTTGTTGTTCAGTGCAGGAAAACAAAATACTTTTTTTTCTTTTTTTCTTTTTTTTTGAAATTTGAAGATGACCATGAACAACTTCCAATCTGTGTAGGCACTTACTATGTTTACTGTAAGGTTCCCATTGGAACATGCATTGTGTGTGTGTGTGTGTGTGTGTGTGTGTGTGTGTGTGTGTGTGTGTGTGTGTGTGTGTGTGTGATTTTTGAGGTGAATGATTATTAGAAAAAATATATATATTGGAGCCATTTAGTGTTTTCCACAAAATATCTTTAATTTATGGACAATTTTTTAAGGAAAAATTAGCTTTTTTGTGAATTTACACTGTCATTTTGCTGCCCTGGCAATTTGTTCTTTTACAGAGTGTGTAATACAATTTAATTCATTACTACTGAAAATACTGAAAACTACGGATTTTGTTAGTGTTTACTATTGAAAATTTCCAATCAGGGTTGGAGTCTCTGTGTAGAAGATCTTTAGCTGAAGAATTTAACAAAACATCTCTGTAAATATGTTACATACATACATATCACTAGGGTGTTCTCTGAGATTCAGAGGTTAGTTCCTCAAAAGAAGCTCATCTTCCAGATTAAAGTCTAAAACTGATGGAATTAGATTTTACTTATTGTTGATGTATCAAATGTCTCCATTTATAGCGATCTTGGCACACAACTTGAGCTTCCCTGACATCTGTCACACATCTCACACAGGACCTTTTGTACTTCATACTCATTATCTTTTTCTCATGCAGGAATTCCTGAATCTAGGCCTTCCATGATTTCCTTAGCCTTCCTTTACTTCTTTTTCCTGCCACTTAGGCTGAATAAATTCTCTTAGTAAGCATCTCATGACTGATTCTTTCAACTTAGCCAATCCAACTAAAAATATTTGTCTGCACCTTTCTAACAACGTTTTGCATAACATTACACATCTGCAAAACATCTTCATTCCTCACATGACCAGAACATGTTTTTCTACTAACCACCCATAAGTAATGCTCATCTCCAGCAAACAAAGGACTCCTATGTCTCTTCTGCAGTACCCAGGTTTCACTGCCATATATCAGAGTTAGAACAATTACACTTTCGTACACAGCCATTTGGGACTTTCTTGAGAATTTATCATTCCTGTGAAATCCTCCTAAAGCATGCTATGACTTTCAAAGATGAATTCACTTGCCTACTAATTTCACCATCTAATTTGTTTTCTTTGTCAAATATACTTCCTAAATATACAAACTCATTCACCTGGTCTATCTCTGTACCATTTAGACTGATCTTGAATTCAGTACTAACAGTTTGTTGCTCAAAAGCCTTACCTTTTTTTTTTTTTTTTTATTGTTACTCAGTTTGATTTCATACAAACTTCATAATTCAGGACATTATACTGTACTAGACGTAAATCTTGGAAGTGTTCCAGGTTTACGACACAAAGTTGTGTAGAGTTGCTGGAAATAATACAAGCACTTTTGATGATGCAATTCTTCCAGACTGACTCATGATCTAGTTTTCTGCTCTGTAGTTAAACTTGTATTTAACTGTGGTGCAGTAAAACTGCACTATTGCTCTTATATTTCTCTGATAATGCTGAACATATTCATGGAATATATTTTTTATGTTTTATGGGCCAGTTTTACCAGAGAATTCCAAGAACAAGATGA
This sequence comes from Macrothele yani, assembly GCA_039090855.1. NCBI lineage: Eukaryota > Metazoa > Arthropoda > Arachnida > Araneae > Macrothelidae > Macrothele > Macrothele yani. The sequence continues at coordinate 195,463,507 of CM076990.1, forward strand.
GTTAGGAGGGAATTAATAGCTTGGGCCGAGGGAATGAATGCCACCTCGCGATCAACCAACCAGGCAGCCAAACCCATGTGGAATTTATGGAATTGTACATCCCAGCATGTTAGTTATTTGGAGAATGCCAGGATAACATTCTATTCCATACTCTATTATTCTGCTGCATTTCTACAGTCATCTGCAAGTCAGTTTGGATTGTATGTTGATGTTATTACAGGATTCCCAAAGTCCTTATAAATCTTTAAAAGTTTTTTAAAAGTGTTTTTTTTTCCCGAGGTGCTTACAAGTCCTTATTTTTTTGCTGAAAATAGCAAAAAGTGCTTTAAAAGCTTATTTTTCTTAACTGGCTGTGCAAAATCCAAAAGCTATGATGTAGTGCCTAAAACTGCTGTTGCTGGTTGTCTATGTTCATGATGTCATGTGACATCAGCAGAAAGCCCTGTGGGTGAGCACAGTTTCACTGCCATACATCAGAATAGGAACAATTACACCTTCATACCACAGCCATGCAGGACTTTCTTGGGAATCCACCATTCCTGTGAAAACCTCCCAAAGTAGCTACAACTTTCAAAGAAGAATTCATTCGCCTACTAATTTCACCATCCAATTTGTTCCCTCTATCAAACATACTTCCTAAATACACAAACCCAGTCACCTGGTAGACTTTTATTACATTCAGTTCTAACAGTTCCTCTCTCAAAAACCATAACTTTGGTTTTTCTTTTATTTATACTCAGTTTGAATTTCATGCAAACTTTGTACATTTGAGACAACATGCTCTGCAACTCACTTTTGCTCCCTGCCAACAGGACTGTATCATCAGCATACAGCAATCTGCACACACTGATATTACCAAGACATAAACCAGTATTGTCCATCTTGGCATCACACACGCATCAGTAAATATATTAAACAGCCATGGGGACATTACACAACATTGTCTGACTGCTGCACAAATAGAAAACCATTTTGATAAAACACCATTCAGTTGTACACAAGCTATTCTCTAGATGAGTACATGCAAAATTCAAATCTTTAGCCACATAACTTTTGCTAAATTTTTACAATTTAAATACTCTTTATTGCATATGTGCACTGATTATTCTCTCAGGTAAGAAAACTAATTTCATCAGGAGTACTGTCTTTTAAATTGCATAAATTCTAATTTATTGCATCCACAATATTAAATTATATGGGAAAATATTGCCAACTTCATCACCATTGCATAATTAAGCTGTGTGTAAAAGTAAATGTGTACCCATGTCATTGTTTCCTATGCAGTTGGTGAGGTCCTTAAAAATATTTTAGAAGTCCTTAAAAAGTGCTTGTTTTTTTGTGGGAGAGTTTTAGCATGAGGATTCATCTATCGATTGTGTTCAGAACATATTGCAGTGCCCATTGTCATTTTTCAGTTGGCCACTTCATATGGTTTAGACTGTTTTAATATTCCAGTATAACTAACATATTGAAAAGTGGTACAAAACTAAATAACTTCAGTTAGTTCTGAAGAACAGTACCACTTTGTAATTTCATGTTCGATATTATGAAAGATACTCTCCCTGTCTCTTCAGCATGTATTCTGATTGTGAGATTAACATCAGTGGTAAAGTTAACACATTTTCATTTCTAAAATGTTCTGTTTATCTGAAGTGAGAATGAAATTGGTTCTACTGTACTCTGCAGTTAAGGACAAATTACATCCAATGCTCTCACAGCAACAAGCTCCTACTCCTCTCTGTATACCTGTGCCAAAATAGTTGGAACTTTTTTTTTTTTATCTGGCTGATTACTTTTATTGGAGTGAGTGAATGGGCAAAAAAAAAAGGGTCATACCTAATCCTCAGCATTAGATAATGGACTACCCAGATTTCTTGCTTTTAGTAATGTTCTTGATATATATGTTTGCAATCACAGTAATTAATTTTTTAGTTTCAAAACAATAGTTGTTGTGTTTAAAAACAAACAAAGCTAAAGTTTGTGGAGCATTGTGCTTCCTCATTATGTATGAAATTTGTTTTATTCAAAGTCCTTAATAATCTGGAATTCCAAGTAGGATATTAGGCGAATTTGGCATTTAGGTTTTAACTTGTCATGCAGTAAATGCATGGTTTTATTATTTGAGGTTTAAAGTATTTGCATACTTTTGTTATTCTGTTCCTCATGTATATTTGCTTTTACAGGAAATAAATGACCAGATAAATGAGTAGTGATTTTGTAATTGTAATATTATTGTTTCATAATTTCATCTAGTAAATATGAAAAAAAATCGAAGTAGGATATCTTCCTTCCACTGTGTGAATGATTTCAAAAAATTATGTATTATGAAAACTAGTTTTTTTATTTATTTCTTTGTATTTTCTATAACATGCACATTTTCAAAAAAGTTTTTTTTTTTTTTTATGAATTTTTTTTTATTTCTAGCCTGAAGAGAATTATGAAATGGTTGATGGTAAGTTTCTACAGTTGTTATTTTCCTTGTTGTACAGGACGAATAAAGATTTGTTATCCACAAAAATAATATTGCCATGTTCTTACATTACTGTGTTCCACATGTCAAGTGTTTCATTAGCTGTAGTTTTTCATGTTACCAGCACTCAATTGTGTAATGTGAGCAGCTGACAAGTCCATTTCCACCAAGTAGAAAAAGTTAATGAGCGCATGTACTCATGAAAGATCATACTTTTACATAAAATAAAAGAGTAAAATATGTATAGAATTTAACATTTGCAAGTGAATTAATGTGTGAAATATACATATACTCACACTGCAATCATTCTAAGACTAAGACTATTTTTATAGCACGTTTTTTGTTTTGCCGATTCAAGATATGAGATTCAAAATATGAACCACGTGTACTTCATCTTTGTTTGATATTAAAAAATAAATATTTACAAGGATTAAAGGATAATATTTTATTGTATTGTAATCAGAATAATATTTGGTTTAAGGAAAATACTGTTACTATTAATAAAAGTTTAATTTTAATGTGGTTTTAGGATACTTACTTGGTTAGTAGTGTTATTGATGCTTAAAGGCTTTTTTTTACACATACATATATCATCATCATTGTCAACCATTATCAATCCACTGCTGGACGAAGGTCTCTCTAAGCCTTTTCTACAACGGTCTGTCTTGTGCCAGTCTCCTCCATGTTACTCCCGCATACTTTCGAATTTCATCCACCCATCGCCCATGTGGTCTTCTTCTGGGTCTTTTCCTGTCCCTTGGAATCCAATCTAAAATGTCTACTGTCCATCGGTGGTCTGTTCTTCTGGCAGTATGTCCAGCCCACTGCCATTTCAGGGATTTTACTCTGATCATGATGTCATCCACTCTTGTCATTTTTCTGATCCACGAGTTCCTCTTCTTATCTCTCCTGGTTACACCAAGCATGCACCTCTCCATGCAGCTTTGAGTTGCCTGCAGTCTTTGTATGTCTCTTTTACTTAAGGTCCACGTCTCTGCACCATACGTAAGCACTGGAAGGATGCATTGATAAAACACTTTTCTTTTAAGACATAATGGCATATTGCTCTTGAAAATTATGCTGTTTCTTCCAAAAGCTCTCCAGGCAAGTTTGTATGCCAATTAATTTTTTCATCAATGTGACCCTGACTTGATATCTGCTGTCCAAGATAAACGTAAGTGTCTGTTATCTCCAGCTTTTCTCCATCAATCGATAGATCTTCATTTCTTGTAAAAGCATTGAACATCACTTTTGTCTTCTGAAAGTTAATTTTTAATCCCACTTCTTTACTCTTGTCAGCAAGTTCCTGGATCATACTCTGCAGCTCTGATGGGGTAGTTGCAAAAATGACTACGTCATCAGCAAAACAAAGGTGAGTTAGATAATCTCCATTAGTCTTTGTCCCTTTGTTTTCCCAGTTCAGTGATGGAAAGGCATTTTTCAATGTGGCATTAAAGAGCTTCGGAGATATAGTGTCACCTCGTCTCACTCCCTTTCCAATTTTTATGTGTGCTGTATTCTCAAACAGCCAAATCTTTGCACTTGCATTTTCATGAGATTTTATTAATAATATTAATGTATGCATCTTCAACACCGCAGGATTTCAAAGCCATTGTAACTGCTGATGGTTTTCACCGAGTCAAAGGCCTTTTCATAATCGATAAAAGCCATGCACAATGGAAGTTCGTATTCCCTCGCTCTTTAAATTAGTTCTTTCAGTATGTGGATATGATCTATAGTGCTGTAGCCACTCCTGAGTCCAGCTTGTTCTCTTAGTTGAGTCATGTCTAGTGTTACCTTCAAGCGGTGTGAAAGAATGTTAGTGAAGATTTTATAAACCACTGATAGGAGGCTGATAGGTCTGTAGTTTCTGAGATCCTCAATGTCACCTTTTTTATGTAGCAGGATCATTGTAGCATTGTTCCAATCCTCAGAAATCTTCCCTTCATTAAGGCATCGAGTGAAAACTTGGGCGAGTATTGTTTCAATTTCTCCACTTGTTTCTTGTACGATGTCTACAGTAATTCCATCTTCTCCTGGAGCTTTTCCCTGCATCATGTTCTTGATTGCATGTGCAACTTCTGCTAGGAGGACTGGAAGAACTCTGGTACTGGTACCTTTCATGATGTCTGGAGTACATGTATCATCCCTTTCATATAATTTAGAGTAGAAATCTTTCACTCTTGTCAAAATTTCGCCTCTATTTCTTGTTACAGAACCATCTTCTTTTCTCAGTGCCATAATCTGTTTTCTTCCTTTACTGAGATGTCCCTTTGCTATCTTTAGGCTTTTGTTGTTTTCAATTACTTTCCTCACTAGTTCACAGTTGAATTTCCTTACGTCTTTTGTGATACTTTTTCGTACTGTCTTGCGTAGCTCTATATATTCCATTTTGGAAGTCACATCTTCTTTAGTTGTCCTCATCTCTCTTCTTTTTTGCATCAACATTTTGGTTTGTCTTGATAATTTGTTCACATGCATCTTGTTCTTAGACCCAGCTAATTTTGTTGCTGTTTCCATAAGAGCTTTGGTTACTTTTCTGTTAACTTCAGAGATGTCCACTTCTTCCGATGTTAGGCCTTCTAAAGCAGAGAACCTGTTGTTCAGTTCCAACTTGAAGGTATTATGGTGTTTTTTAAGGTTGGTTATGTCAATAGATTTTGTTTGTCTTATGAGCTTGCCACGTTCGAGTTTAGTGTTGAGGTGCATCTTACATCTCACCAATCTATGGTCACTACCTGTGTTGAATTTGTTTAGCACACTGCAGTCTTCTATGACGAATTTTTTGTTACACATAATAAAATCAATTTCACTTGTCGTCCCATTTGGATGTCTTCATGTCCATTTCCTGTGTGGCTTTTTCTTGAAGAAGGAGTTCAAGATGAAAAACCCTTCTGCCTCTGCAAACTCCACGATAGTATTTCCACGCTGGTTTCTGTTGCCGTGACCGAATTTACCTACTGAAGTTTCATTCTGTTGCCGTTGCCCTATTTTTGCATTTTCCCATAATTATCTTCAAGTGCTGCTTGCCTTTATTATTTAGATGACGAATTTCCTCATAAATTTCTTCAATTTCTTCTTCAGGATGACTTGTGGTTGGTGCATAAGTTTGAATAATCTGAACCTGGTATCTTCTTGAGAGTTGGATAACGAGTCATGCAGCTCTGTCAGAGGAACTTTCAACTTCTACAACTTTATCCTTCAGTTTCTTGTTTATTATAAATCCAACACCACTAGTTCTGCCAGTATCTGTCCCACGATAATAGAAGAGATGTCCACTTTTCAGTTCAATGAGATTTTCTCCTTTTCTCCTTACCTCACGTAGCCCGACAATGTCCCATTTGACCATTTGATCCTTTGTAGTTCTTCTTCCAATTCAAGGAGCCTTGAATCAGAAGATAGGGAGCATCCATTATAAGTCAACAAATACTCACAATAATATCAATACAGGTACAATCAGAAGCACAATTTATGTACAACACAAAAATGTATAATACAGTATAGCAAAGGGCTAGGGAAAAAGGCTAAATTATTTAGCCTGACGAGCCCTTGAACCCCAATGAATAATATGCCAAGTCAAGACATCCTCAAATTCAGTTTAACTGCCGACTGTGTAAAAATAAAAATTACTGTGTTATCAAAACATTATTTAACCAAACAACTAGAAACCCCTCAACACTCTTTTAAAAACAGTGTAGTTTATTATAGATCTAATATGTAACAACAACTCATTCCACAAACAAGAGCAGGTTGTGCAAATATTATTAAACAACAAATTTGTGTGTGCTCTAGGGATCTCAAACTTGGTGTATTCTCGAGTATCGTAAAGATGAGAAAAATGATGCAATGTTATTAGATTAGAATACCTATTAGCATAAACTTTTTCATGCATAAATAACAAAAGTCTGAAATCATATAATTTATCAATAGATAGTAGGTGACAATGAACAAAAAGAATTTTCATCATCAATCGACAAATTTATCAAACGAATAAATTTTTTTAAGAGCATAAATTCTGTTAACATTACCCCTCGTTGTCTGGCCCCAAGCCAGAATACAATAAGACAATAATGGATAAACAAATGAATAAAAGGCCAACTTGATCCTAACCTCCAAAAAACTCGAGATTCTAGCAATTACACTGATGCAAGATCTCAGACCAGCCGCCAAGTGATCAACATGCAAGTCCCAACATAAGTTCTCATGTAAATGAACACCGAAGAATTTCACTGATGTATGGAAGACCAAGGGAACCCCATTCAAGACAACACCAGAAGGAGTAGATAACTGAAATCTGCAACCCAAAAAGAAAACACAGTTTGTTTTAGTTACATTTATAGTAAGAGAATTATATCTTATGCTTTAACTCGAAGCTAGTGACTACACAATGCACATGCACATTTAGTTGTGTGCAGTACTGCTCAAAACCATTGTTCGCAAAAATTCATTTAAAAACTTTCTCATCATTATAATTACTGTTACACACTTGCATATCAGAATGACATACAATTATGTATTTAACATAGCCCACCAAAACATAATTCTTGTTTCCAATAAACTTTCTTTGTCGTATTCTGTGCATTGCAAGGTTTACTTATTATACCATACTGCTTCTTAAATCACTGATGGCTGATTTCATGCATGCAGACAATCTGTACAGTATTATTTCCAACACTTGTGCATTCTACTTTAGTCTGATTTTGTTGTTGTTGTTTTGTTTTATTACACATTTTTTCATTTGAGGGGGGGGACTATAACCAAGTTGTGACATACCCATATTTTCCCCATAAGACCCCTAAGTTCACTAAATATATATTTTTTGGAGAGACTGTAACCAAGTTGTTGCATAACCGTATTTTTATTTTTCCCATAAGACCCCTAAGTTTACCAAATATGAGGTTTTTGGGAACAGAACCCTCAGAGTTGATAAGGTACTACCATGTGCTGTGTGCATGCATGTGTGTGTGTGTGTGTAGACAGACAGATTCTTACTGTAAAGGATAATTATTTATTCCAAATCAAAAATAAAATTCTTTTTTCAAATACTTTTAGTTTTGATTAATTAATATTGTCCATCTCTTGTGTGTCTTCTTGATATACTGTAGTTGTGCTTGCAATATGTGTAATGCTATTGAAATCCCAAAATCTTTCAGAGAATAAGTGGACAACTTCCTCATCAGCTGCGTGTGTGGTGTCTGATAAGCCTGCATTACCACCTAGGCTTCCAGCATCCACATGTGGGTCACCCCCACCTCCTCCTCTGCCACAAAAACCACGCAAACTTCAAGAGAATCCTCATGTTCAGAAAACTGAAAATTTTCACTCACTTCCAAGGCCCAAGTTGCCTGTGAAAAGTGAAGACGATACAACAGAGAGTTCTGTGTCTGGAAATGTTGGCACAGCAATCTTGAACTCTATACTTGGTAGAAAATACAGCTCTACCCCAAATTCTTCACCCAAACTTCATCACTATGTTAAAGAAGTTGGTTCCAGCGATCCTACAATAGTTAACTCATTATCTTCCATGGGCGATCATGTATCTAGATCTTCAACACCAGATAAAGAAGGTATGTTTTTGATTTTCATTTTTAACTCATTGAAAGGAAATTGATAATACTATGTTTGTTCAAATGTTCTGTTGTTTAATTCTAAATGAATTTTTATTCAATTAAAAATATATAAATAAAATAATATATGTATTAAAAAGAAATATATATTCAATTTAAATATATGTAAAACTATTTAAAAGAATGTATACAATTAAAAGACTTGAAGCTTTGTGACACATTTTTTATTTAAGTTGTGTAAACATTAGAAAATCCCACATGATTTTTCTTTATATGCTTTTCCTTTGTGTAATTGAAGTCAGCTTTTAAGATGCCATTCATTTAAGTGCGAGAGGTGACAACAAGAATTTAAGTCTATTACAATATGTAATTATTTTATTAGTGTAAAACTTTAGTTTTATCTTTCTGCATTTTATCTCTGCAAATTTTAATCATTCTTAGGAATTTAATTTACAGTTTAAAAACACAAAAAGCAAGTATTTTCTTCATTTCTGTCTTTGTGTGGGCATTGATTTATGGGAAACCTTTAAGATGGCAAGTGTGACATTACATGTTTTTTTCTGTTTGTTTGTTTTTCTGGACATACATGAAAAATGTGCACACACAAAGTGAAAAAAAAAATTTTTTTTTTAGTTTTAGTTCCACTCGAATTATTTAAAAAAATTCTGCTACATTAATGGAACTACTTAAATTTTTGTTCATTTATCAGACAGCAATATTGTACAGTTATGTCAAGTGAATTATAAGATTATAGCCACACTGTTCTTAACAAGTGCATGTGTAAGTCAATGGAAATTAATATACATTGAATTACAGTAGAACTCCGATAACTCTACTCAGTGTGGAGTGAACAGATGTCGAGTTACGAAAATGTTGAGTTTTCCGGGCTCCGGAGTGGATTATGCAAAACTCATAGTATACTTTACTACCAATAAATATATTATATGCATTTAATGCATACAGAGTGAAAGAAAATTTATAATTTAACAAAAAAGACAGTAATTGTGCTACAAAAGTAACATATGTACAAACATTTTTACCTCCAGATGAAGAAACTGGTCACTTTTGTATAAAAATCTGGTGATGCTGGATTGTTTGTCACACTCATTTCTTATTCTTTTTTCACATTTAGCACCTTTCATACTTTTCCTTTCCTTTATAGTTTCACTGCATACTTTTTTAACACACCGCGACTCTATTTCTGCTCTCTTCCTTTTCCAGCTGAGAATTGCAGTCCTACCAATGCCTAAATTCATTGCAATTTTATTTATTATTTCTGCTCTTCAAAGAAACATCTGCCAAATAAAAGTTTAAAACTGATGATGCCAGATTTTACTTACTGTTGATATACCAAATGTCTCCATTTAAGTTGTGTAAACATTAGAAATTATTTTGGCACACAATGTTGAGCTTCACTGACCGCTATCTAACATCTCGCACAAAACCACTTGTACTTCATACTCATTATTTTCTTCTCATGCAGACATTCCTGGCTCTGGTTCTCCCATGATTTCCTTAACCTTTCTGTTGGTTTCTTTTCTGACACTTGGGCTGAACAATTCTCTTATGTAGCTTGACTCATTCTTTCAACATGGCCAAGCCACCTCAGAATATTTGTCTCCACCTTATTTTAGTGTGCAAGCAAAAAATCTATTTTTGTGTAAGAATATCGAAACTTTACTGAATTATTAGATGCATCTATGTGAACAAATGTCCATTGTTTGAAAGCAAATTTTTGTTCCTTGAGGAGCTTCTCTTGACATTTACGAATATGCTTGGGGAATATTTGAAAAGAAAAAAAAAGCAAATTTGCTTGCAAATAATTCTTTGATTTCAAGTGTGTGCTTCTCCAGTTAAGATATGGGACATTTTTCTCAAAATCTAAAAACCAGTAGGGGTTTTTCCCCCTCAGACATTGTTTTTAATTCAACAATGATAGAGTGCCCAATCTTGTTTTATGATGTTTTAAGAATTTGGCTTGCTTTATCAATGTAAGCAATCACACTGATGAGTTCCAAGTGGGTCCTCTTTCTCCTGTGCTGGAGGTTCAAGGGCAGTATTCTGACTCCCCATTTCATAGAAAAAAGACACTTTTGAAAAATGTACTTTAAAAAAGATGCAAGTAACTTTTGAAAACAGGATCAAAACATCCAAGTATCTTTTAATTGTATGCAAAAATGAAATAACTAAAAATGCCTTAAAGAAGAGAAATCCCCCCCTTCCCAAATGATGCAAGTCTCTGAGAATCATTCTAAAAATCCCTTTAAAAGTGCCCCAGAGAGGGGTAAAAAAAAAGAAAAAAAAAAGAGCTTTAGAGATTGCAACTAAATTGCCAAAATAATAGAACTGATTTTTAAATTATGTTTGGCACACAGTTTTCAAATGCCTTGAATCACTATTTTGATTCCACTGTGCTTATTTGAAGTATTAGTAATGTATATTCTCAAAAGCAGCTTCGTGCTTGCAGATTTAGTGTATGGCATCTGATCAAAAAGTGTCTGATCACATTTGTTTTTCCTAAATTAGAGCATTGCACCAAGATTCAGTGGCATGTGACCTTGGACTTTAGTGCACATGTGTGAATTTTTGCTAAGCTATCAGCTGGCTCATTTGGTGCCTGGCTGTAAAAGTTTGGCATTGTGAACTGTGTGCTCTTTGCTTTCCTGTTTTGTACTACAATGACTGAACAAGTTAAGCAGAAAATCTGATTAAAGTTTTTGCCCCAAACTCAGCCACACATCAGTTGAAACAGTTCCAATGATTTGCTTAAGCTTAATGATTATCCTAGTGCAGGCGTCCAGGGTCTCCATGGCTAAAATGCTTGGAAGGTCCTTAGCAAATATTGTTTTACCATCAAGGCGTGGTTCATCATGAATACACTACAGAAGGGCAAACCATAAACAAGGAGTACTACCTGGCAGTTCTGTGTCACTTGCGAGACACAGTGTGGCAGAAAAGACCTGTGCTGTGGCAACAAGGTGACTGACAGCTGTATCATGGCCATGCCCCTGCCCATTCATCTCACTTCATTCAAGCCTTTTTGGAAAAATACCAGATCCCACAAGATAGGCAAACCTCATACTCTCGAGACATGGCTCCTTGAGACTTCTGGCTGTTCCTGAAGTTAAAAATGCATTTGCATAGATATTAAAGGAGGATATACTACATACTTGATATTTGGAGGAGGGTATACTAAATATATGTTAACTCAAACCGAGCCTATACATACGTTATATAGACATCTTATTATTCTGGCCACATCAAAAATAATTAATCCCACATTTTGCAGAATTACTAGCTTCCAAATATCCCTCAATACAATTTACCATAGAATATAAAGTGGATAATACCTTCCCATTCTTAGATTTCACCCTTCACCAAAATAGTGACTCAAATACAGTTTCCTATTCAGTTTACCAAAAACCAACAAATAACAATGCCATTATTCCCAGTTTTCCAGCACATCCACTAAATCATAAGTTATCTTCCCTTCGCCACCCTGGTGGCACAGTGGTCTAAGCGATGGCCTCTGATCGTTCATCTGAAAGGGGTCCCTGTTTGAATCCAGGTGAGGCATGGATGTTGTGTTTGTCTTACGGCACTGGCTCTCTCCCTTCCCTGGAATCAGTAACCCTGAATTAGGAACAGGTGACTGCTTATATCCCATTATGTTGCTCACAGTGGTCGTTAAACCTCCAGTCAAAAAAAAAAATTTTCACTTCCTTGTGAGACGTGCAATTTTACACTCTTCCAGCTTGCAGTACAGAAACAGTGAAATTAGATATATACAACAAATCGCCGAAGCCAATGGATATTTGGGGATGTTGGTTAACAAGATATTCTAGAGGGTGCTACAAGCTGACTTCGCTACTCTTGAAAGAGATAAGGTTACAACGAAATACGTAGGATCAATGCAGTACCTAACAGACGTTACACATATACTAAAAAACGTATGCAAGAAACATCACGTAGACTTTGGAGTCGGTACAAGAAATATTTTGTCAATTGTAAAGAAGGACCTTGAACCTGTGCCCTTGGAAAATAGACACTGAGTTTACTGTATTCCATTGAAAGCCTGTAATAAGCAAAATAGTGATCTTGTGTACATCGGCTGCACAACATGAAATGTGTCAAAAATAATTTTGGAGCACAAGTACACCATCAAGAATCAAATGGAGTCTACAGCACTCTCAAGAACAGTTAATGCAGAAACGCATTATCCTGAATGGAATGTGGTCAGCATTTTGGCTACATCTAAATCCAGATGATCCTTACTTTTGACTGCAAGTCTGTCCATTCAATCATTGGGAAAAAAGTGCTGTAATGATGAAACCACCTCTATGAAACCAATGCCACAGACTGCCCTGTTGTAGCATATAAGGAATGGATAGATGTACTGGACTATTTAATGATGTAATGTGGCTTAGAATTGATATACCATTTGCCTGAACTTTTGGAGTCACAAAAATTGAATCCAATGCATCTGTGACCTTCAACCAGATTATGTCATAGACACCTGACGGATTCCTGTTTAAAAATCGTGCTCTCACTGCACAAGCTGATCACGCGGCCTGATGAAGTGCCGGGCGCTTCAAAAGATCTTGCATAGTTTATCATGTTTTTAGTATTAAAATTTTTAACAACCATATGTTTGATACTTATTTTATAGTTCTTAGTATATCGTGCATTGACGGCTTGGCATTTAAATTATGTTATTTGCATAGATGCCAACCAATATGGATTTTCCATAATATGAATTGTTTCCTGGAATTGCCGACATGACGAAATTACGGAAAATCATCATTTAATTTTTCTACTTTGGAAAAGGCCTGAGATTCTTCCATGGAATTCTGCTTGTATGTTATCATTTGGATTATTTGTGAGATCGATGCTGTACTGAATAAAATTTAGGGGGAATTTCTTGGGGGAGGGGATTGTTTTCCATCAGGGGACAGAATTTTGTCTTTCAAATCTTCGAAACCAAAGGTAGATGGATTGAAGATTTCTCCCATAATCGTAATTTTTTTCATTCCCAATGTTACTTCTATATTGTTGTTCAATATCATTTTATTCCATAAATATTTGTATTTCAGCTTGAAAATTGATGAAAAATTTCAGAAAACAAAGGTCAAACTGAACACAAATTTCTCTCGTAACCGTTTTTTTTTTCCATGATGTTTCCACTGTCCAGTATTGCTAAATATTATTTTTCCCCTGAATGTTTGGCATTTCAGTTTGATAAGGGAGGGAAGGTTTTCTGAAACCAGGAGTGACAAAGTTAGAAAATTTGTAAGAATTGATGCATGGTGTTCAAAAGTATTTATATATCAAAATTCCACCATTTACCTAAAATTGTGGAAGCTTTTTATCATGCATTCATGTCCTCATGCTTAAAGTTCTTTCAGCATGATGGATAAAATTATAGTCATAGAGTCAAGAAGAATGAATGTTGAAAACTATTTGGCTATACAAACTGAACTACAAACTTAAAACACAGTATAAATTACAGTTCAGCTCTTCAGTAAAATGGGTTATATAGGAAGTGCAGTAGATTTCAACTCTGCCAAAATCTGAGGGCAGTAAAAGAGAGAGAGAGAGAGAGAGAGAGAGAGAGAGAGAGAGAGAGAGAGAGAAATGGTTCATCCTATCCTATGACCTTGATCGCGGGTGATCAAGGTCGTAGGAGGACGGAAAGCTACCGCTAAACGAACCTTTTACTGTACGTGACTCTGTGTGTTTTGCTCGTTTTATATGTTTATGAGAAAAGAAAGAAGAAAAAAAGAAAACTAAAAGATTGCCAAAGGCAATCTCTTAGATTTTTCCTGTAGAGAGCATTTTGAATTTTACCGCTAGCAGATTATTGTTTAATGTATTTATTCTTTTCTTTTTTATGCAATAATTGTTGTGACAGATTGAAATTCATTGCCATGCTGGGTACCCAAATTAGCTACTGTGTGTTTGATTACTGAAAATTACTGGGAAAAAAAAAAAAGTTTTATTACTGAAAACAACTTCTAGAAGTTGACATTCATGCATATGAATGGGAGAAGATCTGAACTCACAGAAAAGATCAAGAAAAATGTAATGCAGAATCTATTGGTGATCCCTAAGACTTTAAAAAATGTAATGAACAGTGAACAGACCACTGGAACAAGTGTGTAGTAGCAGAAGATGCTTACTTTGAAGGTAACTAGGACAGTAACATAATAGGTTATTTAGGCTTCTTTTTTTTTCCGACTCTTAGGTTGGATACTATTTGATCAGACCTCGTATATTTGTGTTATTCAATTAATATAACTTCTGGTATCAAAGTTTTGTGATGCAATTGTTATGTATTTGTTTCCTTACTCACATTGTGTTAAGTCTTGTGTCTTATTATTTGTAGCATCATTTGTTTCCATCAGCAATTACAAATCTATATCAGCTAGTATGTCTTCTGTGATTTCTGAATTAGTTAAGACAACAACTTCTCCACCTCCACTTCCACCAAGAGTGCCTGTAACAACAGCAGAAGATATTGGTAAATTAATAACATATTGTATAATGTAGTTTAGCATTTTTAAAATTTTGTAATATTATTGTCATGGTTATTTTGTGATTTTTTTTGCCTAAATATAATATTAATGCTTCCATTTTTAAAAGTACAAGACCACAAATGTATTGCAAAACAGCCCAAGACTTCTGTGAAAGTTGTAATCTGTGTGTAAAAGCAGTACATATCAACCTATTCATTTATACACTCTTCATGCTCCTAATCATATTCATTCTAATACTCTTCTCTCTAATCATTGATACACTCTGTATTCATTAATCAACCTCTTTAGTAATATACTCCTCCTACTCATTTTCAACCTACCGACTGATATACGTCTCCTGTTCACTCACCAACATACTTCATGCATGTGCTCTTCATACTTGCTCATCAACCTAGTACTCATAATTCCCTACTCACTCATCAGTGATTCATTCATTCACCAACCCAAAAACCTTATTGAAAGTATTTAATATGTTATTACCATACATTTGATGTCAGCTCTTCTGGTAAAAGCCTTGAATATTTGCATCCCTTGATTGCACCTCTGCATAGTAATCCTGGTCCACTCTGCATAGCAAATTTTTTAACTGCTAGTAGCTACTGATAGTACTTCCTCTATAGATACTTTGCCATAAGAAATATATTGTTCAATGTCAGTATATTAATTTAATTATAGAGTTAAAATAATAATATCTGTTAATATTGTCACACAGCCTTGATCTTGTCTACTGTAAACAAGGTAGATGTGATCTTTTGAGTCACTCTGTAGCAGAGTATTGGTCAAAAATTTGAACTTCATGCCCAAAATTGGTTTAATTGTTGGATGCTGTGTTTGTTCTATGGTTTTAGTTGTCTTCCTTTATATCCAGTAAACCTAAATTAGGAATGATTATTATTCCTAGGCTTCAGTATATTATGAAATCAAAGCACCACATCTATCAAAAAAAAAAAAAAGAAAAAAAAAGAGTTGCAGATCATGTATATATATATATATATATATATATATATATATATACTTAAGAGCAAAACTGAAGACTAAGGAAAAACTTTAGAATTTAAAACGAAAGTTGCAAAATAACCTGAAGATATATATATATATATAAAGGTCAGGTGATGCGTAACATCACAGCCTCTCCTTGACGAATGTCAACCCCGCCTTCTCGTGGTACATCCTGTTCCCACTAAAGGGGCTCTGACGACCGCCAATAGCGGTATAACTATACCATCGGGATTAGAGGAAATTCTATCCCACACTCACCAACCCGCTTGGCCCGCGTGGTGAGTTATGGCCAAACCCCTCCAAAATGATTCCACAACTTAAATCTTGGCCCTCAGTCTCCGGCAGCTGGAATGTACCTGGCCAAGGCAGCGGCCAGTGCGACATGAAGGCAGAGGGTGCTAAGAATCCCCGGAGGACCGGACTAGGCTGCCATCTGATGCTGACCTTGGCTACGTACAACGGACGCTCCCTATCTTCTGATTCAAGGCTTCTTGAATTGGAAGAGGAACTACAAAGGATCAAGTGGGACATCGTGGGGCTAAGTGAGGTAAGGAGAAAAGGAGAAGATCTCATCGAACTGAAAAGTGGACATCTCTTCTACTATCGTGGGACAGATACTGGCAGAACTAGTGGTGTTGGATTTATAATAAACAAGAAACTGAAGGATAAAGTTGTAGAAGTTGAAAGTTCCTCTGACAGAGCTGCACGACTTGTTATCCAACTCTCGAAAAGATACCAGGCTCAGATTATTCAAACTTATGCACCCACCGCAAGTCATCCTGAAGAAGAAATTGAAGAATTTTATGAGGAAATTTGTCATCTAAATAATAAAGGTAAGCAGCACTTGAAAATAATTATGGGAGATTTCAATGCAAAAATAGGGCAACGGCAACAGAATGAAACTTCAGTAGGTAAATTCGGTCACGGCAACAGAAACCAGCGTGGAAATACTCTCATTGAGTTTGCAGAGGCAGAAGGGTTTTTCATCTTGAACTCCTTCTTCAAGAAAAAGCCACACAGGAAATGGACATGGAGGCATCCAAATGGGACGACAAGTGAAATTGATTTTATTATGTGTAACAAAAAATTCGTCATAGAAGACTGCAGTGTGCTAAACAAGTTCAACACAGGTAGTGACCATAGATTGGTGAGATGTAAGATGCACCTCAACACCAAACTTGAACGTGGCAAGCTCATAAGACAAACAAAATCTATTGACATAACCAACCTTAAAAAACACCATAATACCTTCAAGTTGGAACTGAAGAACAGGTTCTCTGCTTTAGAAGGCCTAACATCGGAAGAAGTGGACATCTCTGAAGTTAACAGAAAAGTAACCAAAGCTCTTATGGAAACAGCAACAAAATTAGCTGGGTCTAAGAACAAGTTGCATGTAAACAAATTATCAGGAAAAACGAAAATGTTGATGCAAAAAAGAAGAGAGATGAGGACAACTAAAGAAGATGTGACTTCCAAAGTGGAATATATAGAGCTATGCAAGACAGTAAGAAAAAGTATCACTGAAGACGTAAGAAAATTCAACTGTGAACTAGTGAGGAAAGCAATTGAAAACAACCAAAGCCTAAAGATAGCAAAGGGACATCTCAGTAAGGGAAGAAAACAGATTATAGCACTGAGAAAAGAAGATGGTTTTGTAACAAGAAATAGAGGCAGAAATTTTGACAAGAGTGAAAGATTTCTACTCCAAATTATATGAAAGAGATGATACATGCACTCCAGACATCATGAAAGATACCAGTACCAGAGTTCCTCCAGTCCTTCCAGCAGAAGTTGCACATGCAATCAAGAACATGAAGCGGGGAAAAGCTCCAGGAGAAGATGGAATTACTGTAGACATCATACAAGAAGCAAGTGGAGAAATTGAAACAGTACTCGCCCAAATTTTCACTCGATGCCTTAATGAAGGAAAGATTCCTGAGGATTGGAACACCGCTACAATGATCCTGCTACATAAGAAAGGTGACATTGAGGATCTCGGAAACTACAGACCTATCAGCCTCCTATCAGTAGTTTATAAAATCTTCACTAAAGTTCTTTCACACCGCTTGAAGGTAACACTGGACGTGGCTCAACCGAGAGAACAAGCTGGATTCAGGAGTGGTTACAGCACAATAGATCACATCCACGTACTGAGAGAACTAATTGAAAGAGCGAGGGAATATGAACTTCCATTGTGCATGGCTTTTATCGATTATGAAAAAGCCTTTGATTCGGTGAAACCATCAGCAGTTACAATGGCTCTGAAAACCTGCGGTATTGAAGATGCATACATTAATATTATTAATAACATCTATGAAAATGCAAGTGCAAAGATTCGGCTGTTTGAAAATACAACACACATAAAAATTGGAAAGGGAGTGAGACAAGGTGACACCATATCTCCGAAGCTCTTTAATGCCACATTGGAGGGTGTTTTTCAGTCGCTGAGCTGGGAAAACAAAGGGATAAAGATTAATGGAGATTATCTAACCCACCTTCATTTTGCTGATGACGTAGTCATTTTTGCAACTACCCCATCAGAGCTGCAGAGTATGATCCAGGAACTTGCTGACAAGAGTAAAGAAGTGGGATTAAAAATTAACTTTCAGAAGACAAAAGTGATGTTCAATGCTTTTACAAGAAATGAAGATTTATTGATTGATGGAGAAAAGCTGGAGATAACAGACACGTACGTTTATCTTGGACAGCAGATATCAAGTGAGGGTCACATTGATGAAGAAATTAATCGGCGTACAAAACTTGCCTGGAGAGCTTTTGGAAGAAACAGCATAATTTTCAAGAGCAATATGCCATTATGTCTTAAAAGAAAAGTGTTTGATCAATGCATCCTTCCAGTGCTTACGTATGGTGCAGAGACGTGGACCTTAACTAAAAGAGATATACAAAGACTGCAGACAACTCAAAGAAGCATGGAGAGGTGCATGCTTCGTGTAACCAGGAGAGATAAGAAGAGGAACTCGTGGATCCGAAAAATGACAAGAGTGGAAGACATCATGATCAGAGTTAAATCCCTGAAATGGCAATGGGCTGGACATACTGCCAGAAGGACAGATCATCGATGGACAGCCGAAATTTTAGATTGGATTCCAAGGGACAGGAAAAGACCCAGAAGAAGACCACATGGGAGATGGGTGGATGAAATTCGAAAGTATGCAGGGGGGACATGGAGGAGACTGGCACAAGACAGACCGTTGTGGAGGAAACTTGGGGAGACCTTCATCCAGCAGTGGATTGATAATGGTTGACAATGATGATGATGATGATATATATATTGCAGTTATCTTCAAAGTTTGTATGATCATCGTGACTAAACAACTGTTTTTAATTTACCAATTTTTGAGGAAGACTTTTCCTCTTTGTCTAACCATTATTTTCACTATTTACTGTCTCTGCAATGGTTACAGTCCATTATTAAAGTAATAGTAATTACAGTTACTGTGAATTGTAGGAATAATGAACTAATGAAAAGGAAATATCTTCCTTGAAAATAAAAGAAATGATACTCCTAATAAAAAAAACAAAACCTAAATTTTTGAAAATTATAACCAAAATATATGCTTAATGGACATTAAAATACAGTGGCACCTTAAGGTTGAGGGTTAGCATTTGTTTGATTGGTATTTCATACTTTACCACATTTATTCATTTAGGTTGTGATATAAGATTCTCTTTAATAGTTTTTCCCAAGTCAAATCTAAACATCATGCAGTACTGATGTCATACTGCTGCATCTACACAGATTTTACATGCAGCTGATTCTGCTAGTAGTTATGTTTCTGGTTATGAGATGGCAACAAGTGTTCTGTTTTTGTTTCATTCATCATTCTTTCATTCCATTTTGCAAAAAATATTTTGACATGCTCTAAAAACATACACTAAGTGCACAAATACATTTGCTTTCCAAAAAAAATAAAAAAAATAAAAAAAAAGGTTAAAATGGTTGAACTCAATGCCAGGGATGTTTCATTGTTGACATGAGTTATCATTTTAATAGCAAATAGGAAAGGTATACTTGGCTTGGACTAATAATTTGTGTTCTCAGGGTGTAACAGTATTTACCCTTCGTGTACCAGCAGTGAGGAAAATTCTGCATCAAAATATCCTTAATTTCCATAGATATTTTTTGAGCAGGATTGTACATGTTCACACTGCATTGAAGAAGATAATTTTTTCTAAGGCAGCTTTTCCTGTCTTTTTAAATTTAATTTCTCTAATTCATATGTGTATTTCACACCATTGTCAGAATTTTGCATACCGCCGGTGCAGTATTATGAGAACTTTACTTCAGGAATTTCTGTGGACTGTGCCTGCACAATAATTGCCTTTGCTAATTGGGTATTTAAGGCTCACCTATTTCTGCATGACTGGATGCCTTAGGAGCAGAACCTGATATGTTTCATCCACAAAAGTTCCTTTAGTCTTCTTTCAGCTATCAACATAGTCAAATAATGATTTTCCTGTTCTTTATGTTTTTGGATAATCTTTAATCCATATTTTTAGATATTATTTTAGCTTATAAAATGGAAGTCATGGTGCACACATTTTTATTTTTAAAGGAAATCTGTACAATTTCAACAAACATCCTTTATGCAGCTATAATTAACTAAAACAAAAAGAAAAAAAGTGATAGAGAGAGAAGTGAAGCAAATCAACAGACAATGGAAACAAGGCATTCTGACATCAGCTTTTCTTCTGTACTTCCAATCAGAACACTCTAAATGCTGCATACTACCACTTAGAATCTTTTTCTAAGAACTAGTTTGCTCTCTTTCTTCTAAATAAGTAATTAACATTACTTTGTGCTTGAAGAAAATAATCCAAATGATAAAAAAAAAAAATCTCACTTGTTGGGACTTCAAGGCATAAATTGCAATATTGAGCATTATTATTCCTTTGTGTTTTTAACTGAGAGCAGCATACCATTTCAAAAGTATACTAATTTATCCTTGTATTAATGTATTTTCATTTGCAACTGGTTGGCTATGTTTGCTTCCTTGCGCCAGTTTGCGATGTAAGAGATAGAATATTTGTGAAATATGCTCACCAGTCAGGAACAGACACCCAATATAGCTAATTAAAAAATACCAAGCTTATAATTTAGACACAAACTAAGCAAACATTTATACAGTAGTAAGACTAAAAAAGGTATTTTGGCAGAGATGGCTGTGAAACTGAAAAACTGCAAATCATAGGAAAATGAAAATGAATATTAAAATCAGGAAAGAACTGAAATTCCAGAAGAATCAAGTAATATTTTTAATTAAAACTTCTGTTGAGGCAAATTTTATGTAATAGTTTCTCCTTCCAGCTTTGATGTTAACTTAATTTCACTGTTCAGTGGTTTGAATCTCAGAATTAAAATTTACCTCTTTTGTTTAAAATTTATTATAACATTTTTGTTAAATAATTGAGAGTTAAGTTTTCATTTATTTTTGTTGAATGAGCATAGTATCTAAGCACTAGAGGCTGATAGAAATATTGTAAAACTTCAGGTTAGTATCATTAGTCATTTTTCTTATTCATTTTGTTTTTAAGGTGTGGACATTGAAACATATTGGAAGTATAAATTCTAGGTTGGTAATTACGCTTAGCACAAATTTTACAACTTTGTTATTTTATGTCTATTAATTTTTGATTTTTATCTTATACCATCATACCAATGAGATCAGTTGATAACTAGCATTCTAAGGTTCTTTATTCAGAAAATGTACATTTATACCAAAGAACCTTAGTTAATTTTCAGGTAATGTTATTAATCTAAAAAATTACAAGCTGAAAAGTATACTGCAAGTTATATGAAAACTGCCAAAGGGTGAAATAAAATCATAAAGTTTTGGACATTGCTAAAACTTAATCTACCGAAAGGCAGGTTTTCCATGATTCCTAAGTACTTGCTGTTAGACTGAGTTAAAATGCCAAAGAGAGTGCAAACGTTTGATGTACTTTTTGTTCATATTAACCTTTTAAGAAGCTAACCCTAGTTCAGCTTGTCTAAGTGCTAATAGCTGTATGGGAATGAACAAGCTGAGCTTGCAACCCCTTGATACTGCAGTTCAGGTACAAATGAACTGAGCTCGTGGCATTCACTTCCGCTGCTATAGGCAATCCTGAACCTAACTCGCATGGGAACTTTCAAGAAAATTCTTTGTGCAGGACAAACAAACTAGTCTCATCTAACTAACTTGTTTCTGTTGAAACATCATAAAGGTTGCTGGTGACTTTCTTTCCTATTATTCTATTTTTCCCATGTTTAAAATAATTTCAGGGGTGCAGCATATGTGTGAATGAGGTTCACGGGAAATTAAGGTAGCTCTGGGAAAATTTTTGCCCAGGAATAAAATAATAATAATAATAATAGTTATAATAAAACGAAAAATTGACTTATTAACAACAAATATAAGGTAAAAGATAAAAGTAATTTACTGCACAGTAATCAGGTAAACATTTTGAAAAATGTCATGTCATTATGAACAGTGTCATACTGCTGACTGCCACTGACAGATGGTTCACCTAGCCCAAATGACTTTACTAATGCCAAGGCAGAGGCAGTGTGGCATGTGTAACAAGTGTGACACAACCACTAGTCACACTAATAAATGCTTCCGAAATTAATAGCAGTGAATGTCTCATAGGCACCGATTTGAAAAATTGTTGGGGGTTCCGGACATTTTAAATGCATTTTTCAAAGGATTTAAGTCTAATTTAAAGTTCACTCAGTAAAATTATCTGGCACAATTAGACACCTGAAATGCTAGAATGAAATAAATTGTAGTTAATTACAGATTTTTTTTAGCTGTTTATTTTTCAGCCTCTTTGACCTACCAATGTTTTTACCTAGATCCAAAAATGCTTCAGACATTTTGAATCTAAGTTTCATATTTCTATTCCCAGGACTGCATCACTTTTGTTTGGAATGACAGGGGTGGAGGAACCACCTAGCCTTCTTTGCCTGCATTGTCCAAGAGAAAGCAGAAGAATGCAAAAGAACAGATTAAAATGCCAAACAGATTGTTTGGAACAGTGTTACCATTTGTAGACTGGGAGTAGGGGGAAAGCAATAAATCACTCAGAGCCAAGTGGTTGGAAGGAAGGGGAGGGCAGAAATGCGGCACCCCACTGCCTTGTTAAAAGGTTGACCCAGAAACCTTTCTTGTAAACACAAAAGGAAACTCTCTGTCTTTTGATCTAAAAGCCAGAAGTATGGAATGATGAGACAGAAAGTAAAAACAAATTATCCTCCAATCCGAACACATCGAAAATTCAAACTACCGGTGGTCAGATTTTGGACGCTCTACTATATTTATATTTATAAACTTAGACGCGCAACGCCAAGCTTCAACTTCAAGCGCATACGCAGTGAGCTCTATTGGCAGCCATTTCACCCAGGACACATGTGGTTCTTCGGTTGCTGTTTATGTGCTACAGTTTTGGAGGAAATTTCAGACAAAAGAAATTGTGTTCTGGGGAAATAGTGGGCCCTGAAAATTTTCTGCACCCCTGGTTAGTTTTTGTTTTGTCTTTCATTGCATGTATCCTTGTAAACACTGAATTCCCTTATGTAAACAATGAATTCAAAGCTAGCCAATTGAGAGTGTTTTGGAGAATCAGATGGCTTCAATGAAGAAACTATTTCATATGATTATGGTTCTGGTTTAAGGTGAAAGGGTTCAGAAAGAAACCTGAGTCTATTGTGTGGACTGTGGTGCTGTGCTTTGCACAATACCGTGCTTCAGAATTTTTCACACCCAAAAACTTCCATGTGTACAAATTTACAGGTATGTGCACATTTCATGCTGCTTAAATTTTGCATTGTATTTACATTTATCATGCTCATCAGCAGAAACATTTTTAATTGATTAAATTCATTTGGTGTTTTATTAATTCTTACATGTTATTGCATTACTTCCATTTTTCTAACATTTTTGTTGTAACATAGCAACTATAAATGTAATTAATATAGAGGTGGAAAATGCAATCAAATTTTATCCCAGTTCGTCGCTACCAAACATTTTATGTTCCAACATGTACACTTGTCTGAATGAGTTGGAATGCCTTGTCCTGTGGTGGAGAAAAAAACACTTGTCTGAATGAATCAGAATGCCTTGTCCTGTGGTGGAGAAAAAAACACTTTTCTGAATGAGTCAAAATGCCTTATCCTGTGGTGGAGAAAGAAAAAAAAACACTTGTCCGAATGAGTCAGAATGCCTTGTCTTGTGGTGAAGAAAAAAACACTTGTTTGAATGGGTCAGAATGCCTTGTCTTGTAGTGGAGAAAAAAAAACCACTTGTCTGAATGAGTCAGAATGCCCTGTCCTGTGGTGGAGAGCCAAGTTCTTGACACACTGTCCCCTACAGAAGAAAACCACTCTTTGTTCATGTCCCTTCGCGAGGAGTCTACAATAGCTAGCGCGAGTTCTTAAGGGTTAACTTTGATTTTGCAAACTGATGGCATGCTACTCGACACAAAGTTACACCATTTCTATGCAGTTGTTTTTTCTAAGAAAAGAAAACAGTAAATGTAAAACATGAATCACAAAACAATTAGCTCTATTTATAAGACAAATGTGAATAGGACAAAATTTGTTTAATTTGTATTTTTCAGCCCAGAGTATGGCTACTCGACCACTTCCTCCTGTTCCTACAGCAGCTTCCAAGACTGAGTCAGATGTTCCTTGCAAAAAAGAGGTATTTTAATTGTTATTTATTTTCTATTTTATAGCAATTTATTGTTTATATGTTGATTCTTGAACTCCTTCTGTAACCCTTATGACCACATCGATTAAAGCAGAGCACTGATGTGACTGGATTAAGATTAAGGATATTTTAACAGTATTGTGAGACATAAAACTTTCTTTGAGGCTTGAAGAAAGTATAATTCAATATATAGTCTAAATGGTACAGAGTATGAGCCAGGTGAATGAATTTGTTTTTTTAGGAAGCATGTTTGACAAACAAAACAAATTATATGGCAAAATTAGTAGGTGAGTGACTACTGCTTTGAAAGTTATAGCTACTTGAGGGAGATTTCTCAGGAATAATGGGTTCTCAAGAAAGTCCCAAATGTCTATATATGAAAGTGTAATTATTCCTACTCTGATGTATGGCAGTAAAACTTGAATGCTGCAGAAGAGACATAGAAGTTGTTTGTATGCTGGAGAGATGCATTATTTTTGAAGGGGGTGACAAGACTCACTCTGATCATGTGAGGAACGAAAATGTATAATGTGAGGCAAGATGTTTTTAGTAAGGTGGAGACAAATATTCTTAGGTGATTTGGCCATGCTGAAAGAATGAGTGATGAGATGCTTACTGAGAGAATTTATTCAGCCTAAGTGGCAGGGAAGAAAGATAGAGGAAGGCCTGGGAAATCACGGGAGAACCCGATTCAGGAATGTCTGCGTGAGAAAAAGATAATGAGTATGTAGTACAAAAGGTCTTTCGAGAGATGTGTGATGAATGTCACCAAAGCTTGAGTTTTGTGCTGAGAACTATGCAAATGGGGATATTTGATACACCAACGGTAAGTAAAATCTAGTTCCATCAGTTTTAAACTTCAATCTGGAAGATGGGCTTTCTTTGAGTAGCTAACCTCTGAATCTCAGAGAATAAAGTGGTGTGTGTGTCACTAACATCTTTGGATGCAGAGTTGGTCTTCTGGTTTATTGGAAGATTTTTATGCCTTCTAGTGTTCTAAATAGGTGCTACTTTAGTCATGTATAATTGGCTGTGAATTATAATTGCTTATGTGCACATAATTCATTAAGGAAAAAACAAGGAAATGTTTTGTGAATTCTGTAGTTATCACTTTTTTGTAAACTCTTGTGTTAAGTATATAATAAATCACAGAAAAAATTGCTAATGGCATTTCATTATTCTTAGATCGTTTTTGAATCAAAGATGATACTTATTAAAATGCCAGTAAAGGAATCCAAGTTTTTTTAACCATGGTTTCAGCCTCTAGGGCTCTCTGGCCATCAAATTCAAATCACGTACGTTGCTCTGTTCCCGATCAGCTTTTGAATCTTTTATCCAAGGGTAGTGGTCATGTGCTGCCATCTTCTGGCTGGAATCTGTTGAATTTTCTAAAGACTTCAATTGGTCGTTACAATTTTGTGAAAATGATGTGAGAAAATTATCCCATATTTTGTTAATTTTGAGGAATGGGTCCTAGTTGCAAGCTTGAATTTTTTTTTGAAATTTTGATAGATTCATGGATAAGAGTTCATTTGCAAGCTGTGTAATATGAAATGACTTTTACTTCTTCCCAAACAGGTGTAAAACCTTCGTTAATAACTGTTTTAACTAGATCTGTAGTTTTTTGAGAATATTTAACATTTTGTTTATGCTCTTTTTAACATTTCATTTATGGAATGTTAAATATTCTCAAAAAATACAGATATAGTTTAAACAGTTATTAATTAATGTTTTACACCTGTTTGGGAAGAAGCAAAAGTAATTTTACATTACACAAGTTGGAAACGAACTCTTATCCGTGAATCTATCGAAATTTCAACAAATTTTCAAGCTTGCAACAAGGACCCATCCCTCAAAATTAACAAAGTGTGGGATGATTTTCTCACATCGTTTTTACAAAATTGTAACAACCAATTGAAGTCTTCCAAAATTCAACAGATTCCAGCTGGGAGATGGCAGCACAAGACTACAACCCTGTGTTAAAAGATTAAAAAACTGATTGGGAATAGAGCAATGTACACGATTTAAATTTGATGGCTGAAGAGAGCCCTACAGGTTGAAACTATGGTTCCATTTTGGATTCCTTTGCTGGCATTTCAGTAAGTATCATCTTTGATTCAAAAGCTATCCTGTGCTAAGTTTAAGATAACTTATTGACTGGAAAGATTTTAACTTTATCGAATTCTTGGGTGAGGTTCTACATGGGTTTTTATACATGTTAGTTTCTTAAATATTGATATACACATTCATGCATCAAATCTCTTCATAAGAATGCAGCTGTTTGGAAACAAAATGCTGTTTCTGGAAGCTGTGAGCAGTTTTGGTAGTATGAAATCATTACACACTTCTTGATAAAATGTGTCCACTCAAAATTAATGTACACAATTGATGTGGATTAGAAACATCAAACAGAAGTCATCGCTCTTTCCACGTTTAAGTGAGTCACGGAAAAATTATCATTGGCCACCACCGGGAATCAAACCCAGGGTCTTCCAGTTACGCGCCGGACATGCTACCACTGCACCACAGCGGCCTCAAAATTCTTCAGACTCTCATACGAATAACTGCCAAACCACGTGGCAGGTTGCTTCTTGGAACCCCGCACAATGCTGGAGACTCACCAAAGATGGTAAGTAGCAATTAAACAAATAACTCGGAGGTGAATAAAAAATTAATACACACAATTCACGTGGATTAGGAACATCAAACAGAAGTCATCGCTCTTTCCACTTTTGTAAGTGAGTCACGGAAAAATTCTCATTGGCCGCCACCGGGAATGTGATTTGGCCGTTAGTCGTATGTGAGTCTGGAGAATTTCGAGGCTGCTGTGGTGCAGTGGTAGCATGTCTGGCATGTAACTGGAAGACCCTGGGTTCAATTCCCAGTGGTGTCCAATGAGAATTTTTCCGTGACTCACTTATAGACGTGGAAAGAGCGATGACTTCTGTTTGACGTTCCTAATCCTCGTCAATTGTGTGTATTAATTATCATTCGCCTCCTAGTTATTTGTTCAATTGCTACTTACCATCTTTGGTGAATCCCCAGCATTGTACGGGGCTCCAAGAAGCAACCTGCCATGTGGTTTGGCAGTTAGTCGTATGTGAGTCTGGAGAATTTCAAGACCGCTGTGGTGCAGTGGTAGCATGTCCAGTGCATAACTGGAAGACCCTGGGTTCGATTCCCGGTGGTGGCCAATGAGAATTTTTCCGTGACTCACTTATAAACATGGAAAGAGAGATGACTTCTGTTTGATGTGTCCACTCATAGATGAAAATTTGAATAAAAATCCTGCATGTTGCATCTACAGCTCTGAAACACATTTGATTCTTGTATCACTGAGCTCTTTTAAAGTAAAATTGAACTGTATTTAAGTTTCTTGAATATTATCCTGGAATTTTGAGAGTAATGTAGATTACTATATTCAGAATTTTTAGTGGTTCATAATCAGAAGTTTGCTGTTAGTCTTTTAATTATGCTTAGGATGAGCAGAGGATTCTTTTTTTTCTTTTCTTTTTTTTTTCCTTTTAAGTTTTCTGTTGCCTAACATTTGCTGTTTATCAGTTAGCCTTTCATTAGAAAGTTCTTAATGTTGCCAGACAAGCAAGTGAAAATATGCATAATTTTCTATAAGCAAAGGGAAAATAACTATTGCATAGTATTGGTCACAGAACTGAGTTACTAGAATCTCACCTGATTACAGTGACTCTTCTAAATCAACTTGTACATGCGCATATAATCTCGTCAATCATGCAGGCTGCATGAACTTCATTAATCCTATAATGCTTCAACTTGTAGCAGTTAAAAATATTTGAAAACATGAAACTTGTTATTATTAAAAACCTTACGTAACTAAAATTTTGTTTATTTAATTAAGACAAATGTGCCTAAACCGTATTGTCCTCCAAGCTTAGAAACTATTACAACCATATCAGAAAATTTAAACTATTTATTGTGTACAAAACATAAAAATCTGAACACTTAAAATACAAATATTGAAAACCATACATCCAGAAAATCTGAACTCTTGCTGAGGCCTTTTGTCCCTAACAGGAAAATCTTTGGAGCAGGTCACTCCTATTGAAGGTTGGCACTTACCACCTGTATTGACTCTGAATGTAATGTTGGAGTTCAGGTTTAATATTTTGTAATTTTAAGTGTTCAGATTTTTATGTTTCTAAATAGTAGGTAGTTTAAATTTTTCAGCATGTGTTTGTAAGAGTTTTTAGGGTCGAAAGACCACATAGTTTGGGTGCATTTGTCTTAATTAAATAAACAAAATTTTATTTACATAAGGATTTTAATAATAAAATGTTTTAGATTTTCATACATTTTAACCTGGTATAAGTTAGAGCATTATGGGAATAATGAATTGTACATCCTGGAGGATCAGTAGGGTTGTACATGCATGTATATGTTGATTTAGAAAGTCATTGTATTGAGGGGAGATTCTAGTAACTCAGCTCTGTGACTAATATTAGTGTTTGCAGCACGTTAATGTGAGATATTTTCCGCTTTCATGAGCCAAAATATTTAACTTAAATATTACTTGTATGAAAACTGTTCGTGTGCGAGAGAGAGGGAGAAAGAGAGAGAGAGAGAGAGAGAGAGAGTGAGAGTGTGAGTGAGGTGAGGTGCTGTGCTGTGCTGTGCTGTGCTGTGCTGTGCTGTAAAGGTTTTAAGGGGAAATGAGACTTCTTAAATTTCAGATGTTTTGTGGAACTGCGTGGCTCTTTCCTGTATTATTATGTCAGGCAAGTTCCCAGTGGTCTCTCCATCCCACTTATAATGCATAGGAGAGAAGAAAAAATGACAGTAAAATACTTTTTAAAACACAGTAGCTTCTACTGATTTATTGAATTTCAACACACTTGCAGGCATCACTGTAATCATATTCATGACTAAAACAATGCAGTAACTGTATTTCTATATAGTAAGTGTTACATCTTAAAAGTGTTTCATACATCAAAATTTAAAAAATTCTTTTCCATGGTGTGTAGGGTGCTATTGAAAAAGTGGCAGTCAAATGCATTTCACATTCCACCTTTCTCCCACCATCAATTGGGCATACAGACGTGTCAACTTTCCGGATTTAGGCTGGAGACTCCGGATTTTTGGCCCTTCCTCCCGCCCTGCGGGTGAATGTCAAATTTTCCTGATTTTCACCAAGAATTAGCCATTAGGATGGTCAAAATTCCATCAACCACCATGATTTTGAACCACCTGTGAAATCTTTCCCTTTTTGTGTCGATGCAAAGCAGCATTACAGTAATCAGTTTCGTACTTTTCCTCTCCTATCTGCAAAACGAAAGTCGCCCAGGTGGCGCAGTGGTCTAAACGCTAGCTTGTGACCAATCGTTTTAGATGGGTCGGAAAAAATTTGCTTTAAAAATATTTCTCCCAGTCCGATTGCCATACAACGCCTTCAGCAAAGAGCTCACCTGCTCTAGCACTAGAATGCCGGGGAGGGTCAGTAATTGATTGAAAGATTCCCATCTGTAAGAAAAAAGATTTTCATCTGTGTGGGAGCTGCCCGGCCTTCTCCTTGCAGTTCAGTGTTTCAAGCCCTTGCCTCAACACAGCCGTGCACATTCTAAGTGATGGTAAACAGTTGAGTTACGGCAAAAGGGAGTAGTTGCAGTTGGCCTCGCCTTGTAATGAAAGGCGATGTTTGTACGATGCTTTTTGTCATTTTTGCCTTCGCAGACAACCTAAAGAAAGAATTAAAAACAGTTGGCTGGTATTTTATTCGTAAAAAACAACATGCAGGCCATTTTATGTTTTCATTATCTTGCTGAATTGGCATTCCTGAAAAGGAATTTCAGTAGGAGGTGTTGATTTTTGCGCTTTTTTTTTTTTTTTTTTTTCTCCAGAACTTTTAGTCGACCAATAATACTACGTACTTCTGGAAAATTATTACTATGTCTGAAAAATGTTGATAAAAAGTAGCGCTCGTATGATTTTATGAGCTGTAAAAATCTCCCGATTTTCAGATTTTGAAGGTTATCATGTCTAGGCATACAAGAGCACCCATATAGGGAGCAAGAGGAGGCATTTGCCCTCCTGTGAAAATCGGACCAGGCTCTTTCTCTCCATGAAAGGTACAACAGAGAATCTCGTGATAACACTAATTCTGGTTGCCAATATTTCTGTAGAAAAACGATGATAAACTTTCTGTACAACTTTTGGATATGCATTTATGCAGAAAAAATAGGAAAAGCAATGGAAATTTGCAGTGGAAAAAGCAGAAATTTACAGTAGAAAGTAATAATGAAATGTCCCATTGCACGTTGGAGAACAGCATACATACGTACAGTATGGGAAAGTATTGAAAGCGAAGAAATAAAAAATATATCATTCTCTGCAGCAGCTATTCACTGCTGGACATAGAACTCTAAAAATTTCCCCCTAGAAACTTGTCTTGAGGATGTTCATTCTTGATGACCAATGGAGTAGTCTCTGGAGTTTTGTGACACAAGTGGCCAAAGTGATCAAAAGAACGACATACATTTCCTTATTGTACCACTGTACCGTCTGATTTTATTTATCCATCTTTCTTATGAAGCTTTTAGGTCTTCTGGCTTCCAATCGAATTTATGTGTTGAGCATGTGGTAAAAATGGTTACATAACAAGAAGGCACAGGGAAATTTGTATGTGTGGAATTTGTTTATTTTATTCTTAGTTACAGTTTCTGTTCCCCATCCCCCTCCTAAAAACTAAGGTATGGGTGCCCATGTGTACATAACCTGTTTGTCATATTCGCTTTCAAAATATAAAAATATAATAAAGTAGATATGAACTACAACAGTAAGTAAAAATTATCTGGTAGTTTGTATTTCTTTGGGAAGTTAACCTCTGAATCTCAGAGAACAGCTTAGTGATGA
Source organism: Macrothele yani (assembly GCA_039090855.1). Lineage (NCBI taxonomy): Eukaryota > Metazoa > Arthropoda > Arachnida > Araneae > Macrothelidae > Macrothele > Macrothele yani. The sequence continues at coordinate 195,494,675 of CM076990.1, forward strand.
TGATGAGATATGAACTAAATATTAAAAAAAAAAAAAGATACTAGGTTTTCATACAGACACTGGCAATTTTGGTTTTCAGTCTCAGCGGAACACTCAAAACTGAGAATGGAACAAAGAGAAAAAACCTATCCAAGAACAGTAATACCCAAGGTGTGTTTGGTAAACAATGAGATGTGATGTGACCTAGAAGCAGAACCTTTCCCAACTTGTCCATTGTTCCGCGAGCTTCATTTTGCAGTGAGTTATGTTTTGGTTAACATCAGAGACTGACTTAGAAATTTTGGGGCCTGGGCACAGCCAAATTTGTGACCCCTAATATTTTTTTAAATGCCCTCAATTGCCCCTCACAGCATTGTTAATGTTGATTTGAAAGATATTTATTTTATAGTAAACTCTATTTCAGCAAGTACTTATCTGAAATTGTCTATTAACAAATGTCTGTGTTTTTAAACATTTGTACTGTTTCAAATAACAAACCCATTACTTTGTACTGGCCTACAAGGGTACAAATGTACATGGCCCACTGAAATTTTATTTCACTGCCTTGCTGACGAACCATTTATTTCACTGGTCTTGCTGATTGCAGTAAAATATTTCAGCCTATTTCTTCCCTTCAGGTACCTGTTTACTGTAATTATTTTAACAGTTTTAAACCATTTTAAAATTGTTATACAGTGTCACCTGTTTTAATGTTTGATTGAGTTAAAGTTATTACCAAAATTAATTGGTACAAACTCTTAGCATTTGTGGGGTGAGATACAGTTCCCCACGACACTATCATAAAAGTAATTCTGATGTTAATAAATTAAAAAAAATTGTTAGCTGAAATGAGTGATCCAGAATTTACTAACATGTTCAGTTTGCTTTTTAACTAAATTAACCATAACACATATGAGAACTACATTTGTACTTTACGTATGAACTAACAACTTATCTATGAACTACATTAGTTTCTTCCTCAACTTCAAAGCTGCAAAATTTGAGATTATGTCATCATGTTCTAGTTCTTGAGCAACATCATTTTCAGTACATAATAATGACAATGCACAAAGTTTGTTTTGTTCCATTCTGGATCATAATGCATTTTAACAAAGAAAATGACCTCTCCCCAGAACAATTTGATATTGAGATTGTCAAAAACATTCTGAAAGCTGTTTCTACATTTGGAAATACAGATGTCGAATTTAAATTCTTCAGCTTTTTCAGCATATGGGAAACTTGATCACCTTTATCCACAAGACAATTGAACAGCTGTAGTTCATCCCAAAACTTACTAACATGTTCAGTTTGCTTTTTAACTAAATTAACCATAACACATATGAACTAGAATAACATTTTTGTAAACGTTTCACTTCTTCAGTTACTGGTGTTTCTGATTTTAGATTAAATAGAGAAAAGAAATTTGGGCAAAATTGTCATATGGAATTTTTCGTCTTGACAACTGTGCAATTAAATTATCACAAAGCACATAATGACATGTTGTGATAAATTTCATTTTTGGTGTTAAGTCTGCTTCAGGCGTATTTGTATCATCTAAATATTTGCTTCGTGGAACAGCTTGCTTTCTTGATAATGCATAGTCATTAGTTTCTGACATACGTATTGCTTCTTTTTCATATTCATCAAAATTATTTCTCACAAATTGGACAAAGTCAATTAAGGATGTAAAGAGTGCAGGAACTTCGGAAAGATAAAGACCTTGCTTACTTTCATAAATGAGTGGTAGGCAATGCTCGTAACTGACAAACAAATTAAGAAGAAGGTAGTGTAGAACACGCTAAGTTACGTATAAAAAGTTTAAGGCAAATATATTTCAGCCATTACTATGGTCTTCATCAGTGCGACTATGATTGATTTTCGTTGCCAGATTGGGAAGGTAAGTTTTGTAATGGTAACTCCGGGTGACGTGAAGCAATGAGGGATTTCCAGATGTAAGGAATGAAAATGGGGAGCTCAGAGTTGCAATTTTTGGAAAATAAAATTTCCAAACTTTCTCTAAACCTCAGAGCATACTGATTTTGGAAGGGAGCCAATTTTTTAGTATCAGACCAAATTGGAATAGCAGAAGTGTCAGCCATGGTAAGAAGAGACAAGGAAGAGGAAGGTTTTCCAAATTTCACATCAGATTTGTGTTCCTGAAATCTTGTGAGAATTTTTGGAAGGAACTTCCTAGGTACGCGGTTAATCCAACGTTAGTCTTGATCGGAATTTTATGCACTCCAGGCGAAGAAAGCGGAGGTCTTGGGTCTCTGTCATTACGGAGAATAACAGAAATTGATGGGGAAGAACGAATGACAAGTCTATATCCTTCTCTTTTGACGATACTGATGAGTTTGTAGGCAGAAGGTTCATGGTAAGGGATTGAGCCAGCAAACGTTAGTTCCTTTTTTGGTGAGACAGGTTGAAGAGCAACAACTGTTTTTTTCGTAGCATAATGAATTAATTTAGAAACCAGAAGATGGGGAAAGCCATGTTGAGTAGCGATCAAGCGCATGTTTGCTAATTAATTTTTTACATTAACTTCCCTGTTACAAACCAAATGAGCTCGATGAATGAAAGACTTGAGGGCTGACAGTTTATATTGGTGGAAGGTATGAGAATTGAAAGGAATAATGCTATTGGTAGAAACTGGTTTTTGGTAGACAGAAGTGGAAAGAAAATTATTACATTTTAAGATGCTGACATCCAAGAAATTTATCTTGCCATCAATTTCTTCATTAATAGTGAATCTAATGGACGGGAATTTTTCAGTGATTAAATTTGTGAGTTGCAATAGATCTTGCAACTCACAAATTTAATCGGGCAATCAAACTACAATTGGCCTAAGGAATGGAAACAATTTCAGAAACTTCGGATTAAGGTGATGTTCCTATTATGCCAACTGAACTTTCTCATCAAATGTTAGTTCTTTCAAATTATCCCTTCTGCTTTTAAACTTCAAATACCAGCTCTAAAAGGTCGATGTCAGAAGATTATTTATACCGCTAGCAAGAATCTTCTCTCTACTGTGAAGACAAAAAACATGCTAAGAAATTACGTTTCTTATGCTCTCAGTCAGATTTTGTCAACCCTGGACTCTCCCACCTCGGATGCCGCTAAATTCGTCAACTTGTCTACGTTTGTTCTGCCTTCATTCTTCAACGACTGTCTTTACCAAGGCCCAAAATTTGCTCCTCCTTCAACTGAGAATCTCATGGAAACCATCCCCTTGCTTGAATCTGCTATTCATAACACCACTTCTGGTGCTCAGCATAAAATACATACTCAAGCTGCTTCCATCTTTATTAAGCAAGCACATTCAAGTTATATCACTAATACTAAGTTTGCCTCAAAGCTCTTGAAAATTAAACGGTTCCTAAAATCTAATAATTTAGCTGTATGTATGGCTGATAAAGTCGGCCTTCCAGTCATTATTGAAAAGGATGCCCTTAATCAAAAAGTCAATGATTTCCTCCTTTCCACCAATTGCAAACTTATTTCTAAAAATCCTGTGGAAGTTTTGAAATCATCTGTGGATCGCCTCAATAAGTTACAGTCATTAAAAGTTTTCTTAGGAAATTTTTCCGCTCCTTCTTTCTACAATTCTCCTAGATTATTTGCCCAAATTAAATTACACAAAGCTAATGCTCCAATTAGACCTCTTGTGGAAGATACTCACTCTCCTGCTTGTAACCTGGAAAAATGTCTTGCCAAAAAATTCAAGGTTATCACTAATAACTACCCCTTCAATATCTCATCCACTGCTGAATACATCTCTAAACTTCCGAACTCCATTGATGGTCATGTAAGTATGTTTACCCTGAACGTTGAATCACTTTTTCCTTCTGTGCCTCAATTTGAAGCACACATGCTACACATTCATAAATTCAAAGAACAATTCCCCATGGACGGCACTTTAACCAAGGATTTGTACGATTGCCTGTATTCTCTTCGTCAACACAGTTTTTTCGTTTATAATAATCAATACTATCAACAAAACCAAGGTGTGCCGATGGGGTCACCTCTTTCCCCACTTTTGGCTGAAGTATACCTGCAAAATATTGAGCAATCAATAGTGGTGCAGCATGACCATCAACGTACCTTATGGCTCCGTTATGTCGACGATATTCTTGTCATCTGGCCTCATCCTAAAAAAGATCTATTGCAACTCACAAATTTAATCACTGAAAAATTCCCGTCCATTAGATTCACTATTAATGAAGAAATTGATGGCAAGATAAATTTCTTGGATGTCAGCATCTTAAAATGTAATAATTTTCTTTCCACTTCTGTCTACCGAAAACTAGTTTCTACCAATAGCATTATTCCTTTCAGTTCTCATACCTTCCACCAATATAAACTGTCAGCCCTCAAGTCTCTCATTCATCGAGCTCATTTGGTTTGTAACAGGGAAGTTAATGTAAAAAATTAATTAGCAAAAATCCGCTTGATCGCTACTCAACATGGCTTTCCCCATCTTCTGGTTTCTAAATTAATTCATTATGCTACGAAAAAAACAGTTGTTGCTCTTCAACCTGTCTCACCAAAAAAGGAACTAACGTTTGCTGGCTCAATCCCTTACCACGAACCTTCTGCCTACAAACTCATCAGTATCTTCAAAAGAGAAGGATATAGACTTGCCATTCATTCTTCCCCATCAATTTCTGTTATCCTCCGTAATGACAGAGACCCAAGACCTCCGCTTTCTTCGCTTGGAATGTATAAAATTCTGATCAAGACTAACGTTGGATTAACTGCATACATAGGAAGTTCCTTCCGAAAAATTCTCTTAAGACTTCAGGAACACAAATCTGATGTGAAATTTGGAAAACCTTCCTCTTCCTTGTCTCTTCTTACCATGGCTGACACTTCTGCTATTCCAATTTGGTCCGATACTAAAAAGTTGGCTCCCTTCCAAAATCAGTATGCTCTGAGGTTTAGAGAAAGTTTGGAAATTTTATTTTCCAAAAATTGCAACTCTGAGCTCCCCATTTTCATTCCTTACATCTGGAAATCCCTCATTGCATCACGTCACCATAGGTTACCATTACAAATCTTACCTTTCCAAGCTGGCAACGAAATTCAATCGTAGTCACACTGATGAAGGCCATAGTAATGGCTGAAATATATTTGCCTTAAACTTTTTATATGTAACTTAGCATGTTCTACACTACCTTCTTCTTAATTTCTTGCTTACTTTGTTCAGATGTTGCAAAATAATGTCCCAAATAACAGCATTCAACTCAGTTTCAAGCTTCTTAAATTTCTTTAGCAGACCCCGTGCTTCAGTTTTCATTACTGCTGTTTGGTTGCTACTTTTGGCTAAGTTACGCAGTTTTTCTTCGATGCACCTTGTCATTGAACGGCTTGTCAATGTGATATCTGGAGCCCCAGAAGATTTGACTGCATTTGATAAACTCTGCCAACGCTGTTTGGATGCAGAAAAAAAAATTATCAATCCATTGAAGTAAGGCAGAAACTCTGCCAATGGATTTATTTATTTGATTCTCGCATGTAAGCCAGAGTACGTGCCCGCCATGTTGCTTGCATTATTGTAACTCTGGTTTCTACAATTCATGATATCAAGACCCAATTCTTGCAGACAAGCCAGGACTGTGCCTTCTAACCGCTTGGCATCATGACCATTAATAGGCACAAAGGTCAAAAAACGCTCAACCGGCTCATCATCAATAGCAATGTGCTTAATTATAAAACATAACTTATCTATATGCATAATGCCTGGTGTCAAGTCAACTATGAGTGAAAAGTACTTGGCTACCTTAATTTCTTCAATTATTTTCTCTTTCACTTTCTTTGACAAAAGTTCAATAAATTCATCAATTGTAGTTGGCGACAAATAATTTGTTTTCCCAGAACCAGGATTGCCATATTTTTGCAGATGTGTGGCTAAAAATGGATCAAACTCTGAAATTAGTTCCAAGCATCCCAAGAAATTTCCATTGTTCACAGGTCCTATTGTTTCATTTCTACCAAAGAATAGCAGGCCTCTTTTTGCCAAAAACAGAACAGTGGCTACAACTCTTTGTAAAACATCACGCCAATATAGGGATTTAATTTCATGTTGCGAAACTACACTGGAGTTGATTCGCTGTGACAACTGCAATCAGAGCAACATGTTAACTACTGCCTCTCGATGAGAAATGGAATTTTCATGTTCTGCTAACCGTACAGATAGATGTTTCCAGTCACTGTACCCTAACGTTGAGAGAGCACTGTTTTTCTTCTCACTGCTTCCGCTAAACAGTTTGCATACCTAACAGAATAATGCAAAAATTGACGGAGAAAGCACCAGCCACTGTCTACTAGCAGACTCATTATTTTGCTTTATTCGGACGAAGTGATCCTTGGTCAAACACCTTTTCTTTCCTAAAATTAATCTCTCTGTTTCCGAGACTAGGGGCACATTTTGGTTTGGAGGATTGCTGATGAAATGCTCTCTTAAATCATCCGTTACGTTAGACCAACAAGCTGGATCCGGATTATAACACTCAGCAGCAGTCCCATCGCATTTTTCATTACTAGCAGCAACAGGTTTGACAGGACTGGGTAAAGATTCGTTTTCATAAGTAGTACGATTACAGATATGAGTGTCAGGGTCATGATGCTTGATAGAATTTTTCTCTGCAAGCAATTGCCCACCACGTGGTTCTTCACAAATAAACTTTTGCAAACTACCCTTAAAAAGTTCATCTTTGGCTTTCCTTTTATCCAGTAACTTGCGTTTTGCTGCACCCAACTGTTATTTTCTAAACATTTTTTTCCCCACCTGATCCTACTTACTAATCTTCTTTCCTTCTACTTAAAAACACTACTTTTTGTGTATAATTTTGTTTAAACAAACGCAAATCACACTAACTCACCAAAATAACTAGAAAGAAGTTAAAAACTAAGTTGAAGCATAAACGAACAAAATAAAAGTTGTGGTAAACAAAATCAGCTGTAACCGTTACGGTTAACAACTTTAACGTGAAGGTAACTGGCCACACGAATTGCCAATAGGCGTGGCCATTTGTGGGTTAGGTGCATTTGTATTTCTAATGCCTTTAAAGTGTAGCAGATGGCTGGTTCAATCGTCAAAGCTGACGTCAGCAGTTCCGCATTCTGACGTCACATCTGCCAGTTAGAGTTAGCAGCATCTCAACATCAAAGTGGGATTTCAGAGGTGTCATCACAAGCAATTGGATTACAGATGTGAACATGTGATTATGTCAAGATCATGAATATCAGAGTGGCTTTGCAAGTGTTTGTTTTTTATTACTTTGCTTTATCTCATTATTCATTTGTTTTTACTAAAGTAGTCTTACATGAAATATTATCTTCAGGGTTGATATATTTGCATCGTAAATTTTTCATTAACGATAAATAATCACTAAAAAAAGCCACGCACACAATTTTGGGGCCCCCAAAATGGTGGGGCCCACATGCCCTACGAAAATGAGCCCCTGGTTAACATAGTGCTTTGTGTTGTGTTCAGATAAAAAAATTGATGACCCATTTTGAACTGTGTCAATGCTCATGAAACAGAGAGTAGTTATCGAGTTTTTGATGCATGAAAATGTGACTCCCACAGGAATCCACTGACAATTATTGACTCTTTATGGTGAAAATACTATGGGCATAAGTACTGTGCTCCATTATGTGAGAAAATCAAGGGATAGTGGTGGAAATTTGGACCTAAATGGCCTGCCATTGCAACTGAGGATTTGTGCAGGCTAAAAGTAAACAAACTTATTCAAGAAATTTGACAAATTACTTTGAGAGGAATAGTGGAAATATTACATATTGATTTAACTTATGTCAATGATTACTTGCCAGTGATTACTTGCTCACTACAAAAGTGAAGATTGGGATTTTCTGTGCAGCATTGTCATTAATAATGCGATTTGGGAGCATCACTATGACCTGGTAATTAAAAATCTGTCACTTGAATGCTGTCAAATTCAAGACTCAATCTTCCCTTGGAAATGCTTACCATTTTCTGGGACAACAGAAGCATCATTCACTTAGAGCACATGGCCAAAGGTATAAAAATAAGCTCCAAGACAGACTTATGTGAACACCCTAAAGAAGTTGAAACAAGTAATCAATCACATTTGTCAAGAAAAAGATTCATGCTCCTTCAACATAGCACCAGACCTCACACCACTTCAGCAGAGATAGAGAGCCTGCAATTTGAAGTTTTCCCACACCCTTCCTACAGCCCAGATTTGGCACCCCCTGACTTGTGGTTGTTTTCAGCACTCAAGAAACATCTCAAAGGAATTCATTTCTCTTGTGATGAAATTCAAGCTTCTGAAAAAGGGTTCTGAGAAGAGCCTGAAGAGTTCTACTGAAAAGTGTTTGAGAAACTTGTTCAGCACTGTGATGTATCAAATGAGAGGAAGGCTATGTGGAAAAATAAGGTATAAAAACAAATGCATGTTCTGAGCTATATTTTGTTTTTTGTTTCATTTCAACATCTTGCCTGGGGATAAAGATACAAACATGGAGGCATCACTTTCTGAATACTTTACATATTTCTATTATACTTGAGGCACAAAACAAAGTATCTTGTCATTCATACCTCATAGCCAATGGGTAAAAAGATATATCTTGTTCCACTGTAACAGACAAGCTAATATTCCATCTATGGTCCTCATGCTCTTCAGCTGGTAGACAGCTGGATTTCATTTCTTGTAATATTAGTGATTTGACTCATACAAAAGGAAAAGTCTGTGGCTACATTTCACCTGACCAATCAGCCAAGTATCCAACTTGTGGGCATCCATCATTATGGGAATGACATAAAATTTTGAGGAAATTTGTTTGCTATTAAATAGAAAAACTTTTATTAAGTCTTCACAATAAATTTCTAACTTTTTTTCTAATTTTAATATTTAATCATCATATTTAACACTGATTCATTGTTGTAGTGTTCTGTGTATTTATTCATGTACAGATCTAATTTATGTGTATGTTATTTTCAGAATTAAAAAAAATATATATGCATTTCCATGTAATGACCACCACCTTAGATTGTATTTTAGCATATATTTTTCTAGTTCAGAGCACCTGATGCTAATGTAGTACCTGAAATATTTCATTCTTCATCATAGTGCATGACATAATAAATTGTATTTTTTTAGGAAGCAATCCATTTGCATTCTTGGTTTCATGAAATTGAACGACAGGAAGCTGAAAAGTTAATCAAGACTCTTGGACAAAGTGGGACTTTTTGGTTCGCCCAAGTAAACGAGCAGGGAAGGAAAATCCATATACACTAACTATATTTTATGATGAAAAAGTTTTTCATTTGAATATACGTCAAAGAAGTGATGGTATGTTTGCTCTAGGGAAGGAGAAGAAAAAAGAAAAGGTAAATTTTATTGCTATTATTGTTATTAATGTATAAGACAACCTTATAAGTTGTCTTATGTTATAAACATGCTTTTGATTAAACTATACATAATATCTAAGTTATTTTACCTGATATTTTCAAAGTATTTCTCACATTGTTTGCTCTGTGAGGCACGTGCTCCCGGCCCCAAGAGGTCTCTTACGTTACGGACCTTTGCTTAGTTATAAAAAAAAATAAAAAAATTTGCAGAAATAAAACAGTTAGGTTATATATTTTCAGTTCCACATTCATTCACTTGCACAATCAAATGTTTAAAATTTACTGTTAATTAAAAGATTTTAGTAGAAAGAGTTATACTCATCGGGTCAGGAGACGTCTCACAAGGGGTTCATTGTTACGTCGAGTGCTTTCTGCGGTACTTTACCGCCATCTTCGGGCCATTATTTCTGCACAAGGGTTCCTCACGTGTGTGTAGTTTTGGTTGGTTAGTTGGTTGATTTTTATGGCCCAAGGGCCACGTTTGGCCAAAGAGCGCCAGACACAAGACAAACAAACAGTATTAAAAATGTGGTATAAAGCTTAAAATCTGGCTGAGCAAGTAAAACTGAAAAATGAGAATGATGGAAGGGCTAAAAAACAATGAAACAAACAGTATTAAAAACATGGTACAATGATTAAAATCTAGCTGATTCAGTAAAACTGAGGAATGAGGATGATGATAAGGCTAAAATCTAGATACGTTTAAAATAGTCAATTTCTTTAAAAAATGAGAAAACAGTGACGGTATCGCAGTGGTCACCTAGGAGCCGCTGTCAACAAATGAGAATGAAAGAAATGAAAACGTACATCACGAAAACAAACACAGCTACACGGAAGATGAGTGACGGTGAGTCGGCAATTGCACGTCTCACACATCGGCGCAGTGTCGCCACACAGCATAAAGCGGTGAGTGAAACGACAATGCCCAATGCAGAGACGCGCAGGCACCACTTCCTCTCTACGGTTCCGACGATATGAGGATTTCCAGATTCCAAGAAAAGGTTTAATACGATGCAGCTTATTTTCCACCTCTTGGTCCCACAGACCCTTCCACGTTCGCTTAATATGGTCGTGAACAATAAAGCGGAAATCCCGGTGAAACAGTGGCAAGGGTGTGACGACCAAAGAGGAAGCAGATCTGGACGCCGATAGTTTGGGAGTTGCATGTCGGGAATCGATGGGAAGGTTTGCTGCCTGTATGTGTTAGGTGATTTGTTTCCAATGTGTCACCATCTATTGGATGAGTTGGTAGGTATCAGTCGTAAGTATAATTCTATTGTGTGTCTGTATGTGTTTGGTGATTTGTTTCTAATGTGTCGCCATCTATTGGATGAGTTGGTAGGTATCATTAATAAAAAGATTACATCAACATATATATATAAAACTGGAACAAAAAAGAAAAAAAAACTGCACTTATCCAACACTGTGTTAAACATAAACAATAATACCCTGATTTTGAAAATATTAAATTACTAACCACCCACACAAATGAAAAAGAATTAAGAATTTCCAAAAGCGGTATAATTGAACAAAAAAAAGATAAAATATGCAACTTACAAGACCCCACCACACTAGACACAGCCTGGAAATCACTTATAAAAAAAGAAAAAATCCATTGAAAAAAGGCAAAAAAAAAAAAAAAAACATTACAAAAAATCACACCAATAAACAAAGAACAAATATATATATATATATACCTATTTCTACGAACAAATAATACACTATCTACCAACAAGTAATTGGACACCTGTGATAGCAAAGGAAGACTAAGTTTATTCACCTTCAATAGTTGGTGGAGCCTCCACGAGCGGCAATAGCAGCTGCGATCCTCCGGGGCATACTCTCAACCAGGCGTTGTACGACGGCTAGCGGTGTTTTCTTCCACTCGGCTTGGAGAAGACAGGTCAGTTCCTTCACCGATTTCGGATGGTGGGGACACCCCTTAAGTCGATGCTCCAACTCGTCCCAGAGGTGCTCGATAGGGTTAAGGTCTGGGTTCTGCGCAGGCCAGTCCATTCGATTAACCCCATTGTCACCATACCAAGCCATGGTGGACCTCGCAGCATGACATGTGGCATTGTCATTCCGAAAGTAACATGGGTCCACCCCGTAAAACTGCTACAATGTAAGAAACGCATGGTCATCCAAAATGGTGCAGTAGGTCTCAGCGTTGACTCTACCAGGAATTGCGACCAAGGGTCCCGTGCCATACCAGGACACCCCCATAGGGTCCCGTGCCATACCAGGACACCCCCATAGGGTCCCGTGCCATACCAGAACACCCCCATAGCATAATTCCACCGCCACCAAACTTCACAGTTGGCACAATACATTCCGGCAGGAGGCATTCTCCAGGCAGATGCCAAACCCAGACCCTGCCATCCGAATGGTAGAGGGTGAACCTTGATTCGTCGCTCTAGAGAACCTGTTTCCACTGTTCAACGGTCCACTGTCGACATTCTTTGCACCACATTAGCCGAGCAGCGCTATTGGACTTGGTGATCAAAGGCTTGTGGACGGAGCACGTCCATGATAACCTAGCAGATGGGCTTCCTTACAGATGGTAGTCATCGAAAGAACACTCCCTGATGCCTGTTGAAACTCCTCGCGGATGTGACCTATCGATTTGGTGTGGTTCTTTTGTATTTCTCTGGCCAGCACCCGTCGGTCTCCAACTCCGAGTTTTGTGGGTATGCCGGGTCGGGGCACATTTCGACAGTCACCTCTCATCTTCTACTTACCAATCACGTAGGCCACTGTCACAACTCACTGGATATTTCACGTATGGATCGGCCATTTCTGTGATACCCCACGATTACACCTTTCTCGAAATCAAAGAGCTCCGAACTGCGTGGCATCTTGCATGTGACTGGTTGCGTTGTTGTTTCCCACACGATAATTAACGGCGGCGGCCGTGACGTGTATCAGGACCGCAGATATTGTCGATTGCAGGTGTGTCCAATTACTTGTTGGTAGATAGTGTAATAGCCCAAAAATATTTACACAAAAGAATTATACTTATGATTGATACCTACCAACTCATCCAATAGATGGCGACACATTAGAAACAAATTACCTAACACATACAGGCAGCAAACCTTCCCATCGATTCCCGACATGCGACTTCAAAACTACACACACACGAGGAACCCTTGTGTAGAAATAGTGGCCTGAAGATGGCGGTAAAGTATCGCAGAAAACGCTCGCCGTAACAATGAACCCCTTGTGAGACGTCTCCTGACCCGATGAGTATAACTCTTTCTACTGAGACCTTTTAATTAATAGTAAATTTTAAATGTTTGATTGTGCAAGTGAATGAATGTGGAACTGAAAATATGTAACCTAACTGTTTTATTTCTTCAATTTTTTTTTTTTTTTTATTACTAAGCAAAGGTCGGTAACGTAAGGGACCTCTCTGGGCCGGGAGCATGTGCCTCACAGAGCAAACAACGTGAGAAATACTTTGACAATATCAGGTAAAATAACTTAGATATTATACACAGTATAATATAAGATTTCTTTTTACATTTGTAAATAATAATTTGCACTTTCCATAAACTTGTGTGGTACTTGAATGTTAATTTAATAATTTGACAGATCTGGGATGGATCCAAAAAACTAACTTGAAAAAGATCATAAAAATTAAAATGTAATAAATTTAAGAAAATTAAATTGTGTGTGTGTATCAAGCATATATCATATGAATAAATTTTATAGGTAAAATCAAACTAGTCGGGATTAAAAACCTGCATCAGAGATTATTACAAAGGAAATGAAAAGAGAGGTAATATACAGGGTAATTCAAAATGATTGCCTCAATTACAAATGACAATAACATGTTTATGAAAATAGCTGATATTCCTACACAAGAAAGAAGGAAGTTTAGAATTTTATTGGAACCTACTGCTGTGTTGCTGGAATATGCATGTTCGCCAATTTTTGAACGAAATTCTTCTGAACCGTTGGATTGGTTGTTGTGGACAGGACGACAGGGTTTTCTGCAAGTGGCCCCCAGGTCTCCGGACCTTACTCCTTGTGACTTCTTTTTGTGGGGGTAGGTCAAAGATCATGTGTATGTCCCACCTTTGCCGAGAACATTGCAAGAACTAAAGATGCACATACAGCTTGCACTGGCATTAGTAACTAGGGACCTTCATAATGTAGGGCATGTAATGGATTACCATTTAGATGTTGTCCACATGACCCAGGGGAGTCGCATAGAACATTTGTAAGTTATGGAAAAAAATTCTAAACTTCTTTCTTTATTGTGCAACAATGTTATCTCTGTGTCTATGTTCATAAACCAAGTATTGTCATTTGTAATGGCGGCAATCATTTTGAATTACCCTGTATATAGATCACACAAAGTAAGCTGTATTAAAATTTAATTCAATAAACTGTCATGGATTTTCCCTGATATTCACATATGCAACTCTTTAAGTGATACATCAACATCTTTTTTTCTTTTCTTATACATGAGGTGTAGTAATTTTAATTAATTTTTTAAATCTGTTTATTTTGTATTTAGTTGCTTTTCTTATGATAAGACTGATGTAAAATAAGTCACACCAAAAGTAAATATAGTGGAACCTTGGTTATACATTTTTCTAGAGGGTGGACTTTTATCTTACACCTTAAAAATATATAAATGTAAAAAATATATAAATGAAATTTCAAAATGTTAAATACTATTGTAAAATTTTTAATGCGTACAAAAAGAAAAAGGGTGGCTTGTAATGTTACGTTATGCTGTTTTATAATGTAAGACATACACGCATTGATCCTTTTTTGCTCCCTTAAACCTATGTCTATTTTGACTTTGTTTTAATATATTTTTTTCTTAGTTTCATCACAAAAACTAGGTTAAGACTGCACAATTTCATATTTTCAATATATGGAAAAACAACCTTTCTTTTGAAATACACTAAAATGCCAATTATCAGGGTCTTAATTATCTGCTGGGTTGTATTAACCACGGTCCTCTGTAGTACATACAAATTTCATTTTTTATTTGAATTCTCATAAAACAACAGAAATCATCACTGCATATTTTAAATAACATTGCAGTATAATTAAACAATGTTGCACCTTCTTTCTACTGTTGTGGTTTCCCATTCTGATGCTAAAGTGTGCTGTCAAGTGTGTTGTGAATTTAATCTAATCTCTTTTGTGTGTTAATCATTATGAAAGGATGCTTGTGTGCTCTTCTTGTGTAACCAAATTTATCTAACACTTTAACCCCTAAAATGTTAGTAATAGGAAAAATAGTTGTTTTGTGAGTGGAAAATAAATTGAAAATTATTAAAAGATGTGGAAAAGATGAAAGTATTTCATCATTTGCAGCCGAATTTGGTATTGGCCACCAAACTAACATTACTTAAATTTGGGGAAAGTCAATATCATGTTGATTATATTGAAGTTTTACAAATTCGTGAATATATAAGAAAAATAAAATAAAAAATAATGCTATGAAGAAAACAAACAAAAATCACAGACTTTTCTATCTTAACACGTTTTAAGAAGTTCGGTTTTGTATTTACACACTACAGGAATGTTTATTTTATGTTTTTGTAGGAGTTTTTTTAGGCATTTAACCTAGTAAAATGCAATTTAGATTATCCGTGTTTTTCAGTTATCCAGCTTCTAGCATCTCCCAGTTACCACGGATAATTAACATTTTAATGTTCTGAATATGATTTTGTTTTATATTCAATACCCCTATTACACATTCTTTACTTATAAGTATTGCGCTTTCCAAAGCAGTTTGTCCATTAGTTAATTTAGTGTTAGTGCTAAGTAAAATATTCACTAATTCTTGCTCATTCCAAATTTCTTGAATTCAGAGAAAATAGAAAACTGTGAACATTATTTAGTAAATTTTTAGTTGCATCATCTATTTCATAACTGCAGAAAAAAATACTGTTGAATTCTCTCAAAGATGTAACACACCAGGTTATGTATAAAAGAATCAAAGAAACGTGTATTTTTAAAAATCTGAATTTCAGAATTTAACATATAATTGCAAAAAGCATGTAAATGAGTTATGTATAGTTATACAATTGAAAAAGTAATAGAAATAATTGAAAAAGTAATATAGTTATACAATTGAAAAAGTAATATAGTTATACAATTGAAAAAGTAATATAGTTATACAATTGAAAAAGTAATAGAAACTATAGTAAAATATCAGGACTAGCACAGAATTACGTATAAAAGTGAAAAACGCATAGCCAAGGTTCCACTGTATGTATCCCTTTTCTGCTATTAGCTGTAACAATTTATTTATTTATTTTATTTTATTGACCTGGCATAAGTCCTGTACTGTGATACAAAAGTCACAAAGCCCAAAACTGCATTCATTGTATAGAAAGTTGCAATTAGAAAACAGTGGTTTTTACTGGAAAGTGGACTTAAAAAAAGATGTATGTACAAAATTATCACAATTTGAAATGAAGGCATTGATATTTCTACTACAGTGGTTTCTCAAGGGACCAACTAAAATTAATGTATAATTGGAAAAAAGTATAAACAAAACATGGCATATTTCAGTCCCTAGATGGCAGCACAATATTCTGTTGCAATATATGGGATAGCTGTTATTGTACTAGATGTAGTTTTTTTTTTTTTTTTCCTTTCCATGAACAGAAAGAATCCTTTGTTTCTCCCTCTTCATTTTCACATGGATTTTTTCATCTCGTGAAACATGCAACCATCGTCTTGACTCAGTTTGGGCGAAGAGGGGCAGGGTTACTCATAAGTAGAGTGTTTTCAGATCACTGAAACTCCAGAGTCTTGCAGATTTTCCAATGGTGAACAGTGTTAATTTTTCACTTCCATCAGAGTTACAGCACAAAAGTTCAGTCAGTCGAGTTTTGCTTTCATTACCACCATGACAGTTTCCTTTTTAAAGGCTAATGTTTTTGACAGCAGCATGGCTGCAAATTAAAGAAAAGTCCCATTTCATCATCATTGATAATGTTTTGCAATCTTTTCCTTTGTTAATGTTTGATAAATTCCGCTTGCATTCATCCACAATATCAGAAGAAACTTCAGCAGATTCACCACCAAGAATTTTTGCAAACTATGCTATGCTGAGTTTTGAATTGATGCAGCCATCCAGCTAAAAAAATGGGCTTCACCGTTTACGTCAATTTTTTGTGTGTGTGCCTTTTCAATGAGCATTGGTCTGCAACACTGCACTGCTCAAAGAATTGAAGAATAGTGTCCTCGACTTCATCAGACATTCCAGTTTCAAAACTTACTTTTTTTCGATGCTGTTGAACATGAAAACATTGCATTGTCCTCAATCTCTTTAAGTTTCTAAATTATTGTCATCAGAGTCAAAACTGGAATTTTAAATTTTGCATCTAAAGCCGTTTTTGTCAGTGTGTGATTTTCATCAACTTCCTTTAAAATCTTCATTTTGTCTTTTAAAGACAAGGCTTTACAATATCTTGAAGCCATGGCTCCAATGCAAAAAAGTAAATGCAAACTAAGGTCTCAAGGAAATTGTTGAATATGACAATATCAAGTGATAGCAGGTGGCTATTGCAGGTGCCAATTGAACTGACCAATTGTAGCTCAGAAGGAGCATGTGCATTCTTCAGATTAAGCCATAGAACAAGTGGATGACAGGAAAGAGGAGAGCAAAAGGCAGAGGCGGTGGAGGAGATTAGAAAAGGGAAAATGGAATACTCTGTGTAGGGGAAAGGTTGGGAAAGGAGTTTGGTAAATGGCATTCACATAGTTTAAATTTCAAATTTAGAGCACCGCAACACCACAATTTTTCTTATAAATAAGAAGAAAGTTAATTCAATTAGTATACACTGAGTGGCCACTTTATTATGACCACCTGACAGTTTTAAGCAAATGATCTATGGCTGCATGCTGCCACCAGAGGGCGAGGCTAGTATAAAAAGGGAAAGCTTAGTGCTTGTGACAGTAGAAGTGATTTGTGGGTGTTGAGATGGGTAAAAAATGTGATTTGATGGACTTTCAATGTGGGATGATTGTAGAAGCTCGGAGCCATGCAGCGAGTATCACGGAAACCGCCGCATTCGGGAAATGTTCCAGAACAGCTGTTGTTCAAGTGTTTAAAGACTGGACTGTCAGCCAAAAAACTGGGTCTCTAAGTGCAACGTGTGGTCGTCATCGACTAGTGACTGCTTGGGCGGAACGGAGAGTGTCCAAACTGGTAACAGACAACAGAAGGGCAACAGTGCAGCAAATTACAGACCATCTTAATCAAGGATCTCCTCAAATGATCTCTGCACGTACTGTTCGCCTCAGCCGAAGGCCTGTTCGAACACCTTTGCTGTTTGCAGTTAACGAAAGAAAACGTCTTCAGTTCGCACAGGAACACAAGGATTGGACAGTCGATAATTGGAAGCAAATTATGTGGTCCGATGAATCACGTTTTCAGTTGCACCATGCCGATGGCAGAGTGAGAATTTGGCGGAAACAGCATGGAAGCATGGATCCCAAATGCATTGCTGCAACCCTTCCAGCTGGTGGAGGCAACGTTATGGTTTGGGGAATGTTTTCCTGGCATGCTTTGGGCCCTTTAATTCGTGTTGATCAACGTCTGACTGGCACATCATATCTAAACATCGTTGCGGACCAAGTGCATCCTGTCATGTGGATGGTTTATCCCAATGGCGATGGCTACTTTCAACAAGATAATGTGTCCTGCCATAGTGCTCGTATTGTACAGGATTGGTTTCAGGAACATGCCGGTGAGTTTACTTTGCTTAGGTGACCCCCACAATCTCCAGATCTCAACCCCATTGAGAATTTGTGGGATGAAGTTGAACGAGCCATCAGACAGCTGGATCCACAACCCTGCAATCTCACACTCTTGGAAAGTGTTATTCATCAAGCATGGTCTCAGATTCCACAAACCACCTATTAACATCTCGTGGAGTCCATGCCACGAAGAATCGACACAGTATTAAAAGCAAAAGGTGGCCCAACGAAGTACTGAGGGGTGGTCATAATAAAGTGGCTACTCAGTGTATAATTGATGATATTTAACGTTAAGCACAATTCAGAATTTGGGGGCCAGCTACATTTTATGTATAAATGAGAAAAATATATAAGTGAGTAAAATGTAAATGAGTTCTACTGCTTTATATTACCACTGTATTTGCAATGTTATTGTCATGATGTTTGATTAAGCTGGTTACTTTTTACTCTAATTTTATAATTATTACTTATGATTTTAGGCATTTCAGTACGTAGAAGAACTTATTTCGTATCACCAGACAGAACCAATAATTCTAACAAGCCGTGGAGAGTCAGCTGGACAGACTATTCTCCATGTATCTCCATCGAAGCAGACTGGATGAAACAAATATATTATCATCATGTAGCATCAAGCATGCACAGCATTTTAAGTGTTCCCTTGAGTAATAGCATCAAGAGATGATAATGTAAATGTTCAATGTACATACTGTTGTAAATTATGTTGTATATCATGAATTATTCATATAGTTTATTTTTCCCGTAGTTTATTATTTTATATATATATATGTATATTTCATGAATTCTTAACACTCTCTTAATGACTTTGTAAAACAATGCATTTATTGTTCAGATGAGCATAATATAAAGTAAATTTGTACACTTCTGCATATCTGAGCCATTGCATAATTCACACAATTTTTTTGCACTCAGTTCATGATCAATAGAACCACTAGTCCAAAACCCATCTTGTTATGAGACAGAGAAAAAAAAAACTCTAATAATATCTTTCCCTTTTCTTTACATTACTGTCAAAATTATGATGAAGCTGGTACTCTTTTTTTAACATGTGTGTTATCTGGAGATTGAAAACATTTTTAGCTTCATACTCAAATGAAGAACTGCTTTGTCTTAATATCTTGTTTAAAGGATATTTTATTATTTATAATGCTCTGAATATGAACAAGGCATTTTCCTCATTCATTTTCAAAAAATAAAGTCACCAAATAAGCTAACCCCTCTCTTTTTGTTTGATTTGTATGTTTAACAAATTAACCCAAGCACAGTCATTACCAACCTGTTACATTACAGTTTCACATATCAGAGGCTATGATTACCTCATGTTAGTGCAGCTATGATATAATAATGTTCCTTGGCCTCTGATCTGTTATACTTCCATTCCTCTCAGGAAAGTTAATTCAACTCAGATCTCTATGACTATTAAAATGAAAATGAATTATGAATTTAGGATTCCTGGTGCCTATGTTTGTCATAGTGGGTGTGATACTATCGTTTACTATTGCTTGGATGTTTTGTTAGCAAGTAGTCTGTTTTTCCAATTATTGAATATGCATTAAGTCATTTTCAGTTACTTTAAAACTAGCAGAAATGGAAAAAAATGCTTTTTCGTGTACAAAGTTGCAAACTTAACACCTTGTAATCATTGTCACATTTAGAAGCCTATAAAAGGGCTAATCTAAAG
This sequence comes from Macrothele yani, assembly GCA_039090855.1. Classification (NCBI taxonomy): domain Eukaryota; kingdom Metazoa; phylum Arthropoda; class Arachnida; order Araneae; family Macrothelidae; genus Macrothele; species Macrothele yani. The sequence continues at coordinate 195,514,495 of CM076990.1, forward strand.
ACACACATGCAGGCACATGAAAATTTGTTGAAGGAATATTTTAGTATTTATAATAAACCTTAAAAAAAGGAGCTGAAAGCCTGACATTCAGGAATTGCTTCTTAAAAATGAACAATTTGTGACACTGCATGGAGATACAAAGTTAGTGGGTTGGCTGTTTTGAACATATGTTGAATTAAAAGGTAGTTGATGATGGGTACCAGTAATTAAATAAAATAGAAGGGAGCTGATTTTATATGCCCATAAATTAAGATAGCCTCTTTTATATCTGAATAGAAGGAAAACTGCATTATAATCAGATCAACTCAGACTAATTTGATAACAGAGACTAATTTGTTATACAACTCAGACTAATTTGATATCCATTTATTGCATTATGGGCAACTTGTCTGATAGCCCATTGTGCCCACCTGCAAATCCGTTTTATTGCGTCTATTTGCAAGAAGTGAGATAAATTACTGTATTGAACAAAAATATAGCTGTGCAAGGGACATCATATTTAGGAGAATCATCTGAGCAAAGAACAGTGTAGGTATAGGAGTGGTAGGGATTGTCAATATAGCAAATGTGTTCTCACATAGCCTTCTGAAAACTTTCTTGATATGAACCAGGCTTTATATATATGGTGTTTGTGAACTCTGAAATAACTGATGACTTGATTTTTTCTATGAGTGGTTGTACAGTCTGTTAAAAAGCTATCAATGAAAGTCAAGATGTAGAAGTTAGCTGGGACATAGCTAGCAAGGGGAATCAGCTTCCCCTGCAAGGCAAGCAAGCCTTCCCTGGAAAATGGAATTCAATCTTATAACATGTCTAAACTTCCTCAGAATATTGGTCTTCACTCTGCTAGCAACATTTTGTTTTATATTGCACATCTACAAAACGTACCCATTCAATACATGATCAGAGCAAGTTTTGCTCCTATCCTGTGAATGTCTAGCACATAAACAATGTTTTAAAAAATTCTGGGCTCTTTTTGTATCCATCCTTCCTGTAATTCTGTAGTACTGAGATGTCGTGCTGCTGTATATCAACGTAGGAATAATTTTACATTTATACACAAGTTTTACAGCCTTTTCTCATTTTTGACAGCCCACAGCCCATCACTCCAGTGGTCTTCTTGAATAAACAATGACTTTAAAGTTGAATCCATTCACTTACTAATTTCACCATATAATTATTTTTCTCTTTTAAACATGCTTCCTAGATACACAAACTCATTCACTTAATTTCATTTTCCTGTATGTATACTCAGTCTGAATTTTATGCCCTGCTAATCACTTTTACTCTCAGATAACAGGACTGTATTATCAGCATAGACTCATGTGAAAATCCTCAATATGTAAACCAGCTTGAATTATATTGTCATCACCCATTCATAAGTGTACTGAACAGCCTTAGTGACATAATGCAACCTTGTATGACTACTGCATCAACAACAACAACAACAACAAATAACCAGATCAAGTACTCTTTACTTGGCACAGGCTCTACTACCAATTGATATAGTTCTCATGCATCTAAGCAATATTCCACTTATAATTAGGAAACGAATCTTCCTGAAGAAATAATTCTTCAGAAATACATAGAAGGCAATACTAATGTAATTTTTTGCACATATGGGCCATATTTTCACTGTTTCCATGTAGCAACTCCTTCAGAAAGCTTGAAAATTGCATTGCTCTGGAGCAGGAATCCAACCCGCGTCTCCCAATTTTCGTTCAAGCATGCTATCCATTACACCACCCAGAAGAAGGAAGCTCCAAGCAACTGAAGCTAAGCAGATGTAGCTTAGAAATCTGAGAACCATTCAGATTTGCGCTAGTCGAAGCTATTCTGTGCTTCCTCATAGCGTCACCACGACCTTTTCTTCCGTCCAGAGTCAGATGCAGGTCACAAGTTCCAGTTTCTGCAGCTCTAAGAATGATGTTTTCTGATGCACTGAGAATTATGTTCTCTGAAGCATTGAGAATGATGTTCTCAGCTTCTCTGAAGCACTGGAACTTGTAGCCTACATCTGACTCTGGATATGAGAAAATGTCGTGGTGACTCTACGAGGAAGCGTGGGATAGCTTCGGCCAGCACAAAATCTGAATGGTATTCAGATTTCTAAGCTACATCTACTTGGCTTCTGTTGCTTGGAACTTTCTTGAACTAAATGATGTAATGGATAGCCTGCTCGAACGGAAATCAGGAGATGCAAGTTCGATTCCCACTTCAGAGCAATGTAATTTTCAAGTTTTCTGAGGTAGTTGCTACATGGAAATAATGAAAATACAGCACATTTGTGTCAACAATAAAATTTTTACCCAATTCTCTCATGAAATTTTCAAAAGAAATGTATACCCTAGTAAGTTCTGTTACCTGCTTTGAATTCTTTTTAAATTTTATCACCCATCTTTTACTGTATTTTAGTTTTTGGCTTATCAATTAGCATTACTACATGTACAAGTATATAATCTTACTTCAGCATATTCATGTCATATTTTACACATAATTTTCCCTAGAAATTGGCATTTGCAATGTGTTTTATTTGGCAAGAATAACAATTTGATATTAGTGACACTATGGAGAATATGTGCTTTTATCACTACAGTAAATTTTTTATTCAAACACATTTATGTTTATGTGTGGCAACATAAAACATTGGTATGAAGTGCCCAGTTTGAATATGGTTTTAATGCCCTGAATAGCATTTATAACAAATCACATCACAAAAATGAACACAAGATCGTGATGTTGCAGAAATGGGAGTATTTGGAGATGTGAACGATAATCAACTTCAACCTCAGCAATACCTAAACTGTGGCAGGAATGATGCTGCTGAGCAGTACATTCAACCCCATCCTCTGTTAAGATTAAAGGAAATGTGTTAAACTATAATAGATCTCCTGGATTTATACACAACATGAAGACTCAGGAAATTTATTACATGTGTGTGTGTTTAATAGCAGTCATTTTGGCTGTCTGTAATGAATGCAAAAAAGTAGTGCCTTGTATAAGTGTGTGTTCATATACGAATACATATTCTGAACATTCGAAGCACTGTAATGCAGTGATTTTGAAGTGTATTTTGTCATTTTTTTAAAGTATTTTTTTAATGTATTCACTCTGTGATTTCTATATGTGTGTGTGAACTTTTTTAAACACTTAATGCATGCTGCAAGTTTCTTCACAGAACAGGTTACCTTATTTTTATACAAATTAGTGGAAACTTCTTTTGTGAACAAGTTAAAAAGACTGTGGTTGGCAACACAGAACGATCTTGCATTGGGCCAACCATATATTTCTTTACCTTTTTTAATTATTTCTTATTGTGTTGCTGTTTGTAATCTGGATTGTGCCTTATCCTGCTTTTGAATTTTATTTTTTCATACATAGAATCTCTCTGAGGTGAAGGTATTTTCTCTGTAAACTTCCCTCTCCCAGCAACAAGAAAAAATAAAATCAATCAAAGCAAAAGTGCCTTAAAAATAGCAAATTGTGTACACTTTTTTTAAAGGTGATTTTAAAAAAGATCTTTGGTGTTTATTTATATTTTTCAGTGTAGCTGGTGTGATATATACATTGTTATTATTAGAATATATTATCCAGCTTTTCAGGTGATCTTAAGCTTTATTAAGTTATGTGCACTAATAATCCTCATGCTTTACTCACTCTAAATTTTGAAGGTCTAACAAGGATCGATGAAAAAGTATCAAGACTCATAACTTTAACCAAAGAACGAATGAAATATATTTCTGTTAATTGCAGCTCCCAAGCTTTTGAAGAATTTACAATGGGTACAGACAGGAAAAAATGTGCTGTTTCTGCCCTCAGTGGATACTAAAGATAGAATAAAAAAATATATAGCACAGGAGCTGTTTTTGATTAAGGAAACTGACTTGAAACATGTGCATGCATTGATCACTAACTGGGAAGGTGAAATAAGTATTTATGCTGCTAAAGAATAGAGCTTACTTGAAATGAAATCACTCTCATAACTTTAAATAAAATATTTTTACAGATTCATTCTTAAAACTTTTTAATCAGATTTTGTAGATGAACTGCTTGTTGCTTCTGAAATTGTATTTAAAAATAATCCTGTGTATTCAGATATAAGAAAATGTGTTTTTTGCAATTATAAATGTGAAGGCACGTTAACAAAGTGTTTGTGTTTGAATATGCACTTCTGTGACATATCAGTATACCAAACCTCATTATCTTCTAAGGCTTAAAAAATAATAGATATTTTATCTGTGGTTTAAGTGTGCTGAGGTTGTTGTATTCTAAAAGTGTGCTGAGGTTGTTGTATTCTAAAAGTGTGCCTCATTTTCCATTTTTAAACTATTTTGTCTGTATGTGCAAGTTTTTTAGTGCTTCTCATTCACACTCACTCCCCATTTAAATTTGCCAAATTTACCATGTGACAAATTTTAGTTTTAATGAAAAATAAAGATTAAGAAACTGGGTTAGTGAAACTTTGGAGTAGTGGAACTTGAAGTAGTTTTAACTTAGGAGTAGTTTAATGTAGTGAAAAATAAGATTATAAGAAACTAGGTCTGTTATCAAAACATGAATTTTATTTAATCGCAATGACATCATCCTTCTAAATGATTTATAAATGGTAAAGTGTGCTTCTGTAAAATGTACTTTCATTGCTGTATGCATTTCCCAAGTTGTTGTTTTTTTCTATTTTAAACTTAGTGTAGTTTTTTATGGGTGGAGGGACAAAGAAGTTTTCGAGAATCTTCATTGAGACTAAGTCAATATAAGCTTTACAAGTCTTTCAGTTTCTTAACTTTGTTAATTTTGTTAATAATTGCATTTAAAAATTTAATTACCAAAGAATTTTAATTGCATCCTATAGAACATGAATGTATTTATTTCTCTGATAAGAGGTTTCATTGTGGAGTTCTATACTTAAAAAAAAAATAGCACCTGTTGACTTAATATTATTCAAAACATAATAGGCATGTAATTTTTTTAAGTTGAATTTATTAGATTATTGATCTGATGTGCATGATCTGAAAATTTCATATTTATGTAATTTTTTCTTGTTTTTCTTTTTAATGTTGCAGTCTAATAAGAATCTCAAAAGAAAGAAGTTTTCACAAATGTAATCAAATAGCTACCTAGTGTAAAATGCCATATCTCTGTCATTGCATTCAAAGATTATGATGAAATGCATGTAGTTTTCTAGAATTACATACTTTCAAAATTAAATGTATGGTAAGCAATCCTAAGTGTGAAGCAATGGATGTTAAGAAATGGTTAAAAAATGTTAGTAGGACTCTTTTAAATCTTCTACAAACACTTAAAATATAAATCGACATTCAAAGAAAACTACATCTCTATTAATATATTTCATCAGGGAAGCAACAGTTTCTGTTCTGTTGTCACTGTCATATTGTTTGAGAATTATAGCATTACATGAAGTTAATAAATATGCCCTCCCACTGTTCATTGTCCCATAACTTTTCAAACTGTATTTTTTATTATATTCTTATAGCATGCATTTTGGTTTTATTTTTATTATTTGCAGTTAACTTGGTTTTTATTACTACTAATTGAAGAACACAGATATTATAGTTGATGATATATTTCTTCTGTACTTTATAATCTTTTGAAAAGAATACAATAATGCCACAGATGATTTGCCTCAATATATGGAGTGCCATAAATTTTAACTATTGATTTAACTTTATTGTTAGCTGTATCAAAATAGCTGGAATCTTTTGCTTTGATTCCTGGCCCCCTTCTTCTTGCTAATTTGTCTTGGAAAAGTGCATTTGTTTATTGTCAGAGAATGGAGTATCCCATAGCAATTGCAGATATCATCTTATGATGAATATTTGCAATCACAAAAGTGATTTGAATTTTAATTATTTTGAAATTGATAAATGATTAATAATAAAGGAATAGTATCAGAAATTACTCATGTTTAACCTGCGTGCTAAAGATAGTCAAGGTAGTCTAAAAAGACAGGATTCCTAATTATCAGTATAAACAGTAGATACTTTTCAAAAAAGCAGCATGTAATGTAGTCTTTGTATAATTAACCCATTGGAATTAAAAAAAAATCAGTGCATCTGTAATTTGCACTAACTGATCACTTACAACATCTATAACTTCAATGCTATTTTTGCATCATTATCAGGAGGCACTAATATCTAACCTAATTTGTTTATATATACAATGCATTAATGTAGCCAAAAAAATTTGTCCACAAAGGAAACTTTGAAGAGATATTGGTTTTGTATAAGGTGTATACATACATACACCAAAGAGTCAAAGCATTATGACCACCTACCTAATATGATGTTGATCGTCTGTGTGCCGCTCTTGCCGGGCGAGACATGATCTACAAGATTTCTAAAAGTGTCTTGTGATATCTGTGACCAACACATTACCAGCAGATCCTTCAACTCTCGTAAGTTACCTAGTTGAGTAGTCGCAGATTGAATTTGCTGTTCCAACACATTTGCTTGATATTTGCTGTCTGGGAAATTTGGATGCCGGGGCAGTACCTGGAAATTTCTCTCATGTTTCATGGACCTTTCTCGAACAAACCGGGCAGAGTGGCGTGGTACATTCTCCTTCTGAAAGAAGGCACTACTAAAACAGAATATTTTTACGATGAAAGGCTGTACCTGGCATGCAATTATGTTTAGGTAGGTGGTAAATGGCATAGTTTCCTGCACATGAATGACTGGACCCAGCGTTTCCAAGCAGAACATTGCTCAAAGCATTACATTTCCTTCACCAGCTTGTTTTCATTCCACGGTGCATTCTGATTGCAGTACTTCCTCAGGTAAACAATGCACACATACCTGACCATCAACATGGTGCAACAGGAAATGAGATTAATCGGACCAGACGAACTTTTTCTAATCATTCTAGGTACTGTTTTGATGCTTGTGTGCCCATTGTAGGTGATTTCAATGGTGAACTGAAATTAGCATGGGCACTCGCAGTGGACTACAGCAGCATAGCCCCAATTTCAGCATGGTTCAATGTACTTCTGTTGTGACACATTAGTTCCATCACCAGTGTTTAAATTACTGGTGAGTTGTGCCACAGTATCCCTTCAGTTAGCTCGTACCATACAGGATAGCCTTCACTCACCTCTAGCATTGATGAGCCCTGGTTGCCCACATCTTGCTGGCTGTTCGTGGTTTTCTCCTCCTCGGACCACTTTTTTTTTTTTTTAAGGTACTAACCGTGGCTGACCAGAAGCACTTCAAAAACCTTGCCTTCTCGGAAATGTTCTGACCAAGTTGTCTGGCCATCTTGATTTACAATTGGACCTGTGTCAAACTCGCTTAAGTCTGCTGCCTTTCCCATCCAAAGAATAAGAAAAACTATGATTGACAGAGCTTAGTACAGGTGTTATATATACCATTTCACACATGCCATCGTTTTCCTGCAGTTGCTTCGATTTGCATAAAGATGTGTTCATCATAATGTTTTGTCTTTTGGTGTAAGTGTGTATGTATATACACTGGCGTGCAAAAATTAAGGACGAGACGGTTTTTCGAATGTAACGTCATGCAGAAGTGCTCCACATCGACTCAGATCATACCATAAGATCCCCAAGATGTAAGAATATGGGACAAGTGAGCAAAACTGTCCAAACAAGGAATCCCAAGGATACAAAGGCACTTTATTGAAAAGGTAGCTTCGAACAGAACTGGACAGAAGACAGAAACGTTCATGTGACAGGCGGCTGCCAAGAAAAATCCAGTCTTTAGTAGGGGATATAATCACCCCTGACTGTGTTGTTGGATTTACAACCTCTGTCCATGCTGAGGACAAGGTTGTCAAGGAGCTGTTGAGGCATTGCGGCCGATTCCTCTTGTATCGCCAATCGCAGCTGCAGAATCGTTGCTGGCGGCTGGTGACGTCCTGCCAAGCGTCTCCCGAAAAGGTTCCACATGTGTTCGATTGGATTTAGGTCCGGGGACCTTGCGGGCCAATCCATGCATTGAATATCTTCACTCTCCAACAGCTCTGCGACAGCTACTGTACGATGAGGCGTAGCGTTGTCGTCCATGAAGAGGAACTCGGGACCCACAGCACCTCTAAACAGACGCACGTGAGGCAGGAGAACCTCGGTACAATAGCAGACACCAGTGACTGAACCTCCTTGGAAGATGTGGGGGTCAGTACGGCTACCAAGCTTGATTCCGCCCCAAACGAGAACTCAGCCACCTCCAAATCGGTCCCTTTTGATGATGTTGGAGATATCATTGTGTGTTCCCTGCTCTCTCCAGATGTGTATATATCCAGAATCACTCGTCAGACTAAATCGGCTCTCATCCGTAACAAGAACTCGACCCCATTGCTGATGTGTCCAGTTCTTGTGTTTCTGGCACCACAGAAACCACCGTCTCCGATGAGCAGGCATTAATGGCACACACCCTACTGGTCGTCATGCAAATAGACCACCTTTGTGCAGCATCCTGGCCACAGTAAAACGCGATAACGAACGTCCAGTTGTCTGTTTAATATGCTTGCAATTTCTCCTGCCGTCTGCAGTCTGTCTCTTCTCGCCTGTAGGACAATATACTGGTCGTCCGCCGCCGGGGTTGCTCATGGACGACCACTGCTAAACTCTCGGACAGCTGTTCCTGCTGTTTGAAATGCTCTCCAAGCTCATGAAACGATGCTGTGAGCGATCTCGAACTCCTCGGCCACACTAGTCACACTTCGACCTTCTTCCAACTTCCCAATGACGGGACCTCAGGTAAAGTCATCGAGATGTCGTCTACTGGATTGCCTGTTGGCCATATCACACAGTGGCAGCAACTCGACGTCGTTCAAACCGATGTACACCGTGCATGCATATATGCTCATGCCCTACCGTACCGGACCCTAGTCTATCTCCTGAGTGGTCTTTCGGTCCGTTCTGCCTGCTCGTTCCGCCGTTATGCTAATTTCTCCTCTTCGCGCACCAGTGTATATATATACACGGTCGAGTCACATTATTGTGACCACCAGCTAACATCCACAGTAACCGCCGTGTGGAGTGCGAACAGCAAGTAGAGGGGTTGGGAGTGACTCAATAAGGTACTGGAAGGTGTTCACAGTATGTGGAGCCATGCTGACTGCAGTGCATCTGACAGCTGTTGGGTGGTGCATGGTGAAAGATTCATAAAGCGGACAACTTGATCAAGGTTGTCCCACAGATGCTCAATTGGGTTTAAGTCTGGAGAATTAGGGGGCCAGGGAAGTACTTTGAAGTATTCATAGTGCTCTTCCAACCACTCTCGGAGATTTCTAGCTGTGTGACACGTCGCATTGTCATGCTGGAAGATCCCATCTGCCCTAGGGAAGACAATCAGCATGTATGGGTGTACCTGGTCTGCAAGGATAGATTCATAACGAACTCGGTCCATAGTGCTGTCCACAGGTATGAGTGGACCCAAAGAATGCCATGAAAACATTCCCCAGACCATAACGCTGCCACCCACCAGCTTGTGTTCTGCCAGCAATGGTTGAAGAGTGTTTGTTCTCCAATGTTTCTCACCTTACATGTCAGTGTCCATCCATTCGATGAAGCAGAGAACATGACTCGTCAGAAAAGGCAATCCTTTGCCAATCAGCAGAAGTCCTTCTGATACTGCCGTGCAAATGTAAACCTTTTCTGTCAATGCACCTTCGTTAGCAAGGTGCAGTGACCATCTGTCTGCATTGGAGCCCCATACTCAGAAGGGTTCGGTGAACTGTCATTTTTGACACACTTCCGGTATTCCCATGGTTCATTCGGCCAGTGAGTTGCTCCACTGTAGCGTGTCGATTGACCCTCACGCACCTTCAAAGCTGATGTTTATGTTTCACATCAATGGCATGTGGTGCTCTGCAGTTTCCACATCACTTATTCACGATGGTGCCATTTCTCCAATCACAGTACACTTTTAACCACAGCAGCATCAAAACAGTTCACAAACTGTGCTGTTTCAGAAATACTGCCACCCTTGGTCCGAAAGCTGATAATCATCCCTTTTTGAAAATCTGGTAAATTGCTCCTTTTATCCATGACAGCAACGAGTGATATATTTTCAGAATGCCTACAGCACACCTCATATGCCCTCCAAGCCAGCTCACGACACGTCTTCTTTCATTGGCTACACGCTGTTGACGTCAAAAGTAGGAGGTGGTTACAATAATGTGACTTGACTGTGTATAACTTCTGTGTCTAGTAGTCATTGGAAGGGTGGCCTAGTTGTTAAACTTTACATAGGTAGAAGGATTTTTTGCTTGTTAGCAGTGCAACAGTGTTGCCATTTTTATTTTTTTTATTTTTTGCATTTCAAGTTTTATGAAATAATCTTTAGGAGTCAAAGTTCATCCAAAATATACTGTTGCATTCTTTGTTGGATTAGGAAGTGTGGAAACAACTTTCAGTGATGTGGTTATTTTGCCTACAGAACTGTCATTTCTATGCTCTTTAGCATCATGTTCTGACGTATGACTGCAAGTTTCTGTAACAATCAGGGCAATTTCTTCATCTGTTATTTCTTGTTCATTTACAACAATCACTCCAACCTTTAGGTGATCTTCAAATGTAGCACCAGGTGGAATGATTCCCTTTTTTTGCTTGTTAGCAGTGCAACAGTGTTGCCATTTTTATTTTTTTTATTTTTTGCATTTCAAGTTTTATGAAATAATCTTTAGGAGTCAAAGTTCATCCAAAATATACTGTTGCATTCTTTGTTGGATTAGGAAGTGTGGAAACAACTTTCAGTGATGTGGTTATTTTGCCTACAGAACTGTCATTTCTATGCTCTTTAGCATCATGTTCTGACGTATGACTGCAAGTTTCTGTAACAATCAGGGCAATTTCTTCATCTGTTATTTCTTGTTCATTTACAACAATCACTCCAACCTTTAGGTGATCTTCAAATGTAGCACCAGGTGGAATGATTCCCTTATCAGTGAGATGTTTCAATGCTTCATTTTCTTCTGCATTCATGACACTTCATCAGAATTATTGATCTGAAATGCCATTGCATTCTCAGAAGTCTTGTCTTTGATTACTGCCTAACATACTATTATGTGTGAGCCAGAATCTCATAACAAGTTCATATATCAATAGCAGTAGTTGATTCCTTTTTACATTCTACCGATGTGATGTAACATAAAACATTAATTCTTCCATTTTCTGGGGAAAAAGAGAATTGCACCTTAAGATATGGGAATTTATTTCTAGGTACAATAAAACAATTTCTATGGTTTTATCAGTGAAATCAAAACTTCACTGTTACCAGTAAACTGAGCAGCTGAGTTTCACAATAGTTGAGCTTTTTTTACATAACATTAGGACTAAAAATATGTAGACAAAGAAGAATTATTCATTACACCCAATAATTTGCTATAAAATAGTGTGTAATAAGTCCACCTCACTGTATTGTGTTTCAAGGTGAAGTTTTACCAGAACTGCATCACAAGTGGAGCTACGATATAATTTGAGATTTGTGTAGCAGTTTTTTGCAATGAAAATTTTAAAACTACAAAAAAGAAATGGGCAGTTCTTTAAAAGTAATGAGCATTTTTATAGCCTTGTTTTTACTGATGATCAAAGCAAGTGTGCACATTATGGAATTCAATCCTTCATTTGTGCAATGCTAGATTTCAAATAGAAGTAACAGTGCCGGCCAGGGGCGCCGACTGTGTGGGTGTTCGGGGGCCTGCGCACCCATTGAATGTTTTGCGTCTTTTACAAGAATTTTTTATTCATACTATTTTTGCAAATTTGAACTGCCCTGGAATTGGGAAACGCAAATAATTCAGAAAAAAAAATGATCTTCATGTTCAGGTGTTTTGAAAAACCCCTGGTTTTCCAAAATTCAAGGACAAAAAAGAAAAACAAAAAACTGCCGGAAATGTTATGGTCATCTGGTCTTCGACAACAAGTTGACGCATTTTGGACAGATCTAACAGCCTTAAATAGAAACTTTTTGAAAAAAAAGTAGTCTGCATTGTATTTCCATACCTTAGCCCCTAACCCCACCCCCACCTCCATCCCACCTCCATCTTTTCTCTGCTCATACTCCATGTCATTGTTATGGGCTTGAGCACCCATTGGATTTCTGGAAAGTTGGTGCCTATGGTGCCGGCTATGCCTTTAGTTATCAACATCTTGAAAGTACATTTCCATCCTCAAATGCAAAGGTAGAAAAAGCATTCTCGGCAATTAACTGTGTAAAAACTGATTTCAGAAACAGAATGGACATAGAAAATTTAGATGATCTTTGAATTAGTTTGGAGGGCTCATAACTCAACGACTTTTACCCACAGTCAGCTTGTGATTTATTTTTAAGCAAGGAGCATAGGCTTCCCAATGCAAAACCATATGGCAGTAAACATCCACATAAATCAGAGAGTGACACTGAATGATGTCCCTTTTCATTAATGCCCTCTGTCTTGAATTTTTTTCTTCCTTTGTAAGTACACAACTCTTTTTCATGAGTATTTGATAAATGACATTTTCATTTCCAAATAATTATTATTTTTGATACATTAAATTTTTTAATGTGCTTCTTGTGGAAAGGGGCATGGAAGAAAATTAGTTTTGAAGACTAGGAATTAGGATGAAAAATATTCCCAGGCCGCCACGTAGTAATAATATCTCTTAGTGCTGTCATATATGTGATAAATCTAGAATCTAAAAAATTGCTATGCAAAATCAAGAACCTGCTACAGAAAAAAAAAGTTGCATAGCAGTTTTTCCTATACAGATTTTTTGAACAAATTTTTCTCCTGTTGTAATATAATCTCAAATATATTACAAGCTTATTCAATGCTTCAGTGTAGCTCTCTGAATGCTTACATATATTGTGTTATGCAGGGGTGGCTGAAAGTGAAATTCCCTTCTTGCTTCCTGGAACAAACAGAAGAAAAACAATGCCTAAGGAGCTTTGTTAGGGATTAGGACCACCTGACCACTTACCTAGAGGAACTTTCTAAGGCACATCACAACAAAAAAATTGCACATATGCAAAAAAAAAAAAAAAAAAAAAAAATCTTGGCTAAAATTATTGACCGGGCCCGTGCGGTTCCGCCACCACTGGTGTTATGTATATAATAATAGTCTAAGTATTTCAAAAACGACTTTTGTCTTATGAATTAGGTATTAAATTTGTAAAGGTTTTTTTTTTTTTTTTTAGGATCAGCCATGCCCCCCACCACCCTTTTTTTAATAATGCAACTGAAAATATCCAGTCATAAAGCTTTTTCATGTGACTATCTCCTTATGATCAATGCTGACAATTATAATTCCAAAACAAGGCAGCTATCTTTTCCTTTCATGAAACTAGGTAATCTCATTGCAACATATTTCTTTGCACCATGATTATTATGGTAAAATTGTGACACTGGTAAAAAAAAAGCAAAAAAAACTTCAGGGAAAGGGAAAATATTTTTGCACTTAATATTTTTTTCTTTAAAAATATTATATATAATATTTTTTTCTTTAAAAATATTAATTTTGTTTTGTTTCATTTTTTTTTTTTCAGAACGTGGGACTTTTTTTTTTTTTTTTTTTTTTTTTTAAGTTGCAATTGCAGAATTTACTGGCTCCACACACTTTCAATTAAGGACTGCATAATATGGTTTATGAAGGTACATTATTGTAGTGATAAATAAAATAGCCAACCACCCACACACTACCATTACCCTGAATTAGGTTGGAGTGACTTTTAATCACATTTTTTATTTATTTATTTTATTTTTATTGCCTTTTGAGACATTAACTGAAAAAAGGCAAAAGACTTTGAGGCAGAAGAGGGAAGTGGCGTGAAAAAACTAACTAGAATTTTTTCCTTGTAATAAACATGTGCCCTGGAGCTTCAAAATTATTGGTAGTCAGTGTCAAAAATACTTCTGAGTGGCTAAATTTCAATAAAAAATTGGTGATCTGTAGTTATAAAAAAAACTACAACTCAACCAAAAGTCAGCAATCAAAACTAATTAGTTTGTATTATGTAATTAAGAAGGCAACAACTTAGAAGCCTCATTGATGTACAAACACTTGAACATACCATATTAAAAAGTATCTCTGAAGAGACCATTGGAACTTAATATGAATTAAGTGCATCACTTTGCTATATTGTGGACTAGAAAACATAAGCCAAACATTGTATTAATATGTTTGTCTTTTATGTATAAATCTTCCTTTTAGCAATGTTACTCAGGTAGATCAAAAGTTCCATTTGTTGACATAAAGATAAACTCCATTTTGTGATACTGAATTGTGGTGGCATAAATTACAACGTGTATTTTAAGTTTAGCAGCCCCATCAGCTTCTGATTGCTCATATGTATCCTCCAAATGCATAGAAGTTCCTTGGCACATTTCCAGGACAATCTTTTCATTGGCAAGAGCTGTTTTCTAAGGAATACCGTACATCTGATGCTTTGCAAACATTTTGAACCTGGATATTAATTAATATGTGGACACACTGAAGATAAAGCATATTAACTAGTGTTCTGATGTTATATCCATACGCAATTTATTTACATTGCCTAGATATTAAGCAGCTGACTTTTCTGTATAATAGACAGGAGGAGTTAAAGAAATGTGTCGTGTGATAAAAAGAGAGCTTATCTACCAAAAATTATGTTTGATGAAAATTAAATTCATTTGCAGAAACATCTTATTTATTTATATTTATATTTATTTATTTTTCTATTTATTTCCATCTTTTACTGTCCTTGTAAAGATAATTTTTATAACTATTCTTTCATGGATGGTATGATCTCTTTCAAGCCTTTCAGTGACCCCTCTAACACATTGTTACTCATTTATTATTTTAGATATTAAATATTTTTCTTGTACTGATAAACAGAAAAAAATTGAAGCATGTATGCCAGGCATTACCTATGTAAATTCTGAATTGCCTGATGAAAATACATCTTTGTAGTCCAAATTATTTTTAAACAAACACCAAATTTCTTTGACTTTCTGGAAAAATGGACTGATTCTCAAATATTTTCAAAAGTGTATGAAAAACCTGAATAAATTTTCATCATATTGTAAATTTAATATGCACATTTTGTATTAAAATTTTGATATTTGATGGGGTGTGTATTTATTACCTGCATATCCTGAATTGTTTCCTTAAATGTTTCTGACTTCTCGTGTCACAATCATCAACAATCATTCTCAATCTACTGCGGGATGAAAAAGGTCTCACTCCACAATTTTGTTTTGAGTAATTCTCCTTAATGTCACTCTGGCATGCATTCGAATTTCATTGGCCCATAGCCCACATGGTCGTCTTTTGAGTTTTTTCCAGCCCCTTGGTATCCAGTCTAGTATTTTATTTGCTCAGCTATGGTCATTTCTAGAAATATACGTCCAGCCCTTTACTTGAGGGTTTTTACTTTGATTATGATGCCATCATCTATTTTAACTGTCCCGATTCATGAGTTCTTTTTGCTGTTTTTCTTTGTTACGTCAACCATGCTTTTTTGAATTGTTCACAGCCCCTCTGTATGTTTTCTCATAAAGTTTTACAAAATGGAAAATATTTATCAAGCTTACCGAAGAAAAGTCAGCAGAGGCATAACTAGGGCAGAGCGGCTGCCCCGGGCGCTACTCAAGAGACGGCGCAAAAATCACTGCGTAAGATCTGATTAAAATCGGAGTTGAAACTTTTGCACCAGTTTCTGGTACAGAATTTACCTATAATTTCTTCCACCAGTTGCGGTAGCCTGGCGGAAGAAATTCTCATTTCTTCCTCAAAATGTTCAGGGGATGTAAGTTGCTCACAGTCAGGAATGATGGCGCGACTCTTCGTACGTTAAAGGATATCGTTCATACTTTTGAAGATTCTCTGGGGCAGTTCGATCATTACTGCCACTACTGCAAGCTTCATTCGGTCCAAATTTTGGAGATGACAATCCGATTTTTGACGTAAATGTGACAAGGATGGTAAGTCAGATAATATCCGTAAACTTGAACATTTTCATCGTCCTGGAGCGGGACTCGAACCCGCTTCTCCCAGAACACGCCCGGGTATGCTAACCACTACACCACCCAGAACGACCAAGTTTCCGATCAATTTGAATTTAACCATCACAGGATTCATTCGGTCCGTTTAATGCGATGCCGAAGGTCGAACTCCGGAGTAATTGTGGATCTCACCACTCTCCACATTCTAATATTCTACAGTGCTAAATGGCGTTCCGCGTCCAGTTCAGCGCTCAGAACATCTTTGATGTAAGTAAGGGTAGGAGAAATGCACGAAACTTATCTGCTGAGTGCTGTCCACGTTTCCCAATTTTTTCCGACCAGGTAATGAGGGTAAAATGCCGTTCCCGATTGGCATAAGAAATGACACCTAGTTTCCTAATACCCTGTTTGCAGCATCATGTCCCAATAAAATGTTTAAAAGTTAGGTTGTCAAACTACAATTAAATGGTTTAACGACCACAATGATCATCTGTAGAGGATTTTAGGAAGGGAGTGTCTGACCCCAGGTCTTAAACAACCCTTTAGAGATAGGAGATTTGGGCTAGAGTACCCGATAGGAAAGTGACACGAAAGCAAAGTAGAAAGCTGGAGGAAGACGTTCTTATTTATTACCGGGGGGGTGAAGTACCCGGGGTCCGACGGCTTAACGTGCCCATCCGACGCACGACGGATATTTAGTAGATCGAGCGTTCGAACCTGAGGTCCTTCCCGCGGCAGTCACGAACGTTGCCCACTAGGCCACCCGCGGCCCACGACCACCGTGAGCAACAGAAATGCCTAGTTACGCCACTGGTTCCAGGGAAGGGCCGTAAGACAAACACAACATCCATGCCTCACCGGGTTTCGAACCCGGACGAATGATCAGAATCCATCGCTTAGACCACTACTCCACCGGGGCGGCTAAAAATCTTTAATTAACACACAGCAACCAAAAAATTGTTATCCGGACACCGCTAGGATAACAATTTTTGGTCCGGCGAAAAACGAACCTGTTTTTTAAATCAATTGGGCGCCGAGGTCTAAGCGGTGGCTTCTGGTCGTTCTTCCGAGATGGGTTCGAATTCCGGTGAGGCAAGGATGTTGATTTTGTCTTACGGCGCTGGCTCTGTTCCTTCCCTGGAGCCAGTGGCTCTAAATTAGGGATTGGCGACTGCTTATAGTCCATTGAATTTCTCACGGTGATCGTTAAACCTTCAATAAAAAAAATTAAAATCTAAAGGGCGAGAGTGATAGTGAAAATCTTCCAAATACATGGAGACTGAATAGACAAAGTCATAGCTCTTGCCACGTTTTCTTTAATTAACACACAGCAACCGAAAAATTGTTACCCGGACACCGCTGGCATAACAATTTTTCGGTTGCTGTATGTTAAAGAAAACGTGGAAAGAGCGATGACTTTATAATGAAACAAGAAATGGCTATTTGTAATATTATATTTACTAAAAATCTATTGCACAACCGTTAGTGATTAATTATCAATTAACTACAAGAGAATATGATCAAAACATAGTATAAAATTCAGTGTGAAGCGATATTTCAGAAGAAATTCTTATTAGCCAGTGTTCTTTTAAGAAACTAACTGTATATGCGTGTGGGTATTAAATAATACGGAGTTGTCCGTAATCAACAGAAAAGGCCAATTTTACTATCCTAAAAACCCTTGCAACAAGCAAGATTATTGTATTTTTGGTGATAAAGCTCTTTTGTCTTAACGACTTCGATGGAAGGGGTGCCGCAATATTTTGTTGTTTGCCCCTGTCTCAGAAATGTCTAGTTACGCCGCTGAAAGTGTATAACTGCTTTGAGTCACTCCCTGCTAAGTATAGTCTCCCGTTTTCACGATCATAGTGTAATACCGTCTTTGAGTGTTTTTGGTACCTCGCTTTACTAGTTGAATGTGCCTTAATTGAGAACGTGGTCATTGAATAAAGGCGGAATTATATTCTTAAGGCTACGAAGTGAAAATTTGGAAAAGCATTTTCCTCGTACATGAATTTCGTTGCGAAAAAAAGTTCTTTTTTCTAGACATAGGCTTGCACCTCAAAAAAATTTAGACATACTGTTTTTCTTGGAAGCATGAAACGACTATTTGTAAGTGGCATTCTTACTGAAGGGAACTTATACACTGAAGTAGCAAATTTTTAAGTTCGTCTACCTAATAACGTGTTGGGTTGCTCTTGGCATTCAAAACGTCTCGATTCGACGTATAGGTTCAACGAGGTGTTCATATCATTCTACAGGTATATTCAGTGCTAGAAATGGAAAATTTGAAGGGCTGGTATGCTCATATTTATCCAAAAATCAGCAAGAAAATCTTCAAAAATGAAAAAAAAAAAAGAAAAAGAATCACTGGAAGAAAAACTCGTTTGAAAATATAATTGACAATTCCGTGGAATACTATTGCACCTTAAGTCAGAAACGATGACGGTCGATTTCAGTTCTTTGCTTCGTGGATCCAGCGGGCACTACTTATGCTACACCTAGGACTGGGGTTTGACTGTAGTGCTCATTATATATTCATACATAGCCGCAGCTGAAACTTCACTTTCTTTTTGGTTTTGGCTTAACGACCACCGTGAGCATCTCAATGGGCTATAAGCAGTCGCCCGTCCCTAATTTAGGGTCACTGGTTCCAGGGAAGGGAGAGAGCCAGTGCCGTAAGACAAACACAACATCCATGCCTCATCGGGATTCGAACCCGGACCCCGTTCGGACGAATGATCAGAGGCCATCGCTTAGACCACTGCGCCACCGGGGCGGCCAGGCCCATCTCTGACGAATGATCAGAAGCCATCACTTAGACCACTACGCCACCAGGGCGGCCTTTCACGTTTAGCCTTATTGTTATGCTGTTTCCAACACAAATGTGTTCGATCAAGATATTCCCTGCGAAGCGTTCCCTATGGTGTTAGGTTGTTTTATCATCACTGCTTAATTGCTATATGTCTTTCGCCAGACGTGCCAACTCTCCGGATGAATGTCAAATTTTCCTGATTTTCACCGAGAATTAGCCGCTGTTATGATGGTCAAAATTCCATCAACCACCATGATTTCGAACCGCTTGTGAAATCTTTTTCTTTCTCCACCGATGCAAGGCGGCATTACAGTAATCAGTTTCGTACTTTTCCTTTCCTATCTGCAAAAAGAAAACCGCCCCGGTGGCGCAAGGTCTAAGTGCTGGCTTCTGATAGGTCGTCCGAGATGAGTCGGAAAAAATTTGCTTTAAAAAAACTTCTTCCAATCCGATTGTCATACGACGCCTTCAGCAAAGAGCTCACCCACTGTGGCTTTAGATTGCTGGGAGGGTCAGTAATTGGTTAACAGATAAGAGCTTCCTTACATTTTAGTCTTTTAACCTCTTTCCTCAACAGAGCCGCGCGCATTCTATGTGATGGTAAACAGTTGAGTTGCGGCGAATTCACTTAACGACAAAAGGAAGTAGTTACAGTTGGCGTCGCCTTGTAATGAAAGGCTGTGTTAGTACGATGCTTTTTGTCGTCGTCTTTTTTTTATTGAAGGTTTAACGACCACCGTGAGCAACTCAATAAACTATAAGCAGTCGCCCATCCCTAATTTAGGGCCACTGGATCCAGGGAAGGAACAGAGCCAGTGCTGTGAGACAAACACAACATTAATGCCTCACGGGATTTGAACCCGGACCCTTCTCGGACGGATGATTATAAGCCAGCGCTTAGACCACTGCGCCACCGAGGCAGCTTTGTCGTCTTCTCCGTCGTGCACAATCTAAAGAAGAAACGAAAAACGGCTGCTATTTTCGTAAAAAACAACAACATTCGGGCCATTTTATGTTTTCATTATCTTGCGGAATCGACGTACCTAAAACGAATTTCAGCCGCCCCGGTGGCGCAGTGGTCTAAGGCGTTGGCCTCTGATCATTCGTCCATAAGGGGTCCGGGTTCGAATCCCGGTCAGGCATGGATGTTGTGTTTGTCTTTCGGCACTGGCTCTCTCCCTTCCCTGGAACCAGTGACCCTAAATTAGGGACGGGCGACTGCTTATAGCCCATTTGAGTTGCTCACGGTGGTCGTTAAACCTCCAATACAAAAAAAAAAAAAAAAAAAAAAAAAACGAATTTCAGTAGGGCGAGGGAGGCGGGTGCTGATTTTCGTGCTGTTTCTTTTTTCTCCACAACTTTTAGTGGACCAATAATACTACTTCTGGAAATATTGTTTTTACGTCTGGGAAATGTCGATAAAAAATAATACTCGTGTGATTTTATGAGTTGCAAAAATCTCCCAATTTTCAGATTTTGAAGGTTCGCATGTCTGCTTTCCTAATCATGATGTCCACGCTTCCGTGCATTGTGTTCACAGTTGATTGTTATTGAGTTATTCTGTGAGTACACCTCTATTTATTGTTTGTTGACCGCATCCCAGGACGTTAGATGTTAGTAGCTCTTAGAACTTCTGAGCTTCTTACGTTAGATTCGTTTGTCTTGGTGACATCGTGTTTATTTCCGGGGATTTTTTTTTCACAGCGTATGAATATTTATTACACTGACCATGAATATTCATAGAAAGCCAACGTATCTCAGAGTTTATGGTCAATGGAAGTCGCTGTACCTCGAGCTCGTAACGACACTCACTTTTATTGTTCCATTTCACTGGTTTTTGATATTCTTCTTCCACTCATGGCGGGTTGAGTTCCTCAAAGACTAATTTTCGCCATTTTTTCTGTCTGCTGTCTTTTTGTGTAGTTTTATTACAAACTTTAAGTGGGTGCTTTCTTTAATGTTGTCAATTCATTTCTTTCTTGGTCTTCATTTACTGGGCTGTCCTTCAATTCTACAAGTGAATAATATGTCTGGTAGTCTTTGTGTGTTCATTCTTGAAACATGTGCAAACCAGCTTAGTTGGGTTTTTTTAGTGCTGTAAGTACTGTTTCTTTAAAGTTAAGTTCTCTGACATTTTAATTTGTTTTTAGTTTTTTCTGTCCAGTTTGTTCTATTGATTTTCCTTAGGCATTTTTTTTTTTTTGATTGGAGTTTTTTTTTTTATTGGAGGTTTAACGACCACCGTGAGCAAGTCAATGGGCTATAGGCAGTCGCCCGTCCCTAATTTAGGGTCACTGGTTCCAGGGAAGGGAGAGAGCCAGTGCCGTAAGACAAACACAACATCCATGCCTCACCGGGATTCGAACAGGGACCCCTTTCGGACGAATGATCAGAAACCACAGCCTAGACCACTGCGCCACCATTTTGTTTCAAAAGCATTGAGTTTATCCATTTTTTTTTTTTTTAAAGTTTCAGCGTTCTGAGCCATAGAGTATTGTTGGAATTATCATTGTTTTATATATCTTTAGTTTGAGTTATTTTCTTAATCTTTTATTGTTCCATATTTTTCTAGTCTGCCCATTGTTATCCATCCATAATTGATTCTGTGTTTTATAGTTACAAAAATAGTCAAGATCTTCAGGGATTTAATAGCTATACATAATTTAATATTTCAGTTTGTGTGCAAATATTTTTAATTGCATATAAAGAACACTATGAGCTCGTCTGTTACCTCGTACAAACTTCTCCAACCGCCTTTGCCCTCGAACCTCGACCAGTCGTTTCTGCCTACAGGAAGACCATTGACTTCTTGTTTCGTTGTTTGTACACCACTCATTGTACACCTTCGAGACAGTTGTTCTTGCATAGCCGAGGTTTCTGAGAGGCCCACCCACAATCATGCCCTTTTAAGGCCACTTAAATTACGAGTCTTTCCCATTTTGCCGCTATCTAAGCTTCGTACATGTCTGAATCCAGAGGCGTAACTAGGGCGGGGCGACTGCCCATGGCGCAGCTCGAGACAGGTCGCGAAAGTCATTGCACGCAATCTGATTAAAATCAAAATTGAAACTTTTGCACCAATTTCTGGAACAGAATTTACTTATAATTTCTATCGCCTATTGTGGTAGCTTGGCCGTTAAAATTCGCATTTCTTCCACGAAATGTGCAAGAGATTTGTAAGACGATCACAACCAGAAATGACGGCGCGGTTGTTTTTTTACGTAACAAGATAAGTACGTCGTTCACATTTTCGAAGATTCTTTGGAGGCAATTCGATTATTACTGCCACTAAAGCAAGCAGCATTCGGTCAATTTGATGTGGTACCAAAATTCGGAACTCCGGAGCAGTTGGGAATCTCACTGCTCTCTTCACATTTTATGTTTTATAGCCCTAAATGGTGTTCAGCGTCCAGTTCAGCTTCACTACCCAGAACATATGTTAGTAAGGGTAAGAGAAATGCACGAAATCCTTCTGAGGAGTGCGCGCGTTTGCACAACCGCCTATTTCCTAATTTTTTCCTGCGCAATTAATGAGGATTAAATGCCGTTCCCGTTTTGGAAAAAAATAACACCTAATTCTCTAATACCCTATTTGTAGTATCATACCCAAATAAAAATATTTAAAAGCTAGATTGCTAAACTACAATTAAAACGGGGCCGCAGATGGCCTAGTGGTCAACGTTCGTGACTGCCACGGAGAACCCCCAGATTCGATCCCAGGCAGGTACGAACGCTCGAACCACTTAATATCCGCCGTGTGTCGGATGGGCACGTTAAGCAGTCGATCCCCGGGTAGTGGCCCCCCGGTGAAGGGCGTCTTCCTCCCCCTTTCTACTTCGCTTCCGTGTCACTTTCCTATCGGGCACTCTAGCCCAAATCTTCTAACTTCCTATTTCTAAGGGTTGTTTAAGACCTGGGGTCAGACACTCCCTTCCTAAAATCCTCTACGTATGATCTACAGTTAAAATAGCAATAACTTCGCAGAAGCCTTCCTCTGGTCCACCGAAAAAGTAGCCCGTTCTCAAAATCTATTGCACAACCGTTAGTGAGTATATTAGTTATCAACTACAAGAGAATATGATGCAAAAAGAAAGTTATAATTCAGTGTGAAGCGAAATGTCAAAAGCAACTCCCGATGGCTAGCGTTTATTTTATTTTATTATTTTTTTTTTTTTGAAAAAAAACTTGTAATTGCGTACTCGTGTGGGTGCCATTTGGGTTGGTGCCAACGAGCAGTGGAGACCGGCCCCCACCACAGCGGAATGGAAACACCCACAGGTGTTGTGGGTATTGCGTCACAGAGTTACTACAAATAGCTAGCACATGTGTGAAGAACAAGTGATAAATAAGGGCGTCTTCCTCCCCCTTTCTACCTCGCTTCCGTATCACTTTCTTATCGGACACTCTAGTTCAAATCTCCTAGCTACCTATTGCTAAGGGTTATTTAAGACCTACGGTGAGACGCTCCCTTCCTAAACTCCTCTACATATGATCTGAAGAACAAGGTTCAGGCGTGGTTTGTTTGGACGTAACGTGGCTTGCAAAGGAAACACGCAGACGCCGGATTCGAGAATCATCTTCCTGTATGAATTTAAACTGGGTCATTCTGCAGGAATTGCCACTCGAAACGTTAACAAAGTGTTTGGGGAGAGTACAGCCAACAAAGGAACTAATTCGGCGATGGATTGTGAAGTTTCGAAGCGGACATACGGACCTGCAAAACCAGGCACGTGGCTACCGACCTGTTGATGTTTCTGACGATGTTTTGTTACTCGTGGTTGAAGCAAACCCCTCGAAAAACTTGTCGTGAGATAGCGGCAGAGGTAGGTGTCCACTACACGATAGTTGCGCAGCGTCTGGCTACGCTTGGTAAGGTCAAAAAGCTGGACATGTGCCTGCCGCATGAGTTGACAACTGCCAACAAGACTAGGCGTTTGGATGTCTGCACGTCGCTGCTTGCCAGGAATAAACAGAAACCTTTACTGCATCGAATCGTCACCTGCGACGAGAAGTGGGTCCTTTATAATAATCCGAAACGATTTCTACAATGGTTAAGCAAGGCACATCCTGCTGGACGGCATCCTAAGCCACCCCTACACACCAAGAAGATGATGCTCCTTGTCTGGTGGTCCACAGCCGGGATAATTCATCGGAGTTTCTTGGCAAGAGGACAAACCATCACTGTATAATGTTATTGTGCTGAATTACACCAGATGCACCGGAAATTGCTGCAGAAACAACCGGCTGTGGTCAACAGACATGGTGTTCTTCTGCTCCAGGACAACGCTCGCTCTCATGTCGCACAACGAACGATGCTGACACTAAGTGCCTTGGGCTATGCAGCACCGCCTCATCCTGCCTATTACCCGGACTTGTCTCCGAGGGACTATCATCTGTTTCGTCGCCTAGATCACTTCCTGTCCGGGAAACAGTTAACGACAGACAACGAGGTTCAACGTGCAGTTGTTGACTTTTTGGGTCCCAGCCACAAGACTTTTTCGTTCCGGGATCATGGTCTTACCGGACAGATGGCAACTATGCGTCGATGCCAAGGGGGATTACTTTGCCCAGGTAAGTTGTCCTACTTTTCAGTTCTCACCGTCCACGTGTGCTGGTCCTTTGCCGGACATTTCATTTGCACCTACCCAATAAATAATGCAAGCATGGGCGCCGACAAGGGGGGGTCACAGGGGTCACTCGACCTCCCCTGTAGAATTATTTTCCCCATTATTTTATTTTATTTATTGCTTTTTTTTTACACTCATAGAACTGGACCACAGGGAAAGATGGAGTTTGGGGCGTTTAATTTAATATCCCAATTTTATTGGAAATTTGGAACTGGAAAACGATAACGTTAAAGCGGAAAACCTAGCAAACTGTAAGGTAGTACGCCCAAACAAGTTCCGCTCAGGGTGGTGTGTACTGAACTTAAAAGGCTTGGCGTGGCCCTGCTCGACACTGTTCATTATTTTGAAAACAGTTACCAATGTACATGATAATACATGACTATTACTAACATACACTTATAATGAATATGCTTCTACTAAGCTAAATTATAATGAATATAATGCTTTCACTAATATTATAATGAATATCACGCTTCTTCTAAGCTAATGCTTCTTCTAATGCTTGTTCAAATGGTTGTTGTTTGTTAATTATATCATGAATAAACTTTCCTGCTAGTAGTGTAGTAATAATAATGAACAAGCTTTTAACTGCTAGTAATGTTGTAGTAGTAATTAAGATGAATAAAGTCTTATGCTGGTTGTTAATAATAATCAACTAATGAAATAAACCTAACAGCCAGACAGAGATCTGACAAAACTATGAACTGAGAAAGACGTACTTACGAAAACAATCTTTTATTTAGTAAACTTCTGGCTCTCACATAAACGAAGATCTCTTTACACACGAAACAAAGCTCTCACGCACATAACAAAAAGCTCTCCTCCACATAAACAAACGCTCTCACTACGCACATCACAAAAAGCTCTCTCTACGCACAACAACAAAAAGCTCTCTTTCACATAAACAAACGCTCTCAATGTACAACAACACCTCTCCCTACGTATCGTTGAACGCGCCTATTTATACTGGCTACCACCACGTCATGACTTACACTCATTGCCAGATCTCATTCAGCGGGTGAAATAACATCTCGTTCAGTAAGAAGATAATTTACATAGGAAAACAAAATAACCAGAGATAGTAAAAATCAAAAGGAAAGTGAATCGAGAGTATACGTTACACAATTTCTGCAAGAGCAGCATCAATTAATAATAATGATAATAATAATAGTAGTAGTGGTAGTAGTGTTCTAGTGTAGTAAGTAAGTAGTAGTAATAGTATTAATCTTTCATTTTCCCGAGTTACTGTTTTTGACATAATAGCCAAACCTTAATTACGAGTAATGACAATTGACCCCCTTGAAAAATTTCCTGCAGGCGCCCATGAGACCTGTACGTAATCAAAACATTAGACCACTTTTACTATCCTAAAAAGCTCATACATGAAGCAGGAATATAATGTAAAGCTTTTTTGCCTGAACGACTTCGGTGGAGAGAGGACGCAATATTTTGTGGTTTGTCCCGGGCGCAGAAATGTTTAGTTACGCCTCTGTCTGAATCCAGATCAGATGTAGAGGATTTTAGGAACAGAGTGTCTAACCCCAGGTCTTAAACAAAACTCAGAAATGGGAAGCTAGGAAATTTAGGCTATAGTGCCCGATAGGAAAGTGGAATGGAGGCCAGGAGGAGGAAGACGCCCTTATTTATTACAGGGGGGAGGGGGTACCTGGATTCCGACGGCTTAACATGCCCATCTGACGCACGGAAGATATTTAGTGGTTCGAGCTTTCGTACCTTTCCCGGAATCGAACCTGAGGTTCCTTCGTGGTAGTCACGAACGTTGACCACTAGCGGCCCTGTGTCTGAATCCTAAACACACAGTATTTATCATTTTCTTGTAGGACTTCCGTCCACAGTGAGTAGAGTTTAGGTCCCAGCCACCTACAGCAAGAGATCGCCTTTTGGGCAGGACACAGAAGGAATGAGAGTAAGTCTAGCGACTTTTACGGAACAGTTTGTAGTGAGATTAGAGTACAGTAGATGGCGCCACCGTACAAGTACGATGTTGCAACACAGAGGGGTGAGAGAATTTCAGGGGGGGGGGGGCATAGGAAAGGATACCCATTTAACCAGTGGGTCCAGCCTGCTGGGGGCCGTCACTTAACATGCTCGTCCGATGCACGGCGGATATTCAGCGATTGTTAGTAAATCACACCATCTCTGAAAGATCAGCCCAGGTTCGAACTTGAGGACCTTGAATCGATAGTCTGACTCGCTAACCACTAAGCCATCCGCGGCTCTACTGTCTGGATCCTTTGCAATAAGCTGTTTATAAAGCCACCTGAAGGTCATAGTTGAGCACTTAAGTCAGGATGGCACGTGTCTGATTGCCATTGGGTATTTGCTGCTTCAGTGTATGTAAGACGATTTGCTTATTGCTCTTGAGACAAGTGGACAATTTGGTGGTGATGCCCCTATCAATAAAACTAATTTTCGTTGATCAGGAAAGGGTCGACGGCAGTAGTTCGGAACTGGGGTGGTCCCTGCTTTGAACTGCTTGGCAAAATTTTGCCGAAAATTTTCGAGCATTTATAGATTTTACTCAATGCTGATGCTGTTATCCCCCTTAAAAGAAAAAAAAAGTTTTCAGGTACTTAGTGTACTTAATATTTATTCAGTGTATGTAATACTGGGAATCATATAGATACGAACCTCCGTGATTTTAAACAAGTTACTATTTCTTCGCAATTTTAGTTTACGACGTCATTTGTTTAATTATTTTTAATATTTGTTGTCTTAAAGCTGTTTATGAATTTTAGTTTGTAATCTCTGACAAAAAGAATCTCTCTTTCTGTCATCTTTTTCAACTGGTGCCTTTCAACTACTCTGCTAGACATTCGCTCAGAGCACTTCCTCCATTTCACAAAACAGAACAATAATTTTAACCAAAATGTATCTTATACATATAACAAATTTTTTGTGAATTCGAATACGTTATCTAAGGTCCTTAAAATCTTAGATTGTTGAACTCTCCATGTGTTCTAACTTCTTAAATATGTTGGGGGCTCAAAATATTTAAGCAGGGCAGTGGATCGCCTAGTGGTCAACGTTCATGATGCCACGGAGAAATCTCAGGTTCGATCCCTGGCAGGTACGAACCCTCGAACCAATAAATGTGCATCGGATGAGCACGCTAAGCAGTCGGACCCCGGGTACTGGCCCCCCGGTAATAAATAAGGGCGTCCCCCTCCCCCTTTCTACCTCGCTTCCGTTTCACTTTCGTATTGGGCACTCTATCCCAAATCTCCTAGCTTCCTATTTCTAAGAGTTGTTGAAGACCTGGGGTCAGACATTCCCTTCCTAAAATCCTCTACATCTGACCTGATCTGAATATTTAAGCAGTTAGAACACATGGAGAGTGCAACTAAGGGGGCGGGGCTCAAAGAAAAGTTGGGTGGACCAAAGTCCACCCGACTGCCCTCTCCTGATTAGCTTCGCACCTAATCAGGAGAGGGCATCAGAGTTGGGGCCCGGGTTCGAGTCCTGAACAGGCATGACTGGTGTATTTTCACCGTAACTCTTGTTTTGACTCTTCTCTGGTATAAGTGGCCCTAAATTAAGAACGGGCGAATCCACGTATAGCCTTCTGTGCTTACGGATTTCAATCTGAAAATGTGAAAATTTCTGGATACGTACATACTCCTTACGTAGAGGCGTTCGACAGTATACCTAATCATCCAATAACATTATCCCGCCGTAGTCTTAGGAATAATGAGTGCGCAAAGACTTGAACTTTGAGTATTCCGTAATCATTTGGTAAAGTGAGAATTTAGAACCCTTGCTAATGTCACAAAATTGGCAAGGATTTATACACATTCGAGTCATATTATTGTGACCACCTCCTACTTTTGAGGTCAACAGCGCATAGCCAATGAAAGAAGGTACGTGTCGTGAGCTGGCTTTAGAGGGTGTATAAATTGTGCTGTATGTATTCTGAAAACAGATCACTTGTTGCTTTGGCCGCGGGTGGCCGAGTGGGCAACGTTCGTGACTGCCAGGTTCGATCCACTAAATACGTTCGTGACTCAGGTTCGATCCACTAAATACCCGCCGTGCGTCGGATGGGCACGTTAATCCGTCGGACCCCTGGTACTGGCCCCCCGGTAATAAATAAGGGCGTCTTCGTCTCCCTTTCTACTTCGCTTCCGTATCACTTTCCTATCGGGCGCTCTAGCCCATATCTCCTAGTTTCCTATTTCTAAGGGTTGTTTAAGACTTTGGGTCAGACACTCCCTTCCTAACATCCTCTTCGTATGATCATGATCACTTGTTGCTGTCATGGATAAAAGGAGTGATTTTTCAGATTTGCAGAAAAGGATGATTATCGGCTTTCGGGCCAAGGGTGGCAGTATTTCTGAAACAGCACAGTTTGTGAACTGCTCGGGTGCTGCTGTGGTTAAAGTGTATCGTGATTGGAGAAATGGTACCATTGCGAATAAGCGACGTGTAAACTGCGGAGCACCACGTGCTATTGTTGTGAGAAGTGAACGCCGGCTTCGAAGGTGCGCGAGGGCCGATCGACACGCTACAGTGGATATCACAATAGCACGCTGTTTGGCGGCAGTGAATTGAACAAGGCACGCAGAAGCGACAGGAAGGGTCTGGGAGACCTAGACGAACCACGAAGAGAGGGTGTAATTGCCTGCGATGCCAGATCACCTTTGGTGTTCATTACAAGCACTTTGACAGGCCAACGTTACGTTAATGAGGTCATACAACCAGTGGCCCTACCTTTTCTGAACGCTCACTCTGGTGCGATTTTCCAACAGGACGACGCTCTTCCTCATACTGCTGCTGTCTCGAGAGCTTGCCTTCAAGGCACTGATACTCTTCCATGGCCAGTCGCATCGCCAGACCTATCTCCGATTGAAAATGTGTGGAAAGCTATTTGACGCGCTATTCACACTCCACCCCTACCGCACAATCTGCAGGAACTGCGTGAGAAGATTCAAGCTGCATGGGATGGTTTAACGCAGAACACCATTAGGAACCTATAAAACTCCATGCCTAGACGTCTGGCATGCTTTGTGAGCAAACATGGCCTCCCGGCGCCATACTGAGAGACACTACTTATTGGCGTATAGCTCAATAAATATTGGCTGCCCCGATGGCGCAGTGGTCTAAGCGATGGCCTCTGATCATTCGTCCGAGACGGGTTCGAATCCCGGTGAGACATGGATGTTGTGTTTGTCTTACGGCACTGGCTCTCTCCCTTGCCTGGAACCAGTGACCCTAAATTAGGGACGTGCGACTTCTTATAGCCCATTGAGTTGCTCACGGTGGTTGTTCAACCAACAACAATAAATATTGCCCATATCAGTCGCAATGTTTAATCATTTATTGTTCCTGGTAACCTTTATTTCCCTACCAATCCGACACGTCCTCCCAGGTGCAACTTTTTTTTTTTTTTTTTTTTTGACGCTGAGTGTATATACTCATTGTCACAAAAATCCGCGCACCAAGAAGGAGACGTCGAATTGAAATTAGATTTTAGTGGTGAGATGGTACATACCAAAGACAGAAGTGATTACAATAGCACATCAGGGACGATTTCCCGCGGACATACGGTACACGTTCCTGTCAGCGTTAGTACCGCGTCGGACCACCTCGTTCTCGGATACATGCGGTGATACGGTCCGGCATGGAGTCAAAGAGACGCCGTATGTTATCCTGGAACAGATTGGCCCACACTTTATGCAACTGACGCTCTAAATCACGAACACTGGGACATGGAGAAAGCTGGCGTCCCATCCGGTCCCACACGTGCTCGATGGGCGAGAGATCAGGCGATCTGGCAGGCCACGGGAACGTAGAAGCATGACGTATAAGCAGTCCTGGTAAACCCGAGCCGTGTGCAGACGGGCATTATCTTGTTGAAAAATGGCTCCCCCGCTAGGAAAGGCAGCAAATGGGGCCACAGGATCTTTTGTAGGTAGCGCTGGGCTGTCAACATCCCTTGTATCATACGCGATGGCTCCCCAGACCATCACACCTGCAGTTCGGGACGTGTGCCGCTGTACAATGAGGTTGGGATTGTAGCACTCCCCTGCGGTCCTCCACACTCTGACACGGTGATCGTCCGTTTTTACCTTTACAAATCCGCTTAAAATTTCTTTCTATCTTTTTTAGAACATGGGTTACAGTTATTTTAATGTTACTTGCCAGCAACTTTTTAGAACAGAAAGTACTGTTATGCTAACTGGAAGTGAGCTTAAATGTTTAATTACATTGCAATTTTATTAAATATGAACGCTCAAATTTGATCTTGTATATAAACAAAAACAGAAATTAAAATTATAGTTATATTAAAATACTTAAAAATAATCTGGCAACTCATGTTTTGTTCAAGCATCTGGTAACAAAGTTATGACATAGCAGATAATACCGAAGGAGGTTTTCGTTTGTCTCAAAAATATGAAATTAGGCATATATGATGACGTCATACAATTTGATGATTGCTTTCAAGGTTGTTTGAAAGTACTTGCCAAGTTGAACATTGAAAATCCACCATTTTTCATATTTCAGGGTTACAGACATTTAGATGACATTTGAATCCACGACTGGAAACGGCATGCAACCCAACCCGTATTGCAAAAAAAGTCGAAAAAGTTTTGTGAGCCCTCAGGATGAAAAAAATAACTGTTTTGCATAGTAAAGATGGTGAAATTTATAAATCAGGGGTACTTTAACGTTTCATTTTGATTTTTAAAGTAGGATTTGTGTTTAAAAGTTATTTTTTGTTTTTTCTCGAAATGAATTTCTTTATATTTTGCCTTCATGTAACACATCATAACGCAAAAAAATACGCTTTGAATGCCTTGAAACTTTACAGGAATATATTGCAAGAGAACATAAAGGGAATAGACTATTCCCATGATTGTACATCCATAAGGTTTTTAATTTTTATGGTATGAATTATGAATTTCTATAAATTTTGAACGATTTTCTTTTCGACAGTACTTTAACTTTTATAGCTTGCTTTTTAAATAACTGCGCTATGATAATGGGAATAGTCTATTTCCTTAGGCCTAGAGGATGTTATTGTCATCATAATAAAATTTACAAAATGAAAATTATTGATTTGATTCTGAGTTATCGTGATTTGCGGGTGTTAATTTTTTGCTATTCTTACCTATTTTTCGAGCTAAAAATGAAAACAAAAAATCAGAACCTTTTTTTTTTTTTATGTTGTTCCATATTTCTAGCCATATGCCATTATAAAATGCAGAAAAGAAAAAAAAACTCAAATAATTAAAAACAAATCCTCTCGGAAGGTGTACGGATACTTAAAGCTCATGAAAGATAATATTTTGCTTGCATTGTGTTAAATACAGTGTGTCAAATAAAGATGGCAAAGAATTTGATTTTCCTTCGAACGATTGTTAAAACCCATCAAAGGTTGATCTTTTATTTGCATATTTTGAAATGTAAAATAAAAATGGCAAAGAATATGATTTTTCCTCAAAAAGGACAAACATATTTGTATCAAAATAAATTATGTGTTTCATTATATGTATATGTCGAACAGATCGTTTAGTGTCTTAGCTGTTGCAGAGAAGACATTGTGCTCACAGTCTTGAAAGACGCATGCTTTCCGCGAACTGATTTAAAATATTGTGACGACTCTAGAAACTTTTGATTTTCCTGACATATTTATGAAATCAGTTTAAATATTAAACTAATTCCTTTCTAGTCTTCAGCATCTAACTCGGAGGTAACAGCAATGAGATGCGATAAAACTCCTTTCCGATTCGTTGCTGGCGTCCGCACACTTTTCTTCTCGGTAGGCAAAACTTCTTGAAAGGAATACGGAAAACGGAAATTTAAGGTTCGATCTACGATCTTTGTATCTTTTGGAATGTAGTATTCGCTTGAATAACTTGACCGATGTCCACCACTTCCTAGACTATTGCCATCCTCGTACGGGAAAACTCCGCCTTTAAGAATTTCAATATGGCCGCTACCTAGTATGTCATCATCGTCATCATAGATTGTTCCCTGATAATCTCCATCTGAGGTGTCTTCGTATGACTCGCTGCGGTATCGACTGCTTCTCGGATATGGTTTTGTAGAAGGTTTGAAGCCATATGGACCCGGCACAGGCACAAATCCAGATTCGGAACTTTTGCTGTTTGGGTTATACTTTTGTGAGTACCTCGAAGATTGAGAGTCGTCGTCAGGAAAAATAAAACGATTCCTTCTGGTCGCTGTGTTAGAATTTCGGCGATCTGACGTTAATGTGGGCGTCTTTACGCTCTCTGCCGCCTGAAGAACTTTTCTTGAGCTCTTCGGAGACTCTTTCAAATTAAATTGTTCAAACATAGGACTGCATGGACATCTCGAACAATATTTAAGAGTTTCGTGGAAAACTTTTTGATTTCCGGAGAGCTTGTGTAACAGGATCCTGCAAGGGAAGTTTTCTGTGCTTGTCGAGGAAGTCGCCTGGGAGTTGGGACAGGACGACCTGCAAAAAAATCTTGCATTTTTCCTGTTTTGACCTGGATTTCCTTGACACTTACGGATTGCGGTGGATCATTAACGTCCCTGGTTTCCTCTCTTCGCTCATCGATATTTACATCAATTTCCGTAGAACAGATAGCTCCTGTTAGGGAAAAAGAGAGAAAAGTACAAAGTGATTCTGATTTAGAGATTTAACATTTTATACGCGAAATCATATAAAACAAAAAGCAAGGAAGATCACACAGGATGCTTGGATGTAATGACCACATGTTTTAAATAAAAGTTTCTAACCTCCTGCTTTTGGCCACTCCAGTGGTCAGAAGCGTGGGCTTCCGATTAACACTTTAACCGGCTGGAACGAATATATTCACTGTCTAAGAAGTGGGCCCAACCAAGGCCGTCTAGAAAGGACAACGTCATAACATTGGAGCGATGAGTTCCCTCTCTTAATGACGTCACAGGGAAACCAAGGCTTGCGATTGGTTTGCAACGCTGTCGTGTGTGACGTCAAACACACGACACCGACGTATCTGGAAAAACTAGACAAATGATTGCAGATCCAAAAGTCTTTACGTCAATTGTTTACTTATGAATAAATAAAGAGTAGCTTACTGTTTAATTTTTATTTGGTTACTTCTCTGCATAATCAAAAATGTTACTGAGGCACTTATCTCAACGTGTTGCCAATTTGTTTGTCTGTTTGTTTGTTTGGAGGTTTAACGACCACCGTGAGCAATTCAGTGGGATGTAAGAAGTCGCCTGCTCCTAATTTAGGGTCACTGGTTCCAGGGAAGGAGAGTGTAAATGTTATGGTTGTTAAAATATCCTAATGCTCGGGCTCATCGAGAAATCTACAACCCGGGGAATTACCAATAAATGCAGGACGATTTCAAATTTTTATTGAGAGAAAAGTATAAAATGAAACAAACTACTAAAAAGAGCAACTCACAATGATTTTTATTGTTGTATTTTATTATTATTACTTTTTTCCACGTTCTAAATGAATTCAACATGTGCGTCTTTTCTAGTGCGACAAACATCAAAACAGTACTCGATCTGGTCCCAAAAGGTTCGATCAAATGAATTACGGTGATTGCTTTCGCTGGGCGAACCTTCAAACAGTCAATGTTGAAAGCGCTGCCCCGGTGGTGCAGTGGTCTAAGCGATGGCCTCTGATCATTCGTCCGAAAGGAGTCCGGGTTCGAATCCCGGTGAGGCATGGATGTTGTGTTTGTCTTACGGCACTGACTCTCTCCCTTCCCTGGAACCAGTGGCTCTAAATTACGGACGGGCGACTGCCCCATTAAGTTGCTCACGGTAGTCGTTAAACCTCCAATAAAAAAAAATCGATGTTGTAAGCAATGGTGGAGCATAAACTTTGTCTTTAACGGAGCCTCACAATATCGCTGCACAGTTATCGCTGATTGACAAGAGTGGAATTCCAGAACGCTTTTTTTGCTCATTCGCCATTTTTCTTTTGTGCTGCAAGCTAGCGCCACCTACTGGATCTGTGTAAATAAAATAGCGCTGCTAAAAATTAACTGTTTGAATTGCTCTATCACACAATATCGGCATCTTGGGTCAGCTCCTAACTATCTCTTCATAATTATTTTTTGTTATCGGGAAGATCATTTTTAATCACCATGTAGAGTTAGTCTAAAGTTCCGTACGTGTATGCTTGATTCAGTAGGAAATTGTTGTCATGCGAGAGCATTTCCTCATATGTGCGACTTTATTCCTTTGCTTGGATGTTTCCGTGTCGCTCTCTCCGCCTTCCTTTATGTAAACTCAAAATGTCGATCCTTGCTTCCGTACTTAGCACATTACACTATTCTGTGGAATGACGCCCCTCCCCTGTACAAGATGTTGGGTCGTCCAGTTCACGATGCCAGCGAACGACCAATTTTTAGCTTCTTTTGAAAAAAAGTACATGTACATTTTATTGCTATTTCCGTCTGTGGGGGCCACATCTCTGCACCTATTGGACCGATTTGAAAAATTATTTTGGCACTGGAAAGCCTGACCTATCCTATTAGAACAACGATCCCTGTTGTTTTTTTTTTTCGATGCAGAACTTCACTGCTGTGCGATATAAATGCAGCTGCTGTCGAATTCAACATATACACTATCTACCAACAAGTAGTTGGACACCTGTGATAGCAAAGGAAAACGAAGTTTATTCACCTTCAATAGTGGGTTTCAATAGTGGCAATTACAGCTGCGATCCTCCGGGGCATACTCTCAACCAGGCGTTGTACGATGGCTAGCGGTATTTTCTTCCACTCGGCTTGGAGAAGACAGGTCAGTTCCTTCACCGATTTCGGATGGTGGGGGCACCACTTAAGTCGACGCTCCAACTCGTCCCAGAGGTGCTCGATAGGGTTAATGTCCAGGCTCTGCGCAGGCCAGTCCATTCGATTAACCCATTGTCACCATACCAAGCCAGGGTGGATCTCGCAACATGACAGGTGGCATTGTCATCCTGAAAGTAACATGGGTCCACCCCGTAAAACTGCCACAACGTAGGAAGCGCATGGTCATCCAAAATGGTGCAGTAGGTATCGGCGTTGAGTCTACCAGGAATTGCGACCAAGGGTCCCGTGCAATACCAGGAGAAACACTCCCATAGCATAATTCCACCGCCGCCGAACTTTACAGTTGGCACAATACATTCCGGCAGGAGGCGTTCTCCAGGCAGACTCCAAACCCAGACCCTGCCATCCGAACGGTAGAGGGTGAACCTTGATTCGTCGCTCCAGAGAACCTGTTTCCACTGTTCAACAGTCCACTGTCGACGTTCTTTGCACCACTTTAGTCGAGCAGCGCTATTGGACTTGGTGATCAAAGGCTTGTGGGCGGCAGCACGTCCATGATAACCGAGCAGATGGGCTTCCTTACGGATGGTACTCATCGAAAGAACACTCCCAGATGCCTGTTGAAACTTTTTGAGGATGTGGCCCATCGATTTGGTGCGGTTCTTCCGAATTTCTCTGGCCAGCACCCGTCGGTCTCTAACTCCCAGTTTTGTGGGTTTGCCGGGTAGGGGCACATTCCGACAGTCACCTCTCATCTTCCACTTACCAATCACGTAGGCCACTGTCGATTTGGGGTACTTCAACTCGCTGGATATGTCACGTATCGATCGGCCATTTCTGTGATATCCGACGATTAGACCTTTCTCGAAATCAGAGAGCTCCGAACTGCGTGGCATCTTGCATGCGACTGGTTGCGTTGTTGTTTCCCACACGATATTTAACGGCGGCGGCGGTGATGTGTATCAGGACCGCAGATATCGTCGATTGCAGGGGTGTCCAATTACTTGTTGGTAGATAGTGTATATTTTGTTCCACACCGTTGCTTCTAAATATCTTATTGAAACAGTTCTTTGGCTCCAATCGTTTCGCGTGCAATTTCTTCAAATAATGGGCAGTTTTCCCCCTGGAAGGCGTAAACGTATATTGTATTTCATACCCCCTTCCTATATATTTGTTTATGAAAGTTTGATTTTAAAAATTCTTTTTGCATCGGATGGCATTCAAGGTAAAGAATACTTTATATTTAGTCTCCAGTTTTTCGTAAGGCACAATTTTCCTATAAAGGGGCGTAAGAGAGCGTATTTCAGTCCTATTTGGGGGAGGGGGAGGGTATTTGAGGACCACGATGAGTAACCCCGAGGGCTATAAGCAGGCATGTCCTTAATTTAGCCACTCGTTTCAGGGAAGGAAGAGAGCCATAACCTTAAGGCAAATGCACTACCATGCCTCATTTGAGACCTGCTAGGACGACTTGTCAAGAACCTATGTATAATCTATGCGTCTGCCCACTCAGCCACCGTGGCATTGCATCTTTCCAGTTTGCCTCAGATTATTTGCAGCCTTTTCTGAACTACTAAATGCCAATTTAAAAAAAATGCTTTTTGGTCAAATATCACTCACTACGTAAAACATTTTACGCATATTAGGTCTTCAAGATAATACGTATCATCATCATCATCATTGTCAACCATTATCAATCCACTGCTGGACGAAGGTCTCCCCAAGTTTCCTCCACAACGGTCTGTCTTGTGCCATACACGCTAGGAAACGTAAATGTACTCGTATGTAATACTGTTCCTAATATTTTCGCTTCAAAAATTTCAGTTTCAAAAATTCTTTCACGACGGTTATTATTCACAGTGAAAAATATTTTGCATATTATTAACAACCCTTTGAAAAGTATAGTTTTTCTTGTAGAGAGAGTAAGAGCGCATTTCTGTTTACAACATATTTACAAATACAGGGTTTTCCGCTTAGACGTATAATAAAAGTAAAATTCGTAACATACAAAGTACTAGTTCAAATGACAGAAAGTGGGCGCCATTGTAAACAACAGCTGTGAAATTTATAAACCAGGCGAATTTGGTCGTGCAGCTCACGCGCAGAATTAGATAGCTTCTCCACAGCAGAAGGTGTTTTTTTTGCTACCGCTTGCCGAATTAAAGCCCATGAAGTTTGTATCAAAGAATATCTAACGCTTAAAGAAGGTCAACTCACATAGAGATAACGTAAACAGGCGGCAACAGCGCCACCACATCTTAAGAGGTAATATGCTCTGCGGGAAAGTTAACATTCAGGAGCAAAACACGTTAGGGGGACTACGGCAGTGAAGCTTTTCTTTGATCCACGATGGTTTCCTTCGATCTGATGACTATTTGCTTAGAGCAGTTTTTTGTTGTTGTTGCTATTTTCTGATATCCCACCCATCCCTTATTTTGGTGAGAAAAATATGCAATAACATTAGTATTACTATTTAAATTAAATTTCAGCAAATATTACAGTTAGGCCTAAGGATCCGTACAAAATGCAGACATTCCCTAGTATTTGGCATCACTGAAAAACTGAAGAACAAACAAAAGCCTTAACTAACCCGATTGGCGTTACAAAACTAACATATCCGATTTGCGAAGTGATTATGCTACCGAGAAGGTAACAATCACGTGCTGAGAGTAGCTCGGCTGACTGTTCTTTACCCAAAGAATTGAAGTCAACAGAAATACGCATGCGCAGTCTGCTCTGTCTGCTCCGGCATCAGCCTGTATGTTGGCTTCTGTGCACTGCATTTTTTCTCTGAAGATATGGCGGCGCTAGTTACGTCTCGCTAAGCCTTAACTTACGTGTCCATTGTTAAGTGTCCATTGTGAAATGGTAAAAGCAACTCAGAGAAACGGGATGTTTGTTATTGATGACTGATAAATATGCTGAGCGTACGGTGTCTGAGGAAAACGTTGAACGGATTTGAAAGTCATTTCAGGGAAGCCCAAGGAAATCCATCCGAGAGACTAGTGTGCAGCTAGACATCCTACCAACAACAGTGCATCGGGGACTCCATAAAAGGTTGCGTTTACATGCGTACAAAATTCAACTGCATCAACAAGTCAGGCCGCATGAAAGGACGGCACGGAAAAAATTTGCAGAGACAATGTTGACCAAAATTGATGCCGACGATACATTCCTAGACTGGGTATACTTTTCCGACTAGTCAACATTCCACGTATCTGGAAAAGTAAACAGACATAACTATTGCATCTGGGGGTCCGAAAATCCATACGTTGTTCACGAACACGAAAGGGATTCTCCAAAATGCAATTTTTGGTATGGGATCATGAAGGACAAAATTATCGGTCCCTTTATTTTTGCGGAGGCTACGGTATCTGGACTAACATAGCTGAACATGCTACAGGAATACGCTGTGTCTCAGTTGCCTGAAGAAAGAATTTTCCAATAAGATGGGGCTCGCACGCACTTTGCCAATGATGTCCGCACTCCGCACATTCTTGGATGACCACTTCATTACAGGATATATTGGGAGAGGATCAACGTTCATTTCCCTCTTCCCCGATCACCGGACCTAAGTCTACCTGACTTTTTCCTGTGGGGGTTTGTTAAGGAACAGGTATACGCTACACCTCCGGTGCGTAATGTGGAAGACTTATACAACAGAACATGTGCTGCAATCAACAACGTGACGATAAAAATGCTTCTCAACACGTGAGCTGAGGTAGAATACCGGCTTTTGAAACTCATGTTGAAGTTTATTAGGCATGGCAAAAAAAAAAAAAAAAATCAATTTGTGTATCTGGAACAATACGTGCTGCTAATAAATTCTGGTAAGTTCGGAATTTATTATACTTCGTTTTATTATACTTCTAAGCTGAAAACCCTGTACATCTACATGTCTAAAAATCCGATAAACATTTCGTTTGGTAAGATACCAGTAACTACGAAAAACATTTAATTCATATTGCCGGGCTTAAATAATACCTAGTTTTTTTCCAAGAGACGTATACGCATATTTCATTTTCACCTCTCTGTTTCTAAAAGTCCGATTTTAAACATTCTTTTAGCAAAATGCAACGTTCATCTCGGGGAAGGTTTTGTACGCATTTTTGAAGTCAAGGAACATCTGAAAAGAATTCGTTTCACATCTGATGAAGTTATAACTGCTACGAGAAAATGGTTCAGACAACGGTTTGTAGAGTTCTACAGAGACGGGTTTAAACAAACCTGTTTGAATCTGGTGACGTTGTATCGGACGAGAGGAAGACTGCGTGGAAAAATACGCATGAAAACAAATTACACATTCTGTGACATATTTTGTTCTGTGTTTCATTTCGATACCTTATTTAAAAATAAAGATGTAAAAATGGAGAAATTAATTTCCAAACACCGTACGTATCGAGGCTCTAGTGTCCTTTGATAACTGCAACCAAATGATTCAAGCAAACAGTGCTACTACCATCGATACATCGATACTGAAATGTTGTTATGACCTTCGTTATCCTATCCACGAATCCAAAGATCTTTCAGACGTTAAAATAAATAAATAAATAAATAGAAAACATGATTTGTTTGCACTTTGGGAATTGACCCTGCGTTGCAGCAAAAGGAAAGAAAAAGCGAAAGCTAACCTGTCGTTACGAAACATGAAGGAGCCCATATAAGCAATATTTCGATCTTTAGTTGTATATCTTTCTTCTACCATAGAAGTTCGAAGATGCTGAAGAAATATGATAAATTCGAATCTCCTAAATAAATATTATAAGTTCGAAGCTGCTGAAGAAAGAAATATAAGTTCGAAACTGCTAAAGAAACAAAAGTTCTAAGCTGCTAAGGAAATATGATAAGTTGGAGGCTTCTAAAGAAATATGATAAGTTCGAAGCTGCTCAGGAAATATGATAAGTTAGAAGCTGCTGAAGAAATATATAACTTTGAATTCCTTTGAAAAGTATCTAAATGTGGAAGAAAGCTCGACGGTTGCTCTTACTGAGGTACTTTCTGTATTTTCGCTAGTGATGATGTATTAGCATTGGACTGATTGATGAGGTGCAGAAATTGCAACATGTCCGTGCAAACAATTTTGGAAGTGGAAAACTAAGACCTCTTAATTTGTCAAACAAAACAATGCAAGGCATTTATGAAATCTTTCAAAATGTTGCCATTTCTATGAAAACGTTTGCAGCATTACCGTGCCTGCTGTTGCAAATTTGAAAATTTCCAGAAAATCAAGTTAATCAACTATTATTTACTATCGTCTGTGTCAAAAACAATGGCTGTGACACAGCTGATTGTAAGTTTTTAGTTTTGGTCATTGAAGCTACACTGATGGCCACCCAAAATGCAACACCATGAAGGAAGCATCCGATTGGCCTGAAATTCGCAGCATGCGTCGCTCGCGAGAGGACATGCAAACGATTAGCATTGCAAGGAATATGCAAATCATGTTCGCCCGGCACGCCACCGAGAAGCACTATAAGAAGGGTGCACAGAAGGCGGGGTGTAAGTATAGTGGAAGTGTGTTGTGCTGCCGGACCTGTGCGTGGGAAGCTTCCTGATCCCTCGTCGCAGAATACGGCAGTCATTCCAGCACGTTTCGGAGTTCGACAGAGGACAAATTGTGGCTTATCGCGACATCGATTTATCGTACCGAGACTTCCGCGCCCGTGTGGGACGACATCCAGTCACAGTGAGGCGAGTATGAATTCGGTGGATGCAGGAGTAACGGACGGACCAACGTGAGCGATTGCAGCAGCCGCGGCACACCACCGAACGAGAAGACCGGCATGTTGTGCGGCGGGCATTGACGGCTCGCACCGCCACATCACGAACGTTAGCGCAGGAATTAGAGTGCGTTGCGCAATAATCTGTGTCAGCACGTACCGTTCGATGTCGTCTGCAGGAGCGGGGACGTGTCGCACGACGCCCGTTGCTCCGATTACCATTGACGTTATACCACCGGCGAGTGCGGCGGCAGTGGGCCTTTGAACGCCGCACCTGAACTACGGAATGGCACGACATTGTCTTCTCCGACGAATCCCGCTTCTACCTACAACACCACGATGGTCGGATCCGCGTGTGGCGGCACCGCGGCGAGAGACTGTATGACGCCTGCATTATGCATCGCCATACCGGTCCGTCGCCTGGCGTTATGGTTTAGGGCGCAATTGGAAATGACACCCGCACCCCTCTGGTACGCATCGCTGGTACACTCAACAGCCACAGCTACATCTCCGACGTTTTGGAGCCTGTAGTCCTCTTTACCTGCAGGACCTGCCAGCGGCCATGTTTCAACAGGACAATGTGCGCCCGCACGTGACACGTATCGTGCAACAATTCTTCACGGCCCACCAGGTGTCACTGCTGCCGTGGCCCGCCTGTTCTCCCGATATGTCGCCCATCGAACAGGTCTGGTCGCTGATCGGCAACCGAGTGGCCCGGCAAGCACCACCCGCAGCTACGCCTGATGAACTGTGGCAACGTGTAGAAGCAGCCTGGACCGACATACTCCAAGCCCACATCCAAAGCCTCTTTCGTTCGATACCGCAGCGTGTAGCGGCAGTTATTGCCAGCCATGGGGACCACACGAACTATTGATGTCTGTGTGTTCCGCAAGTCGCACGGACCTGTAAGCTCAATCGTTTCATCTTTGTATCTGTTGTTATGTGTCCAGTAAATCTGTCTTTGCAATCTCGCGTCCTTCTTGGTGTTGCATTTTGGGTGGCCAGCAGTGCATGATCTTTTAATCGTATACAACGCCGTAGAACTACAAATACGAATACAATTTACGTTTCATGTCACAAGTAAAAGTTTGGAATTTGGTGTTTCTACCTCTAAATTGTAGAGTAAACGTAGATTCGACATTATAACAGTACTAGAATCGATGACTAAACTGCGTAATATCAACGTAGAATTGACGTCTACACTACGTAGCAACGATGTATATGTTTCTCTCGAAAGGTCGAATCTTCGTCTACTGTTGACTTGATATCGACTTAACAGGTTTAAAACCACGAAAAGACGTAACAAAAGTGGACGTGGATATCGATATTCGGCGTTTCATATCGACCAAAAATCGATCAAAAATTCGGCGTCGAATCGATGTAATGTGCTACCGGGGAAATCGGCGTAATAATAGCTGTCTCTCGTCCCTATAATTTAGGGCCAGCGGCTCTAGTGAAGGGAGAGAGATCCAGTGCGGAAACAAACACGCCATCCATGCTTCACCTCGGACTCATGGTTTGAAACCAGC
Organism: Macrothele yani; assembly: GCA_039090855.1. NCBI lineage: Eukaryota > Metazoa > Arthropoda > Arachnida > Araneae > Macrothelidae > Macrothele > Macrothele yani. The sequence continues at coordinate 195,556,901 of CM076990.1, forward strand.
GCTTCGTAGTATTCGGCTAGCGGGACTGCAGGGTTTGATTGTGAGTTCACCGCAGGGATGCCACTGGGGTATGTCGTTGATTTTGTTTTGTCGATGTTCGTCCGAGCAAGCCGGGGTTCGAGTCCTGGATGAGGTATGCGTGGTAAGTTTGTCTAAGAACACTGGACTCTCTCTCTCTCTCTCTCTCTCTCCCTGAAACCAGGGGCTCTAAATTAGAGACTGGCGACTGCTTATTTTCCTTGGATTTACTCGCGGTGGTCGTTAAATTTCCGAAAACAACAGCAACAACAAAAGATGACTGGTAGGGGCGCAATATTTTGTGGTTTGCCCCGGTCGCAAAAATGTCTAGTTACGCATCTGACTCCGATATTTCATCTGCAGAAACAACCTTATACTTTCAATCGCCATTCTAACGGTAGCTTTAAGACAGCATCTACATGACGCATGCGCGAAGTACTGAGTGAAATGCGTTTAGTGTTAGTACATGAATTCGTCATCTCGTCGAAGAACTGAATATGTGTTACAAGGCTAAGAGCGGAACCGGCGTCAACAGAAAGAGGACTTGCACCTGTAACATCTAACGAATGGATGCCCAAGTAGAACAGCGTCAAGGTCGATAGACGAAAGCTAGACTGGTATATAGAACTGCAATTGAGTAGCGGAAAAAATGTTAGCATAGAAATTAAGAAACCTCTAACAAGGTTAAATTTTTTTGCTATTATGAGAAGAATTCGATAGCATCTTTACATTCTAAATTTTTACGAGGGATTTTGGAACATGGTGGAACGTTCTAAATTTTAGTTTTTTTATTTCTTTATTTTTGTGTTTAAAAAAAAATCGTACAACACACGAGACATCGGTGACATCCTTTTTGTTTCTCATAGTGCTAGCCTTACAGTTTATCTACTAATCTTTCAGTACTTTGCTTGACTAACTTCAAACAAATGATTAGCGTTTATGTCTTTTGATCGTGCGTTAAAACACTGAGAAACAGCATCTATTTTCTTCTGTTTCGTATTCCTGAAACATTGAGTTTTATTCCTCAGGAAAGAAAGAAAAGTGAGAATCGTGCTGGGCACCTCATAGGGACATTTCTTCACCGACCGACGTAAAGAATTATTTTATTCTCCTGAAGTTTCGAAGTTTCACAGTAAATTAAACACAGTAACAAGACCACATTTCAAAGCAATCCTACGATGCGTGAAAGACAGAAGAAAACGGTTTGAACTGTGGTAAAATGAAAACTATTAAGCTGGTCGAGCGAGCGGTGTTTACTTTGATTTCAGGGTCAGGATCCTTGCTTGAGCCAAAGAGATTTTTTTGAGATTTCGAAATCAAGATTCGCAAAACCGATCACTTCCTTGTTGAAGACAGAAACCAAGAAAAGGAAAATTGTAAGCGAAATTTGACCTGCGTAAGGAAATTCTGAAATTCAGTTCTTTAGAATTCATTCATTCTTGGTGAGCAATAATGTAAGCAGCACTGAACATTCATTTGTGAGGGGGAACAAAAACCAAACAACAAGATGACAAGATAAACAGCGTCAACGGTTCGATTGCTATGATCAGGTCTTTTGACTTTTTTTCTCAAGTTTATGAATAAGCTAAGTCAGCAATAGCTTAGTGTCCTCAAAAATGCGTTTCAAAATTTGCTGGAATGACTTATTGCTTTCTGAGAAAACATGGAATTGTTTTGAGGCTGAGGAAATGACTTTCATTTCTAAAGATTAAAAGAATGAAAATTAGCTAATAAAATAAAAAGTTGTTGTAGTTATTTCAAATTGTATCGTAATTATGGGCCATAGCTTGTCCCAAAACAACTGAGATTTTTTTTTATAAAAAATGTTCAATACTGCTTCCGACCTCGGCACGAGTCTCCGAAAAAACGGTAGTTGCTGTAGTAACCATAGCAACCGGCCCCACACCTGTTTTTCACGCATGCGTCATCGGTAGTGCGCAGTTTCATAAGTGTTGTTTGGTAAGAAGCCCCTATAACAAATGTTTGCACGCTGTGATTTTTCGAAATAATTGATGTGAAATAGTAACAAAGCTGCGCCATTAAATTTTGTTGTCGACTTAAGAAGTCTGTACCGTCTTATGCAAGAGGCTTATAAAGTTGAATGTCTAGGAAAATCACCAATTTACAGAAGGCATGCAGAATTTATGGATGGCCGTGAGTCGGCGGCTTTAATCGCGCATGTACCTTTTAGTACTTTCCTTTTAAAGACTAGGCAGTCTCATATACACGATCGTGTCACATTATTGTGACCACCAGCTAATATCCAGAGTAGCCGCCGTGTGCAGCGCGGACAGCAGCTAGACGGGCTGAGAGTGACTCAATAAGGTGCTGGAAGGTGTTCACAATATGTGGAGCCATCCTGACTGCAGTGCATCTGACAGCTGCTGGAGGCTGCGTGGTGGAGGATCCATAGAGCGAACAACACGTCCCACAGATGCTCGATTGGGTTTAAGTCTGGAGAATTAGGGGCCAGGGAAGTAATCATTAATACAGACACTTGAAATCATTAATACAGACACTTGACGTGGACTAGGAACATCAAACAGAGGTCATCGCTCTTTCCACGTTTATAAGCGAGTCACGGAAAAGTCTTTCCACGTTTATAAGTGAGTCACGGAAAAGTCCACGATGAAGACTTATAAGTGAATCACTTTGAAGTCCTCATCGTGCTCTTCCAACCACTCTCGGACCTTTATAGCTATGTGATACGTTGCATTGTCGTTCTGGGAAGATCCCATCCGTCCCAGGGAAGACAATCAGCATGTATGGGTGTACGTGGCCTGCAAGGATGGATCCATAAAGAATTCGGTCCATAGTGCCATCCACAGGTATAAGTGGATCCAGGGAATGCCACGAAACATACCCCAAACGATAACGCTGCCCCTACCAGCTTGTGTTCTTACAGCAATGGTTAAAGAGTGTTTGTTCTCCGATGTTTCTCGCCTTATACGCCGACGTTCATCCTTTCAATGAAGCAGAAAACGTGACTTATCGGAGAAGACAATCCTTTGCCAATCACGGAGGTCCAATTCCGATACTGCCGTGCAAATGTAAGCCTTTTTTGCCGATGCACCTTCGTTAGCATAGGTGCATCATACGCAGCAAAGTTCGCTGAACTGTTGTTTTAGACACACTTTCGGTACCCCCTGGTTCATTCGGCCAGCGAGTTTCTCCACTGTAGCGTGTCGATCGGCCCTCACGCACCTTTGCAGCCTACGTTCACCTCTCACATCAATGGTACGCGGTGTTCCGCAGTTTCTACGTCGTTTATTCGCAATGGTGCCATTTCTCCAATCACGATACACTTTAACCACGGCAGCGCGCGAACAGTTCACAAACTGCGCTGTTTCAGAAATATTACCACCCTTGGCACAAAAGCTGATAACCATCCCTTTTTGCAACTCTGATAAGTCGCTCCTTTTTACTCCATAACAGCAACGAGTGATATGTTTTCAGATCAGATCATATGTAGAGGATTTTAGGAAGGAAGTGTCTGACTCCAGGTCTTAAACAACCCTTAGAAATAGGAAGCTAGGAGATTTGGGCTAGAATGCCCGATAGGAAAGTGACACGGAAGCGAGGTAGAAAGAGGGAGGAAGACACCCTTATTTATTACCAGGGGGCCAGTACCCGGGGTCCGACGGCTTAACGTGCCCATCCGACGCACGGCGGGTATTTAGTGGTTCGAGCGTTCGTACCTGCCCAGGATTGAACCTGAGGTTATCTCCATGGCAGTCAAGAACGCTGACCACTAGGCCACCCGTGGCCCGAAATGTTTTCAGATCAAATGATCAAGTGATCATATGTAGAGGATTTTAGGAAATGAGTGTCTGACCCCAGGTCTTAAACAACCCTTAGAAATAGGAAGCTAGGAGATTTGGGCTAGAGTGCTGGATAGGAAAGTGACACGGAAGCGAGGTAGAAAGGGAGAGGAAGATGCCCTTATTTATTACCGGGGGCCAGTACACGGGGTCCGACGGCTTAACGTGGCCATCTGACGCACGGCGGATATTTAGTGGATCGAGCGTTCGTACTTGCTTGGGATCGAACCTGAGGTCTTCTCCATGGCAATCACGAACGTTGCCCACTAGGTAACCCGCAGCCCCATGTTTTCAGAATGCCTACAGCACACCTTATATACCCTCCAAGCCAGCTCACGACACGTGCCTTCTTTCATTTGCTACGCGCTGTAAACGTCAAAAGTAGGGAGTGGTCACAATAATGTGACTCGACTGTGTAGTATTCCATGCAGTTAACCAAGGTTCAAAGTAACATACACTATGAGGTGTGAACCTCTCATATCAATGAAGGGAAATTTTCCGAAACAGTGAATGGAGGCATAGAAAACGAAAACAATATGCTGATATGCCTAACCTCCATGACCTTTCCGAACATGTCTTTGGGGTGAAAAGATACTTAATCATCTTTGGTCTGTCGCAGAAATTTCTCTGAGCGTTTAACCTTGGAAGGAATTTTCCCAAGCCCTACCCCTAAAGCTTCTTCCTATTGTTACGTTCACTATCCAATACATATTCGTTCTACGCTGGTTTGCTTTTCGTTCTGCATTTCTGTGGAGTGTTGTGTTGTCGGAGTGCACATAACGTTTACTTTTTACTTGGTATTAAATACCAAGTAAATTTTATAACCAGAGATTCTTGGGTATTTACATAGGTTTTTTTTCTTTTACATTTTTAACAAAATTATGTCAAAAACCTGAAGGGCGATTTTTGAACGATCTTAGTACTTTCCTGTAACGGCGGTGTGTGAGAAAGTACAAAACACGTATTATTTAAGTGGAACTCGAAGTGGCGTAATTTTGAACTCGAAGGGGCGTGATTTTGAACTCGAAGGGGCGCAAGTCGCGCTCTCCCAGATAAAAAAAGCTTGCTACGATCCTGAGTAAGGGTAGCACCATGTCAGATGTGTGCGGTCATTTTTGCAGCTGGGTATCGGAGCACATTTCAGGAGACTGGGGGCACGGGGGATGGACAGTATTTTGGGTGTCCCAGTATTAGGGGCTCATCTTGGATTTCACTATGGGTGGATGAATGAATGAAAAATACCCAGGAGAAAACATTCCCAAAATATGATGAGGAAGCCATAAAAATATCACCTCCGTATTGAAGTGTATATTCCATGATTCACGGACAACTCAGTGGTTGCAAGAAAGTGTAACAAATTAGTAAAATCATGCAATGCATTGATTATGATACGCTTTCCAACATACCAGAAATAATTACTCAAGTTATGAGGGCGACTGCTTATAGCCCATTGAGTTGCTCACGGTGGTCGTTAAACCTCCAATCAAAAAAAAAAAAAAAAAAAAAAAAAGTTATGAGGATAATGGCTGTGGAATAAATCTCGTCGCTCCTGTGTCCTGACCTTTGACCCCATTTCGATTATATTAAACAAAATTAGTTCTGTATATCTCCGGAACAACATACCAAAGTTTTGTCGCAATAGAAGCATTTTTACGTAAGTTATGGCGCGTAAGGGCAATGGAATTGATCCCGCTCCTATGTCCTCACCTTTGACTCCATTTCGCCCATTTTCAATTGGGTTCGTTCCCAGGTGGTCTCCTACCACATACTAAAATTTCATCGAAATCGAACCATTTTTACGCGAGTTATCTTGCGGACGGAGACGGACGGACAAAGCTGGAGCATATACGCTTCTTCAACCTACGGTTGGGAAAGCGTGAAAATGAATAGTTGAAAAATGAATACCAATTCATTTCTGCTTTAATCACCCCCCTGCCGGGTTCAGCTTGTTGAAATTATATCGAAGTAATGGGCAAAATAATATGATCCACGAATTCTTAATATATGAAAATTTCCTCCAATTACAGATGTGTTCAAAAAACAACAACAAAAATAACATCAACATCCGTAATGCTTTCGAAAGATTTGAGGATGGACTAAGGGCGACCATATTTTTTGCAGATTCTTAAAAAAGCGCGGAAAGAAATAGAAAATCTTTTTCATAAGGCAATTTCTTATAGTTTTTGCTGTGCTATCAGGGAAAAAAAAAAAAAAAAAAAAGGACTAGAACTCTGTCAATTTTTCAAGCATTCTGCATTATTCTGGGGCCCTTGAAAATGCGGGACCCGAGGCTGCAGTCCCCTAGCCCCCGTCTTAAATGGGCTCTGATGGGTATGCATTTCGGAATTTTTACTGTTATTTTACACCTCTTTAAGTTCTTATGTTAAAACAGTGTTCGTGACAGTTTGATTTTTTTTTAATTTTTTTTTTGCGGATTTTTGCTGCTACATGATCACTGAAATTCTCAGGCCGAAACAGTGTTTGTGACACCATATCTTACTACAAATTTTTTCAGTTAAGTTTTCGAAACTATAACGGAGAAACAGTGTTTTTTGGCAATTGTTCGATCACAGAAATATACTTGGTCATTATTCAGGATTTAAATCAAAGTTAGCTCACGTATATTTTGAATAATTCTGAGGAACACATCACAATGTAAAATCTTTTTGAGGTGCATTACTCAATATTTACAAATATTACACCAGTTGAAAAAAGTCACGACACAAAAGGCGGCATTCTTTTTTCTTTTTTTTTTTTTTTTTTTTTTACGCAAAAGCTCATTATCAAAGGGCAAAACTGTGTTGTCAAAATATTGGGCGTGTGCATAAGGTCTACCCGTTTTTGTAGGCTACCAAGAAAGGAGGAGAACACAGCAAATAGCGTACCTAGGATTTCACATAATTGCCATCATTCTGTATGAGCTCTTGCCATCTGTCTATGAGTATAGGTGAATCCCACGCCGGAAAAACTCCAGTGCATTAGAGTAAAAAGTCATGTAATGCCGTTTCCATCATCAAAGGTTTGAGAGCGAAGGCGTTCTGTAATGACCGAAAGAGGTGGTAGTCCGTAGGTGCCAGGTCAGGGGAATACGCTGAGTGAGGTAACACTTTCTAACCAGTCCAGTAAATAAGTCCAGTAATATTTGCCGGGTGATTAAAGAAGCATATGGTCTGGCGTTATCATGATGAACGATCACGCCTTTGCGATTGACGAGTGCTGGCCGCTTCGATGTCAGTTGTTTTCCGCACCTTGGCCCACAATCCATCGACGCTTTATATTACGGTACAGTACCCATTTCTCATCACCCGTTACAATTAGTTCCCAAAACGGTTCATTTCTGTGACGAAAAAGCAAAGAAACACAGGCACGAATTCTTTCCTCTCGTTGCTTTGCAGAAAGCTGGTGCGGAACTCAGTTATCGAACTTGGTGATGAACCCAAGCACACGCATCCGTCTTTCGACTGTTGTTCTGTGTACCGACAACGTTTCCTCTAATTCCTGAAGGGTTGGATGTGGGTCATTTGTTATGAGTTGGTCCACATCCTCGTCAGAAACCACGGATGGACGTCCAGGACGTGGTTGATCTTTGGCAGCTTCTGTCTCCGTTCCAGAATTTCCGAAACCAACAGCGACATATGCTATCATGAACTGCATCCTCCCCATAGACTTGACAGATGTTGCGGCAAGCCGCTGCTGCAGTACTGACTTTATCGAACTCGTACAGTAAACAATGTCTAATGTGCTCCTTGTCGCATGCCGTCCGTGATTTTCGTTACGAAGGACTTACTCGGATAAACCTAATGCCTCTATATGCTCTACTGCTCCACGCTTTATTTTCCGTAAATTTGGTATCGCAGCGTCATCTGTGACGTAACAACTCCGATCGCAATTTGCGTCTACTACAAAAACGAGTAGAACTTTTGCACACACCTAATACGATGGCTGAACGCAGAAATAAATATATGTTACAATGTACTGCGAAAGTACTTTTTTTTTATTCCAGCGCATCAAATAACTTTTCTGAATTTAATAAGAAATGCAACAATATTTCATTAACTCTCACACTGTCGAGTAGAAAAACAGACAGAAAAATAACTTTCTTGAACAGCAGGGGAGCCTGGAATGCAGCACAGCTTCTGTTTTCCGGACGTATGTTCGCACGTACTAGCCTCTCGCTACCTGTGGCAAGCTAAGCAAAGGCCTTCTGATGTGTCTCCACAGAAGACGAGCAGAAGTTCGTCGTGAGTGCGCATGCTCAGGGAGAAGCAACGTCTCATCTGCTTACTGCTTACGTGCTTCCCTAAATTAGTAATAGCAGCAGACAGTGGCAGGCCGCCCCGGTCTACCACTGTTAGGCGCAGTGGTCTAAACGATGGCTTCTGACCATTCATCCGAGATGGGTCCGGGTTCGAATCCTGGTGAGGCATGGATGTCGTGTTTGTCTTACGGCACTGGCTCTCTCCCTTCCCTGGAACCAGTGTCCCTAATTAGGGACGGGCGACTGTTAAATCCCCAATCAACAACAGCAGTGGCAGCTCGTCGTTTGACAGTCAAGTGGAACACACGTAACGAGAACTGATATATTAATAACTTTATATGCTTCATAATGATATTAAAGGTACCTCAAGAAACAAGATACAAAACAAATCCCATGTTGAACGCTGATTACAATCAATCATGTTTCCGCACAGCAAGTTCATGCACCACAAAACAAAAAATGTCATAAACATGGGAAACAAAGTATAGCATTTTTATGTCACAGCCACATACTCATTCATTCCGATCATATTTTTCGAGACTGAATTTGCTGATCAGCTTAGGGTTCCTTTCTTTAAATTTTGGCTGTAATTTAAGATCTGGCGTAGGTCTACCCCAGTCTTAATTTCCAATTTGTGTTCCAAAGAATGCGAGAAGAGCGGATGCTTTAGCAAATAATAAACAGTGTTCATGATTAAGGAGACAAACATTTAGCTTCTCACATTTCATAATTTAGATAATGATATTAAGCTATCATTACACTGTCCCACTGATGAAACAGAAAAAAAGACGAGAATGGGCAACGTGGAAGTGTGTTCCGAAGCTTTTGCACCAAGCGCCGACTAGCATGCAGCAGAGTGCTTAACTGCGCACGCTTAAATACCCATGAGCTGGAGCAGTAGGAGATTGTGCTCACGGAAAGCAGAATTCAAGGTTATACATGAGCTAACCTTGAATGTTTAACAGCAAGGAAACGCATGAAATTTTTGCTGCCGTAACGGTACTTTTCAAAACACATGATACATATTGATTCAATAAGTTTTCAATGTAATCTTTACACTAACAGAACTTGTTTATTCATACTTTTTTTCATTAATCTAGTTAAATTTCCTGGAAAATAATGGGTACAACACATGCTCATATGCTCCTATAGACGAGCTGCTACTGCCAGCAGATGAGACAAGTGGAAATGAGAAAGAAAACAGACGGATTCACTCTATCTGAAGAGGCAAGGTGTGTTTAAAGAAGGAAAATTGTATTAAGAACTACTGTAAGTTTGAAAGTAGAAACACTGTAATGCTTAATAAATGTGTACAGAAGTTCAGACCAATATTTAAGAAACTGTGATACTGATTTCTCAAATAAACTGAGTATGCAGTCAGCATACCCACAATGCATGCCAGTGCACCATGCAATTCGCGTCACACTTTTCTCGCTAAATGTCAGTGTGCTCTGCAAAAAAGTTGCTGCATCATCTGCTGTCGCCATGACAAGGTAGTTCATGTCCTCGGTTGTTGAAGCATGAAAGAGAAAACAATCATTCATGTGCAGCAGCAAGTACGGTGTCGGATATGGTGAATGATTTCGCCATGGAAAGGAATTATGGGAGCCATCTATGAGGTCAGAACTTTCACCTCATCCGATTATATGGAGCAGATTTAAACGCTGTGTCGACATGTGCTGTGAAAGCAGTAGCTGTCCCCACCCAAGCATCACCTAAGATTACTGAAACCCTTGGGCAGTTATTTATTTTTCAAGGGATTACCTTGCATTATCGTGTCCTGATTTCTCTTTCTATTTAATCGAAATACATGACTCAGGCATTTTAGTAATAGAATCCTGATTCGAATTTCGTTTAAGTCTTCTTTAAAAGTCAAAATAACTTTCTTCTTTTTAATCTTTTCCGAATGCAAATGAACTTACTCGGATTTTAATAAGAATCTCGTCTTCTACAGGGTGGCCAAAAAGTTACTTTGCCAATTGAACGGGCTCCAGGGATGGCTACAGGTGGTGGATGGAATGGAAATTCAGAATATAGTGGTTACCGACTTTCGGAATGTTTGAATGGCAACACGTCATTCATTTGACGATATCTCGATCACTTTTCTGTTTAGTGATACCATTTCAACGCCATTTACCCTTTTTTCGTGGCGCTTGTTACAGTGATGTTAAAAAATTAGGGTGTTGCCATTCAAAAATTCCGAAAGTCGGTAACCGCAACCGTAACCGTGGCAGCTTGCACGACTTTTCGTTTGCGCATCGCAAGCGCATGCTGCGTAACATCTATATTCTGAATTTTCATTAAAGCAATCCCTGGAGCCCGTTCAATTGGCAAAGTAACTTTTTGGCCACCCTGTAGTTAATGTTTCTGATGGAGCTTTGCTGTTACCAGAACAAGGAGTTCAGGTTTGAATCCCTGATGTGTCATAGCATTTTATTTATCCTTGTTCACGCTCTTTCATGGAATCGATATCTCCATGAAAGAGCGTGAACGAGGATATAGGTGGGGAATGCTCTCCGCCTTGGATGCACACGGGCGTTGTTCAAATGCAAAACGCAGCCCCGAACTCTCAGTGGTCTAAGCGATGATTTCTTATCATTCGTCGGAGATGGGTCCGGGTTCGAATCCCGTTGAGCCATGGATACTGTGTTGGTCTTACGACGCTGGCTCTCTTTCTTCCCTGGAACCAGTGGCCCTAAATAGGGGACGGGCGATTGCTTATAGCCCATTGAGTTGTTCACGGTGGTATAGTTAAACCTCCAATGAAAAGAAAAAAAAAGTGCGAAGCAAACAAAAACATGAATGCAAAAACGAAGTTGGTCTACATTTGTCCGTTAATGCATGCAAACTGGGGGATCTGAATCATAACCGATGTTTGGAATATTTTTTATAACAGAAAATACACTAAATATCTCTAACAACAGAGATACACTAAATATCTTAACAACAGGAACTCCTGAATAAAGAAAAGCTGAGAAATTCTTAGACAGTCTTTGTCATACTTACAGCTGTCGGATGAAAAAAGAATCTTTCCGATCGTGTAAATAAAGCGGAGATATCGTTTCTAATACAAAGGTTTATTCAAGCCACTCTCTGCACCGAAGAAAGGTTTTTCATTGGTAAAAGACGGAAAATTCATGCAAACTTTAAGTATTGAATCAGTTCTCCATTGCAAAAAGGATTTTTTCGTTCAAAATTTCAAACGCCGAGATCTCGTTCTAAATCAGAAAACTATGCACTTGGTAAATACGGAAAATGCATCGAAAATTTCGGAATGTTTACAGCTATCCGATTAAGACAGAAGTTTTGCCAGCCGTACAGAAGTGTGCATTAACGCCATCTCGCAAAAATGCGTATTTAAATAACTAAGCAAAAAAAAAAAATTGGGCAATTTATAAACTGAAAATGCAAGAAAAGTTTTGGTCATACTGTAGTTCCGCCTATTCAGTTTTTTCTTCAGTGGATCTAATTTTCTAGAAATGGGGCTGTAGTTTTAAACGCAGAAATTCAAACATGGCACCAAACAGAATACTGTCTTGCCTCCCCGGTGGCGCAGTGGTCTAAGCGACGGCTTCTGATCATGTGTTCGAAAGGGGTCCGTGTTCGACCCCGGTGAGGCATGGATGTTGTGTTTGTCTTACGGCACTGGCTCTCTCCCTTACCTGGAACCAGTGTCCCTAAATTAGGGACGGGTGACTGCTTATAGCCCACTGAGTTGCTCACGGTGGTCGTTAAACCTCATATCAAACAAAACAAAAAATGTCTTTCGTAAAACATGCAAAATTCATAGTTTGCGTGCTCTCATCTACAAAACGCAGATTGATAAAAAGTAGCGTTCTAGTGCGCGAACAGACAGACGCATAACGTTTGAGCTTAAACAATTCTTTTTTTCGTTTTATTTAATAACCTTTCCAAAAATAGTATTTGGATACTTGTGAAATATTATTATAAACGACTACAAACGGGTAACAATTCAAAACTCGGATCCTTCCTACCAGGAGAAGAAATATTAATTGCAAATATCAATAAAGTAACGGATTTTGTACATGAATCAGTTATATACTTATTGGTTTTTAAAAGGCAGACGGTGAAGTCATCACTCAAGATATTTTCCAAAAGTTAACGGCAAGAGTTTTTCTCATTGGATTACCCGATTGTGAGGCTTTGGCAACTTTTTTCTTTCCTTTTATTTGACCTGTCGCTTTATTATGGGCATTTGAAAATATTCAAACGGAAATGCGCTTATGTTGCATTTCACCGACAATAAGCACACTTGTTTCTTTATTCCAAACATTGCTGCTCTTCTGTACGTGCATAGCCAGAGTAGAAGTGTTGAAGATCAACAGCGCAGTCGGGGATTTTCTTATTATAGGGGAACAAATCGCCTACAAAATTAAGAGCGGGGTACCAGCCTCCAGGCGAGACGCTACAGGTGGGCTAAGGGTGGACTTCCCACCTGTAGCCACCAGTACGAGAACATTACGCTGGTACAAAGTTGCATAAAAAAGGTTTCCTGCAGAAAACATAATTTGCCAATTGCTGTAGCACTGCTGCTTTGATCACATGTACAACGAATACACTCTCCCTAGCCATGTGATGAGGAAAATGCGTCAGACTTTTTCTGCTGCCGAGACTCAGATTCGTAGGTGTTTGTTTGCCTTGATTTTTGATCTCCTGGGGAACTGAAGTGGCTTGCAAAAAAATGGAGAAACATCTTCCTCCTTTCATAGCCACTTTGCGCGAACGAAGAAAAGAAAAATCTAAAGCCGCATTCTCACTTAGAACAAAGCTCAGTGCGAAATAACATAGAGGCAAAAAATTGTTGCTATCGCATTAAAAAAAAAAATCTGTCATCACTTATACCAATGCTTTGAACGAGAATGCTAACGTACGCTTAAAATTGTTCTGCTATATACAAATACATTGCCCACAGTATTTCTGCCGTGCATGATGATGTATAAAATAAAAGGCAAAATGTATGAATATCAAAGACACCCTGATGATCTTTAACACTTCGTTGTTACCGCCTACGGGCCGAGTGGTCAGAGGCATAGTTTTCTGACCAGTCGTCCAAGATAAGTCAGGGATGAAGTCCCGAATGAGCCATGAGTGGAGTGCTTGTCGGATGGCTATGGCTCTGCCTCTTCCCTGGAACCCGTGGCCTTAAATACGCTACGCTACGTTGAAGAGGTTTTAAGAAGGGAGTGTCTGACCCCAAGTTTAAAACTGCCCTTAGAAATAGCAAGCTAGGGGATCTGAGTAAATGAGCTCAATAGGAAAGATGAAAAGAAAAATAAGTTAAAGGAGAGGAGGTCTTATCTTTCTAGAGAACCGTGACACCAGTCCGGGGAGGAAAGGGAGAGAGGGAACGGGAGAGGGGGAGGGCGAGCACCACGGCATCCATCTCAGCGAACCACAAACACCACCCAGCAGCCGACGCCCCCGGGAAGAACGGAAACTTACAGAAACCACATCCGGATCCGGAGCAGCAATCGGTACTCACCATCTCAGCACCATCCTGAAAAAGGAGGGGGTGGTGGTCTGTCTAACACCCACCTATGTTCACACACTTACTCTCCATCCGATCCAGTCAGTCCCCCGTCTGATCCCAGGCCTGCAACCTACGAAACAGTGCTGCCTTTCCTAAAATCCCTGTCGGGGGGAGGACAACGATCGCCGCCTTAGTTTTGGGATACTTAAGGAATTCGCTGAGATCGTAGTCAACCGCACTCCTAACAAGGCCATTAGGTTGGGCTTCCGCTTTCTTTAAGAACCTCTTAGCGAGTCTGGTGAACACCTCATGCACCTTTTTAACCCCATGTCTGTTCCTCAAGTTCCGAAGTGGGGTTTAAGGTGGAGCTTCAGTGAACATACGAAGTGCTTGGCTCTGCACCCTCTCGATTATCTCATGCTGATTCCTAATAACACCTATCCCGATGGAGAAGGCGTAGGTGAGCACTGGTCTGACGACAGCCTTGTACAGCAGTACTTTGTGCCTTGTTGTAAGGAAGCTTCTCGGGGTTGCCCTAAATAAGGGACGGACGACTGCTTACAACTCTCAGAGTTGTTCATGACGGTCTCAAAAACAACAACAACAGCAAAAAAAATAAAACGCTTATTTCTTGTTCTAGATAAAATGGACATAAACTGCAGAAACGCCACATGGGTACTGCGTAACAAAAATAAAATTACTGGCTCCTGTCGTTAAAAAAAGCTGTTAGAAAGACACACGAACATTCAAGATTTACCTTTAATTTTTAGAATTTCATATAATCAATTAAGAGAGTCGCGTGTGTGTGTGAAATACAGAAAGGTCAGCGCACTTCCTCTTTCATAGCAGCTGCAGCTGCAGAGTATCTATCACAACGTGCGCTCCCCCCCCCCTTCCCAAGATTTACTTCAGCATTCTTAAGCACAGTAATTTTCCCGGTTATCTCCCACTTTTTGTTGTTGGAGGGTTAGCGACCACCATGAGCAACTCAATGGGCTATAAACAGTCGCACATCCCTAATTTAGGGTCACTGGTTCCAGGGAAGGGAGAGAGCCAGTGCCGTAAGACAAACACAACATCCATGCCTCATCGGGATTCGAACCCGGGCCCCTTTCGGACAAATGATCAAAAGCCATCGCTTAGATCACTGCGCCACCGGGGCGGCTCTCCCACTTCCGTACCTGCCATTTCCGTACAAACGAAATTTTGTCCCATTACCGTACAGTGGTATCAGATATGAGGGATGCTGAAGGAGAAAATAAATGCTAATTCCCTTTCCAAATTCTTTTTACGTCGAAGAGATCACCATTCATGGTTTTCGCCAACCAATACGTGAATGCATAGTCGCTATGGGGAATGCTAAGGCAGAAAGAAAATCCCTTAACACGTAAAAAAATCGTAAAAATAAGTAAAAAATAAAAAAATAAAAACACCCAGGAATTAATGAATCGAAATGGCAAAAGATACTACAAAAGATACCCCTAACGGGTAGAATCTTAATTAAATAATTAATAACTCCTGCTGATGATCCAGAGCAGTTAGAAAATCAACAAAATTTAATGATATCCCTAAAGAACACATAATGTCTCGTCACTGTCTACAAGAACGTGCGCGTGACAGTACTAGCTCCACATGACAAAGAAAGATAAGATCTTTGACTTAATTATCTATAACTTTGATTAAATCCTCTGTCTTCGCGCATCCATATCTCACTACTTACGGATCATCACATCTGTGTACGGAAGTGGCACAATATGATCCCCCTGCTTACGGAAAGGGGACAAAAATTCTTTTGTACGGAAACAGCACGTACGGAAGTGTGACGACACTAATTTCCCCAGGATTTCGAACACGAGAAAGGATGTTTTTCGCGGTGTGTGTGTATGTGTGTGTGTGGTGGTGTGAGTATGTGTGGGAGGAGGGATCAGGAAGTCACGGAGAGTGTCTGGAAATGGGGGGGGGTACCTAGAACCCTGAAGTTTTAACTTTTTAAGTAATATTTGGAACAGAAGTACATAATGCAAGGTTATGAATCAGCCAATCAGGATTAATACGGTGCGCGGACCGATACATGAACACGAAAATACATTTTATCGGAAGAAACGAATTGGGTATTTTATATTGAAATGGTTAAGGTTAGTAATTATAAGCCTTTAGTGATCGTTACTGGATATTTTTTTTTTTTTTTTTTTGATTGGAGGTTTAACGACCACCGTGAGCAACTCAGTGGGCTATAAGCAGTCGCCCGTCCCTAATTTAGGGTCACTGGTTCCAGGGAAGGGAGAGAGCCAGTGCCGTAAGACAAACACAACATCCATGCCTGACCGGGATTCGAACCCGGACCCCTTACGGACGAATGATCAGAGGCCAACGCCTTAGACCACTGCGCCACCGGGGCGGCATTACTGGATATGATTGCGTACAAATAGATGATTCAGTGTTCTACGCCGTAAGAATGCAATATAGCTACAAGTGGTAATTTGCATTTATATACCACAAAACCTCAGCAGTGCAGGCCAGGAAAAAATGGTAGGTGTCAGGAACGTATATAGAAATTTTTTTGGGAGGGCCAACCGGAAATGAAAGTGTTTGAAATCCATCAGGACAAAATAAAAGTTAATGGAACACAGAAGAAAAATCAAATGATTATTTTCCATTATAAGTTGAAAGCTGCACGCAATTATGCATTTTTATTAAATGCATTTGATGCATTTTTATTAAATCAAAGCATTTTTCTAATGTAAGTCGGATTTTAACAAAGAAATGAACCACTTTCGGGGGCAAGGCCCCCTTGACCCTCTGAATACGCCCCTGGTGGGTGTGGAAATACAACGTGCATTTATGTGATGTGTACAAATGCACTATATAACTACTGAAACCGATATGATATGTTATAAATATAACATATCGTATCCGATATTTTTTTTTTTATTGGAGGTTTAACGACCACCGTGAGCAACTCAATGGGCTATAAGCAGTCGCCCGTCCCTAATTTAGGGTCACTGGTTCCAGGGAAGGGATAGAGCCAGTGCCGTAAGACAAACACAACATCCATGCCTGACCGGGATTCGAACCCGGACCCCTTACGGACGAATGATCAGAGGGCAGCGCCTTAGACCACTGCGCCACCGGGGCAGCCGTATCCGATATGATATGTTATATATGATATGACACCGATATGATATGTTGTAAATATAATTACATGATTACAATGCAAATACAAAAATATTATTTTATGCCATAAGAAGAAATTTCCATGTTTTTAGGCTTAAGTCTTTCTTTCTACCTATCATTTTGGTGAACTCATCAAGCACAGCATCGAGGTCTATTCTTTTGGGATATATACGAGTATATATCGCTTGTATATTAAAGTTTCCACACAGTGAATGAGATAGATATGCTTACTATAAGTAAGAACTGAAAGCAATAGAAACTTGTGATTGTTTTGCCCAAAACTAAAATAAATCACTTGAAGAAATCCCCTCTTGCACATCGCAGATCTGCGGCTGCTGTGAATGAATGTTGGCGCCTGTCGTGTATGTAATCCTATGCGCAAAGGCAAATACATAAGGGGGGTTGGGGGGCGCAAAAATTGGAAGTTTTTGAAATCCATCAGGAGAAAATAAAAGTTAATGAAAAGTAGAAGAAAAATTTGTAAATTGTTGCATTTTTATTAAATTAAAGCATTTTTTCTAATGTAAGTCGCATTTAAAAAAAAAAATAAAGCACTTTCGGGGGCCCCTTCACCCTCTAAATACGCCCCTGCCAAGATGACTGACTGATTTCCCACATCCTGCCTGGGGATCCCCATGTGGCCTCGCACTTTTCCTGAGCAGCGCAGAGAGAGGGCGATTGGAGAGCGATCGTATTACTTACAACCCATTGCACAGCAACGTATTATAATTCATTGCAAAGTGTTCGTATTACAGAACGGAACCAAAGGGTAGAAGAGCTTTAATTTGTAGAACATCCAATGTTTTAAAAGTGAAACCTGACATCTGTTTAGGGGAAGCTAAATGTATCTTAAAGGTAAATATGAATCTTTGGGCTAATTATTTGTTTGTTTTTGTGCGTGATCGGATTTTTTCATAAAACTATAACTGGCAGCTGCAGTACGCCACTGAGCTGCAGCCTACGTAGTTACAACGAAAGTGTGCTTTCGTTGTAACTATATGTAATATTTCGAAATATACTTCGTAGACGCTTCGAAGTGTCTGAAACTATTAAACACATGAACATATCCCCTCTTCGGCAAATACGAGTTTATATGAACTAAATGTGTGTTTTCTTCTTAGGGTATATTTAATACGAGTCAGATTATACAGTTTTAAACAGAAATTAAAGTTTTCCATTAAAACAAACGTATTCTTACCTGTGAGTGATAGTGAGGACGTCAACACGATTAAATTGGCCATTATCGTGGTCAGGCGACAATATGCCATTCCATTCATTTTGAAACAGCAGGAATATTATCGATCTCTAGGTTATTGTATGTCCTATCATTTCGTGAAACCGATCACCGTCTTTGAAATGGTTGCATGAAACCAGCAGATAAATTGCCACATTTCTGTCATCGAAATCGCACACCTGTAAAAAAAGTAAAATCATAATTTTTGTATTTATTCTAAAATCTGTCATCAAAGATAAAGCTCATAATGTGTAACTTAAATAATCAGTTTCTCAATAGAAGAACATGCTACGTCGTCGCCGAAACAGGTGTGTGTGCGGGGGGAGGGGGCTCCCGTGTGATTTTTGTATAGGTTTTTATGTTGTGCCAACACAACTAACTGTTTTACGTAAAGAAAAAATGTCATATCCTAAAAAAAAGGAACTGCCACTGCCGCCGCCGCCGCTGTTTTAGAAATTTCATGACACACGTGCTTTCCTAGCTCGCAGCACAAAAAGTATTAAACACAAAAATATAAAATTTACATCATTAGTAGAGAATTGTTTGGAGAACACGCTGAAATAAACCGTTTTTAGTTTACAAGAAATAAATTAAATTTTTAAATTTTACAAAATTCTCCATTTCGCGATGGGGTCCATTTTAACAACGGATATATGGCAAACTATAAATCATAACGCATTGCAAATTTTACAGCAGAAATTCACAGCTATAATCCTTCTTTTAAAAACAGAACTTTAGGAAAAAATCATTTTCTGATTTTTAAGCATTTTTTAAAGTTGAAAAGGAAAGGAACGAACGGCTTCCTCTGTCTTCAGCGGTAACCATACAAGAAAGTTCTGGTCCCGTGACCTGCTGCCACGGTGACGCAGCTATTTTTAGCGCTCTCTTCGTACTGGGTGAAAGAACAGTCTAAACCAAACTGGTAATGACCCAATGCTTAATGACGTAGTGACGCTTTTAAAGTTCGGCGTTTTCCGCCGACATACGTGAATACCTATGTAAATATAGGCTTTCGCCACGCGCTTTCTTAGCTCGCAGCGCAAAAAAGGTATTGAACAATTGGGAGAACATTCTTTCGCCAGATGGTATCACCGGAAAGAGACCGTCGAACACATTGGTCGACAATTCTGACGGAATGATGTTTGCAAAGCTGTGACATGTTTGCTGTGTTTGTTTAACCATGCCACTTCGAAGGAAAAAACAATCGGTACGTAAAAAAAAAAAATGAAAAGAGTAAAATTTTAATACAAAACAGGATTTGCAAACGTGAATAAGATAAGTTAGAACAAACACGTACTGCTAGTAGGACCGAAAATATGTCGGAACATCGACTAATGAAGAAACGCATGTCAGATAGGAAATAAACTATGCCAGAGCTACGAGTTGAAAAGAAGCGTGCAGCAGATAGGACAAAAAACATGGCACAACTTCCACTTGAAAAGAGGCGTGCAGCAAATGGGACAGAAAACGTGCCCGAGCTTCCACTTGAAAAGAAGCGTGCATCAAAAAGGACAGAAAACATGACAGAGATTCGAGTTGAAAAGAAGCGTTTAGCAGACAGGGCAGAAAAGACGTCTCAAGAAAGAAGAAATGTGAGGCGAGATGGAATCAGAAGTAAAATACATGTTGAATTTCATAAAAAGGAATCACAGTTGTTTTATTTCATAAAAAGAAACAAGTAAAATTGTACGAAAGTAACTGCAGGTGTAGTTTTAATTCACTGTGATAGAAATTAAAAAAAATGGTTCCGTGGAATATTTTCTTTGTAGTACAAGATGGAAGAAAATAAAGCTGAAAGAAAACGTCGCTTAAATAGAGAACGACAACTGCGATGGCGAGCAAACCAATTTTCTAGTACTTTGCGTAACTTGAACGAAGATAGAGCTAATCGCAGACCTATCTCATAGACTGCCATTAATAATTCAACCATTTATTATAGTTATATATATTTATTTTACGATACGTGTTATAAAAATTTCAGTTAGAGCTTTTTCACACGTGCATGGCACGGGCTATGAGCTAGTGCCTTTTCTGATATATAGCGTATGTAAATATTTATTCAGTTTGAACTAATATTAAACAGTTCTACTTTGTAGCTCGCTATCTTAAAGGTTGCGCAGGGAGATACGCATACATACAACAGATACTCCGGAAAAATTCTTACAGTTAAAGCAAGCTCAGCTTTTATTCTGCTGTCTCTGCTAGATTGCGATTTTGCTTTATCTACGACAGATGTTTCATGACAGTCAAAGACAAATAAAAAATTAAAACATACAAGAAAATAAAAACATGTAAGACATCTATCATAGAGACAAAAAGGGAGAGGGTGCTATTTTTTAGTGATTTATGTAGAAGACTTTAAGAAGGGAGCGTCTGCCTCAAGGTCTTAAACAACCCTCTGAAGTGGGAAGCTAGAAGATTTTGACTAGAGTGCCCGCCAGGAAAGTCACACGCAAGCGAGGTAGAAAGGCGGAGGAAGAAGCTGTTATTTATAACCGGTGGGCCAGTACCATAGTTCCAACGACTTAACGTGCCCATCCGACGTACGGCAGATATTTAATGGTCCGAAAGTTCGTACCTGCCTTGGATCGATCCTAAGACTTTTCCGTGGCAGTCACGAATGTTGACCACAAGGCAGTCCGCCTCCCGGGAGGTCGGTACTTTGAACAATTAGAGCACAAATAAAGAAGGCTCGCGGTAAAGCCGACCTGATAGCGCAGTGGTCTAAGTGCTGGCTTTATACCTTTCGTCCGAGATGGGTCCGGGTTCGTATCCTGATGAGGCATGGATGCTGAGTTTGTGTTATGGCACTGGCTCTGTGCCTTCCCTGGAACTAATGGCCCTAAATTAGGGACGGGCGATTCGGCTTCAAAAATTATTATTTTTAATTGGGCTATCGCCCGTCCCTAACTTAGAGACGGGCGATAGCCTAATTTTAAATCCCCAAACATTTCCTTTTAAATCCTAGGTTCATACACCTTTGAGATGTTATGTTTTGGTTCTCTTTCATCAAAATTTAAAAAATCAAAAGTACTTTTATTGGTGTGATAATGATGGGATAAAAAACATAAGGAAAAGAAAAAAATGTTATTTTGATCTTTGTAAGTCATTGTTTTCCCTAATTAATGTTACTGTTTCTGTTCGTGTTCTGTTACATACCTAAGCCAAAAATGTTGCTAAACACAAGTGCAGCAGTCTGGGGTTGCACAGGAAACGCTTGTAAAACTGTTTTCAACATTGTGTAAATCTGTTTTTGTTGTCTGTTCTATGAATACATACCTGTACGACCTTGAGACGTAGGTTACAGGGCAAAGTACAGACCAAACTTTGTAACCGAATGAATATTAAACGCACAGTATAGAAGAAAAACAGTCAACTTTTTATTGGTTTGCTGTTGGGGGTTGAGATGTTTTCTTTAATTAGAACAGTCGCTTGGGCACAAAATATAAATGTATAAAAATGAACAGGGGGTCTCTTCCTCACCCTCTGTGTCAGCTCCTGCAAATAAACTTGTCAAAATTGCCCCAACCTTCTGGATCCGCTATTGATGCACCACATCCAGGGGTACGCCCGAAACTTAATTTTTCTCAAAAAGTTAATTTGACCATCCTGTCATGCGCAACGACCACTGTGAGCAACTCAATGGGCTATAAGTAGTCGCCCGTCTCTAATTAAGGGTCACTATGGCCGCGGGTGGCCTAGTGGGTAACGTTCGTGTCTGCCACAGAAAGTGCCTCAGGTTCGATCCCAGGCAGGTACGAACGTTCGATCCACTAAATATCCGCCGTGCGTCGGATGGGCACGTTAAGACGTCAGACCCAGGGTACTAGCCCCCGGTAATAAATAAGGGCGTCTTTCTCCCCCTTTCTACTTCGCTTCCGTGTCACTTTCCTATCAGGCACTCTAGCCCAAATCTCCCAGCTCCTAATTCTAAGGGTTGTTTAAGACCTGGGATCAGACACTCCTTTCCTAAAATCCTCTACATATGATCATGATCATCAAGGGTCACTGGTTCCAGGGAAGGGAGAGAGCCAGTGACGTAAGATAAACACAACATCCATGCCTCACCGGGGTTCAAACCCGGACCTTTCACGGACCAATGATCATAAGCCAGGGCTTAGACCACTGCGCAATATTAGATGCAGGTGGAGAATCAGCTATAGAAACCGGTCAAGAGTTTCCTGACTTTTTTTTTTTTACCCACACCGCTTAAAAAAAAAATGGATCCTGAACGAACAAATTTATGAATGATTTCCTGTATGACATTGTTCCATGTCTGTCTTCCGACATTTTCCTTGGGACGTGGAAATTATGTGCTCAAAAACTCCCAAAAAATGTTTTTAAGACGAGAGCAATTTTATTAAATATATGCTCAGGATACGGCTTGAGAATTACGTGTAAAACAAAAATGAAAAAAAAAATTACCAGCTTACATGTAAAGATAAAAAAAAAAAAAAAATCTTAGTAACTGATAAACTGATTTCACTCATTTCCAGGACTAATTGTTTAAGCGATGTCCGATCTGTTCGGCTCAACACTTAAGCAAATAAAGTTTAGATAATCAACATATTAAAACGCTAACGCCATAACTTTTTAGTAACACACGTGTCGAGTTCTGTACTTCCATGTCTTAACATTTTGGGTTGCATTGTATTCAGAGGCGTGGGCGTCTGGTTAATCGTTCTTGTTGGACTCCGGTTTAATTTGCTGATGCGACATGGATGGTGTCGCTGGAGTAAAATCGTACGGGGACAGGAGGACTAGTCCCCCCCTCTTAATTTTGAGCTTTTTGTTTCATAGGAAGATGCATATATATATACATTCGGTAGATGTCTTTAATTATTACTTTTACCTTGCAGTACAGACATTTAGGCTTTTTAATTGTCTGAATGAAATAATATTGTCCTAATTTCTTATTAAAATTCCGGTGAGTTTTTAATAAAAAATCGTTATCGATATATGTAGACTACTTGAGATATTTCGTTTAATCATAACAACCGTCCCTCCCCCAACTTTTGGGACAAGTCCAAGCTCGTGGTAGTGTGTTTGTCTCTTTGTGTACTCTCTGATTTGCAACTCTAGCATATTGTATCACATGTTCGTTCTGTACTTTGATGATTTCAATGTATTGCATAATATTCGTACCCTGTGTGACGCACCATACCGTATTTCTCTGAATTCGAGATGCATGTGTTAACCACGACCAATGTATGAATTCAAGTTGTATGTGTTACCTGGGGCCAATAAATAAATTAAAAAAGAAACTCCAATAAAAAAAGAAAAAATAATATCACTTCATGTCTAAAATCCCAAGTTTTACTTCAACATGTAGCAACACCTGCAGTCAACAGGTCAGGACTCAGACTCAGCTAACATTATTACAGTGTATGAGTGGTTTTTTGTGTGTTCAGCGATAGATATTTGCTCCCTAAGATAAATGGCGTTACCTTGTTCATCGTTAGTTATTCAGCATGACGTATGTTTGGTAGTGTGTTTGTCTCTCTGTGTACTCTCTGATTTGCAACTCTGGCATACTGTATCACATGTTCGATCTGTACTTTGATGATTTCCATGTATTGCATAATATTCGTACCCTGTGACGCACAATACTGTATTTCTCTGAATTCGAGATGTATGTGTTAACCACGACCAATGTATGAATTCAAGTTGTATGCGTTACCTGAGGCTGATAAATAATTAAAAAAAAAAAAACTCCAATCAAAAAAAAAAAAAAATCTAACTTCATGTCTGAAATCCCAAGTTTTACTTCAACAAGTAGCAACACCTGCAGTCAATCAGGTCAGGACTCAACTAAGATTATTGCAGTGTATGAGTGGTTTTTTGTGTGTTCAGCGATAGATATGTGCTCCCTAAGATAAATGGCGTTACCTTGTTCATCGTTAGTTATTCAGCATGACGTTACCATATTGTCTCCGTGTTAATCAAAGGCTATTGGTGTTGTTACTAGTTCGTCGTTCAATTTGTTCCTGCTAAAGTAATCTATGTGTTCGTAGTTGTGAACTTGAGCTGCGTGTCGCGTGGATTACCTCCAGTGATGTACGTGCTATGAGCTTCCAACAGAAGATTTTGCCGTCTTCACATCTGTAAGTGACTTTTTGGTTACCTTTATTGTTTTTAGTGAATGCATTTTGAACGTTATACATTGGCCGCTCCATGACGAAGAAATTCTCAAGGTTTCAGATGTTATCTGACTTAACATCCATGCCATATTTACACCAATAAACGGATTCACATCTTACAAATTTGTATTGTTATACATAGTTTCCGTATTTTCAATCAAGCATATCTTAAGGAAGGGTGGGAGAGGAATTGCTAAGGAATCAAAGTATTGCACTGAATGAAACATCTATCGTCACATTAAATGCTCAATTATGTCATCAATATTCTAGATTTCCAAAGGCACAGCAGTAAAAAAGCATAAACGGTTTGGCCAAATGTTAATTGATTTTCTTTCTTTCTTTCTTTCTTTTTTTTTCTAGACAAAGCGGTGTACTAATTTACCCTTGCGCGAGAGGAAAGCTCATTGGTTTCACAGCTTCGGGCAGTGCCTCATTACCCCGCGTCTGGCACTGTTGGTGATTTCGCTTGGCAGCAGACATGAGGAACCTGCTATTGCAAAGTAAGGACGTTGAACGAAATTTAAATCTCTTGAAATAAGCAGGAGTTTGTTGCCCGATCCGATGCTTGCCCAAGATGACAGCAGGTTGCGTGGACAATCTCAACCTTTGGAGAAAAAGCTCTAAAGATGAACGATAACCACGACTTAGAGAAAAACAGAACAGGCTTTTTGGCCGAAGCGATGAGCAAAATGTAAGATTAATGAGGCAGATTAACACAAGCTGGAATAGGAAGGAGAACGACAGTGGGAGAAGTAATGGGAGAAAAGTATCTAAACCAGAAAACACAACACGCTTTGGAAGTGAATATAGTAACTGGGCATATTAGCTGCCAAGCACGTACTGCGAATTTTTTCCTGGCAGAAATGGTTTAGAACTGCAAAGTAAATGATAGCATACGTATTAAATAAAAAAAAAAAAAAAAAATAGAAACGGAATCACTAGAAATGAAATAATATACATACATCATGAGCTATGAAATTATGACTACCTTCCTCAAAGTGTGTTGGGCCACCTTTCGCCGTAATAGCGTGGCATCGATTCAACTAGACCAGAGGACATATCCTCGGGTATTTTGTACCGTCTGTAGGCGGAGTAACCACGATGACGAAGAGAGGTACAGGTGCTGACCGGCGAATGCTGCTGGCCCAGGCATCCAACAAATGTTCGATGGGATTCAAGTTGGGCGAATTTAGCGGACAGGAGAGCACAAGAAATATTTGGACATGATCATCGAAATATTCCTGCTTGATGCGGGCCTTGTGATTCGGGTCATTGTAATCCTGAAAGAGTCCAATGCCATCCGGATGAATGGTCATCATATAGGACAAATTTGCTCGACTTGAATCCCATCAAACATTTGTGGGATGCATGGGATCAAAGCCTAGACAGGAGTTACAGTGCGTTCAATGGGGATGAGATGAGGGACCTAGCTATGTCCATGTGAACAGTTCCCGTACCATAATACCGTAGCTTACCACATGTTTTTGTCCAACTGTGGAGTGTGGTCGCAGCCGTTTACCCAAGCGGTATCGAATACAGACTCGTCCATCGTCATGCTGCAGCAAAAACCTGGACTCATCGGACAAGGCGACTTTTCTATCGCCTTGTCCAGTCAAAATGCCCCTGTGCTCACTGCAGATGGAGTTGTCGATTACGGTGAATCAGCGTTTGAACATTAATGGGCCGCAGACTTCTTAATATCCATCCGCGAGAGGATTCGCTGGACTGGGTGCTCGGAAACGTTCCTCTGTGCGCCCTCTTTGAAATCTACTGTTAAATAAGGAATCATGAGCCGTTTGTTGTGATGAACATCATGGGTCAACAGGGGTTCCCCTCGACCATCAACCTGTTGTGATCGCTTCCCCTTTCCGTCATGTGTGCTCCTCTGCAGACCATCCCCATCACATCTTCACTATGTCGCCCCTCAAACAGCCAACAATGTCTGTAGTTTCTCTCTCAGCCCATTCAAACTCGGACAAATCATTCCCTTTTCCCCATTACAGGGGCTACTTACGGACGACTGACATAAAATAAAATAAAATATTCCGGCAGGTTTAGAAGCCAATTCTCATCTAGTTGGATGACTTTCAAAATTAAATATTTGAGAAGCTGGCGAGGGAGCCTTGTTTCGGAAGTGTTTTAAAGGGAAAAGTAAAATATTAGAGCTGTAGGAGTATATTATAGGCAGTGCTTTTGCCTGTATGGTCGACACCAAGATTTTAAACCGAAAGCTATTCTGCTTCAGCATGTTGTGCTCTGCTGCTACACTAAAATTGTAGTGTAACAGCAGAGCACTTAACGTCTTTCTAGTCCCAGCTGCTAATCCTTTATCAATTTTAACCGTTAAAAATGTCCTTTGCAGATTTTTGCGTTAAAATTTGTGCTTTTATCCCATTTCTTTACGTAGTTTGTGACGGGTTTATAACTTATTACATACCGGGATGGTAAATAATGTTTTTTTAACTACCTGTATGCTCACTTCCATTTTTGTTAACTACCGGTATGCCATACCGGCCCATACCGGCCCACTTCGAACACTGATAGAGTAGGGACTTAGAAAAAAAAATAAAAAGGAATAAAGAATAAATATAGGGTTTGTAGAGTCATGTGTTAGGTGAGTTCTTCGCTTAGGATAGCGAGCAGCCCTGAAGGGGAAGCCCTTAAAAAATGAAAAAAAAGTTAAAATAAATAAATACAAATATGTACAGATTTTTACAAATTTTGTACAGATACCAACTTAGTGCTCTGCTAAAGCAAGAAGCAGGGAAAGGAAAGAAAAGAGTTCAGGTATTAAAGATTAGGGAATTTAGGAGAGTTGAGAACTTTTAAGCATTCTAGCTTATAATGTAGTTCCAATTCTTTTAATTTACCAAAGGGGGCGGGGCGGGAGAATTATTGGAGGTAGAGGTGGGAGCACGGCTAACGGGTCGAGACGGGCGATTGTCAGGTCTAAAATTTTGTGCTTGTTTGGAAAGGGACCTTGCCTGTGTCGTCTATGTCAAGGAGGTAGAGACGGATTTAGGACTTTGCCGCCCCTATAGGCCTAAACAAACTTGCCGCCCCTATAGGCCTAAACAAACTTGCCGCCCCTACTCCCCTCTAAAATAAGGAATTAGATGGCTGCAATTTCATGTAACTCATTCAGATCCGATCCAGGAGCAAAACGAAATGTTAGGGGGAATGTCGCCTACCCAAAGAAAAGTACAAATAAAATTAATAATTTAAAGCTTAAATGTGGTGAAACTACAAACAATAATTTTTCTTATAATAATTAATAATAAAATTTCGTCTATCGTTGACAAAAGTTCCTTACTCTTGCTTTTCGCCATAAATTCCTAAATTGATTAAATAATTGCAATTAATCAGTTGCTTCGGTAGAAGTTTGTCTTCTTTCTTTCTCTTTTTTTGTTTTTTTAATTTTTAATGTTTTGATGCGCAGCAGTGCAATTCAGCCCTTGCCCTGCCCCCTACCATTGTATTCATTCTGGGGGGAAATGGGATAGCTTTGCGTGAACATCCTGCAAGTGTCTTCCTCTGAAGCATAAAGCTATCGTCCTTTTTCTAAGCTGTGACGTGCCTGTCCCGCAGGACGCACACGACATAAAGGCAGATAGCAGCGATAACGAACGTCTGCGTAGCTCAGTTGGTAGAGCGACTTGTTCCGGAATAAGCATACTCGGGTTCGATCCATGGCGTGGACAAAAATGACGGAGTAATTTACTTCGTTATAATGGCGCCCGAACTTCCAGGATGAGCCGGCCGTTCAAGATCTCGCAATGGTGTGATGTTCTTTCCACACCGCGAGATAGGAAAAATAAGAGAATCCCTTCTTCAGCGCTTCGAAAAATAAATGTGTGTGACGTTGCATTCCACACACCAGATTGACTGGGAGTTCTCAAGTGCACGTTCTACAGCGGATGGCTGCCTGCGACGATTCATGGTCACGGCTGACCCGTGGGCCATGCCCCCAGCCCTCTTTCCGGGGGGGGATGTGACGTGCCTGCCCCGCAGGACTCACACGACATAAAGGCTGATAGAAGCGATAACGAACGTCTGCGTAGCTCAGTTGGTAGAGCGACTTGTTCCGGAATAAGCGTACTCGGGTTCGATTCCCAGCGTGGAAAAAAATGACAGAAAAATTTACCTCGTTATAAAGCCTGAAAACTTTTAGCAGGCTCCAAAGAGCAAAGTTAACCCCTTACTCGTTCCCTTCACCACCCGTTTGTATTTATTTCAGTCCTTATGCATTGTCAAACAGATAAACATATGTTTATCAATGGTTTCTCAAGTCGAAGAGGAAGGGGTTTACGGGAATACCGAAACAAAATCTTGTATACAGCAGTTTTCAGACTAAATGCTAGTTTCCACTTTCATTTAAATTTTTTCTTTCATTATTTTTACGGGTTTTAAAAAATTATTAATTTTTGCCACCAGTAAAATTTGGCGCTCTAGGCCCTGTCCTAGTCGGTCTATTGGGAAATCCGTCACTGCTAGGTCTATATGTATTCCGCGCTCGTCGATGACGTCACTGACACGTGCTGTGGGACGTGTCTACTCTGGAAACAGTGGTGATGTTAATGATGTAGCTCATGGGCATTTATATTCTCACACAAAGGTGGAATGAATGATTTTATTCAAGAAACTATTAAAAAAAAAAGCCTTCGAAATAATTTCATACACCTACATACATGTGAGTGTGTGTGTGTGGAATATACAAACCACACTCACCCAAGTTTTCACTTGATGTCTCAATAAAGGAAAGATTCCTGATGATTGGAACAATGTTATTATGATCCTGCTACATGAAAAAGGGGAAATTGAGGATCTCAGGAACTACAAACCCATCAACCTCCTATCAGTTGTTTGTAAAATGTTCATTAAGGCACTATATCACATCGTATGAAGGAGACGGAAATGGGTGGGTGAAGTTTGAAAACATGTCGGAGTGATATGGACGATACGGGCTCAAGACAAAGTTGTGAAAGAAACTTGGAGACTTTCAACCAGCAGCGGATTGATAATGGCTCATATAATATATCAACATCATCATCAACCATTATCAATCCATTACTGGGGGACACCCTAAATTTCTTCCGCAACTTTCTGTTTTGAAACGGTCTCCTTCATGACTCTGACATGCTTCCGAATTTAATCCACCCATCTCCCCATGGTCTTCTTATGGGTATTTTCCTGTTCCTTGGAATCTAGTCTAGTAATTAAATTCTCCAACGGTGGTCAGTTCTTCCAGCAATATGTATAGTTCATTGCTATTTTAGGGATTGTACCTTGATTATGATGTCATCAACTCTTGTCATTTTCCTGATCCATGAGTTCCTCTTCCTATCCTTCCTGGTTTTGCTAAATATGCACCTTTTCATCCTTCTTTCAATACTTTACATCTTCTGGATATCCGGTTTTAGTTAAGGTCAGGGGCGGATTGGGACGACCAAACCAGGCCGGTCAGTGGAGGATTGGGGCGGATTGGGGAGACCAAACTAGGCCGGTCAGGGGCGGATTGGGGCGACCAAACCAGGTCGGTCAGGGGCGGATTGAGGCGACCAAACCAGGCCGGGAATTTTAGTTTTGAGATCCACTACAAAAACCTAAATACCTACAGTGAAACACTTCATAAATTCTCTCATGAAAAAAGCTCTCTTACATCCTGGATGAAAGAGAACTGTTGAAATATGCATTGTAAAACTAATTCAGTCGTGAGCAAATTTTAGCAATTTAGAGGTGAAAGAATCTTAAATATCCTTTCATGATTTAATGTAGAATCAAATCACGCTCAAAAAGGGGTATTGTACAATAACAAATAATTATTTTCCTTTGACAATTTTGGTTTTGGCAAAATCATGAGTCCCTCGAAGCCCCCATTTCCAAATAAATCACCATGAAAATCATTCTGAAAATTAAAATATGTAAATGCCTCATAGTAATTTTTCTAAGCAATCAGTTTTTACATTTATTTGGTCACTAATCATTTACTGTGTGTTGGTGGCTCCTACTTGAGTAGATGCCTTTTTTAAGTCTACCCATTATTTTGACCTGTGAACCAGTGCAGCACTGTTAAAAATTTTGTGGTAGACTGGTAGGCTGCACCAAAATAAAATGAGGTGCTACACCAACTACACCACTTTCTTAGAAAAGACACACACACCATTGTGAGGTGGAAATGATACCCAACAGCACGGTGCAGCTTTGCATGAAGTTCTGGTACAAGGTTGTGCCATGTTGTTGGGTTTTGTTTGCATCACACAATGGTGTATTTTTTCTCAGAAAGTGGTACAGCTGGTGTAGCACCACTTTTTGGTGCAATTTACCGCAAAATTTTTTAAAGTGTGGTAAATCGTTGTTTCTTTTAAGATAAATGTGAGTGGGAAACGGATTTCAAAATATATCTGCGGGAGAATCTCTTTGTGCTCCGTGTCAGTATTTAGAAAAGGAGATGGGGATGATGCGCCATCTCAATGTCTCCTTCAAGATTACAAAAGGAATATATGGCCTACCAATGACCATGAACTGTAGTTAGCTTTAGCTTAATTGATTTGCGACAGAGTGCTTGGTCTGTCGGCGCCTTTCTCATATAAGTACGGAGAATTTTGCTATTTCATTTCAGAGCCAATGCCCAACATAAA
The DNA here is from genome assembly GCA_039090855.1 of Macrothele yani. Lineage (NCBI taxonomy): Eukaryota > Metazoa > Arthropoda > Arachnida > Araneae > Macrothelidae > Macrothele > Macrothele yani. The sequence goes on from CM076990.1 coordinate 195,587,675, forward strand.
TAGAAGAAACTTTTCAGACAGAAATAAAGTTCAAATGAGATTAACGATTATTATTCATGAATTCCAAATATTATTCGTTCGTTCCAAAAAATTCAAATAAAAAGTATACGAGCCATTTCTCGAGTGGTCCACCGGAAATCATCCCGGCATCCCGATGGGACAATCCGCCCGGGATTGAGGTCCAAAGCTTTCCATTAAATAGTAAATTACTCTTGAAAATTGTGCAGTTTCTTCCAAAGCCTTTCCAACCAAGTTTTACACTACTATTATTTTTTTCTTCGATGCGGTTCTTGCTTGATATCTGTTGTCCAAGGTAAATGCAGGCGTTCGGTTGCTTCTAGAATTGCTCCATCAATCGCTCAATCTTCAATTCTTGAAAAAAGCATTGTACATCAATTTTGTTTTTTGTTAGTTCATTTTTAAGCCCACTTCTTTTACTCTTGTCAGCAAGTTCCTAGACCATATTCCGCATTTCTAAGAGGTAACTTGCTAAAATGACTAATGTCATCAGCAAAACGAAGTTGGGTTAAATAATCTCCATTAATCTTTGAATCCTTGTCTTCCCAGTTCAATGACTGAAAGATATTCTGCAATGAAGCATTGAAAAGTTTGGGAAATATGGTGTCATTTTATCTCACTCCCTTTCCAATTTTCAAAAGAGCCGTGTCTCCAAACAGTCGAACCTTTGTATTTGCATTTTCATAGATGTTATTAATAATACCTGTGTGCATGTGTGTGTGTGTGTCCCCGATTTTTAAAAAGGGAAAAGGCGATCCCAGCTTTTTATTTTAATTTAATTTCTCTAAAGCAAAAACTATATATATATATATATACATAAGATGTCAGTTTATTAGGTACACCTGTCCTCGTCACATGAGTGGCTCACTCCCCTACGTAAGACGTCACGTGATTACGCAACGTGCGGTATATAAATCAAAAATCAGGCAGAACAGCTGGTTGAGCGTAATTTCGTGTCTGCCAAGGAGAAGTCTCAGGAACGATCCCAGGCAAGTACGAATGTTCGAACCACTAAATATCTGCCGTACGTCAGATGGGCACATTCAGTCGTCGGACCCCGCTAACTGGCCCCGCGGTTATAAGCAAGGCTGTCTTTCTCTTCCTTTGTACTTCGCTTCTGTGTGATTTTCCTGTCGCGCACTCTAGCCCAAATGCCCTGCTTCCTACTTCTAAGAGTTGTTTAAGACCTAGGGTCAGACATTCCCTTCGTAAAATCCTCTACATAAATCTCTAAGTTGAGCATAAGTTAGCGTTCTACTGTGGATTGGAATGGGAAAAACGATTGATCTGAGTGACTTTGATGTGGCATAGTAGTTGACTCCAGGCGTGCCAGTTTGAGCATCTCCCAAACAGCCAACCCCTGGGCTTTTAACCCACATTTTACTGTTAATGGTGTGACCTTTCAACAATGGGTAATCCTATCGACGAAAACAGCTGAACCACCCTGATAACACAGTTGTCTAAGTGATGGCTTCTGAGTGTTAGCCCGAGTGGGTCCTGGTTTGAATCCCGGTGAGCATAGATGTTGTATTTCTCGGCACTGACTCTCTCCTTTCCCTGGAACCGTTAAAAAAAAAAAAAAAAAAAAAAAAAAGGAAAGATCGTTTCCGTCTGGTTTAAATTAATTTTCCAGTCGAATTTCTAAAACACGATATATCGTGTCCACATAAAAAACATACGTAACTTCATTTAAACTAGTATTACGGTTTTTTTAACTTGAGCTAGTTTAAAAGCTATGCTAAAGGATAATATGATTATGTGCTGTATACAGGGTGATTCAGAACTCATGGGACAAACTTTAAGGGGTGGTAGAGCACACTGCAACAAACATTTTTCGTATAGTAATGTATGGGCGCAAGTGACGTGTTGAGGCACAAACACAAGAAATAGAAATGAAAAGAAACATAAATTGTTTACTTACAGCATCGTTGACAAGTGCTTCTTTACAGCAATGTTTACAATAATTGCTCAAAATTGCGTCCACCAACAGTAATACATGCGTGGCAGCGTCGACGGAGTGATTAGCGTACAGTTTCAAAGATGACAGGTATTTCTAGCACACGTGCAGTCGCAACGGATATTCGAACGACGAGGTCCTCAACAGAGTCAACCGGAGTATCGCAAACGAGGGCCTTCAGATGTCCCCATAAGAAGTAATCGAGGCTCGATAAATCGGGCGATCGAGGTGGCCAACGGACTGGTCCACCACGGCCAATCCATCGCGCCCCAAAAGTGGCATCCAGGTAATTGCGCACGTTAATGCTGAAATGGGCTGGCACCCCATCATGCTGAAACCACAGTCCTTGTCGGACGGCCAGTGGTACATCTTTAAGCAATTCTGGTAAAACCTCTTCCAGAAAAATAAGATAACATCTGCAATCGAGTCGCGTTGGTGGTAGATATGGACCAAGCAGAAAGTCGTTCACAATACCCGCCCACACATTCACAGAGAATCGTTCTTGGTACGTTGAAGCTGCCACGCATGTATTACTGTTGGTGGACGCAATTTTGAGCAATTATTGTAAACATTGCTGTAAAGAAGCACTTGTCAACGATGCTGTAAGTACACGATTAATGTTTCCTTCCATGTCTATTTCTTGTGTTTGTGCCTCAACACGTCACTTGCGCCCATACATTCCTATACAAAAAATGTTTGTTGCAGTGTTCTTGTGTTTGTGCCTCAACACGTCACTTGCGCCCATACATTCCTATACAAAAAATGTTTGTTGCAGTGTGCTCTACCACTCCTTAAAGTTTGCCCCATGATTTCTGAATCACCCTGTATATCAGATTTTTCAATTTAGGATATTTTTACGCTTTCAGTACGTCGAGCGACTCAAGGTAAAATAATAATAAACTACATGGAGACGTATGATCCACATCATTATAATCAATCAAAAGAAAATTATCCCTGGCTACTAGTACAGGATTTCGTGGAACTCATAATCAATCAAAAGAAAATTATCCCTGGCTACCAGTACAGGATTTTGTGTAACTCATAATCAATCAAAAGAAAATTATCCCTGGCTACTAGTACAGGATTTTGTGGAACTCATAATCAATCAAAAGAAATCTATCCCTGGCTACTAGTACAGGATTTTGTGGAACTCATAATCAATCAAAAGAAAATTATCCCTGGCTACTAGTACAGGATTTTGTGGAACTCATAATCAATCAAAATACAATTATCCCTGGCTACTAGTACAGGATTTTGTGGAACTCATAATCAATCAAAAGAAAATTATCCCTGGCAACTAGTACAGGATTTTGTGGAACTCATAATCAATCAAAAGAAAATTATCCCTGGCTACTAGTACAGGATTTTGTGGAACTCATAATCAATCAAAAGAAAACTATCCCTGGCTACTAGTACAGGATTTTGTGGAACCCATAATCAATCAAAAGAAAATTATCCCTGGCTACTAGTACAGGATTTTGTGGAACTCATAATCAATCAAAATACAATTATCCCTGGCTACTAGTACAGGATTTTGTGGAACTCATAATCAATCAAAAGAAAATTATCCCTGGCTACTAGTACAGGATTTTGTGGAACTCATAATCAATCAAAAGAAAATTATCCCTGGCTACTAGTACAGGATTTTGTGGAACTCATAATCAATCAAAAGAAAATTATCCCTGGCTACTAGTACAGGATTTTGTGGAACTCATAATCAATCAAAAGAAAATTATCCCTGGCTACTAGTACAGGATTTTGTGGAACTCATAATCAATCAAAAGAAAATTATCCCTGGCTACTAGTACAGGATTTTGTGTAACTCATAATCAATCAAAAGAAAATTATCCCTGGCTACCAGTACAGGATTTTGTGGAACTCATAATCAATCAAAAGAAAATTATCCCTGGCTACTAGTACAGGATTTTGTGGAACTCATAATCAATCAAAAGAAATCTATCCCTGGCTACTAGTACAGGATTTTGTGGAACTCATAATCAATCAAAAGAAAATTATCCCTGGCTACTAGTACAGGATTTTGTGGAACTCATAATTAATCAAAATACAATTATCCCTGGCTACTAGTACAGGATTTTGTGGAACTCATAATCAATCAAAAGAAAATTATCCCTGGCTACTAGTACAGGATTTTGTGGAGCTCATAATCAATCAAAATACAATTATCACTGGCTACTAGTACAGGATTTTGTGGAACTCATAATCAATCAAAAGAAAACTATCCCTGGCTACTAGTACAGGATTTTGTGGAACCCATAATCAATCAAAAGAAAATTATCCCTGGCTACTAGTACAGGATTTTGTGGAACCCATAATCAATCAAAATACAATTATCCCTGGCTACTAGTACAGGATTTTGTGGAACTCATAATCAATCAAAAGAAAATTATCCCTGGCTACTAGTACAGGATTTTGTGGAACTCATAATCAATCAAAAGAAAATTATCCCTGGCTACTAGTACAGGATTTTGTGGAACTCATAATCAATTAAAAGAAAATTATCCCTGGCTACCAGTACAGGATTTTGTGGAACTCATAATCAATCAAAAGAAAATTATCCCTGGCTATTAGTACAGGATTTTGTGGAACTCGACATCGAACGTCAAATTCATATCTTCAAAGGATTAAGATGCCATAAATGGAACACTGAAAACACAAAGCTATCTCTGTATACGAGTATGTCATTAGCATGCATAAACGTACGCAGTCTCAACATTATAATTGTAATAAGTACCTTTGCCGACATCCAGGGAGTCTTTTACAGGAAAAATGTCCCCGTAACCAGAAATCGAAAATTTTAACATCGTCATGATTTGTCAACAAATTTAAGAACCAGTCACGCTCTAAAAACCAGTGAACTTTGAAAGCTGAGAAATTGTGAAGAGGACAAACCGTCTTTCCTTTTGTTGCAAGAAATAGTTCACGTAATCAGTTGTAATTGAAGATGAATATCCTCCCCTCCAGCATCAAAGGCATAATGGCATAACAAACATGATGAAAAGGGACTATGATTGTAGTTGCTGCACAATATGACGGAAACGAAGGTGTTTACGTTGTGACGACTAAAACATTTTTACTCAAATGGTACAAAAACAGGAAAAAGGTAGCGAATATTTACTTCTGTTTAAGAAACATAAATATACTAAGCTGGACGAAGCAGTATGTATACGCACGTCGTTATTAGGATTAGCCATTTATATTGTCATAAAAATGAATACTTAAACATTACGGTGTGTTTGTCGCATGACATTTCTTGCCGCCTACTATCAATATAATATGAAATTATTCGAAACCTGTACAACTTAAGAGTATTATAAGCAACGTATCACAGTAGCATCTTTAATGTACTACTGAATGGAAACAGTCGTTTTCTAAATTTTTTGTATCTTGTGTTATTAGAAGTATGAGAAAGCTCTATTGATTTTATGTTACGTATGAAGAAAGCGATTCTGCAAGATCAGAAATTTCAAGATTACATTAAAAAGTTTTGCATTTTATATAAGTCGCATTAAAACTGAATTAGCACACTGTTCTTTACTCTTGGGATAACTAACGCTGATGACGTAGGTCATTTCTAATTTTGATTTTACTTGTTTCAAAAATTTAGTTGCCCATTATTTGCTGAACATTTACACCAAAGGACATCTACGTATACGTATAATTTCGACTTTAACGGAGAAATAATTTAACAAGAAAGATGACACCGAATAAACAAAGACATTGCTCTTTCTACATTTATCAACACATAGCAACCGAAAAATTGTTATCCTGTTGTCGCTGGGATCGTACCCTAGATCCCTCGATATCTAGCCGAGTGCGTTCACCTTACGCTACGGTGGCCAATAATCAACTGCGCTATGTTGTTTATCTGTCAGCTTCTGGCATCAAAAAACCGTAGGATGGACTCAGCAACTGAGGCGTCTCCATCTGGTGGGCATTAACGGCACAAGCTATATATTAATTATGGCAAATAAATCCAAAGAGCGAGAACAATAGTGAACATCCTCTAAATACGTGGCGTAAGTGAATAAACAAAGACATATAGTTCTTTCCACGTTCCGTTGCTATGTGTTGGTAAACGTGGAAAGTGCGATGTATTTGTTTATTCACTGACGCCACGGATTTAGAGAATTTTCACGATGACACCGAATTTTCGATTGTAATGAGCACCTCTTTTGAATCCGTTCTGACGCGAATTAAATTTATCAAAGCTATTCAAATTCAATGGAAGCGGTTAGGAAAACAGTCGACCCGTTTCAGCAATCGATAAAACATCCAGAAAGAAACATCTGCTTAGTTCCACCTAGCTAAAAGGCATGTTACGAAGATTAACAAATGGCGCACAAAATGTTTCTCATAGCATAAAGAAGGTATCAGAGGTATAAAGATTTTCAAATCGAACAGTTAAATGCTACTCTGTGCCTTCTAGCCAAAGAATTTTGCATAATGGAGAAGTTGAAAACAGGCGAAAAATATTATGCATGAAAAAAGACATTCTAAGGGAAAAGAACTTTTCCGGCAAGCAGAAATAGCGAGAAAAAGGTTTCGACCTTTACGCCCCCTAGCGGGAAGTCGGTGCATTATTTAAAGAGGATAACGCTCCAAATCTCTAGTGTAGCGAATGGAATACAGTAAAGAAGAAATTCCTCAATAGTGCTTTTAGAAGCGGCGATACAGCTGCAAACTGAAGTGCATAACTGACAGTACTGTGAACTACAAAATTCGTCATATAATAGCCTAAAGTGTTCTACAAGGTAAATGGCATCCGGTGCTGAAGGAATTTTTTTAAATAGCAAATGTAGAAGCAGAGATATTGAGGAAAACAGATTAAGGGTTTAGCTGCGAAAAAAGGTTTCAACCTTTACGGTACGCCATTATTTTGGAAAGGAAATACGCACACAAAATTTGCATAGTTAGTAGTACCTGACCGAATAAAGTTCTTCAATCGGGTTTTTAGTCCCGTAGATATTGCTGTAAATGGAAACGTGAACTCACGCCCTCTGGTGGCAGACGTGAATTAAGAAAAATTTGAAATTATATGAGAAACATTTCGCAGCGGAAACGCACTCCAACAAAGAAAGAATTTTTCAAATCGGACTCTAACAAGCAGAGATAGTGACAAAAATAAGATATGCATCTACGCCTCCTGGAGGAAAAGCCATGTATTATTTTAAGAAGAAATTGTTTTCAAAAGGTTTTTCGATGTAAGTGGTATCTGTCCACGAAATAATTTTTAAATCGAGTTTTCAGGAGCTCAGATTTTGCTACAAATATATCAGAAACAGAAATAAACGCTTATTCCCCCTGGTGGCCAAAGCATTCTTTACCAAATATTAGAAATTTATATGCAAAGCATTTTCCATCAGAAGCTGTATCCGGTGCAGAAAGAATTTTTCAAATCGGAGTTTTAGAAGCAGAGATACCGTGAAAACGCAATTTACCTTTACGCTCCCTAGTGGAGCCTATGAATTACTTAAAAACTTTGAAATTATATGAAAAACATTTCGTACTAGAAACTCTATCCGACAAAGAAGCAATTTTTTAAATGCAGTGATATCGACAAAAATAATATGTAGAACTACGTCCCCTGGCGGAGAAACCATGCATTATTTTATGAAGAAAATGTTCCGAAAAGGTTCATCGACGGGAGTGGTAACGGTCCACGAACGAACTTTTTCAATTGAGATTTTAGAAACTCAGGTTTTGCTGCAAATGCAACAGAAGCAGAAATAAACCCTTATGCCCCCTGGTGGCCAAACCATTCTTTACCAAACATTAGAAATTATGTGAAAAATATTTTCTATCAGGTCTTGTATGCGATACAGGAAGAATTTTTCAAATCGAAGTTTTAGAAGCAGAAGTAACGCAGAAAAGGCAATTTACTTTTGCGCCCCCTAGCAAAAAGTCTATGATTTACTTGAAAATTTTGAATTTATAGAAAAAACATTTCGCATCGGAAACACTATCCAACAAAGAAGGAAATTTTCAAATCGATCTCGTAGAAGTAGAGATATTGACAAAAATAAGATATACATCTACACCACCTGGCGTAGAAACCATGCATTATTTCAAGAAGAAAATGTTCTTTAAAGGTTTGTCGACATGAGTAGTATCGGTCAACAAACGACTTTATTTTGCAATCGAGATTTTATAAGCTTATATTTTGCTGCAAATACATCAGAAGCGGAAATTAAGACTTACGTCACCTGGTGGCCAAACCATTTTTTACAAAAATTAGAAATTATGTGCAAAGGATTTCGCATCAGGAGCTGTATCCGGTGCAGAAAGAATGTTTCAAATCGGAGATTTATAAGCAGAGATACAGGGGGTAAAGCAATTTACCATTACGCCCCCTGGCGGAAAGTCTGTGAATTACTTGAAAATTTTGAAATTATATGAAAAACATGTCACACTGGAAACACTATCCAACAAAGAAGGAATTTTTCAAATCGGACTTCTAGAAGTAGAGACATTGAAAAAAATAAGATATATATCTACGTCCCCTGGCGGAGAAACTGTGGAATATTTTAAGAAGAAAATATTCCTGAAATGTTTATCGATGTAAGTGGCATCAGTCCACGAAAGAATTTTTTCAATCGATATTTTAGAAGCTCAGATTTTATGGCAAATACGTCAGAAGCAAAAATTAACACTTACGCCCCCTGGTGGCCAAAGTATTATTTACCAAAAATTTGAAATCATATGCAAAAGATTTTCCATCAGGAGGTGTATCCGCTGAAGAAAACATTTTTCAAATCGGAGTGTTAGAAGAAGAGTTATCGGGAAAAATGTAATTTACGTTTGCGCCCCCTAGCGGGAAATCTATGCGTAATTTGAAAAATTAACTATATCTAAAATACTCTTCGACATAAATGGAATCGAAAGATAAAATATTTTTTTCAATCGGATGTTTAGAAGCAAATATGTGGAATAAAACGTATTTTTGAATTCGGCATAATCTGCATTTACGTCCTCTAGCGGCGAAATTGTACATCGTTAAAAAAACGAAATGTAGGATCATCATTCGCATATTTCAAGCTTCCCAATTCAAAAAGAATTTTTCTGTTCGGGCTAATAGTTGCAGAGATATCGTGGGTACAAACGGACGGGCGGACAAACCGGTAACATAAATAAGCACGATCTTTTTTTCCAAAAGACGTGCTAAAAAGGCGGAGCCAAACCACCATCAAGCAAATTCAAAGAATATGATCACATCAAGTTCATTAGAAAAATTACTTACCACAAAGCATGGCGGGGCGTGACCAAAACTTGAGGGGGGGAGGGGTACAAATAAGTGTAAACAATTTTTTTCTTTGAGTGCGAGGGGGGAGGGGGGTATCTGGAATAGTTTCTCCGAAAATACTCCTGTTCAATTGCGATTAGTGTCATAACTTAGGTTTTGTACATTCCTAATACACCCAAAACTACGAGGTGTGCGAGACTTGCGTTGATTCACCTTAATAAATAACAAAAAAAAATGTGCCTTTCAAAGCACCTCATGCAGTGATTTGATGATGAAAACCATCATCAGATGACTTCATACAATTGTGCATAGAGTGACTGCTGGGAAGCAGTCATAACAATGCTCATTATTGCGTAGCGTTGTTCCTATGGCTATATACCACACTTTATAACATTTAAATGGCGAACGACTATAATTGTTACTTTTTCGACTTTTTAAGTTTAGGGGGAAACGTGCTCCCTGTGTTCCCCAACGCTACGCCTATGCCACAAAGGACTCTTCGAAAAGCCAAAAAAGATTAATGAAAAATATGACATCAGGCCTGCTCCAGATCGGGATGAGAAGTTAAAAATATTTCTTCCTTCGCTAAAACAACAAGAAAAAGACATACATTTACAAGGAGTAGTCTATAGCATAGACTGTACCTGCGGACTAAGCTATATAGGCGAAACGGGAAGAAGTGTAAAAGTCCGTATGGAGGAACATAAAGCAGCTATTAGAAATTAACTTAGGGAACAAAACGAGTTTAGTCAGACATGTACAAGCAAGTTGGACTCCATAAAATGGGACTCAATAAAAATAATCGCACACCAATCACATGCTGTAAAGAGGAAACGTGAAGAAGGGATGGAAATAGCGAGAAGAAGAGGTACCACGCTTAATGATTATTAGGTTTGGTCACTTCCGACCGACTGGCTACAACTACTTCAGTGACGTCCTGACAATGAACTAGGTTTTAGTTCGAAAATTTGACCACCAAATGTATTAAAATTTATCTCTATAAAACCCGTAATTAAACATTTTTCACTGTGATTACTATTTAGAGGTACCATGATGTCATTAATTACTAAAAAAAAAAAAAAAAAAAAAAAAAAAACGTGGAAAGTTCCATTCTTCAAAAGGATATTTAGATTTTAATAATCTACAGACGGAGAAGGCATTAGCCTCGTATTAAAATTTCACAATTTTATAAGTGCTGAAATTACATATTTTTTTCAATTATAAGATTATTTAGAATAAAACAGTTGAAATTCTAATTTTAGATAAATCTGCCTATAGGTAACTTACGTATTCAGTATAACTTTATGGTAATTATGATTTAAATAGATGTAAGTTTATGTGATTAGTTATTTATAGTTTGCCAGTTAATGTTCGTAGTGAACACATATATCCAAACTTTACGAATAATTAAGTAACCATTAACTGCAGAGAACTGAACCAGAATAGGACACGTGCGAAACGAAGACAACGTTTTATTCGATGATCACTTGCACTTCAAGACATCAAGGTAATCCTTGCCAGAATATAATCCCACTGGCTTTTTAATCGGGATAACAATCTCAATATAATAATGACACTCTTTCGTCGGTCATATATTTTATCAACTCCACCGAAAGCTATTGGGTTGTCGGAAAAGTCATGACGTATTATGGCACCCGATGGCGGTTTGGCGGTGTTGGAAGTACTAGAGGCATGCGCAGCTCTGTTATCGCTATGGCATTCGACAGGTGCCAGTTCAAGCTGCTGAGCCTGCAGTCTAAAAGTAATAGTGAACGGTTGATTTTGGTTGATTTGCGGAGATTTGACATCAAGTTGAAGATGGAAGACCAAACTGTGCATTTTCGCCATATTTTACTCTTTTACTTCCCCAAAGGAAAGAACGCGCGTCAAGCTTGTGAAAAGTTGGGTAAACTGTACGGTGATAATGCTTTACAAGAACGTCAGTGCCAGCGGTGGTTCGCAAAATTCCGTGCTGGTGATTTTGACCTCAACAATGCTCCTCGGTCCGGGAGGCCAACCGAGGTTGATGACGACCAAATCAAGGCATTGATCGAGTCAAACCCACGTTACACGACACGAGAGATTGCAGACATTTTGCACATCCATCATTCAAGCGTTCACGACCACCTGAAGAAGCTCGATGTGTGGGTTCCTCATAAACTCAAAGAAGCTCAATTGACGGCGCGTATAAACATCTGTGATATGCTCATTAAAGGTGAGGAAAACGATCCTTTTTTGAAGCGACTGATAACTGGTGACGAAAAGGGGATTGTGTACAACAATGTGCTGCGCAAACGGTCTTTGTCCCGACGAGCTGCTTCGCCTCAAACGACACCCAAAGCAGACATTCATCAGCGGAAGGTTCTGGTCTCAGTGTGGTGGAATTTTAAAAGTGTCGTGTTTTTCGAGTTCCTAACACGGAACCAAACAATTGATTCTAATGTGTACTGTCGGCAATTGGACAGTTTGAACGAATCCATCATCCAGAAACGTCCAGAGCTCGTTCATCGTAAAGGTGTTGTGTTCCATCACGACAAAGCGAGACCGCTAGTTGGTGCCTCAGTGACAACAGTCGCCATGGTAGTGGGGGTATCGAGAGCTACTGTGTCTAGCGTCATGACAGCACACTGTGTACGTGGCAAAACCTCGCCTGTGAAACAAGAGCGGTCGGAAAACGACCCTCACTGATAGAGACGAGAGAGCGTTAAAAAGAATTTTTACCCGTAATAAGAAGACCACGGCGCCGAAAATTAATGCGAAAGTCAATGTCCAGACCCCAGTTTCAACAAAAACAGTGCACAGGGAACTACATACACAAGATATTCATGGCAGAGTTGATATTGCAAAACCTCTGGTGACCCGGGTGAATGCAAAACAACAGCAGCAATGGTGCCAAGAGCATACAACGTGGACTGCCAATGCATGGAAGCATGTAATGTGGTCGAATGAATCCACACTCACACTATTCCCCACGCAGGACGTGCTTACCTCTGAAGAACACCGTCAGAAGCCTACAACCCAGACTGTCTGTTCCCAACAGTGCAGCATAGTTGTGGTTCTGTCATGCTCTGGGTGGTCATATCGTGGTTTTCAGCAGGTCCCCTGATCACTTTGAAAGGATGGATGACTGGCAGGGCGTATGAAACCATTTTGGCCGACCAAGTCCATCCAATGGCTCAGGCATTTCCCCTGCAAGGGATGCCATCTATTCAAGACGATAATGCCCCAATTCACAGAGCTCGGAATGTCCAATCATGGTTTGAGGAATATGAGGACGAACTTTGGACGAACCCAATCACCAGACTTAAACATCATCGAGCCACTGTGGTCTGTGTTAGAAAACAGAGTAAGATCCTGTTATCCTCCTCGTGCGTCTCTCAAAAACCTGGAGCAATTTCTGCTGGAAGAATAGTGTAACATCCCACTAACCACCATCCAGGATATGTATGCGTCCATTCCAAGGAGGATTCAGGCGGTTTTGAATGCCAAAGGTGGTTCCACACCCTATTAGGTATACGTTAAACCTTCTTTTACTAGGTGTTCACATTATTCTGTCCAACCTCTGTATATACTCGTACATATCATCATCAACCGCTATCAATCCACCGCTAGATGGAGGCCTCCCCAAGTCTCTTCTACAACTTTCAGTGTTCAGCATATCTCCTCCAAATCTCCCCAGCATGCTTTCAAAGCAATCCACTGCTAGATGGAGGCCTCCCAAAGTCTCTTCTACAACTTTCAGTGTTCAGCATATCTCCTCCAAATCTCCCCAGCATGCTTTCAAAGCAGGTGGTCTTCTTCTGGGTCTTCTCCTACCCCTTGATATCCACTCTAATATTTACGTTGTCAATCAGTTCTAGCAATATATCCATCCCATTGCCACTTGAGAATTCTTTAAAGATCTTTTTTAAAGTGAAGAACACAACGTTGAGTTAACTTTTCAAATTATATCTGCAAAATCAATTTTTAATTGTACTTGAAGCGTTTTCCAGAAAACTGCGAAAAGTAGCGGCGATCTCCAGAAAATCTTCACACACAAAAAAAAAAATTAAAAAAAATAAAGTTAAATCGTATGTGAACCACAAATTTTAAGACTTTTCGTTGAAAGACTTCCCCAATAAGGGGACCATGAAATTTCAGGGGGCTCCGGATCCCCGTACCTCCTACTTTCCGCCGTCCGTGACCCCATATCAACTACTATGACTGTAAACAAATTTCTGAAATTCACGGGCAACTTTCCGTCATTTATTTCATAAATCAACGAAGCATATTTCTGATACAACCTTTTCCGTAAAACGAGGGAAAGAAACCTCAATTTCACAGATTTTTCATACCACGGAACAATTCTGAATTTTCAGATACCTTTCCGCAGTTTCTTATATTGACGGCAAATTACCGTTTTAGAGATGAGTTAACGGAAAATTCTAAATTTTCAGGAACCTTTCTGCAATTTCTTTCGTATATTAACAGGAAAACTCCTTTCTAACTTTTTCCGTATCCGTATGATGAAAATTTACCGGTAATAGGAGCGATTGGTGAGAATACTTGAGGTTTGATTAAACTTTTAAATTTCAATCGTCTGTCGAATTTTGAAATTCCGGAGCGAGATCGGATATTGTGGATAGCATATCGCGTGAATTTTGTTTACTGTGGAACAGGATATTTCTTCTCCTCTTCCTGTTTTGTGCACCAGCTATTTATTATATTTATATATTGTGTTACTATAAGAAACCGGGTGCTTAATTTATTGTACAGGCGATTGTACAATGTCTATGCATCAGTCTTTGGACTACTAAAGACAAAAGCTATTATAGCTGCCAAGAGTAATTTTTTTTTTCGTGTGAAATAATACTATAAAAAATTACCTTTCACCTTTTTTAAAGATAAATGAAAGTCATTGTCGGTTTAAAAAAATCTAGTTGCAAAGCATTTTGTTGCTTTGAAAAAACACGATGAAGAATGCTTAATTTGTGAAAAATCCTCATACAGAAAAAAAATTATAAGCCTATTAAAAAAATATTAAGCTCCAACAGAAAATAAAATAACTAAATCACTCACATTAATGACAAAAAACAAAATTTCATCATCGCGGAATTCGTTTTACAATGTAGCTTTCCATTTATAGGCTCAGTCGTTAAAGGCGTGAGTTACCTGTTGAGCCAGCTCAGGGGTTCGGTCCTGACGGCAGCGGAAGGATTACCTGGGGAAAGGGCTGAAAAGTACAGGCTCATCGATTTTGCGGAATTTCAGTTTAAATAGGGAAAAACTTGAAATTCACTTTTCTGAAATAAGCGGAATTTCTGCCTTCAGAAAATCTGTGAAAATACGGAAGTTAAAATAAACGGAACTTTCTGAAAAACACGAATACCTACCGGCAAATTTGCTGAACGTTATTTTCAGAAATTTTCTGTGAATTCACACAACTTATTTTTTATAGTGTACGCTCAAGGCAGTAGCTAACGGGAGGGCAGAGAGGGCGGTTGCCCTTCCGGAACAGTCATATTGGGGGCGTAAATTTGTGCTCTGAGGGACACGAAAAACGATAAGCACAACGTGTGAATAAATTTACTGAAATTTTAACTAAAACAGAAAGTTACACGCTTTATCATTTCCTTTTTTTTTTTTTTTTAAACACCAGTTAGACGCATAGACTGTTCTGCACAGTTGATAAGGGTCCACTCCAGAGTAACATACGGTGTTAGATGTGTGTGAAAACACAAGTTTGTTCGCGCCCCCTCACTCTGGAGTAAGTCGCTCTCCCAACTAAGCTACGCGGACAGAATGTCTCGCTGCAGATTTGTCGTCTTGACACATGTTTTCACCTCTGTAGTGCGTCACATGTGGACCTCTCATATGCACGAAACAAACTGTCCAAAACAGCGGACATGGGCATATAAAGCGATATGGTGATGTGTCTGACCTCTGTATCCTTTCCGAATAGACTGAAGAGATGAAGAGCTACTAATTAGTCATCTGTGCTCCGTTGCAGAAAGCTCCTCTGAGCGCTTAGCCTTCAGTGGAATTTTTCCAAGCTCTTCCTCGAAATCTTCTTCTTAATGTTACGTTCTCTATCTGACACTCATTCGTTCTGTGGTGGTTCGTTTGTCATTTTGCATTTCTGCAGAGTGCTGTGTTGTCGGCATTTACGTAACTTTTACATGTTACTTCACTCTTGGATATTTGCCTACTTTCCACAGTTTTAGTAAAAGTATACCCAAAACCGGAAGTTTGAGTTTTGAACGATTATAATATTATAGTTTCCTATATAATAGAGGTATGAGGAAGTAAAAACTGCTTATTTTTTGAGTGGAAATAGGGAACTTTTAAACTCGAGGGGCACAATTTCAATTCCCATCCTCTCGGATAAATAAAGTTTGCTCCAGCCTTGGCTCAACTCTCTTCCCGTTCAATGTTGCCATTTTTACCTAACTCTCTAGCTCACGGTCAGTGTTGCCAAATATTGTAAAATCTTTTCGGGAAAATAATGTATCGTTCAGTGAGAAAAAGTTCAACGAGAAGTAACTAAATTTACATAAGAGACCAGAAACTCAAAAGGATGAATAGAAGTATACCTCACATCTTATTGTTTTCATATTCATAGCAGTCTATGGACTGGCACGGACTATGAAAACTCACAGCAGCATGGGACACAAAGCAGTGGTCCGATGTTACTTCTATAGCGGAAATTCTGTAACTGTTAGTTCGCATATGTTTCGGTCTACCAAAAAAAGTCCATAGTAAACCTTTTCGGTCCACAGAACGAGAAAACTTTTCCTTTTTAGAACATTATTTTTCCAGGAATTAAATTTGTATAAATAACCCACTGTCGAAATCAAACGAAGATGCATTTTCCTCCTTGTACTACGAAGAAATATTCCAAAGCAAGGACGTAAGGGAACAAATTGCATTGCTGCTATTCTATCCTCGAACGGTTCTAGAGAACAAAACAAGAATCGTACATTTTCAGACTTCTACTGATTGCCCACCACAAAATAACTATAAAGAAGGAAACACGTACTCCGAAGTTGCGAGACAACTGATGATTTTTAAAACACAAAAAGCTTGGTAGTTTTTACTCGAAACAGTAAACACTATTAATATTTAACAGTTCATGCTCTGGTGAAGAGAAAATTGCGAAAATACTCGTTCTTATGATCGGGGCGGGACATGTGCAGAAAGCAATATATGGCGTTGATTCTTTTCCTGTTATCCCTGAAATCACACATTTTTAAAACTGTTATCTGTTACGTGTTGTGCCTGTCTGCGGTGGAAACGTTCGAAAAGTTAAATAAGAAACTTATGAGGAAAGTTTTTGTGCAAAAAAAAAAGCAAATTTTAATGGTTTATTCTTCAATGCATGAGCTTTTTTAAAAACAGCATTGTATCTTAGGTATTTATAATCTCCAGCGGAGTTTGATGGAAATGAAATGGGCGTAAAATTTGACTTTTTTGCCGGCGTGGACATCGATTCGGATGCCGATCTCAATTTCCTCTATGATTCTTTTTTTCAAATTAATTCTCTTACGAAAAAACAGCGAATACATAAAGAATACGTAAAACAATTCCTACAAAATGTTTTATTTTGCGCCTGTTTCATTGATAACCCATTTTTAGGATTTTTTCAGAGCAATGGCTTCTAAGCATTCGACAGAGATGGGTCCGGGTTCGAATCCCGAGTGAGGTGTACATGCTGTGCTTGTCTTACGACACTGGGCTACTCCCTTACCTGGAACCACTGGCTCCAAATAAGGGACTGGAGGTTGCTTATAATCTATTGAGTTGCTTACTGCAGTTGTTAAAAGAAACAAGTTAGTAAAATCATGCAATGCATTGATTATGATACGCTTTCCAACGTACCAGAAATCATTGCTCAAGTTATTACTCAAGTTACGAGGATAATGGCTGTGGAATAAATCTCGCTCCTGTGCCCTGACCTTTGACCCCATTTCGATGATATTTAACAGAACTGGTTCAGTATACCCCGGAACAACATGATAAAGTTTTGTCGCAATCGAAGCATTTTTACGTAAGTTATGACGCATTAAGGCATGGAATGAATCCCGCTCCCATGTTTTGTCCTTTGACCCCATTTATCCCATTTTCAATAGAGTTTGTTCCCAGATGGTTCCCTACCACATACTAAAATGTCATCGAAATCGACCCATTTTTAGTAAAGTTATGACGCGTAACGCAATGGAATGGATCCCGCTCCTATGTCCTGACCTTTGACCCCATTTCGTCTATGTTCAATAAGGTTAGTCTCCAAGTTGTCCCCTACCACATACTAAAATTTCATCGAAATCGAATCATTTTTATGCTAGTTATCGCGCGGACGGGCACACGGTGAGACAGACAGACGGACAAATCTGGAGCATATACGCCTCTACAACCTACGGTTGGAAAGCGTAAATAAAAAAGGATACAGTGCTAGTCCACATAGAACTTTGGGGGTGGGGAATTAAAATCTTCTATTCGTGGGTGATACACGACAGAAAGAGCATGTGTTCAAAAAATTTCCCCAAGCACGTTTTTTAAATACTAGTCTGTAATTTCACAGCTAGGATCTCTGAAAGTCGGAAATTTGTCTGATAGGTTACACGAAACGGTAAATTCTTGTACGTTTTTGTTTTCCATTTGATCTCAGATTTCCTGAGTGCTGACTTTAATTTCAACAACGAAAACTCTTTTCTCGCATACAGCACCTGTAAAGAAAAAAAAAGGGAGAGGGGGTAATACACATGTAGTTTTGAAACCGTTGAATTTTTATTTACGTTGCCCATTTCTCGACGTGAGCCTTGCGTTGGGAAAATTTTAATATATTTCGGAATGAGCTTGTTAAGGGCGGCTTCTTCAGCCAGTTCAAGTATTCTTTTGCTACTGGATGGATCATAAAATATTCTTAATTTTCGCTACCTAGTTCCTTAATTTCCCGTCAGGACCTGGGAGTTCAAGAATTTTAGAGGAAAGAAGATTTACGGATGACAGATGTCCTTGTTCAGACCAGAACCGTGACTACATATAACAAGTCAATCTTTTTTGTTTCCAACAGCTTCTTGAAAACGCGTGTATCGCACACCTAAACTTTTGGGCAAATCACTGAGTCCTGTTTCCGCCTTTTCGGACATAACACAAAATGTTAAAAAAAAGATGGGTTTTTTGGCCGATGAATTTTTACTATGCATGTTGACATGTTTTTATGCATCTCTTTGGGCTTTCTGTGAAGCTGCCAAAAATTCTGCACCTCTTGAAAGCTTTCACTCTAGGAGCGTGCCTAGCGTCTCACATGCACCCTTGGGGTTGTAATGAAATGATAAAAAGCTGAATCATAACGCTCTTAAAAAATTTCGGAAATAAAATCCAGTCTCCACTCTAACTACTATACTGTGCATCAATTACGAGAGAATTTTACCAGTGTTCCATTTTCTCCTGACACTGCCTTCAAAATTTCAACAAATCTCAATGCCTTTGACTTCAATGTTACACTGGGATCCAAAATGAACGTGACAAACCCAAAATCATGAATAACGCAAAATCCATACGATAGAGTTTAAAGACAGTTAGTACGGACATCGATAACGCAACAATACACAACGGAAAAGGAATGCCACCACCGCATGAGGAGGAAGCATATGCATGACAGCATGGCAGTCCAAAAATGATGAAGCAAGTAGCGCGGATTTCGAGAGGCTAATAGGAATGAGATTATCCCGAACAGCGATACAGCTCGTACAAGGAGCCTACATGCTGTTTACAAGGCTGTGAATGAGAGTTTGGGACAATAAGTGCCACTCCTCCACCAAGACGCTTCGGAGTACCGGGGTATGGGGGTTATGGGATGGTGCTACCGGTTTGCGATTGGCCTATCCAAGACATGCTCCATCGGGTTCAGATCCGGAGATCTGGCGGTTCTCTACACCCTGTAAAAATCTTCATTCTCCTTGTATTCGTCGGCCAGACAAGCCCAATGCGGACGGGCGTTATCGTCTATAAAAAGAAACTGGGGACCAACAACTACCCTGAAAAGCCGTAGGTAGGATTCTAGGATGTCATCCCTGTAGCGTGCAGCAGTCAGGGTGCCTCTGGGAAACACGCGCAGAGGAGTGGATCCATCCAACACAACGCAAGACTAAACCACAAGTCCTCCACCACCATATAGTGGTAAATTTCCCTAATGTTGGAGGGAAGATTTCGATTCCCGCCTCTTTCCAAATGCACACGTGGAAAATCCGTGTTTAGGCTGTACTGCGACTCGTCACTGAAGAAAACACAGGCTCATTCATCAGAGGTCCAGGGGGGATGATGTAGGTCCCAATTTAGACGGACCCTTCTGTGCTCTGCGGCGAGAGCGATATAGACCACTGGCCTTCTTGCATACAGATCTCTCTGGCGGAGTCTTCCGTGAAATATTTGCCTCAATATCGCGATTCCTGTAGCAGAGGAGAGCTCCTGAGCTCTCCTCTGCTACAGGAATCGCGAAATTTTACGGAAGACTGAGAGAGTTGACCTCTGCTACAGGAATAGGAAATTTTACGGAAGACTGAGAGAGTTGACTGGGTGCCGGCTCGCTCTGACAACGAGTTGTTAGAGAAAAATACCAGTCGTTTTGACTTGCTGTGGCTCGTGGAACTTTTTTTCCCGCGGTTTCCTGGAACTGTCTCTAGAGACTGTAGACCACTTGCTTTCACACATTCAGCCATCGTGCTAACTCAGCTTGCGATTACCCTGCTTCCAATCTACCCATCGCTTTCCACCCTAAAGAGTCTTCGAAGCGATGGTGCGGAGCCGTTCTTCCACTAACAGTCCAACTCAAGCTTCAACTGCTGCACTCCGCTAAGAACAAAGCTCATCAAAATCACGTGCCTGCTAGCTCAACGGGATACGGTCATCATTTGCACATTTCCATATGAGTTACCACAGTGTCGCTTGTGTACGTCGACTTAGCGTTTCAACTTGCACAAATCTCTGAAAAATCTTTAAAATTGGTCGTCTCGTTTTGGACATATTCTCAAATGTTTATTTGTCACGTTAATTTTAAACGCCATTTTTTTCCCCCAACCAAGAACAAAATGAACTTATTCGGATCAAACACTATGTTGAAGATATAAATTTGCCGCCATGATGGCGCAGTAGTCTAAGCGCTGGCTTCTGATCATGCGTCCGAAAGGGATCCGGGTTCGAATCCCGTGAGGCATAGATGTTGTGTTTGTCTAACGGCACTGGCTCTCTCCCTTCCCTGGAACCAGAGACCCTAAATTAGGGACGGGTGACTGTTCATAACCCACTTAATTTGTGACGCACTGCAGAGATAAAGCACGTGTCAAGTCGACAAATCTGCAGCGATATATTCCGTTCGTGTAGCTTAGTTGGGAGAGCATCTTACTCCGGAGTGAGGGGGTGCGAATTCTATATCCATCACGGACAAACTTGTGTTTTCACATTGGCGCCCGAACGTAAAAGTGGATGTACTGGCCGTTGTGTTCTTCAAAAAATGTGTGACGCTTTTTCCACACATCGTCTGGAATTAATGAAAAAATAATTCCTACTTCATGCACTTCAAATCATAAAAAAAAAAATTCACAGGGAGATGATGTGACGTACCACGTGTCAAAACGACAGATCTGCAGCGATGTATTCCGTCCGTGTAACTTAGTTGGGAGAGCAACTTACTCCGGAGTGAGCGGCTGTGGGTTCGATCGCCGTCACGGATAAATTTGTGTTTTGAGAATGAGAAGTTGCTCTCGGTGGATGTTAAACCTTCAACCAAAAAAAAAAAAAAAAAAAAAAAAAGAAAAAAAAGAATGTGGTGTTTCATGTATAAGAGAGAGCCGTAGGGTCTTGGGTTATCGACTGAAGGAGCATAAGACTTACATACGAAACTGTGAACTAAAGAAATCGTCCATAGCTAAACGCTATCATGAGAACAATAATAAATTTCTATTTGAAGCTGAGCTTACTGATACACCGGATTCAACCATCAAGCTTGGTGTTTTGAAAGCTTTCCATTTATATCAAAATATTTCACAACTTGCCGACGAAATACCATCTGCTTCATTTCTATCCAGAGCGTGGAAGCAACTGACAAAAATCCATGACCATCAATATCAATGAAGATAAGCATATGTGACGTACCTGCCAACAGGACGCACACGACTTAAAGGCAGATAGCAGTCAGAACGAACGTCCGCGTAGCTCAATTGGTAGAGTGACTTATTCCGGAATGAGGGGAACCGGGTTCGAACCCGGCGTGGACAAAAATGACGAAGAAATTTACTTCGTTATACATAACAAAACTTCGATCAACAAGTAAAAGTCATTGCGACTAAAGATTGATTTTTTCCCTATATAAATAGCTGTCTTTTTTTTTTTTTTTTTTTTTTTTTTTTCATTATTTGGTGAAGTTTAATTTTATGCTTGCTTTCGTACATACTTGTAAAAAGATGAAGATGTCTCTAATTTTCTACATATGCGCAGTCAAAGTTTGATATGTCCAAATTTTTCAAATAATACCGCTATCATCTTTAGGAGAAACTACGAATAAAGGTTATGTTTAACATGAAATGGGATTAATGTCTGCAGGCATTTTATCTGAAATGCCATATTCTACTAGAATGTACTGTATGTTCCAGTGAATGCAATACATACATTGAAGTACGATATGCAACGCACAATCTCTCTTATCTCTGCAAATAGCAGTAAGTTGCATCTCCATAAACATTATGAGGCTAATTTTGGACAACCTATGCGGAATCACAACAAATACAATTGCTATTACTTTTTGTATAAATCCGAAAACGCTTTTGGCGATACCCTCATCTGTTCCGTACGATTCACCAAGTAGTAGTCTGTACATTGGAATAGGAAAACTTGTATCCAAAGCCTCATTTTGACCTTTGGTGCATTGAAAACACAAGTTTGTCCGCGACGGGCATCGAATCCGTGTCCCCCTCACTACGGAGTAAGTCGCTCTCCCAACTGAGCTATGCGGTCGGAATGTCTCGCTGCAGATTTGTCGTCTTGACACATATTTTTAACTCTGTAGTGCGTCCCATGTACCATACCCGTTCTGGCATTACTGACACTGATGCACTTATAGTTTTGATTACAGTGTAACCCTAAGATCTTAATTTTATAATTGACATTAATGTAAAACTGTTATTCCGAACAAATATTTTTTATGTCACCAGTATTTGTCATTTTCTTGCAGGACTTCCGTCCACAGTGAGTAGAGTTTAGGTCCCAGCCTCCTACAGCGAGTTCGCCTTTTGAGCAGGACACAGAAACGAAAGGAATGAGAGCAAGTCTAGCGACTTTGACAGAACAGTTTGTAGTGAGATTAGAGTACAGTAGATGGCGCCACCGTACAGGTACGATGTTGCACATAGAGGAGTGAGTGAATTTCAGGGGGGGGGGCATAGGAAAGGATACCCATTTAACCAGTGGGTTCAGCCTGGGGGCCGTCACTTAACGTGCTCGTCCGATGCACGGCGGATATTCAGCGATTGTTAGTAAATCACATAATCTCTGAAAGATCAGCCCAGGATCGAACCTGAGGACCTTGCAATGACAGTTTGACTTGCTAACCACTAAGCCATCCACGGCTCTTATTGCCCTTTTTGCTAAGTTAACCATCTTTTATGGGCGGCGACAGAATGTTTCGAACTGACAGGAAAGCCTAGGCGGAAGTTGTAGTATCCTATTGAAACCCAAAAAAAAAAAAAAAAAATTTTCACCTATTTCCTGTCAGAATAACATTTAAGTGCTATTTGTTTAACATCATTGTTTAAAGTCTGCAAAGCTCGTTTTCTTAAGCAGAAAAGTTTTTAACGACAGCAGATGAATACCTGTTCTGCATATACTTCATCGTAGTAAACTAGGGAATGATCCTTGCAAACACAAACAGCTATACTTTTAGACTAAGAGAATTAATCAAACATTGATGAAGAATTGCAGCAAAAGGATTGAAGTCTGCACGACTGTGTTCTCAAAAACAGAAACTGAATTACAAAGTGAGTGGAACGAAAGTAACGAATGAACACAAATGATACTAAGGGCGACAAAACAGAAAAAAAGTTTTATGAAGAAACACAAGTAGATGAACGCAAATCAAAGTAATGAAGGAACGCAAATTAATGTGAGGAGAGAATGCAAGTAAAAAAGTAAGAAAAACAATGAAAAGGAGAGTATTGAAACAACACAAATGAAAATAATGAAAGGACACAAATGAAAGTGATAGAAGAACGCAAATGAAAGTAACGAAAGAACAAAAATTAAAGTTAAGAAAAAACGCAAGTAAAGGTATGAAAAAACACAAATCAGATTGTTAAAACAACATAATAATGGAAATACAGTAATGAAAGAAGCAAAAGAGCACAAGCAAAAGTAAGGAAAGAATATAACTTAAAGTGGTAAGAGGAAACATTCAGTTATCCTCATTGGGAATCGCAGACTGAGGATCACAAATAGGGGCATATTGATAGCCCCGGTAACTCCCACCACATGTAACCTCACGGCTAAGAGGGCCTCTAACCACAATAAAAATAGTTTACAATAATTAATACAGACATTTAACGTGGACCAGAACATCAAACAAAGATCTTCGCTCTTTCCACGTTTATAAGTGTAACTGGAAGACCCTGGGTTCGACTCCCGGTGGCGGCCAATGAGAATTTTTTCGTGACTCACTTATAAACGTGGAAAGAGCGAAGATCTTTGCTAGTTTACAATATTTTTTTGTGGAAACTTCATATGAAACTTGTAACGTACCAGGAGATGTGACGTACCTGCCAGAAGGACGCACACGACATAAAGGCAGATAGGAATCAGAATAAAACGTCCGCGTAGCTCAATTGGTAGAGTGACTTATTCCGGAATGAGGGGATCCGGGTTCGAATCCTGGCGTGGACAGAAATGACGGAGAAATTTACTTCGTTATAATGGCGCCCGAACTATCCGGATGACCCGACCGTTCAAAATCTCGCAATGGTGTGATGTTATTTCCACACCGCGAGATAGGAAAAATAAGAGAATCCCTTCTCCAGCACTTCGAAAAAAAAAAAATAAAAAAAATAAGGGGGAAATGATGTAACGTACCAGGAGATGTGACGTACCTGCCAGAAGGACGCACACGACATAAAGGCAGATAGGAATCAGAATAAAACGTCCGCGTAGCTCAATTGGTAGAGTGACTTATTCCGGAATGAGGGGATCTGGGTTCGAATCCTGGCGTGGACAGAAATGACGGAGAAATTTACTCCGTTATAAACTGGATAAAGAAATAGTCAAGATTTTTTGACAGCAGCATTGAATGAAGTATTGAAAAAAAAGCTATTTTTGGGTTTTGGCATTCCTTCAGTAAATAATTAAAGTCTTTACAAATCGTGTTCGCGGTTTTAGAGTTCATAAAAACTGGGTTGCAGTAAAGCAGCTGCTCCAGAGGACTTGAGGCTTCTTTTCACAGCGATAGCAACAACTCCTATGCATGTACACAGATGAGACATTATATTATGACCACCCCCAGCCTAGAGAACTGAGCGCGCATGGAGACCGAACAATGGCGCAGGTGAAATTCACAGAGCAGGATATATACAACCCGAGGACCGGCTTTCGGTTAGTAGAGTGTTCGGAGTCAGAATGGGAAAACTGCCAATTTATCGGAGTTTGATAAAGGACAAATTGTGATGACACGGCTCCTCGGAACTACGATCTCGGAAACGCGCTGCTTGTGCATTGTTCACCTGCCGCTGCTTTAGTGAGTACGTATCAAAAGTGGTGCACAGGTGGTCAAACGACGAACCGTCGTCCAGCCGTGCGTCGTCGGCAACTCATGCCAGAGGGGAGTGGAAACTGTCGCACATTGTTTACAGCGACCGCAGGGCCACAGCGATCAGGACGATGTGTCACAGCACACAGTTCATCGCAGCCTTCTGCGCATGGGCCTGCGTAGCGGAATACCCAGCAGGGTCCCCATTCTCACTGCACATCATCGCCAACAACGCATGAAATGGGTCCAAGATTATCGAGATTGGACCGTGGATGATTGGAAGAAAGTGGCTTGGTCTGACGAATCAAGATTACTGGTGCATCACGCAGACGGCCGAGCGCGGATACGCCGATTACCAACAGAGGCTATGGCACCTAAATTGGGCGGAAACAGGCCGGTGGCGTCGGTGTTATTCTGTGGGCGATGTTTTCTTGGGACACTTAATTCCCCATTATCCCAATAGCAGAATCCCTGGCAGCTGTCAGGTACATGAACGTCACGACGTTCAGATGGGTGAACTTGGACCACAACGACGCGTCGTTGAGGACCAAGTACACCCATTCATGGCAATTGTGTGTTCCCTGCTGGTGATGGCCATTCCCATTATCAACAGGATATTGCGCCATGCCACACTACCAAAATCGTCAAAGAGTGGTTCGAGGAACATGCTGGTGACTTTCTGTTAATGCCCTGGCCTCCAAATTCACCTGACATGAACCCAATCGAACATTTGTGGTTCGACTTGGAAAAAGGGGTTTGCGCTAAATCACCACCTCTGCGAAATGTGCGGGAACAGGAGTACCGGCTGTTGACATTATGGCACCAGATACCCCAGGATATCTACCACCACCTCATCGAATCGATGCCTCGCCGAGCGACCGCTGTGGTGGTCATAATTTAATGTCTCATCGGTGTATATCAAGATGAAAATTTGAAAGAAACACCAGTTCAGTGAATGAACTTTTTTTACAGCAATGAGGATATAGGGTGTTATGTATTACAGTTTTTTGCACATAACTACGCATCCTTCAGAATATAATGAACTAAACGATGTTCTTCGTGGGGACGAAGAAACAGAGACCTGTGATGTGGAAAACATTGTAGCATTATTTAAAACATGTTTTTTATATTCAAGAGTAAATAATTTCAGTAGGTTGACCTTTTTGTGCCACAATTCTTAATGGTTACGTTTTTATTTGCTTGCTTACATCCTGTATGTTGTTATAAATCAAAAAAGGTCATTCGGTATATACTGTTACACAGCAGTTATGTGTTTTGCGCGTGAAATCGTGAGGCATTTCAAAGAGACTGGCCTTAGTTCTTTAAACGAACAAAATTTGCATATGATCAACTTTGGCGTGTTTTGTAGTATTATACTTTGTACTGGTATAAAACTAGAGTAATCATTTTAATTACAACGCGCAGATTTCTGTTACACGCAGTAAAGCGCAATAATTTTGGTTTTGCGGAAAAAACCTTAAGTTCCAAAGAATTGAAATTATTAAAACGTCCATAAAATCCAGTTAATAATAGGGAATTTAGAGACTGCAGTAATTGAAAGCTAACAGATTTTCGAAAAAGGGCCTCGAAGAAATTTTTGTGGGGCGCGCGGGGGGGGGGGAGTTTCCGGTATGCCGCTGCTTGGTCGCAAATTATAGTAGCACATGAAAAACATCCTTGTGTTATTTGAACCCAGGCCAAGCGGTACAAAGTGTTCTTTTCATTGGGTCACGCGAAAATTTATCCAACCGTTAGAAAAAGTTCACGGGTAGAAAACCAGAGTAAAAATAAAGACTGACCAAAACGAGCTCACTAGTGCATATCATTATTCTGTTTTTTCCTCATCATTTTACTCATATATTGGTGGCCTGTTTATCATCGTGCCTCTGTTCTCCAACTCGTTTTTTTCTGGTTTGTCGTATCGCTGTCTTACAGTCCTTGCATATACTGTTACACAGCAGTTATGTGAACTGCAAAAACTATAATTACACAGCATTTATAATAAACTATAATTACACAGCATTTATAATAAACTATAATTACACAGCATTTATAATGAACTGCAAAAACTATAATTCACCCAAGAAAGGTTTAGGTGAAACGAATGCAGAAACACAAAACTTCGACATCGTTGTTTGATAATTCCATCGCAGTTTTTCGAAAATACGATTTAAAATGCTTCCATTTCAATGCTATACGTAGACTTTTACCGCCCAGATCTTTTAAATTTTGTTGTTAATGAGCAGGGACGTCGCTAGACTTCAAAATCAGGATGGGCGACGTGTAGGCGAGGGTTATTTTTAGTGAGGCAAGCTTGAAGGCAACTTTGTTTTACGAAACACTGAAAGAACGAATGTTTAATGTCCTTCACTACCGGCTACAAAGAAGTTATTCGTGAAATCCCCACCTCTCCACCTAGACACACACACATACACAGTGGCGTAGCCAGAAATTTCTTAAGGGGAGGGGTTCGTGGATTTGTTTCACTGGTGAAAACCTCATATATACATATGTATCGCTTTAAACTCGTGTTCAATCCTCCCTCAAGGGGGAGGGGAGGTCGTACACGAGGATCCTCCCCTTGGCTACTCCTCTGCGCATACGTAGCTACATGGATCTAACTTACACTGTAAAATATTTCCGGAAATTCACCGGCAACTTTCCGTCATTTCTTTCGTGAATTAACGAAGCCTATTTCTGATACAACCTTTTCCGTGAAATGACGGAAAGAACCCCGAATTTCGAAGATGTTTCGTACCACGGGAAAATTCTGAATTTTCAGAAACCTTTCTGCAGTTTCTTTCTTATATTGACGGTAAATTATCGTTTTAGAGAGTGTTAACGGAAAATTCTGAATTTTCAGAAACCTTTCCGGAATTCCTTTCATATATTAACGGAAAATCTCCGATCTCACTTTTTCCGTATCCGCATGACGAGAAATTACCGGTAATTGAAGTGATTCGTGATGATACTTGAGGTTTGATTAACTTTTAAATTTCAATCGTCTGTTGAATTTTGAAGTTCCGTAACGAGATCGGATATTGTGGATAGCATATCGCATGGATTTTGTTTATTGTGGCACAGGATATTTCTTCTCCTTTCCCTTATTTGGTGCACCAGCTACTTATTATATACTATGTTACTGTAAGAAACCGGGTACTTATTGTACAGAGGATTATACGACGTCTACGTATCAGTCTTTGGACTACTTAAGAGAAAAGCCATTATAGCTACCAAAAGCAAATTTTATATTTAGTTTTTCTTTTTTTTTTTAGTGTGTAAAATAATACTATAAAAAAGTACATTTCACCTTTTTTAAAGATAACTGAAAGCCATTATCAGTTTAAAAAGAAATCAAGTTGCGAAGCATTTTGTTGCATCGAAAAATCAGGATGAGAAATGCTTAATTTGTGAAAAGTTCTCATACAGAAAAAAAAAAAAATTATAAGCCGATTAAGAAAAATAATAAGCTCCAACAGAAAATAAAATAACTAAATCACTCTCATTAAGGAAAAAAAAAAATCATCGTCGCGGGATTGGTTTTACGATGTACGTGATTCGGAATGCATAGCATTTGTGGCTCAGTCGTTAAAGACGTGAGTTACCTGTTGAGCCAGCTCAAACGTGAGGGGTTCGGTCATGACGTCAGCGGAAGGATTACCTGGGGAAAGGGCTGAAAAGTACAGGCTCGTCGATTTTGCGGAATTTCCGTTTAAATAGGGAAAAACCTGATTCTGAAATAAACGGAATTTCTGTC
Source organism: Macrothele yani (assembly GCA_039090855.1). NCBI lineage: Eukaryota > Metazoa > Arthropoda > Arachnida > Araneae > Macrothelidae > Macrothele > Macrothele yani. The sequence continues at coordinate 195,616,428 of CM076990.1, forward strand.
TACGAAAAATCTGTGAAAATACGGAAGTTAAAATAAAGGGGCATTTTTAAAAACGGAACTTTCTGAAAAACATGGATACCTACCGGCAATTTTGCTGCACGTTATTTTCAGAAATTTTCCGTGAATTCACACCACTTATTTTTTACAGTACAGTTACGTCAATGTAAGATGCAAGTGTTGCTAGAATATCGTCTTTAACTTTTTGCTTGCTCTGAATGCATTGTCTTTAATTGCTTTTCAAACTTTTGTATTTTTGCTTACGAAAAATTAGTATTGTACGTGAACAATTCATTTAAAGGAACATGTCAGTTTTGTTTATCTAAATGAAATTTTGACGTCGTGCTACGCAGACACAATATATCTACCTTCCCTCTCCTTAACTCCCTTCCTTGAAGCCAGCGACTTTTCCCTGCACTCCTCTCCTACAATTAGTCGTTCAAGCCAGCGACTTTTCCCTGCACTTTCACTGTCCCGGGGCGGTCCTAAGAGCGCAAGTGTAGCTTTAGGCTCCTTTCCGTGTTGGAATCTCCTATTTTGTAATGAAACCAAACAGCAGAGCAATTAGGAGCGACCCCTTCAGCGAATACCTATCCACCTTCTTCATTAGCCACCTGATGGCCATACGAACATGAGAAAAAAAAAAAAAAAGACTTAAATTAAGGAATTGGAAGAGCGGAGAACAATTGAATGTTCATAGCCCTGCGGTTGCTATTTTGATAACCTTTTTGGATACGTAAACAAGGCACTTGCTAGGGGGAAATACGTAGGGCTGCATGATATAAAATACAAGACTTATTACTTAGCAAAGTCCAGATAATATTTTAAAGTTAAATATTCTGAAAAATGGCCCGTTTTGAACTGGATGAGTGGCAGGATGGGCTTAAGCCCATCCCTTTGGCGACGTCCCTGCTAATGAGAGAGAGAAAAAAGAGGCAAAATTGTGGAACCAACTCGAAGAAAAGCACCGTTACTTACAGGAGTTAATATTTTACACGTTCTCTTACTACGGTGGAACAGATAGCAGCAGAACTAGCGGTGTACGATTTATAAATAACAAAAATCGAGAGAGTACCCAGGTACTCTTCGTAGATAATTTATGCTATGCATCTTTCGCATACCAAGATATTTGTGGTTCGGAAATAAAAAGAGTGATTCGAGTAAGTATACACGTATTTGCGTACAACACATTGCATTTATTCGCGTTACTCACAGCCACACCAAACCACAATAAGTGGAATTAAATCATAATACATTTGTAACGAACAATAAGGTTTACTAATTCCTGATATTGAGCGGTAGTTGGGTAGGTATATTAATGAATGTTATTGTCGTAAAACCAAAAAAAGGAGGTTTGTGAGTCATAAAAGTAAATATTTACTTTTATGACTCACATATCTTCTTCTTTGGTTTTACGACAATATGGCGGCAATAATAATTATTTCGACTGTTCAGCTTTTCATAACCAATATTTAGTATCATTATTATTTATACATTATTCAGATTTAGACGAACGTAAGAAACGACCTGACACCGACGAAATCGGATGTAACTCCGAAAGTACATCTGCGCATGCCCAAGCTAAAATCTGATCTCATTATAGAAAAAAACTGAATCGCAAGTGGATTAGTGTGTGTGTGGGGGGGGGGCGGGGGTTAACTTTTTCTATGACATCTACAAGTTACACATGATATCTACAAGTACAAGCCGTCGTGTCATCATACATCATTTTAAAACTCTCTTTAGTAACAGATACCCCCCCCCCACACTAAGGGAGTTACCTCCTACGGGGTTTACGCTGCCAGGTGGCAGTCGAAAGGAACCCAAATTTCGCTATGACGCATCGTTTTCATAGCATCAAAACGCATTCTTATAATGGCTTTTATCAAATTTAGCATGAGGTTCTCGTAATTTATGCAGATTGCAATGACATATTGTTACATTTATGTAAACGTGATGAAATACGGCGGTAGTTTAGGAAAACATATTCTTCAATAACGAAGAAATGAACTATTGTGTCGCGTCACTTCAATGGGACAGAAATCAGATTTCAATAATGGTTTAGATTACTTCCGTAACCCATTTCCGTTACATCGAAATTTTATACAATGTATTTATTTTATTGCTGTCGGGAAAGGTGTGTAGCATCAAAAAATGAAGGGCTCAAAGAAGCATGGAGAGATACTTGCATGGAGAGATAGATACCAAGAGAGATTGGAAAAGGAATTTATGGATCCGGAAAACGACAAGAGTTGATGCCACGGTGATCAAAACAAAGCAACAAAGCTGGTTAACAGAAATGTAGACTGGATACAAAGGACCAAAAAAATTACAAGAAGGAGACCACGTGGGAGGAGAGTGGATGAAATTCGAAAGCATGCCGGGGGACATGGAAGAAAATTGCGCAATACAAAGAGTTGTGGAAGACACTTCGAGAGACCTTCATCCAGCAGTAGACCGAGGAGTTAATGCTTCAATTTGTGGCGCATTAAGAGACTGATCATCACTTCGTGGGTGTCAAGCTCAATTACAGTTTAGGGCTTTAATAAATGTCATAAAGTTAAAATTTATGTTACGAGTGTACTTGATATTAAGCACAAAACGTTAATTGAAGGTTATGCTTATATTATGAACAATATGTAAGAAAAAAAATTAAACGTATTTTTTTTTAATTTCTAAAATACATAGAAAACAAGAATAAACATTTTTTTTTACGATATATGAAGTATGTGATTAATGAAAATCAGAATACGCGAAACTACGTATATAACTAGAGTTTTTCAATTTTCATCGGTGATAAAGTATACGAATTACAGGCAAGTTATTTATCTTAGGCCAATTACTCTCGTGCCAACATCTTCTCAACAGTCAAATTATACACCTCAAAATACTAAAATTTGTAAATATTTCTTTGTCTTTTTTATAAGAAATAAGCAGTAATAATAATTATAGTTTTTGTGGCTGGTGATATATTTCACAAATAATTTTTGTATCAGTTGATAAAATATTCTGACTAGGACTTACTGTCACAGAAAATTTCCTGTAGCAATTTCAGGCTGGAAGAGCAATACTTAACTGCAGCTGATGCCCACAGGAAAATAAAAAACGAACAGTGGCGTTTCTAGACACAAAAACGGGGGGGGGGAGAAGGGCACATATTCCTGCATGTGCCGGTAATTAATTAAAATTAATATGTAATTCCAAAAATAAAAAGCTGTTATATTTGGGGTCGCTCCCCCCCCCGGCCTAGAACCTCCATTGAAAATGAAAAGAAAACATATGTTTTCCATTGTCCACGGAGAAATCATTTTGCAGCTGCACATAGTTTAGCACTAAACCTGATACTTTTGTAAAACAAGTTAGTAAAATCATGCAATGCATTGATTATGATACGCTTTCCAACATACTAGAAATCATTACTGAAGTTATGAGGATAATGGCTGTGGAATAAATCTCTCTCCTATTATCTGACCTTTGATCCCATTTCGATGATACTCAACAGAACCGGTAAAGTATACTTCCGGAACAACATGATAAAGTTTTGTCTCAATCGAAGCATTTTTACGTAAGTTATAACGTATAAGGGCGATGGAATGAATCCCGATCCTATGTCCTGACCTCTGACCCCACTTCACCCATTTTCAATAGGGTTCGTCCCCAGGTGGTCCCCTACGACATACAAAAATTTCATCGAAATCGAACCATATTTACTCAAGTTATGACGCATAAAGGCAATGGAATGCGTCCCGATACTATGTCCTGACCTTTGACCCCACTTCGCCCATTTTCAATAGGGTTCTTCCCTATGTGGTCCCCTACGATACTAAACTTTCATTGGAATCAAACCATATTTACGCAAGTTATGACGCATAAGGGCAATGGAGTGGATCCTGCTCCTATGTCGTGACCTTTGAGCCCATTTCCCCCATTTTCAATAGGGTTCGTCCCCAGGTGGTCCCCTACCACATACTAAAATTTCATCGAAATCGAACCATTTTTACGAGAGTTATCGTGCGGACGGACGGACAGACAGACAAAGCTGGAGCATATACGCTTCATCAACCTACGGTTGGAAAGCGTAAATTATTATATATGCATAAGTTTTTTATTTTTGATTATTTTCTCATGCAAGCAAATTTGCGCATCGGATTTCCAAAAACAGCCGTTTAATTATTTACGCAAAAAAAAGAAGAAAATCTGAAAAATTACCAATACAAAAAGAAAAATGTTAACATTGAAATGATTTTGGAACTGCCAAGCCCAAGGTTTAGGCTTCGGGCACATTTAAAATGACCAGGGTCTGGGCGCAACCTTTAGGGATCAAATAAAGTCCTAAACCGAAGCAGTGGCGGACTAGCGATCCATAAATGGCCCTGGAAGCAATTTTATGTGGCCCACTTTTGAATAAAAAAATGATCGAGGTCCCATCCTTTAAAAAATGATGTATCAGCATTACCGTTTATCGTTTAAACACAAATCTACGAATCACTGCAGTTTTTGTATTGAAACAATAACGAACAGCATTCTACTAATTTTTTCTGGATCGTAGATCCCCATCGCATTTAATGTAAGAACAAAATGACTTCCTTTGACGAGAAGCAACAGACAGGGTTCATTCTTTGAAAGAAATTGTTGAAGACTTTATTCCATTCTTATGAACTTTACGGCGATAACTGAATTCAGAATTTGTAACTTCGTTTTTAGTGAAAACGGAAATCCAAATGAGTCAAAAATTTATTTCTCTTTCAAGACTCACCTATCATAAATAAAAAAATTACAAAAAAATCTCTTGGGGAAAAAATGAAAATGTCCAGAATGAATTGTTCAAATTTTAAAAGTGAAAATAATTATACAGAATGCAGAAATTTATTTTTATGTATTTACTTTCAAATTGAAAAAGTAGTTTTGCTGAAACTGAAACAGACTTTACAGAACTGTATAGTTCAAAAATTCGGGTAACCCAAGGCCCAAAGAGTAGTAAATCAGATGCAGATCTGGATTGAAAAAACAACAACATATACATAAAAAAAAAAACAGCAACCCAAAAATTTTACCGTAGCCAAGGGGTGCAAGCCCATTCCTGAAATTTGTCTTGCTCACCCAGTTCAAAATGGGCCATTTTTCAACATACTTTACCTTAAAATATAATCTGGACTCGCCAAGTAATGATAAGTCTTGTGTTTTACTTCTTGCGTTGTTTACGTCACCGTAGAAAAGTTATAAAAATAGAATCCCTAGGGCCATGAAAATTCAATCGTTTTCCACTCTTCCAATTCTTTAGTTTAATCCTCTTTTTCGTGTTTGTGTGGGCAGGGGGCGAATGAGGAGGGTGGATAGGAATTCACCGAGGGTGTTAAATACTAATTGCTCTGCAGTTTGTTTTCTTTACAAAATTAGGGATTCTAACACAAAAAGTGGAGTCTAAAGCTATGCTAGCGCTCATAAGATTGCCCCGGGACAGTGAAAGTCCCTGACGACTGCATTGTAGGAGAGGAGTGCCAGGCAAAGTCGCTGGCTGGAAGGAAGGGAGTTAAGGAGGGGGAAGGTATTGTGTCCGCGTTGCACAACGTTAAAATTTGATTTGGAAAAACAAAAACAACAATTTCTTTTAAATAAATTGTTCAAGTACAGTACTATTTTCGTAAGCAAGAATGGAAAATTTTGAAAAGAATTCTAAGACAATGCATCCAGAGCAAGCAAAAAGTTGAAGGCAACATTTTACCAACACTTGTATCTTACACGAGTGGTATAAGTAGTCAGATCCATGTATGTATGTGTGTCCAGGTGGAGGGATCAGAATCGCACGAATTCTTTTACAGCCGGTAGTGAAAAGCATTGAAGTCGACCCAGTGGTCTAATCGCTGGCGTATGACCGTTCGCCAGAGAAGAGTCCGGGTTCGAATCCCGTGAGGCATTGATGTTGTGTTTGTCTTACCGCACTGGCTACCCCCCTGGAACCAGTGACCTTAAATTAGGGATGGGCGACTGCTTATAGCCCATTGATTTGCTCACGGTGGTCGTTTAACCCAGGGCCGGATTAAGGCCTTAGTGGGCCCCTAGGCTAAGACATCTCAGTGGGCTACCAAGGATAAGATATTTGAGTGGGCCCCCAAAGAACTTATGACGGACAATCATTATTGAAAAGCCAGTTACAACACGAAACTGTGCCAATATGCTTGTGTTAATTATTACGTGCGGTGCATTCTACAAACTAATAAATTACCGGCAGAGTTTTCATAATAAGTCACTGAATTTTCCACTGTTCTCACAAGAACATGAGTTAGCAGCTTAAGATTCCTAGATTTTTTATTGGAGGTTTAACGACCACCGTGAGCAGCTCAGTGGGCTTTAAGCAGCCACCTGTCCCTAATTTAGGGCCACTGGTTGCAGGGAAGGAAAGGGCCAGCGCCGTAAGACAAACACAACATCCATGCCTCACCAGGATTCGAACCCGGACCCCGTTCGGACGAATGATCAGAAGCCATCGCTCAGACCACTGCGCCCCCGGCGCGGCTCAAGATTTTGTCTTCGAATTTTTAATAAATGAGGTAGTTTTAGCTTGTTCTCCACCATCCATCCATACCTCTCTGTTTGCAGTTGGAACCGTTAATGGGCGAATTCCCCTGTGACTTCACATCACTTTGCATAACAAAAGAGATACACCAAGAAAAGTATACATTGCTTAATTATTAAAAATTCAATGACAAAATCTAATAATTAAACAATGTATACTTTTCTTGGTGCATCTCATTTGTTATGCAATGTGATGTGAAGTCGCAGTGGAATTCGCCCATTAACGGTTCCAACTGCAAACAGAGAGGTATGGGTGGATGGTAGCGAACAAGCTGAAACTGCTTCGCCAGTTCCGCTGTGCACAGTGTTATGGAAAGTTTGCCCTTAGTGAATCACTGTTCGTCTTTTAGTCACTGTCCGTCTTTTACCACTGTCTGTGATCGAGTGGAAATCATACGAGATAAAACTAAACCTATTTTTCTTTCTCTGCCTATAAATATATGAGTTGTGCATTATTAGGGGTGTAGCGGCATGCCGCCTGGGCCCCTAGGCTATAGACCCGCTAGACCCCCCCCCCTTCCTTAATCCGGCCCTGGTTTAACCTTCAATTAAAAGAAAAAGAAGCATTAAAAATTTGTTCTTTCAGTGTCTCGTAAAAAAAAAAAAAAAAATTGCTACCAGACTCGCCCACCCTGATTTCGAATTCTAGCGACGTCCCTGCATTAGAGTACACACAACGAATTTCGAGTTCCTATCCCTGACTATTGAGAGCATATTTTATTAGATGGTTTTCATTACTTAACTGCAAATGCAATTTGCAAAAGCTGGCCGAGAAAAAGGATATCAGCCCAAAGGGACGGGCTTAAATTTGAAAGTCGAGGGGGTGTATCAAAAATAGTGGTGGGCTTAATTGAACATTTACTACGTAGGCTTTTTATCTTTTTTTTTTTTTTTTTTTTTCTGTTCTGAAGTCGTCAAACTGGTAAACAAACTTTACTTTTCCGTTTTAGTAAAACTTGGTTTTCTTCTACAAGAATACCAGTGGCGTATATCCGAGGCTAGCTGCGAAACCCAGAGAATGCACAAATAAAAGTCAATTATCCATGGTATTAAGATATGTCGATGCTTTGCTGCGAAAAAAACACGAGCAGATACGCTTCTACGGAGGTGAATGGACTTCCGTTTTAGTAATGGTTCGCGCAGAAAAGAGAAGACTTCGGACTACCTCAGTCCCTCCATGCTCCTAGCTTTGCACAACGGTTCGCTCAGAAAAGAGAAGACTTCGGACTACCTCTGTCCCTCCATGCTCCTAGAGCGTGTGGGCCGCGAGTGGCCGATGCACAAATAAAAGTCACAAATAAAAGGGTGGCCGAGTGGGCAACGTTCGTGACTGCCACGGGAAGGGCCTTAGGTTCGATCCCAGGCAGGTACGAACGCTCGATCCACTAAATACCCGCCGTGCGTCGGATGGGCACGTTAAGCCGTCGGACCCCGGGTACTGGCCCACCGGTAATAAATAAGGGCGTCTTCCTTCCCCTTTCTACTTCGCTTCCGTGTCACTTTCCTATCGGGCGCTCTAGCCCAAATCTCCTAGTTTCCTATTTCTAAGGGTTGTTTAAGACCTGGGGTCAGACACTCCCTTCCTAAAATCCTCTACATCATGATCATGATCCTAGAGCGTGTTTTGCGAGAGTTGTTCCAGTTTGTGTGAAGTGTCAATGAATTAAAATCAGTGATATTATATCTTAAATTCCCGGCTTTGTTGGATTCGAACACTTTTGATCAATTTTGTGAAGGCTTCTTTGAACATCTACTATCAGAGCTTAAAGAACTCTATACTTCAAATTTTGATACAGCTCGATTAAAAAAATGAATTGAAGATGTTTTATTCTCTTGGCAAATACAAAACAAATCAGTAAGAGATATTACTTGTTACATAAAGTTGAATAATTGGAAATAGTGTTTATTGAAGTGTACAAATTAGCAGATCTAATATTCAACTGTTCATGAGCAACTGCAACTGCCGAAAGAAGTTTTTCCGTATTAAAAAGAATCAAAATATACCTTAGAGCCACACAAGGACATGCACATTCGAACAACTTGGCTGGTTTGTTAATAGAGAAAAATATTACTTTTAAATATGAAAAAGTACTCGGAAGAAACATTTTTGTGAAAACGTAACACTCAAGTTCACACAAAAGGAAAGAAGAATGGAGTTCATGTACAAATTAGTCTTCAAATCCTAATCCTCATAATTATTTGGCATCATGTTAGCAATAGCATGTACCTAAAATTTAGAAAAAAGTGTTACTTCTATTACTTAACAATTAAAAAATAAACTTCGCAGTTTTTAAAAAACAGTACTGTGAGAGGGGGTGGGGGTGGTGATAGCCTAGGTCTCGGACCCAAGATACGTCACTGAAGAATATTGAAGTGCAAATGTACTTTATTTTACTTGAGTTTAAGTTCTAACGGCCTAAAATATGGCAGCCCACCAGGAATTCTCCCGGTATCCCGGCGGCCCAGTCCGCGCCTGAACAGAAGTACGAGTTTAAAGAAAAATACGAGAAGGAAAAACAGCCTTACCTTTTACATATAATCGTATTCCAGCGAATAAGCGTCGCAAAAGTACCACATGAGTTAGCTGCATTTATCAACAACTCTACTTAAAAAGTCAGAGTTCCGCAACTGCATTTCACTTCCAGCTAATATGAGGATCCATCCACCGAGAGTGTGTAAAAGTTTTTACCTTCTTTTTTCTCTTTTCAGTAAAACAGACCCACTTAATTCAACCTCCCGATGTGCATTTTAAAAGTAGGAGGCTCAGAATGAGTTCTCAGATCAGCAGGAGTCGTCTTCTTTCGTTTCCTAGTGGGTTGTCGTTTTCCATTCCAGATTTTTATTTTTTTTCTTAGCTTTTAATCCTCGCGGCAGAAACGGGGTCTCCCACGACGGACGACTTCTGCTGGCCGAGTGAGAGCTCCGTGAAGAACGGTCCCCATTATGACAGGCAAAGGCGTAACGCCATCACAAAGGGAGTGGAAATGAGGGTGGGAGGAAGGGGGGGGAGAGTAGTGTAACGACCCTTGTTTATGCAAAGGCAAGTCAATGATTTTTTAGACTTAATCCCATTTCTTCGAACAAACATGCCTGAATGACGCGCTTGGCTTTTCTTGCAGTTCACAGCTTTCTAATTTTTGTTTGATGGCTACAAAAAAGAAGCGATAAATAAAAGGATTTCGAATTTAAAATTAGCAGTCTGTCGGTTCAGACAGAGCAAGCCGATTTCGCTGAAATTTGCTAAACTCCTCCCACATGGGTTTCCTGCTGTGCAAATAAATTTCTTTTTTTAATCATCCGACAATGCTCTAAACGGTACCTTGTCTCATCTTTCTATTATTTATTTATTTACTAGCCGATAGCCCGCCCTAAGAAGGTGAAATTTTGAATTGAAGCAGATTGAAAACAAATCAAATAGACGCCAGCTTTTTTGTTAGGAAATGCAGCAAAAACTTATATAGTAAGAACTCATTCATGTTAGAACCGAAAATTATATGCTATTTATTTCAGTTTTTCAAAAGACCTCGCAATAAATATTCTACGCGAAATATTTGTTGTTGTTCAACAATTTCTTTGCAGTCCAGTTGTTCTCGTGTAAACTTACCTTAATAACTTTTGCTTTGATTTTTCGCGTTAAATTACTTTTTCTCCGGCACAAATGTTCCGCTGACGGCTTGTTTTAGGCTGTCCTATCCGAAGTTTAGTTTGAAGCTCCATACCGAAGCTTTTTCTACAAAATAATGCGATATCTGGTATTACAAATCGGAACTATGTAAATTCTCGACAATGTGCTATTGGGGCGACATCTGCTTTTAGATGCAATCTTGCTCACTTCGACATCGCAAGATTTCAGCTTAGCTATTGTAGGTTACGGCGTTTAGATAGATCGATATTTTGCAAAATGTATAATATAATCAGCACTAAACTCGGTAAATTAGTTAAATTAAAAAGTAAAAAAATAATTAAAGCGTACAAATTAATATTCGAATTGTGCTAAATTAAATTAATATACAAACGCAACTTGCTGCAATATTAAGATTTTAATTCGAATTTTGTAGATCGCATAAATAGAACTCGAATCATTGATAACCCAACGTTTTTTTAAATTAGCACGCGATCACCTTGACATCGAAATGTGATCGCGTGCAAACTCAACTTGCTGTGATATTAAGAATTCAATTCGAATTTCGTAGATCGGAAAAACAGAACTCGAGTCATTAATAATCCAATGTTTTTAAATTAGCACGCGATCACCTTGACATTTGAAAGTGATCTCGTGCTATTATGTAGCAGGCAATCATTTTGACATCGCGAGAGCACACACGAACTGATTGATAAATAATGACGCAGCCGCCCCGGTGGCGCAGTGGTCTAAGCGATGGCCTCTGATCATTCGTCCGAAAGGGGTACGGGTTCGAATCCCGTTGAGGCATGGATGTTGTGTTTGTTTTACGGCACTGGCTCTCTCCCTTCCCTGGAACCAGTGACCCTAAATTAGGGACGGGCGACTGCTTATAGTCCATTGAGTTGCTCACGGTGGTCGTTAAACCTTCAATAAAAAAAATGATGACGCAACAATGCAAGCGTTGGTATGACGTTAAGTCTTCCAGATAGACGGATCCGAGTGTTTATATTATTAATAAACGTGGTCATCTAATAGCTAATGAACAGTTTGTGGGAAACTTGAAAAACTATAAATATACAGGGTGATTCACTCGGGACTGAACACTTATTTTTTTTCAATTAACTCACGATTGCAAAGTCACATTTGAATGAAATTAATGTAAAACATACCTTGATCCATGACAAAAGGGAATGTCTCATAGAAGATGCTTAAAGTGCCCACCCCGAGCGTTCAGGCACATACATGTATATACCCGACGCTCCATATTGGCGAATGTGCGATGTAGCGTAACGACGTCGATGGCAACAATTTCACGTGTGATGTTGTCTTTCAGTTCCTCAATCCACCTTGGCTTGTTGGCATAAATCTTGCTTTTTAAAAAGTCCCCAGAGAAAGAAATCTGGGGGTGCCAGAACGGGAGACCTACGCGGCCACGGGCTTTTGGAGATAATCCTGTCCTGGAAAAAGCTGCGAATTTCAGCCATGCTCTTATTGGAGGTGTGGCACGTTGCACCATCCTGTTGAAAGTAACCATCTGCAAGTTCCTGTTCATTCAGCTGGTTTACAAATTCATTCAGATTTCCAAGTATCGGCCGGTATTCACCGTGTCTTTTAAGAAAGATTGGCCCAATGATAGGGCGTCGGGACACCGCACACCAGACACCGGTTTTCACAGGATGCAATTCATGGATGGCGTGGGGATTGTCCCTGGCCCACACCCGTGTATTTTGCGAGTTTACATTGCCGGATAAATGGAACCATGATTCATCAGTAAACCATGTTAGGTCCAGCAGGGCGGGGTTTTCGGCGAAAAATTTGGCAAACTATTGACAATATAATATGCCAATCGTTTTGCAAAATCCTGTGGCTTTAACTCGTTCACAGCCGTGAAGATTAAGCCGTACCGGCTTAATCTTCGCCACTTTGGCTTTTCTTTGACATGTCGAATACGATCGTTCAGTCTCTTGGGATACCCGCCGAATAGATTTTCGTCGGGATGCCAATAACCCCTGCTTTACCTCCTCTATTGTGTCCTCCGCCTGGGGTCGTCCGCCCGTATGCAGATCCACCGAGCTTCCCGTTCTCTCCAGTTTCTTCGCCAATTTCGAAATGGTGGCTCTGGTGGGTGGTTTACGCCCACCAAACTTCTTCAGAAACTCCTTCTGACATTGTTTGAAGGAACCGGTTACCCAGTACTGCCGCACAATGAACACACGCTCTTCAATTGAGTACACCATCTTCCTTCGACCTCCTCGCTTAAACTGTCTACGGAGACACGCTATTCCCCACCACTACTAGACAGGTGGCCCGTCAGTGCGGCGCCACCCAGCTGCCGAGAAGACATTTTAATCACGGGAAATGCATGACGACTGCTTCGTCAGGGAATAAAGAACCGCTCAGTTCGGTTTTCACGTTCATCGTATATTTCTTATCTCATATATTCCACATAATAAGTACCGAGTGAATCACCCTGTTTAATGCAGTTTCCGTGTTGTTTAGGGGAATATCGTTCCAGACACCCCCCTCCCCTATCTACCCAACAAAACATTTTAAAACTCTCTGTTTGCCGTCAATATCAATCTCGTCTAAAGGGCAAAACAATGCTTATTGGACAATGCCTTCCATATTCACAACATATTCTACATTAGATATGTATACGACATACTTATTTTCTGGCCGCACCATAAAGACAAAATTGAAGAGTTTGCTAAAGAGCTCTCAAAACATTACAGTTCCATAAATTTTACCATTGAGCATGAAAATGATAATACGCTTCCATTCTTGGACACCTTACTAAAAAGGCACCCCGATACCAGTTGTTTATCCTATACAGTGTACAGAAAGCCTACAACACAATCTGCTATTATTTCGCATAATTAATCGCACCCAAGAAAACAAAAACTAGCAGCTATAGAGTACATGGTCCGAAGAGCCTTCACCCACTCCTCCAATATTCAGGCTAGAAGAAATGAGTTAAAGTACATCCAGATGATTACGATGGCGCATAGCTACGATAAAGCGATCGTTGAAAAAATTGCTCGATCTGTGAAATGTTTAGTCAAAAGTACCTTACAAAGGAAAACCAGAATTACAAAATATGTTGGCACTGTGGACTATATACCTGAAGTCACTACAATACTAAAGAACATATGCAAAAAACACCACATTGCCTTTGGAGAAAGTACGAAAAGTATTCGGGCCATCGGGCAAACGACCGTGACCAAGTTTCCACACTCAACAGACATGTTGGGGTTTACAAAATACCCTTAATTCCTGTTGACCCAGAAGATCCAGCAATAGCATATATAGGATCCACTGCACGCCCATTGCGCACAAGACTATATGAGCACAAGTACTCAATTACTAATAACTCTGATGCTACCTCTCTTGCACGATTAGTTAATAGTGGTACCTACCGACCAGACTGGACCAATGCCGGTGTGCTGAGCTCAAATCGTACAAAGCGATCCCTCCGATTCGCTGAGAGTTTATGTATTTTATCGGACAGCTCTAACTGCTGTAATGAAGAAACTCCACGTTTTGTTCCAGTGCCTTACGCCATGCTAATGCAGCCAGAAAAGCATGTTTCTCTCCAACAACACTTCACTCCTAATAATTCACTTACAGTTTGACGATTAATGTCAACTTATTATTTATCCTCTGTGTATATATTTCTTTGCATATGTAATAGCGATTCACAGTATTATTTGTTCAAATCTTTTTAGCGCATGACCAAACTTCCACTATATTTATTGTAAACCTCGTTATTTTTATCACGTGCTCGCGTAATTTGAAAACGCTTCTTGCTTTTATCCGTTGTTTTGTTTATGTACACTTCTGGCCACCCAAAATGCAACACCAAGAAGGACACGAGATAGCAAAGACAGATTTACTGGACACATAACAACAGATACAAAGATGAAACGATTGAGCTTACAGGCCCGTGCGACTTGCGGAACACGCAGACATCAATAGTTCGTGTGGCCCCCATGGCTGGAAATAACGTCCGCTATACGCCGCGGCATCGGACGAAAGAGGCTTTGTATGTGGGCTTGGGGTATGTCGGTCCAGGTTGCTTCCACACGCTGCCACAGTTCATCAAGCGTAGCCGCGGGTAGTTCTTGCCGGTCCACTCGGTTTGCCGATCAGCGACCAGACGTGTTCGATGGGCGACATATCGGGAGAACAGGCAGGCCACTGCAGCAGTGAAACCTGGTGAAGAATTGTCGCACGATGCATGCCACGTGCGGGCGCGCATTGTCCTGTTGAAGCGTGGCCGCTGGCAGGTCCTGCAGGTAAGGGGGGACTAGAGGCTCCAAAACGTCGGAGATGTAGCGGTGGCTGTTGAGTGTGCCGGCGATGCGTACCAGAGGAGTGCGGGTGTCATATCCAATTGCGCCCCAAACCATAACGCCAGGCGACGGACCTGTATGGCGATGCATAATGCAGGCGTTATACAGTCTCTCGCCGTGGTGCCGGCCACACGCGGATCCGACCATCGTGGAGTTGCAAGCAGAAGCGGGATTCGTCGGAGAAGACACAATGTCGTGCTATTCCGTAGTCCAGGTGCGGCGTTCAACGGCCCACTGCCACCGCACTCGTCGGTGGTGTAATGTCAATGGTAATCGGAGTAATGGGCGCCATGCGACAAGTCCCCGCTCCTGCAGACGACGTCGAACGGTACGTGCTGACACAAGTTGTTGCGCAACACACCCTAATTCCTGCGCTAACGTTCGTGATATGGCGGTGCGAGCCATCAATGCCCGCCGCACAACATGCCGGTCCTCTAGTCCGGTGGTGTGGCGCCGCTGCGACAATCGCTCACGTCGGTCCTTCCGTCCCTCCTGCACCCACCGAATCCATACTCGCCTCACTGTGGCTGGATGTCATCCCACACGGGCACCGATGTCTCGGTACGATAAACCACTGTTGCAATAAACCACTATTTGTCCTCTGTGGAACTCCGAAACGTGCTGGAATGACTGCCGTATTCTGCGACGAGGCATCAGGAAGCTTCCCACGCACAGGTCCGGCAGCACAACACACTTCCACTACTTACACCCCGCCTTCTGTGCACCCTTCTTATAGCGATTCTCGGTGGCGTGCCGGGAGCACATGATTTGCATATGCCCTGCAATGCTAATCGTTTGCATGTCCTCTCGCGGGCGACGCACGCTGCGAATTTCAGGCCAATGGGATGCTTTCTTCTTGGTGTTGCATTTTGAATGGCCAGCAGTGTATATTGAAATACCTGACGATGGAGCACTTTGTGCTTTGAAAGATATTGTAAGTTGCTGTGCCTTAAAAATGTCTATTTTAAGTACAGACAGCATTAATAAATACCTTATCGTGTTGAAAAGGCTTTTCTAATTAAAATAATAATTAAATTAATAGTAATCAACAGTAGAGTGTTTTTTCGTTTTTTGTGTGTGAGTGTGTGCGCGCGCGCGCACGCGCACAAAACAGTTTTGCGCCCAACTGAGTGCTACAATAAGAGTGCCCTACTGAGTGTGGCACTCAGTAAGGCACTCTTAGTTCAGGTTGCGCCCTACTGAGTGCGCAACTTATAAGGTATCACACTTGGTCCCTTTGTTCTTTGTTATCGGCGGCTTATTTTTTATTATATTTGTATATGTTTTTAAGTTTTTGAATACATATTTCACGAATAATTGGAAAGGCACTTTAATATGGCGGAGATATTTTTATCGCTTCCCAATATTTTGGGATATGTTTTCTCTGGGTATTTTTATTTGCGTCTGCAATACTTGGGCCACTCCCACACGAAGAAATCGGGGTGCGCCAATCTGTGTGTGTGTGTGTGTGTGTGTGTGTGTGTGTGTTTCTTTTTTTTGGAAGGGTAAAGATTTAATGATTGCCGTTAGTACTCCAAGTCAACTTAAGAAGGTGTTTTTGTGAAAGGTACCTCCCTGCGAAAAGTAGTCCCTAGAGTTCAAAACGAAAAGCAATCGAACAGAGTCCATTCTTGTTTATGCTGTCATCTTATAGCTAATAACAGTTTGTGGGAAACTTGAAAAATGATAACAAATATTCAGCAGTTTATCGGGAAAAACTGCTGTATAAAACAAATTTTCAAAATGGCAAAGTGTTTTTCAAATAGATTTGGCATGATAAGCCACTCAACCTTGCACATTCGGCTGCTGACTGTCCAACTGGGAAACGTAACTTGAAGGAGGAGGAGACGGCGTGGAAGGGAAAGAAGACTCCTCCCGCTATTCGCAACATACAGACGTTAAATTGACTGTCGGCAAAATGCGAAGAGTGGGTGTGGGGGGCGTAGGGCTGCAGCTATTTTGGGAGTCAGTGCGGGAATAATACTTGACAGTAATAACGTAGCAGCAGTGGAGTGTGAAGCTGATCGATACTGCTCTAACGTTTCTCCTGAGTCGCTGTGAGCTGGCTACCCTGCCTTCTACAATATTATACTCTTTAGTTGACTTAGAGCATAACTTGGGGGCCACTGATTCCAAAAAAGGCATAGGGCCAGCTCCGTGGAAGAAGCAGAGCATCCACGTGTTATCCGGGATTCAGGCTCTGAACCAGTTCAGAACATTTAGCCAGAGACCCAAGTCCCTGACCAATCGGCTACCGTGGCGTCAGACAGCAAAGCACTGCTTTCAAAATGCAGATATTTTCATATTCAGAGTTCGGATTGCAAAATAATAATAATAATAATCATCGAAATGCCATAAAAGTGAACTCTTCGGATAGCTGTGTGGACATCCGGATTTCGTTTTCGAAATTCAGAAATCTAAATATTTAATTTTCGAAATCAGGATGACAAATGTACAATTTTCGGAAATCCGGATACCAAGTATACAGTTTTCGAAATCCAGATATCCCGATGTTTGACTTCTTTTTTTTCTTCCGGAAATCCAAAATTGCCTGGTATCCAGTTTATATGTTTTCCTTTATTGCTTTTTCTTTCTTGTAATTTTTTTTGCTCTCTTCTTTTTTTTTTCTTTTTTTTTTGTCATTTTTTTCAATACGCTAGCCTTTTGTTCAATTTTCTTTCCTTCATTTCTTCTTCCTGTCCTGCTTTCCTATTTCATTTGTTTTTGCTTCAGTTTATTCTTCCCTTATTTACGTTTTGTGTTTCCCTCTTCAGTTTCTCCTTTTCTTTCCTTACTAACCCAGTGGCGGAGTTGATTGATAGCTAGTAGTAGTCACTGTGAGTAGAAGATACCAGGGCTATCGATGAAGACAACTGGCACGCGAAATTTTCAGGGTTGCCAGCATCAAACTACTGAATAAAGGATTCTTTACTTGTTATGTAAGCTTTCCACAAACCGCAGGTTGTTGCCTGCTGAAATTGATTGTCTGTTACAACACTCAGCCACTTCGGAAAGTGTTCAGCATCGTGACTCATTAGCTGCATCTGCAACGTAATTTTTCACTGACATTGCGGTAGACAGCAAGGTAAAAATAATAGTTAGAAACTGCGGCCTGTGGCCCTTCTAACTGTGGTTAACGATGAGAAGATCAGTAAAATAGGAAGGCTCTGGGACTGCAGATTGCATAAAACACCCGGAGCAAGCAAGAAGATTTAGGAAGAGTTTAATGCCGGAGGTTAGAGGCTCAGAGCTCTGAACATACTCTTTACACCTGAGTCATACAGCAAATTCCGTTCTCATGCGGTTACATTACATTCGTTAGTATAAAGACAAATAATCTCACGCATTTGTTATTCGAAAAATTTGGTGCTCAGTTATTCTGAATTTTATTTTAAATTCGGGAAATTAAGAGCTCTCGAAGTTGAAAAATATAGGGAAGCACTCTATGCCGTCTGACAAATTAAAGTCCAAAGTTGAGGGGGGATGGTCCCTACTCAAGAAACATGTTGAGGGCAATACGTCCTCCCGTTCCCATTCGATTCTGCGCCCTTGCTGATGACGCACATATTTGTCTTTATTCATACATGCTTCTCAGTATAGTCCAGTCCCTGGCCATAAGACCCGCCCGAATTTTGAGGTGGACGAGTTTCCTCTTCAGATCCTGTTAGGGCATACCCAAAGGAAAGATAAAGTCTTGGGTAGACATCTGGCAATCCGGGCATACATTTCATAGGACGCCATTTTTTTTTGGGCATATACGCGCACTAGTTAGTATTGAATTTCGTAATTTTCCATTCTTTCCAGTATACCTATACGAAATTCGACATGTTTTTTGGATTCCTTATGAAATTTCCTATTTAACCAGTAATAAAACAAGTTTATGAAAATCTAACCATTTTTTTATTTAATTTTGTGATTTCTTGAAAGGATACTTACAATTAGCTACACAAACAATTTAAATGGTGTGAATATTGTTTGTTTAATACTGTATAACGAAGTAAATTTCTTCGTCATTTCTGTCCACACCAGGATTCGAACCCGGATCCCCTCATTCCGGAATAAGTCACTCTACCAATTGAGCTACGCGGACGTTTATTCGGATTCCTATCTGCCTTTATGTCGTGTGCGTCCTTCTGGCAGGTACGTCACATCTCCTGGTACGTTACATCATCTCCCCCTTATTTTTTATTTATTTATTTATTTATTTTTTCGAAGTGCTGGAGAAGGGATTCTCTTATTTTTCCTATCTCGCGGTGTGGAAATAACATCACACCAATGCGAGATTTTGAACGGTCGGGTCATCCGGATAGTTCGGGCGCCATTATAACGAAATAAATTTCTCCGTCATTTTTATCTGCGCAGGATTCGAACCCGGATCCCCTCATTCCGGAATAAGTCACTCTACCAATTGAGCTACGCGGACGTTTGTTCTGACTCCTATCTGCCTTTTTGTCGTGTGCGTCCTGCTGGCAGGTACGTCACATCTCCTGGTACGTTACAACTGAATAAATGAAATGAAGGAAAACAAGCAATTGTTGGCCTACATCTGTGCCGAGCGAGTGGAACTGCAATAGATGTGGACATTTCAAAATGTATTTTATGACAAAAACACAACAAAGAGAAGACAACAACTACAACAGAAGGAAGACAAAAATCTTGGCTGCAGCTGACATACGACAAGGTGATGTTTTTAAACCTATCAGTCTCCTTGGGTGTGATTCTGAGCTCGTGTACCATTGTTCAAGTGCATGTTATAAAATCTTACACATTAAAGAAAACTTTTGCTTCAGAAAAACAAATGAAATGAAGCCAAACAACTGGAAGAATCAAGTGAAGACCCACTCCAAGATTCAGCAATATCGTCACGCAAGAAAATTGGTTTGTCGTAACCAGCCATCGTCTAATAAGGTATTATTTGTTGAAAAGATACCTATTATCTGGTATTATTTGCGGATATATTTCCATGTATTATTTTGGGAAAACAGAAACATCAAAGAAAAATATAGAATAAGTGAAACCAGTCGGGCTAAAACATTTCTTGTAGCTACTCTGTTCTTCAAGGACGATGCATACATCAGAACTTGTGATCTTGAAAATCAATCGGCTTTGTTTGGAGCAGATTTATACTACCACAAGCTCTGTCTTGAAGCGTATTTCCAAAGATATAGAAAACAAAATCAGTCAAAGAAGAAACAACAAACGCAAACCAAGGGCCAAAGAACAGAGGATATTGAACCACTTCTTCAAGACATTCTGGATCGTGGCTATAGTCTAACACTTAGTGATATTCGTGATTATGTCAAAAACCAGCCTGGATAACAGTCGATTACAAATACAGAGGTAAATTTGTACATGATAAAAATATTTGGGTATAACATTCAGTTCTGCAAAACAACAACAACAAAAAATCAATCCCGGCTTGTTTATTCGTCAAAGCTCACTGTTGATCAAGTAGCAGAGAAGCTACGATCTATAGACTGTGTTAAGGAGGTTGGCAAAATGATTAGATAATTGCTCCTGGAAACAGGTTTCAGCCTTGACGATGAGTCTGGGGATGCGAACCAGCTAGAAAATTCTTGGGTAAAAACGTCAATCCCACATCCACTAATTGATTTCTTGTATCACGTAATTAATGTTGATAAACTAACCACCATTTCCCACATTAATGATAATAGTCAACCATATACGACTTCAGGTGAAGTAGAAGAAGAAGAAACAGACAATAATGAAATTGGAGACGTCAGTGAGAAAACAGAAGCCTCTATAACACGGAGAATCAAAGCCCTTTTTCAGATATTGTTCTACAATGTTCATAAGAAAAGGAAGAAAGAAGAATCATTCGTATCTGATGACTGGCCATTCAATTCATGAGAATTGTAAGAACAAGCAGCTTATCACTTTATACAACAAAGCTAGATTGCAAGTTTAGCTACAATGAGATTATGGAATCTCGTCGTAACTTTGCACAGTACACAATGAAGTCATGTTCGGTGAGCCCTGCACTTCCAAGACATTTTATCAGAAGCAGCTTCACCATAGGTGCGATGGATAATTTTCACCATGAAGAGGCAAGCTTTTCAGGTCTTCAGGGAACCCATGATATTGTTATGGTCTTATTTCAGGAAGTTCCGAGCATAATTCCTAGTAAACCAAAGTTGTCAGCAGTGGGTTATAATAAACTTGGGAAAAGGTGTGTTGCTCTACTTCCATGTCAGCAAGTTAGAAACTTTAACATGCCATTTATACCAGTGAATATTCCTCCAGATTTCAAAATCATTGAAGAGGTTTATATTTTACCATGTGGCGAGATCAAGAAGGAAGAGACAGTGATAAGTATGTTGCAAAGTGTTGGAGGATTAACAAACCAAAGTACTTTGACATGGTCTGGCATTCATGCTATCATCCCAAAGGCAAATGTTCCGTTACAACATGTCGGTTTTCTCCCAATACTGCCTTACCTAGTGACAACATATCATTGTGTGTATTCATGCATAAAAAATGTTCAAAGCTTGCTTTTACATCTCAATGATCAAGTACTGCCAGTTGCATGTGATGAAGGCGTTTTCCAGATTGCCGCAGAAATTCAATTGATTACAAGTGAATTCCCAGACCTTGTGCTACTCCTGGGATCTTTCCATATGACTAAAATTCTACTTGCATGTTTTGGGAAATACATAGAAGGTTGTAACGTACCAGGAGATGTGACGTACCTGCCAGCAGGACGCACACGACATAAAGGCAGTCAGTAGTCAGAACAAACGTCCGCGTAGCTCAATTGGTAGAGTGACTTATTCCGGAATGAGGGGATCCGGGTTCGAATCCTGGCGTGGACAGAAATGACGGAGAAATTTACTTCGTTATAATGGCGCCCGAACTATCCGGATGACCCGACCGTTCAAAATCTCGCAATGGTGTGATGTTATTTCCACACCGCGAGATAGGAAAAATAAGAGAATCCCTTCTCCAGCACTTCGACAAAAAAAAAAAAAATAAGGGGGAGATGATGTAACGTACTAGGAGATGTGACGTACCTGCCAGCAGGACGCACACGACATAAAGGCAGATAGTAGTCAGAACAAACGTCCGCGTAGCTCAATTGGTATAGAGTGACTTATTCCGGAATGAGGGGATCCGGGTTCGAATCCTGGCGTGGACAGAAATGACGGAGAAATTTACTTCGTTATAAGGTAGCGAGTTAGAGAACGTCCTTATTGAAAGCCACGTGTTTGGTCCAAAAGTAGTAGATAGTGTCCACAAAGGTAGCAATTACGTAAGGTCAGTAAAAGGAATATTTATCCTAACAGAATTGTTAGAGAGGCTTAAATGGAAAGCATTTTTCAGTACCATCGAGGTTGATGACGAATTAGCTACACAAGTTGGTGATGTGTTCAACTCTATGCAACACTCAACAACGGAAGAAGCACAACTCAAGTTCCAAGAGCTGATCGCAACATCAGAAGAAACACTGAAATCGTTGAATGTTTTCGTGCAGCAGTAAGTTAAGAATTCTGAGCAGTGCAAATACCTGGAGGGATTCTTGCATCTGATAAGTATTTTAAAGAACCACACAAGAGCTAACAGGAAGGAGAACTGGGACATCTGCAGGCAAACAGTGAAGGAAGTTCTTCTAATTTTTCAAATTTTTGGTAAACTATTTGAAATGGGATTCACTGTTCTTCGAGCAAATGCTTAACCTTGAGACTCGTTATCCTGATGTATTTGACCGGTTCAAAAAAGGTCATTTTGTTGTTCGAAGAACAAATAGAAAGTTAAATGCCGTGGGGATCGACATGGCTCTCGAACAAACAATAAACCACCCACATAAGTCAGCCGGAGGAATCATTGCCCAAACAAAAAGGAAGGAATACACTGCTGAATGGTAGCTTGCTTACCATGAAGTCCTTCTCATAAGGTAAACATTTCAAAGTCTGCTGAATATTATACCAGTTGACTATGAGCTGATAATTAATCATGAGTTAACAGGAAGTCTCAGAAATAGAATGGAACCCTACATCAAACAGATGCTCCAATACGTTGCAATCAGAGAAAACCCATACCTTGTAAAAGGTGAAGTTTGGCTTCACAACATTCTAACGAATGAATGTCTTCCTGCATTCAATGCTAAGAAGATGATGAAATTTTTTATGGCAGCACAAGAAGTTTTCTGCCTGTTTCGAGAGGAAAGGTTTATAACGCGCTCAAAACCACTCTGAGCTCCTATTCATCAGCAAATGTTACCCTCTTTTTTACGTGTTGCACAACCAGATATGCAGACAAAAAAAGAAAACTGCGAAAAATGCCATCAAAGACCATTTGCAGGTTTAGAGAAAAATTGATATTGCCAAGGAGATAGGTATGACAATGACAGAAATTCTAACCTACGATTTTTCACCTTCTGCCTCATTAGACGAGAATAGTGCTACTATCAAACCCACGAAGTCTCAACTCATGTCTGAGTTGACCAAAAAATTTGATACTCCTGACAAATATTTCCAAAGGCAGCATACCCTGAAAACCAGTGTAGTTGTTGATGTCATGAATCAGTTTCGAAGGCTGCCAGTTAAGGGAAATGACACATTTGAAGATATGTTTACAATCTTTGACAGTAATGTTTATAATGTTTGTAAATTCAGTCGTGTGGACTATGTATTTGTCAGCTACCTTCAATCGTCAATCAAAAATGCTGAGAGAGAAAGAAGATCTTCTGTGCAATCACTACCATCCGTTGACATCCATTTCTAATATTAGGGAGCTTCCTGTAGAGACGGAAAAATTTTTGACATCAGCCGACAACAAAATTATGAGTCAAGATGCCTTGAACGAGTTTCTGAAGACGGTATCAGCTAATCGACCATGGGAAACTATCCTCAGTGGCGTGTTGCTTGAAAGTGGACCCACTCCGGCCTTAGTGATAAAAGATGGAAGCTTCACACAAATAAAGGATACTCTTCTAGTAACTGTTGAGGAGGCCGACTTACGTATCATGTCTCATGTTTTCCACGCTGCTAAAGAAGGTTTACAACTTATCGTTGTACTTTCAAGGGACACAGATGTTTTTGTGATATTCACTCATTTCTACAGGTTTCTTAACGAAAATGGACTCTCTGAATTATGGATTAGAAAGTCGGCATTAGATATCATACTAATTCATACTCCAAGATAGATGCTACCACAGACGTCCATTCATGGACAAGATAGATGCTACCACAGACGTCCTTCTTGCTACTCATCTTCTTACAGGTTCTGATGTTACCAGTAAGATAGGCACCTTCGTCAGGGGTCGCCGACAACTGACGAAGACTGCGACTTCGGCAGTTGAAACGCGTATGGAATGAATGGGAAGGTCTGTGTGAACAACATAGGCATATCTGAAAGTCCTTTGGAGGATTCGTCATTGCCGTTTTTGGTTCGTTTTTTTATCGTAATCTTATTCAGATTTTATTCCGATTATGTTCGAATTTTACTTGAATTTTAAGGGATTTTTACTTCATTCTGGTTCGTACTAATTCATTGAATAAGGGATATAGGTTCGTCTAGCTTATGCCAATATCATCTAATAAGCAATATACACTGCTGGCCACCCAAAATGCAACACCAAGAAGGAAGCATCCGATTGGCCTGAAATTCGCAGCATGCGTCGCCCGCGAGAGGACATGCAAACGATTAGCATTGCAAGAAATATGCAAATCATGTGCGCCCGGCACGCCACCGAGAAGCACTATAAGAAGAGGGCACAGAAGGCGGGGTGTAAGTAGTGGAAGTGTGTTGTGCTGCCGGACCTGTGCGTGGGAAGCTTCCTGATGCCTCGTCGCGGAATACGGCAGTCGTTCCAGCACGTTTCGGAGATCGACAGAGGAAGAATAGTGACTTATCGCGACAGCGTTTTATCGTACCGAGACTTCGGCGCCCGTGTGGGACGACATCCAGCCTCAGTAAGGCGAGTATAGATTCGGTGGGGCAGGAGAGACGGACGGACCGACGTGAGCGATTGCCGCTGTCGCGGCACACCACCAAACGAGAGGACCGGCATGTTGTGCGGCGGGCATTGACGGCTCGTACCGCTACATCACAAGCGTTAGCGCAGGAATTAGGGTGTGTTGCGCAACAGCCTGTGTCAGCACGTACCGTTAACGGTCTGAAGGAGCGGGGACTAGTCACACCGCGCCCGTTGCTCCGATTACCATTGACGTTACATCACCAGCGAGTGCGGCGGCAGTGGGCCGTTGAATGCCACACCTGGACTACGGAATGGCACAACATTGTATTCTCCAACGAATCTCGCTTCTGCCTGCAATACCACTATGGTCAGATCCGGGTGTGGCGGCACCGCGGCGAGAGACTGTATCACGCCTGCATTATGCATCGCCCTACCGGTCCGTCGCCTGGTGTTATTGTTTGGGGCGCAATTGAGTATGACATCCACACTCCTCTGGTACGCATCGCCGGTACACTCAACAGCCACCGCTACATCTCCGACGTTTTGGAGCCTGTAGTCCTCCTTTACCTGAAGGACCTGCCAGCGGCCACATTTCATCAGGACAATGCGCGCCCGCATGTGGCACGCATCGTGCAACAATTCTTCATGGCCCACCAGGTATCACTGCTGCCGTGGCCCGCCTGTTCTCCCGATATGTCGCCCATCGAACACGTCTGGTAGCTGATCTGCAACCGAGTGGCCCGGCAAGCACCACCCGCGGCTGCGCCTGATGAACTGTGGCAATGTGTGGAAGCAGCCTGGACAGACATACCCCAAGCCCACATCCAAAGCCTCTTTCGTTCGATGCCGCGGCGTGTAGCGGTCGTTATTTCCGGCCATGGGGGCCACACGAACTATTGATGTCTGCGTGTTCCGCAAGTCGCACGGGCCTGTGAGCTCAATCGTTTCATCTTTGTATCTGTTGTTGTGTGTCCAGTAAATCTGGCTTTGGTATCTCGTATCCTTCTTTGTGTTGCATTTTGGGTGGCCAGCGGTGTATATTGCGTGAACATCAAGCAGCTAGCACAAAATCCACGAAGAAGGAAGGTGAGTTAACCTTTTCGCATTATTGGCACAAGTTATATTTTAAGAAACTCCCATACATAATTTCGCCCACTGCCTTCCATAGTCACAAACGAAGAATTTTAACTTGAGAAACAGAAAATTTAAGAACATCGAAATATATTCTTCAAAATTACTATTAACAACACTAACATTATTGCGAAATAAAACAACAACCGAAACTCGTGAACTGGAACCAAAATCATTGTGAACTATTTATTATAAAACAAAAACTAAATTGTTCGGATCAATTTGTTCGCTACTGTATGTGCTCAACGCAATTATAAGGTGTGAGGCTTATTGTCCTCCTCTTTCTAATTTACAAAAATATCTGGACTAAATGCTTATTTTAAGATTGAAGTAATTGCTTGTTCTGAGACCCTGTTGTAAGGATAGAATCGAACGAGGACAGTTCAAAGTAAACATGTAACGAGTAATGTCTCGCTTGGACGAAGAAGCCTGAGTGAATTTCATCATAATTCTTGTCACACAGATTCCTATTTAAGAACCTTCATTTCGCTGAGATAGTGAGTTCGTTCGTCATGCAGGCAGGCAAGCAGGTGTTTTAACATTTCTTTCGTCGAAACTTTATCAAGACCAATTTTCCTCATGGATTTATTCCTGCCAGTGGTGATTTATTTCATATTTACTTATTATACTCGTACATTAGTGGCTGACGCATGCGGGCGTAGTGGCAGCGACAGTATAAAAGAAAATAGCAATTACCTGGGGGTCGAAGAAAGTAAATGACGATAATTTTGACTTTCCCGTTGAACAAATACACGGAGTTTGAATTTTGTGAGCTTGTAATTATTTGTTTTGAGGATTAAGGTTGCAGCGAGAAAGTAAAATCTCCTCGAGCGTTTCAAATCTGGCTGCTGCCACTTAAAAATGGCCGGTATGAGCGAGAGCTTTCACAAAATAACGGCGAGAACGCTGGTGAAATATTAAACACGAGCTGGAAATCAATTATAGTAGTAAAAAAGTATTAAGCTTTCAGTTATTTTTGAAGAATTAAATGAGGAAATGCCGTTATGCGCGTACTAAGCTGCAGCAGAGAGGTTCCTGCTAAATTGATAAAGCTAAGAACGCCTCACGCAATGTTATTATCTGCTTCTGTAGTTCATTTATTTGTTATGCATGATAAACAAATTTGTAAAAATCTGTGAAACCTGAAACCAGGGACTTACATGACTTGCATGAGCCCCTGCTTAACGTGGACTTTCCCTTTAAAAACTGTTTCTGGAAATGGCCTAATCATTATTGAATATTTTTATTATTACTGTTGTTATTATCATCATCATTTTAACAATTTTTAACTGTAGAAAGGGACCTTACTTGTACCTTGATTTTGAGGATGTTATTAGAAGTTTTGCAGATAAGAAGCGAGAAAGAGACCCATAAATATACCTGTGGCCAAATCAAGGTTCAGGTTTGTCTGCCTTACTGTCAGGGGAAAAAAACCCCAAAAAACCTGGGTTGGTTTCTGACGTACAGAGGTTAAACAGAATAATGTGAACACCACGCTCAGAGATTTAATGCAGCTGCGTACGTCACAATACGTAAAGGTATCTACCACTTTTTAGTTGTAATAGCTTTCTTTAGAACCTCAAGGTCCTGTTTAAGTGCAGTTAAGGGGCCGCGGGTGGCCTAGTGGTCAGCGTTCGTGACTGCCGTGGAGATAACCTCAGGTTCGATCCTGGGCAGGTACGAACGTTCGAACCACTAAATACCCGCCGTGCGTCGGATGGGCACGTTAAGCAGTCGGACTGCGGGTAATGGCTCCCCGGTAATAAATAAGGGCGTCTTTCTACCTCGCTTCCGTGTCACTTTCCTATCGGGCACTCTAGCTCAAATCTTCTAGCTTCCTATTTACTAAGGGTTGTTTAAGACCTGGGGTCAGACACTCCCTTCCTAAAATCCTCTACATACACTGACGGAAAAAAATCCCAACACCAAGAATGGGTTGTGTTAGATAAACGACAGTTGGTAGGCGGTGAGAGTACATCTGTAAGATGACGTCTATGCAAATTTCGCGCTCGGCGCATACGTGTGGTGCTAGTAGCGCCCCTCGGAACATGCAAAGCAGGTTTGCTGTAAATACGCGCTGTAACGTTCGTGAGCGTTAGTTATCGTCGAGATTCGACGTAGTGTGTTGATGATAGTCAAGAATGCCTTTAAGAAGACGAAGAAGCCATTATCAACAGCTCACGGAGTTTGAACGAGGTCGTGTAATAGAGCTACGAGAAGGTGGATTTTCGTTCCGCAATATTGCAGAAAGACTTGGCAGGAATGTAGCCACTGGGCATGATTGTTGGCAGCGGTGGTCAAGGAAGGTACTGCCTCAAGAAGACCGGGTTCCGGCCTGCCACGTGGCACTACTGAGAGGGAAGACCTCCGTGTACGACGTATGGCCGTGGCGCATCGTACCGCGTCTGCGGCAGCAATTCGAACTGCAGTTGCCACCACAGTGACACAACGAACTGTTACAAATCGGTTACTTGAAGGACAGCTCCGAGCCAGACGCCCTGTAGCGTGCATTCCACTTACTCCAAACCACTGCCGTTTGCGACGTCAGTGGTGTCAAGCTAGAGCTCATTGGAGGACGGAGTGTGGAGATCTGTTGTGTTTTCTGATGAAAGCCGGTTCTGCCTGGGTGTCAGTGATGGCCGTGTGTTAGTTAGAAGGAGGCCAGGTGAGCGCCTGCAACCAACCTGTCTGCGGCCGAGACACACTGGACCTACACCTGGAGTTATGGTCTGGGGAGCAATTTCCTATGACAGCATGAGCACTCTCGTGGTTATCCCACGCACCCTGACGGCACAGTTGTACGTCGGTCTGGTGATTCAACTTGTTGTGCTGCCATTCATGAACAGCATTCCAGGGGTGTTTTCCAACAGGATACCGCTGTTGTAACCCAACATGCTCTACAGAGTGTCGACATGTTGCCTTGGCCTGCTAGATCACCAGATCTTTCACCAATCGAGCACGTATGGGACATCATTGGACGACAACTCCAGCGTCACCCCCAACCAGCATTAACCGTCCCTGTATTGACCGACCAAGTGCAACAGGCATGGAACTCCATCCCACAAACTGACATCCAGCACCTGTACGACACAATGCATGAACGTTTGCGTGCTTGCATTCAACATTCTGGCGGTTACACCGGTTATTAATGTACCAGCATTTCACATTTAAAATGGCTCTTCTCACGCTTACATTAAGCTGTGATCTTGAAACCTTAATCGATTAAATATGTTACCTGTATAAATGTATTGCCGCCATTTCATTCCTCTACAACTATTTTTTCGTGGTGTTGGGATTTTTTTCCGTTAGTGTATGATTTAAGTGCATTTAAAGTGTCTTAATACAAATTTTGAAATTGTGAATCCGTCTGTTGGTGTAAATATGACATGTTTGGTAAGTCAGTTAGATGATATCCGAAAACTTAATAATTTCGTCGTTCTGGAGCGGAAATACAATCCGCATCTCCCAGATTAGCATGCTAAGGCGCTAGCCGTGAGACGCGGTTTCGATTCCACTCCGGGACAACAAAAATTTCAAGTTTTCGCATATTATATCCGACTTACCATTCATGACATATTTACACCAATAAACGGATTCACGACTTTAAAATTTGTATTGTACAATGGTGCAAGTCCGTATTTTATTCATTGATATGTGCTTCCCCGGGCAATTATGGGAAAGAATTCAGAAACCTCCAGATTGGCTATGTATGAATGCCGGTTGCTTCGGTTAACCAATCCTGTGATGGTTAAATTCAAATTTATCGGAAACTTGAGACTTGATCGTTCTGGGTGGTGTAGTGGTTAGCATAATCGGGCGCTAGCCGGCAGACGCGGAATCGATTCCCGCTTCAGGACGACGAAATTTTCAAGTTTTCGGATATTATCTGACTTAGCATCCATGACATATTTACACCAATAAAGGGATTCACAACTTCAAAATTTGCATGGTGCAGTGGTGTAATCCCGTATTTCATTCATTAAAGTGTCTTGTTGCGAAATTTCTTTCAGGGTGACGACGAAATGAGTGACCTAACGGACTTCGAAAGATGGCTAATTGTTGGTAGCCGGCAAGTTGGTGCTATGGTCGCCAGGACAGTGGGGATATCGAGAGCTACTGTGTCTAACCTCATGACTGAATACCGTGTTTGTGGCAAAACCTGGAATCTGGAGATGCAGACTGAGCTCCACACTAATTTTCGGCACCATGGTCTTTTTATTACGGGTGACAATCCTCTTTAATGCTCTCCTGTCTCTATCAGTCAGGGTCGTTTTCCGGCAACTCTTGTATTTCTCAGACTAGGTTTTGCCACAAACACGGTATGCTATCATGAGGTTAGACACAGTAGCTCTCGATATCCCCACTGTCCTGGCGACTGTTGTCACCGGAGCACCAACTTGCCGGCTACCAACAATTAGCCCTCTTTCGAAGTCCGTTAGGTCACTCATTTCGTCGTCACCCTGAAAGAAATTTTGCAACAAGACACTTTAATGAATGAAATACGGGATTACACCATTGCACCATGCAAATTTTGAAGTTGTGAATCCCTTTATTGGTGTAAATATGTCATGGATGCTAAGTCAGATAATATCCGAAAACTTGAAAATTTCGTCGTCTCCTGAAGAGGGAATCGAATCCGCGTCTAAGCGATGGCATCTGATCATTCGTCCGAAAAAGGTCCGGGTTCGAATCCCGGTGACGCATGGATGTTGTGTTTGTCTTACGGCATTGACTCTCTTTCTTCCCTGGAACCAGTGACCCTAAATTAGGAACGGGCGACTGTTTATAGCCCATTTGCTCACGGTGGCCGTTAAACCTCCAATAAATAAAAAACAAAAACATTCCTGGTTCTTTAAAGAACCGTTTAAAATCCATGTCAAAGTGGCTCTTTCATTTCTTCACATATTACGCGTGTACAGTAGAACCTTGTTAATACGTTTCTCATTTACATGTAAAATGTCACCGGTCCACAAATTCTGCATTGCCCTTAATGTTAAATTCTTTCAGCTAAACGTTCATCTAATTAGCTTTCTTCTCACTTATACGTTAAAATTTGATGTCGTTAATTAGAAATGAAACCACCTTAATTTCGTTTACCAAATTCTCTTCTTTTCTCTTGTCCGCGAACTCCGTTTTACATTTTTTTAATCTCTCCCACTCTCTCGCCTTTCACGCCCTCTGTTTCTTGTTATCCACCTGCTTTATATATTGTAGTTTTGTTTGAGGAATGCGAACGACGCTCTTCTTCCTGAAAACGACGCTCTCTCTTCCTGAGCTACCATTGGTCAGCTCATTTAGTCCAGTAGACTCTGCTCTTGCCTGACGTTGTCATGTGGTATCCTTTCTTTGAAACCTTCGTTTGCATTCACTTTCCAGAAGAATTTAGAAGATATCCTTTCGCGATTTGATCGCAATTGCATAATTGAAGAGGACCATGAGTTTACCTTCCAAAATTACGTCAGCTGCGACACGGATTTGACAACGTTGTCACTTATGACTTTAGGCGAAATGACTGAGAAAAAAATGTGCAATGAGAACTTTTCCAGTGATAAGAGAGATGATGATTCCCAGATAACTGCATCATAACCCAAATTTAGCGATCCTCTGAAATCCTTTGGCGTTGTTAGGGTCATCTTTTATTTCCATAATACTGATGAAAAAACAATACGGGCTCTCAATAGCCTTGAAAATTCAATGTATGCTACTTTAAAGTAAACAACAATAAAAAAAATCAATGATTTTTAAAACCATGTTAACGAATAGGTATTTTTGTACAGTACACTATATGCGTCATATCATCTATCAATCGTAAATGAATTAGTAGTAATACTTTGTATACTATGCACACACAATATATGTACTACATACTATTTTTACAAGTGCTGAAACAATATGCACTGTAATTGAAATCAATAAAGTTAAAAACAAAAAGAGTTGTGAAGGAAAAGGATAACTGAAAATACTAGTACACTAGAACATAAATAAAATACTACATACTATGTAGTACCTAGTATAATAACACTAACGGCTATGCCATGCGTTGCAACAGAATAATATGCTACCATCTAGAGACGGAAAGATACCATGTTTCTTTCATACGTTTTTTCAGTTATACGTTAATTTTATTTGGTCCCTTGAAAAACGTATAAACAGGGTTCATCTGCAGTTATATTTTTAACTATCTTCACTATTCTGGGGCATCCACTCAAATTGCAATGATTTCTTAAAGCTGTCTTTGAGTGAGTGTAAAAGAAATTCTATCCTATACCTGCAATGTTAATTATTTTGTACACATTTTCTCGAAGACTGTTGCTTTGTAGTGTTTGAAAGTTTGAGCACAAACGCAAACGACCTATAGCTAATATGTGCTAGTTATTATTCCGAAAAAATTGTTAGAATTTTTTTAAAAATTCAATTTATCTGACTCGAAAGTATTCCAATTTGGGCGCTAGATGGCGCGATAAGTTAGCATAGCAGTGTTTCTGTCTGGAAGCATAATGTCACAATGTTTTGAACATAGTAAAATAATTTTCTTTTGACTCTATTAAGAAAAAAAAATGACACAGGTCTCTCTTTTATCGTTCCTGTGAAAAACATTTTTTAGCTTATTGTATTCTGAAGGATGCGTAGTTATGTGCAAAAAAGTGTAATATATAACGCCTTATCCTCACTGATGTAAAAATTTCATTTATTCAACTGATATTTCATTGACATTCATTTGCTAATAGACATGTATAGGAAATATTGTTATGGCTGTGAAAAGGGGCCTCAAGTCATCTGGAATAGCTGATGCTTTCCCGTCATCCAGTTTTTATAAACAAAAGCGAAAATGATTTCTTGAAGATTTTACTTATTTACTGAAAAAACAACAACAACAACAACCAAAAATTGCTTTTCTTTTTAATACTTCATTTAAAGCTGCTGTTAAAAATTCCTGGCAATTTCTTTAACTACTTTCATACGAAGTTTTCGCAAAATGTTTGAAAAATTCATCTGCTGAGGCCGTCTTAGACGTGAGACACCCCGACACTACGGGGGTTATTTTTATCAGTACGCCAAAGATGGTTGCCCTCTTTTCGTAATTCAAGACGGAAACAGCAGAAGACAGTCTTATTAGACAGGGGCGGGGCTCCCTGACCATCAAGCTCTCATTGTGTGAAACCTTGAAAGGACCACTATTCCCTGCCTAACAAAGAAAATTTCCTGATGATATCCCATACCGACCACAGAAGGGAAGGTGGGATGAAAGTCCTGACTGGAAGGAATTGTTGCATTATAGAAAAAAATGACGATCAGTCATAAACAACCTGACCTCTATACTGTCTATCTTAAATACTACGACCTAAGAATATATTAAGTGCACTCCCCATTCTCTCTGGGGTCGCAAGGAGAAAGCAGGAAATTTCTTTTGCTCGAAGGACATCAGCAACTCTCACAGCTGATCTATTAATACCCTTCAAGATCTCACCGAACATCCAAGTAAAAAGATCAAACAATGTGAACAATATAGGTAAAAAGAGCTAAACAATTACGAAATATATGAAATTTCGTCTAGAATTCAGGTTGCGGTTAAGTAACTAACACTATGTCAAAATGGTATCCTAACAAGGCAAAAAGTCTAATAGTCGGGGCCTGGTGTAATAATAATTACTATTATTTTATTTTTTTCCTCGACAATCCTAAGTAGCTCATACCGTGTCACGGGAAGGGTTGAACTACTAAGAATTTCTTGCTCTGAAGAAAATCTTATCTTAAATTTCTTGCTCTGAAAAATATCTTAAACAAAATAAAGTTTCCGGGGCCCTTTTGAAAATATCTCTTCAGACATTTCTGCAGGTTGCAGTTAAAGCACAAAAAAGTTCATGCATGCGTAAAATTTCACTTTGAATGTACAAAAAGGAAATTTCAGAAAAGGGCTCCATAGCCTTTTTTGAAAAAACATCTTTTAGAAAGCCTTCTATATAGATTTCACTTCTACTTAGATTTCAGAGTACAAAAGATGACACGTCTTATAACGTAAATGTCTTTTCGTACTGATACGTTATTTTAAAAACATAACCATA
This sequence comes from Macrothele yani, assembly GCA_039090855.1. Classification (NCBI taxonomy): domain Eukaryota; kingdom Metazoa; phylum Arthropoda; class Arachnida; order Araneae; family Macrothelidae; genus Macrothele; species Macrothele yani. The sequence continues at coordinate 195,650,106 of CM076990.1, forward strand.
CGATGAAATAGTTCCTAAATTAAACCTTAACGGCCAGACGAAACGTTTAAAACAGAAGTCAAACTTACGGAAATTGGCTTTATTTCTCCAGCACAGTTTATAACACTTCAGGATAGTATAGGAATCACATAACACAAATCAACACTCCACATTCCACCACACTTCCCCACACCTCACCACAAGCAACTTTTGTATCGTAGTTTATATCTCTCGTTCTTATCTCATAACAGGTATACGTCACATTCATTCAACCTCAATTGTGTTGCCAACAGTATTCCTTTAAGAGAAAAGATACCACGTTAAGTATGAAGTATAACTGAGAACAAAATCAAGATTTACATAAGGAAAGAAGCTAAAAAGGAAAGTTCATTTAGAAGATGCGTCACATAATCTCCCTCGTAATTTTTTTTTTTTTGCCAAGAGCCTATCAATTTTGTAGAGGTATCCTTTTCAAACAATCTGATAATTCATTCAACTCTTTCAGATAAGAACTTACAAAATGGATGAAGAGATTTGTTGACCAGTTGCTGTAACTGACTTTATATCAGTACACAGTCTCTAAACATCAATAGTTCAATATCACTAACATTCATAGAAAAAAGAAACTTTCTGTACGATATCTAATCTCCATTTTATAGGTCGTGATAAATATTTTGTCACAATACGTGCGGAGAACTCTCATCAATATACATGTAAGAAGTGGCACAGTAAGAAAAAACTGCGTAATGCAGGAAAAGAAAACTACAACATTTTTAACGTGGAGTTAATTTACACATTCGTCCGCACCTGATAACTTCTCAGGGAAGACAAAACATTCAGACTAAGTTAATTGAATAGTCGAATATTTTAACACAGAAAACATGGTTTAAATGTAGTAGTCGAAAAAATACTGCACTTGCAGAAAAAATTCAACCACAACACAACAAGTGTCAAGCACAAAAAAGGTTAATCATAGAACAATAACACAAAAACTTTTAACTGAACACTTGGTGGCCAGGGCCGACTTCGAACTACTCCCATGCATTCGCACATCAAATTTTGGATGGGATAGGGGAAACCCTGGAAAACCCTACCCTGGGAGTGAAATCTTTATAGATATCAACAAAGGCAATAGCTGATATCAATGTCATGCTGAAAAGGCAACATTTACAAAATGAATTGACAAGCATTTTAGTACTAAAAAAAAAATTAATGTAACGCCACACAAAAAAAAAAAAAAAAAAAAAAAATGCGTACTGACAAGGAGATAAGGTATTTGATATTTTGTGTTCAAAGTCTGTCATAAAAGTTCTGTGATACTTTGAGTACAGAGAAACGTTCAAATAAATAGTCTTTTTATAGAGCAAAGTTCTATGCAGCAAAAGTTCCTTTGAGCTTGAATGTCGATTGTAAGAACAAAAATTTTTAACAGTACCTTTTACTGGCAAAGAAGACCCGTGTGCGGACATGCTTACTTTGTTGTCGGGGTGACAACGGCACTCTTAAAGCTTCACGCTTCACCGGCTTAGGTCGCAGGTCACTGGATTGCCGGGATGTCTCAGGATTTCCCGTGGACAAGGCAAGTTGACCGGAAGAAGCGGGGTCATCAGGCTGTCACAAGGAAGGTCCAGGCCAGAGCAAGGAAGGTCCAGGTTGAAGCAAGGAAGGTCCAAGCTGAAGCAAGGAAGGTCCAGGCTGAAGCAAGGAAGGTCCAGGCTGAAGCAAGGAAGGTCCAGTATGACTTGGAGACGAACCCGAAATCGGAGAAGACTGTAGATCCGGTCGTTTCTTTGGCGGTCGAAGAAGCGGCGTAAAAGTAGAAGGGCGCTTCCGTGGACGACGAAGAATAGTGGAGGAGGGTATAAGCTCCGTCCGCCCCGAGCGAAGATTCCAAGGACGAAATCCAGGCGAACGCAAATGTTGGACTCGATGTCTGGATTATAGCCCAACACTAGAAGTTGCACTGGGGGACTGTGGAACAGGAGGGGAAATTCAGGCGGCAGACGCTTGGTAGGTTTAGATGGCACAGGTGGCGAAAGAGAACGTTTTTGCCTTACTGCAGATTGATTAAATGTTCCTAAAGTAGGCAACTGCTCAGTAGAAACAGAAGCAAGGATTTTCTCACTTGGAGACTGAAGAATCTCAACTATATTGTCCGATGATTCAGTATCAGCAAGAGGTACGGCTCTTTTGGCCACAGGAGAGATAGAACTACCTGAAGATGAAATGTCAGTTCTTGTCCTTTTTAACCTTTTAGATTTAGAACCAAACGGAGGCACCATGCGTGAAGAAGTAAATGGAGCGATTGAATTATGAGAAGCAGATGAAAATGAACCTCGTTGCATATTACGAGAATATCCAGAGGAGCTGGAAGTACTTGAAAATGAACTCCTGTCTTTTGCGAAGGCAGGAGACGGGGGAGTCGAAATAATTGCAGCACCCCGAGTGAATGGGATAATGTCAGAATGAGAATCGTGAAAAGTGGAAGCAAAGACACGCTCAGACGAAGGTAGAGAATCGAACAGGACAGGGGTGGGGTCAATAATTTCATCATCAACTGTACATACTTGTGAAGAAATCCCACCCTCTGCCTGAGGATTTCTACGAGATTTAGGGTCAATGATTTCATCATCAACTGTACATACTTGTGAAGAAGTCCCACCCTCTTCCTGAGGATTCCTACGAGATTTAGGGTCAATAATTGCATCATTATTTCTAATAACCCATTTCCTACATTGCTGCACATGGGCAGAATGTAGGGAGCCATCTGGCTTCTTTAATACGACATTATTATTGTACAATTCCACCAATTCAAAGGGGTCTTCATATGAGGGTGCAAATTTTTTTACGAACGTATGTGCAACGGAGGATTGAAAATGAGTTTCTAACAATACCAGATCCCCAACTGCGAGATCTGGTTCCCTCCTTTTCGCATTATAGTGCCTAGCTTGGCTTAACTGAGCTCGACTGATAGCAGCCCGTGCCTTTTAAGCAAGTAGTTTTACAGATTCAGGTGTTGGTCTTTGGTTGATTTCATCGATAATGCCAGTTAAATTATCAAAAAGGGGTGCGAATTTTACGCCCTAGAAAAAGTTCAGCGGGCGTAAGCCGCGTTGATTCATGAAATGATGAGCGAAGGGCGAAGCAAAACATTTCAACATGTTCGTCCCAACGCTCATGATTATTGCCAATGAAAGTTGAGACATCTTTAGTAAGGTTCGATTACCACGCTCAGCCGGATGGGCTTAAGGATGATATGGACTGATAAATTTGTGTTTTATTTGAAGCCTCGCACACATTCGCTCGAATAACTTCGAAATGAACTGAACCCCGTGGTCCGAGACTACGGTACGGGAACAGCCAAAACGAGTAAAAATATTGTGTATTAAAGTATCACATATTACATCAGCAGTAGCTGCTTTAATGGGGAATGTTTCCACCCATTTAGAAAAGTTATCTGTAACAACTAAAATATAACGAGACTTAGTTTTAGTTGATAATGGATAAGGGCCCAATAAATCTATAGATATGGTTTCAAACACATAATTATTGGAACTACAAATAAGGTGACCGGCCGGTCGTTTATTATCATAATTGTACTTCTGACAGTACTCACAACAGCGAATGTATGCGAGCATACTATTGTACATGCCCGGCCAGTAGGCTACGTCTCGAAGTTTAGTACGAGTTTTTCGTATGCTTAAGTGGCCGGCAAGAGGAATATCATGAAACTCATATAATAAGGCCACGCGGAGAGACTGAGGTATCGCACGGCGATACTCAGCTCTCGAATTCACAAATTTTTTATAATACAAAATACCATCGATGATCTCATAATTTTGACTACAACCCGCTAAAGAAGGTTCACTAGGAGCAGAAGAACCCGCGAGTAAGAATTTATAGATTTCCCCAAAATCTAGATCATTCGGCAGTTCAGAAATTATCTGCTCCCTTGAAGTAATTTCCAAAATTAGAAATAGGGAGGGAGGTTCAGTATCCGTCTGGCCACCAGAACTGACCGGACAGCGAGACAGTGCGTCAGGCAGTTGGTTTGACTTACCAGGGCGATATTGAATTCGGACATTAAATTCTTGAAGTGTCCATTTTAACAATCTTCGAGACAGATTCTTTGCAGTGGTTAAATATTGTAATGCCGAACGATCCGTAATGACATTGACAGTTAAGTGATTGAGGTAGCATTTAAATTTGGTAACTGCAAACAAAATAGCTAAGCATTCTTGCTCAGTAGCAGAGTAATTACGTTCTGCCTTGTTAAGAGTTCGAGAGGCATATGCAATAGGATGCCCTCGTTGAGATAAAACAGCACCTAGACCAACACCTGATGCATCAGTATAAATATTAAACATTTCTGCATGGTTAGGAAAGGCTAACAGAGGTGGTGAAGCCAAAGCATGTTTAAGAGCATTAAAAGCAGTTTCTGCCTCCGTGGACCAAACAAAGTGTCTATACTTTCGTCTTAATGTAAACAAAGGTTCGCATAGAGTAGCGTACCCCGGAATGAACTGTTGATACCAACCGGCCATGCCCAAGAATCGAGATAACTCTTTTGCTGACTTAGGCCAAGGAAAGTCAGAAATTGACTTGACCTTTGAGTCGTCAGTTAGAAGACCATTAGGGGTAATTTTTAACTCCAGATGTACTAGTTCGTCCCGTCCAATTTGACATTTGGCAGACTTTAATGTCAAATCCGCATTATGTAGCAATTCGAAAACTTGGTCCAACCGAGACAGATGCTCCTCAAACGTGTCAGAAGAGAATTATATCATCCAGATAGACATGGACATTAGGTCCGAGCACAGGACGTAAGACTGAGTCCATTAGGCGCTGAAACGTTGCGGAAGCATATGCCAATCTAAAGGGCATTTGCAGGAACTCATATGCTCCAAACGGGGTAATGAATCCAGTTTTTTCTACTGAATTTGGGTGGACAGCAACCTGCCAATAGCCGCAAGCTAAATCCAAAGTTTTTTTTTTTTGATTGAAGGTTTAACGACCACTGTGAGCAACTCAATGGGCTATAAGCAGTCGCCCGTCCCGAATTTAGGGTCACTGGTTCCAGGGAAGGGAGAGAGCCAGTGCAGTAAGACAAACACAACATTCATGCCTCACCGGGATTCGAACCCGGACCCCATTCGGACGAATGATCAGAGGCCATCGCTTAGACCACTGCGCAAATCCAAAGTTGATAGCCAGTTTGTTAACGATAAGTCCTGGAGAATATCGCTAATTATAGGCAACGGGTAATTGACAGCTTTAGTCACAGCATTCAGTTTACGATAGTCTATCACAAAACGATACTCTCCAGATTGATTTTTGGAACAAAAAAGAGCAGGTGCTGCCCAAGGACTAAGTGATTCCTTAATAATTCCCGAACAGAGCATGTCCTGAGTTTGTTTTTGGAACTCAGCTTTTTTCTGGTTCGGACATGGATAAGGCTTACATGCAATGGGATTAGCCCCTTCCGTATCAATGGTGTGATACACCACCTGTGTAAATCCTGGCTTGTCAGAAAATAACCATGACTTGTCAGAAAATAATCCTGGTCTGCTGTTTAAAACCTGACCAAGTTGGCTCTTGACCTAGGACACTACCGCGCCGATGTTGCAGCTCGTCGGCAACACCCACTCAAGCGACGGCTAGCTCATACACTACTCCCAACATCACATCGGTTATTGGATTGTTTGAGTTTGCACTAATTATTTTCGACTGATTTCAAGCTAAATAAACCAATTTCTCATTCAAAAAATTAATGTTTTATTAACAAAATATTATTTTTTTATAATGAAACTGGTTGCTGCGTGACACTGCAACTTGATCACCGGCCGCCACTGATAATAACCAACGGGCCGAGTCTCATCCACGAAAAACAACTCCACACCGTGATGGAGCCTCCGCTGAACTTAACAGTTGGAAGAACACAGTCCAACAAAAATCGTTCGCCGGGCTATCGCCAAATCCAAGCACGCACATCAGACTGGAAGAGTGAAAAGTGTGACTCATCACTCCAAAGAAAATCTTTCCAGTCGCTCACAGTCCAGGAACGACGGGAGACACACCACTCCAAACTGCGCTTCGCATTGACAGTAGCGATGTGTAGCTTGTGTACCGCTACTGTACTATAATAACTCACACTGTGCAACTATCTGTGGGTAGATATGGCACTAATCGAGCCATTACAAGCATTCCTACTTCGGTAGCGATGGAAACAGCAGTGGAAGAACGGGATCTCTTCTTACTAAGGCTCTTCTGTCATTGTCACGCTCCATCAATTTGTGTTGCCTTCCTGAACGGTTTTTTTACTGCTGTAGTTCACTGTCCTGCTTCCATATCTTCACGACATCACTTACAGTCGATTTCGGTATGTTTTGTTTAGCTGCAATGCTCTGTATAGAAACGTTGCTCAAATGACATCCTATGACCAGCACGCGCTGGAACTCGGAAAGTTCACGTTCACGCGGCATATCCACTTTAAAGTTCTGATAACACGATAGAACATCCGAACTTTATATACGTACCTCCCCACTCACAGCGCACCCTCCTGCACAAACGTTCTGTGCACTTATGCAAATATTTGGTAGTGTCCGAATACTTTCGATAACATAGTGTATATGCAATCTTGAAGCACCTGACGATGTTATACATTGATCCATAGGCTGCAATACTGATGTTATATTAGAAAGAACATCAATTTCACAGATTTCAGCTTTAAATCTTGCGGGTGCGCTGTTGCTTTATCCATAACAAACGAAATCTTTCTCTTTTACTTCCATATGTTTTCGTCTAAAGCAATCACCCAGTCTGACATAGAACTTAGAGTCATGCAAGTTTTTTTTTTTGTTTAATTCCCACGGCGCTGATAATGCATTTGGATTAATATCATTGAAACATATCGGATCTTTTGCTATTCCAATAACTAGTGGCACCTCAAAATCTCCTTCTGCGTTACAGCCAAGGAGGTTAGAATAACACTGGAGACGCCCTGAGTCTTTTAACCGTAAAGCCGCAAACTGTGGAAATTTGATGTAGTTTACATGATACCTATCACTTATGAAATTTCAACTATGTGTATTTTGGAATTGCGTGGTTTTGGGTTGTAGTAATCGTTTTAATATCAAACAGGAATAAATTATACTTCCTACAAGAGTGAAATTTTCAAGTTTAACGTTATATTTTGTTTAGAATTCGCACTAACGTCCGTGTATTTCAGTTTAGAATAAGAATGTGAAAGAGCCTCAAAATAATTGACAATTTTATAAATCCATTTTCTCACACATTGGCAGCAAGTTACGATGTGAAATTGGAAACATTTGCGAAGGAAGAAGACGATTCGGCCAACACAAAATGCATTGCAATAGCCTTAAAAACCAGGCTGGAACCAGTGGCCTTACATTTGGAACGGGCGTCTGCTTATAGCCCACGAGTTGCTCACGGTGGTCCTTAAACCTTAAAGCAAACAAAAAACGACTAAATTTCAGCCACTTATGTTCCGAGTAGTCTTAAAAACGACTCTTATATCTGTTAGACAATTAAAAAAAGAAAAGCCAAGTGGTAAGGTCTTTGTGGAGAACCATAACAGAAAATTTTGATTGGTTGAGAAGTCTAATGAAAAACATCTGTACGCAGAGGAGAAAAGAGAAGAATACATTTTATTGGCTACTGACAGATTTAGGCGTGTTTGCGTTCATTGGCTCTCAAGAAGGTAGCTGTTACAATTGTGCTAACCACGTGGTTTTTAGGAGCTATATTGAAGTTCTTTAATTGAGTTTGTTATGTTTACAATTGTTGACCTGCCAGTGTCTTGATAATTTTCCCTGTTAGAAAATTTTGATGCATTGTCGTTGACCTCCGAAGATGGGAACAACACTTAGAGCACTTCCAGAGTTGTACAAAAAGCTGGTCGTTAAAAAGTTAACCCCAGTTTTTAAGGAAGCTGTAACAACTGTAGTTGAACCACTTATAAAACCACAAAGCCGTCAAGTCCTTGTGAGAAACAGGTTTGTATAAAATAATTTCCCTGTGTGTGTTTTCAATAATGATAATTACGGAAACTGTCTTGCCTGTACAGATTTCCAATTAAGCAAAGCAAAACAAATCGAGGTAAAACTGTTCCTTATTTGGATGCTGCTGGCCATTTGAGGGGACGGAAAACGTGGTTTATGTGTATGTAAAATATATTCATGTTTGGCATATGCATAAATTGCCTGTTTTATCGCAGTTGTAATGTGGAGTGAAATAGTTTAAAAATGCAAAGCAGCAATTTTATCATGGAGATATGTCATTATTCCGGAATTTGCACTCTTATGGGAATGGCTGACATTGCAGAATACATTTTTCATTGGAATTGGTAACTTCATTTGTAGGAATGAGCGAACCCAACTTAAAGTACATGCATATATTTCGGTGAAATATCACTGTGATACACATGTGCCAACATTACCAACCATTCTAATATCATTGCATGGATGGAGGCCTTCCTAAATAGGAACTACAACTGTGTCTTGAGCAATTTCCTTTCATTTCATTTTGATATACTTTCGGATTTCAACCACACATCTCCCATGTGGTTATCTTCTGAATCTTTAATATTTGTAGTCAGTCCTAGCAATGTGTCCAACTCATTGCCACTTAAGGGTCTTTAATTTGACCATGAAGTTAACACCTGTCATTTTCCTGATCAATGAGTTTTTCCTTTCTTGGTTAACCAGTCATACAGCTCTCAAATCTTTCAGTTGCTCACAGCCTCTGTGTTTTTTAGTTATGATCAGTGTCTCTGATACTTAAGTAAAAACTGGAGGTATGTATTGATAAAACAGTTAAAGAGACACAATGGTAAATTATTCTCAAAAACTGTACATTTTCTGTTGAATGCATTCTAACCAAGTTATATATGCCTACTAATTTCTTTTTTGATGTGGTCTTTGCTTAAAATCTCTTGCCCAAGGTAAATGTCATCAGTCAGTGGTTCAAGTGAACTTGAATGGTGGGGAATAGCGTTCCCGTAAATAGTGGGGTTCAACTAAAGTGCACATGTACTGCAGAACTATACTGAGGAAATTTTGGCTTGCAGTTTATTTATACCTATGAATGTTTGAAAATTTTGTCTCTGATTCTGTAGTTTTCAGAGCTTTTGACCAGAGACAATAAATTTTTTCCTTTGTACTACCTAAAGGCCCCATAGCCAGAGGGGATGCTTGCATTAAACTGTTTTGCTTACATATCATTTAGTACTTATCCACAGGGCAGGATGTTGAACTGGTAACAATGTTTCAGGCTTGATTTAGAACATGGTTAATAGTCTACTCATCTTGGCTTTAGAATACCAAACTCTCATTCGTTTACAGTAACAATTCGGCTCATAGCAGCTGATCAACACCGCACTGTCTTCAGGAAGAGACTACATCCTCTAACTGTTTAAAGTGGTGTTGAACAGCAGCAGTTTCTTAGGTAACATAAATTTAGAAACAAACACTCTGAGGTATCCCTCTTTAAGTTTAAATTACCAGGGTGTGTAATTTTTGTCCAATTGATACTGCATAATGTTGAACTGAACATGCATATTCATGGTAATTACTATGTACAATTAGGTAAGAAAACAGTGAATTACTAAAGGTTTTCACTGCTTAACTGCACAATTAAGAAACTCCTTCAGCTGGTGCATAACCTGCACTCTGTGATATAGACATTTTTAGCTGAACTATAAATTTGTTTAGTTTTTCATTGGTTAAGTAACTTGAATAAAGCATGGAAAATTGAAATTACACATGTGTTATATTAGCATAAGCACATTTTTTGTTAAATATGATTCAGTATTCTTTTAATGTAATTAAGGTGTGCTTGTCTTCCTTATGAAGTACCTCATTTACAACACATATCAGAAAACATTTGACATAATTTCTATGGATGCAATGCAAATTACAATCTTCATTCAATTGCAGTCAAATCCATATGATCACAAAATTTGGTGGCTGTTACCATGCTGCACTTGTTCTTCCATTTCAGCCATAAGGTACAAGCATTGGCACACAGTTTCTATCAGCTTGTGAATTTGAAAAATAAAAGTAAAGTTTCCAATCCTTCTAGTCTCAGTGAGTTGGCGAAAACTTTTAAGAGCCAGGGCAACCACTGTGATCTAGGAATTTTGGCAATTTTAAATTTAGGAAAAATGTATTTCTTGTGTATTATGTGATTTATGCTTAACTGATTTGAATGATAGAAGAGACAGATGTCATTTGTGTGCTGGGGAAATGTGTTGCTTATTGGGGGAGATTGTCAAGATACGTTCTGTTCATGTGAGAAACAAAGATGTGTTGCAGATATTTAATGTGAAGCAGAATGCTGTTAATATGGTGGAGACAAATATTTTGAGATGGTTCGACTACATTGAAAGAATGAGTGAGGTGCTAAATAATTTTATTTATTCAGCTTAAGTGGAAGGAAAAAAAAAGAGGTAAGCCAGGGAAATCATGGGAGGACCAGTTCCAAGAATGCCTGCAAGTAAGTGTGAAGTACAAGAATGTCAATGAATTAAAGATTGTGTGCCAAGAGTGCTTTAAGTGGTAACATTTGATTCATCAACAGGTAAAATTTAATACCGTCCAATCGTGTTGGTTTGGCAGATGATTTTGCTTTGGAGAACTAACTTCTGAGACTCGGAGAAAAAGGTTAGTGATGCATGTGTATATATTAGGTATATAAATGAGTCTTAAAGCATTTTTTTATGTAACATATACCGCTAATTTACATATCCGACATTCCCCTGTGTTGTCATGTAGCCAGAACTAGTCCAGAGTATAAAATGTGCCACAGAAGTTTGCCCAACAGTCAAACGCACTTGCACATTGGTTGGTGAAAAATGGCAAGCGATACTGTATTTCTTCGACACTGCATTCGTTAAGAATTTCGTCAAGGAAAAAGTGCTGCAAAACCATGTGCATCAATCTGTTCTGGGGGAGAATATTGTATCAAAAAGTACATGTGAGTTTTGGTTTAGACTGTTTAAGGCAGGTGATTTTGATGTTAGCGATAGAGAACGTAGCGGCGCCCTGCAGAAGGTTGCACATGAGGAACTGCAAGCATTGCTGGATGAAGATTTGTTTCAAACACAAAGAACTAGCTGAACAACTACGGATAACTCAGCAAACCATTTGCATGCAATGGGGAAAGATTCAGAAGGAAGGAAAATGGGTTCCCCATGACCTGAGCCAGAGGAATAAGGATGGGCATGTCATGAAGTTTGATTGGTTGAATAAACAAGTCTTTCCTGTGGAAAATAGTTATGGGTGATGAAAAGTGGATATGGTGTGACAATCCCAAATGCAAAAAACACTGGGTAGACCCCGTAGAAGCAACGACTTTGACACTGAAATGCAATATTCACTCCAAGAAAGTTCTGCTGTACATCTGGTGGTATATGAAGGGTGTGCTTTATTATGAACTATTGGAAAAGGGTTCATAATAAAGCACACCCAGTTATAGCTGATCATTACAAGCAACAATTGCTGCAATTGAACCAGGAAATATGTCTGAAACGTCCATTCACAGGCAAAGGATTGAGTCCCTTGAAATTACTGCATAACAACGCTAGTCCCCATGTCACGAAATCGGTCAAGAAAACGTTATTGATGCTTGGCTGGGAAGTTTTGGAGCACCCGGCGTATATTCCTGACATAGCCCCTTCAGACTATCATTTGTTCCGATCCATGCAACATGGTTTGTCTGCTGTAAGATTCTGGACATGTGACAAAGTGCAAAAATGGGTTGATGACTTTGTCACATCGCACAATGAAGTATTCTTCATGGCTGGAATCTGTCAGCTGCCCGACCGGACCGATGGCAGAAGGAGATTGATAATGGCTTGCATATTTTGATTCATAAAAGTATTGTTTTCTCTCAAATTACATGTTGTCTTAAAACGCTTTAAAACTTATTTGTACACCTAATACATGTATATATAGTCAGCCAGTATCAGTCCACTGCTGAATGAAAGTCTCAAAGTTTCTTTCATAACTATCTGTCTCGAGTCTCTCTCCATGTTTCTGAATTTCAGTGTGTTTTTTCACGGACCTTAACTAAAAAAGACATACAAAAACTGCAGAAAACTGAAAGAAGCATGGATAGATACATGCTTGGTTTAACCAGGAGAGATAAGAGAAATTTATGGATAAGGAAAAGGACAGGAGTGGAAGACATCATAAGCAGAGTAAACTCCCTGAAATGGTAGTGGGCTGGACATGTTGCCAGAAGAACGGACCACCGATAGAAAACAGCAATTCTAGACTGGAGTGCAAGTGACAGGGAAAGACCCAAAGGATCACATGGGAGATGGGTGGATGAAATTTAAAAGCATGCAGGAGTGACATGGAGACTGGCACAAGGCAGATCATTGTGGAAGAAACTTGGAGACCTTTATCCAGCAGTGGATTGATAATAGTTGACAATGCTATATATATATATATATATCATCATCATTGTCAACCATTATCAATCCACTGCTGGACGAAGGTCTCCCCAAGTTTCCTCCACAACGGTCTGTCTTGTGCCAGTCTCCTCCATGTCACACCCTGCATACTTTCAAATTTCATCCACCCATCTTCCATGTGGTCTTCTTCTGGGTCTTTTCCTGTCCCTTGGAATCCAATCTAAAATTTCAGCTGTCCATCGATGATCTGTCCTTCTGGCAGTATGTCCAGCCCATTGCCATTTCAGGGATTTAACTCTGATCATGATGTCTTCCACTCTTGTCATTTTTCGGATCCACGTGTTCCTCTTCTTATCTCTCCTGGTTACACCAAGCATGCACCTCTCCATGCTGCTTTGAGTTGTCTGCAGCCTTTGTATGTCTCTTTTAGTTAAGGTCCACGTCTCTGCACCATACGTAAGCACTGGAAGGATGCATTGATCAAACACTTTTCTTTTAAGACATAATGGCATATTGCTCTTGAAAATTTTAATGTTTCTTCCAAAAGCTGTCCAGGCAAGTTTTGTACGCCGATTAATTTCTTCATCAATGTGACCCTCACTTGATATCTGCTGTCCAAGATAAATGTACGTGTCTGTTATCTCCAGCTTTTCTCCATCAATCGATAAATCTTCATTTCTTGTAAAAGCATTGTACATCACTTTTGTCTTCTGAAAGTTCATTTTTAATCCCACTTCTTTACTCTTGTCAGCAAGTTCCTGGATCATACTCTGCAGCTCTGATGGGGTAGTTGCAAAAATGACTGTCATCAGCAAAACGAAGGTGGGTTAGATAATCTCCATTAATCTTTATCCCTTTGTTTTCCCAGTTCAGTGATTGAAAGACATTTTCCAATGTGGCATTAAAGAGCTTCGGAGATATGGTGTCACCTTGTCTCACTCCCTTTTCCAATTTTTATGTGTGTTGTATTTTCAAACAGCCGAATCTTTGCATTTTCATAGATGTTATTAATAATATTAATGTATGCATCTTCAATACCGCAGGATTTCAGAGCCATTGCAACTGCTGATGGTTTCACCAAATCAAAGGCTTTTTCATAATCGATAAATGCCATGCACAATGGAAGTTCATATTCCCTCACTCTTTCATAATCGATAAATGCCATGCACAATGGAAGTTCATATTCCCTCGCTCTTTCAATTAGTTCTCTCAGTACGTGGATATGATCTATTGTGCTGTAGCCACTCCTGAATCCAGCTTGTTCTCTCGGTTGAGCCATGTCCAGTGTTACCTTCAAGCGGTGTGAAAGAACTTTAGTGAAGATTTTATAAGCCTCTGATTTATATATATGTATATGTATGATTCTTCTTATTTTGGATCTTAAAAACTGACATTTTAAAATGAATGAAATAAAGTTAACCTTTTCTTTGCTCATTTTCTGTAAAAGTTTTTTTGTGGAATTTAAGCTTTTTCTCTTTCTTCAGGTATGTAGGAATAAATGCATCCGATGTAAATATGGCTGCTGGACGGTACTTTTCAGATGGCCTGACACTTCCATTTGATATAGGATTTGAGGTTTGCACTTTCAATAATTTGTGTTCAAATATTTCAGTTGAAAGTTGACTGTTACTGTATTTTCATTATTTTCTTAGTGTTTTCACACAGTGGTATTAACTTCATGTTAAGTATTCAAAACAATTGTCTATTGATGCTGACATGGACTTGTAGAAAATAAATTTCTTTGAAAGTTAAAAAAATGTTATGGGGTGGGCTTTAAAATCTCAATTCATCAAGTAGTTCTATGTGTCAGTGTCATTTGTTTACATAATGCTTGCACACACTTACCACCACATGGCAGAGAAACTCTCCGTGGTACATTTGTTATAATAATTGCTCAAATCAGGGCAGGAAAAATGTGAGATCCAGGAGCCAGGTGAGACAAATTCAAATTTCAGAGAATAACAATCATAAATGCAATGTGTGGTGATGTTGGAATAAAAAGTAATGCAGAGAATGTTCACACATTTTTAGAACTACTTTCCAGCAATATGTTTAAAATAAAATTCTTAAATGTTTTACCTGATAGCCCTTTCTGTGGATTATGAACCTACATCTAGATTTCAAAGATAATAGGGCATTTCTGAAAATTAATAGTGGTATTTTATTCCACTCCTCTTCTACTGCTTTCCATCATCCAATCACTGTCAGGTCTGCATTTAGAAAGCACTCATTTTAGCAGTCTGAAGGCACAATTGTCGATTGGTGACAGCATATTTAGAGAGGGACAAGGGATCTTGCCTGCCTCTAAATGTTTTTTGTTTGTTTGTTTGTTTTTGTTTAAAATGCAACTTGCATTAGAAAAGCTTTAATTTAGTAAAATTGCATAAACTTACATTCGAAAAGGGTTTAATTTTTTCTTCCATTTTTTTATCAGCTATTTTGTTCTGGTAGATTTGAAACACTTCAATTTTCACCCTCCCCTCAACCCCCCTCTTGCTTTTCCTTTTGATTATTGTTTTCTTGCGTGTAGTAAAGTTATGACTGAGAGATAGCGCAGGGTTGTGTTGAAGCTCATCAATACTTCATTTGTTGTGCACAGCCCATTTTGTCAGTGTTCTCTCTCTTCTGTCAAATCATGCACACAGATTGGTGTATAAGCAAAGTATGGGCCACAGAAGTTTGTTTTACTTGTCATAAGATGTAGAGCTACTTTGATTAATTTTGCAAGGGGATGCTATTAATTTTGCAAGGGGATGCTATTGTTTCATGTATTGGTGCATGTAATACCATTAGGTGAGCTTCACAAAAATATTTTCAGCTGAAACAGTATCTTTACAAAAAATTTGCATTTTTGAACTTCACTTTTAGTTGGTAAAGTTCGATGAACACTTACCGCACGTGGGGCTTGGCTTTCAATCCATATTTCCGTTACGTGGATGCGGCACGGGATTTTTTCATTTGGCCACGGGTCTGCTTCTTCTTTTTTTTTTTTTTCTCCGTTGGAATTTATTTTGTCTCATCACCAAATGAGTTTTTCCTTTGCTGCATCCTCATTTACTTCAATATTTATTCATACCCGAGTACTTTCGGTACTACTACTATACCGTCTTCGAGGGGACATTTTGCTCCAACTAGCACGGACCGTGTCAGCTGGGCATTTCGGTGGTTCTCGCGGGCTGCTTCTGTCATCTGCTATCGCTTCTTCTTGGGCGTTGTGGCGCCATCTCTTGTTGGTCAGTGATCTCCTTTTTCGAACTTTTTCTTTTTTTTGCTCAATTTTAATTAAATTTCTCCAGCTGTTTCTCAAATTATTAGGGTCATTGTGGTTGCAAACTTTTGTCCTATTTTTTTCAATCATTACCGACTCTGCTATTCTGAGGTGTTTTTCGGATTTACAGCTTTTAATGATTTTTATATTTTCGAATTTTGGATATTTTTGGTTATCCAGACAGTATTGAATCAGTGCTGTTTTTTTCTTCTTTTTTCTGCCAGTTTTTTATGTGTTGTTTTAATCTGTGTTTAAGCTTATTTTTGGTACTTCCTATATAAGCCATTGGAGGATTTTCAGTAATAGGAATTGAATAAATACCTGCTTTTTCTAACATTCTTATTTTATCATTATTTTTTGTTACTATATTTTTGATGGTATTTACTTTTCCTCCAATTTGAATGTTATGCTTTTTACAAATATTATTAATTTCATTGGTAGTGCCTTTAATGTAAGGAAAACCATTTAAATATTTGATTTCTTTTTTAATTACTACAGCATTATTTTTTTTTATTTTCTTTATTACTTCTGTGTCCCATTTTTTTATTAAATGGTTAGGATAACCAAAGCTGCTTGCAATTTTTTTTATGAATTTGATTTCTTCATTGATGAACTGACTATTTTCAGAATGCGTATATGCTCTTTTAATTAAGGTTTTTATACTATTGCATTTTTGAGGATATGGATGTGCTGAATTGTATGGGATTAGGACCGGAACAAATGAACTTTTCCGATAAACTCTGTATAGTAACTTATCTGTGGATTTGATAACATGTACATCCAAAAAGGCTATTGCATTATTTTTTTCCATTTCAACCGTGAGTTCTATAGTTGGATATAATGCGCTGTAACGTTTTGTTAATTTTTTTAATTCTTCTTCGTTCAGTTTTGATAGAATGAAAATGTCATCTACGTATCGACAGTACACTTCTTTACAAATTCCTAGCACCCTTTTTCATGAACAACAAGTTCACCATCAAGAACACATATGAGTTTATAGAGAAAATTAAAAATGTAAAAACTGGCCTAATGGACTTAAACATGGCAAGCATGGATGTTAAAGCATTATATCCAAGCACTCCAGTTCCAGAAGCTATTGAAATCATCATTAAGAAGTTGCAAAATCTTAAAAATTTAAATAACACACAAATTCAAGAATTCAAAAAAGTTTTAGTTTATTTATATGAAAATAATATTTTTACATACAAGAACAAAATATTCAAACAAAATTCAGGAGGCCCAATGGGCTCACCATTATCAACTCTATATGCTGAGGTTGTGATGAACGAAATTGAAGAAAATGTCCTACATCATATGGAAGAAAAACCAGAAGTGTACTGTCGATACGTAGATGACATTTTCATTCTATCAAAACTGAACGAAGAAGAATTAAAAAAATTAACAAACGTTACAGCGCATTATATCCAACTATAGAACTCACGGTTGAAATGGAAAAAAATAATGCAATAGCCTTTTTGGATGTACATGTTATCAAATCCACAGATAAGTTACTATACAGAGTTTATCGGAAAAGTTCATTTGTTCCGGTCCTAATCCCATACAATTCAGCACATCCATATCCTCAAAAATGCAATAGTATAAAAACCTTAATTAAAAGAGCATATACGCATTCTGAAAATAGTCAGTTCATCAATGAAGAAATCAAATTCATAAAAAAATTGCAAGCAGCTTTGGTTATCCTAACCATTTAATAAAAAAATGGGACACAGAAGTAATAAAGAAAATAAAAAAAAATAATGCTGTAGTAATTAAAAAAGAAATCAAATATTTAAATGGTTTTCCTTACATTAAAGGCACTACCAATGAAATTAATAATATTTGTAAAAAGCATAACATTCAAATTGGAGGAAAAGTAAATACCATCAAAAATATAGTAACAAAAAATAATGATAAAATAAGAATGTTAGAAAAAGCAGGTATTTATTCAATTCCTATTACTGAAAATCCTCCAATGGCTTATATAGGAAGTACCAAAAATAAGCTTAAACACAGATTAAAAC
Organism: Macrothele yani; assembly: GCA_039090855.1. Classification (NCBI taxonomy): domain Eukaryota; kingdom Metazoa; phylum Arthropoda; class Arachnida; order Araneae; family Macrothelidae; genus Macrothele; species Macrothele yani. Next base: position 195,667,813 of record CM076990.1, read on the forward strand.
AACACATAAAAAACTGGCAGAAAAAAGAAGAAAAAACAGCACTGATTCAATACTGTCTGGATAACCAAAAATATCCAAAATTCGAAAATATAAAAATCATTAAAAGCTGTAAATCCGAAAAACACCTCAGAATAGCAGAGTCGGTAATGATTGAAAAAAATAGGACAAAAGTTTGCAACCACAATGACCCTAATAATTTGAGAAACAGCTGGAGAAATTTAATTAAAATTGAGCAAAAAAAGAAAAAGTTCGAAAAAGGAGATCACTGACCAACAAGAGATGGCGCCACAACGCCCAAGAAGAAGCGATAGCAGATGACAGAAGCAGCCCGCGAGAACCACCGAAATGCCCAGCTGACACGGTCCGTGCTAGTTGGAGCAAAATGTCCCCTCGAAGACGGTATAGTAGTAGTACCGAAAGTACTCGGGTATGAATAAATATTGAAGTAAATGAGGATGCAGCAAAGGAAAAACTCATTTGGTGATGAGACAAAATAAATTCCAACGGAGAAAAAAAAAAAAAGAAGCAGACCCGTGGCCAAATGAAAAAATCCCGTGCCGCATCCACGTAACGGAAATATGGATTGAAAGCCAAGCCCCACGTGCGGTAAGTGTTCATCGAACTTTACCAACTAAAAGTGAAGTTCAAAAATGCAAATGCATTAATGCACGTTAAATAATTAACCTCCAATATCGGAAGTAAATTGAAACTTTACAAAAAATGTTTAAAACTAATGGAATCTTCACAAAATATTTTCAGTAAAATTTTATTTTACATACCCAGCTGTTCAACTGGATTTCTTATTTACTTTCCAGACCAATCATTTGATGACACTTGTTTCTAAGTAACATTTTGTGAGTCTTGATCATGATTCTAACTGAATCCATACCACTTTGAACCTTTGTACTTTTGTGGTGGTTTTTAACAGCATTTTTTGGCAATCTAACTACAAAATGGAGAAAATTTCACAAAAATATGCAAAACTTCCACAAAAATGGGTATAATTAAAAATGTGGACCAACTCCTGGTTTCATGTCACAATTCTGACTTTATTCTTTCTATTATGGCCCACCTGTCTTGTTCAGAATTGACAGTTGGTATGCTATCAGGTGGAAGTGTGATCAAGCCACACTATAAGACAATGGAAGCTCATTCCACTTGACTGGAGGGTATTGAAAAGTTTAGAACAATCTCATCAGTCATAATTGCAAAAAGACAATCAGGAATGTGCAGGATTAAAAGTATTTGAGATTCGTATGAACACACTACATGTGGATGTGCAGCATTAGCTCTCATGGAAAGGGGTAGCACATAAACCTAATATCACAAACTGCAGTCATTATGTTAATGTTCTACAGTTGAAACAGTGGTGTGTGATCTGTAGAATCATGAAATTGGTTCCACTGAGTAATAAATCATTCTGCAAGATATTCTGATCTGATTGGTAGACTGACTATGGCAGTTACTTGCAGAACTTCTACTGGTGAAATGTATTGTGCCAGAGACAAAAATTAGGTATCATGCTGGTGTGAACCTGTTTCTTGTGGTGTGGCTTTGGAAACTGAGTAGAAGTGTGTGGAACCTCTTAGCATAAGAACCTACGAACATTTTTAATTTCTCACTCATACAGTGTGGCAGTTCTTTGGTACAGACCAATTTTTGCTTCAGATGGTGGAAGTTTCCTACCATATGACAGGTGCTGTTAATAGATTGGTTCCTGAACATGACCATGCAGATGTTAGACTGGCCAAAGCAGACTCATGATTAACTAGAATGTTAAGTAAAAACCAGACCAACACATCCTGCATTGGTAGCTGAGGTGGTGAATACTTTGTGGAAGGAGTGGAAAATTATAAACCAGTTTCAGTTATGACATTTTTTGCATAAAAATGCCATTTTTGCTGTTTCCTATGTAGCCACATTGTTCAGAAAACTTGACAATTACACCACCCTGGGGTGGGAACCAAACCAGCATCTCCTGATTTCCACAATAAATTACATTGCCGAGGGTAGGAATTGAACCCACATCTGCCAATATTCATATCTTCAGTTGCTTAGAACTTTGTAGCCCTGGGGATATAATGGTAGTTATGCTGGAATAAAAATCAGGAGATGCTGGTTCAATTCTTGTCTCAGGGAGATAACTTTTTAAGTCTACTGAGGAATTTTTTGTTTACTGATGACTACATGGGAAACAGTGAAAATATGGCACCTTTGTTCCAATAACATTTGTGCCTTCCATATATTTGAATTATTTCTTCAAAGGGATTGACTTCCCATTGATGTTTTACTTAGTTTATTTGTTGATGGAAAGTCTACTATGAGGGTGGAGTATGTAATTGCAGCCAAAGGATGCCGTTTTTACACTTTCCAACCGTAGGTTGAAGAAGCTCATATGCTCCAGCTTTGTCCGTTCGTCTGTCGGCACGATAACTAGCGTAAAAATAGTTAGATTTTGATGAAATTTTAGTATGTGGTAGGGGACCAACTGGGGACGAACCCTATTGAATATGGACGAATTGAAGTCAAAGGTCATGACATAGGAGCGGGATCCATTCCTTTGCCCGTTGCGTCATAACTTGCGTAAATATGGTTCGATGTCAAAATTTTTATGTGGTAGAGGACCACCTGGGAAGGAAGCCTATTCAAAATGGTGAAGTTGGGTTTAAAGGTCAGGACATAAGAGCGGGATGCATTCCATTGCTCTTGTGTGTCATAACTTGTGTAAATATGGTTTTATTTCGATGAAATTGTAGAAGAGCAGGCAAATTCATCGAAGACTAATTCGTCGAACGCGAATTCATCGAAAACAAATTTAACAAACAAACAATTTACCAAAAGACTACTTTTTCGTAAAAAGTGAAACGAATTCGTCGAAAACAGATTTATCGAACGAGCAGTTTACCGAAAGGCGACTGTTTTAAAAAAAAAATTAAATTTCATCGAAATGTCCACAGGATAAAGGGGGCCACAGAACAACTAGGCATGGACAAGTGCATATACCCACTTTAGGGGCCGTATAAAAATTAGTTTCTTGGTTTCAGACGTAAGCAAAGACCTATGGATTAATATTTAATACCTTAGTAAAAGGGGCAATAACACTAGTCTTTGTGTCTAAACCTTATGAACCTGAGCACTACGCACTATATTCATAACGTTTACATAATAAATCGGGCTAATAATGCTGCACTTTTACTTAAGCATCGAATATTAATAAACAGGTCTAGGCCTTTATAACTTTTTATTCCGTAGTGCTCATATTCATAAGGTTTAAGCACCAAGTAAGTTACTATTATTGCGCTTTTATATAGGTATTAGATATTAACACCATAGGCTTAGGCCTTTTTAAGAGTTTTTATTTCATCGTGTTCATACTCATAATGTTTAGGCACCAAGTCAAGTTAGTAATATTGCACTTTTATTTAAGAATATTTCGTACACCTGAACAAAATCTAAGAAAAGCCTGGACCAAAAGCCTATTGATTAATATTTAATGCCTAAGTAAAAGTGCAATAATACTAATTTGACTTTGTATCCAAACCTTATGAATACCAGCACAAGGGATAAAAACTGTTAAAAAGGCCTAGACCTAAGCCTTATTTATTAATATTTATTGCCTAAGTAAAACCGCAATATTACTTAAATGACTTGGTGCTTAAATCTTATGAATATGAGCACTATGGAATAAAAATTGTTAAAATGACCTAGGCCTAGGACATATTTATTAATATCTACTGCCTAAGTAAAAGTGCAATAATACTAACTTGATGGAATAAAACTATTGAAAAGGTCTAGGGCATATTTATTATCTAATGCGTAAGTAAAAGCACAATAATACTAACTTGACTTGGTGTTTAAACCTTATGAATATAAGCACGGTGGAGTAAACACTGTTTAAAATGCCAAGATATTAATATTTAATGCCTAAGTAAAAGCGCAATAATACTAATTTGACATGGAGTCTAGACTTTATGAATATAAACACGACGAAATAAAAACTGTTAAGAAGGCCTAGGCATTAATATTTAATGCCTAAGTAAAAACGCAATAATACTAACTTGACTTGGTGTCTAAACCATGTATGAATACGACGGAATAAAAATTATTCAAAAGGCTTAAGTTTAAGCATATGTCTTAATATTTAATGCCTAAGTAAAAGTACAATAATACTAACTTAACCGTGTGTTTAAACTTTATTAATATGAGCATAATCGAATAAAAACTGTTAAAAAGACCTGGGCCAAAGTGTTAATATTTAATGCCCAAGCTAAAGCGAAATAATACTAACATGACTTGGTGTCTAAACCTTACGAATATGAAAACAATGGAAGAAAAACTGTTAAAAAGTTAAGGTATTAATATTTAATACCTAAGTAAATGCACAATACTAACTTGACTTGGTGTCTAAATTTTATGAATATGAACACGATTAAATAAAAATTGCTAAAAAGGCCTAAGTTTAGGCCTAGGCATATTAATTTATTTTTAGTGCGAAAGAAAAAACGTGATATTACTCACCTGTCTGGGTGTCCAAACCTTATAAATATGATCACGGTGGAATAAAAACTGTTAAAAAGGCTATAAAAATGTTGCCTAGGCCATATCTTTGGAGGCGGTCTACGGGGGAAGTAGACACAATGAAATCAAAAGTCTGATTCTTGTTTGATTCCCTAGCGGTTTTGTGGTCATCCTACATGAAAGTGTTATCTAAGAAATAAAAATGCAATTTTTATACATTCCCCAAATGCTTTTGTGGCCACTTCGCCATATTCCAATTATAGTCAAAGTTTTCGACAAAAGGTTACCCTACGGTGAATTAATAGAGAGCGAAATCACTTTTTGGTGATTTTGCTTTCGATTAATTCACCTGGAGCCCTAATATTTGAAGAATTTGCTTTTCAATGAATTCGCTTTCGATGAATTTACCTGGAGCCAAATTATAGTATGTCATAGGGGACCACCTGGGGACGAACCCTGTTGAAAATGGACGAAATGGGGTCAAAGGTCAGTACATAGGATCGGGATCCATTCCATCGCCCTTGTCCTATACTATTAAAGGAGCACTTCTTGTATGTGTGTAAATTTTATTTTGAAAACGGCTCTAAGGATTTTGATGAAAGTCTTTAACCTATCATTTTCTGGTACTAGAAATAGATTTAGCTTGATCTCGACTTTAGGAAATTCGTTTAGTAGGTTAAATAACCATCCCGAATTATAACGTTTCTAGTGTCATGGCATCATTCAATTAATGTTACCAATGTTTAGAAATCTTATGACGTCACAATCTCGCGTATGAGAATGTTGGCGCGCGGTCACGCCATCTGTCTCATTACGTCACACGTTGTGTGTGGATCCTATTAAAGTTTTATGACGGTATGTCTGTCCGCACGATAACTCGTGTAAAAATCTTTAGATGAAATTTTAGTATGTGGTACGGGAACACCTGGAAAGGAACCCTAATGAAAGTGAACGAAATGGGGTCAAAGGTCGGGACATAGGAGCGGGATCCATTCCACTGCTTTGTGTCATAACTAACGTAAAAAAGGTTAGATTTCGATGAAATGTTAGTATGTTGTAGGGGCCTGCCTTAGGACGAATCCTATTGAAAATTAGCGAAATGGGGTCAGAGGTTAGGACACAGGAGCAGGATCTATTCCATAGCCCTTATGCATCATAACTTAAGTAAAACTGCTTAGATTGTGACAAAACTTTATCATTTTATTTAGGAGGTATACTGAACCGGTTCTGTTGAACATCATAGAAATGGTATCAAAGGTCAGGGCACAGGACAGAGATTTATTCCACCGCCATTATCCTCATAACTTGAGTAAAAATTTCTTGTATGTTGGAAAGCATATTATAATCAATGCATTGCATGATTTTACTAACTTGTTAAGATAAGTTGCAGTAATTGAAATGCTTGCCTTGAAAAATTGATGGATTGGGATGCCACAGGTAGAACAACAATTACACCAAAGGGAAAAATGGATGGATGGTGTGAGTGAGAACTTAGCAGACCATGGTCAAACCAAACTGGTTGGCCTTGGATCAGTGGTAATGGAGAAAATCTCTCTATATATATACTATTAAGAAGAGACATAAGCAAAAACAATTTTTTAACCGATATTCCAAAAACAACATAGTAAAACTCATATACTGACAGGTATGAGTAAAAAGAGGATAAAATAAAAGCAAACTGAATGTAGAAAGTCCTAGATAAAGCCAAGGCTCAGCATTCTCGGCACTTTCTACTTTCAGTTTGCTTTTATTTTATCCTCCATTTACTCATACCTGTCAGTTATGAGTTTTACTATGTTGTTTTTGGAATATCGGTTTAAAAATTGTTTTTGCTTATGTCTCTTAATAGTATGTGAATTCTGAATTTTCGTGACTGCTGCATTGCACGTCTTGATCTTCAGGTTATTTTGCAAATTTCGTATTAACTTCTTAGGTAATATCTTTTGTTTTAATCTCTGCTCTTTGTATATATATGCATTGCATGATTTTACTAACTTGTTAAGATACGTTGCAGTCATCTCTTCTATCGTGGGACAGATACGGGCAGAACTAGTGGTGTTGGATTTGTAATATACAAGGAACTGAAGGAGAAAGTTGTAGAAGTTGAAAGTTCCTCTGACAGAGCTGCAAGACTAGTTATCCAACTCTCGAGAAGATACAAGGCTCAGATTATTCAAACTTATGCACCCACCACAAGTCGTCCTGAAGAAGAAATTGAAGAATTTTATGAGGAAATTCATCCTCTAAATAATAAAGGTAAGCAGCACTTGAAGATAATTATGGGAGATTTCAATACAAAAATAGGGCAACGGCAACAGAATGAAACTTCAGTAGGTAAATTCGGTCACTGCAACAGAAACCAGCGTGGAAATACTCCCATTGAGTTTGCAGAGGCAGAAGGGTTTTTCATCTTGAATTCCTTTTTCAAGAAAAAGCCACACAGGAAATGGACATGGAGACATCCAAATGGGACGACAAGTGAAATTGATTTTATTATGTGTAACAAAAAATTCGTCATAGAAGACTGCAGTGTGCTAACCAAGTTCAACACAGGTAGTGACCATAGATTGGTGAGATATAAGATGCACCTCAACACTAAACTTGAATGTGGCAAGCTCATAAGACAAACAAAATGTATTGACATAACCAACCTTAAAAAATACCATAATACCTTCAAGTTGGAACTGAAGGACAGATTCTCTGCTTTAGAAGGCCTAACATCGGAAGAAGTGGATATTTCTGAAGTTAACAGAAAAGTAACCAAAGCTCTTATGGAAACAGCAACAAAATTAGCTGGGTCTAAGAACAAGTTACATGTAAACAAATTATCAGGAAAAACCAAAATGTTGATACAAAAAAGGAGAGATGAGGACAACTAAAGAAGATGTGACTTCCAAAGTGGAATATATAGAGCTATGCGAAAAAGTATTACTGAAGACTTAAGGAAATTCAACTTGTGAACTAGTAACGAAAGCACTTGAAAACAACCAAAGCCTAAAGATAGCAAAGGGACATCTCAGTAAGGGAAGAAAACAGATTATGGCACTGAGAAAAGTTTGTTCTGTAACAAGAAATAGAGCCGAAATTTTGACTACAGTGAAAGATCTCTACTCCAAATTATACGAAAGGAATGATACACGTACTCCAGACATCATGAAAGGTACCAGAGTTCTTCCGGTCCTCCCAGCAGAAGTTGCTCATGCAATCAAGAACATGAAGCAGGGAAAAGCTCCAGGAGAAGATGGAATTACTGTAGACATGATACAAGGAGCAAGTGGAGAAATCAAAACAGTACTCTCCCAAATTTTCACTTGATGCCTTAATGAAGGGAAGATCCCTGAGGATTGGAACAATGCTACAATGATCCTGCTACATAAAAAAGGTGACATTGAGGATCTCAGGAACTACAGACCTATCAGCCTCCTATCAGTGGTTTATAAAATCTTCACTAAAGTTCTTTCACACTGCTTGAAGGTAACACTGGACATGGCTCAACCGAGAGAACAAGCTGTATTCAGGAGTGGCTACAGCGCAATAGATCATATTCACGTGCTGAGAGAACTAGTTGAAAGAGCGAGGGAATATGAACTTCCATTGTGCATAGCTTTTATCGATTATGAAAAAGCCTTTGATTTGGTGAATCCATCAGCAGTTACAATGGCTCTGAAATCTTGCGGTATTGAAGATGCATACATTAATATTAATAACATCTATGAAAAAGCAAATGCAAAGATTCGGCTGTTTGAAAATACAAAACACATAAAAATTGGAAAGGGAGTGAGACAAGGTGACACCATATGTCTGAAGCTCTTCAATGCCACATTGGAAAATGTCTTTCAATCACTGAACTGGGAAAACAAAGGGATGAATATTAATGGAGATTATCTAACCCACCTTCCTTTTGCTAATGACATAGTCATTTTTGCAACTACCCCATCAGAGCTGCAGAGTATGATCCAGGAACTTGCTGACAGGAGTAAAGAAGTGGGATTAAAAATCAACTTTCAGAAGACAAAAGTGATGTTCAATGCTTTTACTAGAAATGAAGATTTATTGATTGATGGAGAAAAGCTGGAGATAACAGACATGTATGTTTATCTTGGACAGCAGATATCAAGTGAGGGTCACATTCATGAAGAAATTAATAGGCGTACAAAACTTGCCTGGAGAGCTTTTGGAAGAAACGGCATAATTTTCAAGAGCAATATGCCATTATGTCTTAAAAGAAAAGTGTTTGATCAATGCATCCTTCCAGTGCTTACGTATGGTGCAGAGACGTGGACCTTAACTGAAAGAGACATACAAAGGCTGCAGACAACTCAAAGAAGCATGGAGAGGTGCATGCTTGGTGTAACTGGGAGAGATAAGAGGAACTCGTGGATCCGAAAAATGAAAAGAGTGGAAGACATTATGAACAGAGTTAAATCCCTGCAATGGGCTGGACATACTGCCAGAAGGACAGACCATCGATGGACAGCCGAAATTTTAGATTGGATTCCAAGGGACAGGAAAAGACCAACCACATGGGAGATGGGTGGATGAAATTCAAAAGTATGTGGGAGTAACCTGAAGGAGACTGGCACAAGACAGACAGTTGTGGAGGAAACTTGGGGAAACCGTCCAGCAGTGGATTGATAATGGTTGACAATGATGAGATATACAGTATCTACCAACAAGTAATTGGGCATCTGTGATAGCAAAGGAAAACTAAGTTTATTCACCTTCAGTAGTTGGTGGAGCCTCCACGAGCGGCGATTCCAGCTGCGACCCTCCAGGGCATACTCTCAACCAGGCGTTGTACGACGGCTAGCTGTATTTTCTTCCACTCGGTTTGGAGAAGACAGGTCAGTTCCTTCACCGATTTCGGTCGGTGGGGGCACCCCTTAAGTCGACACTCCAACTCGTCCCAGAGGTGCTCGATAGGGTTAAGGTCTCGGCTCTGCGCAGGCCAGTCCATTCGATTAACCCCATTGTCACGATACCAAGCCATGGTGGACCTCGCAACATGACAGGTGGCATTGTCATCCTGAAAGTAGCATGGGTCCACCCTGTAAAACTGCCACAACGTAGGAAGCGCATGGTCATCCAAAATGGTGCAGTAGGTCTCGGGGTAGAGTCTACCAGGAATTTCGACCAAGGGACCCGTGCCATACCAGCAGAAACACCCGCATAGCATAATTCTACAGCCGCCGAACTTCACAGTTGGCACAATACATTCTGGCAGGAGGCGTTCTCCAGGCAGATGCCAAACCCAGACCCTGCCATCTGAATGGTAGAGGGTGAACCTTGCTTCATTGCTTCAGAGAACCTGTTTCCACTGTTCAATGGTCCACTGTCTACGTTCTTTGCACCACGTTAGCCGAGCAGCGCTATTGGACTTGGTGATCAAAGGCTTGTGGGCGGCTGCACATCCATGATAACTGAGCAGATGGGATTCTTTACGGATGGTATTCATCAAAGGAACCATCCCGGATGCCTGTTGAAACTCCTCGCAAATGTAGCCCATCGATTTGGTGTAGTTCTTCCGAATTTCTCTGGCCAGCTCCTGTCTGTCTCCAACTCCCAGTTTTTGTGGGTCTGCCGTGTCGGGGCACATTCAGACTGTCACCTCTCATCTTCCACTTGCCAATCACATAGGCCACTGTCAATTTTGGGTACTTCAACTTGCTGGATATGTCACGTATGGATCGGCCATTTATGTGATACCCGATGATTACACCTTTCTCGAAATCGGAGAGCTCCAAACTGCGTGACAGCTTGTGACTGATTGCGTTGTTGTTTCCCACACAATATTTAACGGCGGCGGCCGTGACTTGTATTAGGACTGCAGATATCGTCTATTGCAGGGGTGTCTAATTACTTGTTGGTAGATAGTGTATCTTGGGGAGCTTCCCCAAGTTTCCTCCACAACGGGCTGTCTTGTGCTAGTCTCCTCCATGTCGCTCCCGCATACTTTCGAATATCATCCACCCATCTCCCATGTGGTCTTCTTCTGGGTCTTTTCCTGTCTCTTGGAATCCAATCTAAAATTTCGGCTGTCCATTGATGGTCTATCCTTCTGGCAGTATGTGCAGCCCATTGTCATTTCAGGGATTTAACTCTGATCATGATGTCTTCCACTCTTGTCATTTTTCGGATCCAAGAGTTCCTCTTATCTCTCCTGGTATATATGTATTGTGTGTGTGTGTGTGTGTCAGTCTGTAGTTTTTGAGGTTTATGGCACAAATCTAGAACTGAGGCCTCCATCTACTGTAGACCAGATACCAAGCAAGAGCCATATTGAAGAAATTAACAGACAGTAATGTATTTAGAGGGAATCTAAGAAGTATTGGCCCCACCCCCACTAAACTGTTGTTTTTGGTTAAAATGTGACTAACATTATATATAGAAAAAGACTTAATGTAATAAAAATGCATAGACTTACATTAGAAATTTTTTTCTCCCCCCACCCCCATTAATTTTTATTTTGTTTTGATGGATTTCAAAAATTTCCATTTTTCATCTGTCTGTCCCCCACAGAAAAATTCCTATATACACTACTGTTAAGTCATGTAGAACTTGGCTGAAGTGCCTTTGAAAGAAATGGAATGGTACAATTTTCAAAGAGCAATTTACCATTATGTTTTAAAATAAGTGTGTATCAAGTGTATTTTTATAAATTCACACTTCTAAATTTTAATACTTTTTCTGGTTAACATTTGATTTAAGCTGAACCAATATCATTTTAGGGTCTTGGAGAAGTTGTCAGTTGTGGAGATGGAGTATTAAATACGAAACTTGGTCAGCCTGTGATGTATATGGGAAACAATTCATTTTCTGAATATGTGGTAAGATGTTTTAAGTATTTTATTTAGTTCTGATAAATGCTGTAGGAATTTGTACTGGATTATAAAGTGTTTTTTTAGTGTGCAGGTTTCTTATCTCTTTCTATACACCAGTATATACTTCAAAGTATAACTGACAATTTTATATATACATATATATTTATATGTACTTTATTAATTAGTATCAGTACCTTTGTGCATGAATTATGGCAAGACAGGTAAACTACTGAGTTCTTGTCCAGAGGACATATAGGAGAAATTTTGTGGGGAAATTGAATCTACTGGCAGTCTCTACAAAGAGGTAAAAATGAGGGTAAACCATTTTAGTGCTAATATTACAGGAACAATGAACTAACCAATGCCTGTCTAATGAGTCCGGACTCTGTTATAAACAAAATGCAGCAGTGGTGAGGGTGGTACAGAGGACTACCAAGGATGTCCAGCTATTGTAGGAAATGGCAAATGGCTCCCCCTATAGTTATTCCTGGTGTACGAGCTGTGTGCTGTTCCACGGTAAATGCAGAATCTGTGCTAACTGGCTCGTATCCAGACACATATGCAGTGGTCATCAGTGCCAAGTGCAAACTGCAACTCATTACTGAAGACAACACGACACAACTGGACAAAATCCCACTTTGATCAGGCCCGACAGCCCTGCAACTGGTGCTGCTCAGTGGTAAGTAGGGGAAATGGCCTCTAAGTCATCTGGCAATGGGTCCAGATGGTCACTTCCATACCTGTGGATGATCCAACATGGTCATGGATTGTTGAGTATAACTAATTTGGTTCTATTCATGCAGCTCTCACAATTGCTAGATATTGGTAGTTGTTACCAGTGCCGGAACTAGAAATTTTCTTTGGTGGGGCAAAACCTCATACTGGTGCTCCCCCTCTCCACATGAGGCTTTTTACCAGATTTTCAACATTAAGGTATTTATTTACAGTTATGGTTTGAACAAAAAAAATTATTTAAAAAAGTGTATACAGGAGGCCTTTTACCAGATTATCAAAATGAAGGTATTTAATTACACTTATGGTGTGAGCACAAAAAGTTCTACTAAAAGTGTACAAAAATGATTGCAAAAAAATTCCTGTAACTTTATCTTGTGAGCTTTCTTGGCTGCAAAGGTTTTAATGACTTCATCATATGATATTTGTGATGCCACTTTGTGTTCAATGTTAATTATACTTAGGTTTGAGAGACATTCCTGTCTCAGTGTTCCGTACGTACGTTTTAATCAGCGTTAGTTTGCTGAAACTTTGTTCGTTTGATGCAACAGTCACTGGAAGTGTCAACAAAATCTTAGGTGCTGTTGAAATGTTTGGGTACGCATCTTCAAGTCTACATTTGAAAATGAAATTTAGGAGAGCTTTAGGAGATGCAGTTTTCAAATTACTGTCCAGGCTCAGAGCGTGATGCTTAAAGCTCTCCACTTCTAGTTCAAGCTCAGCTTTACAGATATTATCTGAATATGTCTCCCCAAGCTGAGCTGCCTTTGACCTTAGTTCTTCTGCAGAAAGTGACTGGAACTTGGAGCCATGAATGAAGCTAAATTTTTTGTCTAGTTCCTCGATTGCCTCAAATCTCCTCAGTTCTGAAAGCATCCTGTCCATTACTTCCAAAAGAAGGATCTTGAATTTTTTTCTGTAGACATTTGAACCTCTTAATCTTCTTCATCCAAAAATGTCTTCCTTTTCCTCATTCAAACTTTGCAGAAATTGGGGCTCAACCCTAAGTTCCTCTGCCTTTTCTCTGGCTTCAGTGATTGCATCATTTGCACAAGTATCTCAAGACGATTCCAGAAGTTTGAGTCCACAGATGTGCTTTGCAGACATATCAATTGTTATATCCTCTGTTTGAAGAAGTTTGTTGACCCGGTGAATATGACTCAAAACTTTGAACGAGAAACAGGTCATCACAATAAATTCATATGTTGATAGGTCTTTCAAACGATTTTTGGCCCCATCTTTCATTTCCAAGTTTGAGTCACTGTAGTTCTTAAGTTCATCTAAGGCCTTCATGACTTTTTCCAGTTGGAAAAAAACAACTCGCACGGCTTCAATTTTGGCTGACCATCTGGTTTGTGTCTGCGATTTCAGTGTTGTTATCACATGAGCCTGAAGAACTTCTCACCTTGAAGTTGATGCAGCAAAGAATAAATAGAGGCGGTGAAGTGTACCGAAGTATGCTTCTGCCTCTACCACCACACAAGCAGCATGAAAACCCACTAAATTGAGTGAATGAGCTGCACATGGTATAAAAAAGGCTAAGGGATTCTTATCCAAGATAAGTTTCTGAACACCCTTGTTCTTTCCAGCCATATTAGCACCATTCTCATACGACTGGCCCCTGCAGTTGCTGATATCCAACCCATCCGTTTTCAGTTTATCTATGATGGCTTCTGACAGGCCTGAACCAGTTTTATCCGTCACAGTGAAGAAATCAATGAAGCTCTCAACAACTTCTGGACCATTCTCATCAACCCGTATGTACCTTTATAATCTGAGACATTTGCTCCTGATGGCTTACGTCGGAAGTGCAGTCAAACATCATGGAAAAATACTTTGCTTCCTTGATGTCGTTCAGTATTTTCCCCTAATTGTTCTTGAAATTATTTTCAAAAATTCATTTTGTATTGTGTGAGAAAAATAAGTAAGCTGACCTTTTTTTGTGGCGTTCAATATGTTCTCATAAAGGGGCATGGTAATGTGAAACAAGCTCTTTGGTATTGAGAAACTTTCCACTGCTAGGGTCACCAAAGTCACTGGTTTCTTCTGATCCTCTAAACGGGCTACCCTGTTTTGCCAAATGCACAATGACATCAACAATAGATAGCAACACAGCTTTCCAATGGGTTTTCCTCTTCTCTGATTTGCTCTTGAAGCTCTTTATCTATGCCTTTTCTTGTTACCAATTATGACTCCAGCGTCTTCCATGAACAAAAACACATTTTGTGATTTAATGAGTTTTCGTGCTCTGGAATTTGATCACCTAATTTCTTCCACTTGAGTGAACCCATCTTTTTTAGCTAGAGTTTAACTTTTGATCGGGAATGGAATCTGAAAATAATCTGCAGGGGATACAGAAAAGTGCCTTTTTCGACTTACTGTACGCTAACCATGATATCCGAACTCTTAAATTGTTTGGAAGCTGTTTGTAAAACCATTTTTCGGTAAGCTTCCTACCATCCCTTTAGACTGTTAGCAAGATCATTAGGCTCATGGACATCTCGAATTTCAGCTCTCATCCTTATCAAATAGCATCTTTGGGATCACAAAACTTTTCAGGCCAACTTCCTGGATCATGATAATCTAAATCCAATTCACCAGAAGTTGATTGAATATTTTTTCCTGTGCCACCAATACATAAATCTACATTTATACCCTCTTCATCTTGCATTTGATCTGAACGCTTCTTGTTTTCCTTCATGTCATTTTCTTGGAGTTGAACCTTGTTCTGATCTTCTTTAACTACAACTATCTGATCTTCCTCGTGGTGCTCACTGTGCCTTCCTTCATTTTCAATTTGCATCAGCTCTCAGAGAATATCTGTGGGAAGATATGAAATAAAATACCATTATGTAGGACAGTAGGAAGTTTTCCTACAAATGAAATAAAGTTCTATTGTACGATTCCTACAAATGCAGCATGTAAATCATAACAATAATTATATGAAGGAAGTATTGTGGTAATTGTAAGAAATATGAATTCCATTAAATTTAAAGTATAAAAATATGCAGAATATATGTAAAATATTATATACCATGCTTACTAGCTCATATTTTTAGATTTCCCTCAAAAGTAAAACAGAAAACATTTCAGTTGTAAATAGTGGGAATCTGCCCCCACCCCCAAGTTTTTTTTTTTTTTTAATACAGAACAGCTATTTTTTTTCCTTCAGAACTCTCAAAAAAAAAAAAAAGTTTCCTTCCTTCCCTCTATTTACGGCGTTTTTGTAGCTATGTTGTTCACCGGGAACGGCAGCAGAGATCAAGGTCACTGGAATTTCTCTTCCCAAGTGGTGACAGAGATGGTCGTTTGTCCACACATGCCTTGGCCTTTTGGGGTCGTGTTTTTTCGCAGCCCGAGCTATGCGAAACCGAGAACAGTGGCAGAGCTTGGGGTGGGGAACGAGGAAGGAATTACATTATCGATAGCGCAACTTCTGTGTTCAACAGTAGACTCTGGGGGGGGGGGCGATATATATAGTAATGACTAATGATAATAAAAAAACAACCTAGATTCGGTTTTTAAAATTTTTGGAGAAGTAAAACTTCGTCCCAGCTTTTTTTAGGAATTCATTTCCGTTTTTGGTGCTTAAAATACGCCTGTTAAGGCGTTCACGCGATCACTGATTACTAGTATTAATAAACATAATTTTAAACACACCGTAATAACTGAACATTTCAAACACGCACATTAATAAAAACACTGAACATTTAAAACACACATCAAGAAATCATCCATAAATTAAACACAAGCACCACATAAAAAAAATTTAGCCTGCAAATACAACTGTTTCATACACGCAAGCGGCCATTAAAAAAAAGCCTGTTCATCACTTTCAGTTATGCCGTTTAAAACACACAAATATCTAAATAAAAATACCTTGCAAAACACTTTGTTCGATTTAACGTCTTTAGAAACCTGCACCCATCACAAACCCGGATTTAATAAATTGTCAGGCCACTTTTGTTTTTACAATATTAACCCAGATTATACATTGATCACGTCCATAGTTTTCCATTGTCCGTTTCATAAGGACACAGTGCAAATAAAGGGTTAAAATCAGCGACAAAGTTACCACCACGACAACTCGGCAGTTAGTAAAAATTTAAAAAATTTACACAGTTAAACATATTTTACGATCACATTAAACAAAATAAGTTATTTTAAAACAAAAAGTCAACAGCAAGGCAATTATATTAATAAGGGTTAAAAACCATTACTATGGCCCCGGCAGAGGGGTTACACGGTTCTCTATTTAAAATACAATAGGCTATTTTTAACGTTTTCAATATAAGACTATAACAATTTCTCTCCTTACCTTCTTCACTGACCTGGTCAGTACGATCAGACTACTTCATGCACGTTGAAAACATTTCGGCTGATTGTTGAATTTCCATTTTCTTCTTCTGAGCTCTTTTAGCATTTTGACTTCCTGACAACTTTCTTTTCATTGACAGCATCTTACTTCTTCGTTAGGAATTGCGGGGAATAAAAAAAAAAAAATTGTTTAGTTTAGCACTGCACGTGTGGAGAGAGCCCTATGTTACCGCGCACGTGCAAAAGAGAAGATGCAAGAAAAAGACCTTGCTCAGCCAGTGCAAGGCTGAACTGGATTGGCCAGCGCCAGTGTTGCCAACAGTTCTAACGTAATTTTCTGATAATGCTATTTTTGTTCCCGATTTGACCTGACATCGTTTCACACAAAAGGGACAACGCTTGTTCTCCTTCTCTGAGGTATTTTCTTATCTCAGATTTTTTTCCATTAAGCAAAAAAATCTTTCTTTAAGCAAAAAAATCTTTCTTTAATTTTTTTTTTTTTTTTTTGGAATAATAAAAAAAATTCTTTTCTGCTTTTCTTTTTGTTCCTCTCGAAAATTCCTTTCTTTCCGCAGAGTCAATTTGGTGCCCCTCTCAATGCAGCCCCAGCTGCACCCCGGCTGCACCCCCTAGATTCGGCACTGGTTGTTACCCTCTGCTGTCCACTGCCTGTGTTCCATTGGGTGTGCCCTCCTCTACCATTGGCACCAACATCGTCCAGTTGCTGTATCGCTCTGATCCAAATACCTGGCAGTATGGGAACTTTACCTACTGTCCTCTTTCATCCCAATTATGCATTATCTTAAACTCGCTCAACTGCTCTTAGTGCACATGAATCCGATGTTGAGGAATCCTCAGTTTATGGAGGTTAATGCAACTGCAGTCACAATTGTCCATACATGCGAGCTTTGCTCTTGAAATGCCCTTCTCGATGCACAGTTCCCATTCACTGCAGTGGGCCACTATTTGGTCATTGGTTGTTATTTTTTAATCATTTGCACATTCCGCCCTGAGATATATGCATGTGGAGTATCATCGGGATCGAGCAACTTTCTTGGGTGCTTAGGTTTTTTTTTTTTTTTTTTTTTTTGGCAGTGTATTTGTGAAATGGTGTTGCTCCAAATTTACCAATTGCTGTATATCATTTCCAACTGCACTATCCAAATTCCAGAGAATAACAAACATTTCCCTCTTTTTCATGTTAACCACCATGTCTAAATCTTTGTAAAGGATGTCAGTTTTTTTTAGAACTAAAGCCTTCCTCTGGCCATAAGCTGCCATAACTTTTAGGTTTCTGATATCTAGTTTGAAAACAGCTCACACAATGTATTTCTTATACACTGGTGTGCAAAAATTAAGGACTAAGAGGAGAAATTAGCATAACAGTGGAACGAGCAGGCAGAACGGACCGAAAGACAACTCAGGAGATTGACTAGGGTCCGATACGATAGGGCATGCACATATATGCAGCATGTTGAGGTGTGGGGTGTGGAGGAGAGTGTCGAAGGGTATCAAGCACACAGGCGGTGTCCGCTCAGCAATTCGGTGAAAGCTATTGCACGGTGTACATCTGTTTGAACGATGTTGAGTTGCTGCAACCGTGTGATATGGCCAACAGCCAATCCAGTAGAAGACATCTGAATGACTTTACCCAAGATCGCATCATTGGGAAGTTGGAAGAAGGTCGAAGTGTGGTAGAAGAGTTTGGGATCGCTCACAGCATCATCGTTTCACAAGCTTGGAGAGCATTTCAAACTACAGGAACAGCTGTCAGAGTTTAGCAGTGGTTGTCCACAAGCAACCACGGCGGCGGACAACCATTATATTTTCCTACAGGCGAGAAGAGATAGACGGCAGACAGTGGGAGAAATCGCAAGGCACACGAGACAGACAACTGGACGTCCGTTATCACGTTTTGCCGTGGCCAGGAGGCTGCACAAAGGTGGCCTATTTGCACGACGACCAGTATGGTGTGTGCCATTAATGCCTGCTCCTCGGAGACGGCGGTTTCTGTGGTGCCAGGAACACGAGAACTGGACACATCAGCAATGGGGTAGAGTTCTCTTTACGGATGAGAGTTGATTTAGTCTGAAGAGATATTCTGGACATATACAAATCTAGAGAGAGCAGGGAACACGCAATCACACCTCCAACATCATTGAAAGAGACCGATTTGAAGGTGGCAGAGTTCTCATTTGGGGCGGTATTATGCTTGGTAGCCGTACTGACCTCCACCTCTTCCAAGGAGGTTCAGTCACTGGTGTCCGCTATTGTACCAAGGTTCTCCTGCCTCACGTGCGTCTGTTTAGAGGTGCTGTGGGTCCTGAGTTTCTCTTCATGGACGACAACGCTACACCTCATCGTACAGTGGCTGTCGCAGAGCTGTTGGAGAGTGAAGATATTCAACGCATGGATTGGCCCGCAAGGTCCCCGGACCTAAATCCAATCGAACACGTGTGGGACCTTCTTGGGAGATGCTAAGCAGCACATCACCAGCCGCCAGCAACGATTCCGCAGCTCCGATAGAGCAATGTGCTGCGATTCCTCAACAGCTCCTTGGCAACCTCGTCCTCAGCATGGACAGACGTTGTAAATCCTGCAACGCAGTCAGGGGTGATCATATTCCCTACTAAAGACTGGATTTTTCTTGGCAGCCGCCTGTCACATGGACGTTTCTGTCTTCTGTCCAGTTGTGCTCGAAGCTACCCTTTCAATAAAGTGCCTTTGTAACCTTTGGACTCCTTGTTTGGATGGTTTTGCTCACTTGTCCCATATTCTTACATCTTGGGGATCTTATGGTATGATTTGAGTCGATGTGGAGCACTTCTTCACGGCGGTACATTCGAAAAACCATCTCGTCCTTAATTTTTTCACGCCAGTGTACTAACAGGAAACTATTTATTATCATAGACAAATGCCACCAACTTCTGCTTGACTCTTCTTTGCACAGGTATAAATCATACTATGCATGCCACGAAGATGTATTCCCTAACATAGGTTTCTTGGACTTGCTAATGCTACTACATTTAGGTTGAATTTTTCTAATTCCTCTGCATTATGTTTACTTGCTTTTTGGATATGTTGTTTACAAACTTGTGTTATGATCTTGAGTTTATGTGTGAAAAGCAGACTTTTTAGGTATGTTGACATTGTTATGCACACTTTTCTTATATATGTATTAATAAGTTAATATATATATATATTTTTTTGTTGCTACAGTATTTACCTGAAGGGGATTTAATACCAGTGCCAGCAGTGAAGCCTCATTTTATTCCTTTAATGGTTAGTGGAATGACCTCAGCACTAAGTCTTGATAAGGTACAGCTTTCTTGTAGTTTACATATGTTTGCATCAGAATATATTTTTCCCAGAAGTGACTGATTTATCTTCAAATGCTTTATAATCCTTGCATCTCGATCTAGATTATGACAAAAAATGCCTTTGCTTTGACTGGCGCTCTTTGGCCGAACATGGCCCTATGTGCCATAAAAAATCCACTAAGAATACCTTTTTCTTTTTAATAAAGATGAGGTGCATCCTATTTAAAGATTCTCTAAAGAGTAAACTACATTTTAATGTTCTATTTTTATAACAACTTTTGTCTTAGCTTTAATTCAAGTTATAGTTTTCATTAAATATTTACTTAAGCTGCTTGTCTATTACTAGCAGGAAAAAATATTATGCTGATTAATTTTATTTTCAAGGTGCATTGATTTTATTTATTAGTTTCTGTGCTCTCTCCAAACTACATTTTTGTGCCATTTTGGCCACATGTAATTTTACTGTCTCAGGAGCAGAACAGTGTGACATGGCACTTGTCGCAGATTTTCAGAAAGGTGTGCAGACTACTTCTGTAATATTCATTGCTTTCAAGATTCTTTTAAATTTTAAAGCAAAGGAAGGGAAATTTTCACTCATTTTTAACATTGGCTTCCACATCCACATGTAAAGTACACTTGATAAATCATGCAGGCAACAGTTTTATTTCATTTTTAGTTTTCTTATTTTTCAAAGAGAACTTCGATTTTTGATGTATAACTTTCTTACAACTTGGAAGTGATGTTTTTCTGCACTAACGTCTCCTCTGTTTGACAGTGTCCATTTTGGGTGGTACTCCCAAGGATGGTCACAATTTTTCCTTCTTGACTTCTGTATAGCTTCATTTCAGCAGTGACTTATCTAGGGTGGGGCATGTGCCCTGGGTGCCAGGGGGGGGTGCGAAAGAGCTGAAAGAAAGTGTTTACTGTTTGTTGAAAAAAATTAATTTTGAGAACTTGATAAATGAATTTGAGAAACCCAAAGTCATAATAAAGAAACGTTCATTCTGAATGTCTGTAGTCAGCAGCGCAGTGAATGCAGTGGTGTGTGTGCATGTAGTACAGACACCATGCTAGGCCAACAGACTAGTGCAACATCTATGTACTCAGCTCTTCGAGCGACATGTGGCGGCACAGATATGGCAAGTGTCTTTGTTGGCTCGCCACCTTTGTTTTCTAGTAGTTTCAAGACCTATTTTTTTCTTTGGTTGCATTTCTTTTATGTGTGTGAATGTTGTGGTAGCTTCCATTGTAATATAAAAATATTTTTACAAAGTCTGTCTCATCAGTTAACAATTTAAAACAAAGGTCTGCTATTTCTATTGCTTTGTATTTGGCAATCGTTTAGCGTTAAGCAAATGTTGTGAAGGTTTTGAAAGTGAAGTTTGTTAAATTATATAGGGTTCAATTTTAAATTTAGAAACTTTTTGTAAAAAGCAGTGAAACCTAAGGAAAGTGGAGATGAAGGGTAAGAGACAAAAGTTGAAGGCAAATGAAGCCAAAAATTCCAGAAAGGTTTTTTTTTGGAACTTAAGAGACTGGAGCAAGTACGTCATGTAGTTCGATATGCCCGATGTGTCAACTTGCTAAGTTGGATCACAATGGTGGATCAAGTTCAAATGCATCACAGGAGGAGGTCAAGTCAGTCAAGTATGATGAGGTAAAGGACTCTACAGAAGAATGAGGCAGAGGTGGGAGTAGTGACATTGAGCACATTGATGAGCCTGAACCTAGTGAACTGGAGCCTACAACTGTGATTCCAGAAGTGATTGAACAGCATGACATTGGACTTAGATTCAACGAGAACAAAGGAAAAGCATTGTCTGACTGACTCATTGAGGACAAAGAATACGGCTGGGTGCAAAGTATTCCCAGAATGGCGAGGACCTTTTGTACCGGCAATCATGTGAACAAAAATTGGTTAAAAAGGGTATTAGCTGATGGTCATGGTGAGGAAGTCATTTGCTCATGGCTGGTCTATTCTGTCTAAAACATGGTTTGTACACTCCTTGAAGTCCTTGAAAAATAAAAGTTCATTTTCAAGTCCTTGAAAGTACACTGGCGTGAAAAAAATTAAGAAGACGGTTTTTCGAATGTAACTTCATGCAGAAGTGCTCTACATTGACTCAAATCATACCATAAGATCCCCAAGATGTAAGAATATGGGACAAGTGAGCAAAACCGTCCAAACAAGGAATCCAAAGGATACAAAGGCACTTTATTGAAAAGGTAGCTTCAAGCACAACTGGACAGAAACGTCCATGCGACAGGCGGCTGCCAGGAAAATCCAGTCTTTAGTAGGGAATATGATCACCCCTGACTGAGTTGCAAAATTTACAATGTCTGTCCATGCTGAGGACGAGGTTGTCAAGGAGCTGTTGAGGCATTGCGGGCCCATTCCTCTTGTAGCGCCAGTAGCAGCTGCAGAATCGTTGCTGGCGGCTGGTGACGTGCTGCCAAGCATTTCCTGAGAAGGTCCCATAAGTGTTCGATGCGGGCCAATCCATGTGTTGAATATCTTCACACTCCAACAGCTCTGCGACAGCCACTGTATGATGAGGTGTAGCATTGTCGTCCATGAAGAGGAACTCAGGAACCACATTCACCTCTAAACAGATGCACATGAGGCAGGAGAACCTCTGTACAATAGTGGACACCAGTGACTGAACCTCCTTGGAAGATGTGGAGGTCAGTACGGCTACCAAGCATGATACCGCCCCAAACGAGAACTCTGCGACCTGCAAACCGGTCCCTTTTGATGATGATGGAGGTGTGATTGCGTGTTCCCTGCTCTCTCCAGATGTGTATATGTCCAGAATCGCTCATCAGACTAAATCGGCTCTGATCCGTAAAGAGAGCTAGACCCCATTGCTGATGTGTCCAGTTGTTGTGTTCCTGGCACCACAGAAACCGCAGTCTCCAATGAGCAGGTGTTAATGGCACACACCGTACTGGTCATCATGCAAGTAGACCACCTTTGTGCAGCCTCCTGGCCACGGTAAAACGTGATAACGGACATCCAGTTGTCTGTTGCATGTGCCTTGCAATTTCTCCCACTGTCTGCCGTCTATCTCTTCTCGCCTGTAGGACAATATAATGTCGTCCGCCGCCGTGGTTGCTCGTGGACGACCACGGCTAAACTCCCAGACAGCTGTTCCTGTCGTTTGAAATGCTCTCCAAGCTCGTGAAACGATGCTGTGAGCGATCCTGAACTCCTCTGCCACACTAGTCACACTTCGACCTTCATCCAACTTCCCAATGACGCGACCTCGGGTAAAGTCATCCAGATGTCGTCTACTGGATTGCCTGTTGGCCATATCACACGGTGGCAGCAACTCGCCGTCGTTCAAACAGATGTACACCGTGCAATAGCTTTCACTAAATTGCTGAGCGTACACTGTTCATGTGCTTTATACCCTTCCGACCCCCCCCCACATCATGCTGCATATGTGCCCTACCGTACCACCATACCCTAGTTTATCTCCTGAGTGGTCTTTCGGTCCGTTCTGCCTGCTCGTTCTGCCTGCTCGTTCTGCTGTTATGCTAATTTCTCCTCTTAGTCCTTAATTTTTGCACACCAGTGTACTTTAAAAAGTTTGGCTCCGTAAAAAAATACTTGTAAATTTTTTTTTAAATATTGGTATGAGAGTGTATATGTAGAATAATTGTTTGTGCTAAAAAGTTGTATAAGATATTTCTGTGTAGTTCTGATAAAAACACAACTTTCGTTCAACCCAGGAGAGCACTTTGAACTAGAGTACTTTGGCTATGACATCACTATGGAGTAAAAAGTCAGCCACAGGAATAAAATAAGTGGAATGATGTATTCACGAATTGTGATGGGCTTCTGGTGACTGGGATTAAGGAGTGCTCTTGCAGGAGGGTGGAACTTCTAGGAATTGCTTCTGCTTCATGCATAGACCCTTTGTCTCCTGGCTGCATCAAAAATGCATCCAAGTTGTGCAACAAGAATAAAAAGCTAAAGTAGACAATAAATATCATACCAGCAGATGAATACAAAAATTCCATGCTTGCCCTAAGCCCTGTTTATGCTTGATACACCATTGCATTTCAGTTAAATTAAGGTGTTTTTTCTTATAAGTGCTATAGTTTTTAAAGGCTTTCATATTAAAAATGAATCAACTGATAAAAAAAAATTCATTTTATTGAACTGATTAATCATAACCTCAAGAACTGCATTTTAGCAAGCATAGTTCAATATTGATTTCCACATATTCCAGTTTAAGGAAATCCATAATTCTTATTGAAGAAAATATTAGGAATAAAAAGCAGCTTCAGAAATTGCTATTAATGCAGGACTTGAAAAATGTGATCCAAATATCACAATTGGTCAACTAAATATTAGATTGAATACAAAGGGAACTGGAAAAGACCCAGAAGAAGATTCCATGGAAAACGGGGAAGATGAAATTTGGAAGCATGGCAGAGTGACATGAAGATTGTCCAAGACAGGGAGTTGTGGAACAGACTTGAGGAAAGTCATCCAGCAATGGATTCAGATGATCGATAAAATTTTATTAAATACACTAAGGTATGTTGACAAACATGAAATAAACAATGCAGTTAAAAAAACCCCCAAAAACAGCAGAAATTATGTTGTGCTGCTTGCGGTTCTTTGACACCTTAGGAATGAATGCTCATTTCAACATTTCAATTCACATTATTTTAAATTTTTTACAAGAAGCAAAAAAATCATTTTACATTCTTGCAGTTCTTCAGTGTTTTAATCTTTTTTTGAAGCTAAAAAATAAAAATGTTTAAGAGTTGCCAAAGAAGAGATTTTCTGTGTATTTATGTTTAATTTCTGTGATATTTCTAAGCATTTGCTAACTAAGTCCTTTTCACAGTCAGGTAAAATTGCACCGGGTGAAAAAATACTAGTCACTGCAGCTGCCGGTGGAGCTGGTCACATAGCTGTAAGTTATTTTTTTCTCTTTTATAAGTGAACTATAAAGTTGCACTTATCGACTCTTAAAAATTATCTACCCCATGGCAAATGTTTTAAGAATATTTGTTTGGGGGTTCTAATCTTTTGTCTTTTGCAGTGAGGTGTGTGTGTGTGTGTGTGTGTGTGTGTGTGTGTGTGTGTGTGTGTGTGAGAGAGACTATGTGGCATACCTACATCAGTGTGGAGCAGAGGGGGAAGTTGCCCCTCCTGAAAATAAGTACAAGGGCAAAACATCACATTTGCCCCCCCCCCCACTTTTCAAATTATGTTTGTGCTTGGAAATCTCAAACATTTGAATTTTTTTTCTATTTGAAGTTTTTGATAAGATTAAGTATTTTAAATTTTTATTAATGCAACTTTTGAAACACATGGTAACTCTCCTCGCTCTGTCCTGTAAATGAAAAATCGTTAATTTCACGAAATGCTAGTTCCAGTAAACAGTCTAGAGGGCTGGATCTCATTCGAATGCCAGTAACATTTTCATTAGGTATAAAAAAAAAATGGTCTTCCTCTTTGGGGGGGGGAAGACAAAAAAAAAAGGGAAATTGAAGTAGGGTGAGGAAAGAATGTCTGTAAATATGCCTTTGTTCATTGATTATAACTTCTACGGCTGGCTACAGTTCCTGTGAAATTCGTACTCGTGCGGAAGTATCAAAATCAATTTGCTTACCACCATTTTTATTGATAAACTTTACTTCGGTATGAAAGTTTGTATAGGCAAAAGCTTTCCTTAACAAACTTAATTCTTACAATTAACCAATTATACTATAACATTGGAAAAATTGTTTAGGTGTATTAAAAACAACTTGCATGCTAATATCATACAAATTGTAACAGACTTGCTCACACGACACACGCACAAAATTGCACATTCGACCAATTCATCCAAAGATGGAAACCGTAAACACTCTAAACTACCATTGGCCCTTCTTACTGGAACTCACTGCCAACAAAATTAACATTAAATAATATCAACCTGTTAAAAAAACTACATAATGAACTGCAGCCACTAGATCAATTATAGTAAAGAACGACTACTATCTATATACATGAATACTAATCTTTTGTCATTGATATATATTGCAATAATGCTTTCTTTTCTCCTGTTTGCCACTGTATTTGGCTATACTATGTCAAGTTTATCAACTTTTTTTTTTATCAACCACTTTGTAATTCATGCACAGGGAGCACGGGACTCTGCCTTTTTGGCTTTTTTTCCCGTGTTCCCTTGTTGTGCTTGTTTCCATTCACTTGTAATAATCTCTCCTGCACAGCAAAATAAATGAACTGAATTGATCGATATAATCATTATGTCTGCAGCTTTTCCTAATATCAGCATGTCCTGTTTTCACAACTGTACAACGAATTTTATTCTGATTTTAAAAAGAAAATTGTATTCTGACATCTTGTGCCCCTCCTCCCCATCAAAAAATGGTTCAGATGCCCCTGCGTGACTATGCAGTAGGTGTTGAAAGTTACTCCTTTGTGAGAATAGACAGAGGCACCTAAAAAGATTTTCAGTGGCATTTTTCAGAGTCTGCTCTAATAACACATCATGGACTTAGTGATGTTTTCTATTGCAGTGTAAGAGGATGATTCAACATGGGGCCGCCCCGGTGGCACAGTGGTCTAAGCGATGGCTTCTGATCATTCATTCGTCCGAAAGGGGTCTGGGTTTGAATCCCGGTAAGGCATGGATATTGTTTGTCTTATGGCACTAGCTCTCTCCCTTCCCTGGAACCAGTGACCCTAAATTAGGGACTGGTGACTGTTTATAGCCCACTGAGTTGCTCATGGTGGTCGTTAAACCTCCAACAAAAAAAAAAAAAAAATCAACATGGCTTACATCGTCGGTTACTATTGCAATCAACCTGAAAAAGTTAAATCAATTATGAGCATGCTGGAAGAAATTCTCAACTTCTATTTCCACCCATTGCATATAAAGACCCTGGACATGTGGGAAGTGTCATTGTCTGTGGAAAGAAGTCTTCCTTATATTTTTGACAATGTGAAGTTTTAATTTAGAGTATGCTGTTTCCATCTAGGTCAGGACTATAATTAGGGTGACATAGGCCTTAACTGTCTATTCCCACCTATGGTTGGAATTTTTTTGACCATGTTGGCTGTATGTGAGAAAGAGCATTGTCATGAACATGGCTGCCATTTTTCTGTCCTGGGGACGGATTTCCATCTTTTTAAAATTTTGGAAACCTGTCACGATAGTCAGGTTATTTTAAAACACTTTCCCTTTTTTTGCTTTTCCCTTTGAAAATCGCTGAAGATCGTATTTCTGCAATCAGTGAAAATGTATCTAAAGCATTCAAAATGTTTTAAAAAGTTCTAACTCAATTACATACCTACCAAGTTTTGTCTTATCTGTTGGAAAGAGCATTTTTTCGGATTTCATCACATTTCGGGAATTGGGCAGATGCCTGTCCTCTGGCCGAATTTTTTGAGTCCACTGAAATGCCCAGAAAATGT
This sequence comes from Macrothele yani, assembly GCA_039090855.1. Classification (NCBI taxonomy): domain Eukaryota; kingdom Metazoa; phylum Arthropoda; class Arachnida; order Araneae; family Macrothelidae; genus Macrothele; species Macrothele yani. The sequence goes on from CM076990.1 coordinate 195,694,968, forward strand.
TCTGTGGTTTTCAGCGTTTATTTGTCTGACAAAGTTTTTTTTTTTTTTTGTATTTTTTCCAAGTCTTTTTTAATTGTTTCCGATAATATTCTTCATTTCTTATTTTTTCGTAATGGTAAAGAGCGACTTCGCACTTTTAGTTTTTCGTAATTAAATGCACGTTTTGCTTTTTCATACAGTATCTCCTTCAAAATAGTTCAGTTTTACGCACCCCTCTCCAATATTTAAAACTAAATTAAATTTCAAACTTAGTGCTTAATCTGTCTGATGGAATCGGTGCCATTTCCGTGACACGTAAAATCGTTTTCAGGGCAGAGTGATGAGCTGCGGCAGTACCGATTTTTGGAATTAATTGCACTTAAAATGTTTTTCTATTCCTCAGTCACCTCTTGCTACATCAAGGAACAGAGTGCAGGCATTTTGCCATTTTCTTAACGAAAATTTTAAAACCGACACTACCTACTCACCACGAAGAGGAAACCACTGCATATCAGAATATAATATACGGCGATGGATAGTTGAAGTTCCGATTTTGAAGTTCCGATTTTGAACTTTAATTTCTTGTCAAACAAAAGGAAAAGTCTCCTTTTATTTCTTGAAAAAGTGACTAAGGAATGGGAAAACATTCATTTTCAGCAAAGTTTAAAACACAGTATTGCCACATCTTCAGTACAACTGTTAAGTTGGGGTAGGGTGCAATTATATGTATATATCCTCTTTGGCACATTGATTGATAATGCCAAACTCTTCAGACTGAGTGTCTGAATTTTCAGTCTTCGCTGGAGCACATTAGTGGCAACCATGGTCATGAAACAGGAACACCTCTGATGGATGTTAATGTAGGCTTCATTGCAGCTCTAAAACATTGTGACACATCTTAAATGATTCAGCATTGACAGATGCAGTCACAAACAGAAGTACTTCAAAAACAGCAAAGGAGTCAATCGATATAATTTACTTGAATTGCTGGTGCCATTTTAAATTTTGGCTTTCGACTACGCACTCGCAACTAAATTTTGGCTTTCCAACTACACACTCGCAATTGTAAATATGTGTCTGAGACAACTTCCCATGAATGTTTTCCTTCCACTTGGGGAACAAATAAGTCACTAGGGAGAAAGGTCTGGAAAATAGATGCAGAGACAACTGAAATCTCTGTATGGCTCTCATTGCAATAAGAAATGTGTGTATTGTCATGAAGGAGGAAAACTTCTCTTTGCAGTTTTTCCATGCTTTTTTTTTTTCCTTGATGGCTGCACTAAGTTGACTTATGAGGTTGAAATAGTAACAGTGATGTATATTTTCAGGTGATGTTGCCTTCTGCATCCCAAAAAAACTGATGCCACCAGCTTTCTGGTTGACAGCAACTTGGAAATGCTCAGGCGGCAGAGAATTTGCATAAAAAAAAAAAAAATCCATGTTTCATCCATTATGGCAACCTAGGACTGGAAAATTATTGAATCTGCAAGAAGCTTGTTCAAGTTGGTGATGCACATTTGTTTGGGGTATGCATTTTGCATTCATGGGACCCATCATGTACTTAAGTTTTTCATCTTCAAAGAATTTCATCAGGACTGAATCAGCAATGATTCCAAATTCAGTTATACACTGGACCTCCTATTTGCCTGTCTTGCATCATGAGGTCATGCATGTTTATTTTACCCCCAGCGGTGTATGGCGGGATAGTTTAGAACCATCTGCATCATCATAAGGTTCTCTACCACAACAAAACTTGCTGTGCCAGTTGTCACTTGTGAAATATGCCAGATCCTTATCCTCCAGTGTCTGTACTGTATCATCATAAACCTTCTGTAGGGCCTGCCTTTCAAAAAAGTTATTTTATCTCAGCCTGTTCTTTTTTTTCTCCATTTTGCAAAGTCCCAGTGGTTCAGTTCATAAAATCACCCAGATAAATAAATCTATAGCATTGAAAATTGGAACAGTGACAAAAAAAAAAAATGTATTACTTACAGGAAAAAATACTGCACATTTGTGTTCACTAGAAGTAGGTTAGAACATAATTATTTTAAATGCCCTCTGTTTGGTTCTAATTGCTATATCATATGATTGTCACCAGATATATTCTTTAGCCTGTAAGTTCCGAGTAGCCTGCAGCCGTGCATGACATGCCATCTTGTGCATGACATACCATCTTATATGAGAGAAAAGAGTAAAGTTGCAGAAGGACAGGAACAGTGTTTTGATGTGTGTATGTTTTGTGATTGAGTTATAATATGCAGAAGCAATCAAATCACGATGAAATAATCTAAGTAATGTTAAGTTGTGTGCTAATAGTCTATAGTAATTGTTGGCATTCAATTACTATGGATTATTTGTTTGGCATACAATTACTATAGACTTAAGTGTTGGTGTACAATAAGTTGTATGCCAACAGTTTATGAATAATGGTAAGTCATATACCAACATCAAATTAAGTGATGAGGGTATTTCGCCTCAGTTATCTAAGCACTTGCTTCTGACCATTCGTTGAAAATGTGTTTGGGTTCGAATCCAGGGTGAGGCATAGATGGTGTGTGTGTTTGTTATACAGCACTGGTTCTCTCCCTTCCCTGTAACCAGTAGCAGTAAATTTGGGGCAAGCAACTACTTACAGCTTATAGTTACTCACAGTGGTCATTAAACACCTAAACAAAATGATGAGATTAGGTGAAGAACTGTGAAATAACTTACATATTTCATATGGTGGAAAATCAAATAATTTCAAATACTGAGCATTGAATAGTAGGTGTTACATTTTATAAAAAGTGTTTTCGATTTTGGCTTTTGGAAAGTGCCTGTAATTGCCATGTTAAGTATGACTTTTCATATCAAATAAAATATTAAAATATAAATTGAATCAGTACAGAAGACTGTTAAGAGATGAATCATGCTTATATTAACTTGTGACACAAAGCCCAGATATGTCAGTAGGCAAATTGCCCCCTAGTAGTTTAGGTATTAGATTTCAGTGGAGTCGACTGTTTCACCAGTTCTTCGTGATTACTAAAGTTCAACATACAATGTAAATGTACTGCAAAGGATTTTTTATTTTTGCAAAGTATGTGAGTCACTGAAATTGCTAGTACCACCTGAATTCCAATCGCTGCAGTGGCTTTACTACCATCCCCACAGCTGGGGGATGGGTAGTGAAGGGGCATACTGCAGCTGCCAGTTTTGAGAAAATCTGAAAATGCACAGAAACAATTAACCCAGAGATTCATATTTTCCTCTAAGATATATTTAGCTTTGCCTAAATAAATGCCAAGTTTCACTTTTAAAACACTTGGATGTTTTACAGATTGAAACTATTTGGCTCTTTGGCTCTGGATTGTAATATCTGTACGATTGCTCTGCAGTGGGTTGTAAATAATACGATCACTCTCTATTTTCTATCTCTCTGTGCTGCTGAGGAAAAGTGAGGCCTCGTGGGGATTTCCTTTGGAGGATGTAAGAAAAGTCTGTCACCTATGATTATGTATACAACAGGTGCCAACATTTATTCACAGCAGCTACAGATCTGTCATATTAGTGGGTGATTTCTTCCAGTGATTTTTTAGTTTTAGACAAAACAATTATACATTGCCATTGCTTTTAGTTCTTCCTTATAGTAAGTATGTCTATCTTAATGTGTGGAAACTTTAATATGCAACTGAATGACATCAATTTGCAAAATTCTTTTTTTTTTTCTCCATCAATTAAGCTCAAGTTTTGTTTTTGATGTAAAGAATTTCTTTAGCAAGTCGACTTTTCAAAGATCAGCGGACATTTGCATTATATACTTCTGCTCTAAAAATAACTTAAGTTAAAACTACAGGGCTCTATGCACCCACCCTTTCTTTTTCAGACACTCAATGACTTCCTGACCCATGCATCTTCCCTCATGTATACATTCTAATTGTGCCACTGAAGCACTGTTGATATCTGACAAAATAACTTACTCAGATTTTTTGTGTTTAGTGTGGGCACAAAATTATATTGCTGCATGTAAATAATTTCATTATATAAGTATGTGTTAGCTTAGGTACATAGACAAGAGGAAAATAAAGTTTTCCATTGCAGGTTCAGTGGGCCAAGCATCAAGGCTGTCATGTCATTGGAACTTGTTCATCCAAAGAAAAGTGTGATTTCTTACAGGTAAGAATAGTAGAAAAATATTCAGCAGATTCAATTTTAAAGATTCAGTTACTATAGATTTCATCTTTATGAACTGTGTGTATTAAGTTGGGGGGAAAAAAGAGGGAGGATTTGAAAACAAGGTATAAAAAAAAAAAAAAAAAAAACTTGCAGAATTTTGTAAAACTGAATTATTTATGTTCTATCTTTAAACATTTCATGCATTCATTCTGTTGCAAGAACATACTTTTATTTCAAATGTGCATAAATTTTTTAGTAGCGCAAAATTATATACACATTGATTGTAAAGAATCATGAAAGTATTTGCAAAGTACAAGTGATTGGCCATATGCATAGAATTTGGGTCATACAAAAGCTTGCAGAATGAAGCACAAGTTGGAATGTATCAAGCATGTAATTTAATATTAAACAATCTGTCAAAAAAAATGTAAAACATACCCCTCTAAAAAAAAAAAATTACCTGGTTTCAGTATTTGTTTCTCCAATGTAAAAGTGTCCATGAGGTAAAGGAAGTCCCTAAATAAACTCGTGGGAATCTGTTCCATGAGCTTCATAAACTGAGATGTGAAAGTAATCATTCTCTTTGAAAATGCATGTGTTGTGATGTTGCTCCTCTCCATAATGTCTACATAAAAAATCCAGCTGTTCTGATGTCATGACTACTTGGTCATAAATGTAAAATCTTAACTTGGATGTACACTATATTGACAAGTCACCGAACACCCCTTCAAAAGCAAATGAACAAATCTGCTGCATTAAAATGCAGCGATACAGCTGCAAATGGTATAAAAACAAGCCAGCAGCTGACCACGATCATATCGCACTGTGAGGTTGAGTAAAAATGTCGCGGCGGAAGAGAACTGACTTTGAGAAAGGAAAGATTGTTGGGTGTTATACTAGTGGGTTATCCATAAGAGAAACTGAGAGGTGTTTAAACACACCCAAGTAAATTGTTTTTGATGTACTGAATAAGTGGAAGACATATGGCATGCCTGAAGCAGCAAAACATACCAGCAGACCAAAGAAAATCAGTGATACAGATCGTTGAAGCCTCAGGAAAATTGTTGCAGCTAATCGATGGAGTACTGCACAAGACTTCAGTGTACAGGTGAGTAAAATGCTGGAACCTTGGTATGTACACGTACCATTCACAGAGAACTTCATTCCATGGGTTACCAGGGTCATGCGGCTGCTCATAAGCCTTTCATCTCCACTCGGAATACTACTTGTCGTTTAGCATGGTGTAAAGAACATTTATCATGGACCGCAGATCAATGAAAATGGGTCCTATGGACTGATGAATCCAGATACACGATCCATCAGTCTAATGGCTGTGTGTGGGTTTGGCGGCAGCCTGGTAAACACTATTTACCACAGTGTACTGTTCCTATGGTCAAGTTTGGAGCTGGCAGTGCACTCGTGTGGAGGTGTTTTTCATGGTATGGTCCCAGCCCATTGGTTATCGTGGACAAACCTGTTAACCAGCACGTCTACCTCTATAATCTAGACAATTATGCCCTACTAACTATGTGGCAATACTATGGAACCGAGCCTTGTTGGTACCAGCAGGATAATGCACAGAGCCATAAAGCAAGAACTGTTACGGCGTGGTTTGACGATAATTGCGTATCGTGTGTGGACTGGCCAGCACAGAGCCTTGATCTTAATCCCATAGAGCCCTTATGGGATGAATTAGAGCATCGCATAAGTTTGGAACCAAGGCTTACTACTAAGCAGCAGTTAGCGGCAGCATTATATACTGAATGGAAGCTCATGCCCATTGCTATGTTCCAAAACCTTTTCGAATGCATGTCTCGAAGGGTCAGTGCATGCATGCATGCGTTGAGGCCAAAGGTGGACCGACACTGTACTAATGTATGTCAAATAAATGCTGCGTTGTTTCTCTTCTAGGTATCAATCTAGTGTATATGATATACACAGCAAATTTAACCATTAAGGGATTCATTGTTTTTTTTACATGGAAGTTATTATTTAAAGTCAAAAACATGTTTTTATCATTATTCCTGTTTTTCACATTTTATTACAGCATTAGTGGGGGACGTGGTGAACCTACCACACTTGAGAAAGATGGTCTACCACGGTATCTACCTGGAACGGGAAGAGATCTCTGCTGAGTGAGTGTTAAGATTGGTGTATGGAATATTAGAGGTATAAATGGCAAGATGAATGAGGTGATTGAAGAGATGAATAAGTATAGATTGCATGTGCTGTGTATAAGTGACCCCCCCCCCCCCCCCAAAAGGAAATTGGTATAGAAGTGATTGGCATGGTGAGTGTGTGGTCTGGAGTATTGGATAATGGGAGACTGAGGACAGGCTGGTGTAGGTGGGATTTTAAGTGAAAAGATGAACAACTTGATTCACTATAGCTGCACAAGTGAGAATTCTTTGGATTCGTTTGAAAGTCGAACTTCGGAGAGTAGTAATTCTATGCTCCTTGACTCTGAACCCTCTGATAGGAAGGAAACTTTCTGGAATGAGATAAAAGCTGTTATGAGCCAGTTTGGTTTCAAAGAGAAAGTTATAATAGCAGGGGATTTCAATGCTAGAGTAGGTGTGCAGAATGCAATTTCTGACAATGTTCTGGGTAAGTTTAATGATCCTTGTGTGAATGATAATGGTGAAACATTAATTGAACTCTGCATTGAGAATGGTTTGTATGTATCTAACACAATTTTCAACCACAAGTATATCCACACATACTTGTGAAAATCGTACTCTTGGTCAAAAGAGTGTGATAGGTTGTCTACGATCAGCATCTGAAACACTTAGTTGTTGACACTCGTGTGTTTAGAGGTGCAGATGTTGGCTCTGATCATTACTTGGTAGTGTCAAGAGTGAAACTGAATGTTCGTTGTAGGAAAAAAAAAAAAAAAAAATTGGAATAGTCCCATGATGGAAAGAATACAGGTTTAAAGGCTCCCTGAAAATCATCAGTGTTATTCTGACTTACTCAGAGAGAATGACTGAAAGAACTGAAGTCTTGTGAGAGGGATGTAGAAAAGAAGTGGGAGTGCTTTAATGAGGTTGAAGAGACAGTAAAGAGAAAGAAGGAAGCCTATTTGGGGATGTTACAAGGTAGAGTTTCTGTAGATGAATATTGCTCAAAGAAGTGTGAAGCTGCTAAGCTGGTTTGCCAGAGTAAGGCAAAAGATATGAAGGAGAAGGTGGAAAGGCATGAATTGGCTTTTTGGAAAGATAGTCTTTCTGGAAGTACAAGAGACTCAGGAAAAATAGGGGGAAACAAAGTGTTAAGTTGTGTAAAGAATAGGGTTGGGGAAAGGATATGGGAGCCCAATGAGTTAACTGAAAGATGGGGTGAATACTTCTGTGAGTTATTAGATCAGGAAAGCAAAGATGATTCTGAGGCAGATGCAGATGATGGCACAGTGAAGGATGAAAGCACAGGAGGGATCTCAAGAGAAGTGTGTAAAGCTCTAAAATCTCTTCAGAATGGTAAGGTGCTGGGAGTTGATGGAATAACTGCCAAGATGAAATTTGGTAGTGACTTTGTAATTGATTGGTTAACTGAAATTTGCCAGTTGTGCTGCGAGTTAGGATTGGTCCCTTGGGATTGGAAGGATGGTATCCTTGTTCCCTTGTATAAGAGAAAAGGTGATCAGACTGACTGCAAGAACTATTGTGGTATTAGCCTATTAAGTGTGCCAGGGAAAGTGTTTGGTAAGGTTGTTATTGAAAAAGTACAGGGTCTTACATCAGAGAAAGTGTGGAATGTTCAGAGTGGTGTTTTATGCCTGGTAAAGGCTGCACTAACCAAATTTTTGCATTACGCATGATTGAAAAGTATCTGGCTGTTGGCAAGAAATTTTTTGCTGCCTTCATAGATTTAGAGAAAGCTTACGACCAAGTAAATAGGACACTTTTGTGGAAGGTATTGAATGAATATGGTGCTACTGGGAATCTATTTAATAGTGTAAAAGCAATGTATGCTGGCAGTAGAGCCTGTGTACAAGTGAATGGTGTTTTATCAAAATGGGTTTCTATTTGTGCAGGAGTCAGGCAAGGTTGTGTAATGTCACCATGGCTGTTTAACATATTTATGGATGCGTGCACGCGTGATGCCAAAACAGGTAATACTGGTTTGTCTTGGTGATATAGTGTGTGCTGATGACACTGTCCTGTTGGTAGAGTGCAAAAGTGAGTTGCAGAGTATGTTGTCCCAGATGTATGAAGTTTGCATGAAATTCAGAGTATAAATAAGAGAAAAACCAAAGTTATGGTTTTTGAGAGAGGAACTGGTAACACTGAATGTAATGCAAGTGTAAATGACAGTGATTGACCAGGTGAGTGAGTTTGTGTATTTAGGAAGCATGTTTGACAGATAACAAATTGAATGGTGAAATTAGTAGGCAAGTGAATTTTTCATTGGAAGTCATCGCTGCTTTGGGAGGTTTTCACAGGAATGATGGGTTCTCAAGAGAGTCCTGCATGACTGTATGAGAGTGTAATTGTCCCTACTCTGATGTATGGCAGTGAAACCTGGGTACTGCAGAAGAGACATAAGAGTTGCTTGTGTGCTGGAGAAATGTTACTTATGGAGGGGGGGTGGCAAGACACATTCAGATTGTGTGAGGAATGAAGATGTGTTGCAGTTGTGTGATGTGAAGCAAAATGTTAGCAAGGTGGAGACTAATATGCTTCGGTGGTTTGGCCATGTTGAAAGAATGAGTGATTAGATTCTTACTAAGAATCTTTTTAGCCCAAGTGGCAGGAAGGAAAGGCAGAGGAAGGCCAAGGAAGTTATGGGAGGATCAGATTCAGGAGTGTTGGCATGAGAAACAAATTGAGTTTGAAGTATAGAAGATCTTGTGTTTGGCATGTAATGGATGTCAGTGAAGCCTGAGTTGTATGTCAAGATCGCTGTAAATGGAAAAGTTTGATACGGCAACAGTAAGAAAAAACTATCTGGTAGTTTGTATTTCTTTTTGGAGCTAACCTCTGAATCTGAGAACAGTTTAGTGATATGTATTAGTAGAATGGTAGGAATTAGTGTTCGTGTAGGCCTCAACATATTTACGGCATGCTTAATATTCGAATTAACAAAAGATATCTTACCTGTTTTCCTGAGTTTTTATCATTGCTTCAGTTCATACATATCTCTTTGTTGCCAGGTCATATAATCATTACGGGGTTGGTCAAAGAGTCCTTATTCAAGTATAATGATAACATAAAAGCAAAGAGGCATGAAAAAACAATGAAACATCTAGTCCAACATGAAGTGGTTGAAATACATTGTTAGCTATATCAACCATATCATTCAGAAGAGGTAAAAATAGTATGAAACATCTTGACAATGAAGAAAAAAGGGCAAGACAATGAAATGCATTAAAACTTGTGATAGCTAAAAGATACAGCAGAAAGCGGACAGGGCAAAATGCCCTGTCCGTCCATTTGGTATCTTGAATTATAAACACCATGGTCATATCTGTAAAGTATATAACCTGAGGTCACATCACACATTATTTGAAGCTAACAAATTCACACCAAAGGTTTCACACCATTTTGAAAAACTAAATATGTTTCTGCCGTATGGCCACAGCTTTCTTCAGTGGTAACTGAATTCATGACATTGTTGTCATTTCAATCCTGGCTCAACATCTACACTGTCATTGTTGTATTTGTATCTGAGTCTCGTCATTGTTGCTGTGGCACCATCTGTAGAGGTCTTGTATAGGATTTATCTATGCTGAGAATAATGCAAAATATAAAAATAGTGACAAAATTGTACAGAAGACTGAATAATTGATAAATCCTATACAAGACCTCCAATAGATAGTGCAACAGCAAGAAGGATGAGACTGACATGAATACAGCAATGACAATGCAGATGTTGAGCCCGGACCGCAATGACAATGTCATGGATTCAGTTACCACTGAAGAAAGCTGTGGCCATACAGCAGAGGTGTCTGGTTTTTCAAAATGGCGTGGAACCTTTGGTGTGAATTCTTGGCTTCGAATAATGTGCGATGTGACCTCAGGTTATATACTTACAGATAATGTGACCCTGGTGTTGATCACGTCCTTCTGCTTTGTCCACTTTCTGCTGTATCTTTTAGCTGTCATGGGGTTGATTTTGCATTTCATTGTCTTGCCCTCTTTTCTTTATTGTGAAGATGTTTCATGATATTTTTTATTTCCTCTGAATGATAGTTGATATAACTAACAATGGATTTCAACCATTTCTTATTGGATTAAATGTTTCATTTTTTCGTGCCTCTTTGCTTTGATATCATTATATTTGAATAAGGACTCTTGACCAACCCCATAATGACTATACGACCCTGCAACAAAGATGTATGACTAAGTGAAGCAATGATAAAAACTCAGGAAAACGGGTAAGAAAATATCTTGTGAATTCGAATATTGTTAAGCATGTCGTAAATACAGAAATTGTCCGAAACAATGGAAACTCCTTTAAACAAATAGGTGTTACGCACCTAATGTGGTGTGGGAGCACCCTTGGCATTTAAAACTGCTTGAATCCTCCTTGGAATGGATGCATACAAGTCCTGGATGGTGGTAAGTTGTATGTTGTACCATTCTTCCTGCAGAAACTGCTCCAATTCCTTGAGAGATGCCAGAGGAGGATAACTGGATCACACTGTTTTCCAACACAGACCACAGGGGCTCAATGATTAAATCCAGTGATTGTGCAGGCCAGGGAAGGTGTGCATCTTCATCCTCATGTTCCTCAAACCATGATTGAACAGTTTGACTTCTGTGAATTGTGGCATTATAATCTTGAAAGGTGCAATCCCCTGGCGGAAACAATGTTTGTGCCATTGAAGGCACATGGTCAGCCAAAAGAGTGATATTAGTCACTGCTAGTGATCAGTCTGTGTAAGGTAATAATGGGACCTGCTGCAAACCATTATGGAACTGCCCCCCCCCTATGCTTCACTGTAGGAAGGAGACAGTCTGGTTGTAGGCTTCTGCCAAGGTAGTTAGAATGAGAGAAGGTAGGTGAATGAGTTTGCCCAACCCACTCTGGCTTAGGGTTCCAAGAATCGGTGACGTCAGTGGAACCCTCGTGGAGCCATCCAACGCTTTCGCTCCCCAGTGCAGATGTCCACTTGGTATCTTGAATTAGTTTCAGATCAAGGAAGTTACATTTCTTTGTTTAATCAACAACTGCTGAAAATGGTTTGTGCTGTCGCTTTATGCAAAAACGGAAAGTCCAGTAAAGGAATTTTGTTTCACAGTTTTCCGCAAAATGCTGAATTGCATAAACTGTGGACTTTGAGATGTCAAAGACGAGATTTTTTTTTTTCAGAGTTGAGAATGCACATGTTCTGCACATTTTGACGAAGCATCTTATTTGTGTGACTTACAAGCGGAATGATTAGACCTACCTTCAAAAAACGTTTGAAACCAGATGCCGTACCAACATTACTACCTGTGATTAATCGCAGTGCATCTGGTGACTCTGGAAGAAATAATAGGCATGATCCACACATGCAGAAAAAGGAAATCAATGACTTAATAAACTTTAATAATGACGCCAATACTTCGGAGAATTCGGATCCAGTTCTGAACAGCTTTCAAAATTTAGGTATTGTGTCCTTTGCAAATGATCCCAGTGTAGAAAATCAGCATGTGTATAAAGAAAATAAAGATTTACATTCCGAATTAAAGAAATTGAAAGAAGCATCGCATAGTTCTGAAATGAAAAATAAGGTTCTTGAAAGTAGAATTGAAGATTTATGAAGAGGAAAATGAGGAACTGCAAAAAGATTTTGGCATTCTAACTACAAAATGTGAAATGCTGGAAAAGGAAAAACTAGCACATAAGGAAACTGTGTTTGTCGAAATGTTTTACACCCGGGCAAATTGCAACATTCTTAAATGACAACAAAACACCCTGGCAAGATGCAGATGTTGCAAAAGCGTTAGTGTTGTGAGCAATTTCGAGTAAGGCATATACACACAAGGGAGCAACTTAAGATTCCACTACCAAGCATAAGTACTCTTAAACTTTGGACTCGGTTTCGACTGTTCCCTGGCATACTATCTCGAGTAATTCGAATGGTTGATATGCATGATAAAAATTTAACAGCAATGAAAAAAATTAGTTTTGTCTTTCGATGAGATGAACATAAAGAGTGATGTTGTTAATGATCATGCCATTGATTGCATTTTAGGCCCTTTTAAAAACTCAAGTAATTTTAGCTAGAGGATTAACCCATAATAATTGGAAGCAACCAATTTACTACGATTTTGACAAAAGAATGACAAAACCTGTGCTCTTTGATGTCATTACAGAATTAGAAAATATTGATTTCAAAGTTGTTGCTATCATTTCAGATTTAGGGGCCACAAAGCAGTCTGTGGAAACAACTGGGCATTAACTCTATCAAATCCTTTTTTTTTTTTTACGCTTTCCAACCGTAGGTTGAAGAAGCATATATGCTCCAGCTTTGTCCGTCCGCACGATAACTGGCGTAAAAATGGTTCGATTTCGATGAAATTTTAGTATGTGGTAGGGGACCACCTGGGGACGAACCCTATTGCAAATGGGGTCAAAGGTCACGACGTAGGAGTGGAATAATTCCATTGCCCTTGTGTGTCATAACTTGCGTAAATATGGTTAGATTTCAATAAAATTTTACTATGTGGTAGGAGACCGCCTGGGGATGAACCCTATTCAAAATGGGTGAAGTGGGGTCAAAGGTCAGGACATAATATTTGGATGCATTCCATTGTCCTTATGCATCACAACGGGCGTAAAACTGGTTCGATTTCGATGAAATTTCAGTATGTAGTAGGGGACCACCTGGGGACGAACCCTATTGAAAATGGACGAAATGTGGTCAAAAGTCAGGACATAGGATTGCGATCCATTCCATCGCTCTTATCCCATACTATTGAGGTGAACGTCAAGTAATTTTGCTTCCTATACTTCCAATGGAAAAATGTGTTTGTACACATTTCCTTCACAATTAATGCGTTCCCAAGGATGAAAATTTGAACATCGATTAAAATAACTTCTTATTATAACTTGGAAAACTTAATATTTTCTAAAACATAACCATAATTATATTAAAAATCAATAACTTTTCCTTTGGTGCTGTTGAAACCAGAGAAAAGATGGCACGACCTGTACTTTGATGACGTCAGTGGACAAATAAATGTTGGATTGCATAATTACGGTTATGGTTTAGAAAATATTAAGTATTCTAAGTTATGAAATGAAGCTATTTTAATCCATGTTCAAATTTTCATCCTTGGGAACGCATTAATTGTGAAGAAAATGCGTACAGAAGTTTTTCCATTGGAAGTATAGGAAGCAAAATTACTTGATGTCCACCTTAAAGTAGCAATTCTTGTATGTATGTATATACATTTTATTTTGAAAACGGCTCTAAGAATTTTGATGAAAGTAGTTAACCTACCGTTTTCTGGTACTAGAAATAGATTTAGCTTGATCTAGACTCCAGGAGAATTCGTTTAGTGGGTTAAATAACCACCCCGAATTATGTTTTCAGTGTCATGGCATTGTTCCATTAATGTTACCAATGCTTAGAAATCTTATGACGTCACAATCTCGCGTTTGAGAATGTTGGCGCGCGGTCACGCCATCTGTCTCGTTACGTCACACGTTGTGTGTGTATGTCCGTCCGCACGATAACTCGCGTAACAATCGTTCGATTTGGATGAAATTTTAATATCTGGTAGGGGATCACCTGGGAAGGAACCCCATTTAAAGTGAACGAAATGGGGTCAAAGGTCATTACATAGGAGTCGAAGCCATTCCACTGCTGTTATGCATCATAACTAACTTAAAAAAGGTTAGATTTTGATGAAATTTTAGTATGTGGTAGGGACCACCTGGCGACAAACCCTATTGAAAATGGGCGAAATGAGGTCAAAGGTTAGGACACAGGAGCGGGATCTATTTAATAGCCCTTATGCATCATAACTTACGTAAAAATGCTTCGATTACGACAAAACTTTATCATGTTATTTTGGACGTATACCGAACCGGTTCTGTTGAATATCATCGAAATGGGATCAAAGGTCAGGGCACAGGACCGAGATTTATTCCACAGCCATTATTCTCATAACTTGAGTAATGATTTCTGGTATGTTGGAAAGCGTATTATAATCAATGCATTGCATGATTTTACAAACTTGTTAATAATCCAGTTGATGAACAAAGACAAGTGTGGGCATTTGCAGATATTCCTGATATGATGAAATTAATAAGAAATCATTTTTGAGACAGTAGCTTAAAACCAGGTAGAAAAATAATGCAAAAGCGAGAAATCGAAGAAATACTAAAAGACTGAAATGAGGCTTTGTCCAAAATTAAAATCAAAACATACTGAGGTTAGAGGCAGCGAAAGGCAGAGTGTATGTTATGCAGTGCAATTATTTTCACACCATACAGCCTGTGCACTGAAAACATTTGTCCCGGAAGAAAAAAATTAAGTGATTTTTTTTTTTTTTAAAAAACTGTTGACCAGTTGTTTGCATTTTTAATGAAGGGTTCCAATTGATTCCAATAATAATATTCGTTCTGCCTATGGAAATGATATGGAAGCACAAGATAAAGTATTGAAGAGAATGGAGAGGGCCATCACAGAATTGTGAGTTGGCAATAAATTAAAGATGCTTCCCTTTCAAAATGCATTACTTGCATCTATCTCTAGTTTGAGAGGTTTGTATCAAGATGTTGCCCAGTATGGAATAAAAAACATGACTAGTCTTCTCAACAAAGATGCATTAAAAAACCTCTTCTCCCAAATTCGGGGTTTAGGAAATTTTTGTCATCAATTACCAACTGATTTCAAGCACAGGATGAAAATGCTGTTGCTTGGATCAAAGCTTCCGCTGCTGGCAAATGGTAATGTTAAAAACGACGAAGACAAAATAATGAGCGCCAATTTATTTTTTAATTTAATGGAAACGCAAGACAAAGAAAATTTGAATGCTTGTGAGATGGACAACGTGTCAATTAATACTTGCAATTTTGCTAATCCTGAAGAGGAAGAAGCCATACGCTATTTTGCTGGATATTTAGCATTTCGTCACAAGGATAAAGAATTGGGAACATTTTCCTACTTAACGGGGAACCAAAATAAAGGCTGGATTGAGACTTTATCACGAGGTGGGCTAATGATACCAAACAGCATTTGGATAGAAACTGTCAAACAGTTTGAATCGGTTTTTTCAGAATTTCATGGAGCAGGCATATGTAAATCCCAAGGGGCCATAAACAAACTTCAATTGAAATTAAACTTTCCAGAAGTTGATGTGAGTGTCATTAAAGCCTATGCGAGAGCAAGAACATTTTTTCGTATTAAATATATTAACGACGTCAACCAACAAAACTTAAGGAAGAGAAAAAACCAACAACAAAACTTAAGGAAGAGAGAAAAAACCATGCATTAAATTCCAGGGAGTAAAAAAAAAAAAAAAAAAAAAAAAAAAATAATGGAGGGAAAGTTCCACTTTTTAATAGTCGGTAAGTTTTGTTTTAATTCTGCAATTCCTATTGTAAAAATTCCACTTATGTGTTCTTAAAACCTTTTTAATTTGAACTAAGAATTGCTCATTTCTCCATTCATTACCACCACGCCCGAAGACTGCTGGGGACCAACTACGTCACAAGCCTCTGCGAGTGACCATCTGCGGTTTGTTTACAATCTTTGACCTACCTCTCTCATTCTAACTACCTTGGGCTTCTGCAGGGGTTCTCCACACATAAACCCATCCTGTGGTGGAGAATAGTGAGAAACATGATTAATCAGAAAACAAGACTTGTTTCCAGTGATCCGCAGTCCATGCTTTATGTTCCTGGCACCACTCTAGTCTGTTTCATATTCACTTGTGACACCAGGGGTATTGCAATCGCAGCTCTGCCGTAAATATTGTACTTATGCAATTCCCTTCGCACGGTATGGTTCTCCACTGGGTTGTGGAGATGTGCATTAAGCTCAGTCACTTTCGTCGCCGTGGTCTTCCTCCTTGCGGTCACAATCCTCTTTAATGTCCTGTCTCTCACAGTGAGTTTGGTTTTCCTTCCGCAGTTGTCTCGCACATGAACATTGTATGCTGTCGTGAGCTTCGACACTGTACCTCTAGATACACCCCAGTACTTGTGCCACTGTGGTTACCGATGCACCAACCAGACGGGCTACTACAATCTGCCCTCTTTGGAACTCGGACAGGTCACTCATTGTGCCTTCACCTGGAACGAAATTATGCAAACCCAGATTTACAATGCAATCACACAGACCCTTTACTATAAGCAACACTTTTTTTACAAAAAAAAAAATTGTAGCTACATTTTCGTTTTACTCAAAAAGCAGCACAACCAAAGTCACTGTTTTCAGCAAGGTGTTTCCATTATTTTAAACAACCCCTGTACATTGAGGCCCACACTAATTTCTTGCCATTCTACTAATGCTGTAATAAAGTGAGTAACAGGAATGATAAAAACGTTTTTATTGACTTTAAATTAAATTTAACTTGGATAATGAACATATTACACCAGTTTGATTGGTTATGGTTAGACAGACTTGTGGCTGTATTAGAACATGACCAAAAATACTTGTGAATGACAATTTGTGAAATGTGACCAAGATTTGGTAATTTTTTTTTTTGTGAAGAATTTATCATATTTTGTTACTTTTTTCCAAACTAGAGATTACATAACTGTGTTGTACATAATTTCAACAGTTTTGCTATTGTATGTAGCTTGAAAGTTATCAGAGGTTGTTCTTTGACACATGTATTTGTAAAAAAAAAAAAAAATAAAAAAAAAATAACTTGTTATTTCGATTTTGCTTACAGAGTATTGGTTGTGATCGGCCAGTCAATTATAAAGAGGAGTCTTTAGAAAGTGTGCTCAAGACAGAGTATCCGGTAAAATATATTTTTATAATTCCTAAATGAAGTTTTGTTTTCTTGCCATAGTTTTTACAAACTGTGAAAGAAATAACTTTCCTTGATAATAAAAAAAATTACATGACATTCCATTTGACAGTATTTAAAGAATTGCCATGCAGTCAAATTGCTTTAAGGTATTTTATTAATCAACTTGAAATTTTCCTTTTTGAAAAGAAGTCATAATTTTATGAAATGTAGCAATCATGGTTTGAACATTTTGTTTCATCATGCATTATTCATAAATAACATGGTAAAATGATAAGCAATTTTAGTATTACAGTTTTCATGGTGACTTTCTAAAGAGAAATTTTTTTGAGACACAGCATCAGTTTATATATATTTTTGTAATTGTTCTTGAAGTAAATCTTTGCATTTTTAAATAACCATAGTTTTTCTTAGACACCTATTTAATTTTCTGTTAGTAAATTAGTGAGGTTCAAAATTGATTGCAAAAGAAAAAAATAGGGCTGCTTTCTTTGAAATAAAATATTCAAAAGTTAAGAA
This sequence comes from Macrothele yani, assembly GCA_039090855.1. Classification (NCBI taxonomy): domain Eukaryota; kingdom Metazoa; phylum Arthropoda; class Arachnida; order Araneae; family Macrothelidae; genus Macrothele; species Macrothele yani. Next base: position 195,712,541 of record CM076990.1, read on the forward strand.
CTAGTATTAATCATCTGGATACACTCATATAATTTTGAAAACCATATGTTCAGTTTTAGAGAAGGTCATGAAGAAAAACTTCTTTTAAACCACACACACATACAAATCAGTACTTTTTCATAATTTTGGTAGAAAGCAGGAGGTGGAATACACAAATCTCTTCAATGAAAATGCATGGTTTTTGTTTTCAGAAAAGAACTTTGGATTATGGTTTTCTGTTTGAGATTACCGTACTTATACACTGAGTGCTCATTGAATTAAGATCACCTAACTAATGTTTCATGGTCCCACCTTCCATTTGGAGTATGACCACCACCCGGTATGGCATATAGACTCCATTGAAAAGTGGAATCTTTGTAACTATTTGAAAATAGGAGGAATGGGAAAGTGAAAAAATGAAAAAAAAAAAAAAAAAAAAAAAAAGAGGGGGGGGGGTGATACAGGAACTGGGTTTAATGTTTGTTCCTGTGGAACAGGATAGGCAACCTCCACTATCTACTAGTGTTGACATCTAACAATAGTACAAACCTTGATAGGAAACCTGCCATAGCTCAGTGCTGCCATTTAATGACCACAGTTCACATCTAATTCAAACTTACTAGACACCTCCATTGAGAGAAGTTTCCAGCATTTTCCATCATGTTTCAGCTTCTCTAACAACAGCGTGTGAGTTTACTTCAAAGCAATCTAAACCAAAGTTCATCCTCTTTGTGGACATGTAGGTTCACATGGATAAGTGGCTGACAAAGAAGTAGCCACCACAAAATGCTGCAATTGAAGAAAAGCAGAACCAAAGAGCCCTCAACAATGAGTTCCAAGCAATCAAAACAAAGAAAAGTGTTGAGAAAGTATTCATATCAGTTCCTGTGTGCCCATGAACCATTTCCCAGACACCTTGCGGAAGCAAATCTGCGATCCCAGTGCCCCTTACTTGTGCTGCCATTAACACCGGAACATCGCCGGCTCCATGCGCAGTGGTGCCAGGCCAGAGCGACGTGGAACGCCACAGACTGGCGACATGTGGCATTTAGCGCTAAGTGCCACTTCGTTTTGGCGACAGATAAGTGTCCAGATGTGGAGGTCCCCAGGTCAAACGGCACAATCCCAACCTCGCTATAGAGTGCCACACCACCTCCACTGTAGGCATTATGGTCTGGGGAGCCATCCCAGCGTAACGTCTTGTTGGGCAGTTGCTGGCAGCCAGCAATGGCCCAGGACTTTGTTGCAGCTGTCGAACCATCAATAAAATGTCCGGGCGGCCAACAGAAAGGCCAGCAGCTGGCTAACAGTTGGCACCCTCATCAGTTGTCATATGCCACAACAGGGCCATCAGTTATCCATCACACGCAGTAGCTGCCACAAGTGGCCGTTCAGCGGCCCTGCAAGCACATGCCATAAATGATGGCTAGCCTAATGTGGTCCACTAGTTTCCCGGCAGTGGCAGCCAGCAATCACGTGACATAACTGATGGGTTGCCAAATCTTGTCAGCCAATTTCTTAGTAGTAGCCATAAAAAATAAAAATCGAGGATAACCGAACTGTCGAAGGAGGGCCCTCTATGAAATTCAGATAATTTTAACCATCTGAGAAAATATGCTGATAACATTTTTTTCAAATGTTATAGGATGTGTTAATTTTTTTTTATATTGATTATCTCCCTCATGCCAGAGCAATATTCTACAGAGCCTCCCATAAAATGTCTAAATTTTGCTGTAATTTTTCACTTCATAACTAGGTGGTGCTCACTTAACTGGTGTTTCAGGTAAAATGACAAGTGATTTCAATATGTAGGGACCCTTTTCCATGTGATTCCAAAGTTTTTCTCCTAAATTCAGTAGCACACAAACTATAGCATGTTATGTAAAAAGTGGCATGCTACTGCACAGCTGCAAAAGTGGGTGTTCGGCTAAATTTTGGAGCACTTTTTTAAAAACTATGAGGTTTAAAAAACAAAGAATTTTCCCATATCGTTATCGGGTATGTCAACCTGCCAAGTTTCATTAAAATATGAGTCGGTGGGTTACATTTTGCAAAAAAAAATCTGATTTGACATGGAATGACCCAAATGTTAAAACGAAAAATTACACAAATTATTTCTTGTTATTCATGGGAATGGAGTGGGTGTATTTTGTGGCTGTAATCTAGTATTCCATGGCTTAATCTGATATCTTCGTCGACGTGGCATTTCATTAGGAAATTAGTTCGCCTCTCTACATATGCTTTTTTTTCTTAACATCCACTAAAATAACACAACGGCGATAGCGTCATTTTCAACTAACTGGTACCACGAGAGAGACCGCACATGTTGCTTTTGCGCATTCGCAGTTCCGGTGCTTCCACCTGGTGTTGGGATTTCATCGGTTGCCAGCTATGGGCTACTAGTGCACTTGCTTGGTGGCCCACAATTCATGGCAATGCTGCAGGGCCATCAATGGCTGCCACCAACGGACCGCTACTGAGCCGTGAGCGGCAGATTTCAGCCAGCAGTGGCCTATCACTGCCAGCTGGTGGCCAGCAGTTTCCTAACACTTGTTTTTGCTGGGATAGCTTATAACTGATCAGCTCTAGTAGTGGTACATGGTATAATCGATCAGCTCTAGTAGTGGCTAGTGATGGGCATAATCGAGTAGAAGTGATATTCATTTGATTATGAAAATATCTCAAAACATTCGATTGCTCATAAGCTGTCTCGCTCAAACGAGTGCATTCGAAAGGCGAAATCACTTGTCTCTTCTCGAACATGGGTTCCAAGCAAAATTGCTTGTCTACCTGAAAACATCTCGAGAAGTACAGAGATGCGAAAGGTTCGGAAGTACTCTTTTCACGTGATCGAATTATCTCTCGCAGGGAGAATCGCTTGTGTTACTTTCTGGATTCCTTCTAACTTAAGCTAGGTTATGCTATTAAAAAAAATTCAGGCGTCTTTAGTGCCATTCCGTCCTGCGAAAGAAAGCTGAGCGTATAGCACCATTACAAATCATTCGAATGGTTATTTCAAATGAATATCTTGATTTGTCAAATACAGTAGGCTCTGAGCGTATCACGCCATCTACCGGTGAATTATAAAATTAGAAATTGTTCGAATGATTATTTCGAATGAATCTCTATTTGTAAGATCTCTAGATTGTAACCTTTAGATTCTTAAATTCAATCGATTATGCCCAACACTAGTAGTGGTAATATGTGGATGAGATCCTACAGCCCCATGTGCTTTCATTCCTGGCCGGGATTCCAGGCGCACTATACCAACAGGTTAATGCCCACCCGCACACGGCTTGGGCTGCTCAGGACTGCCTACGCCATGTCCAGGCACTTCCATGGCCTGCCCGCTCCCTGGACATGTCTCCTATCAAGCATGTGTGGGAACCAGTTGAAACACCAGCTGCTGACATGCTGCACTATCTGGGATTTGGAGCACACCATCCAACATGTGTGAGCCAGTTTGCCGCAGACATAAGGCATGTGTTCGCCTCCATGCCGGACCGTATTGCAGCACATGTTGCCACACGAGATGTGCTGTTGAAGATGATCGAACTGTGTGCCACAGATTCCTCTGCAATTGTCCTGCAGCTCTGTTTTTGCCATCATGTGTATCATTCATCTGTATCATTATGTCCATAGAATTTAAGTTCAATCCAATGCTTTCTTCTTGGTGCACAAATTTCATTGTCCGCAAGTGTAATTGGGCACAAAGCAAGAGAGATATATGGAACAATGAGAAAATATGTAGTTCAAATGTAGTTTAGCTTACCTGGAAGGACAAGCTCGGTAGAAAATAAATATCAACCGGTCAGGTACAGTCCTAAATTGCAGTCCAGAAAGATAGTACAGGTGCATTGGTTAACATGTCTTAAATTGTATGACAGTTTAAAGGACATTTTTCAGTAATGCAATGGTTCATGGTTCAGTTTAGGGAATATGGTTCAGTAATGTCATGTACTATGACAAAACATGGACAGAACAAACTTGGTAGAGGTGCACTGGATGATCCAGTCATATCTTTTTAAAAAACCATAAAAGATTTCAAAATTGCGATACAAAGGAAGAAATAACATAAAATATTCGAAAATAACATAAGATAGATAAAAACATTGAAAGGGTGATTAAATGTGAGAGAAATTTCAAAGGTTAAAAGAAAGAACATCGTGCACCATGACACATCTTGGATGGACTAATCTCAATACAGGTGCACTAGTAGATTCTTGGCGATTAAACCTGAAAAAATTTATAAAACACAAAGATTAAAAGAACATTAAAATATCAAGCTCGCTTTATACTCTTAACTCTCCTCCTTGGCAATATCAGACTAGTCTCAGCATTATCTGTAAACTATCTTAAGTGAAAACAGATGAACTGTTCTACTGGGCCTTGCTGCAATTGCGTTCTCGCCACACACCTCAAACATTCAACTGTCCCAACATTCAACGCTCTTCAGGCCATAAGTGATGCCCTCTGGGTGCCCAGATGTATCATTCATTTGGTGTCATCCACTGTAATTGTTAATTGCAGTCCACTTAAGTAATTTATGCTGATCTTTTATTTTCAAAACTTTATCTTTTTATCCCTAAGTTTCTTCCTGTGTTCATTTTCTATTAAATGCTTCCACACAAACTGAAGTTCAATGGGTGTGTTATTACAATTATTAAATTATGCAAGCAAATTCTTACATCGGAAGCAGTAATGATTGAGAAGTCAAAATTGTCTGTTTGGCTTTGTAGCTAATGTACAGTAGGGTGGGTAAAAAACCCCGGAAATTCTCTGATCGAAACTCCCTAGTGCTGAAAAGTTGAATGAGCACCACTAAGAATTGTGAAATATTTTTCGAATCTGTTAATATCTTTGGCTCTGACAAGAGACTCAAAGTTTGAAAATTTCATTAAAAACATGAAATTTTCAAGTGTCCGTTGAAAATACCAGAATTACTCGGATCGAAAGCCCTAGTGCAGAAATGGTTTTAATAACCATCAACAACAAATGTATAAACTATAATTCCAATCAATTAATTTATTCGGCTCTGACCAAAGGCTCGAAGTTTCGAAATTTTACATTAAAAAAACGTGAAATTAATTAAGATTGTTTATAGATTAAAACTAGTCTCCGAAGTCTCATCATTATCTCATAATTATTCAGTTTTACGACGTCTTGAGGTTGATTTGTTGAAGTCAGATTTGTGATCAAACTGTGGCATGATCTTTCAAGATAGTAAGGTGGATCGTATGTATCAATCCTTATTGTCGTGCCCACACATGCGAGCAGATGCCTCAGTCACTAGTTTCACTATCCGCTCAACAGCTTGCAAGTGGAACTGAAATTGGGCAAAATCCCAGCCGTTGGCCTTTTTGTGGAGACTCGTCAGTTTCTCTGAGCTCACTCTGCTCAAGACTGGCGGTGGTGTAAGTTCACAGTGAAACCAGTCGATAATGTCCACGTAGTCCTTGGCTTCAAAGTTCAGCTTAGGCACAACAAAGCTGCAGACAGATTCACTAACAGCCCCCTTGCCTTAATTATTCTCCGGACTGCGAACTGTCTAATTTCGGCTCTATCTGTAAGCATAGCCAACAGCAGATTTTCAGGGGAAGCCAATGCATTTCTAGCAGTGACTGGATCAATAACCTCTAGAAGGTTCTCTGGCAAGAATCTAGATCTGTTAATGAGTTCCCATAAGTCTTTGCACCATCGTCGATGGAGTGTTTAGTTTTGACAGTAAACTATAAAGGTGTGTAAACTTTCATGACGTGTTCCACAATCTGCCTGAATCTGAAGATGGATTTGCAGCAGCGATGTATAGCCTCAATCTGTTTGCAGTTGTCAACCAACGGGAGTGTGAGGGTGGCCCCGGATTACATTTACTGAGGTCAGATGAGCAGGTGCCTGATTGAACTGCATGTGATATTTCCAGCAAATGTCTTTGATCTGTACTCAAAGTTGTAATTGAAGGTAAATTGCAATCCACGTGTTCATATTTGACTACGGGTAACTCTTCGCATCCAGGAAGTTGTTTACCTATGGGGCCACTTGTTGGACCATCTATATGTTTGAACTGGTGTCTGGCCGCCCCGGTGGCGCAGTGGTCTAAGTGATGGCCTCTGATCATTCGTCCGAACGGGGTCCGGGTTTGAATCCCGGTGAGGCATGGATGTTGTGTTTGTCTTACGGCACTGGCTCTCTCCCTTCCCTGGAACCAGTGACCCTAAATTAGGGACGGGGGACTGCTTTATAGCCCATTGAGTTGCTCACAGTGGTCGTTAAACCTCCAATAAAAAAAAAAAAAAAAAAAAAAAAAAACTGGTGTCTGAGAGGTAGCTCATTCAAATGGAGGAGGCAAATTATCCATTACAAAGGCCTGCCAATTTTTAGCTCCAGACGACTACTTATACCAGATTTGTCCCGGGTATTTACTGCGGTTCCATCACAACAGATTACTTGAAGTTCACTGAAATTGCAAACCTTAGAGAGACCACATACTCATATATGCTGTCTTCTATTTCAAGTGCTGTGCCAGATTTGGGAGTCGCATGTCCAGCCTACTGTGACGACGGCTCCTTCACTAGTGAGATGCGTTCCTCTGCGACGATTCTCCGGTAAACTTTTGCCCCGATTTTTCTTGAGCCAATGTCTGGTTCTTACAGCCATCAAAATATAAACCTCTCAAGGTGGTATCGAACTGAGTCTTTGTTTGAAGCTGCTTACATTTTTCCTTTTCCCTTCAAATTTTGCTTAAGTCTGTTACAAGTGAATTGTCTGATTTTGATATGAGGCCCATATCCTGAAGTACACTAGATGCTATTGCAGCAGTTGCTCTGTCAGACACACCAAATCGATGACTACTAAGTACAATTGCGGAAAGTGGTACACACATTTGAGAAGGGGATTGAGTTGGCTTACTGGTACTGGGGAGATGCAAATCATATGTTCCTTCGTCAGAAACTAATTTGGTTTCTGTTTCAGTTGGTTCATCGTCAGTCCCACTGGAAACTCACGCAGCCTCCTGTTTTCTGGGAAGAGCAGAATCTTGCAATTTTCTTTTGATTCGCTTTTAGAGCTGTTTCGATAAGATCAACTGGACCTATGTAACATTTCCTGGTTGATTCTCTGATCCACAAAGAACAGTTGTACTTTGGCTGGGACTTTATTCACTGAAGGGCAAGTGCATTTATTTATATCTGAGCACTTGCAAGCAACTATATCAAAATGTTGCATTTGCTTGATGCCTAAACTTTTCAACCATTCCTTCACTGTTTGACTTTTAGTAACATGTCTATTAGAACTCTTCATGTTAACATACTTCTTGTGATATGAGAGCAACATAGCACATACACGCTGCTGAGAAACTGTTGGGATAGACTCTCTTTGAAACAACTTTTCAATTTTCCCAGCCACAGCATCTGCAATACATGAGAAAGTAGGTTCTTGTTTGCTGTCAGTATCCAAAATAATTTTAAGTCTCTCGTTGAAACACCATATGGCATCTTCATATGTCGGAAACTGGCTGCCACACAGATATTTTGGGATTCCTAAAATGGGACAAACTTTTCTCTCGGGAGGCTTTGAACTTGAAGACTTTAAAATTGCCATCGCATTCGCCATTACGCCAGTGAAGTTATACTGTAACGTGTCATTACAGTCAAACTAGTGAAAATGGCGTGGCAGTGGTGACCTCGAATCACCATCCACCCCACATTGGTAAGAGCAATGGCGTCCAAGTTCATTCTGAGGAGAGTAGACTAAGACAGGATGGCTGGGTTGGCTGAAAGGGAGTGTATTATTGCAGTACTTTCGAGTTTGTTTATGTAAAATTTCGAAACTTTGAGCCTTTGGTCAAAGCCGACTAAATTAACTGATTGGAATTACACTTTATACATTTGTTGTTGGTTATTAAAACCATTTCCGCACTAGGGCATTTCAACCAGAGTAATTCTGGTATTTTTGACGGACACTTGAAAATTTCATGTTTTAGTGAAATTTCAAAACATTGAGCCTTTGGTCAGAGCCAAAGATATTAACAGATTCGAAAAATGTTTCACACAACTCTTAGTGGTGCTCACTCACAACTTTTCTGCACTAGGGAGTTTTGATCAGAGAAGTTCGGGGTTTTTCGACCCACCCTAATTTACAGTACATAAAAGCTGTTTTACAGGAAATTAATTTCATTTTTTTGTCATCCCAATTTAATTTTTTTGAAGATTTTTTTCTTTGATTGTTCCTTCCTGCATTTTTCTAGAATGGAATTGATGTTGTTTGGGAAACAATTGGTGGAAAGATGAGTGAACTACTTTTAAACCATCTTGCTGAAAAAGGAAGACTTATTATTGTTGGGGCTATAACAAGTTATCTGCAAAAACCTGATACTTGTGGTTTAACAGCTTTAGAACTTACGTTCAAAGTAAGTATTTTTCAGTTTTACCATTTGTTGTTTGTTTTTAAACTGTAGTTTGTCTTCATAATTTATTAAGTTTATGCAGCAATTTATGGACTAACCAGATTAATTTTTGAATGAAAATTGCTTGCAGCCAATTTATCTTAATTGAAAAATGCAATTTGCTGTCCTGGTGGTGCAGTAGTCTAAGTGCTGGCTTACGACTATTCGTCCGAGAAAGGGTCTGGGTTCCAATCCCAGTGAGGCATGTTTGTCTTGCGGTACTGGCTCTCTACCTTCCCTGGAACCAGTGACCCTAAATTAGGGACGGGCAACTGTTTATAGCCTATTGAGTTGCTCATGATGGTTGTTAAACCTCCAATTAAAAAAGAAAAATGCAATTTTTGTTGCTGCAAAAGATTGTGAAACTTCATTACAGCATAGTTTGAAGTACATGGCAGTGTTTATTTTGGTCACAAAATTTGATTTGTGGCATTAAAAGTGTGGGAAGTTATTATAACATTATTTGAATCAGAACTGGCTTCTGGCATCAGATTAAGTATTGTTCAAATATGCATTGCTGGAAATTGGTTAATTTTAACTTTTTTGTTGTTGTTGTTGCAGAAAGATTTATAGCACTTTAATACTTACATTGTTTGACTCTGAATTGCTTGTACTAATGGTTTCAGAACAAATCATGACTTAGAAAACAATCTAGGAGAAATAAGATTGAAGAAAGGATATGGGAGGCCTAATGAGTTAAGTGGAAGATGGGATGAGAAAATATTTCTGTGAGTTGTTAGAACATGAAAGTAAAGATTTTGAAGCAGATGTCACAGTGATAAGGAAGCACAGGAGGGATCTCAAGAAAAAAGGCTTATAAAGCTCTGACATCCCTTCAAAATGGTAGGGCTTCTAGAATAGATGGCATAACTGCTGAGATGTTAAAATATGGTGGTGATTATAATTGACTGGTTAATTAATATTTGCCAGTTGAGCTGGGAGCTAGGAATGGTCTGTCAGGGTTGAAGGGATGTTATAATTGTTTCCTTGTATAAGAGGTGAGCAGGCTGAATGGAACTATCATGGTACCTGTGTGCTGAGTGTGCAAGGGAAAAGGGTTTGAAAAGATCATTATCAGAAAGGCAAAGAGGTCTTGTGATGGAGAAGGTGTGGGATGTACAGAGTAGCTTTTATGCCTAGTAAGGGGTGCACTAACTTAAATTTCTGCATTGCAATCAGAAATTATCAGTCTGTTGGCAAGTTTTTCTGGCTTCATAGATTTAGGGAAAGCTTATGACCAAGTAAATAGGATATTTCTGTGGAAGGTCTTGAATAAATGTGGTATAACTGGGAATCTGTTTAATAGTGAGAAAGCTATGTATGCTGTCAGTAGAGCTTGTGTAAGAGTGAATTATCAAAATGGTTTTCTATTGGTGCAGCAGTCAGACAAGGTTGTGTAATGTCACCATGGCTGTTTAGTATCCTTAGGCATGTGTAATGCCAGATGCCACTAAACTGGAATGTGGCAAGCTCATAAATCAAACAAAAAATGTATTGACAACCTTAAAAATCATACCTTCAAGTTGGAACTGAAGAACAGTTTCTCTGCTCTAGAAGGTCTATATCATTGGAAGAAGTGGACTTCTCTGAAGCTAATAGGAAACTAACCTAGGCTCTTATGGAAACAGCAACACAAATAGGTGATACTAAGAACAAGGTGCATATGAAGAAAATATCAGGAAACCCAAATGTTAATGCAAAAGAGAAGGGAGACTAGGACAAATAAAGAAAATTTAACTTCCGAAGTAGAATATACAGAGTTATGCAAGACAATTTGGAAAAATTTAACTGAAGACATAAAGAAATTAAATAGCAAACTAGTGAGATAAGCAATTGAAAATAATCAAAGCCTGAAGAAAGCAAAGGGACATCTCAGTAAGGGAAGAAAACAGATGGCACTAAGAAAAGATGGCTCTGTAACAAGAAATAGAAGTAATTTTGATGAGATATTTCTACACAAAATTATGAGAGATGATACACCTATTCCAGTCGTTAAGATCCCCCACACTGATGTACTTGTCTGATTAAAAAGACACAAAGAAATGTAAAAAGTGACTCAAGTGTGGGATATGGTGGACCTACCACACTTGAAGGATGGTCCACCATGGAATTGACTTGGAATTGGAAAAAGGCAAATGAGAAAGATTTCGGTTGAGTGAGTGTAAGAATCGTGTATAGAATACTAGAGGTATAAATGGCAAGATGTATGAGGTGATTGAAGAGATAAGTATAGATTGGATGTGCTGTGTGTAAGTGAAACCAAAAAGAAAATTGGGATTGAAGTGAATGGAATGGTGAGTGTGTGGCCTGGAGTATTGGATAATGTGAGAGGATAGGCTGGTGTAGGGGTGATTTTAAGTGAAAAGATGAACAACTTGATTCACTATACTTGCATAAGTGAGAATTCTTTGGATTCATTTGAAAGTGAAACTTCAGAGAATAGTAATTGTTGTAGTGTATGCTCCTTGTGACTCTGAACCCTCTGATAGGAAGATTTCTGGAATGAGCTAAAAGCTGTTTTGAGCCAGTTTGGTGCTAAAGAGAAAGTTATAATAGCAGGGGATTTCAATGCTAGAGTAGGTGTGTAGAATGCAATTTCTGACAATGTTCTGGGTAAGTTTAATGATCCTTGTGTAAATGATAAAGGTGAAAGATTAATTAAACTCTGCATTGAAAATGGTTTGTGTGTATCTAATACATTTCTCAACAAGTATATCCACACATATACTTGGGAAAGTCTTACCCTTGGTCAAAAGAGTGATAGATTTTGTTGTCTACGATCAGTGTCTGTAACACAGTTGTTGACACTCGTGTGATGAGAGGTGTGGATGTTGGTACTGATCATTACTTAATAGTGTCACAAGTGAAACTGAACGTTGGTTGAAGGAATAGGAAGAGGCCCAGGAGTGAAAGAATAAAGGTTAAAAGGCTCCCTGAAGATCATCAGCGTTATTCTGACATTTTACAGAGAATCGCTTAAAGAGCTGAAGTCGTGTGAGAGGGATGTAGAAAAGTGGGAATGTTTTAAGAACTGTGTCATTGCTGTTGAAGAGGTCTGGCACCACAATAGTGGGTAACAATAAAGGTGATGTTTGGTGGAATAGTGAGATTGAAGAGGCAGTGAAGAGAAAGAAAGAAGCCTATTTGGGGATGTTGCAAGGTAGAGTTTCTGTGGATGAATATCGCTGTAAGAAGCGTGAAGCAGGTAAGCTGGTTTGCCAGAGTAAGGCAAAAGATAGGAAGGAGCAGATGGAAAGGCATGAATTGGCTTTTTGGAAAGATGGCAAGACTTTCTGGAAATATGACAGGAAAAATAGGGGAAACAAATATCATATATTCATACAGCATTGAAAATGTCATTTAGCTGCTTAAATTTATGGTAGATTATAAGATTAATTTCAAAAATTAACTACAGCTGGCTGTCGAACAGATATTTGCAAGTACAAAAAGACTGTTGGGCCATCTAATAGATGGCACCACTGTGCCTGAACGGTGACGAGATGATGCCGCATGAGAACTAGAACATCACTGCGTTGGAGGGTGGGGACTGAGGATCATCTGTTACATCCACTCTTTGATAATGGCCTGGGATGAGGCTGGAAGTGCTAGGATAGTACGGTTGTTGCTGCGTGGGGAGAGGTCAGAGATTATTGAGGGTAATGATATTTGTAGTGTCAGGTTTGGTTTGTTCCAATTACTGGTGTGCAGTTGTAAATAATTATGGGTTACAGTTTTAACTTTGAAGTTTTAGGAAATGTGTAATATAGATAGGTTTTTGATTGAAGTTTTTAATTAGATATTGGTGTTTTAGGGAATTGAATTAGTGTAATTGTAGTTGATTATTTTGAATCAGCATTTAGCTATTGGGGGTGGGGGTGAAGTTTGTATGTGTTGAAAAAGACTTGTTTGGGCCTTGAACCACTATGTGACGATTGAAAATTGTGTTGGAAATGTGTACAGCAGATGAAAACCTCCTAAATGATATTTGGGATAAAGGTGAGTAACCTCAAAATGTAGATTAGGGAAACAAAGTAAGTTGTGTGAAGAATAGGTTTGGGGAAATGACATGGGATCCCAATGAGTTAAGTGAAAGATGGGGTGAATACTTCTGCGAGTTATTAGATCAGGAAAGCAAAGGTGATTCTGAAGCAGATGAAAGCACAGGAGGGATATCAAGAAGAGGTATGTAAAGCTCTAAAATCTCTTCAGAATGGTAAGGCTCTGGGAGTTAATGGCATAACTGCTGAGATGTGGAAACATGGTGGTGACTCTGTAATTGACTGGTTAACTGAAATTTGCCAGTTGTGCTGGGAGTTAGGAATGGTCCCTCGGTATTGGAAGGATGCTATCATTGTTCCTTTGTATAAGGGAAAAGGTGATCAGACTGACTGCAAGAACTATCGTGGTATTAGCCTACTGAGTGTGCCATGGAAAGTGTTTGGCAAGGTCATTGTTGAAAAAGTATGGGGTATTACATCAGAAAAGGTGTGGGATGTTCATATTGTTTTATGCCTGGTGAAGGCTGCACTAACTAAATTTTTGCATTATGCATGATGATTGAAAAGTATCTGGCTGTTAAGAAAGTTTCTGCTGCCATCGTAGATTCAGAAAGCTGACAACCAAGTAAATAGGACACTTTTGTCTAAGGTATTGAATGAATATGGTGTTACTGGGAATCTACTGAACAGTGTAAAAGCCATGCATGCTGGCAGTAGTGCTTGTGTAAGAGTGAATGGTGTTTTATGAAAATGGTTTTCTATTGGTGCAGGAGTCTGCTTAAGGTTGTGTAATGGCTGTTTAATATACACAATATTGAAAAGTCACCAGACACCCCTTAAAAGCAAATGAAGAGATCTGCGGCGTTAAGATGCAAGATACTGCTGCAAACTGTATAAAAACAAGCCTGCAGCTAACCGCGATCATATGGCTCTGAGAGGTTGAGTGAAAATGTTGCAGTGAGAGAGAACTGACTTTGAGAAAGGAAAGATTGTTGGGTGTTAGTGGGTTTTCCATAAGAGAAACAGAGGTGTTTAAACATACCAAAGTAAACTGTTTTGGATGTACTGAATAAGGCAAGGCAAGGACTGTTACAGCCTGGTTTGACAATAATTCTGTATTGTGGATGGACCGGCCAGCACAGAGCCCTGATCTTAATCCCATAGAGCTCCTATGGGATGAATTAAACTTTGCATAAGTTTGGAACCAAGACCTACTACTAAGCAACAGTTAGCAGCAGCATTATGTACTGAATGGAAGCGCATACCTATTGCTGTGTTTTCAAAACCTTGTCAAAAGCATGTCTTGAAGGGCCAGTGCATGCAATGCATTATTAAGGCTAAAGGTGGATTGACACTATACTAATGTATGACAATAAATGCTATGTTTCTCTTCTAGGTAGGTGTCTGGTGACTTTTGTCAATATAGTGTATTTATGGATACATGCATGAATGATGCCAAACTAGATAATACTGTTTATGTCCTTGTGTGTGTGTCGGTAGCTGTATGCTGATGACACTGTCCTATTGGCAGACAGCAAAAATGAGTTGCAGAGTATGTTGTCCGAGATGTACGAAGTTTGCATGAAATTCAAACTGAGTATAAATAAGGGAAAAACCAAAGTAATGGTTTTTTAGAGAGGAACTGGTAGTACTGAATGTAATATAAGTCTAAATGACAGTGATTGACCAGGTGAATGAGTTTGTGGATTTAAGAGGCATGTTTCACAGAACAAATTGGATGGTGAAATTAGGAGTGAATTCTTCATTGAAAATAATGTTTTTGGGAGGTGTTCACAGGATGGGTTCTCAAGAGTCCTGCATGGCTATGTATGAAAGTGTAATAGTTCCTACTCTGATGTATATCAGTGAAACCTGGGTACTACAGAAGAAACATAGTCGTTTGTGTGCTGGAGAAATGAGTTACTCACGTGGGTTTTTGTGACAAGAGATGTTCTGATTGTGCGAGGAATAAAGATGTGTTGCAGATGTGTAATGTTAAGCAAAATGTTGGAAGGTGGAGACAAATGTGCTTCCGTGGTTTGGAGATCTTGAAAGAATGAGGGATAAGATGCTTGCTAAACATTTTTTTTTTTTAGCCCAAGTGGCAGGAAGGGAAAGGCAGAGGAAGGCAAAGGAAGTCATGGGAAGATCAGATTCAGGAGTGTGCATGAGAAAAAGATTGCAAGTATGAAGTATAGAAGGTTGTGTGATGGATGTCAGTGAAGCCAGAGTTGTATGTCAAGATCGCTGTAAATAGAGGAGTTTGATACTGCAACAGTAAGTATATAATCAGTTAAAATTTAACTGGTAGTTTGTATTTCTTTGTGGACTAACCTCTGAATCTCAGAGAACAGCTTAGTGATATGTGTGTATGCACTTTGCCGACTTTTCTTCAAAAATAACATTTTTTTTGTTGTCGCATAGCCCTACCGCCATTTTAATTTTGCCTCTTAAATTCAGGGATCGCATTCCTCCTAAAATTCCTAATATTTTGTGACCCTCCTTAAATTCCTAAAATTATACCTAAAATTTTCGTAAGCTTATTTATTAAAAATACAACCGTTATTAACGCCAATAAATTTACCATTACGGTAAGGTAAAAAGACCTGTTATTGTAGAAACACAGCCTATATGTTGTGCTGCTGAAGGGAGGGAAAATGACTCCATCGAGATGCACTTGCTTCGGGGCGGGCGCTCCACTTTTGTGCCTTCGGACAGTTTTCGAGAGTAACAAGAGATCTAAGGGAAAAGGGGAGGGATCATTTTAACCCTTGGTTTGCGCTTTGCAGACGAACTCCATGGCACGCAGAAGATCGTACTTTATTTTTGGACATGCCTCGTGGAACCTCCTCTTTCTGCTGATGTTTTGTTATTGTAAACCGCAGGTGGGTGGAAGCAAAGAGGAAACATGTGGTCTCCTTCCATAACCTCCGGTAATGACGATGGGATGGTAGCTGAGTGTTATCGTGGCAGGCAGTAGAGCACGTTATCATTGACCTTCGATCGTGCGTCGGCGACAGCGACCTTCGATGCGCAATATATCTCGGCTCCGACTCGCTTTGACTGAACTTGCGTGAGATGCGTATGATAGTTTCTGGTTTTGCGTCTTTTATGGTGTTCTCTGTGCTGTGTGCAGGTTCAGTTCTCTAGTGGTGACTTGCTTTTTTTTTTTTTTTTTCCTCTTCTCTTCTTCTTCTTTCTGTCTTCTGACATCCTCGCAGCCAAACTTCGGGAAGTTGTCTGGTTTTGCAATATTGGAACGTGTTTTTGTACTTCCCTTTCATTTTCTGGTTAGTAATACAAGTGTTTAAGATGCCTAAATCCAAAACGAAATTTCAAGATGCGTGGCTCGCCAAAGAATTGGACGGAGTGAAGTTGAAAGAATGGTGTTCTGCAACTGAAACAATATTTTCTGCTAAAGTGTATATTGTGTTCAGAAATTTTCAATATTTCTAATAGTGGCTTTTCACAAGTAAAAGCGCATCATAAAGGGGAAAAACATTTGCAGAAATTTCAAAGTAAATTTCAAAATAAGTCCATCCTGAAAGCCTTTGGAGGACGGGATCTTCAGCCCAAAACAAATATTAGTGAAGTACTGAGTCATGATTTACAGTTGGCTAAAGCCGAAGCATTATGGGCCATGAAAGTTGCTAAGGACAATGTCTTTTGTTTCATGCACTGAAACAGTTGAACTTTTCAAAGAAATGTTTCCTGATTCTGCTATTGTAGCCAAAATGCAACTTAAAGAAAAAAAGTTGCTTATGTGATATCACATGGATTGTCAAAATATTTTGAAGAGGATTTGAAAAAAGACATTGCATCTAATAGCCCAGGAAAGGTTACTATAGCATTTGATGAAACTACAAATACACAAGTGAAACGGCAGTTGGATGTGTATCTCAGGTACTGGTCTTCAGAAATAAATTGTTTCTTGCCGATACCTAACAAGCGTTTTTCTGGGTCATGCAACGCAGATATTTTGCTAAAAGAAATTCTTGATGTGTTATCATCCTTCAATATTTCGTTGAACAGAATTATTTGTGTATCCATGGATAGCCCAAATGTAAATAAGTGCTTTTTACGCAAATTCAATGAAGTTGTAAAACAAGAAACAGGCCAGAAATCTTTTGAACTAGGTTTTTGCAACCTGCATGTTAGTAATGCATTTAAAAATTTTTTTGACAAGCTTAAATATAGATTTTGACGAATTTGCTACTGATGTGCATTACTTTTTAAAAAGTAGTGCTGTGCTGCAAGACGAGAGGATTATAAATCTTTCGAGGATATAACATTGGTCACAGCCAAATTTCTTTTGCGTCATGTCAGCAACAGATGGTTAACCGTTTGTCCTGTAGCCCAGAGGCTCTTGGATCAATGGCTAAATATTACAGAATATTTTTTAAACTTCTTGCCATCTCAAAAAATATTTGAAAAACAACTACGCCATTCGGCAAGGTATAAAAGAATTCACTGTTTCCTGAAAAATGAGCTAACTCCTTGCTATTAGCATTAATTTCATTTTCACACCAAAATTTTGAAAAGTTTTCATTATGTTATCAGAGTGAAGAACCAAAAATACACCAGTTATATTCTGATTTAAATACTTTAATGAGGAATGTTATGGCTCAGTTTATCGAAGATGATGTTATTGCAGGGAAATTTGGAGAAGACCTAAAGAATGTAGATTTTGAAAACAAAAATTCATGGAAAAAACTAGGGGAGTTAGAAGTTGGTATGAAGACAAAAAATCTCCTCAGGAATGTTCAGGAGACCAGGCAGAAATTATTTCTCTTAGATGTAAGATCATCACTAATTGCAACCACAAAATATTTAAAGTCAAATTTGCCATTCTGAAATCAAAGGCTAAGAGACATAGGAGTTTTAAAGGTAAAAGAACCAAAGAAAGAGTCAACTCAACTTTCAGTCATGAAGGACTTTCGGAAATAACCAGAATTTCAAGTGTTTTGCATCTTTCTGAGGAACAAATTGATAGAGTAAGAGAAGAGTGGAAACTTTTAAATTGCGATAAGCCAACTCTGGATGAACTTGTGAAATTTTCAGTGGAAGGGCATATTCCAGTGCGGATTGATCATTACTGGCATAAATATATTTAGTATTAAAGACTCTAGTGGAAAAGAAAAATACTCAAATCTTGCTAAACTCATCAAGTCAATTTTAGTTTTACCTCATGGTAATGCTGATGCAGAAAGGGGATTTTCGGTTAACACTGCTCTGTTAAGGAAGGCCAAGGCTAACTTAAAAGACTCAACTATAACATCATTAAGAATAGTTAAAGGGGCCATTAAACACTATGGATGTGTAAGTAAAGTTCCCATAACAAGAAATTTGTTAAATAGTGTTCGTGATTCACATTAATTTTATAAAAAGTATGTTGATAAGCTGAAGGAAGAAGAATCAAAAAAGGTAAAAGAAAGGAAGCAGAAAGAGAGGGAAGGTAAGGAAAAGCAGCTAGAGAAAAAAAGAAAAGCTGAGTTTGATGACAAAATAAAAGAAAATGATGCAGAAATAAATAGGCTTAAAAAAGATAAAGAAGCCTCCCTAGCAGTAATTCCAGAGGGAGCAGAAAGAATGAGAAAAGCTGTAGAAAAACAAAATACTGTTGAAATAGCAGTTGCCTCTAACTTGATCATACAAGGTTCAAATGAAATAAACAAAACTGAAAGTAAATTAGTTGTGGTGGAAGCAGAAAAAGATAGGCTTATCAGGAAAAGGTTAAAACAATAATATGAAAAAAGTAATTCAGTGAACAATTGTACATAGTTCTTGGTTTTCAATTACCTTTTTAGGATATTATAATTTAATGTGAAACCTGAAAACTTTACTGTGAAAATCGTCAATTGCTTCTGGTTCAACAGCATATTAATGTTCAAAGTGAAACTTGAATGTGGTAAATATACTTGAATATGATAACACGTGAAAAGATAAGAACTGAACATTAGAAGTAAATCATACTTAAACTTTAGACATTAGACGTTATGCAAAAAATTTGGGTGTGAACTTCGACCATATATACTAATGGACTGCGCATTGGCAATAGCTGCATCAAAGCCGCCATGGCTCCAACATTGGGCACGTCATCATCAGACTCCAAATTTCGTGTAAAAGTGCTGTTATGATTACTAATTTACGCTGCAGAACTTCAGTGTTTTCGGTGTATTATGTGAATGCGCCTCATATATAATGAAAACTCTTCAGGTAAGTTTACTTATGAGCTATATACATGCATGATCGGGTTGTTTACATTTCGTGATTTATAATGTGAGGAACATTTGCGAAGAATTTGGAACATGCATTCCATTTTTTTTTTCTTAAGTTACTATATTTTTATATCAATAGCTGCAAGTTTCTGGTTAAGTAATTGAACTTTATGGACTTGGTATTTAATTCGTTTCTTACCCATGAAAAATCATAGAACTTCCTTTACTATATCGCTCAGAGCAACCATAAGCACAGCAGGTGTAACCCATCTTTTTGACTGATGTCATGTGATTTTATGTTGGAGCCAGAAATTTTGATGTCATGCGCAGTCTATCAGTATATATGGTTGAAGGGTGTGAAGCAAACTCTTTACAATGTATACAAAGTTGTTTTACTAGATGTATACAAATATACATCTAGTTTTTATTGAAATACACTCCTAAAATTTTTCTAAAAATTCCTAAAATTCCCACCTAAAATTTTCCAGAAGTATGCTATGATCCCTGTAAATTCAAAATTTCAATAGAAATCACATTTTTGGTACCCCTGGGTATGGATTGACTATTTTCATGGTGGTGTCTGCATGTTAGCCATAACTCAAAACCAATTATTGCTGTCAAGATGGAATTTAACATTTAGGGGTTTTCTGATTCCCTGATTTGGAAGAAATAGAAGTTAGAAGTGGTGTAGAGCCTTTGTTAAAAGACAGAATGTTTATAAGGATGATTGCTGCTGTTGAATAAAGCACAGTATTGGTATTTAACATGTTATATACAGTTTATGGTACTGCTTTAATTGCAGTTTATGCTACATGCAGTGTGGAATCTGCTGTTGAATATGTATAGTCATATTCCAGTGCACTAACATTTCCTGTAAACAGCCCAAACTTAGATGAAAGTGATTAGTGTCTCATAAAAACCTGTATGGTAACAAATGAGGAAAACAAAATTTTAAGGTCATATTATTTGAATCTTTAACGGCATTAAATACCAGCAAAGTGCGCATATTTACGTGCAAGTCATTAATGACATATCAATCAAAAAAGCCAAACACTTACCTAAAAGCTCTTGGCTACTTTCTTGCTATACACTTCATGCACGTCAATTAGATTATCCTGTTATGTAGCTGGCCTTCAAAGGTTGAAAACTTCTTGCTTATAGGGTGCTGTTTTATATTCGTTCTTCTGGTCATGAAACGTATTTTTATTCACAGGACAAAAAACGCTTACTTCTGTCTGCCGTCTGAGATGTAAAAACGAAGACAGAAGAATTAATACCTAACCTTGAGTAAATGACACATTGTGTTACCTACAGAAGATCGTGAAAAGTTAAGTAAATTGTATAGAATAGTTTTGAAAGAATTTAATGAAAAAAGTAATAAAAAATATCATTTAGATAAAATTCAGTATGAGAAAGAACAAATGATAAAACTAAGATGACCCAACGATTAAATTTTGTGAAGCTGATAAAACAGGACAAATAGTGATTCTAAACATAGCTGAATATAATAAAAAAATGAATAGAGCAAATAGAAGATTTGAATTGCAGCATTCTGACCAGAGACCCAACTGAATCTCAAGTGAGATACTTGGCTAGAATAAGAAATCACAGCACTTTGCCTGAAGAAATGAAGTGTACCCACCTATGGGTACAGGGATACCAAAAATGTTTGCAAAAATAAAAACTTATAAGCCCGATACACCTATGAGAGGGATAGTATCAAAAAGGAATTCCCCATTAATAAAGTTGGAAAAAAATATCTACAAGTATTTGGCACCAATGTTCATGAAGACAAGGTTCACTGTGAAGAATACTTAAGAATTCATTGAAAAAGTTAAAGTAATTAAACAAGATTTAAGTTAATATCATATGGCTAGTATGGATGTTCATGCTCTGTTTCCTAGCACACCGGTACCTCAGGCAATTGACATAATTGTTGAAAAATTATATAAGTTACATACAATGAAAGTACAAATTGAAGAATTAAAAAATTTTATTTTACATATATGAAAATAAGTTTTATGTTCAATAACAAGATTTACAAACAAAATTATGGTGGACCTATGGGGTCACCATTATCAACCTTATTTACATACATACATACATATCACTAAGCTGTTCTCTGAGATTCAGAGGTTAGCTCCAAAAAGAAACACAAACTTCCAGATATTTTTACTTATTGTTGTCGTATCAAACTTCGCCATTTACAGCGATCTTGACATACAACTCGTGCTTCACCGATATCCATTACATGCCTTACACAAGATCTTTTATACTTCATACTCATAATCTTTTTCTCATGCAGACACTCCTGAATCTGATCCACCCATGTCTTCCTTGGTGCCTTCCTCTGCCTTTCCTTCCTGCCACTTGGGTTGAAAATATTTTCTTAGTAAGCATTTCATCACTCATTCTTTCAACATGGCCAAACCACCGAAGCATATTGGTCTCCATCTTGCTAACAACATTTTGCTTTACATCACACAACTGCAATACATCTTCATTTCTCACACAATCAGATCGTGTCTTGCCACAAACCCCACGTAAGTAACGCATTTCTACAGCACACAAACGACTCCTATGCTTCTTCTGCAGTACCCAGGTTTCACTGCCATACATCAGAGTAGGAACAATTACTGTTTCATACACAGCCATGCGGGACTCTCTAGAGAACCCATCATTCCTGTGAAAACCTCCCAGAGCAGCTATGACTTTCAAAGAAGAATTCACTCGCCTACTGATTTCACCATCCAACTTGTTCTCTCTGTCAAACATGCTTCCTAAATACACAAACTCACTCACCTGGTCAATCACAGTGCCATTTATACTTACATTACATTCAGTGCTTACCCATTCCTCTCTCAAACACCATAACTTTGGTTTTTCCCTTATTTATACTCAGTTTGAATTTCATGCAAACTTCGTGCATCCGAATCAACATACTCTGCAACTCACTTTTGCTCTCTGCCAACAGGACAGTGTCATCAGCATACAGCAATCTGCACACACGGATATCACCAAGACATAAACCACTATTATCTATTTTGGCCTCATGCATGCGTCCATAAATATATTAAGCAGCCATGGTGACATTACACAACCTTGTCTAACTCCTGCACCAATGGAAAACCATTTTGATAAAACACCATTCACTCGTACACAAGCTCTACTACCAGCATACATGGCTTTTACACAGTCGTAGTGAGCGATGGGTTTGCCTCCTCTGGGCGCTCCGTGGTAACAATGGCACACACAACAGCAACTAGGCCTCTGTGAATCTTGGAGAGGTGCAAGCTAGTTCTGTGTGACATTGGCGAAAAGACCCAACTCACTGGGTTTTGTTCCAGAATCCTTAGGTTGAATGACCAACTGGAACCCTCAGCTGTGGGCTAATCCCCAAACTGATGTACTTACCTGATTAAAAAGAGAAAAAGAACCTTATTTGCTGAAATAATAATGAGTGACATAGAAACAAAAATAATTAGTAAACTAGAAAATCCACCACTGATATACTGCAGGTATGTTGATGACAAAGTTCATTTTTTAGCCTGGACAACAAAAAAATAAGACTTGACCAAAAAAGTATATTTATCCATCTATTGAATTGACAGTGGAACAGGAACAAAATAACACATTGGCATTTTTTGATATTATGGTAATCAAAACAAATGACAATATATAATATAGAGTGCATAGGAAATCATCATATATTCCTGTGTTAATACCTTTCAGTCATTGCACCCATTAACACATAAAAAAAAATAGTGTTAAAACACTAATTAAAAGAAGTTTAACACTCATCAAAAGAACAATATAAAAAAGAAATTGAATATATTGAAAAAATTGCACATGATTTTGGGTACCCTAAACAGGTATTAAAGAAATGGATTTATGAAGTAACTCAAGCAAATAATAAGGGCACTAATGGTAAAAAACTATTAAAATATGTAGGAGCAATTCCATATGTTGAAGGTATTTCTGCTGAAATTAATAAGGTTTGTGGCAAATATGACATACAAGTAGGAAATCAAGTGCATACTATAAAAATTTAGTAATAAAAAATGAAAAAATCAGCCAACTAGATAGAGCAGGTGTATGAGATTCCTATAAATCAGAAACCACCTTTATTATATATAGGCAGCACTAAGAACAAGTTAAAGTATAGATTAAACCAACATATGAGTAATTGGAATAAAAAAGAAGCTAAGACAGCATTAACCCAGTATTGTCTAGAAAATCGCCAGTGTCTGAAGTTCGAAGATATTAAAATTATTAAGAGCTGTAAAAACAAAAGGCAGTTGAGAATTGCGGAATCAGTATTAATTGAAAAAAAAAAAGATCAAGAGTGTGTAACATTAATGAACCAAGCAATTGAAACGAACAGTGGAAAGCCTTAATAAAAATTGAACCACAGCTAAGAGAAAAAAAGAACACTGACAATAGATGGCGCCAGGCACACAAAGATGCAGAGTTTGCAACTGAAGCCGGAACCTCAATGGCTTTGCTCACTTGAGCTGTGGTTGGCAGAGACACATTGACCTCCTGAGGATGACAGAGATGCCGTTGAAAGCTCTAGGGGATTGTGTATGACGGGCTGAATGAGGTTGACGTTTGCTGTAGGGTTTGTGTGGTATATGAGGCAGTTGGCTCACTACATTAGTCACAGTTGACAACAGTTTAACTACTGTGGAATGTAAATAGTGTAATTATGTACATAGTCGTTTTAATTGAGTGTATGAATGTGTTGTATATAGTGTACCTTAGAATGGTTTTTATGGATAGTGTAAATTGTTGAGAGTACTATATGAGTATTTATTAGGTGGGTGAATGTGTTTTTGAAGTGAGTAACATTTTTTGAATTGTGAATTTTTAAGGCCATGTTGCATATGGGGGAGTGAAAGAGGAATAAGATAAAAAAAAATAAGCGTAATATAAGTTGACAACTCACGTTATAGTGAGTATACACCTAGTGATGACGAGCTATGTTGCATCTCAGGTGGCAGACAGAAGTTGGCGTTTTTTTGTCCTGTGAATAAAAATAAGATGTTTCATGACCAGAAGAACGAATATAAAATGGCGCCCTATATAAGCAAAGAGTTTTTCAACCTTTGAAGGCCAGCTACATAACAGGATATTCTAATTGACGTGCATGAAGTGTATAGCAAGAAAGTAGGCAAGAGTTTTTAGGTAAGTGTTTGGCTTTTTTGATTGATATGTCAACATTTTAAGGGAAAGATAGATGGTCATATTAAATACTGAACTAAAGAGCAAAATGTTTATTACATTCTAAGCAAATCTGTGCGAAATAATACCCCAGTCTCTCTGAGCTCAGTTGAATGCAGTATTAAATAATACCCTCAAAATGATTTTTAGTCAGCCTGCATAGTAGCTAGTGAATTGATGATACTTCTAAATGCCACACTTTGAGTTTAGGCAGAACCATGCTTCCAAATCAAAACCCAGAACAGCGAATTTATCCTTTACCACAGGGGTTCCCAAACTTTGAGATGGCGCCGCCCTTCACGCGTCACATTTTCCGTGCGACTCCCCTGAACCAAAAATAAAAATTGCCCAAATTAGTTTATGGTATTTTTAAAAAAGAAAATAGTCATATACATTACCAGCTTGTATTCAGGCACATTACACATAGGACGTTCTTTGTTCTTAACAACAGTGCACGTAAAACTGAAATCCAAGTATGCATCATCATAATTTCGGGACTTGTTCCATCTCGCCTGTTTAAACTACAGTACTTGCAACTTCTTCCGCAACACATTTTTTATTTAAAAACTGCTCCATTACCATAAATTAACACACACGCAAACACACACACAAAGCTGTGTTCAGTTATTAAAACACAGCAGCTCAGTTCTAACGAATGTTTATACACACTACCTATGTATTGAATGAAGACTGGGTAGTAAACTAAGCTCCCAACAATGTGGCGGCAGAACGTTATTGCTTGACCTTGCCTGGTTCAATCCATTTTCAGACTGCAGGGGAGCGAGATCCACACGTTATGCCAAGTTTTCAAAGAACATTACAGTCCGGAACTCAGATGAAGGGAGCGCTTTCACAAGAAATTTTTTTTTTTATTTTCTTTAATATTCTTTCTTACAAATCACTCTTTAAAATATGTACATGTCTTGAAATTTTGCATGTTTCGTGACACCCTATACCAAGACCGGCGGCTCCCTGAGGGTGTTGCTATGCACAGTTGGCAACCTCTGCTTTACCCTATTCTTTATTTTTTATTTGAGAAGCAAAAAAAAAAAAAAAAAAAAAAAAAAAAGAGGGAGGTGGATCTTTTTCAATACCCTCCAGCCTTCTGGAACCCTGGGGGCACTGCTTTATTGGCTTCCCTGAAAATCTGCCGCTGTGACTTCTGTAAAAATTGGCATAGCTGTGTTATCTTTGTTTAGTTGTGAATTATGTTGAAATAATCTTACTGCAACTATTCTGCTGATTATTTAAATCTAAATGTTTTTTTTTTTTTTTTTTTTTTTTTGTAGTTGCTTCTGAAGTCATCCTCTATTACGGGATTCTTTTTACCTCACTACAAAGAAGACTTTCCTCATTATCTATCCCTCCTAGTGACTTTAATGCATGAAGATAAGTTAAAAGTACAAGTTGATATGGGCAGTTCCACTTCTGTAGGTGAATTTCAAGGCATAGACGATATCGCTAGAGCTATTGAAGTAAGTTATAAATGTTGTTCCATTGTTATATTGTGCTAAAATACAAGTATGTAGCTTGTTTGTTTTGTGTGATTTCACATAAAAGTAATGGAACTGTTAAAAGTTGTGCTAGTTTATATGTATAATAATAAAAAAACAAGGTGTAAATTATAGGGCATGCATTAAACACTCCTACGCAAGTGCAAGAAAACAAATATTGACACTTAGTTCCTGTCACTCTTATTGCATCAAGATGTGGCTTCACGAGGCACCTGTTTGCGTTCCTTACTGTATGGGTGTATGTACTATTCGTTTCATTGCATCTGTATTTAAGATACTTTTTTAAAAGTTTTTTTTTCTTTTTTTTTTTTACTGTTTGATTAAACTGCCTCTGCAAGTACAGAGCATGGCACAGCACACTAAATTTTTAAATAAAAATTAGGATGTTGATGAATGAGTCCTTAAGAGTTGGTGCCAATGCATTTGAAGATAAAACAGTAAGTCGCACTCGAGAGTGTGCGAGTAATTCTCTCTTCATAAAGGGGAATGTCTTTCAGAGGTAACTATTGCTTCTGGAACTTTTCAGTAAGAAACATTCATTAATGGGTCAAACATGCTGTTTATCATGAAAGAGCAGACTGCTGATTATATTCATGACTTATTTAGCATTTAAGGGAACTTCAGTCCATTTTGCTGCACAAGTGCTTACACTGTTGCATCAGAATATGACCAACCCTGGAATCACTGTACCCGCCCAGGCCCATCACAGTGCACTTGACAAGGTCGACCACATGGAGATATAAGCAGCCAGCCAGGACAGATGAGCCATAGTGTGCTACATGAGCGCAATGGGCAGAGGTGATTTTACAGACGTTCAAAAAGGAATGATCGTCGACTACTGTGCCAAGAATGGAAGCATCTCAGAAACAGCAGACTTCGTGGGCTGTTCACAAGGTGCTGTAGTAAGGGTATACCAAGAATGGACCGCTGGCACACTGAGTACCTCCCGACATCATAACTGTGAAGCGCCAAAGGCCATCGATCGGAGGAGAATGTCACCTCAGTCAACAGGTAAAGGGCAATTGATGCGCAACAGTGCAGCAGTTGACCACTCAAATGAATGTTGGGGCACCCAGGTATGTCCCCAATAACAGTAGAGCGAACCCTGTTACACATGGGTTTCCGGAGTCGACACTGCGTCAAGGTGCCCAATGTAACCCAGATCCATCAGCAATGATGCCTGCAGTTCGCAAGAAACTACCTTCATTGGATTGTGGAAGAGTGGAAAAAGGAGGCCTTCTCCGACGAATCAAGGGTTTCTACTCTACAGAAGCGATGGGGATACGGCGTCAGACACACAAGAACCAGTTATGGTTGGACACGCTTGTTGGTCAAGTACAGGCTGGCGGTGGCAGTGTGCATGTCTGGGAGAGGTTTTCCTGGTACCACTGGATTGGTCCCTGAATGCCAGTGACTACCTGTCCATCCTTGCTGACCACATGCATCTCTTCATGTTGGACATTTAATGCAATGGTGTCTGCCAAGAGGACAATGTACAGTGCCATGTCACTAAGGGGGTGCATGACTGGTTCCAGGAATACTACAGCAATATCTCTGTTCTCCCTTGGCCAGCAAAATCGCCCAACCTTAACCCCATAAGCACTTGTGGGACTATTTGGATCGACAGGTTCGATGTGCCGACACACAACCACATAATCTCCAGGACCTCCATGCTCTGCTGCAGTCTGAATAGGCATGTGTGCCTTGGGCAACCTTCCAGGGCCTCATTGCATCCATGCCATGCCCTCTTGTCCCTGTCATCCAGGCCAAGGGTAGTTATTCCCATTATTAGTAGGTGGTGATATTATTTTGATACAACTGTATTTTGTGGTAAGAATTGTAAAAAGAAAACTTGTGGTTTCTGATTTCACGGTGTTAAGAAAAAGTGAAATTTTCTTAATGTAATTGGTGAACTCTCCATTTTCAAAAATGAAGAAAATTTCAAAAGCGAATGTCAGGTTATTCGTGATCAATTTGGTAATGAAGATAATCTCAATCTAATTTCAGAGGGGATTGATTATTCATGATTTATTGGAGGCATTTCAGTTTGCTTCACAAATGCTTACTTTGTAGGATAAAAGAAAAATGTGGGCTTAGATTTTACTGAATGTTAAAAAATCAATTTTTGTTTTTCAGTACTGCCCCCATGGCTGTTTAAATATTTATGGATGCGTGAATGTGTGATGCCAAAATGGACACTACTGTTTGTAGATGTCTTGTTTGCAGAGAGCAAAAGTGAGTTGCAGAGTATGCTGTCCCAGAAGTATGAAGTTTGTATGAAATTCAAACTGAGTATAAATAAGATGAAAACCAAAGTTATGGTTTTTGAGTGAGAAAATGTTAGTGCTGAATGCAAGATCAGTCTAAATGGCATAGAGATAGACCAGGTGAATAAATTTTTATATTTAGAAAGCATGTTTGTCATGGAAAAGAAATTAAATGGTGAAATTAGAAAGTAAGTGAATTCATATTTGGAAGTCATAGCTGCTTTAGGAGGATTTCACAGGAATATGGGTTCTCAAATGGCTGCATATGAAAGTGTAATTGTTCCTACTCTTTGTGTATAGCAGTGAAACCAGGGTACAACAGAAGAGACGTAGGAGTTGTTTGTGTGCTAGAAAGGTGTTACTTATGGGGGGTTTGTGGCAAGATATACTCTGATCAAGTGAAGAACAAAGACTTGTAGCAGATGTATAATATGAGGCAAAATGTTTTAGTAAGATAGACTATTAGGTGGTTTGGCCATGTTGAAAGAATGAGTGATGAAATTCTTACTAAATTTTTTTCAGCCACGTGGCAATAAAAAAAGGTAGAGGAAGGTAGAAATGGGAGGACTAAATTTCGGAATGACTGCATGAGAAAAGGATAATGGATATGAAGTACAAAATGTCTTGAGACTTGCGATAGATATCAATGAAGCTCAAGTTCTGTGCCGAGATCGCTGTAGATGGAGATGTTGATGAATTGACAGCAAGTAAAAATCTAGTTCCATCAGTTTTAAACTTATATGGCATATCTTTCTTTGAGGAGCTAACCTCTGAATCTGCAAACAGCTTAGTGGTGTGTGTTATTATACAAAAGCATACATTATCCAATCAAAAGTATTTGGACACCACCTAAGTAAAGGATGAACTAGCCTGTTTTTAATGTGTTACATATGCATTTCAGCATGTGTAAACAGTACAGTACAGGGAATGTTTAAGACATTAGCTGTGACTAATATGTCTCATAGTAGTTTACAGAGGATTTTCAAGACACTGCACCTTCACGAGAAAAGTGACAAGTCCAGGCACAATGTGTGTGAACTTTTCACTTTTCTTGTGAAAGTGCGACAAGTTTATTTGATGGATGCCATCTAACTAACGTGTCACCACATTCTGCTATAATGTGATTGAATATTCCAAGTTTATTTGATGGATGCCATCTAATTAACGTGTCACCACATTCTGCTATAATGTGATTGAATATTCCAAGTTCATTTGGTGACTGATTTAGTGTGTATAATGGGTCATTAGAACTAGAAGGAATACTGAAAGAGAAAAAAAATGCTAAAGAGTAACCTTTGGAGGAAACCACTTACTGTTGAAGTACATAAAAGCAACAGGTGCTTCAGAAGTGCATCCACTATCTGTAGTGTGATAATGGAGCATTAGTTTCAATGGCACCTGCAGTACATGGATACTACATAACACTGACATTTGCAAAATGTTATGTGGAGTGCTGTTTGTTCTTTATTTTGGGAACAGTCAAAGTAGGTGCTTATGGGGCAAAGAAAGCTGTTTTGCATTTCTCACAATGAATGGTCAAGTTTTAATGTATGAAATGTGGTCAGTGCTATCTACCACATAGCATGAAGAGCTGGTGATGTACACTCGCGGACAATGAAATTTGCACACCAAGAACGAAGCATCTGATTGAACTGAAATTTTATGGATGCAATGATACAGATGAATGATACACATGATGGCAAAAACAACTGCAGGACAATTGCAGAGGTATCTGTGTCACACAGTCCAGTCATTTTCAATAGTGTGTGGCACCGCCTCGTGCGGCGATAAATGCTTCAATACGATCCGGCATAGAGGTGAACAGACTCCTAATGTTGTCCTATGACAGACTGCCCCCACATGTGTTGGACAGTGTGCTCAAAATCCCGGATAGTGTGGCACGGCAGTAGCCAGCGTTTCAACTGGTATCACATATGCTAGATAGGGTACATGTCCACTGAGCGGGCAGGCCCATGGAAGTGTCTGGACATGACGTAGGCAGTCCTGGACAACCCAAGCAGTGTGCGGGCAGGCATTATCCTACTGGTATAGCACACCTGGAATCCCGGCCATGAATGGGAGCACTTGGGGCCGTAGGATCTCATCCACATACCGCTGTCCCATCAATGATCCACGTACCACTACTAGAGCTGATCGGCTATCATAGGCAAAGGCTCCCCAGACCATAATGCCTGCAATGAGGGAGGTGTGGCACTCAATAAAGAGGTTGAGATTGTGCCATTGACACGGGGACTTCCACACCCGGACACGATTATCATCTGTCCCCAAAACGAAGTGGCACTCATCGCTAAACACATGTCTCCTGTCTGTGGTGTTTCAAGTCATTCTGGCCTGGCACCACTGCACACTGAGTTGGTGATGCTCTGGTGTTAATGGCACCACATGTAAGGGGCGCTGGGATCACAGATTCGCTTCTGCGAGGCATCAGGGAATGGTTTGTGGGCACACAGGAGCTGCTACATCTGCCTGTATAGTGGACAGTGTCCCCGTGGGATGCGTTTGTGCCTGGCGCATGATCAGTCGATCCTTTCTACTGGTGGTTCTCCTGGTCTGCCCCTGAGTTGTTCCGCCATGTGGCAGTGCCGTAACATGTCCACTGCTCCCAACACAGTCGGACGGTATGATCGGAACGATCCACGTGGCAGGCTACACAGCGCGCCGACCACCCTGCTGTTTTCAGGCCGATGATCAGGCCTCTCTCAAAGTCTGTAAGATGCGTAAATTGAAGTCTCTGGCATCTACCCAGCATTCTTGTCACTCTGTAATCTTGCTTATGTCGGCCGGTGCTTTTCACTTTCATGGGACATCAACTACACGCTGGTTTATAAGGCTGCCGGTTCATGCTTGCAGCACCACCACAGGGTGTACGGTCATGTGCACTTGCACCAAACATGGGTCATTTGCATACCAGCATGCACTCTAGCTATCTGCAAAAAGTTTTGTGGTTGTAGCATGCTATCTTCTAGGTGCACAAATTTCATTGTCCACGAGTGTAGTTTGGAGGAGCTGTGATAGTGTGTGATCAGAGTTAGCTAGTAATAGTGCTAAGAAATTTTGAGTCATACGTAAACGTTTTGGGTAACCTGTATTTGTGGCTATAGGCATAGTCAGGACTGAGAAGTACTGACTCCTACTTAAGGAGTGTGGAAATATGTTTTGGGAAGACAGACAACATAGATCTTGCCTGTCAAGAGTGCTATAGTGAATTTCACTGAATTCCTTTAGGATAAGGCCAAATCATGGAAAAGCCAGTATGCTTCACTTCTGATGGTATGTTGATAACTGCTTTAAGAGGTCTGGGAGCAGATGCCTTTTCGTTATTAACAGGTGCACACATGCCCTTGAAAACATGGAAGAGCCTTGAGTTAAAAAAAAAAAAAATGTTTCTAGGCTTTAAATATTCGTGAATGTTCACTGTTTTCTAATAAAAGTTGGAAATTTGTGAATTCTGACTTTCAAAAGATCTTCCAATTGTTTTATCCTATAAAAAAAAAAACTCCCTGATCACACAAATTTTTCGTATGCCATGGAATACCAATTGGCAACACCCCAGTATCAATGTGGTGAGGATGAACATCCAAACCAGTGATGAAAGCCATTGGTTACACAATGGTGTTACATCACCAGCTCCTCCTCCAGCACGTGTGCCTCTTTATTAGTGGAATGAGTGGCATGTGTCTAAGATGGCAGCAATATTGGTACAACTAAAGTGCTTGTTCTCTGCAGTATTGCACAATAATTTTGAAAATCATAGAACAATTTTTCTGTAAGAAAAACAAGAATGTAACTAACACAAGGTCAGAAAATTATCGTGAGCTTCACGTATCGTAAGAGCAGTTGTGAGATTGCTTATAAGACTTCACTAAAGCATAGTGGTGTATAATCTAAAGGTTAGCCAAGATGAGAATCTGAATAACCATATTGGGACCAGCTGCCACTCTGAACAGATGTATACATATTCATCCCTTATTATAGTAATGTGAGTTGCTGGACACAACTACAGTATATGCAGCAATTCCACATTCCCCACAGTGAGCTTGTGTAAAATCACCAGCCATCGTACAAGGTCAAACTAGATAGTAACGTGTAGACTCGGTGATAATTCATTAGGCAAGGTCACTGCCCCTTGGGGCAACTATCATGATCTGTTAAAGTTGTGAATGCATTCTGTTGGATGATACATCGCTTAGAAAAAAAAAAAACTTTTTGTGGCACTTTGATTTTTACAAAGTCAGTAGTAATTGTCAGGAAGTCATGCTTTGAAAATTGCCAAAAATGCTTTTACAACAGAAAATTGTAATGCTGCAGTATGAAGAGAAGTCCTCAAACAGTTGGAAAGTTTTTTTTTAATTAGCTTTTTGACAGAAAATATGATCAATAAAAGCAGTATTTGCTCTCATTGGTCACATGCTGTGGGAAGCTCAGTGTCACATATTTGTGGGTGCTGCTAGTCTAACTGTGGTTATGCTAAAAACTGTTTTTATTTTTGTCTTTATTCACTTGAAAGTAAGATAAAAGCACTTCGTGACTTTTTTAATAGGAAGGTTGTTTTATCATTTCTTTGGACTGCTGGTTCATTCGCAAATTCAAACTTTTCTGAAGGAATTACTGTTTGGGATGAACATCACAGGCACTGATTATACAGTGATTTTTTTCTTTTCTGAATTTCAATGTGCACATCATGTACTGTCTCGGACTACATTAATTTTTTCTTCCCGAATGTTTCATGGTCTGCAGATTATACGAAGTAAAATACTGTACTTTTCATCCTTTGATCAATACAGTCATTTATCAAATTAAGAAACCAATAATTGAAAACTGGAAATAATTTTAAGGGCAAAAAAAAAAAAAAAAAAAAAAGGGACATCTTTTTCTTTAACATGTTCCATGTCTTGTTTAGCAAGCCCTGACTATAAAAGTTCTGAAAAAGTAAAACATGCCAAGTTATCAAAGTTTTATGTGGGCTTTGCTAGTAAGAGCCTTTGATGTTTTCAGGAAAATGTGAACCCCTCCTGATTTGTACGAATCCTGTATTCATTTTTTTTTTTTTTGTTAAAACTGTTCCTAGAAGAAATGACTGCTGTTTATCAGTGGTACCACACAGCAGTGTCTCTTGACTTATGCAATATCTTAAACAGGCTGGTCTGAATACTTTTAATAGGATAAAGGTAGCAATGTGTGCATGAATCTATGCATTGTTTTTTTTTTATTCCTCTGATGTACAATTAAAAAGAATGGTTTCTGGATGAATGTATTTCATAAGTTCTTTTTAGTTCTGCATTAACTTGCTTAAAATACAATCTACATTCATTTGTTTAATGTATGAAGTGATGTAAAAGTTTTGTGTGTGGAGGAAAATGTTTTAATTTAGAATCTTATTTGAATGTTTTTATACTAGTGATGTAAAAATATGTGTGAATCTGTTTAGATGACTCTAAACCAGACCCCTTGATTTTTGTAATTTTGTGGCTTTTGAAGTAAATTTTGAACTTGCATGTGTATTGTTAAAGTGTTTTTCGTTGTACTAAAATATACTTTGCTTTTATTTTAGCACCTCTATAGTGGCAAGAATAAAGGAAAAATTGTGGTGGCTTTGTGAATAGAAAATACCTGAGTTACCAAAAACTGTTTTTTACCAAACAATTTTTTAGAAGGTATTTACTTCTGTCAAAAGTGAAGCTCATTATATATATTATATATGTGACTTAGTCACATGCAATAGAAACATTCATAGTTTTTTTTAAATTGAAAAGTTTAATGTTCTGAGACATTGGCTTTTGCCAGTGTATTTAAAGTGCATAAAAGAGGCACTAGATTAAGATTTTGGCATCATGCTTATTACATTTGCATGTATTATGTTTTGATAATTAGTCACTTGTGGCATATATAAGCTTTTTGAAAGCATAAATTGCATTTTATATGAATTGTAGATAATTAAGAACATTTGTGATGAGACTTCAAAAGCTGAAACAGAATCAAGAGATTTAAATTTGCTCAGAACTCTTTACCAAATCTTTGTAGAAATGTAAATTAATCTAGTCTTGTTCCACTGCCTGAAGATAATTGATGTTTATATGTTCAAAAAATAGCTGTTTACTGTGTATATAACCACTGATAATTTATGTAATATAAAACAATCAAGTTGTAGTATTAAAAATTTCATGATTTCATAGAAGTGTGCCAATTGATATTTTATTACCAGTATTTTGAATGTAATTATTTTCAGATAAATAATTTAGCATTAGATATTTTGTAAAATGGTCCCTCCTTCATATTTGTGGGGATAGATGGGAATGCAATAAAAAAATACTCTGGTAATTATGGGTCTGGAATTATTAAAAATATGTATCTGCAATTCAGATATCCTGATGACATTTCTCTCAAATCTGGCAAATTTGCTTGTGGATTAAGCACATAGATGTTTTAAAATTAATTAAAATGGAAATGTTTTATCTGATGTGCATATGAGATACAGCACTTTCATGCTTGTGTTAGGGGTAATAATGATGCACCCAAATGAAACGAATCAAGACTATCAAATTGTAATCAAAGACAAAATTAATTTGTTTTTTGTTACAATTTGATAATAAACATAATCGCAAATCGCATTTCCTCATGAATGAAATGTGATTTGTGACTGTTTAGCCACATGGTTACAAACTGCTAAAGAAAGTTATGTTTTAAATGTGTAATGCTGTTTTTGTGTTTTAAATGTGTTATGAGGTGCAGATCACAATGTTGTAAGCATCATATGGCAAAGTTAACAATTTATATTTCTGAAATTAATATTTCTCAATATATATTTCTGAAAACGTTATCACTTCCTACTCTTCTAATTACTTTAAACGGTTCATCCCCAGAATGCTTTCAAGCAGGAATTTATCTTCTCCTTTATACCATTTTCTGCTCCCTTCCCCTCAGTTTTTATTTTTTTTATCCACAACTACTAGTTTTCACTTTTCAAACCCCTCTCCACTCCATCCTGGGTGGGCTGAACACAACGGTTTGGTGCCCCAATGCCCCTGCTATTAGTCTACCCCCCACCGTGGGTATTTCAAACTTCTGTGTATCTGCATTTGTTAGTGTGGCATTCGTGAATGTTGTGAGCTTCAGTTTATCCAGGCAAGTCACCCGGTAAGCCTTGAATTTGTTCATGCGAATGGTTTTATTTTTCGTTGTTTCCACATGCTCGTGGATCAATTGTTTGCTTTTTCTTCAGAGTGCCTCTTGTAGTGCTTTTATCAGTGTTAATTGCACTTATTTGTGGTCCAGTACGTTCCCCTTGCCAAATTACTCAATTTCCTTCTGTGACTGTATTTCTGCTCTGGGATGCAGTATTTGTCTCATTGAAGGTGTTTACCTTTTTCACGAGTCTCTTCTCTGTGGTTGTTGCTGGTGATGGTTCATTTGCTGCCAAGTTAGCGGGTTATTGCTCTGCTTCTGCTGCCAATGGACAGCCTGCCCCGGTGCCTTCTCCTTGCCGCTCAACTGCTTCCTGTGTGGATTCGTGGATTCACCGATCGTGCCCATAGATACTTCTTCAGCTTCTGAGTTTTTCTCCATGCGGTGCTGAACTCTCGTCCTCTACTTTGACACCACCCTCCCTGTTGCTTGGTTGTATGTCTGTACCTTTGCCTACATAAAGTGCTCCTAGTGATTATGCTTGTTACTTCTGGATGGCATCCCTCTGTCTTTACGTCGAGTGCCAGCTCTGACGTGGCTCCTGGAGTCTTTTTCTCGTGCCAAAGATGTCTTGCATGTGACTATTCAAGATTTGTCTACAGTAAAATATTTTTGCTTCGTCAATGTCTCTGGCTAGAATTTGAAGCTCTACCAGACACTCCCCTTAAGCTTTATTCTTCTCATTGAAACATGTCCTTCCTGTAGGAGCTGTAACCCATATGGCACAGAAGCCACACTCTGTTGTGTATCTTGCCATGTCAGAATATGTTGCCCACATTCAATCCACTGATCTTGTGCAAGATCGCACTCTGTTTGGAGTGCCACTTACTCAGAATTCTGTACTCATTACCATCTATCCTGTGGCTGCAGAAATATCTGGCGCTTTACTGATGCAAGCCCTCCTGCAATGTGGCTGTGTTGTTGGACCTATTATTTTCCTACCTGCTGCTCCCTCCTACAGACCCTGAGGACAAGCACTATTTGGGTCTTTGATGACAAGCTTGTTTGGTCTTTTCAGAGGCAGCTGCTCCTGTATGCCCTTCTCTTCTTGAGTTTGTCATTGGTGGTCAGCACTTTTGCGTTGAGGTGTCACGGCTCTACAATGCTTTCAGTGCAAGGGCACTGGACACACAAGGTCTTGATATCCTCATCTCTGCTACGTCTTAGCCTCAACAACATCCAGCTGCCTCATCTTCTACTTTGACTTCAGATCTCTCTCTCTGCCTCCTCTGTTCTCATATTTGGGACCTAATCCACCAGTTTTCAGCATGTGGTGTCTTCTACTACAAGTCCCTCTTCAACAATCAGTTGTTCCTGCATCTAGTGCTCAGATTTCTGTTTCTTTACCTTTGCAAGATGTGCCCTCTTTTTTGGACATTGCCCCATTGGAGCAAACTAATCCTGATGCTACTGAATCTCAGGATATTCCAGAGCTTGACTCTGCTTCTGGTTCCTAGACCACTAAAGCCCTAGATGACACTGCTTCTGACTTGGAATCTTGTGCTTTTACAATATCTACTTTATCAAGTAACCACTGCATCTCTTGAAGCCTATGAAAATACTGAGTTTGACTCTATTACTGATTATCTCAACCAGCTCGTCCATCTCCTGAAGCTGTTGGGATCCTCCCTTTTAGTTGAACTCTCTTTTGGTCAGTCGGGCTTGCCCGCTGCCCCTGTTCTAACTTCCTTACCACCACTTGTGGCAGATCTGATTTCGACTGACTTTGTCCTACTCTCTGCTGTCTTCCACTTGAGCTGGCAGGATCTTCCTAGTGGCATAGCCTATTATGATGAACCTGAGAAACTTGTTGCTATTTGGGCTTGCAACTCTGCCAGATGATATTTGCAGACGTATCAGCATTCTCAAATCCCTGAACTTCCTGACTTTGCTTTTTGTTATTCTGATGTCTTTTTGACTTCTGTAATGTTTACTGTCTTGATACCGATCCTGAATACTTCACTGTTGAGAACGATGATAGTGTCTCTACTTGCACAAACTTTTTGGAACTTTCTGTTTACATTCTGCAGATTTTTTCATAGTGTGCTCCTCATGTACTCCTTTATCAGCTTTTTGTTGTATGCAAGTCTTTTCATAGCAAGTATTGTGCACATTTTTTTTTTTTTTTGCTTTACTACAGACAATTCCTCAGTTCATAGACTTTCGTCTTGACATTTTGCTGTGGTGTTCCCAGCGTAGTTCTTTCTATATATTCACACATGTGCATCTATTTACCTGTATTTGTTTTTTCTGTTGATCTACCTATTTTAATTTCTCTTGTGTGGGATATTGCATACTCCTGTTGAATGCTCCTGTATGGATCTGTTGTTTACTAATTTTTGTGATGGTCTTGTGTTTGACACTTTTTGGCCAAATATGGCCCTTGTGCCATTAAAATCTAACCAACCAGTGAACCCCTCTCCCTTTTCTTTCTTATTCTAGCCTTTCTTATCAAACTTCCCATATTCTTCTCTCATCTGACTCCCCAAAGCACATATAGAAGCCCCTCCTAGAATAAAGAATAATTCTAGCAGTTCTACTAAAACTGGGTGGCTTGTTTCAGTATTTTAGTTGATCTGTTATGCTATTATATTAATTTTTATGATAGTCTTAAACATCATTCCTGTCATCTGTCAAGTTGCCCATCTGTCACAATTTTATATTTTTAATCTTCCATTTGGTAAAAATATGATTTTCAGCAGTCCTGGTTTCTGAGTGGTACAATTTGGGTGTTAAAGTTCTGTGTGATGCATGGGGTTTGAACTGTGACCTTTCCTTGTAACCACTGGCCCTAAATCAAAGATTGGTAACTGCTTATAGATTTAGATGCTTAATAGGTTCTTACCTCCTCCCTTACCATAAAATTAAAATTCTAGGAGCTAAATAAATGTGGAATTACTTACAGCCTTAGGTGTTGAAGTTTATCCTTACCTGTTCTTTTACTAGTAGGGGACATCTGAGCTGTGGAAGAGCTTTTGTGTACAATGGAGGAAATGTTCTAGTTTGTGCTGTAGTACACTAAAGAGCAATTGAATTAGAGACAGCTGGTGTTATGTAAATGTGGCGCTGTGGGTGGCCCTGTAAATGGAAACTACATGACATATGCAGCGATCCGACAATATAAGGAGTGATGCGACAGGAATCAGTAAGAGTCTGGCACAGTATGGGTAAGACGAAGGATCTAAGCGCATTTGATCGTGGGCAAATTGTTGGGGCCCGACGAATGGGTCACTCCATCTCTGAAGTCGTGCAGGCACTGGGATTTTCATGAGCCACTGTGTCACGGGTGCACCGTGAGTACATCGAATCCGGTAAAACCATCCCTGCAAGGGCAAACTGCCATGGACAACAGCGTGTGGATGAGCGAGGGTTGTTGTCTGCTAGCTCGCATTGTAACTGTGGATAGACGGGCCACGGTGCAAGAAATCACTCGGCAATTTAACGCTGGTGCACAAAAACATGTAAGCAGCCACACCATCCAGAACCATCTCCTCCCTATGGGGTACAGAAGCCATCTTCTCACGAGGCGACCGCTCATTGGAGGGTGCAATGATTAGCATGGGCGCGGGAACATCGCCACTGGACCCTAGACATGTGGTAAAATGTTGCCTGGACTTATAAGTAGAGATTCACATTGGTACATGCGGATGGCAAGATAAGAGTACTGTGCAAACCACATGAAGCGATGAATCCTTCTTGCCAGCAGGGTACTCTTCAAGCTGGTGGGGGTGGCATTCTCGTCTGGGAACTGTTTACGTGGGACATCGTCCCTCACAAGTCAAAGTTAGAGATATCCTGGATGACCATTTGGTCCAGTTTGTACGCCTTCAACATCCCACTGGCGACCTCATCCTGCAACAAGACAATGAACCCTGCCATCACTCCCGAATTGTATCCAAATGGTTGGATGAACACTCCTCCGACGTGATCTTGCTTCCTTGGCCGGCTAGGTCACCTGACCTCAATCCCATCGAGCACATCTGGGATGCCATCGAGAGAGATGTTCGAGGCTCTGACCCACCCTCCATATCTTTGTGAACTCTGGGAGCTTGTTCAGGGTCTTGGATCCATATGGCTTCCCAACGCTCCCGGTGTCTTGTAGACGAATCGCCATCATCAGGGCGAAAGGCGGTACTACACGTTACTAGACAGGTATCTCTAATTCAATTGCTCTTAAGTGTATGTTCCACACTTGTCCAGTTGGATTCACGGCCTATGAACAAGACTCACTTTTTCAGGTGCTCTCCCATGTGGACTGCTGTTTGTGGATCAGTGTTCTCATCCATTAAGCAAAAACAGGAGTTTCACTATAATTAACACAGCAATCAGACATCGCTGATTTGACTGTAATTGCTGTTTCACACTTGAATCAAATCGCATCAGAAAACTTGAAAATTTCATTGCCGTGGAGTGGGAACCGAACCCACATCTCCCGATTACCATTCGAGCATGCTATCCGTTGCACTACCCACAACGGCGAATTCGCAAGTATCTGTGTGTTAAGAGCATCGGATATTCTCAGATCGCGTTCTTATTAATGCAGATTCTGCTGCCATCTAGTGTTGTAAAGTAACTCTCCAGTTCAGATATGAAGAGTGGAAGAAATATTCTTCTAATAATATGTGGCAAATACATCATAATTAACAGACATCGCTGATTTGACTGTAATTACTGTTTCACACGTGAATCAAATTACATCAGAAAACTTGAAAATTTCATCCACGTGGAGCGGGAACCGAACCCGCATCTCCCGATTACAGTTCGAGCATTCAACTGATAGCATGCTCGAACTGTAATTGGGAGATGTGGGTTCGGTTCCCACTCCACACCGATGAAATTTTCAAGTTTTCTGATGTAATTTGATTCACGTGTGAAACAGTAATTACAGTCAAATCAGCGATGTCTAATTGCTGTATTAATTATCATGACGTATTCGCCACATATTAGAATATTTCTTCCACTCTTTATAGGAGTTCTACTGCAGGAGAAATGAATATGATCAAGAATGCCATCCTGGTATCTGAGTAGTGGCAGATTCCATGTTGCTGATGCATAGCAA
This sequence comes from Macrothele yani, assembly GCA_039090855.1. Taxonomy (NCBI): domain Eukaryota; kingdom Metazoa; phylum Arthropoda; class Arachnida; order Araneae; family Macrothelidae; genus Macrothele; species Macrothele yani. The sequence continues at coordinate 195,752,442 of CM076990.1, forward strand.
TATACATGGTTAGTCAGGTTATTGTGACCACCAGCTAAGATCCAGAGTAACTGCCGTGTGTAGCATGGACAGCAGCTAGACGGGCTGGGAGTGACTCGATACGGTGCTGGAAGGTGTTCACAGGTATGTGGAGCCAGGCTGACTACAGTGCATCTAACAGCTGCTGGAGAGTGCGTGGTGGAGGATCCATAGAGTGAATAACATGATCGAGGTGGTTCCACAGATGCTCAATTGGGTTTAAGTATGGGGAATGGGGGGCAGGCGGGGAAGTACTGTGAAGTCTTATTAGTTTTGCTCTTCCAACCACTCTCGGGACATTTCTGGCTGTGTGACATGTCGCATTTTCATGCTGGAAGATCCCATCTGCCTCAGGGAAGACAATTGGCATGTATGGGTATACATGGTCTGCAAGGATGGATGAATAACAAATTTGGTCCATAGTGCTTTCCACAGGTATGAGTGGACCCAGGGAATACCACAGAAACATTCCCCAGACCATAACGCTTCCCCACCAGCTTGTGTTCTTCCATAAATGGTTGAAGAATGTTTGTTCTCCTGTGTTTCTTGCCCTTTACACCAACTTCCATCTGTTTGATGAAGCCGAAAATGTGACTTGTCGGAAAAGGCAATCCTTGGCCAAACAGCGGAGGTCCAATTACAGTATTGCTGTACAAATGTAAGCTTTTTCTGCCAATGCACCTTCATTAGCATCGGAGCCCCGTATACAGCAGGGATTCGCTGAACTGTCATTTCAGACACACATCTGGTGGCCGCCTGGCTCATTTGGCCAGTGAATGGCTCCACTGTAGTGTGTCTATCAGCCCTCGCGTACCTTCGACACTGACTTTCACCTCTCGCATCAATGGCACGTGGTGCTCCGCAGTTTCTTTATCGCTTATTCGCAATGGTGCCATTTCTCCAATCACAATACTCTTTAACCACAGCAGCAACTGAACAGTTTACAAACTGTGTTTGAGAAATGCTACCACCCTTGGCCCGAAAGCCGATAATCATCCCTTTCTGCAAATCTGATAAATCGCTCCTTTTATTCATGACAGCAATGGGTGATATGTTTTCAGCTTGCCTGCAACACACCTTATATACCCTCCAAGCCAGCTCACGACACCTGTCTTCTTTCATTGGCTACGTGCTTGTTGACTTCAATAGTAGGTGGTCACAATGTGACTTGACTGTGTATGCCAGCAATGCAATGCTGTCAATCCTCTTGCTAGTGGATGAACCCACTACTTTGCATATATATAGGCAGGAGGACATAACTGCATTCACATAGATGGTAAGTCAATGGCAGTATAAATAAATGTTGTGAAATAGCAGAATTTGAAAGAGGAATGATAGTGGGTGCCCGATACATTGGCCACTTTATTGTGGACGTTGTACTAGAATTGCAGTATCTTTGTTTGACAGTATCGGGAGTGTATCAAGAACATGCGATTTTTGGAATGTCATCACATTGTGGATAGTGCTTTGGGTGGAGAAAGGTGATGCACAAATATGGCCTTCGACATCTGTCTCTCATAGTTGCAACCAACTGGAGAGTAACAGTGGCACAAAATCACCACTGATTTTAATGAGTTAGGTGCCAGAAATGTCCCTATTAAGACCATCAGGTACTTGTTACATGTAATAGGTTACAGGAAACACAGACCCCACCAGAGTCCATTTGCTAACACCACATTGCTAGACTGTGTATGCCTCAAATGGGTGAAAGAACATTGCCACTGCACCTTAGGCAACTGGAAGATTAGTCTCGTGGCCAGAGTCCTGTTTTTATTTCATGCTCACAAGAGGGTGTGAATCTGGTGGAAACTGCATGAAGCAATGCATAGGGCATGCTTAAAAGGCACACGTTGGGACCTATGGCACGCCTAGATGCATCTCTGAATAGTCCACACTACATGTCAATCATTGAAGACCATCTGCATCCAGGAAATAGTAACACAATACTAGTGATAAGATTTTTTGGCATAGGAAATACACATAAGCGTTTCCAAGCTTTTGCACATCAACCAGATGGCTTTTTCAAAGAAGTTAGTCAGAAACTGAATAATAGAACGATGTAACAATTTGAACGCAGGGACTTGACAATAAATAGATACATTATATTCACTTAAAGATGCGAGGCATCACGTTGGTTTTGTGTGTGTGGTGTCCTGGTAGGGAGAAGGCATTACTTGAACTTTTTCCAAATTCGAAAAAACTAGTGAGACGCTATCATTGCAAGTATCGCTGTTGGTCATGATCTCCAAGGTTTCCTCGAATGGCTGTACATTTAGGGGTGGAGTAGGTAGCTAATTTCTTAATATCATCCCACATAGAGGTAGCGGACTCGAATTTGACTTCTCTGGATAGTGCCGCTGCTACTTTACTGTGTTTTGTGTTTTTTATGTTCATTGACTCATTCCAAATGAATGCATGGTCATTCCAATGTATCGTTTAAAGCTGTCCGGATACTGCAATGGGATCGCTTAAACAACTGCTTTGCAGGAGGAAGGTGGTTTTTCACTATTTCTCTTTAGCATAGTACATAAAGATGCAGGAGACCTTATGCTGATGCCATAGTTCATCTTGAGGACGTTCTTAAGTTTGTAAGACATTTGGTATGTTGGGAATTGAGCCTAAATAACAAAGCTGCAGCACAGGTAGATGAGAATGCTTGACCCTGGCTTTTTGAATTAAGCTAGGTATCTGATTCAATGAATATCCTGCATCAGTGGCCAACTTGATGATGCTTTCAATTTTGTGTTGTGTAGAATGGGTATCGGAGGAAATGGCGAAGGTTCTTCAAATTCAAGAATGGAAGATAGCTATTTTGTATTCTGCAGGGAAGAAAGAGCTGCAGAGCATCAGGTTGGGGACTGACATGGGGTTTTGGTACACTTCTGTACAAAGGTGGTTGTCAGGCAATTTTATCAATAAAACTTCCATATAAGGTAAAGTGTTGTGTTCAAGCTCCATCGTGAAATCGATCGTAGGATGCATATAATTGATTTTATCAAGGAAAATTGAATGTCTTCTCCATGAGGCCACACAAAAAATACATTGTCCACATAATGCAGCCAATTGGTAGACTATGGGGTAATGCTGGAGAATATATTGTGCTCAATTGGGGGAAGTATTGCTTCTGCAAGTGAGGATCCCATCGGAGCGCCATTATTCTGTTTATATATTAGGTGCACAACTTAATTCTTGGCCATAGGCACAACACGTTGGCAGCAAATTATAGCAAATCGAATATGTACCTAATCGGGGAAATAATCCCCGTCGTGTTAGATACATTTGAGCCATTGGTCATGGAGCTGCCGAATGCCACTGCGGAAAAAAGAGGGCTGTTTCCAGTTGATAAAGTCATAAATACTTGTGTGGACTTCCGCGACAGAAGTGAAGTGCACATCACTTAGGTGATGTTGCAGGGAGCGAAAGAGGTGATAATCCGATGGGGCAAAGTCTGGATAATACGCCGGGTGGCACAAAATCTCCCATCCCAGGTATGTGATCATCTTCAAAGTCATTTTCGCTGTGTAAGGACACGCGTTATCCTGAAGCAACAGGACCGACCTTCTGCCCTTGCCGGTGTATGTCCTTTTCGCCTCCAGTGCGTCACTCACACGAATGAGTTGCTGACAATTATGCTCAGCATTGACAGTTACACTAGGTTTGAGCAACTCTTAGTGTACGACACTGCACTGATACCACCATATGCACAGCAACAACTTCCTGGTATGGATATTTGGTTTGGTGGTAGGCTGACCTGGATAAAGCCATCATTTGCACCGCTTAGGATTATCGTAGAGGATCCACTTCTCATCACAGGTCAAAATCTTGTGGAGGAAGTCCTTGAATCTGGAGAGCAAGGACACAAAAACATCGTAGCGCCTAGACTTGTTCGCAGCTGTGAGTTGGTGGGGCACCCAACGGCCCTCCTTGTGAATCCGTCCAAGCTTGTGCAGGTGCTTTGCAATGCCTTGCCATGTTATTCAGAGTTCCTGGGTCAGCTGACTGTGTGCGACAGGGATCCGCATCCAACAGTTGTTCCAGTTCTTCATCAACTTTCTGTGGCTGTCCCGGACGTTCTGCCTCGCAGAGATCGAAATTTCCCTGCTTAAACTGCTGAAACCACTTCTTACATGTACTGTAGAACACAGCAGCATCACCCAAAGCAGCACAGATAATTTGCTGGGCTTCTGCAGCACTCTTTTTCAGCCGAAACGTGAACAGGAGGCCATTGCCTCAAATGTTGCTTCTTGAACGACATTGCTTTCACCGTCAACTTTTGTCCCTTCTGTCACTACAGCTGTGAGCGGTTACGGTTGCCTGGAAAGCTGGTGGATGGCGCTGCAATCGGCCATTATCGCACACAGCTATTTGCATTTGCTGACGTTCTATGATCGCTTGCTGTTAGGGGCCGAGAATTAAGTTGCACACCTAATATTTGTCCTTGGAAACTGTAGAAGCTAGTATTAGTGACCAAGTCTATTAATTTAAAGGTGCTGAGGCATGACTCCTGTGTATAAAATACTGAATTTGATATGGCCTCCTTTTAATGTTCTGATGGCTTCCGGAACGGGGATTGAAGTTATACTTCGCCCAATTGAGCAGAATATATTCTCCAGCATTACCCCACAGCCTGTCGCCTGGTGGCGTTATGCGGACTACATATTTTTCGTGTGGCCTCATGGAAAACTCTTCCAATTTTCCTCTATAAAATCAATGATATGCATCCTACGATAAATTTCACAATGGAGCTTGAACACAACGCTTTATCTTGTCAGGTGATTTTCTCAAAAAATCCAGATAACTGCCTCAGTACACAAGTGTACTATAAACCCATGTCCGTCCCCAACCTGATGCTCCGCAGCTCTTTCTCTCCCACAGAATACAAAACAGCTGTTTTATGTTCTCTAATTCGAAGAGCCTTTGCAGTTTCCTCAGATACCCATTCTAGGCAACACAAAATTGAAAGCATCATCAAGTTGGCCACTGATGCAGGATATTCATTGAATCAGATACATAACTTTATCTAAAAGCCAGGGTCAAACATTTTAATCTTCCTATGCTGCAGCTTTGATATTTAAGCTCAATTCCCTACATACCGAATATGTCTTACAAACTCGAGAATGCCCTCAAGAAGATGAACTATGTTGTCTGCATAAGGTTTCCTGCATCTTTAAATACTATGCTAAAGAGATATTGTAAATAACCACCTCTCTCCTGCAAAGCAGTTGTTTATGCAATCCCCCTACAGTATCCGGACAGCTCTAAACGATACTACATTGGAATGACCAATCGTTTGTTTGGATCTGTCGACGAACATAAGACACAATATGGTAAAGTTGCCACAGCACTATCCAGAGAAGTCAAATTCAAGTCCGCTACTCCTATGTGGGATGATATAAAGAAATTAGCTACCTACTCTACCCCTAAATGTACAGCCATTTGGGAAAACTTGGAGATAACTGCCAAGAGCAATACTTGCAATGATAGCATCTCACCTGCCAAGAGCAATACTTGCAATGATAGCATCTCACTAGAGTTGTCACGAATTTGGAACCACTTCCTTCAAGTAATGCCTTCTCCCTATTAAGATACTGTGCACGCAACCAACGCGATGCCTTGTATCTTTAAATGAATATAACCTCGTATCTATTTGTCAAGTTTCCACGTTCAAATTGTTAAAGCGTTCAACTATTCAGTTTGCAGTTTCTGTCTAACTTCCTTGAAAAAGCCATCTGGTTGATGTGTGAAAGCTTGGAAACGCTTGTCTCTATTTCCTATGCCAATAAAACTGATCACTAGTATAGTGTTGCCATTTCCTACATAATTGGTGCACTGTTCATAGTTATCAATGCATCTGCATCCATTGGTTATCACACCCACAGATCAGTGGACTCTTCCAGCAGCACGGGTGCCTCCCCACAGAGCCATGGTGACTGGGTTGGCACACTGTGCTGCTGCTGCTGCTGCTGCTGCTAGAAGAGCCTTCTGTAGAAATTTCTACCCAGGAATGATCTTTGCATTAAGTTTAACCAGACATGAACAATGTTTAAAATCTTTGGGATGCTGTGGAAAGGTCTGTTGGAGATTTGGATCTTCTGCCCAGGGATGCAAAGGAATTATGGACAGCAGTGTAGCAAGCATGGGTGGAGATACTTGTGGAATGCTTTTAGACTTCTCGTGTGACTGCCCTTATACGAGCGAAAGGTGAGTTTATCGGTTACTAGTTAGGTATCCCACGATATGTCTACTCAGTGTATGTCTATTTGGCTTTCTGTTTCCACACATTCATTATCACATGTTGATCCCTTTTAGCATCATGTAGTGGATTGTACACTGTTTCCTATTTCATGTAGGTGTATCTACTGAAAAAATCAGTTTTGAAGCAAAAGCTAAACTTATTCATGAAATACCCTACCTGTGAGTCATGTGCCTAATTTATGGTTGTGTGATGCTGTTAATAGACCACTTATGACATGCAGACAATTTTCTGTAGTTATTTGCTTACTGCTTGGCGTAATACTCCTTATTTCACTGCAGATGGTTATGTCCAAAGGCACTTAGCATACTTGTCATTTCTTGACAGAATACTAAAGACTCGTGTAGTGTATTTAATCTGTTTATTTTTATGGTGTAGTAAGCACAAAGATTTGCCAAGCTTTCACACTCCACTGGGAGGCTTTTGCAAGGCAATGCTAGACATAAAAATGACTTGACATTAGCTTGTTTGAGTTAAATATTTGCCATATTCTGCCGCTGGTGGCAGTGTCGGAGGAGAGGATTTCTAGCCGTTCTTTCGAGTTGGGCCCAGATTCAAATCCTAGATGAGGTATAGGCAGTGTTCTCCTACAGCACTTTGTCCTTTCCCAGGAACCAATAGCCCTAAATTAAGGAAGGAAAAATCCTTGTGGCCTTCGAAGCTTGTAAATTTTTTTGACCCCAAAACAAAAACATAAAAGAATCCTGGCTTTTATGAAGAATGCTCAGGATTATGTCATTGAACAGATTTTGTTGGTATGCATTGTTTTTTTCCTTTTGCCAGCCTGATCATTACTTTATGGTGCCTGAAGAGTGGTTGGACTTGGAATCCCTTGGAAAATGGCATCAGCAGCATAGTTTTAAAACTTCCATTTCTAATATATCTTAAGTTTAGAAAGTTGTAGATTTTTTTTTATAAAATCTTAGGTTTTAATTAAAAAATTCAAATTACTTATGAGGAATAAATTAATTTTTTGCTGTGAAAATATCAGTCTCCTGTGAGCAAATTAGTTACCAAAAAGAAAAGTATGTGATACACAAATCATAAAAATTATTCTACAATGTGTAAGTACTCAATTTGCATGAATGATGCACAGATATAATACAGAAGAAACTTTATTATACAGAGGAAACTTTTATTACTCATGTGTGGGGAAAAAAAAAACTTAAAAAAAAATAGTGTACAGTTGGCGATAGTTATTTGATGCTGCCCACCATAAAATTGTGTGTGGGGCTTAACCTGGGCTTTCTGGTGGTCTGACCCCACCTGCAATCGCAGCTAAGAAATGATGGGACTGCAACCATTCATTTCTCTGCTGTTGTTTTCCTTTTCTAAGTTAAAAAAGTAATTGGAAACTGAGAGACTAAATACTGAGATATTCTGCAAGATGCACATTTCATTCAATAATGAATTGTCACAGTATTACCTACAGTATAGAACGTAGTGATATAAACGAGGAAAGAGCGATGACCTCTGATGTTCCTGGTCCGCGTCAAATGTCTGTATTAATTATTCATTCGCCTTCTAATTATTTGTTCAGTTGCTGCTTACCATCTTTGGTGAATCCCCAGCATTATGCGGGGCTCCAAGAAGCAACCTGCCAAATTGGCTTGGCAGTTGGTGTGCGAGAGTCTGGGAGAATTTGAGGCTGCTGTGGTGCAGTGGAAGCATATTCGGCACGTAACTAGAAGACCCTGGGTTCGATTCCCAGTGGTGGACAATGAGAATTTTTCCATGATGCACTTATAAACATGGAAAGAGCGATGACCTGTTTGATGTTCCTGGTCCATGTCAAATGTCTGTATTAAGAACTTAGTGAATTGATATACCAGCAACAGTGCATTAATATATCTTCTTGGCTATCTTTTGCTCAGTGATGTCCCTTCCCCCCAAATCACATTAAAACTAAATTCCAATAAGTTGAGAAACTTAGTTTTTCTGTACTAGTGTATAAGCAAAAAAAAAGAATGTTTTTAAGAGGGGATCAGCTTATAGTTAAGACAGTAAGAAATTAATGATCAAACATTTTTATGTGCCAAACAACAGTTTGAAGAAATGGACCATAATTTGTGTGAGGACACCAAAATTTCTTGACATCACCTTTGCTTTGGACAGCTTTTGACAAGCTCACTTGATTGAACCCATCAATTGAGCATATCAAAAGCTGGCAAAGGTGATGTCTGTGTCTTCACACAGATTATGGTTCATTTCTTCAAACTGTTATGGGCATAAAAAATTTTTTCTCCCCACATTAATTTGATAATTATGAAGCCTGATCCTTTTTCTTTTGATTGGGGTTGAGCAACTTGATAGGCTTATTAAGCAAGTTGCCTGTCCCTAAGCCAAGGTCACTGCTTCTAGGGAAGGGAAAGAGCCAATGACTTAAGACAAACACAACATTCCTACCTCACCAGGATTCAAACCTGGACCCATCTCAGAAGAATGATCAGAAGCCAGCGTTTAGACTACTGCACCACCGGGTGGCCCTGATCTTTTTCAAAGTGAGAAATACTTTAGCCCTAAGGAGTGGCAAAGTGTTCTCTTTACTATTAAATTACTGTGAAAATCTTAAATGCCAATATTACTTGACATTTTGATAGTCAGTTGAATTTTTGAAGTCTTGTAAAAGAAGTAATTACTGTAGGAATTTATATTTTATTTTGGTAAAATATATTTCCCAAACTCATAAAATTTAAAGTCGGCAAGTAATGTGAATACCATTCATATATACATGCACAAGCTGATACATATTATGAATGACATACATAGACTAAGGCATGTTGGCATACAAGCTGACATCGTAACTGTAATCTTCCATAAAGATTACAGAAGGGAGTTAAAAAACTCTGTTTACTACTTGCACTAGTAGAAATTAGATATTTATTTGTTATATTGCAGAGATTGCTGCAGACTTAAGTTTACTTGTTATAACACTGCAATTAATTACTTTGTCACATAAGGGGTTTAATCAGCACTGGAGTAAAAAAATTCTTAGAGCACTCACTGGAGAACTTAAGTTTTGTGGTTCACCTTGTAATTTTTTCAAGTGTTGAGAAAAACAATTTCTTAGTATTGAAGACATATTGGCACTTCTAATAATAGCGCAGTTATTATCTACAGTGACATTTTTTAAATTGTTTTTATAGAGAATTTTTAATTTATTTGGTGGTAAATTTTTGAGCTAGAACCTAGGTCATTGTCAGGACTGCATCATTGAAGTAGTTGTTGCCTTTAAAGTACAACTGCAATCGAGAGCAGCAACAATACTGTTCATGTATATTCTTGTATATGTATGCAAGGTGGAGTAGTTAGGTCCAAATAATGATATAAAATATATATTGAATGTACGTTAAAGGTAAAAACTCTCCTTACTTGCAGCAATTTAGGCCTATTACATATGTAGGTATATTCTGCCACAGTGGTAAAGTACTCACACAATAGAATGGAAGAAGACATATTTAAACTAAATCCAAATTAGTCCACCTGCCTGAATGGAAGAATTGCGGATTGAAAAAATATTTCATTAAAATTCTATACCTATGTATAGATATTTGCTAGAAATGACTATTAAAATATGAAAAATAAAACCCAAATGAATAAAAAGGATAAAAGGACCAAAACAAAATTCACCACAGCAACACACTTCCAAACATGTTTCAACAAGAACTTTGCCTTCTTCAGTGGAAACGTCGAGGTGTACGTGGGCACCAAGTCCTCGTTGGTGATCTTCAAAAGGCTGATGTACAATCTTGTGTCGTACTGCCTTCAATCTTCATTGTTGCAGACAATGGATAATTGCACGTCATTGCACAAGCTGTTGGAGGCAACATCTATGACATTATGTTCTTCTTGATCAACTTTTGCAACTCTGAGTTTGCAATATTTGAACCTGTGTTTTATGGTTTTTATATTCGATCCAATATCTCCAAGCATGAGGTAATTCAAGTGGCGAATTAGTGTTGCAGCATTTATTTTTTAATTTCTCAAGGATTGGAACCCCCAATATTATCGTCTGTCTTGGGTGGAATGACTTATACTCCTGATCGATCCAGGATGGATATTTTTTATTACGTGATGTTAGTAATGAGCCATTATCAATTATGGTTTCTGCAAGATTTATTTCATTTGAAATACATTCTTTAGTATGTTACTCAATGGTGGTAAGTGTGAGAAAGAGATAAGATTTATATATGTTTTGTTTCATCTGGTTTTGATTATTCTTAAGATTGTTATATATTTAATTAATCATAGGTTTATTGTATCCAAAATGTTCAGCTGTATTTTTAATTCACTGTATTTCTGTAATTATTATATTTGCACTTTTAAGGCATCAACCTCCTGCAAAGTGCGCATAGTTTACGTGCAATTCATAAATGAAAAACTAATAGTTTTTCATTGTATTTCTGTAAGTTCGAACTCTGCTGTGGAGGAATGCGTTATAGCTCTGTTAATGCAATAATAGAAAGCAGCCGTCTTATACCTCCATTGATGTGCAGAATCCGATGGGATTAATGCAGGTACAAAACATGGTTTTCGATAAACAGCGTAATCATTGGAATCGTGCTTTCTGAATAAATTTAGGTCTAAATAATGAAGACTTTTACCTACTTCTTCCTAAAGTGTTGTCTTAATGGTTGGGTAAGTATTATTAAAGGCTTGTATAAACATATCTACACTGTTGTGCAAAAATTAAGGACTAAGAGGGGAAATTCGCATAACAGCGGAACAAGCAGGCAGAATAGACCGAAAGACCACTCAGGAGATAGACTAAGGTCCGGTACAGTAGGGCATGCACATATATGCAGCATGATGGGGGGGGTCTGAAGGGTATAAAGCACACGGGCAGTGTACGCTTAGCAATTCGGTGAAAGTTATTGCCCGGTGTACATTGGTTTGAACGAAGTCTAGTTGCTGCCACCGTGTGATATGGCCAACAGGCAATCCAGTAGACTACATCTGGATGACTTGACCCCGGTCGTGTCATTGGGAAGTTGGAAGAAGGTCGAACTGTGACTAGTGTGGCCGAGGAGTTCGGGATCACTCACATCATCATTTCAAGAGCTTGGAGAGCATTTCAAACGACAGGAACAGCTGTCCGAGAGTTTAGCAGTGGTCGCCCATGAGCAACCACGGCGGTGGACAACTGGTATATTGTCCTACAGGCGAGAAGAGGCAGACAGCGGGAGAAATCGCAAGGCACATGCAACAGACAACTAGACGTCCGTCATCGCATTTTACAGTGGCCAGGAGGCTGCACAAAGGTGGTCTACTTGCACGACGACCAGTACGGTGTGTGCCATTAATGCCTGCTCATCGGAGACTGCGGTTTCTGTGGTGCCAGAAACACAAGAACTGGACACATCAGCAATGGGGTAGAGTTCTCTTTACGGATGAAAGCCGATTTAGTCTGATGAGCGATTCTGGACGTATACACATCTGCAGAGAGAAGGGAACACACAATCACACCTCCAACATCATCGAAAGGGACCGGTTTGGAGGTGGCGGAGTTCTCGTTTGGGGTGGTATCATGCTTGGTAGCCATACTGACCTCCACATCTTCCAAGGAGGCTCAGTCACTGGTATCCACTATTGTACCGATGTTCTCCTGCCTCATGTGTGTCTGTTTAGAGGTGCTGTGGGTCCTGAGTTTCTCTTCATGGACAACAACGCTACACCTCATCGTACAGTGGCTGTTGCAGAGCTGTTGGAGAGTGAAGATATTCAATGCATGGACTGGCCCTGCAAGGTCCCTGGACCTAAATCCAATCAAACACGTGTGGGACCTTCTCGGGAGACGCTTGGCAGCACGTCGCCAACTGCCAGCCACGATTCCGCAGCTGCGATTGGCGCTACAAGAGGAATGGGCTGCGATTTCTCAACAGCTCCTTGACAACCTCGTCCTCAGCATGGACAGACGTTGTAAATCCTGCAACGCAGTCAGGGGTGATTGTATCCCCTACTAAAGACTGGATTTTTCTTGGCAGCCGTCTGTCACATGGACGTTTCTGCCTTCTGTCCAGTTGTGCTCGAAGCTACCTTTTCAATAAAGTGCCTTTGTATCCTTTGGATTCCTTGTTTGGACGGTTTTGCTCACTTGTCCCATATTCTTACATCTTGGGGATCTTAGGATATGATTTGAGTCGATGTGGAGCACTTCTGCACGACGTTACATTCGAAAAACTATCTCGTCCTTAATTTTTGCACGCCAGTGTACTTTTTGCTTCGTATGTTGCCAAAAAAAAAAAATCAAGGTTTGGATTCTGGAATAACGTCTGCTGATTATTCTGTATGACAACTTCTACCAGAAGACAGAGTGGTGATCCCATGGGTGCACCAAATATTTGTTTGTGTATAATACCATCACTTGAGAAATACTTACTGTTGGTTATAAATCCCAATGCATGTATAATACTCATTTGTTCTTTTTCATCAATGTTTTCATATATTAGTTTTGTATTAATTAGTTCAATCGCTTCAGTAACAGGAGTGTTTGGATATAATGCTATTATGTCCATACTGCACATTATGAAATTATAATCCTGCAGAGATTGAATTTTGCAAATAAGTTCTCTAGAATTTGAAATATTAAATTCATGGTTGTTATACAGAGGCTTTAAGTAGTGTCACCCTGCGCACATATACAAGAATATACGTGAAGAACAGTATTGTTACTGTTCTCAATAGCAGTTGTGCTTTAATGTCAATAGCCACGTAATATTTCACCATATGCTATATCGCATTTGGGATTAGATGAGCAGTTGTTGCCTTCGGTTGAAAGTGCAAACTGTAATGATGCAAGTGTGGTACATTTTCATGCTATTTCTATCTCTTCAAGTTTCCTTTTTACTAAGTGTGATTGGTAGGTGATTATTTTTATTGAGTCACATTTTATATAGTGTCCACTTGCTTGTACATGTCTGTCTCTAATCCTGTCTTGTTTCCAATGTTTCTAATAGCTGCATTATGTTCTTCCATATAGACTTTTGCACTTCTCCTTGTTTCACCTATACAGCTTAGTCCCCAGGTATAGTCTATGCTATAGTCTACCCCTTCTTGTATCTGGATTTCTCTTTCTTGCTGTTTTAGAGATCAAAGGAATTTTGTTAACTTGTTATTCCAATCTGGGGCAAGCCTGATTTTCTTTTTCACCAATCTTTTTTGGTTTTTCAAAAAGTCCTTCATGGTAAGTAATTTTGCTTGTGAAGCTGATGTTAGTTTCCTGTTTTTCTTATTTGCCTTACTCCTGAAAATATTCTTTATGGGTGGAAAGGGGAAATTGTTACAAAATTCTAATTCTCTGTGGATGTCTTTTCAGGCTTCTGTAGAGACTAAGAAGTTGATTTTCTACAAAAACTGTAAGTATTAGACTTGAAGTAGTCTGAGTAGTATGAGTAGTATGAGTTGTAGTCTAATAACTTGTCTGTTTTTTCTTCTTTTTTATAGATCTGTGCTAAGATCTTCCCTCCTTTTGAGGTTAGCCTCAACTACGTGGATTTAATCCTATATTTTTGGAGTTTTAAGGTGAATTTCGGGGAATATTCCAGTGAGTTAAATTGTCAGAATGTGAGAGTGTTGAGAGAGAGAGAGTGTGTGTGATCATAATAATCCATTATGTCATCCATGTATCAGACATACAGAATAAATATTGAGGGCTGTATTAGGACCTTTGCTTCTAGTTTATGCACAAAGTAGTTTGCCAGTAGAGTGCTAGTGGTGGTCCTGTTGCAAGTCCTCGTATCTGCTTATATTTTTTTCCAAATTTGAAGAAATTGTTTTTGAATGAAAATAGCAGCTTTATATGTACCTATTAATACTTCTCAATTGTGGTTATGGTAAATTATTTTTCCTCCAAGGTCATCTACAATAAATTCTATCGGGAGATTTAGGTTGATATTAGTATACATCGAAACTATATCAAGGCTTGCTAATGTTAGATGATGTATTAGTAAGTTATCTAGTTTCTCTTTTAGCCTCATGGCATTTTTCTGCAGATAAGGAAGAAAGGAAAATATCTTTGAGATGAAAAAGAAGGTAATAAATTTAGGTGGTAAGTGAAGAATTTTTTGTCAATTATAGGTCTCAATGGGTAGGTCTTCCATGTGGATTTTTATGGTGTTATACACTTGTGGAACTTCAGAAGGAATTTTTGAGAAGATTTTGAAGATATAATAAATCTAACAAAAGGAGTAGAAGGGGAATTGGAAAAAAAATCTCAATGACACAGTATTTATCTTCCCTCAGCAGCAATTAATGAAAAACGAGTAGTTGTCAATCTGGAGAGCATCTGCAGGAAGTTCAAAAAATATGAAATGGCAGCAAAAACAACTTAAGGAAAAAATTACCAGAATGTGTTTCAAAATTTGTTAAAAGGGCAGTGAAGAATTGCTATAATTTTGATAAGAATTCCACTAATACTAAAGAATTCAAAGCCAGTGATAAAATTGTAGCAATAAAAGCAAAGTGTTGGTACTAATAGAAGGAAAAATGTGCTACAGAAAAATGGAAGAATTACAGAAGCCAATTTATGAAGAGCTCACTGATAACTGTGGATGAAACTAATAAAAATCTGAAGAAATTAATAAATTTCTTAAAGAATGGTTTAATTCAATGAACACCTCAAAAACTTCTCTAAAATTCATTCTAGAGTTCTGCAAATGTATGGCATTATAAAAATCCACAAGGAAAACAAACCATTGAGGCCTATGTTCCAGAAAACAGGGTTAAAATTTTTATCAAAATTTGTATTTGTTGTTTCCACACAGGCAGTAAATTTTAATAGAATTGATTTCTATTCTTGCCAGCATGCTTCTGCTTCATTCATGCACATTCTTCTATAAGAAATGGCTTTTTAATATTTCTGAGTTCATTTTCATTCAGATATTTTTTTATAGCACAAACCAGTTCTTTTCAGCCAAAAATGGTACATGTCATGAAAATTATATTAACAAGTTTGAATTCATAATCAAATATAACAAGTTTGAATTCATAATCAAATATAACAAGTTTGAATTCATAATCAAATAAGATAATGAACATTCAGATTTTCAATGCTATCATCCATTTGATTTTTACATGAGGTCATTAAATTAACAAAAATAACAAGATTATGAAGCTTTGGAAAAAATTACTTTAAAAATTGGCAGGTAGTTCAAATATTGATCTAAACATGATACGATGTTATTTGTCAAAGCTCTTGCATTGATGACTAAGAGATGGCAAAAAATTGCTATTTAAGAAACAAATTCATTGTAAAAGATGCACTCCAAAATTTTGTGAAGTGGGGGCTTCTGTACTGATGCTGCACTTAGCTAAAATATTATGGTAAATTCAAATGATGTATTAATGCAAGAGCCTAGGTTGAAAAAATTCAGGTGATTTTTACTTGTTTCCAATACCAACAAAGAGTTCTCTTCAAATAAACTGTTAGAAATTAGGAAATGCCTATGTGTTACCATATGTAGTTAGTGTACAGAGTTGATGAAAAAGTTGGCTGCCCTGGTGGCACAATGGTCTAAGCGCTGGCTTACGACCATTTGCCCATGAAGGGTCTGGATTCGAACCCCGGTGAGGCATGGTTGTTGTCTTACGGGACTGGTTCTCTCCCTTTCCCGGAACCAGTGACCCTAAATTAGGGACGGGCGACTGCTTATAGCCCATTGAGTTGCTCACTGTTGTCGTTAAACCCCCAATAATAATAATAATAAAAAGTTGCAGCTCAAAACCTGTGGGTGCTTATGCATCACATGGCTGTTTAATGTTCAGGGATGTTGTTCAGAATGATAGGCATTGCTGTCTTGGTACAGCTGACCATGGTCTGCAACCAGGCAGCACAAAGTGTGTATCCACAGCTACATGGTAAATGACACTTTCGCAGTATGGTCCTACGGTGTAAATGCATGACCAATACCATCGTCAGTGACGATGACTGGAGTTTTTGAGAAAACGTCGGGACTGGACCACGGAAGATCAGAAGCAGTTGCCTTCTCTCGTGAATATTTTCTACTGTGTTGGATTTTTTTTTTGGATTGGAGTTTTAACGACCACTGTGAGCAACTCAATGGGCTATAAGCAGTCGCCCGTCCCTAATTTAGGGTCACTGGTTCCAGGGAAGGGAGAGAGCCAGTGCCGTAAGACAAACACAACATCCATGCCTCACCGGGATTCGAACCCGGACCCCGTTCGGACGAATGATCAGAGGCCATCGCTTAGACCACTGTGCCACCGGGGCGGCTCTACTGTGTTGAGTGGACGGATGGTGGCAGGTAAGGTGAAGAACTAAGTGAATCACTTGAAGCAAAGCATTCTTTATGGGGATTACTAAGAATTAAGAGTTTTAAGTGTCAAATTTTCAGGTAGAAGCCCTACCCAGAAGTGCCAACTCTCCGGGTTTAGGCTGGCAATGCCGGATTTTATTACACTTCCTGGAATTCCGGATTAGAAATCAATATTGCCGGATTCCATCATGATTTCCGTAGCATAAATTAAAAAGTAATGAGAAAAGTTCGAAGTTTTCCAAGGCATCGTAGAACTTCGTTGATTAACGTAGCGTAAATTAAAAAGTAACTAGGGGAAAAGTTTGAAGTTCTCCGAGGCGTCGGTTCAATAGCGGAGAAGTGACCTTTCCCTTCTGAGTCAGCAGCGAGCAGTTTTGCTCTGCCGTTGCATGGCCGTTGTCAGCAGTGTTTACTCTTCTGTCCGCTAATGATCGCTGGCGCTGCAGGCACTGAATAGGAGCGGGCTTGGCTTTGGTGCACACCGTACGTACTTACTCAGATTTCTATCGGAACTGCGCGGTAGTGTTTTGGTTTGTTTTATGTACTTTGTGTGTCTTCACAGGAATTTCTGAGAACTTTTTGTGCACGTATTTAATCAAGCGATGGCTGGTAGAAAATATCACTGTTTTTAAGAAGTATACGACAGATTATCCGTGTATAATCGAATCAAGGAAGCGCCAACAATTTGCCTTTTGCTCTATTTGTAGGTGTGATTTTTCCGTTGTCCACAAGGGCAAAGGAGATATCGTTAATCACATTCATACGCAAAAACACGTGGACAATTCTAAGTCCGTGGAAAATAACAAAACATTAAATTTTGCTGGAGTTAGTTCCTCTTCCGATGCGATTATCCATGCTGAGTGCTTGTTTACTTCATTCCTCGTGTAACATAACTTACCTTTAAGCTGTGCTGACCATGCAAGTGTGCTTTTTAAGAAAATGTTCCGAGATAGTAACATTGCAAAAAAATATGCATGTGACAGAACAAAAATATCGTGCGTTGTTGCCGAAATGGGGAAATTTTCAAAAATAGACTTGCATACTTGCCAACTTTTACGAATTATTCATAAAATTTACGGATTTCTGCTTAATTTTACTGATTTACGGATAGATCTTTTTTAACAGATTTTTTTAATATTTAGATTGTTCAATCGAAATATTTCAACCCCCCTGCAACCATCCACTTAGATTTTCTACCAGACCTTACGAGCGCTGTGTCACGCGATGATGTCATCTTTGACTCACTGGCTTCATGTCATCGTGCGGTAGCTCTCTCTCTCTCCACGGGAGTGTGCTCAAGTGATGCGCGCCGACCAGAGTTCGCCAAAACGCGTAATTGCGCGTTTAGTATGCATCAAAATTTTACCAACTCGTAAAAACACGCCCCGGGAATTTTTCTGCATGCGTAAAAATATGCGTCGGGAATTTTTTTCTCGCGTGTAAAACTGCGCGTCGAATAATTTTACCAATTCGTAAAAATGTGCATCGGGACGGTACTTTGCCTTTCAAAAACGGAAGTAAACGAAATAAAGATTTTCTCCGTAATCATAATTTCTTTTTCCTGTGATGTTGCCTCTGTCCAGTATTGTTGTTATATATCATTTTATTCCATAAATATTTGTATTTCAGTTTGAAAACGGAGGAAAAATTTCCAAAATCGGAAATTCGGCGGCGAAAATTTTTTGCTGTAATCTTTAGGCATGAGAGTGCGACGGTGTAGAGGAGTTTCTCCTTTTCAGTCATAATTTAGGTTATCCTCCAGATCGATGGATAACTTAACAGAATTTTTTAAAATATTTTGTAACAAATTGTTTTACATTTTTTATATGCCTTAACGTAACATTAGTGCTTCAAATTATGTCCATTGATATTTCAAACATACGAAAATAAGCTTGCAGGATTTTCATAGAAAATTGCAGGATTTTTCACTTCTTAAGGTTGGCAAGTCTGCCTACCCTTCATCAGGACAATGTGGGGAGACTGTTGCCATTCACTAGCAAAACTCCATCCCTTAAAGTCATTGAGTGTTTATCTCTTCTTTTTTCAATTTCCACACTCTCTGCAAGTTTTATCTTAAGATAATGTTGTTGTCTTGTTAAAGTTTGTGTCCCATAATAATCTATGGCCTGTGTTTTGCACATGTCTGTCTAGTAGTCTTTGAAGACATATTTTTGATAGCTGCCTTATGTTCTGCCAACCTGATCTTGAGCTGTTTGCCTGTCTCCCCCACGTAGCTCAGGCCACACTGATATTAAATTTGTTGCTAATTCTTTGCAGCTTTTCAAAAAGTCCTTGATAGTGGTTGACTTTTCTGGTTTTATCAAATTTTTTTTTTAACCTTCTTTGAATGACATTTTTTCTACCTTTGTGGAATATTGCTAGTGAATGGCAACACTGTCTCTACACATTGTCCTGATGAAGGGTAGGGCTTCTACCTGAAAATTTGACACTTAAAGCTCTTTTAAGCTTTAAGTGTAGTAATCCCCATAAAGAATTTTTTGCTTCGTGATTTAATTGAAATTAATCTGCATGACTTCATTTATTTCAAGAGCTAAGTGAAGTTGGTACAAGATGACATCAATGGGTACAAGTAGGTGGCTGGGGTATATTGTGTTGTGTTTACATAATGAAACCTCTATATTTTACTGTAGCACTCTTGGTCCTATGATAGTGATAGATAGCTAGTTCCCGGACTGTCGCTGCATACCTGTTCATCATTGGAGACCAGATTCATCTACTTATATTGACAGTGTTTCCAGTCTAAGATGGGGTGTTCTAGCAGGATAATATGCTGTGCTATAAGGCCTGTACTGTCCAGGACTAGTTCAAGGAACATGAAGATGACTTAACTGGAGGGTGGCCATGGGAGAACATTAAAGTGTTCATACACATGGGCTTTATTAGCTGCTGTGGTAGACTCAGTTGTAATTGGACTAGGAAGAGGGGCATCCATTTTGAATATTGTAGTCTAAAGAAAGGCTTATCATATAGTAGAGGTTATATCATTTCCTGTAAATCAAAAGTAATGGCATCTAATATGGATCTACTGAAATTGGCAGAATGGAAGCTGATTTTCATAGCAAAACCAAGAAGTTATTGCTTTGGAGGTTTGTCGTTTAAATGAATAAATTATTTTAAGTCAGTGGATGAGTTTAACAAAACTGCAGTTTTTTCAGTTACTTTGGTTTATGATTCACTGGGTTTGCACTTCAGTTACATTAGCTATGTCAGTGATTTTTATCACTCTTATAGAGTTTATGGGGGGGAGTGAGGGGAAATGATGCCTTTGCTTTTTGTTCCTGTAAAGTGCCACAGTGAATTGATTTTTTTATTAATTATGACTTCCTTTCGTAAACAGAAAGGACCATCGAAATTTCATGTGATTAATTCCAGCAGGTATTTTATGTTCAAGATTGCTGATGCAGAATTATTTAAAAACTACACATTTCAGCCACTGAATTAGAAACTTTCATTCATACTGGGTTGGACCACCTTTAGCCTGAATTACAGCACACATGCAGTTTGGCATAGATTCCACTAGGTGCAGATGTGCATCTATGGTATACCAGGCATTCACCAGACAGTCCTTTAACTGGCTCACATTTGATGGAAGAGAAGTTTGCTTCCAGATCTGTTTTTCTAACATGTCCTATACATTCTCAATGGGGTTCAGTTCTGGGCTTTGTGGTCAGGAAAGATGATGGAAGTCGCTGTCATGCTCGCTGAACACATCTTGTGTTATGGACAGTAGCAATGTTGTCCATGAAATATTTGTCACCTGCTAAATAAAAAGTCAACATTGCAGGATGGACTAGATCAGCAACAATGTTCAGATAATCTTCTGGAGACGCCCGACTTTCCAGCAATATCAGTGGACCGGTTCCATACCAACAGAATATGCTCCACACTATGATGCCACCTTGAGTTGTGTTTGCTAGGCAAGCTGTGCCCATTGCTTCATGGGGCTCCTGCCAAACTCTCTGCTTACTGTCAGTACAGAACAAGGTGTATCCAGACCACATGACTTTTCCAGTGTTCAGTCGGTGTTTCAGACATCACTGTGGATGAACTTTTCAGTTTTTCACAGAAATCGGTGGTTTCCATATAAACGTGACTGATAATACCGATCCTCTTCTATTCACTGTGCATAGTTCACTGAGATACAGATTGGGAACAGCCTTCATTGAATGCTTTGGTCAATTGCTGCACACAAGAAGTCCTGTTTCTCTGTACAATCATTCTCAGGTGATGGTGATCCTGTTTCTGACATATTGTGGTCACACCTCCTAGACAAGCAATGTGGGTTATTTTTCCACTAAAGACCCGCAATATCTCACTTTTTGAGAAACCAGTCTGCTGTGTTTTCAAAATCACCACTCCAGCCAGACAGGAATTCACAATAAATCTTATATCAAACTCTGAAAGATCCATTGCCCCCCCTTCCATTGTGATAAACACTACTGATGAACAGCAGCCTTAAATACACTAGTGTCCAAAAGTTAAGCATAATCAAATATAGCTGTGAATATTTCGAAAACCAATTGTTGGGAAGGTACTAAACTGGGTATGCTTGTGCAATAATATAAGTGTATTTAAAGTACAACAGCAGACAAAAGTTAATGAAACAAAGTTTATTGCATTACTTATGCAAATTTACAAAAATCAACTGATTTTCATGTTGAGTACATAATTGAGGATTAATAAGGGATGTGGTGACCCCTTGAAGCCTCACATCAACTTCCTATGCAGTTTATCGGGCTGTCAAAGAGCTTGTGAGCAACATGTCCCACTGTTGATAAAGAGCAGTTCAGAGCTCTGGAATTGTCTTTTGTGGAGGCTGAAGGGATGCAGTTCACCTTCCTGGTGCATCCCACGTAATCTGTATCTGATTCATATCCAGAGACCTTTGCTGGATATCTTCACTGTGGAGAAAGTCTTCCACCAGCTGAGCTCTGTGAGGGTGTACATTATCGTCTATTAATATCAGCTCTGGGTGCACGGCACCTCCCAAAAAGTCTCACATGAGGTTCCAGTATCTTGTCTGTGTACCTCACAGCATTAACAGTACCTCTGTTGAAGATGAGCTCTGTGCATCCATGCCATGACTCTGCCACCAAATTGGTCCCTTTCCCTGATGTTATTGTGATTGTAAAAAGTTCCCCCATTCTCTCCAGATTGGTTTAACAAAAATCAGTCTGTAAACTGAACCTGGGATGTTCCTGGCTCCAGTTTAAATGGGCCCTCCTGTTTGCAGGGTTTAGCTGGACACAAACTACTGGATGTCTGGCATAGAGACCAGTTGCTCTGAGCCTCCTGTAAATAGTTTAGTCTTGAAACTGTTGGCCCTGAGGTGGCCACAAGCTCTGCAGAGAGTTGCCTGGCAGACATCATCCTGTGACATTGTGCAGTTAATGCAATGTACCAGTCCTGCTGAGGGGTTGTGACTCTTGGACAACCTTGTACTGGTTGGCATCTAACCTCTCCTATGTCTTGAAATCTTCTCTAAAGCCTGGAGATGACACTTTGCAGTCTGTGACTGTCCTGATTTGTGCCTTCCAATTATTCTACCCTGCAAAAAATGGTCAACCTAGAGTCTTTGTTCCATATTATGTTTTTGATCACCAGTAGCAACAACTCTCCTCACAGGGATTGTAAGAAAATGGAATAAGCCACTCAGGGTAGGGCAAGCAGTTTTTATGGAACTGTGAGATATTTGCATATGGAACGCCAGTGAATATTATTTGACGATGCACTGTGATTGGTTTCAGTGTGTGACTGATCGACATACTAATGTCCGCTGTCCTATTGCTTTACCAACTGTGCTTAACTTTTGGACACCAATGTAGTTGCCTAGTTCATGTGGTGACACATGTAACCATATATGCTACATAAGTGATGCTTACATACATCTGAATAAAGGTTTCTAATTCAGTGGCCAATGTATGTAGTAGCAAATCAGTACTGTCATGAAACCACCTGAGTAAAAATATTATGTGCTTATACACTCATTGTCAAAAAAATAGTTGCACCCAGAAGGAAGCAACAGGCAGGAATGAAACTTGGTGGGTAGGTTTCACATAGTGAGACATGCAAATGATTCAAGTATCACGCTCAGCTGCGCATGTGACAAAAGCTAGCAGGGGTCAAGCGCTGTGCCTGACCAGCTATATAAGGTCTTCCCGTTGTGCGTGTTTGCCATTCTGACTCGTTGCGTTGGTTGCATCCTTTGCAAGTGCAGTATGTCTTGGGGGAAAGTTTGGAAGCAATTCGAGCAGTTAGAGGAGTTCAAGAGGGGCTGCATCGTCGCGCTTGGGAATCGGGATGGTCTTATCATGGTATTACGCACCATATAGTTTGTTGCTTATATCACCCTAGCACGCTGTTGGTAGCAGTGGATAGAATGAGGTGCACAGCAGCGACAGGAAAGGTCTGGGCAATTTAGACGAACCACGGAGAGAGAAGACCGACGAGTTTCCCAACATGTGTAGAGTGACCCAACAGCCACAATTGCGGATATTTAGCGAGCAGTGGTGCCCTCCATGCATTGTCCAATTAGTGCCAGCACCATTGGCTGACGGCTGCGCGACATAGGGCTGCATGCACGCAGACCAACGACTTCCCTTAACGCAATTGCATTGTCACCAAACACTGCAATG
Source organism: Macrothele yani (assembly GCA_039090855.1). Lineage (NCBI taxonomy): Eukaryota > Metazoa > Arthropoda > Arachnida > Araneae > Macrothelidae > Macrothele > Macrothele yani. The sequence goes on from CM076990.1 coordinate 195,775,643, forward strand.
GTGTCGTGCCAGACTGTCGTGGAACCACTCATAATGGCAGCAGGTGATCTTCAGTGACTAGTTCCACTTTGTCTGGGAGACTACCAACGAATCTGTGTATGGAGGCACTGTGGTCAGCGCCAAGATGAACAGTTTGTTGTCGAGCATCAGAAGGCCTGGTGTCATGGTGTGGGGTGCAAATAGCCTACGATGCCAGATCACCTTTGGTGTCCATTACAGGCACTTTGGCAGCCCAACATTACGTTAATGAGGTCCTGCAACCAGTGGCCCTACCTTTTCTGACCGGTGCGATTTTCCAACAGGACAACGCTCGTCTGCACACTGCTGCTGTCTCGAGAGCTTTCCTTCAAGGCACTGACACCCTGCCATGGCCAGCTGGCAATGCAGCTGGCCATGGCAGGGCGTCAGTGTGGGATGCTATTGGACGCACCATCCACACTCTACCCCTACCGCACAATCTGCAGGAACTGCGTGAGAAGATTCAAGCTGTATGGGATGGCTCATCGCAGGACACCGTTAGGAACCTGCACAACTCCATGCCAAGACGTCTGGCATGCTGTGTGAGCAAACATGGCAGCCAGACGCCATACTGAGAGACACTACTTATTGGTGTGTAGCTCAATAAATATTGCCCATATCAGTCTCAATGTTTAATCATTTATTGTTCCCGATAACCTTTACCTTCCTCCTGAATAGCATTGCATTCCAACAACTTCTTCAGGGTGCAACTATTTTTTGACAATGAGTGTATATTAAAGAACTCATCTGTAAGACATAATTATTTAAGCAGTTGAAGTACATTGAGGAGAAGCAAAAATATAACATGCAGATGATTTAGTACTTTTGAGGCCTTAAAAAATAAAAGTGTAGGAAAAATGTCTTGTGCAAGTTTAGGAGCATAACCTGTTTCATTCAACTTCACGATTTTAAGGAGTCAAACTTATTTACATTACAGCCATTTGTAGTTCTATGTCAGTCCAGGTGTCTGCTGGTCACAAATTCAGGAAAGGGTCGTGAAAGTCACCGATTTTGCTTTGGGGTCATGAATTTATTTTTAATAATTGTTCATTTTCTGGTGATAAGCTAAGCTTATTCTCTACACACTGACTGCATAAGACATGAATGTAGTTTCCATCTAACGATCCAAGTGTCCAAAATAAAATAAAAATAAAAAAAATTGTTTCCTTTGACACAAAGAAAATTGTTAGAGCAAAAAAACCTTTTAGCATAGCAATATATGTGCAAAATGTTGTTTACAAAATTTTGAGATCACTAACAATTTAAAGTATGTTGCTTATTGGAATAATCACATTTCTCAGGTGTAAATGTTAAAGCAAGTCTTGTAGCACAATGGTGAGTATTTCAACTTACTTTAGGCACAAAGTACATTGAGTCAGGTTTTTGTTGCCAGCAGAAGAGAAGGGGCATTTTACCATGTAAAATATACATACATATGTCTTTTAAATTGGTCATGAAATTTCATTTTCCAAATTTCGTAGACACCCTGCATTGTTGCCAGTCATTTTTCTTATCTGAATGTAAAAGTGAAACTCATGAAAAATAAGATTTGTGATACTTCTTGGGCAAGGCTATGTGAATGAAATTGGTAAAAGCTAATGATGGGTCATAAAGATGCATGTTGCCTGTAAATGTTTGCTACCACAATGCAGGAAAGTTAGCAGTCCGTTAAAGCACTATATAGGTGTAATTATTTGGTTAAAATATTATTTTAAGCAAACCTCAGACAGATATAAGGGAAGAGACAACACAAGAGTTCAGGAAATGAATTTTATTAGATATTTATACAAGATCACCGTCAAAGTTGCTGGCATGTGAAAATGACAGCCATCATCCAGTGTTTCTCCCATGTGTGTCTAACCAGTGTTGACACTGAAACAGTCAGTCTTAAAAATTTATGATCCGGTTGTCGTATATAGCAGAATGAAGTATGTTACAGAAGTTAAAAATTATTCAGCACTTGCGACGAGTGGGGCACAAAATCCATTGATTACGTTACAAGGTAACGATGCCACAACATGGGCCTTCCGTTACAGAAAAATAGCTGACAGTTGCTGATTACATATAAATCGTGGAAGTGACTTATTCATCATCTATAACAAACATGCTTCAGAACAAGAATGGCAACTGCTGGAATTTTCAACCTACAGTCACAGAATTTATGAACACAATGTAAATATGCTGTGTAATGTGTAAAACACTGATGAACATAATTACATAATCGAAAATGAACGCCAGAGCACTCAGTCTGAATAAATATGGCTTGAAAAGAACACTTGGATTTCAGATCAAAAGTGAATCATTGCTGACATGTTTTAGTAACTGGGCAAGATTAAAAAAAAAAAGAAAGTTTCTTTTGCGAAGAAAGAATTGTTTCAAAAGGAGAAACACCCTGGAACGTTAAACCATGATGATGAGGAGGGGAACATGATGCAAACTTGAAAATCATGACTTGGGAGGGCTTAAAAGTAATTATGAAGAGGAATGAATTGAGGAGAGTGTGTTTTGGTACTGGAGTCTGGTAGCCAAGAGAGCTGCAGGGATCGAAAGATGACAACCAGTTTTCTCTGCAGTGATGTGGCACCCATCTAAAAGTGTCATCTGATGCTTCTTCAGCCACTGGCTGCTGCAAGCCAGGCTGCAGTCTTTTTATTTCTAACCCAGGCCCATTCACACACTCACATTGTGACCACTGGAAGCAGGCGGCTTGTAGGGCCTTTGGAGTCAGTTGGAAAATGAGAGTGGAAGCTTGAATGTGCTCTCCTTGGAAAAGATATCTTTGTCCACTAAAAAAAGTGAGTTCTCACAGCTTTTCCTTTGCTCCTATCCATATGCTTGGGCCAGCCTGGTCTCTTATAACCTCCTTTACTTTTGCATAGATTTCTTCTGGGGTGTCACCTTGTACAATTGCTGAAAAAGAAATTTCTCTAAATACAAAAATTTCATACAGATGCATGAATACATACATAAATACATACATATTTATCACTAGGCTGTTCTGCAAGATTGGCTCCTCAAAGCAAGATCCGCCAAATCAAAGTTGCCGATGCCGGACTTTACACACTGATGGATCAAACTTCTCAGATTGTGATCTTGTCACATAACTTGAGCTTCATCAGGCATCTTATACAACTTTTCCATGTTCCTAACTCCCTATCTTTCCTTCTTATCATGGGTTGAATAAATTCTCTTTGGTAGTACCTCATCACCCATTTTTTTCAACATTGCAAAACCCTTGGAAAATAATTGTCCCCACTCTACTAACAATATTTTGCTTCACATTACACATTTGCAACAAATCATTCCTCACATGAGTCTTGCTTGGACTGCCTGTAAGCAACTCTTCTCTTTTGCAGTACATGTTTCACAACCATACATCACAGTAGGAACAATTGCACATTTCATTCAGAACTTTTTTGACAATCCTGTGAAATTCTAAGACAGGTATGATTTTTAAAACTGAATTTACTTGCTTACTATCTTTGTCTTCCAAAATACACTGATGTTCAAAATTAAGAGGATTTGCACATTTTGTCGATTTTCACAAAAAGTACGGAACCAAAGGTACAAATTATGCCGCCGAATAAGAATGCAAATTTGCAGTGTCAAATACGTAAGCATACACGTGCATGTGGGCGGAGCTGTGACAGTGGAAGGAATTAAAAGCACACGTGGCTTTTCTCGCGATTGGTTCGCTCGTACTCCTCGGCGACATTCATTGTGTTTCTTGCAGGAGTTGGTTCAATTTCATAAGCAATCGCGTAGAATGAGTTGCCATGAACGTATTGATGACGGAATGAGGTGGAGAATCATCGGTAGATTGGAGGCAGGGCAATCGCAAGTGTAGGTTGTTAGAGCTCAATGCAACTCCCAGTGTTGTCTGCAATTTGTGGAAACTGTTTGACACTGGATCCATATCGAGAAGGCTTGGGCAAGGTCATGCAAGAGCCACGACGGCCAATGACTATCGTTATTTGGCACTTTCAGAGAGGCGCCACAGCTATCTTGTGAGCTGCATGCCGCCACTGGAACCAGAGTTTCAAAGGTTACCGTTTCCCTAAGGCTTCATGAGAGAGGGCTTTTTGCCAGAAGACCCGCTGTTTGCGTCCCACTCATTTCAGCACACAAGAGAGCACATTTAGCATGGTGCAGACATCAGCCTTGGACCAGACTTCAGTGGGGTAACGTTCTTTTCACAGACGAGACGCGATTCAGCCTGGACACTGATTCTCGACGTACCTTCGTCTGGAGAGAACCTGAGACCCGATGCCTTTCCTCCAACATCCGAGAAAGTGACCGCTATGGCATTGGAGGTGTCATGGTCTCGGTAGGCCTCTATGTTGGACGGCCGCACACCTCTCCATGTGCTTGACAGAGGTTTCCTGACTGCCGAGAGGTATAGGGATGAGATCTTACAGCCCTATGTTCGACTTTTCAGGGGCGCAGTTGGCCCTCGGTTCCTCTTTATAAATGGCAACACTCGTCCAGATAGGGCTCACCTGGTCGACGATTATCTTAAAAGTGAGGATATTCGCCTAATGGATTGGCCAGCCAGATCGCCAGACCTAAACCCTATCGAATATGTCTGGGATGCTCTTGGGGGGGGGAGCAATTGTATAATATATATTAGTGCTTATATGTATCTATGGATAACCATACATACCCAAATTTTGAAGAGATTAAAATAATGTTGCAATGAGAGACACCTACACACTGCAGAGTCTGTGTTGATTGAAAATAAATAGAGATAGAATTTGTAATAATAATGAACCAAGTATCCTTAATGGAAAGAATTGATAAAAATTTAACAAAAAAGTCAAAAACACAGAAGAAGAAAATGAAGTTTTTACTAAAGTTCATAAAAGATGGAGCCATGGTGGAAGTTTTTCGTAGATGACGTCGGAGCAGGGGCGAGGAAGACTATCATGTCGCTCACTCACACTGTGGTAGCAGGAGAGATAACATCTGGAACGCCTCCTGAAGATTACCCCGGTGGGGGTAGAAAGTACTTGAGGCAGTCTGCGTGGGAATGGTTGAGGTGTGGGGAACGGGAATTGAAGGAATGACATAGAAGGGAATATGATAAGTTGTGTGTAAATAGTTGTATATATGTTTCTAATATTTTTGTGTGTATGTAAATAGAAAGTTTGTTAGTTGGTCATGTCAGTTTGTTTTGAGTTTACGAATTTGGTTTTTATAAATGTCAATCAACCAACTAAAGTTAGGTTTTACATGTCGATAAGAGTGATTGGAGGGAAAATAGACGCTGTTGGGGCCCAAAGTCATTAATGCAGTACACTTCAAGGACTTATACATTCACCAGGCATTGAATGAACCTGAAGACTAAAAAGGACCACTGCATTAGAGGCTTGAACCAAGTTAGACAACCAAAAGAATAAAACTTGCAGGGAAATGTGTACAAAAAGTAAGCAACCTGTTATGATAACAAAATGTTTGGGGAGAATACAGCCAACGAATGAACCATTCAGCGATGTTTTGTGAAGTTACGAAGCGAAAATAAGGACCTGCAAAATGAAGCACATGGTCACCGACCTTTTGCTATTTCTGACTATGTTCTGTTATGTGTGGTTGAAGCGGACCCCCGAAAAACGTGTCTTGAGATAGAGGTAGGTGTCCACCACAAGACAGTTGTTTGGGGTCTGGCTGTGCTGGGTAAGGTCAAAAAGCTGCACACGTGGATGCTGCATTAGTTGACTAGGTGTTTCGAAGTCTGCATGTCGCTGCTTGCCAGGAATAAAGAGGAACCTCGACTGCATTGAACCACCACCAAGAAGTGGGTCCTTTATGATAATTGGAAACTATCTGCACAATGGTTAAGCAAGGCACAGTCTGCTAGATGGCATCCTAAGCCACCCCTACACACCAAGATGATGATGCTCCTTGTCTGATGGTCCACAGCCGGGATAATTCATCAGTTTCTTGCTAAGAGGCCAAACCGTCACGGCAGAACTTGTGCTGAATTACACCAGATGCACCGGAAATTACTGCAGAAGCAACAGGCTTTGGTCAACAGACGGTATTCTTCTGCTCCAGGACAACGCTTGCCCTCAAGTGGCTCAACGAATTGTGCCGACACTAAGTGCCTTGGGCTATGCAGCACAGCCTCATCCTACCTATTTTCTGGACTTGTCTCCGACAGACTATCGTCTGGATCACTTCACGACAGACAATGAGGTGCAATGTGCAGTTGACTTTTTTGGGTCCCAGCCACAAGATTTTTTTCGTTCCAGGATCATGGCCTTCCCGGACAGATGGCAACTATGTGTTAATGCAGAGGATTATTTTGCCTAGGTAAGTTGTCTTACTTTTCCGTTCTCACCATCAACGTGTGCTGGTCCTTTGCCTGTAACTTAATTTGCACCAACCCAATAGGTGTGATCCTGTAAAACTGATACACTACTTTTCAGAACTTAAGAATGAATATGAAATCTGATGATTATTGAGCCTTGTGGGGCTAAAAGTGCTTGGTGACATGTGAAAACATTCCATAATCGTGAAACGCATATAGCGTATTAAATCCATTTATTTCTGTGGTGTAGTCAGCACAAAGATTTGCCGAGCTTTCAAACTCCACTGGGAAATTTTTTCAAGGCAATGGTAGACAAAAATTGTATGTCTACCATTGCCTTGGTTTTAAAAGCCTCCCACGTGAGTGTGAAAGCTTAGCAAATCTTCGTGGTGACTACACCACAAAAATAAACTGATTTAATACGCTATGTGTTTCATGATTATTCAAGTTTGGTGTATTTAAAATAAAGACATTCCATGATTTTTCCTATGCAAATTTGCTGAGAACACATGACAGCTGCTGAGAGTAGCTATAGGCATGAGGCCTAGTTCTGACTCATATTAGTTCATTCTGTTTTTCATGTGCTTTAGCAACAGAGCTAGAAACCGCTTGTCTGAAAGGCTGAATTATTAGCAAGCTCAAAGAAGGCTGAACTGTGGCTAATATTGCCAGAGTTTAGAGTAGCATAGTGTCATGACCTTGGTCAGCATTCAAGAGACGTGGAACTCATGCCTGAAGTTTTGCTGAAGGTCATCCCCACTTTACGAGCCAGCAGAATGGCAATTACCTGGCTCTTATGACAATGTGGAGTCCAAAAGTACTGTGGTCCAGTTAGCTAAGCATCTTCAAGTAAGCACAGGTGTGCAAATTTCATGCCAAAACATCTAAATGCAGTAGGACTATATGCCCTGGAACCTATCTGTCTACCATTGTCAAGGTCACATTGTACAGTTTGCCACCAGTGGTGGTGTATGTATGTATGTTTTGTATTGACTGGTTTTCAGATCAATGGGCAAAGTAATTAATGTTAACAGATAAAAACTGCTTTAATCTTTCATTGGATTCCAAGTGGCAATTGATCTGAAGGATATGGTATTGCACATGATGAATGGGACAGATGGTGGACATGGCATCATGGTCAATGGATTTACTGAACTGCAGGTGATGGATCAGGGAACAATCACGGCAATGATGGGATCCTGAGGAAAAGGTGTAGTCATCGAAAACAAATTTATCAAACAAACAATTTACTGAAAGGTGACTTTAAAAAAAAAAAATGAAACAAATTAATTAAAATGGAGTTTAAGACAACTGGCCGCTAAATAGTTGGCCAAACAGACAAGTAAATGTAGACACCCACTTTAGGGGCCGTATAAAAAAATGCAGTTTCTTGGTTTCAGACTTGTGCAATGGCCTAGGGATTAATATTTAATGCCTTAGTAAAAGGGGCAATAATACTAGTCTTAGTGTCTAAATCTTATGAATCTGAGCACGATGCAATATATTCACAATGTTTACATAATAAATCAAGCTAATAATGCTGCACTTTTACTTAAGCATCAACTATTAATAAACAGGCCTAGGTTTTCAAAGTCCCCCCTTTGTGCTCATATAAGGCTAAGGTACCAAATCAAGTTAGTATTATTGTGTTTTTACTTAGGCATTAAATATTAACCAGAAAGGAATGCCAAGGTAAGCATTATCCGCTAGTTTTTTTGTACAAGTTACTTTGAAATATCGCACGTAAAAGAGAATAGTACAATAATTAGAGCTATATAATAGTCAGAATTAGAACTACTAAGTGGAATTGAGTTTTTATTAGATTGTGCTTATACAAGGTCTAGTTAGAATTGTTGAGTTTTTATTAGATTGTGCTTATACAAGGTCTAGTTAGAATTGTGCTTTTACTTAGGCATTAAATATGAATACCTTGGCCTAGTTTTTATTCGATTGTGCTCATATTTACAAGCTTTGCATCAAGTCTAGTAATATTGCACTATTACTTAAGAATAAATATTTAACAAAATCTGTCAGAAAGGCCTGGACCAAAGGCCTATTTGATTAATATTTAGTGCCTAAGTAAAAGTAAAATAATACTAACTTGACTTGGTACCCAAACCTTATACCAGCACAATGGAATAAAAACTAAAAAAGGCCTTAGGCTTATTTATAAATATTTACTGCCTAAGTAAAACTGCAATATTACTTAAATGACCTGGTGTCTAAACATTATGAATATGAGCACAATGGAATAAAAACTGTTTAAAAGACCTAAGCTTAGAAGCGGTCTATGGGGAAAGTAGACACAATGAAATCAAAAGTCTGATTCTTGTTAGACTCCCTAACGGTTTTGTGGTTATCCCACATGAAAGTGTAATCTAAGAAATAAAAACTGCAATTTTTAAACATTTCCATATTCCAATTATAGGCAAAGTTTTAAACAAAAGCTTACCGTACGATACTGTATCTTTCAGCGATTTTGCTTTCGATGAATTCACCCGAAACCCTAATTTTCAAAGAATTTGATGTTCGATGAATTCGCCTGGAGCCAGGATCCTGCACCTGGTTCAGATTTCATTCTCGTGGACTATAACATAACCCATCCTCACTGCACAGTAGCTGTGAATGAAGTATTAGCTAGTGAGGAAATTTGTCAGATGAAGTGGCCAGCATATTCCTCTGTTCTTATTCAAATCAACTGGGGAGACCTGCTACTCAAAGGAATACCTCACCAGACAATATTCCAGTGCAATTGTTGGAATTTTCTTCAAGAGCTCCTAAACATGACACATTGGTGCCACACATGCATTGCTGTGTAGGGTGAACATATCCCATACAGAGGACTTTGCCCTACAGTGCTGCTGGAAGAGTGTCACTGGATGACAGCTGAGCCTATACTTCTTTCCTAACATTTTGATCCTCTGCATTTGGTTTTACTATTATTACCATGAATGCTACTTACAGCTGTAAAACTGCTTTTTCCAAATTTGACTGGTCAAAATGTACTTTATCCTTAAGTAACTTACACGGCTGTCCAAAACTAATGTACACTGGTGACAAACAAAATTGTGAATAATGCAAAATCCACCCAAGAGTTTAATGACAGTTGGTACAGACATACATATATAGATAATGGAGCAGTACACAACAGGAAAGGAATAGTCTCATGAGGAGGAAGTATGTACATGACATGCAAGTGGCACAAATCTTGTGGGGCTAATAGGAAGTGATTACAGCTTGCACAGTGAGCCTTCATGGTGCTTACAAGGTTGTGAATGAGAGTTTGGGTCAATAAGTGTCACTCCTACATCAAAGTGTGTCAGTCTTGGAAGGGCTCTGGTCCATAGATATTGCTGGCCACTCCGTCCTATTAATATCCTCACTCTCCAAGACCTGCGGGGACAGATGTTATCATCCATAAAAAAGAACTGGGAGCCAATCTCTTCCCTGAAAAGCTGTACATAGGACTGTATGATGTCATCCCTGTAGCATTCAGGGGTGCCTCCTGGAAACACTTGCAGTAGCATGTGTGCATCCAACATGATGCCAGCCCCAATCAGGAGTTCTCCATTACTCTAGTGTTCAATTTCCCTGATGTTGGAGAGAAGATTTCAGCTTCCTGCCCATCTCAGAATGTACAGTCAAGAATCTGAGGCTGTACTGTGACTCGTAACTGAAGAGAACACAGGCTTATTGATCAGGGGTGATGTTGTCAGGCCCAATTGAAATGGACCTTTCTATGTGATGTGACAATGTGGGATACAGACCATTGGCCTTCGTGCATATAGACCTTTCTCATGGAGTCTTCTGTAAACTGTTTGCCTTGATATAGCTGTTCCCATAGCAGAGGAGAGCTCCTTGGCTGTTTACTACTTATGGTGGTGTGCTGTTAGAGACAAATACTGGTAACCTTGACTTGTTTTGGCTCATGGGCATTCTTATCCTGGCCTTCTGGTTACTCCTGGAATTGTCTCCACAGATTGGAGACCACTTGCCTTGACACAGTCAGCCAACTTGCAGTTGCCCTGCTTCCAATCTGCCAATTGCTCTCCACTGTAAAGAGTCTTCTAAGTGATAGTGTGAAGCCATTCTTTCACTAACAGTCCAACTGAAGCTTCAATTGCTGTACCCCACTCAGAACATTTATCAAGGTCATGTGCCTGCCAGCTTGATGATGCATGGTTGACGCTTGCATATTTCCAAGAACTAGCACATCAACTTTGTGTTTCCTTTTGCACATGTCTCTGAAAAATCTCTACAATGTCTTGTTTGGGACATATTTTTGAGTTTGCATTTGTCACATTAATTTTGGACACCAGTGTACTGTTCACTCTCTGGGTGGGGTAATTTCAATATTGAGCAGTGTATTGTGCATGTGACTTTTACTTTCTGACAACAAGATTGTGTCATCAGCATATAACAACTCGCACACTTGGAAATACCCTAGATATAAACAGTGAAAATTCTGTGTGCGCAATATATACTGCTGTTGGTTGAAAATGCAACACCAAGAAAGACCTGAGATGCTGAAATGAGATTTATGGGGTACATTACTTATGATACAAGATGTGAGTTATAAGAAGTACACAGACCTGTAAATGATGTCGAACACTCAGTACCTTAGGTACCCACGATGAATATGTAGTGATAATAGCTGGTATGACATTGGATGTTGCACTATGTAAGGTTATTCCATGCTGTCTCAATTAATTCCCAATGTTCACCTTGGGTAATTGGCAGTTGAGCCCGACAGGCCAGGTGTTGAGTGACCATATCCCACACTTGTTCAATGGGTGACAAGGCATGCTAACATGTTGGCCAAAACTGCATACACCACAAACTGTCAAGGCTGGTAAACCCCTGTAATTCATTCTGGAGCATGCTCTTTTTCCAGAATTTTTGTATTCCCAAAATTCTGTGGATGCTATAGCACACGACAAACCCAAGTGCATTGATGGGCATATTATAAGTGCTTCCATCCTGTGGGTACATAAATCTATCAAAAGCATCCAAGTCTGGCATCTTACCCATCACAGCTGAAATCAATTACTGTTCGGGAAGCTGTGGGTGATGGCTGCATTTAACCAAAGTTTTGGCCAGGTATAATGCGAGAGTAGCAGCCAAGTATTTGAATAACTCCTGCTATTTTTAATACAATGACACTTTGGTGTATTATGGATGCTGTACAGGCTGCATGATGAACACCCACCCATCAGAATCTCAGCCTAAATCTAGGGCCACTTGTTCCAGGAAAGGAGCAGAGCCAGTGATATCAGACAAACATGCCACCCATGCATCTACCTGGACTCAACTTTGACCTCTAGTTATAGGTGCCTGTGACTATTCAGCTCCTGGGGTGGATGACTCTGCTGGACATCTTTAGACGTGTTCCGACAAATTGTTGACCCTGTTTTACAATGAACTGTCATGAATATTCATGCCAAAGGTGGTGTCCTGTTATATCTTAGTACATATAATGCAACTTTCCCAGATACAAAACATGTATTTTGTATCAACCATCTCTTTAGCTCTGGCAGTTCTTTTCGTATTAACCATCTCTTTGGATTTCTGCTGGCAGTTTTTAATATATTGATGCCTGAAAATTGTTTTTTGCCTTAGCATTCACGCATGCCTCTCTTTTCATGGCTAGAGTTTGAGCTGACATACCTTTAGTGATAATTAATTGTATTAAATGAAAGTTTTTCAAATGCAGCCATTCAACAAAAGGGAAACTTAAAAATGAGAAGACAGCATGGACATTATATAAAAATACTCTCTGAATTTTTATACATAAAATTCAGAGAATTTTTATGCCTTTCATTCAGATGTCACATCACATTTTAATGTTCTTTGGTTTGTTGGTACTTCTCAATTATGAATATGATCTTTTTCAGTAATACAGAAATTTACTGAAGTAGTGACCTCACCTGTGTACAAATGCTGGGATTGTTCTAAACATCTGATTTATAAAGTACTTGCTATACACTGTACAGTCTTAACATATACTGGTATGGAAATTTAAATATTATACCTGTGAAATACTCTGCAAACTCTTGTTCTAATTTTAAAGATCTCTCAAATGTCTTCTTTGCTTGGTCTTCAGTAATTCTTTTGTTCACTTCCCTAGCAAAGAAAAACAACAACATTGATTTAATATGAATAAAACAATATTCCTAAATGTAGGGGAGAATTGTATCAACTTTAAATTGGAAAAACATGAAAATTCTGGTTGAGATACACTGGCAGAAAGTGAAAAAAGAACACCAAGAAGGAATCGGCAGACAATCGTGAAATTTACATATGTCAAGGGGGTCGAGTTTACGTAGGTGTGATGTTGGTTTCGGGACCAACCGGTGAGCGCTTACGCCACAGCACGGCATAATATGCAAATTATCGTCGGTGGTATTCAAGGAGTACGGCGAAGTGAATGTAATCAGTAGTCGGCGTACGGACACGTGCGAAGACCCTGAAGAAGCTGCAATGCCTGGACATGGAAGACGTGTATGATTTCAGCAGTTATCAGACTTTGAGCGAGGTCGTCTAGTCTGACTCCGCGAGGCCGGGTGGTCGTATTGCGGAGCGAATTGGACGGGAAGTATCGGTGGTGGTACGATGGTGGCGTAGATGGTCCGAGGAACATTCCCACACGAGAAGACGTGGAACCGGGAGTCGCAAACGGACTGATGAGCGGACCAATCGACGCATAAGAAGAGCGGCATTGTCAAGCAGAACATCCACTGCGACGCAAATCCGAGCTGCCGTTGCACCTGAGTTGACTGCGAACAATCTGCAACCGTCTACTGGATGCAGGACTACGTGCACGTTTGCCTCTGACTCCAGCTCACCATCAGGAACGGCTGCAGTGGTGTCGCCAATGTCTGCACTGGAGAACGTAATGGCGATCTGTCGTGTTCAGCGATGAAAGCAGATTCTGCTTGGGAGCCTCTGATGGCCGTATGCGTGTTCGCAGACGCACAGGGGAGAGTCTCCACCCTTCTTGCATCCGCCAGCGACACACAGGGCCTACATCTGATCTGGTGTGGGGAGCGATCAGCTATCACTCCTGTACACAACTAGTGTTTGTACCGGGTACGTTAAACAGCACCTCGTACATCAACAACATCATTCAGCCCGTAGTTGTGCCATTTGTAAGGTCGGTCATCGTGGTGTTTTCCAGCAAGATAACACAAGTCCACACACGGCACGTGCAATGCAACATGCACTTCTGGGTGTGAGACAACTTCCATGGCCTGCACGCTCACTGGATTTGTCCCCCATTGAGTACGTGTGGGATTTTATGGGACAACGACTTATCCGGTCTCCACGGCCAGCCACGACCATCCCCGATTTACGTGTCCAGGTTGAGGATGCTTGGAACTCAATACCCCAAACTTACATCTGTACAACAGACTCCTTGCCAGAATTTCACAGTGTGATGCAGTTCATGGTGGTTCAACCTCGTACTAACCATGTTACATGGAAATGTTATTTTTCAGTTTACCAGCAAATACAGCTGTATTTTGCTATAATGTTTTGATCACTTTATCCTCTGTATTCCGTTATTATGCTGTATAAATTTTGTTGGTATCAGAAGTCTCCTTCTTGGTGTTCTTTTTTCACTTTCCGTCAGTGTATATGCCAGTGGTACTTGAGGAGTTTGGTATGTCCTTTAGTGCAAAATGTAATTTGTATACACAATGAAACCTTAATTTTTTTATTGAGTTCCACAACAGTGGGGGACACACGCAAATCCTCTGAACTCCTGGTATCAATTACCTTTGATCATGCATGGAAGCACTGTATTCTCCATGAAAGAAGTGTGTGTGTGTGTGGAAATCTTCCTATGTTCATTACTAGTTTTCTTTTGTGATTGGGTGTTCTAAATGTGCCTTGGTTTGATGCTTTCTGTACCTTTCCTACAAGACTACAACTCCATCTTATCAGTAACATTATTCACTCTTTCTATTAGTAATTGTCTGCTACAGTCTTCCTTCTGTGGTTTCAGTCAGCCATAGATCAAATCTTTCAAATAACTGCCTGTAATAGCATTGTGCTTCCTTCAGGAAAGATGCTTGTGTCCATTTCTGTTGGAGATGTGACCATCCCAAATCTGAGCTGCGTTTGGATTCCACAGCCATGCTGGAGACCAGGTTACTTTGGCTTGCCATCAACCATGCATATGTGCAACTGTTTAAGAACTCCTGCCTGAAGGTTTGTCCATCCTGAAGGGCCCTCTTTGGCATCTCCTGAGGTAGGAAGCAGACAGGATATTCTTGTTTCATATCTATCATTCTGGGATTCAGTTAAAGCTGGAGTATGGCTCACTACATTAGTGATCTGTCCCCTTGATGCTGTTCAGTATATGAAAGCTTTTCATACCTCAATTCCTGGCCTATATGTGGAAGTATACAAAATGCCACCACTGGACTTGCATCATCGGCAGGCGTCCCTTTTAATTTTTTTTGAAATTGCGATCTATATCTGAACATCCCTTATGTGATGCAGTTTTCAAGTCGTATGGTCAACTGTTTGAGAATCAGTCTTCTTCATGTGTTTGAATTTTTGCCACAGCACAGAAGCTTACTTGACAGGAGAGACCAGAGGTATGAGGAACCCCCTTGGTGTCCAGACTGTACTACCTCTTTGACTTCATACCCAAAGACCTGTGTCAGTGTATCGGCAGCTCTTTGCTGAGTATTGGTTCCTCCACACTCAGGCTAAATCTGTACTGATGACTCAAAGATGGGTGGAGTGACGAGATAGACTGCTTTCTGTGTCAATCATGTTTGTGTAGAGCAGAAGATGGCAGCTGTGGTTTTCAGAGGAGATGCATGTATCAATAATTAGAGTCTGTGTATAAATGTGCTTTAATTTTCATATTAAACAGGATGGTGGTTGTCACAATACTTCAGACTCAACATGCACATATGTGCTACAGATGCCAAGCTAAACTGAAAGCTATCTTTCTTCTATGGCAAGAATGCGATAATATTTTTCATTTCTTAAGAGGAAACAACACTGCAAGTGCTTTCCAATATCCACGTCCCTGAGATTTTGACATCCTACCCAACTGAGAACCTCCACTGACCTAGTCCACATTTCAAAATGCTCTTAAAATGGCTACCAGATTTTCAATGTCGAGTTATTCAATCTAAGACACATACAGGCAGTGATGTAGTTCTAAATAAAAAAAGTGCCTTAGCACTGAACGTATTAGGAAACCTCAACCTGGGAAGAATACCCTCAAAAATTGTTTTCCAAAAGTCCACTGAAATCTGATTTAATTTAACAACTTTTATTAATTTTATTTAATAAAATAAAATTTACATATATTTACTTTTATCAATTTATATTAAAATTGTACAATTTGAGCAATTTTAAATAAAAGAAAATGTTGTGGTAGTCATATGCTAAGAATATTTTTTTTTAATTTAAATAGCGCTCTGTCGTTTTACACGATTTTAAATATCTGAACAATATGTACATATTAATCACATTGAAGAAATGCAACTAACAGAGTTATATCAACTCAGAGTGACTAATGCACAGTTTTTCCTAAGATTATAAGGTGGTTGCACAATGTCTTTTGTGTTGCCCATGGGAAGCGGAGAGTAAGATCAGTTAATTTTTATTACAGCCGATAACTAGCAGTTTAGCAGAAATTCCCTTCACTACAGTTATTGTCTCGGGGTAGTGCCATCTTAATACCAGGGACTATCCACCACCTATCATAACTTTATTTTAACTATCGTCAAGAAAAAGACTTTGTGCTCTCGAACCCTTAGTATCCGTGAAATCCCTACTGCATGATCAGACTATTGTTTCATCCGTACAGTGTTTTTCTGTTTGGTTTTCTTTACCACCATGAGCAACTTGTTGGGCTATAAGCAGCCGCCCGTCCCTAATTTCGAGTAAGTGACAGATCCAGCACTATTGGCCAAGTGCATCACTGGTGCCTCTTTCTAGATTAGAGTCAGGGTCCCGCTAGGACCAATAGTCAGAGGCCAGTGCCTCGGACCACTCTACCATCGGGGCAGGCATCTCTGTAGTATAAACATTTGGTTAAGAAATAAGTATGTTTGTATACAGAACACAGATTTCCCTATTTTTGTATACACTATCTAATAACTGGAATAGCTTAGACTGGCAAACGTAATGTCAGCAGTTCTGAAACGACAGAGACCATTTGAATGAGTAACGCCATATATGAATGGGGAGAGTTGGCAGTGAACAAATGCCTATTAGATTTGATTAAATTCATAATGTAGTGCAGAAATTACGCAGACAGAATGCTCGCATACGACTTTAGAACTTTCTAGACCAAACTGTAGTTAGTAAGTGCTCATATCCGAGAAAACAAACTACTAGTAAGGAGAGAAATATGAGGCTATATCTCGGCCGGCCTATGCACAGAAAATATGAAAAACAACTACAAATTTTTTTGTGTCACATACACCTAAATCTTAAAGATTTAGAACTGAAATATTCGCGTGAACACAGTAGTTACTCTGTACGATGGCAGCTTTGTGTATGCCGGAAGTAGCGTGCTTTGTGCCAGTCTATTCTCCTCTGTCTTTGACAAGATCATCTACAATTCCTTTGTGCCCAGCTTCTCTTACCATTTAACCCCGAAAAGTGGCTTAGTGCCGCTAAGCCCCTTCTACATCACTTCATACAGGGGTTGGACAAAATAATGTGAACACCTGGGAAATAGGCAATATCTCTTCATTAATAAGGTGCTGGACCACCATTTACCATTCATACAGCTTTCGAATAGTATCCAGTGGATTGTTTTACTATTCATTGATCAGAACATAAGCCAATTGCTTCAGAGATGTTGGAGGAGGAAATTCTGCTTTTCACTGTGCTCTCCAAAAACTCCCCCAGTGGTGCAATGATATTAAAGTTAGGTGATCGAGCTGGATAAGGCAGATGTTGAAGTTCATCTTGGTACTTCTCAAACCATGACTGAATTGTTCTGGCTCTGTACATAGGCACATTATCATCTTGAAAAATGGCATCAATGTTGGGAAACAACATTTGGACCATAGGATGCACCTGATGGCCTAGAATGTCCAAGTATTCGCTAGCAGTAACTTGACCATGTAGGGTAATGATGGGGGGGGGGGGGCAGCCGAATACCAAGTCGTGGCTGCCCGAATCATTGCACATCCACCTCCATGTTTGACAGTTGGAGCCAGACATTCCACATTGTTCACTTCCTTGGGTGTTCTCCATATATAAACCCAACCTACTGTCGGGAATAATGCAAATGATGACTCATTGGAGCACATAAGTTTCCAATCATCAGATGTCCAGATTTTATTCTCATGACACCACCTTTTTCGCATTGTAGTGTTGGTTTCTGTGCTTAAAGGTTTAGCAATTGCAGCTCTTCCATGGATGTTGGCTTTGTGAAGTTCCCTGCTGATTGTTTTTGTGGAAACAGGGTCTTACAAATGGATACTGAGATTTGCTGGAACACAGTCATTGTTAGAGTTTGATGGTCCCTCTCAGCTTTTGCCCACAAGTCTTCTTCAGCAATGAAGTCTTGCCATGATTTGTGTACACGATTATCACTGTGGAGACTGTTAATCTTGAAACACCAAACAATTTGGCTGGTATAGTTACAGATGCTCTTGCTAAATGGGCTCCCACAGTTTATCCTCTTTGAAAGTCTGAAATACTAACTTGTACTACACTGGCATATAACCTTAAGAATATATAAAAAGAAAAGATAACCACAACATTTGTTTTTAACAGTGTAGCCTACATGAATAACATTAACCCCTATAATCATGGTATTCACATTATTTTGTCCAACCCCTGTATTTGAAATGTGGGAAGAAGGTAGAACACACATGTAAAAGTATGTTAAGTAGTGGTGACTGGATTACTCAGTAATAAATAAAAGGGGATCCAAATATTTTTTTGACAAACATGTAAGAAATGCAGTAGTACTTATATTTAGCAATCACGTTGTAGTTCTGAATTGCTTTTAGTTTATAGTTCATCATGTAACATCTCAGGAATTTCATCTCCCTGGATTGGGAATTGAACCCACATCTCCCGATTTTCATTTGAGCATGCCTACCATCACACCACCTAGGGTAATGAAGTTCCAAGGAACTGAAGCTAAGCAATCGTGGCCTAGGTATCTGAACAAACTTTGGCCTAGTCAAAACAATCCAATACTTCCTCTTAGCATCAAGCCTTTCAAAATATAAGTTTTCTGAGACGTTATATGGCAAACAGTGAAATGAAAAAAAATCAGTATCACAATCAGATTGCTTAAAGTAATGTGTAAAATATTATAAATTTCACTAAATTATGGGATTTACTCAGGAATAAAAGGATATTACTTACAATCAAATTTTCAGGTAGCACCCTTACTCTTCCTTAGGACTACACTACACAGTGAAACTTCCATTAACGGACATCTCTCTATAGTGGACAATTTTTTATTCCCCTGCAGAAATGCATGGCTTCTTATGGGGCACTCGCTTCTTAATAGCGGACATTCTAAATAACGGATGCGGACACAATTAAAGTACAATATAACGGACAATTTGCTTTTGATTCTAGAAATTTCTAGGGGTGTGATTCGCCCAAACTCGCAAAATTTTTCCTTTTTGTTATTTTACCCTTCCTCATTCTTTATCTTAACTGTTTTGTTCCCAAGGCCTAGTGAATTTAAAGTGCAAAGTGCTATGTACCCCGGGTAAGTCACCGAAATCGCTGGAAAAAAGATTAGTATTCGTGCTCTCACCAGACTGTCCGACCCTCTCTTTGCATATGTACATCTGACCAGGAGAAACTGCCTTCTAGCTCTTCAGGTGCTCCCAATGGGGTGAAACGGCAGAAACTGGAAGCAGCGTCCAAGGCTGGCTAATTCGGAAACAGTAATCTGATTGAAACATGTGCAAACACAGTTCAGGTGTGGTGTGGGAGGGATTCACCTTTTGTTGTTTGGTAAGGTCAGTGCACAGGAATCAATTTCAAATCCATATTACTAGAAATCACATTTCTTTGCAACAATCGTGTAGGCTTTTTCTCATCGAGCGAGCTGTGAATCAAGGATTTCTCAAACGTCGATTTTAAAATGTCACACAAAAGTATGTGCTTGACTCTAAAAGAAAGAGTTGAAATAGTGGAGCTGAGTGAAATCTTGAAGTCTTGGCAAGATTGTAATGGCAACCAAAAAAATAAACAGAGCTTTTCCTAAAACTGACGTGGTTTAGCTGTGGACACTCTTACCTATGAATGGTTTTGCTGCACTAAAGCCAACAACATTCTTTTATCAGGGACTTTAATTCGTGAATAGGCTGTAGAAATCGCAAACGAATTAGGATTCGCAGAATTTAAAGCTTCAGGCAGCTGGCTAGAAATTCATTTAGAAAACAAAACTTCATAAGAATGTAATAGATAAACAATACTTAATTATTTTGCTTCTTAGGTTTTGATGGATATTTTTTAATAAAGGTTAGTACAATTTTGCTATGTATTGCATTTACTTATCTTTTAAACTGCTTTTATGTTATAAACATGGTATACTGTCATAAAGCACGATTTTCCCAATAACGGACAGTTTTTCTTTCACTTTCGATGTCCGCTATTTGGAAGTGTTACTGTAGTAGGTGTTACCATTTGTGAGCTAAATTCCAACCTTTCAAATAATCAAAAGGTTGGAATTTGAATTCGATGATTTATAGTAGGTGTTCCCATTCGTGAGCTAAATTCCAACCTTTCAAATCATCGAAACATTAGAATTTGAATTCAGTGATTTGAAATTAGCTTGCGAATGGCAACAGCTACTATAGTGTAGTCTTGAGGAAGGGTAGGGGTGCTACCCGAAAATTCGACTGTAAGTAATATCCTTTTATTCCTGAGTGAATCCCATATCAAGTCTAGGAACAGCCATGACATCAATTTTTAACAAGTTTAATAATGTGAAAATTCTGTAGAAGAAATATTCTTCTCTTAATACCTGGAAGTACATCAGAATTATTATCTCAGCAATCAGACATCCCTTAATTGCCTGTATTTACTGTTCATCACATAACATCAATCACAGAAAACTTGAAAATTACACCATCCTGGAGCAGGAATCGAACCCGCATCTCCTGATTTTCGT
The DNA here is from genome assembly GCA_039090855.1 of Macrothele yani. Taxonomy (NCBI): domain Eukaryota; kingdom Metazoa; phylum Arthropoda; class Arachnida; order Araneae; family Macrothelidae; genus Macrothele; species Macrothele yani. Next base: position 195,796,105 of record CM076990.1, read on the forward strand.
TTGAGCATGCTACCTGTTACACCACTTAGGATGAAGTCCCAAGTATCTGAATATTAAGAATCTTAGATTTTTGTCAGTCAAAGCTTTCTCATAGCGTAGTTAAGTGAAATCATTAGTTTCTCAGTCTAGTCAAGACAAATTTGCTCTTACATATGAAGCTAATTCTGCTTCACTTAACTATGATATAAGGAAGCAGAATTAGCTTTGACTGGTGAAAGTCAGACAATGTTCAGATTGTTAACACTCGGATACTTAGGACTTCATCTTGAGTGGTGTAATGGGTAACACACTCTAACAGAAATCAAGAGATGCGTCTTCGATTCCCCTCCAGGACGACGTATTTTACTTGAGAAACAGGCAATTCAGGGATGCCAGATTGCTGAGATAATTCCGAAAATAGTGTACTTGCTACTTGTACATAAAAATATGTGAATGAGAAAAAGATGCAGATTTAGAGATTTTGTAATGTTAATGATCATAAATTGATTGCAGTAAGTTTTAAAAGTGAAATTGAACTATAAAACAAGCTGTTCTATAGTTCAATTTCACTTTTAAAATTTTATGAATTTCATTTGCAACTGTGCTACAAATGACATAATCTTATGAATTTCATTTGCAACTTCTAAATCATGAGCAGTTTGGACAAAAATGTGAGAAACACAGAGATAAATATCAAAGCCAGATAAATTATATTCGAGTCACATTTGAAGACTTGCGAAATTTAAAATCTTTAGTGCTGTCACTTAAAAACTGGCATAAACATCAAGAAATAAAAAACAAACAAACCCTACTTTAGTTATATTCAGAAAAATTATGTACTAGCAATTATTGTGAGAGTAAAATCACTGTTCTTTATATTCTTGAGTTGGTTTAACTTCCCTTCACAAACATTTCTGACATCCAGATAAATATAGTCTGTGGTGTTTTATTGATTTGTAGAGGTCAAAATCATTTGTGATAGCACGCCAAACTGAGTAAAGGAACAGTAGAAACTTCACTCTTTTATAAAAGTATGAATAGCAAAGAAATTGAAATCAGAACATTAACATGAAATAAGCAATATACAACAGTTGAGCACTTGTTAATAGACATGCATATTACATTTATGTAAGTATAGAGACATTCTACAAATTCAGTGGATTCTTCCAAAATATTAATCCAACTTAAGTGATCATTTGAATTTAAAATTAACAGTTAAATGTTTTCTTGGGTTTTGTCTATTTCATCAATAAAACTTTATTACATCTCCATAACCATAAAAAGCTAGGCTTGCCTGTTCTTGAGTAAATAAGGTGAAAGTCTGGGATTAAATGTATCTTATTTTCTCGACAAAATGTTGGTTACAAAAGAGTTTTCTTCACTGATCCTTATTTTTACAAGTTATTAATCAAATAACTTGGGCTATTTTAAATAAGAGGAAAAATGTTACATGATAACCATATGCTAAGAACATTAGGTTTTTCTTTCATTACTGTTTCCATTGACTAATCTTAAAAAGAAATTTCGCTAAATTAACAGTGAAAAACACTTTAAGAACTTTTATGTTTAGAAATTCAAAAAAGTTCTATTTCCTTTGTTTTTCAGGAGAATTTTTTCACACATGCAATTTGTTTTTTTAAATTTCCATTATTATCCTATCATTTCTGATGAGTCATTGCTGCTATATTAAAGTTTGCTCTGTAATAACTTTATAGGGAGGGTGTACAAACAAGCAAAAGATGATTTAAAATTTTTGACAGGTTTCTGTACATACTTTCAAAATGCGAAATATAATGTTTCCTAAGAGTGTTGTAAAAGTGTGTTTTGATATATGCTGCTTCAGTATGTGTGTAAATGGATTACCACACAAAAATCAGCACTGTAAAAAGGCTTTCTTGACCAATGGTTTCAAAATGACAATGCTATAATACTACATTGCCATTTCGTAAATAATTCGGGACATCCCTGAATCTATTCTGAATTTTGATGACAGTCATGATGTTCAAAATTTTAATTCCATTTATTATGACCATCCCATACTCAATATGTGCATTTATAATGTATTACTTTTCTGTGTTATTAAAGTAGACTAAAAGATATAGCCATATACTCCCACCTTTTCTTCCTGGCATTGCCTCTCCTTGGTGTTAGATATGATACGACATAAAGGGGTCAGTGATATTATAGCTAAGGTGATGTTATATGTACATACTAGAATTCAATCATTATGTAAAACCTGGGTTACACATGAGGATCCTGCATATCTCAGTGTCATTCTAGTTGATATGCAGCTATTATATCTGTGTATTCTTTCTATGCCATTTTTTATATCGTGCTTTTTATACCTTCACAATAGGTACTCATGGTTTTTCTTCCTATTGAGGCTGTTTGGCTTACATACATTATATGCTCTATGGAACCATGTTCTAAACGAAGTGATGAGGTTGGGTACTGAAGTTGGTTTATAATACATATGAAAATCGAACCTGAATGCTGCATTTCCTTTGAGCATGTTATCAAGATATAATCAAGTGTTCCATTGTCTTCAATCTCTATACTGAACTTTATAGTATTGTGTAGATTGTTAATCGTGTGAAAAAATAATTTAATTTCTCCAGTCCATGTTCTCACATGAAGAATATATAATCTGTGCAATGGATCCATGCTTGTAGTTTCTTAGTACAGCTTAGAAAGATGCAATCTTCAAGCAGCCTCAGTACTGCCTCTGCAAGAACTGAAGAAAAAGGTGAACCACTTGGTGCACTCTTTTTGTTTGCCTGCAGATATCTCTCCAATTTGAAATAATAGTGGTTAGTCACCAGATTTAAGGTGCGAATGCTCTTCCTGGTTTGGTTAGTTGTAAGCAACTATTTTTTCAAGATTTCCTATCACCTCTGATATTAGTATGGAAGGATATGACACAGTATGGAAGGATATGTCAGAATTTCCCATTAGGTCCCTCAGATAAATTCAATGCCCTAGCTCGCAGTACAAGATCTTTAGTTAATTTGATTACATTCTAAGAGTCCTTTAAGCATTAAGAGAATTTAGCTAGAAAATTTTTTCAATGGATATGTAGGGCAAATATTCTTCACTACTGTCAGTCTAAGGGTAGATCCAGGATGATATCCTAAATAATTTTTGCTGATATCCTATATGGGATATCAGCAAAATTTCATCCTGACCACACAATTCCACCTCTCTTTGGACTACTGAAAACTCACAAGCCCAATATTCTTCATATGGGAATATGGACTGGAGGAATTAAGGGATTTTTTGCACATGATTAACAATCTACACAGTAAAAAAAAGTTCACCATAGAGTTTGAAGTGAATGGAATACTTAATTATCTTGATGTCTTACTTAAAAGATATGGAGCATCTAGTTTCAATTTGGATATGTGCTATAAACCAACCTCATTCCTCTTGCAACTCACACTGTCCTAAAGAGTATAAAGTTGCTGCATTCTTACATAGAGCATATAATGTATGAAAGCCCGATAGCCCAATTATGAAGGGAATTGAGAATATTTGTAGTAAAGGTATAAAAGCAAGATATAAAAAAAGATTACATAGACAGAATGGCACAATAGCTGCAATAACAACTAGAATGACAGAGAGATGCAGGCTCCATCATGTATATTTATGCAGGATCATCATGTGTATTAGGGTGTGTATTGCTTCAACACAGCATATAATCATGTGATAAATAACACTTACTACTTGTAATGTCTTCTACACTATTTAAAAAAAATTATATTTGTTTCTTATTCTCTGCATTTTATGTCTAACCATTGCTTTGAAAACTCCTCCCAAATGAAGAGCAAAGCTTGGCAATTTGAATATACTATATTATGGCACTAAATAAACCAGTGACTTGAAAAAGCCTCCTAAATGGAGAGCAAAGCTCAACAGTTTGAATATACTATATTATGGTACTAAATAAACTGATTTAATACCATGTTATAAGCATTTTGAACCTAGGGTGTGTATCCACTTGTCACAAATGGATATCTGAACTGTAAGGACATATACTCATCACAAGCTAATCAAAATTTTTGCCAACCAGTGATTCTCAACTTCAGTACATCTGAAATCACCCCTGCAATAAGACAGTTTTGAAGTTGGAGGGATAATGGTGTGGGAAGGTATCATGATTGGTGGTTTTACCTCCCTACGTGTCTGCAATGTAAGAACTTTGTCTTGCCACAGGTGGTATCAAAGAGATCCTAGGACTCCATGTACAAATTTTTCGAGGTGCCATTTATCCAAAATTGTTTTCATGGATGATAATGCTTGCTCTTATAGGGTAAGGCTAGTAAAGATATATAAAGAATGGATTTGCCAGCCATAACTCCATTGACCATGCATGGGATGCTTTAGGACAGCAAGTTTCCAAAAGACTGCTCTGATGAAGGAAAGGGAATGTGTTTCACTACCGATTTTCTAGGGAGCATAAGGGATCATTGTGTGAGGCCTGTAATTTGTTGTTAGAGGTGACCACACACCGTATTGACCCCCCCCCCCCCCGAGTGTACTCTGGAACAATGATGTTTAAAATTTGATGTGTGCATGCTTGTAACATTTATCATGATGAAAATGCATATTATTTGGTATTTTATAGAATTTTGCTGCATTATGTCAAAATATACAGTATGTTCATACAAAGTTTTAAAATTCTGTGAAAGTTTCATTTGAGATATTTGACTTTGTCTCACTTCCTTAGCTTATACACTAGTGTGCTTTTTCAAGATCCTGCATACAGAGGTTCAAAAATTCAATGTGGTTACCTGTTAACATAAAACTTTTGCACTCTCAAAAATGCACAGCCTTTTTAATCAGCATTATCTTGGTAAAATAAACATAGGTCTGTATCAAAGAACTTCCAGTTCTTAGGTAATGAAACATTGTTTAAAATGGCAGGTATGCAACTTATTTAATTGGTTCATGGAATAACTTGCACATGTCCAAGGCCAAAGCATGACAAAAACCTCCACATTACCTTCTCTGTACTTCATTGTGAGCACAATGGATTATGGAGTGATTAGTCCTTACATGGAAATGATTGCTACAGATGCACAATGCAGTATGAAGTGGCTGATTGCAGTTACTGATGCAAGGCTTATTCATCACAACTCGCCCATGGTAGGTACCCAATGATGTAGAGCTCATTGCTATTTGAACATATAACTGCTGATACCTGAACAACTGTTGATGCCTGATACTCTTGGTTGGTGTTTCTCATGGAAAACTAATGAGATTGATGTACCAATGTTTCAAATACCCTCCATCTATGTTGGATGAGCTTCAGAAAATTCCAATGCATTTTTGAACAGAGGTAATAAGAGTGGTCATAGCAAAAGTTCTGCACACTGTCCATTTTTGAGAAAACTTACCTTATTGCCATTCACTGTACTCCCCTCCACTGCTAATGACAATTTGCCAGTGGTGAGGTAGGTCCTGGATGTCTCGTTGTGTTCAATCTTTGTTCAGCTGTCGTATTACTAGGGTCATGTCCAATGACAGTTCGTCCAGCGATTCATATCGGATACCACGGAGCAGATTTTTAACTTTAAGAAAAGATCAAAGTCGGGTGGACTGAGATCATATGGTGGATGGGATAAAGTTTCCCAGCCATATTTCGACAAAAGTCTCCGTACCAACGCTGCGCCATGACACGATGCGTTGTCCTGCAGCAAGATCGCTCCCGCTTCCAACATGTTGGGGCGATTTTGAGGCATTTTCGGTCTCAACTTTGTCCTCAGAAAGAAATTGTGCTTTGATCAAGAGTTCCTTCCCCACAAACTTTCTGCTAGGCAGTGTTCCCCTTCCCTTTCTTGCAGAGTCTCCATTTTCTCATACGAGTGCTGGTCTAACGCAGTGACTCGACCTGAGGGGCTGCGTGCTTCCATTGGTAAACCCTCCCACGTCCACACAGCAAATGATAGCATGTCGTTCTGACCTTGATGTGACGCAATCATTTTCCCGATTGCATCATCCACTTCCATTTTAGATTAATGTATGCAGAACTTTTGTTATGTCCCTCGTATCATGCTTCTATTTCCTGATGCTATCAATCAACTTTGTGCATGAATCAGTATGCCAGCAATTTTACAACTGACAACACTCTCCCCTCCCCCTTTTTTGAAGTAGAATGGAAAACTTTGGTGGAAATGCCTTTTACTTCAAAGAGATATTTAATACGAAATGGATCAATGGAGTGGTCAAGAAATACAAGAGTTAACAAGCACAGAGTCTGTTGTTGAAAGCAGTCTGACAGGACAGTAAAGTGAGATTTTCAATGACTTACCAAACTTCAGTTTTATTTTTGATTAGTTTTTTTATGTGTTTTTTTAATGGGAAGATTGGGGTAGACAGACATACCAGCATTTCAGAGAGGTTCTTGTATCTGGAAAAAGTAAAATTTTTAATTGGGATAGAGAAACCATTTTGAGAAGAGCAAATGGGAAAGTAATTGAAGGACAAGGGAAGTGGTAGCTGGTTGAGAAGCAGTTCGCAAACAATAGAGATATCAGTAGTTCATAAACAGAGGTTGACAATCAATGGAGATATCAGTGATTAGCAGAACAAATAGCAATATCACCAGTTGGCAAACAATGCAAGTGCTTTAAAAGATTAAGCAATCATCATAAAAAACCTTTTTAAAATACTACCAAGACTGACTATCGAACAGCTATTTGATTTTGGCAAATTACAGAACATTTTAACTCTGAGTAAATGTAAAAAAGAAACTGTCAACATCACATGGAATTACACAAAAAGATATTTACATGATGGATTCCACAGACTTCGGTTTAATGAATATAGCTATGGGATGCAAGGAAGCGACCTGTAGCCTCTTGATTGCATTGCCACTCACGTCAAGTATACAGTGTTTCCCCTGGGAAATAAAGAAATATGTCAATAAATATTAGCTGAAATGTGTAAAACTAAGATTGTGAAATTCCACGAACTCTGAGAATAAATGAAATTACACAGCATGGATCTAATTCATGTTGCAAAGGACTTAATTAATTTTCCTAGTCATGTTTTAACAGGTGAATACTTATAGTCTACCAAATCCTATGCCTGCAAGAGATCTCCACTGTTTGATTTCAGAATGGAAAATTAAAAATCTGAGTGCTTAATTTTACTGAAATTAGAATAACATATCCTAATGTAATGGAAATATCAGAACATTAGAAATATTTTAGGTACCTCTTTTGGATCCAAAGTATTGGAATAAAACTCATTATGATGTTTTGACGTAGTATAGTGGGTCTGAAGTTATAAAAGAAACACTTGAAACAATATAAAATGTAAACATCTGTTGAACATTAATGTAGCAATAACTGTATCATTAGTCAATTAATATTTGATTGGTCATCCTTCATTTTTACAAGTCATAGTATCAATTACATCATCGATTAGTTTGCTCATATTTAACTGGGCATCTACACAGTTAAACTGTCCAAAGATTTTGGGCTACAGAGTGATTCTACAAGCAGTCAAACACTGTGTGCTCTATGTATCACTCCCGTACCAGCCAAGGATAATATTGTCATCATAAAGGAGGAAATAATACTCTGAAAGATGGTTTGCACTTGATAAGATCTTAGTGTCCAGAACCTGGTAATGTTTAATTACTCAGTTCCATCACTGATGAGCTGCTAGCCATTCATACTTTAATTCTTCTCCAAATTACCTTCAGATGTATGTAGATGCACTGTAAGTACCAACTAAAAGTATCCAGTAAGCATTGAAGAACAATCGCATTCAGGAATGATCTAAAGGTGATGTTGCTTGATCTACTGAAACTAATTCCTTTTCTCAGTTTGGGCTGTGCAATCACAAGTCCAGAGTGCTAACTTCAGCCCATTTTCTCAGGAACTCTGATGACGTTTCTTACGTCTTTTTGTGAGAAACCCTCTTCACAGTCACATCATAAAAGCAAGGCTAGGTATCAGTTTTTCTTTGAATGTTACATCTTGCACTACACTGGTAACTTAATAGTATTTAATTATTTTAACCATTGTTGTTTGGTTGCAGTTACTTTATCAATATTAATTTGGTTAGACTCTCCCCTCTTTGTGAAGAGCAATGACATAAAATTTTGTATTTGACTAAAACAGTAAATTTCCTTTTTGAATTCCTACCTAAAACTTGCAACACAATTTTTTTATAGGTGGATTGCAAGTGTTAAAAACTTGCCATATACACTGAAGTGCAAAAAAACCCAACCCAAAACAAAACTGGAATGGGCACTACTTTTTCCATTACATGCCACCACCCCCATGCGGTAAAGGATATGGTCCACAGACGACTTATATATGGAGGCAGATATCTCGACAAGCTGAAGTAATAGAATTCACAGTTCAGATGGCAGTTTGTCAGGATTTAAGTGATTTTGAAAGTGGTACGATAGTCAGCGCCCGGAGATGGGTCACTGCATCTCTGAAATTACCACGAAATTTGGATTTACATGACCAACAATTTCAAGAGTGTACCTCGACTACACAAACTCGGGGTGGAAATCCGGAATTTGAGACCGGTGTGGCCATAGACGATCGTAGACAGCAGGGTCTGGAACACATCGTAACATCGCATGGCGTGCAACATTGCCACAAATCGCAGTGCAATCTAATGCTGGGGCCAGTAGTAGCATCATTGCTCAGACAGTGCAATGTTCTCTGTGTTCTATGGGGTTCCGTAGCCGACGGCCCACCTGGGTGCCATTGCTGATCTGCCGACACAAGGCTGTGCACCTTGTCTGGGTTCAGGAACACTGTCAATGGGCGCAAGATGACTGGAAACGTGTAGCCCTGTCTGATGAATCATGGTACCAGCTGTTTTGGGCAGGTGGCAGACTCCGGGTGTGGCGACAACCCCACGAGGCAATAGATCCCGCATGCCTACAAAGCCCAGTGCAGGCTGGTGGTGGCTATGTTATGGTGTGGGGTGTTTTCATCTGGCATGCATTAGGACATCTCACACATCTGCAGATCGTTCGGCCTGGTGGAGGCTACATAACCATCCTTGGGGATCATTTGCAGCCGAACATCTTTCAAAACGACAATGCGCCACACCACACGTCCACAGTTGCCAGATTATGGCTGGGGGTACATTCCACTGAGTTTGGCATCCTGACCCCCCCCTCCATCGTTTGCCGGATTTAAACGCCATCGAACCAATTTGGCATGCTGTTCAACATGCCTTCAGTGCCAGGAATCTTCCACCGGCGAATATTACAGAATTCTAGGACGCTCTTCAGGAACCACGGTATGCACTATCTTCACAGTACTACAGAGAACTCGTGAAGTCCATGCCTCATCACATTGTTGCCATTAACTGATCGCGAGGAGGACCAATGCGGTATTAGAGAGGTATCCCAGTTTTCTTTTTTGGCACTTCAGTGTGCATGTTACTCTGCTGTGATTACCTGTTTAAAGGGGCCATGTTATTAACCGATTAGCACTTGCCACCAACTTATAATTTTCATTACTTAAAAAATTTTATATGCACAAAATTTATTAAAAATAGGTTGTAGATTAGAAATCCTAAATAAGTTCCCAGTAAGATTATATGAACGACATTTAAAATACACGGTCGTATCAGAATAATATGGCCACCCACGGACACGTACTCACCGAGGCACATCACAGAGTGCACGTGACAAGGTCGACCACAAGAAGATATAAGCGGCCGGCCAGGACAGATGAGCCATAGTTGCGTATTGTTAGCACAATGGATAGAAGTAGTGATTTGACGGACGTTCAAAAAGGAATGATCATCGGCTACCACGCCAAGCGTGGAAGCATCTCCAGAAACAGCACACTTAGTAGGTTGTTCGCAAGGTGCTGTGTAGTAAGGGTGGCACACAGAGTACCTCCCGGCGTCATAACTGGATCCCAAAGAACATAGACTGGTAAAGGGGCAATCAATGCACAACAGTGCAGCAATTGACCAAGCAAATGAATGCTGGGGCATCCAAGTACATGTCCCCGATAACAGTACAGCGAACCCTGTTATGCATGGGTCTCTGGAGTCTATGCTCCATCAAGGCACCCATGCTAACCCTGGTCCATCGGCAATGACGCCTGCAGTTTGCATGGGACTACCATCATTGGACAATGGAAAAAAAGGTTGCCTTCTCCGACGAATCGACGGTCGGTGGCTTATATTGCGTCGGACACACCAGAACCAACATCACGGTTGTCGGTCCGGTACAGGCCGGTGGTGGCAGTGTGCACGTCTGGGGGATGTTAGCCTGGTATGACCTGGGACCACTGGATGGTTCCCTGAACATCAATGGCTACCAGTTCATCCTCGCTGACCACATGCATCCCTTCATTTTGGACATTTACCCTGGTGGTGATGATGTCTACCAACAGGAAAATGCGTCCTACCATATCGCTAAGGGAGTGCGTGACTGGTTCCAGGAACACGACAGCTGTGTTTCCATTCTCCCTTGGCCAGCAAAATCGCCTGACCTGAATCCCATAGACCACGTCTACAGGTTCGACGTGCCGACCAACAACCACGTCATCTCCAGGAACTCCGTGGTCTTTTGCAGCCCGAATGGGTACGTGTGCTTCGAGTAACCTTCCAGGGCCTCATTGCGTCCATGCCACGCCGTCTCGCAGCTGTCGTCTGGGCCAAGGGTGATTATTCCCATTATTAGGTAGGTCATTATTTTGATGTGGCTTTGCACATACTTCATTATTGGGCTCAAGCATACATTCAAAGTTTAAATTTCTGTTTAGATACTGGGCAATGCTAGACATGAATGTTTCTGTGTTGCTACACTGCCTGGACAATTTATTGTGAACACCTAACTACATTGTTATCAAGCCTCAGTGGGCTGTAGGGTAATGTGGTATCTTTTTTCACACATATATACGAAGAGGACTTTCAGTTCACACAGTGAGGTTGGCAAGGGTGAGTGAACTCAAATGACACGATCCATCTTGTGTCAATATACCATGCAGGCCAAGGGAAGATGATGGACATCTTTTTATGTTCTCTGTACTTACTGTATACTATGCAAGATCAATGAATTGCAGTGTAGTCTTCCTGGAACACGAGAACTACATCCAGGATGAAAGTGTACATTATTAGACCACACGATTAGCGAGGACGTTTTGTACTTTCATGAAGTGAGCTAGCCTTGAAGAAGCAGTAGCCAAACACATTTTGTTCCTTACAGGTATGGCTTCAGGCCACACTATGTTGTTCATTCATGGTAAACATAAAACAGTTCACCAGTCCACACGACACATTTCCAGTTCACTGTTCTTTGCATCATTGGAAGTAATTTACTATACATTGTCTTGAATTATCAATTATTGCACAGTGTATAGGAACAAAGATAATGGTAGTGCCAAGAGAGAAGATTCCTGCAGGAATTTCAAACCCTTTGTCCTAAGAAAAAACAACTTATTGATGGAAATGAAGGCATGTTGATTGGTTGACAGACAACACTTGAGTATCTCTTTCCACTTGGCATAAGGACTGGAGTAAAAGGTAATAAGCATTTGTATAGGGCTTGTCTGTAAAAGTTAAGTATCCATAACTTTTTCAGAAAAAGTCAGATAAACAATGCATTTTTTGATAATACCCAACACTAGGGAATTGTGTTTAATACAGAAGTTACATTTTGTTATTTTATTTAGACAAACTTAAGGGGAAATGTGTTTACTTCCTCAAGGGGAGCATTCCTGAGTGACAGTGCCATGCACGACAGCAAAAGGAAACTAAATTAAGAATCTGATAAAGCTTCAGCATAAATATTGTTGAGGCACTTAATTCTGCACGATATTGAGCAAAAGTCTCAGAATGTTTAGGTGGAATAGCCAAGTGAAAAATGACCTAACAGATCAACCACACAGATGTATATAATTTGTAAAGCTTAAAACAGACTCTATGGTGCATCTACCATACTTGAGAAGGTTGGCCCACCATGGAAATAACCTGGTGCTAAAAAATGGTAACAGAGAGAAAAAGAGAGAGATCATGCCAGTGTGAATATAAGATTGGTATGCAATACATGAGGTGAATGAATATTTATGGATTATATGTTTTATTGCTCTTAGATGAAATTAAACTGAAAGGATTTAGGATAGAGAAAGTAAATGGGCTGATGTGTGTGATCTGAATGAAGTTTGATGGTGAGAGATGACAATTGGTGGTTTTAAGTGAAAAGTTGAAGAAAACACGATTCATTATTCTTGTGTAAGTGAGAGAATTTTGGGGTTGTGGTTCAAAGTATATTCTTGTAATTCTGAACCTTCTAATAAGAAACATGACTTCTGGGTTGAGCTAAGAGTTGCGTTGAAAGAGAAAGTTGTAGTGGGAGATCTCGGTGCTAGATTCAGAATGAGGTATGAGAACTTTCTGGGTAAGTTCAATGATCCCAGTGTAGCTGGAAATTGTGCAAGATCAGTAGAACTTTGCATTAATAATGGTTTAGGCATATCCTATACATTTTCAAACCTCTGTCCACATACAGTGGCGGAAAGTGAAAAAAGAAGGTATTGTTGGACGATCGTGAAATTTACATATGTTAATGGGGTAGAGTTTAAGTAGGTGTGATGTTAATTTCGGGACCAACCGGTGAGCACTTACGCCACAGCACGGCATAATATGCAAATTATCGTCGGTGGTATTAAAGGAGTACGGCGAAGTGAATGTAATCAGTCGTCGGCGAACGGACACATGCGAAGACCCTGAAGAAGCTGCAATGCCTGGACATGGAAGACTTGTACGATTTCAGCAGTTATCGGACTTTGAGAGAGGTCGTCTAGTTGGACTCCGCGAGGCCTGGTGGTCGTATTGCGGAGCGAATTGGACGGGAAGTATCGGTGGTGGACGCATAAGAAGAGCGGCGTTGTCAAGCAGAACATCCACTGCGATTCAAATCCGAGCTGCCGTTGCACCTGAGGTGACTGTGCGAACAATCCGCAACCGTCTACTGGATGCAGGACTACGTGCACGTGTGCCTCCGACTCCAGCCCACCATCTGGAATGGCTGCAGTGGTGTCGCCAACGTCTGCACTGGAGAACGCAATGGCGATCTGTCGTGTTCAGCGATGAAAGCAGATTCTGCTTGGGAGCCTCCGATGGCCGTATGCGTGTTCTCAGACGCACAGGGGAGCGTCTCCACCCTTCTTGTATCCGCCAGCGACACACAGGGCCTACACCTGGTCTCCTGGTGTGGGGAGCGATCACTCCCGTACACAACTAGTGTTTGTACCGGGTACGTTAAACAGCACCTCCTACATCACCAACATCATTCAGCCTGTTGTTGTGCCATTTGTAAGGTCGGTCCATTGTGGTGTTTTCCAGCAATATAACGCACGCCCACACACGGTACGTGCAACGCAACATGCACTTCAGGGTGTAAGACAACTTCCATGGCCTGCACGTTCACCGGATTTGTTCCCCGTTGAGCACGTGTGGGATTTTATGGGACGACTTATCTGGCCTCCACGACCATCCCCGATTTACGCGTCAAGGTTGAGGATGCTTGGAACTCAATACCCCAAACTTGCATCCAACATCTGTACGACAGACTCCATGCCAGAATTGCACAGTGTGACTCAGTTCATGGCGGTTCAACCTCGTACTAACCATGTTACATGGAAATGTTATTTTTCAGTTTACCAGCAAATACAGCTGTATTTTGCCATAATGTTTTGATCACGTTATCCTCTGTATTCCGTTATTATGCTGTATAAATTTTGTTGGTATCAGAAGTCTCCTTCTTGGTGTTTTTTTTTTCACTTTCCGCCAGTGTATATACGTGTGAGATTTGTATTTTGAGGCAAAAAACTGGAACTCATTTTGTTACAGTGTCAGAAACATTTAAGACTCATGTCATCATATCTGATGATTAACATAGAATGGAGAAAGGAAAATAAGAATACCTGGTTTTTCACTGAACAACTTAATGGAGAAAGAAAAATAAGAATGTATCTGTGGATAAAAGTTTAAAGTCTGAAAAACATTATCATTACTTTAAGTTATTCAGTGAAAACTGGTCAGCTGAATGCAAGTGAGATAGATATAGAAAAGAAGCAGGTGTGTTCCAAGAAATGTGTTTCACTGTCACTAAGGGAATTAGTGGCACAGCAAACCTGAATAGCATTCAAGTTGAAACAGTAAGATTAAGCTGTAAAGAAAAAGAAACATTTAAAAAAGTAAGGAAGTAAAGTTCTCCACGAATATCACTGCAAAAAGTATGAAGCAGCAGAGCTGGTTTGCCAAAGTAAGAGCGAAATTGAGATGAGCTGGACAAGAAAGCTTTTAAACTGGCTTTTTTAGCAAAACAGAAATAATTCGAGAAGTGCATAAGGCTCTACAACATAAAGGATATAGATTTTTAATGTGTGTAAGGAGCAGGACTGGGAAGTGGCTTGGAGCACAATAGCATTGACATTTCTGTGAGTTATGAGAGCAAGATGAATTTGGAGTAGATGCTGATCATGCTAAAGACAGAGAGAGGCAGATAAGCATTACATACACTGCTGGCCACCCAAAATGCAACACCAAGAAGGACACGAGATAGCAAAGCCAGATTTACTGGACACATAACAACAGATACAAAGATGAAACGATTGAGCTTACAGGCCCGTGCGACTTGCGGAACACGCAGACATCAATAGTTCGTGTGGCCCCCATGGCTGGCAATAACGACTGCTACACGCCGCGGCATCGAACGAAAGAGGCTTTGGATGTTGGCTTGGGGTATGTCGGTTTAGGCTGCTTCCACACGTTGCCACAGTTCATCAGGCGTAGCCGCGGGTAGTGATTGCCAGGCCACTCGGTTGCCAATCAGCGACAAGACGTGTTCGATGGGCGACATATCGGGAAAACACATGGGCCACGGCAGCAGTGATACCTGGTGGGCCGTGAAGAATTGTTGCACGATGCGTGCCACGTGCGGGCGCGCATTGTCTTGTTGAAACGTGGCCGCTAGCAGGTCCTGCAGGTAAGGGAGGACAACAGGCTCTAAAACATCGGAGATGTAGCGGTGGCTGTTGAGTGTACCGGCGATGCGTACCAGAGGGGTGCGGGTGTCATATCCAATTGCGCCCCAAACCATAACGCCAGGTGACGGACCGGTATGGCGATGCATAATGCGGGCGTCATACAGTATCTCGCCCCCGTGCCGCCAAACGCGGATTCGACCATCGCGGTGTTGCAGGCAGAAGTGGGATTCGTCGGAGAAGACAATGTCGTGCCATTCCGTAGTTCAGGTGCGGCGTTCAACGGCCCACTGCCGCCGCACTCGCCGATGGTGTAACGTCAATGGTAATCGGAGCAATGGGCGCCATGCAACAAGTCCTCGCTCCTGCAGATGACGTCGAAAGGTACGTGCTGACACAGGTTGCGCAACACACCCTAATTGCTGCGCTAACGTTCGTGATGTGGCGGTGCGAGCCGTCAATGCCCGCCGCACAACATGCCGGTCCTGTATTTCGGTGGTGTGCCGCAGCTGCGGCAATTGCTCACGTCTGTCCGTCCGTCTCTCCTGCATCCACCAAATCCATACTTGCCTCACTGTGGCTGCATGTCGTCCCACACGGGCGCCGATGTCTCGGTACGATAAACCGCTGTCGCGATAAGCCACTATTCGACCTCCGTCGAACTCTGAAACGTGCTGGAATGACTGCCGTATTCTGCAACGAGGCATCAGGAAGCTTCCCACGCACAGGTCCAACACATTTCCACTACTTACACCCCGCCTTCTGTGTACCCTTCTTATAGTGCTTCTCTGTGGCGTGCCGGGCGCACATGATTTGCATATGCCCTGCAATGCTAATCGTTTGCATGTCCTCTCGCGGGCGACGCATACTGCAAATTTCAGTCCTATCGGATGCTTCCTTCTTGGTGTTGCATTTTGGGTGGCTAGCAGTGTAGATCTCAAGGTCTGTAAAACCTTAAATTCTTTGTAAAAGAATAAAAGAACATAAATCAGTACTTACGAAATTACAGGTCTCCTGAAGTATATGACATAACAGCTGAGATGAAGTATGGCAGTTATAGTGTTATTGATTGGATAGCTGAAATTTTCAAATTATGTAAGAATCAGGAGTTATTTCTGAAGAGACTCTAGCATTTCCCATTTGTATAAGGGGAAACGTAATCAGACTGAATGAAAGAACTAGCATAGTATCAGCCTACTTACTGCATGTGCCAGAAAAATCATTATTGATATAAAAAGTTGTTGCATGCTGATGATAGTTCTACTGTCTGAGAGTAAAAGTGAGTTATCCAGAAAGAACAAAGTGTTTGTGAAGCTCAAACTAAATATAAATGAAAAAAAAAAAAAAAAAAAAAAAACCCACGAAGTATGGTTTTTCAGTGAGGGAGTGCTACTATTCAATGCAAGATCAGTTTGAATAGTACAGAGATAAATTAGGTAAAGCAGTTTGTGTATTCAGGAAGCCTGTTTGACAAGGAAAACAGATTAGGTGGTGAAGTTAGTAGGCTGGTAAATTCCGCTCAGAAAGTCAGAGCTACATTAGTAGGATTTTGCAGGAGTGATGAGTTGTCAAGAAGGTATAGATTGGCTTTTTCAAAATTGTAATAGTTCCTATAATGATGTATGCAACAGAAAAAGTACAGTAATAGTTTGTGCACTGGAGATAAGTGTTACTTAAGGTACGAGAATTTGTCACGTGAAGAATGAAGATGTGTCACAAAATGTTGTTAGGAAGACAAACTGTTTGAATTGTTTGGCTATGTTGAAAGAATAAGTGATATGTTAATGAAGCAAATTTATTAAGACCAGATGCCAGGAACAGCAGTTAAGGGAAGGCCAAGGATATTAGATTTAGAGAATGCCTAAAAGAGAATGATGTTATTAGTATGAGGTGTATGATAGGTATCTGTGTATAGGTCACTGCGCCAGATCGATGGAAGTGTTATGTTGTGGTAAATAAAGTTCGACACCATTGGTAACTTTGATGTGGCAGATGATTTTGGTCTTGCTTTGAGGAGCTGAATCTCAGAGAACAGCTTTGTGAATTGTGTGTATGTATGCAATTGGGAACCTGTACAGGAATACAGTGTGTGTGATGTTTTCAATAGCATGAAAAAAATTGAGGCAGTTTATGAGTCAGTGGAATGCTTTGGTTCCAAAATAATGGACTAGTTTTATCAGAATTTAGATATGGTGGTTAAACCCAAACAAAGGGAAAAGGCCATTGTTCGATTCCTGTCATATCCAAATGTCGCAGAATATGTAACAGGAAAATTTGGTGTAAGCTGCATGGGCCACCACAGTGGCGCAGTGATCTAAGTGCTGGCTTATGACCGTTCACCGTAAAGGGTCCGGTTTCGAACCCAGGGTAAGGCATTAATGTTGTGTTTGTTTTCAGGCACTGGATCTCTCCTTTCCCTGGAATCAGTGGCTCTAAATTAGGGATGGGCGACTGCTTATAGCCCATTGAGTTGCTCGTGGTGGTCGTTAAACCTCCAATCAAAAAACATTACTGTCATTAAGCGCAAAACATCCATTCACAAGTTCATTTGGTGGCAGAAGCTAGAATAGGAAAAGTATAACCGACTATGTCAAAGTAAAAATGTGATTAAAGATACTAAGGTTTTACAACTTCTGGTTAAATAGGTTTGTATGTATTTGTTATCTTTAGCGGTATCTGACTTCCACAGTCAACTTTCAAGTAGCTGACCAATAAAGATGATTCACGGTTGATTGAATAAAGTAGATGTGAAGCAGGATTTCCATTGATGAACTGCTGAAAGCTTTTGCAGAATCAGTGCTTCAGGATAAGTGGAACAGACATAAAAGACATGCTACTGAAGCTACAAGAAAAGCATGTAGTGTTGCAGTATGTGAGTGCACAAAAGTCAGGATCTTTTGGTGGACAGCAGATATGAATGATTACAGCTTTCAAGGGAAAAAAATAGGAGATGTGCCAGTGGTCTGTCACATTCTAACGAGGAAGGCCACTTATGAGCTTGTAGAAAGGAAGAGCAGTGTATTGTGGTGCAAATGGAAAGTATGTAAATATTTCAGGATAAACTTTGGACACCAAAGTCATCCAAAATGACGCTGACATTTTAGTGGTTAAGCTCCACCTGTGTGGTGCAGTTGGCAAATGCCTCAGGACTGTGTAGTAAACAGTGCATTGGGAGGTTCAATGCGCGCCACCGACCATGCATTTCATGGTTTTCCATGATGTAGGGTAAAAAACTTAAATGGATTCCAAATTTTATCCCTAGACATTTGTTGATCGAATTTTGGCGACTGCTTCTTGACCTGCAAAGAAGACGGCAATGGGAAAACTACCTGATAATCTCCCATTACCGAAGATGTGCATCAGTGCACAGTATCTGACTCGCAACCTGGACACTGCTTGATTTGTAAGCTTCTCAGATACATATCTGGTGGAACCTTACATTCATCACCATGACTGTGCACAGCTCATGAAAATGATCGGTTTGTCCATGGAGGACAGTGCACTATAAGAAGAAGAAGAATGATTAGGTGCATCCAGCACACAGTTTTGACAATTATTTGGAAACACTTTTTATTTTTTTATCTCGAAAGCCAACTGTGCTTTAAAAAGCCATTTCAAGAATTTGCACACATGACATAATTTTATAGCCCCATAATGGGCACTTTTTTTTTAGTTTGAAGTTTAACGACCACCATGAGTAAATCTTTGGGCTATAAGTGGTCATTCATCCTTAATTTGGGACCTCTGGTTTCAGAGAGGGGAGAGCCAGCCCTGTAGGACAAATATCCCCCATGTCTCATCTGAGACTTGAACCTGACTCAGATGACCAGCCAGAAACCAGCGTCTCTGACCACTCGGCCTCCAAGGCAGCCACAGAGTACTTTAAACTGAGACTTAACATCATAGTTGGAGGAAAGCAAAAACATTCCTGCAATTTAAGACTGTGTCAGTGGGGGAGTCTTAGAATGAAACTTCGATGTAAACCAAACACTTTCGTCTTTTTCTAACCATCCTGATATGGGTGTACATATCAGGATGGTTAATAGAGCCATTTTCACAAAAAAGAAAAAAACTAACTGCAATCAGCCATTTTTTGTGCAGTGTACATTGCTTTGTGAACCAAATGCATCAAAACACTAGTTTATAGTTAATTTGTTTTTTCCAAAAATATTGTAAACCGTTTGTTTAAAAATGTATAATAGTAGGTGAAGTGTCCTGAAACAGATTACAAGTTCAGGTTGAATGCTGCTTATACCGCAAGGAAAACCCATTTATTTAGTTTTAAAGGTTTAGGAACTTGCATGCTAAATTCAATGAAAATTCATCCATGTAGTGTGACAGACCAAGTTATTTAGAGAGCGGGTTTATGGTCCCAGCTATTTCTCATTCTGGTCTGAAATTCTGCATAAAACATAAACATGTGTGTCTTTCTGGTACTGATCCCTCTTCTTCCCTGAGAACCAATGCATCTGAGTCACCTTAAGCTAGAGAACAGGACTCTTAGACTTAACGTTTACAGTGTCACTAACCTGATAAAAAAAGAAAGACCATGTCATTACACTCCCTTTTTATACATTTGGAAGTCTGGCTGAATGAAGATGGGCACTTTTAAACTGAAAAAAAAAAAGTTTTTAAAAATTAGAATGTGTAATCTCTGTTACTAAAATTCTGTGCATTTTATTTCACCCATTCAAACCTTGATTTAGGTTTTTGTTTTGTTTTGAACATCATAAGCATTTAATGCTATAAGAAGTTGCCAAATTAAAGCCACTGGGTTTGAGAAAGGAAAAAAAAATCCATGTCATTTTCAGGGTTTTGAAACCAGACAGCAGCCAGAATGCTGTGCACTACACCACTGCATGGCCTGATTTACTTTCATGGTGAAGTGGTGTAAAAACAAGGTGACCAGAAATTCGAACACTGATCTGAAAACAAAATAACATGGTGTCCCCAAATAAGCATAACAATGGGGGGGGGGGGGGGGGACTAAATGCAGATTTTTTTTTATCACAAAACTGTTTTGTTTCTGATAAATTTCATTGCGTAATTACAGTGTGGTAGAATATTGGTAATTTTTACGGAAAAAACAAATCTTCGATGGAGAGAAGTTTAGTTTTAAAGATTTAGAAACTTGCTCTTAATTCATTCAACGCATACGTATGGTAATACTTCACCTTAGGGACATGTGTTGAATGAATTAAGAGCAAGCTGCATGCCCTTACACATTTCTGAAGGATGAATTGCATGGAGAATCTTTTCATTTTGTAAAAGTTTTTGATGGGACTTGAAACAAGTACAAATTAAAATTTGCTTATTTTAGCACGCTTGCAGGTGGATACAACGAAAACTTTTTTAAGCACGTTTTTTCATTAAAAATGCAATGAGCTTGTGCTCAAGCCTAAATTTGAGGACAAATATCAAAATTCGTGGACAGTTTATGTCCCCAAAGACATCAGATGTTTTAGGGGATAGTAAACTAAATTCTAGGACTGTCCACAAAAGAAATCGGGACTTCTGGGCTGAAGATGTGAAAGTGACCTTTGGGGAAAGGAGGTAGTATGCTTTCAGTGTAGAGTTTGTTGGCACACTGTAAATTAAGGTCTCGTAAGGTTTGCTACTGATTTTTGGGTCAAATGTATGTGCATTTCTACAAGACTATTACTCTGTTCACTGATATCCTAAACTTTGTCCGAGTTGATGTGGTGTTCACTCTGCGTGTTGGGAAGACACTAGGTCCTCTGTTGGTCAGGGTGTGGTATACTCACAAAAAAAGAATTAGGCATTCGATCTTTGTAATGTCAGTTAAGCAACATACCAAACTAAAGTATATTTGCATCTAATACTCGCATACCGTATGTTCCAATTATAACGTCCCGGCGTTAAACTCAATTTTACAAACTTGCAGCGTTTAACTATGTGCGGCTTATAACCATTTTTAGTAACGTAAGTTTCAGTTGTCGTTCACAATGTAGCAAAAGATCGTTTCGCGAATCATTCATGGCAGATACTGAGCTATAGCATTTACAGTGCCGCCTCGCCTCTTCGTTGATTATTATATGGGAACCTAGCGATAGTGCAAACAAAGTTTCGAAACATATGTAATTTAGAAAACTGTAAGGATTCAGTCTGGCCTATAAATCGAATTGCAGCGTTATACTTTTTGCGCGCAAGTGGTTTACGATTTACTGTTTAAAAATCTTTATTTAGGATTAAGGAATTATGCTTTAGCGCCTTTTCATTTAGTCACGCACAGTTTTCTCTCTTCTTACCTCGCGCTAGATGGGTTAAACGTGAATTTCTTTTCGGCCTTACGCGAAGTACAGTTGATCAGCTCGCAAGAGGGAAAACCATAAAATTGTAAGAGCTTCCACTATCACACACTTCCTCACACGTGAAATTTGAGTGGCATCTGCTTTCTAAACATATAAACCACTGCATGTCTCAACCATAGGTTATGAGACATTCACCGCACGAGTTCATAACAAACATAATGCTGTGAAGCACTCGGGTCTTTCACACCCATTCGCTCTCACGTAAACGAAAGGTCTTTTACTCTCTAAGAGAGTTACACAATTACAGCAATGAAGCAGCGGTGACGATTTCGATTTAGTGCAATACTTTCCGCGCGTCTCCACCTTCGATGTTATTTGATGTGAATTGCGTTAGCGATTCGTTAACTGTAAACAGCTTTTCTAACACCTCCATTCATTGCGTCGATTATCTTTGTTGGAAGTCACCCCATGTTCTCTGTTACCGAATTGTGCTGGCCGGAATGGTCATCAAATCAAAATTCTTGAGGCTTTTAACTAGGCGCGGCGTTATTTCCGATAACAAACCATCGGGATAAATGGAACTGCGGCCTTTTCGGAAAATGTGGTAACTTTCGGGTACTCTATTATGAGACTGATGTACACTAGTACCCGGGTTATGAGACTGATGTGGGATTTAAATCCCACATCAGTCTCATAACCCCTGCTAAAATACGAAAGCATTTTTATTCCTTGATTTCTGAGCTCCGCCTCAGAACCATCTTCAATACAGCATGGGATTTAGAAGAGTGGGGTCTCCTGAAAGAGCCTTGAGCAGGGACCTACTTGTATATTGTAAAACTCGATCCCTGACAGTACGATACTCGAATATTTATTATCAATTTAGAGTCTAATTAAGGTTTCAGCGCCTGTTTGGGAAACACCAAAAATGCACATTCTTAGAACTCTGATATGTTCTACTCACCTTCTCTGCCACTTCCCGTACTGAAGCCACACTTGTTCCGTATAAGTTGTCATTATACTGGCCCGCTTCGATGAAAAGATGGTTCTGTATATCCCTTTCCATTTGCTCCCTGGATGCAACAAAGTGATAATCCCTGCCATCCACTTCGTAGTCCCTTTTAGGACGCGTTGTATCTGCAAAAAAAGAAAAGCCTGTTTGGTAAAGAAAAATCTGGACATAATGTAATTCAGCTCTCACACACTTAATTGAATAATGGATTTCGCATCAAGAATTAATATTGTACTTACTCCATAGTACCAAAAATTAACCCACGGAACCATTATATTTTTATTGACGAAAAATGACGTTCATTTTTTTTAAAGTTATTACCGAGCACAGGCGACCAACTGTACTTTGTGGCAGATATTTATCGTCTTCAACTCTCTTACACTATTTCGGAGTAAATGCTTGTCTGTTCTGGTTTTCTTTTCCGTTTCGTAGGAGATGTGTCCGATTCTGTTTCTTTTATTTCAGTTCGTAGTACATGCTAGCTGATTACGATTATTTAGCTCCATAACGTAACAGATGTTCATCGGCCTCGGTTTCCTTATTCAGATTCGTTTTCCCGCCAGGAGGCGTAGATGTATATCTTATATTTGTCGATATCTCTGCTTCTAAGAGTCCGATTTCAAAAATTATTTCTTGATTGGAAAGCGTTTCCACTGCGAAATGTTTGTCATATAATTTCAAATTTTTATTAACCCACAAGTCTGCAACCAGAGGGCATACGTTCACGATTCCGTTTACAGCAATTCCTGCGGGATTAAAAACCCGATTGAAAAACTTTTCTTCGGCCATGTATTACAGTTTTCCATACCGGTTCCATTGACTTTGAATAGCATCGATAAATTTAATTCGCGTCAGAACGGATTCAAAATGACGTGCTTATTACACCCGAAAATTCGGTGTAATTTTTCTTGTTTTATTTCGTTTTGTAGAAGGCGCGAGCCCATTTTGGGTTCTTTTATTTCATTTTGTAGCACACGTTTGAGAAATCTACCTTTCTAATTCCGTTTCGAAGGAGAAATTTGTCGCTTTATTTCTGTACTTAGATTTCGCGGCACCGTTTTCTTGCTCTATTCGGCAACTATATGCCTACTTAGTTTCTTTTACTTCATTTTGTAGCACGTTTGCCGACTCTGATTCTTTAATTCTGTTTGGTACCAGATGCTTATTTTATTGGCTCCCATTTCATTACTCAGTTTTGTGGTTTAACGACAACCGTATGCAACTCGATGGGCTATAAGCAGTCGACCGTTCATAATTTAGAACCACTGGTTCCAGGGAAGGGAGAAAGCCAGCTCCGCAAGACAGACAACAACATCCATGCCTCATCAGGATTCGTATCGGGACACATCCAAGGCCGTCTATAAAATAGAGAGGAGTTTCCTCTTTAGTAACGTCAACCGGAAACCAACGCTGTCGTGTATGACGTCAAACATGACACTGGCGTATCCAAGGAGGTTAGAATAAGATATCTGGAGATGCCTTTGTTAATGAAGCAGTACCATTTTGACGGCCGTCGCTCGCGGTTATATAGTCTTCACGCAAAGTGGGAAAGCTGATGGTTTTCAATGCTATTGCAATGCATTTTGTGTTGGCCGAATCACCTTTCGTCGCAAATATTTCCAATTTCGCATCATAACTTGTTGCGAATGTGTGAGAAAATGCCGAATTTATACAATTCTTAGTGATTTTGAGGCTCCTTCCCATTTTTATTTTAAGTTGAAATACACGAACATTGGTGCAAATTCTAAACAAAACATAACGTTAAAATTGTAAACTTGATTCGTTTAAGAAGAACAATTCATTCCGGTTTGATATTGATACGATTTCTGCAACCAAAACCCACGCAATTCCAAAATACAAACAGATGAAATTACATAGGTATCATGTAAACTATGGCAAATTCCCACACCCTGCGGCTTCACGGTTAAGAGACCAGGACATCTCCAGAACTATTATTCTAACCTCCTTGGGCGTATAAGGCCGTGTTACACGAGAGTGATGCCACAAGCAAAGGGAACTCATCGCTCTAATGTCATGGCCCTGTATTCTCTAGACGGCCATGGCCCATTTCAGACAAATGGTCAGCACCAGAGCTTAGACCACTGCGACACCGAGGCGGCAGCAGATGCTAGGGAGTGAGAACGGTAGGAACAACTCAAGAGTTGGGAGGAAAAATGGACTACAATTTAGGATTAAAGGGCAGTTCTCTTTTGCTCCTCAGCGTAATGTAATCCTTAATGCACATTTTACTCTTAACCTTGACAGAAATTTCAATTTCAGCATTTGCTAAGTATTATGAAACCGTTACAGAATACTAGCTTTTCTTTTAATATGATACGAGCAGCATGCAAATTATGTTTTTGCCCTTTGTACCGTACAACAGTATAAGGCTTAAAGAATAATGTTCAAGAAATTGAATTGCTTTTTATTAGGTCAACATACCCGCCTACTTTTTCTTTTACGACCTATATTTATAAGAGTACCGGAACCTTTGTCTCCAGAAAAAATAAATCTATACATAGTATAAAATAAAGTCCCCGGTAGGCGTCTGTCTGTTTGTTCGGGCTATTCTCGAGAATCGCTAGACGGATTTTGATGCGGTTTTCACCATTTCATAGAGCGTTTGTCTAGGAAGGTTTAGGTGTATGAAATATTAATCTATAACAAAAGGGAGCCAAGCAGTAACGATTTTAGTGACAAGTCAAATCAAACACCGCCGTTCGCATTTTTTCGTGGCTTCCACTGCTTAAACAACGATTCGCGGCGACCAGTTTACGAAACGTTTTTGCTCATTGGGAAAAAGACACGAGGCGCATGCGCGCCGGCCGGTCTGACAGCATGTAAGGCCACAGACTAAATGCGTAGTTACACTGAATTGCCAGAAAAACTGGTACACCAGTCTAATACTTGGTAGGTTCCCCGCAGGACTGCAGAAATACGACGGGGCATGGACTCCACTAGCTTTTGGAAATATGCTGTAGGCAATGCACACCATACTGCCTGCATAGCGTTCCACAATTCGGGTGTATTCCGAGGTTTCGGATTCCTGTGTTCGATAGCGCGTTGCATGGCATCCCAAATGTGTTCTATCACGTTCAGATCTGGGGTCTTGGGTGGGAATGGCAACACCCCAAACTCAGATGTATGCTCCTCTAATCACCATGTGGCGTCCTGACACTTGTGTGGAGGTGCATTGTTCTGTTGCAACAGGCCCAACCCATCAGCATGAATGCAGGACATGTACGGGTGTACCTCGTCAGAAAGGATGAGCACAGCGTTGGCCGGTCACAGACGTTTGTAGACGTACCAGGGGTCCCAGTGAAGTCCAGCTAAACACACCCCATACCATTACGGACCACCCACCAGCCGGCACAGTTCGCTGTTGACAGGCGGGATCCATGGCTTCATGGGGTTTGCGCCACACACGAATCCTTCCATCTGCCCGATTAAGTTGGTAACGCAACTCGTCAGACCAGGCTACTTGTTTTCAGTCATCAAGTGTCCAGTGGCGGTGTTGCCGTGCCCAAGCGGGGCGCATAGCTTCGTGTCGTGCACCCTTGATGGGTGCACGACACAAAGCTTGGGCGTCTGCTCCCAAAGCCCATATCGTGCAGGGTACGTCGCACAGTCTGGACGCTGATGCTTGTTGAGGCTCCAGCATTGAATTCCGGTGATAATTGCGAGAGTGTTACACGCATATCGCGTGAAACGATGTTTTGACAGCCGACGATAGTCTCGTTCACCTAATGTCTTTTTACGGCCACACTGGTATTGTAGGTTGGAGGTTTTGCCGGAATTCTGGTAGTCACGGTACACCCTTACTATGGTCGTCCGTGAAAATCCGAACTTCGTCTCTACCTCCGAAACACTATGGCCCATCTCACGAGCGCCAACTATGACATCGCGTTGAAAATCGTTTAAATCGTTATTACTTGTCATTCTCATGCCGAAAACAGCTCTGACAGCTGGCAAGGATGTCTATCGCTTTATAAACGCACTGGTGGACGCAACCGAATACGCGCATAGGTGACGTTGCTATGCATTTTGCATAAGCTCGTCTGTACCAGTTTTTTTGGCACTTCAGTGTACATCGGACGCTGAAAGAATTGGTTTATAGGCGCTCGCACAGACTAAATGCGTAGTTACATCGGACGCTGAAAGAGAATTGGTTTACCGGCTCGCACAGACTAAATGCGTAGTTGTTTTCGTCCACAGATACGTATCTCTTTGAGTAGCTCTTTAATTAAGATTTAAATATTGTATTAACATTATACCGAGACGAAAATCGAATATACATAGGTCGTAGTACATCGGACGCTAAAAGAATTTGTTTATGCCGTCATAATGAAACTTTCCAAGAGAAAGAATCTCGATTGGCAAATGACAGACAAAGAGAAAGGCAGTCGCCAGTTGAACGTAATAATCGTCTCTCTTTAGATTCGCTGTAAATTCTAAATTGCTACCGTGCGAAGCGGGCCGGGTCGCTAGCAAATAAATAAATAAAACACTGGTTGGAACATTTCAAGTAATATTGAGTAAGTCAAACTTTGATCTGCTGTACCGACACAACCTTAACCCTTTAAAGATCAGGACCCTGAAATCTTGTGTCCCTCAGAATACCATAACGCCCGAAACTGTCTGTCGCTCCTTTCAGAATTTCTTCCCTTCCCTTTTCAAATTAACTAAAGAAGCATTAGTGCTCAGTCACCACACCAAACTTCAGATTTGTGGTCTCGATGGGCATTGACATTCAGACGTTTCCCAGGGGACGAACACTGCATTCTTCTACGAAGAAGGCATGCGAAGTCATGAGATCAAATAATATGGCCCCGGAAGATACCAAAGCCAGCTTAACTTATTTGTTTAGCGGGTGATTTTTGCTAATCGCGTAGTGGTCGTGTAAATTCAAAGAAGGGGGGGGGGGGTAGGAATTTCTACTCACTCTAGACGGGCGTTTCCAGGCGGTCGTGGTAGTTTGGATGTAAAGGCGTGTCGGGCGTTATGGTCGTTGAAAGGTTAATATTTTTTTTCTTTCAAATTCATGTTGAAGATCAAACTAAAACCCCTTAAGTCTTTTTTTTTCAATCTAAATATGATGAGACAGTAGTAGACGAAAATCTTAGTTCTACTTACGAGGAACGCAGCTGCCAAATTTGTCTGGATACTCCGATATTAGGTCATCATTTATTCTGTCCTTGAATGGTCCGAGTATTATCACTGGCCTTGCATACGTAACTGAAAGAAACATCAATTACTTCTTTAATGGATGAACTTTCTTACTGATGTAAGAGACACTGGTACATGATAAAACATGTTAAGACTAAATATCTAGTTATGAGTTACAAAAGCGCTTTCTAACACACAAAAGGTAACTATAATCATCATTTACGAAAATGGAACCATAAATACACATTGGAGGAAAGTCATGCTGCACATGTGACTGCTTGTATCACTTCTTATTGAACAGCCATATAGGAAAATATCTTTTGTATCGGAAAAGAGGATGAAGATGAGGCACCCCGGATGGGGCACAAGAAAAAACAACTTATCCTTTCTGAAGACATGAGATATGTGACATATTTCGCATACAATGAGCTCACCAGCACTACATATGTTGAAGATGGGGACTAAAAAATGCTATAAGAGAAGTTCCATATTTTTTTCTCCATAAGAAACAGTGGCGTCTTTAATTTTTCTCGTTCGACTAATATTTTCCCGAAAGACCAGAAACTTTATTAATTTCATCTATATTTCAAGAAATCTAGAACTTTTTTTATCAGTGTCGATCACACGGAAATCTGTAGCTGCACGAGACTGTCAGACGCAAGATACTTTCGTTGGAGTGTTTTGCAAAGTACCTTGCGAACCTCTCCAGCGGAAGTAATACTGTACTGTAGATACTTTGCATCTCGCAATCAGGGGCGGACTGAGACCACCAAAAATAGGCTGGGAATTTTAGTCTTACGGCCCACTGTAAATCCTATACAGGACCGTTGGATAAATTGCCTGGTGAAAAAAAAATTCTGTTAGATCTTGGATGAAGGAGAACAGCTGAAATATATACAGTCGTATCAGAATAATATGACCACTCCCGGACTCACAATGTACCCGTCCAGGAGAGTCACAGAGTGAACGGAGATAAAAGCGGCCGGTCAGGACAGATGAACCATAGTGCGTCACGTGAGCACCATGGGCAGAGGTAGTGATTTGACGGAAGTTCAAAAGGGAATAATCATCGGCTACCGCGCCAAGGGTGGAATCATCTCAGAAACAGCAGACCTCCTGGGTTGTTCACGAGGTGCTAAGAATAGAACGATAGCACACAGAGTACCTCCTGACGTCATAACTGTGGAGCCCCAAAGGCCATCGACCCCAGGGGAGAACGTCGGCTAGTAAAGGGCAATCAACGCGCAACAGTGCAGCAATTGACCTCGCAAATGATTGCTGGGGCACCCCAGGTACGTGTCCCAGATAACAGTAGAGCGAACCCTGTTACGCATGGGTCTCCAGAGTCTACGCTGCGTCAAGGCGCCCATGTTAACCCAGGTCCATCGGCAACGACGCCTGCAGTTCGCATGGGACTATCGTCATTGGACAGAGGAAGAATGGAAAAGGTTGCTTCATCCACGAATCGAGGTTTCTATTCCGCAGAAGTGACGGACGGTGCCAGATTGGGCGACAGACGCGAGAACTAACACACGGACACGCTTGTCGGTAAAGTACAGGCTGGCGGTGGTAGTGTGCATGCCTTGAGGATGTTTTCCTGGTATGACCTGGTACCACTGGATTGGTCCATGAACGCTAATGGCTACCTGTACATCCTCGCTGACCACATGCACCCCTTCATGTTGGACGTTTACCCTCGTGGTGATGGTGTCTAGCAACAGAACAATGCGCCGTGCCACGTCGCTAACGAGGTGCATGACTGGTTCCAGCAACACGAGAGCGATGTTTCCATTCTCCCTTGGCCAGTGAAATCGCCCGACCTCAAACACATAAAGCACTTATGGGACTATTTGGATCGACAGGTTCGACGGCATATCCGGTACCTCCGTGCTTTTCTGGAGTCCCATTCGGCATGTGTGCCTCAGGCAACCTTCCAGGGCCTCATTGCGTCCATACCACGCTGTCATCCGGGCCAAGGATGGTTATTCCCATTATTAGGTAGGTGGTCATATTATTCTGATACGACTGCGTATATGTTGTGAAACTATTACGGTTGTGAACACACCATTTCCAGCTAAAGCAACATGGCAGATTATTCTGACAGTTGAAATATACACACACGTTATAGCAGTTTTCCAACTCAATTTTTATATTTATTTGATCGCTGATCGCCTACTCCACAATGATATTGGTACCTGCTCTTTGAGTAGACGCATTTTAAGTATCTAGATCTCAAAGACTAGTCTTGTGATGATTATACATATTAAGAGAATACAACGTGGTTTGTCACAAATATTTATTTTTTCAAGTCCACCATAGTTTCGCTGGGTATTGACCTAACTTCATTAAAACGAATGGCACGTAAATATTGAAATTGTATATATCATCATAAATGGTGTTTACAGTCGCGGGTTTTGGTTAGTTGCTTCCACGCGCTAGATAGAAATGGGGTGGATGCCATGTCATTAACAAGTTGCGAAGACTTCTGATATACACTGGCGGAAAGTGAAAAAGAACACCAAGAAGGAGACGTCTGATACCAACGAAATTTATACAGCATAATAACGGAATACAGAGGATAACGTGATCAAAACATTATGGCAAAGTACAGCTGTATTTGCTGGTAAACTGAAAAATAACATTTCCATGTAACATGGTTAGTACGAGGTTGAACTGCCATGAACTGCGTCACACTGTGCAATTCTGGCATGGGGTCTGTCGTACAGATGTTGGAAATATGTTTGGGGTATTGAGTTCCAAGCATCCTCAACCTGGACGCGTAAATCGGGGATGGTCGTGGCTGGCCGTGGAGACCGGATAAGTCGTTGTCCCATAAAATCCCACACGTGCTCAACGACGGACAAATCCGGTGAACGTGCAGGCCATGGAAGTTGTCTCACACCCAGAAGTGCATGTTGCGTTGCACGTGCCGTGTGCGGGCGTGCGTTATCTGGCGGGAAAACACCACGATGGACCGACCTTACAAATGGCATAACAACGGGCTGAATTATGTTGTTGATGTAGGAGGTGCTGTTTAACGTACTCTGTATAAACACTAGTTGTGTACGGGAGCGGTAGCTGATCGCTCCCCACACCAGGAGTCCAGGTGTAGGCCGTATGTGTCGCTGGAGGATGCAAGAAGGGTGGAGACGCTCCCCTGTACGTCTGCGAACACGCATACGGCCATCGGAGGCTCCCAAGCAGAATCTGCTTTCATCGCTGAACACGACAGATCGCCATTGCCTTCTCCAGTGCAGACGTTGGCGACACCACTGCAGCCGTTCCTGACGGTGGGCTGGAGTCAGAGGTACACATGCCAGAGGCACACGTGCACGTAGTCCGGTTGCGGATTGTTCACACAGTCACCTCAGGTGCAACGGAAGCTCGGATTTGCGTCGCAGTGGATGTTCTGCTCGACAACGCCGCTCTTCTTATTCGTCGATCGGTCCGCTCATCAGTCCGTCTGTGACTTCCGGTTCCACGTCTGCTCGTGTGGGAATGTTCCTCGTACCATCTACGCCACCATCGTACCACCACCGATACTTCCCGTCCAATTCGCTCCGAAATACGACGATACGACCACCCGGCCTCGTGGAGTCCGACTAAACGACCTCGCTCAAAGTCCGATAACTGCTGAAATCGTACATGTCTTCCATGTTCAGGCATTGCAGCTTCTTCAGGGTCTTCGCATGTGTCCGTACGCCGACGACTGATTACATTCACTTCGCCGTACTTCCTAAATACCACCGACGATAATTTGCATATTATGCCGTGCTGTGGCGTAAGCGCTCACCGGTTGGTCCTGAAGTTAACATCACACCTACGTAAACTCAAACCCATTAACATATATAAATTTCATGATCGGCCGTCAATTCCTTCTTGGTGCTCTTTTTTCACTTTCCGCCAGTGTATATGGAAAGCTTCCAAAATATCTAGTTTGGTGGTTGAATCTAGCTTGTCAATTTGTTTTGCTTCTTCAAATAAAAATTTATGGTCCTTTTCGTAAAAGTGTTTCGACTTCTTTAGGTCACAGTTCCGAATGTAGGTCTTATGCTCCTTCAATCGAAAACGCAAGGCCCTACGGGACTGTCCTGTATACGAAGCGCCACATTCACATGCGATTTGATAAATTCCCCACGTGTTTTTGTCTACAACATAGTCCTTTGATCCTAAAAAAATCAATATGTCTATGGGTTAAAAAAGTACTTTAAACTTAAAAGGTTTTGAGAATTTTTGAAATTTTGAAGGCAATGTCACGGAAAAATGGAATAATGGCAAAATTCTCTCACAATGGGCGCATCACAGGAGTTAACGTGGAGATAGGCTTTGGTTTCCGGAATATTGTTAGAGCATTGTCTATAATGGAAGGGTTGTATCCTCTCTGTACTGCAACACGTTTAAGAAAATAAAGTTCTTTTTCCAAACTGTCCTTATGTGAACATATATGTATCGCGCGATATACGCAACTGTAAAAGGCGCTGAGTTTTTGTTGCCAAGGGTGATTGGACTTGGCAATCACCTTTAGCAACAAAGGTGCCAAAAGTGATTGGACCTCCACATGCGCTTCGTGGCGTTTCATATATAGAACAGACCCGTAGAGACTTGCGTTTTCGATTGAAGGAGCACAAGACCTACATTCGGAACTGTGACCTAAAGAAGTCATCGATGGCTAAACACCTTTACAAAAAGGACCATAAATTTTTATTTGAAGAAGCAAAACAAATTGACAAGCCAGATTCAACCACCAAACTTGATATTTTGGAAGCTTTCATATATATCAGAAATCTTCGCAACTTGTTAATGACATGGCATCCACCCCATTTCTATCAATCGCGTGGAAGCAACGAACCAAAACCCGTGAGTGTAAACAGCATTTATGAATATATATATATACATTTTGAATATTTACGTGCCATTTGTTTCGATGAAGCTAGGTCAATACCCAGCAAAACCATGGTCGACTTAAAAAAAATATTTGTGTCAAACCACGTTGTATTCTCTTAATATGCATTTTAAGTCTACCCATTATTTTGACCCACGAACAAGCACTGGTACATCCTTTCTTTTAAAATAAATGCAAGAGGGACCCCCGGATTTCGGAATACCTCTGCTGAGAATCGCTTTGTACTCTGTGTTAGTCTGTGAATAAAAGTGTGGTGACGACGAGCCATCCCAGTAGTTATTATACTCGAAGCAGCGAAGTTAACCTGACTGTAATGTAAAACATGCTGAGTGTGTACTTCCATTGCATAACATAGTTCCAGTCTAAAAGCCGTTTTGGAGCTTGAACTTAAAAAGTACGTAGTTGTTTTACACGTTATGCACACGTAAATGAAGAAATTGAGACCTCAGTTTCGGTCGTGTTTCTACAAAATACAGATATTTGAATTTTGACGAGGCAATTATCACTAACTATCGCTCATGTGCGATAGAGAGGAAGATATTTACTGCGGGTGGGAGGGTAAGCGGACAGTCAAATAGTTTGGGGGCACCAAGCGTTGCCACTTTCTTCCTGAGAGTGAAATCGCTGATAGGAAGATCAGCAGGGTTTCTTTATTTTGTGCCTCCCATCGCAGTGGCACACCCTCAGGGACTGCTGGATGATCCTCAACACATGGCATTCCTTTAGTGCAGAGAAATACTGAAAAACCATGAGATGTCTTTTCTGTGAAAAGTAAGTGCCTTAACTTCCACTCCATAGTCAGTTTACCTTTGCCCTGAGTATAGTGTCTCCTCAAGATTACAAGAGGAAGGTAGAGCGAACCAATCACCCTGGGCTCCCAGTCCAACAATCCAAGTCTAACTACAGTTAGCTTTAGATTAATTAATTTATAACAGCCTTCTTGGCCCAGCGGCACTTTTTTCGGATAATTTCGCAGTGTCATTTCGGAGTAAAATTCTAACATGTAGACAGCAGGAAACGTTTTTTTTTCAAAGAAAATGACTTTTGAGACAGATACTAAGCTCAAATGAAGTTAACAAGTATTACGAGGTCCGAGCAAAAAATTCCGAGACTAGGCCGATATACAACAAAGTACTTACGCTACTTAAGTCTGGCTATGATCTCTCTTAAACTCTTCTCCTTGTGCAGCGATACACCACTGCCAGCGTTTCTGCCACTGTTGGAACGCTCCCTGGAAGTCCTGTTCGCGAATCGTGTCAAGCACCGTGTGCGATTCGCGCTGGATCTCGTCCACGGTTTCAAAACGGCGACCCTTGAGCTTCAGCTTCATCTTCGGGAACAGAAAGAAGTCGCAGGGGGCCAAATCCGGCGAGTAAGGCGGGTGAGGAAGGGTAGTCATGCTGTTACTGCAAAACCACCTGCTGACGAAGAACTTGATAGAGTTCGACACGGAGCGCCTTCTGTTCGGGGTTCAAAATCTTTGGCACAAACTTTGTAGCAATCGGTGCACGTTCGAAACCGACGTCAGAATTTCTTGCACTATTCCGCATGACACATTGACGACAGTAGCAATGTCTTGAATGGTTCTCCGACGATCCTCATGCACCAGTTCCCTAATGTTGTCCACATTTTCGGGGGTTTTGCTCGTGAACGGTCGCCCTTACCTCTCGTCGTCTTCCAGTTCCGTTCTGCCGCTCTTGAAGCGCGAGTGCCACTCAAAACACCTCGCACGACTCATTGCTTCATTGCCGTAAGCACTGCCGCAACATTTCACGCGTCTCCGTTCCCGATTTGACGCAGAATTTGATGTTCGCTCGCTGCTCTAGTTTGCAGTCCATACCGAACTCGCAGCCGTGTTCTGCACGTGGTTACCAAATATCGTGTAGCAGAGCTCCCGATGTTCACAGAACACCACTCGGCACAATGACTCATGCAGGCCACTGCCTTCGACCGCTGCTCGTGCATCCGCATACTGCCATCTGTTGGCGCGCTACGTACCTAGTCTCGGAACTTTTTGATCGCACTACGTATTCATAAGTACCAAAATCATTATTCGTTAATTTAAAAAACACCCGGACAAGAAGAACACAAGAAAATGGGCCATTTCTTGAGTGCTCCACAGGAAAATGTTCCGGTATCCGAGCGGGCCAATCCGCCACTGCTTGCAATCATTTCTTCTTGTCCGTGGAACATAATTACAACATCTTTAGTTTCGAATGTTGAATGGATTTTTTTAGGCGTGGAATTGTTGCATGTTTCCGCTGTGAAGGTTTGCCTTTCACTTCTGGAGGGAGTTCGGATACCCAAGAGTCAGGAATGGTGACAATCCTGTTCAAAAGTCGCTCATCACTGATCTTAGAATGATGCTGTAGTTCTTTTAATGCCGAAGATGATTTTAAGCACTCTGTTAATTGCCAGGGAATCCACATTGAGGCAGCTTTACTCATCTGAAAGGTTTCAGTAAGAATTCTGAACACGAAAGTGCTACAATTTTTTTTATGAGAGATATTCTAGCACTACTCATGAAGAAAATACATAGTGTACCTTCCAAACATACTTTTCAAAAAGCTGTTGACCATAGTCATTTGGTGCAGTTGACACTCATTGCATTGTCTGCAACATTTACACAATCTTCACGAAAGCGCAGTGTCGCACTGTGCGCCTTTACCGTAAATGCCTTGTGAGGTACTGCAGAGGTCTGTAGGGTTCTTGCCTGCCCATTTTGCTGTGTAAGCAATAGCTACTATGCTATTATATCTTATCTATAGGTACAGTACGTCTCAGTCAGCCTTCACATTGGGATCTAATTCATCATCATCATCATCATTGTCAACCATTATCAATCCACTGCTGGACGAAGGTCTCCCCAAGTTTCCTCCACAACGGCCTGTCTTGTGCCAGTCTCCTCCATGTCACCCCTGCATACTTTCGAATTTCATCCACCCATCTCCCATGTGGTCTTCTTCTGGGTCTTTTCCTGTCCCGTGGAATCCAATCTAAAATTACTTATACACTAAATTAACTTACTCAGCAAGCGATTATACGAAAATCTTCATTCAAAATCGAGATCTCGGCTGATAGCAATTGAGTTTTTCCTTATTTCGCACATACGCACAATACAGAAATATCTGTGATGTAAGGGTACGTATATATTAATATGTATAAACATTAAGCTAGAATTTTCCATCTCTTTTCTTCTCTCTCTCCAGGGAGGTACTGCACTTTTTTCATCGATAAAAGGACACACAAAATGTAGGGACTATCTCTAAACCAATAGGGACGAAGTTATTCCCTTTGAAAAATTTAAACCGATTTCACCTTGAAACTAATCCCGTGTAATCAACTTGTTAAAAAATAATGCTTCTGTCATAGGAGCCGAGTATCCAGAGATCCAATGGGTGCTTGAACTCTTTACATACATGCACATAGATAAATCTACAGTGAAACATCGATTATACGCCAAGTATTCATATCGGCGGTCAATCGACGATAGGTTTTAAAAACTGGAACAGATATGCAAGATAATTATATACGTTCTTAGTTTTTCTAATGCACATTTTAGTTACGCACTGTTACCATTATGCTATTTTTTGGAGGGGGCAACTTTTATAATTATCAATGATTTAATGGACGTCTGACAGCAGGAGAACCCACGAAGTCGGCGCGTATGAAAGACAGGTTCGGAGCATTTTCACATAATGGACGGAATGCTTCCGTTAATCATCTAATATCGGGAAATTTCTTGCTAATCTATAAAAAAAATCCAAAATTGGTGACTTAAAAGTTTATTTTTTTAATTATAAGCTCTCGTATTTTACAGTTTTTCAATAAATTCATGATGCAGAGACTTCGCTAAACTTCGAAGTCTGGATGGGCGAAGGGTGGGTGAGCATTATTTTTGCTGAGGGGGGGGGCAAGCTTCATAGCAATCTTATTTTTACGAAACATTGAAAGATGCTTTTCACTACCCGCTACAAAGGAATTCGTGCAGTCCTCACTCCCTTCACATACACACACACACACACACGTACATTGATCTGACTAGTTACGACATTGGTGTAAGATACAATTGTTACTGAAATGTCGCCTTCAACTTTTTGCATGCTCTGAATGTATCGCCTTAAATTGCTTTTCAAAACAAATTTTGAAGATGACAATTTTGGTGTAAATATGACAAGGATGGTAAGTCAGATAATATCCAAAAACTTGAAAATTTCGTCGACCTGGAGCGGGAATCGAACCCGCGTTTCTCAGATAGCGCCCTGGTATGCTAACCACTACACCACCCAGAACGCCAAGTCTCAAATTTCCGATTAATTTAAATATATCCATCACAGGATTCGCTAGTCGAAGCAACCGGCATTCATGTTTAGCGAATCCAGAGGTTAAGTAAGAATCCTATCCCGTGATTGCCCGGAGAAGCAGACGATTAATATGAATATAACCATCACAGGATTCGCTAAACATGAAATCACAGGGATCTGAAACTTGAGATTTGGTCCTTCTGGGTGGTGTAGTGGTTAGCATCCCCGGGAGCTATCTGGGAGACGGGGTTCGAGTCCCCCTCCAGGACGACGAAATTTTCAAGTTTTCGGATATTATCTGACTTACCATCCTTGTCATATTTACACCATAAAACGGATTGTCATCTTCAAAATCTGTATTGTATGGTGTAATCCCGTATTCCATTGATGATGCTTTTCAAAATTTTGCCTTTTTGCTTACGAAAATAGTACTGTACGTGAACAATTTAAAGGAAATGTCGTTTTTGTTTTTCTAAATCAAATTTTAACGTCGTGCCACGCAGACAAAATACCTCCCCTCTTCTTAGATTCTTTCCTTTAAACCAGAGACTTTGCCTTGCACTCTTCTCTTACAAAGCAGTCTTCGGCCATTTTCTGCACTTTTACTGTCCTGGACCAGTCTTAAGAGTGCTGGTGTAGCTTTAGACTTCACTTTCCGTGTTGAAATCCCCTATTTTGCAAAAACAAAACAAACAGCAGAGCAATTAGTAGTGAACCCCTCAGTTAATTCCTACCCACCCTCCTCATTAGCCCCTTGGCCGTATAAACACGAAAAAGAGGCTTAAAATGGAAGGAATTCGAAGAGTGGAGAACAATTGAATTTTCATGGCACTACGGATGTTATTTTGATAACCATCTTTGGCGACTTAAACAGGGGAAAATACTTAGGGCTACGTGAAATAAAACAAGCTTTATTACTTGGCAAAGTTCAGATTATATTTTAAAGTTAAATATTATTAAAAATGGCACATTTTGAACTGGGTGGGCTGCAGGGTGGGCACAAAGCCACTCTCGCACCCCTTGGCGACGTCCGTGGATTCATGGCACCCATTGGAAAACTTCAGTGGGTACTTGACAGGCCCATAGCCAGCTGAAAGCAGCAGTGGGGCTTTGACATGGGGGGGGGAATTCAGGCAGATCTGAAATGGTTACACATTCATATGCTTGTGCTGCAGAATTTAGATACTGAAAGAAACAGTGTGCTAGTGGGACGGGGAGAGGGATTTGCATTTCAGTGGTAGCATGTCCGGCGCATAACTGGAAGACTCTGGGTTCGATTTACGGTGGCGCCCGATGAGCATTTTCCCTTAACTCACTTATAAACGTGGAAAGAGCGATGACTTCTGTTTGATGTTCCTAATACACGTCAATTATATGTATTAATTAAAAAAAACTTTTTTACATAAAAGTCAGACAGAAAAAAAGAGATACAAAAAATTTTAAATATTTATATTAATGAAAAGCTAACTGATAATTTGAAGCACCGAACCACAAAAAATGTACGTTCCCAAGATATAACTTTAATTACTAATTAATAATTTTACCTAAACTGTTTGTAAACAAGAAAAATAAAAATCATTACAACACACAGAAAGAAATACAAGAAATATTATAATACACAAGACATATGATTGTAACAAGAGGAAGGTAAAAAATAATTGCTGTAATACAAGAAAGGAAAAGTAATAAACTGTTGTAAAGCATGCGGAAGAAATAAGTGAAGTTTCCATGTCATTAACAAACAACCAAAAATTACGTTGCTATTCTCTGATCAGAGTTTCTCAAAAAACGGAAGTTGGGTACCAACGCTGTGATGCAAATATAATTTTGCTTACTAATTCATAGTTACAAGTACCACAGTAAGGCAATTTAGACATCGAATTAATGATCAAACAACTACGTTGTTAAAAATTTTGTAGAATGTTGCACCAAAGAGCGGTACTACACCAGCTGCACCAATTTCTTAGAAAAGATACACATCTTACGGTGCAAACAAAAAACAACAACATATTGCAACCTTGCATCATAATGTGGTGAAACTGTGACCACAACATGGTGCAAATTTGTACCATGGGTTTTTTTGCATCATACAATGGTGTATTTTTTTCAAAAAGTGGTGCAGCTGCTGTAGTACCACTCTTTGGTGCAACCTACTGTTACCCGTATATCCTCCGGAATATCATGCAACATTGGACGACCATGATTTCGTATGTATAAAAACCGGAGAGGGGGTCCTACAAATTATTACGTGCAGGAAATCAAATCATTCACCAAATAATTCCAACGGTATCACGCAGTACGAGGAAATAGTAAAACAAGGAGAGCGGTTACCGAGTAGAAAATTCAGAGAGCCCGGAAAATGGGAAAGAAAACCCGAGAAGCATAAAGCAGACAGTCATCCTAAAAGGAAAATTATAATTCATATTTCATAATTATTCTAAGTCCTGGCTGAGCAGATTTCCTTCTTTAGGAGGAAATTCCTTTTTTTTTTCTCATCATTCTTTTAAATTTCTGCTTTTATTTTTTTGTTTTATGTTCCCCGAGATCGCCTGAATTCAAGTAGTGATAGGCACAAAACACACCCCTTCGTTAGTAAAGCGAAAACTCGTAAGGAGGTTACAATGAACAACGCTGCACTAGTCGAGATGATTCGCACTCGCAGGAGGAGGGCCAATTACTTGACCATCTTCTTTTGATGAAAGCACGTTCTATGCAAACGCTAGTATGGAACAATGGGAACATATTTCTCGTAGTGGGCGTAACTGGTTGACACCAACAGAAAGGTCACACAGTAAGCGTACGCGAAAGATTTCAGGCAACTCGGACATCCCGCAGAGAAAGTGACGGGAGAAAGGAATATTCATCTTCCAGAAAACTCCAAGTTCTCACCCTTTGCCGACGAATCACAGGGATCCCATTTAGGGATGTAAACCAATGCCGAATCGAGAGGAGGAGGAGGACTCAGCCAATGAGGGGTGAGCTGTTTTGGGTAGGGTCAAGAACACCCAATCCCTTCAAAATAGAGGGACGAGAGAGTTCTTTTTTTTTTTTGGCAATCATTCAGGAGAATATTTCGAGATATGTTCAAGGAACCATTCAACTGATATTCAAGAGGCAGCATTCAAAGAGTAGTCACCAAGAGACTAAGGGAGTTGGCAGAAATTATGAAATGCAGAGATAGACGAGTAGTCAAGAAAATTCAGAGCTATACGGGCAGTCAAGAATATACTAGTAGTCGAGCAAGATACTGGAGAGGTAATCAAGCAGCAGTCGAGACTTGCTGAGTCAATTTTTTAGAGAAGCTAAGAAGTTTTAGTGACAACACAGAAACTCGAGTTGGAGGCCAGAAGAACGAGATGTCCGAAGAGCTTGCGAACTTACACGAACTTTAACGGGACCGGATGAGGTCCAAAATCATAGACTTTATACCGGCAAATATACGGGACTAAATCCGACTGAATGAACAGAAAATGGATTTGGTGAGGTTTATTTGTAATTCCCAATATCTCGTTAGCATGAGTATGCATGATCTTGTCTCCTATACATCCTCGGTAGGAAAGATAATTTTCTCTTTCAAGTGCTAAATATATAAAAGCTTTCTTATATTTTGTGGCAGGTGAACTCAGCATAAAAGCACAAAATTCGAACTGCTTAATTAGCTAAATATATAACTTGGTTTAAGTTAAAAGAAATCTCCACCGATCAATGTACTGAATTTTAAGGAAACATTATCGAAAATAAATTCTTTATTTTGTATTGAAATTTACCAGAGTATCTCAAATCTTTGTAAATTCAAAATGAGTGAATATTTGTTTGTTTAAACCAGAAACGCTAAACTAAAATAATCGCAAAGTTTTTTTGATAGAGTAGCAACTCCCAGATTTTAAGAAGAAAATTTTTTCGCATTTGGCAAACCCAGTCACCGGATAAAAGTCCCAATCTAACATCATGAGTTTCTTAAATTTTAAGCGGCATATAGAGGAATATGGGTTTCCCATGTTCTCCCATATGAAACACAACACAATGCACCCGTCAACCCTGAGTTTGGTGACCCTCAATTAGGGAACCCAACCTCACGTTAGACACCCATAGGCGGAAGATAATAGAGGATAAGAGTAACGAAAATTTACGACCTTTGCAAAATTCATCCCACTGCAGCGAATAAGACGCAGCAAGCAGATGGTTCGCTCACCCAGCAACGGGGGCGGTAATACTGCCACAAAATGTTTAACAGTGTAAGACTATTATCAAAGTCACAATTGATGGAAATTATAATTACTTTTATAACATTGATGGAAGTTTTAAGTACCGAAGGTTTCTTCCCTTTGCACTTGTATTTAGGATAATATCTAACTGGACGGAAAATATCGGAGAAGTTTAAGTCTGCCTAACACTTCCTTTGCTACCAGCAGGCTGTTTAAAAACCCAATTTTCAAAAGCAAAATCCTTAACCCGTTGAGCGCCTAGGCAACATTGGGTAACTTCTTCCTTGGGCCAACTGTGTTTAAAACTCACGAATGCTTATGCCATCGGTTTGCTTATGCCATCGGTTTGTCCGTCCACCTATGGACACCATATCTCTGCAACTATTAGTCCGATTTGAAAAATTCTTTTTGCATTGGAAAGCTTAAAATATGCAAAGAATGATCCTTCATTTCCTTTTTCTTTGCGACGTACAATTTCGCCGCTAGAGGGCGTAAGTGCAGATGATATCTAATTCAAAATACATTTTATTCCATATATTTGCTTCTACACATCCAATTGAAAAAATTATTTTACCTTTCGATTCCATTTATGTCAAAGAGTATTTTAGGTATAGTATTTTCTCAAATTACGCATAGATTTTCTGCAAAGGGGCGTAAAAGTAAATTGCGTTTTCTCCGATATCTCTACTTCTAAAACATCGCTATTGAAAAATGCTTTCTTCAGAGGATACAACACCTGATGGGAAATCTTTTGCATATAATTTCCAATTTTTGGTGAAGAATGGTTTGGCCACTAGGGGGCGTAAATGTTTTCTGCTTTTGATGTATTTGCCACCAAATCTGAGCTTCTAAAATCTAGATTACAAAATTTCGTTCGTGGACCGATGCCACTCACGTCGATAAACCTTTTCGGAATATTTTATTCCTAAAATATTGCATGGTTTCTTCGCCAGGGGAGTAAATGTATAACTTATTTTTGTCAATGTTTCAGCTTCTAATGGTCCGATTTAAAAAACTTCTTTTTTATTGGATAGTTTCCAGTTCTACTTGTTTTTTATATGATTTCAAAATTTTCAAGTAATTTATAGACTTTCCGCTAGGGGGCGTAAAGGTAAACTGCGTTTCCCCCCGATATTTCTGCTTCTAAAACTCCGATTTGAAAATTTCTTTCTGCACCGAATGCATCTCCTGATGGGAAATGTTTTTCATATAATTTCTAATATTCGGTGAAGAATGGTTTGGCCAACAGGGGGCATAAGTGTTAATTTCTGCTTCTGATGTATTTGCAGCAAAACCTGAGCCCTTGAAAACTCGAATGGAAAAATTATTTCCTGGACCGATATGGCTCACATTGAAAAATCTTTTGAGAATACTTTCTTACTAAAATAATGCATGTTTTTCCCGCCAGGGGCGTAGATGCATTGTTAATATCTCTGCTTCTAAGGGTCCGATTTGAAAAAATTCTTCCTTTGTTGGAGAGCGTTTGCACTGCGAAATGTTTCTCATACATTTTCAATTTCTTTTAACACACAAGTCTGTAACCAGAGGGCGTAAGTTCACGATTCCGTTTACAGCAATATCTGTGGGATTAAAAACCCGATTGAAAAACTTCTTTCTTTGGTCAGATACTATTGTTTTCCAAACCGGTTCCATTGACTTTGAATAGCTTTGATAAATTTAATGCGCGTCAGAATGAATTCAAAAGACATTACACCCGAAAATTCGGTGTCGTCTTTTGCTTAACATGTTTCACCGGTGGCCACGCGGAGCATTCATGTTGTAAGTGATCCACCGGTTAGCACATGGCGATCAGCATGTTAAAATACACTTGTACCCAAAACCTAAGGACGAACAGTATTTCGAAAGGTCACAACCAGATAATCAGACGCAACAGCTTGTGGCAATCTGCACAACTGGGAACGTTAACTAGAAAGCAGGTGCTCATGCAAAATGTCGGATCGTGCGCACATTGGTCACGTGGTATCACTTAAACAGATAAGAGAAAAACAGGCGCGGTACGCGACATTTGTTTGAAGGAAAATCCGGACGTTAGCGCATAAAGGTACGTACGTGTAATTTACATTACGTCTCGAAGACATCTAAATGATTTCACGCGGGGAAGAATTATAGGGAAGCTGGATGAAGGCCGCCGAGTGAGTGATGTTGCCAGGGAGTTTGGAACCGCGCATAGTGTTTAGGCTCTGGGCAGCATTTCAAACTAATGTAATGTGTTTCAGACGCATGCTAGGAGGTCGCTCTCGCTTTACTGCGACGCATGAAGACAGAGTTTTATCTGTAACAGCAAAATGTAATAATCGCATCACGGCTGGTCAGTTTGAGAGTCGCCTCCATTCCAGCAAAGGAATGCGGATATCCCGACCAACTGTGGTAAGACGTTTGCGACATATAGGGTTATATGCCCGAAGGCGTGTAGTATTCATCCCTCTATCCAGAGCTCAACGCAGCGTACATTTTCAGTAGTGTCATATCCACAGAAATTGGGCACGTCATCAATGGGCCAAT
Organism: Macrothele yani; assembly: GCA_039090855.1. Classification (NCBI taxonomy): domain Eukaryota; kingdom Metazoa; phylum Arthropoda; class Arachnida; order Araneae; family Macrothelidae; genus Macrothele; species Macrothele yani. The sequence goes on from CM076990.1 coordinate 195,839,453, forward strand.
ATACTCTTCACAGATGAGAGTCATTTCAGTTTGTCCTTGGAATATAGGCGTGAAGGTGGTACTGAGTACCAACGAGAGAATGTGCAGGAGAGGGACAGATACGGCGGTGCGGGGTCATACTATGGGGCAGTATCACGATTAATGAACGCACCAAGCTACAGGTGCTGGAAAATGGGACTATGACGGGACAACGATATTGCAACAAAGTTCTTCTACGTCATGTTCGATTATTCCGTGGTTCTGTAAGCGAAGACTTTCTGTTCATCGATGACAATGCGACACCTGATCGTACGAGAGCAGTACAGACACTTCTGGAGACCATGGTTATTCATCGCATCGACTGGCCGGCACGCTTCCCAGATCTCAACTCCATCGAACACGTCTGGAACGCAATTGGGAGACGCATTGGTGCTCGAAACTTTCCTTCAGAAAACAAGCAGGGCTTCATCCGTGCTCTGAGGGAGGAGTGGGCCAATTTAACTCAGGAGCTACTGGATCACTTGGTGCTCAGTACGCCACGACGTTGTCAAAACTCCGTCGCTGTTCGGAGTGGACATATTCCATACTGAAATGTCTCTCCGCCCGTTTATCGGTAAGCACTGTACATCCATTCTCCAACTATGCCCTTCGGAAATTAGCAACTTTTGTGTAAATGGTGATTAAAATGTAATTTGTGCGTAAACATTTTTTTTTGTGCCTTTTCATGTGCTCTTATGCCGGCAATATAATTATTTTCCATTTGGCTACGGACATGTATTGTTTTTTCTATACAGGTAAAAATGTAGTCCCTCCTTAGGTTTTGGACACCAATGTAGTTCATTCCTGACAGACTTTACCCATCTATAATAAAAAAAATATTTACCTTATATGAATAATACTTTTTATTATCGTATAGAATTTTGAATGATCTCCATTCTTATATGTTTGGGAATTTTAGCTAAGAAATTTGAACATGATTAGCATTATAGAACAACTGAAATTTTTGGTCAGCTTGATCGCCAAAGTTCCCCAGAATCAGAATGTAGAAGCATCTAAACGTCTCGTAGTATTATTATCAAAATTTAGTAAAACTAAATTTTCTTAACATTTGAAGTTAGTGTTATTAAATTTGCTGATGTTTTGCATACCTTCTCTAACTCTAGAGAATAAATACTCTAACCATTTTAATTACTTTTGAAAACTACCACTTTTATTTTTATTTTCAGTGTTAATTTTATCTTTAAATATCATTTGCTGTTGAAGCACGATACCATAGGACACGCATGCCTTAATTTAAATACTTTAAAATTTAAGAGATACATACAAATCTAAAAAACACAAAATCTTTCACACAGGCGCCCTGTGCATCATCAAGCGAAGAAAACTGGCGGAAAAAAGAGTCTACTTGCTTTATATATATATATAGGTCAGATCCGTAATGTGCATTTCGAACGCAGCGATCCTGGTAGACAAGATAACGTCCGGTGTAGTTCAAGATAAGGTGTAGTACATAACTATGAAACATAGCATAATGTTACTGAGAACTGCATAATGCATAAGGAAAAGATGGAATTCGGAAGGGGTTTAATAGACAATGACGGGCTACTTATACCATAAGGAAATTGGGCCGTGGGTGGCCCAGTGGGCAACGTTCGTGACTGCCACGGAAAGGGCCTGAGGTTCGATCCCAGGCAAGTACGAACGCTCGATCCACTAAATATCCGCCGTGTGTCGGATGGGCACGCTAAGCCGTCGGACCCCGGGAACTGGCCCCCAGGTAATAAATAATAGCGTCTTCCTCCCCCTTTCTACTTCGCTTCCGTGTCACTTTCCTATCGGGCACTCTAGCCCAAATCTCCTAGTTTCCTATTTCTAAGGGTTGTTTAAGACTTGGGGTCAGATACTCCCTTCCTAAAATCCTCTACATATGATCACGATCAACATAAGGAAACGTGGGAGGCGGGGGGTTACATGAAGTGAAAGAGGGGTCGTTTCTGTAAAATGAAGTGAAAGAGGGGTCGTTTCTGTACTATTCAATAATTGTCTCCAAGGGAGATGAATATATACATGGGTTTCTTCATTACAGCACTGGTTTATATTGTAGTGTATATGTTACCGGCAATATATGAAAACCAGGCGTTCTATAGAATGCCTAGGCAATGTATAGAATGCCTGGCGTTTTTAGGCAAAGTATGAAATTGTTAATATTTCACATATTTCCTAGGCATTCTATACAATGCCTAAACAGAAACTGGCAAAGTATAAAATACTCTCGCTAATGATGGTTCTAATATGACGTGGCACGGCACGTGACTTTCAACGCTCGTGTAAGACGGAGAATTCGCCATTTGCATTTCAGTCTTTGTTCGGAAGTCAAGTATAAAATGGAAGAGAAAGGTGTATTTTACCAGAAGGAATCATGGAATGTAGAAATGCAACGTCGATTTTACGATGAACTGTCTAAAGTGCGAGACAATGCTGCCAAAAACAGTGTTTTCCTAACCGCAACTACTTACCAGAAGTTAGTGAGCGATGTGAAAAAGGCCAAGATTACTTCTAAGAAGGAAGCACGGGACTATTGGCTACTGAATTGCTATGATGTGATGTTAATGGAAAACAAAAGTAAATTGATTTATCCTGTTAAAGAAGGCGTTAGTACTATCCAGTTCTACATCAAGGACTCTGAGTTATTTAATGTGCTTCATGACGCTCATTTGGCAATTGGCCATGAAGGACGTGACAGAATGTTGAAAGAACTTTCACCCAAATACAAAAACGTTTCATATAAGTCTTTTCAATAAAAGCCTTTTCATGAAACTCTTTTAATACTTTGACTAAATAGCATTAGTCATTCTATAAAATGCCTAGGTAAAGTATATATAATATTTGAAAATTTCATACTTTGTCTAAAAACGCCAGGCATTCTATGGTTTTAATACATTGCCGGTAACAAATATATAAACTCTCTGCAAACAGAGTCATAGATTTTGTTTTAGTCTAACAGTAGATAGGTGTAAGTCCATGATCGGTGGTAGTCCCAGTTTTTGCCAGGTGTGGCAGCGAAGTAGCAGATGAGTTCGTTCTGACGTTATATTGGTGCTCAGACACTCGGATTCTTAAATTACGGAGTGTGGAGCCTAAATACCATTTATCAGTGTCCTGGTTGGTATTGCTCTTTAGTGTCACACAGAAAACGCCGCATTGGTCTTGGGTTGAATTGGAATCACGGTCTTTTCTGATCATGGCAGTGGCGGCCCGTCAGATGAGGCAAGTGAGGCGCCGCCTCACCTGAAATTCCGCAGAATGAGAAGTGAAAAAAAAAAAAAAAACTTCGGTCAGTAACGAAGATATAAGAACTTTGCAGGATAAATGAAACACTGAAATTTACATTGTGATTCATGAATTAGGTTAAAAAAAGGCTTTCAAGAAGAGGAATGAATCATTATTTTTGCAAAGCAGCTGCATGGTTTTAAGCGCTTAGAGGCGACCGGCTGAATCGTCTCGATGAGAAGCCGGTTTTGGGAACTGGGGATCAGAGAAGAGCCCTACAGAGTGAACCCCCCACCCCCACGGTCCGAGGTCTACCTAAGGAGGTGCCGGACTTCCAGTAAGAGAAAGGAAATTTCTGAGGCGACCCTCCATTTCGCTTAAACTGGAATCGCATCTCTGCTGTTATTGGAGAACCCAAGGATTGTGTATCCAATGGGCGCGGGAAAATGAGCAGATGACCTTGGTAAAGTGGTTTTACAGGCGATGACGCCGTTCGCCTCTCTATGCTTTGAAGTAGGATGATTTCTACGTAGCTTTAACTATTCGTCAGAGTATATTTGAGTCTAACTTTTTGTAGTGTGTTTTCAATCCTCTCTTTTGCGGGTGTTGGCTAGTTCATAGTAATGTTGAGTTTTTCTTCTTTTTTATTTTGTTATTGTTACTAAACAGCATATTTTGATTTGGGTTGGAAAATATGAATGGCCCAATAAACGACGTGATTTGTGTTCTGGAAGAAATTCCTTTTAAACATTGGAAAGATTATAATAAAAGGGATGTTCTCATATCTGGAAGACCGACACCTGTAATAAGTTCAATATCTAAAGATAAGAAGTGCGGCAAATCGTTTCTTAGGTCTTTCAATAAATCATGGTACGAGATTTTCCCCTGGCTTTCTGGTAGCTATTACAAGCAAACTCTCTTTTGCTGGCCATGTTTACTTTTGAGCAATAAGAAAAATGTGTGGAATACAACGGGTTATTTTTGATCTGAAAAACTTTTCTCGTAGTGCAAAATTGCACGAAAGCTCTAAAGAGCATATAACTAATCACGTAGGTCTGAAACGGATGGAAAAAAAATATAAACACTATTTCTGATATGCTCAAAGAAAATGCTGCTCTTCATAAAGCTAAGTTTAATGAAAAGGTCAGACTAAATAGGCTTTTTATGGAACATATAATCGATTTAGTTGTCGTTCTAAGCAAGCAAGAACTGCCTTTTCGAGGACATGATGAATCTATTTCCTCATTAAATAAAGGTAATTTCAAGGAGATGTTCCATTTGTTACTTCGTAGGAGCACCCCAGAATTAAAAGCACATTTTGAAGAAATACGAAGCTTATTTTCTGGACAATCTAAAACGATACAGAATGATTTACTGGAGTGTATTCATGAATATATAAACGAATGTGTTAAAAGCGAAATTAATGAGTCAAAATTTTTCAGTGCAAGTTGATGATACAACTGATATTACTCAAAAATCACAGTGTTCAATAATTGTCAGATACATATTGGACTCAAATTGTGAAGTAGTTGAGCGCTTCCTTGGTTTTTATGATATCAGCACTGACAGGACTGCTGTGGCACTGTATGATCTGCTAGCATCGGTTTTGGAGGAGTTTGATTTTAAATCAAAGTTAGTAGGCCAGTGTTATGATGGTGCAAGCGTTATGGCTGGAGAGTTGAGCGGTCTGCAGAAAGAGTCAAGGTAGAAGCCCCGCAAGCTTTGTTTACCCACTGTTTCGCCCACCGCCTTAACCTTGTCCTACAACAGGGGTGCAAAAGTATTGTAAATTGTCGCATATATTTCGCAACTGTATCCAGCATGCCCTCATTTTTTCATAAATCTGCCAAGAGAACTCACGTAGCAGATTCAGTTGTTGGGAAACGGATTCCTCAAATAGCGGAAACACGTTGGGCATCACTTTCACACATTTTGCGTTTAATTGTAAGCGAATGGGGCAAACTAAAGAATGTGTTTGAAAACATAATGAATGACCCGGAATCAACGGCAGAATCAATCAACGGAGCCATAGGATATTTGAAAAATTTCACTAATTTTGAATTTGCTTTTTTATCACTGATTTTTGATGACATTTTTAGAATTACGGATGTATTATTTGATGTTTTACAAAAAAAGACTTTAGATATCAGTTATTGCCAAAAACAAATTAAACAATGTTGCGAAGGAATAAATAAGAAAAGGAATGTAACCACTTACTTGAAACATTTCAGTGAAGCAATTAGTTTGAGTGGAGGTCCTAAATGTCGCCAAAAGAAACATTTGACTGAAGAAGAAGTGGAAAACTATTACAAAATTTTGTTTTACGAAATCGTTGACAGCATAATAGTCCAAATAAATACCAGATTTGAAGATATGGGAAAGCTCGAGTTTCTGCAGCTAGTTGACAGCTCAAAATACCATAGTTATTCAGAGTCATTTCCATCCAGTGCCCTTAACACTCTCAAAAAAATTTATCCAAACATTTTTACAGACACACAACGACTAAAAAACGAATTAGATTTTTTATATAATGATCACAACTTCAGGGAACTCGGTGTTCAGAAAACCTTGAAAACAATGAAAGAAAACGAGCTGAAAGATGTGTTACCAGAAGCCTACAAATTATTTTCTCTTGTATTGACACTGGCATCAACAAGTTCTTCTGCTGAAAGGAGTTTTTCTTGTTTGAAGAGAATTAAGACTTACCTCCGTAATACAACGGCACAAGATCGTTTGTCTTCACTCGCTAAAATTTCAATCGAGAAAGAATTGCTGAACCATCTAATGTCCACTCAACCATTTTATGATCTGATCATAGACAAATTTGCAGCCAAAAAGGATCGCAGAATTGAACTTATTTATAAAACATAAACTGAAAGCATTCTGTTCGAGACCAAAGCAAATTAATATCGCATTCCTCTGTTTTTAATTCCAGGTTTAAATTACCTAATACTTTTTTTTATATAGAAATGTGCTTCCTTGACTTCTCCTGGACATTAATACAAAACGAAGCTAATAATTATCACGAGCCTGGACTTCAGTCTATGACCCGTGCTAAATGCACCTTCACTAATATGCCAATCGAACTGTGACTTTTATTCAAGCTCAAGAAACATTTCGTAAGAAAACAATTTCTATTCAAATGATTTACTTTGAATTTTTTAAGAAGTGGATCTCCGACTGGCGTTGGGATGTGAGTGACGCATTGACTAGCTAAAGAAACCGCACAAATTGCGTATTTTCGCTCAAGTGTATTACATAAAAGAATACAGGTGAAATATTTCTTTCTTTGTTGTAAAATTATTGAATAATTGTTTTCATAAAAATATTGTTGCAAAAGTAGCGTATATTACACACACACACACACATATATATATATAGTGGCATATGCACATTTTTCCTCTAAAAGTTTTGGATTTTTTCGTGAAGAAAGACTCCCCACGCCGTGTTTCATATATTTCTATAATTTTATTCCATTACTGTTGAATAATATTTGTATATAAGGGCTAAATGGCATGGGCTGAAGCCCTAAGGGATGGGGTTTACAGCTGTTTATAACAAGGCGCCTTCCCGAGACCAATGGCTTAACGAGACTTCCGAATCTCAGTAGATTTTAATGATTCAGCCGACTCGAACCCAGGACTTCAAAGATATCCGATGGGTGATACTGCCTTTGACATGAAACTTTTTGAGGGTGGGGCGGGGGTTCTGCATTTATGCTGTATAACTGTGTATAAGTACATGTAACAATTTGGGGGGCGCTTCGACAAATATTTCTCTATTGTACGTACGCACATCTTGGACATTAATACAAAACGAAGCTAATTTAATAAAATGAAGAAAATGCAATAAATTATAGTTGTTTTAATAAAAAGTTAATAAAGCAACTTCTTTGGCTGCTTTGCTTTACTTTCTGTTCTATTATCAAGAAATTGCATTGATATTATGTATCAATGTAATTTATTTGTATTACATTGTAAGTTATGTAAAAATCAATGAATTTAAATAGGGAAATTATCTATAAAACGTGCTTAGAAAAAGCTAACTGTCTCGCCTACTTAGGGGGGTGCAAACCACGACCCCCCGGCTACGCCACTGATATATATATATGTTCCTATAACGTTATACGAATTTATATATTTTTCAATAACATATGTGTTACTGTTTTACATTTACATCAAGACCGTTCGCCTCACCAGCATTTTACACCACGAGCCGCCACTGGATCATGGTGAACAAGTTAGATGCTGAATCTCCAAAGCCTTTTTTGTGTTTTTACAATACCTCACAAGCTTTGCGTAATTGGTGGTAAGAAGGTCAAAGAGTCTACATGAGTAGAAACGCTGCGTTCTGGATTAAGGATGGTCGCTGTTTTTCGTTTATATTGGGAAACCAATGTATCGACAAAGTAGGCACTGTAGCCATGTTGCGCAGCAATTAATTTTAAATTAATTATTTCCTGATTACGAGCCTTTTTGCTGGACGAGTGCGTATAAGCTCTATTGATCATGAATCTAAAGGCAGATAATTTATTTTGTAGTGTATGCAAGGAATAAACAAAGACATCGCTCTTCCAACGTTGTAGCAACACACAGCAACTGAAAAATTGTTATTCGGTCAATCATGTCTTTGTTTATTCACTGACGCCATGTATTTGGAGGATTTTCACTTTGGAGTGAAGGAATTGTGTGGTATTAGTATAGTAGTAGTATAGTAGTAGAACTGCTGGTTTTCTGTAGACTGAGGAACTCAAAAAATCAATAAAATTTGATTTTTTGACTTTCAAGATAAAAAATTTATTCCGTACCCTATGGACGCTAAATTACCCTGCACTGTCCTGATGATTATGTCTCTGGCTCTTTCTTAATTGAATGTGGATGTTATTTGAGCCAGTGACGCTTATCTGTTATCATGGCCAATCCTGGTGAGACGCCGCTGATCACGATCATTCAGCACCCTCTGTCCAATGTGGGTGGTAATGCCTTCCATGAGGTATTCTCGGTACACACGTGACACAGTGGATGGAGGAATGTTGAATGTTTGCATGACTTCGGAAATTGAATGTCCCATCCTTCTGACTCCCAGTACCATGCCTCGTTCAAACTCCGATAACTCACGTCGGCTTGCCATAGTCCTGCGGTTGTTCAACCTGACTTACGAGATTACACCTCACAACTGATAAAAATCATGGGGTGCGTAGAAGCCTTTGTACGACGACAGCGCTAGTTAAAAATTTGCCTACTGCTATCCCATGACTTTTGGCACTTCAGTGTATGTATATATTACATATAGAAATCAAAGACAAAATTTACTGGACCCCACCCTTTGGCAAAATCGTGGGTGCGCCTCTGGTAGTGACAGTGAAGTCTAAATAACTATACAACAAAAATTCAGTACAGGTATTGTGTTGGTAGTAAAATCTAGATTGTAGATTTTTCTTTCTAGATCAGGAAGCTCGCGGACTACTATACAAATGCATGCACGGAATCGCAGCGCAAACACTGCTCAATCTGATGTTCGAAAACATTTAAAATGAGTACTTGGGTGAAGCACAGCGCATAAATAAGTTGAAGTTAGTGCTGATTTGCATACATACTGTCTTGCTGTACAGTTGCTTCATATGATAACACAGGTTCTTCCGGTCCTCCTGCAAAGACAAAAGAAAAAAAAAAAACGTTTGAAGGACTATTAAACTCAATAACAAAGCTGATAAAAAAAATAGTGAGTTAATATGCATACAAAGTGTAGTACGTAGTAACAGAAGGATTTATAAAACACTTAATTTATTCTATATACTAAATATTTAATTTAAATTCGTTATAATATTTGAATGAAAAAGGAGCAAAAACAACGTTACTTTGGTAAATATTGCATATGATATTTACCATCCATACTAGTTAATACACAACCTCTCTTGTGTTGCTGCCAAGAAAAGTGCCTGAAATGTTTCTGCGTGAAAACCGGTCTTAGATTCCCTCTCATAAATGGGTAATATAATTTGAGAGTGAATTATTTTCTAACTTCTATCCACTGAATGACATTCATGCATGTGAGCAAGAAATATTAATATCATTACACACACGCAAAACTAGAAAAGCTGTATGCAAAAATATTAAAAAAATGAAAGAAACAAAATCGGTCCCTTCTAGTACTTTTTACCCCGTTTTCGGTGTCATTATTCATTTTCTTTTAACTTTTGCTTTATCAGTCAACAGGGTAATATAAAATTCATTAACAAGTTCAAAAATTCGCATCTCAAGTTAAACTTTGCATTCGAAATTGAAACACACACACACATATGATATACTGAAATACACATTTAATTTTATATATATATATGAATTCAACAAGAGCTGCCTTGTCAAATTAGCATATATCCCAGAGAAAATCCTTTTCCTGTCATATCCTGTCCAGCATTGCCTCGTCGATTTGCAATATGGCTTTTGAAATACGGGTTTTCAACTAAGTAATGCTGTTAGGCATCATGAGGCAAGTAGACAGTATTCTTAACATCACCAAAACCTTTTTTTCTGTCATATCCTGTCCAGCACCGCCTCGTCCATTTGCAACATAGCTTCTGAAATACGGGTTTTCAACTACGTAACGCTGTTAGGCATCATGAGGCAAGTAGACAGTATTCTTAACATCGCCACATAAAGCGAAATCCAGAGGCGTTATTCTGGTGGCTTTGGTCGCCATGGAACAGCGCCTCCTCGACCGATCAATTTCTGAGGCTGTCGAGAAGTAGCGAACATCCTTCAAGATATGTGTTGACGCACCATCTTGTTGGATCAGCATATCTGTATCCACAGCAATGTCCTGTAGGGAGAAACAAGGTTAGATTTTGGGCTGGTAGCTCATCAAGTAGTTCCGGAAGTGTCGTACATCGCTGTGTATCCGAAGAACTCACAGCACAACTTCGCCTGGGAAAAAGTGCCGACGCTACGCATTAGCCAGCATAAATGAGACAGTTCACTCCCAGACCTCTGTGAAACCCGAAACTGATGCACACTATTGAAGCTAACTGAAGGAATTTTAAACAGAAATTGAGAGCCAAAACTGCAGATAGGATAATCTGATTGAATATTTGCTGAGACGTAGGTACCAGAATGAGCATGCAGATCCCTTTTTTGAAGTGATCCAAATTAATGGGACACTGCTGCTAGAGGATAAGGCAAGGCCACACACATCGATTGTTAACTCGGATGGAAGGCTCTGCTACATTCACTACATTGCTCCGATATTTCTTCGACGGACTATCGACTATTCCGTGCTATGGACAATCATTTGCAGCAGAAACGTTTCTGTAACGAGGACACTTTGGAGAAGGATCTATACAACCTTTTCACCCATGAAGAATACTCAATGCTATCGGATTAGTATTTTTGACTGCAAGATACGGTGGGTAAGGCATTGCATGTGCCGGTTATTATTTTCACGTACAAAGGTGCTTTTCCATGAACACCAAGTGTCTGTTATTTATGACGGTGCAAAAGGGCAGAATTTGTTTCATACAGTATAATCAAATACACCAATGAACCATTACGTTATGACCACCTACCTAATAAGCTGTAGGACACCCTTTAGCCTGTAACACAGTGGCCACTAGTCGAGGTATCGATTCGATGAAGTGGTGATAGGTATCCTGGGGTATGTGGTAACAAAATGTCAACAGCAGGTTCTCCAGTTCCCGTACATTTCTGGGTGGTGAGGATTTAGCGCGAACCCGCTTTTCCAAGTCGAACTACAAATGTTAGATTGGGTTCATGTCAGTTGAATTTGGAGGCCAAGGCATTAACAGAAAGTCAACAGTGTGTTCCTCGAACCACTCCTTGACGATTCTGGCAGCGTGGCATGACGCATTATCTTGTTGGTAATAGCCATCACCAGCAGGGAACACAGTTGACATGAATGGGTGATCTTGGTTCTCAACGGTGTTCAGATACCTGACAGCTGTTAAGCATTGTGCTATTGGGATAATGGTGACTAAAGTGTCCCAAGAAAATATCTCCCACAGCATAACACCGCCGCCGGCCTGCTTCTGTCCAACAGTGCATCCAGGTGCCATAGCCTCCGTAGATAATTGGCGTATGCGCGCTCGGCCGTCTACGTGATGCACCAGGAATCTTGATTCGTCAGATTAGGTCACTTTCTTCCGGTCATCTACTGTCCAATCTCGATGATCTTGGGCCCATTTCATGCATTGTTGGCGATGACGTTCAGTGAGTATGGGGAACCGGCTGGGTATTTGGCTGCGCAGGCCCATGCGCAGAAGGCTGCGACACATTGCCCTGATCACCACTGTTGTAGCTGCGGGAGATTTGTCTCACCGTGGCTCTGCGGTCGCTGTGAACAATGCGTGATAGTCTCCACTCCCCTTTGACATCAATGAGCTGCGAACGACACACGGCTGGACATCTGTGCACCACTTTTGATACGTACTCACTACAGCGGCACGTGAACAACCCACAAGCCGCACCGTTTCCGAGATCGTTATTCCGAGGCGTCGTGTCATCACAATTTGTCATTTATCAAACTCCGATGAATCGGCAGCTTTTCCCATTCTGACCCGAACACTGTACTAACCGAAAGCCGGCCCTCAGGTTATACAGGTTATATATATATATATTGCTCTGTGAACTTCCCTTGCGCCACCGTTCGGTCTCCAGGCCCGTTCATTTCTCTAGGCTGGGGGTTGTCATAATGAAATGACTCATCGGTGTATATGGAAGCATATACGATCGCGTTATTTTCGGCATACAAGCGCCTAAAATAATACGCATGTATGCCTTCTGGTGATGCTTCGACTAGCGAGTATCCGAAGCCTGTTCAGAGTCTTAAACTAAGTTCCCTGGAAATTCGTTGTTCTCGGTGTATCGATACTATAGTTGACTGGAAGTCGCGAGAGCGGATTCGATTATTCGATTCCAGTTACCACTGCGCGGCTGGGGCAACGCATTTATGTCTAGCCATATTACTTTGATACAATTTTTTTCAACACAGAATTTCAATAGAATACGTGTACACATTAACAGATTATCACTTGAAAAAAAAAACCAAGTGCGTTTTAACAAGATTTTATCTGTACTAACAACTAAATTCCAATAATGCAAAATTTTACAAAAAAAAAAAAAAATGCATGTGTAATGAATACATAATTGTACAACTTTCTTGTGAATGTTACATTAAAATGTTTCATATTTTTTCTTAGTAACGCTGCGAAAGTAGCGACGTGTAGCGGAATGCTGGCCGAGGAAAGTTGCATTGATAAAAAGAATATCAGCCATCATGGAATTCGATTTATACAGGGTGATCGAAAAGTTCCCGAACCCTAATTTGAACAATTTTTATTCGCATTATACAGATACATAAAGTCTACTTACAGCCGTGATACATCTTCCATTGACTTTTGAGCAACTGATGTTGACCGAAAGAAGGTGTTGGGAATGACCTCCGTGTTGCTGGAGGTAAATATCCACGCGGCGGCACATGTTTTTCAAAACGCGTATCAGCATAGATGGCGCGATTTCCGCTACTGCCTGAATAATGTTTGTTTTCAAGGACTGCAGGTCATGCGGGTTGTTTGTATAAACAAAATTCTTTTAATATCCCCACAGTAAAAAAACAACAACATTATTCCGAAAAGAAAACATTGCTACATCGAGTAAATTTACGAAATCAACGGCAATACAGCATTCGCTTAATGCGTATCAGGTGCCTTCAGTTCACAGACAACTTTCACTTTGTATGCATGAAGCTGCAATCTTTTAGTCGCTTTCTGTTCTGAGCCCTAAGAAAGTTTCACTTATTGAGATAAACGACGAAGCGATATTGTAGATGACGGTTGCAAACGTTTTTCAACATCGTTTATCACATGGTAACCCTTTAAGCGGCCGCTGTACTTGAACTAAACGGTGTTCAAACTTTTGCTCTCTCCACACAGAAATGTTCGCATAGCGAAGGGGTTTGCGAAAGCTACGGCAAAACAATTTATCTTCACCCCATCTCATCTCAGCAGCACCAAAAGTTACCTGTCACGGATCATACGCTCTCCCTCCTAGTGTTATATTCCCTGTTCCGTGACCCAAAACATGATAAGAAAGGGCTAGTCCCCTAACACGAACATCATGCAACTTGGTAAAAAAATAATTGATTTAAACTTCTCTCTCTTGCCTTAAATTCGTCTCCATTACTATAGCACTTTATCAGTTAACTTGTGAAATAGGGTTATTGTCAATCATAAATCATACCCCTGAATGGCTAGTCTCAATAACAGATCTAAGGAAGAAAGCAACCCTTTTTGATGCTCTATTCTCTAAGGTAACTCGTACGTATAGCTTTGGGGTCATTAAACATAGCTTGAATGATAAAGTTTCAGTTGCATTCGGTCCACGTCTCAGACAGAGAAAAAAATGAATTGATTTCAGCTCATTTGTTAACCCTGATTTAATTTGTTCCAGCCAGTGAAAGGGTTAATTAACACAGCAATCGGACATCGCCGAATTGACTGTAATTACTCTTTCACACGTGAATTGAATCACATCAGAAAACTTGAAAATTTCATTGCCGTGGAGCGGGAATCGAACCAGCATCTCCAGATTTCCGTTCGAGCGCGCTATCCGTTGCACCACCCACGACGACGGATTCACAAGTTTCTGTGTGTTAAGAGCATCGGAATATTCTCCGAACGCGTTCAGATTCAATGCAGATTCTGCTGCCATCTAGCGTTGTTAAGTAAATCTCCAGTTGTTTAGGTATTCAGAGTTGAAGAAATATTCTTCTCATCCTTTATCACTGCCGACGTTAGGACACTTGGCCGGCCATTTCTAGGCATATCATCACTTCCAGTTTTCCGAAACGATACGAGCAAACTGTGTATCGTTGATTCACTGACCACAGTATGCTGCGGAAATTTTTCCTGAACTCTTCTGTACACTGTTTGTAAGACTACGTTTGCAAATAAATTTTAATTAAACAAATTCTCTGCTCCCGCGTCAAACCCATGCATCTGTGCAAATGGCGACGCTAAAGTGGGCAAACTGCATAGCACACATGAAACCGGTTATTCATTTCTGGCAGTCTGCCAATTTCCTTCAGGCATTCGACAAGCGCTGTATTTGATCTTCACGACTTGCTGACTCGTGTTACCACATCAATTGGTTGAACTTTTGCTTACAGCATACGCAATAATTTTTTTAAATTCAGGGATCGGGAACTTTACGATCATTCAATAATAAAAAACCCTGTATTTTTTGTTGTCGGGAAAATTCGTCTTTCACTGGGTGTGTGTTTTCTGTTACACCGTTAAAAGCTTATCAGAATATCGCGTGACAGGTTCAACATAATGGATGACAAATTGATAACGAGTATAGTTTTACTATTTTCTACATAATTGGGTGACATTCTAAACTGTAGCTTTTAAGCAGAAAGTCGGATAAATTGTAGCTCAGACTGGTGGCATTACAGATATTTGAGAAGTAAAAATTTCGCTTTGGTTTTTAATAATATTAGGGTGTCCGGAAAAACTTGCGATTTTGCATTGTATTCTTTTGTTCAGCTAATGTGCATAGTTTCAGCGGGATAGGTTGTCTATAGCGCATAATCGTAAAAAGCTCGTTGCGATCACCAAAATTGAAATTTTGGTCCCGTTGCGGAAGAAAAAGTTTAATGAGGCTGAAACACACACTGAAAAATAAACGAAATCGAAGACAAGGGCACTGCGTTCACTCGGACAACGCAAATTTGGCACAAGAAGTTTGCGGCTGTCAGCATGGGCTTCGAGAAAAGATTCTTAAATGCCGTTTGTGGTCGATTCGGACACCGTTCTCAGGGCTGTTAAGGCAGTACAACAAATAGCACCCGCAAATTGTCGGCCGAACTGGGACTTTCCAAATCCACAAACCTGCTTAAGTTCGGAGAGGTCTGTAGATGATGATGCGTGGTGCCATTTTATCCCAGCTCACGCTGAACGGCTCGTAGAGGTCTGCAAAAACTCCTAAATTATCCGAGTGACACTCGGTTTATCAAGAAAGCAGTTACTGAAGTGGGTCTACCCGTGTAATTCAGGCACATCTAACCACTGGCTGGACCCAGGCGAACAAATTTTACCTGTCCCCAAACGCGGACGTTTATTGAAAAAGGTAATGCTATGAATCTGATGAGATTATAGGGGTGTGATCCATTTCGAGTTCGTTCCGCTGGCTGGATCCAGGTGCGCTAATGTTACCTGTCCCTATAAAACGCGATGCTATTCGTTTGGTGAATTTATCGGGGCGTGATCGACTTCCGGATGTCCGGGATAAGAACGCAAATTGTATTCCGAGTAGCTGAACCATATGTGTGACAAAATGAAGCAACTGTACCCTGCAGTAGTCAACCGAAAGCGGGAGCTCCTGGACAATGCAATCCTCATATCACCATTCAGATCCGTATACGGCTTCTCGAACTTCATGGAATCGAGCTGCTACCATACCCACCGTACAGCCCAGACCTCACTCCTTCTGATTATCGCCTGTTTTGGGCCATGGCACATTTTTATTTGATAGGTACTTCGTTGTTTCGGGTGACGTCGAATGCGGGCGCCGAGAGTTCTTCGACACTAAGCCAAGGCCATAGAACCTTACTGGGATTGAACACGTTGCAGAAAGATGGGTACAAAATCTTAAATACGACGGTGTATACTCTGCAATGTAAACAATGACCGATACAAGGTTCTGCGTAAATACATTTTCATATCAAAAACGCATTTTCCCTCCTGACACCCTAACAAAAACATGATTGTTAAGAACAGCATTTTAGAACATACCTCTAAAAAATCTTCCGTTTGAGTTTCTATTCTCTTACGTAAATTTAATTACTTCTCCTTCAACGTTTTCTTACTGAACGATACATTTACTTCCCCGAAGAGCTTTCATAAGTTGGCAAAACTGACAGTGAGTCAGAGATAGTTAACACTCAATGTAGCAATAAAGGAGAGAGTTGAAAAAGAGCGTTGAGCGTAGTAGTAGTTGATGTGGAGTTTTCCAGAGATTTGTATACGAGAGAGATATAGGAACCTATGTGGAGAGATTGTACGAGAGTTGTTATTGTTGGAAGTAGATAGTAAAACATTAATGAGATTGATGTGATAGATGAACAAATAATGTATAATGATTGCTGAATACAGTGTATGAAAGACCTGACTTTCCTGTGGTTTACGAATAAAAGACGTGGAAATATTCGTTAGTTGTCATATTGATTCTTTCCCTGACCTTTCGATTATGATTTTGACAAAGTGTGATATACAGGGTTTAGATAAAATAATGTGAACACCAGGGAAATTGGCAATATATCTTTAGACGTTGGACCACCATTTGCCTTGAACACCGCTTCTAATCTTCTAGCAACAGATTCATACAGCTTTTGAATGGTCTTCAGTTGAATGCTGTACCATTCGTCGATCAGAACATCAGCTAATTTCTTCAGAGACGTAGGAGGAAGGAATCTGCTCCTCACCTCTTCTCCAAAACTGCTTACAGTGGTTAGATGTTATTAAAGTTAGGTGTTTCAGCTGGATAGGGCAGATGTTGAAGTTCAGTTTTGGTGCTCCTCAAACCAAGATTGAACTGTTCTGGCTACGTACATGGGCACATTATCATCTTGAAAAATGACATCACTGTTGGAAAACAACATTTGGATCATACTATGAACCTGATAACCTAGAATGTCCAAGTACTCACTGAAGGTAACTCAGCCATGTACGGTAATGATGAGGCCAACAGAACACCAAGATTAGACTCCCAAATCATCACAGATTCACCCCATGTTTGACAGTTGGAACCAGACATTCCGAATTCTACGCTTCCTTGGGGAATCTCCATATTGTAAGGAATAATGTAAATGATGACTCATTGGACCACATCAAACGTTTTCAGTCATCAGGTGTCCAGTATTTATGCTGACGACATCATCTCTTTTCGCATCGTACTGTTGGTTTCTGTGATTAAAGGTTTAATAATTGCAGCCCTTCCAGGAATATTGGCTTTGTGAAGTACCCTGCGGACTTGTTTTGTGGAAATAGGATCTTCCAGGTGAATATTGAGTTCTGCTGCAGTGGTTCTGTTTTTGGACACAATCCTTGTTGGTGTTCGGCGGTCCCCCTCATTCAATCTCGGTATTCACCCACTGTTATCCTTCGCCGATTAAGTCTTGTCATGCTTTGTGTATGCAGTCATAACCATGGAGACTGTTGCTTTTGAAGCACTAAACAATTTAGTTGTTGTGGTAACAGACGCTTCTGCTAAACAGGCTCCCAGGATTGGTCCTCTTTGGAAATCCGACAGGTCACCCATTTCACCGACTGGCAGCGGGTGACCTAGTGGTCAACGTTCGTGACTACCACGGAGAAACATCAGGTTCGACCCCAGGCACGTACGAACGCTCGAACCACTAAATATCCGCTGTGCGTCGGATGGGCACGTTAAGCCGTCGAGCCACAGGTACTGACACCCCGGTAATAAATAAGGGCATTTCCCTCACCCTTTCTAATTCGCTTCCGTCTCACTTTCCTATCGGGCATTCTAGCCTAATTCTCCTACTTTCCTATTTCTAAAGGTTCTCTAAGACCTGGGGTCAGACACTCCCTTCCTAAAATCCTCTACATCTGATCTGATCATTTCACCGATTGCTTGTACGAACAGCTGCTGAACCCAACTTTTACTACACTGGCGTACAACCTGAAGAATATACACTATATTGACAAAAGTCACCGGACACCTAGAAGAGAAACAAAAACATGACATTTATTGACATACATTAGTACGGTGTCGGTCAACCTTTGGCCTTAATGCATTCACTGACCCTTCGAACCTCGAAGTGGTTGGGTTTTGAGCTCCGTGATTTTCGTTGCTATAAGGTGTTTATTGAGTGCTTTAGTTTCTGTGGTTGCGTGTATCTTCAAGTTGAAGTTCTACACTTTCCGTTCGTGTATCTCCCAGGTTGGTGAGTGCCATATTTTTTCATTATTCACTGTTTTATTTTTCAACCAAGCTGGTCTTTTTTCGTTAAAGTCTCGCCATTGCTTCGATGGCGGAGGCAGACAAATGTGACGCCCACATCCTTATCTTGGCAGATCAGCCAGCTTCCTCTTCTTCTTATACCGCGGTAGCTCCTGCTCAGCTTAATAAGGTGGCTCCCGAGCGTCATTGAGACGTCATGGACACCTCTTCTTCTCCATCTATAACTCCCACCAAGTCTCCTATCTACATCTCAGCAGATGATGACGTCTCCGTTATCAGCAATACTGAGCTCATAGCTTCCACTTCTCATCAACTTTCTGATCCGCCCTCACTGCTAGGGGCCGCTCGATCGACTTCTCGACTCATGTCTGCCCAAGCGTCCTATGCTTCTGCAACTTCTGGGGTCCTCACACCCCCAGTTTCATCTGCTATGCCTTTTCCTGAATATTATGTCACTGTCGTCGGTTCTACTGCTACAATTGACATACCAGAGGATTCCCGAGCTGGTCACCTTTTTCCCTCCACTATGGAACGGGGGGGGGGGGGGGCGTCTATTTTGATGCGCTTCCCGACACTAAGCTGTGGCAATATAGCCGAGCCCTCAAAACTATCTTACCAAAGGATGCTATAGACTTTGTAGCTCGAAAACCCAGATCTGTCTTGGTCTATTTTAAGGATAAAGCGCATGCTGACCAGGTCCTTACTGAAGGTCTAACCATCAATGACGTGCATCTGTTAGCACAACCGGTTGCGCACCGCCCGGTGCAGGTGACCTTCTACCCCGTACCACCAGAAGTATCCGACGCTGCACTTTGCACCTTGCTCAGCAGGTATGGCAGAGTTGTTGGCTCCATAACAACTCTCTCTGCGGCTCCCAGGGACCCTGAAGACAAATCAATTCGGGGTTTCCGCCGCACTGCTCGAGGTCTCTTTTCATCTGATGCTCAGCTGAAAGCGGTTCCGAATGTGTTGCACATCCGCTGTGGACAGCAACGCCGAAGAGTTGAGATAATCACTTCACAGTATTGCACTATCTGTCAGAGCGAAAGTCACATAAGGGCTCAGTGCCCACGTGCCTCCCTGCAAACAGCTCCACACACTACATCTTCTACTTTGTCCACTAACGCTTCACAGACTTCTTCCTATTCGAGGAAAGTCGCGGAATCAAGATCTTCCAAAAGTCAGCTTACTGCCATTGGTCAACAAACGACTTTGATGCCTTCACCTCCTGCTGATCCTAAGAAATTTCCCAGGCTTCCAAAATCGACTCCCCCTAGTACTTTTACAACCACTGCTGATGTACATGTTGACCACTCCTCAGCTTTTACCGTTGGCTCCATGACACGAGTCACAGGTAACGCTTCGGGTTCAGACTCTCCAGACGATCATGAAGCTTTAGTGGTTGCTGGAAAACGCAGTGGTGCTTCTCGCCCCAAGACAAAGAAGTCAAAGACTCTGGCGTCCCGAAGATCATCTCGCTCTTCTACCCACTCATCCACTCGCTCCGTCAGCTCTCGACGACCGTTCTCCAGGTCGCCTCTACACACTTCCTCTGAGACAGCATGCGAGAGTGCCTTTCCCTCACTAGATGAATTCACAACTTTTCTTGCTGAAAATGCTTTCCCTGCTGAGCCTCTGCCATACGAAGACGTGCTGGATTGCCTTTTAGGGTCCTCTAGCCCTTCCTCCGCACGCACTTCCATTCAGCAGTATGAAGCAGCTTTACCACAAGTGCTGGTTCAATTACACTCACTTGAAAACACTCTTCGGCGCACTGCGGACGAGGTCCCGTGGAGTGCTTGTTTTCTCCGTCGACTCCACTCCATCACTACAGCCAGTCAATTCCTACTGCATCCCACAACTAACCTAGACATTCAAGGGTTATGTCACTTAATTGTCGCGGTTTTGCGACACCTCTTGAGAATGCGCTGGTACGAGAGGATCTTGCTCCAGCTGAATGCTGATATATTACTTCTGCAGGAAACAAACTGTACTTCCACTACTCAATTTCATCAATGGCGTCAGTGGGATCATACTTTCCATCACGCCTACAGCCAACTGTCGCGTGGTGGCATGGCAGTTGGTGTTCACTCACGTTTTCGTTCACTCTTTCCTCCTTCTCAGTGAAAAACCTATGTCGAGACTTATTGCAACGGGTCTCTTTCACCGTCGCAGCTGAAAAATTTCATGTATTCAACATTTATGTTCCTTGCACTCCTACTCACGTGCCAGAGCTGTTTGCAAAACATCGACGGGCTCTGTCACGTATTCCCATCACCGACCGGGTACTTATCGGAGGTGACTACAATTGCACTCTACATCCCCTAACTGATCGCTCTTCTGCTTCCAGAGAACACCGTACGAAAGTAGTACATCTTTTACAGTCTATCATTTCAGACTTCTCACTCGCCGACGTTCAACGCCATTTGTCAGCAACCCAGACTACACATACATGGCGTGCACCAAGATCCATTGATCCTCCTACAGCAAGATTGGATAGCTTTTATGCAACTTCTCTCTTCTACCAGCAATATCAGATTCATGCTGTACACCCACAGCTTCCTCGGATCATTGCGCCATTGCCATTACAGTTTTTGCTACTTCAACACAGCCACGTACAATCCGGCCTTGGACTTTTGACGACACTCTTTTAGATGACCCAGCCTTCTGCTCATCGGTGCGAGATTTTCTCGCGGATTGGCGTCCAAGGCTTCATTCTGCACCGTGCTCCCTCAACTTTTGGTTGGAAGTAAAACGCCACCTCATACTACTGGTACGAAACCTGTCATACTCAATCATGACCCAACGGAGGATGCGACTTGATCATACTAGGCAAATGCTTTCTTTGCTCAATCTTGCTGATCCCCTATTTCAAGTCTACCAGGCAGAATTGCATTCACTTTTGGTACCGCGTGCAAAACAAGCCCTTCAACGCCTTAAACTACAACACCTGAAACCTGATGCTTGTTCGTACGAATTCCTTACGTCACTTGAGTCAACTCGCCGAGCCTCTTCTGTTCTACAGCACCTTCGTCTTCCAACTGGAGTGGTATCATCCGAACCCGTTCAAATTTGTTCTATGGTACGGAACTACTACATTTCAAAATTTTGTGAAACTCCTCCTCCCTCCCCTACAGCTTCTGCTCTTCTGTTCTCTTCTTTGCCTCAGGTCCCTTCTCATCTTTCAGCCAGCCTCCTCCATCCTCCCACTTTAACTGAGCTCTCTGACACTTTCTCGTCCCTCAACCCCCGGGCTTCACCTGGCCCGGACGGTCTCCCTGTTTCTTTCTATAAGGCTTTTCTTCCTGCCCTCCTTCCGTTTCTCCTCTGTGCTTTTTCTACTGCCATGCATCTTGCATCTCTTCCGAGGAGTTTCACGCTCGCACATGTTGTACTTTTCCCCAAGAAGGGTGATCCGCTTGACTTGGGGAATTGGCGTCCCATCTCACTCTTAAATACTGATTATAAATTCTATACAAAAGTTCTGTCCCGCCGGCTTAACCCCACACTCTCTCATATTCTCTCCACTAATCAAACCTATACTGTACCCGACAGCTCCATCTCCCATAATATTCAGCTTCTTAATGATCTAATTCACCTCGCCCGCTCTCGCTCAGAACCTCTTGCTCTTCTTTCCCTCGATCAACGCTCAGCATTCGATAATATTTCTCATGATGACCTTCTTGCTACATTACTAAATTTCGGCTTTCCTCCTTCCTTTGCTTCTCTTCTCATCTCCCTCTACCGGGACGCAGTTTTCCACGTCAAGCTGCTCAACCTTCTCACAGCTCCCATACCCTTTCGTCGCGGCGTACGTCAGGGTTGCCCCTTATCCGGGCAGCTCTTCGCCCTCGCAATAGAACCTTTTTTACGCGCAGTCCATCGATCCTTCTTTGCTTCACTACCACCTGTGGTAGCCAGCACACGTCATCATGTTGCTACCTATGTTGCCTACGCCGACGATGTTACATTCTGCATTCGGCAATACTCACAATTTCACGATCTCCACAATCTCTACAATACCTACACCTCATGTTCCGGAGCAGCGCTAAACACAACGAAAAGCACAGGCTTATGGACCGGTTCGTGGTCTAACCGCACTGACTCTCCTTGGGAAGCAGAGTGGTCCAACATCTCTCAACGATTCCTAGGAGTCCACCTTGGAAAACCAGCAACTGCTTCACTCGTCACCTGGACGACTCTCCGACCACGCCTACATCGCTCGGTCGCAATCTGGCGGCGCGCACAATTCTGCACCTCCGTCTTTCAAAGAGCACGTCTAACGCACACTTACCTGCTTTCAATGTGCACGTATTCCTGGTTGGCTTCGAAGCAACCAGCACTAACGTCTTCTTGAACTCACCCGCTGTCAAACTCAGGTTATCTGGCCCGGCCATCACTGGGTCGGAGCACCTCAACTCAGCCTGTCTCCTTCCAACGGAGGCATTAGTCTACACGACGTCAGATCCCTATTACAAGGCTTATCGTGTGTCTACGTTTTTACGATCACTTGCGGCACCTGCTCCCTCTGCAGTTTCTGCTCGTGATGTCATAGTCTCTCCGCATAACCCACGCTTTACTCTCCTTTCGTTCTTACTCATGGACCACTGTCCCCTTCTCACACTTTTCCCTCCTGTCTACAAAGAGGCTATCTCCTTTCTTCGTTCCCTCCCTCTTTCTCGCTCTCCTTTCTCCACAAATGACCTACTTTCCGAACCTCTTTTTTTTCTTCTCTGCTACACCATCCCCATCTCCCATGTTTTGCTTTTCCTTCATGGCTCCGAGCTGGAGTCGTTACAGTCAGCGATCTTGTTAACACCGATCTTTCCTGGCTCCCCTTCTCTTCTCTACCCTCTGCTCTCCGTTTCAATGCCAACGCTCACTTTGTTCACAACTCTCTTATTTCTACTATAATCTCCCTGTTGCCTGAGCTTGCTACTCCCTCAGGTCTCATTTCTGTCCACTCTGCCTCTCTCCCTCTCCCATTTTTTCTGTCGTCCAATGGCCCACCTCTTCCTCTTGTCTCTTTCTCAACAGCTGATCTCTACCGTTTTCTCTCTCGCTCTTCCGCACCTCTTCCCATTTCTGGCATTCCACTTTCTTCTACCTCCGCAGTGTGGTCCGCTGCTCTTTCCCCACTTTCAGCACCCCTTGAAGTCAATTCACATTGGCTTTTCTTACACAACCGCCTCCCTGTGCCGTCGATTTTACATCGCATGACCATTTTATCTTCACCCTCCTGTCCGTATTGTGGCGAGGAGGCTGACGTCCAGCATGTCTTCATGTATTGCACAGTATTATTGCCAATACTCCATCTCGCTTTCACGCTAGCGCAACGATCCTGTGAGACCGTCCTCACCTTCAGCGCCTACCGAACACTACTTCTGAACTCTTCTCGCCCTATTCACCTTCCGACAGTCTGCTCCTACATCTTCGTGCTTGTAAAACATATAATTCACGTGTATCATCTCCAGCGTCCCCCGAAGCTTCTACTGACATAAATAAAGTCAGTACTGCGTTACTTTGTCATTTTCGTAATCGCCTGCTCTCCCGTCTTCGACTAGAACTTACCACTGCAGTTGCACGCTGCAGTGAACCACAGTTCCTATCAACTTGGTCACCAGCAACCTCTTGGTTTGCAGGGTCGCCTACAACGCTTCACCTTACAGTCGGAACTTTTGTGTCACCTACCTCCTGATTGATACAATTTTTGCCATGCTGTTTTGTTTTCAATCTCTGCTTCACCAGAGACTATTTTTTGTCTTTCCCGACAAATTATCACACATAAATTGTATTCTCTCATCACTGTATTGAGCTTTGTAAATAAGTCGTTGCGTCAGCTACAAGCACCTGTAAATCTTCTTTTCATATGTCATTTTGAGACGATTTTCCTTTACACATTTCCTGTTTTTTTCTTGTTTCGCAACTGAGTGTAATCTTGTTCCTCAACATTCACTGTACTATATTATTTGTACTCTCTATTTTATCAGATTCTTTTTGTTTGTCTCACTATTGTACATCCCTTTTAGTAGATCAATTATTGTATAGAATCCTATGAATTGTTCGAAGCATGAGCTACTTATAATTGTCAATTTCTATTCACGCTTTTTTTAAGACTCAATTCTCATCCTCTTCACATGTTTTTTTTTTCGTGTATAACTCATGTGTAATTTTTTTTGTTTTTCATTGCTCATCTTGCTGAATTGTGTATTCTCTCTGCGATGTCAGAGACTATTTTTTTTACCACCTCTGACAAACCAATATATATAAATTGTAACTTCTCATTGTACAGAATCATGTAAATAGGTCGTATCACGAACCACAGACATATGCAAAGTTTCTCTTCTTTGTCGTTTTTACAGTATATTCTTATCTTCAATTCCTGATTCAACTGTGTAATTTTACTTATCAACTGTGTAAATTTGTGTTCTCCAATACTCACCGTGATGAGTTGTGTCTTCGCTCTGTTATTTTCAGAGATTATTTTTTTATTTTGTATTCTCAGGAAAATTATTGTATATAACTACTTTTCATATCACCGTTGTATGTAACATGTAGTACCGCGAGCCACATTCATCTGTAAATTTTTCATCATCTGTCTTTCGAACTTTTGATTTCATGTTTGTCTCCTTGATCATCTGCAACCTCCTGGTTTTCCAGGTCACCCACAACGTATCACCTTTTGGTCAGAACTTTTTTTTCATCAATATTATGTAAAATTTATACTCCATAGTGCTCATCATTCTGGACTAATTCTACTCTCTGTATTACCAGAGATTCATATTGCCTCGCCAGATTTCTACTGCACTTAACTATTGCCTTGTCAACGTTGCACAGAATCCTGTAATTTACGTAGCGCAAGCTGCATACATCTGTTAATTTCTCATCACCTAGGTGTCTTCTGAATCTATGTCTGCAAGCTCAAATTCTGTATTATTCCTTGCATTAATACTGTGCAAAATTAATATTGTATAACGCTCTTCAAGCTGAATTGTTCCTATTTTCCGCTTTGTCAGAGACTTTTGTTGCTACACCAGACACTGTAGTGTAACTAACTGTTTTTTAATATCATCAATGTACAGAACCGTGTAAATAGGCAGTAGCGTAAGCTACAAGCATCTGTAAATATCTTTTTTTGTCATACATCATTTGAGATGATTTATTCAAGCACATCTCCTGTATCTTTCTTCTAATAAATACTGTGTGAAAACTGACCCTTCCAGACATGCTTCCGACAAGGTTTTGGAACACAGCGATAGGTATGCGCTTTTATTCAGTACATAATGCTGCCGCTAACTGTTACTTAGTAGTAGGCTTTTGTTCCAAATTTCTTATGCGGCGCTCTAATTCATCCCATAGGTGATCTATGGGATTAAGATTAAGGCTGTGTGCTGGCCAGTTTACACACGATACGGAATTATCGTTAAACAACGCCGTAACAGTCCTTGCTTTATGGTTCGGTAAATTATCCTGCTGGTATCAACAAAGCTCGGTTCCATAGTATTGCCATAGAGTTGGTAGGGGATAATTGTCCAGAATATCGAAGTAGACGTGCTAGTTAACAGGTTTGTCCACGATAACCTATGGGCCGAGACCATAACACGAAAAACACCCCCACACGAGTACACTGCCAGCTTCAAACTTGACCGTAGGAACAGTACACTGTGGTAAACACAGTTTCCCCGGCTGCCGCCATATCCACACACGGCCATCAGACTGATGGATGTTGTATCTGGATTCATCAGTTCATAGGACCCGTTTTCATTGATCTACGGTTCACGATAAATGTTCTTTACACCATTCTAAACGACGAGTAGCATTCCGAGTGGAGATGAAAGGCTTATAAGCAGCCGCACGACCACGGTAACCCATGGAATGAAGTTCTTTGCAAGTGGTACGTGTACATACCGAGGTTCCAGCATTTTTACTCACTTGTACACTGAAGTCTTGTGCAGTAGTACTCAGTCGATGAGCTGTAACGACTCTCCTGAGGCTTCGACGTCCTCTATCACTGATTTTCTTTGTGTCTGCCGGTACGTTTTGCTGCTTCAGGCACGCCATGTGTCTTCCACTGATTCAGTACATCCATAACAGTTGACTTGGATATGTTTAAACGCCTCTCGGTTTCTCTTATGGACAACCCACTAACATAACACCCAACAATCTTTCCTTTCTCAAAGTGAGTTCTCTTCCGCCCCGACATTTTCACTCAACCTCACAGTACGATATGATTGCGGTCAGGTGCAGTCTTGTTTTTATACCGTTTGCAGCTATACCGCGGATCTTAACAACGCAGCGGATCCGTTCATTTGCTTTTGAAGGGGTGTCCAGTGACTTTTGTCAATATAGTGTATACAAAGAAAAGATACACAAAAGGTAAGCACAACGTTCGTTTTTTAGTGTAGCCTACACGAACAACATTAACCCCTATAATTATGTTCCCATCATTTTGTCCAACTCTTGTATGCTTACGAAGTTCATTACGCACTTTAGCAGACACATATTTAAGCACGTGTAATCACTTAAACTACTTGCAATTTAAAACTTAATCATCATAAATGAGCGAAAGCCTTTGACATGGTTTAGGACAGACAGACAGACGCACATTTAATTTACTTACGTATACTACTTGTCTCAGGATCACTGGTGGAGGAAACATTCAGCTCTGCATGCAAATAAAGAAAAACTGAAATCAAAACAATGCATCGTAAAGCACAAAGCTGATGCAGCATACGGAAAGCATAAGCTGCCATATACATGCACTCTTCTTCTAATGCTAATAACTTTATGAGATGCACAATGGGAGCATAAGGTAGGTTAATAATGCATATTATCATGCGGGTTACACAAACAGTGATTTTGTATGCACATGGGAAAAAGCCAAGAGCCGTCCTTATAGATATATAGGTTGCTCACACCCTCAATTGTGGATTTATATCTGTAATTTTTCTTACAGCGTTTTTATAAATCAACGTAACGGAATCATCAGATTGTTTTGATAGCTGTACCTGAAACACAGGGAGTTTGAATATGCAAGCATCGATAAGATAAACAATACTATTAAACTGAGTTTTCAACACTGCTTTGCAGGAGAAGTTTTGCGCTTTTCATGCAAATACTGTAATTATTATCAATATGCAACTAATTACTGCATTTCTAGCAACCTTTCAACGCAGAACTCCACTTATTCATCCACAGACACAAACCCCGTTTGCTGTGATGAATTTCCTATCGTTCTTGAACAATGGCAGAAGCTTATACATGAAGGTACACATTCTAAAAGCCTGGGTCATCAATTCCAAGCGTACAGAATGCCTCATATAGGAATAGGTACCATTTATTGACCAATCGTAATATCAACACAAAATATACTGGGTGGTCCAAAAATCTTGCCTTATTTTTAGAAAAATAAATAAAAAATAACTATACCACTTACAGAAATAGGATTTGCAGCGATTGAAAGGTAAACATCTGAAGTTTTATTGTCTATCATTGCATGTAGATGGCGCTAGTTGTTCTTCCTATTCAGAGCTACAATCGCAAATGTGCAGGAAAATGAGATTTGTGTGGGGTAATTTTTTAAAACGAAAAGAGTAATTAAAGTGCAAATAAATTCTTGCACACCTTTCGACAGGAATCATCCTGATGCTAAAAGAATTAAGCATCGGAAAATAATTTCTAGAATTAAGCATTGGAAGGATAATTATAGAACTTGGGTAATGCTGGACGAGCGAAAAAGTGGATGTCTCACGAATGTAATGTCGTCTGCTTAAGTTTTTCAGATTTTTCTTTTAGCACAATTTCCTTTCAGCTAACAGAATAGCTTCCTAATTTTCCCTTCTTCAGGACAGTCACTGCTCTTAAGTGACCTCTGTCCGGCCAAAAAGGGAAGTGAAGTAAAGATGAGTTTTAACTGTCACTCCCGTTTTCAGCCTTTGTAGGAAGTGTGGGGACGGGGACTCTGTGTTTCTTTACTTTACTACGTAAGCCATTAGCGTGCCACTCACCTGTGTAGGAGGAAAGTTCTTAGCCATTTAAAGTCACCCCTCCATACTAATACATATTTGTTTAATTAATTTATTGTTTCATGGTTTCAGGGTATAGAGTAAATTTTCAGCGGGAATGGTAATCCGGACAACACAGTTTTTGTGCAGTGGTCCTTAGGCAAAGATGGTCGTTAAGAGGGGATGACCGGTTTTTTAATAAGGGGAAGGTTAGCATTAGCGCTATAGGTCCTGAAATCCGTTCTACAGAAAAACGGTTGTAATGAGGGGTGGTCACTAAGATAGATTTCACAGCATTTAAAATGTGGGAAATTAAGCGGAAGGAAAAGGTGGCACAAGGTTATACACTATATTGACAAAAGTCACCGGCCACCTAGAACAGAAACGCAACATAGTATTTATTTACATACATTAGTACAGTGTCGGTCCACCTTCGGCCTCATGGCAGGCACTGACCTTTTTTTTTTTTTTTTTTTTGATTGTAGGTTTTACGACCACCACCGTGAGCAACTCAATGGGCTATAAGCAGTCGCCCGTCCCTAATTTAGGGTCACTGGTTCCAGGGAAGGGAGAGTGTCAGCGCCGTAAGACAAACACAACATCCATGCCTCACCGGGATTCGAACCCGGAACCCTTTCGGACGAATGATCAGAGGCCATCGCTTAGACCACTGCGCCTCCGGGGCGGCCACTGATCTTTCGAGACATGCTTTCGACAATAATTTGGAAACAGCGATAGGAATGCGCTTCCATTCAGTACATAATGCTGCCGCTAACTGTTGCTTAGTAGTAGGCCTTGGTTCCAAACTTCTTATGCGGCGCTCTAATTCATCCCATAGGTGCTCTATGGGATTAAGATCAAGGCTCTGTGCTGAAAAGTCTACACACGATACGAAATTATCGTCGAGCCACGCCATATCAGTCCTACTGGTACCAACAACGGTCGGTTCCATAGCATTGCCACAGAGTTGGTAGGGCATAATTGTCCAGAATATGGAGGTAGACGTGCTGGTTAACAGGTTTGTCCAAGAAAACCAATGGGCCAGGACCATACCACGAAAAACACCCCCACACGAGTACACTGCCAACTCTAAACTTGACGGTAAGAACATTGCACTGTGGTAAATAGCGTTCCCCCGGCTTCCGCCATACCCACACCCGGCCTTGAGACTGATGTATCGTGTATCTGATTCATCAGTCCATAGGACGCGTTTCTATTGATCTACGGTCCACGATAAATGTTCTTCATACCATGCTAAACGACGAGTAGCATTCCGAGTGGAGATGAAAGGCTTATGAGCAGCCGCACGACCACGGTAACCCATGGAATGAAGTTCTCTGCGAATGCTAGGTATACATACCAAGGTTTCGGCATTTTTACTCACTTGTACACTGAGGTCTTGTGCAGTACTCCGTCGATTAGCTGTAACGACTCTCTTGAGTCTTCGACGTCCTCTATCACTGATTTCCTTTGGTCTGCCGGTACGTTTTGCTGCTTCAGGCACGCCATGTATCTTCCACTTATTCAGTACACCCAAAACAGTCGACTTCGGTATGTTTAAACGCCTCTCGGTTTCTCTTATGGACAAGCCACTAATATAACACCCAACAATCTTTCCTTTCTCAAAGTCAGTTCTCTCCCGCCACGACATTTTCACTCAATCTCACATTGCGATATGATCGCGGTCAGCTGCAAATTTGTTTTTATACCGTTAGCAGACGTACCGTGCATCTTAACAACGCAGCGGGTTCGTTCATTTGCTTTTGAAGGGTGTCCGGCGAATTTTGTCAGTATAGTGTATATAGCATATGGGGGCACATACTTCTATGATTATTAAATGCTACCTGCTTGTGTAAGCACGATATGTACTCGAATATAAAAAGCTGAAAACTTATGCGTAGACCTAATACTATGGTTGATAAGATTCCTGGATGCTTATCTTTGAAACACCTGGTTTTATTTTGCGGTACTTCTCAAAAGCTGCAGATCAGAATTTTTTTTATCATTTAAAATCCACCGTGAATAGCTGAGTGGGCTATATGGAGTCGCCTGTCCCTAATTTAGGGTCACTGGTTCGAAGAATGGAAGACAGCCAGTGTAGTAAGACAAATACAACATCTATGCCTCACCAGGATTTGAACCCGGACCCATCTCGAACGAATGGTCAGAAGCCATCGCTTAGACCACTGCGCTACCAGGGCGGTCAGATCACAATATCATATTTTTGGTATTAACGTTTGCGAAGGACTTCCAAAGTTAAGAAACTTTAATTTAAATGGGGAAAACACAACTATTTTAGGAGCAGAATTAAGCGCAGTTATCTACAGACGGTTTGTTCTAGTTATAGCTGCAAATGATTGTAGATATCACATTAGAAAGAAGCATTTTATACCAAACTATATTTCTCTTACTCAAACATTACAACCAAAGCACTATTTTAAAGTAACAGATAACAAACAAACAAGAAAGTTACACATCAGTTCAAAATGACTACACTTGATCAAAAACAATACTGAAACAGCGCCATTTTTTCAACTTAAGAGTTATAAGATGCATTATCGCAATAATGATTTGAATTGGTTATTGAATGGAAACGCTTTTTTTCCGAACTGCACTGGAAACTTTTCCGGATGTTAAAGAATATAAAACACACTTGGAATCTGTGATGTGAAGGAAAATATGAAATTCAGCCATGCCTGAGTGAAAGCTAGTAGTTTATGTATTTTAATTTATGTATTCAATTAAGATTCTTATTTTTGTCGGCTGTAAGTTATGTAGTACCAGGATACGATTATTGCACCGTTATTCGAAAGAGCACCATATCTAGTGAACATTTTCGTTTATCTACAAATGTTTTTGTTTTTTGTGTTATTTTACTTTGCGATTTGAGGTACATGATTTAGAAATTAATTGCAGTTCTTCAAGTTTAATAAATTTTTAACTTGGGAAGAATTCACTATATATCATTGCATGCATAATCAGGTAAATATTGTGAAGTGCACTAAGGAAAACAAGTAGAGACCACAAGAGTAAATTAAAAAACAAAAATCACCACTTGATGGCGCTGATGTTCGAGAAAAGTGGGCAAAAATTGGCAAAACAGGAGCTATACGATTACGAAAGGATATATTTTATAACAGTAAGTCGTGGAAATCCGTTTTAATGGTGTATGATACAAACTACAGCGCAAAAGCAAGTTTTCGCCACTCACAGGTGGCTTTGTCACGTGGCTTCGTCAACTGACCACCTGACGAAGGCACCTGTGAGTGGCGAAAACTTGCTTTTACGCTGTAGTTTGTATCATACACCATTAAAACGGATTTCCACGATTTACTGCTATTGATTTAGGTGTATTCTACCAGATTATTATTGATTTTGAAATATTTTACATCACGCGTGTGAAAATCGTTATGAGGTCAGGGCATAACCCAGATAAACCTTTTAAGAAGGCTTACATGAGACTGTTCCTTTAACCAATTCAAGGTTCAATTTCATTTGTTTATTATTTCATACATTGTCCTCTGTTAATTTTTATTTGAAGGAGACTACGTGAGATGTAAAAATTTCAAACTCTTTCAGCACACAAAAATTAAGTATTTGAACAAACCAAAACTGTAATCATAACTGCAAACGGATATAATTAAACATTTTTCAATCTTTAATTTAATCAATACTTGTTTAAACGTAACATTTTTTCTGGCACTTAATTTGGAGGTATCGTATCTACATTCCTGTGCTGATAATACTTCCGTTATTCATCATAAATGCGTGCCCTGTAAACGAGATTTCGCATGTATCTAATTTCGTTTCACGGCTGAAATGAAACTCTAAATTCCCAAAATTAAAAAAAATTGCAAGTTTAAAAATGAGCCCAATAGCTACTCTTCTTTCGAATTTTTAAGAACCGAAGTTTTGTTTGCCCCGGCCTACGTGGATATAAAAAGTTTCATTTATTTTGAAGTTATATGATCATTTGATTTAAATGTCCTTTCATTTCGCTTAAGAAGATTCTGAATGTGGCATCTCCGCGAACCTTTTTACCTCATTTTTAAAGAAATTAGTAGTTGCGCTTCTTGTTCTTTTTCGGCAGTTTGAGTCCCAGTCTGTATTAAAGTCTGCCGCTTGAACGAGTTTTCATTTCCTCTGTTGTGCGCGTTCTCTTAATTTAGCCTTCCAATTTGCCTGTTTCCTGTCACCTCCTTTTCCCCATTGTCTTTCGAATCGATTTTCTTTCTTTCATCTCCAGACATGTCCATCCCATCTTACGCAATTCTTAATTTTCCCCCGAGTTTTCTAATTCCAAGTCCTTTGTCCTGACGTCTTCCATGTTCTTTCCTTGATACCCCTTTCCTCTATCCACGCATCCGATGTCCGTTCTTTCCGGTTGATATTTTTCTTAATTATACTTGCTATTGATCCACAAAAGAAGAACAAGACTTACAGCCGTCTTATGTACTGAGGCAGTGTGGCTCTGATGTGAAAGTTCCTGGGTTCGAACTCTGATGGCGCTACACAGCCACCGTGATTCGGACATCACATTAAGCGGCAGACCCAGGGCATAGCCTTCCTGTCGTTGATATTCATATCTCCTCCACCTTGCTCTCACTATTTCCGATTTCTCCAGTCGGGGAACTCTAATTTTAAATTCCTTCCGACCTAGTATAGGAACTCGGTTAACTAAACCTCTCCTAGGAAGTACATATTGCGTATTTTTGATTTTTCCGTTTCTGAAACTGTAAACAGTTTTCAAAATTTGCTTGTATGGTGACCAGTGACTTTTATAATTTTTATGGGAGAGAGCCTAAGTGTAAGATTTAACAAGGAGAAACCTGCCCGAATAGCCTGCAGGTAAAAATATTTGCTGAGTGCAGTGCAGACTTAGACCAAGCCAGCAGTTTTACATATATGTTCTATGTGTTAACATTCACGCTCCACAGGAAGTATAAAACGAAGAACGGCGTTGGCAACTGCATCTAATAAGACATCGAGCTAGATGATTTCAATGTGTTACGTGATATTTGCTACGATGTCTTATAAAATCACAGGGCTTCAGTTCTAAGAAACATGGTGTTATGATACAATAGATTTCGGCTCACAGGTACTCTGGATAGAGAAATCTGGTTGTGCATCGATGTCATTTACATGACTGGCGAAGTGCAAAGAAGTTCCATTTCCGTAGCGACGGTTCTCCGGATAAATCCACGCCATTTCAGAGATGGGACGACGAATGTAGTTAATCCTGTGATGGTTATATTTAAATTAATCGGAAACTTGAGACTTCGTCGTTCAAGGTGGTGTAGTGGTTAGCATACCTGGGCGCTATCTGGGAGACGCGGGTTCGATTCCCGCACCAGGACAACGAAATTTTGAAGTTTTCGGATATTATCTGACTTACCATCCTTGTCATATTTACACCAAAAAACGGATTGTCATTTTCAAAATTTGTATTGTATGGTGTAATTCCGTATTCCATTCATGATAAGTCAGCAAAGTTTGGGTGTTCGCAGCATCATTTAGGTAAAACAAATGGGTCTTGTAAAACGACAAAATCTATGCACAAATGATAAAGTTAATGAATATTTACGTTAATTTACAGACTTATTTTTTTTCCTACTTGTAAATCATTTTGTAAAACATTATGCACGAACATAAAAGTAAAAGAACATCTGAAAATATTCTGGAGGAAATATTGAAATATTTTATACACAGTTATATTATGGAAACAAGTTTATGGTAAACTAATCATCTGGAAAACAATTCTCATACTTTAAAATACAATTTATACTAATGAAAAACATGCACACACGTACATATATATACACAGTCAAGTCATATTACTGTGACCACCAGCCAATATCCAGAAAAAACGCCGTGTGCAGCGCGGACAGCAGCTAGACGTGCTGGGAGTGCCTCAATAAGGTTCTGCAAGGTGTTCACAGGTATATGGAGCCATGCTGTCTGCAGTGCATCTGATAGCTGCCGAGGTTTCGTGGTGGAGGATCCATAGAGCGAACAACACGGTCGAAGTGGTCTCACAGATGCTCAATTGGGTTCAAGTCTGGGGAATTAGGGGGCCAGGGAAGTACTTTGAAGTCTTCGTCGTGCTCTTCCAACCACTCTCGGTCATTTCTAACTGTGTGACACGAATCATTTTCGTGCTGGAAGATCCCATTTGCCCCAGGGAAGACAATCACTATGTATCGGTGTACGTGGTCTGCAAGGATGGATTCATAACGAATTCGGTTCATAGTGTTTTCCACAGGTATAAGTGGACTCAGGGAATGCCAAGAAAACATTTCCCAGACCATACCTCTGTCCCCACCAGCTTGTGTTCTACCAGCAATGATTGAAAAGTGTTTGTTCTCCGATGTTTCTCGCCTTATACGCCAACGTCCATCTGTTCGATGAAGCAGAAAACGTGACTCATCGGAGAAGGCACTCCTTTGACAATCAGCGGAGGTCTAATTCCCATACGGGGGTGCAAATGTAACCCTTTTCTGTCGACGCACCTTCGTTAGCATAGGTGTAGTGACCATCCGTCTGCATCTAAGCCCCATGCACAGCAGTGTTCACTGAACTGTTATTTTAGACAAACTAGACCCCCTGGTTCATTCGGCTAGTGAGTTGCTTCACTGTAGAGTGCCGATCGGGGCCCTCACGTATCTTCGCAGCCGACGTACACCTCTCATATCAATGGCACGTGGTGCTCCGCTGTTTTCACATCGCTTATTCGTGATTGGAGAAATGGCATGTAATCACAGCAGCACGCAAACAGTTCATAAACTGCGCTGTTTCAAAAATACTGCCGCAACTTGGCCCAAAAGCCGATAATCATCACTTTTTGCAAATCTGATAAATCGCTCCTTTTATCCATAACAGCAACGAGTGATATGTTTTCAGATTGCCTACAGCCCACCTTATATACCCTCCAAGTCAGCTCACGACGCGTGCCTTCTTTCATTGACTACGCACTGTTAACGTCAAAAGTAAGAGGTGGTCACAATAATGTGACTCGACTGTGTATATTATACTGTGTGTTCATCTAGAAAATATCAGTTATATGATCATATGTACTTTAGGAAACAGAGCATAAAAGAATGAGGAAACTTCCTTAAAAGGAACGAAACAAAGAATGAACAATTCAGCGCATACAAATGCAAAATTCAAGAAAAAAAAAAAAAAAAAAAAAAAAAGGGAACAACTAATTTCTCAAAGACGCCTTTAGGGTAACTTGCAGTTAAATTGCAATATGCATAAATCTAATTATCACAACACGAACAGTTGTGCAATCAGTTACGCACCGTGAAGAAAAATAACGAAATCTAGGACGGAAAATGAAAACCAATGCTCATACGGCGTGCAATTAATTCTTGATAGCAAAAGAGGATTCACATCGCCTCGTAAAATGGTCTACAATGTCATGGATTAAATAAATATGAAGATAGTACGGTTTCTGAAAACGGCTTTCCGAAGACAGTGGAAGCTAATGTAAGGACGTTTGGCCGCCTCGGTGGCGCAGTGGTCTAAGCGATGGCCTCTGATCATTCGTCCGAAAGGGGTCCGGGTTCGAATCCCGGCGAGGCATGGATGTTGTGTTTGTCTTACGGCACTGGCTATCTCCCTTCTCTGGAACCAGTGACCCTAAATTAGGGACGGGCGACTGCTTATAGCCCATTGAGTTGCTCACGGTGGTCGTTAAACCTTCAATCAAAAAAAAAAAGTACGTTTGAGATGGACAATAAGCCTCTCTGAGGCATCCTATTGGGTACAGATCAGGGGGATCTTGTTAACCAGTTCACACATTCACTACTAATATTTTCGAGACATTTTGTTTGAAGTTCATATACACAGACATCGTCGTCCATTAAATAAAACCCCGAGCTTACTGAATATAATTCGCATTTAGGAATAAATGTCTCTGAATAATCAGCGGTCCTCTACTAACTACAAGAAGGTTGCAGTGATCATTGACAACTGTTTTGATCAATAAATCATAAATTTGGTAGTGATTTCCACAACTGGTGTACAAGGATTATTAGGGCGTTAAGTGTAATCTTCAGATTTATGTTCTTGAAGAACAGTCTACAAACAATCTGGACCCATCTGCAAAGCGAACAGAGTTTTTACGCTTTTGATTGTAGTCTTCTGGAAATCCAATCGGATGTATACCTCTGTAAGAGAAACTTATGGCGATAAACACTGAATGCATGGTTTATTGTACACACCGTACTCATCCACAAACTATCCCTACCCCTCCACAATACTGTTGCCAGCTGAAAAACCTTGCAGGCTATAAATAAGTTAGAAACCTACCTGCTCCACAGCGTACCGGCAACTGTGATGGATAAACACGGCGATCTGATCGAGTATGGTCGAAGGCGGATAGTCAATGTGAGGAAGATGCGGTGCTCCATTTTCTCTACTTCATAACTTCTGTGATTTCCGAGTGCAACCGTCGCACGTGCATACCACGATTAATCAAAAGCGGCAGCCACCAGGGAAAATGTGGAAGAAAAAATGTTTGAGGTGGGTATCACCTTTTGTGTATCGTAATATTGGGAGGGAGGACCACAAAGGAGAAGATTAAGTCGAAATTCAACAACGGGACGCTTACGAAGGTTAGTCCAAATACAATTCAACGCACAATGACATGACTGGGATATGACAGGCGAGGAAGACATCGAGTACCTTTGTTAACAGCACGACACCGGTGCTATAAGACATCAGTGAGCATAGGAACACCGGTGCTATAAGGCATCAGTGGGCATAGGAACACCGGTGCTATAAGACATCAGTGGGTATAGGAACACCGGTGCTATAAGACATCAGTGGGCATAGGAACATCGCTACTGGAGTGTGGATAACTGGAAACGGGTAATTTGTTCTGACGGATTGAGGTTCCAACTACAAGTCGACAGGAGGGTGAGTGTGCGGCTTAGACCACAACTGTAAAGCCGAGGTTTTACAGGTCACTGCTGGTTATGTAATGTTCTAGGGTGTGAGTAGAAGTGAACACTTGGGGCTTCCTTTATTCATAATGAGATCACCATCACAACACAAAGTTATATTGATGTTCTCGCAGACCATCTACTCCCATCCATGGCTATCCATGTCCACAGCTTCTTACAGGCCACTGCTGGTTATGGTTAGCAGCCTTGCAATTTAACGTAGGCTAAATACTGAGCCATCGTCTTCTATTCCTAAAAGACGGTAGCTCAGTGTTGGACCTACGTTAAATTGCAAGGCTGTGCTACCTGGATGTGCTCCATCTCATCACTCCCGTACAACGGTATGTTGTACCCATCGACGACCTCCACCCGTCCATGGCTATCCATTTCCCACATCAGGATGCCTTCTTTCAACAAGACAATGCCATATTTCATCACTCCCGTACAAGGCTATAATCGACGACCTACGTCCGTTCATGGCAATCAATTTCCCGCAGCAGGATGCCTTCTTTCAACAAGACAATGCTCCATCTCATCACTATCGTACAAGGCTATGTTGTACTCATTGATGACTTGCACCCGTCCATAGCTATCCATTTCTTACAGCAGGATGCCTTCTGTCAACAAGACGATGCTTCCCCTCATCACTATCGTACAATGCTATGTTGTATTCATCGACGACCTATATCCGTTCATGGCTATCCATTTTCGACAGCAGGATGCCTTCTGTCAACAAGACGATGCTTCCCCTCATCACTCTCGTACAAGGCTATGCTGTACTAATCGACGACCTACGTCCGTTCATGGCAATCAATTTCCCACAGCAGGATGCCTTCTTACAAGATAATGCCACATCTCGTTGCGAAAAACTGGTTGGAGGAACATCCCAGTGAGTTCACAACCTCCGAATGGCCATTTAACTCTCCGGATTCGATCCAAAATGAGCACCTGAGGGACGAAATCTTGCCATGCATTCGAGCACGAAACCCACCAGCGGCGACTCTCGACGTTTTACGGACTGTCGCCTACGTGCTGGAAATCCGTATGTTTCCAATATTTGGGTGAGTCTAAGCCACGAAGAGCTACAGCTGTTGTGAGGGAGAATGGTGGATCCATGCATTGTCAGGTGTGTGTGTGTAGAATAAATTGCTCTTTCAGTGTATGTACTATTCGTGTGTGCATAGACTCTCCTGTGATGACTTATGATTTTCGTTAATAGCCAGTCCTGAAACTCTCCCACTTGTGAATGCAGCAATTTAAGAGCTACCAGTGTTTTTGTTGGAGGTTTAACGACAACCGTGAGCAACTCAATGGGCTGTAAGAAGTCGCCCGTCCGTAACTTAAGGCCACTGACTCCAGGGAAGGAAGAGAGCCAGGGTCGCAAGACAAACACAACATCCATGCCTCACCGGGATTCGAAACCGGAGCCTTCTCGAACGAATGGTCACAAGCCAGCGCTTAGACCATTGCGCCACCAGGGCGGCCTACCAGTGTAAACCCAATTCCTGGCATAAGAGAAACACAATTCCTGGCATTTAACGCTTTATTATATATGAACAAGGAAGAAACCCAATTCCTGGCATTTTAGACATAAGCGCTTATAAAATATAAAAGACATAAGCGCTTTTATTTTATATGAACCCGGAAGAAACCCAATTCCTGGCATTTTAGAGGTGCGCTTTTTGAAAAATGCCGTACTAATGTTCTGACGACATCACCTTTATCTTAGAGTTGTTTGCAGAGAAGATGGCTAACATTTTATGACGTGTTCAGCATACAACAACAAGTCGCGACTGGTTGGTCCATATTCTTCTAATGCCACTACCTGAACGTAATTTTTTTGTTTGGAGGTTTAATGACCAGCGTGAGCAACTCGATGGGCTATAAGCAGGAGCCCGTCCATAATTTAGGATAACTAGTTCTAGGGAAGGGAGAGAGCTAGGACCGTAAGAGAGACAAAAAAACAACATCCGTGCCTCACGGGGATTCAAACCCGGACCCATCTCGGACGAATTGACAGAAGCCAGCCGTCAGACCATTGCGCCACCGAGGAGGCTAAACGTATTATCTATCTTCGTCTAAATGATATCACGAAGGTTGCTGTTTGTAAGTGAACAATCCATAATGTACAGCCCTACTGGAGAGCACCTTCTGTACTCACTACTTGTTTGCAAACCTGTAGCTCCTAAAGTAATTTAGACACACACACACACACACACACGCTTTCAGCATATGCGGATGTCAACAATCATATTTTTGATTTTCAATCCAGTTGTTTAAATATTAAGTAAAACCTAAATGCAACTTAGCTGTTACACCTCAGTATACATTGTCAGTAAGGAGTATGCCCATCATACTCCTAGTACATGTAAAAGTGTGTAGCCCTCAGAATACTTTACATTAGGAACAACCTTTTTTTAGTCTATAAAGTTGGGAAGAGAGTTTCAAGCATTTAGAGGAATCAAAATAATCCCAGTAATTCCTGCACTTTCCTGTGCTGATAAAAAAGTAAATAGTCGGTTATTTGATATCTAATATTTAAAACACAAAACGTCTGTTTGTCTGAAGCAGCAAAAACTCTCGAACGCCAAACTGTGGCATCGTGAAATTTGCATAGCTTATTAATACTGGAATTTCTAGGTCAACGCAACTATTTTAAGATCTCTACGTTGTTCCGTTCGCGAGTTATGAATTAATTAATAAGCTAATCAATAAAGTCAGTGTCGTTTGCTACGTCATCGTTATCCAGTTTCAAATCTGAAAGCACGTGACTGCATTCATCGCCGTAGCACATCCACAGACGTTTCTATTCTTTGAGAACTTTTCATAAAAAATGCAAAAACGAACTTTGCAAAATCTTAACGAAACGGGCTGAAATTTTTATCACCACCATGAATTGGTAATAAGAGGAGTCTCAAAACTTCACCGGAATCCGGTCAAAACTTTTTAAAATAGGCATGGAATTTTTAATTCATCGGTAAACAGAAATATTTACTCGGAAACAGTTAATAAAATTTTGACAGCTAATTTAACAAGTTATTTACCGATTCAGGCAAAACTTGGAGATCATGTTCCTATTAACGATTTATGGTGTTCATTAAAATTTCAGCCAGTTTCATAAAATATTCGCAAAGATACGTTTCTAACTTTTTTATCCCAGAGTTTCGCCCCTCAAAGACGTCTGAAACAGATAGCACGTGCTGCATTTGATCGTCGATAAAAAATTGTTAACGAATTTTGTTCAGTCAGTGTTCTAATGCTGTGTCTCCTGGACGCGGTAAAATAATTCGTAACGCTTTTGGTCCGTTTGATTCTACAGATTCCATACATTCTGTGCATTTCGTTGCTTTAATTCTCGACAAATATTTTTGACAGCAGTGCCGAAAAGGAAGAGACCAATTTTTAATCAAAACTTGTAATGACCGAATTCGCGAAAACAGTTTTTTCTTTCTTGTAAGCATCAATCCCCCCCCCGATTTCTTCAGTGACATACACTATCTACCAACAAGTAATTGGAAACCCCTGCAATCGACGATATCTGTGGTCCTGACACACGCCACGGCCGCCGCCGTTAAATATCGTGTGGAAAACAACAACGCAACCAGTCGCATGCAAGATGCCACGCAGTTCGGAGCTCTCTGATTTCGAGAAAGGTGTAATCATCGGGTATCACAGAAATGGCCGATCCATACGTGACATATCCAGAGAGTTGAAATACCCAAAATCGACAGTGGCCTGCGTGATTAGCAAGTGGAAGATGAGAGGTGACTGTCGGAATGTGCCCCGACCCGGCAGACCCACAAAACTGGGAGTTAGAGATCGACGGGTGTTGGCCAGAGAAATTCGGAAGAACCGCACCAAATCGATGAGCCACATCCGCGAGGAGTTTCAACAGGAATCCGGGAGTTTTCTTTCGATGAATTCCATCCGTAAGGAAACTCATCTGCTAGGTTATCATGGACGTGCTGCCGCCCACAAGCCTTTGATCACAAAGTCCAATAGCGCTGCTCGGCTAACGTGGTGCAAAGAACGTCGACAGTGGACCGTTGAACAGTGGAAACAGGTTCTCTGGAGCAACGAATCGAGGTTCACCCTCTACTGTCCGGATGGCAGAGTCTGGGTTTGGCGTCTGCCTGGAGAACGCCTCCTGCTGGAATGTATTGTGTCAACTGTCAAGCTCGGCGGCGGTGGAATTATGCTATGGGGGTGTTTCTCTTGGTGTGGCACGGGACCCTTGGTCGCAATTCCTGGTAGATTCAACGCAGAGACCTACTTGCACCATTTTGGATGACCATGCGCTTCCTACGTTGTGGCAGTTTTACGGGGTGGACCCATGTTACTTTCAGGATAACAAAGCAACCTGCCATGTTGCGAGGTCCACCATTGCTTGGTATGGTGACAATGGGGTTAATCGAATGGACTGGTCTGCGCAGAGCCCGGACCTTAACCCTATCGAGCACCTCTGGTACGAGTTGGAGCGTCGACTTAAGGAGTGCCCCCACCGTCAGAAATCTGTGAAGGAACTGACCTGTCTTCTCCAAGCCGAGTGGAAGAAAATATCGCCAGCCGTCGTACAATGCCTGGTTGAGAGTATGCTCCGGACGGTCGCAGCTGAAATCGCCGCTCGTGGAGGCTCCACCAACTATCGAAGGTGAATAAACTTCGTTTTCCTTTGCTATCACAGATGTCCAATTACTTGTTGGTAGATAGTGTATAAGGGGATACGAAATTAATAAGCCTAAATCCCGGGCAAAGGCGGGTAGTAAAGCTAGTGAGGTAATAAAACTTTGTCTAACGAGAAAATAAAACTGTTCAAAGAAACTCAAAGGAGAGAGTACACGTATAACAAAATGGTTAGCGATGTAAAAGAAAACTCTTTTCCTTTATTAATGGATGCTCCGATGGTGTATATGTCTAGCGCTTTTATTTTATAATCTGCTACCTTTCTCAATTAATTAGTTTTCAAAAACTCACGTGAGAGCTGTTATGTTTTTTAAGTGTGAATCTGTGCAGCAAATTACGATACTTTAACGACGCTTTACGTAACACATGTCTTATGCAGATGTTCTCAACACTATGAACACTTAATTTCACACTTGCTTCTAGTGATCAGCTGAACAACCCAGACACAATTTTTTTGAATCTCTCTCCAATGCCTGCTACATCGTATTTATTCAGTCGCTAATAGTCAAATCCTAAGATTGTTCTAAGAGAAGCAAAAAAGCAGCAGGAAACAGATCAGCTATTTAAAAAAGTAATTTATCTTGGGGCGGGGGTAGTAGTAGTA
Organism: Macrothele yani; assembly: GCA_039090855.1. NCBI lineage: Eukaryota > Metazoa > Arthropoda > Arachnida > Araneae > Macrothelidae > Macrothele > Macrothele yani. Next base: position 195,881,937 of record CM076990.1, read on the forward strand.
GGAAAATAGCTTCCCTTTCTCCACCGTCCAAAGTTCATTACTTATGCTGCACAATGGGCCGGCTAGCACGGGTCTAAGTCCCTAAGGAATGGGGGTGGACTTGTTTAAAACGAGGAGTATACGCCCTGGGGCCACCGGCTAAAAATTACTTTCCAAACAGGGCTGGTGTTTGCCAGCAGTGGACCTTCCAAGCTCCTAGACGATCGCGTTAATCACTAAGCCGCCAATAGCCTACTTTGTAATTTTTTCCTGCCCATTCACTTGTTCCTGAATTAACAAAAAGCAAGAAGTTTCACAATTTGTATACCTGTCAACATTATTAGAATCACTCGGTATACCCTCTTCCTCCAAACAAATCTTCAATTAAACAGCCGAATGTGATCCAAATAATAAAACCTATATAATAGGCTACATCTGTCCCTACCGCTGACGTCCTTCAGTACTCGCAGCGCCATCTGCTTTTATCTGGTGGTCGAAATCGGAACTAAGCTCACCGCTATCACACGATACGTAAAATGAAGGAGAAATACCGTACCGGAAAATAAAATAAAGTTAGTAAGACAAACGACTTCACCTGTGGAAACATACACCTGATCGAACAACTATCTGAGACGTTTGTTCTGTTACGTAGTTGTTATGTCGTGTTTTATTTTATTTTCTTCGCATTGCAGAATAATTTCATAAAAAGGAATGCAGAGTAATTTCATAAAATGGAATACAGAGTAATTTCATAAAATGGAATCAGCGTTATTTTATTTCATAAAAAAGGAACAAGTAACACTGTAAGAAAGTAACTGCAGGCGTAGTTTTGATTCATTGTGGGGGTAATATAAAAACATTATTTATTCCGTGGAATTTTTCTTTGCAGTACAAGATGGAAGAAAATAAAGCTGAAAGAAATCTTAGCTTAAATAGAGAACGACAACGGCGATAGCGTTCAAACCTATGTTCTAATACTTTGTAGTACAAGATGGAAGAAGATAAAGCTGAAATAAATCTTAGCTTAAATAGAGAACGACAACGGCGATAGCGTTCAAACCTATGTTCTAATACTTTGTAGTACAAGATGGAAGAAGATAAAGCTGAAAGAAATCTTAGCTTAAATAGAGAACGACAACGGCGATAGCCGATAGCGTTCAAACCTATGTTCTAATACTTTGTAGTACAAGATGGAAGAAGATAAAGCTGAAAGAAATCTTCACTTAAATAGAAAACGACAACGGCGATGGCGTGCAAACCAAACTTCATAAAACCTATGAAACTTTTGAAGAAACAGAAGCCAGATATATTACAGACGTAGCCTATTATATAGGTTTTGTGTATATGTATGTATACGTATTTTACGATTTGTGTTACAAAAATTTCAGTCGCAGCTTTTTCACCCGTGCATGGCACGGGTATGAGCTAGTTCCTCTAATAATTAGCCTTTTCATGAAAATTCAATGTTCATACTCATTTTAGACTCCGAGTTATCTATTTTCATTTCTAGCCGACGATCATCCAAAGAGTTTGTGCCGTAAACATATTTACCTTCTATCAAAACACTATGGAATGACTAAAAAAATCGAATATAATTATCTAAATAAGTTGTGTGTTGAAAGCAAGCTCGAAAAACATGCGTCGTACGATCGGGATATTTCTTCGGCGCGTGGGAGCCGCTAACAAAAAGGGAATCCTACACTCTGCGGTATGACGTCATGGTCACGTGACATACATTTTTCGCCTAGTGGAGGAAGAAAACCTGCCTGTTTTAATTTTTATTTTTTTTTTTTTTTTTTTGATTGGAGGTTTAACGACCACCGTGAGCAACTCAATGGGCTATAAGCAGTCGCCCGTCCCTAATTTAAGGTCACTGGTTCCAGGGAAGGGAGAGAGCCAGCGCCGTAAGACAAACACAACATCCATGCCCGACCGGGATTCGAACCCGGACCCCTTACGGACGAATGATCAGAGGCCAGCGCCTTAGACCACTGCGCCACCGGGGCGGCAATTTTTATTCCAGTAGGTGCAGATCGGATTTTGCACCACCAAAAAGTGCGTGTCGATAATGCTTTCGTATTTTACCTTTTTTCTTTTCATTGAGGGTTTATAACGACCACCGTGAGCTACTTAATGGGCTATCAGCAGTCGCCCGTCCCTAATTTAGGGCCGGTATTTCCACTGAAGAGGATATTGTGGAACATTTTTGACGGTTTATGCAAAGAAAGAAAAAGAGATTTGTTTATTCCCACTTAGGACGCCACGTCGACACAACTGTGACTAAGACAAAGGAAACTGAGTCATCTATGCATTGTTATGCTCACATAATTTTACTCATCATATAAAGGTTCATGTTTTAATGTTTGTACGTAATAAACAGATTTAATACTTTCAAGATATTAGCTCAGCGGCTTTTTCATTATTCTGATTGCTCTGCATGTCCCTTACTCGCTAGATCCAGGAATTTCGTTCAGATGCATATAGAGAGTGAGTCCAAAGTTTTGCAATATTTGCATAAACGCATGTGCTGCGGCGGCATGTCACTTGTTTAAACTAGATCAACTCGCGGACTGCAGTTAGTCGAAAGCGATATAAAGTGGTAGTCGTTGCTCTGAACAGCATTGGAAGTCGTCGTTCTTCTGTCAGTGGTTAGGACGCCTGAAAGATGAACAGCCACAACCGGCCAATTAGTGAACTTTTGCTTTACGAGTTTGAACTCGGCCATAACGCTGCTGAAGCAGCACATTTGTCACGCGAAAGGAGAAGGTTCCGTGGACCACAGCACCGCAACCAGATGGTTCCAGAAATTCCGCTCACGTGACAGAAACGTCGACAGTCAGCCAAGGTTAGGTAGGCCGCGAACCGTGGATTCAGAGGCCGTAGAGGCAAATCCGACAACAAGCACTCATAGATTATCAGGCGAGCTGGGCATAACACAGACCACGGTAGTTCGTCACCTTCAGGACCTCGGTAAGGTTCTACAGGAGATGCCGCATTGTCCCTCACGAACTGACGCCAGCTGAAACAAACCGCCGAGTGGAAGTGCGCAGGAAACTCCTAGAAAACCCATGCAATGTTCCTTTCATCAAGAGAATTGTTACGTGCGATGAAAAGTGGGTCTATTTCCGTAATCCTAACACACACCAGTGGTTGAGCCTGGGCCGGCTTCGTGAACCTGTTGCCAAACGTGGGCGCTTCGAGTACAAGGTGATGCTCTGCGTCTGGAGGAATTTCGAGGAGATAATCCATTACTAATTTGTTCCAGACGGTCGGACCATCAACGGCAACCTCGGCGCCCCGGTGGCGCAGTGGTCTAAGCGATGGCTGATCATTCGTCCGAAAGGCATGGATGGTGTGTTTGTCTTACGGCCTTGGCTCTCTACCTTCACTGGAACCAGTGGCCCTAAATTCGGGACGAGCGACTGCTTATAACCCATTAAGTTGCTCACGGTGGTCGCTAAATCTTCAATAAAAAAAATAAATTATGCCAACCTCTACTCTGAAAAGCTGGAGCGGATGTATGCCATTTTGGAGGAGAAGGACGCGGCAATGGTGAATAGAAAGCGCGCTCTCCTACAGTAGGAGAACTCTCGGCCTCATACCGCGCGAACGACCCGGGAAAAACTCCAGGAACTCAGGGGCATCGAATCGATGCCACATCCAGCATATAGTCCGGATCTTGCACCGTCGGATTATTACTTATTCCGGTCCATGGCCCACTTCCTTTCACGGGCGGCACTTCATCAACCAGGAGGAGGTTTTCGCCTCGAAGGAAAAGATGTGGTACCGCCGCGGAATCGAAGAACTGGCAGACAGATGGCTAACCGACGGTGCAACACGATGGCCTATACTTTGAATGCTAGTCAGCTTTCGTCGTAAAGATGCGTATGAAGACATAAAGTGATCCAAATATTGCAAAACCTTCGACTTACTCTCTGTAGAAATCTCGTCCCGACACACGTGCCAACATCCTACCAAAGCTATATGATTAATGAATTTATTTCAGTGAAAAATATTTTTTTAACCTCAACACTGTGGTCATAACATTTAGGTGTGAATGATATGTTCATTGGTTACCTAAATGCTTCTGGCATCAATTAATAAATTTCGGTCACCAGTTTTCTGTCCAGATTTGCAATGGTTAAATTCAATGACAAAAACATGGAAAATTTAGTACAATGAAACGGAAGATAACGAAAATTCAGTCTCGATGCTTCTTGTTAGGTGTCACTTTTTATCGTAAATTAGCTAAAATTCACGATTTTAGTACTCAAAATTTTCTGTCAACACTTTTAAAATAATTACAGAGAACAAAACATGTTATTTTAATGCTAGTGTAAGAAGCTGAGCATATTAAAAATACAATAAAAATGCATGGGTAATATGAAAGGTAAGATATATTTCATTTAAATAATTTTAAAAATATTCCGTAAAGTCACATACAGTACTGGAGGGGAGGGATGATATGAGGATAGAATTTTTTGTGAAAAGTTTTACTGACCTTTAGTTGGAGATCCGTCTCCTCGAAAAAGCAAGAAAACAGAAGCAATAATTTAGCATAAATTAATTTGTTGAAACTCTCCTTCCTCGACGAGCAAAAAAAAGCAACTAATTCTTAATATTTCAAATCATTTAAAAGTTTACATTAAATGAAAAGCAAAATTTATGCGTAAGCAAGTCAAAATATGCAACAAAAATTTGTGAGTTCTGAGAGACGTTCAGTAAAATCTAACACTAGCGTAACTTGCGTTCTGTACTCTCTGCCAACACTGTTCTATTATTTTAAGACGTGGTCTCCGATAACACTAGTGCATTTAGCGCATCTTTGCTTCAGCCGCGCAAGTTCTTGGAGATATATTTCTCTATAATACCCAACAATGTCTCTACCGGTTCACGGAGCTACTCACTGTTACTAATACGCGTTCGTGTTCTTTCAGATTCCCAAAGAGGAAAACGTCACTAGAGGTACGATCGAACGGAGTACGGTGAAGTTGGCGAAATCCAGATTTGCAAGAACAAGGCTTAAGGAACATTAGCTGGAAGAACAAGAAGATCGTTATTTGTACTCTTCAACTCAGTTTGCCCCAGAACGCTTTTTTTTAAATTAGCACAATATTGGCTAATCACTGTAAATTTGTTGCAATGACTTTAACGATTGATGGCTGGGTCTAGAATGAAAAAGAGAACCTTGCACTACCATTAAATGCCTTCCGTTTCGGGATCTCACCAACTCGAACTGCCTGTCATTACTAGTACAAAAAACGGCCTTTATCACCTACACTTCGTTCCCAAAAGTACACCTGTATCTGCAACAAACGCTTTTATTTTAAAATTTGAGTGCGTAGAAGGACCATCTATTGCTTTAACGACAGTGGCAAACCTTTTTTTTTTTTTGTTTGGAGGTTTAACGACCACCGTGAGCAACTCAATGAGCTATAAGCAGTCGCCTATCTCTAATTTAGGGCCACTGGTTCCAAGGAAGGGAGAGAGTAAGACAAGCACAACATCCATATCTCACCGGGATTTGAACCCGAACCCATCTCGGACGAATGATCAGAAGCCATCGCTTAGACCACTGCGCCACTGGGGCGGCACGGCACGGCAAACCTTCCTTGCAGACTTTCTACTAAATTATGGTAAAATTCAATATTTCTCGACTTTCATGCAAAACAAAGACTATTTGTAGAAAGGTCGCTGTGCTTGTGTTCTGATTCGGGGCTCCAATGCGCCCCAAAGATGCACTGCTGAATCGAGGTTAGAACATTTCAGAGTTGTTCTCCACACACACAAACCAATCTTGTACATACCGTGCAGTGTGACATGGCCCACGGTCGTGTCGAGACATCGGACCCTACCGAAGAACTGCCACAGCGTAGGGAGGACGAACTGTCCAGATTATCATCGTAGAGACTGGACTTAATGGTTTCGCATATAAAGGACCTAGTCCCATCCTGCTGAAACAGTCCTAGACTATTATAGAGCCTTTATAAAAATTGACAGATGAAACTACGCAATCTTGAGAGAACGTTGTCCCAGCGAGTGTCAGAAACAAACACGTCCAACGAAGCGGAACAATACCAAACATGACTTATCACCCCTACGGAGCCCTCTTCCAGTGCTCTGACGTCCACCAACAACGAGAAAGATGTCATTACAAACGCTGATGTGCCTTTACATGAGTGTCGTTAAGTTTTGTGCGCAGCTGAACTACCGTGAAAACCTTGGAAATGCAAATTTCTATGAACAGTTCTAGTGGAGATAAATGTTCCTACAGTATATTTTGAAGCACAGCAGAGACGTCTGCGGTAGATGGTGTGCATAATGCTCCTCAACAAGTTCTTCTGGCCTGGTAGGTGAATTTGCGGCGTGTCAGTGCATTTTTCCTTTTTGCTGTATTAGCACTGAATACCTTCCAATTTGAAACAGTATCACCTACAGAACATTTTGGTATATGAAGACGGGATTCAGTGTCGCACACGGAAAGATTGCTAAGGTGTCATCCCGCCACAATTCCAACTTGAAAATGTCTAAGTTCCACTCTCTCTTCCAATGATCTTCAAAAGGAGATCCATGCTTTTAATGGAGAACTCAATAATCTGTCAGCTTCCGGAACACTTTTGGCAGCACAATGCATTTTTATACAGGATAAAAATACACGACAGTAATTCACTCGATCTATTTTCAATTTCTAGTGTCAAAATATTTGCATTTATCCTTGCATTCACAACCTGAAATCGTGCAAAATTGTTTCCTTGACTGTAACGCTCACGACTGTATCTATTTTTCTCTATGTAGCCAGTCACACGAGGACTTTCGATAAATCATTCGTCGCCCTTGCTCCACATTTCTTTTGGACCAATTTAACTGGTCAATTGGTACTGTGTGATCAACTTCTCGTGATTCTGCATGCTTCAAATAGCATTGACGGTCTCTTGATTGGTGATAATATGACGTAGAACCTCCATACACTCGAGCTGGTGAATACACTAAAGTAAAAAATTATTAAGAACATCTAACAGCAATCAGACACATGCCTTTCTCACTCACCCAAGTATGACGTTCAGATGGCTTCATAAACAGCTCACTACAAAGGAATAATGTATGTACGAAGCGTGATATGAGGAAGACTCGTGATTTAAGGAGCTTTGAAAGAGGCATGATAGTGAATGGACCGCTAAAGAATCTCAGAAACGACAAACCTTCTCTGCTATGCAAGAACAACTGTATCGAAGATGTGTAATGAGTGGCGTACAAACAATACAAACACTCAATGGCCATTTTCTGGGCGGAAACGAATAGCTGATGTTCAAGCGCAGAGGCTGGATAGGATCGTGCGACGTAACAGGCGAGCTCCATTGCTTCAAGTAACCCCGCAGCACAACAGCAGTATAGAGTGGAGAATTTTAACACACACACAGCATGATGCAGCGCGAATGGGCAAAAACAGCAGATGTTCCCTATCGCCCTATCGTGTACCACTCATTTCTGCTATACAAAACCCGACAAATTCGTCTGCAATGGGACCAAAACTGGACTCTTGAGGACTGAAAAAAGTGCCCCGTTTTAAAGAATCGCGTTTTCAGTAAATACACGCCGATTGATGCATACGAATATCGCGTCACACAGCATGAATAGATGGATCCTAGTTGCCTAGTGTTAACGGTACAAGCTGGTGTAGGCTATGAAATGGCATGGGATCTACACTAAGTGCCAAAAGTCATGGTACAGCAGTTTGCAGATTTTAAACTGGCGCTGCCGTCTTATAAAGGCTTCGACGCACGCCATGATTTTTATCAGCTGTGAGGTGTAATCTCGTGAGTCAGGTTGAACAACCGCCACTAGGAGTATGGCAAGCCGACGTGAGTTATCGGAGTTTGAATGAGGCATGGTAGTGTGAGCAAAAGGGATGGGACATTCAATTTCCGAAGTTGTCCGAACATTCAACATTCCACGATCCACAGTGTCACGTGCGTACCGACAATACCTGATGGAAAGCATTACTACTCACCGTGGACAGCGCAGTGGCCGACCAAGGGTGCTGAATGACCGTGACCAGCGGCGTCTGACCAGAATTATTCATGCTAATAGACAAGCGACACTAGTTCGAATAACACCCATGTTCAATGCAGAAGATACCAAAGACATATCCAAAAGGTCAGTGCAACGTAATTTAGCGTCCATGGGGTATGGGAACAGACCAATCAGAGTACCTTTGCTAACACCACGACATCGGACACTGCTCCGCACCTGGGCTCGTGAACGCGGTAATTGGACCCTGGAAGACTGGCAACATGTGGCGTGGTCCGATGAGTCATGCTACCAGTTGTTACGAGCTGATGGTAAGGTTTGGGTGTGGCGCAGCCCCCATGAGGTCGTGGACCCAAGCTGTCAACAAGGCACTGTGCAAGCTGGTGGTGATTTCATACATGTGTGGGGTGTCTTTACGTGGCACGGTTTGGGTTCTCTGGTCCTTGTAAACACGTCATTAACCGGTAAAGGATTTGTTGCACTGCTGGGTGACCATTTGCAGCTCTTCACGGACTTCATGTACCATAACAACGATGGGTTTTCCAGGCGGACAATGCACCATGTCATTGGGCCCAAGTTGTCCAAAATTGGTTCGAGGAGCATTCTCGACAGTTCCGACGGATGGTATGGCCACCACGTTCACCCGACACGAACCCAATAGAGCACTCATGGGACATGGGACAATGTGGAAAGGTCCATTCGCACCCAAGATCCTGCACCTACAAATACCAGAGAACTGTGGGCAGCTATTCAGACGACATGGCTCAACATCTCTCCAGAAGTATTCCGGCCACTTATTGAATCGATGCCACGTCGAGTTGCTGCACTTCGCCAGGCTGGAGGAAGTCATACACGATACCGGGTACGTATCCCATGATGTTTGGCACTTCAGTGTATTTTCAAGGCAGTGATCAGGTTTCTTAATGCCTCTGAAACAGTATTTGATTGCTACGAGGTATCTTACCATCCTTGCTGATTAGGCACACCCGAACATGCACATGGTATTTCCCGAATGAGAATGCTACTTCCAGCAAGATAATGCACCGTCCCACAAGGCTCGAATCGCCACACAGAACTTCCAGGAGTACAACAGTGGCTTCCAAGGACTAAAATAACCCTCGGATCTTAACCCAATTTAATACCAGTGGGATGACATTGTGAGAGCTGTTCGTAACAGTGATCCTGCTCCAGGGCAACAATCGGCAATTGACAGACGCCATCACATTCGCTAGGCTTAACACAACTGCTAAACGATATTGGTACCTCATTGAATCCATGCTACATCGAATCGAGCCAGTTTTGTAGACCATGGGTGGCTCAACACTTTATTAGGTAGGTGTTCCTAATAATTTGCTACTTGAGTTTATATACCGGCGCATTTCCGTCTATCGTTAATAATTGAATCAGTGCTCCGCTGCTTCACGTTTGCCATTTCCCCTCCCTTACTGACTCATTGCGCAAGAGACCAAATTTGCCAGTGATGGAACTCGAAATCACATCTTTCTCCGGAGTCAGATTTTCTACCTCTTGAACTACACCGACGAAGGCTTGTCGTTGCAACTTGCCGTTTTGACATGTGCATCACCCCTGAGGTAGGCACGCCACATATATCTTCCCCTTCACCCTTGAGAAAGGCGGGGGCATGAAGTTACAGGTTTCGGATCCGCCGCAAGACATGCTTGAAGGTGCTCATTGTAGAAGAAGGAATTCTGGTTAATTCCAGACGATGTGTGGAAGAATCATCTGATATTTTTCGCAAACTTCACGGCCAGGAGATTTATTTTACGTTCGGGCGCCAATACAAGGTCCGATCAAAAAGTTCCGAGACTAGACCGATATACAACAAAGTACTTAAGTTACTTAAGTCTGGCTATGATCTCCCTCAAAGTAGACTCCTTGGGCAGCGATACACCACTGCCAGCGTTTTTGCCATTGTTGGAACGCTCCCTGGAAGTCCTGTTCGCGAATCGTGTCAAGCACCGACTGTGATTCGCGCTGGATCTCGTCCACGGTTTCAAAACGGCGACCCTTGAGCTTCAGCTTCGGGAACAGAAAGAAGTCGCAGGGGGCCAAATCCGGCGACTAAGGCGGGTGAGGAAGGGTAGTCATGCTGTTGCGGCTGCAAAACTGGCGTGTTGCTAACGCTCCGTGAGCTCCTGCATTGTCGTGATGGAGCAGGAAATCGTCCCTGCGCCACATTTCAGGTCCTTTGCGGCGAATGTCCTCCCTAAGACGCCGCAGAACACCCCAGAAAAAAAGAACGCTGACGGTCTGGCCCTGGGGGAGGAATTCACGTTGCACAGCCCCACGAATGTCGAAGATCACGATGAGCATGCTTTTGGTTGCGCTCCGGACCTGTCGGGACTTCTTCGGTCGTGGAGATGTCAGGCTTTTCCACTGCGACGACTGTTGTTTGGTCTCCAGGTCGTAACCGTAGACCCAAGTGTCGTCCCCAGTGATGACCCGCGACAGGAACATTTCATGCGCCTCTATTACCGATTTGCCGAGTTTGAAGCAAAATTTGATGTTCGCTCGCTGCTCTACTTTGTAGTCCATAACGAAATCGCAGCTGTGTTCTGCACGTGGTCACCAAATATAGTGTAGCACAGCTCCCGATGTTCACAGAACGACGGCACTCGGCACAATGACTCATGAAGGTCGTGCAATACCAGGAGAAAGACCCCCATAGCATAATTCCACCGCCGCCGAACTTCACAGTTGGCACAATACATTCCGGCAGGAGGCGTTCTCCAAGAAGACGCCAAACCCAGACCCTGTCATCCAAACACGGTAGAGGGTGAACCTTGATTCTTCACTCCAGAGAACCTGTTTCTACTGTTCAACGGTCCACTGTCGACGTTCTTTGCACCACGTTAGCCGAGCAGCGCAATTGGACTTGGTGATCAAAGGCTTGTGGGCGGCAGCTCGTCCATGATAACCGAGCAGATGGGCTTCCTTACGGATGGTATTCATCAGAAGAACACTCCCGGATGCCTGTTGAAACTCCTCGCGAATGTGACCCATCGATTTGGTGCGGTTCTTCCGAATTTCACTGGCCAGCACCCGTCGGTCTCTAACTCCCAGTTTTGTGGGTCTGCCCGGTCAAGGCACATTCGGACAGTCACCTCTCATCTTCCATTTGCCAATCACGTAGGCCACTGTCGATTTTGGGTACTTCAACTCGCTGGATATGTCATGTATGGATCGGCCATTTCTGTGATACCCGATGATTACACCTTTCTCGAAATGAGAGAGCTCCGAACTGCGTGGCATCTTGCATGCAACTGGTTGCGTTGTTGTTTCCCACATGATATTTAACGGTGGCGGCCGTGACGTGTATCAGGACCGCAGATATCGTCGATTACAGGGGTGTCCAATTACTTGTTGGTAGATACTGTATATAGTACTGGGACGTATTTAGAGGGGGTCAGCGTGCCTTGCCCCCCCGAACGTGTTTAATTTTTTAAAGTTTTTGATTTAAATGCTTCTTTTTTTTTTGAAAACATATGCTTTAATTGTTCTTCTATTTTTTAATAACTTTAATTTTGTTCTGGTGGATTTCAAAAACTTTTATTTTCCGCCCCTCCCCCGATAAAAATCTTTATACGCCCCTGATGTAATAATTACTTCAAACATTTCAAGGACAAACTTTCTTCAGCTATACGAGGGGGGATTAGGGGTAAGAGGGAGTATTGTTTTCGTCAGGCTTGCCATTTTTATCTATTAAAATGCATTCAACACACTCCTGATCTTGAATCACGATTCCCTGACTATTAGTCTACTTGTTATATTTTGAAGAATGCCATGCGTCTCAATGCAGTTTTTAGCAGAATAAACTATACGTTATATTTGGTGTACAAGCAAGTTTTAAATCGTTTTTTGTGTGACGTACATCGGTAATTTACATATCCGACATTCCCCCGCGTTGTTGTCATGTGACCGTAACTGGTCCAGAGTATAAAATGTGATACAGAAGTTTGCCCAACTGTCAAACGCACTTGCACATCAATAGGTGAAAGATGGCAAGCGATACTGCATTTATTCGACATTGCGTTCGTTACGAATTTCATCAAGGAAAAAGTGCTGCTAAAGTATGTGCATCGATGTGTTCTGTTCTGGGGGAGAATATTGTATCGAAAAGCACGTGTGAGTTTCGGTTTAGACGGTTTAAAGCAGGTGATTTTTATGTTAGCGGGAGAGAACATATAGCTGCGTCCCACAGAAGGTTGTACATGTGGAACTGCAAGCACTGCTGGATGAATATTAGTCTCAAAAGTAAAAAGAACTAGTTGAAGAACTGAGGGTAACTCAACAAACCATTTCCAATCCTTTACGCGCAATGGGAAAGATTCAGAAGGAAGGAGAATGGATGCCACATGACCTGAGCCAGAGGAACAAGATGAGCGTGTTATGAAATGCTTGAATCTGTTGAATAAACAACACAGAAAGTCTTTCCTGTGGAAAATCGTTACGGGTGATGAAAAGTGGATGTGGTACGACAATCCCAAACGCAAAAAAAAAAAACATTGGGTAAACCCTAGTGAAGCAACGACTTCCACACCGAAACGCAATACTCCAAGATAGTTCTGCTGTGCATTTGGTGGGATATGAAGGGTGTGCTCTGTTATGAACTATTGGAACAGGGTAAAACTGTTTCTGCTGATCACTACAAGCAACAATTGCTGCGATTGAACCAGGAAATCTGTCGGAAACGTCTATTCACAGGCAAAGGATTGCGTTCCGTGAAATTAATGCATGACAACGCTAGGCCGCATGTCGCGAAATCGGTCAAGGAAACGTTATTGACGCTTAGCTGGGAAGTTTTGGAACACCCGGAGTATAGTCCCCACATAGCCCTTTCAAACTATCATTTGTTCCGATCGATGCAATATGGTTTGTTTGCTGTACGGTTCCGGACATGTGCAAAAATGGGTTGACGACTTAATCGCGTCACACGACGAAGTATTTCTGCATGGCTGGAATCCGTCACCTGGCCGACCGATGGCGGAAGGTGATAGATAATGACGGCGCATATTCTGATTCGTAAAGGTATTGTTGTTTTCTCTTAAATTACATGTTGAGTTGTCTTAAAACGCTTTAAAACTTGTTTCTACACCTAATATTTGAACAAATATTAAAAAAATTATAATTGGAGAAATATTTGTAGCATCGAAAGGAACGAAACTTTCATTATAGCCTGAATTTATTAACATTTGGCTCGGTGACATAAAATGTCTCCGGGGGCGGGGGTCGAATCGAATGATCGTTTCCGGATGTATGCCTGAAAGAAACACTGCCGACGAAGGCTTGTCGCTGCAACTTGCCAGTCTGACATGTGAGTCATCCCTGAGGTAGGTACGAGACTGATATAACAAGTCAACATGTTGAACGCCAGCAAATGATATACAATGCATGCTCTGTCGTCTTAATACTACAAAGGCATGATGTAGTACTGACGAGCACCATCATCATCCAAGTGCCTTATTGTACCACATTCAATCATAGACCTTACTGAACGTCCTTCGTTATATTTTGGAATTGTAGCACTGAATTTGGTTTTGCAGCTGAATAGGTAGCTATAGTTACAAGCATTAAGCTGATTTTATGGCAGCATGGTAAGAATCCATCGAATACGTGAAATAAGCATAATGCAATAGTAACAGAACTAAGCAACAAAAAATACAGAAAAATAATGCACATGTTTTGCACTGAAAAGCAAAATGTTAAACACGAAGCAATAATCTCAAGCTTAGAACTTGAAATTAAGGGCAAAATAACCTTTAGCGCACCAGATATTTGTTCCTAATATAAATTTAGGAAATATTTGAAATGCTTCTTGTCACTAAGTAAAGTTCAAAACTTCAAAAAAAATGTGCTTTAGTCGGTTATTCTTAATAATTATCTTAAATGCAACCGATGATGCCGATTGAAAACAGAATGCGATTTTATTTTGGTTTAACTGAAATCGCCGTTAATATTTAAATATATAAAGCTTCTTTTCAGCGTATTTATTCAAAACAAAAATTCATCATTCTCAAAACCCGTGGTACTATTGTAAAGCTGAAAAATTCCCATCTTCCAAATTTGCTATTACACTACCGTCATCGAAAGGTTCTTTGATTAAAACGTTCCATGTAAATATTCTGTGATCACTGATAAATGTCCCTTGGTTCGCTTGGTACAAGAACATAAATTATGCAGCTATTAATATTACTGTCTCCTGTTATCTTTGCTGCTCCATATAACTATGCGCGTGAAAAGAGCTGTTCTGGCAAAACACAGCTGCTTGATCCAGCGTTTGACTTTGAAATATATTAATTGTGACTTTCGGGTGCATTAAATGAAGCAGAGTTCCCAAAGTGAAGTCAACTCGTCAGTTTGAATATAGTGCTGGAAAATATTCTTGTCGATAATGGCGATTAAAAATTTTTACTGTGCTCGAAGAATGAAAATTCGTACGCTGTGTTTCCCATTACTGATTAACAACGTCGGCCATGAAAAAAAAAATTTACAGCTATACCTGTTGCCAGATTCTGCAAAAAATATTATGGACTTCCTTTGTTGTGTAAAGTTAAAGTCTCCGATCACACTAAACGTTGTGCAGTAAAAAGGAAAGCGAACATAGGGTTGTGCAATAGAACTTTCCTACTATGACCGAAACCAAAAGTTATGCTGAACTGTGTGTTTAAAACGTGGATTGAGCAATGCACACCGTACAAAAAAAATAGTCACCCCTAACAGAAATGACAGTAGGAAGTTACCGGTTGCACAGAGGGCGCCGTGATAGCAATGCTGAGAGATAAATAGCAATTTTCATGGTCTACAGGATCATTTCTGTCTCGTGCAGTGGCGAAGAGCAACGTGTGTGTTGAATTTTATCTGCAATATGGGTCGCAAAACAGACGTTACTGAGTGGCAAGAAGGAGCCACCGTGTTTGGCCGAGCCCACGGACATAAAGTGAATGAAATCGCCCATTTTGTTGGTGTATCGAAGCGTACTGTCCAGCTGGTCTACAAACAGTGGTGTAGTTCCCCAACAGGGACAGCCTCCATGTTTCGCGCCTAGTAACTGCAAATCGGTTTCAAACCAGGCAACAAACAGTCAATGAAAGTCCACTCCAACCAATTTCCGAAAGAACTTTGCTACGAAAACTGCATGAGATGGACATCTGGAGCAGAGTACCGAGGAAGAAATATCTTCTAACAGTCACAATGTCGCACGCTATCAATGTGCTGAGAGGCACCAAAACGTAACGTTACTGTAGAGGATTGGAAACGAGTAATTTGGTCTGATGAGTCTCGTTTCTGTTTGACCTCCAATGATGGAAGGCCCAATTTAATCCTGATTGTGTCGAAGGTGTTGTTCAAGCTGGAGGGGGTTCTGTGATGTTTTGGGGATGAAAAATCACATGGTGATTTCTGAATAAGCTGCTGTCGGCATCTTAGATTACCAGCATCTGATTTCTGATTTACATAAGTTTGCGGGTGGAAAAGCCAATAAACTGTAATGTAAGTGATTTAAATAATAACCGACATCCTAAATAAAAGTCTAACCGCTCAGTTTTCATTGTCTGTTTGAAAACGTTTAATATTCAAGTAAAAAAAGGAAAGGAAGTGCCATGTTTCCCGTACATGACGTATGTAGAGCGCCACCTATTAACGATATGCAACACTATTAAAACACGCGGAAATTTAATTTTAAAATATTCTCCATAATTTTTTTCCCAAATGTTTGCAAATCACTGATTATAGTTCAGTGTCTTCTTCGTCCGTGTGCCAATTTTCACGAGTCAGGAAGCATTTCTTGTATGCCAACTTATGTAACTCAATTTTCTCCCACTGCAAGTATAGCGGCACATTTCCGCTTGACGTCCACCTTAAGTCAAAAGAAATATAACTCATTCATAACTCTTGGATTTGATAATAAATAGTAAAACGCGTTTTGAAAGCAGTAAACGAAATGAGACCTAATCAAAATCCCGGCAGTGGAAATGATATAAAACATACTAAACCTGGAATTTCGGTAAACATTTAAAATATAAATATTTTTTATTTAATGGATGAATAATACCTTCGCCGTTCCACTAAAACCGTTTGCCTTCACTTGGTGAGTCTTAATAAGCAAGAAATCTCAAAGTATACTAATTTAATACTAAATATTTATATGCAAAATTTCAACCAAAGTTGCAAATTTTTCCGGGAAGCAATCTGATGCATGATGTAGAATTTTACCTCTCCTTCTCATGTGTTTATGCTTCATGTTCTTTTACCGTTTAATGAAATTTAGCGCAATAGATAGTGCACTTCCGCTTTTGAATTTGGAAAAATATAGGCATGGAAAAAAGTTCCGTGTGCCAAAGAAGAAGTACTTAATTTGTGGAGTTGTGGAGTAAGGAACATCTTTATCCTTAATTATGTGGATGCTATTTCAGGGTGATTAGTAATTTAACGACTCCCGTGAGAGCAGAGTCCAGATGTCGCTTGTTCCCAATTTCATTTCGGGCCGCTGAACCCCAGGGAGGGGAGAAGAAACACCACAAGTTCATAAATTAGAGCGAGAGGCCGTAATTAGGGTAAGTCCAGGAGTAACCTCCTTACGAAATTCTCTCCGCATGTAGGTAATTACCGAAAGAAAAACTGAAAAACCTGCCAACTAAGTGCACGACAGGGAGCAAACTCACTCATGAAATATACATTAATGTTAAAATATTCCAAACGATAAAGCCCTGTTACAGAGACACAGGAGAATAAACACAGTCGTCGTGCTACATCTATGGAAGTACATAGTCTAAGTACAGGAACTTCTAAAAGTACAGAACGATAGTTGTAAAAAAAAAAAAAAATTAAAAGTATTGAAAATGTTTTTTATTGACACGTAACTTGACATGTTCTGTTTAGGTGGCGACAGTTTGAAGCTCCAGAGACATTACGTTCCTGGACTACACAGATTCAAAATGGCTACTGCACTGGTTGAATGGACAAAGGAAGAATTCCTAGGAGTCTTTCGCTTTTTGTGAGCAAAAGAGATGCCGCCTATTGAAATTCGCCGTGAGCAAGCTTCACTGTCATCACGTTCGGGCCGTACACAATTTGAAGTTCACGGTGAACTTCAATTGGCGGCATCCCTGTCGCCCAGAAGAAGCGAATGATTCCTTGGATTTCTTCCTTTGTCCATTAAACCAGTACAGTAGCCATTTTGAATCTGTGTAGTTCAGGGGACGTAACGTCTCTGGCGTTTCAAACTGCAGCCACTTAAAACAGAACATGCCAAGTTACACGTCAGCAAAAAATATTTTCAATGCATGTAGTACCTTTAAAGTTTTTCAATAGGGAACGTTACTTTCTGACTTCCCCTCGTAGTAGTATGACACACAGCATTTACTGCTAGGAAGAGACATGCGAAGAATAGCAAAATACGAAGTTGAGGTACAGTAAACAAAGATAAAGATTATATACACAGTAGGAGAAAATCATTATAACCACCCCCTCATCTGACGAAAATATCGTTCAGTGCGTGGCGGTGCACATGTATGAAGATCAAGGGTGTATGCAGCGCGATCTGTGACACAGAGCTGAAGGGATAATTGTAATGAGTTAGGGACTGGGTTTGACCCTCTTGGAAAAAGGCATGAACTTTGTCGTTTGTTCACTGTCTACCGCAGTTGAAATGTATCGAGAATAGATGGAAAGAGGCGCAACGCTAACCATCTGGTGGGTGTTGAACAGCCATTGCTGCTTAATGCTCGGGAAGAGAAGGACCTTGGCCGCATTGTCTGGAATAATTGGCGTGCTACCTTGGCTCACTTGACCGTGGTCTGCAAACAGGGCAGTGTGTCGACGGCAACAACGCAACGATCGTTCCACCACATGGACCTACTGTGTAAACGCACGAGCATAGCACGTTATAAGCGACAACGACTGGAGTTTGCCAGGAAAACTCAGGACTGGATGGTGGAAAATTGGAAGAGTTGCCTTCTCAGACGAATCACGTTTTTCCCAGCATCAATTAGATGGACGGTGGAGGGTAAGACGTACAGTTACGGAGAAGATGGTCCAAGATATCGTGACCTCTGAGTGCAATGATACGAGGAATGTTCCTCTGTGACAATGTCGGCCCCCTGAAAGCGGTGGATGGCCCCTCTGTACACCATCGCTTACCTATTCAAAATTCCAGACAAGGTTCATCCTTTTTTACTGATAGTGTTTCCAAAACTAGATGTAGTACCCAAACAGGACAATGGGTCTTGTCAAAAGGCTCATATCGTCAAGGACTGGATCGAGGTAAACGACGCTGACTTCCGTGTTCCCTCGTGGCAGAACATAGAAGCCAGACACGAATCCAATTGAACACATTTGGGACTATATGAATCGGCTACTGCGGCGTATGGTCCCTGTACCACGGACACTGGACGAGCTATGGGCGGCACTTATATGAATATGGTACGGCTGATACACAAAAGAGCCAAAACAGTATGTCCAATGCGTGTTTATGCAAATGGTAGCAACTGCAGGTGAACGACGGCGCTTGTGAAGGTGACGAAACAGTATAATACCTGATACTGAGCTTTGTTAACCAGGGTCATTCTTGTTCTTAAGATAGAAAGGGAAGCGGACTTAAACTAGTTTGACTAATTTGCCAGACGACTGGATCGGAGCAATTCCAAGACGGCGGGGCTTGTGGCGTGCTCACGGTGAGCCGTGGTTAAAACCTTCAAAAAAGTGATGCGAGGACGGATAACCATGAAAACTGCTGGCGAGGTGTGGGCCTACCACGGTGCATCGATACTAGAGGTGAGCGAAGGCTATCTCGTACGGTAGGAGCCAACAGATGGGATATTGTGTCGCAACTCTCCAGTAATTTGAATGCTGGTGAGGAGAGTAATGTGTCACAACACACAGTACATCGAACCCTGCAGAAAATTGGGCTGCGTAGCCGCAGTTGGCTCCGAGTGCCCAGGCTAAGTTCGGTTCATTGCCGAAAGCGCTTGTAACTGGCACACAAGCATCAAAATTGGACCTTGAATAATTGGAAGAAAGTTGTCTGGTCCGATGAATCTCTTCCTTTTGCAGCACATGGACGGTCATACTTTTGGTACATGTGCGTCGGTTTCCTGGGGAAGTGTATAGGTACTAGGATGCACCGTGGGACGAAAACAAGCTGGTACTGGTAGTGGACGTTTAATGCTTTGGGTAATGTTCCGCTGCGAAACCCTGGGTCCAGTAATTCATGTGAAGAAAACTATGACGTATACCACCTACCTAAACATAATTGTAGACCAGGCACATACTTTCATGGCAACGGTATTTCTCTCTAGTAGTGCCTTCTTTCAGCAGATAATGCGCCACGACACTGCCCGGATTGTTCGAAAATGGTACGCGAAACATGAAGAAGCCTTCCAGCTACTGTCCTGGCCTCCAAATTTCCCAATCTAAACATCTGTGGTTTGTTAGAACAGCATTCCGATCTGCGGCGTCTCAACAACGTAACCTACAATAGTTAAAACATCTGCTGGTAATGTGTTGGTATTAGATACTACAAGACACCCTTAGAAATCTTAAGGACTCCATGCCTCACCGGGTAAGAGCTGTTTTGGAGGCACGTGGAGGATCAACATCATATTAGGCAGGTGGTCATAATGTTTTGGCTCTTCGGTGTATGTGGACACCTTCCGGAAATTTGTAGAGTCCATGCCTCATCCTTGGACACAGTGGTGGGCGGCTCACAGAGGACCTACACAATTCCAGATAGGTGGTCATGATGTTTTGACTCTTCGGTGTATGTGGACACCTTCCGGAAATTTGTAGAGTCCATGCCTCATCCTTGGACACAGTGGTGGGCGGCTCACAGAGAACCTACACAATTCCAGATAGGTGGTCATAATGTTTTGCTCCTATAGTGCATACATTAAACGCTTTAGGCGAAGTGAAATGAATTTTTATCACAATTTCGCTGAGAATGCGATCGAGTTTTATCAAGACAGTTGATAAAGCTCCCGTTATTTGCATTCTGTCCATTACGACATTAGCAGTGCCGACGGTCATAGTTTTGCGAGATGTATCCACGTGGTTCAAAGGAATGGATTAAAGGTATGATCGTTAACAACTTTTGAGTAATTTTGGAATACACAAAGCCTTACGCGTAGTATCCAGCTTTAAGACTGAGTTGGACTTGTCAATCACTTTAGTCTCAATAGAAATCTGTGGTTATTTCCATAACAGTGTTCTGCTACAGAAGCTTTATTCAGTTCACATTTCCTTAAACAAGTCTTTTTTTCTTTCAATTAGAAACGCCAGGTCCCGCGGATTTGGCCAGTATATGAAAGAGCAAACTGAAACAGAATTTGGTGAATTCCCGAGGAACTTAAATCTTCAAATCAATCTTGCTTGCAAAACGTACATTAGATTTTCACAGCTCAACTTCTTCATGAAAGTAGTCATAAATTTCTGTTGGAGGACGCTAAATTTATCGACATACCAGATCTTACACACCTTAAAATAGTTTCACGATCAAAATTTGAGACTTTTTCGAAAAACTTGGAGAATATGATGGGAATTTTCATCTGCTTCTGCACAGTCAAACATATCAAAATCAAATATTTTGTTTCTGTTTCTTGAGCCGTGAGTTGTGCTAATAAGCATACTAAATTTTCAGTTAAAATACGTGCCATTAGAAACGTCAAGTTCTTCAGCTGTTTCCTAGACGAGGAAATATCACTGTATTTTTTTTTATTTTTTTTTATTGGAGGTTTAACGACCACCGTGAGCAACTCAATGGACTATAAGCAGTCGCCCGTCCCTAATTTAGGGTCACTGGTTCCAGGGAAGGGAGAGAGCCAGTGCCGTTTGACAAACACAACATCCATGCCTCACCGGGATTCGAACCCGGACCCCGTTCGGACGAATGATCAGAGGCCATCGCTTAGACCACTGCGCCACCGGGGTCGCCTAAATTTTTACCAACATTTCTTTCTTTGCTATACACGGATAAGCCGTTACATTATACATACCTAATAGGTTGTAGGAGTCCCTTTAGCCCGCTAAACAGCAACCACTTGGCGAGGCATCGATTCGATGAGGTGGCGATAGGTATCCTGGGGTATCTGACACCATAATGTCAGCAGCAGGTCCTTCAGTTCCCTACATTTCGGGGTGGTGGTGATTTAGCGTGAACCCGCTTTTCCAAATCGAACCACAAATGCTCGATTGGGTTCATGTCAGGTGAATTTAGAAGCCAGGGCATTAACAGAAAGTCACCAGCATGTTCATCGAACCACTCCTTGACTATTACGGCACTGTGGCAGGGCGCATTATGCTGTTGTTAATGGCCATCACCAGCAGGGAACACAGTTGCCATGAATGGGTTAACTTGGTCTGCAACGATGTTCAGATACCTGACAGCTGTCAGGCATTGTGCTATTTGGGAGAATGGGGCCTAAAGTGTCTCAAGAAAACACCGCCCACAACATAACACCGCCACCGCCGGCATATTTCCGCTCAACAGTGCAAATTGATTTAATAGAACGGTTCAACAATTTGAAGCGTTCTAATGTTGAAGAGTACTTAACGATTTGAAGCGTTCTAATGTTGAAGTGTTCTATTATTCAATTTACAGTTTGCTGTCTACCTTCCTTGAAAAAGCCATCTGGTTAATGTGCGAACGCTTGAAAACTTCGATTTCTATTCTACACCAAGAAATTTAGGATTGCTTTCTTTTTTCATTGTTGGCCAATAACTTTAGAAAATTCCTGCAATTATTCCTAAAAATTATGGATTCTTTCAAGTTTCTTAGAATTTGAAGAACAAAAAAGATGGTGTTCAAACTTTACTATACAATTATGATGAAAACGTTTTTCTATACAATTTAAACTAGAAGTACAAATGTCATTATAAATAAATTTATGTACAACTTTGAGTTCAACAGTATGCTTAATCCGTTTATATCACCTCACCATAGCCGAGCTTACAAATCCGATTAATGAAGCCAAGGAACGCATTTTGTGAATCAAAGTTTAGCGCTGACTACCCTTTTAATAGCATGTCAGTTATCAAAGAGTATCACAATGCCGTATCGTCATGAAAAGTCCCATATACTTTATTAATCACTAGTTTTCACTATGAGACAGCTTTTTATTGGGTTGTAGGAAAAGTCATGACGTATTTAAGCCATGTTTTGCAAAGATCATTTATTGATAGAAAGAACAAAGATCAATCAATGATATAATGCTCATTTTGTTCGATAACCTTTTGCCATCTTTCAGTGAGCTGCAGAATGCCTCGTTCATAGAAGCACCTGTCTTTCGTGGCGAAAAACTGTACAAGGTGCTGATTTACAGCCTCATCTGAATTGAACGTTATAATACGCAAGGACTGTTGAAGAGAGCGAATCAAGTGGAAGTCTGACGGCGCAAGGTCAGGCGAGTATGCTGGGTGTGGCAACACATGCCACCCAAGCTCCAATAAATTTTAGCGGGTGATCAAACTTGTGTGTGGTCTCGCGTTGTCATGATGGAACAGAACACTTTTACGATGAACGAGCTCTGGACGTTTCTGGATGATGGATTCGTTGAAACTGTCCAATTGCCGACAGGACACATTCGAATTGATTGTTTGGTTCCGTGGTAGGAGTTTGAAAAGCACGACACCTTTAAAATCCCAGCACACTGAGACCAGAACCTTCCGCTGATGAATGTCTGCTTTGGATGTCGTTTGAGGCGAAGCAGCACGTCGGGACCAAGACCGTTTGCGCAGCACATTGTTGTACACAATCCACTTTTCGTCACCAGTAATCAATCGCTTCAAAAAAGGATCCTTTTCCTCACGTTTAATGAGCTTATCGCAGATGTTTATACGCGCCGTCAATTGAGCTTCTTTGAGTTCACGAGGAACCCACACATCGAGCTTGCTTACGTATCCCAGCTTCTTCAGGTGGTCGTGTACGCTTGAATGATGGATGTGCAATGTGTATGCAATCTCTCGTGTCGTGTAACGTGGGTTTGAATCGATCAATGCCTTGATTTGGTCGTCATCAACCTCGGTTGGCCTCCTGGACCGAGGAGTATCGTTGAGGTCAAAATCACCAGCACGGAAATTTGCGAACCACCGCTGGCACTGACGTTCTTGTAGAGTATTATCACCGTACACTGTACGCAACTTTTCACAAGCTTGACGCGCGTTCTTCGCTTTACGGAAGTAAAATATGGCGAAAATGCACAGTTTGGTCCTCCATCTTCAACTTGATGTAAAATCTCCGCAATTCAACCAAATCGCTCACTATTCCTTTTAGACTGCAGCTAGAACTGGCACCTGTCGAATGCCATAGCGGTAACAGAGCTGCGCATGCTTCTAGTACTTCCAAAACCGCCCAACCGCCATCGGGTGCCAAAATACGTCATGACTTTTCCGACAACCCAATAATATACAAGAAAAAGTTCCATCTGTGTTACGTTCCATATCTCACTGTTGCAGAGCTTGTAATAACAACAATCTGCACAGATGAAAAACAAAACGAAACTTGTTTTTTACCTTACAGAAATCAATAAACATTCTTACTTTCAACATCACTTCCGTCTTCTGTACTGTTGTCTTTGCTTTTCATGAAGGGGAATTTCCTAGAAAAGGAAAAGTTCTTTTTCTTCCTGTCCAAGGTGTTCTTGAAAAAATAGAGAGGAAAATATAAGTGTGGTTGCCAATTATTAAAATAAGTACGTCAATAGCCGTGAATCACGAAAGAAAAAGAAGGAGGCAGCACAGTTATTACTAATAAGTTATACAGTATGTGAATTGGATACTGAAATATATAACTTAAAAAATTAATTATTGTGAATATACTTTGTGGATTGAAAGTTAAGAATATTAATTATGGTTACCATCAAGACAATGTGCAAATTAGAAATTGATTACTATGAGTCAGGAAGAAGTATATTGTCTGGCTTATGTATTGTGAACATCAGACTTACCAGGCACGCCGGTGTTTGCCCTATGTCTCACGCTGCCCAGTAACAGCATACCCGTATTAATACCAATATGCCGACACAAAATGCAACGTAAGAGTAAACGGTAGATGACTTTGAACGAGGTTTCATTATTAGACCACGACCGATTGGGGTTTCTAAAGAATTTATGGGATTCCGTGGAAAAATAATGTGGTAAGATCAGCTATTCCTCCGGCAACAAACATAGAAAACTTGAACATTGTGAGGGAAATGGGGCTGGAAGCAATTACTGGGCTTGGCAGCCTGCACCGATATGTAAAATGTAATCTACAAGGCCTAGACAGAATAATGTGAACACCAATCTCAGAGACGTGACTTTTATTGTAGCTGCGTACGTCGCAGTACGCAAACGAATCCACCACTTTTCGGTTGTAATAGCTCTGTTTAGAACCTCAAAGTCCTGTTTAAGTGCCCTTAAAGTATCATGTGGCAAAATTTCTTTCAGGGGTGACGACGAAATGAGCGACCTAACGGACTTCAGAAGAGGGCTTATTGTTGGTGGCCGACTACTTGGTACCTCCGTGACAACAGTCGCCAGGGTAGTAAGGGTATCGAAAGCTACTGTGTCTAGCGTCATGACAGCATACCCCGTTCGTGTCAAAACCTCGTCTGCGAAACACAAGAGTGGCCGGAAAACGGCCCAGACTGATAGAGACAGGAGATCATTGAAGAGGACTGTTAATCGTAATAAGAAGACCATGGCGCCGAAAATTACTGAGGAGCTCAATCTGCATCTTTAGATCTCAGTATCAACGAAAACAGTGGACAGGGAACTGCATAAATAATATATTCATGGCACAGCTGCTATTGCGAAATCTCTGGTGACCCGGGTGAATGCAAAATGTGGACGGCAGTGGTGCCAGGAGCATACAATGTGGACTGCAGATGCATGGAAGCGTGTAATATGGTCGGATTAATACACATTCACACTATTCCCTACCGCAGGACGTGTTTACGCGTGAAGAACACCGTCAGAAGCGAACAACCCAGACTGTCTGCACTCAACAGTGCAGTATGGTGGTGGTGTCATGTTCTGGGAGGTCATATCATGGTTTTTACCAAGTCCTCTGATCACCTTGAAAGAATGGATGACTGGCCGGGCGTATGAAACCATTTTGGCTGATCAAGTATGAAACCATTATGGCTAAGGTAATGTTTCATGCAGGGGATGCTATCAAGATGAAAGCGCCCCAATTCTCACAGAGCACGTAATGTCCAATCATCGTTTGAGTAACACGATTACGTACTTTCACACCTTCCTTGGCCTCCCCAATCACAAGACTTAAGTCTCATCGAGCCACTATGATCTGTGTTGGAAAACAGAGAAAGATCCAGTTATCCTCGTCTTGCATCTCTCAAGGAGCTGGAGCAGTGTCTGCATGAAGAATAGTGGGACATCCCACTAACCAGGATTTGTATGCGTCCATTCCAAGGAGGATTCAAGCGGTTTTGAATGCCAAAGTTATCTCACACCCTATTAGGCACGTAAAAGCTTCTTTTCTAAGGTGTTCACGCTATTCTGTCCAACCCCTGTATGTATTGGGTTGGTGAAGATAAAATATTATCCGAAATGAGAGTGCCACTTGTAAACCCTCATAAAAATAAGAAGCCAAAGTAGTTCCTCTCTGCATTGACAACGAGTTACGAGGATGTGGACCCCACGACGATAATACTCCAGAATCTGTGGGGAAAAGAAGGCAGCAACAGCGTGAAATACAGCTTGGTCGTTTCGAAAGTTCTCCGCCAAAAAATGGTCCAGCTGCTGGAAAAGGTGAGAATTGGTGAGATCAAGGTCTGAGGAAAATACAGGGTGCGCGACAGAGTTTCCTAGTCCGACTGGTGGATTTGCTGGACGGTCCTTTAAAAGGCGTGTGGGCGAGCGTTGTCATGCAACAGAAGGACCCCATACCTGCCGGCTAAACCAATTAGCTGCTTCACATAAAACTTTTTGCGCATCTGCTGCATTTCAGCACAACAGCGATCCGAATTAATGGCCTTATTTGGTCAGGGAAATGAATTAAGCCGGCAGGAGACGATTATACGTACGAGAAACAGCTCTTTCTGTGGGTGTACGAATCAGAGGTGGAAACGGGTCACGGGTCAATGGGTCGACTATTTCTGGGTCGGGTTAAGGTGTCGCTGACTCGAATTCGAGCCGGTTTTATTTCCGTTTTAATTTTAAAAAGAAAATAAACATTTCAAAGAAAAATGCGTAGTGTGGAATTTTGCCATCGATACTGGTGCTAGCGGAGTGAACAATGATTTGTCATACAAAAATATTGCAGTCTCTTTCTTAAAGAAGCGAAGACTTCAATCGACCGACGATACGGCTCAGACACTAAACTCACCCACACCATATCGTAAAACGATACTTCCTTTAAGTTTGTTTTCGGGGGTGATTGTACTGCGCAAGATACAAGCAAACGCCTGTTGCCTACTTCTCTGGTGATTCATTCTCTCCCACAACGCGTGTCACATTGTAAGCCTGAGAGTTACTTTTCACATCGCATCTTTTATATTGAGCATTCAGAGGCTTTCGTTTGACGAGCTAACATCCCATTCCATTGCATTGCATGTCGTGTCCGGAATTAATGCCTTCTTTATTAATTATGGATGAATTTAATATTAAGGAAATTGAAAAAGGCGTTGAGGCCAACAAATACGTGCTTGTTAAAAATAAAAAAGGAAAGAATGAATGCTGGAAGTTGTTTCGTCTCAATAAATCGGAATATGTTTCAGAGCAACGCCAATTCTCACAAGCTTGTGATGAGTTGAAAGTTTCCAAAATGCGAATGTTGATTTCATAAGTGTTCCTTCCCTCTGAGGGGCAATGATGAAATCAACATCCACAGTTTTTTTAGCGCTTCTGTTATCGGCTTGTCCGTCCGGCCGTCCGTCTATACCCACGATATCTCTGCAACTATTAGTCTGATTTGAAAAATTCTTTTTGCATTGGGAAGCTTGAAATATTCAAATGATGATTCTTCATTTCGTTTTTTTTTTCGATGTACAATTTCGCCACTAGAGGGCGTAAATGCAGATGATGTCTAATTCAAAAATACGTTTTATTCCACGTATTTGCTTCTAAAACATCAGATTGAAATTTTTTTTATCTTTCGATTCCATTTATGTCGAAGAGTATAGTTACTTTTTCAAATTACGCATCGATTTTCCACTAGGGGGCGTAAAAGTAAATTACATTTTCCCCGATAACTCTTCTTCTAAAACTCCGATTTGAAAAATGTTTTCTTCAGCAGATACATCTCCTGATGGAATATCTTTTGCATATAATTTCAAATTTTTGGTGAAGAACACTTTGGCCACCAGAGGCCGTAAGTGTTAATTTTTGCTTCTGATGTATTTGCCATAAAATCGGAGCTTCTAAAATATCGATTGAAAAAATTCTTTCGTGGACCGATGCCACTCACATCGATAAACCTTTTCCGAATATTTTCTTTTTAAAATATTCCACAGTTTCTTCGCCAGGGGGCGTAGATGTGCATCTCATTTTTGTCAATATCTCTACTTCTAGGAGTCCGATTTGAAAAATTCCTTCTTTGTTAGATAGTGTTTTCCGTGTGACATGTTTTTCATATAATTTCAAAATTTTCAAGTAATTCATAGACTTTCCGCTAGAGGGCGTAGCGGTAAATTGTGTTTTCCCCTATATATTTCCTTCTAAATCCCAGATTTCAAAAATTATTTCTGCACCGCATACAACTCCTGATGGGAAATCGTTTGCACATAATTTCTAATTTTTGTAAAAAATAGTTTGGCCACCAGGGGACGTAAATCTTAATTTCCGCTTCTGTTGTATTTGCAGCAAAATATGAGCTTCTAAATTCTCGATTGAAAAAAAAGTCGTTTGTTGACCGATACTACTCATGTCGACAAGCCTTTTAGGAAAATTTTCTTCTTGAAAAAATGCATGGTTTCTACGCCAGGGGGCGTAGATGCACATCTTATTTTTGTCAATATCTCTACTTCTAAGAGTACGATTTGAAAAAATCCTTCTTTGTTGGATAGTGTTTCCGATGCGAAATGTTTTTCCTATAAATTCAAAATTTTCAAGTAAATCATAGACTCTCCGCTAGGGGGCACAAAGGTAAATTGCGTTTTCTGCGTTTTTTTCTGCTCCTAAAGCTCTGATTTGAAAAATTCTTCCTGTATCGCATACAAGACCTGATGGAAAATATTTTTCACATAATTTCTAATGTTTGGTAAAGAATGGTTTAGCCAACAGGGGTCATAAGTGTTAATTTCTGCTTGTGAAGTATTTGTTGCAAAATCTGGGCTCCTGAAAACTCGACTAATTTTTTTCTCTTGGACCGATATCGCTTATATGGATAAATCTTTTGAGAATACTTTCTTCCTAAAATAATGCATGGTTTTCCCAACAGGGGACGTAAAGTCACATCTTATTTTTGTCGATATCTCTGTTTCTAAGAGTTCGTAAGCTCACCATTCCGTTTACAGCAATATCTGAGGGATTAAAAACCCGATTGAAAATCTTTCTTTC
Organism: Macrothele yani; assembly: GCA_039090855.1. Taxonomy (NCBI): domain Eukaryota; kingdom Metazoa; phylum Arthropoda; class Arachnida; order Araneae; family Macrothelidae; genus Macrothele; species Macrothele yani. Next base: position 195,910,455 of record CM076990.1, read on the forward strand.
GTCAGATGTATTGTTTACCATACCGGTTCCATTGACTTTGAACAGTTTTGATAAATTTAATTTGCATCAGAACGGATTCAAAAGACGTGCTTATTACACCCGAAAATTCGGTGTCATCTTTCTTGTTTTTCTTTTGATTGAAGGTTTAACGACCATCGTGAGCAACTCAGTGGGCTACAGGCAGTCGCCCATCCCTAATTTAGGGCCACTGGTTCCAGGGAAGAGAGAGAGCCAGTGCCGTAAGACAAACACAACATACATGCCTCACCGGGATTCGAACCCGGACTCCTCCACATTTTGGAAAGCAGCCGCCTATCCCTAATTTAGGGCCACTGGTTACAGGGAAGAGAGAGAGAGAGAGAGAGAGAGAGAGAGAGAGAGAGAGAGAGAGAGAGAGGGAGCCAGTGCCCGTAAGCGTAAGACAAACACAACATGCATACCTCACAGGATTCGAACCCGGACCCCTCCACATTTTGGAAACTTTCAGCTCATCAGAAGCTGGTGAAAATTGGTGTTTCTGTAAAACATTCTGAAGCTTTATACGTTATCAAGAAAACAGCAAAAACTGAAATTAAACATACTTTATTCAAAACTTTTGACTACAGCACCATCAAAATTAAGTGGAACAGCCTTAACATTACTGCGGAGGGAATGTTTTGACTCTCGCAGATGTGTTTGACAACATTACATATGCTGAAAACAGTTTCGAATTTATAGTTCAAAGCAGATTTGTCCGGGTCAGGTCCGCGTCGGGTCCAGGTCCAAAAATTTTGACCCGTTACCAACTCTGGTAGAGGTCACTTTGGAGAGTGTTTAGAGGTTGCTCCGTCGTATGCAACCACAGTGCTGATCACTTGTGATTGTTGTACAGGATCAACTTTTCATTGCCGGTTAAGAACCGATGCAGGAATTCCGTCTATGCCTGGCAAGTATGGACACGCACACCTCCAGACGACGTGTCTTATTGTCAGTTCGTGTGCCATCCAGACGACGTGTCTTATTGTCAGTTCGTGTGTCATCCAGACGTCTTGATTTTTCACCTTCCCCATGGACCTGATAACTGCCGAATTATACACACGGACCTTTCCTGAAATCTCAAGAACACTTTGCCGTCGGTTAGCTTTTTGCGATACTCTTGAGCTTCTCATTTGTTGCAGGTACTGTAAGACGACCACGCAGCGCATTTGCAAAAAGCAGGTCTCGTACTTGGAATTTTGCGAACCGTTAGTGTATGGTGTAGTCATTTGCAGTAGCCTGTCCAAAACGCCGCATTAACGCTTCGAGCCGCCATACCAGCTGAATGGCCGAATTTGATCACATACAGGAAAATTACGTGTAACTGGTCGATCTCCATGATCCACTTTGACCAAAACCTGGTGAACTCGCGGTTGAACATTGTCACGAAATGAGGAACACAAGGCCTACATGAGATATATACAGTAGTATACATTCATCTTGTGGCGTGTGCCATGTGACGTTGCTGGAAGATAGCATTAAGCTGGAGGGTTCGAACATGTGCATCCGCTGAGAGAGGACATTTCATCTACACCAACCCAATCAATAGTTAATAAATGCCGGAGATGATTTTACAATGCTGGCCACCCAAAATGCAACACCAAGAAAGACACGAGATAGCAAAGCCAGATCTACTGGACACATAACAACAGATACAAAGATGAAACGATTGAGCTTACAGGCCCGTGCGACTTGTGGAACACGCAGGCATCAATAGTTCCTGTGGCCCCCATGGCTGGCAATAACGGCCGCTACACGTCACGACATCGAACGAAAGAGGCTTTGGATGTGGGCTTGAGGTATGTCGGTCCAGGCTGCTTCCACACGTTGCCCCAGTTCCTCAGGCGTAGCCGCGAGTGGTGCTTGCCGGGCTACTCGGTTGCCGATCAGCGACCAGACGTGTCCGATGGGCGACATATCGGGAGAACAGGTGAGCCACGGCAGCATAGACACCTGGTGGGACGTGAAGAATTATTGCACGACGCGCGCCACGTGCGGGCGCGCATTGTCCTTTTGAAACGTGGCCGCTGGCAGGTCCTGCAGGTAAGGGAGGACTACAGGCCCCAAAGCGTAGGAGATGCAGCGGTGGCTGTTGAGTATACCGGCGATGCGTACCAGAGGGGTGCTGGTGTCATATCCAATTGCGCCCCAAACCATAACGCCAGGCGACGGACCGGTATGGCGATGTATAATGCAGGCGTCATACAGTCACTCGCCGTGGTGCCGCCACACGCGGATCCGACCATCGTGGTGTTGCAGGCAGAAGCGGGATTCGTCGGAGAAGACAATGTCGTGCCATTCCGTAGTCCAGGTGCGACGTTCAACGGCCCACTGCCGCCGCACTCGCCGGTGGTGTAACGTCAATGGTAATCGGAGCAATGGCCGCCGTGCGACAATTTCCGCTCCTACAGACGACGTCGAACGGTACGTGCTGACACAGGTTGTTGCGCAACACACCCTAATTCTTGCGCTAACGTTCGTGATGTGGCGGTGCGAGCCGTCAATGCCCGCCGCACAACATGCCGGTCCTCTCGTTCGGTGGTGTGCCGCGGCTGCGGCAATCGCTCACGTCGATCCGTCCGTCCCTCTTGCACCCACCGAATCCATACTCGCCTCACTGTGGCTGGATGTCGTCCCTAACGGGCGCCGATGACTCGGTACGATAAACCGATGTAGCTATAAGCCACTATTCGTTCTCTGTCGAACTTCGAAACGTGCTGGAATGACTGCCGTATTCTGCGACGAGGCATCAGGAAGCTTCCTACGCACAGGTCTGGCAGCACAACACACTTCCGCTACTTACACCCCGCCTTCTGTGCACCCTTCTTATAGTGCTTCTCGGGGGCGTGCCGGGCGCACATGATTTGCATATGTCCTGCAATGCTAACAGTTTGCATGTTGTCTCGCGGGCGACGCATGCTGCGAATTTCAAGCCAATCGGATGCTCCCTTCTTGGTGTTGCATTTTAGGTGGCCAGCAGTGTATTTAACAAGTACGCCCCAAAAAGAATCATGCGTAGAAAACTATGTCGTTTACAGTTCAGAAACTGAGCAATAACTGGAAATTCTTTCATGTTTTACATAACACACTATAAGAACAATTCCGATTGTGGAAACAACAGGAAAATTGTACGTTACAGAACTGGAAACGTATCGCGTGATCCAATGCACCACGATGTACCCAGAGTATGGTGGTACCTGATATTTTCCTTTTTTTCTTCAATAAACAGAAAGATGAAACCCTTGCTTAAAAAAACCAAATTGTATGGTACAGAATTTGAAACTTATCGTGTGGTCCAATGCACCATGATGTACATGAAACAGTATTTAACCCATGAAGCTGCAAGTTTAATCTCTCTTGTCAGCAAAATTCTGAAAATATTTTTTTAACAGAATATCAAAATATACAGAGAAGGAAATGCTTGAAGAACAGTAAAGCCTACAGCATTTCTATGAAGAAGGGCGTCATTCTAGTTGGAAGGAGACGTCAAGGATTTGTCTTTTACCTACGTTTACATAGCAAGCACACTGTTTTTACTTACTGTGTATGTTGCAATTGGGGGGATTTTGGGAGTTGATAGAAGTTATGGGGGATAATGTCCCCGTAAGCAAATAAATAGTTGGCTTCATCACTTTTGAAACATGAACAGGCTTCAGAAGACAAAGAGACGTCAAACATTAAGTTTGAATATCAGTACTGAAAAATGCAAACATTTAATATGTTATTTGTTTGTCTTTTACAGCAGATTAAGCTAAGGTGTATGATGGTGTACAGCACGCATAATGGAACACAACAGCAAATATGTAAGGGAAAAAAATGGATCAAAACTGGAAATGGTGATTGTCAAAGCTGTCTTGCATCAATCTGTGGTTTCAGTTTGACATTGAAGGTATCAAACGTCAGGCGAAGAATTATGTACATTAAGAGTGATATCGGAAATAATTCTTAACAAGCTAACTGCATATCACTATAGACCATATGCATGTACTGAGACAACTAATTGAAAGAAAGAGGTGATATGAACTTCTACTATGTATGGCTTTTATTGATTACGATAAGGCTTTTGATTCTGCGAAACCATCAGCAACTTTAATGTCTTCCAAATCCTGCAGTATTGAAGATGCGTACGAGCATCTATGAAATTGCAAGCGCAAAGGTTCGATTCCTCGAGAGCATAGCATTTATAAAAATTGAGAACGAAGTGAGACAAGGTATCGCCATATCTTCCAAGCTTTTCAATGCCAGATTACTGAAAGTTTTTCAATTATTGAACTGAGAAGACAGGGGGATAAAGATTAATGGAGATCAGTTAAACCACCTTCGTTTTGCTGACAACATGATCAATTTTGCAAGTACCCCTGAGAGCGACAGAGAATGATCTAGGAACTTGCTGACAAGAATAAAGAAGTAGGACTAAAAATTAACTTTTCGAAAGCAATTGATGTAAAAGCTTATTTAACGATTAATGGGAATAATCTAGAGGCAACTGTTACCTACATTTACCTAGGGCAACAGAATCAAGCGAGGGCCACATCGAAGTAAAAATTAATCGGCGTAGAAAACTTGGTTGGAGAGCATTTAGAAAGAACAATAAGGTTTTAAAACAGTAATTGGCCATTATGTCTGTGACGTATATTCTAATTTAACTTTCATTTTTAGTTCCTTTTCCTATGTAAATTTGAGTTTGTTCTCTTTTACACTTTCCAAACTTAACGTGATATCTTCTCTCTCACATGAATGAGGTTGGCAACACTTTTGAGGTCAGAGAGAGTGACGTATGAATGTGATAAGGACGATACAGCAGTTGCTATGTGTGTGTGTGTGTGTGTGTGTGTGTGTGTGTGTGTGTGTGTGTATGGAGATGTTCGATTTGTGTAAAATCTAGATGATACGATATTATATGTGGCTATACTGTGGATGTCTTCAATTTTCTGGACCAGTAAAAGGTTATCGTAAGTTGACTTCTGTTTATGTTTCGTCTGGCCGTAAACTAGTGCATCGTATTCTCATTTAGTTAAACATTTCCTTAGTCATGGTTTTAGACATAGCGTAACACCAATCTCACCCGCGAAAAAGGCTTACGTTATATGTCTTAAAAGAAAAGTTTTTGATCAATGCATCCTTTCAGTTCTTCCTTATGGATCAGAGACATGGACCTTAACTAAAGAAGGCATACAGAGGCTGCAGACAACTGAAAGGAGCATGAAGCACATGTATCATGCTTGGTGTAACCGAGAAAGATAAGAAGAGGAACTCGTGGATCAGGAAAATGACAAGAACGGAAGACATCATAATCAAAGTAAAAATCCCTGAAATGGCAACGGGCTGGACATATTGCTAGAAGAACGGACCGCCGATCGTCGGCTGAAATATTAGACTGGATGCCAAGGTACAGAAAAATACCCAGAAAAAGACCACGTGGGAGATGAGTGGATGAAATTTGAAAGCATGCTAAAATAACGTGGAAGATACTGGCTCAAGGCAGACGGTTGTGGAAGAAACTTCGAGAGGCTTTCATCTAGCAATTGAACAATAATTGTTGATGATGATAATCGAGACACGATTACAATTTGTCGTTTCAAAGCTACATGAAATAAACTTTAAAGTTTTGTACAAAGATGAGAAGTGAAAAAAATGATTTTTATATTTTAATAAAACCAAAGATATATGATAATTGCACATACGTTAAATTCCAATAAAGTTAAAATAGGAAGTCGCAGAGGCTCAGTTCTTGGCCTGAGTAAGATCAAGGAACGCTAAAAATGGTGGTTTTTAAGGTGGTTCCACCTAAAATCTCTACCTTATGTTTCCAATGGTAAAACTTCTTCACAATTTTCTTCGCAATTAATGAATTCCCAAGGATGAAAATTTGCACATCGATAAAATCAATCATTTTTCTTTGAGTAATGTTCGGACCTGTTAATAGATGGCGCGACCTGTACACTGATGACGTCAGTAGACAAACAAATGTTGCATTGATTAATTATGGTTATGTTTTAGCAAGTATTAAGCATCCCATGCTATAACTTAAAAGTTAGTTTTATCGATGTGCACATTTTCATCCTTGGGAATACATTAATTGCGAAGAAAATATGTAAAGAAGTTTTACCAATTGAAACATAAGGCAGAGATTTTAGGTGGAACCACCTTAAGTTAGAGATTAGGAAGGTACAATAATACCATCAACAAAAGTAAAGCACTGAGTCCTAAATTTTACAGAGTGTAAGTAAAATTCTGCCTCCTTAACGTTCCTCGATATAATTTATTTCTGACAGCTCATGCTAAATAAGTACATAAAGTTATGGTTTTAATTATATTCAATAAATAAATAAACAAATGAACAAACAAAAAAGATGACACCGAATTTTCGGTTGTAATGATAGCGTCTTTTGAATACTTTCTGACGCGAATATAATTTATCAAAATTATTCATAGTCAATGGAACCGGTTAGAAAACAATCAACCGGATTTCTGCAATAGATAAAACATCCAGAGACAGAAACACCTACTTACTTTCACTAGCGGCTGAAAAGTACGTTATGAAAATTGACAAATGGCGGTTTAAAGTTTCTCATAACAGAAGGAAGTTATCAGGGATGAAGAGATTTTCAGATCGAACAGTTGAAAGAATAAATATAGAAGGAAACATAATATAACCCTACGCCTTCTAGCGGAAGAATTTTGCATCATGGAAAAGTTGAAAACAGGCGAAAAGAATTCTTCATGGCAAAAACTGTGCTAAGGAAAAAAAAATTCTAATACATCTCCCGGAAGCAGAGATAGCGAGAAACAAGTCTTGACCTTTAGTATGAATTTTTCTAATACATCTCCCGGAAGCAGAGGTAGCGAGAAAAAAGTTTTGACCTTTACAAATTTTTCTAATACATCTCTCGGAAGCAGAGATAGCAAGAAAAAAGTTTTAACCTTTACGAATTTTTCTAATACATCTCCCGGAAGCAGAGATAGCGAGAAAAAAGTTCTGACCTTTACGAATTTTTCTAATACGTCTCCCGGAAGCAGAGATAGCGAGAAAAAAGTTTTGACCTTTACTAAGTTTTCTAGTATATCTCCCGGAAGCAGAGATAGCGAGAAAGAAGTTTTGACCTTTACGAATTTTTCTAATACGTCTCCCGGAAGCAAAGATAGCGAGAAAAAGTTTTAACCTTTACGAATTTTTCTCATACATCTCCCGGAAGCAGAGATAGCAAGAAAAAAGTTTTGACTTTTACGAATTTTTCTAATACATATCCCGGAAGCAGAGATAGCGAGAAAAAAGTTTTGACCTTTACAAAATTTTCTACTACATCTGCCGGAAGCAGAGACGCCGAGAAAACAGTTTTGACCTTTAAAGAATTTTTCTAATACATCTCCCGGAAGCAGAGGTAGCTAGAAAAAAGTTTTGACCTTTACGAATGTTTTTAATACATCTCCCGGAAGCAGAGCGAGAAAAAAAAGTTTTGACCTTTACGAATGTTTCTAATACATCTCAGGGAAGCAGAGATAGCGAGAAAGAAAGTTTTGAAATTCAAAGAATGTTTCTAGTACATCTCCCGGAAAGAGAGATAGCGAGAAAAAAGTTTTGACCTTTAAACCACAAGCGAGAAAGCTGTGCATTATTTAAAGAGGACAATGCACTCCCATCTTTATTGCAACGAATGGCATACATTAAAAAAAATAAAAATTAATAGGATTTTTAGAAGCAAAGATACAGCTGCAAACAAAGTAAACAAACATCACCCAGCGACAGAATTGTGAACTAGAAAAAACTTTGCGTCCCCTAGCTACGAAATTGTGCATTATTTTGGAAATAAAATACACACAAAGAATTTTAATAGTTAATAATATCTGACCTAAAAATATTTTTTTTCAGTTGGACTTTTAGTCAGTCATTGCTGTAAACGGAAACGTGAACTTACGCCCTCTAGTAGCACACTTGTGCGTTAAGAAAAATTTGAAGTCATATGAGAAACATTTCGCACCGGAAACGCTCTCTAACAAAAAAAAAAGGAGTTTTCCAAATCGGGCTCGTAGAGATATCGACAAATTTAAGCTATACATCTACATCCCTGGCGAAAAAGCTATGCACTATTTTAAGCAGGAGGTATCCTTAAAAGGTTTTCTGAGATGAGTGGTATCAGCCCACGAAAGAATGTTTTTAATCGAGTTTTCAGGAGCTCAAATACGCACGCATAAATAAACATTTACGTCCTCTGGTGGCCAAAAAATTCTTTACCAAAAATTAGAAATTATATGCAAAATATTTCCCATCAGGAGCTATATCCGATTCACGAAGAATTTTTCAAATCGGATATTTCGAAGCAGAGATATCTGGGAAAACGGAATTTACGTTTACGCCTCCTAGCGGAAAATCTATGCATTACTTGAAAAAAGTAAAAGTCTTCGATTTAAAAGGCATCGAAAGGAAAAAGAAATTTTGTCAATCGGATATTTAGAAGCAAATATATATCACTGAACTGGGAAAACGGAATTTACGTTTACGCCTCCTAGCGGAAAATCTATGCATTACTTGAAAAAAGTAAAAGTCTTCGATTTAAAAGGCATCGAAAGGAAAAAGAAATTTTGTCAATCGGATATTTAGAAGCAAATATATATCACTGAACTGGGAAAACAAAGGGATAAAGATTAATGGAGATTATCTAACCCACCTTCGTTTTGCTGATGACATAGTCATTTTTGCAAATACCCCATCAGAGCTACAGAGTATGATCCAGAAACTTGCTGACAAGAGTAAAGAAGTGGGATTAAAAATGAACTTTCAGAAGACAAAAGTGATGTACAATGCTTTTACAAGAAATGAAGATTTATCGATTGATGGAGAAAAGCTGGAGATAACAGACACGTACGTTTATCTTGGACAGCAGATATCAAGTGAGGGTCACATTGGTGAAGAAATTAATCGGCGTACAAAACTTGCCTGGAGAGCTTTTGGAAGAAACAGCATAATTTTCAAGAGCAATATGCCATTATGTCTTAAAAGAAAAGTGTTTGATCAATGCATCCTTCCAGTGCTTACGTATGGTGCAGAGACGTGGACCTTAGCTAAAAGAGACATACAAAGGCTGCAGACAACTCAAAGCAGCATGGAGAGGTGCATGCTTGGTGTAACCAGGAGAGATAAGAAGAGGAACACGTGGATCCGGAAAATGACAAGAGTGGAAGACATCATGATCAGAGTTAAATCCCTGAAATGGCAATGGGCTGGACATACTGCCAGAAGAACAGACCATCGATGGACAGCCGAAATTTTAGATTGGATTCCAAGGGACAGGAAAAGACCCAGAAGAAGACCACATGGAAGATGGGTGGATGAAATTCGAAAGTATGCGGGAGTGACATGGAGGAGACTGGCACAAGACAGACCGTTGTGGAGGAAACTTGGGGAGACCTTCGTCCAGCAGTGGATTGATAATGGTTGACAATGATGATGATGATGATATGGAATAAAGTGAATTTTGAATTCGATACCATCTGCATTTACGCCCTCTAGTGGCGAAGTTGCCCAACGGAAAGAAACCAGACTGATAGGATCATCATTCTCACATTTCAAACGTCCCAATGCAAAAATAATTTTTCAAATCGGACTAAGGGTTGCAGAGATATGGTGTCTATAGACGAATGGACAAACCGGTAAGATAAGCATGATCTTTTTTTTTTAATTTTTATACAAAAGACGTGCTAAAAAGGTACTTATTAATATAAAGTAACTTATGCATCGCTTTGGTGTAATACGGAATACTGCTATACTTACGACGCCATTTCTCACATGTGAAGTTTGTTTTCATTTTTTTTTTTTGAGAAATGTTTTGAGGGAGCGGATAAGAATTTCTAGACATTTCGAATGTTATATAGAAGTGCAAAATTAAGAAACTCGGGTTACGTGCAAGGGCGTTTCAGACATTGGTTTAACTTGGGTGACGTCCAAAAAACATATTCTGAAAATCTTTCATAGGAATTGCTTTCATGAAAGACGGGTGTCGCAGGCAACACAGACGTGCGTGAAAACGTCTGATATCCAGGTGGTTTGGGTTTTAACTTCCCGTGCCAAGGGCCTGGGTCCAAGTTTTGGACGCAGCGTGGGTGTTTTGCTTATTTTTCGGGTTTTGTTCCATTTCTCTTCGCTGAAAACAATAATGTTAAATTAGGAATGAAAGACATCTGCAAGCCTTTCAGCTCACAGTATTTATATTACGAGCAAAAAAACTAAGGATTTTTTTATAACGTTCCAAAACTACATGGAACTTTCTAGAAACTTCAAATGCAATGAGATATTTAGTCCACAGAAACACCATGCAGTGTATTTTTCTTTCAAATATGATACATTCAATTGCAACTGAAACGGCAAATTCCACATCGACAAGACTCAGAATATCATCTTGATACTCACCTTTATTCAATCCAAAATGCATTTTCAATATCATCAATCTGATCAAAGAAATTAATACTGGAAGCTATACACAAATAACCCGATTCAATGATCCTATAACAATTTCTATAAACCGAGGTGGGCGACAAGGAGATGTTATATCACCTAACCTCTTTACATGCACTCTGGAAAACACTTTAAGGAAAACTGGCTTGAAAGGTGGCTTAAATATTGATGAAGAGTTGCTCCAGATACTAATGTTTGCAGATGATATAATACTTATAGCTCAAAATCCTCAACAGCTTGAAAAAATGCTTCACCAAATAAATGGCGCCTGTAACAAAATAGGTCTAGAAATCCACCATGATAAAACCAAATGGATGAGAAATAAATACTGTCTAAATTCCATCTTCCAACTAAATAATTTCACTATAGAAAATGTAGATTCCTACACATACCTCGGGCAAACAATAAATATGGACAATAACAGCTCTGAAGAAATATCTAAAAGAAAAGAGCGGCATGGACCTCTTTTAACCGTATCAAAACCACAATCACAGATCCAAAGCTAGGTATCAAAATAAGAGCTGACATGTTCAACAGCTGTATCCTCCCGTCTCTAACATACGGCCCTGAAACATGGAACACCACTCAAAAAGGGAAACTTAATCTTCAAACCACCCAGCATTCCATGGAAAGAAGAATCCTGGGGATAAGTAAGAAAGATCACATCACAGACACAACTATCAGAAATTTAACTGGAGTAAAAGAAGTAGTGAAAATGATATATGACTACAAGGCACGATGGGCAAGTCATATCGCCAGACCCACTGACAACAGGTGAACCTACCGTGTCACAAACTGGTATCCAAGATCAACCAAGATAAAACTTGGTAGACCTCCAGCGATGGGAAGACTTTTTAACCAAAGCGATAGGAAACAACTGGAGAAAACTGGCTCAGGATCGCCCTCAAACTTTGCGACCTGCATTCATGGAGAAATCCTAAATGACAACAGGTCCACCTAGGTAATCTAGGTAAAATATCAGATTTTAGAAATTTATAGATATTAAGACGCATACCAGTCAACTTTTAATATGCGTGTCCGAAAAAGCAATCAGTTCTTATAAGTTACGCGACGCATCTTGGTCAACACGAGCATCTCGACAACGTGTTAGCCAGTTCCTGCAAATTTACTTCATTATTACAGTACATACATCAGCGCGTAGGGCTAATGCATGACGGTTCATCTCAATATTTTCTCACATAGATGCGACTATACAGTCACGTGCAATCACTAACTACGTTGTTGGGTAAAATAGTATGCCTCTGCTTCTGAGCCATCATTCATGATGACCTACAGTTCATTTACAAGAAATAGCAGACTATGCTTTTCAATTTCTAAGACTGCTGAAGTGTAATAGAGCATAGCACCAACTGAGAGCAAATCCATGTGTGTATCCAATAGTGACTGAACACTCATCTGTTATAAAAGCAGCACGACAAATATCCCAAATACCTCGTCTTCCTGATGGAAAGTCAGCAGAAGTAACAGAAATGATCATAATGAAGATGATAACAAAAGATTGCTAAAACACTTCTTACTGATTTACTTAAGTTATGGAAAGATAGAAGTCTCGTACTCAAAAGGAAAGCGAGAATTATAGTAAACAACTGTGTTATAAAGCACCACTAAAGGTGGATGCATTTAAAATACGGTGCTGCAGATGAATTTTACGGAATTCCTTTTCAACGCTGCAAAAGGAGTAGTAGTACAGAGAAAAATTGGAAAAACTAAAATTCTCTTTTGAGAAAATGAACTAAAACCTTGCGAATTTTGAACATGTATCAAAAAGGTTAGAATTTTTAAAACATAAAGCTGAAAGGAAGATTTTAAGAATAACAAAATGAAATCTGAGTAGTCTGATAGCCAGGTAGACTGAAAGAATTATTTCTAGGTCATGACAATTTTCAACTTCAGGTACAGCTCGGAATCACCGATACAGTATGTATAAATGAATGAATGAGAGAGAGAGAGAGAGAGAGAGAGAGAGAGAGAGAGAGAGAGAGAGAGAGAGAGAGAGAGAGAGAGAGTGTGTGTGTGTGTGTGTGTGTGTGTGTGTGTGTGTGTGTGTACTAGTCCTAATTCATAGTAAAATCGTAAAATCGCAGTAGACCTCAAAATTTAGTAGACGATTTTGGTTTCCAGTCCAAATTTCAAAAGGGACTCGTCTAGAACCAAAAATATTTGATATGTAATTTCTATGGGAAAGTGTACCGATGAGTACACTTTCCCATTGAAATCACATATCAAATACTAAAAAATAAGCTCTAGGACCTCCTTTAGCCAGAAAAACAGCGGCCACTCGGCGAGGCATCAATTCGATGAGGTGGCGATATGTATCTTGGGGCATCTGGTACCATAATGTCCACAACAGGTTCTCCAGTTCCCGTACATTTCGGGGTGGTGGTGATTTAGCGCGAACCCGGTTTTCCAAGTCGAACCACAAATGTTCGATTGGGTTCATGTCAGGTAAATTTAGAGGCCAAGGCATTAACAGAAAATCACCAGCATGTTCCTCGAACCACTCCTTGAGGTTCTGGCAGTGTGGCATGGGCCATTATCCTGTTGATAATGGCCATCACCAGCAGGAAACACAGTTGCCATAAATGGGTGAACTTGGTCCGCAACGATGTTCAGATACCTGACAGCTGTCAAGGATTGTGCTATTGCGATAATTGGGCATAAAGGGTCAAAAGAAAACATCGCCTACGACATAACACCGCAGCCCTGTTTCCGCCCAGCAATACATCCAGGTGCCATAGCCTCCGTTGGTAATCAGCGTATCCGAGCTCGGCCGTCTACGTGATGCACCAGGAATCTTGATTCGTCAGACCAGTCCACTTTCTGCCGATCATCCACAGTCCAATCTCGATGATCTTGGGCCCATTTCATGCGTTGTTGGTGTTGACATGCAGTGAGTGTGCCACTGCTGGATCTTCGGCTACGCAGGCCCATGCGCAGAAGGCTGCGATAAACCGTGTGCTGTGACACATTACCCTGATCACAACTGTTGTAGCTGTTGTTGATTTGTCGCATTGTGACCCTGCGGTCGCTGTGAACAATGCGCGACAGTCTCCGCTCCCCTCTGGCATCAATGAGCTGCGGACGACGCCCGGCTGGACGACGGTTCGTCGTTTGGTTATCTGTGCACCACTTTTGATACGTACTCATTACAGTGCCACTTGAACAGCCCATAAGCCGTGCCGTTTCCAAGATCGTAGTTCCGAGGAGCCGTGCCATCCCAATTTGTCTTTTGTCAAACTCCGATAAATCGGCAGCTTTTCCTATTCTGACTCCGAACACTCTACTAACCGAAAGCCGGTCCTCGGGTTTTATATATACTTCTCTGTGAATTCCAAGTGTTCCACCGTTTTGTCTCCAGGTGCGCTCATTTCTCTAGGCTGGGGGTGGTCATAATGTGATGAGCTCATCGGTGAATAAACGATAATTGTTTCAATGAATGAAATACGGGATTACACCATTGTACAATACAAATCTGGAGGATGTAAATCCGTTTATTGGTGTAAATATGACATGGATGTTAAGTCAGATAATATCTGAAAACTTGAAAATTCCGTCGTCCAGGTGCGGGAACCAAATTAATAGGAAATTTGGAACTTGGTCATTCTGGATGGCCTTGGTTCCAAACTTCTTATGCTGCGCTCTAATTTATCCCATAGGTGCTCTATGGGATTAAGATCAGGGCTCTGTGCCGGCCAGTTCACACACGATACGGAATTACCGTCAAACCACGTCACAACAGTCCTTGCTTTGTGGCTCGGTGCATTATCCTGTTGGTACCAACAAGGCTCGGCTCCATAGTATTTTCACAGAGTTGGTAGGGCATAATTGCCCAGAATATCGAGGTAGACGTGCTGGTTAATAGATTTGTCCGCGATAACCAATGGGCCGGCACCATACCACGAAAAACACCCCCACACGAGTACACTGCCAGCTCCAAACTTGACCGTAGTAACAGTACACTGTGGTAAATACCGTTTCCCCGGCTGCCGACATACCCACACACGGCCATCAGACTGATGAATCGTGTATCTGGATTCATCAGTCCATGGGACCAGTTTCCATTGATCTACGGTCCACGATAAATGTTCTTTACACCACGCTAAACGACGAGTAGCATTCCGAGTGGAGATGAAGGGCCTATGAGCAGCCGCACAACCACGGTAACCCATGGAATAAAGCTCTCTGCGAATCGTACGCGTGCTTACTGAGGTTCCAGCATGTTTACATACCTGTACTCTGAGGTCTTGTGCAGTACTCCATCGATTAGTTGTAACGACTCTCCTGAGGCTTCGACGTCCTCTATCACTGATTTTTTTGGTCTGTCGGTTGGTTTTGCTGCTTCAGGTGCGCCATGTGTTTTCCACTTATTCAGTACATCCAGAACAGTTGACTTGGGTATGTTTAAACGCCTCTTGGTTTCTCTTATGGACAACCCACTAATATAACACCCAACAATCTTTCCTTTCTCAAAGTCAGTTCTCTCCCGCCACGACATTTTCACTCAACCTCACAATGCGATATGATCGCGGTCAACTGCAAGCTTGTTTTTATACCGTTTGCAGTTATACCGCGCATCTTAACAACGAAGCAGATCCATTCATTTGCTTTTGAAAGGGTGTCCAGTGACGTTTTCTCAATATAGTGTATATCATTCGCGACCTTTTCACGGGACGCTGATTGGCTGCACGCGTGTTGATTCACATAAAGCAGAGTGGTTTTAATGTTTTGGCTGATCGGTGTATATCCTCATCATCGTCAACCATTATCAATCCAGCGCTGGATAAAGGTCTCTCTAAGGTTCTTCCACAACGGTCAGTTTTGAGCCAGTCTTCTCCATGTCGCTCCAGCATGCTTTCGAATTTCAACCACTGAAAACCCACTTGGTCTTCTTCTGAGTCTCTTTCTATCTCTTCATATCCAATCAAATATTTCAGTTGTCCATCAGTGGTCAGTATGTCAAAGCCTAGTGCTATTTAAGGGATTTTACTCTCACCATATCATTCACTCTTGTCATTTGCCTTATCCACAAGTTCCTGCTATCTTTCTTGGTTACACCAAGCATGCACCAATCCATGCTTCTTAAAATTGGCTACAGCATCTGTATCTTTCTTTTTGAGTTATGGTAATGTCTCTGCTCCATAGGTAAGAACTGGAAGGGTGCATTGATTAAGCACTTTTCTGTTAAGACATAATGGTAAACTGGAAAACTGTACTGTTTCTCCCAAATGCTCTATCAAGTTTCATACGCCGATTAACTTCTTCCTCCATGTGGCCTGTTGCCTTAAGTAAATGTAGGTATCGATTACTTCTAGGTTTTCCCCATCAATCGTTAAATTTTTATTTCTGGTAAAAGCATCGTACACCAGTTTTATTTTCTGAAAGTTCGTTTTTAAACCCACTGCTTCACTCTTTTCAGCAAGTTCCTGGATCATATTCTGTAGCTCTGAAGAGGTACTTGCAAAAATAACTATATCATCAGCAAACCGAAAGCAAGTTAAATAATCTCCATTAATCTTTATCCCCTTGTCTTCACAGTTCAATGATTAGTAGAGATTCTGCAGTGTGGCAATGAAGTTCGTGGAAGATATGGTGTCACCATATCTCAATCCTTTATTGTAGCTCTATCCTCAAATATCCAAACGTTTGCTCTTGCATTTTCCCAGATGTTATTAAAAACTTTATATCTACATCTTGAATATTGCAGGATTTCAAAGATATTATAACAGCTGATTTTTCGAGGTTTAATGACCACCGTGAGCAACTCAATGGCCTATAAGTAGTCGACCGTCCCTAATTTAGGGTCACTGGTTCCAGAGTCCAGAGAAGGGAGAGAGCCAGTGCCGTAAGATAAACACAGCATCCATGCCTCGCCGGGATTCGGACCCGGACCCCTTTCAGACGAATAATCAGGAGCCATCGCTTAGACCACTGTGCCACTGGGACGGATAACAGTTTATGGCTTTACGGAATAGAAGGGTCTTTGCATAATAAATAAAAGCTCCACATAGTGGAGGTTTGTATAATCTCGTTCTTTTAATTAATTCTGTCAGTACACGGATATCATCTATTAGAGCTGTAGCCGCTCCTGATTTGAAAAGCTGAAGTTTTCGTATAATTTTAGCATCTCACAATTTTGGAAGTCTCGTTATATTTGTATTTTGCAGCAAGAATTAGAAAAAAAAATGTAATTTCTTTCGTATTTTGTTTCAATTACTGTTAAACGAGGGAAAAAGAAATAATCGCCGAAGAGATAAGGAATGAAGAACATTGATTGCGAAGGTTTCTTTTCTTTCGCTTGACAGCTTGCGAGTTCGTGTAAGACTAGGTTTTAATACAATAGTGTTAAATCACTTGAGATATACTTGCTAATGCAATACAGGAAAAATAATGAACATTTACCTTGCCGTCATTTATGTTGTTCTTTCCTTGAAACTTTACAGACTTTAGTCGTGCCTTCTCTTTCCTTTCCACTCTAAAATAACAGGAAAGTGTTTTTTTAATGCATTCGAACAAAATCTAAAGGTCATAAAATGCACTTAAAGGCATGTGTTGCAACGAAAATTAATTATGGAACCATCGTGTGAAATGTCTGCTCGAAGACAAATCGATAACGCGTTGTATGTTTTAAAATATTTTTTATTCCTGCGAAAATATTTTGAACTGGTAATTAAATTTAACAGGATTCATTTGTTACGCCGTTTTTAATGTCACACAACTCGATAAACATCTGCTGTCTTCTTCAAAAGAGTTTTTTGACTGCATTAAATTTATTTTCTGTATCTGAGATACCAGAAACTTCCGTCTTTAAGGTATCACATTTATTATGAAAATTTCCCTTCAAGTACCGTTTTAAGTACAAATAATTGCATTCTTCCTATATATCAATCTTGCCCAAAGTATTAGAATGCTAAAACAGCAGCTTGCGTTATGCGACGCCAATAGACGCTATGCAAATGATAATGATGCCAATAGACGTTATGCAAATGATAATTATTCCCTAGAAACCTACGCACATAAAGTTTCGACTAAAGAAGAGCAGAACCTCATTACAAAACTTGTAGAACTGCACCATAAACGTCCATGATCATTTTAAATTATGCGTGATTCCGATGTTCGGTCACTAAGAACACCTGACGTAACTTGTCCTCTCCTCCAAACTATTGACACATCCATGCACTGAATATAGAAAATCAATATCAAGATAATCTACGCATTTTACAAGCTCCACGGGAAAATTTTTTAGCGAAGTGGAGCAAATATACTCTTTGCCTCGAAAAAAACCGAAGCACCTCGAGAAAGTCGTTGGATTCTGATGAAACTTAGCACTTCAGGACCGAATACGTAAATGATTAAAAAGTAACGACCAATGAGCAAATAGCGGCCAGCCACAGCGCATGAAAGCCGCGCATTAATATTGAGAGGGGTATATCAAGAGCAAAGCTTGCATGCACAGACAACTGTAACAGCGGATTGGGGTTGCCTTAACTTCCACGGACTGTGAAGATGTCTCGACGTCGGATCCGTGCAAAATACGAGCAGATGAGTCAGCTTCAAAGAGGACGATTAAGTTGAGTGAGTTTGGACGAGACTGGTTGGTCAAGTCGCTGTATCGCCAGGCATTCGGGTGACGCGGCAGTCGGGCGATTTTGGTGCCAATGCGAGCAGGAGAGCACAACTCAGCGGCATGTGGTCAGTAGACGGCCGAGGGAAACGACAGAACGCGGAGATCAAGCTGTTGTGAGAGCAGCACGAACAGAACCGAATTCTTCGCTCTCAAACATTTTTCCTATGGTTGGGGCGTTAGCCAGAGGCGACTTCAGATCATTTGGGGTCCTAGGCGCTAAAAAGGATTCAGGGGGCTCCTCTGCCCTTCTTATCGCCTCAAAATTTTCATCCGTCAGATCAGCAAAAAAAAACCAAAAAAGTCGAGAAAAAGTTTTTTCGCTTTTTAAAATTCCATTCTACTTATCTTCCTATTATTAGAACGATTTGTAAGAAACAGTGCTAGTGTAATCCCTTTGTCTGCTAGTGCACATCGAACTTTTTGCTTTCAGAGATATTTCAAAAATTATTTTTGAGGCTAATAGGAATTCTAAGGATATTAAGTTCGGCACTTTAAATATTGTTAAGGGCTGTCAAGTCAAAAATAAAAAAAAATAAAGTTCTGTTGTGAAGAAACTATTCAACTTAAAGGAAAAAATTATATTTGTGCCTCTCAGATTAGGCTTAACTGTTCCTTCTCAAATATTTAAATTTTCGAATTAGTTCGTTAATTTCCTGCTACAGGCGCTGAAAGCCGAAAATTTTGGGTTTCAAAGATTTTTCAAAAATTATTTTAGCGAATGATCAGACATAAAAATTCGTTAAAATTTTCCCATTTTAAAATTTCACTACTACCTCATAAATTTCATGCTAGGAGCTCTCAAAGTGGAAATTTCGTAAATTATATAGTTTTGCGCTACGAAGAGACTATTTCAGTTACAGCAAAAGTTCTTTTTGAGTTTGACACGTTAGGCAAAACTGATTACTCGAGTACCTTTTCAGTTGCTCGTTACATGACAAATTGTCATAGAATTTCATAAAATTGGAATGCATTTCAATTATAAAACGTTCTCTTTCCATTGCTTCAGCTTTGGAAAATCATCTCGTTTTTTGTTTTGCATTTTGAGCAAATCAGTAGGAAACTAGCATGGTATCAATCAAAAATAAAATACTTGAAGACATTGGCAACGGGAAAAGTTCTCCACGTTAGAAAAAACGGGTAAATACAATTTATGCATAGTGCTTCGCTTGAAAAGGGTGGATGACTTCTCGTGGAGGAGTTTTGGTACAGACGAATGCCATAGACCAAGAAAGGTAGACAGTAAGAATTTCATCAGTCACTGCAGGAAAGCGAGAATGTGAAGAGTTTCTTGAAAGCATTTTTTCTTATTATTTTCATCGGAATATTAAGGTCCGCATTTTTTTGTTTTGGTCTGTCAAAACCAAAACAATACTGGCAATTCGATTATATGTTTTCGGGGCCCCTCAAGCTCTGAGGCCTTAGTGTGCCTAATTGGAAATCCGCAACTGGGGTTAACGCCTACCACGAGCAACTCAATTAGCTGTAAGCAGTCACTCGTTCCTAATTTAGAGCCACTGGTTCCAGGGAATGGAGATACATTCCACACATTGTTTGGAATTAATGAAAAATTCCTTCTTCGCTTCAAGGACAAATAAGAACAAATTAAGAGAGAGATGATGTGACGTACTACAGAGAAAACATTTGTCAAGATGACAAATCTGCAGCGAAACATTTTTTTTTTTTTTTTGATTGGAAGTTTAACGACTACCGTGAGCAACTCATTTAGGGTCACTGGTTCTAGGGAAGGGAGAGAGCCAGTGCCGTAAGACAAACACAACATCCATGCCTCACCGGGATTCGAACCCGGACCCCGTTCGGACGAATGATCAGAGGCCATCGCTTAGACCACTGCGCCACCGTGGCGGCCGAGACATTCTGTTCGCGTAGCGCAGTTGTGGGAGCGACTTACTCCGAAGTGAGGAGACACGGCTTCGTTGCCCGTTGCGGACAAACTTGTGTATTCCCATTGGCGAACGATTGTAGAAAATGAATCCACTGACCGTTGGGTTCTTCGAAAAATATGTGTTTGTTGCACAAATTGTTTGGAATTAATGAAAAATTCGTACTTCGCTTCAAAGAAAAAAATAAATAAGAGGGAGATGATGTGTCGTACTACAGAGGCGAAAACATGTGTCAAAACGATAAATCTTCAGCGAGACATCCGTCCGCGTAAGTTAGTTGGGAGCGCGAATTACTCCGGAGTGAGTGAGTCACTGCAGGAAAGTCATTCGCATATTCGATGAACATCGAGGACAAATTTGTGTTTTCACATTTTTCAATGGAGAGAGCCAGTGCCGTAAGACAAACACAACATCTATGTCTCACCGGGATTCAAACCCGGACCTATCTCGGACGAATGATCAAAAGTCACGGCTTAGACCACTTCGCCACCAGGGCGGCGCTCTCAACCATCCGTGTCCATGTTGCATCGTCTACAGGTACGGAAGTGGTCATCCGAACCGTTGCGGCATGGGAACTACATTCGTGGAGGCTATCCCGCCGCTTGGCACTTAGCACCAGGAAGCTTCGCCGGAACCAGCTACAGTGATATCGGTTCAAATCAACGTGCGATAGTGCCCAGTGACGTCATGTTGTCTTCAGTGATGAGTCACGGTTTGCACTTGGCGCCGATGACCAGCGCTTACTTGTCTGGCGACGATTCGGCCAGCGCACGGATCCTGCCTATACCGTAGAACACCGGCAGTGACTGTCTGGGGAGCCATTTTGTATAACTGCCGCATATCCTTGATAGTCCTCCGTAGCATCCTCACGGCTCAACAGTACGTCGACGACATTCTACGACCTGTTGTGTTGTTATTGCTGCCGTAGCATAACAGAGCAATTTTTAAACAGGATAATGCCCAGCCACACACGACACGGCTGTCTCAGGCCTGCCTCCGTAATGTCGAAACCCTTCCTTGGCCAGTCAGTTTGCTCATCCTCTCACCGATCGAACATGTTTGGAACATGATGGGACGCCACCCAAGCCCATACTGGAATGCTGGAAAACTGGGCTGCAATTTGAACACCATTTGACTTGCTATACCTCAGAACAGTATTCGTAAACTGTGTGCGTTCATAACACGCCGGGTAACTGCTTGTATCCGAGCCAGAAGTGGCGCTACAACATACTGACTTGTTCCGTTCGTGCAGCTGTTTTATCCGAAAAAATGGTCCGACTGCTCTGGAATTGGAATAATTTTCTTTCCTATACAGGTACACCGATCAGCCATTACATTATGACCACCCTCAGCCTAGAGAGCGCGTCTGAAGACAGAACGGTGGCGCAGGTGAAGTTCACAGAGGAGTATATATACAACCTGAGGACCGGCTTTCGGTTAGTAGACTGCTCGGAGTCATAATGGGAATAACTACCGATTTATCTGAGTTTGATAAAGGACAAATTGTGCACGGCGCTTCGGAACTACGATCTCGGAAACGGCGCGGCTTGTGGGTTGTTCACGAGCTGCTGTAGTGAGTACGTATGGAAATTAAATCGAAATTCAAAAAAAGGGAGACGAGGTGCAAAAATTCGGCCATAGCCCTATATGCCTACAAAGCTTCGTGGTTCTGTTGCTACTGTTTGTGTCCGGAAAGCGAACTGATAGCAGTTTTTTGCTTACCTTAACTCTGAATCAAGTATCTCCAGAATCGAAAAACGGTTTTTTTTCAGCGTGTTTCCGAACAATTCTCCAGAAACGATGTAAATTTCATATTTTTGCGATCAATATTTTTTGCGCTGCGAGCTAAAAAAGCTCCAGTGCCGCAAAACTTCTAAAACAGAGGCGGCAGCTACTTTTTTTTTAGAATAGAGAGAAATAATTCATGATAAGGTCAAATTCATTTGTCTCATACTTTTGAGGGAACTAAGGGTTATGTCAGGATTCCTAAGCGGCCTTTTCGCCTGTTCTCTTTGCTGTTTAATAGCCTTTGTATGCATAACTTACTATAATATTCTTATGGTATGTAACAGCATAAATAAATACATAAATAAATAAAAATCATCGGTGTTATTTTACCTTCTATAAATCCTAGCCACCAGGACGTTGGCAACTTAATAAATGACATGAATTATTAAATACACAGATGAGAAGCAATACATTTAATTAGTTCTAAAATTAATCATTTATTAAGTGATAAGTATTATTAAAATTTATTTTGAAGAAAATGGATTAAAATTAAGAAAAATATTTCCCATTTGTTGATAACTGTTCTTATTTGGTTTCATCTAATACCAGCACCTGTTTAGCGCAAATCTATGACACTCATAAACGCACGATTTCTCGAAATGTTCATCGTAGGTTTCATTATACGGTATAAACAAGAGGTAAAAATTTTATAACGATCTTGCAATTAAAAAGGGCGTCAGAAAGTAATAAATTACGCATACAGATGGAACAAATTAATTTTTCAGCTTTCTACCACCATATGATGAATTTAAAACTGACTGTACTTGATTAGCATTGAGGAATTACACCGACGAGCCATGACATTATGACCACCCACCTAATAAGCTGTAGGACACACTTTACCCCACAAAACAGAGGCCACTAGGCGAGGCTTTGATTCGATGAGGTGGTGATAGGTATGCTGGGGTGTCTGATACCATAATGTTAACAGCAGGTCCTCCAGTTCCCGTACATTTTGGGGTGGTGGTGATTTAGCACGAACCCGCTTTTCCAAGTCTAACCACAAATAATCGATTGGGTTCATGTCCGGTAAATTTGGAAGCCAGGACATTAACAGAAAGTCACCAGCATGTTCTTCGAACCACTTCTTGATGATTCTGACAGTGTGTCATGGCGTATTATCCTGTTGGTAAAGGCCAACATCAGCAGGAAACAGTCGCCATGAATGGGTGAACTTGGTCCGAAACGATGCTCAGATAGCTGACAGCTGTCAGGAATTGTGCTATTGGGATAATGGGGCCTAAAGGTTTCGAGAAAACACCGCCCACAGCATAACACCACCGCTGCCGGCCTGTTTCCGCCCAACAGTGCATCCAGGTGACATAGCCTCCGTTGGTAAACGGCGTACCCCGCTCTGCCGTCTACATGATGCACCAGGAACCTTGATTCGTCAGACCAAGCCACCTTCTTCCAATCATCCACAGTCCAATCTCGATGATCTTAGGCCCATTTCATGGGTTGTTGGCGATGACGTGCAGTGAGCATGGGGACCCGGCTGGGTCTTCGGCTATGCATGCTCATGCGCAGAAGGCTGCGATGAACTGTGTGCTGTGACACATTGCCCTGATAACCACTGTTGTAGCTGCTGATGATTTGTCGCACTGTGGCCCTGTGGTCGCCGTGAGCAATGCGCGAGTCTCCGCTCCCCACTGACATTAATGAGCTGCGGACGCCACACGGCTAGACGACGGTTCGTCGTTTGACCATCTGTGCACCACGTTTGATACGTACTCACTACAGAGGCACGCCGTTTCCGAGATCGTAGTTTCGAGGCGACGTGCCATCCACAATTTGTCCTTTAGGAAACTCCGATAAATCGGCAGCTATTCCCATTCTGACTCTAAACACTCAACTAACCGAAAGCCAGTCCTCGGGTTCTACACATACTGCTCTATGAACTTCACCGGTGCCACCGTTCGGTCTATCTATCTATCTGATCTGAAAATTGGCATGCCAATTTTCAGATCTGTAGGTCATTCAAAAGTGTTTGCACAATTCGCGAAAAAATTTAATCAGACAATGTTCCAAAGCCGTCATTTTTATTTATTTTTTTGGTTTTTGGCATCGACCTTACATACAGGTAGACTGCGAATGACGTCACAATTTATGGCTCCGACATTAGAAAAAGAGAAATGTCACGTGATCTTAGTCAAAAATGTTAAAAGAAAATTCTACAGCTTGTAACCAGTGAGAAACGAATTAAATTATTAAGCAGATTCTATGTATCTATGGTAATAACTTCATTCCAATCTGCAGTAAAGTTTTATTGCGGTTAGTATGGCTACCATTCCACCTGAGTGTTCCATATTTGTAGTAATGGTTATCATATATAAATTTTATTGCAGTTAGTATGGCTACCATTCCACCTGAGTTTTCCATATTTGTAGTAATGGTTATCATATATACATTTTATTACAGTTAGTATGGCTACCATTCCACCTGAGTGTTCCATATTTGTAGTAATGGTTATCATATATACATTTTATTAGAGTTAGTATGGTTACCATTCCACCTGAGTTTTCCATATTTGTAGTAATGGTTATCATATATAAATTTTATTACAGTTAGTATGGCTACCATTCCACCCGAGTTTTCCATATTTGTAGTAATGGTTATCGTATATAAATTTTATTACAGTTGCTATGGCTACTATTCCACCTGAGTTTTCCCTATTTGTAGTAATGGTTATCATATACGGGAGGAAATAATCAATATTAAGGTTCAATTCCCAATCTAGAAAACGTGTGCCTATTAAAGTAATAATATAGTCATTCGCGTTAAGAAATGAATCTAAGTGTTGTAAATTTTTCACAAATATTCATCGCAATATTCTAATCATGGCCTGTAACAAAGTCTACCTACACATATAGGTACATATTTTTGAAAAGTAAATTACTCTGAGTACGGCAACTGCATTTCCATATATTTTACGTAATATTTAACAGTATACTTCAGGATTTTTCACATTATTATATACTGTAGTTCTGTACATAAATTATTAATGAGAACACCACTGAACATAAAGTACAAACGTAGCCGGTTCATACAAGAATACACTAAACAAATGACCTCCTTGGTCCTAACGACTCATCTTGTAATTCGAAATGGTTGCAATTAAATGTGACAATTTCTTAATAAAAATATCCTTAGGTTTATTATTCCTAAAAAACGCACTTGTTACGTACACTATCTACCAACAAGTAAATGGACACCCCTGCAATCGACGATATCTGCGGTCCTGATACACGTCACGGCCGCCGCCGTTAAATATCGTGTGGGAAACAACAACGCAACCAGTCGCATGCAAGATGCCACGCAGTTCGGAGCTCTCTGATTTCGAGAAAGGTGTAATCGTCGGGTATCACAGAACAGGCCGATCCATACGTGACAAATCCAGCGAGCTGAAGTACCCTAAAGCGACAGTGGCCTACGTCATTGGCAAGTGGAAGATGAGAGGTGACTGTCGGAATGTGCCCCGACCCGGCAGACCCACAAAACTGGGAGTTAGATACCGACGGGTGCTGGCCAGAGAAATTCGGAAGAACCACACCAAATCGATGGGCCACATCCGCGAGGAGTTTAAACAGGCATCCGGGAGTGTTCTTTCGATGAATACCATCCGTAAGAAAGCCCATCTGTTCGGTTATCATGGACGTGCTGCCGCCCACAAGCCTTTGATCGCCAAGTCCAATAGCGCTGCTCGGCTAACGTGGTGCAAAGAACGTCGACAGTGGACCGTTGAACAGTGGAAACAGGTTCTCTGGAGCGACGAATCAAGGTTGACCCTTTACCGTTCGGATGGCAAGGTCTGGGTTTGGCGTCTGCTTGGAGAACGCCTCCTGCCGGAATGTATTGTGCCAACTGTGAAGTTCGGCGTCGGTGGAATTATGTTATGGGGGTGTTTCTCCTGGTATGGCACGGAACCCTTGGTCGCAATTCCTGGTAGACTTAACGCCGAGACCTACTGCACCATTTTGGATGACCATGTGCTTCTTACGTTGTGGCAGTTTTACCGGGTGGACCCATGTTACTTTCAGGATGACAATGCCACCTGTCATGTTGCGAGGTCCACCATGGCTTGGTATGGTGACAACGGGGTTAATCGAATGGACTGGCCTGCGCAGAGCCCGGACCTTAACCCATCGAGCACCTCTGGGACGAGTTGGAGCATCGACTTAAGGGGTGCCCCCACCGTCCGAAGTCGGTGAAGGAACTGACCTGTCTTCTCCAAGCCGAGTGGAAGAAAATACCGCTACCCGTTGTACAACGCCTGGTTGAGAGTATGCCCCGCAGGGTCGCAGCTGTAATCGCCGCTCGCGGAGGCTCCACCAACTATTGAAGGTGAATAAACTTCGTTTTCCTTTGCTATCACAGGTGTTCAATTACTTGTTGGTAGATAGTGTACATGATTTACTAAATGGGGATATTTAAAATTAGCCTGTCAGATCATAAAAAAAACATTGAAACTGGACAGCAGGCAACCACTGCAGCGTAATGTCACGTGATCTGACGACTCTCATGTTGGGACCACGGCGGCTTTGTGGCAGCCACTACCAGTGCGCGGTCTATTACTATACATACTGTACATACTACATGATAAATAAAAATTAAATTTATTTTCTTACCTTCTTTTACTAGGGATAATGCCCATGCCTTCCTCTTCTCCGTCGGCAAGTATTTTCCTTGCCTGCCACCATTCATCGTCACTCGCATTAATAACATGCAAGACATCTCCGAACCGGAATGGCAACCCTCTGCTTGGCAAGCCACTGTCTTTAGAAGGGTCATAATCAAACAAAGCTCTGAAAAACGAAAAACTTTTAAGTCAAGGCAAAGGAATGTTCCCGAATAATTTTATTCATTTCTACTACATACTACACTGCATGAAAAAATTATTCTTACACCCCGATAACGATATGCACAAGGTTCTTAGGTATCTCTTTAGGTTGATCCATTTTAGATACGCTATTGGCTGGTGAAGTGACGTCACACAGGAAGCAAAGCAGCGAGCAGCAAGAGCTATTGGGTTGTCGGAAAAGTCATGACGTATTTTGGCACCCGATGGCGGTTGGGCGGTTTTGGAAGTACTAGAGGCATACGCAGCTTTGTTATCGCTACGGCATTCGACAGGTGCCAGTTCTAGCTGCAGTCTAAAAAGAATAATAAGCGATTTGGTTGATTTGCGGAGATTTTACATCAAGTGGAAGATGGAGGACCAAACTGTGCATTTTCGCCATATTTTACTGTTTTACTTCCGTAAAGGGAAGAACGCGCGTCAAGCTTGTGAAAAGCTGCGTAAAGTGTACAGTGATAATGCTCTACAAGAACGTCAGTGCCAGCGGTGGTTCGCAAAATTCCGTGCTGGTGATTTTGACCTCAACGATGCTCCTCAGTCCGGGAGACCCACCGAGGTTGATGACGACCAAATCAAGGCATTGATCGAGTCAAACCCACGTTACACGACACGAGAGATTGCAGAAACATTGCACATTAAGGTGGAGCGAAAAACACTTTTTTTTTAATTTGAAACGTCATCATGTGAAATAGTTGTGCTTTTATTACTGAAATGACCCCCGAAATATGGATGACATTATTTGATATCTTAGGCTGCCCCAAGAACCTCGAAGTTTGAAAGTTATAGGGAGAAATGATTTAAAAACACCTGCTTTCTCCATTTTGTAAATATAAAAAAACTGTGTCACCATGTTATTTAATATCACCTTTGAGTGTATAAACACGGGTAAAAGTTCAGCAGACATGAGTTAATTTCTTAGGCTTCCCATATCCCTTAAAGTATGTAATTTTTGCCAAAAATGGCATGATAAGTTGCGTAAGCATTAAGTTCGACAGCAGCCTTATTGTTACCAATTTGGGATTAACATTAACAATCCCCTCCCCCCTCTCTTATACTTTCTGGAAACCTCATGTTGATTTTCAGAAACATAGCTTGCTGTTTTGCGCTCTGCTTTGTTTTTGTTACCTTTTTCATCTCAGCCCATCCCCTCTCTCACACTGGAGCTCTGTTTGCGAACTCGCTGAGTCATCTCATCACAGTCGCACGGGTCCGTTTGGGAGAGAGTGTTGGCGGGTTTGCATCATAATGATGCAACAGTTTCTTTCACTCCTGGTGACGTTGATTGGATCGTACCGGCATTTTCGTTTTGTCGTCCAACTACTTAAGATGGCTGAAACAAGAAATAAAGCTGATTGCCCTATCTTCGAGAGTTATAAGGAGATGCATGAAAATGTGTTGCCTACGTACGAAGATGTAATGCGCCATTACTACCTTGTGAGGAATACTTTTAGGCAGGAAGGTGCAAATTATGAGCCTGCTGCAGCAGAAACAGCAAGTATTGTCGCGGTTAAAGTGCCAAGTATATGGAAGAAAGCATCTCTTCCGACATCTCTCCACTAATCTGTTGCAAAGCGTATTACCGCATACAACACTGAAATCCGAAAGCTGAAAAAATACGCCGCAAGAATGGATGAAACCTACCGAAAGAAGATTGAACAATTTCGTGCAGATTCGCAACTTATCTTTGACATATGCTCATGCAAGTGGAAATCCACGTGGCAGGCTATACGGCGAGCCGACCACCCTGCGGTTTTCAGCCCGATGATCAGGCCGCTCTCAAAGTCCGTCAGTTGCGTAAATCGAAGTCTCTGGCGTCTACCCGGCATTCTTGTCACTCTGTACTCTTGCTTGCGTCGGCAGGTGCTCTTCGCTTTCATGGGGCATCGAATACACGCCGGTTTATAAGGCTACCGGTCCGTGCTTGCAGTGCCACCACAGGGTGTGTGGTCATGCGCAATCGCACCAGACGTGGATCATTTGCATACCAGCATGCACTGTAGATATTTGCAAAGTTTCACGGTTGTAGCGGGTTTTCTTCTAGGTGCGCAAATTTCATTGTCCGTGAGTGTATATCTTGCCCCTGGAGCCAATCGCATTCGCTACGCCACTGATAAAGACTAAGCTTCTTTCAGGCTCCCCTCCGCTGTTAAGTAATATTGCCAGTATTACATTAGATTGATCTTGTTATTTTTAATTTTACTTCCCAGCTTTTTAAATCGCACATCCACACTCTGGACTAACTCTCTGCCTCTATAAGCTAACTTCTGGAGTCAATACTAAGCGCGACTTTGTGGGTACCTAGTAGCGGAAGGCATTTGCATACACAGTCTTGCATCTAGTGCACGCTATTTCGGCTAGGCTAGGTCACAATTTTGCATTCTTTAATTCCTTTACGTAACAGCGGTCTTTTTTCCGGTTACATATTTTTTCCTTTTTACTTAATCGTTATTCAACAGTTAGTGTCTACCTTTCAACCGAATTGCACGTTTCGACGATTTCGTTCCGTTAGCATGCTTCCAGCTGATTGTTGGTAAGTTTCCTTTTGCTCTATGATTTCATAATGCCTGTTTGTACGCTTTTGCTTCCAACTCTGATTTTAATGTTATTTTGCTGTGGCTTTGGGAGCATTTATCAGTCGATATTGGTTTGATTTTGTCGTTCACTGACAGCAGAAAAACAACTCCGCAAGGCTGATGCTTTCCTCATAGAGTTAACCTCGTTTTATTATCTTTCTCTGGCTTTTTTTTTTTCAACTTGTATGTTTTCCTAAGATGAGTTCTGCGCAGTTTATTGGTTTTTCATGTTAATTTCTCCTTTTTTATCTTTTTTGGATACACACAGACACATGGGTATTCAATTCACAATTTTGGCGTAGGGTTTGTCATATTAAAACAAATCAGTATATAAAGTTGAGAGCGAAGTTACGGACGTGTTGACAGCGAAGTTACACGGACGTGATACAATTAAGTAACTGCGGGAGTTGCCGAAAAGCCAAATTGTGGGCTCAAGAACTACTGGCGAGTTCATTTCAGAAACAGCAGCACCTGTACGTTGCTCGAGGTCTTCCGTGGTTAAAATTTACCAGGGATGGTGACAAAATGGCGAAACAACCAACCGGCGGCAAAAGATAGATTCCAGATTTGAACGACGGGTATGTTGCCTTATACAGGGCAATCACCGAAGCAGTTTTCCAGTTGACGGCCCAATACAATAAGGTTGAACTAGAAAACAATATTGCCTGCGACTAGGGGTCGCACACTAGCATGGATTGGTCGCAAGTGCAGACGCCTTGTACGCCACCTTCTACTAACGACAGTCCACCGATGTAAACGGCCCTCCCGGTTCCAACAGCGTGCTAACTGGACGATAGAGCATTGGAAGCAGGTGTGCTGATCCGATGAATCACGAAATTTACTCCATTCTGCCGACGATCGTGTCCGTATTTGGAGTCAGGTAAGAGGTTATGGATCCCTTATGCATTGCATAGACTATCCTGGCCGGTATGTATGACATGGGCCATGTTTAGTTTGTACGAATTTGAGCGACTGGACCAACGTATGATATCCAGCTACTACCAGAGACTCCTTGCAGATCATGCACACCCCACAATGTTGTACCTCTACCAGAAGGCAGATGGTTCTTCCAGGACGGCAATGTCTCATGCCATCGGTCTCACCTCGTACAGGAATCGTTCGACGAACACAGTGCTAATCTGATAAATTTCCAATGGCCCCAAAATCCGCCTCATCTGAACCCAGTTGAACATATGTGGGATATTGTAGAACGCCAGGCGAGACAGCTGAGCACACCACTCACTCCATACTGGAACTGTGGCCGCAATACAAGCAGCTTGGTTGCAGATCCCCCACAACTGTACAGATACTTCGTGGAGTCAATTCAACTTCGGATGACGGCCGTTCTCAGGGCGAAAGGAAATACTAGTTAGGTGGTCTTAATTCAGTGAGCACTGAGATGATATCACAGAACAGCTCCGTTGTGACCGATAGACACCTTACTGAACTTCATCCGAACAGCTTTCATTACTTACCATCCCAACTGTAATGAACCTACCGCTGTGATGAACACTCGCAATGCACCAACAAGCAAGGAAAGTGTATCAATTGGCCATATGTTAGTTGTTATACGTGGAAAATTTATGGCAATAATTATTTTCTCATATTTGTCAACAATTTACCTCCAAACAACTGTAAAGATTGTTATTCTCAATAATTGCAGTAAATGTGTTTTCGTGTAACAATATTATTTCATTATATTTTACTATATCGTATGAAAGTCAGTTTATTGTTTTAAGTAAACACAAGAAACACAAAAGCAAGCTTTCGCCACCAGACGGGCAGCTTCGTCAGGTAGTTGTTCACGATAAAGTAAACAGAACAGTTCTAAATAATTCAAAATCTAAACAATACGATATGTTAGGCACACAGATCATCAAAACACGTGTAGACGAAATATTAAAAAGCTAATTACGCTCGTGGAATACCGAGAAGTGCACAGTCAGTGGAAATATCCATATTTCAGGCTTTTGGGTTGGTGAGAATTTCTATTGATTCTCTAAATGCGGTGGTCCGTATTTAGAGAATCAAATACTAATAAGAATTTCTATTGGTTCTCTAAATGCGTGCTACTGCCAAGACGACTCACTCGCTTCAATTCGTTGGCTCGCTCCCATACGTACCGGGCTTCTCTTATTTTCTCAACAACAGTTTTAATAAATATGGTTTGGACATAGGATTAAAAGTACCAAGGTCTTTGTCGTATCTTCTCACCACAAATCGAGATCCTGTCACACTGCTCCAGGATGCTGTTGTTTACTAAATCCCCTTGGAGTACTCTGATGGTTCCTTAAAATATTATGTGGGTATGACCAAGCGGTCTTTAAAGGGGAAATTCGCATTTTTTTGTGTGAAAAAAAACCGATATTTTTACGTTATTTTATTAATTCAGGTATTAAGAATATGTGTACCAAGTTTGAAGTCGAAATTCGCAAAATTGGCCATGTTATAATCTATTATTGTCCAGTGGGGTCACAGAGTTGGTGCAACTGGCGCAAAGTCGAAGCTGAGAAAACTCTGGACGAATTCAATCACAAACCACCACTTCATAAAAATGTCGAAAATGTTATAAAGTCGATTTAGAACGATTTGCCATCAAGAGAGTTGCTAGAAAGGTGTTTGGGTGGTGACACTCAAAACAACAAGGAAAGTTTCAATTTTACTGTTTGGTGGTTCGCGCCTAAACATCTTCACAGTGGCTCAAAAACCATCGAAATGGCAGCTTATGTTGCAGCAGGCATTTTTAATGAAGGCTTTTCTGCCGTCCTGAAAATGATGACAACGATAGGAATCGTTATTGGCGAGCAAACGAAGATGTTTGCCAATGCGCGGGACCAACAGCGTCTGCAGAGATCGTCGAGACACAGCCTCGAGCTACAAAAGAGGCTCGTGCAAGGCGAAGAAGCGAGAAAATGTCTCTAAACGAGTTCTACGAAGCAGAGGAAGGAACACTGTATGACCCTGGTATAGCAGATTAGCGGAAAAATACTTTAAGTACTCGATATGCCACCGTAAAGTGTACTTGAAACTTTAAATACGTTTTTCTCGAAACAGCTTTTTTCTCGAATGGTTCGCATGATATTTCAAAAACTATTGGACCGATCTACTTCAAATGTAAAACTGAGTGTTCAGCAAACATCCTTTTATCGTTTGATGAACCAGAAACGCGATACGTAATTTTTTTTAATAGCAAAAAACATCAATTTTTGAGCTAAATTGATAATTTGAGTTTGACAAGTCACCATTTTCTCATATACATATATATGTTTTTCTGGTTCATCAAACGATAACTACTTGTGTATAGAGTAAAACGCCGTTCGAGGTTTTTTGTTTCAGATCACCTGGAGTGGAGAAATCATGCCAACCAGCGACCGCGGATCTTCGAGCAGTGTTATGGTCGAGGGGGATTTGCAGGCGTGATTCTTCATGAAACTTATTAAAAATTGTTTTGTAAATACCTGAAACAATAAGAAATAGATGTACCTACTTTTGAGTCAATTGATTACATAGTTTTGTCAATAAACACTGCAAACAAATCGGTAATTCTAGCGTAAAAAAATGAGAATCGCCCTTAAGCTAAGGCTTCCTGAACACAAGCGTGATACTGTATAAAACAAGGTAAGCTAACAAACAACAGCTTTAGCACGCGAGATAATGAACTAAATGGGATCAGATCAAGAAAATCACCCCATATGACAATCCACAGACCACCGCATTTAAAGAATCAATAGAAATTCTCACCAACTCAAAAGCCTGCAATGTGGACATTTTCACTGACCTCCCGATGGTTTGGCGTGCACTTCTCGGAATTCTATGAGAGTAATCAGCTTTTCTATGTTTTGTCTACACGTGTTTTCATCTGTGCGTCTAACATATCGTATTGTTTAGATTTTGAATTATTTAGAACTGTTCTATTTACTTTATCGTGAACAAATGCCTAACGAAACCACGCGTATGGTGGCAAAAGCTTGCTTTTGTGTTTTTTTACAGAGATTTTACACGGGGTTTTAGGATTTCATATAAAATATCAAAATGCAACCTTTATTCCACCTCGTGCTTCCATTCCTTTGTCTCCACAAAGCATGAGAGAAATTTCTCAAAGTCAGTTCCCCATTAGACACCGGATGCACGGTTATTTACTAAGACGACATTGTGTCTAAGATTAGTATATGCACATTGTTTGTTGAATGGAGATTAACTCTAGCGTGCCTCTTTTGATGCTTCTCAGGTTTCAATTTCAATGGTGCCGACAAATGCACTAGCCCTCACATTTTTACTTTGAGGCTTAAGATTTACCGAAAGCGGTGTGGTTCCTTCTCACGGTGAATTTTAGGATATGCTTAAGGGCATTTCTAGGAGACAAGGGAAGGAGGAGAAGGCAGTTGTCTCTAGGTTGAGGTAGCGAGCGGTCACGAAAAGTACAACGAGGTAATTGCACCAGTCGAGGCCGGGAAGGTCTTAGGTGGACCGGGAGGTCGGGGGATTTCACGACAGCGCGAGAGATGATGGAAAACGGGAGAGTTAGGAAATATAGCAACAGCTAACGGACACCCTTTGCAGGCAATTAAATGAAGAAAAGAATAAAAATTTCTTAGGCATATTTACGAATCGCAAGAATTATTTGCATACAATTTTACTGTCATCTTCAACTATATAAGACTTACCAACTCAACTACGCAATGTTTATGAAGTTAAAAACAAGAATTAAAAGATAGCAACGAACTTGTTAACAGTTTCTTGTATTTGCTTACGCCAATAAACTCACTTTTATACGTTATAGTTATTTTTGGTGTATTCTACCCATAGTTTTGAGCTTTATGATTATCTTTTAGTATACATTATTACAGGTATCTTGCCCAAGCCGCGTTGTGCCTAGCATTGCACTATGAACAACAGAAGTTCAGGCACTTTCGAATTATAATTGAAGCCTATGCTTTCGAAAGAACAAAAGTCACAAACTTCACGTTGTTACCTTTGGCAACGGCGAGGAGAAATATTTTCACATGCTTCGAAGGACAGGAAGAAAACATTATTTCTCGTAACAAAAGTTGCTGTTTTTTTTTTCTCTGGACGTAGCTCCGAAAACAGCAGCCTTAATCTAGCAACACGAACAATCCTTTCACACGAAAATGCGTTTAGCGGGAATTGTGCGGTAAGTACGTAACATTTCAGAGGGGGCTGAGGGGAGAGGAATACTCGGCAGCAGCTCGTAAAATAACACGATTTTAAGTTGTGACACAAATCAGAAATTTTCTCATCCAAGAAGGAGATTAAAAGGGTCTTTTCTTATTTTTTCTGACTACCTTTAATCTCTGCAGAAGCATAAAAGACAATGCACAAAAAAATTACTTTGAAAATTATTTTATTTTCAGTCACTCTTCTTGAAAAGAAGTGAAATATGTTTCATCTTTTTTGTGTTGCGACGCCACTTTAAGTAGAAAACAGTTTGACGTAAAGAAGAGAGAGAGAGAGAGAGAGAGAGAGAGAGAGAGAGAGAGAGAGAGAGAGAGAGAGAGAGAGAGAGAGAGAGAGAGAGAGAAAGAGAGAGAGAGAGAGAGAGAGAGAGAGAGAAAGAGAGAGAGAAGGGATGCGGGCAACCGAGAAAAAAGAAAACTTTTTCAGCAATATTTCATCATTGCGTCCAAGTATTTAATTACTCCCCGCTGAAAACGGAGAACGATAAAAAACATCGGCATTTAATTTACACAGTGCACAATGCCTGATGTTGAATCACGAAAGAGAAACGCGAAAAGAATGAAAAAAAAAAAAAAAGATTCTTATGAAAAAAGAGAAAGGAGCTGAAATATCTAGGATAAAATAAAAAGCGTCTAGCTCCTACAGCATAAAAGTGAATCCTTGTAATTCCTACAAACTGAACAACGCTGATTCAGTCTTAAATAATAAAAAAAAATGTTCAGTCTGTTCTCGAAAAACGAGGAGTTCTGAAATATGGCAAAAGAAAAAATGTAATAGGAGTAATGATATCGTTATTAAATTTGTGAAAATGAGATATTTTCTGCAAAAGGATCAGAGGTTAACCCATATCAGTGGAGGCACTTTTTTCTTTGCCGACATTATTAATTTCATTCTTAGGTGCGGTCTGTTGAGATAACTCCTTACCCGCTAAGTTCTGTTCTTTGTCAATTCACTCTTTAAGTTCATCACACACACTCACACATCATTGTTTAAACGGTCCCTCCATCTCTTCCAAGGCCTTCTATTGCGCTTTCTCTGTGGCTCTATTTTCATAATTATATGTTTCTTGTAATCTTTGTTCATTTTTCAGTTGAACTACACCAATGCAGTTTCGCTTTTTGGATCTTCCACGGAACCTCTCTCACTTTACTAACTCTTTCATTTCTACATTTGTAATTATCTCCTTTTACGTAACATCAGACATAAGTTCCGAAATGTTTAAGACTATTTTCTGTATATCTCTTTATTGGACTAGAGAGTCTCAGTTCTGTTCAGCATGGTGGATCTTACTACAGTTCTGAAAACTTTTCAGTTCCATTGACAGCCTTCTGTCACAAAGCGCACGTAATGTTTTCTTGAAGTTATTCCGCTCTGCCTGAACTGTTTTATTTACCTCTCTCTTCATATTACCATTTTTCTCCAAAATGGATTCCAGTTATCGCAATTTTTTTACACTCTTTATTACTTCCAAGATGTTACTGTCATCGTAAATAAACACGTCATACAGTCTAAACAATTGGTGCTGATTTGTATCGTCATTTTAGTTTTGAAATGATACTTCCAGTGTCTGTAATATT
The DNA here is from genome assembly GCA_039090855.1 of Macrothele yani. Taxonomy (NCBI): domain Eukaryota; kingdom Metazoa; phylum Arthropoda; class Arachnida; order Araneae; family Macrothelidae; genus Macrothele; species Macrothele yani. Next base: position 195,946,455 of record CM076990.1, read on the forward strand.
GTCAATAAGTTAGTAAATAGTTTTCTAAATTATCCTTCATTTTCGGTACTATTCTCTGTGCTATCCTAACTTTTCTTGCATGAAATGTGCGGGGCAGAGAATATCATTTCCTTTCCTTCACCACGTTTCTACTGTTTTTCATGAGATCAACATGAGACCTAAAAAGTAACGCTTCTCTTATCATTCATTTTGCACGAACTAACTTTGAATTACAGTTTCCCATTCCACAGACCTAAACTACGGAATACTACTGCTTGCTCTGGTAGAAACCTATCTTAACTTTCTTAAAAGAAATCTTCTCTTAAAGCAGATGATATATTCCCAATGCCTTTATTATGAATCTTAAAACATCAATTTTCTGTTCGCTCATGGATAAACCCCATTTTTTTCCCGTCTTTACCCAATTTTCCAGTATTAATATTCCACCATGACATTTATTTTCTCTACTTTAGCTTTGTTATTAGTCCCACTCCTCCGCAAGTTCATCTTTTATTCTTTATGATAATGCGTATTTGCTGTGGAAAAAGAACTATTAATATCTTCGCATCAATTCGATACACTCCTTCAACGCAGCAGGTTCACCCTGTTTAAGCTTTATTTATTCAGCTTTCATTCTTCTAAACCTCTTTTCCCTGTTCTAACCTCTTATTTAAATTTTTTTCTGTCTTATTGCAGAGCACTGCATCATCTACTAAAAACTTGGAACAAGATGGTACTTCCCTCACTCCTGCTATAGCCATATTCATAACAATATCAAACAAGAACGGACTTAGTACTGATCTTTGACACACTCCACTTGTGACGTACCTGCCAGCAGGACGCACATGACATAAAGGCAGATAGGAATCAGAATAAAAGTCCGCGTAGCTTAATTGGTACAGCAACTTATTCCGGAATGAGAGGACCCGGGTTCGAATCCCGGCGTAGACCAAAAATGACGGAGAAATTTACTTCGTTATAATGGCGCCCGAACTACCCGGATGACCTGACCGTTCAAAATCTCGCATTGGTGTGATGTTATTCCCACACCGCGAGATAGGAAAAATCAGAGAATCCCTTCTCCAGTGCTTCAAAAATAAAGGGTATCGTTCACTTGACCGAAAGGTCACTTCGCCGAAAATCACTTGATCGAAAGGTACATTTCACCGAAGGGTCACTTGACCGAAAAGTTCATTTCACCGAAAGATCACTTCACCTAAAAGTTCATTTCATCGAAAGGACACTTGATCGAAAAGTTCATTTCACCGAAAGATTACTTTACCTAAAAGTTCATTATATCGAAAGATCATTTCACCGAATGGTCAGTTTATCGAAAACTTAGAATTTTGTTGTTATAGATCTGTTGGAGTATGGTGCTGGTTTTTAAAAAACTGGTCACCTAAACATTATTGGATTGTATAAAAAATACACTTTTAATTTCTTTTTAAACACCTCCCCATAAGTAGGTTTTTCGAAATATAACATTAATTATAAGTCATAGATAGACCTGTGCCTTTTTGCCAAATTTTAATCCCCCGAGCTCATATTCATGAAGTTTACATAACAACTCAAGTTAATGAGTTGTTATGTAAACACACTTATTCAGACAAAAAAAAAAAATCAGTTTTAGGGCCCTTGGCCTCGGTTTAGGCCTTTTTAGAACATTTTAATCGTGCGTGCTCATATTCATAAGGTTTACGTAAAATGTCCAGCTAATAATGTTGCACATTTATTCAGGCAAAAAAGAATCAAGTTTAGGGCTCTAGGCCTCGGCTTAGGCCTTTTTAGCAGATTTTAATCGTGCGTGCTCATATTCATAAGGTTTACATAACAACTCAAGTTAATGATGTTGTACACTTATTCAGGCCAAAAGAATCAGTCTTAAAGCCCTAGGTCTCGGCTTAGGCCTTTTTAGAAAATTGTAATCGTGCGTGCTCATATTTATAAGGTTTACATAAAATGTCAAGTTAATAATGTCGCCCATTTATTCAGGCAAAAAAGAATCAATATTAGGGCCGTAGGCCTCGCTTAGGCCTTTTTAGCAAATTTTAATCGTGCTTGCTCATGTTCATAAGCTTTACTTAAAAAGTAAAGTTAATAATGTTACACATTTTTCTGGCAAAAATAATCAATTTTAGGGCCCTAGACCTCGGCTTAGGCCTTTATCGCAAATTTTAATCGTGCGTGCTCATATTCATAAGGTTTACGTAAAAAGTCAAGTTAATAATGTTGCACATGTATTCAGGCAAAAAAGAATCAATTTTATTGCCCTTAGGCCTTTTTTTTTTTTTTTTTTTTTTTAGCTTAGGCGTTTTTAGAAAATTCTAATCTTGCTGGTTTATAAGTTTACATAAAATGTCAAGTTAATAAGTTAATAATGTTGCACATTTATTAAGGCAAAAAAGAATAAATTTTATTGCCCTTAGGGCTTTTTTTTTTTTTTTTTTTTTTAGCTTAGGCGTTTTTAGAAAATTCTAATCTTGCTTGTTCATAAGTTTACATAAAATGTCAAGTTAAAAAAATCAAGAGGGGGGGGGTTAAAGATCGCCGTTTCTGGGCATATATTGAGAACTGAATTGGGAACTCCAAACGCATTTCGCGAAAACGGTCCATGTAAGCCAAGCGAGGCGAGAATTGCACTTTAATTTGAAGAAAAAATTGCCGAGGATCCGAGGTACACCTAGTTTTGGGAGGGTGTACCCCCAACTTCCGTAATATTATGTTCGGGGCCGCTGGAGTCTGTCAGTGTATCCAGGATGTTCCCCTTGAAGCGTCCGCGAGGTCCGTCATCTTGGGGGGGGTTGGCTTTCCCCAAAATGTTAAAATGGACGTAGAGCTGTAAACATTAGACCCATGCTTTATATAATGATTCTGTACACGACCACGAATTTTCAGGAATGTGGAGTGAAACTGAACCCCCCCCCCCGTTTCCAAGAGCTCTTCAGGGGTAACATCGAGGATACACTGATGACCGACTCCAGAGGTCCAGAATATAAAATTACGGAAGTTGGGGGTAGAGCCCTCAAAACCAAGCACCTCGTATCCCTTTTACAGACTTCACCAAATTTCTGGGGGAGGGGGAAGGGCATACATAGTTTGGCACTAAACACAACATGAAGCATAGAAATTGCGAGCAAATCCCTTACCTTGAACACCTGTCTGCGCTCTTAGAAACTTGGGGGAGGGTGAATTCGTCCCACCCTCCTGAAAATTCGTGATCGTGTACAGAATCATTATATAAAGCAAGGTTCTAATGTTTACAGCTCTACGTCCATTTTTACATTTTGGGGGAAAGCCCTCCCAAAGCTCACGGACTTCGCAGACACTTCAAGGGGAACATCCTGATACACTGACAGACTCCAGCGGCACAGAATATAATACTACGGAAGTTCGGGGTACAGTTCCCTCAAACCAAGTGTACCTCGGATCATCGGCAATTAATTTCTTCAAATTAAAGCACAATTCTCGCTTGGCTTACATGGAACGTTTTCGCGAAATTCGTTTAGAGTTCCTAAAAAGGCCTAAGCCGAGGCTTAGGGCCCTAAAATTGAATCTTTTTTGTCTCAATAAATGTGCAACATTATTAACTTGACTTTTTGCGTAAACCTAATAAATATGAGCACGCACGATTAAAAATTTGCTAAAAAGGCCTAAGCGGAGGCCTAGGGCTTTAAGACTGATTCTTTTTTGCCTGAATAAATGTGCAACATTATTAACTTGACTTTTTGCGTAAACCTTATAAATATGAGCACGCACGATTAAAATTTGCTAAAAAGGCCTAAGCGGAGGCCTAGGGCTTTAAGACTGATTCTTTTTGCCTGAATAAATGTGCGACATTATTAACTTGACATTTTATGTAAACCTTATAAATATGAGCATGCAGGATTAAAATTTTCTAAAAAGGGCTAAGCCGAGGCCGTGGGCTTTATGACTGATTCTTTTGGCCTAAATAAGTGTACAGCATCATTAACTTGAGTTGTTATGTAAACCTTATGAACATGAGCACGCACGATTAAAATTTGCTAAAAAGGCCTAAGCGGAGGCCTAGGGCCCTAAAATTGATTATTTTTGCTTGAAAAATGTGTAACATCATTAACTTGATTTTTTATGTAAACCTTATGAACATGAGCACGAACGGTTAAAATTTGCCAAAAAGGCCTAAGCGAGGCCTACGTCTTTTTGCCTGAAAAAATGTGTAACATCATTAACTTGATTTTTTATGTAAACCTTATGAACATGAGCACGCACCGTTAAAATTTGCTAAAAAGGCCTAAGCGAGGCCTACGGCACTAATATTGATTCTTTTTGCCTGAATAAATGTGCGACATTATTAACTTGACATTTTATGTAAACCTTATAAATATGAGCATGCAGGATTAAAATTTTCTAAAAGGGCTCTAAGCCAAGGCCGTGGGCTTTATGACTGATTCTTTTGGCCTAAATAAGTGTACAACATCATTAACTTGAGTTGTTATGTAAACCTTATGAACATGAGCACGCACGGTTAAAATTTGCTAAAAAGGCCTAAGCGAGGCCTACGGCCCTAATATTGATTCTTTTTTTGCCTGAATAAATGTGCAACGTTATTAACTTGACTTTTCATGTAAACTATTTATGAACATGAACACTGAACATGATTTTTATGAAAAACGCATGAACATGATAAAACTTGCTAAAAAGGCCTAGGCCGAGGCATAGGGACTTAAAATTAATTATTTTTGCCTTAAAACTAAATCTTTGCGTTCTCTGTGACACGGAGAAATCAAAAGTGCAATTTGAGTATGATCCCCTAACGTTTCGGTGGTCTGTCTGTCAAACTTGCACCATGCTTCAACAGATCCTGTAATGAAATCTAGCGTTTTCGATAAACTGACCCTTCGGTGAAATGACCTTTCGATGAAATGAACTTTTAGGTAAAGAGACCTTTCGGTGAAATGAACTTTTCGATCAAGTGACCCTTCGGTGAAATGTACCTTTCGACCAAGTGACCCTTCGGTGAAATGAACGCTTCGATCAAGTGATCTTTCGGTGAAACAATTTTTTCGGTGAAGTGATTTTCGGTCAAGTGACCCTTCGGTGAAGTAAACGTCGGGCAAATGAACCAGACCCAAAAATAAATGTGTGTGACGTTGCATTCCGCACACCAGATTGACGGGGAGTTCTCAAGTGCACGTTCTTCAGTGGTTGTCTGCCTGCAGCGATTCATGGTTACGGCTGATCCGTGGGCCATGCCCCCGGCCCTCTTTCGGGGGAGATGTGACGTACCTGCCAGCAGGACGCACATGACATAAAGGCAGATAGGAATCAGAATACATGTCTGCGTAGCTCAGTTGGTAGAGCGACTTGTTCCGGAATAAGCGTACTCGGGTTCGAATCCCGGCGTAGACCGAAAATGATGGAGAAATTTACTTCGTTATACACTATAAAGTTAAATTTCTCTGCATGTACTGCAAAACTTTGACACATGTTCGAAAATCGCTGTACATTTTCTGTTCCTTTCTTAGGAAACTCCATATTTCCTGCCTGGGAATTCTATCGTACGTCTTCTATGCATCTATCAATATCTCCACACTGGTACTTTTGCACGAGCTGAATTAAGAAAACTATAATATACGAAACTGCCAAAACCTATCTTTTCCCATGTTGTTATAATTTTTTCTAAATTTAAGAAGCGGAAGGGGGCGAGAGTCAGAAGAGGTGAAAGTTAGTCAGAGGTTTTCTAATAATTCAGATTAAAGGTTTCTTCGATAAGAATGGTTTGGAACTTTACAGATGTTCTTTTTTTTTTAAATCAGATCTCAATTACACATAAGGCAATCGTAAAAGGAGTAAGAAGTTCCATGAATTTTGAGATTCGAATAAATAAGGCACCTAACTTCTACATGAGCTGAACTGCTCGATCATTCGATTCTCAGAAGGCTCAGGATTGGGTACTCATTCAATCTCAGAATGCGCTGAACTACTTCTTACTCATTCGATTCTTAGAAGGCGCTGAATTGCTTACTCATTAGATTCTTAGAAAGCGCTTTATTTTTTAAATCATTCGATTCTTAGGAGGCGCCGACTGCTTACTCATTCGATCGGGCCGCGGGTGGCCTAGTGGGCAACGTTCGTGACTGCCATGGAAAGGACCTCAGGTTCGATCCCAGGCAGGTACGAACGCTCGGTCAACTAAATATCCGCCGTGCGTCGGATGGGCACGTTAAGCTGTCGGACCCCGGGTACTGACCCCCGGTAATAAATAAGGGCGTCTTCCTCCCCTTTCTACTTCGCTTCCGTGTCACTTTCCTATCGGGTACTTTAGCCCAAATCTCCCAGCTTCCTATTTCTAAAGGTTGTTTAAGACCTGGGGTAAGAAACTCCCTTCCTAAAATCCTCTACATATGATCATGATCACTCATTCGATCCTTTGAAGGCGCTGAATTGCTTGCTCATTTGATACTTAGAAAGCGCTAAATTTCTAATTCATTCGATTCTTAGGAGGCGCTGAATTGCTTACTCATTTGATTAATAGAAAGCGCTGAATTGGTTATCCATTCGATTCTCAGAATCCGCTGAACTGCTTACTCATTAGATTCTTAGAAAGCACTTAACTTTTAACTCATTCGATACTTAGAAGGCTCCAAATTGCTCACTGATTTGATTCTTAGAAGGCGCTGAATTGCTTGCTCGTTCGATTCTTAGAAAGTGCTGAATTTCTAACTCTTTCGATTCTCAGAATGCGCTGAATTGCTTACTCATTTGATTCTCAGAATTCATTGAATTATTGCTCTTATTCGATTTTCGGAAGGCGCTGAAATACTTAGTCATTCCATACTTGCAGATGTGGCAGAAGAGAATCTCTGCATTTTGGTAACAATAAAAGCGAAAGAAATAAAAATATAAGTGTGTCGATTAGGCAATTAATGACTAACCTGACGTAAAGCGATCGCTTCTGTGAAGTCCTTAGGCTGCCTGAAGTGTTCAGCATCTGCTCCCTCAGGTCATGAATTTTAGCCTCGAACCGATTGTATTCTAAAGAAAAAGAAATATATATATATATATATATATGTGCAATCTTTAAATTAACGCACAAATACACAAATGCAAAGCAGATCATACGCAAAATAAATAACAAATGATTTTCCAAGTGCCGAACGTCAGCATTTAGCTTGGCCTGAAGCCAACTCAAGTTTAAAAGTTCCTAAATTTCCAAGTATAAATGTTTGCTATTCTAATAAAATGTGGAAATGTGTGTGTTTTAGGGTCCTGATATCCTGAGAACGTGATCTGCACCCCTGAGTTATCTTATGCAAAGTCCAGTTCTTCACTGCGGTTAAAATTCGTTTACTAATATTTTTTTCACACGCATAGCGCACTACACTTACGTAAACAGAAAGGTTAATACCTTAAAGACAATCTAAGATTTTTTTTTTCGCCAGCACCACAAAATTTAAAATAGCATTTACTCTTGGAAAATTCAACCATTCTGCAATTTTCAAATCATCATCTCATCACAAATTTCTGATCGTCAGATTCATGAAAGTTTCTTTGAATCTCTTCGGCGATTCTAAGTTTTGACCATTTTTTTTCATTTCGTATAATCCCAGCATACTTTGCAATATCTTTCACCTGTGTACCAAGCCGTTATTTTCTGAACTTTACCCAGCTACTCTGCATAAAATTATGTGATTTTGATCTACAGCAGGGGTCGGCAAACATTTTTTGTAAGGGGCCAAATAGTAAATATTTTAGGCTCTGCGGGCCAAGACGCAAACTCGAGTATATTTATGTAGGTATTTAATTTTTTTCTTGTTATTTAAGTAGATAAGTCTACTTAAATAACAACAACAACAAAAAAAAAACGTTTCTACAAATTTATCGAACAAAATGTAACGTAATAATAATAATAAGATAACTAAATGAAGGCTACAATTGTTTGAATCTTCAAAGTACGCTGGGAAACACTTCATCAAATTGGTCTTCAAAGTCAGTATTTCCTACCATCAAAATTGATTGCAAATGTTCATCTGTTAATGCTGACCAGTATTAAGTTTTTACGCATTTCATCTTTGAAAATGCCTTTTCACACAGGTAGGTGCTGCCAAATGCAGATATTCACTTTACTCTTCTTTTCTGGTTTTGACAGTGACATGATAGATATGCAAGGGTAATCAAACGAGGACAAAATGTCGCAGAACAGCGATACACGTGGCACTGGAAACGCTGCCAAATTATAACTGCGTGGCCTTACAGCACCGAATGCGAAGCTATAGGAGAGCCACATACGGTCGTATCTCGCAACTCCTCAACTCGGCGGTCGGTCAGCCGTTCCGTTATAGCGCATACTTTGACATTTTAAAGACTTTGAAATTTTGAAGTATTTGAAAATGTAAAAGCCCTTCTTAGAGCTCGCGGGCCGTACAAAAAAGAGGCGGCGTACCGTAGTTTGCCGACCCCTGATCTACAGCATTATCCAGTTTTCCCAGTAACACGTCCGTTCTCAGTCTTCAAATAAATAATGATGTCCGAAAAATTGCACTTTCCCTCATTCACCTATTTCTCCTAACTACATAAATAATTGTTTTCGACATACATCTTTCAACTCAGCAGACTCTTCTCATAATTCTTAATAAGCGTCTAATTCTGTAATTCGTCAATAAAACTGGCAGGACGCTTTGATTTAATACTTTTCCTTTAACGAAGAAATATTGAATATCACATCATTTATATAATTCAAGACTACACACTTGTGATGTTGATTAAGAATAAATTATCAACGTTCATTCATGATTAAAAGCTTTATTAGCATCGACTATAGTTTCGCAGAGCTTCTGGCTTGGCTTCATCAGGATGAATGGAGCGTTAACATTCAAATCATCGTGACATCATCAGAGTTCTGACGATCACGGTTTTTGGTGAGTTGTTTCCACGCGCTTGAAAGAAATGGAGTCGACGCCATGTCGTTGACAAGCAGTGAAGAGTTCCGGTTTATGTGAAAAGCTTCTAATACATTAAGCTTGATCGTTGAATCTGGTTTATCAATGAGCGTAGCGTTTCCAAACAGAAATTTATGGTTCTTTTCATGGCAATGCTGGGCTATAGAAGACGACTTCTAAAAAACAAGACCTACGTACGGAATTGTGAACTGAAGAAGTCGTGTATAGTCCAGCATTGTCACGAAAAGAACCATAAATTTCTGTTTGAAAACGCTACGCTCATTGATAAACCTGATTCAACGATCAAGCTTAATATATTAGAAGCTTTTCGCATATACCGGACCTCTTCACGACTTGTCAACGACAAGACGTCGACTCCATTTCTTTCAAGAGCGTGGAAACAACTCACCAAAACCGTGACCGTCAGAACTCTGATGATGTCACAATGATTTGAATGTTTAAGCTCCATTCGTCCTGATGAAGCCGAGCCAGAAGATCTGCGAAACTATAGTCGATGTATAATAAACCTTTGATTGAGGTAAACGTTGATATTTTTATTTTATCATACCTGGGTGGTTGGGGCGACCCATGTTTGTACGTCCAATAATTTTTTCCCGAGTTTAGCGACCACAATTGAGCAAGCCACCCGGATGGCGCAGTGGTCTAAATAGTAGCTGATGAGCATTCGTCCGAGAAGAGTTCCGGTTCGAATCCCGTTGAGGCATGGATGTTGTGTTTGTCTTACGGCACTCAATTCGGGACAAATTTGACCCAAATTAGGGACGGGCGACTGCTTATAGCCCATCGACTTGCTCACGGTGGTCGTTAAACCTCCAATAATAATAATAATAATAATAAAAAATTATAAAACAATTGAGCAACTTTAAGGGCTACAAGCAGCTGCCAGTCCCTAATTTTGGTTCAGTGGTTTCCGGAAAGGGAGAAGGTCAACAGTATAGGGACAAGCGCACCACCCACGCCTCATCCAGGACTCCGACCTGGGAGAAACTCTGATTTTTTAGCCAGCAACCTGCACCTCTGACCACTAGCCCACCCTGGCGGCCTCATTTTTTTTTATTAATGCTGCACTCAGTTCATATCACTCGAGAAAAACAGACACAGACTTCAATCATTCCCTACGAAGAAAAGAAATTGAAAATGGAATATATCTATCCAGTAAGGCCAATGTTATACTTCTGCTAAAAGTCAACAACTGAGAACGGCATCGAAGTAGATACCAGCAGACATACGATATTTGATTGGAGCGCATCTGGAAGAAATAATAAGATGTTCTAGAGTGGTGAGTTTGCCCATTACATCTCAATAGAAAATTTCCTACAGATTGTCAGAGATGGAAACTGATCACGGGTCAGCAATTTCCTGCGGGTCATACGGTTGGGGTCAAGGTGTTCCTTGACCGGATTTCGACCCAGTTTTGTTTCCGTTTTCGTTTTTTAAAAGAAAAAAAAACTCAAAGAAAACTGCAGACCGTGGAATTTTGTGCTCGATGACGGTGCCAGCGGAGTGAAAAATCATTTGTCATACAAAAATATTGCCGTCTCCTTCTTAAAGCAAAGAAGATTTCCACCGCCCGACGATACCATATCATAAACCGATACTTCCTTTGCGTTTGTTTTCAGTGAGATTGTCAGGAGCAAGATACAGGAAAGCGCTTGTCGCCTGCTTCTCTTGGTATTCTTTTTTTTTTTTTTTGGTTGGAGGTTTAACGACCACCGTGAGCAACTCAATGGGCTATAAGCAGTCGCCCGTCCCTAATTTTGGGTCACTGGTTCCAGGGAATGGAAAGAGCCAGTGACTTAAGACAAACACAACATCCATGCCTCACCGGGGTTAGAACCCGGACCCCTTACGGACGAATGATCAGAGGCCATCGCTTAGACCACGGCGCCACCGGGGCGGCCTCTCTCTTGTTACTCACTCTCTCACACCCCGCGTGTCACATTGTAACACAGAGTTACTTTTCACATTGCGTCTTTTGCAATAAGCATTCAGAGGTTTCCGTTTGAGGTGCCAACTTTCCGTTCCATTGCATGTCGTGTCGGAATTAATGCCTTATTTGCTAATATGGATGAATTTAATATTAAGGAAATTGAAAAAGGCGTGGAGTTAACAAATACATTCTTGATGAAAACAAAAAGGGGAAGTGTGAAAGCTGGAAGTTGTTTCGTCTCATTAAGAAACCAGAATATGCTTCACAGTAACACCAATTTTCACAAGCTTGTGATGAGTTGAAAGTTTCCAAAATATGAATGTTGATTTTATGAGTGTTCGTTCCCTCTGAGGGGCAATGATGAAATCAACATCCACATTTTAGAAAATTTCAACTCATCGGAAGCTGCTGAAAATTGGTGTTGCTGCGAAACATATTCTGAAACTTTATATGTTACCAAGAAAACAGCAAAAACTGAAATCAAACATACAACAAATTACTTAATTCAAAACTTTTTACTGTAGCACCATCAAAATTAAGTGCAACAGCATTAACATTAATGCAGAGAGACTTTTTGATTCTCGCAGATGTGTTTAAAAACATGTGTAAAATATAATAGTTAGGTTATGTGAAGGACGACAGTTTCAACACACTCTGTAAGTTAGTGAGTAAATTATACGTTTCCGTAATATATTCATATGATTTCTATATAACCTACGACCATCATCAACATCCACTGCTGGACGAAGGTCTTCAAGGTCTTCCCAAGTTTCTTCTACAACGGCCTGTCTTGTGCCAGTCTCCTCCATGTTACTCCCGCATACTTTCAAATTCCATCCACCCATCTCCTATGTGGTCTTCTGGGTATTTTCCTGTCCCTTGGAATCAAGTCTAAAATTTCGGTTGTCCATCGATGGTCTGTCCTGGCAATATGTCCAGCACATTGCCATTTCAGGGATTTTACTCTGATCATGATGTCTTGCACTCTTGTCATTTTTCTGATCCACGAGATACTTACCTTTCCTGATTACACCAAGCATGCACCTCTCCATGCTACTTTGAGTTGTCTGCAGTCTTTGCATGTCTCTTTTAATTAAGGTCCATATTTCTGCACCATACGTAAGAACTGGAAGGATGCATTGATCAAACACTTTTCTTTTAAGACATAATGGCATATTGCTCTTGAAAATTTTAATGTTTATTCCAAAAGCTTCCCAGGCAAGTTTTTTACGCCGATTAATTTCTTCATCAATGTGACCCTCACTTGACATCTGCCGTTCAAGATAAATATAGGTATCGGTTATGACCAGTTCTTCCCCATCAACTGACAGATCATTTTTTGTAAAACCATTGTACATCAATTTTGTCTTCTGAAAGTTGATTTTTAATCCCACTTCTTTACGCTTGTCAGCAAGTTCCTGGATCATACTCTGCAGCTTGACCATATAACCTAAGATACCCACTCCGGAGACTTTTTGAACGCCCTGTGTGTGGCACACACTGAGTGGCCACTTTATTATGACCACCCCTTAGTACCTAGTTGGGCCACCTTTTGCCTTTAATACTGCGTCGATTCTGCGCGGCATGGACTCCACGAGATGTTGATAGGTGGTTTGTGGAATCTGAGACCATGCTTGATGAATAGCACTTTCCAGGAATGTGAGATTGCAGGGTTATGGATCCAGCTGTCTGATGGCTCGTCCAACTTCATCCCACAAATTCTCAATGGGGTTGAGATATGGAGATTGTGGGGGCCACCTAAGCAAAGTAAATTCACCGGCATGTTCCTGAAACCAATCCTGTACAATACGAGCAGGATGGCAGGACGCGTTAACTGGTTGAAAGTAGCCATCGCCATTGGGATAAACCATCCACATGACAGGATGCACTTGGTCCGCAACGATGTTTAGATATGATGTGCCAGTCAGACGTTGATCAACACGAATTAAAGGGCCCAAAGCATGCCAGGAAAACATTCCCCAAACCATAACGTTGCCTCCACCAGCTTGAAGGGTTGTAGCAATGCATTTGGGATCCATGCTTCCATGCTGTTTCCGCCAAATTCTCACTCGGCCATCGGCATGGTGCAACTGAAAACGTGATTCATCGGACCACATAATTTGCTTCCAATTATCGACTGTCCAATCCTTGTGGCCGCCCCGGTGGCGCAGTGGTCTAAGCGATGGCCTCTGATCCTTCGTCCGAACGGGGTCCGGGTTCGAATCCCGTGAGGCATGGATGTTGTGTTTGTCTTACGGCACTGGCTCTCTCCCTTCCCTGGAACCAGTGACCCTAAATTAGGGACGGGCGACTGCTTATAGCCCATTGAGTTGCTCACAGCGGTCGTTAAACCTTCAATCAAAAAAAAAAATCCTTATGTTCCTGTGCGAACTGAAGACGTTTTCTCTTGTTAACTGCAAACAGCAAAGGTGTTCGAACAGGCCTTCGGCTGAGGCGAACAGTACGTGCAGAGATCATTTGAGGGGATCCTTGATTAAGATGGTCTGTAATTTGCTGCACTGTTGCCTTTCTGTTGTCTCTTACCAGTTTGGACACTCTCCGTTCCGCCCAAGCAGTCACTAGTCGATGACGACCACACGTTGCACTTAGAGACCCAGTTTTTTGGCTGACAGTCCAGTCTTTAAACATTTGAACAACAGCTGTTCTGGAACATTTCCCGAATGCGGCGGTTTCCGTGATACTCGCTCCATGGCTCCGAGCTCCTATAATCATTTCACGTTGAAAGTTCGTCAAATCGCTTTTTTTACCCATCTCGTCACCCAAAAATCCCTTCTACTACTGTCGCAAGCACTAAGCTTTCCCTTTTTATATTAGCCTCGCCCTCTGGCGGCAACAACATGCAGCCATAGCTCATTTGCTTGAAACTGTCGGGTGGTCATAATAAAGTGGTCACTCAGTGTACATGATTATGTATTGAAATTCGAAAACATGCCGGAGTAACATGGAGGAGAGTGACTCAAGACAGACAGTTGTGGAAGAAACTTGGGGAGACCTTCATCCAGCAGTGAATTGATAATGGTTGACAATAATGATGATGTATGATTATAAATTGAGTTTCGAATTTTATGGTCCAAAGCAGATTTATCCGGTTCAGGTCAGGGTTGGATTCAATTATGTGACGTTGTGTCCGGGTCCAAAATCTTTGACCCGCTTTTAACTCTGGTCACTTCCGGATTTTAATTTTCGTTGCATGTATAACGACAACCGTGAGCAACTCAAAGAGCCACAGAAACGTCCGTCCCTAATTTAGGGTCACTGGTTCCAGAGAAGGGAGAGAGCCAGTACCTTAAAAAAACGTCGCCATCCATGCCTTCTAGAGGACTCGAATCCAGGAACACTAGAACGAACGGTCAGAAGCTAGCGCTTAAAAGGCCCACTACGCTACCAAAACCTCTCACTTCCGGTTGAAGAAACGCGGACAAAGTAGAAACTACGTAAAGACGTCACACAAATAACAGAATCACGGAGAGTGGCATATTTGGAGTATCTATAGAACACAGAAGCAGGGGAAGTACTTATCTTTTACACCGGCAACAATGGCTTCTAGCACATTGTTTTTGCTTGAAAGAATACAAAACGGGGATCCTGAGCACTAGTATGAAACCTGGCAACGGACTAGACATGTTACCACATAAAGTGATGGACATGCATTCAGTTAGACATCAGAGATTGGCAAAATGCCCAGAGAGACATTTTGCCAATCTCTGGTGGCAAAATGCCTCAAAATGGGTAAATGAAATCAGGAAGCATTCTAAGACAACAAAGAAGAGAACTGCCTAAAATAGAAATTTGTGGTAGAGATCTTCGTAAAGAGGAAAACCAAGATCAGTAGAAAAGAAATAATCAAGTGTTTAGAAAAAGTAGCCGCTAAACTACCCCTTTATGTTCGATCAAACCCAAAGAAAAGACAATTTACCACTCAATATCGTGGAAACGTCTGCCTGATCATGTAGAAGCGCTGCATCTAGTTGAAACAGGGCATCTGATTTATCTCTCTGAAATCCGTTAGTAAATCGAGGTAACCGATATTCGTTGATCGTTTTTTAAAGCAAAGAATGTACCGTAAACCTACCTACGTTTGATTGATGTTCGATGAAAGTATACAAAATTTCAATGGAAGAAAGGCAAAACGCTTTTTCAGAAGTCCATTGATGGCTCTGAAAAATTATTTCCAAAATTAGAGGGCCGCGTCGCATCATTTTTTGATATATATATATACATCGATTAGCCATTCCATTATAACCATCCCCAGCCCAGAGAAATGAGCGCGCCTGGAGACCGAACGGTGGCTCTGGTGAAGTTCATAGACCACTATTTATACAACCTGAAGACCGGTTTTCCGTTAGTAGAGCGGAGTCAGAATGGGAAAAGCTGCCAATTTATCGAAGTTTGATGAAGGAAAAATTGTGATGACACGGTGCCTCGGAACTACGATCTCGGAAACGGCGCGGCTTGTGGGTTCGTTACGTGCCGTTGTAGTGAGTACATATCAAAAGTGGTGCACAGATGGCCAAACAACGAACTGTCGTCCACAGCTCATTGAAGCCAGAGGGTAGCGGAGACTGCCGCGCATTGTTCACATCGACCGCAGGGTCACAGTACGACAAATCACCCACATGTACAACAGTGGTGATCAGGGCAATGTGTCACAGCACACATTTCATCGCAGCTTTCTGCGCATGGGCCTGCGTAGCCGAAGGCATAGCCGGGTCCCTATGCTCACTGCATGCCATCGCCAACAACGCATGAAATGGGCACAAGATAATCGAGATTCGACAGGGGATGATTGGAAGAAATTGGCCTGGTCTGACGAATCAGGATTCCTGGTGCATCACGTAGACGGCTAAGTGCTGATACGCCGATTATCAACGGAGATTACAGCACGTCGATGCATTGTTGGGCGAAAACAGGCCGGCGGCGGTGTTATGCTGTGGGCGATGTTTTCTTGGGACACTTTAGGCCCCATTATCCCAATAACACAATCCCTGACAGCTGTCAGGCATCTGAACATCGTTGCGGACCAAGTTCACCTATTCATGGAAACTGTGTTCCCTGGTGGTGATGGACATTACCAACAGGATAATGCGCAATGCTACACTACCAGAATCGTCAAGGAGTGGTTTGAGGAACATGCTGGTGACTTTCTGTTAATGCCCTGGCCTCTAAGTTCACCTGTCATGAACCCAATCGAATATTTGTGGTTCGACTTGGAAAAGCGGGTTCGCTCTAAATCTCCACCACTCCGAAATGCACTGAAACTGGAGGACCTGGTATTGATATTATGGTACGAAATACCCCAAGACACCTATCGCCACCTTATCGAATCGATGCCTCGCAGAGTGGCCTCTGTTTTGCGGGCTAAAGGGGGTCCCACAACTTATTAGGTAGGTGGTTATAATGTAATGTCTGTGTTGGACATTTCGTTCTACAGATGCGCTTCGTTTCTGAAAACACGAAACATTGTTTACAGATGAGAGGTCACTTAACAAGCGCCGACTACGGGCATGCTCAGTTGCTAAAGCATGCCCAGGTTTCTGCAAGGGCAACTTAAATCATCTTTCGGAAACTATTTGTACATTGTAATTAGAATTTATGGAATAGGTTTCTATCAGTTAACATCAGCCATTGATTATTAAAAACCGTGTTGTAGTTATGATTAAAAAAGTGCCTTAGCGGTAAACTGATTAAGTAAAAAAATATTTGGAAAGACGACTCAAAGGTTTTAGAAACATCGTGCATTATGATTTGCTATTTTTAATTGTCCAGTATATTTAATAAAGCTGTTATTACTAATCACTTTCATTTAAATCGCTTAATTTGAGCAATTCTTAATGAAGGAAAGAAACGTTGTTTTTTTGGCACATCCTGAAGATATGTGGTGTTTTTTTAAGTAACGCTCGGTCATTTCACACGATTTCAAATGTTCAATGTGATTATTATTTGAGTCCCACTGAATAGATGTAACCACGTACTATAGTCACGCTGAATAACAATAAATGTAATTAATATTGCCACATCTATTCAGTGTGACTAATACGTTTTTTTCCTAAGATTCTGAGTTAAATGAAAGAGATATCTGTTGTGTTTTCCTTAAAGAATGGAATAAAGGGTAGCTTAGTAAAAAATACTTTTCGCACGCATACAAACTCGTATCACTAAGCCTTAATAGCTACTTAATTTCTCTCTCTAGTTTTTTCTCCAAACAATGAAATAATTTTCAGAACTGCCGTCTAGACAATGGACTTTATATTCTCTTTACGCCATCCCGGTTTCTGGTTAGTGGTCTGGGCTCCGAATGAAGCATAGGTAGTGCGCCTCCCCCACCCCAAATAATTTTTTTTTTTTTTTTTGTTGGAGGTTTAACGACCACCGTGAGCAACTCAATGGGCTATAAGCAGTCGCCCGTCCCTAATTTAGGGTCACTGGTTCCAGGGAAGGGAGAGAGCCAGTGCCGTAAGATAAACACAACATCCATGCCTCACCGGGATTCGAACCCGGACCCCGTTCGGACGAATGATCAGAGGCCATCGCTTAGACCACTGCGCCACCGGGGCGGCCCCCAAATAATCAGGGACTGTCAACGGCATATAGCCCTGATAGCAGCTCACGGTTAAAGTTATACATACCCAGACGCAAACAGTATTCTCTTTACCTCTATGATCCGTGAGATGTCCTGTTGTGTGATCCGACGGGATAATTTCATCCTTGCAATACGAATATTTCGGTTATGATTGCACATAAAACACAGTACTCGCTATTTTCGAATATATGATCATCTAAAAATTTCTTTACCCATCTTCTGCAACCACATAACTACGAAAACTACCTTAGCACCGCTAAGCCGCGCTAAGGCTCTTTTACATCCCTGATTAAAAATCAAAATTTATATATTCAAACCGCAGTTTTGAAATGGTGTGCGTTGAGTACATTATTTTAGAATATAAATACGTTTTGTATTGTGTTATAACAGTTATAATTATATGCTGAGCAAACAACTCTACTATAATTATATGCTGAGCAAACAATTCTATTATAATTATATGCTGAGCACACATTTATCAAATCTACTGAGGAATGAAACAATCGTTACGAAAAATGTGAAGGTAAAACAAGGTAATTTTTTGCTGGTATCTGTAACATATAAAATTTACTCACAAACATGAGTATTGAATCAAACAGGTATCATTTCAAAAGTTTGCGACTAGATGGCGAGTAAAAATAATACATTTTCATTTATTTTCTAATTCATTTCAAAGCAAATTAATGCATATATGCCCTTGCGATTTTTTTTGTCAAGCATGCCCTGAGATTTACAAAGCTTTACGCTTATGGGTCATTTAATGGTTTTTCTCGTACTTTATTTTGAATATTCTGTATAGGAATTATAGATTGATGTTGCATATAAGGTAAGCACGCAAAACGCTTCCCAGGTTTCTGAAACAATTCGAAACCCGACAGTGTGAATGATGGAAAGCAAACACGCAGCGCCATCTGTAGATTTAAACATAAATTTTCGGTATATCAAAATTATAATTCAACGTTTTTTTTTTTTTTGATTGGAGGTTTAACGACCACCGTGAGCAACTCAATGGGCAATTATAAGCAGTCGTCCGTCCCTAATTTAGGGTCACTGGTTCCAGCGAAAGGAGAGTGCCAGTGCCGTAAGACAAACACAACATCCATGCCTGACCGGGATTCGAACCTGGACCCCTTACGGACGAATGATCAGAGGCCAGCGCCTTAGACCACTGCGCCACCGGGGCCGCCAACGTTTTTCATTTTTATTTCCAGATATAGTTAAAATATCTGGAAATAATATTAGTCAAATGTATATATTGTGAAGTCTGTTCGTCTTGTTACGAACGCCATGTTTATTGAAAGACAATATGATGTACCGGCTGAAAGGATAATAAAGAGTGGATTTGGATTTTGTAAATTTTGTTTCATAACTTTCCCTGGCCGTTATTTTAAAAGTGTTATTAATGTTTAATTATATTTCAAAAGTTACGATACAAACAATTTGAAGTTATCCGAGTTAGCAAAGTAAAGTTGAACCACCAAGTGACAAGCTAAGTCTACAAGCTTTAAGTTGAAGTAAGGTTGAGTTCAATTTTAAACGTAATATACTGTATTCCTACAGCCATCGAAACCCGTTTATTTCATAATTATCATTATGCCTATATTATTATTACGTATAGTACATACTATTATTGTGTCCACACACAGGTGATATGTCGTTTTCACATACCATCTGCGTATGTTTATTTTTAGTAACAAAATTTGCGTGCACGTACACACCTAAGCACAATATAGGCATAATGATAATTATGAAATAAACGGGTTTCGATGGCTGTAGGAATACAGTATATTACGTTTAAAATTGAACTCAACCTTACTTCAACTTAAAGCTTGTAGACTTAGCTTGTCACTTGGTGGTTCAACTTTACTTTGCTAACTCGGATAACTTCAAATTGTTTGTATCGTAACTTTTGAAATATAATTAAACATTAATAACACTTTTAAAAAAACGGCCAGGGAAAGTTATGAAACAAAATTTACAAAATCCAAATCCACTCTTTATTATCCTTTCAGCCAGTACATCATATTGTCTTTCAATAAACATGGCGTTCGTAACAAGACGAACAGACTTCACAATATATACATTTGACTAATATCTCTATTCACATACCACTTACTCAGACAACAGCTTTCGTATCGTACGTAACATATAGCTTTGCGTAACATCGCTCAATAAAATATAGATCTTACAACATAGCTCTCAACATACTTGCTCTCAACTCTCTCTCTCAATTTGTACACTGCTGTTAATAGAAATTGCAACACCACGAAAGAAAAAAACCAACCACAATGAAATTTATGGGACTTATTTGTTATGGTACAAGTTGCAAATGATCACAATTACATGCCGGTTCGTTATCAGGAAGGCCAAAAAATTAGTAAAAAGTAAATCCACCATGGTCCATGACCGACCCCACACGCCGTGGGATCGAATGAAACAGAGTTTGGATGGTCGTCTGCGGTACTGCATTCCATTCTGCTTCTACACGCATCGACAATTCCTTGGTTGTGACAGACGGCGAGGCCATGTGAGTCAGTCCTTGCACGATGACACGCCAGGCGTTCTCTACAGGCGACAAATCTGGCGAGCGAGCAGGCCAGGAAAGTTGAGCGACTTGATGCGCACAGAGTACCTCTTGGGCAGTACGAGCAACATGAGGTCGGGCATTGTCTTGTTGGAAGACGTCTCCCGGGATCGTCTGAAGGAAGGGAAGAAGTTCAGCTTCCAACACTTCTGTGATGTAGCGTTGGCTGTTCAATGTGCCTGTGATGCTTAGTATGCGAGTGCGCCAATGAAACGCAATAGCGCTCGAGACCATCACGCTTGGCGTGGGACCGGTATGGCGCTGCACAATGCAACCTTCCAGATGCCGTTCCCTACGGTATATACGAACAAGGATTCGTCCGTCGTGATGCATTAGATTAAATCTGGACTCGTCCAAAAACACAATATGGTCCCATTCAGCACTCCAGTTTCGAAGTTCGCGGCACCACTGCAATCGCTAGCGCCTATGGTTCAGAGTCAAGGAAAGTCGCAGCAACGGACTGCGAGTAACGAGGCCTCTCTGCAGCAATTGGTGACGAACAGTGCTTGCAGACATCCTCCACTGCTGCGCAACTGTCGTGGATGGTGTTGTCCGCAACATCACTGCCATACGGTGCAAGTGCCTGTCTTCCCGCTCGGTCGTGCGATTTCGAGCCCCAGACCCTGCACGACGATGCGTAGAACCTGCTGCTGTGCATTGACACCATGTACGCATAACGGTATTTGCGTTACGCCTAACGCATGCAGCTGCAGCAATATCACGGTATGATAAACCACCTTCTCCGAGTCCAACGATTCAACCTCTTTCAAACTCCGTCAAGTGTTCGCATGGTTGTCTCGTCCTCCTACGCGGCATGCTTACATGTTAACTGGAAATGGTAGAGTTTGTGATAACAAGTTTAAAATCCTGCTCTCTGTACGCCTTCTTTTATAACCCCTGGAGTGACGTTTCCGATGTCATTGCGCGCGCTTGACATTTGCAATTCCGCTGCAATTGTAATAATTTGCATCGCCCATGGTGCCCTACCCTCCCTGCAAATTTCGTGCAAATCCGAGCATTTCTTCATGGTATAACAATTTCTATTAACAGCAGTGTATATACTGTATTTCTCTCAACTCCCAAATCACTCCGCTCATCGAATATATCTCAGCGCATACGATTTGCATTTAATTTTTTTACGTTTGATTGCAGGTTAACCCACTGTCAGGCTGCTAACTATCACAAGCTCGTCGAGAGAAATTTTGTGCGTTAAGTCAGAAAATATTTAACGAGGATAAACCAAATTTACACGAGAACACAGAAACGCAAAAG
Source organism: Macrothele yani (assembly GCA_039090855.1). Classification (NCBI taxonomy): domain Eukaryota; kingdom Metazoa; phylum Arthropoda; class Arachnida; order Araneae; family Macrothelidae; genus Macrothele; species Macrothele yani. The sequence goes on from CM076990.1 coordinate 195,967,760, forward strand.
GAAGGTTAAGTTACAGGTATACGTCACACAGTATATACACGGTCGAGTCACATTATTGTGACCACCGACTAATATCCAGAGTAACCGCCGTGAGCAGCGTTGACAACAAATAGATGGGCTGGGAGTGACTCAATAAAGTGCTGGAAGGTGTTCACAGGTATGTGGAGCCATGCTGACTGCAGTGCATCTGACAGCTGCTGGAGGGTGCGTGGTGGAGGATCCGTACAGCGAACAACATGATCGAGGTGGTCTCACAGATGCTCAATTGGGTTTAAGTTTGGGGAATCAGGGGTCAGGGAAGTACTTTGAACTCTTCATCGTGCTCTTCCAACCACTCTCGGACATTTCTAGCTGTGTGACACGTCGCATTGTCGTTCTGAAAGATCCTATCCGCCCCAGGAAAGATATATTTTTATTGTCTTGGGCTTTCTGGATGTTATTTAGTGCATACTTTAATATCATATTCGTTGTCTCGACTGGACGTACATTTTTTTTTAAATTTCAGAGGAGATCAGCGGCTTGTTAGGATAAAAATGTAGCCTTTTCCCCTGGCTCCTTGCTGTACATTTTAAATTGATATTGAAGGTGGTTTAGTCATATTGACAACATTTGAGTGTGAATTTGTTTCTGTATTTTATATTGTACAGTATTTATCTTCGTAATATGGAAATTATATTGTTAAAAACTGGAAAATTGTTTTATTTATATTGGTTTCATTGGTGTATTATATATTATTATTATTATTATTTTTTTATTGGAGGTTTAACGACCACCGTGAGCAACTCAATGGGCTATGAGCAGTCGCCCGTCCCTAATTTAGGGTCACTGGTCCCAGGGAAGGGAGAGAGAACCAGTGCCGTAAGACAAACACAACATCCATGCCTGACCGGGATTCGAACCCGGACCCCTTACGGACAAATGATCAGAGGCCAGCGCCTTAGACCACTGCGCCACCGGGGCGGCCTTGTTATTATTAACCTTAGATAATGTGACGTATTGTTCGTTCTTTTGGGTGTTGTATTGTGATCTTGTACAGCAAAGGAGTTCTAATAAATAAATAAAAATAAATAAATAAATAAAATCAGCATATATGGGTGTACGTGGTCTGCGAGGATGGATTCATAACGAATTCGGTCCATTACACCTGTGAACACCATCGTGTTGTTCGTACCTGTGGAAACGGACCGAATTCAATATGAATTCGGTCCATTTCCAGAGGTATGAGTGGACTCAGGGAATGCCACCAAAACATTCCCGAGACCATGACGTTGCCACCACCAGCTTGTGTTCTTCCAGAAATGATTGAAGAGGTTTGTTCTCCGATGTTTCTCACCTTATACGCCAACGTCCATCCTTTCGATGACGAAGAAAACGTGACTCATCGGAGAAGTCAATCCTTTGCTAATCAGCGGAGATCCAATTACAGTACTGCTGTACAAATGTAAGCTTTTTTTTGCCAATGCACCGTCGTTAGCATCGGAGCCCCATACGCAGCAGGGTTCGCTGAACTGACGTTTTAGACACACTTCCGGTAGCCTCCTGGTTCATTCGGCCAGTGAGTTGCTCTACTGTAGCATGTCGATCAGCCCTCACGCACCTTCAAAACCGACGTTCACCTCTCACATCAATGGCATGTGGTGCTCCGCAGTTTCCACGTCTCTTATTCGCAATGGTGCCATTTCTCCAATCACGGTACACTTTAACTACAGCAGCAAGCGAACAGTTAACAAACTGCGCTGTTTCAGAAATACTGCCACATTTGGCCCGAAAGCCGATAATCATCCCTTTTTTGCAAATCTGATAAATCGCTCCTTTTATCCATGACAGCAACGAGTGATATGTTTTGAGAGATCAGATCAGATCAGATCATATCATATGTAGAGGATTTTAGGAAGGTAGTGTCTGAACCCAGGTCTTAAAACAACCCTTAGAAATACGAAGCTAGGAGATTTGGACTAGAGTGCCCGATAGGAAAGTGATACGGAAGCGAGGTAGAAAGGGGGATGAAGACGCCTTTATTTATTACTGGGGGGGGGGCAGTACCCGGGGTCCGACGGTTTAACGTGCCCATCCGACGCACGGCGGGTATTCAGTAGTACGAACGTTGGTACCTGCCCAGGATCGAACCTGAGGTCATCTCCATGGCAGTCACGAACGCTGACCACTGGGCCACCCGCGGCCCATGCTTTCAGAATGCCTACAGCACACCTTATATAACCTCTAAGACAGCTCACGACACGTGCTTTCTTTCATTTGCTTGGCGCTTTTGACGTCAAAAGTAGGAGGTGGTCACAATAATGTGACTCGACTGTGTATAATAGCAATACCATTATTGTGGCTGTGTGTGTGTGATTTTTATTAGTACATACATACACACCGATGATATGCAGAGAAAACAAAAACGGAATGGAAATATATATGTTTTCTTACGTGTTTATGTGTGTTTACGTGTAACATCCCTTTAATAATTTCCAATTTTTTCAGTATTGCTACATACATTTTATTGGCACTGTCCTATCTCACAATCACAGCTCAAGTCATTCACATACAGGGGCTGAAAGAAGTCTGGGAAAACAGCAACCAGTGTTTAAATCTGACTTAGTCAAAACAGAAGGCTTTGCAATATTTATAGAAACCGTGTCACACCAAACCTTGCCAATCTCACAAGCAGGGTAAAAACAGGTGGGCAGGAGAGTTCTGAAGTAACTAACCACTTACATGTCTCATCGCGAGATGAAGAAAAGACGAAAGTTACAGGCAACAAAGCATTCAGCAGTGTCTACCTAAAAAATCTCTGCGTAGGCTTTAGTAGCATTTTTTTCTTTTAAGCACTATGTGTACGATTAGAGCAACTGACGTTTCTTTCAATCTTATGGAGTGGAAGTAACATAAGAAGAGAAACCAAAGTCCGCAAGAGCAACAAAGCATTTTCAGAATGACGCTCCAAACAGCAATCGTCATCACGGATGCTGCGGGAAATATGCCAAAGAAATTTAAAACCCTAACACACAAAACATCCCACACTCAAATAAGAGGTACCACTAAAAAAAGTGTTTTTGTTTTTTTAAATCTTTAGCTGTGATGTGCTTGTCCATCACGTTCTCGTTTCAGTCAGACTTCTCCAAGCAGACGTGTAACATTTTTTTTTATTATGCGGCAATTACCAAAGTTACGTCAACATGTGATGACTGACAATCTATCACACGCGTGTTTACGAAGATGGGCCAGTTGAAGTTTCGAAATCGCTCTCGAAAATGCAACACTTCCGGTGCGAAAGCTATTTTAAAACAGGGAAAATCAAATAAAAATCAAACGTTTTCCAAACTCATAACAGCGTTTACTACACACAGTGACAATTGTTACACATCAGTCTTTGATGTTCTTATACAGAAACTAATAACGATACAGTTAAGAACACGAATTTAATTCCCAGGCCAGATCCAAGGATTATAGAATAAAAACCTGATAAACTTCAGAGCTTTCTAGAATGATAACTCATATGACAGAAGAGCACGACATGTAATAGAAATACAGTGGGAGCCTGTTATAACGCGGTTATAAGGGGACAACGCGATAACCGCGGTATATCCGAATCTGAATGCTTTGAGCTCTAAGCCACAAATGATTCGGGGGACACGAGCGGATACGCGTTATATCCGATTCTGGGGTATAACCGACAGCGTTATATCTGGCTTCCTCTGTATATCTTTCTGTGATAAGGGTACGTAGCTATTATAAAAATCTTTTACCAGAAGAATGAGTATAAAATTACATCCTAAACAAGATTAAATCAGTGTATAAGCATGTAAATCAATATTTTATGGATTAATATGAATTTTTATAAAATTAAAATTAATTTCTGATTAATATACAAAGTCCAGTCAAAAAAGTTTTTTTGTTTGATTGAAGGTTTAACAACCACCGTGAGCAACAGAATGGGTTATAAGCAGTCGCCTGTCCCTAATTTAGTGCCACTGGTTCTAGAGAAGGAAGAGAGCCAGTGCCGTAAGACAAAAACAACGTTCATGATTAACCGGAATTCGAACCCGGGCCCTTCTCGGATGAATGGTCTAAGCGCTGCGCCACCGAGGCGGCGTCAAAATGTTTTATAACTACTTGTTAGTATGTTAGTATGATATTTGTTCTTCTAGCCTCGTGTTATACTCAGATTGAAGATAAAGAAATTTTGAATTTTAACCATCACGACTTATACTCCATGTAGACTTATAAGCCGAAAATTACCGCATTTCGAAAGTAACGTCACGGAAGAATACAATCCATTCCAGCAGAAACCGACTTATGTATGGCAGGATTTCGCCCCATTCAAAGGAAGACCTAATGGATTTAGCGGAGTATTTATCGTCAGATTACCCCACTACGAAGTTTACCGTTGAACTTAAAGATAATTTTACCTTACCGTTCCTGGATATACTTTTGCAGCGAAACTGTTTTACCAATTTAATCCAATATTCGGTTCACTACAAACCTTCTTCTAACACAGTATTAATCCCAATGGCTTTCGCCCACCGTCTCAGTTATAAACTATCCTCCATATACATTGATGGCCACCCAAAATGTAACACCAAGAAGGACACGAGATAGCAAAGCCAGATTTACTGGACACATAACAACAGATACAAAGATGAAACGATTGAGCTCACAGGCTCGAGCGACTTGCGGAACACTCAGACATCAATACTTCGTGTGGCACCCATGGCTGGCAATAACGGCCGCTACACGCCGCTGCATCGAACGAAAGAGACTTTTGGATGTGGGCTTGGAGCATGTCGGTCCAGGCTGCTTCCACACGTTGCCACAGTTCATCAGGCGTAGCCGCGGGTGGTGCTTGCCGGGCCACTCGGTTGCCGATCAGCGACCAGACGTGTTCGATGGGCGACATATCGGGAGAACAGGTGGGTCACGGCAGCAGTGACACCTAGTGGGCCGTGAAGAATTGTTGCACGATGCGTGCCACGTGCGGCGCACATAGTCCTGTTGAAACGTGGCTGCTGGCAGGTCCTGCAGGTAAGGGAGGACTACAGGCTCCAAAACGTAGGAGATGTAGCGGTGGCTGTTGAGTGTATCGGCGATGCCTACCAGAGGGGTTCGGGTGTCATACCCAATTGCGCCCCAAACCATAACGCAAAGCGACGGACCGGTATGGTGATGCATAATGCAAGTGTCATACAGTCTCTCGCCGCGGCGCCGCCACACGCGGATCTTACCATCATGGTGTTGCAGGCGGAAGCGGAATTCGTCGGAGAAAACAGTGTCGTGCCATTCCGTAGTTCAGGCGCGGCGTTCAACGGCCCACTGCCGCCGCACTCGCTGGTGGTGTAACGTCAATGGTAATCGGAGCAATGGGCACCGTGCGACAAGTCCAGACGACGTCGAACGGTACGTTCTGACACAGGTTGTTGCGCAACACACCCTAATTCATGCGCAAACGTTCGTGATGTGGCGGTGCAAGCGGTCATCGCCCGCCGCCGAACATGCCGGTCCTCTCGTTCGGTGGTGTGCCGCGGGTGCATCAATCGCTCTCGTCGGCCCGTCCGTCCCTCCTGCACCCACCGAATCCATACTCGCCTCACTGTGGCTGGATGTCGTCCCACACGGGCGCCGATGTCTCCGTACGATAAACTGCTGTCGCGATAAGCCACTATTCGTCCTCTGTCGAACTCCTAAACGTGCTGGAATGACTGCCGTATTCTGCGACGAGGCATCAGGAAGCTTCCCACGCACACCACTTCCACTACTTACACCCCGCCTTCTGTGCACCCTTCTTATAGTGCTTCTCGGTGGCCAGCCGGGCGCACATAATTTGCATATGCCCTGCAATGCTAATCGTTTGCATGTCGTCTCGCGGGCGACGCATGCTGCGAATTTCCGGCCAATCGGATGCTTCCTACTTGGTGCTGCATTTTGGGTGGCCAGCAGTGTATTTCTAACTTCGGCGTGCAATAACCCATTCCTCCACTTACCGACTTCATTGCGTTGAAGTCAAGAGAATTATTGAAACTGCTAAAAGTCATGGGTATTCTACAGGAATTGTTCGGAATATATTGAAAAAACAACTGAGATCGACACAAATCACCCTACAAAGAGAAATTATAAAGCCCAAATTTGTGGGTTCTATGAATTTTGTACCACCAATTACTAGCATTTTAAAATATGTATGTCGTACACATCATGTGTCGCTTGGTATAAGACCATTAATGTTCAAACGCTGGTCAAAAAAGACCGAGATCCAGTAGACATGAACGACCAATGTGGAGTATACGGGGTTCCTACGAAAGCCAGTGATACCCCACGACTAGACATCAAGTATATCGGATCGACGCTCCGTTCACTGAAGATTAGATTGAGTGAACATCAATATAACGTACCAATGAATGCATCGTCGACGGCCTTTTCACGTTTAACGACTGCGGGCACTCACATCCCGATTTGGGAAGAGGCACGTGTGTTGGACGATACTAACTCATGTTCTTCGATCTTATTTATGGGAAGTGTTTCTACACTATCTACAACATTATTGCTGTAATGATGACATACCTTGTTAAGTACCTCAACCATGGAAAACGTTGATCTCTGAAAACACACGTGACAATTCAGTTAATGACTAGTCCTGAACTGTGAATTTGTGGTTCTCAAGTCTTTACTCCCGCATTGTGTCACCCCTCCCCCATTGAGTGATCGACACGCTGATTCAAATACACTGTCTACCAACAAGTAATTGGACACCACTTCAATCGACGATATCTGCGGCCCTGATACACGTAACGGCCGCTGCCGTTAAATATCGAGTGGGAAACAACAACGCAACCAGTCGCATGCAAGATGCCACGCAGTTCGGAGCTCTCCGATTTCAAGAAAGGTGTAATCATCGGGTGTCACAGAAATGGCCGATCCACACGTGACATATCCAGCGAGTTGAAGTACCTAAAATCGACAGTGGCCTACGTCATTGGCAAGTGGAAGATGAGAGGTGACTGTCGGAATGTGCCCCGACCCGGCAGACCCACAAAACTGCGAGTTAGAGACCGATGGGTGCTGGCCACAGAAATTCGGAAGAACCGCACCAAATCGATGGGCCACATCCGCGAGGAGTTTCAACAGGCATCCGGTAGTGCTCTTTCGATGAATACCATCCGTAAGGAATCCCATCTGTTCGGTTATCATGGACGTGCTGCCGCCCACAAGCCTTTGATCACCCAGTCCAATAGCGCTGCTCGGCTAACGTGGTGCAAAGAACGTCGACAGTGGACCGTTGAACAGTGGAAACAGGTTCTCTGGAGAGACGAATCAATGTTCACCCTCTACCGTTCGGATGGCAGGGTCTGGGTTTGGCGTCTGCCTGGAGAACGCCTCTTGCCGGAACGTATTTTGCCAACTGTGAAGTTCAGCGGCGGTGGAATTATGCTATGGGGGTGTTTCTCCTGGTATGGCACGGGACCCTTGGTCGCAATTCCTGGTACACTCAACGCCGATACCTACTGCACCATTTTGGATGACCATGCGCTTCCTACGTTGTGGCAGTTTTACGGGGTGGACCCATGTTACTTTCAGGATGACAATGCCACCTGTCATGTTGCGAGGTCCACCATGGCTTGGTATGGTGACAATGGGGTCAATCGAATGGACTGGCTTGCGCATAGCCTGGACCTTAACCCTATCGAGCACCTCTGGGACGAGTTGGAGCGTCGACTTAAGGGGTGCCCCCACCGTCCGAAATCGGTGAAGGAACTGACCTGTCTTCTCCAAGCCGAGTGGAAGAAAATACCGCTAGCCGTCGTACAACGCCTGGTTGAGAGTATGCCCCGGAAGGTCGCAGCTGTAATCGCCGCTCGTGGAGGCTCCACCAACTATTGAAGGTGAATAAACCTCGTCTTCCTTTGCTATCACAGGTGTCCAAGTACTTGTTGGTAGATAGTGTACGTCATGACTTGTTATTACTTTAGTATAAGACTTGCTACTCGAGTCACCATTCTGTTTCCTTTTAATCTGAAGATGAGTTTATGGTAGACTCAAAAGATCTCATATGTATCATTGATGTGTATATAAGTTTTAACATAGAGTTTTTAATATTAAATCTTTTAATAACTGAGACCTTATTTATGTGTGTGTATTTCAATCGTGGAAAGACGGTTAATACGAATCCTACCACTTGAATGTTTAATGGCACGAAGTTCGTATCTTCTACTGTCTTCTGCTGACTTATGCAAATATCTTGTTCAATTGAGCTGCTAAATCAATCATGGAAAGAAAAAAATACATAACTGAAAAATGGAAAAAAAATATTGCGTACGAACAACTGAAAACTGATGAACCATCTACAACGCAAAGAAGACATACGGCGATGTCGAAATCTGATTTTTTATGACCACTGGAAGTATGAGAATATCAGCGCAACATCCATAAAGATGTCCATAAAATTAATACTCTTGAAAAAAAAACGAAAAATTTCTAAGGGATTTTCTACGAAATGTGGTCACGTCATCAAGAAAGGTAGACAGACAGATGATAGACACATCGAATGGTACTGCCAAGAAAATATAATCTCGATAAATGACATCGATCTCATCACAGTGGGGATAAAAGAAGAAAAGAAAAGGGAAAAAAAAACAAGTGGGAAGAGACCCTTTCGATTAACTACCTTTGCCAATCCCAATCAGTTTTAGTCTGCAAGGAAAACTGAGACAGCCTTGAATAATTTAGATATGGATAACTGCACCTAAATATCAGTTCTATCATGTAACAGAGATATATCTAGAAGCAAGATCCCTCTGGCTTTTAGAAGACACGTGAATATTCATTTTTTAGATAATGAACTAACATTTTAGATGTGCTTCCACCAATCTTATACTCTTGAACAGTGTTCTCAAACTTTGGTCGCTGATGGACAACTTTAAGCATTCTTTTACTTATCGCGAACCACCGGGAGGATGGTGGGGAGTCTAAGGACCTTTCCTGGGAGAAAATTGAAAATTTTTGTCTGAAACTAAGGTTTCCAACTCTGGTTAATAATATTAGGCCCTACCGACTACGCTCATCAGCTGGTGAGTGGGATGACCCCCCCCCACACACACACACTTGCTCCAAATAAAAGCACAACCAAAGCAACCCCAGATTTATGATTTTAGCTTTTGGTAAATTTTAAGCTTTTTTATGGAATTTTCAGCTGCTTTTAACTTGAAAAAAATATATACCGACCACAAATAGGGCTGGTAAGTAGCTGTTACCGGCCACAGGCAGCAAATCTCCAATATTTCCGACCAGGTGCTTAAAATACCGGTCGGTTGCAAACCGTATCCGAAACAAAGTAATTGTTACAGTACCTACAGTTGATAAAGAAAGAGAGAGTTTCCCTTATGATTTTATTTTGTCAATTTTATAAAGAAAAGGAGTTCATTAACTTAATTAAATAACTGGCGACGTATCCACAGCATGGGTGTAGCCAGGATTGGGGTTTGGGGGCGTTCAAGCCCTCCCCGAAATGCCAAAATGTAAGTTTTATAACACACACACACACACACACACACACACACACACACACACACACACAAATTATAACAATTAATACAATAATAGTCTTAGAACTAGTGAACGAGATGCTGCTGCTTACAATCTTTTACCAAGCTACCTATTTTCGGCTGGCTAACCGATAGTTTGAGGCGTAGAGTAGCTTCCACATCTAACCAATTTCTTTTGTTCCCTTAATTTCAACTAAATTCGAAAATCCAATCTCACAGTTTTAAGTCGTCGGGAACGGAAGATGTTCAATAGCTGTATCTGATATAGCTCTGGATATTCGTATCGAGATTAATATTATTAATAACATCTATGAAAATGCAAGCGCAAAGATTCGGCTGTTTGAAAATACAACACACACAAAAATTGGAAAGGGAGTGAGACAAGGTGACACCATATCTCCGAAGCTCCTTAATGCCACATTGGAAAATGTCTTTCAATCACTGAACTGGGGAAACAAAGGGATAAAGCTTAATGGAGATTATCTAACCCACCTTCGTTTTATTGATGACGTAGTCATTTTTGCAACTACCCCATCAGAGGTGCAGAGTATGATCCAGGAACTTGCTGACAAGAGTAAAGAAGTGGGATTAAAAATGAACTTTCAGAAGACAAAAGTGATGTTCAATGCTTTTACACGAAATGAAGATTTATCGATTGATGGAGAAAAGCTGGAGATAACAGACACGTACGTTTATCTTGGACACCAGATATCAAGTGAGGGTCACATTGATGAAGAAATTAATCTGCGTATAAAACTTGCCTGGAGAGCTTTTGGAAGAAACAGCATAATTTTCAAGAGCAATATGCCATTATGTCTTAAAAGAAAAGTGTTTGATCAATGCATCCTTCCAGTTCTTACGTATGGGGCAGAGACGTAGACCTTAACTGAAAGAGACATACAAAGGGTGCAGACAACTCAAAGCAGCATGGAGAGGTGCATGCTTCGTGTAACCAGGAGAGATAAGAAGGGGAACTCGTGGATCCGAAAAATGACAATAGTGGAAGACATCATGATCAGAGTTAAATCCCTGAAATGGCAATGGGCTGGACATACTGCCAGAAGAACAGACCATCGATGGACAGCCGAAATTTTAGATTGGATTCCAAGGGACAGGAAAAGACCCAGAAGAAGACTACATGGGAGATGGGTGGATGAAATTCGAAAGTATGCGGGAGTAACATGGAGGAGACTGGCACAAGACAGACCGTTGTGGAAGAAACTTGGGGAGACCTCCGTCCAGCAGTGGATTGAGATAATGGTTGACGATGATGAATATTCGTATCGAGCATGCACCCCAAAATTAAGAAGGCAGTATTTCTCACATTCTTCATTAATTTTTCTTCTGAAATTTCCTGCGGAACACTTGATAGACCACACTTTGAGAAACGCTGCTCTAGACAAATAAAACTTTTACTCGGAACGACCAAGAGATGTCAGGTAGAGTGAAGATTTGTGATTAACCATTTCTCCAGCAGGATACCTTGAAGCTGGTGTGCAGTCGACTGCAGCGATGAACAGTAGCGAAGAACCTGTTCATCTTGTCCTAAATATTCTACAAACTGTTCATGAAACCATTCGCAATCACACTGGTGGAGCGGAGAATGGGAGCGTTGTCATCAAGGAAGCGTGTTGAACCTTCTGGACAAAAATATACCATGCACGTGATACACATGATCCATCAGAAAATCCAAATACATTCTGAATGATAAACAACCGGCCAATGGTATGAAAATACATGACTTTTTCCAGCTGAGTATGTGCCGTACGGGAACACTGCCGACTGGAGAGTGAAGACTGCCATAAGCTGTATGAAGCTGCCCACTTAAACTTTTTACCCAGCCGTTAGTGCAAAACAAACTGCCAGATTGTCTTTCGTCGTGTTTAGCACCGATGACTTACCATCGAATTTGATTTTAAGGTACCATTGGCAGTTGCATTCATTTGCTTCCTATGAGATAAGCGGCTTCTGAATAGGAGAGAAATAGATAATACTCAAATGTTTCAGCTTCATTTTCAAAGTTCAAGCTGAGCTGAAATGTCTCCTACGTTCAACGCTGTCAGTAGCTGAAAGCAGGGGTGCCTGTTTTGGCGCCCTTTACGATGGGGCCTATATTTACCTTGGTTCAATTCTACTCTTGGAATTCATCATTCCTTCTATAGTTTTGCCTTCGGAAAACGGGAGGTGAATTGACTTTCCGCTTAGAGAAAATCTCTGAAACAGTTACTGTGGAAAGACCGGAGACTCCCACTGCCCAAGAAAAAACATAGATCGAGCTAAGCGCTCTGATGGATGTCGAGAAGGAAGGGCGATGCTTGGGCGGGAGACCAGCCTGAAATTTCCCATGCTCAATCTGCCGCCCATCCAGTTCAAGGTGTGCCAGTTCAAAAATTTTTTTTAACATTATTAACATAAACACCCAGATCTGTCTCTTTGGAACCTTGACATCACGGCAACGACTGCATTGTTGCGCCATCACTTATCGATCAATTCGTGTGTGCACTCGCGATGTCAAAATGATTGCCTGCTATATAATCGCACGCGATTACATTGAGATGTTAAGGTGATCGCGTGCTAATTTAAAAACATTGGGTTATCAATGACTCGAGTTCTATTCATCCGATCTACAAAATTCGAATTAAAATCTTAATTTCACGGCAAGTTGCGTTTGTATATTAATTTAATTTAGCACAATTGGAATATTAATTTGTACGCTGTAATTATTTTTTTTAATTTAACTAACTTTCCGAGTTTAGTGCTGATTATATTAAACATTTTGCAAAATATCGATCTATCTAAACGCTCTTACGTACAATAAAAACTTAAATCTTGAGACGTCGAAGTGAGCAAGATTACATCTAAAAGCAGATGTCGCTCCAATTAGTCCAGCGGCTCACAGCAATTCTGTGTGCAACTGTATGTACAGAGAAAATTCTTTCTGTATTAGTTACTTGGGTGTATAAGAAGCAAAAAAACGTTGGGTGGCCACCCCCACACCCACGTTTTCTCAGTAGGACGTCATTCAAGATGGTCGCCATCATTCCACTTGCCTTCTGTTAAAGTAAGCGTTTTAGCGGAAACGGTAAGATTTATTGAAAAAATGTTTAAAGAAAAATGTTCAGCGTTCAATCGTCTACAAATTTGCTTCTGACTCTTTTCTTGATTTCTCAAACCATTATCCCAGGAAAGTAACCTTTTAATATTGTAGTACGGGAAATGTTTGTTTGCTTATTCTTACCACGCACATCCCTGGATTTTAGCTTCTTCTTTAGTACAAAAGTGTGCCACGCTTGCACAGTTCTTAGGAGAAATATTAGGTATTTAATTTCACCACATTACCGCCATTTTACCGTATTTGGTAACAAAATATGAGACTGTTTACACTTTCCTTTGCAATGATTGTACTATATATATTGAAAAGAGAAAACCCTTTGAATTATCTGGTAACACATCACCACAGAACCTCGTAACACAGGTAGCAGTTGCTGCCGAGGCAAAACAAAAATTGTTGAATGTGAGTAAATTAGGTACTGAACTTTACAAAGCTTACAGAGAGACCCGGTATGTTGAAAAGTCTGCACGGATCTGGGACACAATAAATCGCACGAAGTTTCCCACATTACTCAAAATAAATCAGAGAAAAAAGGAAAAGATGAGTTAAATAGCAAGTGTTTTAAGACTGCCACGAATAGAATACTTCAGATAGCTCAAGTTCGTGGGTATGATCTGGCACGTCTGTTTCAGTTTGAGTTATCAGATGTTTCAATGCTTTTTGATGAGACTGGTCTTCTTGTTAAAAGCAAAAAGTACTCTTAAGCAGAAACTAGGAAGGACTGAGTGAAGACGCAAAAACAGCACAATTTCAGCCAGATGAAAGTACTTGTTTCATCGTAGACGTTATGAACTGTTTGAGATAGGTGGTAACAAAGGAAAAGAAAACGTTTGGTGATGTTGCCGCCACTTCTTACTCGACGTTTACATCACCACTCTCAGCTAGTGTTCCAGGGTAGACCATATCTTCGATAGTTACCAAGAGTGTTCTCGAAAAGAGTCTGAACGTCTATCGTGGCAAAAAAGCAATGTCATAGTTTTGTCTGAAATATCATCAGAAGTTAATCTACCAATTCAAATGGAAACTTTCTGGCCCTTATCATCAAACAAATTGTTACTACAAAAACATATAACGAAGAGTTTGAAAACCTTGATGGTGACAAGACCTATTAGACAGATGCATGTGTTAAGTGCATTCTTTGGTTCATCGGATGAAATTAGTGCCCACTGCATGGGTATTCAAAATGGTGTTGAAAAACCAATACGTACCATGGACAGATTTTTAATAGAAGAAGCAGGCTTCAGGATGATGATCCATGAAGAGAACGCAGCGAATCAAGGGCTAAAGAGAATCGTGTTTATAAGTGCTGATACTGACGTCTTGGTCCTGGCTCTATTTCACTGGAAAAGGTTCCACGCCCAAGGAGTGAATGAAGTGTGGCTAACAACTGGCGTTTGTGACACAACAAGACTTGTTCCAATCCATATGTTAGCTGAGACACTAGGACAAGACATGTGCCAGGCATTAATTACAAGCATTTCAGGCTCTTTCTGGTGCTGACTATACGAGCAAGTTTGGTACCAAAAAAGCTGCAGTTCGCTGTAACACTGTGCAGTATCTGAATGAGTTTGGCGAGTTGCCACTGTGTCCAGAGCTCGACAGAATCATGTCACTTGCCGAACAGTACGTAGAGCAATTGCTGAAGAAAGGCTCGTCTTGCAAGACACTTGATGAGTTCAGGCTATGGAAGTACCTCCATGGGAAAAATATTTCTCTCGATGACCTACCTCCAACAAGTACCAGGGCACAGTGACATCTTCTTCGTGCTTTTTCCACACCTACCTAATGTACACTGCCTCGGTGAAGCACAAGAGACATTGGATCCACTTAAGTTCGGCTTTGAAATGACAGATAGTGTTCTAATGCCATCAAAGTACATTTTTCCACTACCAGACGACTACATTGGAGCATGTACATGCATGAAGTGTGTTACATCAAGTTGTGTGTGTAGGGACGTAGAAGTTCCATGTTGTTTGTTTTGCAAATGCAACAGTGTTGACATTGATAAAATAGATTGTAGAAACCCATATTTAATTTAATGTTGTTGCTAAAGAAACTTAAAAAACATTTTACTTAAAACTGTAATGAATGTAGATTGTCTTTTACATTTATAAACCAAGGTGTTTAAAGATTATAAAATTAGCACTCCTTTGTCTTGTATAAAATTTATTTGTAAAGAATTCTCAAAATGTTTTTAAAGGTTTGCAAGTGTATAGTTTTTACGTAATATGAATTAAACTAAGTGTACTTTATAAACAATTTCATTTAATATATGTTATCCTCACTGTTAGTGTTAAATCTTCCTTAAGGAGAATTTTTGCGTACATGAAAAGGTGACTTTCCATGAGATAATGGTTTGAGAAATCAAGAAAATAGTCAGAAGCAAATTTGTAGACGATTGAACGCTGAATAGTTTTTGTTTAAACATTTTTTCAATAAATCTTACCGTTTTCGCTAAAACGCTTACTTGAACAGAAGGCAAGCGGAATGATGGCGGCCATCTTGAATGACGTCATACTGAGAAAACATGGGGGTGGCCACCCAACTTTTTTTCCCTTCTTATACACCCAAGTAACTAACACAGAAAGAATTTTCTCTGTACATACAGTTACACACAGAAGTGCTGTGGGCTGCAGGACTAAATAGCACATTGTCGAGAATTTACATAGTTCCGATTTAAAATACCAGATGTCGCATTATTTTGTAGAAAAAGGTTCGGTATGAAGTTTCAAACTAACCGTCAAATAGGACAGTCTAAAACAAGCCGTGAAGTGTGCCGGAGAAAAAGTAACGAGAAAAATCAAAGTAAAAGTAACTAAGGTAAGTTTACACAAAAAACAACTTTCCGCGTTTAGTGCTGATTATATATTACACATTTTACACTCTAATCTACAATTGTTAAACAACAAATATTTTGCACAGAATGTTATTTATCGCGAGATCTTTTGAAAAACGGAAATCAATAGCATATAATTTCTACTTCTAACATGAATGAGTTTTTACTATATAAGTTTTTACTATATTTCCTTACAGAAATCAGTCTATTTGATTTGTTTTCAATTTGCTTCAATTAAAAATTTCAGTCCGTCATAGGACGGGCAACATCTACTATATATTAATATTTATTTAAAGCTTAAAAGCAACCGTCATAGAATGGGCTATACGGTAGTTTAAATATATAATCTGGACTTTGCCAGTAATAAGGAGCCTAGTGCTTTTCATCGTGCAGCCCTAAGTATTTCCCCAGATAGTACGTTGTTTACTTCCCCGTAGAAAGATTATCAAACTAGCATTCGCAAGACCATAAAAATCTCCTTGTTCTCCACTTTTCCAAATTTTTAGTTTAATCTTCTTTTCATGTATGACCAGAGTCAACAAGGAGGGTGGAAAGCAATTCACTGAGGATATCATTACTAATTGCTCTGCTGTTTGTTCTACTAAGTAGGGGATTCTAACACTGAAAGTGGCGTCTAAAGTTAAACAAGCACCGTTAATCCTTCCCTGGGTTTGTGAGGGAGCGGGACATGGCTGGCGGCTGCTTTGTAGGACAGAAGTGTAAGGTCGCTGGCTTGAAGGAAAAGAGGAGAGAGGTGCAAGGCAATGTCGTTGGCTTGAAAAAAGGAAATTACACAATAGGAAGGTGTGTCTGCGTGTCATGACGTTAAAATTTGATTTAGATAAACAAATAGAATGTACTACTTTAAAGAAACTGTTAAAATACTATTTTCATAAGCAAAAATGCAAAATTTTGAAAAGCAATTAAGACAATGCATTTACAGTACGAAAAAAGTTAAAGGCGAAATTCTACCAACACTTATATCTCACACCTCTAGCCACTGTCATCTTTCATGTTAACTTGTGTGGGTTTACCAGTTGCGTAGCTAGTCCAATCCAGGTGTGTGTGTGTGTGTGGAATTGTGCTGAATTCCTTTGTAGCCTGTAGCAAAAAGCACTAAAAGTTCTGTCTTTCAATATTTCGTAAATCAAGTTGCTATCAAACTTGCGCCAGCAAAATTAATACCTGCACACCCTGATTTCGAAGTCTAGCGACGTCTCTGAGTACCATGTATATCCCACGATTGCACTGCTGCTTCTGGTGCAAGTCCTGTTATATACACTGAAGAGCAATTGAATTACAGATACCTGTCTAGTAACGTGTAGCACCACCTTTCGCCCTGATGACGGCGGCGATTCGTCTCGGCATGGACTCGACAAGACACCGGAAGCATTGGGAAGCCATACGGATCCACGACCCCTGAAGAAGCTCCTACAGTTCACGAAGATTTGATGGAGGGGGTCAGAGCCCCGAACATCTCTCTCGGTGGCATCCCAGATATGCTGGATGGGATTGAGGTCTGATGACCTAGCTGGCCAAGGAAGCGAGGTCACGTCGGAGGAGTGTTCATCCAACCAATCGGATACAATTCGGGAGCGATGGCACGGTATATTGTCTTGTTGCAGGATGAGGTCCCCAGTGGGATGTTGAAGACGCACAAACGGAAGAAAATGGTCGTCCAGGATTTCCCGGTAACGTTGACCTGAGAGGGACGATATCACACGTACCAGAGGTCCCATTTCAGTCCAGGTAAACAGTCCCCAGACGAAAATGCCACCCCCACCAGCTTGAAGAGTACCCTGCTGGCAACAGGATCCATCGCTTCATGTGGTTTGCGCCGTACTCGTATCCTGCCATCCGCATGTACCAACGTGAATCTCGACTCATCAGTCCAGGCAACATTTTTCCACATGTCTAGGGTCCAGTGGCGATGTTCCCGCGACCATGCTAATCTTTGCACCCAGTGATGTGCGGTCAGCAGCGGTAACCTCGTGGGACGATAGCTTCTGTACTCCATAGCGAGGAGATGGTTCTGGATGGTGTGGCTGCGTACATGTTTTTGTGCACCAGCGTTAAATTACCGAGCGATTTCTTGCATTGTGGCCCCCGTCTATCCGCTGTTACAATGCGAGCTAGCCGACGATGACCCCGCTCATCCACACGCTGTTGTCCACGACAGTTGCCTTGCAGGGATGGTTTTTCCGGATTCGATGTACTCACGGTGCACCCGTGACACAGTGGCTCGTGAAAACCTCAGTGCATGCACGACTTCCGAGATGGAGTGACCCATTCGTCGGGCCCCGACAATTTGCCCACGATAAAATGCGCTTAGATCCTTCGTTTTACCCATACTGCGTCCGACTCTTACTGATTTCCGTCGCATCACTCCTTATATTGTCGGATCGCTGCATACGTCATGTCGTTTCCGTTTACAGGGCCGCCCGCAGCGTCACATTTGCATAACGCCAGCTGTCTTTAATTTAATTGCTCTTCGGTGTACTGTATGAGACTAGTGAACGCGTCTGCAACCTGTCATCCACTATTAACAAACGCCGCCGTACGACACGTGTGATTTGCTTACATCCGGTTGGAAATCAATCTCGTATTAGCGAGTAGCACAAATCATATAATTTTCTGTTCAAAAAACTTCCTGTTTAAGACAGTTAAGTCATTCACCCGCACGAAATAGAAATGAATCTTTATTGAACACGAAGTAAGAGGCAAATCACAATAATTCACTGTCGAATCAAACGACATTAAATGCAGCGCACAATGTATGCACAACGCTTCCACAATGTTAATCTGTCAGGTTAAAATCAAATATTATTTAGTACTTCATGACAAGACACCTTTTCTTCCCCTATGCACACATACACTACAGGCGCTTGTTGACATCGAACATCTGTTCCGCCCATCTGCTTTTAGACGCGAAATTTTACTGCGCAGTTAGTTCTTGGAAAAGCCATAGTGGCGTTGCTGTTTGCAACGAAGTGATGTCATGGCACGTCACTGAGAGTTTTCACAATTGATACAAAGCGCAACATCACAGAACGCCATCACGTCAGATATATTTCTTTCTTTTAAGCCAAGATGTGTTGTGTGGGCATAAAAAGTTGAAGTCGTTTGATAGATATTTGATAGGATCAAATTCGTGCATTTGTAAACAAGTTATGTTCTAGCTTGGTAAAATTAACATTTAAACTAGTAAATGCTTTAGTGGAAATACCACCTGATGCTGTTTGAGCAAGCAAATTTTCTAAACTGGCTGGTTCAAGGATTAACATTTTTTTTTTTTGCTACCCGCACAACGAAATTTTGAATACGCCTTTGGAGATACGTGTGGTTTGGGAATGTTTATTGAAAAAAGTATTAATGCATACATGCTGTGCTTTCAGAAGCATTCAAAACTGTCTTTTGGAAGGGAACAGCTTCCCTCACTAACTCGTAAGCTCGCCGGAAGTCTCTGGGGAAGACTCCCGTCTACGTCCCTGGAAAAGGGAACAACTCCTCCTGTCCCCATTTGTATTCTGTTGGCGGTCATCAGCCTGTCACGATGGTACCCCGTGCGTTGCAAGAGGAGAAACAGGCCTCACAGTAATAAATCTTCCGTAGATTTGGGGGAGTATTTATTTATGTAGTCTGATTTCCATTTAAAAGCAAAATCAACGAATTAACTTTCCTTTCCTCCATTAGTTAAAAAAAAAGTTCTGGTTTGACAAAGAAAGGAAAATACGTGAACTTATTTCTGTCAGAGGGAAACGCAACCGTGAATTTAATGGAAATAGTCCTTCTTACTAAAAAGTGACGACGCGTACAGAAACTGCGTCTCTGCCTAACAGGTATGAATGGGCTGAAGCCTTACCAAGTAGGACGCGAAGTCTCTCTTACATAAAGTTCATATATGTTAAAAATTATATTTCTGCTTTACATAGATGAAAAATTTATTATATATAGAAAAATATCATTTTTGCTTTGCGAAGAAACAAAAAAATTCCATTGCACACAGAAAGTGAGTAATAAAATTTATATTTCTGTTTTATAAGAATTTAAAGCTTGATTTTGCTGAAAAAACAAGAAAGCACAAATTCCAGTTTTTCACGAAAAACTAAGAGTATAAATAACAAAAACTGTGCCCCTGCCTCACGCAGAAATGAGAAATTTCATTGTACACAGAAAGTGATAGCGTGTAATAAAATTACATTCACTGTTTTATAGCGATGAGAAAGTTTCATTCTACTCAGAAAGTGAGAAAGCATAATAGAAATTGTTTATTTCTCACACAGCAGGAAAATTTGATT
This sequence comes from Macrothele yani, assembly GCA_039090855.1. Classification (NCBI taxonomy): domain Eukaryota; kingdom Metazoa; phylum Arthropoda; class Arachnida; order Araneae; family Macrothelidae; genus Macrothele; species Macrothele yani. The sequence continues at coordinate 195,987,539 of CM076990.1, forward strand.
TTGTTTAGAAAGCGCATAATTTAACACAATTTTGCTGCACACCAAAGACAAAAAATTTTGTTCTCTACAGAAAGTGAAAGTACCAAATACAAATTTCAACACTCTAGGTACATTGTCTCTATCTCCCCCCAGGTCTTACAGAGAGAAGAAAATCGTCCTCTGCAGAAAGTGCGCAAATAAAAATAACAGCTCTGCCTTGTGATGGATTTCTACACAGAAAGGTGAGTGCTATAAATATCGCTTCTGTACTTAATAGGAATGAAATATTTCACTCCACGTATAAAAACAAAAAACTAAAAAAAAAAATTGCACTTTCGACCTTGCCGTGATATGGTAATGCACACCAAAGACGAAAACATTCGTTCTCTACAGAAAGTGTAAGTACCAAATAAAAATTTCAACACTGCTGCCTTACAGAGAGAAGAATTTCGTCCTGCGCAGAAAGTGCGCAAGTAAAAATAACAGCTCTGCCTTGCGATGGATTTCTATAAAGAAAGGTGAGTGCTATAAATATCGCTTGCCATGATATGATAATGAGTAGGCACACTGCCTTCCCAGGTACATTGCCTCTCTCTCTCTCTCTCCCCAGATACATTGCTCCTTTCTCCCTTTCTCTCTCTCTCCAGGTACACTGTCTTCCTCTCCCTCTCTGAGAAAGATGCAATGTTTCTCCGCAGTGTACCTGGCGGAGAAACATTGCATCTTTCTCCGCCAGGTACACTGCTCCTCTCTCCCGAGGTACACTGCCCCTCTCTTCCCCCAGGTACACTGCCTCTCTCTTTCCCCAGGTACACTGCCTCTCTCTTTCCCCAGGTACATTGCCTTCCTCCATCCCCGGTACATTGACTCTTTCTTTCTCCCCAGGCACACTGCCTCTATCTCCTTAGGCACACTATCTCTTTCTATCGCACGAAACACACGCTATCTCTTTCTCTGTCTCATATCCTTCCATTCCATCTTCTAATTTCCCCACGGTCTATCTGCCTCTCTCACGGCCAACGCAATTCCCTCCTTCCCCTCCACACACCTACACAGTACCGTCAACTTGGGTTACTTCAACCCTAAGATATAACTTGAACCCAAAACAAAAACATGTTTAAACAGATGTGAAATATGATATGCACTGCAATGCAGGCTTAGTTCATAGTTTTTCCGTTAGGTGACAGCACTTTACAGTACTAGGATTATTCAAACTGGTTCTGTGATGCTCTACTACGTAGCAGTTCAGTTTATACAGTTTGTTGACAAAAAGCTGCAAACATTCACCTGTACGCGTATTTTCGTGACGTTGCACCATTAGTAAGTAAACATTTCGATAACTACAATCTCTTGATGAAAATTCACTGATACAAGTTAAGTCTGATACAAATTAAGTTTATTCATCGTTTCTGATACAAGTTAAGTTTGCTCTAAAATTTTGTTCTTTGTAAAATGTGTGCACATAATCCTAAAAAAAGGGGTTACGTACGTACTTGAGCCCACGCCAGAGTAGGTCCAAGTAACTCGCAAATGCCTGTTTTTCATTTTTTTTAGAAATAATATATGAAAGTTATAAATATTTGCTGTATAAAAATATGCTGTTTTCATACTGCATAATTTAGAACAATGTTCATTGCCTGTCGTTTGTTTACAGCTCCGAAGAAAATGCCAAACAAACATAAAATACTACCTGGCAGTCAAAGCTACGCAGATTATACTGAAGAGCAACTTCCACAATGTTTAGAGGCAGTTAAATCGAGACAAATGACGCCAAAGTAAGCTGAATGTTGTTTTTCAAGATAAGCCAATCCACTATGAAAAGAAAATTGAAAAATAAATCGATTAATAAACCGGGCCATATAAAGGTGTTCACGGAAGAAGATGAATTAGCTTTTGCTAGCCACCTTGACAAAATGTGATTTTGGATTTCCTGTAGACGAACTTTATTTCGGGTTTATTGTAAAGTCTCACTTAGCTATGCATGGTTGAACTGTAATTGCATTCAAAGACGATCTTCCAGAGCGAGATTAGGTAAAATTACTTTTGAACAGACATCCCCGAGTTTCGATTACCTATACATTCTTTTCTTTTTTGTGTTTTGCAGTTCATCTGAAATCTATTATATTATTTAACAAACCCCTGGTACCACTTGGTCCCAAAGAATTTCTCAATGGTTTTTAATAGGAAAATGTGGTGTGGATCCAAGTAACCCAAAAGTGAAGATCAGTTGGATTCATTTTTTGAAAAATCGCCGTGTGATTTGTATTCAACATATAACATTAGAGTTACTCTAGAACTTCAAAATAACGTTGCAGTTTTAGAAAATATCGGTTATCAGCACAATTCTTAATTTTTTAATGGTAAGATGCAGCAAAAGGTAAAAAATGAAATGAAAATTCGGGTTCAAGTAACCCATGTTGACGGTACCTCTTTCCTATACAAGATTATCTAAGCATTACTAATTATGTTTTAAAATTCCAAGCAACGTTCGTTTATCTAAAATTACTCGCACTTCCATGCGTAACGCGATATTCAGGAAAAATGATACTCGCGCATCATTTCAGCAATAGCGCAGTACTCATAAAATTTGCTACCAATGGCACTTAACTTTTGACAACTAATTACTACACTCAATTTTATAAGCAAATAATTAGAATTTAGTTGGAACTAAAACAAATAGTTTCAATTGCAGTCGATTTTGAATTTTCGTAAGCTGGGAGTAATTGCGTGGGAGTAACAATTCACGACCCCATCAATTTTCATGTTTCTCGTTCTTTCTTATTCAACAGCCAATATGCCACATCTAACGATCGATGACTTATTTCTCGAACAAGTTTTTTTAGTTACATATTCAAAATAGATCCTTCTGCCATTGAAACATGCTGTGCAGAAATTTAAGTAATCCACAAAAAAAAAATAATCTGTATTTTATAAACTTTCCCTAAATTCCTATACACCTCGGAAGTCCGCTTCCTCCTCTCCCTCCCTCCCAATGAACGCTGCCCTGAAACAAATAAATTGAGACGATAATTTCTTGAAAGTCGTTGCTATAAAAGCTCCATAATTTTTGCTCGCAAAACGTGCTTCAAAAAACTGCAAGAGATATTTTTCAAGTTCTTCAGATGATTTACGAATTTTGGGCTAGTGCACCAAATAGGGGGGAGAGGACCTGTTGCCATATAACCTAATATCATGCGAAATGCGGTTCACAGTATCCGTTCTCGCCACAGAACTTCAAAATCAGGACCTCGACAGACGATTGAAATTTAATACGCAATCAAACCAAGTATTCCCGTTAATCGCTCCTATTACCAGAAATTTTTCGTCACATGAAAAATGAGAACAGAATTGTTTTGTTAATATACGAAAAGAATTGCAGAAAGGTTTCTGAAAATTCTCGATTTTTCGTTAACACCTCTTAAAAATGGCAATTTACAGTTACTGTACGAAAGGAACTGTGGAAAGGTTTTCCAAAATTCATGATTTTCCGTTAGCAACTCTTAAAAACGGCACTTTACCGTTAATGTACGAAATGAATTGTGGAAATGTTCCTGAAAATTCACAATTTCTCTCTAACAGCTTTTAAAAACGAAAATTTACCGTTAATATAGAAAAAGAATTGTGGAAAGGTTTCTGAAAATTCACGATTTCCCGTTAATACCTCTTAAAAACAGAAATTTACCGTTAATGTAGGAAAGGAATTGTGGAAAGGTTTCTGAAAATTCACGACTTCCAGTTGACATCTCTTAAAAACGGCAATTTACCGTTAATATACGAAAGCAATTACGGAGAAGTTTCTGAAAATTCAGAATCTTCCGGGTGTACAAAAAATCCGTGAAATTCAGGTTCTTTCCCGTCTTTTCACGGAAAAGGTTGTATCAGAAATACGCTTCGTTAATTCCCGAAAGGAATCATGGAAAATGGCCCGTGAATTTCCGAAAATATTTTGTAGTGTAAAAAAATCTAAAAAAACATTTGAATTAAAAATTATTTTTTTTTCTGAAAAAAGTTTAGTCCAACTGCAACTTTTCCCCTCTATTCCCACCAATACGCATTCGGTGTCGTTCCAAGATAAGAATTATTGTGTTTCGTACCATCAGGTGCTACTGTGGCATCATCAATCCTCCCACTCTGGCTATACCTTACCCCTACCCCTCTCAAACAATGTTTATTGTTCACAGCTACAGCACATGCATTTGTTATCTTCGCAGGTTCTACTCCAAAGCCCTTAGTACAGTACATACAGCTTGTGAAAACACAAATATGTCACTGACGGGGATCGAACTCGCGCCTCCTCTCTCCAGAGTCAGTTCTTCTGACGATCTGCAAAACAAACACATCACACATTTTTCAAAGAACCCAAAGGCCAGTGAATCCCTATTCGGGCGCCAATTTGAAAACACATTTTTTGGTGACGTCGTTCGATATCGCGCCTCCTCGCTCCGGAGGTAGTTGTTCTGACTAAACAACAACGACGGAATGTATGGTTGCAGATTTGCTGCCTTGACACGTGCTTCACCTCTGTAATGCGTCACAAGTTTCGCAACAAAATTTCGGAATACATTACCAGGAGCTCTTAAAAAAAAAAGAAGATTATCCAAATTTATCGATGACAATTACTGTATACAACATACACAGTCGTATCAGAATAATATGACCACCTCCCAAAATCCCAGGGTACCCGCCCAGGCGCGTCACAGAGTGCACGCGACAAGGTCGACTACACGGAGATATAAGCGGCCGGCCAGTACAGATGAGCCATAGTGCGTAACGTGAGCAGAATGATGGGCAGTGGTAATGATTTGGAAACGTTCAAAAAGGAATTATCATCGGATACTGCGCCAAGGGTGGAAGCATCACAGAAATAGCAGACTTCGTGGGCTGTTCGCGAGGGGAAGGGTGTACCAAGAATGGACCGCTAGTACACCGAGTACCTCCCGACGTCATAACTGTGGAGACCCAAAAGCCGTCGATCCCAGAGCAGAATGTTGCATCCGTCGACTGGTAAAGGGCAATTGACGCGCAACAGTGCAGCAATTGATCACGCAAATAAACGCTAGGGCACCCAGGTAAGTGTTCCCGACAGTAAAGCGAACTCTGTAACGCATAGGTCACAGTAGAGTGAACTCTGTTACTCCGGAGTCGACGCTGAGTGAAGACGCCCATGTTAACCCAGGTCCATCGGCAACAACGCCTGCAGTTCTCATGGGACTACCGTCATTAGGCAGTGGAAGAATGGAAAAAGATTGTCTTGCCCGACGAATCGAGGTTTCTACTCCACAACAGCGACGGGCGGTGGCGGATACGGCGTCAGACACAAAAGAATAAGCACTCGGACACGCTTGTCGGCAGTGTACATGTCTAAAGGATGTTTTACTGGTATGACCTGGGACGCTGGTACCACTGGATGGGTACCTGAAGGCCAATGGCAACCTGCCCATCCTCGTTGACCACATGCATCCCTTCATGTTGGACATTTACCCTGGTGGTGATGGTGTCTACCAACAAGACAGTGCGCCTTGCCATGTCGTTAAGGGGGTGCGTGACTGGTTCAAGGAACACGACAGCGATATCTCCGTTCTCCCTTGGCCGGCGAAATCGCCCGACCTCAATCCCATAGAGCACTTGTGGGAGTATTTGAAGCGATAGGTTCGACATGCCGAAGCACAGCCCCGTCATCTCCGGGACTTCCGTGCTCTGCGAAAGTACGAATTGGCACGTGTGCCTCGGGCAACCTTCCAGGGCGACATTGCATCCATGCCACGCCGTCTAGCAGCTATCATCCGGACCAAGGGTAGTTATTCCCATTATAAGGTAGGTGGTCATATTATTCTGATACGACTGAGTGTGTTAGAAAACAATGCCTTGTTTCTCAATGGAAATCACTTGGAAATCAGTTGATCTTTAATTGTCAAATGCGAACATTCAACCATTCCAAAGAAAAATGTAATCAGAAATCGCATTTAAATAATGCAATAGTCTTTCCGGACAAGAACACGCGTACGACGAATGTCCTGCACTTTACGTTATCGGAAATCGCGCTCAATACTGCGTTAATCTGTCGCCGAAATGAAGAAAAAGTAAAAAACTAATTGCAAGGCATGCACTTTCTGGGAAGTCGCAATCTTTTCTCATTTTATGGCTAAAATAAACTGACTGCATAGGAACTGGCGTAATCCTTCCGAAACCGGAAATTATGTTTCGCATTCAACCAAATCTTTCCAATGTCGAAAATCACATATTCTAGTCCAAAATAAAGGGCTTTCGTGGATGCGTATTCAAAATACGACCCTAACGTACCTGCACGCACAAAGCATATTTTCTGGTGGAAATTAATTCTAAGCGATTCATGTTCAAAATGATGTAACTTCATTTAAGTGCCGTGAAATCTAGTTGGCTTTGTTTCCATAATTAAGAAGAAAAGAAAAGTATCGGGTAGATATCCGATTCTTTTCTTGCTTTTAGTACACATTTTACAAAAATCACCGAATATATGGAGTTCAGAAGACGGATTTTGTATGCTTTTAAGTTTTTTTCCAGGAAGAGTTTAACAAATTTGCACAAAAATAAAGGTATTTTTCGCATTCTTGAAAAGATTTGTGAGGGCGGAATCATTAGAGTTGGCAGCTGCCGTTAAGTTTAAATGTGACAAATCGTACGGTGGTCGGCAGCATCACGTAAAAAAAAAAAAAATTAAGCACAAAATTCCATTGAAATAATTTTAAAAATATAGCTTTTGTACTTTTAGCTTTTTCTTTAGCACACACTTCCGATTGTCTGTCCGGAGATAAAAAGCTGTACGTTGCCTTTCATTTTAATATCACGCCTATTCGTAAAACGGATACTTGTGAACTAGATTCCCCACTTTTAGCAGGATAGCGTTACATAAAGTAAAACAAGTTAGTAAAATCATGCAATGCATTGATTATGATACGCTTTCCAACATACTAGAAATCATAAAATGGCTGTGGAATAAATCTCACTCCTGTGCCCTGATCTTTGATCCCATTTCGATGATATTCAACAGAACTGGTTCAGTATATCTCCAAAATAACATGATAAAGTTTTGTTGCAATCGAAGCAATTTTACGTAAGTTATGATGCATAAGGGCTATGGAATAGACCCCGCTTCTGTGTCCTAAGCTTTGACCCAAATGTCCTAACCTTTGACCCAAAGATTAGGACATAGAAGCGGGGTCTATCCATAGCCCTTATGCATCATAACTTACGTAAAATTGCTTCGATTGCGACAAAACTTTATCATGTTATTTTGAAGATATACTGAACCAGTTCTGTTGAATATCATCGAAATGCCCATTTTCCATAGGATTCGTCCCCAGGCGCAGGCCCCTACAACATACTAACATTTCATCTAAATCGAAACATTTTTACGTAAGTTATGATGCATAATGGCGATGGAAGTGATTCCGCTCCTATGTTCTGACCTTTGACCCTCATTTCGCCAATTTTCAATGGGATTTGTCCCCAGGTGATCCCCTACCACATACTAATATTTAATCGAAATCGAACCTTTTTTACGTTAGTTATGACGCATAAGAAGAGTGGAATGGATCCCGCTCTTATGTACTGACCTCTGACCCCATTTCGTTCACTTTCAATAGGGTTCCTTCCCAGGTGATTCCCTTCCACATACTAAAAATTCATCGAAATCGAACGATTTTTACGCGAGTTATCCTGCAGACGAACATACGCACACAACGCGTGACGTAATGAGGCAGATGGGAATCGCGGCCATCTGCTAGCAAAAGTGTGACGTCATAAAACTTTAATAGGATCCGCACATTTGTTTGACTGCTGACGTCATGAAAATACAGGTCGCGCCATCTTTTTTCTTCCCAACTAATGCGTTCCCAAGGATGAAAATTTGAACATCGATTAAAATAGCTTCATTTTATAACTTGGAATACTTAATATTTCCTAAAACATAACCCTAATTATGCAATCCAACATTTGTTTGTCTACTGACGTCATCAAAGTACAGGTCGCGCCATTCTTTTTCTGGTTTCAACACCACCAAAGGAAAAGTTATTGATTTTTAATATAATTATGGTTATGTTTTAGAAAATATTAAGTATTCCAAGTTATATTAAGAAGTTATTATAATCGATGTTCAAATTTTTATCCTTGGGAACACATTAATTGTGAAGGAAATGTGTACAAAAGTTTTTCCATTGGAAATATAGGAAGCAAAATTACTTGACGTCCATCTTAATAACATGGGATAAGGGCGATGGAATGGATCGCAATCCTATGTCCTGACCTTTGACCCCATTTCGTCCATTTTCAATAGGGTTCGTCCCCAGGTGGTCCCCTACCACATACTGAAATTTCATCGAAATCGAACCATTTTTACGCACGTTATGGCGCATAAAGGCAATGGAATGCATCCCGCTCTTATGTCCTGACCTTTGACCCCAATTCACCCATTTTGAATAGGGTACGTCCCCAGGCGGTGTCCTACCACATTGTAAAATTTCATTGAAATCGAACGATATTTACGCAAGTTATGACGCATAAGGGCAATGGAATGGATCCCGCTCCTACGTCGTGACCTTTGACTCCATTTGTTCCATTTTCAATAGGGTTCGTCCCCAGGTGATCCCCTACCACATACTAAAATTTCATCGAAATCGAACCATTTTTACGCCAGTTATCGTGCGGTCGGACGGACGGACAAAGCTGGAGCATATACGCTTCTTCAAATTACGGTTGGAAAGCGTAAAAAAGGTTTTTGATAACTGCTGCTAAATATTAACTTCAGTTTATTTAATATGGTATAATGAAGAATGTTATTTGAGTGGAATAACGATTTGGCGGAGTTACCGAAATGTTGGTGACAATTCCTTGCAGGAAAAGGGTTCAGCAAACTTTATTTCGGTGCGAATACAAACTTCTGCTTCTTTCGCATCCAGTTTCAGTTGAGACTACGAAGTTACGTGAAGCGTTCGGTTTTCTGATTCCAACACCGATTCTTTATGGATTGCTCATTCATTAAATTAAAATCGCCTAAAATTCCAATTTTCTTTGCACTGCAGTAACTTCGAATCACTAGAGCAAATTACACACACACAGGCTTTAAATGTGCTATCCCCGCTTCTCTGGCCTTTACGGAATTTCATCTTGAAAATCGCGTCTCTGGAGTAAGAGAATGGGGTCTTATTGTCTCCTTTACGCTATATTTTTTAATTTTATATTGTTTTATTTGACACGCAGCGATCTGAATGAAAAGCTTCTTTCACAGAGACATCATTGTTCATTCGAATCATTCCGTTTGAAAGAGTTACTATGGCATTGTTTACAACGACACACACAAGCTTCATGGAAGCCGATAGCTCTGTTCCAAGAGGAAACCAAACCTCTTTATTTTTTCCCCATGTTTTTTAATTGACTATTCTTTTAAGGCACGGAAGTCAAATTCATAGTTCCTTTTCTTTCAAGCAACTCATTCAATCGTCTCCCAGTTTTTTTTAGCTCACACTGCCTGAAGAAATCTCTTTTCATAATTCTTTCGAAATCTTTAGCTGAACTAACGTCAGTTTATTAGTCTTGTAGTCACTGACTGTGGATTCCGAAAGACCATTGGTTTTTTTCTTTTTGCATGTACATTTTTCGGAATCTTTTTAACCTTTTGTTTTGCAGCTTGTTTCGGCACATTTTCGTTTTTCTGTTGCAAACATCAGGTATATACCACAGAACACTGGGCTTGCCTGTTCTTCCATAGATTCGGTATTACCACTTCTAGAAGACTAATTGAACAAAAATATCTTTTTGCATCGGGTTGAGTTAGAGTGACTGATATTTTTCATTTAATATTTGATCTTCCTGAAATAAAAATTCATCATGTAAAAAGGCGTAAATTTGTATTTTGTGTAACATCTGTACAAGATTGATAGCAAAAATAAAAAAAAATAAAAAGATACACCGAATCCACGTCTCTTGAATCCTTTCCAGCACGAAAAAAAAATATTTCACAGCAGACTTTTAGACGAAAAAATTCAGCAAAAAAGAGCACGCATTTAAGTCTTCTCAAGAAAATATCTGCGCATAATTTAAAATGCACAATGCAAGAAGTGTTTTTCATAGTTCAGGTAACCCGTAAAAATATACAGCGGTTGGACAGAATGATGTGAACACCTACGAAAAGAAGATTTTGCGTGCCTAATAAGGTGTTGGATCATCTTCGGCATGCAAAATCGCCTTTAATCCTCCTTGGAATGGATGCATAGAAATTCTGGATTGTGGTTAGTTGGATGTTAGACCATTCTTCGTGCAGAAACTGCTGCAGGTCCTTGAGAGATGCAGAAGGAGGATAACGGGATCTTACTCTGTTTTCCAACACAGACCACAGTGGCTCGATGATGTTTAAGTCTGGCGACTGGGAAGACCAAGGAAGGTGTAAAAGTTTGTCCATCATGTTTCATTTTTTTTTTTTTTTTTTTTTGATTGGAGGTTTAACCGACCACCGTGAGCAACTCAATAAGCTATAAGCAGTCGCCCGTCCCTTAATATAGGGTCACTGGATCCAGGGAAGGGAGAGAGCTAGTGCCGTAAGACAAACACAACATCCATGCGTCACCGGGATTCGAACCCGGACCCCGTTCGGACGAATGATCAGAGGCCATCGCGTAGACCACTGCGCCACCGGAGCTGCTTCCTCATGTACCTTAAACCATGATTGGACATCCCAAGCTCTGTGAATTGGGGTGTTATCATCTATACATATATCCAGTTTGCATATTTCAAACAAGTAAGCTAAAACAGTTAAATAATTAAGCCTTAAAATATATGAAAATAAAGCAACGACTTTGTAACTTAGCACACAGAAAAACATAGGAAAACTTCTCAAAGAGAAGAATTCAGTAAAATAAAAAAAAATTAAGTAAGAAAGTTAAGAAACTACATAGATAATTATTTAAAATAAGAAAACTTGCTAAAGCAAACTGGTGGGATATTTGGTTTGCATTAGCAAGTTTTTTAATTTTAAATAATTATCTAGTTTCTTAACTTTCTTATTCAATTTTTTGTTCAATTTCTTTGAATTTTTCTCTTTGAGAAGTTTTCCTTTCTTTTTCAGTGTGCTAAATTGCAAAGTCATTGGTTTATTTTCATATATTTTAAGGCTTAATTACTGGGCTGGCCATAAAGTCATTGCGTTTTTCACACATAGATGGCGAAACACGTTTTGAAATGTAACTAACGTCATCTGAAACCTCAAATTCGTTATGTAACGTGACAGCTGACAGTTCAAGCTTGTTTTAGGAACAGAAAGTGCACTATTTCTTTAACAAGCGTTTGTTTGACGTCGATTTCAAAATGGGCAATCAAAAGACACATTTTGGTCATGCTTTGCTATATTACTTCCGAAAAGGAAAAAAAAACGCCGTGCAAGCTCATAAAAATTATGTGATGTGTATGGTGAAGATGCCTTAAAACTACGGCAGTGGAGATTTTGATGTGAAACATGCACCACGCTCAGGAAGGCTAATCGAAGTTGATGACGACAAGATAAAGGCATGGATCGAATCCAGTCGGAGTTTAACAACATGAGAGATTGCTGAGAATCTGAACATATTGAAATCGAGCGTTGAAAACCATTTAAAGCAACTGGGATACGTTAGTAAGTTCGATATGAGGGTACCACATGAGCTCGTTTGTTTTGCTCCTCATTTTTGTGTATAAATTCACGTATATAGCGCTTTAAGTTCTCTAATTTTGTGTGTGTACGAAGTATAAAGGTACCGTGCTTCTTTCCGTTTGACTCCCGAGCCGGTGAGTGCATTTTTTAGTTGAGTTTTTACGTTGTGTTTATTTCCGACCGCGCTGGTCATTGCTTATCACTGAGGTGCCATGCAAATGGCGTCTTCCGGTGGTGGGAGACTTAGCAACGACCTCACTTCCGGGAAGCACTCCACTTCTTCTTCCAGTGGCGTCACTACGCTGTCCGATCCAACTGGCGGTGATGCACTCCCCTCATCTAGCGGTACGTTCGTACACTCTTCTCACGTCGATTCGCTAACTTCTCCTAATACGTCAACTTCTACTGATTTTGATACTACTGACGTTGCTATGGACGTCATCGGTTCTGATGGCATTCCTTCTATTCCTGCACAACAGTCATCCTACACCACCTACTCTAAGGCAGTCACTACTTCTATTCCTATCCACTCCACTCCAACACAGTACGCCGGAGCGGCGGGCATGGCGTCCTATATTTGCCGAGAAGGAAACACCATCACTCTCGACATTCCTGATGATACTGCAGCTAGTGCTAACTTTAATTCTGCCTTGGATAAAGGTGTAGTGTTTGTTGCCTTACCGGCAACGCCGTTAAAGGTGTACTCCACTGCCCTGAAGAACAGGTTCAACCCACAAGCCATTTCTCATATGTTCCGGCGGGTAGGGACAGTTGTGGTGTACTTCAGTAAAGCTGAATATGCTACCACCATCCTACGTACAGGTCTCACTCTCGGTGATCAGTTCTTAGAGCCTACTCCCTGTAGCGCAGCGACCTATCAACGTGCCATTCTATCCAGTACCACCGGAAGTCACGGATACAATGTTGTATGCCGTCCTCTCTACTCTTGGCCATGTTGTTGGCACGGTGAAGACATTCTCAGCAGCTCCAAAGGATCCCGACGACAAATCTATTTGTGGCATATGTCGCGTTGCGCGGGTCCTCTCCACAACTCCTGACAGCATTCGCACGATCCCAGTGCAGTTTAAAGTAAAGTGTTCTGGGCAGGTGCGTTATGTTGATCTCCTAACTGAATTTCATTGCAGCACCTGCAAAGCTTTTGGACACTTTTACAAAGATTGTCCCAAAAGTTTCCTCGTATCCCAAGTCTGCAGTTCCAGCGGAGACTCCCAACCGGACCCAGGAGATGGTTTCCGCTCCAGTGCGTCCGACTGCTGTTCCACCAAGCCTAGACACTGTTCTTTCGTCTGCTGTTCTCCCACCAAAAGTGGATGAGACAAATTTCCCTCCTATACTTGCTCAGACTCACTTTCGTGCTCCCGATCCACCAGTGGAGTCAGCTGAAGGGAGTGTTACGTCAGAGGCAGATCTCTCTATTCCGGATAATGAAACTGCATATTTCAGTGCGGATCAAACCATGAGCGATAGCTCGGAGCCTGAACACCAAGTACGACTGGAAAAGCGTCAAGCCCCGAAACCACCTTGTGCCCCCGCCAAGAGGGGACGAGCTCGCGTGAGCCCTACTCGATCTTCCCCCCGGACCCGTACTTCACCCGCACGAGTCATTGATTTTGAAACGTCACCGTACCCCACCGACGGGTGGTGCCGTTTGACGAGTTTGCTGCCCAAATGTCTAGCCTTGAATTATCGCCTACACCATTGTCATACAAGGAACTTTATTCTCTCATGTGTGTCAAACAATATCCTGCTACAGCACATACCTTTGTCAAGCGACATGAGAATGATTTGCCAAATATTCTTCAGCAACTTACCTCTTTGGATAAAGTTCTTGATGTCTATGCCAAACCGTCTGGCCACTTGAGTGCGGCTGGCAAACACATCCGGCAGCACATCCATCTACTTCAAACAACTGTCACAAAAGCTATGACACCTACAAGTGACCTACCACTTTCAAGGTAGTTTCGCTGAACTGCCGGGGGTTTGGCACCCTGACGCAAACTCAAAAGTGTATGAAGACTTGTCGGCAGTTAACGCTGACGTTCTTCTCGTTCAAGAAACGAAATGCTCTCCTACAACGCCATTCCATCGTTGGCGTAGTTGGCCTTTTAAGTTTTTCCATGCGTATAGACGGTTGCAATCCGGTGGTGTTGCCATTGGCATCCACAACCGTTTGCTTCACTCACTGACTACAGTCTCTGTAAATAATTTATACCTTGATTTGTAACAATGTTGTGTATTCTGTATTGATCATATTACCTATCACATATTTAATATTTATATTCCTGCAGATGAATCTCTCATTGACCCCCTATTTCAATGTTTACGTTCAGCACTTACAGCAATTCCCCCTGGTGATTTTTATGTCTTAGGAGGAGACTTCAATTGCACTTTGTTCCCGTCGTTGGACCGCAGCGGGTCCCTAAGAGAATTTCGTCGTATCTTAGTCGATCAGCTTACGCCTACTCCTCTCCGACCATCATCTTGTTGACTCATTCCGTCATTTTCATCCAAACACGGTTTCATATACCTGGAGCAATTCACCTCGGCAAGGTTCGTCAGCAGCCCGGTTAGACCGAATTTACGTCTCCTCCGAGCTGCTCCCTGCATCTACTGAGGCACGGCATGTGCCAACCACCTCGTCTGATCACAGGGCGGTGACGCTGTCTATCTGCGTTTCTGCGCTGCCCATTACTTCACAGCGTACCTGGTCCTTTGATGATGACTTGCTTCAGGACTAAACTTTCTGTACCACAATCCGTCAATTCTTGGATGATTGTCGTCACCTTCTCGCCACAACACCAAGCGCACTCAAGTTGTGGCTCGACATTAAGTTTGAGCTTCGTATGTTAATCCGACAATACTCATTTGCTGCCCGTACTGAACGTGGTATGCAAATCAGCAACCTTCGTGGGATCCTTTCCTCGATGTCTCTCACTGATCCATCATATCCTGAAGTACAGGATGCCCTTAGAGCGCTGCTTCTTTTTTTTTTTTTTTTTTTGATTGGAGGTTTAACGACCACCGTGAGCAACTCAATGGGCTATAAGCAGTCGCCCGTCCCTAATTTAGGGTCACTGGTTCCAGGGAAGGGAGAGAGCCAGTGCCGTAAGACAAACACAACATCCATGCCTCACCGGGATTCGAACCCGGACCCCTTACGGACGAATGATCAGAGGCAAACGCCTTAGACCACTGCGCCACCGGGGCGGCAGAGCGCTGCTTCATCCGATGGCACAGCAAGCTCTCTGTAGGATGAAATTACTTAATCTTTCCTCAACAGTTCACTCATATGAATTTCTCTCTCGCACGGAAAGACTACGGCGTTCATCAACTACCCTCCGACATCTCCGTCTGTCTGATGGAACTATTTCATCAGACTCAGCCACTATCTGCACACAGGTTCGTCAATTTTTTCAAGATAAATTCCGAGCGGTAGTGCAGACTCACTCTCTTTCATCATCCCCCTTCTTCGTGCTCTTCCGCAGGTCCCCTCACAACTATGTCCTTCTCTTCTCGCGGCCTTTTCCCCCACTGAACTCAGAGAGGCTTTTGCCTCTCTAAATCCTCATGCCTCTCCTGGACCTGACGGCCTTCCTCTTTCCTTTTACCGTGCTTTTCTTCCATCTCTTCTCCCCTTCCTTCTCGCCTGTTTCTTCGCAGCTCAATCTTCTTCTGCACTGCCTCCGGAGTTTACGGTGGCCCACGTCATTCTTTTGCCGAAGGAGAGAGACCCCCTGGACCTGCAAATTTGGCGTCCTATTTCCATTCTAAATCTCGACTATAAATTCTTTACTAAACTCCTTTCCCGTCGTTTGAATCTTGTTCTTCCTTTCATCCTTTCGCCCGACCAGTCATACACTGTGCCTGGTCGGTCTATCGCTAACAACATCTCTTTTGTTCACAACCTTGTTTTTCTTGCTCGTAAATTTTCTGAACCACTTGCCTTGCTTAACATTGATCAAAAATCAGCCTTCGATAACATTTCTCACGACTATCTTTCTGTTACTCTTCATAGCTTTGGTTTCCCCTCTTCTTTAGTTACTCTTTTGCTTAGTCTCTATCGGGGCGCCCATTTTCATGTCCGGGCGGCCTCCTTTCTGACGGCTTCAATTCCTTTTCAACGTGGAATTAGGCAGGGTTGCCCCCTCTCGGGGCAACTTTTTGCATTAGCCTTTGAACCGTTCCTGATTGCTGCTCATCGCTCTCTTCGATCTTCGCTGCCGCCTACCGTTGCAAGTACGCGACATCACGAATATACTTTTTCCGCTTATGCAGACGATGAGACGTTTTGTATCAGGAGAGATGCTCAGTTTGAAGACCTGCTCATCACCTATCACCAATATGCTGCTGTTTCGGGGGCTTCACTTAATGTCTCTAAGAGTACTGGTCTCTGGTGTGGGTCTTGGATAGGCCGCACTGACTCCCCTTGGGGAGCGGTGTGGTCATCCTCGACCCAGAAGATTCTCGGCACCTATGCTGGTCATCCGTTTACCGCTGGACAAGCAACATGGACCAACCTTTTCCCAAGGCTTCGGCGCCGAGCTGCGTATTGGCGTTTCGTCTTTCCATTTACATCTTATTTTCAACGTGCACATATTGTCCAGCGTTACCTGCTCTCACTATGTACATATTCCTGAATTCAACAGTTTTCTTGGCCTCTCGTCTTACTGACATCAATAGTCAGTTCACTTCCGTCATCTGGCAGTCCAAACATTGGTCGGCGGCCCAGACATTGTATCTTCCTGAGTCGCATGGTGGCATCCGGCTCATTGATATTCATCAATACTATAGAGCGTACCGTATTACCACTTTTCTACGTCTGCTTACCTCTCCCTCTCCTTCTCTTGTGATATCTTTTGATGCACTTCTTTCTGTCTATGATCCGTCCTTCACTTTTCTTCTTTTTCCTCCGGATGGATTATTACACCCTTCCTTCCTCTAACATTCCGTCTACTATCTCTGAAGCTCTTACGTTTTTCCGGTCCCTTCCTCTTTCCCGGGCTCCTCCTGCCACCACTCTTGATCTCCTTGTCGAACCGCTCTTCTTTTCCTCACTGATCCACACTCCTAACCAACCTTTCTTTCTCCTCCCACTCTGGGTTCGTTCTGGCATCTTAACAGTCAACGCCTTGATTACTACTAACCTCTCTTGGAAACCCATTACTTCCCTTTTTCCTACTCCTACTCCTTCTCTCGAGGAAGAGTATGCCCTCCTTCGCACTTCCCTCCTCTCTCTATACCCTGCTTTGGTTACTGCCGACGGACTACGTGTTGTCTCTGGACCCAGTCTTCCTATTCCTTTCTTTCTTCCTCTCCTTGACTCTGTCGCCCCTGTGCTTTCCTTCAGCACTGCCTCCCTCTATCGTTTTCTCCGTTCCCCTTCGAATCTTCCACAACCCGTCTCTGACTTCTCTCCTCGCTTTCCATGACCGTCTGGTCAGCTTCCTCTTCTCATCTCTCATCTCCGCTCGAGCGCAATCTTCACTGGCGTTTCCTTCACCGTAGTCTCGCTGTTCCCCATCTTCTTTTCCGTATGTCTTTGGTCTCTTCTCCACTCTTCTCTTTCTGTGGTAATGTCGGTGATGTTTACCACACCTATTGCCACTGCCCTATCCTGCTACCTCTTCTCAATTCTGCTTTCCGCCTGGCTGGCCTCATCGTTTCTCAAGATTTTCCATTCCAAGCATATCCGTGGCTTCTATTAACGAAGCATCCGCCAACACGTCTACCAGATACCTGCTGTTTTCTATTTGTACTTGTCAAACATATCATTCATATGTTTCATCAATCACAACGTTCTGCATCGCAGCCACTTTCAATTCTGCAGGCCGGAAGTCGTTTGCTATCTTGCTTTCGAGGCCGAATAGTTGCACGCACACCTTCGACTTGAATATAACACCGCCATTTCGTCAAATTCTCTCACAACATTTCACACCACCTGGGCCGAGCACTCAGGATGGTTTACGATGGATGGGAATTCTGTCCGTCTCGCCATTTGAGTATATGTTGTGTGGTTTTTTTTTGTGTTTGGTTGCACTAAGTCCAGTGTGTCTTTCGTTAGATATTTGTTTCACCGTGCCAAGAGTGCTCTGTGTTTTTATTTTTTTCTGTGTAGCCACGCTGTGGCAACCTACGTACGCATAATTATGGTAACATGTTAATATTGTATTGTGTTGTACACACTTGAGTTTCGCACCACAGTACGTGTTTTTTTTTCTTCCTATTGTGACCCCATTTATGATTAATGTTACTTGCCTGCTGTTTTCTGTAAAAATCGTATTTGTTTGTACGTACATATACATAGTTATTATAGTTTTATCCGTGTTATAGGCGAATACGTTATTATCGTATTACTCTGCAAATGTGCTGTACATTTTTCTAGTGTATTCTTTCTTGTTCTCAGTATCAGCATGATGAAATTGTACCTCTTTCATAACCTAGGGTCTGCACCTCTCTGGTAGATTTCATTTGCATAGCTTCCCTGAGTGATAATTGTGTTACATATGTACTTTAACGATATTAACCACTCTGAGTGTTCTATTCATTTTATTAGTCGTGTTTCTTCTATTTTAAGTTCAGAGTGTAGACCTACGTCATCCTTTTCTTTCTTTCAATATGTTGAAAACAACATGACTTTTTAAAGGTGGTATACTGTTCACGAGACGTTGACTCATCAAGCTTTTGATTTTTGTTTCCGCCAGGTTGTATCCACTGTTCTCTATGTTTTGTTTTTTTCACTCACCGTACCTAGTGTGCATTGTGTCTTTACTGTTTTCTTCAGTTTGCTTTTTTCCCCTCGCCAATGTCGAGTAACATTGTGTGTACTGTTAATTAACTTTATTTGTGTGGCAACATGTTGTACAAATTTCCTTTTTTCTTACATTGCATATTATATGTGATTTTGCTCAAGAACATCTTTTTTTATCCTGTAGTAATATCAACATGTTTTATTAGGTGAGTCGTGTTCTGCGACAATATTATCTCCGTTAGCATCCCTGTATTTTATGATCAAAGTTCTTGATGTGTCACCAACTTTGCGATGTTGTATCTTGTGCTTTTTGTATTGTTTTTGTTTATTACATACATCGCTGTATTTTCTTACATTCTCTGTTCTAGCACACTCTCCCTAAATCATTTTGTTATTTGCTTTCATACGCTAAGTATGCTTCCTGTGTTTCTCTAGTTGTATTTCACGTATTATGGGGTTGCACTTGACCCCATATTCCTGTACCATTACGATACTCATAGAATGCTTGCCTGCATTCGTGTTTTTATTATTTTTATCTGGGTAGCTATACCCTCTTTCATGTGTAAATATCATTATAAATGTCATGTGTATTTTTATGCTTTTGATAGGCGCGAACAATAATGATGTAACAGCCTATTTTCTTAAATAAATTATGTTGAAAACCACATGAGCTCAAAGAAATTAATCTCACTAAGCGCGTTGACATCTGCGATTCTCTCTTGAAACGTGAAGAAAACGATATATTTTTGAAACGTATGATAACAGGCGATGAAAAATGGATCGTCTACAACAACGTCGAACGAAAAGACTGTGGAGCAAGCGTAATGAACCTGCTCAAAGCACTTCAAAAGCAGATATGCACCAAAGGAAGGTTATTCTGTTAGTCTGGTGGGATTTCAAAGGTATTGTGTATTTTGAATTACTTCCAATAAACCAAACCATTAAATCGGACGTGTACTGTCGTCAGCTGGATAAATTAAGTGATGCAGTCAAACAGAAACATCCAGAATTGGTGAATCGCAAAGGTGTTTCGTATCACCATAATCACGCAAGACCACATACCGGTTTGGTCACTCGTCAAAAATTGTTTCAAATTGGATGGGGTATGTTACCACATCCAACATATTCCCCAGATCAGGCACAATCAGACTACCATTTATTTCGTTTGTTGCAAAACGCCTTGAATGATAAAATCTTCACTGCTGATGAGGCTATCGAATCGTTCTTGGAACTGTTTTGCCGAAAAAAGAAAAACTTTTTCGAGCAAGGAATCAAGATGGCAAAATGTCAACGAACAAAATGGACAATATGCTGCTGACTAAAGTTTTTGTTTCCCATTCAAAATTCGCTTTTCATTTACACAGGAAAAAAACGCATTTACTTTTTTGCAAACCCAGTATTTAACTAGTTCAGCCTACTTGTTTGAAATATGCAAACCGAATATAGCAGAAACCAACACTCGTATGGCCTATGTGGAAACGAGAGAGTTGTGATCTGTGTCAGTCCTTGAAAAAGCTACAGATGACGGCTGTTCATATTTTCTACAATCCTTCTATCTCCCGGTGGGCATACACCAGAATCTGGGTTTCCTTAAATTTCATTATAGGTTACATTGTTGTATAGTTGTTTATTTACGTCTTCATATATCACACAGCTTTCAGTTCAGTATAAACACACACACACACACACACACACACACACACACACACACTAAAGTGCCGGAAAAACTGGTACAGACGAGCTTATGCAAAATACATAGCAACGTCACCTATACGCGTACTCGGTTGCGTCTGCCAGTGCGTATATAAAGCGATAGACATTCTTGCCGGCTGTCAGAGCTGTTTTCGGCATGAGAATGACAAGTAATAACGATTTAAGCGATTTTCAACGCGGTGTCATAGTTGGCGCTCGTGAGATGGGCCATAGTATTTCAGAGGTAGAAACGAAGTTCGGATTTTCACGGACTACCATTGCAAGGGTGTACCATGGTTACAAGAATTCCGGCAAAACCTCCAACCTACGATACCAGTGTGGCCGTAAAAAGACATTGGGTGAACGTGACCATCGTCGGCTGTCAAGAATCGTTTCACGCGATAGGCGTGCAACACTCTCGCAGGTTTCATCGGAATTCAATGCTGGAGCCTCAACAAGCATCAGCGTCCGGACTGTGCAACATACCCTGCACGATATGGACTTTGGGAGCCGACGCCCAACTCGAGTCCACTTGATGGGTGCACGACACAGAGCTATTCGCCTCACTTGGGCACGGCAACACCGCCACCGGACACTTGATGACTGGAAACAAGTAGCCTGGTCTGACGAGTCGCGTTTCCAACTGTATCGGGCAGATGGAAGGATTTGTGTGTGGCGCAAACCCCATGAAGCCATGGATCCCGCCTGTCAACAGGGAACTGTACCGGCAGGGAGGGGGGGGGTCCATAATGGCATGGGGTGAGTTTAGTTGGACTTCACTGGGACCCCTAGTACGTCTACAAACCTCTGTGACTGGCCAACGCCGCTATGTGCGCATCCTTTCTGACGAGGTACACCCGTTCATGTCCTACATTCCTGCTGATGGGTTGGGCCTGTTCCAATAGAACAATGCTCCTCCACACAAGTGTCGGGACGCCACATTATGGTTAGAGGAGCATTCATCTGAGTTTGGGGTGTTGCCATTCCTACCCAAGTCCCCAGATCTGAACGTGATAGAACACATTTGGGATGCCATGCAACGCGCTATCGAACACAGGAATCCGAGACCTCGGAATACACCCGAATTGTGGAACGCTCTGCAGGAAGTATGGTGTGCATTGCCTACAGCATATTTCCAGAAGTTAGTGGAGTCTATGCCCCGTCGTATTTCTGCAGTCCTGCGCTCCCGTGAGGGACCTACCAAGTATTAGACTGGTGTACCAGTTTTTCTGGCACTTCAGTGTATATTAAACATGCAGAGGCAGCAGGCAACTGAAAGAAGTACGGAGAGATGCATGTTTGGTATAAACAAGATAAGAAGAATGACATGAGTGGAAGGCATCATAATCACAGTAAAATCATCCGTGAAATGGAAATGGACTGGCTGTATTGCTAGAACAACGAACCACCGATGGACAGCTGACATTTTGGACTGGTTACCAAGGGGAAAAGAAAAAGTTACAGAAGGAGACCACTTTGGAGATGGTTGGATGAAATTCGAAAGTATGCCGGAATAACATGGAAGAGACTGGCTCAAGTTAGACAGTTGCGGAAGAAACTTGGGGAGACATTCATCCAGCAGTGAACTGATAATGGTTGAATATATATAGGGTTTTGGACAGAATAATGTGAACACCACGCTCAGAGAAGTGACTTTCAATGCAGCCGCGTACGTCGAAATACGCAAAGGTAGCCACCACCTTTTGATTGCAATAGCTTTGATCAGAACCTCAAGATCCTGTTTAAGTACATTTAACCTGTTAACGACCATTCCAAGAATATAATAACGGCCGAAAACTGCCTGTTGCTGCTTTTCGAATTTCACGTCCACACTTTTACAGGTTAGCAAAAACAGGATTTGTGCTGGCTCAGTACACGAAACTTGCAATATTCACTGACCTTCAGACGTTCCCAAGGGCAAACATTGCATTCTTCTATGGAGAAAAGATGCGATGTCTTAAGAGTAAAAGTCATCGTCTCATAACTGCTGGTTCATTTCTTTGTTTAGCGATAATAATGGTGAATGAGGATAATTTACGCTAAACCAGCAGTGGCCGACCAAATTCCAAGGAAATTTTACTCACTCTAGGCGCCCGCCTAGAGTGAAAAGTTGTGGTCGTTTGTATAGACGGGCGTTTTGGGCTATATGGTCGTTAAAGGGCCAAAGTGTCTTGTTGCAAAATTTCTTTCAGGGTGACGACGACATGTGCGACCGAACGGACTTTAAAAGATGGCTAATTGTTGGTGGCTGGTTAGTTGGTGCCTCTGTAACAACAATCACCAGGGTAATGGGGTTATCGAGAGCTACTGTGTCTAGCGTCATGACAGTATACCATGTTCGTGGCAAAACCTCACCTGCGAAACACAAGAGCGGCCGGAGAAAAACTGACTGATAGAAACAGGAGAGCCTTAAAGAGTGTTAATTCCGTAATAAAAAGACCATGGCGCCAAAAATTAGTGCGGAGCTCAATCTGCATCTCCAGACCACACTATCAACGAAAACAGCGCGCAGGGAACTCCACAAACAAGATATGCCTGGCAGAGCTGTTATTGAAAAACTCATGGTGACTCGGGTCAATGCACAATGAAGTGGTGCCAGAGCATACAACGTGGACTGCCGATACATGGAACCGTGTAATGTGGTTGGATGAATCCACATTCACACTATTCCCCACCGCAGGACGTGTTTACGTGTGGAGAACACCGCCAGAAGCGTACAACTCAGATTGTCTGCTCCCAGCAGTGCAGCATGGTGGTGGTTCTGTCATGGTCTGGGCGGTCATATCGTGGTTTTCAGCACGTCCCTAGATCACCTTGAAAAGATGGATGACCGGCAGGGCGTATGAAACCATTTTGACAGAGCAAGTCCATGTAATGGCAGAGGCATTGTTTCCTGCAGGGGATGCTATCTATCAAAATGATAACGCCCCAATTCACAGAGCTCGGAATGTCCAATCATGGGTTGAGGATCATGAGAATGAACTTTAACACATTCCTTGGCCTCTCCAATCACCAGACTAAAACATCATCAAGCCACTGTGGTCTGTATTGGAAAACAGAGTAAGATCCCTTTATCCTCCTCCTGCATCACTCAAAGACCTGGAGCAGTTTCTGCATTAAGAATGGTGTAACATCCCACTAACCGCAATCCAGGATTTGTATGCGTCCATTCCAAGGAGGATTTAGGCAACAAAGACGAGGATAAGTAATTGTACTTGGTTCTGTAATTTTAAGATTTTCGTTATGATCAAAGATTTTTTTTTTTTTTTAATTTAGCCGTAGTCGGAATAATGTAAATTAGAGGACCTCCATTTGTTTTCTTTGTCTGACGAATAAAAGACAAGGACATTATTTGAAGACGAGGGAAGAGGGGGGGGGTTCCGGAACCTGCGGACCCTCCCCATGTGTGCGCTACTGGTAAAAACGAAAACTCAGGGCTCAAACCTAAGTTCACCAGCACGCGGAAGAAAATTCTCCTTCATGCTTCAGTTATAGTTATAAGAGCATGTTAAGGTGTCATCAGAAGCTAAATGTCAAGAACACTCATACTTTTCGCTTAAAAATTTAAAAACAGAAAAAGTGTATGGGTTTGTACCTCTTGACAAAGAACAAATCATAGAAAATACCAACGGAACAGATAAACGGTCAAGAAGTTAATTAATGCAAAACTAAGTCAACTTCTGTTGTCTCCGAGATAAAAGTAAAAACTTTGTATGGGCGTTGTTCTTCACCAGTTACGTCATGCCAAGGACGGCGCTAAACAGTCGCAGGTGTTCCCATCGCAGGGAGGGGGAGGGGAGGTATACATATTTAAAACAAAACAAGTTATTAACATAACAAGAAGGTGAACATTGTCGCACTCGCGTTTCCAACGCCCTTTCGGAGAAATAGGTTCCCTGGGTGGAAAATAAACGGAAATAACGCAGACGTTAATTAGTGGACAGTAACTATAACAATAAATTATGATGCCGGTATATCGAAAGTCACACAGAACTACAGACCGCAGGATGTTTCATCACGCTGCAGTAAAAACGTTTTTGAAATCCGTTTCGTAAAGCCGAACGCCTGTTAACAACCGGTTAGATAGCAGGAGTTTACGTTACAACCGGATAGCAATAATATGCACAGTTGGATAAATCAGTGGTATTTTGCAGACTAAAACTACGGTAAAAATTCCACAGGAATATGAGATATACGTTAAACTTTCGAATTGTTAAGTAAAATGTGTAAAATTGTACACTCAATAGACAAAAGAATAGAGATATCTACCTAATAGCGTGTTGGTTCTCCTCTAGAGCGAATAACATCCTGTACACCCCAAGGAATCGACTCCACCAGATGTCGGAGGGTTTTTCTTTTTTCTTTGAGGTTTAACGACCACTGTGAGCAACTCAATGGGCTATAAGCAGTCGCCCGTCCCTAATTTAGGGTCACTGGTTCCAGGGAACGGAGAGAGCCAGTGCCGTAAGACAAACACAATATCCATGCCTCACCAGGATTCGAACCCGGACCCTTTTTGGACGAATGATCAGAAGCCATCGCTTAGACCACTGCGCCACCGGGGCGGCCCCGGAGGGTTTCCAGAGTTGATGCCAACCATGCTTGTTGCTGCATTGTTCAAAACTCCACCCAAGACGTCGGTTCAGGATCCATGGATCTGATGTTCCACTCCACGGTACCCTACAGCTTCCACAGGGTTTCAATCCGGGGACCTTGGGGTATACTGGGTGGTTCCAAACTCAGACGAGTGTTGCTCTTGCAAAGGCTGGGCTTTGCTGGCCCGGTCGGGTGGCGCATTGTCCTGCTGGAACAGACAATCCGGGGCAGGATGCGCGAATGCCATGAAAGCATGTAAGTGATACGTTAGCACATGCTGTTTAGCGTGGAGCAGTTAAGGACGTCTACAGACACACTAAAGGACTTAATGTGTTCCATTAGAAGGCTTTCCAAACCATCACAGAGCCACCACCGCCTTGAACATAGCCGACTTGGCACGACGAGGCCATGGCCTTATGCCGTTGACGCCACACTCGCATCAGCTCGGTATAGCTGAAAGCCGGGTTCATCTGACCACACAACGCAGCGCCACAATTCAGAGGTCCAGTGTTTTGTTCAGGGTAGGCGCTGCAATTGCTAAACCTTTAATTATAGACACCAACGCTACAATATGGTCCGAGTCCTCATTTACGTTATTTCCAACAGTAGGTGTGGTTTCTGCATGGAGAACCCACAAGAAGCATAACATTCGAAAGGTCTGGTTCGAACTGTGATACATGTGGGTGATGATTTGGGCTGCTATATCTTGGTGTTCAGCTGGTCCCCATCATTGCCCTACATAGTCGAGTTACTGCCAGCGAGTACTTGGACATTCGAGTTGACCAGGTGCATCCTATGCTCTAAACGTTTCCCAAAAATGCCATTGTTCAAGATGACAATGCAGTCATACATCTAGCCAGAACACGTTACTCTTGGTTTGAGGAGCACCAAGATGCACTTCAGTATCTGCCCTGGACAGCTCAATCACGTGCTTTGAATATCATCGAACTATTTGTGGGCAGTTTTAAAGACCAGAGTGAGAAACAGATACCCTCCATCTACATCTATGAAGCAATTGGCTGATGTTTTGATCGACTAATGGAGACTATTCAAAAGCTGTGACTGGAGAGTATTCCAAAAGCTGTGACTGGATATTATTCCAAAAGCTGTGACTGGAGACTATTCCAAAAGCTGTGACTGGAGACTATTCCAAAAGCTGTGACTGGAGACTATTCCAAAAGCTGTGACTGGAGAACATTCCACTGGAGACTATTCAAAAGCTGTGTGAATCTATTCCAAGACGATTGGGAGCTGTGTTAAAGGCAAATGGTGGTCCAACACCTTTTTTATAAAGACATATCGGCTATTTCTCAGGTATAAACATTATTTTATTCAACCCCTGCACTGAGAAAAAAAGTTTGTTTGAAACAACAAAATTGTTTTGTTGAGCTGTTTTGTAGATTTATTTTGCTGCTTTAGCCAAACTCCATCGGAATTGTTTTGTTGGCAACATAATTATTTCGTTGGCTATATTTTGTTAATTAATTCAACTATATGGAGGTGGCACCGACCTTACGCCAAAGCGCACGTGATTATTAGCTACTCCATATGGGCACCACCAGACTACCACTGACCAAAAGAATCTCGTTTTGCGCTTAAGATTTCGTTTTGAATTATGGCTGACTGCGAAGTGAGTGCATTGTTAGAAGACTGGGAGCTGTCAACTCTCATAGAGACATTCAGAGGTAAGAATTTCTAATATATCTTAATAATTCTGACGTATTTTTATGCTAGTGTTTATTGCGTGTTATTTTGGTTGAATTCGGTGATAATTTGGCCTCACTTTGTAGACTCATAATTACAATGAACACGATAGAATCAGTGTCTTATTAGATGAACAGGGGCATGTATTAAATTTAAACCCAGATTTCTGATAAAGCAATAATACAATTTTTATGACGGTTTGCGGTTCCTGATCGCAAATAAAAATGTGCACATGAGGTAATTATGAGAATTGTTATTTATGTATAGAGCTTGATTTCATATATAGGCTATATATACAGGGTGTTTCAAAATTCGTGCTGCAACCAAAGATTGCATGATGATAGTACCTTGGAACATATAAAACGTTAGGAAAAACATTACGATTTTTTTTGTCTAACCAAAAATGTCAATAATTTTTTCATCAAAAAACTAAGGAAAGCATTTCAAAAGAAATCGAATTCAAAAACATGTTACACACGCTCCAAAATAGTGTCAATACATCATCGTTATGTCAAGTATAAATCGTCCGTGAACATTCCAGAAGGTAATAAACCGACCTTTGAATGCTGAAATTGCAGATAAGAATTTACTCGTAAGAACAGGTATAGCCGACTGGTTAGCACGCCTAGTTTCTAAACTAAAGGTCTCAGGTTCGAATCCGCTCGGTGAGAGATTTTTCGCTGGCTCTGAAATTTTTTCTCGTGACGTAAC
This sequence comes from Macrothele yani, assembly GCA_039090855.1. NCBI lineage: Eukaryota > Metazoa > Arthropoda > Arachnida > Araneae > Macrothelidae > Macrothele > Macrothele yani. Next base: position 196,014,646 of record CM076990.1, read on the forward strand.
ACCGTCCAAATTCATTTAAACACCAGTAGAAAATAAATACGGTGGGGAAAAATGACGGACACCTAGGGTCGAAGGGCACCGCCTAAATTACTGCACCGGCAAAGTGTTGCCATCAGAAAGAAGTTTAGGGGCAAAAGTGTCCCAGCTACATAACTCTAAATTTTGTTGGAGCAAGAAATTACTGTGTCACGATAACAATGTTTGGTTGCAGCAACAAAACGTTTTATCAAGATAACAATTACATATTGTTGGATCAAACAAATTCCCCAAAATCGACCTAGGCATTTCGTTAACTGAACATAACGTTTTGCCATGATAACAATAAATTTTGTAGAATCAACAATGATTTTCAGCAAAATACTTTTGTGAATTCAACAAACATTTTTGTTGACTGCATACCGACAAAATTTTTTGGTTGATTCAACAATTTTTTTGCTGAATTAACAAAATGTTTTTCCCAGAGTGTATACACATCCTAGAGGGAAAAGCATGCATGATTTCAAGTAAATATTGTTCACAATGCTTGCCATGGCTAATGGGAAATAGTGCAAACATGTTTTTCTACTGGTTTTTTCGAAACAGATACAGTTGCAAAAACTGAAATTCACACTTACACCACACCACGTACAAGCAGAAATGTGCACCACAAAATATTCAAGGACATACGCAAAATATTTTAAAGCGGTGAATAGCATCAATAACAAAAAGAATTTCTGAAGTCAGACTCCTAGAAGTATCAAGAAAATAAAACATATACTTATGCCCTCTTCAAGAGAAGAAGCTGTTCATCATTTTGAGCAGGAAGTATAAATAAAATGGTTTTTCATGATGGAAAAATTGGTTACTTTGATTTTTAGAGGTCAAAAATATGTTACAAACAGAAATATGTTGCTGCGCCTAATTGTGGCAAAAAATTAAAAAAAAAAAATTAAAATATTTAAAATTCACAAAACATAGATGAATTATACATAGATGAATTAAACATACATGAATTATATTATCGGTATTAAACACAAAGGGATGCAAAAATGTTTTTCTTTTGTCAGGTAAGACTTCTAGAGTCACAGACATCAAGAGAACCAAAATATATATGTATGCTCTAGCGAGAAAACTGTGCATTATTTTGAGCAGAAAGTACACGCAAAAAATATTTTCCGCAGTAAGCGGTATCTGATCAAAAAGCAGTTTTTCTATTGGAATACATATTTACGCCTTTTAGCGGGAAAACCGGATTATCTGAAGTAGAAATTGTATTCAAAATGGTCTACGTGGTGAAAGAAAAGGAGAAAAATATTTTATTTTTCTCAAGCTGACTTTCATAGAAGCAATGATATAAAATATATTTTGAATTCAGTTAGTACCTGTTTTTAGGCCTTCTAGTGACAAAGTCTTACGTCGGAAAAGTACCAAGGTTCGTAGTATAAGGTTCCCAAACCAAAAATTTTTTTCAAATTGTTCTAATAGATGCATAACATGCTGTCCACAGAAGGGTTTGACGTAGTGTTTATAACCATGTACTAGGTGTGATCAAACGTATCCAGATTGGTTGCATAAATTCGGAATCGCACGACACAGCAGGAAGCGGTTCGGCACAGGCTGACCTTGGAACCTACCACGCATGTGCCGTGAGCGAGTCGCGTCTCCACGGTTCGTACAGTATTTTTTTTTTTTTTTTTTTTTACAGATACCGCTCACTGCGGAAAATATTCGTGTTTGCCGTATTTGCTATGTCGGAAAAAAAAAATTGATCAGCGAATTGCATCAGATTTTGTCAAAAACTTGGTGAAACTTGCAAAAAGACACACTGTTAAAAAAAATCTACTTAAAAATGAGAACCTGAACCTACTCGATTTTTTTAAAGTACAATCGTATCGTAAACGAGAACATGACATGCTCAAATATAAGTAACCATACGTACTTACAAATAACTGCGTCAATAAATATAAATATAATCCCGTATTATTTCATTTTAGATATTATAGATTTCAAGAGAAACTGTTTAATAAATGTGTAAAGTGACACACATAAATAATTAGTACAACAAAGTCACTGATCACAAGTAATTTAATTATGCATAAAGTATCTTTGTGTACGTTTTCACATTATCTATATTTGTGTCAATCTCATAAATAATACATTGTAGCTTCATCACTATATTCATAAAATGGTGCGGTCCATTTGCCCAGCATGTGACAACGAGTATATCTACAAATTTGTATTAATCCCAGATGTACCATCAAATAATATGCTTCCAGTTGATTCTATGAATAAATGAGTATGTGTGGAGTACACGTATTCCAAATTTGAAATCGAGCCGTGGATGGCTTAGTAGTTAGAGATTCAGACTGCTGATGGAGGGACCCCAGGTTCAAACCTAATAGGCGTGGTAGTGAGAATTTCTAACAATCGCTGAATATCCGCCGTGCGTCGGACGAGCACGTTAAGTGACTGCCCCCGGGGAGAAATCCCCCGGTTAAGGTTCCTAAGCCCCACCCCTCCTAATTTCTCTCTGCCTTGTATGTGGCAAAATCGTACGCTTGCACGGCGGTGCCATCTACTGTGCTCTCACTTACAAACTAACCTGTCAGAATCGTAAGATTCGGTCTAACTTCCTTAAGTCTCTATTGCCTTGCCCGAAAGGACACAGAAACTGAATGAAGTTAGAGCACATATATTTGAAATATATGTGCTCAAAATGAGTACATACATTTCAAATTAGAAATACCAGATATACTCACAATTGATTCCCTACATGTACTCAAAAATGAGTGCGTGTCTTTTTCAAAAGTGAGACACAAGTACTCGGAGCTATTATAAGCTCAGAATGTACTCAAAAACGAGTACATTTTGCTTATTTCTACGTACCAATTTTTAACAGTGCAAAAAGTTACAGAAAGTCTGTGGGAACGATTGTATGAGTAGAGTTTGTGAGTGGTATAAACGTTTTAAAGATAATCGTTAAAGTGTTGACAGTGATCAACGGTCTGGGAGGATTGCAACCAGTAAAAGTAAAAACAATATCGAACTTGTGCGGTAAAATCACCTAATCACTATTCGCGAGTTATCTGGAGACTTCAATATCAGTTTCGGTTCAGTTCAGACCATTCTTACGGATGGTTTGAGTATGGAATGCGTCTCAGCCAAATCTGCACCAAAATTGCTTTCAGCAGAGCAAAAACAGGTCCGTGTTTCAGTTGTTAGTGACTAGCTTGAGTACGACGAAAACTTTAAAAAAACTATCATAACTGTTGATGAATCGTGGGTTTATGGGCGGGATCCCGAAATTAAGGCCCTGTCTTCACAGCGGAAGATCCCAAACTCTTCCAGATCCTAAAAAAGCAGGTTACAGCCGCAGCAATGTTAGAACGATGCTGACTGTTTCTGTTTTCAATTATGAAGGAACTGCGCATCACAAATACGCTGGCCAGACAAACAACAGGAGTATTACGGTCGAGTTTTGAGCGGTTGAGAGACGCAGTTGGGACCAAAAGGCCGGCATTGCATGAAAGTGGCATATTCACCTTACGACAAACCGCCTATCCACGCATTGCAACTTGCGCAAAAGTTTCTTACATCCACCTTATTCGCCAGTTCTCGCTCCCTGCGACGTCTTTGTCTTCTCAAAAATCTAGTACCACTTGAAAGGAAAAATATTTCAAGATATTGAAGAAATACAACAGAATGCGACGAAGCAGCTGTTCGCTATTTCAAAAGATGACTTCAAAAAATGTTTCGAGCAGTGGAAACAGCGCGAGGCTAAGTGTGTCGCTTCGGAAGGAGATTACTTCGAAGGCGATTAAATTTGAGATCTGTAAGTATACAGGAAGAAATTTCAATAGCGGAGGGAAATCTAGGGGCTGTGTTATTGGAAATATATCGTCAGAAAAACAATACGGGCGGAGTACATCAAATGCTGAAAAAGCGAGTTGTGCAAGAGAGACTCTCTCCACCACCCACTTCAAAGGGTTATATGCCTTGGGAGCATCGCGTAAGCAGGGTTGAAAACAGCTGACATATTCTTAAGCAAAAAAAAAAAAAAAAAAAAAAAGGATGGGCGTGACAGACGTACCTGTAAAGTGGGTTGCTGGGTGACAATTGCAGAGAGGGATAGAAGAGTAATAGAATGGAGATGTCGACGGAAGGGAAATAGCAGCTGACAATTCCTGGAATTGCGTCCATTGGCCCTTTCACCTTACAAGTGAGCGTTGCATTGGGAGAATCGGTGCTGCTTTTGCTTCCTGTGTGTTGTGTAGTTAAACAGGATTCAGTCTTACCTGGCCGCCAATTTGAATATAATTCAGAGGTTTAATTAATTACCTATAATACTAATGTAGTAATTAAATCTTCCAAGTATATCCAATTGTTATAGATACATACACTGCTGGCCGCCCAAAATGCAACACCAAGAAGGAAGCATCCGATTGGCTTGAAATTCGCAGCATGCGTCGCCCGCGAGAGGACATGCAAACGATTAGCATTGCAGGGCATATGCAAATCATGTGCGCCCGACACGCCACCGAGAAGCACTATAAGAAGGGTGCACAGAAGGCGGGGTGTAAGTAGTGGAAGTGTGATGTGCTGCCGGACCTGTGCGTGGGAAGCTTCTTGATACATCGCCGCAGAATACGGCAATCATTCCAGCACGTTTAGGAGTTCGACAGATGACGAATAGTGACTTATCGCGACAGCGGTTAATCGTTCCGAGACATCGGCGCCCGTGTGGGACAACATCCAGCCACAGTGAGGCGAGTATGGATTCGGTGGGTGCAGGAGCGACGGACGGACCGACGTGAGCGATTGCCGCAGGGCGCGGCACACCACCGAACGAGAGGACCGGCTTGTTGTGCGGTGGGCATTGACGGCTCGCACCGCCACATCACAAACGTTAGCGCAGGCATTAGGATTGTGTTGCGCAACAACCTGTGTCAGCACGTACCGTTCGACATCGTCTGCAGGAGCGGGGACTTGTCGCACGGCGCCTATTGCCCGATTACCATTGACGTTACACCACCGGCAAGTGCGGCGGCAGTGGGCCGTTGAACGCCGCACCTGGACTACAGAATGGCACGACATTGTCTTCTCCGACGAATTCCGCTTCTGCCTGCAACACCACGATGGTCGGATCCGCGTGTGGCGGCACCGCGGCGAGAGACTGTATGACGCCTGCATTATGCATCACCATACTGGTCCGTCGCCTGGCGTTATGGTTTGGGGCACAATTGGATATGACACCCGCACTCCTCTGGTACGCATCACCGGTACACACAACAGCCACCACTACATCTCCGACGTTTTGGAGCCTGTAGTCCTTCCTTACCTGCAGAACCTGCCAGCAACCACGTTTCAACAGGAAAATGCGCGCCAGCACGTGGCACGCATCGTGCAACAATTCTTCACGGCCGATCAGGTGTCACTGCTGCCGTGGCCTGAATGTTCTGCGGATATGTCGCCCATCGAACACGTCTGGTCGCTGATCGGCAACCGAGTGGCCCAGCAAGCACCACCCAGCGGCTACGCCTGATAAACCGTGGCAACGTGTGGAAGCAGCCTGTACCGACATACCCCTAGTCCACATCCAAAGCATCTTTCGTTCGATGCCGCGGCGTGTAGCGGCCGTTATTGCCACCCATGGGGGCCACACGAACTATTGATGTCTGCGTGTTCCGCAAATCGCACGGGCATGTAAGCTCAATCGTTTCATCTTTGTATCTGTTGTTATGTGTCCAGTAAATCTGGCTTTGCTATCTCGTGTCCTTTTTGGTGTTGCATTTTGAGTGGCCAGCAGTGTAATATAAAAGTATATGCATATTTTTATCGATTGATGGGGAAAAGCTGGAGATATCAGATACCTTCATTTATTTACCTTGGACAGCAGATATCAAGCAAAGGTCACATGGATGAAGAAATAAATCGCAGTATAAAACTTGGTTGGAGAGCTTTGGGAAGAAATAGCACAATTTTAAAGAGTAATATGCCATTATGTCTTAAAAGTAAAGTGTTTAATCAATGCATACTTCCAGTGCTTACGTACGGAGTAGAGACGTGGACCTTAACTAAAGAAGGCATACAAAGACTGCAGACAAGTGAAAGAAGCATGGAGAGGTGAATGCTTGGTGTAACCAGGAGAGATAAGAAAAGGAACTCTTGTATAAAGAAAATGACAAGAGTTGAAGATAGCATGATCAAAGTAAAATCGCTGAAATGGCAATGGGTTGGACATGTTGCCAGAAGAACAGACCATCGAGGGACAAACCGAAATTCTAGACTAGAATGCATGGAACAGGAAAAGACCCAGAAAAAGACGACATGAGAGGTGGATGTATGAAATTCGAAAGCATGCGGGAGTGACATCTGGCGCAAGATAGAACGTTGTGGAAGAAACTTTTGGAGACCTTCGTCCAGCAGTGGATTGATAACAATGATGATAATGATATGCATATTATACAGTATACACATTTTTACATGGCTCGAAGTTTCACCCAAAAACGAATTTAACGAGGATTTCCGTCGGTTCCTCGTTGTAAGTGGGTTCAAAAGACATGCCAAAAAGATGAGTGGAAACCTCAGCCAGTACAGACTCTGAATAAAACAGATTAACAATTTTTTTTTTAAATTTCTTGAATTTCAGTGCTCCGAAACTAACACAATTTTTCTGAAAGTTATATCCTGGGCCTGGAATTTAAGCAATCTTGTGCAATCGGTTAACAATCTCAGCTTTCAATTACTTCACGGAAAATGAGTCTGCATTGAAGAAATGCGTTTTTCACTATTTCGTCTTCAGGAGCCAGTCTGAGATACACTAAAACTTTAAGACCAGTGGGCCTTTATGCAAATCGAAGGAACTGCCGGTAAACGACGCCGCGCGTGAAGATCATGAAGCTGTAGAAATAACACCTGATACTGAGCTCTATTAATCGGTGCTGTTCTTCAGATGAGAAAGGCAGCAGACTTAACCGAGTGTGACAAAGATCAAATTGTAATGGCCAGACGACTGGGTCAGAGCACTTCCAAGACGACAAGGCTTGTGGAGTGTTCACGGTCAGCAGTACCTTCAAAAAGTGGTCCGAGGGATGGAGGGGGATGCACAAACCGCCGGCTCATCTGTGTTGAAAGTGAGCAACGGCTATCCCATATGGTGACTGGAGTAATGTGTCACAGCGCACAATACACCGACGAGCCATTACATTATGACCACCTACTTAATAAGCTGTAGAACCCCGTTTAGCCCGCAAAACAGTAGCCACTCTGCGAGGTATCAATTTGATGAGGTGGCCATAGGTATCCTGGGGTACCTGGTACCATAATGTCAACAGCACGTCCTCCAGTTCCCGTACATTTCGGGTTGGTGGTGATTTAGCGTGAACCCGCTTTTCTAAATCGAACCAGAAATGTTCGATTGGGTTCATGTCAGATGAATTTGGAGTCCAGGACATTTTAACAGAAAGTCACCAGCATGTTCCTCGAATCACTCCTTGACGATTCTGGCAGTGGGGCATGCCGCATTATTCTGTTGGTAATGACCACCAAGTATGAATGGGTGAACTTGGTCCGCAACGATGGTCAGATACCTGAAAGCTGTCAGGGATTGTGTTATTGAGATAATGGGGCTTAAAATGTTCCAAGAAAACATCGCCCACAGCATAACACCGCCGTCGCCGGCCTATTTCCGCCCAACAGTGCATCCAGGTGCCATAGTCCCTGGTGGTAAGCGGCGTATCCGCGCTCGGCCGTCTACGTGATACATCAGGAATCTTGATTCGTCACACCAGGCCACTTTCTTCCAATCATCCACGGTGCAATCTCGATGATCTTGGGCCCATTTCATGCGTTGTTGGTGATGACGTGCAGTGAGCGTGCCACTGCTGGGTCTTCGGCTACGCAGGCCCATGCGCAGAAGGCTGCAATGAACTGTTTGCGGTGACACATTACCCTGATTATTAATATTATAGTTCCAGGTCATTTGTCGCACTGTGGCCGCTGTGAAAAATGCTCGACAGTTTCTGCTGCCCTCTAGCATCAGTGAGCTGCGGAGGACTCACGGCTGGACGACGATTCGTCGTTTGGCCATCGGTGCAGCACTTTTGACACATTCTCACTACAGTGACACGTGACCAACCCACAAGCCGCGCCGTTTCCGAAATCGTAGTCCCGAGGCGCTGCGCCATCACAATTTGTCCTTTATCAAACTTCGATAAATCGGTAGCTTTTCTCTTTCTGATACCGAACACTCTAGTAATCGAACGCCGGCCCTTGGGTTGTAAATACAGTATACTGCTCTCTGAACTTCACCTGCGCCGCATTTCGGTCTCCAGGCAACTCTCGTTTTCCAAGGCTGGGGGTGGTCATAATGTAATGGCTCATTTGTGTACATCTAACCCTGCTAAAAATGGGGCTGCGTAGCCGCGGGCCACTCCAAGTGCCGATGCTAACCTCGATTCACCGTCGAAAGCGCCTATAGCTTGAATATAATTGGAAGAAGGCACGTGAGCATGAAAGCTGGACCTTGAATGGTTGAGAAAAGGCACGTAAGCATGAAAGCTGGAATTCGAATGGTTGGAAAGGTGATTTGGTCCGATGAATCTCGTTTCCTGTTGCACCATGTAGAGACGACAGGGTATGTGCACTTCGTTTACCTGGGGAAGTGTTGGCACCACAATGCACCAGGGACGGAAACAAGCTGGTGGAGGAAGTGTTATGCTTTGGGTAAAGTTCTGCTGAGAAACACTCGGTCCAGTTATGCATGTGTAGCAAACTATGCCGTCTAAAACCTACCTGAACATCACTGCAGACCAGGTACATCCTACGCAACGGTATTTCCTTACAGTAATGCCTTCTTTCAGAAGGATAATGTACCACGGCACTCTGCTTGGATTGTTTGAGAATGATTCGTGGAACATGAGAAAGACTTCCAGGTATTACACTAGCCTTCACATTCCCCAGATATCAATCCAATCGAGCATCTGTAGTTTGTGTTGGAACAGCAAATCCGATCAGTGGCCGCTCAACCTCCTAACTTACAAGAGTTAAAGGTTCTGCTGGTAACGTGTTACAGAACTTTCAAAATCAAAAACCGGCGGAACATTAACGCGCTCTCGGGGGAGCGCGTAATTACAATTTATAAATAATAAAATTATATATTATTGGTTACTTTATTTTTCATTACAGTTGATTTCTTAATACAAATAAAGAAATATTTACAAAAAATTAGTATGGAAGTATAAATAAGATTAACAAACCTTGTTAATGAGTTTCAATTTTAGAGGGTGAGACACCGTTTTTTTTAAAAGAGAGAGAGAGAGAGAGAGAGAGAGAGAGAGAGAGAGAGAGAGAGAGAGAGAGAGAGACCAATTTTTTAGAGAGAGAGACACCATTTTTTTTGAGAGAGAGAGAGACCATTTTTTTAGAGAGACAGAGAGAGAGGCCATGTTTTTTAGAGAGAGAGAGAGAGAGGCCATGTTTTTTAGAGAGAGAGAGAGAGACACCATTTTTAGTGAGAGAGACACCATTCTTTTAGAGAGAGAGACACCATTTTTTTAGAGAGAGAGAGAGAGAGAGACACCATTTTTTTAGAGAGAGAGAGAGAGAGAGAGAGACACCATTTTTTTAGAGAGAGAGAGAGAGAGAGACACCATTTCGTCTCCCCACCATAACAGGAGCGTTTTCACAGGATTTTCACAGCAAGACAGTTCGTCCACAGAATATCATGATACTAAAATTCTTCGGACACAAGTATGGAAATATTTGCACCTGTTGAACTGGTTTCCAGAGCAGCGTAAATCTCACTTGTTTGCAATCATCATCAATCATCAAAGTTGATCTTCAGCATCATTACTGCCGTCAATTGCGACAGAAAGTGGTTCACTTTTAGTAGCACAGAAGACATTTTTTGAATGATATCCTGCCATTTCTTGAACAATACGCGAAATTTTTGTTCTGCCACATGCATATCTTTTTACTTCAGGGGAGTTTGGAAACAGCTGACAACAATCGGGAAACATGATCAGCTGCCACTAGTGGTATGTTGTGCTCTAACAAAAATCCGGTAAACAGAACTTTTTTTTTATTGGAGGTTTAACGACCACAGTGAGCAACTCAATGGGCTATAAACAGTTGCCCTTCTCTAATTTAGGGCCACTGGCTTCAAGGAAGGGAGAGAGCCAGTGCCGTAAGACGAACACAACATCCATGCCTCACCGGGATTTGAAACCGGACTCCTTTCGGACGAATGATCAGAAGCCATCGCTTAGAGAACTTAAACATCCGTGCAGAACTTCTGCACGAATCGTCTGAAAATCTTTCAGCACTGAAACAAAATGATTCAAGTTGCACACACTTTTTTGTGCTATCATGGTATTTTACGTGCTTGTTAGTTCCAATATATGCGACGATGTCACCGCGACGAGCGTGAGAAACAGAGAATTTTTTTTTTTTATTGGAGGTTTAACGACCACCGTGAGCAACTCAATGGGCTATAAGCAGTCGCCCGTCCCTAATTTTGGGGCCACTGGTTCCAGGGAAGGAAGAGATCCAGTGCCGAAAGACAAACAACATGCATGCCTCACCGGGATTTGAACCTGTATCCCTTTGGGACGAATGATCAGAGGACATCGCTTAGACCACTGCGCCAAACAGAGAAATCAGTGTCACACAAAGTGCAATATGCATGAAACTCACCCTTACGTGATGGTTTTACAAAGTGGAATTCTTCGGAGTACTTCTTCAAAAACCTTTGGTCCCGACGATTAGGCCCCATTCTGGGGCTGTGAACTGAAATAATAACTTGCAACACAACTTATTGGTTTGAAAGATCGAACAAAGTACGGGAATCTGAGTTCAACTTGAGCTTTCGCAAACAAATAAACAGCCTCCCACTCCTACGAGGCTCCGCACAAGCGCCATGAATGCGGAAAGTATTTCAACTTTCCAATCCACTGACTGTCTTGCTTCCATCGCGGGGCTCACGACCTTGGCGCTTGAAATGTCGTGGATTAACAAAAAAACAACAACATTTGTCTTCATTCGTTACCGGTTTCTACAGCCAGCGTTGACGTTGGAGAAAAATGATGGCTAATATCATTAATAAGGGGTGAGGGGAATACCATGTATAGCAAAAAAAAAAAAAAAAAAAAAAATAGAAGAAAAAAAAATAAGAAAACCATAAAACCGTTTTCTTTTTGTAGAAAAATCGGACTTCCAGAAAATGCTTTCGAAATTGGACGGAATCCGGGTAAACCGGGGCACTTGGCAGCTCTGGTTGGTACCAGATACCACGAGGCATCTCTGAAAATCTTTTAGGACCCCCGGTGGCACAGTGGTCTAAGCGTTGGCTTATGACCATTCATTTCAGAAGGTTCCGGGTTCGAATACTGGTGAGGCACGGATGTTGCGTTTTTCTTACGGCACTGGCTTTCTTCCTTCCCTGGAACCAGCGGCCCTAATTTGGAACGGACGACTGCTTATAGCCCATCGAGTTGCTCACGCTAGTCGTTCAATCTTCAATCAAAACAAGAAAAATCTCGTAGTGGCCAAGTCTCGACGGGAAAGAGCTGTGAAAGCCCAACATCATATTTAGCAGGATGTAATGTTTTGGCTCTTCGGTGTTTGTATTGTTTCCATGAAAATATAGCACAAGAACTTGGCTTTTCTGGCGAATATAAAAAGAAATCCATTTTCTACGTGGCTTTACCATCGTTTAATTTCACGGAAATCATTTCAAGTCATGTTATCAGAAATGATACGCAGAATAACTTGTTTAAAAATAACATTTACAGCTATCAAGAGGTGAAGTCAGGTCATTTCGCTTTGCGATATAGTAGTGTTAATACAAGGTTAAGAAAATGCTCGCTTTAGAATATTGTGTTTGCAGAACTTGATCGAAGCGAGCACAATGAATTGAATCTCGAGCCTTCTTTATCAGTCCTCGCAATTTAATTGAAAAAAAAACAACCTTATGACGACTAATGAAAAATGAGCTCATCTTTCACGATCCCCCTTTAAGAAAACGATACTATTTTTCATCTTTACGCCTGCTTTTAATTCTACTCCCAAGCAGGCATTATCATCAGGGGGAGAAAAAGAAAAACCCTCCGACGCGTTTTGCTTGGGCACCAATTATCCACCTTCCTACGTCGAAGAATTGATTCCACACCTGCAGCAACTATCCTATCCGCCTTCTCAGACGACTCCGCAGGTTAATGTCCTCTCGCTTCTTTCGCATTGACAGGTACGGTAATTAATTTAATTAAGCCTCTCGGGTTACAGGGGGATTATTAGTATTCCGGGAGAATGAAGTACGCTATCGCGATATGATGCTTCCTGTTTTGTTGTAACATCGATGCTATCGCTTTGTTTGCTTAATTGCTATTGCATCTTAAAGATGGCAAACAGTCATTTTACACAGCTCGCTATTAAAGTTTCGCTTCGTAACACAATGATATACAGAGAGATGGAAAAATTATATAGTTCTGCTTTCGGTGTCGTTAACGACTGAGTGTACATTTTGATTATTAATTTTTGGAAACGATTCAGAACACATTTTGCTACAACGATTAAAAAATTAAAAGCGCAGAACATTTGTAGAGATTGCGTGCAAGCCCCTTTTTCCTTCTAGAATGATGAACCTCTTGACTTTTACTGGCATAAAAGTCGCAACTGCAGCACCTATTTCTGACTCACCAGACAACTCCGAAAAATCATCTACCTCCTGGTCCTTAATTAATTCTGAAATATTTTCAGTCCACAGAAAACTGAACCGGATGAGAGATAGGGTCAAAAGCCAATAATGTCATAAGGACGGGGTGGCAGTCAGAATTAAGAATAGACAACGCTCTAATATTAAACATACATACATATCACGAAGCTGTTCTCTGAGATTCAGAGGTTAGCTACAAAAAGAAATACAAACTACCAGATAGTTTTTACTTACTGTTGACGTATCAAACTTCTCCATTTACAGCGATCTTGACATGCAACTCGGGCTTCACTGACATCCATTGCATGCCGTACACAAGATCTTCTATACTTCATACTCATAATTTGTTTCTCATGCAGACACTTCTGAATCTGATCCTCCCATGATTTCTTTGGCCTTCCTCTGCCTTTCATTCCTGCCACTTGGGCTACAAAGATTTTCTTAGTAAGCATCTCTTCACTCATTCTTTCAACATGGCCAAACCACTGAAGAATATTAGTCTCCACCTTGCTAACAACATTTTGCTTCACATCACACAACTGCAACACAACGTCATTCCTCACACAATCAAAACGTGTACTGCCACAAACTTCCCCGTAAGTAACGCATTTCTCCAGCACACAAGCTTTCCAAATGTTTTATTCTGAGCGAAAGTTACAGGGAGCGAAGGCGGTAGGCGGCATATGCCTTTACAATGCCTGAAATCATAATAACATGATTAAGATATATACAAAGTGTGAGCAATTTACATGATGCGAGGGGTATATACAATGCAAGTGAAATAGATGATCGGACGACAAGACATCATTACCGTAGTATGTATACAAGAAGTGCGCTATTTACGGTATGAGAGGTGTATATATACAGCAAGTGCGCAAGGTACAGTATGAGAGGTGTATATATAATACAGTGCTAATGAGATAGATGAGCGATGATACAACATAAGTGCAACAGTGCAGGGTGTGATAATGGAAAATATACGACTCCTATGTTTCTTCTGCAGTACATAGGTTTCATCAGAGTAGGAACAATTACAGTTTCATACACAGCTATGCGGGACTCTCTTGAGAACCCATCATTCCTGTGAAAACCTCCCAAAGCAGCCACGACTTTCAATGAAGAATTCACTCGCCTACTAATTTCACCATCCAATTTGTTCTCTCTCCCAGAGGTTGTACTTTCGTGCAACAAGTCAGAGGGTAATTAAGGCTGTCAAAGCACGATCAGATTCGTCTTAATATAGAGCACAAACACCACACCTCCCAATCACTATCTTAAAACGTAGGTTAAAAAACGTCTTTATTTACAATTAAAAGGGTGAGTTTAAAAGCTCTAGCGAGCACTTTCGCGAACCACTATGGTCGCATCATCAGGCGAAGGAGTGAAATCACTATGAAGCGGTACATGACTTATATAGTAACAGAGATGAGCACAAGATTACAAATATGTAAATGAGATGAGTAAAATATATTAAAGGTCAATCACTACAAACTATTTACAAAATTACCTAAATTATTTTGAGGGTTCCTCGCTTGGATATTCCAACATGAGATCTCTCCAGGCACTAGGAACATAAACAGGTATATCCTCATTGCAACACTTAGGTCCCAGTTTTATAATGTGAAGACTCTCAGTAAACAACATAGAACTTTTTGTCGAGGCTGTTGATAGCAAGTTTGCATTGTCCCAATCCGGGTTTAGGTCTCCCTTAATGGCAGTTTTTGACAAAGTCGAAGTAACTGCTCATTTACGAATTGCATATTTATGTTTAGCCCATCTGATTCCCAGGCTTCTGTAGGTCGAACCCACATAGCAGAGATTTGCTGTTTGTCCATTAATGTCCAACAGTTAGATACTGTTGACACCAAAATGGGATAGAGTTGGTATTGTGTCTCTATCATGCCTAATAATAGAAAATAGGTTTTGGGTCTTGACACCAAAACGTAAGAAATATTTTTTGTAGGTGTTTTTTAACAGAGTAACAACTGGTTTTAAATAGGTTATACTTCCCACGTAGGTAGTTGTGGGTACATTTCTGGTGAGGGTTATTTGTTCTCTCAGTCAAACATGTTTCCTAAATGCACAAACTCACTCACCTGATCAATCACTGTGCCATTTACACTTACATTACATTCAGTGCTACCAGTTCCTCTCTCAAAAACCATAACTTTGGTTCTTCCCTTATTTATACTCAGTTTGAATTTCATGCAAACTTCGTACATCCAGGACAACATACTCTGCAATGCACTCTTGCTCTCTGCCAACAGGACAGTGTCATCAGCATACAGCAATCTGCACACACGGATATCACCAAGACATAAACCACTATTATCTATTTTGGCATCATACTGTAACTGTTTTAAATTTTTCAAAACAGCAAAATCCATAATATAATTATATCAAGGCGCACATTCATTGGAAAATTAGTGGGCACACGAAGACCATCTGCACATCATTTCTCGCGGGTAATAATTTTCGCGAATTGATCTTCGCGCCAATCTTTACTACGATAATTCTAAAAATGATGTCTATGGTTCCAATCCCCAGCAGCAGTTGTCGGGGTCTTGTCAGAGAAATTGGTCCTCCAGTAAAATTTTTGTACGAGGTCGATTATAAGCAGCAACGGCCCTTAAATTGCTTCTGGTTGTGGAGGTAGTAGTACGTGTCCTTCAAGCGAGATCGGGGGGGGTGATCAGAAATTGAGTACTCTTCAGATCAGAGCATATGCGGGTGATTTTAGGAAGGGAGTGAGTGTCTGACCCCAGGTCTTGTGCCGCGGGTGGCCGAGTGGACCAACGTTCGTGACTGCCACGGGAAGGGCCTCAGGTTCGATCCCAGGCAGGTACGAACGCTCGATCCACTAAACACCCGCCGTGTGTCGGATGGGAACGTTAAGCCGTCGGACCCCGGGTACTGGTCCCCCGGTAATAAATAAGGGCGTCTTTCTCCCCCTTTCTACTTCGCTTCCGTGTCACTTTCCTATTGGGCGCTCTAGCCCAAATCTCCTAGTTTCCTATTTCTAAGGGTTGTTTAAGACCTGGGGTCAGACACTCCTTTCCTAAAATCCTCTACATATGATCATGATCATGACCCCAGGTCTTGCCCGATAGGAAAGTGACACGAAAGCGAGATAGAAAGGGGGAGGAAGACGTCCTTATGTATTACTGGGGAGCCAGTACCCGGGACCCGAGAGTTTAACGTGCCCATCCGACGCACGGCGGATATGTAGTGGTTCGAGCGTTCGAACATGCCTGAGATCGAACCTGAGACCTCTGCGTGGCAGTCACGAACGTTGGTCATCCACGGTCTTAACTGAGTATACTTGAGAGTGCCCTAAATATTTAGAGCCGCCCCAGTTGCCGAGCGATCATAGACACAGGTTTCTGACTAACTGTCCCGATACCAACGTGGTCTTAAAAATACAAGGCCATGACATTTGAAATATGCGTTCCCTCCTTTAATGGCGTCACATGAAAGCCAAGGCTTCTCATTGGTTTACAACACTGTCTTGTATGACACCAAATACGACACCGACATACCAAGCCATGTAACCTGATATTACGTCACAAAAGGAGGAAGCTCATCCAATTTCATGACCTTATACCAGATATGCACAATCCGCGGCCTTGGAATGCTTGTATGTGGCCTGCGCGCACAAAATCCTAGGAGGGTCACAAAGCGGAAATTAGTCAGACATTTATAGGGATATCAAAATTTTATGAGAATATTTATCAGAATACACATATAAAGATATGAAAAGTTCATGGTGGTACACACAAATATATATGACGTGTTTGCAATATCATTTGCAACTAATATTGAACGCGTACATAGATCTTCAGAATGGAGCTTGCTGATCTTCAAAATAACTTCGAATTGAAGGCTAAGTTTGCAGAAGTTTCTTTAGAATTTTACATAAACCACTTGCCTTGTGAAATGAAGAGATTGAAAATCCACGCTCAAAAAACAGTAATATTATTCAGAAGCACTTGCTTCTGCGAATGATCATTTTATTTAATGAAACAGGTGAAATCAAGAGATCGCTCTCGTCTTACTGATGAACACTTGGAAGAAAACCTGCGAATTGCTGTGCCCAACATTGAACCAGATATTGAAATACTAATAAAATGCAAACAAAATCAAATTTCTCACTAGAGACCTACAAAAAATAAAAAGCTCTTGTCGACACCTGTATATTTTTCAAGCAAGTAAGTTGTTTTGTTTAATCAATTTCTGTACACTTTTTTTAGTTATTTTTTTTTTTAATATTTTGATTTTGAGATTTTTTTGGAATCTTTTTTTTTTGGGGGGGGATAATTTCTGCGGCTCGCCGTTGTTCAGTCAATCTGAAATTAGTCCGCAGGTGTTAAAAAGTTGTGCACTGCTGCTTTATACGAGGGGTGTCCGATAAGTATCTGGATTTTCATTTCTATTATTACAAAACCGTTTGTATGATCGTATGTATGCGTGAAACTATTACGACTTCTTTCAGTGAAGCGCCGTGAAAGCGAAACGGCTTGATACTATACCAACGTTAAGTGGCGCTGTCGATCAAAAACACTGGCGGCTACTTTAAGTGTTTTTTTTTTTTTTTTTTGATTGGAGGTTTAACGACCACCGTGAGCAACTCAATGGGCTATAAGCAGTCGCCCGTCCCTAATTTAGGGTCACTGGTTCCAGGGAAGGGAGAGAGCCAGCGCCGTAAGACAAACACAACATCCATGCCTGACCGGGATTCGAACCCGGACCCCTTACGGACGAATGATCAGAGGCCAACGCCTTAGACCACTGCGCCACCGGGGCGGCACTTTAAGTGTTCAGTTCGAGCAGTTAGCAGTAGTGAAAGTTTTAACGAAAGAAGGCATAAAAGGCCGTAGGACTTACGAGAAGATTTCGAACGGTGTATAGTGATGCGGCTGTATCTCGTTCCAGTGTTTATGAATGGGGTTACGAAATTCAAAGCTGGCAACGAGATCCTTGAAAATGAGACACGTCAAGTAGACCTAACATGGCGGTGACTGGTGAAATGATTAAACGGGTTGACGACTTGATTAAAGGTGGCAGACGCATTCGTGTTCGGGATATTACCATGGAATTGAATATCAGTCAAGATTCTGTTGGACGAATTATTCATGAACATTTCAACTATAGGAAGATCTGTGCCAGATGGGTACCCTGAATGCTTACAGTGGTCGCAATCCTTTGCCTGAGAATGGACGTTTCCGACTGATTTCCTGGTTCAATCGCAGCAATTGTTGCTTGTAGCGATCAGCAGTAACAGTGGCATTGTTCCAATAGTTCATAATAGTGTAACCGGTGCTTCCATATTTATCAGAAGCGAAGTTCAGTAGCCATTTTTAGTGATAGTGAATTCTAATAATTTCCCTTCATTTCCCGCCATTTTGATGAGCTGCGAAGCAAACGTCAATGTACTTCTCCTTTCTCACGCGTCGCAGCAGAGGGGGTGTTAGATTTATAGTTTCGTCGATGTGAGAAGAATGAAACTGGACATTATTGCTTTTCAGCTGTCCCAAGCAAAGCGGCGAAGCGAGAAGAGGGGGGGGGGGTTGGCAGCGAGCCAATTAAAGAATCTTGCGTTTTCAGCGAGAAGGTCATTTCTAAGGTGTGGCCAGGTTTTCTAGGAATCCATCGGACTTCTTCGGCAGGCGAGAGTTTTGGTTGGGGGTCGGGTTATCGGAGCAAAAAAGAGGAGAAGGGACTCGGTAGCAGAAAGTGGAGGAAGGAGGAGGTTTTTAGCGGAGGTGAAAAGATCTCACGTGAGGGCGTGAGGAGGATAACGGGTAAGCAAGCGGGCTGTTGATATGGGAGAGAGAAGGAGATTACGAGGTATTAACATATAGAAAGAACGGAGATCAGGACAAGACTTAAAGACATTCCCCGTAACATCTGAATAAAAATCTTCCTCACTGCAAAATTTATATTCAGTCGATTCACTTTTATGTACTTCGTATTGTATTTATCTACTCCAATTGGGAGAATTACGGGTTAAACCCCTGATACAGAACTTACTGCAAAGGAAGCATCAAACGAACCCTCCACACAGGGCGCTGCAATATAAGTCAGCAGCACCAAGCCCTGCAACAATAGAGCACACCCTTCATATCCCCCAGATGCACAGTAGAACTTTCTTGGAGTGAATATTCGGTTTCGATGTCGAAGTCGTTGCTTCACTGGGGTCTGCCCAGTGTTTTTTGCGTTTGGGATTGTCGTACCATATCCACTTTTCATCACCCGTAACGATTTTCCATGGGAAATACTATGTGTTGTTTATTCAACAGATTCAAACACTTCATGACACGCTCATCCTTGTTCCTTTGGCTCAGGTCATGTAGCACCCATTTTTCTTCCTTCTGAATCTTTTCCATAGCACATAAACGATTGGAAATGGTTCGTTGAGTTACCCCGAGTTGTTCAGCTAGTTAATTTTGCGTTTGAGACGAATTTTCATCCAGCAATGCTTGCAGTTCCTCATGTGCAACCTTCTGCGGGGCACAGCTACGTTACCAGTCGCTAACATCAAAATCACCTGCTTCAAACCGTCTAAACCAAAACTCACACGTGCTTTTCGATATAATATTCTCCCCCAGAACAGAGCAGATCGTTGCACATGCTTTTGCAGCATTTTTACCTTGATGAAATTCTCAACGAATGCAGTGTCGAATAAATGTAGTATCGATTGCAATCTTTCACCTACCGGTGAGCAAGTGCGTCTGACTGTTGGGCAAACTTCTGTGTCACATTTTATACTCTGATCCAGTTACGGTCACATGACAATAACGCGGGGGAATTGTCGGATATGTAAATTAGCGGTATACGTCATACGAAAAACGCTTTAAAACTTATTTGTACACCTAATAAATGACATCCTATGACCAGACCGAGCTGAAACTCCGAAAGTTCACTTCCACGCGACATATCCACTTCAGACTTACTGATAACACGACAAAACATCTCAGCTTTGCATACGTACTTTCCCACTCACAACGCACCTTCTTGCGCAACCGTTCTTTGCACTTATGCAGATATATGGAAGTGTCCGGATACTTTTGATAATACAGCGTATATTACATAGATCTCTTTCTCGCTCTCTTGGCTGCAAAACTGGGAAAAACATTCTCAAAATAAAGTTCAAATATAAGGTCAATTTCTATTGTTAAGATATTTTAAAATAACAAAAATAAAATGCTCAATAATGTTTAGGTCATTTTCAGAAATTATTTTTTAAAAAGAGAGACCTCTGTTAAGCGGGGGCCCCAGGACCCGAGCACTGCAGGCCTGTGCGGCAATTAGGCCCTCCTTGTATTTCAAGAACAGAGAAATTAATCTTCTAAGCTGTCTCACAGGTGCATTTTTCTTTTACGCTTTCCAACCGTAGGTTGAAGAAGCGTATATGCTCCAGCTTTGTTCATCCGTCCGTCCGTCCGTCCGTCCGTCCGTCCGCACGATAACTCACGTAAAAATGGTTCGATTTCGACGAAATTTTAGTATGTGGTAGGGGACTACCTGGGAACGAACCTTATTAAAAATGGGCGAAGCAGAGTCAAAGGTCAGGACATAGGAGCGGGATCCATTCCATTGCCTTTATGCGTCATAACTTGTGTAAAAATGGTTCGATTTCGGTGAAATTTTAGTATGTGGTAGGGAACCACCTGGTCACGAACCCTATTGAAAATGGGCGAAATGGGGTCAAAGGTCAGGCAGGACATAATAGCGGGATATATTCTATTGCCCTTATGCGTTATAACTTGCGTAAAAATGGTTCGATTTCGATCAAATTTTAGTATGTGGAAAGGAACCGCCTGGGGACGAACCTATTGAAAATGGGAGGAAGGGGTCAAAGGTCAGGACATAAAAGCGGGATCCATTCCATTGCCTTTATGAGTCATAACATGCGTAAATATGGTTCGATTTCGATGAAATTTTAATATGTGGTAGGGAGCCACTGGGGACGAACCCTATTGAAAATGGGCGAAATGGGGTCAAATGTCAGGGCACTGGAGGGGGATCCATTCCATTGCCCTTGTGCATCATAACTTACCTAAAATGCTTGGATTGCGACAGAACTATCATGTTGTTCCGGAGGTATAGTTAACCGGTTCTGTTGAATATCAACGAAATGGGGTCAAAGGTCATTGCACAAAAGCCAGATTTATTACACAGCCATTATTCTTATAACTTGCGTAAAACTGCTTCTACTGCAACAAAACTTTATCATGTTGTTCCGGAGGTATAGTGAACCGGTTCTGTTGAATATCATCGAAATGGGGTCAAAGGTCAGGACACAGGAGCGAGATTTATTCTACAGCCATTATCCACATAACTTGAGTAATAATTTCTGGTATGTTGGAAAGCATATCATAACCAATGCATTGCATGATTTTACTAACTTGTTTTCTTTGATTCAGAGACTCTTAGGAGATTATGAAACTACATAGAGAGCCACAGTATCTAATTTAAGACCACACATGAGTCACCGTAGGACCAACACTCCACCACATATCTAACTCTGGCCCAATTCGGACGCTAACGCCACGTCTCTGATTATTTGGCTACTGGCGTGATCCTGTTCCTTCAATAAATTTGATTAAAATATGTGAGATATGAGTCAAAAGGACAAGGAAGTAGCGAAAGGCCTGCCGATGTAGTTCAACTAAGAGAGCAACCGTTCCGGAGTAGGAAGATGTTCAAATTCCACTGTCGACAAAAAAGTTTTTATTGGCACCCAAACGAAAAAAGATTTCCTGGCCGTGAGGGCTGCAACAGACAAACAAAAACTGTGTGGTGTTTTTTCTGCAGAACGTACGTAAATAATAAATAAATACTTCTGCAAAGAAATGGTCGCCGAGTGGAGCAGCGGTTGACCCTAAACCTGCTGACGAATTCCGTGCCCCGTCCTTCTCAAGGGGGATATAAGGTGACCTGCATGACTCAAATGGATAATGAAAAAGCTAAAAAGCCAGCCGGCGTTGTTCAATTGGTAGAACAGGCGCGCAGGGGTAGGAAAATGTGGGTTCGAATCCCATTGTCAGCAAAAGGTAGGTTATAAATATGAAAAAGGACAGAGAAGTCGTGGTCTGTATGTATTCGGTATCTGAGTCTGGGTACGTAAATAACACCTTTAAAGTTTAATATAAAATCGGGCGGGGGGGGATTTCTTACCGTCGAAGTTTGTCTCATTATCTTGCAATTTTATAAATAATTAATGCCACATTGCGGCGCTAACAACAGGCTTTGTGCAGTTCACCTTTTATTTAGTGCATTCTTCCTTGCGAAACGATTATTTAAAATGTTGTTTCAAGAATGTATGAAGAAGATTCATGTGGAGTTCATGTATAATATAAAAAAGAATGTGTGTGCGTGTGTCAACCGAAACTCAAAAAGAATCGTGGTAGACACTGCATATTTGACAAATTTGAAGCTGCATGCGGACTAATGATTCACAGCTACACACACCAACATTGCTTATACGCCAGAAATCGCTCATTTAAATGCTCAATGTCAAAAACGCGCATTATTTACAGGGCATCGATGTGACTTTTAATAAAGATTCTGACTTTTCAATGTATTTTCTTAAGTCTGTAGCATACATGGGTGGATCGAAAAGTAACGCACAGAAAATTTCTCTCTTTGCAGGTTGACAGACAAGGAGTTAGAATATCACTGTACAAACCGGTTTGGCTAGATCAGGTGTCGCCGTGGTGGAAGATAGTGTGAACGACGGCACAAAGATGTCGCGTTTGTTAGCGTCGTCTACGAATGAAGAGTAACGCGCTGTAGTCCGATTTTCATGGGCTAAACGGAAAACTCCGACGGAAATTCACAAAGAAATGGTCGAAGTGTTTGGTGGAGATTGCCTGGATCGCAGCAACATCTCTAGATGGTGCAATATCTTTGCAGAGGGCCGTGGCAATCTTACCGATTCGCCCCGTTCTGGTCGACCTGTAACCGTGTCATCACCTGCAGGCAATTCTGAGGGACCGGCGGATCCATCTGCGCACATTGGCACTGAACTTCAACATTTCTATATATTTTAACATTCACAATATCGTATAGCGTACGATATTGTGCATGACACATTTAAATTTCGCAAGGGTGCCCAAGAATTTGACTGACGAACAGAAGGGACACAGAATGATGCCATCTTTGGGCCACTTGATGCGTTACGCAGAAGAAGGTTATGAATTTCTGGCAGGCGCAGTGACGGGCGATGAGTCCTAGGCGTACTCCCGAAACAAAGAAGGTCAGTATGGTGTGGAAACATTCCGACTCCCCGCCACCAAAAAAAATAAAAAAATCAGAGTAACCCATCCGCATAAAAAGTCCTCATGATGGTGTTCTGGAGCACTGGTGGAGTTTCATCCAACGGGCTCCACTATGATTGACAAATCCTACGCTAACACACTAAGTTGCGTCGTGCCCTTCGTGACAAACAAGCCAGCAGAGAGGCTGCAAATGTCAGACTGCTTCACGACAACGCTCGCTGACATATTGCACAACACGTTCGTCACAAAATTGCGCAATTTGGCTGGGAGGTGCTTCAGCACCCACTGTACAGTCCGGACCTGGCACCTTCGGACTTTCATATGTTTAGTCCCTTGAAAAGATCCCTGGGCGGCCAACACTTCGATTTGGCTGACAAAGTCAAATCGGTTATCCGCAAGTGGCTATACGCCTAGAAAACGGACTTTTATGAGCAAGGTATACTAAAACTGGTACCACGCTGGGATAAATGTATCAAGCGTCTCGGTTATGTTGAAAAATAGCTAAGAAATGTAGTTTCACTGTGTATATGTTTAGTTTGCTTATCTTTTAAACTGTTTCCGAAAAAACAATAGCGTGCGTTACTTTTCGATCCATTCTCGTATATGCCGAGGAAGAGTGTCTACAGTCTTCAGGAACTAACGTTAACACTCAGACAAACGCATTGTTATAAATATACAAAATGAATGAACAGGAAACCATGGAAACAATTTTTTTCCCTAAGTAATTCCACGATAACAGAGATCGTGAGTCACCACAGGGCGCCTACGTATCATATGTTTTCACTTTGCCATCCATAGTTTGCCGCATGCCACGAAACTCTACACCTTGCTTCTGATGACACTTCTAGTGATTCTCTTAGAGTGGCAGGAGGAAAAAAAAAAAAGAAAACCGCAAAACATCGGCAGCAATTTGTAATTCGCCTCCACGCAACATACTCTTTCTTTTATGACCAGGAAGAAGAAGAAGCAGCAGCAGCTTTCTCCTGGAAGCCAATCAACTGAAACGCCTCACCGGAATCACAGTCTGGAAACGCAAAGCGAGTAGGGCTCGGTCGATATAGATGAGCTCAGAGGAACCATAGTCCATCGATTTCGGGGAAGGAATGATGAACATATTCTTTCATGCGAGAATAAGACATTGTCTTGACCCAGTATTATCAAAGTAGTCTTTTTGTAACTACTTTTTGTCGGTTATGAGGCATATTTTAGAGTCGTGCGTATCGTGTTATAACTATAAATTACCACACGTATTCATCTGACGGCTAAGCCAATAACCAGCGTGATTTCTATAACTAGTATTTCAAAACATTTATTTACATTGTGATTTAAAAACATTTATTTACATTGTGCGGGGACTGTAAATAACTAAGGAAAAATTCCTGTTTTCCTGATATACAGGCATCTCGTAAATACACTGCATCACACAGAAATTACCCTACCCAGAAAGAATAAGCGGAAAATCTGTACGGAAGTGACTAGATGGATAACAGATAATTTAATCTTGAACTCAACATTGTAAAAATTTGACTTAATTTTGCGGTTTTAAACAGTTACGAGATTGCCATCATTAGACCGTAAAAATAACACTTTTATACCGCATTATTTACATAAATAACTAAAATGATTAAAATATACAATATTAAAAACGTACCGGTACGTTTTTGATTTTTGCCTCGGTTAGTATGAACATACGGCTGCAGTAGATTTTTCTCAATGAATGGACGGGTACCGTAGTGTTTTCTTAATGTGTATACCAGCCCTGATTTGTTCCAGCTTCTACATGAAAAGCATACTGGAGCAAAAGGAACTACAATTAAACGACAGTGCCTCGTATGCAAGCTCACAAGAAGAAGGTATCAAAAGAGACAGAGCACAAGATTCACGTGCAGTGACTGTGGTGTCGCGCTGTGCGTTCACCCTTGCTTTGAGGAATACCACACTCTATTGCACTTCTAATCAAATTATAATCAAATAATTTCAGACTGAAAACTGCTATTTCAGGTAAATATGCAACTTCAGTGTATTTTCAAGTTATAATATAATATTATATCATTTATTGCATTATATTTGCGTTTTTATAAATTAATTGCAAAATGTGCTAAAGACGAAAAAAAATTCACTCCTGGGAGTATGCATTGTTAAAAAAAAACCCCACTCCTCAAAGGGTTAATGGATAATTCCCTGATCAAAAATTTAAAATATATTTCTAACGATTGTTGTCGTGGCCGAAAATGTTTAAAGGAATTAAAGAATGAAAACGAATTCAAAAGAAACAACAAAGCTGTTTCCGAATGAAGAAAAAAATATTGCCCTTTCACTCAGTTTCTGTTAAAAATATACCACAAATGTAAATAATGAGAGGTGCGCAGAAAAACTGGAAATTTTCTTTCAGGCAATTACTGAGTAAATGTTCTTTTCAAGAGGCAAACGAATGAAACTATTCCTTTTCAAACTATATTTTCTTTACTTTCTCTTATCGCTGCGTCTATAACAAGAAGGACATGTATCTCTTATCTAAAAGGAATGAATGGAAATTTAAGATATCACTAATTAGCTGAATGCAGAAAACTTCGAGATATGGCAAGAAACAACAAAAACATGCATTGGAAACACGAAAAGCAAGTACGTCGAGCCTCACTAAGGAATGGAAATAAAGGACACTTTCAACAAAAATACGTACATAAAAGACAGAATGAAAGAACAAAGAAAACTGAAGAGCAGAAATAAAAATATCCGCAACTGAAATGACTAAATGGAAAATGTCGGGATCTCATTCATCATGGCATGGCGCGTTGATAAACAAGCTCCGCAGAAATTTTTAAATTTTAAATGTTTTTACTACGCACGTGCGCTTTACTCGCACTTTAAGTTTCTTTCAATCATTGAAACGTAGCAGTTCCTGCGTAGTAAGAGTTTCAGATTGTAAGTGATTAAACTTAATGATGATGTGAACTCCTTAAACTGATAATTAAAAAACTACTGCTCAAACTTCTAAAGGTACTCTTTTAATCAGTTTGCTGGATGACCATATAAACAAAGGTTTGCACCCATGCCAATGTGCTGCCCACGGGCACATATTACAGCAAACACTATACATATACAGGTGGCCTAAAACCAAATGACCGAAGCCATGTAGTATTTCTACCAGCCGACATCTTCATATACTGACAGCGTGCTAAGCAACTTTAGTTTCTGTGACATACTAATACTTGCTTCGTTGGCAGAAGACGACTAACGCACGAAATCCAAATAATAACAGTTTCTGTTTCCAGTTCATTTACATTCGAACTACAACCATGAGAAATTACTTTCATATAAACTAAAAATCTGGAATTATACCAGCCGAAAGAATTAGGGTATATTGTGATGTCAGCACGAAGTGACTTAAAAGTTGACGAACTGCGAGTCTGTGATGCGAGGTCAACCTTTGTGAGGCACATGTCAACAAGACGGGGATCAGATCATGCAAATGAGCAGCATTTGCGCACTTTAATGCAGCGCAAAGCAAACGGGCTGAAAGTGTTGCGCTAGCTGACTCGTCATTCAGTAAGAGGTTCCAGCTGCAGGTGTGTTTCAGCGGAACGATGTTTTAGTAAGCGATTTACCAGATTTTACAGCCTGAGGAGCAATCAGAATTCCGGAAGCTGGTCAGATACAGCAGGTACTATTAGGGGTTTACCAGCAATCAGAATTCTTTTTTTTTTTTTTTTTTTTATTGGAGGTTTAACGACCACCGTGAGCAACTCAATGGGCTATAAGCGTCGCCCGTCCCTAATTTAGGGTCCTTGGTTCCAGGGAAAGGAGAGAGATTTGTAATAGTGTTCAGATTTAGAGATTGATTTATGATTTGATTAGGATTAGAAATTAATATATTTAGATTTTTGAGATTAGGGTCTATTGCGACAACCCCGTAAGACAAACACAACATCTATGCCTCACCGGGATTCGAACCCGGACCCCTTACGGACGAATGATCAGAGGACAGCGCCTTAGACCACTGCGCCACCGGGGCGGCAAATCAGAATTCCGGAAGCTGCGATTTACCAGCAATCAGAATTACGGAAGCTGGTCAGACACAGCAGATACTATTAGGGGTATGCAAAAGTTTCCACCGCCCCCGCTAGCGATTTACCAGCAATCAGAATTTCGGAAGCTGGTCAGACACAGCAGATACTCTTAGGGGTATGCAAAAGTTTCCACCGCCCCGATAGAGGGCGCTGTAGGGGTCTAACAGGCCGGCGACCCTTGCTGTCAGTTCGATAAAGTAGATTTGCAGCACTGTTTGTTATTAATGTTTAATTTAGGGAAAAGTGCGAGTGAAGGATACGGTTCAATATGCCAGGCGTATAGCGAAACGGTTATGGGTGAGCGGACGTGTCGAGAATGGTTTGCCAGGTTTAAGAAAGGTGATCTAAGCTTGGAAGACAAGTTACGTGCAGGTAGACCGCAGGAACTTGAAGACGAGGAGCTGGAATCGCTGTTGCAAGAGGATGCCACACAATCGACCACGCAACTGTCGAAATGTTTGAAAGTGGCTCAATTGACGGTGATACGGCGTCTACAGGCCTTGGGAAAGATCCAGAAGACTGGTAAGTGGGTTCCACATACTTTAATGAAGCATAATATTGGTCAACAATTAGGCATCTGCATGTCGTTGCTGAAGAGGTTTCAAGGGAAAAATTTCTTGTGGAAGATTGCCACCCGGGATGAAAAATGGATCTATTGCGACAACCCCGTACGCAAGCGATCCTGGGTCGACATAGGCCTGCCATCAGCATCCACTGCAAAACAGGATGTCCACGAGGAAAAAGGTACTTTTGTGTGTGTGGTGGGATATGTACGGAGTGCTGCACTTCGAACTGTTGAAACCGGGCGAAACAATCCCTGCACAACGATGTAGCGATCAGTTGATGAAACTGAACGCCGCAATCGAGCAAAAACGCCCATGGACAGGTAAAGGACGCCGCCGAGTCGTCTTATTACACGATAATGCCAGACTACATATCGGTGTCACCACAAAATCAACCCTTGAACAGTTACAGAGGAAGGTTTTACCGCACCCAGCTTACTCCCCGGACATCGCACCCTCAGACTTTCATCTGTTTCGCTCTATGCAACATGCCCTAGCTCAACAGCGGTTCACCACAGTTCCAGAGGCAAAAATTTCGTCACTGCGTTCTTCAGCTCAAAACCCGAGTCCGTATATCACAGGGGTATTAATTTGTTGCCTGAAAAATGACAAAAGTTCATTGATGCTAACGGCCAATATTTCGTTGAATAAATCGCTACTGGTTTCCTGATTGTTCCTGTCTCCTTTCGTCTTAAAACGCCGGAAACTTTTGCATACCCCTAATAGAAGAGGCGGTTGTAGTGTCTTAAAGCGTCATCAGTAGACTGTGGTGGCGCTTCTTCGAGACTGGAACAGTTGCGACGTGCCTGCCCAGCAGAACGCACACGACATAAAGGAAGATAGCAGTCAGAACGAACGTCCGCGTAGCTCAGTTGGTAGAGTGACTTATTCCGGAAATGAGGGGACCCGGGCTCGAGCCCCGGCGTGGATAAAAATGACGGAGAAATTTACTTCGTTATAATGGCGCCCGAACTTTCCGGATGACCCGGCCGTTCAAAATCTCGCAATGGTGTGATGTTCTTTCCACACCGCGAGAGAGGAAAAATAAGAGAATCCCTTCTCCAGCGCTTCAAAAAATAAATGTGTGTGACGTTTCATTCCACACACCAGATTGACTGGGAGTTCTCAGGTGCATGTTCAACAGCGAATGGCTGCCTTCAACGATTCATGGTCACGGCTGACCCGTGGGCCATGCCCCCGGCCCTCTTTCGGGGGTGGGGGAGATGTGACGTACCTGCCAGCAGGACGCACACGACATAAAGGCCGATAGCAGTCAGAACGAACCAATTGGTACAGCGACTTATTCCGGAATGAGGGACCCGGGTCGGGCCCCGGCGTGGACAAAAATGACGGAGAAATTTACTTCGTTATACAGTACAAAGAAGATTGAGGCAGATTCGGCCTACAACAGCACAAGACGATCAGTATTTGAGTTCACTGGCTCGTAGGAACTGTAACGCATGTTTACTGCGGCTACAGGTCGACGCGTATCCATACAGACCATACGCAGTCAGCTCCACCAAACGGACTATGCCTAACAGGTGATGGTGTGCGTTCTCCTTTCTGAACACCACTAGGGAGCCAGCAAAGAGTGGGTTGAATAATATCGTGGTTGGAACAGTGGTGCTCCGTTCCTTTCATGCACGAGTCGAAGTTTTGCGCGTAGTCCGATAATTGTCGCATCATTTTCTGGCGTGAATAAGGAACACGAATTAACCCGGCCTCCATGTAGGAAAGAAATGCCCTAAAGGGTGTTGGAATCCTTGTGTGGGCGGATATCAGCACGGGCGACCGCAAGTACCTCTACGTCACCCGGAATAGACCCCAGGAGGTTCTAATGTGAACTGTACAGTAGTTATTCCCTACGATGCGAAAGCTTTAGGGATACGTTCCTCTTTATGGATGATAAAGCCCACACTGAGCCAATTCCAAGAAGACAAAATTGAGCATATGGACTACCTTCGCGTTCTGCGGACTTCAATTCCAATAAAGCAAAAATAGGACGCACGTGTTGCAACTGTTGCGATGTTTTGCAACTCCCCGTCCCATCCTATGACCAGGGAGGAATTCCAACTAGGCTCACTAGGCGCGCGCCTAGGGACCCCGAAAACATGTAACTGGATTACCAGTTTTGTTTTGGTTTTCACAGACAGAAACAAATCAATCCTAAAAAGCGACCACTTTATTTGTATTATCAATTGATATTTTGTTTTCTCATATTAGTAACATATTCTGTATTTTTTTCTGCTGTCGTTGATACTCAAAATTTTCGAGTTCTTATCGATGTACTTGTTTTGAAAGGAAGAGTTAAAATCATTTAGCCTTTCTTTTAGTTGAAATGTTTCTTCACAACAGAACTTTAATTTTTTGAATTTTCGACTTTGACAACCTTTAGGAGGAAATTCATGAAGTATAGGAATAGTTAAAGTGCCAAACTTAATATCCTTTGATTTCCTATTAGCCGCAAAAAATAATTTTTGAAATATCTCTAAAAACAAAAAAGTTCGACGTTCACCGACAGACAAAGCGATTACATTAGCACTGTTTCTTATAAAACGTTCTAATAATAGAAAGATAGAATGACATTTTAAAAAAGGTAAAAACTCTTTTCTTGACTTTATTATTTTTTAATCTGACGGATGAAAAATTCTGAGGCGATAAGAAAGGGTGGAGGGGGTGGGTGGAGATCTTTTAGAGCCTAGGGCCCCTAAAGATTTAAAGTCTCCTCAGCGTATGACGCTTCAAACCGGTGGAATATATCCTCGACGAAG
The DNA here is from genome assembly GCA_039090855.1 of Macrothele yani. NCBI lineage: Eukaryota > Metazoa > Arthropoda > Arachnida > Araneae > Macrothelidae > Macrothele > Macrothele yani. The sequence goes on from CM076990.1 coordinate 196,045,021, forward strand.
AGTGGTGAAGAATACTTAAAGAATTGCTGGATAATCACATTCTTCTGACGCCTTACACATGTGCAGTGTTTTCGTTGTCGCAGGTAACCACACATCCTACTACAATGCTAGAAAAAACTTTAAGGCCATTCGAAAAATCGCAAATTCTGGAATAGCAAAGGTTTGCACATTATGCAAATCACAAGCCACTGACATAAGGCAGAAATGAATATTTCTCGCTATTGTTGGTTTTAAAACATTTAAAATTGCTTTAAGTATAGAATTTTATAATTTGCGGATGCTATACAGCTTGGAAACAAACATAACGCCAGTCGTTTTTTTCCGACGTCACAGCCTAAATCGTCATTTTTTATCGTGCTCGAATCCTAGAGTCGCGTGGCGTGAATCACTGTATGTAGTTAGTTGTGCACTTTACAATGCAGAAACCGAAAGAGTTATTGAAGATTGAACCAGGCAAACTCCTTGCTTGCAAAGCAATGTAGAATGAGTGGACGTGAAATTGCACGGCACGTAAATGGATCCAAGTCCACATTTTTCCAAGTTCCCTATAATTAAAACAAAAGAAGCAGCACAGGTAGGCCATCATCTGTTACCTCTCGTCAAAAGAGAGCCATTTTCAACCAGGATTTTCATAAAGACCAATCGTCATCCCAAATTAGCAGGGGTTTGAGATTAATCTTGTTTTGGCCAAACGGTGCGTAATGTGTTACTAAGAAATCCGAACAGTCGGTATTCAAAAACTAAAAGCACAACCGCCTCTCACAAAAAGGCATAAGAAGTGTCGAGTTGCATTTGCTAAAAAAAGCATCTGATTTTTGGTATTGAGTGGAAGAATATTGTGTTTTCCTATGAAAAAAAGTTTAATTTAAAAGGTCCGGACGGTTGTTGGCATTACTGGCATAATCTCCGTCAAACTTTACAAAGCGACAATTCGGTGGTGGTTTCTGTGATGGTGCGGGATGGCTTCACAGCTAAATGTACTACACCACTTGCTTTTCTGCATACAAGAACAAATTCTGACACCTATCAGATCATATTGGCCGATCATTTGTTGCCTGAAACACAGGAACTTTGCTGGACTTCGAAATCAGGATGGGCGACGGGTGGTCGAACATTACTTTTGTTGGGGGCAAGCTTGACAGTAACCCTTTTTTTTGTACGAAACATTGAAAGAACTAATTTTTAATGCTTCTCACTGCCAGCTACAAAGGAATTCGTGCAATCCTCCCCACCCTCCACCTGGAGACACACACACACACACACGCACGGGTCTGACCAGTTACGCCACTGGGGTAAGGTACAAGTGTTGCTAGAATGTCGCCCTCGACTTTTTGCTAGCTCTAAATGCATTGTCTTAAATTGCTTTTCAAAATTTTGCATTTTTCCTTACGAAAATAGTACTGTACTTGAACAATTTAAAGGAAAACGTCGGTTTTGTTTATCTGCATCAATTTTTTTAAGTTGTGCCACGCAGACACAATACCTTCCCTACCCCCTCCTTAACACTTCCTTCCTACAAGCCAGCGACTTTGCCTTGCACTCCTCTCCTACAAAGCAGTCGTCAGCCACTTCCTGCACTTTCACTCGTCCCGGGCAGCCTTAAGAGTGCTACTGTATATTTAGACTCCACTTTCCGTGTTGAAACCCCTATTTTGTAAAAAAAAAAAAAAAAGAGCCCCAGCAGAGCAGTTAGCAGAGATCCCCTCAGTTAATTCCTATGCACCTTCCTGATTAGTCCTCCTTTCCATACTGACATAAAAAAGAGGCTTAAACTAAGGAATTTGAAGAGTGGTAGGCAATTGAAATTTCACGGCCTTGCGGATGCTATTTTAATAACCTTTCTACGGGGAAGTAAACAACGTACTTCCTATGGAAAAATTCGTAGAGCTACATCTAATAAAACACAGGACTTATTACTTGGCAAAGTCCTGATTATATTTTAAATATCCTGAAAAATGGCCCAGTTTGAACTTGGTAGGCGGCAAGACAAATTTCAGGGTGGGCTCAAGCCCACCCTCGCAACCCCTTGGTGACGTCCCTGTTGAGGCATCGCTCATCACTCTGGGGACTACCATCTTCCAACAGAATAATGCTTCGATTCAGGTGTCTACTTCCACAGAATCGTGGTTTCAGGCCAATGACGTAAAGCTGCTCGACTGGGAAGCCAGAATTCCCGATTTGTACCCCATGGAAAATCTATGGGCATATTGTCACGAAGTTTGCAAAAATGATCAGCTGATTATCAGTATCAGAATAAAAAGGAGCTAATTACAGCCATCAAACGAGCCTGGCAAAACGTTCCCCAAAAAATATTTTAACGGGACTCATGGGTTCTCTGACTACACGAATGATCCAAATCATCGAGAAAATGGGCAATTTTCTTCATTATTAGTTTATTTTTGGCCAAAATACTTGTTGGCCTTATAATCTTTTCCATGATGTATTATGAGAAAATTATATAAACAACAATAAAACACTTTTCGTTGATTTCTGGTTGTATATTTTGCTTTCTCAACACATTTGTCTGCAACTCATTAATAATGCCGCGGAATTTTAAGCGTTCTTTCAGTGGCCTTAAAGTTTTTTCCAGCACTGTACAGGTCAGTACACAGTGTATTTCCCCATTTTGCTTCACTGCTACGTTCCGATATTGCCTTAATATAGTCGTCAATTGGCCGAAATGACTTGTTTGTTCTGTCATGTTTTATGCTCTGACTATCTCTCATTTATGTTTTCTATACCAATCCATCAAGCGCATATGCGTTCATGGAAGCTAACGCATTATCTCCTAATGTATTTGAGCAGTGCATTTTTAGCATGGATTAATCGTGTAAGTGAATTACGCTGCTACCAATTAATTTTTAGCAAGAATAAGGAGTTTATTTTGTTTTTGTTTCAATGTCAGCAAGATGTTTTGAAGTGTTGAGGCAGTTATGGTCATTTTGATTCCCTTTTAGTATGAGGCTTAGATGCAGAGTCAACTAAGGTGCTGTTGATTCGGTTATTTGCCCATGGCTTATAGGAAGTCGATCAATTAATTGGATTGGTTGGATTGGATTGGGGGGTTTAACGACCACCGTGAGCAACTCAATGAGCTATGAAGCAGTCGCCCGTCCCTAATTTAGGGTCACTGGTTCCAGGGAAGGAAGAGAGCCAGTGCCGTAAGACACACAACATCCATGTGTCACCGGGATTCGAACCCGGACCCTTCACGGAATAAAGAAGAAAAACTATTGATGAAAACTACAGCGAACAAAGAAAGAACTAGGTAACCAATGTACTTAAAAGAAATGGAATCACAAGAAATGCCACAGAGGGTATATAAGAAGGAAATATACCTAAAAGGAACTCAAAATATACTTAAAGGAACTGAAAAAATACCTAAAAGAACTGAAAAATGATCAGTGCTACAGGACCTTCAATGTAAAGGAGGTTGCACAGAGGTGAAGGAAGCTAAAGGCAGAGTGAAGTGAAAGACAAACTACAGTTTGCTCCGATGAACCTTCCCTGGGTTATGATGTACATGTAGAATAATCGATTCCGCAGGAGGAAGATGTGGGGTCGAATCCCATCACCGGCAAATGGGGCTTTATTTTAACGCGGTAGATAAGCAGCGATGGTAATTATCACAAATGCAAGCCAAAAGAATTTTGTCTGGAATAGCTATATAAGACAATTTGTTCACCAGCTAACAGATTGAAGAAATGATCTTACATGATTATAATATGAGTACGTCATTTTTTGAGATACTGGGTTATAACAAAAGTTCGTAAAGTTTTTGAAGTAGGGTTTTTGAAGTAGTAACGTCATTTTTTGAGATATTGGGCTGTAACAAAAGTTCGTAGAGCTTTTGAAGTAGTAACGTCATTTTTTGAGATATTGGGTTGTAACAAAAGTTCGTAGAGCTTTTGAAGTAGTAACGTCATTTTTTGAGATATTGGATTGTAACAAAAGTTCGTAGAGCTTTTGAAGTAGTAACGTCATTTTTTGAGATATTGGGTTGTAACAAAAGTTTGTAGAGCTTTTGAAGTAGTAACGTCATTTTTTGAGATATTGGGTTGTAACAAAAGTTCGTAGAGTTTTTGAAGCTTGGGACTTTATTGTGTTGCACGTGTAGCAGAACCATAGGACAGAGATAACAGAGCCTGAAAGGTCACAGTGCAACGCGTTGTTCTTTGCAAGTTGTGCATGTGGATTTGGGCAGTTTAAAGTAGGTTGAAGTGAAATTTGAAAATGGAGGACAATAAGGTGCATTTTCGTCATTTGATGCTCTTTTTATCCGGGAAGGAAAAAAAATTTAACAGGTAGCACAAAAGATATGTTCTCGTTTATGGAGATGGTGCCATAGCTGCAAGCACTGTTCTTTAAGTGGTTCGTTCGGTTCAGAAGTGGCAATTTTGGTCTGGAAGACCGGGAACGTCCCAGAAAGCCTACAGTCGTTGATGATGACCAAATCGTAACGCTCACTGAAAATAATCCACGTCACACGACATCACAGAGATACTCAACATATTTCATATGAGCGTTACAAGGCATTTGGAGACACTGGGATAAATGAATCGCTACGTTGTTAGGGTCCGCACGCTTTAACGAACAAAATCTTAATGCACCGCGTTTCCATCTGTGATTATCTGCTCAAACGCAACGCCAGCGTTTGAGCAGATAATCACAGATGGAAACGAACAATCAGGGGCGATGAGTCATGGATCGTGCACAAAAATATGGTGCAAAAACGGTCTTCGAGAAAACGAAACAAGCCACCGTTAACCAATCCCAAAGCTAGTCTGCATTCGAAGAAAGTGATGCTGTGTATCAGATGGGATTGGAAAAGCCTCATTTACTGCGAGTTCCTGCCGCCGAAACAGACATTAAATTCCGACGTGTACTGTTCCCAGTTGGACCGATAGCGGTAAGCAGTAGATACAAAGCGTCCGGAATTGGCCAATCAAAAGGGTGTCGTTCCATACGGACAACGCCAGATCACACGTCTCTTTGTAGCGCCGGCAGAAACTGGTGCAGCTTGGAGGGGATGCCCTACCTATCCAGCCATACCTCGCATCTTCAGATTACCACCTATTCCGGTCCCTACAGAATTCCCTTAATGGAAAACTTAATTTCCCTGGAAGCCTGAGAAAACCACCTGCAACAGCTTATTGCCCAGCAAGATGCGAAGTTCTGGGAGGATGGAATCCTGCAGCTGCCGTACAGATGGAGACAGGTTGTGGAACAAAATGGCGCATATGTGGTTCAATAAATCTATGTACAGGTATGTCAACACCGTCTTTCAATTTCACCTAACCTACGCTACGGACCTTCCTTACAACCCAATACATCTAAAGATATTACACTTAGTCAATATCAGTCGTCTCAGCACGGTACAATTTCCTTTAATGAGAAGTTTAAAAGCACTTTACATTTAAAACAAACATTAAAATCCCCACAAGAACTTTCAGGACCCCATGTTGGACGTTTTCATCAGGTCGTATGTACACGGCAAATCGTGCCATGGATACTCTCCATGGCACGATCGTGCCATGGATGTAGCTAGCGCTGGTTAAGTCTGCGCATGTTCCAGGTCACTGAGCGAATCATAGCGCATGTTAGGTCTGCGCATGTTTGCACAGAGAGTGAATACATTAATTATGTACAAATATGAGTGACCTGGACATGCGCAGACCTAACCAGCGCTATGATTCGCTCAGTAACCTGGAACATGCGCAGACTTAACCAGCGTTAGCTACTTAAGAACTGGAGTATCCATGGCACGATTTGCCGTGTATACCATCTGATGAGGGGACCCGAAAGTTCTTGTGTGGATTTTAATGTGGCTTTTAAATGTAGTGCTTTTAAACTGCTCATTAAAGGAAATTATACCGTGCTGAGATGGCTGATATTGACTAAGTGTATACTTCGGCACGAAACTATGATCCGGAGGGAAAAGGAGTAGGAATGCAGGCTGTTTGAATAAGTGTGTTTAAAATTATTTTTAAACCGAGTCTAATAGATATAAAAAATATAACAGAACTTAATTTCTATAAACAAGAATAATATAATCACCCTGAAATCATTAAATTAATGCTTTCTATTTTAGGCATCACGAAAAAGTGAGTGCATCTTCGGAATATACTTTTTTTAGACAGAAAGAAAAGCATGAACACATAAGCTCGTTTCGATACCGGATGCGAACTTTCTCGCTATATTTTTGTACCTTCGTGCAAGTAATTAAATCTTTCTCGTAACGTGGGAACAAACATTAAGCGAATGTAATGAAACTCAGAACATTGCGAAAGGAACTGATAAAAACAGCTTACAGCTATTTTCTTCCTGCATGCTTTTCACTTAGCAGTCTCTCAAGAGAATGATAATGGCGATTTTAATGACGTGGGACGAACAACAGGAGCAAAATACATCTGTTGCAAACGTCCGTCCCTTTTTCATTAAGAATCGATTCGACAAATCGAAGTGACTGGCACATGGTTTCCAAAAGTACGGCTTATCTTTCTTAAAACAGTAGCAGCTAATGGCACGTTTTAAGTTCCAATTTTAGGACGACACGAGATTCCGTTTAATGTTGTGCCCATTTCTGAAATCAGTATTGGGGAAAAATAATGAACATATATTTCCCCAGTAATTTCCTCCATTTGTTAGCAAAGATTTTTAGCTAGATTGGGTAAGTATATACATATAAAATTTCATTTATCGCTATACCTGTTTCCAAAATGGACTGTAAAAATGGATTTTGCAATGGATAAATGCACACACTCCGAAGATTCGTACGATTAAAAAATAATGTTCTTAATAGTGAAAATACTTATAGCGTAGGAGAAAATCCGTTTTTTTTATTGGTGTAGTTTAATATACAGCAGTGCTTTCCCGCTAAACTGGAAACTTTATCTGAGCAACAGCTAAACAGAAAATGTAGAGAATTAGAACATTTAGGAATCCAAATCCGAAGGACGGAATACACAGAAATGTAAAGAATAACCTGATAGAAAAAAAAATTACCTAGGGATACAACGAAATTTATTTCATCACATATATCCCAGGTTTTACAAGAACTGAATGCATAAATATAAACTCATCGTAGCAATAAAGTCACTAACCCTTTCATCATCATCATCATTGTCAACCATTATCAATCCACTGCTGGATGAAGGTCTCCCCAAGTTTCCTCCACAACGGTCTGTCTTGTGCCAGTCTCCTCCATGTCACCCCTGCATACTTTCGAATTTCATCCACCCATCTTTATCAGGCACGATATCAAAATGCAAAAATAAGCAAAGCGAAGGAGAAAAAGCGTGTGTGTAGGGTGTGCCACTAAGACACCCTGACAATACAAAAAAACTTATGTATAGGAATGACAAAACGGTTCTCAGCTACTAGATGTAAAGAACACATAAGAAGTGCCACGCAAGGCATGCAAAACATAGCGCTTTCTACAAAAATTGATTAATTGCTCGGGCACTCCTATATGAAATAAGATAAGAACGATTGCTTTTACATGAACTTTAAAGCGATAGCCATCAGAGAGACGCCTCAAACCATCTCCAGTTAACAGTGATTAAATGCTAGTGTGTCTGTATAGCTTCCAGTCATTTGGCATGCTTTTCTAAAGAAAGGAATCACAATGTGATACAACAAATCGTCGCGTGATAAGCTTCTACAAAACGCACGTAGTACAAACCTTCGTGAAGTCCACCACATAAATTTAAAAAGAGATTACTACGTGTTCTTATTCTCTGTATTTTATCTTTAGCCTTGACAAAGCCTCCCAGAGGAGATTGAAATTTCGTTCTGCTTTCTGTATATAGTATATTAACCTACACTAATTACTCAACGGATTTTTTTTTATTGGAGGTTTAACGACCACCGTGAGCAACTCAATGGGCTATAAGCAGTCGCCCGTCCCTAATTTAGGGTCACTGGTTCCAGGGAAGGGAAAGAGCCAGTGCCGTAAGACAAACACAACACCCATGCCTGACCGGGATTCGAACCCGGACCCCTTACGGACGAATGATCAGAGGCCAGCGCCTTAGACCACTGCGCCACCGGGGCGGCGCGGATTTTGTTCTAAGCATTTTCACTCGTATGCTTTGGTGCATGATCTGCTTAGGTATAATTTTGCTCTTCTGCCTTGCAGATATCATGAAATAGTGACATGAATTACACAACTAGAAAAACACACAGCATTTAGATTTCAGGAAAAAAATGATGGAACTATTTTATCGTGAGAACAGATCAATCTCAGATCACTTCACTCTCTCACCGCCCTTCATCACTGCAGAGAGAGAGAGAGAGAGAGTACAAGGGTACAAGCCACATTGCAGTATGCAGATCCCTACACACAGTATGCAGATCCCGATACATAGTATGCAGATCCCTACAAACAGTAAGCAGAGGCTATATCTATATCATCAACTCAGCGAACGACAAGATTCATCAGTTGACAGTCACTTACGATTTTCGCTAAATGCTGGCGTGGGAGACTTTTCTTCTGAGGTGCAAACCAACTCCCACTAGTTAATGAACTTCTTGTGTCGATGATCACACAGTGAGGCCATTTTCCTCCAAAGTGTATAGAAAAGGAATGAGGATTCGAAATCAACAGTGAAAGTTAAGAGCTTGGTCGAGGCAGAACGGGTTTTCTTCGGGTTGTAAAATAGAAAGATGAAGTAACCCAAGTTTCACGAAGAAATCATAAAAGAAATCCTAAACACCCCACTTCCCAGATGGAAGTAATATATGTTTTACCATATCAGTATTTCCCCCATTCATAAAGATCTTGCGTGCAATTTTAATTCATTTGTTTGTTCTTCCCTGATCAGGTGACATAGGATCCTACAATCTGTGATATCTCCTAGCGTCCATGCAATCTTCGTTCAATTTCTTAGCGTCCGCTCCAAGTTGGCAACTCCGCTAACAAGGTAAATCTTGATTTATTCGGTCTACTGGACGAAACTTTTACGTTTCATCTTTTCCTTTAAACAGCTTTGATCGTTGTATGATTGCACTTGGTGAGATATCGCTTGTTTTACAGAATACCAGTCACAAAAAGCAAAGGCTGTACTACATTGCACCCATTTTCATTTGTTTATTGAAATTATTTTGCAGATGGGCCATGTTTGACCACAGAGCGTCATGTCACATACAGTACACACTAAATCTCCTAGGACACTGGGGACAACTATGTCCAATCAACCGGAGAACCAGCTGGTGGCGTGAGTTTATAACAAAAAAAAAAAAAAAAAGCTACGTTTAATCTATAATATTGAGAAGTAAACCTCGACATCCCTTCACAATCTTTTTATACTGAATGCGCTATTAATTTCTGAAAAACAAATCGTTCAATGCTTCCAAGTCTTCTCAGATCTGATGCAACTTTTCCTTTAGACAAGACAAATTCTACAATCCTGTACCACCATCTTGGCGAATACTCTATCGCCTATGAAATTCCCATATTCTACGAACGATGAATTCTTTCCTACGTCAAAAGCACTTCGTGACGTACTCATTGGAAATCATACAAGATCTTGAACTACTCTTTTCTTTTTTTACCCTCTCTCACCTCTTTTCGTGCAGTCAGCACAGGAAATGAACGCCAAGAATATTCGTAAAAAGAAGAAAAAATGACCAATTATAAAGGAATCACACTTTGCACAATGCAGCTTAGAAAATACATTTGGATTCCTTAAAGATTAAAACCATAAGAGGGATAATAAGAGAGGAACAGTATGGATTCAGAAAGGGGATATCATGTACTGATCCAACGTTCACTATTAAACAACTTATTGAGGGAATCAGCGACTTTAATCTACCCAATGCAGATGTCTTTCATAGATTTTAAAAGATTTGCAGCAAAAATAAACAGAAAGTTGTTGATTCAATTCCATTTCAACGGCCATCTCCCAAAGAAAACAAAGAAGCAATAGAATTCACATTTTCAGATAATTATATATAAATAGAACAAATGGAAATACATCAAGATCAATAAACACATTAGGCATCTTCGGGCAATGATTTTTCTCCATTTCTTTTTAATTTATGTTTCGAAAATATCGTACGCAAATAGCAACAAGAGTCAGTAAAAGGCATAAAAATTGGAAATAATAATTTGTTATCTATCATATGCTCAAACACTCCTTGTAGAACCTGAAAAGAAGTGCCTTAAAAACTACCTTTTACCTCAAACAATAAAAAAAAATATGAGAATATTAATTGGCAAAACTAAAACAGTGGCATTTGGAAGAGAAGAAATAATTAGGAGCAAAATAATAATTGATAGTATTCCATTCAAATATACGAAGAACATTTCGCAGTGATTTGAACTGAAGATTTAAAAATTGTTTTTTTGTGAACCGGTGAACACTTTTGACAATATCGCGGTTTATCTGGACAACCGTGAGTGCAAAACGCATGTGCGTGGTATCGTTTTAAAGCTTTCGACGAGATCTATTCAAATATATAAAGAACATAGCGCAGTGGTTTAAACTAAAACTTTTAATTGTTTTCGTGTGAAAGTTTAACATTTTCGACAATGCCGCGGAATTTGCAGAATGAACGCAAGCAAATGTGGAGAAAATCAAAACGAGAGATAAGAGCAAATGAGGAGAAATGTAAGAAGCCCAATAAGACAGAGCAAAACGTTGGGTAATTCGTGTATCGATCTGCTTTGTGTTCGCAATGTCGGTATCCGCATTATTTGTAAAAATTATGTAAGCTACTTTTGATATCATAGACCTGTGTTGGCTATCACAAATTAAATAAGCGCTTTGAAACCAACTCTCCGATCTGCAAGTCGTTCCAAACTGACGGCTCAATCAGAACTGAGCCTACCTTTTTTTTAGAGGGAGGATGGGGGGGGACAACGACCAAACAACAAAAATAAAGCAACTAAATGAGCTGTAAGCGGTAGCCGTCCCTAATTCCAGGCCACTGGTTCCACAACATCCATGCCTCACAGGGATTCGAACCCGGATCCATCTCGGACGAATGGTCAGTAGCCAGCGTTTAGACCAGTGCGTTACCTGGGCGGAAATCTTTATTTCCATCTGTGTTTTTAGGGGGACTGCTCCCCTTCTAGCAATTTATTTTATTTCTTATTTGATTTAAGAGACTGATACCTCAATGTGAACGATCACTTCTGGGCTGAGCTTGTGTTTTCCTGTTTGTTTGGTATTTTTCGTGTGCATCTGAGCAAATCGAATCTAAGTTTTGAGGCAACACGTTCGATAACTTATTAGTAGACAAAATAATCAGATTATGAAGAATGATGCTGCGAGAGTAAACACCTGGTCGTTTCAAACGGAGGAAGCATTTGTAATTCAAGATAACAAAACGAGATGTCGCGCTGCAATGACTAACTGCATTAGATAAGGAAACTAAGCAAACCATTTTAGTGAGAATTGTACGAATTTGAATCACAGTAAAAATCCGTTTGCTGTTTCTGATGTCATTCTAAGTAAACTGCCCATGAGAACACGATCCGTTTATTGATTTTCCTACCGATGGATTACCAAGTTCAGATTCGAGAATCATGAATTTCATGAATTTTGATTCAAGAGAATTCAATATCCGACCCATTTCTGAAGAAGGTAGAAATTCCTTCTATCACAGCATCGCAAGACTTCGCCCGAGTGCTTTTTCTATAAAGTTCGGCAATAAAAAAAGTAATCCTCACGAAGTGCCGTATTTTTTGGATGTAACGATTATTTTTTTACGGTATACTTTTCACGGTAAGCGTTGCACTGCTTGGTTAAACTACGTTGTTAACATAAATCTAGCAAAGTTTTAAAGCTGCTACTTACATATCGAAATTTATAAAAGAAGCAACTGATAAACCCCATGCACCTGGCTCAGCTGCATATATAATACGATACGAAAACATTATCTTCGTGGGTATAACAAATCGCTGCTCCACTACAAATACCTCCCGATGAAATATTTTTTTCCCATTATTTTCGCATAATAAATACGTGTATTTTTCACTTTGGCTGTCAGTCAAATTCAACTCATTCAAGAAATGTACCGATGCGTACACTCTCACACAAAGGTTTTCAAAAGCCGTAACAAAAAAAAAATGCAAAACACACGCAGCGTTATTAATTTGCCATTATACACGTGGGATATTCGACAGAGTTTAGCATACCTGTGTCTTTGTGAATTTTTGAAATGCAATTATCAGTTCTTTTGTTCCACCTGCGATAAGTGTTCTCCGTCCCAAAAGTTTATATAATGTCACCTCCCTTTGTATATTTCCTGAATCCAGTAATGGAAATGTGAATTATTCGCTGCCGGAACCCACGGTACAAGTGAATGCCATAAAAATTTAATATGCGCAAACCCATTCGCAGTAGATATAAAAACATAAGGAAATTTCGTTATTAAACTTTAAAATGAAATGCTCACATTTAGGTGAAGTCAGAATTGTTTTCTTTATTCAGAGGTACGCTTCTTATTGAAAAGACCATTCGAATACCGATGCAATTAAAAGTGTCCGCTATTAATAAACATTGGAGAAAAAAAGTCAGCTCGTATTTGAGGCGGAAAAATACAATCGTCTTGGGCGACAAAATAAAGAAACTCGGCTCTGTCTGAAATGTCCATTTATTTTAACGGAAATATCAATTATAACTTCGATTTGAAAACATAAAAAATTATTTCCTAATATAATTTCCAAAATATCAGGACAAGCTGGCGGACCGCGGAGGAAGTCCGCTAGACGGTCGGCGATCAGCTCCTATCGTGAACTTCGCTCTCACCAAACACCTTATTAAAGCTTTATTACGGCAGAAGGAAAATTTGTATTTTTGAAAAGACGAACAATTCTTACAAGATGGCGTCATTAATTGAAATGTATAATCCATTACGAAATATTTTATTCAAATTAAATGCTCCATTTCTTTTGGTGTCGCATCGCTCCCGGAAGGGGGTTCCGATGCGTTCCGGCCCATTTCTACCACTGCCTGAATCTCTATCAAAATCTCTGAAGTATACTTTATACAGTACCTCGGGGATTTAACGACTACTACGAGTAACACTTCGGGCGATAAGAAGTTGCTGGCTCTTAATTTTGGGCCCAATGGCTCCAAGAAAGGAAGAGATTCAGTGTCGTAAGACAAACATTCCCCGTCCGGGACTCGAACCAAGGCTCAACTCGGACGACTAGCCAGAAACTAGCGCTTCTGACCATCAAGGCAGCCGGAAATGTTTCCACGGTTTGTTTGCTTATTCGAAACATAATAAAGGTCATAATGGTAAAAGAGTACCATAACACAAGCCATAAAGAGACAAGCAGGCTCGTACAGTGAGGAACTTATTCTCCATTCAAGTAGAATGCCTTTTTACCACATAAGGTTACAGCAGCACGTACATGCTTACAACAAAAATTTATACTTAATCCATAGTGTTGCAATGTTTATCATCCGTTTGAAATCCCCCCATGGCGCAAGGGCCAGATTTCGCAAAAATACGAAAACCCTGCTACAAAATATCTAAAAGAATCAGTATGGACGTCAAACATGACAATTTCAGGAAACTAGATTCCATTAAAAACCGTAATTCGTTACGGCAAAAGCACATTTAGAAAACATGCTTCAGAACAAAACTGTCTTCATACAAACATTACTGTTTATGTTTCTGGCGCTATAAATACTCATGTACTAGTTCCAGATAGCAGGCACAACCACGTTATCTTGCCACCAGGCCGATTGTTTCATTGGAATCAGTATCCAGTTCAACGGCACTTCGAGACGTATCCTCAATAAAATCCACACAATACTTAACTGTATTTATATTTGAATGCTTCGCTGTTTTCAGCTTCTTAAGCCAGACTTTTTTTCGACTGACATAGGAATATGACTCCTAGTCTCCGTTACAACACTGCCCTTGGTTATCAGATACACCAGCTTCCACAGCACCCTACGGTTAACACTAAATCATGCTGGTCAGACACAAGAACTGGCTCTTCCCCATTTCGTTTGCAAAGTCTTGATTGATCAACAATATCCCCTTCACCCTGACGCGGGGCTGAAGAGCAAGCCGAAGATTCGTGTCCCTGTTTGGCACACTTTCGGGAGACTTTGGAAATTCTCATGTATTAAGTACTTCACAGCCTAGCATCCAAAAGAAAAGTCGGGCATTTTCTTCTCCCTTTATTTAAATTTACTGGGACAAGGACTTTGGCCAAAGAGCACTGGGACACAATACCTGAACACAAAAAAGTTAGCTCAGACCGTGGGGGGGGAGGGATCCCCAAAACAACTAGAAAACTACGAGAACTCTGAGATAACATCATGTACTTAATAACAGTAATCCACATTGATGATACTTCTTCACAGTAAAGTTCATAGTGGAATGTAGTTTTTTTTCCGAAAGCGATAGCTCAGAGACGCTTTAGTCTTCGAAAAGCGTCGGGGTATATTGACTAAATTTCTTCTTGAGGAACGTCATGGGCAACCTTACAATCACAAGAACCTCCCCATCAAACAGCATAATTATATTAACCAGGAATCTGCAGGCGACCCAGACTTCATAAAGCCCAGGATTTGCAGAAGAGGACTTCCAATTCATCAGCACCACATGATATATCCATATTATCGTTTACAAAGCCTTGAACAGTCTCCGGTTCAACAAAGGAGTGAGTATTCAATTCATCAACACTATAAAACACGTGCATAGAAGCGTCCACTGATCCTCGAACTACCTCAATATCCGTAGATGCAAAATAAGTTTGCAACTCAACCCCATTACGTGATGTATGAACGGTCACTCTCCCTCTTGAACTACTTGTTTTAATTTTTCGCTGAGATCTTTACGCTTAAGCACCTTTTATTTTCCATTTGATATCTTGCTGTACAAGTTGCTTAAGACGGGGTAAGACACACTTTCTTCCTCATGTGCACACTGTACTTCATGCTGGTCATACACAGGAGTTGGCCTTCTTGGGGCAGAAGTCCTGCATCGATATCATAAGGTCCTGACTGGGGGCTCAAACTTCGTGTCGCTGTTTGTCATACTTCACTTCAATACTTCGGTGAATGTAATTCTTGCCTGATATCCTACCATCTGTATAAATCTGGGAACTTTCCTCTTCATACGGACTTGTACAAGACTAGTTCCAGGCTTCAGAAGTGAGAACTACAGGAGAATATACCTCCGTGCTATTGGCCCTCACAATATCCTTAATCAGGCACTAATGAACCATGAATTACAGAGTCATCCATTTCCACAGGTACAGATTTAACGTGAACAGTCTTCAAGGCGCGATCGTAAGAGAAGACCTTCATCACGTCAGGCATCAACGCCATGTCCGAAAATTCAGCTTTCATCAGTTGATCAACAAATTTCGCATGCAAAAGGGTCTAGTCAAAATTCTCATTCCAATGCTGTGCTGCACACACGGTATTACGAACATCCATCACTTGTACAACAATCTTCAAAATAGACTCCTTAAATCTATCAGGAGAGTGTGAAACTTAAACCGAAAGCTTCTGCGCAACCTTTTTGCTACAAATCCCGCGGAGTGTCTAATCGCTGGCTTATGACAATTCGGACGAGATGGGTCTGAGTTCGAATTCCCGATGAGGCATGGGATGGCGTGTTTGTCTTACGGCACTAGCTCTCTTCCTTTCCTGAAGCCAATGGTCCCAAACTAGGGACGGGTGACTGCTTACAGCCCATTGAGTTGCTTACGGTGGTTGTTAAACGCGCAGAAGAAAAACGAAGAAACAAGTTAAGACGTGTACGCTCGACCCAATCAGAAGCAAAAGAAAACCGAAGAACCAAGTTAAGACGTGTACGCTCGATCCGATCAGGAGCAAATGAAAAACGAAGAAACAAGTTAAAACGTGTACACTAGGCCCAATCAAGAGCAATACTGAAATGTAAATAACAGAATCCCCTCATTTCCGATGCATACTGAGCTATTAAATCCAGTGAGAGTTCTGAAAACATCTGCAGTTCCCAAACAATCTCAGAAATAAGGAGACCATCTCACTGTACAAATTAACAAATTCTACCCTTTTTAGCCCCATTTTGGGGAGACAATGAGCCATGAAAGTCTTCGATTTCTCATACCCAAGCCCCAAGTCTCAGATGTTCCATTTTCATGTTTTTGTGCTATACAGTTCTCCAGTTAGATGGCAGATATATTTGCGTCATTGGTCCCTCTATTTCGTTTCGAGAAGACTGAAAAGCTACACTGATATGTGCGAGAGGTAACTTTATATTTTAAGATTTTCATAGTCCATTTTATTTCTAATTTGTTTCGATTATAAGAGGTAGACTCGTAGTTTGCTGGAATTTTGTAGCGCAAGATTCATATTTGGCTACTGGGAATCAGGTACAGACAAATCGGTCACAAGGTCGACTCAGATCGTGGGCATGTCAACTTCCAATAAACTGGAATACCAGCTGAACTGATGCCATTACGACACTTACTGCGTTACATCAAAGCTACGCTAACGCATAAAAAATATATTTACCAAGTTACTAAAATCATGTGCATTGATTATGATACGCTTTCCAACATACCAGAAATCATTACTCAAGTTATGAAGACAATGGCTGTGGAATAAATCTCACTAAATCGGTAATAAAAATAAAAACTGATAAAAAATATCTGACCTTTGACCCCATTTCGATGATATTAAACAGAATTGATTCAGTATACCTTCGGAACAACATACAAAAGTTTTGTCGCAATAGAAGAAATTTTAGTCTAGTTATGAGGATAATGGCTGTGGAATAAATCTCGCTCTTGTGTCCTGACCTTTGACCCTGTTTTGATTATATTCAACAGAACCGGTTCAGTACACCTTCAGAACAACATACTAAAGTTTTGTCGCAATAGAAGCATTTTTAGTGGAATAAATCTCGCTCCTGTGTCCTGACCTTTGACCTCATTTCGATGATATTTAACAGAAACGGTTCATTATACCTCCGGAACAACATGATACAGTTTTGTCGCAAGTTATGACGCATAAGGACAATGAAATGGATCCCGCTCCTAAGTCGTGACCTTTGACCCTATTTCGCCCATTTTCAATAGGGTTCGCTCCCGGTGGTCCCCTACCACATACTAAAATTTCATCGAAATCGAACCATTTTTATGCGAGTTATTCGTGCGGACGGACAGACAGACGCACAAAGCAGGAGCATATACGCTTTTTCAACCTACGGTTGGAAAGCGTAAAAAATGAAGCGGTGTTTCGTTACTTAGCTTAGCAAAAGATTTTTCACAAACTTCATTAAGTCTAATGTAAAAGCGAAATTGAAAAATTTCCTTTGGATTGAAAAGAGAAAGGCGAGATCCAACATTTATCAACTTTTCTTATTGCCTGATTTTCCATACAGTACAGTTATAAGGAAGCACCCACGACATTGCCAGCTTTCTCACTAGAATAAAAGTTAATTTTATTTTACAGCCAGATTAACTACTCTGAAAACAATGCTGTGCGTGTCTATGTGGCCTTCACAAAATGCAACATGCCGATTCTTTTAGTTTGTTTGCTTGTTTCGGGATTTCGTGATCACGATGAGCAACTCCTAGGGCTATGAAAACAATTGCCAGTCTCAAATTTGGGGCTACTTGTTCCAGCGCAGTAAACAAAGGCTCCACCCATATCTCATCTGGGATTCGAACTCTGGCACATCTCGGAGGAATATCCAGAAACCACCGCACTGAACACTCGACCACCGTGGTGCCCCTTATGGTTTTCTAACAACACTTGAACTTAAACATTTGAAAGTGAGTGTACTCAATAGTTTTATTACTAGTATAGTTATACTATTTTGAGTAATTGTACTCTTTGAAAGTTAACAGCTGCCGCTCTTGAAAAGGTAAGAGTTACTTCACGTGAGAAAATTAGCATCGACAGACAAATGCCAATTCGGCTACGAGTAGCACAGCCAGGAAAATATTCTTTGATAATTCTCGCAACTATATGATGAACGGGAAATCGGCAATTAAATGATGAAGGCAGTGCTTACATTTCAAGGTAAGTTTTTGTAAGAAATCTCTTATACTTTCAATTTTCCAGTCAATATACTTCTGCATTGATAATGTTCTCAATAAATAAATAAAAACCTTTCACAACTTTGTCTGCTTATAATTAAGCTATGTTTTCTTTTCTTTTTGGCCGAAGACTGACATGCCAAAAGAAAATATATACAACGGTCCTCAGCGCTAAGTATATGCCAGCAACCAAATCAAGTGAAAAGATCAGTCGATTCTTTGCAATACGCTTACTTTCCATCCTTTCCTACCAAGTCCGAGAAATCAAGATTTTCCAGGAGTTCTGAGGAGTGTACTTCCGAATTAGAACGCTTTCAAGTAGTTCCCGTTTCCGAGAGTATCGTTCAGCTTTGTTTACATAGAACCTGATCGTGCCCGACGTGAAAGAAAGTAGTTCACGATAAAATTTACGCATATCTTTTTTACAATTTCGTTATAATAGACACCTTAATGACTAATTTTATTTGTAAATACATTTTATGAAGGAAATAAAATATATCGAATATCAGTACTACTTTTTTCGCTTTTATCCGGAGCTAGGGTATTCTTTTCATGCGAAGCTATTTCCAACTTTTGTTCTGGAAGTCAAAGTGGTGGCTAAGACTAACGCCTCATTTTTTGATAGTATTTATTCGGATTTTATAATTTATGCCGGTGTAGAATTGGTCGCGATTGCTGCGGGAGGCAGCCAAAGATTCGGAGACGGCTAAGATAATGGCCTTCTTCCGAAAGAAAATGTATGCTCACAAGGGCACGAGATGAAGTTGTATAGTACTCGTACACATTATACAGCAAAATGCGGTCTATTTAGGTGCTGTGAGATTCATTATTTAGAAAAGCGTGGCGAAAGTATTTCTCGCGCAAAAGATATCCGGTTTCAGCAAGCCAATTCACATAAAAAACAGAAGTATTTCTTCATTTGATATATTTCCTACATAAAATATACTGTATTTACAAATAAAAATCGTCATTAAGAAGTCTATTATAGCGAAATTCTAAACAAGATACGCGTAAAATTGATTGTGAACTACTTTCTTTCACGTCGGGTTTGATTAGGTTCATGTAAACAAAGCGGAACGATACACTCGAAATAGGGGACACTACTTTAAAACATTCTGATTCAGAAGTACAGCCGCTCTGAGGATCGAAGCAAAACCTTTCTACTTCTTCTAATATAATCACAGTACTATTGTATTCACAGGAACCGTCCACAGAACTTTCAACTACCTTTTGTTTTGTCATATTCTTTACGGCGTTAGAGTTAAGTCTTTCTTTGCAAATAACACCGAAACATGCTCCGCATCTTCTTGTACACACTATCCTTTGTGGTATGTGGTACGATACAGGAACTTGTGCTCCTTACCCTCTGTATCACATTTGTATTTCATGACCTTCAGAAATACCTCTATTTTGTCGTGGAGACGCAGAAGAAGAAGCAGCTTTGTGTGCCGGCTTGGAACACTTTAAACAAACCTTCATAAACCTTGGTATATATTATGTTTGATTGACTTCCTATGCAGAATAACTTGGGACTCTTTTTGCTTCGTATGTTATTTTCACAACACGCAGGAATCCAAGAATGAAAACACTGACATATCTTTCACTATGGGCAAAACTATTTCTCCATAACTCATCAGAGAACTGGAAATAACAGTCGTCCACTTATACAAAAGTGGGGTTATCATAAACAGTCTTCGGGACTCATAACTTAAGGCTCCAACGTAAAGGTCGAATCCAGCAAGTTTTCAACAAAATTCTCGAGCAAGAAAGTCAAAATAACTCCTATTCCTATGCTATGCTGAATACAATATTGCGGCCATCTATGTCATCAGTAATAGGTTTCAACATTATCTTGTTATCCAGCCTGAAACTGATCTCAGTAGATTCAGAGCAGCCATCTGAGCTCGCTGGGCTGATATTTATCGCTTGCCGCGTTTGCAGAGAAACTCTGATAACTTTCTCTTTAACAGCTGATCGCGTGCCGGTCACAATACACCTTTTGATGTTGATTTTACTAATGAGCATTGCAGTGCAGCCAATTTTCAGTGTTAATTTTCGGAATGAAAATTCAGTTTGTTTATGCGCTTGGAAGTTCATTGTTCTTCAGAATCAGCGGTCGACACTCAAAGCATGTGCGAAAATCACCGTTCAGCATTTCAATGATGTAATCACCAATCGTCTTTAGACTCAG
This sequence comes from Macrothele yani, assembly GCA_039090855.1. Classification (NCBI taxonomy): domain Eukaryota; kingdom Metazoa; phylum Arthropoda; class Arachnida; order Araneae; family Macrothelidae; genus Macrothele; species Macrothele yani. The sequence continues at coordinate 196,065,225 of CM076990.1, forward strand.
GAATACTGGAACTCTAGATGTTCTTCCTTCGTGTACCGTGTTGCACAGTTACTGTACTTAGTAATACTAGAGCTCTAGATGTTTCCGTAAGATTAGATCATATAATTATCTGGAAAAAGAGTTAATCGGAGACCCTATTCCAAGCGTGATGAGCGATTGGAAAAAATATGTTTATCTGTGCTCATATTTTGTGTTAATTTTAAAGATTCAATACGCTGTCAAAGAGCTGACTACTTAAGAGAGGCATTGATCGATGTTTGAGCTCGGACTGGCAAGACCAGACAGAAGTAACCTCAAAGCAACTTTAAATTCAAAATAAAGCTTTTGCCGGGAAGATTAGTTACAAGGATAACTAACGAAAGCAAGCTGCAAAATATAATAGCAAAAACGTTGAACAAATAAACGAAACACTGATCTGTTGCTGTCGTTGCCATACTCCGAATCGTTTCACAACGCCACTTGAAAATGCGTGCTGTTGTCATGGTATTCTCCGTCTCGGAATACAGTGACCACCGCACGTGTTGCAAGATACGTGCTGTGGTTACGGAGACAAAGTGTGCGTAGCATATATTTCTGTCTCGCTATAACTGGTTAATAGGAACTGCTCCTTTTAACAATGCCGGATGTAATGGCGGTCACACAGACAAAGCTTTTCGCTATTAATGTATACATAAATTCCGTCAAAATTCACTACTATAACAGAGACCTGGCTGGCATAATGCGTGGTAATCCTACTTGTAAGCACGCACTAAAATTTATGCGATTTTACGTTTTGGAGTTTTACAGATTTCAAGACTATCATTTTACTCTGCCAAAAACAAGAAAGAATTTGTCAAGATTCTGATAGGCAGAATTATTTGATATTTATTAATCTCTTATTGGTAATAATTTCGTTCGAATTTATATCGAGTATTATTCTGGCTTTGCATGCATGTTAACGCGTCTAGCTATTTATTCCTTATACAGGATTACAAGGAAAGTCCTTGATCTGGCCAATATCACACGAACTATGGCAGTAAGCAATTTACGTCTTGTACAGTTGCACAGGAAACCCCTATGGCGCACACAATAACACCACGAAGGATCCCCTCGCCCCCTTTTGGGGGGACTTCGAGGGGCTATCGTGCCCCCCTTTACAGATAGGGCAAAAATGTCAATTACAAATTTGTTCAGCGAGGCAAAAATAGTACATAAATGTTTTTGTCCCATAACAAAAGATGGAAGGGGACTCTCCAAATGCGAAAAAAGCGGAAAGCTACCTGAGTCCCTGTGTCCGGAGCATATTTGCATGGATTTCAAATGTGCTTTCTGCTCCGTCGTCAGAATACAAAAATGATATGCGTGGTCGGTATGCAAACACTTCGTGAACCAGTGACGGGAAGTCGAAAGCTTTGCCACGTACGCAAGTCAATTAGATGTGCATACAGTTTTTCTATTGGATGAGTGTTTCGCCACTTTAAGCTATTTCTCCTTGTCTCAGTGTATTTTTTACTGTGTTGGACATCAAAGTCTGATATTGAATATGTCAAGGAACTGCGTTTTATTTCAGAACAAGAACTGTTGATAAGGTTTGTAGAAACACTTTTCCTTTGTGCTTTCATTTACTTAGAATGTACCAATTTAGATAAGTTCTAAGTAATAAGTTCTTGTCTAATTACTCTGTTGTTGCTTCCGGATGTTGTGATTTTCTTGGGGCCACATTCCCGGTTCCCTTCCATCTTTTCTTATGGACAAAAACATTCATGTACTATTTTTGCCTCGCTGAACAAGTTTGTAATTGACTTTTCTTCCCTATCTGCAAATGGGAGGGGGGGGATAGCCCCTCAACCCCCCCAAAAGCGGGCGAGGGGGATCTCTCTTGGTGTTATTGTGTGCGCCATATGGGGTTTCCTATACAACTGCACAAGAAATAAATCGCTAACTGCCATAGTTCGTGAGATATTGGCCTGATCAAGAACTTTCCTTGTAACTCTGTATATGCAGACAAAAAAAGGTTCTTCTGTGACACAGAATGAAGGGCTCACAGAGAACAGCATCGTAAAAAACCTTCCGAAGTAAATTAGGTCTTACATAAGCACCATGCTACTCACCAAACTATAAATATGCTCGTACGGCTTCTATGAGATAGTAGCACGACTATGAATGTAGAATGTCTCGATCGGGAGAGTTAACTGATTTCCAGAGCAGACTGATAGCAGGGTGCCACATAAACAATCGCTCTGTACGTGACATTTCACTGACACTGAAGATCCCGGGCTGGGGCCGAATCTGCCGAGAAACGGCCAGGTAAACCTCCGAAGCTAACGAAACAATTTTTTTCTTGAAGATTTAACGACCACCGTGAGCAACTCAATGAGCTATAAGCAGTCGCCCGTCTCTAATTTAGGGTCACTGGCTCCATGGAAGGGAGAGAGCCAGTGCCTTAAGACAAACACAACATCCATGCCCAACCGGGATTCGAAGCCGGACCCTTCTCGGACGAATAGCCATAAGCCAGCGCTTAGACCACTGCGCCACCGGGGTGGCTAACGAAACATGACAGAAAATAACTGAGAAGAATCGCCAGCTCAGAACACAAAGCAACGTTGTCTGAAATCACGGAAACGCTACACTAGAGTGACAAAAAAATGGGATACTTCTTTTACACCGCGTTGGTCCTCCTCCCGATCGGACAACGGCAGCAAAGTGACAGGGCATGGACTCCACGAGCTCTATATAATACTGTGAAGACAGCGCACAATATGCCATGAAATGTTTCTTTAGCCGTAATCGGGCTACTGTCGACGTATGAGATGGCGCATTGTCGTGCTGAAAGAGGTCGCACTCGTCGGGATGGTTGCATGACATGAACGGATGCAAATGATCCCCAAGCAAGACAACGCAGCCTCCAACGGTCAGAGCGGTCTGCAGACGCATGAGAAGTTGTATGCGTGCCAGCTGACCCGCCTCCCCCCCCCCCCACACACACCATAACACAGCCACCGCCTGCCTGCACTGTCCCTTGTAGGCATGAGCGATGCATTGCCTCGTGGGGTTTTCTCCACACCCGGAGTCGGCCATTTGCCCGAAACAGTTGGTACCGCGATTCGTCGGACCAGGCTATAAGTTTCAAGTTATCTGGAGTCTAATATCGGTATACACCAAAATAACTGATTGCTGTCTAGACACGCTACCAAACAATGTAGATAATTGCAGATTTAATGATGAACTTTTATTTAGAACTTATAACCATATATACATGCGAGATCTTTCAGACCCACTATGGGTCCATCATCAGGTACTGCAGAGGGGTGGTTCCGGGATTATAAAGTCGGGAAAAAAACAACCCACAATGCATTGGCATGGAGGCGCCGCTCAAGCCAACGCATGCGTACTTGTTAAATATACAAACATTCCAATATTACACAGATAAAATAAACACGATTACGGATTACGATGCTATGTACAATGGTGTAAAATAAAATGTCTCCATGATGAGGGTAATGTCGACGGCATGTCCTTATAACAACATTGGTTAGCAAATAGAGTTATGTACATGTATATATTTTAAAAGGGATGATACATGTACTCCAGACATCATGAAAGGTACCAGTACCAGAGTTCTTCCAGTCCTCCCAGCAGAAGTTGCACATGCAATCAAGAACATGAAGCGGAGAAAAGCTCCAGGAAAAGATGGAATTACTGTAGACATCATACAAGAAGCAAGTGGAGAAATCGAAACAGTACTCGCCCAAATTTTCACTCGATGCCTTAATGAAGGGAAGATTCCTGAGGATTGAAACAACGCTACAATGATCCTGCTACATAAAAAAGGTGACATTGAGGATCTCAGGAACTACAGACCTATTAGCCTCCTTCCTATCAGTGGTTTATGAAATTTTCACTAAAGTTATTTCACACCGCTTGAAGGTAACACTGGACATGGCTCAACCAAGAGAACAAGCTGGATTCAGGAGTGGCTACAGCACAATAGATCATATCCACGTACTGAGAGAACTAATTGAAAGAGCGAGGGAATATGAACTTCCATTGTGCACGGCTTTTATCAATTTTGAAAAAAGCCTTTGATTCGGTGAAACCATCAGCAGTTACAATGGTTCTGAAATCCTGCGGTATTGAAGATGCATACATTAATATTATTAATAACATCTATGAAAATGCAAGTGCAAAGATTCGGCTGTTTGAAAATACAACACACATAAAAATTTGAAAGGGAGTGAGACAAGGTGACACCATATCTCCGAAGCTCATTAATGCCACATTGGAGGGTGTCTTCAGTCGCTGAGCTGGGAAAACAAGGGGATAAAGATTAATGGAGATTATCTAACTCACCTTCGTTTTGCTGATGACATAGTCATTTTTGCAACTACCCCATCAGAGCTGCAGAGTATGATCCAGGAACTTGCTGACAAGAGTAAAGAAGTGGGATTAAAAATGAACTTTCAGAAGACAAAAGTGATGTTCAATGCTTTTACAAGAGACGAAGATTTATCGATTGATGGAGAAAAGCTGGAGATAACAGATACGCACGTTTATCTTGGACAGCAGATATCAAGTGAGGGTCACATTGATGAAGAAATTAATCGGCGTACAAAACTTGCCTGGAGAGCTTTTGGAAGAAACAGCATAATTTTCAAGAGCAATATGCCATTATGTCTTAAAAGAAAAGTGTTTGATCAATGCATCCTTCCAGTGCTTACGTATGGTGCAGAGACGTGGACCTTAACTAAAAGATACATACAAAGGCTGCAGACAACTCAAAGCAGCATGGAGAGGTCCATGCTTGGTGTAACCAGGAGAGATAAGAAGAGGAACTCGTGGATCCGAAAAATGACAAGAGTGGAAGACATCATGATCAGAGTTAAATCCCTGAAATGGCAATGGGCTGGACATACTGCCAGAAGGACAGACCATCGATGGACAGCCGAAATTTTAGATTGGATTCCAAGGGACAGGAAAAGACCCAGAAGAACACCACATGGGAGATGGGTGGATGAAATTCGAAAGTATGCAGGGGTGACATGGAGGAGACTGGCACAAGACAGACCGTTGTGGAGGAAACTTGGGAAGACCTTCGCCCAGCAGTGGATTGATAATGGTTGATGATGATGATATATTTTACACCATTGTACATAGCATCGTAATCCGTAACCGTGTTTATTTTATCTTTGTAATATTGGAATGTTTGTATATTCAACAAGCGCGCATGCGTGGGCTTGAGCGGCGCCACCATGCCAATGCATTGTGGGTTGTTTTTTTCCCGACTTTATAATCCCGGAACCACTCCTCTGCTGTGCCTGATGATGGACCCATAGTGGGTCTGAAAGATATCGCATGTATATATGGTTATAAGTTCTAAATAAAAGTTCATCTTTAAATCTGCAATTATCTCCATTGTTTGGTACCGTGTCTAGACAGCATTCAGTTATTTTGGTGTATTTAGTTAGCACGAAATAGCACGGACGTTTTGTCTAATATCGGTGTTCTCGAGCCCACGCGAGGCGCACAGCTTTGTGTCGTTGGGTCATTAACCAGGGTGGGCAATCGGCTCTGAAACCCCACAAAACACAGGGAACGTTGCACTACACAAACGCTGATGCCACTACTGGCCACAGCATTAAATTGCGCTGTGATTTGCGGCAATGTTGCACGCCTAGCGGATGTAACGATGCGTGCCAGACGCCGCTGTCCACGATGGTTCACGACTTTTCTACGACCACACCGGCCTCGCACTCTGGAATCCCCCCCCCTATCTGAGTTGGTGTAATCCAGGTACATTTTTAAATTGTTAACCGTGTAAATCCAAATTTTGTGGTAATTTCCGGGATGGAGTGCCCCACTTCCCGGGCGCCGACTATCATACCATGTTCGAAATCGCTTAGATCCTGATTAAGCTCCCTTCTGAACTGCGAACGATACTATTTGAGCTTGCTGAGATATGCACCTCTATATATATACGTCGTTTGCGGACGATACCATTCACCTGGAGCTGCGGGTGTCCTAGTGGTAAACGTTCGTGACTGCCTCGGGTTCGATCCCTGCGGGTACGAACGATCGAACCACTAAATATCCGCCGTGAGTCGGATGGGCACGTTAAGCCACCGGGGGCCCCGGGTACTTTCCCCCCGGCAATAAATAATGGCGCTTTTCTCCCCCTTTCTACCTCGCTACCGTGTCACTTTCCTATCGGACACTCTAACCGAAATCTCCTAGCTTCCTATTTCTAAGGGTTGTTTAAGACCTGGGGGTGAGACACTCCCTTCTTAAAATCCTCTACATACACTGAGAAAAACGTTTTCTTAATTCAGCAAAAAAATTGTTGAATCAACCAAAAATTTTTGTCGATATGCAGTCAACAAAAGTGTTTGTTGAATTTACAAATGTATTTTGCTGAAAATTATTGTTGATTCTACAAAATGTATTGTTATCATGACAAAACGTTTTTTTTGATTTAACAAAATGCCTAGATCGATTTTTGAGAATTTGTTTGATCCAACAATGTATATTGTTATCGTGATGATGCAACCAAACATTGTTATCGTGATGATGCAACCAAACATTGTTATCGTGATACAGTAATTTCTTGCTCCAACAAAATTTAGGGTTATGTAGCTGGGCCACTTTTTCCCTAAACTTTTTCCCGACGGCAGCACCTTGCCGGTGTAGTAATTTTAGGCGGTGTCCTTCGACCCTGGGTGCCTGTCATTCCCCCCCAGGTGTCAGGATATTAACGGTAGAGCAGTGTACACATTTATCTTATTGCGATGAAAATGTCATTACGTCACAGCAGGAAATACAAGTGTGACTGAAGACTCCTAATTTGTATTTTATTAGGCCATTACATTTTTACAATCTCTTCACTTTCAGAACATGCAAACGGTTTTGGTCCGGAAGGGGGCAGGGGTTAACGACCACCGTAAACAACTCGATGGGCTATAAGGAGTCTCTCGTTCCTAATTTAGGGCCACTGGTTCCAAATGAGGGAAAAAGCTAGCCAATGTCGTAAGATAAACACACACCACCACCCATGCCTCATGGGATTCGAACCCGCGTATAACACACTGAGCCACCGTTAAAACACTGAGCCACCGGGGCGGCTCCCGCATACAAACGAAAGAACGATTTTTGATGTGTTTTTAACAATTAACCGGTACGCTCACTGCTATTGGTTCTACAACATCTCAAACATGGTGTGCTTTTTCTGTCCACGCGTGGAGCTTGTTTCGCTTTTGCAGTTTATTGTCGCAAAAGTCTTACCACACCATCTAGCGCCACCTATAATGCTTTTTAAGACAAGAAGATATAGGTATGAAAATAAAACAAGATGTTATAACAAAATATTTAATGAAACCACGAAACTGAGAAATTTGCACAAAAATATGATTTCTCCTCTACTTACGCATTATACATATAACTTTTGTGTGTAAGTGTGTGTGTGTGACAAATAAATGGTTCAGAAAATTCTTGACAGTCAAAAGTCACAAAAATCTGTTAAAAAACTGTTTAAAATCTATTAGCAATAGGGTTGTGTCCATTTCTTTTTACAGGAGCAATAATCAGTTTTTTAGCACTTTCAGAAATGTCAAATCTTAATCGGAAAATAAGTATCTGTACAAGGCGGGGGGGGGGACAATTTAACACGAGAGGCCTTTTAGAGCTTGAAATACAGTCGCAGTATGCTTTCGAAGAGATATCACCGGTTTGGAGACGTAGAATGTACATCACGATGTTAAGTACACAGTACCATTTGTGGGATAAATTTCAAAATATTTTACAACACACCACAATATTTTTCAAATTTTACAAAATCGTCACTTACTCAAACAAAAAATTGTTACATACTTCAGTAGCACAACTTCTGAGTTGCCAACTTATAAGCATTGCTTCACAGCTTCCTAATAGCAAATACACAGGCTTTATTGCCCTAAAACAGTAGAAATGTTAAGCACAAGTTTCTTTATAAAGACAAGGATCACAGAAGTACCTGATCACAAAATGTGCAACTCAGAAGGACGTACCCCGTCACGAATGATTGGTCCGACAACTTCATCTTACTGTCAGCTATTTTCTCCTCAGCTACTTCCATAGGCAACAATTTCACAGAAACCGTCATGACCTTCCTTTCAAATGGGTACAATCTCTGGTTAGCGGCATCCACGGCAGACAGAACCAAAGTCTCAATTTCGAAACATCGATTTCATCTCGTAAACGTACATCAAAGGTTTTTAGAATTAATACCCTCGTGGATATCATTACAATGGCACTTATCCACAAGTACACCGCAGTGAATTTCCTCAGAAGTTCATTATTCATCATTTTTTCGTTATACCTGTAACACACAGGGTGCTGCTGTCTACTTACAGTATAGCCATAATTAGCAGACATTTACACAAATTCGGTAGCCAAAATAACTTCGTTATTTAATAAACTGATACGCAATTCGGAGCTCACAAGAAGCACGTCTTCTCTCAGGAAATCTAAAACTTTTGAAGCTCATTCATTCGTACTCAGAAATGCAGTATAGTTGCGGCAATGGACACAATTCCAGGAATTGTTATCTCGTATTCCTCCAAAGGTTACTTCCCCATTCAATTACTCCCTAATCTCTCTCTGCAATTGTCGCTCATAAATCCACTTTCATGTGCACGAGTCCCACCCATTTCTTTTTGCCTGAGAATAGGTGGCCTGTTTTCAACTCTGCTGATGCGATATCTCCCAAGGCATAGCCTGTGGAAGTCAGAAAACAACTCTCTTGATGAGCATTTGATGTACTCCGTCCCCATTGTGTTTTTTTTTTTTTTTTTTTTGTTGACTGAAGGTTTAACGATTACCGTGAGCAACTCAATGGGATATAAGCAGTCGCCTGTCCCTAATTTAGGGACACTGGTTCCCGGGAAGAGAGAGACAGTGCCGTAAGACAAACACAACATCCATGCCTCACCGGGATTCGAACCCGGACCCCTCCCGGGCGAATGGTCAAAGCAATGCGCCACAGGGGGTGGCCCTCCCCATTCCTGTTCTATCAACATTCTTCCAGTAGCACACAAGCTACATTCGTCTGCGCTGTAACAATTTCATTCTGTTTGCAATCATTTTAATTCTACAATTCCAGGGCACTGCGCAGTAGATTTTCTCTATCTCGTGTAATATTGAATATCATTAAATTTTGTTACTTTGCTAAAAGTGATCTTAGCTTTTCTCTCTCCCTTGTAAAATCCGGCGTCTTCATTAAATTTTTTCGTTAAAAACGATCAAATTAGCTTTAAATTAAGATTATACCAAACTAAAGTTCCCTTTTGCTCGTTAAATCTGATATTTCACTAAATACGGAATCATTATAAGCTGGTTCTATTGTACTCGTATTACCGGAGTAGTTTGGAAAGTCCGATTTCTTCACTGCAATCGCGCTGGAGTTAGATGAGTCTGATTTCTATGATTCATAACCAGGTTCTACGATTTTCCTTCTAATCTCGAAAGCTTAACAGACATTTCCTAAACCTCTTAAAAAAACAAACCATCCTCAACTGATATTGAGGTAACAACTACTTTGGATAATGAACGAACACTGCATCAAACGCTAACGTTTTGTTTTTCTTTTTTACGTGGGTAATAACCACGATGAGCAAATCTGATGACTATAAGCAGTCGAATTTGGGGAGATTGTTCCTGGGAAGTGAGGAGGCCAGCGCCATAGGACAAACATCCTACATATGCCTGAACTGGAGCTCTAACCCAGGTCCATCTTGGACGATCAGTCGTAAAACAGTGCCACAGACTCCTCGGTTATCTGAAAGACCGTGTTCAGTCAAGCCACAGTTCTTGCAGCCATTTTACTGTGGCCAAATAAACTACAGTTATCACATATTTCAAGTAAGACAGCTTTTCATTTTGCGGCTATGTTGCAAACGTTTTCTACGCAGTTCCTGAACGTCAGACAAATATACCTACCCTTGATAGCGACAGGCAAAGAAAATTCGGCATAGGTTTCTTCATATGAGCTACACCACAAAAAGTTTATATCAGGAAGATGCACTTTTTCACAAGCGATCTGCTCAATGTTTAATAGAAATTGAAGTGCGCGAACACTTCGATTTCTGTACTAACAGTTTTAATAGGTAACGAATTTCACATAAACCATCGTCATTTTATGTTGAGTTGGACAAAATCTCTTCTCTGAGGTCAGGAAGCTTCTTCACAATTGTAACTTTTTCTGGAGAAAAAATATCAAAGTTGTTCACGTCTGGAGTCAAAGCCAAAAAAAAAAAAACTTGTATAAAAAATATCAAAGTTGCTCACGTCTGGAGTCGAAGCTACACACTTGTATCAATTCGTGGTAACCACCAAAGATAAGAAACGGGTCACGGATCAACGGGTCATCAATTTCTTGCGGGTCAAACGGATATTCGTGACTCGATTTTGACCCGGTTTTATTTGTTATATTTTTGTTTGAAAAGCAAAAAAAAAAAAAAAAAAAGATTTTTCAAAGAAACATGTGCACTGTGGAATTTTGTTCTCGAGAATGGTGCCCGCGGATTGAAAAATGATTTGTCATGAAAATTAAAGGAAGACTGTCCTTCCTTCAGACTGGCAATGATGAAAACAACATCCACATTTTGGAAACTTTCAATTCATCATAAAGCTTGTGGAAATTGGTGTTGCTGTGAAACATATTCTAAAGCGTGACATGTTATCAAGAAAACAACAAAAACTGAAATTAAACATACAAGCTGCTTAATTCAAAAAATTTTGATTGTAGTGCCATCAAAATTAGGTGGAACAGCCTTAATATCACTGCTGAGAAAATTTTTGACACTCGCAGATGTGTTTGAAAACATGTGTAAAAGTAAAACAATTATGCTATGTCTTGCAAATGAAGGACGACAGTTTCAACACTTCCTTAAGTGAGTAAATTATACGTTCCCATAATACATTTGTTTGATTTCCGTATAAAGATACCCACTGCGGTGAGACTTTTGGAATGCACTGTATGTATATAGATATCAGAGTTCGAAGCGATTTGTTTCTGGTCGGGTCGGGCCCAATTACGTGACGTGCGGATGGGGCCCAATTATGTGATGCCCGGGTTCATAATTTTTGACCCGTTTCCAACCCTGGTAACCACCTGGTTTCCAAAAAAAAAAAAAGGTCTGCACGCCGACAAAGTTAAACAATGTGACAAATCACAGAGTTATCATCGTCTTCAGTGAAACTAAACAAGTGAAAGTGCAAATTGTACACACATATTTGTACCACACGGTAATTCACAATCACGCAGCAGTAAAAATCTGATCATACAGAAATCATTTCGACTGTGGTAGACCTTCAAATTCATCTTGTTTTACTTCGGGATATTTAACGACCCCTATGAACAACTGAGGGATGTAAGGTCAGGTGATGCGCAACATCACAGACTCTCTTTGACAAATCTCAACCCCGCCTTCTCGTAGTGCATCCTGTTCCCACTTAAAGCGGCTCTGACGACCGCCAATAGCGGTATAACTATACCATCGGGATTAGAGGAAATGCTATCCTACACTCACCAACCCGCTTGGCCAGCGTGGTGAGTTACGGCCAAACCCCTCCAAAATGACTCCACAACTTAAATCTTGGCCCTCAGTCTCCGGCAGCTGGAATGTACCTGGCCAAGGCAGTGCGACATGAAGGCAGAGGGTGCTAAGAATCCCCGGAGGACCGGACTATAGGCTGCCATCTGATGCTGACCTTGGCTACGTATAATGGACGCTCCCTATCTTCTGATTCAAGGCTTCTTGAATTGGAAGAGGAACTACAAAGGATCAAATGGGACATCGTCGTTCTAAGTGAGGTAAGGAGAAAAGGAGAAGATCACATTGAATTGAAAAGTGGACATCTCTTCTACTATCGTGGGACAGATACTGGCAAAACTAGTGGTGTTGGATTTAAAATAGACAAGAAACTGAAGGATAAAGTTGTAGAAATTGAAAATTCCTCTGACAGAGCTGCACGACTCGTTATCCAACTCTCGAAAAGATACCAGGCTCAGATTATTCAAACTTATGCACCCACCACAAGTCATCCTGAAGAAGAAATTGAAGAACTTTATGAGGAAATTCGCCATCTAAATAATCAAGGCAAGCAGCACTTGAAGATAATTATGTGAGATTTCAATGCAAAAATAGGGCAACAGAATGAAACTTCAGTAGGTAAATTCGGTCACGGCACCAGAAACCAGCGTGGAAATACTCTCGTAGAGTTTGCAGAGTCAGAAGGGTTTTTCATCCTGAACTCATTTTTCAAGAAAATGCCACACAGGACATGGAGACATCCAAATGGGACAAGTGAAATTGATTTTATTATGTGTAACAAAAAATTCGTCATCGAAGACTGCAGTGTGCTAAACAAGTTCAACACAGGTAGTGACCATAGATTGGTGAGATGCAAGATGCACCTCAATACTAAACTGGAACGTGGCATACTCATAAGACAAGCAAAATGTATTGACATAGCCAACCTTAAGAAACACCATAACACCTTCAAGTTGGAACTGAAGAACGGATTCTCTGCTTTAAAAGGCCTAACATCGGAAGAAGAGGATATTTCTGAAGTTAACAGAAAAGTAACCAAAGCTCTTATGGAAACAGCAACAAAATTAGCTGGGTCTAAGAACAAGTTGCATGTGAACAAATTATCAGGAAAAACCAAAATGTTGATGCGAAAAAGCAGAGAGATGAGGAAAACTAAAGAAGATGTGACTTCCAAAGTGGAATATATAGAGCTATGCAAGACAGTATGAAAAAGTATCACTGAAGGCGTAAGGAAATTCAACTGTGAACTAGTAAGGAAAGCAATTGAAAACAACCAAAGCCTAAAGATAGCAATGGGACACCTCAGTAAAGGATTAAAACAGATTATGGCACTGAGAAAAGAAGATGGTTCTGTAACAAGAAATAGAGGCGAAATTTTGACAAGAGTGAAAAATTTCTACTCCAAATTATATGAAAATGATGATAGACTCTAGACATCATGAAAGGTACTAGGTAACAGAGTTCTTCCAGTCCTCCCAGCAGAAGTTGCACATGCAATCAAGAACATGAAGCGGGGAAAGGCTCCAAGAGAAAATGGAATTATTGTAGACATCATACAAGAAGCAAATGGAGAAATTGAAACAGTACTCACCCAAGTTTTCATTCGATGCCCTAATGAAGGGAAGATTCCTGAGGATTGGAACAACGCTACAATGATCCTGCTACATAAAAAAGGTGATATTGAGGATCTCAGGAACCTCAGCCTCCTATCAGTGGTTTATAAAATCTGCACTAAAGTTCTTTCACACCACTTGAAGGTAACACTGGACATGGCTCAACCGAGAGAACAAGCTGGATTCAGGAGTGGCTACAGCATATAGATCATATCCACGTACTGAGAGAACTAATTGAAAGAGCGAGGGAATATGAACTTCCATTGTGCATGGCTTTTATCGATTATGAAAAGGCCTTTGATTCAGTGAAACTATCAACAGTTACAATGGCTCTGAAATCCTCCGGTATTGAAGATGCATACATTAATATTATTAATAACATCTATGAAAATGCAAGTGCAAAGATTAGGCTGTTTGAAAATACAACACACATAAAAATTGGAAAGGGAGTGAGACAAGGTGACACCATATCTCCCCAGCTCTTCAATGCCACATTGGAAAATGTCTTTCAATCACGGAACTGGGAAAACAAAGGGATAAAGATTAAGGGAGATTATCTAACTCACCTTCGTTTTGCTGATGACGTAGTCGTTTTTGCAACTACCCCATCAGAGCTGCAGAGTATGATCCAGGAACTTGCTGACAAGAGTAAAGATAGAAGTGGGGTTAAAAATGAACTTCCAGAAGACAAAAGTGATGTACAATGCTTTTACACGAAATGAAGATTTATCGATTGATGGAGAAAAGCTGGAGATAACAGATACGTACGTTTATCTTGGACAGCAGATATCAAGTGAGGGTCACATTGACGAAGAAATTAATCGGCGTACAAAACTTGCCTGGAGAGCTTTTGGAAGAAACAGCATAATTTTCAAGAGCAATATGCCATTATGCCTTAAAAGAAAAGTGTTTGATCAATGCATCCTTCCAGTGCTTACGTATGGTGCAGAGACGTGGACCTTAGCTAAAAGAGACATACAAAGGCTGCAGACAACTCAAAGCAGCATGGAGAGGTGCATGCTTGGTGTAACCAGGAGAGATAAGAAGAGGAACTCGTGGATCCGAAAAATGACAGCAGTGGAAGACATCATGATCACAGTTAAATCCCTGAAAGGGCAATGGGCTGGACATACTGCCAGAAAGACAGACCATCGATGGACAGCCGAAATTTTAGATTGGATTCCAAGGGACAGGAAAAGACCCAGAAGAAGACCCCATGGGAGATGGGTGGATGAAATTCGAAAGTATGCGGGAGTAACATGGAGGAGACTGGCACAAGACAGACCGTTGTGGAAGAAACTTGGGGAGACCTTCGTCCAGCAGTGGATTGATAATGGTTGACAATGATGATGATGAACAACTGAAATGTAGCCCGTCCATAGTTTTGAGTCGTTGGTTTCAAGAAAGCGGACAGACCAGCGCTATAGAACTAACATAATACCGATATTCCCATTCGGAATAATCTCTTCCTAACCTAGACGATTATCCAGGATCCTTCGCCTCTGATTACTCAGCCACGTGCTAGGTAACAAACAGTGTAACTCCGTCTATCGTGTGTTTGAATATCTATTTTACAGCTAAATCGTGCTTTGAATTCCAAAATAAGTGGTAGATGTACTTTTTTTTACTGAAATTATTTGGTGCATTTAGTTAAAGCGCGTCACGTCACAAATAATAAATACACAGAGGTTGGTTCAAACCGTGGGTTTACAAACTTCCGAAACATTCGGAAAAAGGCCGGCACTGTGTGGTTGCAAAGTCTAAATTTAATCTGTAGTACTGTGAAGTGAACCACAGAAACTATTCATACCCTCTTCACGAAGAGCTACGTATTACGGGCAGTCAAGTTGTTCAAATGCTCTCAGAAACGGAAGTAACCTTTAGACTCGACAAACTAGTAAATTGTACCATCTTGCACTTCCAACCCTAGCCTTAACTTTCTCTACAAAGAAAACTGGTTCTAACATGAGTTGAACTCGTTTCACTACATGACGTATCCACACGAGCGTCCACAGAACGTCGAACTGCAGTTTTTTAATAGGCTTCAGGCTACCTATTTTTTTTTCGCTTATTCCACAGGGTAAAAAGTAACAGTCTGAAAAAGTAATGCGAATCCAATTCTTTTGTAATTCCAAAATTTGAGTCGAAATCAAACCGCTTGATTAAGCTCTCGAAAAGTAGCTTCCAACTATCGAACAGTTAGTAGCTCCTCCTTACTAATAATTAGCATAATTCCATTACATTCTGATGCAAATCAAATTTGAGTGATCCTTTCTTCTTTTCATTGAAATTGCTTAAAGCTTTCGATTCTTGTGGCAGATTAGTGCGCAAAGTTTCAGCCTTAGATATATCTATTCCGCCCACTCTAAAACCCCATTATAATATTCATACACCAAACCCCAATACAAAACTATTATAAACACCAAATCCCAACCCCTTTCATAATAACATATGAAGGAATCAAAAGAGTAATCTCCACATTAAACACTAAAAACAAAATTAAAATAATAAGAAAAAAAACCGGTAAGAAAATCCTACACGAGACCCCATTCTCTGATCAAACCCACACTCATAAGCAGAAACAGAATTATCTGATTTTTCTACTTTTACTGATATGGCAAATAGACAACCGCCACCAAAATTACTCCTAATAATATAAAGACTACATAATTTTTTCTCTTATTGATTGGAAATCAACCGTACTCTATACTTCTCTTATTCACCCCTATCAACAAAAGACTGAAAACAAAAATAATCAAATGAGATGCATCCAGTCCGTCATGGTGATTATACACAGGAACTTGATTCAGCTGTCACGGCAGCCGAGTTTTCTGAGGCACTAATTTCAGATCATTCGTCCGAGATAGGCCCAGGTTTCAGTCCCCGGATGATGCATTTTGTTTGGAGGTTTAACAGGCAATGTGAGCAACACAATGGGCTATAAGCAGTTTCTCACCTAATTCAGAGCCACTGGTTCCAGGGAAAGCAAAGAGCCAATACCGTAAGACAAACACACCACTCAAGGTAAACCTCGGATTCGAACCAGGATTCATCTTGAGAGGAATGATAAGAAGCCAGCACTTCGAACCACTTGTCCACCGGAGCAGCCGGGATGAGGCACGGGCGATGTGCTTGCCAGATGACCTTCGCTCTGTTCCATTCCTGTGGCCCAAAATTAGAGACAGGCGACTGTTTATAGCTCTAAGAATTGCTCATGGTTGTTAAACCTCGAAACAAAACGTCATGCAAGCATTAATCAAACTCAGGCACTGGCTCCACACTCACAGGTGTACACTAAATTTTCTGGTGGTCGGAGTTTCCTTCGTCCCGCCGTAGGATTTAAGAACATACCCGCAGCTTCGTGTCCTGGTTTGGCACATTTTCTGCATACGTTCGCACTTCCAATGTTTGTAAACCTTGTGTGGTAACTTTCAATCCAGAAGTAACTGCGCACTTGCTTCTACATACGTAGTTTCGCAACACGAGTTCTAGATTTCAAGAATGAAAACTGAGACAAAGGGATATCCTTTCACACTTTGGGCTCCCAAGATATCCCGATAAGCCACAAGGATACTGAAAATAATAGACATTTACATCCATATGGCAAAGCTTTAAGATAAAGAGTCTTTTGTGCAAAATGGCATGGATAGAATTTTACGAAGTCAGGCAAAGTCCGAAGAAATCCACCTACAGGCAATATTTGATGAACCTAACGTGAGGTAAAGTTATTTCCTTTATTACAAAGAGCCCAATTCAATGTTTTAGGTCCATCATGACATTAGTACTGGCTTTCAGTACAGTAAATACATAAATTATATATGGTTTTTATTTGTGTGCTACCAGAGGCTATCAGACTTCGGCCGCGATAAGAATCCGGGTTCACATCTAGTCGTTCCCGGAATCTTATCGCGGCGGGACATGAATCCGGGAAAGACTAGAAAGTTCGTCTTTTAACATCCTCAGACGGCAAATATTTTCCGTGAGCAACTAATGAGTACTAGAGTTCTCCGAACTTAGAAGTACTCATTGTGCATTTGGGACCTGCATTCAAATTAGCCTCAAAATTTCTATATGAACAGTGTTTAATGCAAACTCGGAATTCAATGGTTTTCTCACACCCCTTTCGCACATGCGTGCAGCCACACAAATCTCTATGTTTTGCACCTGCACTACCATGGGATTTTTTTTCTTCTTCTGTGGTTATCCATCGCTCTGCAAGTAGTACTGTCAATCGATACTCATGTTGTGCCGAGTAAAATGGAGTTTTGTGTAGAGTATGTCTTTTGCTATCTTGTGCGTCTGGGTTACAGCCCCGAGCAAAGGCAGATGTGGTTTTTTCCTCCCTTTATTGCAGGGACGTCGCTAGACTTCGAAATCAGGATGGGCGAGCATTATTTTTGCTGGGCCAAGCTTCACAGCAACTTTTCTCTTTTACGAAACACTGAAAGAACGAATTTTTAATGCTTTTCTTTTTCTTTTAATTGAAGGTAAAACTACCACCATGAGCAACTCAATGGGCTATAAGCAGTCGCCCGTCTCCAATTTAAGGTCATTGGCTCCAGGGCCCGTGCCGTAAGACAGACAAAACATCCATGCCTCATGGGATTCGAACCCGGACTCTTCTCTGACGAACGGTTATAAGCCAGCAATTAGACCACTGGGTCGGCTTCAATGCTTTTCACTATCGGCTGTAAAAAAATTCGTGCAATTCTGACCCCTCCACCTGGACACGCATACATACATGAATCTGACTAGTTATGCCACTGGTGTAAGACAAAAGTGTTGGTAGAATGTCGCCTTCAACTTCTTGCTTGCTCTGGATGCATTGTCTTAAATTTCTTTTCAAAATTTTCCATTTTTGCTTACGAAAATAGTACTATACTTGAACAATTTTTTAAAAAGAAAATGTCGTTTTTGTTTATCTAAATCAAATTTTAACGTTGTGTCACGCAGACACAATACCTTCCCCCCACTCCTTATTAACTTCCTTCATTCCAGCCAGCGACTTTGTCTTGCACTTCCCCCTACAAAGCAGTCGTCAGCCACTTTCTGCACTTCCTCTCTCCCGGGCAATCTTAAGAGCGCTAGTATACTTTTAGAATCCACTTTCCGCGTTAGAATCTTCAATTTTGTAAAGAAAAGAAACAGCAGAGCAATTAGTAATTACCACCCTCAGTGAATTCCTATTCGGCCTATAGCCATACAAACATTAAATAGGGGATTAAACAAAGGAACTGGAAGAGTGGAGAACAATTGAATTTTCATGGCCCTAGGGATGCTATTTTTGATAAACTTTCTACCGAGACGTAAACAAGGTACTTCCTAGGCAAAAATACGTATAGGGCTACATGAAGTAAAAGATAAGATTTATCATTACTTGGAGAGTCCAGATTATATTTTAAGGTTAAGTATATTTAAAAATTGCCCATTTTGAACTGGGTGGGCGACAGGGTGGGCAAGACAAAAGAATCTGTCGTATTCAATTCAACGCATAGGTGGATAGAGGTAACCATCAGGAACGTACATAGAATTTTTTTTCGGGTGGGTGGGGGAGGGGACGACGAAAAACGGAAGTTTTTGAAATCCACCAGAACAAAACAAAATTTAATGAAAAATAGAAGAAAACACTAAAGCATGTTTTTAATGTAAGTTGATAAATTTTTATTAAATTAAGGCATTTTTTTCTAATGTAAGTCGCATTTTAAACTAAAACATAAAAAACTGAAACACTTTCGGGGAAGCGACGGGGAGGGGGTTACACCCCTGGCGGTATCAGCAGTGAGAAAATACAGGAATGGTACTGCGTGCATATTGTATTGTTGTGTATAGTACGCTGGGGAATTTATTTCCGAGACGTGGGGGGGGGGCTACAGAAAATAGAAGTTTTTAAAATCCATCAGGACAAAAACAAAGTTAATGAAAAACAGAAGAAAAAGTTAAGGCATTATTTTCTAATGTAAGTTGATGAATTTTATTAAATTAAAGCATTCTCTAATGTAGGGGTCACATTTAAACAAAAAATATGAAATACTTTATGGGGAGGGCAAGTCCCCTTTGGCCCCCATATAAAACGCACATACATTCAGTTAAAGTTATACAAATCTGCTATTAAAACGTTTCAGTCCTAGAAACTTTCACACACACACACACACACAGTCGTTTAAATGACATTTAAATGAAAAAAAATGACTGAAAATGTTACGATCTTAAAACATAGACCTGTTGATATTCTACGTAGTAACAGGTTACAAAGAAAAAGTATCGGCTCAATATTATGTAATAGTAACCAACATTGAAATAATTATGACGCAACGTAGAATTGATAAACATTATGATGCCACACTTTCTTTTTGTTACTAAGTGATGAGGAATTTGAAATCTAACATGAACAGAAAGCAACAGGATTCTCATGTTAGTTCAGTCAAAACTGTGACTGACCTTGAAACGGAAAATTTAAAGCTAAATCTTATTTCTATCGTTACACATCGAAACTTGGTTCATACTTCAATATTCCCGTTTTTTAAAGTAATAAATTTGAAGTATTTATGAAACGTTTCGTGTTTATTGTATCAGAACATTGTGCTGTAATTGCGAAATATGAATATAAAATATCACTATGTAAGAAAAAATATGAAATATTTTCTGTTTACAACCCCCCCAGAAGCTTAAAAAACATTTTAGAAAAATTCTTTCTCATGCACGACATATATACGAAAAACAAAGCTACAACATATTATATATATGGCATTTTTCATTCTTATAATTTTTGGTTGAAAACTTCAAATCCTGGTTCGAAATTCTAGCACCCATCCGCGCTTTTACATTATGCAGCTGCGTTGGATGGTAATGTTACGAAGTATTTTCTCATCCACAAATGTAATGACTGCTTTCACGTTTGATGTTTACATGAAATATTTACTCGTTTGGATTTATAATTTTCTTTAACGATTCCATTATTCGTAAAAAAAAAAATACCTTCCCCAATGACCCAGCGAAACTCTGGTTCCGGGTGCGCCACTGTCACTCATGATTGAGTTTTCCGTGCTTTTAACTAACTAGACATGATGATGCTCGCCATATTTCTGTCAATCCGGTAGCGAGAGTCCATGAATTGTGGGTCTGTACGTCGGGCGCCAACGCAGCCTCCTCTTTGAAATCAATAGACACGAGTGGCAGGCAGAGAGATTCTCAGTGTGGGAGGAAAAATCCGACTCCCGATGCGCGGGGATGAAGAAGGAATTAGACCCCACGTAGCGGCTAAAACAGGGACTTGTGGCTTATGCGGACTCAGGAAACACCAGCAAGTAGCCATATGTTGTTCAATAGCTGTATGCGAATGGGGACTTACCGTGTGATTCACCGGGAACAGGTTCGACGACAAGATTCCTCGATTTCCCAGACAGACAGGTCCTTCTGTCGGGAAGAGAAACACACAAGATCGATGTCTCACAGATGTTCTTATCAGCTGGTGGCGCCATCTATCGTACTTAGTCGCACAAAAATATTTTCTGGCGGCATTCTTTGTTTAAGATCAGGTGCACTGAACATGTCGGTAAAAAGACATTTTCACGAATACATTATGTGATTATTTATACTGCAATATTATTCTAGAAAAAGTTTTATCATAGATTTTAAGATTTCCAAAAGCTTTATAGCAGGAAGTAATCAATTGCGCCAAACAATTTAAAGCGAATTACTTCGTCTTCACATTCAGTAATTTTCATTCGAAAACTCTTTTAAAATTATGTCCAGTCTTGTTAAATTTTTTACACTCGCAGTATCACATTGCATAATGCAGTTATACTTTTCGTCTTTTTATATTTAATAGCCACTGGAAGATTTGTTTCCTGAAGAGAAAAATAAAAATATCATTGCCCAATCGGTATTGAATTTTAGACTGGAAAATATTAAATTTCATAGAACTAATTTCTACTACAAGCGTAAATTTAAATAAGCAACGTATTTTGCACTATATGTGCAAGGCAAAGTATTCGAACGGTTTAATGAAAGAATAAATCCTTTTGTCTACACAGATTTAAACAGAATAAGTCCAACTGTTTTTTTCTTTTGCTTAAAATGAAATGTTTTATTGGATGTATGATGGATTTGTGATTTGGACACTACGTCTGAAGAAGGAGATGCTTGATGCTTTCAATTTTTTGTGGTTTGATATTCACGGGAAGCGTTGTATTTTCGGAGAAAAACAACAACAACATTGCTGGTAAAATTAAGTTTTAAAGAAACTACTTTGCTATTTTGTATCGTTAATATAAATTCAAAGCAACTGTTCTGTTTAATGATATATCCAAATGATTGTTGTGTAAGAAAAATTCGTTTTCGACATGTATATTTCAAATGAACAAATCCATCTTTTTTTCTGTTAGTACTTTCAGAATAACCAAACCCTTTCAGAAGTAAGTTTCGTAATACCATAAAAAGAAGTGAAGTTTACCAATAAGCTTTTCTAAATTTTAATGTTCAAATTTTAAAGCTATTTCTTTGCAAAGAAAGAGGGGTAACAAAAAAATGAAACACATGACTTTGAGATGGTGTTTAAAAATAATTTCCCAACTTTGAAAAAGAAGAAAAAGCATAATTGTTAGTTACCGGAAAGAAAATTAGTAAAAAAAAAATTCTTTCGGGAAAAAAATATTACACATACTTTTGTTTTCCCAAAAGAACTAAAGTAATGTCGCAATGGTAGCTAAAAACAATTGTACTTCCAAATTTCCAAAACGACCCCCAAAAAGTTATGTGGTGATTGAATATGTTAATTCTGCTAATCTTTCTCTTTGCAATCCAGAACATATATCAGCCGCTGAACTGTCCTGTTAAGTAGGACAAAGAAATTCAATGACTTCAAAGATCACTACAAATATAATGATTAATAATTAAAAATAGAGTATTTTAAGATTCAACGGAGAAGTTGATTTCTACATTCAGTATCTTTACTTATATGTTAATGTTGCTTTCCGTGATGAAACAGCACAAGTTACAACACAGCTCTCTGCAAACGCCAGAATCAATGAAACCCAGTAGTCGTGGTTGTCAACGCTGGGAATTGCTTTCTGCACCGAACAATACGACTGCATTAACTAATAATCTGATTCTTCCAGGAAAGCTCGCTCCAGTTAGGATATAGGCAAACCAAAATAATATGGCAACAACTAATAGGATTTCTACCAAAAATCATTATATTCCACATTTAGTTGCAATAAAAAAAATGCTTGTGATCTGATTAGGTTATCTCTAATCGAGTAGAACATGTAGATTAAATGGTAAAAAAGTGGAAACTTCACTCTGTGAATCCATCAAATGTCAATTTAGGTAAATAATGTTATTTTTACGGTTTGTCACCCATTTACACCCGCCCATAGGCGTGCCCAGGGTTGTAACAATGGGGGCGCATGACGCAGGTTTAAAAAAGACCCTGTCAGAAAAAAAAAAAAAAAAAAAAAAAAAACGAAACAACAAAAAAACCCGGTGAAGTAATGAGGAATTCAGATTTTGGGGACACATATGAGCTGTATTTCAAAAGCTTAATGATATATGTCATAAAAAGGCTGTTTTTACTATCTGGTTCTTATAAAGCATAAAATTTAAATTATATTGTTACAAACATAATGCTTATACAGAGTGAGTTTTTATACACCCCTCCTTCATATTTGCCTAACTTTTGAAATGGTGGATGGATTTGGATATCTAACAAAATAAACTTTGTAACGATATGTCGCACAATATCTCTTTTAATTTAAATTTTTAAAGTGTGTGTGCGCCGTAACACCGTGGTTCGTCAAAACATAATTTATCACAACGCACATGAAAAATTACTAAAGATATACAAGTTTCATTTTAAAATATAATCGAATGACCCAGTCAAAAATAAAACCGGGTGGGGTCATAAAAACTCCACCTGTAAGTTATATGAAATCACAAAAGAAAAGAAAAATGTATTCACATTGTATTTACAACGACATTCGTCGGTCAAATGGAACAATGTTTCGGAATTCGTCAATGACATCTTCCAGCTGTGTGGAAATAGCTAGTGATTGTTCAATACACAGTATCATCAATGAGCTCAGCCTTTCCTGTGTCATCATATAACGCAGTCTTGTCTTCACGAATGAGTTTTGAGAAGTTCCTCTCACACGGGCAACTAGTTACTGGGATTAAGTAAAAGCATAAAGTTAAAAAAATTATTTAAATTATAACTCATCAATTTGCTGTAAATAAGTAAAAAAATATCAGCTAGCCAACTTTCTGATGGCTCGGTGTTCCGATCTAATGTTGGCAAAGGGATAAAAATACGGGAAGTTGTAAAGCGAAGGGCTGGGCACAAGGCAATATTCTTCTGCTGATAAGTCACAATATAAATGTTTTTAATTTACAAATAATTGGCAAAAATATTATTTTCTCCCAAGTTTTGCAGATTTATCGTGGTAAATGCAAGGGTAAGGGGATGCAGCCGCAGCCCCTGCAGCTCCCCATGCGCACGCCTATGCACCCGTTGTAATAAATTACATTTTGTGTTTAAAATAATATAAATTGTAGAATGCTCAGAAAATGATACCTCCGTATCTACATACAAGCAAAAATTGAAACGAAACAAGAAAAAAATTCAGAATTTCTACTTTAATTCACATATTTTATTTTTCTACGTAGTATCCCTCATGTTCGATACATATACGCTAACGTTTAACAAGATTTTTAAACCCGTCTCTATAAAAATCTTCAGGTTGTTTTCAGAAACATTTCCACATAGCTTCTTGAATATGTTCGTCACAGGTGAACTGAATTCCTTTCAGATGTCTCTTGAGAGCAGTAAACAACCAGAAGTCGGAAGGTACCAAATCTGGGATGTAGGTATGGTGTTTAAGAACTTGAAACCCGATTTTCTGTATGGCCTCTCAAGTAGCGTGGGGCTGGCATTGCAATGTTGCAAAATCATTAGCTTTTTTTTCTCCACGCATGCAGTTTATTCATTATTTTAACTTTCTTTAAGGTATGCACATACTTCTCAGAGATGATAATTGTACCATCGCCCATGTACTCCTGATGAATAATGTAGTCCCAGAACACAATACGCATGCGCTTGCGGGCAGAAGTTTGAGTTTTGAATTGTTTCGCTCGAGAAGAAGATGGGTATCTGTATCCCAGCGATTGATTTTTCATTTCTGGGCCATAATGGTGAACCCAAATCTTATCACCAGTCACAATGCTTTGCAGAAAATCACTTCCGATTTTTTCATAGCGAACAAGCAATCTTTGGCATGTTTCAAGTCTTGATTTCTTCATTTCAGTCGTTAGGGGACACGGTACCCAGCGAGCACACACTTCGTTGTATTCTAAAACGTTAACAATGTCATTGGCACTACCTAAACTAATGTTCAGTTTACCAGCTATGATTCACTGAGTTATTGTTCGACTTTCCCTGATGAGCTCATCGAACATTTTTTACCTGTTCAAATCCCAAGTTATGATTACGGGCCTCCAAATCCGCCGCTGATCCTTTACGGCCCTCATTCCTCCACTAACATTTGATTTTCTTGCCCAACGACGAATAGTGCTCATGTCCAAAGTCCTAGAACCACAAACTGCCACTATTACTGGCCTCGAACTCCGCGGCTGATCCTTTACGGCCCACATTCCTCCACTATCCTTTGGTTTTCTTACCCAACGACGAATAGTGCTTATGTTCAAGGTTCCAGAACCATCAAATGCCACTATTACTGGCCTCCCACTCTGCGGTTGATTCTTTACTGCCAACATTCCTCCACTGACCTTTGGTTTTCTTACCCAATGACGACCAGTGCGTATGTCTCAAGTTCCATAACCATAAATTGCCACTATTACTGGCCTCCCACTCTGCGGTTGATGCTTTACTGCCAACATTCCTCCACTGCCCTTTGGTTTTCTTACCCAATGACGACCAGTGCGTATGTCTCAAGTTCCATAACCATAAATTGCCACTATTACTGGCCTCCCACTCTGCGGTTGGTGCTTTACTGCCAACATTCCTCCACAGCCCTTTGGTTTTCTTACCCAATGACGAATAGTGCTCATGTTCAAAGTTCCAGAACCATCAAATGCCACTATTACTGGCCTCCCACTCTGCGGTTGATGCTTTACTGCCAACATTCCTCCACTGACCTTTGGTTTTCTTACCCAATGACGACCAGTGCGTATGTCTCAAGTTCCATAACCATAAATTGCCACTATTACTGGCCTCCCACTCTGCGGTTGATGCTTTACTGCCAACATTCCTCCACAGCCCTTTGGTTTTCTTACCCAATGACGACCAGTGCGTATGTCTCAAGTTCCATAACCATAAATTGCCACTATTACTGGCCTCCCACTCTGCGGTTGATGCTTTACTGCCAACATTCCTCCACTGCCCTTTGGTTTTCTTACCCAATGACGACCAGTGCGTATGTCTCAAGTTCCATAACCATAAATTGCCACTATTACTGGCCTCATACTCTGCGGTTGATGCTTTACTGCCAACATTCCTCCACAGCCCTTTGGTTTTCTTACCCAATGACGACCAGTGCGTATGTCTCAAGTTCCATAACCATAAATTGCCACTATTACTGGCCTCCCACTCTGCGGTTGATGCTTTACCGCCAACATTCTTCCACTGCCCTTTGGTTTTCTTACGAAATGACGACCAGTGCGTATGTCTCAAGTTCCATAACCATAAATCGCCACTATTACTGGCCTCCCACTCTGCGGTTGATGCTTTACTGCCAACATTCCTCCACAGCCCTCTGGTTTTTTTACCCAATGACGACCAGTGCGTATGTCTCAAGTTCCATAACCATAAATTGCCACTATTACTGGCCTCCCACTCTGCGGTTGATGCTTTACTGCCAACATTCCTCCACAGCCCTTTGGTTTTCTTACCCAATGACGACCAGTGCGTATGTCTCAAGTTCCATAACCATAAATTGCCACTATTCCTGGCCTCCCACTCTGCGGTTGATGCTTTACTGCCAACATTCCTCCACTGCCCTTTGGTTTTCTTACCCAATGACGACCAGTGCGTATGTCTCAAGTTCCATAACCATAAATTGCCACTATTACTGGCCTCCCACTCTGCGGTTGATGCTTTACTGCCAACATTCCTCCACTGCCCTTTGGTTTTCTTACCCAATGACGACCAGTGCGTATGTCTCAAGTTCCATAACCATAAATTGCCACTATTACTGGCCTCCCACTCTGCGGTTGATGCTTAACTGCCAACATTCCTCCACTGACCTTTGGTTTTCTTACCCAATGACGACCAGTGCGTATGTCTCAAGTTCTATAACCATAAATTGCCACTATTACTGTCCTCCCACTCTGCGGTTGATGCTTAACTGCCAACATTCCTCCACTGACCTTTGGTTTTCTTACCCAATGACTACCAGTGCGTATGTCTCAAGTTCCATAACCATAAATTGCCACTATTACTGGCCTCCCACTCTGCGGTTGATGCTTTACTGCCAACATTCCTACACTGCCCTTTGGTTTTCTTACCCAACGACGAACAGTGCTTATGTGCAAAGTTCCAGGAACCATAAACTGCCACTAGTTTAGCCTGAATTTCTTTGGGAGGTACATTTAAAAAAATCTATAACCGACTGTTGTTTGACACCCGTCAACACAGTTGAAAAAGAATAATCAATTTCAAAGACAATTAAACTCGAACAAACAAATGTACGGAGTACTATTGCGCAGTAAAATGAAGCCAATAGCACAAAGAATCGTTTGCCGTCTGAGTGGTTGCTAGGCAACAAGTCATGCGCGAGACGCTTGTGCTGAGGCATTTTGTATTGAAAATGCCTTGAAGATTTAATGCAGAATTCACAGTGGATGTGAACTACTGACGTAGCTTTAAAACACATCACTCAATTTGCCATGGCTTAATTAAGCCACTTTGATCAGTAGGAATTCCTTTCCGAAGAAAAAGTCACATAGAAAATGGACATGGTGCCCAAATGTCGCAACAAGTGAAATTGATTTCTTTAAGCTCAACAAGAAATAATTAATCGAAGACTGCAGCGTGTTTAACAGGTTCAAAACAGGAAGCGGCCATATAATGGTGAGATGTAAAATGCATCTTGTCACAAAGCTTGAACGACGCAAGTTCATAAAACAAACGAAAAGTATTGTCATGAGTTTTAAAGTGGAATACGTAAAACTGCGAAAGGCAGTGCAAGAAATGATCACTGAAGACATAAAAAAATTCAGTTGTGAACTAGAAAAAAAAAGGGGGAAAAAAAGCAATAGAATACAACAGAATGGAAGATTCCTTATGACTAGAACAGCGCTACGGTGATCTTAACAGAGGATGCTCACACATTTTTAGAACGTTTTCGATACAAAATTACGGAAAATAAAAGAAGTTCGAAGAATTGAAAATGGCAACAGCGTGTTAGAAGAACACGAAAGAAACTTCTGCGTGAGTTGAATATCATACGCTAAGAAAATGGCCCACGCAAACAAACTGAGGATAGAAGGTTATGTTTCTGTTCTTTACGAAGAGAAGTATTCTTATTGCGTAATTAAAAATCACTATGAAAATCATGGAACCAGTATTTTTAAATGTAAAAGGAGCAATATTATTCATCAACATTGAGCTTAACAGATAAAAGGACACCAAACGAATATCCAGATACCCAGAGAGGGTAGTACTTTTACAACTATTTCAAAAGTAAAGTTTCTGGTTTTAGAAGAAAATCAACCGATCCATAGAGCAATCGCTAAGTCGTTAAAAATTTCTGTAAACACGGTAATAAACTAACATTTGAATCTGAAAAACAAAACAAAAACATAATGCTCGCCTTTTTGCCCAGGCACGTGGCTGAGTGCGGAACACGATGTAGACTTCTTTGTGAAAATCACTTAGCCGGAGACAGATGGAAATTGATTGCGACTATTGATGTGTGTGCTTGTGAAGCATCTAAGCGACTGTACCAAAAAAAAAAGATCAATATCGGAAAAGAGCAGAAAAAGATTTCCAGACTTGGTTTTAAGAATCCAAAGAAAGTTTTAGTAAAAAATTCATGATTATTAATGGTTTCTCTTAAGGTATCCCAGTACGTTGAAAAGGCCGTTTAGGACCAACTTTCACATTTTGTAAAAATGCGTTCATTTTAAAGCCCCGTTCTTTAGGATTCCCAAATTGCCTTTGTTTATTGTCTACGATGAATAGATACAGAGTTATAGTAATCGGAATATCTAAACCCAGGTGTCAAACGAACGGGAAGTGACACTTGAAACGTATTTTTTGCAGGATGGGATTTTCGTCCCGAACTCTTGACGGAAAACCTGATAACTGCAAAAGTTATGTAAATAAATTGATGAAACTTGGTATACGTCTTTCTTACAATGTTGTACATGCAGTGAACTAAAAGTTTTGCTGTTTGTCAGTTCAAAGTTAGGCTATAGCTATTTACATTCAACATAGTGAAGAAATTTGTCGAAAATTCACACTAATGCATGTAGGAATGAGTGTAGCTCAGCAGGGTCCAGGAACATCACTTATCTTTCAGTTCACTGCATAGATAATAGTCATGCGCATATACTGATGCCAAAAATGCCGTCATATATCTGTAACGTTTTTATTTAGAGCGTTTATCGTAAACGACATATTTCCTTAAATTCTTTCACAAGTTTCCCAATTTCTTGAAAATTTATATTGATATCATTTTTTTCAACGTTTATGTGTTTTTGTGTGTTAGCCTTCCTAAAAAAAAATTTACCTATTCTTGCATTTATAAAAAAAAAGTGCCCCCAACGTAGTAGGATACCTTAAATGGAAAATTAAAGTTAAGTAAAGTTGAAAAAATGTTAAAATCAATTCTACATATTACCAAAATAATGTTTTAACTCTTATATTTAAACAGGAAATACTATTCCTTTATCCCCCAGCAGAGCCTTCAAAGAGGAGAACTCCACCAGGATAAGGCTACCAGCCATATATACAAGTCTACTTTTTGAGGAAATTAAAAAAAAGAGACGGGTATCAAGTCTATATCTTTTGCTCATATTCCTTCAAAATCCTATCATGTGTTACCAATGGACTAAGAAAAAGAGCGTTTTCTAAACGCAGACCTAAAACAATGATTGGACTATGAAAAGCAGTGGAATAAAATACTACTATCAATTTTAAGAAATACCCAGTTATCTTGGAAATCTAGATGTAGGTTCATGGTCCAGAGAAAGGGCCAAGGGCTATAGAACATTTAATAAATAAATCATTTTTTTAAAACATTAATTAGAATGCTGGAAAATCGTTCTAACAATGTGTAAACATTCTCTGTATATAAGAAATGGGACTCTGAGGATTTTCAGAGACTACATTACCTTAGTGAAGATTTTGTAAACACTTCAGTGGTTTACAAAATCTTCATTAAGGTAATGTCACATCACTTGAAACTGGACATGGTCCTGTGAAGTGCCTGTACCGCAGGACGCACATGAGATAAAGGCAGATAGCAGTGAGAGGACATGTTCGCGTAGCACAGTTGGGAGAGCGACTTACTCCGGAGAGAGGGGACCCGGTTTCGATGCCCTGCGCGGACAAACGTCTACGTTATATTGACGCCCGAACTTCCAGGATGACCCGGCTGATCCGTGGGCCATGCGCCCGGCCCTATTTCGGGGGGGGGGGAGATGTGACGTGCCTGCACCGCAGGGCGCACATGAAATAAAGGCAGATAGCAGTGAGAGCACATGTCCGCGTAGCCCAGTTGGGAGAGGGACTTACTCCGGAGTGAGGGAGCGGGGATTCGACGTCCGCTCTTATGTTATAATCCAACCTAGAGAACAAAACTCGTATATTATAATCCAACCTAGAGAACAAAACTCGTATGTTATAATCCAACCTAGAGAACAAGCTGGATTCAGGTGTGGTTACAGCACAATAGATCATAACCATGTATTGAGCGAACTAATTGAAAGAGCGAATGAGAATGTACTGCCCCTATAAGTATAGCTTTTACAGATTATGAATTATATATTACAATGTTTATGAAGCCATGTTGTATTGGTCATGTATACGTCAATATCATAACATCTATGAAAATGAAAATTTTCGAATATCCCAGGAACAGCATTAATAAAAATTGGAAAGAATGTGAGACAAGGTGATATCATATCTCTCAAGCTCTTCAATGCCATATTGCAGAATGTTTTTCAATGAGAAGGCAATGGAATAAAGATTAATGGAGATAGTTTAACGCATTAACACATAGTCGTTTTTGCAATACACCCTTAGAGTTACAGAATACATTCCACGAATTTCATAACAAGAGTAAAGAAATGAGATTAAAGATGAACTTACAGAAAACAAAATTGACTTACAGTGCTTTTACAAGTACTGAAGATTTAGAGGTTGATCGGGCAAATGTAGTGGTAATAAATTTATTGTTTATTTAGAGACTTAATGACCAACGTGAGCATCTATATGTAGTCGCCCGTCCCTAATTCGAAGGCCACTGCTTCCAGAGAGAGGAGAGAGAGATGCAGTGCCGTAAGATAAGCACGCCATCCATGCCTTACTTGAAGCCAATGCCACGTACCACTCAGCCACCGGAGTCGGCAAAGTAACTTATGCCTACATCAACCTTGGACAACAGGTATCAAGGGAGGGATACGTCGGAAAAAATCAATATGCGTATAAAACTTGGCTGAAAGTATTTGAAAGAAACAATAGAATTTTAAAGCGCGATTTACCTTAGAGCAATTTATCTTAAAAGGAAAGTGTTCAATCAATGTATCATTGAAGTTCTTACTTATGGATAAGAAAAATGCATCTAACTAAAAAAGACATACAGAGAGGTTTAAAATAACTCAATAAAGCATGACGAGATGAATATCTGGTGTAACCAAAGGTAGGAAGAGGAACTTGTGAAAAAAAAAATGAGAAGACTGGATGACGCCATAATCAAAGCAGGAAAGCTGAAATAGAAATGGGCTGACTAGCATTGGACAACTGAAATATTAAGCAGGATACTAAAGGGCAGAAAAAGACCAGAAGAAGACCATGTGTGAGATGGGTTCATGAAATTTTAAAGCATGCCGGAGTAACATGGTGGAGAGTGGCTCATGGGAAAAAGTAGTGAAAGAGACTTGAGGAGACCTTCATCCATCAGTTCATTGACAATGGTTGATGATATAAATGGTAGTTCAAATGAAAGTGGACTCGAGAAGTCACACCACTGCCGTCGACATTCAGTCGCCGGTAGTGTTACAACTGCACACAGACGACGATGAAGAGCAATGTGCCACGGCAGGTGATCAGTTGTAGTAACATAGTTGGAGAATGTCACAAGTCACTTCTTGACCCTTGCTACGACATGGATAGGAAGGGTAATGGCCCGTGATTTAGTTTTTTTTTTTTTTTTTTTTTTACCTACGAAGGCATTAGATTGGCCGAAACTTTTCATTCAGCGCATGCAGACAGTATACGGAATAGCCTATTTAGCTGACAGCACGGTGTTTAATTTGTGAAACGAATTTCGAGAGAGACGTGAAAGGACAGCGGACTTACGACCTTGGCACTGTGACAGCACCATTACTGAGGAAACAATTGCAGCTGTAGACAATGCACTCAAGAGGTTAAGCTGTCTTGGTCTCAGTAGAAACAATTGCAGCTATAGACAATGCACTCAAGAGGTTAAGCTGTCTTGGTCTCAGTGGAAACAATTGCAGCTATAGACAATGCACTCAAAAAGTTAAGCTGTCTTGGTCTCAGTGGAAACAATTGCAGCTGTAGACAATGCACTCAAGAGGTTAAGCTGTCTTGGTCTCAGTGGTAACAATTGCAGCTGTAGACAATGCACTGAAGAGGTTAAGCTGTCTTAGTCTCAGTGGAAACAATTGCAGCTGTAGAAAATGCACTGAAGAGGTTAAACTCTCTTAGTCTCAGTGGAAACAATTGTAGTTAAGCTCTCTTGGTCTCAGTGGAAACAACTGCAGCTGTAGACAATGCACTCAAGAGGTTAAGCTGTCTAGGTCTCAGTGGAAACCTGCTGGTTTTAAATATTTTCAGACTAACAGGTCCCAATATGTTATTATAGTACGTTTCTGATCCCTATGTTTCCACGCCTTGAAACACATCAACTGCTCTAATTTAGGACCACTGTTGTTCTCTCATTTCATCAAAGCCCTAACCATTTGCGCTGATGGTCCTTGTCTCTTGTTTGCTGATAATCTTATTCGCAGTGTGCAGACTTATGAAGATTGCGTTGCACTTCAAACTGACCTTAACCCTCCAGGTAGGAGGGGCTTTGGAAGAGGCAATGCGAAATTTTATCACATGTATAACATGAGACTCCCTTAGAAGCGTCCTGTCTTTCTGTAGTATTCGTCGTCGTTAAGATGTGCATATATGCGTTCTCGCCACTCATCATCATCATCATTGTCAACCATTATCAATCCACTGCTGGACGAAGGTCTCCCCAAGTTTCCTCCACAACGGTCTGTCTTGTGCCAGTCTCCTCCATGTCACCCCTATGAGCCTAAAAATCTTTTTCGACGCAATATTGCGTTCTCGCGGCTTTTGAACAGGTTTTCGATGTATGTATTACTGAGTCGTCGCCGCTTTGGGCAGAGAAATCTCCGAACGTATACATGCGTGCTTGCCACCTGAAGGGTTGCCACCTGATACCCTGCTTCAGTGGTGCGTACCCTTAACCATCTCCATCTCAAAGTTTCCAAATGTCACATTCTTCCTATTCCCGGAGAAGAACTCCACTTCTGTTCGTTCAGAAGACTAGCGATGATATTCTAAGCCGCACAAACAATATCCAGAACTTGTAAGTTACATTGGATTCTACTTGAATTTTAACAGCCATATTCAAAGAATTGTATGTTTTGCCGATTGAAGTCTAGGATTTTATTATGCGTCTAGGTGGTCTTCTAAGCCTTGGGCACTTCTTCACATTGTTAAGACTTCGGCTAGACTTCCTCAGAGTACGCTGCTATTATTTGGAGTCCTAGTCTCAATACAAAAATAAATGATATTGAGAAGGTGCACAAAATACTTTTACGACGCCTTTCTCATAGGTCTCCTGGAGTATAATACATCGCTGGTATCCCGACTGCAGACCATCTGTACTTTTTGAAGATGACTTCGCTATATTCGTGAAGGAAGGCTCACCAACTCATGTTTGCGTACTGCATCGTTAATAGTGAGATTGGCGACACTTTAATTCTAAACCGAATAAATTTTTGCGTGACACGTTCAACAAGGTCCAAGTGTGAATTATTTGCTTTGCTAATCTCCAGGACTGCAGTCGTGAAACATTGTCCCTTGTGCAAAATTTATAGACTTCATAATTCACTTGAAGACTTTCCAGGTATTTTTAATGCATACATGACTTCTTTTGTAAAACATGTTTCGATAAGTTAAAATAATTACCTTTAATTCACAGTGATATTATAGCGATCTCTGTAACTTGATCCACCATCTCTAAGGATGTTTTTATAAATTAATTAATTAATAAATTGATAGATAGATAGATCGATCGATAGATAGATAGATAGATAGATAGATAGATAGATAGATAGATAGATAGATAGATAAAGTTCTTTGAGACTGCTGAGAGATAATGGTGCAGTATTTTGGAGATAGAAAGTATGTTAGATTCTTTTTCTCTATCTCCCATTTAACGGACTACATAAATAAAGTTACATGTTTATATATACACTCAATGGACAAAACATTAGAAATAACTACCTAATAGCGTGTTGATCGTCCTCTAGCGTGAATCGCTGGTATCTCGACTGAACACCACGAAAGCCCTGCACACGCCGAGGAATCGACTCCACTAGATGCCGGAGGTTTTCCGGAGGTAATACTAGCCATTCCTGTTGCAGCATTGCCCATAACTCGGCCCGAGACGTTGGTCTAGGATCCAGATCTGATATTCCTCTCTACGGTATCTCAGAGAGCTTCTAAAGGGGGCTCAAATCCGGGGAGTTCCGGGGCCACTGGATGGTTCCAAAAATAGATGAATGTTCCTCGAGCCCATGCCTGCGTGGTTGCTGCAAGGTGGGGCTGCGCATTGTCCTGCTGAAACAGACTATGTGTCCAAAGGCCATGAAAGCTTGTAGGTGATCAGCCAGCACAAGCTGGTAACGCGCAGCAGTTAAGGACTTCTCTATGTAACGAGAGATTGTTTTTCAGATGGGAAAGGCAGCGGACTTAGCGAGTTTGGAAAAACCCAAGCTGAAATGGCCAGACGACGGGGTTCATAACATTTCCGAGATGGCAACGCTTGTGGGGTGCTCATGGTCAGCCGTGGATAGTACTTTCAAATAGTGGTCCGAAGAGGGAAAAAGCCACGAACCGCAGCCAAGGTGTGGGCCGACCACGGCTCATTGACGATGCTAGGGGTGAACCGAAGGCTATCCCGTATAGTAGGAGCCAATAGAAGGGATACTGTGACGTCACTCGCCAGTAATTTGAATGATGGCGACAGGAGTAATGTGCCACAAGGCACCGTACATTGAATCCTGCTAAAAATGGGCCTGAGTAGCCGCAGGCCTCTCCTAGTGCCCATGCTACGCTCGTTTCAGCTTCGAAAGAGCCTATAATAGGCAGGCGACAATCAAAACTGGACATCGAATGATTGCAAGGTCGTCTGGTCTGATGAATCTCGTTTCCTGTTGCACCATGTGGACGACCAGGTACGCGTGCGTCTTTAACCTGCGGAAGTGTTGACACCAGGATGGACGAAAACATGCCTGTGGAGGAAGTGTAATGCTTTGCCCAATATTATGCTGGGAAACACTGGGTACAGTCATTCATGTCCAGAAAACTAGGACGCCTTCTACCTACCTAAATGTCACTGCAGACCAGGTATATCCTTTCGTGGCAACGGTATACCCCTCTAGTAGTGCCTTATTTGTATCTGGTACTAACACGTAAACAGCAGACCCTTTAGACACTTTACAAGAGTTAAAGGATCTGCTGGTAATGTATTAGTACCAGATACCACAAGACATCTTTAGAAATCTTGTGGCGTCCATGCAGTGGGGTACCTGAGAAACTCGGGGGCCCCCCGCAAAAAATATTTTCGAGGCCCTTTTGTGAAAATCGATTAGATTTCAATTATTGAAAATTTTAAATTCCATATTATTAATTATCACTATTATTTATTTGGAATTTTTTTAATTCCATATTATTATTTAAATTATTTAAAATTTTAAATTCCATATTATTAATTATCACTATTATTTATTTGGAATTTTTTAATTCCATATTATTATTTAAATTATTTAAAATTTTAATCTTCATATTATTAATAGCTTTTTTATGAACGTTTTAATAATGCAAGTTCTTTGGAACCTACAGGTAATTTTCGTAAAACCAAAATTGTTGCCCTAGTTTTATACGAATACAAAATATTACAAAATACAATGTATACATTTCATTCTTTAAAGAACTAGCCATCTCTTTGAAATTATCTTTGACATTTTATTTTTTTAGAGAACTAGCCATTTCTTTGAAATTCATCACACACACACACACACAACTGTCGTATGATAGCGTCTGATGATCTTTTTCAATTTATAAGAAAACAAAGAGCATAAGTTAGCAAATAAGTAACAATTAAGAATTGTGGCATAAAAAAAGAAGTAAAACTACTTAAATTATTTACTCTTGAATATAAAAACCACACTTAACATAATTCCACAATGTTTTTGCATATAGTAATTTTTCTCTTGACTCTGTTATAAAAAAGATCCCACAAGTCTGTTTTTTCGTCTCCGCGAAGAACATGTTTTAGTTCATTACGTTCAGAAGGATGCGTAGTTATGTGCAAACAACTGTAATACATAACACCTTATCCTCATTGGTACAAAAATTTCATTCATTGAACTGATATTTATTTCGCATTGTCTTGCTAATATACATGTATATGGCTGCGAAAAGGGGCCTCAAGTCCTCTGGAAAGAAAAAGATGCTTTCCAGTCATTCAGTTTTTACAAACTAAAACCGCGGAAATGTTTCTAAATATTTATCTTATTTATTGGAAAAAAAGGCCGAAGATTGGTTTTCTTTTTAATATTTCCTTTAAATCAGCCATCAGGAATTACTTGCTATTTTTTTAACTACTTTCATGTGAAAAATTTTGTAAAATCATGTTACTGAGGCGAGAGGCCATCAAAGCAGAGAGGCCCTCAAAGCCGCGAGAAGTTCTTATCGGAAATTTGACCACAAAATCAGTTCATGTAGATTTTACCTGAAGCCAACGATGTTATCCCCAGTAAAAAAAAATACATATATATATATCATCATCATCATCATTGTCAACCATTATCAATCCACTGCTGGACGAAGGTCTCCCCAAGTTTCCTCCACAACGGTCTGTCTTGTGCCAGTCTCCTCCATGTCACCCCTGCATACTTTCGAATTTCATCCACCCATCTCCCACGTGGTCTTCTTCTGGGTCTTTTCCTGGCCCTTGGAATCCAATCTAAAATTTCGGCTGTCCATCGATATATATATATATACACTGAGTGGCCACTTTATTATGACCACCTGACAATTTTAAGCAAATGAGCTATGGCTGCACGCTGTTGTCGCCAGCTTAGTGCTTGCGACAGTAGTAGAAGTGATTTTTGGGTGACGAGATGGGTAAAAAATGCAATTTGACGGAATTTCAACATGAGATGGTTGTAGGAGCTCGGAGCCATTGAGCGAGTATCACCGAAACCGCCGCATTCGTGAAATGTTCCAGAGCAGCTGTTGTTAAAGTGTTTAAAGACTGGACTGTCAGCCAAAAAACTGGATCCCTACGTGCAACGTGTGGTCGTCATCGACTAGCGACTGCTTGGGCGGAACGGAGAGTGTCCAGACTGGTAACAAACAACAGAAGGCCAACAGTGCAACAAATTACAGACCATCTTAATCAAGGATCCCCCCAAATGATCTCTGCACGCACTGTTCGCCGTACACTGCATCGGATGGGGTGTGGCAACCGAAGGCCTCTTCGAACACCTAGTTGGGGGTGACGCTGGAGTTGTCGTCCAATGATGTCCCATACCTGCTCGATTGGTGAAAGATCTGGTGATCTAGCAGGCCACGGCAACATGTCGACACTCTCTAGAGCATGTTGGGTTACAACAGCGGTATGCAGACGAGCGTTATCCTGTTGGAAAACACCCCCGGAATGCTGTTCATGAATGGCAACACAACAGATTGAATCACCAGACCGATGTACAACTGTGTCGTCAGGGTGCGTGGGATAACCACGAGAGTGCTCCTGCTGTCATAGGAAATTGCTCTCCAGATCATAACTCCAGGTGTAGGTCCAGTGTGTCTCGGCCGCAGACAGGTTGGTTGCAGGCTCTTACCTGGCCTCTTTCTAACCAACACACGGCCATCACTGGCACCCAGGCAGAACCGGCTTTCATCAGGAAACACAACAGATCTCCACTCCGTCCTCCAATGAGCTCTAGCTTGACACCACTGGCGTCGCAAACGGCAGTGGTTTGGAGTAAGTGGAATGCACGCTACAGGGTGCCTGGCTCGGAGCTGTCCTTCAAGTAACCGATTTGTAACAGTTCGTTGTGTCACTGTGGTGGCAACTGCAGCTCGAATTGCTGCCGCAGACGCGGTACGATGCGCCACGGCCATACGCCGTACACGGCGGTCTTCCCTCTTAGTAGTGCCACGTGGCCGGCCGGAATCCGGTCTTCTTGAGGCAGTACCTTGCCTTGACCACCGCTGCCAACAATCATGCACAGTGGCTACATTCCTGCCAAGTCGTTCTGCAATATTGCGGAAAGAAAATCCACCTTCTCGTAGCCCTATTACACGACCTCGTTCAAACTCCGTGAGCTGTTGATAATAGCTTCTTCGTCTTCTTAAAGGCATTCTTGACTAACATCAACACACTACGTCGAATCTCAACGATGACTAACGCTCACGAACGTTACAGCGCGTATTTACAGCAAACCTGCTTTGCATGTTCCGAGGGGCGCTACTAGCGCCACAGGTATGCGCTGAGCGCGAAATTTGCATAGACGTCATCTTACAGATGTACTCTCACCGCCTACCAATTGTCGTTTATCTAACACAACCCCTTCTTGGTGGTGGGAATTTTTTCCCGTCAGTGTATATCACTGAAATGTGAGGTTGAAGTGGAAAGACTTACTTTTTCGTGATTTGAACAAAACTCAGGAAGTCGTGTTGAATATGTTGACTTCTCGCACTGATACATAATCGGTTTTCCAATTTTGAAACCAGTAGCCAGGGGCGGATTGGCCCACCGGGACACCGGGACACCGGGACATTTCCCGGTGGAACACTCGAGAAATGGCCTACTTTCTAGAATTCCACTCTTCCGTATTTTTTGGAACCAACGAATAATTATTTCGGTACGTATGAACAACAATTCTTAACATCATGTAAGTATTACATCTATGCGAAAAGCTATTTCCTTAAAAGAAATAAGAAGTGAAGCTAACTACGTACTATTAGACATAAGTCGTTGTACGTTGAGCCCAGGATCATTGGTAGGCCCTACCCTCTTGTAATCTTGAACGAGACACTAGTACCCATTATGACGACCCATCATCTCCACCCCCTTATCCACAGACTAACACAGAGAAAATTCTGACAGAGATATTCCTATATGGTGATAACCTATCCCATCCACATTTATCTTAAAAGAAACAACGAAATAACCAGTACCAGTTGAAAGAAATAACCAGTACCGGTTCATATGTCAAAATGATGGGTTGACTTAAAATGGGCGTGAGGAATCACAAATACCATTGCGCAGTAAGTGATGAGTGACTAAATAAATACAAAAATTAATTGCTTGGGAAAATTGTTGTATGGCACCCGAAATTTTTAACTTTCATAACGATCTTCATGGTAATTTAAATCGAAATGGGTTTTTTCTTCAAGAGACTAGTGATTTTGTCAAAACCGTATTTTTCAAAGGAAAATATTTATCTTATACCCCGTTTTGAACGTGGTTTGTGAGCGGATTTTTAAAATACTTTGATTCTTAAATTCTTGTTACAATTTGTTTTCGAAAATTTTAGAAGAATTTAAGAATCAAGGAATTTTAAAAATTTATTTTAACATTGCATGTTTCACCAGCTCTCTTTCATCCAGGATATAACATAATTTATTTAATAAGGGAATTTATGAGGTGCTCCTCTGTGGGTACGGCTATTTTTATAATGGACCACAA
This sequence comes from Macrothele yani, assembly GCA_039090855.1. Lineage (NCBI taxonomy): Eukaryota > Metazoa > Arthropoda > Arachnida > Araneae > Macrothelidae > Macrothele > Macrothele yani. The sequence goes on from CM076990.1 coordinate 196,104,609, forward strand.
AGACTAAAATTTCTGGCCTGGTTTGGTCGTGTCAATCCGCCCCTGCCAGTAACCTTTAAAAATAAAACCCAAAATGGCTTAGCAGAGGTTCGTACTTCTTATCAATAAGAAATGGTTCATTCCGAACTGGTTTATTTCCAGTAATATAAACATTTTTAAAACCGATTATGTTTCATATAATCTATAGCTATACAAGATGGAAATAATAAAAATAATCTATAGCTACACAAGATGGCAGCACAGTGCATATCTGTGCCATGCATCTAGCATTTGGAAACAGAACATTTCCTACTGCAACGGTCCTTTGCATGATCTTTATTTATCTTTATATGATCTCGATTTCATTTCAGAATTTTTACTTCTATTGTATCCTGAGTTATTTTCGACTAAATTAAACTCGTACTGATATCATATGCAAGTCTACATAGGTAATCGGGTTTTGATTTATTGAAAAACTAGTGGCGAAGCAAGCAGCTCAGAACTGGGAAGAAGCGCTATTAGGGAGGCTAAGCATCTTGGAAGGGGGGGTGAAGTTCTTATCGGAAATTTGACCAAAAAATCAGTTCATGGAGATTTTACCTGAAGCCAACGTTGTTATCCCCAGTAAAAAAAAAAATACATATATATATATATATATATATATACTTAAGAGCAAAACTGAAGACTAAGGAAAAAATTTTAGAATTTAAAACGAAGGGTGCAAAATAACCTGAAAATCAAAACGCGCAACGCAGCAGTTTTGAAAATTCAGAATTCACATTCTATAAAGAAGATGGTGTGAGTCAAAATTATATATGTATTTTTTTGCTTAGGTATCTTCTTTATAGAATATATATATATATATATATATATATATATATATATATATATATATATATATATGGGATGTAAGGTCAGGTGATGCGTAACATGACAGCCTCTCCTTGACAAATGTCAACCCCGCCTTCTCGTGGTACATCCTGTTCCCACTAAAGGGGCTCTGACGACCGCCAATAGCGGTATAACTATACCATCGGGATTAGAGGAAATGCTATCCCACACTTACCAACCCGCTTGGCCAGCGTGGTGAGTTATAGCCAAATAACTCCAAAATGACTCCACAACTTAAATCTTGGCCCTCAGTCTCCGGCAGCTCGAATGTACCTGGCCAAGGCAGCGGCCAGTGCGACATGAAGGCAGAGGGTGCTAAGAATCCCCGGAGGACCGGACTAGGATGCCATCTGATGCTGACCTTGGCTACGTATAACGGACGCTCCCTATCTTCTGATTTAAGGCTTCTTGAATTGGAAGAGGAACTACAAAGGATCAAGTGGGACATCGTCGGGCTAAGTGAGGTAAGGAGAAAAGGAGAAGATCTCATTGAACTGAAAAGTGGACATCTCTTCTACTATCGTATGACAGATACTGGCAGAACTAGTGGTGTTGGATTTATAATAAACAAGAAACTGAATTATAAAGTTGTAGAAGTTGAAAGTTCCTCTGACAGAGCTGCACGACTCGTTATCCAACTCTCGAGAAGATACCAGGCTCAGATGATTCAAACTTAGGCACCCACCACAAGTCATGCTGAAGAAGAAATTGAAGAATTTTATGAGGAAATTCGTCATCTAAATAATAAAGGTAAGCAGCACTTGAAGATAATTATGGGAGATTTCAATGCAAAAATAGGGCAACGGCAACAGAATGAAACTTCAGTAGGTAAATTCGGTCACGGCAACAGAAACCAGCGTAAAAATACTCTCGTAGAGATTGCAGAGGCAGAAGGGTTTTTCATCTTGAACTCCTTTTTCAAGAAAAAGCCACACAGCAAATGGACATGGAGACATCCAAATGGGACGACAAGTGAAATTGATTTTATTATGTGTAACAAAAAATTCGTCATAGAAGACTGCAGTGTGCTAAACAAGTTCAACACAGGCAGTGACCATAGATTGGTGAGATGTAAGATGCACCTCAACACTAAACTCGAACGTAGCAAGCTCATAAGACAAACAAAATGTATTGACATAACCAACCTTAAAAAACACCATAATACCTTCAAATTGGAACTGAAGAACAGATTCTCTGCTTTAGAAGGCCTAACATCGGAAGAAGTGGATATTTTTGAAGTTAACAGTAAAGTTACCAAAGCTCTTATGGAAACAGCAACAAAATTAGCTGGGTCTAAGAACAAATTGCATGTGAACAAATTATCAGGAAAAACCAAAATGTTGATGCAAAAAAGAAGAGTGATGAGGACAACTAAAGAAGACGTGACTTCCAAAGTGGAATATATAGAGCTATGCAAGACAGTAAGAAAAAGTATCACTGAAGACGTAAGGAAATTCAACTGTGAACTAGTGAGGAAAGCAATTGAAAACAACCAAAGCCTAAAGATAGCAAAGGGACATCTCAGTAAGGGAAAAAAAACAGATTGTGGCACTGAGAAAAGAAGATGGTTCTGTAACAAGAAATAGAGGCGAAATGTTGACAAGAGTGAAAGATTTCTACTCCAAATTATATGAAAGGGATGATACATGTACTCCAGACATCATGAAAGGTACCAGTACCAGAGTTCTTCCAGTCCTTCCAGCAGAAGTTGCACATGCAATCAAGAACATGAAGCGGGGAAAAGCTCCAGGAGAAGGTGGAATTACTGTAGACATCATACAAGAAGCAAGTGGAGAAATCGAAACAGTACTTGCCCAAATTTTCACTCGATGCCTTAATGAAGGGAAAATTCCTGAGGATTGGAACAACGCTACAATGATCTTGCTACATAAAAAAGGTGACATTGAGGATCTCAGGAACTACAGACCTATCAGCTTCCTATCAGTGGTTTATAAAATCTTCACTAAAGTTCTTTCACACCGCTTGAAGGTGGCACTGGACATGGCTCAACCGAGAGAACAAGCTGGATTCAGGAGTGGCTACAGCACAATAGATCATATCCACGTACTGAGAGAACTAACTGAAAGAGCTAGGGAATATGAACTTCCATTGTGCATAGCATTTATAGATTATGAAAAAGCCTTTGATTCGGTGAAACCATCAGCAGTTGCAATGGCTCTGAAATCCTGAGGTATTGAAGATGCATACATTAATATTATTAATAACATCTATGAAAATGCAAGTGCAAAGATTCGGCTGTTTGAAAATACAACACACATAAAAATTGGAAAAGGAGTGAGACAAGGTGACACCATATCTCCGAAGCTCTTTAATGCCACATTGGAAAATGTCTTTCAATCACTGAACTGGGAAAACAAAGAGATACAGATTATTGGAGATTATCTAACCCACCTTCGTTTTGCTGATTACATTGTCATTTTTGCAACTACCCCATCAGAGCTACAAAGTATGATCCAGGAACTTGCTGACAAGAGTAAAGAAGTGGGATTAAAAATGAACTTTCAGAAGACAAAAGTGATGTACAATGCTTTTACAAGAAATGAAGATTTATCGATTGATGGAGAAAAGCTGGAGATAACAGACACGTACGTTTATCTTGGACAGCAGATATCAAGTGAGGGTCACTTTGGCGAAGAAATTAATCGGCGTACAAAACTTGCTTGGAGAGTTTTTGGAAGAAACAGTATAGTTTTCAAGAGCAATATGCCATTATGTCTTAAAAGAAAAGTGTTTAATCAATGCATCCTTCCAGTGCTTACGTATGGTGCAGAGACGTGGGCCTTAGCTAAAAGAGACATACACAGATTGCAGGCACTGAAAGAAGCATGGAGAGGTGCATGCTTGGTGTAACCAGGAGAGATAAGAAGAGGAACACGTGGATCCGAAAAATGACAAGAGTGGAAGACATCATGATCAGAGTTAAATCCCTGAAATGGCAATGGGCTGGACATACTGCCAGAAGAACAGACCATCGATGGACAGCCGAAATTTTAGATTGGATTCCAAGGGACAGGAAAAGACCCAGAAGAAGACCACATGGAAGATGGGTGGATGAAATTCGAAAGTATGCGGGAGTGACATGGAAGAGACTGGCACAAAACAGACCGTTGTGGAGGAAACTTGGGGAGACCTTCGTCCAGCAGTGGATTGATAATGGTTGACAATGATGATGATATATATATATATATGTATAACATCATCATCATCATTGTCAACCATTATCAATCCACTGCTGGATGAAGGTCTCCCCAAGTTTCCTCCACAACGGTCTGTCTTGTGCCAGTCTCCTCCATGTCACCCTTGCATACTTTCGAATTTCATCCACCCATCTCCCATGTGGTCTTCTTCTGGGTCTTTTCCTGTCCCTTGGAATCCAATCTAAAATTTCAGCTGTCCATCGATGATCTGTCCTTCTGGCAGTATGTCCAGCCCATTGCCATTTCAGGGATTTAACTCTGATCATGATGTCTTCCACTCTTGTCATTTTTCGGATCCACGAGTTCCTCTTCTTATCTCTCCTGGTTACACCAAGCATGCACCTCTCCATGCTGCTTTGAGTTGTCTGCAGCCTTTGTATGTCTCTTTTAGTTAAGGTCCACGTCTCCGCACCATACGTAAGCACTGGAAGGATGCATTGATCAAACACTTTTCTTTTAAGACATAATGGCATATTGCTCTTGAAAATTATGCTGTTTCTTCCAAAAGCTCTCCAGGCAAGTTTTGTACGCCGATTAATTTCTTCATCAATGTGACCCTCACTTGATATCTGCTGTCCAAGATAAACGTACGTGTCTGTTATCTCCAGCTTTTCTCCATCAATCGATAAATCTTCATTTCTTGTAAAAGCATTGAACATCACTTTTGTCGTCTGAAAGTTCATTTTTAATCCCACTTCTTTACTCTTGTCAGCAAGTTCCTGGATCATACTCTGCAGCTCTGATGGGGTAGTTGCAAAATTGACTACGTCATCAGCAAAACGAAGGTGGGTTAGATAATCTCCATTAATCTTTATCCCCTTGTTTTCCCAGCTCAGTGACTGAAAAACACCCTCCAATGTGGCATTAAAGAGCTTCGGAGATATGGTGTCACCTTGTCTCACTCCCTTTCCAATTTTTACGTGTGTTGTATTTTCAAACAGCCTAATCTTTGCACTTGCATTTTCATAGATGTTATTAATAATATTAATGTATGCATCTTCAATACCGCAGGTTTTCAGAGCCATTGTAACTGCTGATGGTTTCACCGAATCAAAGGCTTTTTCATAATCGATAAAAACCATGCACAATGGAAGTTCATATTCCCTCGCTCTTTCAATTAGTTCTCTCAGCACGTGGATATGATCTTTTGTGCTGTAGCCACTCCTGAATCCAGCTTGTTCTCTCGGTTGAGCCATGTCCAGTGTTACCTTCAAGCGGTGTGAAAGAACTTTAGTGAAGATTTTATAAACTACTGATAGGAGGCTGATAGGTCTGTAGTTTCCGAGATCCTCAATGTCACCTTTCTTATGTAGCAGGATCATTGTAGCGGTGTTCCAATCCTCAGGAATCTTTCCTTCATTAAGGCATCGAGTGAAAATTTGGGCGAGTACTGTTTCGATTTCTCCACTTGCTTCTTGTATGATGTCTACAGTAATTCCATCTTCTCCTGGAGCTTTTCCTCGCTTCATGTTCTTGATTGCATGTGCAACTTCTGCTGGAAGGACTGGAGGAACTCTGGTACTGGTATCTTTCATGATGTCTGGAGTGCATATATCATCCCTTTCATATAATTTGGAGTAGAAATCTTTCACTCTTGTCAAAATTTCGCCTCTATTTCTTGTTACAGAACCATCTTCTTTTCTCAGTGCCATAATCTGTTTTCTTCCCTTACTGAGATGTCCCTTTGCTATCTTTAGGCTTTGGTTGTTTTCAATTGCTTTCCTCACTAGTTCACAGTTGAATTTCCTTACGTCTTCAGTGATACTTTTTCTTACTGTCTTGCATAGCTCTATATATTCCACTTTGCAAGTCACATCTTCTTTAGTTGTCCTCATCTCTCTTCTTTTTGCATCAACATTTTGGTTTTTCCTGATAATTTGTTCACATGCAACTTGTTCTTAGACCCAGCTAATTTTGTTGCTGTTTCCATAAGAGCTTTGGTTACTTTTCTGTTAACTTCAGAGATGTCCACTTCTTCCGATGTTAGGCCTTCTAAAGCAGAGAACCTGTTCTTCAGTTCTAACTTGAAGGTATTATGGTGTTTTTTAAGGTTGGTTATGTGAATAGATTTTGTTTGTCCTATGAGCTTGCCACGTTCAAGTTTAGTGTTGAGGTGCATCTTACATCTCACCAATCTATGGTCACTACCTGTGTTGAACTTGTTTAGCACACTGCAGTCTTCTATGACGAATTTTTTGTTACACATAATAAAATCAATTTCACTTGTCGTCCCATTTGGATGTCTCCATGTCCATTTCCTGTGTGGCTTTTTCTTGAAGAAGGAGTTCAAGATGAAAAACCCTTCTGCCTCTGCAAACTCAACGAGAGTATTTCCACGCTGGTTTCTGTTGCCATGACCGAATTTACCTACCGAAGTTTCATTCTGTTGCCGTTGCCCTATTTTTGCATTGAAATCTCCCATAATTATTTTCAAGTGCTGCTTACCTTTATTATTTAGATGACAAATTTCCTCATAAAATTCTTCAATTTCTTCTTCAGGATGACTTGTGATGGGTGCATAAGTTTGAATAATCTGAGCCTGGTATCTTTTCGAGAGTTGATAACAAGTCGTGCAGCTCTGTCAGAGGAACTATATATATATATATATATACACACTGAGTGGCCACTTTATTATGACCACCTGACAATTTTAAGCAAATGAGCTATGGCTGCACGCTGTTGTCACCAGCTTAGTGCTTCAGACAGTAGTAGAAGTGATTTTTGGGTGACGAGATGGGTAAAAAATGCAATTTGACGGAATTTCAACGTGGGATGATTGTAGGAGCTCGGAGCCATTGAGCGAGTATCATTGAAACCGCCGCATTCGTGAAATGTTCCAGAGCAGCTGTTGTTAAAGTGTTTAAAGACTGGACTGTCAGCCAAAAAACTGGATCCCTACGTGCAACGTGTGGTCGTCATCGACTAGTGACTGCTTGGGCGGAACAGAGAGTGTCCAGACTGGTAACAGGCAACAGAAAGCCAACAGTGCAACAAATTACAGACCATCTTAATCAAGGATCCCCCCAAATGATCTCTGCACGCACTGTTCGCCGTACACTGCATCGGATGGGATGTGGCAACCGAAGGCCTGTTCGAACACCTTTGATGTCTGCAGTTAACAAGAGAAAACGTCTCCAGTTCGCAGAGGAACACAAGGATTGGACAGTCGATAATTGGAAACAAATTATGTGGTCCGATGAATCACGTTTTCAGTTGCACCATGCCGATGACTGAGTGAGAATTTGGCGGATACAGCACGAAAGCATGGACTCTAAATGCATTGCTGCAACCCTTCAAGCTGGTGGAGGCAACGTTATCGTTTGGGGAATGATTTTCTGGCATGCTTTGGGCCCTTTAATTTGTGTTGATCAACATCTGACTGGCACATCATATCTAAACATCGTAGCGGACCAAGTGCATCCTGTCATGTGGATGGTTTATCCCAGTGGCGATTGCTACTTTCAACAAGATAATGTGTCCTGCCATAGTGCTCGTATTGTACAGAATTGGTTTCAAGAAAATGCCGGTGAGTTTACTTTTCTTAGGTGACCCCCACAATCTCCAAATGCCACCCCCATTGAGAGTTTGTGGGATGAAGTGGAACGAGCCATCAGACAACTGGATCCACTACCCTGCAATCTCACACTCCTGGAATGTACTATTCATCAAGCATGGTCTCAGATTCCACAAACCACCTATCAACATCTCGTGGAGCCCATGCCACGAAGAATCGACGCAGTATCAAAGGCAAAAGGTGGCCCAAAGAATTACTGAGAGGGTGGTCATAATAAAGTGGCCAGTCAGTGTATATACCCTCACTGACAATGAAATTTGCGCACGAAGAAGAAAGCATCGGATTGAACTGAAATTTTGCGGACGTCATGATACAGATGAATGATACACATGATGGCAAAAACAGAGCTGCAAGACAATTACAGATTGATCTGTGGCACGCAGTTCGGTCATCTTCAATAGCACGTCGCATTACCACGTGCGGTGAAACATGCTGCAATACGGTCCGGCATGGAAGCGAACAGACGCCTGATGTTGTCCCGCGGCAGACTGGATCACAAGTGTTGGACGGTGTGCTCCAAATCTCGGATAGTGCCACACGGCGGTAGCCGCCGTTTCAACTGGTCCCACGCATGCTCGATAGGGGACATGTCCGGGGAGTGGGCAGGCCACGGAAGTGTCTGGACATGACGTAAGCAGTCCTGGGCAACCCGAGCCGTGTGCGGGCGGGCATTATCCTGCTGGTATAGCGCACCTGGAATCCCGGCCAGGAATGGGAGCACATGGGGCGTCGGATCTCATTCACATACCGCTGGTGCGTCAATGATCCACGTACCACTACTAGAGCTGATCGACTATCGTAGGCAATGGCTCCCCAGACCATAATGCCTGCAGTGGGGGAAGTGTGGCGCTCGATAGCGAGGTTGGGATTGTGCCGTTGAACCGGAGTTACACCCGGACACGATGATCATCTGTTCCCAAAACGAAGCGGCAATCATCGCTAAACACCACACGTCGCTCTGGCTGGAACCACTGCACACGGAGCCGGCGATCTTCCGGTGTTAATGCCATCACACGTAAGGGGCTCTGCGATCGTTGATTCACTTCAGCGAGGCGTCGGGAAATGTTTCGTGGACACACAGGAGCCGCAACATCTGCCTGTATAGTCGACCAGGTTCCCGTGGGATCCGTTCGTGACTGGCGCACGATTTATCGATCCCCTCTACCGGTGGTCCTGCTGGTACGTCCGGAGCCTCTCCGCCGTGTGGAAGTGTCGTCACATGTCCACTGCTCCCAACACAGTTGGACGGTATGGTCAGAACGATCCACGTGGCGGGCTATACGGCGCGCCGACTGCCCTGCGGTTTTCAGCTCAATGATCAGGCCTCTCTTTAAGTCCGTTAGTTGCGTACATCGACGTCTCTGGCGTTTACCAGGCATTTTTGTAACTCTGTACTCTTGCTTGCGTAGGCCGGTGCTTTTCGCTTTCATGGGGCATCGACTACACGCCGGTTTATAAGGCAAGGCTGCGGTTCGTGCTTGCAGTGCCACCACAGGGTGTGCGGTCATGCGCATTCGCACCAAACGTGGATCATTTGCATACCAGCACGCACTCTAGCTATTTGCAAAGTTTCACGGTTGTAGTATGTTTCCTTCTAGGTGCGCAAATTTCATTGTCCGGGAATGTATATTAACAAACCAACAGTGGAAGACATTATGATCAGAGTAAAATCCTTAAAATGGCAATGGGTGGAAGATATTGCCAGGAGAAGGGACCACCGATGGACAATCGAAATTTTAGACTGTATTTTAAGTGAGAGGAAAGGACCCAAAAGAAGACCACGTGGGAGATGAAATTCGAAAGCACGCAAGAGTGACATGGAGGAGACTGGCCAAAACAGACCGCTGTGGAAGAAACGGTGGCGGCTGATGAGAATTTTTCCGAGACTCGCTAAAGAAAGAGCTATGATTTCTGTTTGGTGTAACAATTCGTTGAATGAATGACAGTGGCGTACCGGAAAACCTTGGGGTCCCGCCACAAAATATATCTTCGAGGACCTTTTGCGAAAATCTACTAGCTTTCAGTAACTGAAACTTCGAAAATTCCATATTACTAACTAGGTTTTATGGGCGTTTTAGTAATTCAAATTCTTTGGAACCTACAGGTATTTTTCGTAAAACCAAAATTATTGCACTTTGTTGCGTGTAATACAAATGTGTACGTTGTAATTAAAATGATTGTCCTAATATATTTCATTACAAAGTACTACAAAACATTTACGCTAAAGTTAATCAATCATGCAAATTTCATTCTTTTAGTGAACTAAGACTAACTTCTCCGAAATGCCTTCACGCTTACACACACAAAACGCATAACTGTCGTGTAACAGTGTTTAATGACCATATCTGATTTATACAAAGATACAAAACATCAGTAAACAAATAAATAAAAAAAGCAATTACAAATTATGACACACAAAAGGTAAACTATTTTTTTAAATTATTTCATCATCATCATCATTGTCAACCATTATCAATCCACTGCTGGACGAAGGTCTCCCCAAGTTTCCTCCACAACGGTCTGTCTTGTGCCAGTCTCCTCCATGTCACTCCCGCATATTTACGAATTTCATCCACCCATCTCCCATGTGGTCTTTTTCTGGGTCTTTTCCTGTCCCTTGGAATCCATCCTCGAATATATATATAAAACGCACTTAACATAATGGCACAACGTTTTGAACATAGGATTTTTTTCTTTTTCAGAACATGACTACTCATGATTCTGTTTTATAAAAGATGACACAGGTCTCTGTTTTTCCGTCTCCGCGAAAAACACCGGCCAGTTCATTATATTTTGATGAATGCCAAGTTATGTGCAAACAACTGTAATACATAACACATTAACTTCATTGGTGTAAAAATTTCGAACTGATATACCTTTCACATTCCCTTGTTAAAATACATGCCAGGAAATATTGCTATTGCTGTTAAAGGAGGCAGAGAGAGAGAGAGAGAGAGAGAGAGAGAGAGAGAGAGAGAGAGAGAGAGAGAGAGAGAGAGAGAGAGGGGGAGAAGAGAGAGAAAAGGCCGAGAGAGAGAGAGAGAGAGAGAGAGAGAGAGAGAGAGAGAGAGAGAGAGAGAGAGAGAGGGGGAGAAGAGAGAGAAAAGGCCGAGAGAGAGAGAGAGAGAGAGAGAGAGGGAGAAGAGAGAGAGAGGGGGAGAAGAGAGAGAAAAGGCCGAGAGAGAGAGAGAGAGAGAGAGAGAGAGAGAGAGAGAGAGAGAGAAGAGGCCAAGAGAGAGAGAGAAAGAATGAGAGAGAGAGAGAAGAGAGGAGAGAGAGCGAGAGAAGATAGAGAGAGAAGAGAAAGAGAGAAAAGAGAGAGAAGAGAGAGAGAGAGAAGAGAGAGAGAGAGAGAGAGAGAGAGAGAGAGAGAGAGAGAGAGAGAGAGAGAGAGAGAGAGAGAGAGAGAGAGAGAGAGAGTGTGTGTGTTACCTGCGATAGCTGCTTTTCCGTTATCTAGTTTTCATAAACTAAAACGTGAAATAGATTTCTAAATATTTTGTTCATTTATAAAAAAAGAGTAAAAATTATTTTTATTTTCAATGCTTCATTCAAAGCTGCGTCAAAAATTCCTGGCTTTATGAATTTGTTATTTTAACAATAACCAGCTCCATAATTATGCAATTTTTGCAAAAACAAAGTTTGTAAAATCTTTGCTGAGGTTAAAGGCTCTCCTAACTATGAGCCCCCCGCGATGCGGGGGTTGGGGGGCTGTCAGTACGCCCCTAGTTTCAGCATATCATTGTCAGTCATGTAATTTGAACTTTGAAACCCGCCGCCCTCTTTTTTTTAGTGAATCATTAGAATTTTTTAATTTCTTTTTAAATAGATTAATGTTATTTATTTCAGTTAATTCTGTTGGTAAATTATCGCAAAATTCTGGGCCAATGCAATTTATACTTTTTTCATCATGACGGTAAAAAAAATTATATATGCCACACAACGATTTTTTTTCCTGAATTTTGACGATAAAAGAAACGTTTTATTTCGCTTAACAAGAATCAGGAGAAAAATGAATTAGGGAAAACATAAATTTAGGAAAATGTGAATCAAGGCAAAGGAGAATTAGAGCAAACTTGATACAGGAAACGTTTTAAGGAGAAACTTTGATACGGACAAACGTGTTTAGGGTGGTAAACTTGAATTAGGGGAAACGAGATGTGGGCAAACGAAATTAGGGGAAATGGGAATTCGGGTAAAAGCGATTTCGGGGAAATGCGATTGGGGTAAACGTGTTTAAGGCAAATGTGAATTAGGGCAAACGAAATTAGAGGAAACGAGATTTAGGGCAAACGAAATTAGGGGAAATGGGAATTCGGGTAAATGCGATTTCGGGGAAACGCAATTAGGGTAAACGTGTTTAGGAAAAACGTGAATTAGGGAAAACGAGATTTAGGGGAAACGAGATTAGGGCAAACAAAATGAGGGGAAATGGGAATTCGGGTAAAAGCGATTTCGGGGAAACGCGATTGGGGTAAACGTGATTAGGGCAAACAGAAATTAGGGGAAACGGATTAGGGGAAGTGAGGCTACGCGGAATTAGGTCATCAGTTTGGTGTGTGTGTGTGTGGGGTGGGCGTTAAAAGTCGGCATTCTTGTGGAAATGGGAAATCTCGTTCAGAACGAATGGCAGATGTTAAAAAAAAAAAAAAAAAAAAAAAAAAAACACAAAAACCGACCCATCAGTAAAATCCTCTTGCGTCAAATGTGAGCCAGTTGAAACACTGTCGGCTGAACGCTTGGTATGCTGTAGACGTAGATGCATTCCAACACCTTGGGGAATGTATGCCAAACCGCATACGTGCTGTAATTCGGAGTAAAGGAGGTCCAACCCGCTATTGAATAAAAGTTTCTATTTCAGTAGCCGGACTGAAATGATAACAAAGAATAAGAATCCGCACGGTATATGCATTTCCCTAATTAAAAGCAAACAATGCTTTCGCTTGACCACAGCTGGGCAGTTTTACACAGTGCGCCACTCAAAAGTTGAAGTTGTGGGTTAGCTTAATCGTATCATTAGGATTTCTGACTTTAGGCTGTTTATGAACAGCAGCTTTTACGGGATGCGGTGCTAATTTAGTTAGTCGTGTGGCCGATCTCTAGCTCGAGACTACGCCACGGCCGGAACCGTTAAGTGTCACGATTAAGATCCCATTTTTCTTCTAGAGTAATCATTCGATACGAATTCATGTGGAACCACGCCTCCCTGTCGTTTTTCATGTCCCCCTGTCGTTTTTGGCGAAGATGGATGTGGAATGCGCGGAACAGAGTTGCTGAGTTCAATTAGTTTTACGCTTGGAATGGCTTCCCATGTGGCTTTCAGCAGATTGCTATACCCCATTCAACAGGTCAGCCCGATCGTGCATCAGCGAATAATCTGTGGACACCAGGCTTGAGTATCTGGAAACATATCCTTGCACTGAGACCTTTCACCGCTGTTCCTATCTTGTACGCTATTAGTTATTATATTCGATTTCTGCAACTCACAAAGCACCGTATGAGCGATGTATTTATCTCAAATCTCCATTCTGTTCTAAGAATTACGGTGGAACGAAACTTTACCACCCGAAATACGCAATATACGACGTACTGATGATTCCATGCTACGTATGCTCAAATAAATGCAAATATAGGACGGTATTGTTAATGTGATGCAAAGTAATCTTCCACTGCTCATGATTCTATTCACAGCTACGTTACGATACAATATAATATTTCATTTCGTAACAAATTCTTATAACCTCTGGGCAATTCTTTCTAATCTGCCGGGTCTTAATTTAACATAATCTCTCCTCATTGTAATTCTAAAGCGAAACGCACCAAACGGTGTATTTTAGAATCATCCCAGTTTAAAACACTCATTTAGCTCGTGTTCTCTTCTGGAATACGTATATAGTATACATATATGATCGCTTAATTTCTGTAACTTGTGTGATGGACGACGACAAAACCTGTTAGTTTAGTTTTGAGTTTCTGCCACTAATCTTTAGGACGATTACGATTTCGATGCTACTGTTGTCTGTATATCACCCGATTTCCTCCTCGCGAGGCATTGCTATCATCATCATAATTATCAACCATTATCAATCCACTGCTGGATGAAGGTCTGCCCAAGTTTCTTCCACAACTGTCTGACTTGAGCCACTCTCCTCCATGCTACTCCGACATGCTTTCAAATTTCATCCATCCATCTCCCGTGTGGTCTTCTTCTGGGTCTTTTTATGTTCCTTGGAATCCAGTCCAAAATTTCGGCTGTCCATCTGTTGTTCATTCTTCTGGTTTGCCAGAGGTCCGTCAACGTTCTTCTGGTTTGTCAGAGGTCTAGAACAACGTTCTTCTGGTTTGTCAGAGGTCTAGAACAACGTTCTTCTGGTACTCTTCTGGCATTGCTGGAAGAACGTTCTTCCACAGATGGACAACCGAAATTTTAGACTGGATTCTAAAGGACACGAAAAGACCCAGAAGAAGACCACACGGGTGATGGATGAAATTCGAAAGCATGTCGGAGTAACATGGAGGAGAGCGGCTCAAAACAGACAGTTGTGGAAGAAACTTGGGCAGACCTTCATATCCAGCAGTGGATAGATATTTGTTGACAATGATGATGATGATAGCAATGCCTCACTTGGAGGCAAACAGGCGATATACAGACAACAGTAGCATCGAAATCGTAATCGTCTTAAAGATTGGTGGCAGAAACTAAAAACTAAACTAACAGGTTTGGTCATCTTTCATCAAACAAGTTTTCGCGTGATTACCCCCACGCGAGGTATTGCCATATGCTGATTAAAAAATGTTGGGTTATCAGAAAATGTTTTTTGATATGCTATACAAGTTTTAACGAAAAATATATTAAGGACCAACATGCGAAACAAATAAAAAAGGGGTATGTCTACCAACAAACGCTCTTTTTCTGCTTTCGGGTTTAACGAACAAAGTGAGCATGTAAGGCTATAATAACTCGCCAATCTCTAATTTAAGACCACTGATCCTTGGAAAGCCACAGAATCAGCGCCGTAGGGAAAACGCATCACCCATTCCTCATTTAGTGCTGCAACCCGGACCGAAATACGATGTCCAGCTAGAAGCCCGCACCTGAGACCACTCGGCTACTAGGGAGAAGTAACGATTCTTTTCAGTATGCCTTTTGGAAAAAGTACATGATCATAGTATGACTTTCTCCTATTTTGTGGGCACCATATCTTTGTACTTATTAATCAGTTTTAAAAATTAATTTTTTTGGAGAGCCTAAACTATAAAAACGATGATCAATGTATTTTTATACAGAAGTAAGATTTATTTATGTATTTATCTAGTTACACATCATTGCAGATTCTACAACCCAATTTTTGAAATGACCAAATCATAGCAACGAGAAAAAAAATATCAGTGAAAAAAATAATGAAAATCGAAGAAAAAAAAACCCAGAAAAATAATGTAGATATAAAGCATGCAGATAAAAACTATAATTACAAATACAAGATGAACAACACTTGGCAAACCGCAAGGTCTTGATAACAAGCAGGTTTAACAGTTGCTTCTTTCATCATAAAAATGCCTATGATGTTTAGAGGGGTGTTTGCCAACAACACCCCAGTGTTAATCATCTTATCTTGGTCCCCGTTATCCCTAACCTGCCAACTGCCACGCCAGATGTGACCCCCCCCCCGTTCGTTTTCGCCATAATTCCACATAGAGTACACTGACGAGCCATTACATTATGATCATCTACCCAGGGCTTAATTTCTAAAGAAAAAAGTACCAGAGCCGCCCTTTTAAGCTACGTCATTAAGCATTGCGTCATTACCAGTTTGATTGTAACCTGTCCTTTCACCCAATGAGAAGAGAGTGCTAAAAATAGCTGCGTCACCATGGTTACAGTCACGGGACCAGAAATTTTCTGTGTGGTTAACGCTGAAGGCAGAATAAACAAAAAAAAAGTCTTTTTCGGAGCTCCGGAGCTCTGCAGCTAATACTGAAATATTTGCCAAAAATGAAGAAGTACCGGAGCTGTGCTCTGGTGAGCTCCAGCCCAAATTAAGCACTGCACCTACTTAATAAGCTATAGGAACCCCTTTAGCCCGCAAAACAGCTGCCACTCGGTGAGGCATCGATTTCATGAGGTGGCGATAGGTATCCTGGGGTATCTGGTACCATAATGCCAACAGCAGGTTCTCCAGTTCCCGTACATTTCGGGGTGGTGGTGATTTAGCGCGAACCCACTTTTCCAAATAAAACCACAAACAGGAAGGACCGTTGCAAAATTTTCTTATCTGGGAGGGCGAGACTTGAAATTACGCCTCTTCGAGTTAAAAATTACGCCACCTCGAGTTCCACACAAATAATACGTAGTTTGTACTTTCTCACACACCGCCGTTATAGGAAAGTACTATGATCGTTCAAAAATCGCACTTCAGGATTTTGACATAATTTTATTAAAATTGTAAAAACTAGGTAAATACCAAAGAACCACAGGTTGTAAATACCAAATAAAGCATGAATGCTATGTGAACGCAGACAACACAACACTCCACAGAAATGCAAAACGAAAGCCAAACCAGCGCAGAACGAATGAGTATCAGATACTGAACGTAAACAGAACAAGTTAGTAAAATCATGCAATGCATTGATTATGATACGCTTTCCAACATACCATAAAACATTACTAAAGTTATTACTCAAGTTATGAAGATAATGGCTGTAGAATAAATCTCGCTCCTATGGCCTGACCTTTGACCCCATTTTGATGATATTCGACAGAACCGGTAAAGTATACTTCCGGAACAACATGATAAAGTTTTGTCTCAATCGAAGCATTTTTACGTAAGTTATAACGCGTAAGGGCGATGGAATGGATCCGGATCGTATGTCCTGACCTTTGACCCCACTACACCCATTTTCAATAGGGTTCGTCCCCAGGTGGTCCCCTACGACATATTAAAAGTTCATCGAGATAGAACCATATTTACGCAAGTTATGACGCATAAGTGCAATGTAATGCATCCCGCTCCTATGTCCTGACCTTTGATCCCACTTCACCCATTTTCAATAGGGTTCGTCCCCAGTTGGTCCGCTATCACATACTAAAATTTCATTGAAATCGAACCATATTTACGCAAGTTATAACACATAAAGGCAATGGAATGGATCCCGCTCCTATGTCCTGACTTTTGACCCCACTTCACCCATTTTCAATAGGGTTCATCCCCAGGTGAGCCCTACGGACGGACAAAGCTGGAGCATATACGCTTCTTCAACCTACGGTTGGAAAGTGTAAAATACCATTAACTCAGAACGGTACCGTGACCACATTATCCAATCATTCATATTTTTGAACTCACGGGACCGGAAATCAACGAAGGATGGTTCCAGCAAGACAGTGCAACTGCTCACACCTCTGGCGCATCAATACAGTTTCTGGAGGAATTCTTCGGAAATCGCATCATCTCCTGGGGACTGTGGCCTGCCCGGTTACCGAATCTGACACCGCCTAACTCTTTTTCTTCTGGGAGCAATGAAGAGGAAGGTGTACACAGGTAATCTGCACACACTCCAAGAACTACATGCTGCAATAACGACCGACATCTAAAAAATCACACCACATACCCCGAGAAAGGTCTTCACCAACATGCAGAAGCGTGTACAGACATGTCTGGACGTCGGTGGGGCCCATTTCCAACACCTCCTGTAGGTATCTGTTCCACAAGGTAGGTATTACTTTTAGTGCACAGTTATTTTTCGGACACCCGGTATATGTTACTAATATCAGAAAGTAAATTATCAATTTACAATGCAGATAAAGTGATCGCTTTAAGGATTTTATTTATTTCGGTCCGTGAAAACCAAAACATTAGTCTTAGTAGATGTCATGCATATACAATACATTAAAGAACGTACACCGTCTTTGCACGATATGTTTCATTTAAAAAATGACAGATACTTACAAGATAAAAAACCCATTAGTACTTTCGGGTCGACAATCGACCCGTCTTCAGATGGAGGAGAGGCGCTGCTGCTCCCATATATATGTCCGAGTACGATGACGTAGAGGTATGGAATAGCTTCGCAAAGGTGTCACTCTGTTGCCATCATTTCAACGCTAAATCACGAATCAGATGATGTCCAGGTGGAAATATGATAAACAGGGTGCAAAATATATATATTTGTTATAACTTACATATTTAACAAGAAATGTTATGTAAGTTCATGGCTGTAATGAGTCTCTTCCAAATTCTGTGTAATTCAATTGGGGAATTATCGTTACAGCATCTGTCCCCGAAGGCCTCGATGTATATAAACTTTCAGTTATATGCAACGAGTATACAGAGGCGGGTGTATGTAGCAACTTAATGTTTTTCCAATCCGGTTGGACAGTTCCTTGTGCCACATATCTGGCGAGCGCTGTGTTACTATGATTAACGCGAATGTCATATTTATATTCCTGCATTCGAGTTTCAAGGCTACGTTTTGTAGAACCTACATAGTTGCTTACTTGTTCACCATTAGAGACATCTATTACTGGTACATACTATATACACCCCATTTACACAAATTATGAGCTGGTTCCCTATCTTTTTTGATCAGTGAGAATAGATTTCTGGATCTAATGCCAAAATGAGTATCATATTTCATACACGCGCGTGTCAGAACATTAGTAATGCTTGGGTACTGCTCTATTGTACCAACAAAATGCTTTGCTGGTTTTTGTTCTTTGGTCAAACATGTAGATCTATCGTTTAAGATTCTTCGATAGATTCGGTTGATCATATATTTGGGATAACCATGTTTGGCGGCTAAATCAAAAATGAAATCTATTTCAAGTTTAAGCAAGCTGTTAGCAGATGAGTGCGAGAAGGCTCTTTTAGTTAAAAAGTTGATAGCGGATAGCTTACGTGGTAATGGATGTGAAGAGTTAAAAAGGGATTAAACTACTGCTGTCAGTGAGTTTTCGATTTATAGAGTAAGAAAGGTTGCATGTTACTGGGCTACGGGTGATTTGAAAGTACAAGAATGGTACAGAGTAGTTTGATTCAGTTTCTATCGAGAAACCGATTGTGGGAAAACCAGATGAAAGCGCGTCGGCGAACTTAGCTAAATAATCCTGTGTATGAGGCGGGATGTAAGGTCAGGTGATGCGTAACATCACAGCCTCTCCTTGACAAATGTCAACCCCGCCTTCTCGTGGTACATCCTGTTCCCACTAAAGGGGCTCTGACGACCGCCAATAGCGGTATAACTATACCATCGGGATTAGAGGAAATGCTGTCCCACACTCACCAACCCGATTGGCCAGCGTGGTGAGTTATGGCCAAACCCCTCCAACATGACACCACAACTTAAATCTTGGCCTTCAGTCTCCGGCACCTGGAATGTACCTGGCCAAGGCAGCGGCCAGTGCGACATGAAGGCAGAGGGTGCTAACAATCCCCGGAGAACCGGACTAGGCTGCCATCTGATAATGACCTTGGCTACGTATAATGGACGCTCCCTATCTTCTGATTCAAGGCTTTTTGAATTGGAAGAGGAACTACAAATGATCAAGTGGGACATCGTCGGGCTAAGTGAGGTAAGGAGAAAAGAAGAAGATCTCATTGAACTGAAAAGTGGACATCTCTTCTACTATCGTATGACTGATACTGGCAGAACTAGTGGTGTTGGATTTATAATAAACAATAAACTGAAGGATAAAGTTGTAGGAGTTGAAAGTTCCTCTGACAGAGCTGCACGACTCGTTATCCAACTCTCGAGAAGATACCAGGCTCAGATTATTCAAACTTATGCACGCACCACAAGTCATACCGAAAAAGAAATTGTAGAATTTTATGAGGAAATTCGTCATCTAAATAATAAAGGTAAGCAGCACTTAAAGATAATTATGGGAGATTTCAATGCAAAAATAGGGCAACGGCAACAGAATGAAACTTCAGTAGGCAAATTCGGTCACGGTAACAGAAACCAGCGTGGAAATACTCTCGTAGAGTTTGCAGAGTCAGAAGGGTTTTTCATCTTGAACTCCTTTTTCAAGAAAAAGTCACACAGGAAAGGGACATGAAGACATCCAAATGGGACGACAAGTGAAATTGATTTTATTATGTGTAACAAAAAAATCGTCATAGAAGACTGCAGTGTGCTAAACAAGTTCAACACAGGTAGTGACCATAGATTGATGAGATGTAAGATGCACCTCAACACTAAACTCGAACGTAGCAAGCTTATAAGACAAACAAAATGTATTGACATAACCAACCTTAAAAAACACCATAATACCTTCAAGTTGGAACTGAAGAACAGATTCTCTGCTTTAGAAGGCCTAACATCGGAAGAAGTGGATATTTCTGAAGTTAACAGAAAAGTAACTAAAGCTGTTATGGAAACAGCAACAAAATTAGCTGGGTCTAAGAAGAAGTTGCATGTGAACAAATTATCAGGAAAAACCAAAATGTTGATGCAAAAAAGAAGAGAGATGAGGACAACTAAAGAAGATGTGACTTCCAAAGTGGAATATATAGAGCTATGCAAGACAGTACAAAAAAGTATCACTGAAGACGTAAGGAAATTCAACTGTGAACTAGTAAGGAAAGCAATTGAAAACAACCAAAGCCTAAAGATAGCAAAGGGACATCTCAGTAAGGGAAGAAAACAGATTAAGGCACTGAGAAAAGAAGATGGTTCTGTAACAAGAAATAGAGGCGAAATTTTGACAAGAGTGAAAGATTTCTACTCCAAGTTATATGAAAGGGATGATGCATGTACTCCAGACATCATGGAAGGTACCAGTACCAGAGTTCTTCCAGTCCTCCCAGCAGAAGTTGCACATGCAATCAAGAACATGAAGCGGGGAATAGCTCCAGGAGAAGATGGAATTACTGTAGACATCATACAAGAAGCAAGTGGAGAAATCGAAACAGCACTCGCCCAAATTTTCACTCGATGCCTTAATGAAGGGAAGATTCCTGAGCATTGGAACAACGCTACAATGATCTTGCTACATAAAAAAGGTGACATTGAAGTTCTCAGGAACTACAGACCTATCAGCCTCCTATCAGTGGTTTATAAAATCTTCACTAAAGTTCTTTCACACCGCTTAAAGGTGACACTGAACATGGCTCAACCGAGAGAACAAGCTGGATTCAGGAGTGGCTAC
This sequence comes from Macrothele yani, assembly GCA_039090855.1. Classification (NCBI taxonomy): domain Eukaryota; kingdom Metazoa; phylum Arthropoda; class Arachnida; order Araneae; family Macrothelidae; genus Macrothele; species Macrothele yani. The sequence continues at coordinate 196,125,415 of CM076990.1, forward strand.
AGCACAATAGATCATATCCACGTATTGCGAGAACTAATTGAAAGAGCGAGGGAATATGAACTTCCATTGTGCATGGCTTTCATCGATTATGAAAAAGCCTTTGATTCGGTGAAACCATCAGCAGTTACAATGGCCCTGAAATCCTGCGGTATTGAAGATGCATACATTAATATTATTAATAACATCTATGAAAATGCAAGTGCAAAGATTCTGCTGTTTGAAAATACAACACACATAAAAATTGGAAAAAGAGTGAGGCAAGGTGACACCATATATCCGAAGCTCTTTAATGCCACATTGGAAAATGTCTTTCAATAACTGAACTGGGAAAACAAAAGGGATAAAGATTAATGGAGATTATCTAACTCACCTTCGTTTTGCTGATGACATAGTCATTTTTGCAACTACCCCATCAGAGCTGCAGAGTATGATCCAGGAACTTGCTGACAAGAGTAAAAAAGTGGGATTAAAAATGAACTTTCAGAAGACAAAAGTGATGCTCAATGCTTTTACAAGAAATGAAGATTTATGGATTGATGGCGAAAAGCTGGAGATCACAGACACGTACATTTATCTTGGACAGCAGGTATCAAGTGAGGGTCACATTGATGAAAAAATTAATCGGCGTACAAAACTTGCCTGAAGAGCTTCTGGAAGAAACAGCATAATTTTCAAGAGCAATATGCCATTATGTCTTAAAAGAAAAGTGTTTGATCAATGCATCCTTCCTAGTGCTTACGTATGGTGCAGAGACGTGGACCTTAACTAAAAGAGACATACAAAGGCTGCAGACAACTCAAAGAAGCATGGAGAGCCGCCCTGGTGGTGCAGTGGTCTAAGGCGCTGGCCTCTGATCATTCGTCCGTAAGGGGTCCGGGTTCGAATCCCGGTGAGGCATGGATGTTTTGTTTGTCTTACGGCACTGGCTCTCTCCCTTCCCTGGAACCAGTGACCCTAAATTAGGGACGGGCGACTGCTTATAGCCCATTGAGTTGCTCACGGTGGTCGTTAAACCTCCAATCAAAAAAAAAAAAGCATGGAGAGGTGCATGCTTGGTGTAACCAGGAAAATAAGAAGAGGAACTCGTGGATCCGAAAAATGACAAGAGTGGAAGACATCATGATCAGAGTAAAATCCGTGAAATGGCAATAGGCTGGACATGCTGCCAGAAGGACAGACCATCGATGGACAGCCGAAATTTTAGATTGGATTCCAAGGGACAGGAAAAGACCCAGAAAAAGACCACATGGAAAATGGGTGGATGAAATTCGAAAGTATGCGGGAGTGACATGGAGGAGACTGGCACAAGACAGACTATTGTGGAGGAAACTTAGGGAAACCTTCGTCCAGCAGTGGATTAATAATGGTTGACAATGATGATGATGATGATGATGAGGCCAAAATACAAGGATGTCGTCGATTTACCTGATGTGCATACTAGGGGAAGGGGAAACTCATTGAGAACTTTGTTCTCAATGTGTTGAAGCAGAATTTCTGCAAGTACAGCTGAAAGTGGAGATCCCATGGGTGAGCCCTCAACTTGCTTGTAAATTCGATTATCGAATTTAAAGTATGAACGCTGCTTTACAAATCTAAGAGCGTTCATAATGACTGAAATTTCAGATGTGGGGACTTGGGACTCAGCAAGTTTGTCCTCTATAATGAGGTGGGTGGGGTCCACTGGTACATTATTACTGGCAATCCAATTATACGTTTTCGGGGCCCATCAGGATCTGAGGTCCTAGGCGCGCGCTCAGTGCGCCTATTTGGAAATCTGCAACAGGCTTTTCCCATTCTGACTCCGAACACTGCACTATCCGAAAGCCGGTCCTCGGGTTGTATATATACTGCTCTGTGAACTTCACCTGTCCCGCCGTTCGGTCTCCAGGCGCGCTCATTTCTCTAGGCTGGGGTGGTCACAAAGAAATGACTCATCGGTGTATATCGGGCAAGAGAAAAGTTGTTGCCGTCTTTACCGAGAAATGCATTTGATGTACACGAATTTGACATTTAATATTGTTTTGTGTGCCTGACCATAAAGATAAGTAATGTCAGCACATACTCAATATTATGGTTGTGCTAACATTAGGTTAAAGATTTCTTGCGCTATTCAGACTGTAATGAAATTTGATAAACACATTGGATTGAATGTTTGCTTAATAAATTTCCACAAATACCATATATGAATTTTACGAAAATATTGGGTGAATATTTTACTCATTATTTTCGAAAAATATCTAATAGTTTAGGAAATTACGGTTTTGGTTTTCTTTAGTAAAATTATATTAGTTTTAGGAATAGCGGAGATACCCGGCGTTGCCCGGGATAGACATAAAGTTTGTTTTCAAGTAACAATGTAAATCGCACTATAAAAAATTCCTACCATGATGAACAACGCTCAAGTCAGGACTCACGCTGTTCCAAGGTCTCTGCCGCCCTAGATACACTGGGTCTTTCCCGCTGATCCATAAGTCTTCGATCACGTTGTTCGGTTGTCTCACTCTCTCGAAGTAAATTTACTTTCTTTGCTTTCGGCTGAACTTGTCCGTTGTGTTTGCGTTTTTTTGGAGGCATTTCACCACACTTGATGAAATTTTTTTTATAAAAATAACAATTTATAATGGCCGTTCTGAGCCCTAAAAACTCGAAATAGCAAGCATGCACAATAATGCACTTCCTGCACTCCGCATTCAGCTTTCTAGAGTGTAGACATACAACCTGATCCTACCCAACGTGAAAGAAAGTAGTTCACGATAATATACGGAATTGTTTTTTACTAATCTCGAAAACTAGATCGATTCGGATAATTCTTTCACCGTTGGGAAGCTTTCCGGAGGACATAGGCTATTTCGTTAATTTATTATTATTTTTGGCTGTACTACCGAATAACATCGCTTTCAAGTAGTTTCCAATTTCCCATGTATCGCCCCGCTTTGTTTACATACAACTTAATCACATCCAACGTGAAAGAAAGTAGTTCACGATAATATACGGAATGTTTTTTACCAATCTCGAAAACTAAACCCATTCGGATAATTCTTTCACCGTTGGGAAGCTTACTTCTTTCCGATGGACATAGGCTATTTCTTTTATCTACACTTATACCACTACTGATCTTGTATTTAAATGTTATGTATGAAGAAGACCGTCTGTTTTAATTTCAATTTAAACTTGATGCTATTTGAGAGAACCACGCCTATTGGTGAGAATCTGTAGCTCCACCCATATTTGAGACTTCTGCGCCGATTGTTGGGAGTCTAATGAAACCTAATCGTTACAAAGAAAATCCCATTGTAACATAAACAAAAAAATGCTTATGACAATATGTTCCGGCGGTGCGTTGTGTTTTCAAAAATCGGACTCTTCGCCGTATGCCTGAACCACGGAAGCTTGCGAGGAGTGAGGCGTCTCCTGACGAACGTTGCTCTGACACGCGGAGTAATACCACAGCAGCCGACTTGCACCCAGTCTATAGATGGCCACGTAAAAACACATTTGACCCCCTTAGGGATGGAATTTCTAAAAATCGTCCTGCCTGTATTTTAATCTGGGTGATGAAGAGTATGTATGCTAGTTTTGGTGCAAATCCATCAAACCGTTTAGGGATGTATGCGGAACAAACATACAAACTTTCAGTTTTATATATAGAGAGAGATAATAATGAGTGATTAAATGTACGCATCGTTTTCCACAGTAATTTGGTGGTATTAGACCTTGTAAATTGTAGCAAATATTGGCAGTGTAAAATCGAATCTTTGGCGCCCTTAGTACTTCATATAATGGATTCACCAGCAGTTCGCGTTGTCTTGACCAGCTATAATGCATTTACCACCTGTGAGTACTCAGGACAAGGGTAAAACATTTCTTGTGCCCAACAGCATTGCCCATTGCCTGCTCTGCTTCTCTGCCCCGTCCTCACATTTGGAAAGTTGTAGCAGGTTTCTTCCCTTATTTATACACTGCGCTAATCCCAAATTAGTGTCCTTAGCTGATTGTCGGAGTTGCCCATTACCCATTCAAAGAGTTGAGCAAGCAACAAATTCTAGGGACATCTTTTTTTTGTTGTTGTTTGTTTGGAGGTTTAACGATCACCATGAACAACTTAATGGGCTATGAGCGGTTGTGCGCCCCTAATTTAGGGCCACTGACTCCAGGGAAGGGAGAGAGCCAGTGCCTTAAGACAAATACAACATCCATGCCTCACCGGGATTCGAACCCGGAGCCGTCTCAGACGAATGGTCAGAAGCCATCGCTTTTACCACTGCGCCATCGGGACGGCTTAGCAACTTCTGAATGATCGATGTCCGACCTGGATAGATGCCCAACCTGGGTAGATGTCCAACCTGAATAGATGTCCGACCTGCATGATAGTTCTGGATAGATGTCCGACCTGAATTATAGTACGCCTAACAAAAGCGTCGGATCAAAGATTAACACGGGGCATTCTGAGTCCAAGCAAGGGAATAAGGTTGACAGCATCCAGATTATTGCTAATGACTTTGCAAAATAATGTCAATAAGGCGAGATCTCGTTTAGTTTTGCACAGTGAGGCAATTAATACGTTAGTATGTATTTTATTCGAAGTACATTCCTCTTGCGTTAATAAAAGACGTGACACGATCAGACAACGAAAGGAAGGACTTGCAGAGGTCATCTTTGGTATGGAGTGAAGAGCTGATGTCACAGTTCTTTGTAAGTCTCCAATGTCTTGAAAAACTTTTCTTTTTACAGGCAGCATTAATTTAGGGAATAGTAAGCAGTCACACGGTGACAAATCTGGAAAACAGGGGGATGGTTGGGTACACACACACACACACACACACACACACACACACACACACACACACACACACACACACACACACACACACACACACACACACACACTTGTTTTCCTGCCAGAAATTGCTGTACTCTGCTCAGTGTGCGGGTGCGTTATCGTGAAGAAGGAACCATTGCCCGTTTTCTTACTCAGGCCTGACACGAACCATCCTCTTCCACAACCGCTCCAAAATGGATGTGTAAGTATTGCCAGTGACTGTTGTACCTTCAGGAATGAACTCGTGATGCAGAATCTGCTAGCGGTCGTAAAAGCCCACAAGCATTGTCTTGAATTTGGATTTCTGTTACCAGATCTTTCCTTTGGGTGGTTGTGGCGACTTCCACTGCGCACTCTGACGCTTCGTTTGAAGATCCTAACCAAAACGCCATGTTTCGTCACCGGCCAAAATGCTTTGGAGGAAATTTTGCATTGTTTCTGTAGTCTCCAAGATGCGTTTTACGTACTCCACTCGTGCATGTTTCTAGTCGTCTGACAAAGCATGAAGAACGAAACGAGCACAGACTCCCCCCGCCCTCCCCCAAATTTGACGAATCGTCTCCTTATTAACATCGAGTTCACATTCCATCATCTTCAAATTCACACAACGATAAATTTTCCCCCCTTCCTACAACATTCTCAACGAATTCAAACGTGCATACTAAAATCAGGCGTCTGTGCCTTTCGTCATTTTCCAGATCTTCCCACCCATCCTTGAAACGTGCATACCATCGGAATATTTGTGTACGAGATAAGCAATTAGCGCCAAACACATCACGCAACATTAACAGTCTCAGATGCAGTTCTACCGATTCTTTTGACGGATATTTGCTCTCTGCTCCATGAGAAAGAGGTGATAACATTCTTCCATCGAATGACGTCATGCACAGCGTAAATAATCATCTGCGCAATTCTCACGCAAACGCTGTTGCCATCATATAGCTGGTAAATAACTTATAAAAAAAATATGCCTTCCCGACCCGTATGTTTTACCGGAATTAAAAAAAAAAAATTAGCCTTATAGCTGCATTCCCGCACTGCGTTAGATATATTTTTAGAATTTTAGTTTAAAATTCGTTCAGTGCAGCATCTTCAGCGAGGTTTGTGCCAGAATTTTTAATTATCCGCGGTTATTGGGCTCTTCGAATGGAAAGAATACTGTTGTTTTTCGTTCATTGTCACCATGTTCCGATCTTAACAAGTTGAGGATTTTTTGACCATAGAGGTTTAGCATCAGATATGTTCCATTTAGTGTTTACTTGCTAGGTTTGCTTTACCAGAACTGTCACTGAATTTCCATTTATTTTTGAAGAAGTGAATACTTATTTATACGTTTATTTTGAGTAGGTCGTCTTTAAATTTTAAAACGCGAGTGTATTCATAAAATAACTGTGTCATCATCATCCAATTTCATGCTGTTGGAACGGAAGAAAAAGCTCAGGTCATTTTCCGTAACACTGTTTGTGGGAATGATGTTTTTGCATGAAAGAGATGATACACGATGCCCCTATTCCCCAAGACTTCTGCTTACGGGCTTTTTATGTTTGAAAGGCACAACTTCACAGCCAAAAAACTGTAAGTGATTCATCCCGAAAAGAGCAAACGGAAAAATTAAATGAAGAAAGAAGGAACTTTGCAATAGCTTCCACGCTCAATCTTGCTCTAAGTATTTTGCTGTCACAGAGCCAATGCTGGATTAAAGAAAGAATCGTCTCTGAAAAGAAAATGATTTCGAAACAAGCTCATAGATTTCTTTATCTCATGAAATAGATAACATTTCCTCTCTTTTTTATATCAGTTCCGCATAGCTATTTTGTAAGATTTTTTTCCTTTTTTTTTTTCTTTGCTCTTAGAGCAGATGAAAAACTTCATATTACGATCGGAAAAACTTTAAGTTTTTCTATTTCACTTGATCGGCAACCCACGGTACTACAAAAAAGTTTAATGGAACTGAATAAAACTTTACTGATACGACATTTTTTTTCTCAAAAGAAATGGAAATGACGAAAGTTTTTTTCAAGGAGATGTGAAAAATAAGAAGAGTAAAAAACGTGCCAGACTTTGAAAGAGATATTACAATTGAACGCTGAGCAAAACTTTCGAATAGTTTTAAAAAAATGTAGAAGGAAATTAAAGATCGTATATATGTATCATGGAACAAAGAATATCTATTATTTAAATATGAACCTAGAAAGGTCTAAATTTGTGGCAGTAAATCTGGAAAAAAAAAAAAAAAAAAAAAAAAAAAAGGATTTAATTCAAAATTCAATCCACATACAAAATTTCTCATTTTCTCTCTAATCGATTACAGAATAATGAAAATTTTCGGTCAAGTTCTTAACTGATTTCATTGAAGATGTACAAGATCTAATATATAAAGTTGAATGTTTGTTTGTTTGTCTGCTATGAAAATCTACAGTTTTCAATTTAAAACCACCAAATTCGGTATACTATCTCATATGATACTCTAACGTAGACCGTAGACGGTTTCTGGAAGGAGTCGGACCCCGGTGTCAAGGGGCTCCATACAAAAGTTTTCGTAAAAAGTTCCAAAGATTCGAAGTTAATACTTTTTGTTGCTGTGATAAGTGCAAGAATTGATTTTCTTTTGTGACAAGTGCTTTCCGGTGAAGAACCGAAACACAATTCAGCATCGGAAGTAAAGGTAAGTATTTCCTTTTTGTTTCGTAAAAGTAAATTAACTAAATATATTTTTTTTATTTTTCACATTTGCAGCCATCCCGGCTCCTTTTTTTGCGGCAGAAATTATACTGCATCACAACATTCTGCTTCGGCAGTGATTGTTACCCCTGCTATATGTATATAAAAATAGCAAAAATCAAACGGAAAACTAAAAATACTGTGTGACTAAAAACTCTACAGAGAATTAAATTCAAATTCATGAAGAAATAAAATAGAGCATTAGGTACGGTTCATGTCGTAAAAAAATTATCGTTTTCATTTCATTTGTACAAAATTTAAATAGTGAATTATCACCTACTTCTCCCGAGCAACGCCGGGCAATGCAGCTAGTGTTTCAATAAAGTTCGGTGAATGCTGTCGTAACGCGTAAAAGGAAAGGTTGTGAAAGCTACGATAACTTACAAGACGCAGTCAAAAACATGTGCAAACATGTTCGTAACCGACACGGAGCTGTGAGAAAATTTGTCGCTGCAGCTGTTGCGCGTTCTTTGAGGGAGAAAATGGAACAAAGAGCCAATATCAAATTCCGCATCAATTTGCGCAATCGCTGCGTTGAATCACCCGCCATACTGACCTGATCTGACACAGGTTGACTGTATTTTTTGGTTCTCCAGTTGAAATTAGCGCTGCAAGAGCAGATCCATGTGGATATTTTAGACATTAAAGCGAGCGTAATGACCCAGCTACAGTAGTTAACAGCAAGAGAAAATTTCCCATAGTTTCTAGCAGTTATATGAACGATGCCAAAAGAATGTTGTATCTTGGGAAAATTATTTTGAAGGTCAGTAAAGTAAGTTCTTGTTTTTTAATATTACTGGTTGTTAATTTCTACAGTTAATTCACTGAGCTTATTGGCACACCCTGTAAAAGAAATTTCTAATATTTCCGTATTAGTAATAAAAATATATGAGTCAGATAAATATATGTGGGTTCTTATTAGTAGATATAATTATACCTACTGCAAAAGGGGAGGGGGGAGCATGTGGGGCACTATACCTGGTGTGATGGATGGCTAACATTGCCTTGAAAACTGGTACGGTTGTCAATGCTGAATAATGTTAATATTCGGCTTACGGAAAATAAGCTAAATATTAGAAAAATGGCGGCGTTGACAAGAATGTGTTTTGACATTCGAAACGACAGAATTAGAAATGATGGTACAAGTACAACGATCACGGTACGTCGATGTGTGGTTCAACCCGAGAGTACAAAAATAGGGTAGGAAAGCAGCAAATGGATCTGTAGTTCTACCCGATGAGGCAGAACTAGAAACCAGAGTATAAGAACAAAGGTAAAATGACAGTGGTTTCGAAGAAGTCTTACAAAGCAAGACTGTTCCCGTATGGGCACATGCTCAGAAGCAATGAAGGACAAACGGAATGGTGTAACAAATAATAAAACATAGAACAGATAACACATGAGGTGAAAGCGAGGGCCTGTTTAAACTGTGACATGAAGGAAAAGGCTGAAAACAAGAAACAACATAGGATTGAACCAAACGAAGAAGAAAGATTCCCCCTAACTGTAAGACTACCAATGCTACAGAAGAATAATATATGGCTTTAACTAGGTATTTTTTAGCTCAGGTAGATATAATCATCATCTGCTTCCTACTTCATTTCATCAACCTATAATAATGTTTTTAGTAAGAGTGTTGGATATGATTTCTGCCTTTAAACTCATCATCAGTACTTGCTTTTTACTTCACTCTGGAAGTTGAAACATGATTTATAGTTTTGAAGAATTATTTGAAAAGATAATAAAACGAAATTAAACGAAGCAGGAACTAGCGATTCGTACTATAGCTTATCCAAATTAGAGAAGATAAATATGCTATAACACAAGACTTAGATGTTTCTAGAATTATTTCCCTTAATGGCGTAAACACAAATATTCAATATTCTCTGAGCTGTCGCACTCCACTGGGAGGTTTCGTCTGAGCTTATTTTGCAGAGTTTGCAATTCAATACGAAGCCTAGCAGCGGAGAGCGAAAGATCGGCGAATATTGAGTATTTGTGTTTACCCCATTAAATAAAGTAATTTCAGATTTATCTAAGTCTTATGTTATAGCTTATCCTCTTACCTTCCCAGTAAAGGGATGATAAACTATTTTACTTTATGTCACTGTAAATTTTCGGTGAAATGAATGATTCGGTTTTTATCTTTCACATTTTATGTAGTCGGTCTAAATTTGGAACACGCCTTTGCTATAGGTAGCTTAAAGAATGTTCATATAAGCAGAGGCGTAACTAGGCATTTCTGCATCCGAGGTAAACCACAAAATATGGCGCATCCAATCCGTCTTTCTACCTCATATATTACATGTGTGTGTGTGTGCATTGCTAATTTAACATTTATATATACACTATATTGACAAAAGTCACCGGACTCCCCTTCAAAAGCAAATGAACGGATCCGCTGCGTTGTTAAGATGCGCGGTACAGCTGCAAACGGTATGAAAACAAGCCTGCAGCTGACCGCGATCAGATCGCACTGTGAGGCTGAGTGAAAATGTCGAGGCGGGAAAGAACTGACTTTGAGAAAGGAAAGATTGTTGGGTGTTATATTAGTGGTTTGTCCATAAGAGAAACCGAGAGGCGTTTAAACATACCCAAGTTAACTGTTTTGGATGTACTGAAAAAGTGGAAGACACATGGCGTGCCTGAAGCAGCAAAACGTACTGGCAGACCAAAGAAATCAGTGATAGAAGACGTCGAAGCCTCAGGAGAGTCGTTACAACTAATCGACGGAGTACTGCACAAGACCTCAGTGTACAGGTGAGTAAAAGTATAGGAACCTCGGTATGTACACGTACCATTCGCAGAGAACTTCATTCCACGGGTTACCGTGGTCGTGCGGGTGCTCATAAGCCTTTCATCTCCACTTGGAATGCTACTCCTCGTTTAGCATGGTGTAAAGAACATTTATCGTGGATCGTAGATCAATGGAAACGGGTCCTATGGACAGATGAATCCAGAACGCGATCCATCAGTCTGATGGCAATGTGTGGGTATGGCGGCAGCCGGGAGAACGCTATTTACCACAGTGTACGGTTCCTACGGTCAAGTTTGGAGCTGAGAGTGTACTCGTGTGGGGGTGTTTTTCGTGGTATGGTGCCGACACATTGGTTATCGTAGATAAACATGTTAGTCAGCACGTCTACCTCGATATTGTGGACAATTATGCTCTGCCAACTCTGTGGCAATACTATGGAACCGAGCCTTGTTGCTACCAGCAGGATAATGCACCGAGCCATAAAGTAAGGACTGTTACGGCGCGGTTTGATGATAATTCCGTATCGTGTGTGGACCGGCCAGCACAGAGCCCTGATCTTAATCCCATAGAGCACCTATGGGATGAGTTAGAGTGCCACATAAGAAGTTTGGAACCAAGGCCTACTACTAAGCAACAGTTAGTGGCAGCATTATGTACTGAATGGAAGCACATACCTATCGCTGTGTTCCAAAACCTAATCGAAAGCATATCTAGGGTCAGTGCATGCAAGTAAGGCCAAAGATGGACCGGCACCGTACTAATGTATGTCAATAAATGCTACGTTGTGTTTCTCTTCTAGGTGTCCGGTGACTTTTGTCAATATAGTGCATATATGCAGTACTAATTGAATAGTTACATATACTGTACATTACTAATTTAATATAATAGACTATTAAATTAGTAATAAAGAACTACATTAAATTAGTTATATACAAGTATTATATTAAATTAGTGCTACACACACACACACACACACACACTGCTCAACAAAACAAAGTTAAGGTCATATTCCAATGTTATTTGTATGCGGGAGGCACAATCACCTGCTTTCAGGTTAGGAGTTCAAATCTTCGGTGCCACATCAAAGGGACGGAATGTAGCTGGCAGTCGTGGCACGCAGCCACAGTAATGGTCGAATAACCCCTAGAAAACCTCCGAAAATGTGGCCGACATCCTTATCTTATTCATCCAATTAAAAAAATATATCCAACTAAAGAAAAAACCTTGGCCCCAATGTTGTCGACAAAACCGTGGTTGTTCTTCAGTTGAACGGATTATAAAACTACACCTTCATTTCTGAATGTGAATAGCTAGCATTCGCTAAACACTGAGGATGAAATTCGAATTTTAAATGTACCAGAAACGGCTGTAAAGGTTTCAATTGCAATTTTAACCAGACTGCGAGCAGTGATTTTTGCGCCCTCTCCTGAGCTGCGCTCGGGGCAGGCACCCAGTCTGCCCCGCCCTATTTACGCATCTGCATGTAAGGATACGGATATTTGCACTTTGTCCAAATCTTACTGGTACTCGATAAAAGGAACACATAGTGAGATTTAATATTTATACCATTTCGTCCAACTACGCGAAAAAAAAATGATATGGTGAAATTAGTTATAATATATTTGCGAAGGGTATTCATAGCTCGAAGCTTGCGCATTTTTCGAAAACGCTCAAATGATAACGGTGTTTCTTGTTAATTCGTCATCCTCTACTGTTATGTAAATAATGAGGCACATATAGAATATTAGTCGGGTTATTTTTCGAGATTTCAACTCGAAGGCGTATAAGTGGATATCAATCCCTAATTTAGGGTCACTGGTTTCAGGATGGGGAGACAGCCAGTGTCGTTAGACAAAAACACCCCTAAGGAACGATCAGAGGTCAGCGCATAGGTCACTGCGCAATCGGGGCTGCCAATATTCCTTTTTGTTACAATAATTTCCTTTCTTACATTAGTGGAAAGTGAAAGGAAAAATTGCAAGTATGAAACATCTGGTAGTGATTTAATATACTGTATAACCTACATCTCTGAAGTTAACAGAAAAGTAACCAAAGCTCTTATGGAAACAGCAACAAAATTAGCTGGGTCTAAGAACAAGTTGCATGTAAATAAATTATCAGGAAAAACGAAAATGTTGATGCAAAAAAGAAGAGAGACGAGGACAACTGAAGAAGATGTGACTTCCAAAGTGGAATATATAGAGCTATGCAAGACAGTACGAAAAAGTATCACTGAAGACGTAAGAAAATTCAACTGTGAACTAGTGAGGAAAGCAATTGAAAACAACCAAAGCCTAAAGATAGCAAAGGGACATCTCAGTAAGGGAAGAAAACAGATTATGGCACTGAGAAAAGAAGACGGTTCTGTAACAAGAAATAGAGGCGAAATTTTGACAAGAGTGAAAGATTTCTACTCCAAATTATATGAAAGGGATGATACATGCACTCCAGACATCATGAAAGATACCAGTACCAGAGTTCCTCCAGTCCTTCCAGCAGAAGTTGCACATGCAATCAAGAACATGAAGCGGGGAAAAGCTCCAGGAGATCATGGAATTACTGTAGACATCATACAAGAAGCAAGTGGAGAAATCGAAACAGCACTCGCCCAAATTTTCACTGGATGCCTTAATGAAGGAAAGATTCCTGAGGATTGGAACACCGCTACAATGATCCTGCTACATAAGAAAGGTGACATTGAGGATCTCGGAAACTACAGACCTATCAGCCTCCTATCAGTAGTTTATAAAATCTTCACTAAAGTTCTTTCACACCGCTTGAAGGTAACACTGGACATGGCTCAACCGAGAGAACAAGCTGGATTCAGGAGTGGCTACAGCACAATAGATCATATCCATGTGCTGAGAGAAAACTAATTGAAAGAGCGAGGGAATATGAACTTCCATTGTGCATGGCTTTTATCGATTATGAAAAAGCCTTTGATTCGGTGAAACCATCAGCAGTTACAATGGCTCTGAAAACCTGCGGTATTGAAGATACATACATTAATATTATTAATAACATCTATGAAAATGCAAGTGCAAAGATTAGGCTGTTGCAAAATACAACACACATAAAAATTGGAAAGGGAGTGAGACAAGGTGACACCATATCTCCGAAGCTCTTTAATGCCACATTGGAGAGTGTTTTTCAGTCGCTGAGCTGGGAAAACAAGGGGATAAAGATTAATGGAGATTATCTAACCCACCTTCGTTTTGCTGATGACGTAGTCATTTTTGCAACTACCCCATCAGAGCTGCAGAGTATGATCCAGGAACTTGCTGACAAGAGTAAAGAAGTGGGATTAAAAATGAACTTTCAGAAGACAAAAGTGATGTTCAATGCTTTAACAAGAAATGAAGATTTATCGATTGATGGAGAAAAGCTGGAGATAACAGACACGTACGTTTATCTTGGACAGCAGATATCAAGTGAGGGTCACATTGATGAAGAAATTAATCGGCGTACAAAACTTGCCTGGAGAGCTTTTGGAAGAAACAGCATAATTTTCAAGAGCAACATGCCATTATGTCTTAAAAGAAAAGTGCTTGATCAATGCATCCTTCCAGTGCTTACGTATGGTGCACAGACGTGGACCTTAACTAAAAGAGACATACAAAGGCTGCAGACAACTCAAAGCAGCATGGAGAGGTGCATACTTGGTGTAACCAGGAGAGATAAGAAGAGGAACTCGTGGATCCGAAAAATGACAAGAGTGGAAGACATCATGATCAGAGTTAAATCTCTGAAATGGCAATGGGCTGGATATACTGCCAGAAGGACAGATCATCGATGGACAGCCGAAATTTTAGATTGGATTCCAAGGGACAGGAAAAGACCCATAAGAAGACCACATGGGAGATGGGTGGATGAAATTCGAAAGTATGCAGGGGTGACATGGAGGAGACTGGCACAAGACAGACCGTTGTGGAGGAAACTTGGGGAGACCTTCGTCCAGCAGTGGATTGATAACGGTTGACAATGATGATGATGATGATAACCTAAGAAGAAATTGGACTGTTAATATTCACGAACGTATTCTTTTAAAGCATATGGAGTTTCTGCAATATTCTATACTATGCCTCTAAATCCTTGGCACCAATTTCCGAGACTGTGAATTGCTCTGAAAAGACCGAGATATGTTTCTTAGAGAATAGTGAAAAATTTTATTACAAAGCTGTAACATCTTGTCATGATAATGTGCCAAGATTAATTTTACAAAGTATAATGCCTCTGAGTAATGGATGTGTTGTGAGTACCGTCTGTTAAATCCCCTAACTACGAATAATATTCGTTTTTTTCTGCTCTGTATGTGTATAAATCTTGTTAACAGTGTAGTAATAATATATCTGGAATACATAAATGCAAAAAAATCTCAGTAATAAGTTCACAATACCTTTTTTATTCTTTAAATTACGTTAATCGTTTTTCAATCAGGTGCTAAAATGATCGCTAATCGTTTTTCAATCAGGTGCTAAAATGATCGCTAATCGTTTTTCAATCAGGTGCTAAAATGATCGCTAATCGTTTTCAATCAGGTGCATTTGCTCACCCATTTTCCTTCTCCTGTTTCCAAAGTTCTAGATGTATTCACGAATTTCCGCTTTCAAACGGAATGTAATGAAAATGAGTTTGATAAACATGCTCTATATAATCCGTTATTAATCGTAGGTAAAAATTGTTTATACAATATTCGAGATCGGCAGCGAAGCATTGCATGCATTGGGAGAGTGACGTACATTTGTCGCTAGGAACAATTCTCACCACCGATTGAATAACGATGCCCAAATAAGGAAAGTTGTTTTCGCATCGCAATGCACACGTGACCCGAATATTTTCACGCAAGCGCCAATGGCAGCGCACGCATGTTCAAGGTAACATACGCGTTCTCAATCGTATCTCTTGTTACCGTAAAGATTGTAATATAATAAATATTCTTGCTTCTAGCAAATCCCATTTGGAAATTTCAATTTAAAACCGGATAATGGAAAACAATTTGCCAATTTTTTAAGTGTTTACCACAATTTTCTAAAGAGTTGTGGCTGCCAAGGTTGCACAAGCACAATCATGGTCTTTTACTATTTGACATGTTAACAATTCTCCAGTAACAACTGCAGGTCTCGTTATTGACAGCTGGGGCTTAATGTGCGCAATTGAGGACGTGACGGCCTCATTTTTGTACATGTGTTTTAAAATGAACCAACCTTTCATTTCCTAATTCTAAGGTACGCACGCTAAGTTTCTTAGATATTTCTTGAGGTTGGGTCTATCAGCGATCTGTGCTCTCATTGGTCCTTTCATTTGACGTCACTGTGGAGGAACGGAGCTGAAGAAAAACACAGCTTTTATACGAAACTTAAGGCGCAGAGGAGAACTTAAAGTTTATATACATGTAAGTAAAAGCTAAAATGTTTCTCCACTTAAAATTTTTCACTTCGCCACGCAATTACTAAAATAAAGAACAAGAAAGATGACACCGAATTTTCGAGTGTAATGAGCACGTCATTTTGAATCCGTTCTGACGTTCTGACACCAATTCAATTTATCAAAGCTATTTAAGGTCAATGGAACCGGTATGGAAAACAGTAGTATCTGACCCAAGAAAGAAGTTTTTTTGTTGGATGTTAGCGTCCTTTGTCCGTTTCTTTTATTTTCATCGAACACCTGCTGCAAGTTTGTTTATGTTTGTGAGTTTCAGTTGCGAGGATGCAGCCAGCAAGTGATTCGTTGCAGAGAATTATGAGATCACGACCCTGGACAATTGTGAGAGAGGAGATGGCGTCGCTTCGTTGTGCGTGAACACGTTATTTGTTGTTCTTACAAAAATGCTCTAAAAGAGTACATGTTTTATGATGACCTAAAAGGACTATCGCTGGAATAAACTGTTTTTGTGTCAAAAGGCAAAGGAATATTAATTTATGGTAAGACTGTTTAAAACAGACTAAATAGAAAGCAAACTTTGTTGTTGTTTAATAACTCATTCGTTTTATGTTTAGTATTATGTCAACTTTCATAAGCGTTTTAGTTGAGTGTTTAGTCAAGAATAAATAACGATAAACTTAAATGAGGAGTCTGTCGATTATGATTATGAACATAGTCACCGTTGAAATCATTTCTTAGTTTTTTACTTACACCATCATTATTTTTGATTATGAGGCTGAAAACTAGTTTTATATCGCAGCTTCAGAAATAAGTGAAAAGAAAAGGCACAAGTACTAAGTACAAAGCAAAACAGTCAGCAAAATGGTGATGTCGAAATAATACTGCATATTCACATAGAAAAACTGACAGAAACTAACTATGCAATGTGGAAATTTAAGATGGAAATTTTGTAAATCAGAGAAAAGCTCAGTGATGTAGTGTTTGAACCCAAACCACAAACTGCAGATGAAACATGGGTTTAAAAGGATAGGCAATGCAGAGCATTAATTTGTTTGTATATCGGTGATTCACAATTGTATCATGTCTTACACGAAACCAGTGCAAAGGATACCTGGAACAAACTCAAACGAGTACATGAAAGAACCAACTTATCCAGTAAACTGTATTTGTTAAGAAAATTGTACAGTATAAAATACACTGAATCGATCCCATTGCAATCACACATTAAAGTAAGCGAACTGGGAGAGAAGGTAAACAATATTGGGGAACAAATGAAAGAAACCCATATGGTAGCAGTTTTGTTGTGTAGTATACCACAAAGTTATAGTACATTGATAACTGCTCTGGAAAGCAAAAATGAAGAGGAACTATCTCTGGATTGTGTGAAATCTAAATTAATTGACGAGTATGAGAGAAGAATGCATATTAAGGAAGGGTCAGTTACACACTCTGAAACACAATTTTCAGTTTATAAAACAAAGAATACTTTTGCTGTCCCTAATTTTAAAGCCAAAAGATATTGTACTTATTGTCGCAAGTCAAATCACGATATAAATGAGTGTTGGCATCTGAATGCTAATAATAAGCATAGTGATATTCACAAAGGTAAAACAAAGTTTACTCCTAAGCAGCCGATTTATAACACTGAAGTACAAAGTAATAACAACCTGCGACACAAGTTGAACATATGTAGCAAAAATGAAAATGTGGAGAACGAATTTCGTGCTAGCGTTACAAGCAAAGATGCAAAACTTGATATAACAAAGGATGATGCACAAAGATCATTAGTATCACAAAACAATTAAATGTCTTAAATTGTAGATTCAGGAGCAACTAGCCATATGTGTACTGATATAAATTTCTTTTATAGAATTACAGGAAAATCAAATGAAAATGTAACCATAGCAAATGGTCATATGTTGAAGTCATAAGGTTTTGAAGAAGATAAGGTACTATAGTGAAAACTCTAGAAGGAAATATTCACACCATTAGAGTATCAAATTTTTTGTATGTCCCAGACCTAGTTGGAAATCTCTTATCAGTTAAAGTGCTTGTTAGTAAAGGCTTTACCTATTTGAAGAAAAAAATTGCACTATAAACAAAGATCAAACCATAGTTGCAAATGCCATTGCCACAGATGGTTTATTTGAACTCATGGAAGATAAAGATAAACAACTGCGTAACACAATTGGGGAATAATATGTGTAAAAATGAAAACTGCATTTATAAATGGCATCTCAGACTAGGACACAGAAGTATTGAAGCAATTAAAGAAATGGCAAATCAAACTTTAGCTAAAGGCATGAAAATAAATAATTGTAAGCATAGTTTTTATTGCAATTCATGCATTAGAGTGAAACTTACAGAGAAGCCATACCCGAAACAGACATCTTACAGAGCGAAAGAATCGTTAGAACTAATACACTCAGATGCATGCGGGCCTTTTGAAGTTGAAAGCTTGGGAAGAAAAAGATATTTCCTGTCTTTTATAGATGACTTCAGTAAATATGCAACAGTATATGTAATAAGTAGAAAAGATGAAATATTGGCAAAGTTGAAAGAATTTGTTAGTTCTACTACAAATAAATTTAATAGAAAAGTAAAAATTTTGAGAACAGATAATGGCCTAGAATACTGCAATAAAGAAGTTGAAGAATATTTAACAAAGAAGGTATTGTTCACCAAACTTCTATATTCCCGACCAGCTCAAAATAGGGTAGCCGAAAGAAAAAATCGATTGTTGGTTGAAATGTGCAAAGCAATGCTAATTAATGCAAATTTACCAAAAGCATATTGGGGAGAAGCAGTGCTAACAGCAACGTATTTGTAAAATAGATTAGTCACTAAAGCAAGAAACAAAACTCCGTATGAGTTGTGGAATGGTGTCAGACCAAATATCAATAATTTAAGAGTATTTGGATGCAAAGTCTACTACTACATTCATAAACAGAGAAGAAGGAAATTAGATGACAAAGCAGTTGAAGGTACATTCATTGGTTATGATTTTAGATCAAAGAGATATCGAGTTTACGTTGGAGCAAGAAACGTAGTCGTGTCAAGATCGGTAAAATTCTTTGAAACTCAATTTAGCAAGGAAAAAAAAAGAAACTGAAACTTTTAATCTCGTACAATTAGGAAGTCTGAATTATCCAGAGAGTGCAGATATTGAAAATGAAATACCGAATACTCAACAAGAGGAAAGCACTGAAGAAATTTTAGAAGAGCAAAGAAACTGAAGAAGGCGTAAACATTAATTTTCCTTGAGTTTCTGAGATTTCAAATAAAGGAGTTCCACCAGAATGACTTGGATTTAAAGCAAAAACAAACCAAACTTCTAAATCATATCCAAAATCTCTAAGTGATAAACAAGATCTTCCAGAAAGAGAGAGAACAAAATGGCAAAATGTAATGAAAGAAGAAATAAAGTCTCTAAAAGCAAATAATACTTGGTCTCTAACAGAGTTATCGAATGGGAAGAAAGCTATAGGAAGCAAATAGATCTTCAATACAAAATGTACTGATAAACGTCAAGTAACAAAGTATAAGGCCACATTAGTAGCAAAAGGATATGATAAAAAATATGGGTCAGACTACGATGAAACCTTTGCAAAAGTGGTCAAGCACACCACAATAAGATCTTTTCTTACTACAGTGGCATATAAACCAATGCACGTACACCATATTGATATTAAATCTTCGTATTTGAATACAAAACTAAATGAGGAAATATATATGAAGCAACCAGAAGGTTTTGAAGTGAAAGGCGAAGAACACAAAGTTTGCAAATTGGACAAAACTATGTATGGTTTAAAGCAATCAGCAAAAGCGTGGAATAACTCAATAGAACAAACTTTGGAAAGTCTTGGATTTAGTAAAAGCAATACCGATTCTTGTCTATTTTTCAAGACAGAAAAAGAAAATCCTGTGTATTTAATTCTGTATGTAGACGACATTTTGATCAGCGCTAAAAATGTTGCAGAAGAAAAAGTGTAATAGAAGAATTGCAGAAAAGGTACGAAGTGACGAATTTAGGTGAAGTGCAGTACTACTTAGGAATTGAAATGCAGAAAAACGAAGATGGAAGTTTTCATTTAAGCCAAAGGAACAAAATTCAAGAAATGCTTGAAAATTTTGGATTAAAGGAAGCAAAACCAAGTGACACTCCCTGGAATACTGTGCGTCGCAAAGACAACATTGCAGACCTCATGACAAAACCACTTCCACATCCAGCATTTACAAGATTCAGAAAGGAACTTGGAATTAACTAGCGCGGACGCAGGAGGGGTTTGTTGGATGTTAGCGTCCTTTGCTCGTTTCTTTTATTTTCATCGAACATCTGCTGCAAGTTTGTTTATGTTTGTGAGTTTCAGTTGCGTGGATGCATCCAGCAAGCAGTTCGTTGCAAAGAATTATGGGATCACAACCCTGGACAATTGTGAGGGAGGAGATGGCGTAGCTTCGATGTGCGTGAACACGTTATTTGTTGTTCTTACAAAAGTGCTCTAAAAGAGTACATGTTTTATGATGACCTAAAAGGACTATCGCTGGAATAAACTGTTTTTGTGTCAAAAGGCAAAGGAATATTAATTTATGATAAGACTGTTTAAAACAGACTAAATAGAAAGCAAAGTTCGTTGTTGTTTAATAACTCATTCGTTTTATGTTTAATATTATCAGTCAACTTTCATTAGCGTTTTAGTTGTGTGTTAAGTCAAGAATAAATAACGATAAACTTAAATGGGGAATCTGTCGTTTAGGAACATAGTTACCGTTGCAAATCATTTTTTAGTTTTTAACTTACACCATCATTTTTTAATCGGGTTTTCAATCCCGCAGATATCGCTGTAAACGGACTTACGCATTCTGGTTGCAGACTTGTGCATTATGAAAAATTTAAAATTATATGAGAAACATTTCGCAGCGGAAACGCTGTCCAACACAGAAAGAATTTTTCAAATTGGTCTCTTAGAAGCAGAGATATCGACAAATGTAAGATATGCATCTACACCCCTGGCGGGAAAAACATGCATTATTTTTAAGAAGAAAATATTCTCAAAAGGTTATTCCATGTGAGCGGTATCGGTCCAGGAAAGAATTTTTTCAGTCAAGTTTTCAGGAGCTCAGATTTTGCTGCAAATATATTAGAAGCAGGGATTAACACTTATGCCCCCCCCCCCATGGTAGCCAAACGATTCTTTACCAAATATTAGAAATTACATGAAAAACATTTCCCATCAGGAGTTGTATGCGATACAGGAAGAATTTTTCAAATCGGAGTTTTAGAAGCAGAAATATAGGAGAAAACGCAATTTACCTTAACACCCCCGTACCGAAAAGTCTATGAGTTACCTGAAAATTTTGAATTTATATGAAAAACATTTCGCACCGGAAACGCTATCCAACAAAGAAGGAATTTTCAAATCGGACTCTTAGAAGTGGAGATATTGTCAAGGAAATAAAAAGGATATGCATCTACGCCCCGTGTCGGAGAAACCATGCAATATTTTAAGAAGAAAATATTCCGCAAAGGTTTATCGACATGAGTAGTATCGGTCCATAAACGATTTTTTTTCAATCGAGATTTTAGAAACTCAGATTTTGTTGCAAATACATCAGAAGCGAAAATTAAGATCGCCTCCTGGTAGACAAACATTTTTTTTTACCAAAAATTAGAAATCGTATGCAAAAGATTTTCCATCAGAAGCTGTATCCTCTAAAGAATTTTTTTTTCAAATCGGAGTTTTAGAAGCACAGATATCGGGGAAAACGCAACTTTTACGCCCCCTAGTGGAAAATCTATGCGTAACTTGAAAAAATAAAAAAATGACTATACCTAAAATACTCTTCGACATACGTGGAATTGAAAGGGGAAAGATTTTTTCAATCGGGTGTTCAGAAGCAAAGATATGGAATAAAATATATTTTGAATTCGATATGGTCTGCTTTTCGCCCTCTACCGGCGAAATTACACATCGTAAAAAAATAAAATAAAATAAAGGATCATCATTCGCATATTTCAAGCTTCCCAATGCAAAAAGAATTTTTCAAATCGGACTAATAGTTGCACAGGTGTGGTGTCTACATACGAACAGACAAACCGATTATATAAGCATGATCTTTTTTTACGCCTTCCAACCGTAGGTTGAAGAAGCGTATATGCTCCAGCTTTGTCCGTCCGTACGATAACTAACGTAAAAACAGGTCGATTTCGATGAAATTTTAGTATGTGGTAGGGGACCACCCGGGGACGAACCCTATTGAAAATGAGACAAATGGGGTCAAAGGTCACGACGTAGGAGCGGGATCATTCCATTACCCTTATGCGTCATAACTTGCGTAAATATGGTTCGATTTCAATGAAAGTTTACTATGTGTTAGGAGACCACCTAGGGACGAACCCTATTGAAAATGGGACAAATGGGTTCAAAGGTCACGACGTAGGAGCGGGATCATTCCATTACCCTTATGCGTCATAACTTGCGTAAATATGGTTCGATTTCAATGAAAGTTTACTATGTGG
The DNA here is from genome assembly GCA_039090855.1 of Macrothele yani. Lineage (NCBI taxonomy): Eukaryota > Metazoa > Arthropoda > Arachnida > Araneae > Macrothelidae > Macrothele > Macrothele yani. The sequence continues at coordinate 196,147,615 of CM076990.1, forward strand.
TAGGAGACCACCTAGGGACGAACCCTATTGAAAATGGGACAAATGGGGTCAAAGGTTACGACGTAGGAGCGAAATCCTTCCATTGCTCTTATGTGTCATAACTTACGTAAATATGGTTCGATTTCAATGAAACTTTACTATGTGGTAGGAGACCACCTAGGGACGAACCCTATGGGGTCAAAGGTCACGACGTAGGAGTGGGATCATTCCATTACCCTTATGCGTCATAACTTGCGTAAATATGGTTCGATTTCAATGAAAGTTTACTATGTGGTAGGAGATCGCTAGGGGACGAACCCTATTCAAAATGGGTGAAGTTGGGTCAAAGGTCAGGACATAAGATCGGGATGCATTCCATTGCCCTTATGCGTCATAACGTGCGTAAAAATGGTTCGATTTCGATGAAATTTCAGTATGTAGTAGGGGACCACCTGGGGACGAACCCTATTGAAAATAGACGAAATGTGGGTAAAGATCAGGACATAGGATTGCGATCCATTCCATTGTCCTTATCCCATATTATTAAGGTGGACGTAAAGTAATTTTGCTTCCCATACTTCCGATGGAAAATCTTTTGTACACATTTCCTTCACAATTAATGTGTTCCCAAGCATGAAAATTTGAACATCGATTAAAATAACTTCATATTACATTGTATAACTTGGAAAACTTAATATTTTCTAAAACATAACCATAGTTATATTAAAAATCAATAACTTTTCCTTTGGTGGTGTTGAAACCAGAGAAAAGATGGCGCGACCTGTACTTTGATGACGTCAGTGGACAAAAAAACGTTGGATTGCATAATTACGGTTATGGTTTAGAAAATATTAAGTATTCCAAGTTATGAAATGAAGCTATTTTAATCGATGTTCAAATTTTCATCCTTATGAACGCATTAATTGTCCAGAAAAAAGATGGCGCGACCTGTATTTTCATGACGTCAGTAGACAAACAAATGTTGAATTGCATAATTATGGTTATGTTTTAGAAAATATTAAGTATTGCAAGTTATAAAATGAAGATATTTTAATCGATGTTCAAATTTTCATTCTTGGGAACGCATTAATTGTGAAGAAAATGTGTACAAAAGTTTTTCCATTGGAAGTATAGGAAGCAAAGTTACTTGACGTCCACCTTAAAGTAGCAATTCTTGTATGTATGTATGTACATTTTATTTTGAAAACGGCTCTAAGAATTTTGATGAAAGTCGTTAACCTACCGTTTTCTGATACTAGAAATCGATTTAGCTTGATCTCGACTTTAGAAGAATTCGTTTAGTGGGTTAAATAACCACCGCGAATTATAACGTTTTTAGTGATGGCGTTGTTCCTTTAATGTTACCAATGCTTAGAAATATTATGACGTCACAACTCGCGTTTGAGAATGTTGGCGCGCGGTCATGCCATCTGTCTCTTTACGTCACGCGTTGTGTGTGGATCCTATTAAAGATTTATGACGTCACACTCTTGCGGCGGGCAGATGGTCGCGATTCCCATCTGCCTCATTACGTCACGCGTTGTGTGCGTATGTCCGTCAGCACGATAACTCGCGTAACAACTGTTGGATTTCGATAAAATTTTAGTATCTGGTAGGGGATCACTTCGGAAGGAACCCTATTTAAAGTGAGCGAAATGGGGTCAAAGGTCAGTACATAGGAGAGGGATCCATTCCACTGCTGTTGTGCGCCATAACTTACGTAAAAAAGGTTCGATTTCGATGAAATTTTAGTATGTGGTAGGGGACCACTTGGCGACAAACCTTATTGAAAATAGGCGAAATGGGGTCAGAGGTTAGGACACAAGAGCGGGATCTATTCCATAGCCCTTATGCATCATAACTTACGTAAAAATGCTTCGATTGTGACAAAACTTTATCATGTTATTTTGGAGGTATACCAAGCCGGTTCTGTTAAATATCATCGAAATGGGATCAAAGGTCAGGGCACAGGATCGAGATTTATTCCACAGACATTATTCTCATAACTTGAGTAATGATTTCTGTAATGTTGGAAAGCGTATTATAATCAATGCATTGCATGATTTTACTAACCTGTTTTACAAAAGACGTGCTAAAAATGCCCGGTTCAAAATTAATTCCTAAATGATATAACAGAGTTAAGTTCACCGTTTGTCATATGCGTTTCTAAAACAACAAGGCAGGGAACTTGAAAATTTTACCAAAGTAAATAAGGAATTTATATCGACAAGAATAATTCCCCTATCTTTTCTAATTTGCACAGTTTTAATATGCTAATTTATACAACTTTTAGGCTGCATAAATACGTACGCGTAAAGGCGCGATCATCGATATACAAGGCTTTGGAATTTTTTGCATTCACAAGCAATTGTTGTCGCTTTGCTGATATCAAAAACCATTCGAAACTTTATTTCGGGATTTTAATTTAACACAAGAAGCTTTGAAGTCGTATATTTAATCTTGTAGTTGTTTCATGTTCAGTAATATTTACTGCATTATCCACTAACTGCATGATTTGAACGATGTGAGTTTTAACAACACTTACCGATTTTCCTAGAACAAGGCTTAACCTTTTGTTAACACAATACTTATCTTTTTTTCCATCACAATAAAAATCCGAAACTCTTTATCATAAAGAACAGATCAAATACCACCAAATAAACGCAAAAGTGGTTTGTTTACATTCATGTAAATGAATGAAAACAAACCATCGAAGCAAACAATTTCCCTCTACAGCTACGTCATACGCGAGTCGCCCCAAAATGCTCTCACTACTGCGCATCGAAATGAACCCCCTGTGATGCACACATTATTCTTTTACCATATTTGGCATCAGATAACTTATTTTTGCAGTTTATGTATGAAATTCTATACTGCTGCCTCCAATATAAACACGGCATATAGATATATATTAATCTCGATCCAAATTTGAATTGGTGTACCTCAATAAAAAACTGAAAATCTTTTTCAGAACTTGGCAGGAATTTTTTATACTTGGCTCTATACAACTGAAACTGCATGAAAACAACGGTAAAGGCTTTCGAATTCAAAGCAGAATACGTAAAAATCGAGAATCCATTATGTAAAATACATATGTTTTTTTCCCGAAACTCACCATCCGGCCTGTACTGCACAACCATCGTGACCGTCTGACCTGCGCCTTTCAATGCAGCAGCTGCTTGTTCATGTGTTGCATGCCTCAAATCGCTGCTATTTACCTGAAAGATGAAAGAGAAATCATTCGACACATATATTTAAAAGGAAAAGTGTGTCTTTTAAGAGAGTACATCTTCATATCACACCATATTATGTCACTTTTATTGATATAACATGTATTTCTTTTATATTATTTGGTTATTCAAATCTGCCTGTTCAAGTTTTGTTCAGACAATATAGTACATTATATTGACAAAAGTCACCGGACACCCCTTCAAAAAGCAAATGAACGGATCCTCTGCGTTGTTAAGATGCGCGGTACCACTACAAACGGTATAAAATGAAACCTACAGCTGATCGCGATCATATCTCACTGTGAGGTTGAGTGAAAATGTCGAGGCTGGGGAGAACTAACTTTGAGAAAGGAAAGATTGTTGGGTGTTATATTAGTGGGTTGTCCATAAGAGAAACCGAGAGGCGTTTAAAGATACCCAAGCTAACTGTTTCGGATGTATTGAATACGTGGAAGACACATGGCGTGCCTGAAGCAGCAAAACGTACCGGCAGATAACAAAAATCAGTGATACAGGACGCCGAAGCCTCAGGAGAGTCGTTACAACTAATCGACGGTCATTAACAATACTAACGTACTCATTTCCAATACAGCCCAATTTCGAAGATATAAATGCTGATGGTTTTACGGAATAATAGCATTTCCATAATCAATAGAAGCCACGCATAGTGTGACGTAATACAGAAATAAAGCACGTGTCACGACAAATCTGCAGCAATACATTGCGTCGGTGTAGTTTAGTCGATTAGAACAACTGGATCCGAAGCGAGGAGCACGGGTTCGATCCCCGTCAGCGACAAATTTGTGTTTTCATATTGGCGCGCGATTCTGGAAAGTGGATCTATTTCTTCGAAGTATGTGTGATGTTTTTTCCACAGATCGTCTGGAAATAATGAGAATTCCTTCTTCGCTTAAAAAAATAAAGAGGGAGATGATATGACGCATACTCTAATTTAACTTTCATTTTTAGTTGCTTTATGTAAATTTTGAGTTCATTCTCTTTAAGTGTTTCTTCCTTAACATTATATGTTCTTACTGACTGAATGTTATGTTGGCAACAGTTTTGCGGTTAGGGTGCGTGTGTTGACACGATAAGAACGAGCTATACAATGTTGGAGCAAGCAGCGAAAAGTGTGATATGATGTGAGTAGATTATGGTAGCAATCTGCTGTAATTTGTATACTCGGTATATTCGTATTAGATGTAAACACGCCGAACCTAAACTGACATAGTATCACTATTGTGAATTGTGCTAATGAGATCGTTTGTTGATATGTTATGTTCCTAGTGCCGTGAAGTTACAACAATAAAGATCATTTTCTTGAAAGTGGTTTCAAAAACTTATCTCTTCTGGCAGTTAGGTAACCTAATTTAGATCAATGTGTAATTAAGAATTGTTTATGAACTAACTATTCGAGGTTTAACAGTACATAGTTCCAGTGATACCAGATCAACTAACTGATGGTACGAAGGTAATGTTTAAGTAGTGATATATGAACCAACGAACATTATGACAGGGAGAGTTCATATTCATTATCTTTTTCAATTATTTCCCTCAGCACATGGATATATTCTAGCGGTGTAGACAACACCTTAATCCAACTTGTTCTCTTGGTTGAGTAACGTTAAGTGTTTCCATCAAGCCATGTGAAATATTCTACTGAAGATTTCGTAAATAACTTATAGAAGGCTAATGAGTCTGTAGTTCCTGAGATTCCCGAAGTACCCCATTTTATGCAGCAGGTTCACTATACACAGTGTGGCAAATAATTTTTAAGACTGGGTCTGTAAAATGAAATAGAAGCAAGAAATTATAATTTGTTTTGGTTTGTTATTCAAAATAAGTCCCTCCGGCTTCAATACACTTGTTACAGCGATTTAATAATGATTTGAATGCCTGTTCCAGTTCACTTTGCGGAATTGCCTCCAAAGCACGCGTCGAAGCTGTTCGTATGGTCGAAATATCATCAAAATAACACCCTTTTAACGTCATTTTAAGTTTTGGGAATAAAGAAAAGTCGCAGGGTGCTAAATCAGGCGAATACGGTGGATGATTCAACACACAGACGTTATTTTTGCCAAAAATCTACGAACAAGAAGTGAGGTGTGACTGGGTGCATTATCGTGCAACAAACACCAACTGTTTTCATCCCGATATTCTGGACGATTGCGACGAATTCTGCCCATCAAACGCCTCAAAACATTTAAATAAAACTCACCAGTAATTGTTTGTCCACTTGGAAAAAATCTTTGTGGATAATACCCTTACTATCGAAGAATCTAATGAGCATTGCTTCAATTTTTGATGGAACTGTTCTTGTTTTTTTGTGTTGTGGCGAGTTTTTTGACTTCCATTCCGCACTTTGTCGCTTTGTTTTAGGATCATATTGAAAACGCCATGTTTCATCACCAGTAACAATCGATTTTAAGAAGTTTGGATCATTTTCAGCGGCTGAAATGACGTCTCTGCAATGTGCACTTCTCCTTGATTTCTGTTCATTGGTTAACGTGTGTGGAACAAATTTAGCACAGACTTTTGTTTTGCCCAAATCTTCATGCAGGATGGTTCGAATCGTTTCTTTGTTGATGTTTAAAGACTCTTCCCTCATTCTTAGTGACGCACATCGATTGCTTGCCACGAAATCACGCACTTTTTCAATAATCTCAGGTGTTCTAGATGAGCTTGGGCGTCCGGTATGCTTATCCTCTTCCAGCATATCTCTTCCGTCCAAAAAACGTTTGTGCCACAGGAAAACATTTGATCTACTTAAAAAAACTCACCGTAAACTTGTTTCATCATTTGGTACGTTTCCGAGGCACTTTTACCAAGTTTTGCGTTAAATTTAATAACAGCCCTTTGTTCCATCTTAATAATTCAACATGAAAAAAGTTACTTCTCTAATGAACGGCCGTTTCATTTGAGTTACTTTAACAACTGCGCAGTACTTTTGGCAGAAAGCAAGCACATGGTCACGGTTTATAACGCATTTGCGATTACACTGGTAGCGCCACCGTAGGCTGAAATCTAGCGCCAGTCTTAAAATTTCTTTGACGCACTGTGTATAGTATTTTTTCAGTCATGAAGAATCTTCTTTTCATTGAGTAATTTAGTGAAAACGTGAGTGAGCATCGTTTTTGTTTCTACACAGGCTACTTGCACAATGTCCACGGCAATTAATTCTTCCCCTGGAGCTCTCACCCTATTTCCTTTTCTTAATTACACGGGCAACCCCTGCCCGGAGAACTGGATTTTCTAGATGTCTATAGTAGATGTGTCATCCCTTTCACACAGTTTTTATGCAGACTCTTTAAACTCACCTTAAAATTTCACCTCTCTCTCGGAAGAGTACTATCTTCTTTTCTGAGTGCCATAATCAGTTTCATTCCATTACTGAGATGACTCTTTGTTTTCCTCAGATTTTGGTTGTCTTCAATTACTTTTTTCTCTAGTTCACAATTCAAGTGTTTTCAGCCATACGTTTTCGCATTGTCCAACATATTTCTACAAATTTCACTTTAGAAGTTAAGTTTTCTTTATTTACCTTCATCGCCCCTTTTTTCCCCCTCAGCTCATGTTTATTCTGATAGTTTCTTCATTCAGTTTTTGTTCATGGAACCACATCTTTTTGTTGCTGTTTCCAAAACGGCCTTGGTGATTTTCCCTTTAACATTGGAGATGTCTGCTTCTGTTGGTTGTGGAGGCGGAAAAGTTGCTGATGGTTTCACTGCTTAAAAAGTAAGCAGAAATTGAAAATTCTATGACGTCTAACTTTCTCACACAGTTCTTCGATTTCTTCATCAGAATGACTTACGGTTGTCGCGTAGTCTGAAATGATCTGAATCTGGTATGTTTTTGAGGATTGGAACAAGTCTTACAGCTCTTTCTGAGAAACTTTCGACTCCTGGAACATTGCCCTTTGGTTTTTCGTTCATTATAATTCTAACACTTGTAGTTCTGCTACTATCCATTCTACGATTCTAAAACAGATGGTCACTTTCAGAACTCTATGAGATCCTTTGTTCTTCTTCTTACTTCACTTAGTCCAACAACATCCCACTTTATGTGGAGTTCCTCCTCCAATTCAAGGAGCCTTGAATCAGATGAGAAGTTTGTCCTTTATACGTAGCCAGGGTCAGCATCAGATGGCAGATTAGTCTATACTGCTGGTGATCCTTAGCAGACTTTGCCTTCATGCCAAACTGGGTGATTCGTTGTCCAGGTACATTACAGGCACCGGAAACTTAATGTCATGTTTTGAGCTGTGAAGTCACTGGGTATGGAGGTGGGGAATGTGTTGGCTTTGGGTGTTATTTATAATAACACCCAAAGCCAACACATAATGGAGTAGGATTTGCTTTAATCCCGGTGGTATGCTTAAACACCTATTAGTAGGTCTTTACCCGTTAGAACCGCGTTAGTGAGAACAAGATGCAGCACGCAAAGGCGGAGTTGACATTTCTCTAGGATATCCTATAAGTTGCACATCAACAGACCTCACATTCCACACACACACACACACACACACACACTTATACACATTTATTTAGTTATAAATGTTATATTCGCGTTCCACAGCCACAGCTTGGAAGGTGCACTTAATGAATTGCCCAATTATTTTGTACATACATTTACATCATTCTATGAACGTAGTCCGTGACAACATTTAAAAATTTGAAGTGTGTAGGTTTACACTGCTTTTCAGCAGCGTACCTTTTGACACTTCATTGAGGTAATAAAAATTGGGAAATGCTAAGAAAACAAGTTTCACAAGCCGAGTTTTCTGAATATGTAGAGCGTGTGAGTTTTTCCAGTACATTGTGCCATCTGTAAAAAGTGTATCAAAGACTGCCGTGATATGCAATTAACGCTGCATACCCACTTAGGTTTTAGTATCCGAGTGTTTCATAACACAGGACATTTAATCATTCCGCCCCAGACTGAATATAACTAACCGCAAACGCGTCCTCGTTTGAACTGGTGTAGAGGAGTTTTGATGATCCTTAGCAACAAGCTTTATGGTATGGCACTAATGGGGAGCAGTGAAATGTCTATTAACTGTCTAAGAGCACCTTGAGACCCAGATCGTTCGGGTCGCGCACATGTTAGTATTAGTATAATAGTTCTCTTAAACGACATAGACGCCTTTATCGAAAAAAAAAAATATTTGGAGAATACCCCAGACAAAAGTTTCGAAATGTTACTCGACTGTCTTTGTAAACACATCAGACTTGATTCATAATCATTGCTGATGTACAATCGGAAGCACTTTCTTGAATGTTTGATTGCTACTATCAACTAGAAGAGTAAGATCGGGAAATATCAGAATTACTAATTCGCTTGTGAACCGTCAAACTATCCATCGTTATTTACACAGAAGCGTACGCAAACCATTGTACATCTATCTTCAGATTAGAATTACATTGTTTAATTCGATAAACATATCACTGTCTTTTCTAAATGCGAAGATAAGACATTTCCATTCTTTCATGAAAAACAATTAATAATTATTTTGTTCTGCATGAGCATATTTAAATGTAGCAGAAGTTTTGGTTGTGCTGACTTACATCATCTGCAGGAACTCGGAAAAGTGTTTCAAAAATCAAAAGTACATATACAGTATAATAAAATGTGTATATCATTTTTAAGCACGTCTTTTGTAAAAAAAGAATCAGGCTTATGTTATTACTTTGTCAGTCCGTCCTTCCCCCTGTGGACACCATATCTCTGTAACTATTAGCCCGATTTGAAAAATTCTCTTTGCATTGGGAAGCTTGAAATGTGAGAACGATAATTCTTGCATTCCGGATATTTTCGATGAAAAACTTTGCCGCTATAGGGCGTAAACATAGACGATAATAAATTAAAAATACATTTTATTCCATATATTTGCTTATGAATCTCCGATTGAAAATATTCTTTCTTCCCTTCGATGCCATTTCTAACGAAGACTATTTTGGGCACAGTTCTTTTTCAAGCAATGCATAGATTTTTCGCTAGGGGGCGCAAAGGTAAATATCGATTTACCCAATATCTCAGCTTCTAAAAGACATATTTGAAAAAATTCTTTCTGCATCGGATACAGCTCCTAGTGAGAAATGTTCTACATGTAATTTCTAATTTTTGGTAAAGAATGGTTTTGCCACCAGGGAGCGTAAGTGCTTATTTCTGTTTCTGATGTATTTGCAGCAAAATTTGCACTTCTAAGATCTAGATAAAAAAAAAAAATCTTTCATGGACCGATACCGCTCACCTCGGAAAACGTTTCCCGAATACTTTCTGCTTAAAACAATGCACAGTTTTTCCGCCAGAGGGCGTTGATATATATCGTATTTTTGTCGATATCTCTGCTTCTAAGAGCCCGATTTGAAAAATTATTTCTTTAAAGGAGAGCATTTTCGGTGCGAAATGTTTCTCTTATATTTTCAGATGTTGCTTAACGCACATGTGTGCCATTAGAGGACATAAGTTCACGTTCTGTTTAGAGCATCTTTGCAGCAGTATCTGCGGGACTAAAAACCCGACTGAAAAATTATTTTTCGCTAAGATACTAGTAACTATGAAAAGATCATGCGAGCATTTCATTCCCCAAATAAGACACATTTCTCCGCTAGAAGGCGCAGATGTTTAATCTGTTTTTCTCGATATCTCAGCTCCTAAATACCCGATTTAGAAAACTCTTTTACACCGGATACCATTTACCTTATGGAACACTTTAGGTTTGTACTTGAGGAGTTTTCCGTAGTTCACAGTTCTGTCGGTACGTGGTGTTTGTGTACTTCTGTTTCAGTGGCGTATATTCGAGGCGAAGCCCAGAGAATGCACAAATAAAACTGAATTAAATATACACAAATAAAAGTCAATTATCAACGGTAATCGAATATGTCCATGCTTTCGCTGTGAAAAAAAACACACCTGCGGATTCGCTTCTTTGACTCAGTCTGGCAAGCGAAAACCAACGGCATAACGCAAGCAGCTCTTACAGAGTCTTCGCAGTTCTGATGCTAAAATGTTCCGTACAATCGCCTGCAAGCGTTTCCATGACAACATGAATCAGCTGGTAGAGGTGATTGGCCCATTGCTTTGGGAAACGGTTTGCTCCGAAAAAAGAAGACAGACTATCTCAGTCACTCGCATACTCGCGCCCATAAGAATGTTTTGCGAGAGTTGTTTCAGTTTTTGTAAAGTGTCAATGAATTAAAATCGGAGATATTATATCTTAAATTCGTGGTTTTGTTGGATTCGAACTGTTTTGATAAATTTTGTGAAAGCTTCCCTGAACATGTACTGTCAGAACTTAAAGAACTCTATGCTTCAAATTTTGATTCAGCTCGACTAAAAAATGAACTGAAAGTGTTTTATTCCCTTGATGAATACAAATCAGTAAGAGACATTACGTGGCACATAAAGTTGAATAAATTGGACATAGTGTTTAGTGAGGTGCACAAATTAGCAGACCTCATATTAAACTTTCCATAAACAACTGCAACTGCCGAAAGTTTTTCAGCATTAAAAAGAATCAAGATACATCTTAGAGCCACACAAAAACATGCACATGCGAAAAACTTGGCTGTTTTGTCAGTAGAGAAAAACATTCTTTTTAAATATGAAAAAGTACTCGGAAAAAACACCTTATGCAAACGTAACACTCAAGTTCACACAAAAGGAAAGAAGAATGGAGTTCATGTACAAATAAAGTATTCAGAAGAAGAATGGAGTTCATGTACAAATGAAGTATTCAGAAGAAAAATGGAGTTCATCTACAAATAAAGTATTCAAAAGAAGAATGGAGTTCATGTACAAATAAAGTATTCAGAAAAAGAATGGAGTTCATGTACAAATAAGTGTCCAAATCCTAATCTTCATAATTATTTGGTATCAAGTTAGCAAGGGATTGTACCTAAAATTAAAAAAAATGTTACTCTATTACTTAACAATTAAAAATTAAACTTCGCAATTAAAAAAAACAGTACTGGGGGAAGGGGGACGGGTGAGATAGCCCAGGTCTCGGACCCAAGATACGCCACTGTTCGGTTTGCAGCTGTATCTCCGTTTCTAAAAATCCTACTGAAAAATTTCTTTCTTTAGAGTATTCCATTTTCTACCATAAAAATGGGGAACAGTATCCTCTTTTAACAATGCATAGCTTTTACGCTAGAGGTCCCGAAAGTCAAACCTTTTTCCTGCTGAGTTCCTTTTCTTTAGCATAGCTTTTGCCACGAAGAATAATATTCGCATATTTTTAACTTCTTCATTACGCAAAATTCTTTCGCTGGGAGGAATAGAGTTTCCTACTTCTTTTAATTGTTCAATTTGAAAATCTCTTTGTCTCTGACACTTCCTTCTTCCTGCTATGAGAAAGCATTTGTTAATTTTCGTAACATAATTTTCACTCGCTGGTAGAAGTAAGTTGCTGTTTCTATTTCTGGGTGTTTTATCGATTGTAGAATTCCGGTTAATTTTTATTACAACCTGTTCCATTGACTATGAATAAATTTGATAAATTTTATTCGCGTCGGAAAGAATTCAAAAGACGTGCTCATTACAACCGAAAATTCGGTGTCATCTTTCTTGTTAATTTTACATCCACAAAGAACAACCGACTTAACTTCGAAGGACGCAAGTGTGAGGAGAGAGAGAGGGAGACTAGGGCTTGAGGAGAGATTCACAGGAGGACACACTTTGACAGCAGTAAGATTTTGAACACTTTTATATTTTCTGTGTCTTCTATTTGAGGATAATTTGTAAGTAATTCCATTTGATGCCTGAGCTGCTTTAACAAGAATCAATTTTCATTAATGTCATGACGACCTAAAAGACTGAGTTCCTCATTGACTCGGAGAAATTTTACCTCACAGGTTAATGCTTAGAGTTGAAGCTGTGATACCGTTGATTAGTAATGTGAACACGAAACCCAGAAACGTCAGCGGCACACATTTTGTTGTTCCAAAGCTACTGACTCAGAGGTCATCACAGGAAGAGCGCACGGAGACGTGATAGCAATACAAAAAGTTGACCTTTAACCAAATGTTCCCAAAGTGCATTTCACGATAAAACAAACACAATTTCCAGTTAGAATTTTATTCGCAATGACGATTTCAAAATACCAAAACTTCGAAGCAACGACATTCATATTTAACGAATCTGGATGAATAGAATCCATTGTCTCCCGTGATTACCAGGAGAAGCAGATAAACCATGACACACGGGATTATACCAGTATACAATACAAATTTGAAGTTGGCGATTCATGTGATGTGTTAAATTCAAATTACTCGGAAATTTGAGACTTGGTCGTTCTGGGTGGTATAGCTGTCAGCATACTCGGGCACAAACAGAGAGACGCGTGTTCGATTCCTGCTCCAGGACGATGAAAATTTTCAAGTTTTCGGATATTATTTGACTTACCACTGTTTTCATAATTTTCACCGACTCACGGAATCACAACTTCAAATTTGTATTGTATAGCACCGTATTTCATGGTACCAAAACTTCGGTTCTAAGAAATTGAGATCATACTGGACAATGTCCGAGACCTAAATTTTTCGCTGGTTAAAATTATGGATGCAACAAAACAAATAAATATATATCAATGCAACAAGACAAGGATATATCGATGCAACAAAACAAGGGTATATCGATGCAATAAGGCAAGAACATATCATGGTCGACACGCGTAACGTATCTGCCAATTCTATCGTTAATAAACTTCTGCAAGCAAAAAATTAGGGAATTCTGTGCCATCTTCGATTATTGAAATCTGCTTGGTGTGAAAATGTGCTTTAAAAAAGATAAAGTGTATGTTTCAGCCTGAAATTCAATTTAAGGTTTACGGAACAGCAAAAAGTGTGATGCTACTTTAGTAGGATGGTCACATCATAACCGTCTCTCTTATTTACCAACCCTTTATTTCGATTAAGAGTTTTATTGAGAAATGAAAAGTTTTCACTATATTAATGAAGCTAAAACACCACGGATCGAAGATTCGAAACTGGTCAAAAAGTACAATACGCTCAACTCATTAACAGAGTGAGAGAAGGCAGAGCGCGCCGTATAAATTGTCCATCATCCAAGACAGGAGTCAAACCCCAGGTGATGGTTTAATGGTCTGACAGGCATGAACATGAATGCGTTTACCAACATCTTCACGTTTAACGAAAGACTTCTAACGATCCAGTATGACGGGATGAATGATTTTTTTTTATTTGAGGTTTAACGACCACCGTGAGCAACTCAGTGGGCTATAAGCAGTCGCCTGTTCCTAATTTAGAGCCACTGGTTCCAGGGAAGGGAGAGAGCCAGCGCCGTAAGACAAACACAACATCCATGCCTCACACCCCTCTCGGACGAATGATCAGAAGCCATCGTTTAGACCACTACACCACCGGGGCGGCCGGAATGAATGTCTTGAACATCATTCAGAACGGTAAATTTAAATTGGCGCAACTATATCAAATCCTTGTTGTTCTGTATGACCCTATTCTCATACATGTATAAACAATGCTTGATTCATTTTGACAACTTTTGGACATTCTCAGATGCTCAGTAGCTTTAATGGTAACCCACCTGTGTTCTGTATTTGTCCGTTATTTTTCAGTATGTCGTTTTGTGGTTACCCCTATTTTTTTTATGAAAAGTTGGATTTGGAGCTTGTATTTTCTATCACAGAACTTAGGTGTGCTGCCACCAAAAAACCATGGTGCTTCGAAGGATACCTCAAAAAACTACAAAATACACAAAGCAGTTTTCATACAGAATAACAAGGAATTTAATAGCAACTTTTAAAATTTATTGTTATGAACTTTGGGTGTGTGTGAACTTTGCTTCATGCTTTGGAAGCAGGACAGATTGTATGATGCTGCCACCAGCTTTATATTTCGGAAATGCAATACGAAGTTTCTTTTCCAGGGAACCCCAAACTGAGAGAACATATGTACTTAGACAATACTTTTAATAAATTAAATGTCGATCAGATCATAAAAAAACTTCTCATTTACCGTCGGAAGAAATAACCTCTTACACCGTATGTGCTCCGTAGCACTGGCAACCCATTTCCACAGTTCTTAATGTGAGTTATCGGATATATTCGCAATTTCTTGAAGATTTACATCCATTTCTTCAGGTTCAAAAATTCCCGTTTTTCCTCAACATTTCGCGACGGTGTAAATATGTCGATAGCTTATTTGGTTTACACTTTAAGGCCATTTTCTCCGCTACACAGGCGAAGGAAAATATTTTGCAAAAATCAACTTCTGAATTATGCTTTAAGTTTGGATTATTCCAAAATCGAAGGGCTGCAATATGATGGTACAGTTAGGAGAAAGATATTCAACACGCACATTATTCATTAGAGGTGAGGAATTATGAGCAGAGCAATTTCTGTCAGTAAAAAAAAAATGTAAATTCATAGTTTCCATCCTTGCTTACATTTCTAGTAACAAGTCTTTGAAAATGTCTTCAGTCATCCATGCTCGGGATTTGGCACAGAAGTCACATGGAAGTGAATTCACGTTCTTGAAGCAACGTTGATTTCCATAATTTCCGGTGATCAAAGGCCTCACATTCTCGGTTTGCAGGAGTTTCAATCAGTTGCTGAGGGGATTTCTTTCCTCCTTTGTGTTTGCCATTTTGGAAAACATGTATTTGATTGGCCAACAATTGGGTATGTCAGTCTTGTATATGTCGTCAGCATTATAGTCTGCAATTATATTTTTATTATCTCGTGAAAAGCCATTCATTAACTTTGTCCACCGGAACATTGCTCTCTCAACCGCAGATGACTTTTGATGCAATTTCATATCGTTCTTGAAATCTTTTTAACCAGCAGTTACTAGTTGGAAATTCATTGTGTGCGAGTAACTTCTCAAGCTAAAGCGACTTTTTGCTGAACTACTAACGGTAATGTTCCTTGCACGAATATGTTGACAATAGAAGAACACGATACCTTTCTAATCAGCACCTCGCATTATTTCTCATTTCGGTCCAAAATCGAATTTTTTGACACCCTCTTTAATTTTTACCTTATCTTTTAGAAACGTAGACAGAGTCGGAGAAATTGCGAACCTTTTCGCTATGTCACTTATCTTCCCACCAGGATCCACCACGTTGAAGATTTCAAGTTTTTGTTCTGTTGAAAGTCGTTTATTTTCACTTTTCCTATTCTTAAATTTTCCCATCTCCAGAGAAAACAAGTTTCTTGGGAAAACCACGTTAGACTCGTCCTTATTGTCCTTAAATTCCCTTGAAGATCCTTAGCTTAGATCCTCCTCTCCAACTCAGACATTGAGAGTTACGACTTAAAACCGCTGTCTCTCTGGTACGGGTCTAGCAATTCGTTCAAAAGATTATGCATATGTCTGCAGTTTCTGTACGTTTTTAAAAAAAGATCGTGTTATCGGTTTGTCCGTCCGCCCGTCCGTCTGTATCCACGGTATGTCTGCAACTATTAGTCCGATTTGAAAAATTCTTTTTTGCATTCGAAAGCTTGAAACATGCGAATGATGATCCTTCATTTCGTTTTTTTTACGATGTACAATTTCGCCGCTAGAGGGCGTAAATGCAGATGATGTCGAATTCAAAAATACGTTTTATTCCACATATTTGCTTCTAAACATCCGATTGTAAAAATATATTTTATCTTTCGATTCCGTTTATGTCGAAGAGTATTTTGGATATAGTTTCTTTTTCAAATTACGCATAGAATTTCCGCTAGGGAGCGTAAAAGTAAATTGCATTTTTTCCGATAACTCTTCTACTAAAACTCCGAATTGAAATCTTTTTTCAGCGGATACATCTCCTGATGCACAATCTTTTGCATATAATTTCGAATTTTCGGTAAAGAATGCTTTGGCCACCAGGGGGCGTAAGTGTTAATTTTCGCATCTGATGTATTTGCCATAAAATCTGAGCTTCTAAAATATCGATTGAAAAAATTATTTCGTGGACTGATGCCACTCACATCGATAAACCCTTTCGGAATATTTTCTTCCTAAAATATTCCACAGTTTCTCCGCCAGGGGGCGCAGATGTATATCTTATTTTTGTCAATATCTCGACTGCTAGAAGTCCGATTTGAAAAATTCCTTCTTTGTTGGATAGTGTTTTCCGTGTGAAATGTTTTCATATAATTTCAAAATTTTCAAGTAATTCATAGACTTTCCGATAGGGGGCGTAAAGGTAAATTGCGTTTTCCCCGATATCTCTGCTTCTAAATCTCCGATCTGAAAAATTCTTTCTGCATCGGACACAGCTCCTGATGAGAAATCGTTTGCACATAATTTCTAAATTTTGTAAAAAAATGGTTTGGCCACCAGTGGGCGTAAACCTTAATTTCCGCTTCTGATGTATTTGCAGCAACATATGAGCTTCTAAATTCTCGATTGAAAATAACATCGTTTGTAGACCGATACTTCTCATGTCAACAAACCTTTTAGAAACATTTTCTTCTTAAAATAGTGCACGGTTTCTACGCCAGGAGGCGTAGATGTATATCTTATTTTTGTCAATATCTCGACTTCTAAGAGTACGATTTAAAAAATTCCTTCTTTGTTGGGTAGTGTTTCTAGTATGACATGTTTTTCCTATAAATTCAAAATTTTCAAGTAATTCATAGACTTTCCGCTAGGGGGCGTAAAGGTAAATTCCGTTTTCCCCTATATCTCTGCTTCTAAATCTCCGATCTGAAAATTTTTTTCTGCACCGGATACAGCTACGGATGGGAAATCGTTTGCACGTAATTTCAAATTTTTGTAAAAAATTGTTTGGCCCCCAGGTGGCGTAAGTCTTAATTTCCGGTTCTGATGTATTTGCAGCAAAATATGAGCTTCTAAAATTTCGATTGAAAAAAAGTCTTTTGTGGACCGATACTACTCATTCGACAAATATTTTAGGAACATTTTATTCTTGAAATAATGCATGGTTTCTACGCCAGGGGCGTAGAGGTATATCTTTTTTTTGTCAATATCTCTACTTCTAAAAGTCCGATTTGAAAAATTCCTTCTTTGTTGGATAGTGTTTCCGATGCGAAATGTTTTTCCTTTAAATTCAAAAATTTCAAGTAAACCATAGAATTTCCGCTAGGGCGCACAATGGTAAATTGCGTTTTCTGCGTAATTTCTGCTCCTAAAACTCCGATTTGAAAAATTCTTCCTGTATCGCATAGAAGACCTGACGGAAAATATTTTTCACGTAATTTCTAATGTTTGGTAAAGAACGGTTTGGCCACCAGGGGTCATAAGTGTTAATTTCTACTTCTGATGTATTTGTAGCAAAATCTGGGCTCCTGAAAACTCAACTAAAATTTTTTTCTTGGACCAATACCGCTCATATGGATAAACCTTTTGTGAATACTTTCTTCCTAAAATAATGCATGGTTTTCCCACCAAGGGACGTAAAGTCACATCTTATTTTTGTCAATAACTCTGTTTCTAAGAGTTCGTAAGCTCACGATTCCGTTTACAGCAATATCTGAGGAATTAAAGACCCGATTGAAAAACTTCTTTCTTCCGTCAGATACTATTGTTTTCCATACCGGTTCCATTAACTTTGAATAGCTTTGATAAATTTAATTTGCGTCAGAACGGATTCAAAAGACGTGCTTATTACACCCGAAAATTCGGTGTCAGCTTTCTTGTTTTAAATACAGTAGTTAAGGTCCATGTCTCTGTTCCGTAAGTAAGAACTGGAAGGATGCATTGATTAAACACTTTTCTTTTGAGACATAGTGGTATATTACTCTTGAAAATTGTGTTGCTTCTTCCCAAATTTAAATCAACTAAATTTTGTTGTTTTGTTTTAAACCAACCATATTTTACAAATTTATCCAACCAAATTTTATAAGCCGATTAATTTCTTCATCAGTGTTACCCTGACGTGATACCTATTGTGCAAGGTAAATGTAGATATCGATTACCTCCAGATTTTCCCCATCAATCGGTAAATCTTCATTTCTTGTGTAGATCAGTATTGTATTCTGAAAGTTCCTTTTTGGTCTTACTTGTTTACTCTTGTCAGCAAGTTAGTTTCTGGATCATACTCTACAGTATACATATGTGTTTATATACAAGTTTACATCCATACTTCCGCTCCCAAAGTACTACTTGAAAAAATTCGTCTTGCATCGAATTTCTTTCTCTAAAATAATTATTTTGCTAATTTTCATGAACTTTTATTTACAGGATCATTACTGTAATTTTTATAAGATCATTACTGCAATATTCCATATGACAATACCTGTTTGATCATTACTACCAACTTTGAACGGTGTGACGTATTGGCATACGAAGAAAACAAGTAATGAATACTTACAGACAATATTTGATCTCCTCTTTTGAGCTCTCCACTTAAATCTGCCGGACCACCTGCAAGAATAAATGAAATGAAGATACCTTCGCCATCTTCTCCACCAACGATGTTGAAACCGAGCCCTGTAGGGCCTTTATTTAAGATCACCCTGCGCGCTTCCCTGGAAAACAAGAACGTCAGTAAATATTTAATACTGAATTTACGTAAGAAAGTATATCAAAAACAATAATTTTTATATGCTGAAGCAATGCAATCTTAAATACATGGAAGGATTCAGCTTATATATTGAAAACTGGAATATATGTCTTTCAGAGTAAAGTATTTCTATTCAAAATATGGCGCACTTGGTGAGATGAGTATCTAAACACAAAAGTGGGGGGTTGATAGAATAAGCAACGTTATATTTGTTCAAAAAGTTATTTTTTATTTTTCTGCCATTAATTTGATGAAAATCAAAGAAAACGTAATACAATCCGTTTATTTCGATTCTGAATAAATTAACATAAAAAGACTTAAATAAATAACACTACATCATTTACGCTTTCCAACCGTAGGTTGAAGAAGCGTATATGCTTCAGCTTTGTCCGTCTGTCTGTCTGTCTGTCCGTCCGCACGATAACTCGCGTAAAAATGGTTCGATTTTGATGATGTGCGAGGGGGTCAAAAGGTCGAACCCTATTGAAAATGGACGAAATGGGGTCAAAGGTCAGGACATAGGAGCGGGATCCATTCCATTGCTCTTATGCGTCATAACTTGAGTAAAAAAGGTTCGATTTCAATGACATGTTAGTATGTAGTAGAGGACTACCTGGGTATGAACGCTATTAAAAATGGGCGAAATGGGGTCAAAGTTCACGACATAGGAGCGGGATCCATTCCATTACCCTTATACTTCATACCTTGCGTAAGAATGGTTCGATGTCGGTGAAATTTTAGTTTGTGGTAAGGGACTACTGGGGACGAACACTATTGAAAATGGGCGAAATGGGGTCAAAGGTCAGGTCATATGAGCGGGATCCATTCCATTATTCTTATACGTCATAACTTGCGTAAAAATGGTTCGATTTCGATGAAATTTTAGTATGTGGTAGGGAACTACCTCGGGACGAAACTTATTGAAAATGGACGAAATGGGGTAAAAGGTCAGGACATAGGAGCGGAATATATTCGATTGCATCTATGCGTCATAACTCGATGAAAGTTTAGTAAGTGGTAGGGAACCACCTCGGGACAAACCCTATCGAAATTTTGCGAGGGGGTCAAAGGTCAGGACATAGGAGCGGGATCCATTCCATTGCCCTTATGCGTCATAACTTATGTAAAAATGCTTCGATTGTGACAAAACGTTATCATGTTGTTCCGGAGGTAAACTGAACTGGTTCTGTTTAATATAATCGAAATGGGGTCAAAGGTCAGTGCACAGGAGCAAGATTTATTCCACAGCCATTATCCTCATAACCTGAATAATAACTTGAGTAATGATTTCAGGTATGTTGGAAAGCGTATTATAATCAGTGCATTACATAATTTTACTAATTTGTTTAAGTCACTTTTTAAATTTTTTTCCTAGCCACCGCGAGTCCGAACACATCGCGATTTTGGACGCAGGATGCGCGTAGACGGCTTACCAGCCCCATTCTGCTAGAAAGGTAAAAGACGCATGCACCACCCACGTATTACTAAAGAATCTAAGCCGGGCGTAAGTCGTACGATTCATCAGAAGCGCGTACCTTTGGTAACTCAATCACGGGGAAGAGAAAGACTCACATGCTCTTGCGTGATAATAAAACCTCGAAACACAAGTACGTTGATTCTTAGTAATAAAGTCAACCACTTATTACGTAGTTAGATGATTATGTACTTCTAACTTGGAAACAACTTAATAAAATCATGCAATGCATTGATTATGACACGCTTTCCAACATACCAGAAATCATTACTCAAGTTATGAGAATAACGGCTGTAGAATAAATCTCACTCCTATGTCCTGACCTTTGACCCCATTTCGATTCTATTCAACAGAACCGGTTAAGTATACTTCCGGAACAACATGATAAAGTTTTGTCTCAATCGAAGCATTTTTACGTAAGTGATAAACCATAAGAGGGATGGAATGGATCCCGCGCCTATGTCCTGTCCTTTGAACCCATTCCGCCCATTTTCAATTGGGTTCGTCCCCAGGTGGTCCCCTACCACATACTAAAATTTCCATGAAATCGAAACATTTTTACGCAAGTTATGACGTATAATATAATGGAACGGATCCCGCTCATATGACCTGACCTTTGACCCCATTTCGCCCATTTTCAATAATGTTCGTCCAAAGGTAGTCCCTTACCACATACTATAATTTCACCGAAATCGAACCATTCTTACGCAAGTTATGAAGCGTGAGGGCAATGGAATGGATCCCTTTCCTATGTCGTGAACTTTGACCCCATTTCACCCATTTTCAATAGCGTTTATCCTCAGGTAGTCCCCTACCACATACTGAAATTTCATTGAAATCGAACCATTTTTACACAAGTTATGAGGCACAAGGGCAATGGAATGGATCCCGCTCCTATGGCCTGAACTTTGACCCATTCCGCCCCTATTTTCAATAGGTTTTGTCCCCAGGTGGTTTCCTACCACATTCAAAAATTCACTGTAATCAAACCATTTTTACGCAAGTTATGACGTATAAGAACAATAGAATGGACCCCGCTCATATGACCTGAACTTTGACCCCATTTCCAATAATGTTCATCCCTTCGTAGTCCCCTACCACATACTAAAATTTAATCGAAATGGAACAATTTTTACGCAAGTTATGAGGCATAAGGGAAATAGAATGGATCCCTCTGCTATGCCGTGAACTTTGACCCCAATAGGCCCATTTTCAATAGGTTTCGTCTCCAGGTGGTTTCCTACCACATAC
This sequence comes from Macrothele yani, assembly GCA_039090855.1. Classification (NCBI taxonomy): domain Eukaryota; kingdom Metazoa; phylum Arthropoda; class Arachnida; order Araneae; family Macrothelidae; genus Macrothele; species Macrothele yani. Next base: position 196,169,044 of record CM076990.1, read on the forward strand.
TAAAATTTCATTGAAATCGAACCATTTTTACGCAACTATGACGTATAAAAACAATGGAATAGATCCCGCTCAAATGACCTGACCTTTGACCCCATTTCGCCCATTTTCAATAGAGTTTATCCCCAGGTAGTCCCCTACCACATACTAAAATTTTATTAAAATCGAATCATTTTACGCAAGTTATGACGTATAAGAACAATGGAATGGATCCTGGTCATATGACCTGACCTTTGACCCCATTTCGCCCATTTTCAATAGGGTTCGTTCCCAGTTGATCCCTAACCACATACTAAAATTTCATCTAAATCGGACCATTTTTACGCGTGTTATCGAGAGTACGGACAGATAGACGGACAGACGGAAAAAGCTCGAGCATATACACTGACGGAAAAAAATCCCAACACCAAGAAGGGGTTGTGTTAGATAAACGACAGTTGGTAGGCGGTGAGAGTACATCTGTAAGATGACGTCTATGCAAATTTCGCACTCGGCGCATACGTGTGGCGCTAGTAGCGCCCCTCGGAACATGCAAAGCAGGTTTGCTGTAAATACGCGCTGTAACGTTCGTGAGCGTTAGTCATCGTTGAGATTCGACGTAGTGTGTTGATGTTAGTCAAGAATGACTTTAAGAAGACGAAGAAGCCATTATCAACAACTCACGGAGTTTGCACGAGGTCGTGTAATAGGGCTACGAGAAGGTGGATTTTCTTTCCGCAATATTGCAGAACGACTTGGCAGGAATGTAGCCACTGTGCATGATTGTTGGCAGCGGTGGTCAAGGGAAGGTACTGCCTCAAGAAGACCGGGTTCCGGCCGGCCACGTGGCACTACTGAAAGGGAAGACCGCCGTGTACGGCGTATGGCCGTGGCGCATCGTACCGCATCTGCGGCAGCAATTCGAGCTGCAGTTGCCACCACAGTGACACAACGAACTGTTACAAATCGGTTACTTGAAGGACAGCTCCGAGCCAGACGCCCTGTAGCGTGCATTCCACTTACTCCAAACCACTGCCGTTTGCGACGTCAGTGGTGTCAAGCTAGAGCTCATTGGAGGACGGAGTGGAGATCTGTTGTGTTTTCTGATGAAAGTCGGTTCTGCCTGGGTGCCAGTGATGGCCGTGTGTTGGTTAGAAGGAGGCCAGGTGAGCGCCTGCAACCAACCTGTCTGCGGCAGAGACACACTGGACCTACACCTGGAGTTATGGTCTGAAGAGCAATTTCCTATGACAGCAGGAGCACTCTCGTCGTTATCCCACGCACCCTGACGACACAGTTGTACATCGGTCTGGTGATTCAATCTGTTGTGCTGCCATTCATGAACAGCATTCCAGGGGTGTTTTCCAACAGGATAACGCTCGTCTGCATACCGCTGTTGTAACCCAACATGCTCTACAGAGTGTCGACATGTTGCCTTGGCCTGCTAGATCACCAGATCTTTCACCAATCGAGCACGTATGGGACATCATTGGACGACAACTCCAGCGTCACCCCCAACCAGCATTAACCGTCCCTGTATTGACCGACCAAGTGCAACAGGCATGGAACTCCATCCCACAAACTGACATCCAGCACCTGTACGACACAATGCATGAACGCTTGCGTGCTTGCATTCAACATTCTGGCGGTTACACCGGTTATTAATGTACCAGCATTTCACATTTAAAATGGCTCTTCTCGCGCTTACATTAAGCTGTGATCTTGAAACCTTAATCGATTAAATATGTTACCTATACAAATGTATTGCCGCCATTTCATTCCTCTACAACTATTTTTTCGTGGTGTTGGGATTATTTTTTCCGTCAGTGTAAATCAAAACTTCACCAACAGAGAAATGCCAGTCATTCGAATAAAGTTCAAGAAGTTAAGAGGTTTTACTTACAGCTAAGAGTTCAAGAGGTTTTACTTACAGCTAATCCTTTATGGCTGTTAATAAATACTTGATCATTTGTACTTCAACAAGGTGAAATCACGAAACTTGTGTTAATCTCCATAATAACATTTAACTATGAAACACAACACTTTCATTAACGTGGAACACGTAGCCTTCAAACTACTTAAACTGCAATCAAGCAATCTTTCATCCAAAAGGAGCATTAATGTTTACCACCAGAATCCCCTCCACACAACTACTGCGTAGCCATTATATAATTCGTCTTGTTCTTATCACATTCATACGTCTCTACGTCTCTTACGTACGGACCTCATGGTGTTGACAACCTCCATCCATGCGAAAGAGAAGATATCACGTTAAGTTTGGAAAGTGCAAAAGAGAACAAACTTAAATTTACATAGGAAAAGGAACTAAAAATGAAAGTTAAAATAGAATATACGTCACAGGTGTGAAGTATCCGTTGGCTTAAAAAGAACTAATTCGTATTAAGTAGAAATAAATCATTGCACATTTCCAAAAAACTAAATCGCATATGCTTTTTAAAGTGATTAATATATTTTTATGTAGAAATAATATTTACATTAAATAAAATACAGCACAGTGAAATGTCATGAAGAAAAAGATTAACCTTAAGTTCCAGTTTTTGAAAAAGAAAAAATAATAAAATAAATTTGAGTTACCATCGTAAAATTCAGGTCACAGATGTAGAAAGAATCAAAGTTAGCTTTCATCGTGTGGCAGCTTATTACTACTTTACAGTAATTGCTAAAGAACACTTGATTCATATCATTTATGAAATGCAAAAAACACACGATCAAGTCGAGGACATTAAGTATATCAGGCTGCACTCCTCTTGAAGAGTTTTTTCAGGAAAAACATCAGGACGAGCAAAAAACACAGCACAGACATAATTAAAAACAGCATTATTTCAAGAAGGGCGTGGACCAGCAAGAAAAATCCGTTCGCTGCTGCTGCTGCTAATGTGTCGTCAGGGCTCAAAAAACTGTGCTACGCATAGAGCATAGGCGAACTCTGAAAATACTTTTCTTTATGTGATGTATGCAATTACGAGTAGAAACAAAGAAAATTTAAATGGAAAGCAATTTATTTGAATGCTAATAATTATCGTATCCAAATCAATCAGTTTCTGTTTCACAAACGAATGACTGTTCCTTTAAAGATATTACTCCTTGTTTTCAAAGACAAATCATAAATGTCATAAATAAATTTGCTACTACAGAGATACGAATCTGAATTAAACTGTATTTTCATCGACGGCGATGATTAATACGAAATTTAGATTCAAGATTGAAGAAAAGCTGCGAACGCCTATTTCTTTAAGAACATTAAAACCAAAGGGGAGAATTGATTTATCACTAAAATAAAAAACTGCCGGTTCTTAGATTAAAAGTTCGTGAGGAATGTTAAACAACAAAATATCTTTCTTTATATTTTTGTTTGCTCAGATTCATCAGAACATACTAAAATTTTAATGTTTTAATTGTAATTCATATTTTATAAGAAAAACAGTATAAGTTGTGCACGTTGCGAGCTTTTCAAATAAATAACTTATGCACCGAGGAATTTTCAGATTAAAAGTTCGTGATATTTTGAAAGGATGCATTGAGATTTAAAGATCAACGTACATTCTTTGGTTGCAGCTTTTTGTCGGGAGAAAGGGCAGGGTTAGGAGAAAACTTTGCACTGCCAATCAAACGGCCACAATTTGAGAGTTTGGAAAACACTACTTCGGGAAGTCTGTGAAATTGCTACAATGAAAAAAAAAAAAAAAAAAAAAAAAAAGGTTTCAAAGCGAATCAAAAATTTATCATTCTTCCCGAACCTGGTGTTACCGTGGATTATATATACAACGGCCGTTCCATAAAAACTGAGAGTAAAATCACACAAAATGAAGAAAATTAGGTACAGCAAAATATATGCTATTCTTTCTTAAAGTATCTTCCCTCGGATGACATGCAACGCTCCCATCGTTCAGTCCACTTTTCAAAACATGTGGCGAAGGCATTTTGTGGAAGCTGATTTAGTGGCTCTTGTACAGCTTGAATAACGTCAGCAACTGTGTTGAATGTTGCGCCACGGAACTTCTCCTTCATTGTTGGGAACAGACAGAAATCGCAAGGGGCGAGATCAGGACTATAGGCAGGCGGTGGCATGATTTCAATACTGCATTTTGTAAGAAACTGTTGAACATAAACAGCCACATGTGGGCGGGCGGTATCATGGGGTTAGGGTCCACTTGTCCACCAATTCCGTTCGCTTAATCGATATCTATCGTCGCAGACGCCTCAAAACTGAAATGTAATACTCAGCATTGGCAGTAATTTGTGGAGGAACGGCATGCTGGTAGACTACACGTTTATGATAAAAATAATTATCATCATCACCTTCCCATCTGATTTCGTTTATTGGATTTGTTTCGGAGGAGGCGAGCCTGTGTGTTTCCAGACACTCGTTGCGCGCTTCGCGAGGGGTGGAAATAGTGCACCTGTGTTTCATCGGCAGTTATTACAGTGTTTAGAAAGTTTGGAGGATACTTTGCAATCACCTATTTCCACTCACGACACACCTGAACTGTGGTTAACAACTGTTCTATCGTTAGGTGATGAGGTACCAATCTGGCACGATGCAACAGTAATTTGTTGCGTAGAATGCGGAATGCCGACGTTTTTGAAATATGAGTTGACGTCGCTATGTCTTCCCACGTCATTCGTCGATCTTCTTGCAGGATTGCCCAAACAGTGTTAACAATACGCTTCGTAACAACGCTTTCAGGTCGACCAAGCGTAAGAGCGAGTTCTGCCGATAAACGCCCTTTGTTGAAATCATGGTGCCATCTACAAATCGCTGACTCACCCAAACGTTTATCTTTGTAAGCTTTTTTCATTAAATCAGTTGTTTTTGGCCCCGTTTTATCCAAACGATAGCAAAATTTTATTGCACAACGCATTTCACTTCTTAACTCTGAATCACCTACCTCCATAGCTGTATGGCGAAATGCAGACGTACCTTAAACATCTGCGCAATAACAAAACCAGAATCGTCTGCCACTGATAATAACTATTGCCATAGATACTTTCTTAATTCAGTTAGCCGTCTGCGTGGCTATTTTTCACTTCGCACTGTCGCAAAATCAAAAAAAAAAAAATACTCTCAGTTTATGTGGAACGGCCTTTGTGTATTCATAGTGTCTTTCATTCAAAATGGTAATGCTACAGCAATAATCACTGATGCACGCAAGGATTTATTTTTTTTGGGGGGAGGGGGAGAGTTGAGGTCAATGTTTGTGTGGATACACACTGCTGGCCACCCAAAATGCAACACCAAGAAGGACACGAGACAGCAAAGCCAGATTTACTGGACACATAACAACAGATACAAAGATGAAACGATTGAGCTTACAGGCCCGTGCGACTTGCGGAACACGCAGCCATCAATAGTTCGTGTGGCCCTCATGGCTGGCAATAACGGCCGCTACACGCCGCGACATTGAACGAAAGAGGCTTTGAATGTGGGCTTGGGGTATGTCGGTCTAGGCTGCTTCCACACGTTGCCACAGTTCATCAGGTCTAGCCGCGGGTGGTGCTTGCCGGGCCACTCGGTTGCCGATCAGCGACCAGACGTGTTCGATGGGCGCCATATCGGGAGAACAGGCGGACCGGGAAAAATTGTTGCACGAAGCGTGCCACGTGCGGGCGCGCATTGTCCTGTTGAAACGTGGCCGCTGGCAGGTCCTCCAGGCAAGGGAGGACTACAGGCTCCAAAACGTCGGAGATGTAGTGGTGGCTGTTGAGTGTACCGGCGATGCCTACCAGAGGGGTGCGGGTGTCATATCCAATTGCGTCCCAAACCATAACGCCAGGCGACGGACCGGTATGGCGATACATAATGCAGGCGTCATACAGTCTCTCGCCGCGGTGCCGCCACACGCGGATCCGACCATCGTGGTGTTGCAGGCAGAAGTGGGATTCGTCGGAGAAGGCAATGTCGGACCATTCCGTAGTTCAGGTGCGGCGTTCAACGGCCCACTGCCGCCGCACTTTCCAGTGGTGTAACGTCAATGGTAATCGGAGCAATGGGCACCGTGCGACAAGTCCCCGCTCCTGTAGACGACGTCGAACGGTACGTGCTGACACCGGTTGTTGCGCAACACACCCTAATTCCTGCGCTAACGTTCGTGATGTGGCGGTGCGAGCCGTCAATGCTCGCCACACTAAATGCCGGTCCTCTCGTTCGGTGGTGTGCCACGGTTGCGGCAATCGCTCACGTCGGTCCGTCCGTCCCTCCTGCATCCACCGAGTACGATAAACCGCTGTCGCGATAAGCCACTATTCGTCCTCTGTCGAACTGCGAAACGTGCTGGAATGACTGCCGTATTCTGCGACGACGCATCAGGAAGCTTCCCACGCACAGGTCCGGCAGCACAACACACTTCCACTACTTAAACCCCGCCTTCTGGGCACCCTTCTTATAGTGCTTCTCGGTGGCGTGCAGGGCGCACATGATTTGAAATGCTAATCGTTTGCATGTCCTCTCACGGGCGACGCATCCTGCGAATTTCAGGCCAATCAGATGCTTCCTTCTGGGTGTTGCATTTTGGGTGGCCAGCAGTGTAGATAGTGTGACACACGCGCTTTAAGACCTAGATAACTACCAGTTGACTTTAGCTTCAATGAGGTTCTTCTATTCGGAAAACCTTGCAATGCACAAAAACCTTGTATGTCATTTCTTGCTATGAAAGTACATAATCCGTTCATTAAAGCGGAAACAACAAGATCTTACCCTAAATGCAAGAAAATTAAGTATTAGCAAAGAAACCCCTATCTAGAATAGTTGTGATTAAGTTAGGATTGAGATATCCAATACGCCATCATTTGGTTTTCTGTTTTGCTTTTAGTATGAAAGAGATCACTCTTTCACCAGCGCTGAATATTTACCGCAGTGTGAAATATAGCGATTGGCACAAACACTGAAAACTTCTATTCCTTAACGAAATGCATTTTTGAACACTGTTAAATTTTACTTATTGTTCAAATGACGAATTCAAAAAGACGTTTGATTCAAAATCAAATCTCAAGGCATGATTCGGCAACAAAAATTAAAATCAGGCTACAAAATTTCGAAATACTTATACTATCGCCCGGAAATTTAGAATTATTCCATTTATAGTTCTAAAGTTTTAATATTAAATTGCTACTTAACCTTCTGGCAATTTCGAAATAGGCTCCTCACCGGTTCAAACATTAACAGACGAGAACTGGCTTAAATAAAACAAAACTGACTATCATAATTAGCGAAGCGACTCAACACCTTGCTCCCAATATACAGGATGGTCCAAAAAGTCTCCCTGTTTTTAGAAAATTATGAAAAAAATAGCTGCACCACGTACAGACGTAAAATTTACGGCGTTTGAAAGGTAAAAATCTGAAAATTTTTATGACACAAAATAATGCATAAGTTGGCTATACTCCATGCCCCCTTAGTGGCATGAAGTATAGCCAACTTATACTCCAATTCTCGCCATGTCCGTAGTAATACTATAAATAAAGTAAATAACAGAAGCAATGGCGATTATTATCCGTTCCTCAGTTTAGGTCCTTTAAGTCGCTCATTTTTATCTTGTATACCCTGTCTTTGACAATATAGTGTCCTGAAAAAGCCGTATCCAATACTTTTGCCTCCACTGGGACGAGCTGCGTCTTTTTGAAAAATGAGAAGTTCAACGACCTGTGGCATAGCAAAATTTTGCAGCATATGTAATTAGACATTTGCGCTAATACATTTTTCCACAAAGCAAAAAAGGACCAATCATGCTGTTATGCTTAAGCCGACACCAAACATTAACTTTAGAGCTATCATACATCTTTACACAAGTGGGTTTTCCGGACAACATATGCGGTTGCTCCTCATACGTAAAATGTCGACTCGTCACTAAAAAGCACACGTTCAATGAAGTGCTCGACATATCGCTCTCCTCCATATGTTTAACAATCTGGACTTCCTGTTCGTATAACCCCGGTCATTTTTGCAAAATTCGTATCATTGATGTGCGTGGGAATTCCAATTATGCAGCAACTTGTCGTGTTGGCTTCCTTGGGCTCCGTGAAAATGCTCTCCGTGCTAGTTCCACGTTTCTCGAAACACTGGGACGTCAACTTCTTGGCTTGTCCAATACCTAACAGTTTCTAGAAACTTATCTTTCCAACGCTTAATTGTTTTAGCAACGTGAAGGTTTCTGTCAAAACGTGTAGGAAAATATTTTTGCACTTAAATTACTGATTTCGTTAAAGAAAACCACGCTATAGAAATATCTTTTCCCCCGTTCCTGGTCTTATCATAAATACTGTTACAAAGTATTTTATGAAGTAACAAAAGAAATTTAAAGATATTTTAATGTACCTGTGATATGACTTAAGTACTGTAGTACACTTGTGAATACATGGAACCAATCACTTTTCAAAATGGCATCCTTTTGCCTTCACACAGTCTTTTCAGTCTCTATGGCCACTCATTAATAGCTTAACGCAGGGTCTACACAGGGAAAGCTCCTATTGCCTGCACCAAAGAGCGTTTGAGACTGTCAATACTAGGGTGTCTCTTTCTGCAGACCATGTCCTCCAGTTTAGCCCACAACTTGTTGCCCAATGGGTTGAAGTCTGGGCTTCTTGAAGGCCAATCACCTGGAGAAATGAAGTCTGGCAAATTCGCCTGAAGCCACACCTAGATTGACTTGAACCTGTGGGCAGGTGCGGAATCCTGCTGAAAGCTCCACTGTCGGTTTTGAAAAAGGTGTGACTCACATTTTTGACCACTTTCTACAAATCCCTGTTCTGGTAGACTTTGGCGGATATTTTCACTCCTTTCTCACAGAAATGGAGCTCCGTGGTACCCTTGTAGGAGACTCCCAAATTAACCATGACAGAAGCAGGATGATGGCCCCTAATGATCCTTGGAGCTTTCTTCTGAGCGTCTTGTAAGGTTGATGCATACACCCTGTCATTTTGGTGGTTGAAAGCCTCTTCAGTAGTGAAAATGTTTTCACCAGATAAAAGGATCTGCCTGTGTAATGCTGCAGCAAATGTTTCGCTTTTAGCACCCTCTGCTGCTTCAGTTGTGGGGTGAGGAGGTGCCCTGTACGCCGCCAACAAGCTCTCACTAATTAGGTCACTCCGCAACACGCATGACATCGACATTCTTGAAATGTTCAACTTACAAGACATCACTGATTGTTTTCTGACAGGATTTCGTCGAATACGAGCTGTCACTGCTTTCACTAGGCAAGTAGTCCTCACGGCACGCGGCCGGGCAGTCAGCAATGGTTCCAATCTCAAGGGACATTTTTATGCTACGGTAGACACAAATTTTGCTGATTTTCAGCTTCTTCAGCATGTTGAAAATCTCAGAAGCTGATTTACCAACTTTGTGCAGCGCTATTACAGCAACACGATTCTCATAATCGCCCAGCTTAATGGCAAGTACTTCACGAAACCCGTTATCTCCTCTGTGACTGAACGCACAATGATTCATTAGCTGCTTCATGTCTCCTGGCTGGTCGGTGACGTTGCACACCAGTTGGGCGCCATCTATCAAACGTTTGTAACGGTATTTATGCCAAGACTGGGTATATTCGACGTTATAGCTTGTATCTATGGACAGGAAGAAAAACTAGCGCCATCTATATGCAAATAAGAACAACAAAACTTCATAAATATATCTTTCAGATTTTTGTAATCTAACTTCTGCAAGTGGTGTCATTATTTCTTAATAGTATTCGATAAGTTGTGTGAGGTTTTGTAAATCGTAGCTTGTGACTGAAATGAATATCATCGATGGAATATTATTATAGAACGATTACCGTTCATTTTTGACCGGGATCTCTTTACTTTTGATTAATGCCGTTGAACTCATCATTGCTTTTCCCTCTTTCTTTGAAATCAAATTGTTAGGTTTTAGTCGAGTAGGCAGACACATTCCAAGAACTTCTGCATATATCATTCTTAAAACTTTAGTTCTTCCAATAAGATATTAAGAAACATGGAACTACAACTTCTGCTTTACTGAAGTATCAGTCCTCTGTCTGTAAGTTGGGATCTTTAATTTCTGTATCAATCGTAGAAAATGATAAAGAAACAATCGCCAAATCACACAAACGTGGATGACACGGAAAACACTTTCGGTATTACACTACGAAATTTGTACACCCATGCATTCCCAAATCGAAGGTAAGCTAAACGTGTTTTTGCATTTTCTGTCCGAAGCGTTCTTCGCCATTCCGGTGCCCAAGTCGTATGAGGCGCGGGTTTTGAATCAGTCGTCCAAAATGAGGCAGGGGTGGCAAACCTGTTGGACGGTGGTTCTGTCACCTCCGTGGAACCTTCGTCTTTAGGTGCCCAGATAAGAACGTTTAGCGATATATCAGCATGAGCTTCGTACAGTGATAGTGATTAATATTCTACGGGAAAGGGGATTACGATCAGGTGCTTTCCCATTGCTTTCCTTAAAAATAAGAAATATGGCTCGATACGTCCAGGTCTGATTTTTCGAGATTCATCAACGCATTCACGTTAAATTCAGAGAAACCATGGAAAACTGCGAATTGGATGGTCGGCAACACGGGATTAGAACCCGCAACAGGGGTCTACCACACACACACACACACATAGCTGGCGATTAGCCAACTCCACCACACCAACGACTCCCTGTAACCAGTTGTCTAAAATTAGAGTCTTGGAACTGCTTATAGTCCTTTTTTTATTTTGGGGTGTAACGACCACCGTGAGCAACTCAATGGGCTATGAGCAGTCGCCCGTCACTAATTTAGAGCCAGTGGTTCCAGGGAAGGAGAGAGCCAGTGCCTTAACGCAAACTCAACATCCATGCCTCACCGGGATTCGAACCCGGACCCATCTCGGACGAGTAATCAGAAGCCATCGCTTAGACCACTGCGCCCCCAGGGCGGAAATATAGTCCTTAGAGTTGCACATAATAGCAGTGAAACTCTGAAGCGAAAAAAAACAAAAACAAAAACGAACGCAGCTTTCTCCCCGATCCTAAAATAACCCTTAAAGTTTGATTACGCCAAATTCTCTTTGACTGATTGCCTGCTTCTTATGCTACCAAACGCTCACACTCGTAGGAAAAAAGAAACAATTCAGGGAAGGATTTTATATTATGCAAACTACTAGCTACCCAGAATGTAAGCACCGTTTGAAAATAAAACAGAAAAAAATACTGATAAGTAATTTTTAATGTGCGATAAATTCTACATAACTTGCTTTTCAACGTATTCTCCGTGGATGTTAACCCTTTAACGACCAGGACCCCAAAAACTTGCATCACTCTAATTAACATAACGCACGAAATTGTCTGTTGTTTCACTTCTTTTTTTAATATCAACAATAGTGACTGAGTGTGACTCCTCCTGATCCCCTATAGGTGGGAAAAAATTTGAAGAATTCGTAAGGATAAGAAATCTGACTCACTCTAGACAGACGTTTCGGGGGTCTGTGGCCGTTTGTACATACAGGCGTTTTGAGCGTTATGGTCGTTAAAGGGTTAAGGCATATGTTACATCGTGGCACAAGTTTCTGAATACCCTTCTCATAGAAGTCTACGGCTTAGGTTTTGAGTTACCGCTCAAACATCGTCTTCACGTCATCGTCGTTATTGAATCGCTGGGAACTGTTTCCATTGTAGGGACTATTTTTTCAATTGTAGGGACTACTGTTTCCATTGTAGGGACTACTGTTTCAATTGGAAGTGTCATGGCGAAAATTTTAACCTCTGATGAATTTCAGAGAGACCTGATCAATCTTTCTGTTGGTTTATCAGAGATTAATTAATGCAAAAATTTTCTTCCATGACATACGTTAGAAGAAAATTCCTGGTTGAAAGGCAGGGGAATTCATGCGCAAAATTCGCTTGTCTTAATCACTACCAGGAAAACAAAATTTCATGTTGGTGAAAAGAAAAAAAAAAGAGAAAAAGAATAATATTTGATTTAACTGACTTTGGGGTTTTGAAAATAATTATTTTATCTGTTCTTTTATCGCGATAGGAAAAGGCGAGTAGGTGTGCAGCTCAGAGAATCAAAATTAATTTTAGTTTAACATCACGGAACGAGGAAAAAAAAAAAGAAAATTAAAACTAGTGATTTTCTGCAAAGCAAGAATTCGCCATTTTTTGCGTTCCTGTTTCCAAGCGAGAAGTCGCCCAAAAGTGTAACATCTTTTCGTCTTTTGGGGTAGGGAATTCAGCAACAAAATCTATTTTTAGACCCCAGGGTCAAGAAGAGCCTGGTCTACACGTGTGAAGGTCAGAGGTCACTCGAGGCGTGGGAGTGAAAAGTCCGTTGGGAAGCCGTGAGTTGCTAGGCTGAAGTTTCGACCAATGAGAGGGGTCAGCGTTTTCAAGCACCCCTGAGTTTTATCCGTTGAGAGTCACTTTTGTTCTGGTCTTCTGGCTGGCAGTCAGAGAAAGAGAGGACGGCGGAGTTTTTTTTTCTCCTCGCCTTTTGGCGTTGAGGGGGCAGTCAGAATGAGATGCACTGGGGTCTGTTGGCCCTGTGTGGAAAGAAAAAAATCTTTTTCTTTGGCCTGGTCGGCAGTAAGAATGACTGGCCGCTAGCTGTGTTCCCGTATTCTGAAGTGACTTCTAAAATCAGTCAAAAAAAAAATGATTATTTTCAAGGATCTCGTTGCCGGAGATGAAATGACCGCTGATACACCCAAATTATCAAGTAGCGGTCGACTGCCGTGTTGGGTGCAGATGGCGGAGAAGGATCAGACCCGATTTCTTACTTTCAAGCCCAACATGCCTGAGGACCGAAAGTTCACCTCTGTTGTTGCTGCCTCCATATTTTAACGCTGGGCTGCGCCCAGGCTTCGGGGAGAAAGCCATGGCTATCATGGACGGCCTTGTGAATGACATCGCCTTTGCATACTGATTACAACAAGGGGTCCACCAGCAGGGTTCCAAAATGCCCGTTTCCTGTATCGTTGGCCAAACACGCTGTCTCAGAAAAAAGAAAAAAAAAAGCACCTTGGAAGTGAAGTGAAAATCAACCGGGACAGTGGTGTTCTCTCAGGGAGAGTTTATTTTTTATTTATTTATTTTATCTATTATTAGGCTGTGAAACCTTTTTTTTATTTATTATCGACGGTTAGTGTGCTTGGCAGGAAGTGTTGCTGCCCCCAGTCCAAAAGGTAAATTTCTCTCGGCATTTTCTTTTTGTATTATGTTGTGGTTTCTTTAAAATTATAAAACGAATTGATTTTAAAATTGGGGGCTGTCGGAAAAATATATTGCAAGAAAAAAAAAGAGAGGGGAGTTGAAAATGCTTTCATTTATGTTTTTTTTGTGTTGTCATGTCTGGTAGTTTAGCAACTTCCCAGGCCAGTAAATTTTGATGTATCGGAAAAATTTAGTTTAATGTTTGAGCCCAGTGAATTTTGGTGCATTCGATAATAGTTTAGTTGGGCATGTGATAATTGAAAAGCAGTGTTATTGTGATGTCGTGGGTGATAAAATAATAGTAAACATTTCTCTCTAGTCTTTTACAGCATTGAGTTATTTTTTTTATGAGTGAAGATAAATTATGGGATGATTTATATTGGAATTTTGGGAACATATTATAGTGTGATGAAATTGGAAACCTAAAGTGCTGTTTACATTCTTGGAGTGTTGAGTGTCGAAATTGAGATGGTAGGAGTGTTAATTGAGGACCAGTATTTTACATGCTCCAGATGAGTGTTAATCTCCCATTGGAAAGGGGTGATCTTAGGGCAAGCAGGGAACTTGTCCTAGGGCAGAGGGCTCTGAGTAGGGAATTTTCACCAGGATGTGATATGTGCAGAATAGAAGTTAAAGTATTTTTGTTCTCAAGTTTAGTATTTCACAAAAAGAATGAACATCATGGGTTGAGAAGACACACTTTTGCTCACCAGTTCCAGTATTAATTGTTCTTTTCTTTGGCCTAAATTTTCTTGTTTTTACTATAAGGTTAAAAGTCTAAATGTAATTTTAATTTTCAATAAGGTGAAAATATTTAGTGGGTTATGTAAATGGTCAGTGTTATTGTCTGAAGTGGACCTGCGCATTGCCATGGTGCAGAAGAATTTCCTTGCTAGTGATTTTTCCTGGGATATATGTGGAGAGAGATAAGTGAATTTTCCTGGAATATATGTGGATATAGTGATTTAGGATTTCTTGGGATATAGAGATAAAGTGAATTTTCCTGGGATATATGTGGATACTGTGATTTAGGATTTCTTGGGATATAGAGAGATAAGTGAATTTTCCTGGGATATATGTGGATACTGTGATTTAGGATTTCTTGGGATATATATATAGAGAGAAAAGTGAATTTTCCTGGGATATATGTGGATATTGTGATTTAGAATTTCTTGGGATATATACAGAGATAAGTGAATTTTTCCTGAGATATAGTTGTGTTAGTTCTGGGCCAGATGTGCCTGGAGTATTTAGGGTTGAAGTACGACAGGCTCTTGCAGGCGTGGTTGATCAAGGTGGGATCATGCATTGGTTCGAAAAGGGGAGATCCTTGAAGACGTGGCTTTTGGGGGAAAACTTGTCTTCAAACCCCCAGTAGTTTCGCTGCTCACGGAGATATGTACTGCCAGCGAGGGTCGGTCGAGCGTTGCTTCAAGAAATGTGGTGAGATCATGTTAGAGGAAATTCTGTGCCTGATGATGATGTGTCACACTTGAGGATTTTTCCTTTCCCTTTGCATAGGCTGAAAGTGGATTCACGACCCAATTTCACGATTTCAGCCTGACTTGGTATTTTCTTCCTGTGTTGGTTCTCAAAACCCAGGGTAGTGTCTGAACTGAGAGTATTTGCCTCACCGCTACCTCAGTAATTCACTGCAGGTGTTAAATTCAAGAGTGTTTGGTGATTTAAAGTATCTAAATTTATTTGTTTATGATTTGCTGTAGTGCTAGGGATGTAAATTCTAAATTCTGGTTGTTGGTGTTAGTGAACTTGATATTTAGTTTGGAAATTTAGTTAATTGGTATTTTGAGCTTTTGTTTACAGTATAGAGTTATTAAGTATCCTGAGCTATTATGTGAAGTGCAGAGTGAGGTGATTTTTATGAGCAAGCTAGTGCAAGAAGATTGTTTGAATTTCTGAATTATGTTGATGTTATGAATAGTGATAATTTTTAAGATTAGTTAGTGAGGTTTCTTTATAAGTGAAGTAGGTTCATTCAGGATAGTTCTATGGGTTATGTAATGTTAATTAATGCTTGTGCTCAGTGTAAATTCTGTTTTGAGGATAATTTACTTGGTTTGTTTACTTGCTGATAGTAGATTTGTTAAAGTATAATTTGTGGCTCTTAAAATAACTGTAAATTTAATTGAAGTCTTTGAATCTGGTCTGGGGGATTGCGGAGTTTGCTAAGATTGTTTAAATTTAAATCAATAAGTGTAAGATTGTAAATTGGTCATTGAGCTAACTGGGTGAGAGAGAAGAGAGTACGTTTCAAAAGAACAGAATTTGTCCACCTTGTAGAATTAAAAATAATCCAGTATTTTTTTTTTGTAAGCTATGTGAATCATGGTATAATTTTGGATGCATGCCTAGTGTTCAAACCAACTGTGTTGAAATATGTAAAGTTGTGCTGTTCATAAGGCCAGTGGCCAAATAGAAATAGAAAGAAAATTGAGATTCTGTTTTTATACTGCTGTGTTTAAGCAAACAAGAAAAAAGGAAATACCATCTGTTTGTCCATTAAAATTAACTGGTTAAGTTTTTAAAGAAAAATAATAAATACAGGCAGTAGCCTTTCAAAAAAAAGTTCAAAATGAGTGCAGTGTGAAAAATTTTTTGTGTGCTGTTGTCTTCCATGACTTGGTCCCATGTACCCCACCTTAGCTTGACTAAGGCTATCGATCCGAATCCTGGTATTATAAGGTTTTTCATAACTGCAATTTTTGTCCTAACCTTTTTAAATTGACTTTCACCGCCTCCACAAGTTGTTATTGAACGAGTACATTTTATCGTATGACTTATAGTGACACATTTTCATACACATGCAACAATATCCACTTATTTTTGCACTTTCAGGTGACTCAACTCTGCTTGAACACAAACAACGCAAACTTTCCAATAACTTCTTGTGGAATGTAAATTTTCAGATGCATTTTTGTTTAGGATGTTCATGGCCTTTTCTAGTACTTAGAAAATATTTTTGTTTCGAAATGCATCCACCCATCTCCCAAATTTAATTTTTCTATAATTTCCATATGAATTTCAATACCAGCATAAATATAACGCCTTTAATAAATAAGCATCAATTCAATATAATCAATATACTTTGAATTAAATTCAAATTTTTTTTTTCACCAAAACAGAAGGACTACTGTTTCCATTGTAGGGACTACTGTTTCAATGGGAGGGACTACTGTTTCCATTCAGATGTAATGTGAGAGACCCAAATCTCATCTCTCGTCACTATACCGCTTAAAAAATTCTCGCTTTCCTCCGCTTACCGCCCCAAAAATTCCAAAGCAGATCCCATGAGCTTCGTTTTGTGCTCTTCTGTCAATAGCCTTGACACCCACTGTGCATCTTTTTCCGGTTCTGAAGCTTTTCTGTAATGGTTTCAAAACTTCAGGGAAATGAAAATCCTCCAAATACGTGGCGTCAGTGAATAAACAAAGACATCGCTCTTTCCACGTTTAGCAACGCACAACAACCGAAAATTTTTTATTCGGCCGCCCCCGGGCAATTGAAGCCCGGATCTCCCGATATCTAGCCGAGCGCGTTAGCGTTACACCACGGTGGCCAAGAATCCCCGGCGCTAGGTGCGCTTTTCTGACTCCACGTATTTGGAGGATTTAACTGCTATAATTAATATATAGCCAGTGCCGTTAATGCCCACCAGATGGAGACGTCTCAGTAGCTGAGCCCATCTTATGGATTTATAATGTCAGATGCTGACAGAAAAACGCACATAGCGCAGTGGATTGTTGGCCACCGTGGTGTAAGGCTAACGCGCTCGGTTAGATATCGAGAGATCCGAGATTCAATTCCCCGGCGGCGGCCGAATAACAATTTTTTGGTTGCTGTGCGTTGCTAAACGTGGAAAGAGCGATGTCTTTGTTTATTCACTGACGCCACGTATTTGGAGAATTTTCACTTTGGATCTCACCCTTTGGATTTAACTGCTATAATTAATATATATCCACTGCCGTTAATGCCCACCAGATGAAGACGTCTCAGTAGCTGAGCCCATCTTACGGATTTATAATGCCAGATGCTGACAGAAAAACGCACATAGCGCGGTGGATTGCTGGCCACCGTTGTGTAAGGCAAACGCGCCGGGTTAGATCCGGATTTCAATTCCCCGGCGGCGGCCGAATAATAATTTTTCTGTTGCTGTGCTTTGCCAAAAGTGGAAAGAGCGATGTCTTTGTTATTCAGGGAAATGTTCTGAAAGACCAGATTCTCCACGAAATCTCCCGTGACCAGAGAAGGCCTACCACTGCGCAATTCGCCAAGAACGTTCCGTTGTCCTTTATTAAACGTTCGGAACCACTTTCTAACCATTTCTACACTCACTGCTTTTCGTCCGTAAATTTCGCGAATTTGCCGATGGATCTCACTAGGTCTGACATTTCTCGCATTCAGAAACCTTATCGCAGACAGGATTTTCCAGTCGGCCGGCCATTCTATTAAATTAAACAATATTAACGTACAGCACACAACTTTAACATGAGTACAGCATCACAAAATGGCGTCAGGGAGTGGCTAATTGATGAAGTAACACAACTGCGCATGCGCGACTATAGAGCGAATACTTGCGCGGGACAGATGCGCGAATGGTACTTACTATGTGGATGGACCTCGTGAAGTGTGACGTGCATTTCCACATTGTGAAATGCAGGGGCATACAACAGCCGTATTGCGAAATGCAGAGGCAAATAATTTGAAACAAGATCTACCGCCATTAAACTTTTAAGATGTTATGTAATGGGGGGAAGATAGATTCCGATCGTAGAATGCCAAATATTAAGTTTGTTCCACGAATATGTGTAAACAGAAAAATATTTGATCGAGACTGCTGTTGACTTTTATGAAACTAAGCCAGTGGCGTATCTCGGGTCCGAGAGCTGGGCTATCTCACCCCCCTCTCAGTACTGTTTTTTTAATTGCGAAGTTTAATATTTAAAAAGTAGGAACTGTACACCAAATTAAACTCAAAATAGTATAACTATATACTAAAAATCCGAATATTTATTGGCGTAGAATAAATAATCAAAATTTATTTATTCTACGCCTCTCAGCCGTCCTTGCGGAAGCAATACTTCGCCCCATTGAGCAACATATATTCACCAACATCACCCCGAGGCCTACCACCAGGCTACGAGACGCAGACGACGTATTTTTCATATGGCCACACGGAAAGGAGACTCTCCTGTTTTTCCACGATAAAATAAATTGTATACACCCTACAATCAATTTCACCATGGAGCTTGAACACAATGGTACCTTACCTTATCTCGACGTCTCAGTGAGCAAATCGCATGACAACCGCCTTCTTACGGAAGTCTATTATAAACCCACCTCCGTTCCCAACATGATGCTCCGCAGTTCATTCTGCCCTGATGATTACAAGACCGCCTTATTCCGTTCACGAATTAGAAGAGCCTTCGCTGTCTCATCCGATGCCCGTTCTAGACAATCCGAACTAAGAAACATCGTCGAATTGGCCACTGAGGCAGGATATACTTCGAACCAGATGCATAACTTTATCGAGAAAGCCAGAACCAGCAGTGCTAATAATATTTCTATGCCGCAACTTCGCTACCTGGGCTCTATTCCTTACATACCAAATATTTCCTATCAACTCAAAAACGCGCTCAGAAGGATGAACTTCGGTGTCGGCATAAGGTCTCCGGCATCTTTATACACGATGCTTAAGAGAAATATTGACAGGCCCCCTCTTCTCAATGAGGCAGGTATTTATGCCATCCCACTAAAATATACGGACGGCTCCAGGCGATACTACATCGGAATGACCAAACGTTCGTTTGGAATTAGAATCAGAGAACATAAAAGGGATACAAGAGACGGGAAAATAACCACTGCCCTATCAAGAGAAGTCAAGTTCAAGTCCGCCGATCCTATATGGAGTGATGTAAAGAAATTAGCTTCATACTCCACTCCCAAATCTACTACCATTCGCGAAACCTTGGAAATCTTGACCAGCTGCGAGGCTTGCAACGATAGCGTCTCTCTGGAGTTACCACGTATTTGGAATCAATTCTTCAAATAATGCTGAGATTTCTAACATAGTACCGCGTGCCCAATCAACGTGACCTCGTTTCTTCGAAATATTACGTTTGCTCCTAATCATTTATTGTCTAGTCAAGTCACCGCGTTTAAAGTGTCGAAACGTTCTATTATCCTGTTTGCACTTAGCTGTCTACCTTCCTTGAGAAAGCTATCTGGTTGATGTGCGAAAGCTTGGAAATTTTGATTATTTATTCAACGCCAATAAATTTTCGGATTTTTAGTATATAGTTATACTATTTTGAGTTTAATATTTAATTGTTAAGTAATAGAAGTAGCTTTTTTCTACATTTTAGGAACATGCCATTGCTAACATGATACCAAATAATTATGAGGATTAGGATTTGAACACTAATTTGTATACATGAAGACCATTCTTGTCCTGAATAATTTATTTGTACATGAACTCCATTCTTCTTTCCTTTTGTGTGAACTTGAGTGTTACGTTTTCATAAAATGTTTCTTCCGAGTACTTTTTCATATTTAAAAATAATGTTTTTCCTCTATTGACAAAACAGCCAAGTTGCTCGAATGTGCATGTCTTTGTGTGGCTCTAAGATATATCTTGATTCTTTTAATGCAGAAAAACGTCTTTCGGCAGTTGTAGTTGTTGATGGAAAGTTTAATATGAGGTCTGCTAATTTGTACACCTCACTAAACACTATGTCCAATTTATTCAGCTTTATGTAACACGTAACGTCTCTTACTGATCTGTTTTTGTATTCATCAAAGGAATGAAACACCTTTGGTTCATTTTTTAGTCGAGCTGTATCAAAATTTGAAGCATAGAGTTCTTTAAGTTCTGACAGCAGATGTTGAGGGAAGCTTTCACAAAATTCATCGAAACAGTTCGAATTCAACAAAGCCAAGAATTTAAAATATAATATCACTGATTTTAATTCATTGACACTTCACACAAACTGAAACAACTGTCGCGAGATGCGTGCTTTTATGGGCGGGAATATGAGAGTGACTGAGACAGTCTAAGTCTTCTCTTTTCAGAGCGAACCGTTGCCCAAAGCAATGGCCCATTCCCCTCTACCCGCTGATTCATGTTGTCATGGAAACGCTAACAGGCGATCGTTTGGAAGGTTTTCGAATCAGAACAGCGAAGACTCTAGAAGAGCAGCTTGCGTTACATCGTTGGTCTTCTCTCGCCAGACGGAGTTAAAGAAGCGAATCCGCACGCGTTTTTTTCGCAGCGAAAGCATCGACATATCTTACTACCGTTGATAAATGACTTTTATTTGTTTATATTTAATTCCCTTTTATTTGTTCCTTCTCTGGGCTTCGCAGCTAGCTTCGAATATGCGCCACTTAAATAAGCTTATGTTAAATGAGCACGTTACCGAAAAGGGAAATAGTTTGGTGGAAAAGATAACAACATGCATCAAGGATTAAACCGAATTTGAAACTAGGGATACTGGGAGTAAGCCAAGAAATGACAAAAGCTATCAACAGCTCGATTACAGAAACGCTCAACTCCACCGGTCGTTAGTGTCCATCTGTGATATCAGACTTTCCACAGATTTAGTGTTTCTCGATAAAAGACATGGAATCTGAGATCCACTGCAGAAATGCATGCATGCCTTACATACAACGCAGAGGAAGGAATCTGAGATTCAGCAAGTTACGAGGAACTTAAAAATGGAATTTACTGGAGAACAGTCTCAGAGATTCGGCGATTAATCTTCTTGATTGTCGACACGGGAGTTTCTAAACTGTAGCCGTTGGCTGACCCGATTTAACGAGCTTTTCAACGGCTCTTCCCTTATCTTTCCCACACTTGCGAACAGCAATCGTGAATTTGGCAACCGAACTTCTAATTTGCAAACTCCGATCACATCCTCTTAAGGACCAGAGTAAATTATATCGGGCAAAGGTGTGATGAGCACCGTCGTTGCTTTGAATATTCAAATCCCGAGAGATCTTTGTAGATCTATGGGGCAATGAAACATTTCCCCATTTGCTAATTGTGCGGAAATTCCGCTTCCCTAATGGGCATTCAAAGCCGTGATCTCGGTCGAGGTCAGACGCGATAGTCGATGCCGCCTGCACCCGGTCTGTTGCTGCTTCTACTCTTCAAAGACCATCTCTCCAAATGCTCTGGATCTGCTGATTAATGAGGCATAGCGGACCGACGAGAGGGAAAGAATGCGTTCATGTACGCCCACCCCACCCCTCCATCGACTCGCACATATTTCATTTTGTACCAGACCCTATTTGTCTCTTTCCTCCTGCCGTATCCCTACCCGAAATCGATAGATTTTCCCGCTCCAAGGACTTCCTAATTAATACAGATCTCTCTTTAATGAAGATAAAATTCTTTCCCTCAGTACAATGACGGTAATCTATTTATGATGGTTCCACAGTTTCAATGAATGATCGGTTAATTATTTATTATATTTTTTTTCCTAAACAAAGAAACTGCAAGCACGCGAGTATTGTCTAGTGCTTTCAAAAACGCCAGAAAACTTTTGTAGAATCAAATATATTATTTCAGAGATGGTCAAAGAAATATAGAAAAAGCCTTGCGCGATTTTCTGTTAATAGAAAAACCGGTAAGTAGATTAAAGCAAAATATTGGGTTGTCCGGAAAGTTCTGAGCGTTTGCGATAGGTGTATGATTCAGCGTGACGTATGCAGTCGTACTTTTTGAAAACACACGAGATGTTGGCAACAATGAAAGGTGGCATTTGTATGGGGCGTTCAGCCACGTGTGGTTGACAAGTGGAAGACGTGTTTGTTTAGTACGTGTTAAACATGGATGATCAAAAGTTGCATTTTCGGCATGAGATGCTATCTATATACACTGCTGGGCAAAAATTAAGGACGAAGAGGAGAAATTAGCATAACAGCGAAACAAGCAGGTAGAACGGACCTAAAGACCACTCAGGAGATAGACTAGCGTCCGGTACGGTAGGGCATGCGCAAATATGCCGCATGACGTGGGGGGGAGGGGTCGGAAGGGTATAAAGCACACGAGCGGTGTACGCTCTGCAATTCGGTGAAAGCTATTGCACGGTGTACATCGGTTTAAACGACGTCGAGGTGCTGCCACCGTGTGATATGGCCAACAGGCAATCCAGTAGACGACATCTGGATGACTTTACCAGAGGTCGCGTTATTGGGAAGTTGGAAGAAGGTCGAAGTGTGACGAGTGTGGCCGAGAAGTTCGGGATCGCTCACAGCATCGTTTCACGAGCTTGGACAGCATTTCAAACGACAGGAACAGCTGTCCGAGAGTTTAGCAGTGGCCGTCCACGAGCAACCACGGCGACGGACGACCGGTATATTGTTCTATAGGCGAGAAGAGACAGACGGCAGACAGCGGGAGAAATCGCAAGGCACATGCAACAGACAACTGGACGTCCGTTATCGCATTTTACCGTGGCCAGGAGGCTGCACAAAGGTGGTCTATTTGCACTACGACCAGTACGGTGTGTGCCATTAACGCCTGGTCATCGGAGACGGCGGTTTCTGTGGTGCCAGGAACACAAGAACTGGTCACATCAGCAATTGGGTCGAGTTCTCTTTACGGATGAGAGCCGATTTAGTTTGACGAGCGATTCTGGACGTATACACATCTGGGGAGAGCAGGGAACACGCAATCACACCTCCAACATCATCAAAAGGGACCGGTTTGGATGTGGCGGAGTTCTCGTTAGGGGCGGTATCATGCTTGGTAGCCGTACTGACCTCCACATCTTCCAAGGGGGTTCAGTCACTGGTGTCCGCTCTTGTACCGAGGTTCCCCTGCCTCACGTGCGTCTGTTTAGAGGTGCTGTGGGTCCTGAGTTCCTCTTCATGGACGACAACGCTACACCTCATCGTACAGTGGCTGTCGCAGAGCTGTTGGAGAGTGAAGATATTCAACGCATGGATTGTCCCCAAAAGGTCCTCGGACCTAAATCCAATCGAACACGTGTGGGACTTTCTCGGGAGACGCTTGGCAGCACATCACCAGCCGCCAGCAACGATTCCGCAGCTGCGATTGGCGCTACAAGAGGAATGGGCCGCGATGCTTTAACAGCTCCTTGACAACCTCGTACTCAGCATGGACAGATGTTGTAAATCCTGCAACGCAGTCAGGGGTGATCATATCCCCTACTAAAGACTGGATTGTTCTTGGCAGCTACCTACCTGTCATATGGACGTTTCCGTCCAGTTGTTCTCGAAACTACCTTTTCAATAAAGTGTCTTTGTATCCTTTGGATTCGTTGTTTGAACGGTTTCGCTCACTTGTCCCATATTCTTACATCTTGGGGATCTTATGGTATGATTTGAGTCGATGTGGAGCACTTCTGCACAACGCTACATTCGAAAAACCATCTCGTCCTTAATTTTTTCACGCCAGTGTATATATATAAAAGTGAAAGTTTGTATATTTGTTTGTCTGTATGTTTGTTTGTATGCTTGTTTGTTTGTCCGCAACACAAATCTGCAATTTTCAACTTAGAACCACCAAATTTGGTATACTATCTCATGGTAGTCTAACTCAAACCGTAGAAGGGTTTTGGAAGGGATCGGAGCCCCGGGGGGAGGGGTCAAGGGTGCCCCCATACACAATTTTCGTTATTTTAGTTAACATTTCTACAGTTTTTAATTTAGAACCACCAAATTTGGTATACTATCTTATGGCACTCTGACTTAGACCGTAGATCGTTTTGGGAAGGGGTTGGAGCCCGGGGGTCAAAGGGCCCCATGTAAAATTTTCGTAAAAAGTTCTACAGTTTTCTATTTACAAACACCAAATTTGGTATATTATCACAAGATACTCTGACTTAGACGGTAGACAGTTTTTGGAAGAGGTCGGAGCCGGTCAAGGGGCCCCCCATACCAAATTTTCGTAAAAAGTTCTACAGTTTTCAATTTAGAATAACCAAATTTGGTGTCTTATCTCATGGTACTCTAACTTAGACAGTTGACAGTTTTTGGAAAGGGTCGGAGCCGGGTGGATGATCAATGGCAATGTTTTTGCTCCCAATGGAAAAACCAAAAATATTGTTTACCAAAAAGCAATAACCTAAATGAATTAAAATAAATTTACTGGAAAATTACAGGAATATATTCTTTCATAAAATTTAACCCGCTGAACTTGACGATTCCACGAATATTTATCCGGGAAATACCAGGTACCCCTGCTAGTTCCTCTATAAAAAGGGGGAAGTGCTGCACAGACGTGTAAAAATATTTGTGAAGTGTATGGAGAGAAGGCTCTTGGTGAATCAACTGTTCGGAGGTGGTTTGCGAAGTTCAAAGCCGGCGATTTCAGTTTATGCGACGGGGATCGATGTGGAAGACCTTCAGCAGTAGACGACGATCTCATAAAGGCAAAAATTGAGTGCAACTCAAAATTAAAGACTCAAGAGTTAGAAGAGACTGTGAAAATGCCGAAAAGTACTGTTCGTGAACATTTAGTGAAGCTGCGATACACTTCCCGTTATGATGTTTCGGTCCCACATAAGATGTCAGAGAAAAACTGCATGGACCGGTATTCTATATGCGATATGCTCCTAAAACGCCACAACAGGTGCCCATGTTCGAAACGATTAGTTACTGGAGATGAAAAATGGGTAGTCTACGACAATGTAGTGCGAAAGGGATCCTGGGGTCACGCTGCCGAGCCACATAAACAAACACCGAAGCCGAATATTTATGGACACTAGGTTATGCTCTCCGTTTGGTGGAATTGCAAAGGCATTATTTACTATGAGCTCCTCCAACACAATCAGACGATCAATGCGCATCTCTACTGAAACCAGTTGGAACAATTGAACCAAAACCTGCAACAGAAGAGGCCAAAACTTTTGAACAGAAAGGGCGCTGTGTTCCAGCAGGGCAACGCATTGCTGCACGTTTCTTTGGTCACCCGCAGAAAGTTGCAGGTCACGGGCTGGAATGTCTTACCCCACCCACCGTATTCCCCAGACACTGCGCCCTCCGACTTCCGTTTGTTTCGATCCCGGAAAATTTCTTTAAATGGAAAATCATTCAGTGATCTCAACGCTATCAAGAAACACGTGGATGCCTTTTTTGCCTCTAAGCCCACCACGTTCTATAGGGATGGCATTCTAAAATTGCCCGAAAGATAGACTAAAGTCGTCGAAAAAAATGGACAATACCTTTAAGAATAAAGGTATGTTCTTAAACTCACTGCATTTGTTTCATTCCACATAAATTAAAAAGGGCCCAAGACTTTCCGAACAACCCAATAATTAACATGCAGTTAGAGACAACGAGAAATAAAATATAGAAAAATTAACAATGAAAATATCAAATAATTAATAATCGATTAAATAATTATGAGTAGTTGAAGAAGTAATCATAAAAAGTAATGAAGAAGTATACGAGCTTGTAATATTACTTTGTCCTCTCTTTCAGCTTTGTTGCACAGCTGACTCAATGTGCCTATGATACAGATTTGTCTTCTCGGGCATTTATATGCAGCAGCAAACAGAAACTTCCAGGAAATATTGTTCCATGCATTATAAGTAGATGTCGCTTTGACAAAGACTTTCTGTGCATGTTCTTGGGGAACAGGTTTCTTGCTAGATGGCGTAAGTGCTAATCTGTATTTACTATGGTCTCTCTGTTTGTAATAAACGTAATGGAAAAGTTTATTTTGCATCTAAATGACATAAATTGCGTTTTTTAAATGTGGAAGCTCGGAAAAATCACATGTATGTACATTCGAATTCGACACGTGCAACTATGTTGCTATTTTTCAAAGTCACGACCCAATAACTATTAAAGCATGTTTTATCAGTACTTCCTCTAAGAGAAGCGTTCACTAAACAGTATACTAAGCCTAACATAATTCGCATGCATTTTGGTAATGTTATTGAGTTATTCTTGGACACTGTTCTCGGTAACTTCAGTTGTTATTTAACGAATCTTTGATACAGCTGTTAATCTTTTGCATGCCTCCTTCTACACTGCAAAAATATTTCTGAAATAAACGAGGCATTTTCCGTGACTCCTTTCGTGAATTATCCGTGACTCCTTTCGAGCCATTTTCCGCGACTCCTTTCCTGAATTATCCGTGACTCCTTTCGAGCAATTTTCGTGACTCCTTTGGAGACATTTTCCGCGACGCCTTTCGTGAATTATCCGAGTCTACTTTCGAGCCATTTTCCGTAATCCTTTTCGTGAATTATCCGTGACTCCTTTCGAGCCATTTCCGTGACTCCTTTCGAGCCATTTCCGTGACTCCTTTCGAGCAATTTTCGCGACTCCTTTGGAGACATTTTCCGCGACTCCATTCGTGAATTATCCGTGACTTCTTTCGAGCCATTTTCCGGGACTCCTTTCGTGAATTACCCGTGATTCCTTTCGTGAATTATCCGTGACTCCTTTAGAGCCATTTTCTTTTATTTGGGGATTTAACGACCACCGTGAGCAACTCCATGGCCTATAATCAGTCATCCATCCCAAATGTAGGGCCACTGGCTCCAGGAAAAGCGTAGAGCTATTGCCGTAAGACAAACACATAATGAATGCCTCACAGGGATTCGTACCCGGACTTAACTGCGACGAATAGTCAAAAGCCAGCCCTTAGAACACTGAACCACAGGGGCGACTAGCTGTGTTGTTTGTGCTTCACTTTACTAAAAGATATTTATAGACTATCGTCCGCAAAAAACAACAAATAGTTTCTATTTTTCTCTCTGAAAACTGGCTGTTAGAAAAAGGGCCTATCGAGGTGATCATATTAATTTGGCACTTAAGCCATTCAGATTCTTAGCACAGAGAATTAAAAAAAAACAAAGCGGCCGATGCAATTTTTTTTATTGGGGTTTAACGACCACAGTGCGCAACTCAATAGTGTGAGCACTCGCCCGCCCATAATTTAAGGTCACTGGTTCCAGGGAAGGGAAAGAGCCAGTGCTGTTAGACAAACACAACATCCATGCCTCACTATGATTCGAACCCAGATCCTTCACGGGCGAATGGTCATACGCCAGTGTTTAGACCATTGCGTCACCTGAGCGGAGGCCGATGTGATATGAATAGAGGATAGTTAGCAAACATCATGTACGCAGAAGGTTCGTAGTATTAAATAGGTTCCCTGTTATACACTGCGCAGCTGTGTGATTGTATTGATCGCGCTGTGAGTTTTTTGTCTTGCTGGTACATACGGATGCAATGATTGACCACGATGCGGGTGCCAAAACCGCTTAATATATTTCTATCAAAGGAGTCCCAGATTTGGGGCGCAGGTAACAAACAATATCTTTATCCATTCATATGGGTTACGTAAAATCGAGATAAAACATTAATGTTGTAATTACCTGGTGAAATCGTCATCACTTGTCACTTTGGGCAATGTAGCGTCACTTGGGTACTTTGACATGGTGAGGTTCACTGAAAGAGAAAGAGTACAATCAACAGGTGATTATGCATTAGCGGAAAACGGAAAAACACTCGATTAAATTAACAAAAGCCTTATAAAAAAAGGGCAACATCAAGAATTCCTAACGATTAATGAGTTGAATTCTTTTTTTCTTCGGAGGGGTAGAGGGGGAGGGGGACGGCCACCGTGAGCATATAAGACCATAACGTCTTGGTCAGAGGTTTTTGCATTTACTCTTGAGCTTTCAACGAAAACTTATTCACAGTTCAGTTAATGTATAATAATTAATTCATTCCGTCTAGGTGTTCGAGATGTCAGAGGCACGAGTTCCTGGCTAGTCGTCCGAGCTGGACTCGGGTCGAGTCCCGGATGTAGCATGGGTGGTGCGCTTGTCTTACGCAGGCTCTCTTCCTTTCATAGAATCAATACCCTTAAAAACGGAAAGGCAGACTACTTATAGCCCTTAGGGAAGGCAGGCAGGCTACTTTAACTCATGCAGGTCCTTTAATCCCGAAACTTAAAAAAGCAAGTTAGCAAAATCATGCAAAGCATTGATTATATGCTTTTCAACATACCAGAAATCGATAAAATATCTTAGTAGAACCACAAACGTTTGTTTCGGGTCCACGTTGATAACTCACACCGAAAGTTCATAGTAACAAATATATATATATACACTAACAGATTAAGTACTATTACGGACCTCTAATCCTCAGTGAAATAATTCACATTGTTGGTGTGTCATTTTTTTCTTTCTTGTGGATTCATTGACGATATATGATAAATAGAAACTATTTTATCATATATTTCAAAAAATAATTATTTTTGTTATAACAATAACATATATGTTCAGGAGAGGGATGGTCCAATGGGATCACCTCTCTCTTGCTTATTTGCAGAGATAATCTTGCAAGAACTTGAAAGTAGGATAATAGATACATTAACAGAACAACCATTAATATATAAACGTTATGCGGATGACATTTTTTTGGTTTTAGATATGCAGGAGGAGAATTTGAAAAGCTTAGCAAAAAGATTTACAGAAATTTTCCCAACCATTGTTCTGACCTTGGAAATGGAGCAAAACAAAGGTATATCCTTTCTAGATGTCTGTATAACAAGAACCGAACATGAATTTCAATTTAAAGTGTATCGAAAACCATCCTACGAACCAATATTGATTCCAAATAACTCTAACCATCCGATAGCACAAAAAAGAAATGCTCTTTACAATCTGATAAAGAGAGCATATACACATACAAGCAATATTGAATTTCAGAACGAAGAATTAATGTGGATAACAACAGTAGCAAAGAAATATGGATATTCTGAACAAGTAATAGAAGACTTAATAAAAAAATATGAGGCTACAGTAAATAATATGAGTAAGACAACCAGGCAGAGAGAAGAGAAACATGAACAAGAAAAAAGCAATACATAGGTTCGTTTCCATATATTGATGGAGTAACAGGAAGAATTAATCATGAAGTAGCAAGATATAAAAAAATATTGGACAATCTGTAACAACGATGTCTACAATGATAAATAATACAAGGCACAAATTCCAGATTTACAAAAAGAAGGAGTATATAGAATACCTGTGGAACATGAGAACAACCAAGTTTAAAAAAAAAGGAAGAGCATATATTATTATGGATGAACCAAAAATAGACTTAAAAAAAGAAGAAATCAACATATAAAAAATTGGGAAAAGAGAGAGAATGTTACAGCAATGGTGCAGTACTGTATTGAAGAAAATGCGAAACCAAAATTTGAAGATATTCAAATAAAAAGTGGATATAAGAATGAATGGGAGTTGAGGTACTCAGAGGCTCTCACCACGGAAAAAAATAAACACAGAGCCTGTAATAATAATGAACCAATCATCATAGCAGAACCTTGGAAGGCCTTAATAAAAAGAGAAAAAAGAATATAAAGAACAGCAATGGAGAAGGAAGGGTGGGGGAAAAAGGAATGTCGGAAACATAGGAGAATTGAACAGCGAATGAAATATAGGTGGCAGCACAGTATCAAGAGAAAAATATAGAACTCAGGAATGCAGGCAGGAGAACGTGATTCTTGGCCCTTTCACACAAATAAAGAGACCCCGTATAGGGAATCTGGTGCACCTGGTCGGTTTGCAACATATGGTTAGGACAAGTGTTCTGAAGATGGCTTCTTAGAGGTCGAAAAGCTTCAACCAGAGTTTGGTGGAGTGATGGTGATCTCAGGCATGACGTGATTTTAAACTTCTTAACGGATTTTAATAGTAAAATATTTTAAACTAGTGGTGCAAGTAAACATCGATGGAATGTGATTTTTAATTGATGATTTTTTAAACTTCAAGTTAAACTACTGGTGCAGTATATACAGGGTACATCGATGGAGTACAGTATTTTATCAACATGTATATAGTGATTTTAACATTAAAAGAGCTGCAACCATAGTGCAATAGTGTCTGAGCAATAGTGTACATAAAAGAAAATTAAAACCAAAAAAGTCTCATCTACCAAGGAATTATCATGGGAATACCACGACATGTGTTGAGAATCGTCAATGAATTCACAAGTAAGAAAAATGACACACCAACAAAGTGAATTATTTAACTGAAGATTAGAGGTACGTAATAGTACTTAATCTGTTAGTGTATATATAATTGTTACCAGAAATCATTACTCAAGTTACGAGGATAATGGGTGTGGAATAAATCTCGCTCCTGTGCCCTGACCTTTGACCCCATTCCGATGATATTCAACAGAACCGGTTTAGTATACCTCCGGAACAACATACTAAAGTTTTGTCGCAATAGAAGCATTTTTTCGTAAGTTATGACGCATAAGGGTGATGGAATGGAACCCACTGCTGTGCCCTGACCTTTAACCCCATTTTGATTATTTTGAACAGAACTGGTTCACTATACCTCCGGAACAACATGATAAAGTTTTGTCGCAATCGAAGTATTTTTACGTAAGTTATGACGCATAAGGGCGATGGAATGGATCCCTCTCCTATGTCCTGACCTTTGACCCCATTTCGCCCATTTTCAATAGGGTTCATCCCCAGGTTGTTCCCTACCACATAATAAAATTTCATCGAAATCGAACCATATTTACGCGAGTTATCGTGCGGATAGAGACAGACGGGCAAAGCTGGGGCATATACGCTTTATCAAATTACGGCTGAAAAGCGTAAAAAAATTAGTAATTCAGTTAACTAGAATTACTGAAGAATCTTTAGAACTACACTATTTGACGAAATCACAAAAACAAGATTTATTTTTAATTTAAAATAAAAATGTGTACTCCATGCTTTCTTATTATTGCTTCCACAAATGCACTGAGATAAAATCTCGAGAACTATCTCTCCAGATTCTCATGTTTCTTTTGATAAAAGCCACGTAAGACGTACGATAGTGTCAATTCCTGATGAGATTCTTCAACGCATGCACATCGTGAAAAAACATTGATTGAAGTTTTAAAGATCACCGTAAGCAACTCGACGGGCTATTAGCAGGCGCCCGTCCCTAATTAAGAGTCACTGGTTCCAGTGAAGGGACAGAGCCAGAACCGTAAGACAAACACAGCATCCATGCCTCTCCGGGATTCCTACGGTAAGAAGCCAACCCTTAGACTAAAACGCCACAGAGGCGGTTAAAAAAAATTGTCCTTGCTTTTGTGGATTAGTCCGAGTTTTTAAAAGTACCACCCATTTATTTCATCGTCTTTAAAAATTCATATATCCCATCGGCGATAGTTTCGGTTTATGCATCTCTTTGGAAAACCTTGACACTCCGTTTTAAGTATTTTTTACCTGTGAGTGTATGCGGATTATCATTTAGACTGAGACGTGTGAAGTACTGTTTCTCAAGAAATGAAGTGGCGGTTGAAGTATGAGGACACATACTGATGATTCGTAAAATTACCTTCCATCGAGGTTGCATTGGTTACAGAACATGAAAATAATCGCCCGTAACACGTAGAACAAAATATGCAAATTCTAATAGGAACTTACAAGGCGATGTGTCTTCCGCATAGGCTGGAGGCGAAGAAAGTGTGTGATTCATGAACACAGGAGGAGCCCGGCTTTTGGCAACAGCAAGCACTACATGATCGGAGGTGGCTTTTAAAGTAGCCACGGCATCTTCGTGCGTCACGTTCTCCAAATTGACTTCACCTACCTGGAAAAAGAAAGAGAGACAAAACATTATACGTCAACACTTCAGGATGTAGACAAAATTTCCAGAAAAACAGTTAAAAGTTTCCCTAAATAATCGCATTTGCTTTGCCATAAAGTACTAATAGAAGTAATAGCATTTAAAACGTGGATGCACAGATAATGTTGCCCTTTCTTTTAAATTAGAAAATAATCTACTATAAAAGGTAAAGCCTATATTGTATGTCATCAGGAAAAGGCAAGTTAAGCGTTAACACATTGACAAACATAATTGATGGTTTTTCGGAAAAAAACTCGAAACTCATAAAGTTTTCTGAGGCAGAAAACAGCCACCTGCATTTCTTGAAGTGCTGAGAAAAATTCCATGATACGAAACAAGCTCTGGCTATGGTAAGGAGCGTCGGCTGTAAAAAGGAGCGTCGGCTGTAAAAAGGAGCGTCGGCTGTAAAAACGAGCGTCGGCTGTGAAAACGAGTGACGGCTATAGTAACGAGTGACGGCTATAGTAACGAGTGCCCGTTGCAGTAATGAGTACAGAAATGGGCTGCTCTTTGGAACACCTTGTTCCAAAAAGCAGCCAATTCCTGTACTAGTTCAAACATTACTTTATTAGCCTAGAAACAATATATGTACAAAACAAATGAAGAACTAACATAACACAATATAACAACAATAAACAAAATAACAAAATACAACTAACGCATATTGGCGTACAGAAATTGAAAGTTTTTAAATTTGAAAATTTTACAAGAGTTCAGTTTTTAAATGAAACATGAGTTCATGAAGTTCTAAAAATTCTGGAGTTCATCGAATAAACAAAAATACAGTAGTAAAGCAAAAGATGATTTTTATGAACATTGTTCTGGTGAGAAAAAAGTTAGAAAATAATCCTGTTTGGAATGACCTGAAACCAATGTTCATAAGGTGTCCATTTCTTGTAGAAATCAGAGCTTTTTCCCGATGTAAGTGTTTGATTGAGTTCTGTTTGAAGCACCAAACAAATAGATAGTTTATACATTTTACAGAGTTTGCGTCTTGCATTAATGTAGGGTGCTGGAGGGTTAGCGGTGATATTATTTAAGTGAAATAGATATATTGAAAACTTTGCTTTAATGAAAAAAAGCACACACTTTATTGTGGCTGGCTGTAGTTGGAGGCTGGCTATGGAGAAAGAAGTAGTCGTGCATAGTGTGAGACGAATGGACGACTTTGATGGAGAGACTGAACATGAGAGAAAAGAGAATCTGTAATATCAGGCAAGTTGAGTAGATGTGACGGATGTCGGCTGGCGTTGTGCAGCAGAAGCAGTCTGGGCTTGCAAGGTTCCCAAAATGATGTAATGTGATGGGCGTCGGAAGGCGAGCATGCAAGTGTGGCCAGTGAACATCTATTGCTTTAGGGGAGGCGACAGAATTGTGAGCTTTCATCCAGGTGACAGCAAGATCTGAGGTTCGGATCTGGGAAATTGGCAACGGAGAATTAAAATTCGTGACGATAGAGTAATTTCGAGGTTATGGAATGCGGCAGCATTTGACGATCATTTAAGGAGATAACAAATGGAAGTAGAAACTGAGCCGAAGGTGAATGTATAAGTCCAGTTCTGTTCACCAGGGTCGGAAAGAGTCTGCGCATGGAGTATAAAGTTGGCTCGATTTTCGTGTGTTTGTTGAAGTGGAGGGGAAATTTCGGGAAGGGATTTTCATGTTAGATTGGGATGAAGGAGTTAAGACACTTTCACCACTCTGCTGGCAAGCCAGGAAGGGTAGTAAAAGTGGGTATGAGAACGGGGATGAAGCACTGAGGAGAAAGAAAGAGGCTCGTCGAGAAGGTCATTTACTGAAGTGGGCGGGAGACGGATTAGGACAAGAGCTTCCCAGAGGGTGAGAGCTTCGCGGTATAAATCGGGAATAATGAGAGGAATGAGTGGGTACTGGTCCATTTCATGAAGAGATCGAAGGTGAGAAATGGGTTCCGGGGTGAGATGAGAGAGTAGAGAATGTTGCCACCAGGAGTGGGAAGTCTGGAAAGCTCTTGAAGAAAGAGAGTGAGTCGATGAGTGCGATATTTCAGAAGAACGTTGGGAAGGTTGATGCCGCCGAAGGCATGAGGTAGAGAGAAATTGGAGGCATTTATCCAGTGGCACCTTATACCAAATAAAGTTGACAAACGCTTTAGTGACTTGATCAAAGGAATACTTTGGCGGAATAGTAGCGATCCAGGAGTGAGGTAAAATCGGTGGAAACAGAGTGTTGACGAGCTGTGAACGGCTAAAAAAGGAGGTATGCGGTTTAAGGTAGAGCAGATGAGATATGGAGTTCAGAATACGCTGAAGAAGAGGCCGCAAAGTTGAATATGCCACTGAGATTGGTTTGCCGATGTTGACTCCAAGCATCTTCTGGTGTGTGTTCGACCAGTGAGCTGACAAAGGTTGATTCGTGCGAGATGCCCATGTTTCGGCCCAAAGGCCTGAACATTTAGTTGCGTTGACAGAGGAGCCAGAGACGTCTGCATATTCTTGATAGATGGAACGGAGTTGTTGCCGATGAACACAGTAAGGTCGTTTGCGTAAGCAGATAGAATTGCAGTATGATGACGGGTACTTGCTACAGCTGGAAGAAGGATGGAAAGAAGTCGAAGTTGAAGTTGGAATAGTAATGTTTCGAAGACAAGAGAGCAAAGTTGCCCTGAAAGAGGGCAGCCTTGACGATTACCGTTTTGAAAAGGGATAGCAGCAGTTACAAAGGAATTAGTACGAATGCGAAGAATGGCGCCAACATAGAGATTTCGAATAGTAAAACAAAAAAACAGGTGGTGAAAGCCGAATTAATGAAGAACAGCAGAGAGGTAGGAGTGGTTAATAGAATCAAAAGCCTGAAGCTGATCGATGTTTAAAATGGACAATGGTTCAGAATTACGATATCCTAGGAAAAAGATGTTACGAATAGTGTATGAATATTATGAGTGATCGATCGGTTAGGAATGGTGTATGTTTGGTCGTGGTGAATTAAGTGCAGAAGAATAGGGTTAAGTCGAAGAGAGAGGATTTTGGTGAAGAGCTTGTAGTCCGTATTTAATAAGCTGATAGGTCGCCAGTTATTAAGATCGAGAAGGTTGCCAGATTTTGGAAGCAGACGAATGATAGCGACAGAGAAATATGACGGAATGCAAGAAGAAACCAAAAAATTGAAGCATGCAGTAAGGAGTGGGAGAAGGGCATGTATAAAGATACGAAAAAACTAACAGGGAGACCATCGGCACCCGGGGCTGAATGACGATTCAGTTTGTAAAGCGCTGTGCGAATTTCCTCAGGACTGATGGGAATGATGAGCGATTCTTTCTGACTGTCAATGAGTTGTAGTAGGCTTTGTAGAATTGGAGCATTTACAGCAATAGAAGGTTGAAAACGGCGTGTGGAATGAGTACGTATCAGATCACAAATACGGTCGGAGTCAGCAGTAACCGTGCCGTCAGGCAAGAATGAGTGCCTGATGCTGTTAGTTTTACGGCGACGCTTTTCGAGGTGTCGTAAGAGAGCAGTAGGGTCATATTGAAGATGAAAGCGTTGAAATATAAGTCGTTGCAGAGCATCACAGACACTCGGTTCCAGCAGGTGTCGTAACTCAGCGAGTTGAACTGAATAGGCGTCTGAAGTTGACAAAAGAGCATTCAGCAGCTGTCGCAGGCGAATAATTTCCATGGAGTTTTGAATGTTAAAAGTGAAGAAGCATTTGGCGAAAGCAATTATTTCAGTCTTTGTATCTAACCAAAGTTGAATGGGATCGGATGTGGAGGCGAGTTTGGTAGTTGCATCGCGTAAAATGGTGAGAACATGAGCTTGAAACTACCGATCATTGAGACAGTCATCATTCAGTATACAGATTTTTGCCGGAGCAGTTGGGGTTTGTAGTAACTGTAGAGTGAACGAAACGACATTATGGTCAGCGGTGACACTTGGATGATGAGAGATCGAACGTAATCTTGGTTGTAAAAAGCTAGTGATATAAAATCTGTCATGTCTGGCGGCTGCATGAGATTGGCGAATATTTGCATCCCAGGTGAACTGTTGTAGGCTATGATAAAGAATTCGAAAAGCGTCTAAAAGGTCAGACTGTTGAATCATTCTCGAGAGAGCCGCAACAACTGTATGACGATATTCTCGAGAGTTGACACGATCTAGCGTTGGATCGATCGTTCAGTTAAACTTTTAACGAACATAACGCCCAAAACGCCCGTACATGCAAACGACCATAGCTGCCCGAATCGCCTGTATAGAGTGAGTCAGATTTCCTGTCCTTACTTGCTGTTCAAATTTGCATGACCTATGAGGTATCAGCAGGTGTCACCCTCAGTCACTATTGTTGTTATTAAACAAAGAAGTGAACCAACAGACAGTTTCGAGTTTTATGGTATTCACAGTGATTCAAGATTTGTGGGTCATGGGCGTTAAAGAGTTAAAATTGCCACAAATTATTAAAGCTTCAGAAGTCGGAACTGAATGAGATCGGAGGAGAGTTGCGCAAGAAGAGAAAGTGTTTCGAGATGGGTGGGGGGGGGTCATGGTTATTGAAAAGATGAAATTGTTCATTGAAAATCTTGAATTGAAAGTATTGAAGTAGTCCTGGTGCCGTGTCGATTTCCGTGATATCAGAGATCACGTGATCTGTGCGATTGCGGAAAGTCAGAGCAAGTCCTGAGAAAGTGCGAATTCGAAAGTGTCAACGAGGATGACTGGAATTAAATCTTCACAGACGAGAGAATTCGCCAGTGTGATTAGCGAATCCTCTGCAGTTGAAGCTAGCAATGATCAACTGAGACATCGTGAAACTTTTCTAAACCTACATCTGCAAGCTGATGAAGGGTGGTGATCTGCTTTTCTAGGCGAAATCGGAGGTTGCGTGCTGTGACATTTTCAGTAGCGCTGCCAAGAAAGTCGGCCATGGTTTGTAACTGATAGAAACCGTGTGGAAGAACATGCATGTTAGCAAGTATGAAGGGCTGATATTTGATCTTCGAATGCTGTGGAAGGCTAAGAAGACGCAGAAGATTTTGATGTGTCAATGGACCCTTTGGAACATCACAGTCCGCGAGCAAACGGGTGGCTTCGGCGGAGGAATAACGAAATGTGGAGTCCATAGTGTCCGCAGAAGAAGCACCACTAGAGTCAGTGTGAACTACGACGATATCTTGAGGCTCTTCAGTGGCGGCCTCACTAGATTTTGGCGCCGAAGGAATGCCAGAAAGCGTACCGACAAGGAAAGAAGTGTCCGAAGAAGATTTGGGCGACGATTAGCTGTTACGTCGCCTCTTCTGCTTTTGTTTTCCGTCATCGTGCGGTCTTCCCCCGATTGTTTGACAGTTTTAGTACCAGCAGGTGGGATAACTAGTCGACCATTTTCAGCAGAGAATACGGTGGTAACCATTTTATCAGTTTTCTCACAAACTGAGGAGGGTGGAAAAAGCTCTGGATTTTCTAGAACCTCGTGTGGAAGAGGAGATTCTAGTTGTTGTTTCAGAAATGGTTGCAGAAGAGAAGATTCTAGTTGTTTGGCAGTTTGCGGAAGAGGAGAAAGTGAATAAGCCGATGAAGTAAGGGGTTGTTTAGTTGCGACTCTGCTGTAGGAGAATTTTCTACTACAGAGACAGGAGGAAGCACAACACTTTGAGATGCAGAAGATAAAGAATCCTAGGCAATGAAGGACATTGTTTGAACAGTGTTTGTCCCGTTTTTACGATGTGGGCATTCAGAAACCAAATGCTCTTTATCCTTGCAGTTGAAACACTGAACACCGGCATGGAGGTCAAAAGAATATGCTCTGAATTCTGAACGAAAAGTGATTGCTTTCGGGCGCTGAGAAATGGTTTGGTCTGACGGAAAAACAATTCTATATTGTCGTCGGAACCCCTTAACAAAAGCGTAAGGAGAGTTGAGTGGCGCAGCGGGAAGCATCCGGGTCGCACCCACAATCTTCCCAAGAGTTGAGAGAACAGCAATTAATAAAGAATCTGGAATTTCCGGGGGGGGGCAGGGTAACAGTGGACGTTGAGAAACTGGAGTGGGGTCCAAATGAATGCCATTGATATCAACACCGTGAGCAAGGACACGTTTT
This sequence comes from Macrothele yani, assembly GCA_039090855.1. Lineage (NCBI taxonomy): Eukaryota > Metazoa > Arthropoda > Arachnida > Araneae > Macrothelidae > Macrothele > Macrothele yani. The sequence continues at coordinate 196,206,907 of CM076990.1, forward strand.
ACCGCTTCCTTGGTTACAAAATGAATGACAGTTCCCCCTGTTTGCACGAGCAATGTTAGCAATGCTTTGCTTCGGAACAATTTTCTCAACAGCGTCCATATACACGTGGAGAGGCGTTTCTTTCAACGAAGGAAAGTATAAGCTACGCCGCCCCGGTGGCGCAGTGGTCTAAGTCGTTGGCCTCTGATCATTCGTCCGTAAGGGGTCCGGGTTCGAATCCCGGCGAGGCATGGATGTTGTGTTTGTCTTACGGCACTGGCTCTCTCCCTTCCCTGGAACCAGCGACCCTAAATTAGGGACGGGCGACTGCTTATAGCCCATTGAGTTGCTCACGGTGGTCGTTAAACCTCCAATCCAAAAATCCAAAAAAAAAAGTATAAGCTACGTTGTATAGTTGTACTGAGTTCTTGACCTTCTGACGATAAATCGCTGAATCGAATTTGTAGAGTATCATTAACCCTGAGAATCCCAGGGACGACTAAATCAGGGACAACTACAGCAGGAGCAGACGAAGATGGTCGTAAATTGCGTTGAACCTCCTCCGCAAAGGAATGGGTTTGTTGTGGGCTAGATGCATTCAATGGCTACATTGAGGACAGCGCTCGAGAGGCTGAAGAAGAAGAAGAGGCGTTCTCATTTACATACGTAGCAAGAGACGCAGACTTCATGGAGCGCGGGCTTGAGGCAGAGAAATTTGCATAGCTTCGCGCTTGCGTTGGAGTCACTTAAGGGTTAGCATCATCGGAAGTCGCCATTATTCAAAAGTAAACAAGCTGGCTGCTACAATTTATAACACCCAAAATAAACAAAATAATCACTCACCCCTTTTGAGAAGGATGAAGAAGTGTATCCAAAACGTTTATGTAACTAAACATACAAAAAGAACGAACCAGGTAAGCGAAAAACTTCAAAAACTTGAGAAAACTTGGGAGCGATGAAAAACACGTCACTCTCCAAAAATCTTGAAGGAAGCACACTCCGAAATGGGAAGGAGACAGCAGTATTCAAGGTGCTCTTGTGTACTTTCATTAGTTGCGGTACGTGGAGAAACTAAAGAAGACGGGACGAAAGTGTTTTCCAGGGTATTTGAAAGTTTTGTTCAAAGGCACGGAAGTCGAAAGTTTTCCATCTTTGTAAAAGATAACACAATTGGGGGGTGGGTGGGGGGGGGGTGGTTAACGACCACCGTGTGAAACTCGATGGGCTATAAGCAGCAGCCCGTTCATAATTTAGGAGCACTTGCACCAGGGAATTGAGAGAGCTAGTGCCGTAATACAAGCACAACATCTATGCCTTACGGGTTTCGGAACCGGACCCACTTCGGACGAATGGTCAGCAGGTTTGTTTAGACCACTATGCCACGGGAGGGAGGCGACAGATGAACTATATTATCATTGTTAATTTGCGCTAATCATAAACACTTCCCTCATCTTAAGTGTGAATGCGGTGTTTTGTGTTTCGGTGAACGTAAAGTGTCAACTTACATGATCGAAAGCGTTTCAGAATGAGAGCAATGATATCTTGGTCTAAAAAGAAACAATAGTTTCTATCAAAGTGATTTTGCGGACAAAAAAATGTCCCCATGCCACGAAAGCTAGATGAAATTTTTAGACGAAGAGCAGAAACAAAGCTAAGAGTAACTGTTGCAAAAGGAGGAGAAAGAAACTTAGACATCTTTGTTTTTAGCAAGGCCTTATTACAGGGATAAATAGTCTCAGAGTTTAATCGTGAGGTAAAACTACAAGGCCGCTGAGGTCCATTAGAATGCGGCTAATACTCCTAGCTGTTAAATGTGTGAACTGAATCAGATGAGAGATCATTAATATAAAAGACAGGCAGTAACAGACAAAGTAAGAGAGAGAGAGAGAGAGAGAGAGAGAGAGAGAGAGAGAGAGAGAAGCAAAGAAAGAAAGAAAGAGAGAAAGAGAGAGAGAGAGAAAGAAAGAGAGAGGAAGGGAAAGAAAGAAAGAGAGAAAGCGAAAGAGAGAGAGAGAGAGAGAGAGAGAGAGAGAGAGAGAAAGAAAGAGAGAGGAAGGGAAAGAAAGGAAGAGAGAAAGCGAAAGAGAGAGAGAGAGAGAAAGAGAGAGATAAAAAGAGAGAGAGAGAGAGAGAGAGAGAGAGAAAGAGAGGGAGAGAAAAAAGAGAGAGAGAGAATTAGCGAGAAAGAAAGAAATAGAGAGAGAGAGAGAGAGAGAGAGAGAGAGAGAGAGAGAGAGAGAGAGAGAGAGAGAGAGAGAGAGAGAGAGAGATTGTTAGAGCTGTTCAAGTGTTGTAGTTATTAAAGTGTTTCAGGAATGAAAGAAAACCTGCCAAAGTTGCAGTAATTGAGGTAATAGTGAACGCCCACGGAACAATGACGACCGTGGGCAGCGACGGCTATCCCGACTAGTACGATCCAACAGACGAGCCACAGTGGAACAACTGGACAGAACGTTTAATACAGACCTGTTGAGCAACGTATCACAGACCACAGTCCAACGAACTCTGTTCTCTATAGGTCTCCGGAGCAGCCGTCCACTAAAGATACCATTGCTGACTGCCGGACATCGACAATTATGGCGTGAATTTGCATCTGAGAAGAGGCATTGGACCATCAAACAGTGGAAGAAAGTCACAGTTTCAGACAAATCACGTTTTCTGGTGTATCGTGTGGATGGTTGATGGAGAGTACGGCAAAGCACTGCTGTCAGAAATCAACCCGACACGATGCTCGAGAAGAAACAGGCACGAGGTGGCAGTGTGTTTGGGTGGATCATGTTTTCCTGGGAATTAATGCGAGAAAACATTCGTCCCGATCGCACGATGAATGCTTCAGGATTCCTATCCACTGTGGCGGATCAAGTACTCCCCTTCATGATGACTGTTTACTCCTATGACATAGACTGTTTCCAGTAAGATAATAATACCCCTTGCCATGTTGCTATGCGTGTGAGAGAATGTTATAAGAAACATTCCAGTGACTTTAGCTTACAATCCAGGCCACCGTGCTCGCCGGACATCAATCCCATTCAAAAATGGCGGGACCATCTTGACCAACAGGTTCGACGTATTGATGCACCACCCATGATATTTTATGATCTGCATGGAGCTGTGGTGTCTGCATCGTATAGCATCCCTACGGAATCGTTCAGAGATCTCATGGAATCAATGCCACGCCGTGTATCTGAAGTAATGGCGGCACGATGAGGTCATACCTCATACTAACAAATGGTCATATATACCATTCATCATCATCTTTGTCCACCACTATCAATCAACTGTTGGACTGAGGTCTCCCCAAGTTTTTCCCCCAATTGTCTGTTTTGAGTCTGTATCCTCCATGTTACTCCCGCATACTTTCCAATTTCATCCACCAATCTCCCATGTGGTCTTCTTCTGGATCTTTACCTGTCTCTTGGAATCTAGTCTAAACTTTTAGCTGTCCATCGATGGTCTGTGCTTCTGGATATATGTCCAGCCCATTGCCATTTCAGGGATTTTACTCTGATCATGATGTATTCCACTCTTGTCATTTTTCGGATCCACGAGTTCCCCTTCTTATCTCTCCTGGTTACACCAAGCATGTACCTCTCCATGCTTCTTTCAGTGCCTGCAATCTGTATATGTCTCTTTTAGTTAAGGTCCACGTCTCTGCACCATACGTAAGCACTGGAAGGATGCATTGATTAAACACTTTTCTTTTATAACATAATGGAATATTGCTCTTGAAAATTATACTGTTTTTTCCAAAAGCTCCCCGGCAAGTTTTATACGCAGATTAATTTCTTCATCAATGTGACCCTCACTTGATATCTGCTGTCCAAGATAAATGTAGGTATCGGTTATTTTCAGCTTTTCCCCATCAATCGATAAATCTTCATTTCTTGTAAAAGCATTGAACATCACTTTTGTCTTCTGAAAGTTCATCTTTAATCCCACTTCTTTATTCTTGTCAGCAAGTTGCTGGATCATACTCTGCAGCTCTGATGGGGTAGTTGCAAAAATGATTATGTCATTAACAAAACGAACGTGAGTTAGATAATCTCCATTAATCTTTATCCCTTTGTTTTCCCAGTTCAGTGATGAAAGACATTTTCCAATGAGGCATTAAAGAGTTTGGGAGATATAGTGTCACCTTGTCTCACTCCCTTTCCAATTTTTATGAGTGCTGTATTCTAAAATAGCCGAATCTTTGCACTTGCATTTATATACATTGGCGTGCAAAAATTAAGGACGAGACGGTTTTTCTAACGTAACGTCATGCAGAAGCGCTCCACATCGACTCAAATCATACCATTAGATCCCTAAGATGTAAGAATATGGGACAAGTGAGCAAAACTGTCCAAACCAGGAATCCAAAAGATACAAAGGCACTTTATTGAAAAGGTAGCTTCGAGCACAACTGGACAGAAGACAGAAACGTCCATGTGACAGGCGGCTGCAAAGAAAATTGCAGTCTTTAGTAGGGGATATGATCACCCCTGACTGCGTTGCAGGATTTACAACGTCTGTTCATGCTGAGGACGAGGTTGTCAAAAGCTGTTGAGGCATCGCGGCCCATTTCTCTTGCAGCGCCAATCGCAGCTGCGGAATAGTTGCTGGCGGCTGGTGTCGTGCTGTCAAGCGTCTCCCGAGAAGGACCCACATGTGTTCGATTGGATTTAGGTCCTGGGACCTTGCGGGCCAATCCATGCGTTGAATATCTTCACTCTCCAACAGCTCTGCGACAGCCACTGTATGATGAGGTGTAGCGTTGTCGTCCATGAAGAAGAACTCAGGACCGACAGCACCTCTAAACAGACGCACGTGAGGCAGGAGAGCCTCGGTACAATAGCGAACACCAGTGACAGAACCTCCTTGGAAGATGTGGAGGTCAGTACGGCTACCAAGCATGATACCGCCCTAAACGAGAAATCCGTCACCTCTAAACCGGTCCCTTTCGATGATGTTGGAGGTGTGATTGCGTGTTCCCTGCTCTCTCCAGATGTGTATACGTACAGAATCGCTCGTCAGACTAAATCGGCTCTCATCCGTAAAGTGAACTCGACCCCATTGCTGATGTGTCCAGTTCTTGTGTTCCTGACACCACAGAAACCGCCGTCTCCGATGAGCAGGCGTTACACACCGTACTGGTCGTCGTGTAAATAGACGACCTTTGTGTAGCCTCCTGAAAACGGTAAAACGCGATAACGGACGTCCAGTTGTATGCTGCATGTGCCTTGCGATTTCTCCCGCTGTCTGCCGTCTGTCTCGTCTCGCCTGTAGGACAATATATCGGTCGTCCGCCGACGTGGTTGCTCGTGGACGACCACCGCTAAACTCTCGGACAGCTGTTCCTGTCGTTTGAAATGCTGTCCAAGCTCGTGAAACAATGCTGTGAGCGATCTCGAACTCCTCGGCCCCAGTAGTCACACTTCGACCTTCTTTGAACTTGCCAATGACGCGACCTCGGGTAAAGTCATCCAGATGTCGTCTACTGGATTGCCTGTTGGCCATAGCACACGGTGGCAGCATCTCGACGTCGTTCAAACCGATGTACACCGTACAATAGCTTTCACCGAATTGCTGAGCGTACACCGCCCGTGTGCTATATACCTTTCCGACACTCCCTCCCCCTACGTCATGCTGCATATATGCGCATGCCCTACCGTACCGGACCCTAGTCTATCTCCTGAGTGGTCTTTCGGCTCGTTCTGCCTGCTCGTCCCGCTGTTATGCTAATTTCTCCTCTTCGTCCTTAATTTTTGCACACCAGTGTAGATATTATTAATAAAATTAATGTATGCATCTTCAATACCGCAGGATGTCAAAGCCATTGAAACTGCTGATGGTTTCACCGAATCAAATGCCGTGTCATAAGCGATAAAAGCCATGCATAGTGGAAGTATATATATATATATTTAAAATTTGAGTGTTTGAAAAGAAGATTTAATAGAAATTGCAATTACAGATTCACGCGCAGTGTAAAGAGAAATTTTATACTGTGACTTACACACAAACAGACGCACCTGTAGACATACGCATATGCTGTTCACCTTGACATTCAACATGTGGTGGTCGCCCCCTTTGGACACGATGCATGAGCATATGTCCCTCTTAAGACCAATTACGCCACTCCTTAACCATAGCCGCTCTCTAACAGCAACAGTGCTTGGAGTTTCTGAGACGTTTCTGCCGCGTACCTCGCGCCGATAATCATTACCCTACTAAACCCCGCCAAGTCTTTTCCTTTTGCCGTTGCAGTGACTTCGAACTGATAAACAGCTCACTGCTAAGGATTCAGATATATACGAAGCATAGATAACGGTAACAAGGGGAAGGCTCGTGATATATGCGGATTTGAAAGAGGCGCGACAGTGAGCACTAGGTGGGAAGGTGCAAACATCTGAGAAACGACAATGACTTCAAAATGCTAAAATGGACCCCCACAGTCCCCTGATCGTAACCCAATTGAACACCTATAGAATGAGACTAACATAGCCACTCGTATGCCATCATATACGTTTGGCTGAACGTACTTGCAGAGCGATATCAGTAGCTCGTTGAATCAATGCCGCGCCGAACGTGGCTATTTTGAAGGATAAGGGCAGCCTAATACATTTTTAGGAAAGTGTTCCTAATTATTGTACAGTTCAGTGTATAATCCTCGCCGGTCGGTGACGTCACTGCTACGTTCTAAGATAAGCATCAACTTTTGGTGAGAGTGTGGGAATCATGACCAGGCCCATGAGTGCAAAGAAATTATAAATTTTCAGGGAGTCTGAAGTAAGTGAATGTGTACAGATAATTTGCAAATCATAAATATCCTTCACAGCACACATGCGCTTATCATGATTAAGGTCCGTCCGTCTAAAGACACCATATCTCTGCAACTATTGAAAAATTCTTTTTGCATTGGGAAGCTTGAAATATGCGAATGATGATCCTTCATTTCGTTTATTTACGATGTACAACTTTGTCGCTAGAGGGCGTAAATGCAGATGATGTCGAATTCAAAATACATTTTATTCCATATATTTGGCTTCTAAACATCCGATTGAAAAAATTCTTTTATTTTTCGATTCCATTTATGTCGAAGAGTATTTTAGGTGCAGTTACTTTTCCAGGTTAAGAATAGGTTTTCCGCTAGGGGCGTAAAAGTAAATTACGCCTTCCCTGTTTCAAAAACCCCGATTTGGAAATTTTTTCCTTCAGCAGATACAGCTGCTGATGGAAAATCTTTTGCACATAATTTCTAATTTTTGGTAATAAATGCTTTGACCACCAGGGGCGTAAGCGTTAATTTTTGCTTCTGATGTATTTGCTATAAAATATGAGCTTCTAAAATCTCGATTTAAAAAATTCTTTCGTGGACCGATGCCACTCACGTCGATGAACTTTTTCGGAATATTTTTTTAAAAAAATTACATGGTTTCCCGGCCAGGGGGCGTAGATGTTTATCTTACTTTTGTCAATATCTCTGCTTCTAATGCACCGATTTGAAAAATTCTTTATTGGGTAGAGTTTCCGGTGTGACTTGTTTTTCACATAATTTCAAAATTTTCAAGTAACTCATAGGTTTTCCGCTAGGGGGCGTAAATATCAATTGCGTTTCTTCCGATATATCTGCTTCTAAAACTCCAATTTGAAAAATTCTTCCACCACCGGATACAGCTACTAATGGGAAATCCTTTGAATATAATTTCTAATTTTGGTAAAAAAAAATGTCTGGCCACTAGGGGGCGTAAGCCTTAATTTCCGCTTCTAATGTATTTGCAGCAAAATCTAAGCTTCTAAAATCAAGATTGAAAAAATTCGTTAGTGGACCGATACTACTCACGTCGACAAACCTTTTAGGGATATTTTCTTTTTAAAATAATACCTGATTTCTACGAAAGGGGGCGTAGATGTATATCTGATTTTTGTTAATATCTCTACTTTTAGGAATCCGATTTGAAAACATCATTCTTTGCTGGATAGTGTTGCCGATGCGAAATGTTTTTCATATAAATTCAAAAATTGCAAGTAAATCATGGACTTTCCGCTAGGGTGCGCAAAGGTAAATTGCGTTTTCTGCGTTCAAATGTTTCTAAAACCCCGATTTGAAAAATTCTTCCTGTATCGCATACAGCTTCTGATGGAAAATGTTTTTCAATATATTTTCTAATATTTGGCAAAGAATGGTTTGGCCACCAGGGGGTATAAGTGTTAATTTCTGCTTCTAATGTATTTGCAGCAAAATCTAAGCTCCTGAAAACTCGACTATTTTTTTTTCTTGGACCGGTACCGCTTACATCGGAAAACCTTTTGAGAATACTTTCTGCCTAAAATAATGCATGGGTTTCCCGCTAGGGGGCGTAGATACATATCTTATATTTGTCTATATCTCTACTTCTAAGAAGAGTCCGATTTGAAAAATTATTTCTTTGTTGAAGAGCGTTTCCGCTGCGAAATAGTTCTTATATAAATTAAAAATTTTCTTAACGCACAAGTCTGCCACCAGAGGGCGTAAGATTGCGATTCTGGTTACAGCAATATCGGCGAGGTTAAAAACCCGATTGAAAAACTTCTTTCTTCCGTCAGATACTGTTGTTTTCCATACCGGTTCCATGGTCTTTGAATAGCTTTGATAAATTTAATTTGCGTCAGAACGGATTGAAAAGATGCGCTCATTACATCCGAAAATTCGGTGTCATCTTTCTTGTTGTACATATAACAGCAACGCGTAAAGTTTTATTGGCACGCAGAAGGTTTTTGTTTACTTTCAGGTACGACCCTGAACTTGTGATGGCTACACCACAGGAAAAGGCTCAGTGTGTGGCATGTTTCATCAAGACGAAGTCATATACACAAGTCCAAAAGAGTTTCCGTACCAAATACCGAGGTAATCCACCATCCAGGCCCTCAATACGCTAGTGGCATAAGAAGTTTTTGGGGACTGGTAGCGTGCTTCATAAAAGTCTGTGGAGATTGGTAGTGTGTTTCATAAAAGTCTATGTAGATTGGTAGTGTGTTTCATAAATGTCTATGGAGATTGGTAGAGTGTTTCATAAAAGCCTATGGAGATTGGTATTGTGTTTCATAAAAGCCTATGGAGATTGGTATTGTGTTTCATAAAAGCCTATGGAGATTGGTAGTGTGTTTCATAAAAGTCTATAGAGATTGGTAGTGTGCTTCATAAAAGTCTATGGAGATTGGTAATGTGCTTCATAAAAGTCTATGGAGATTGGTAGTGTGTTTCCTAAAAGTCTATGGAGATTGGTAGTGTGTTTCATAAAAGTCTATGGAGAGTGGTAGTGTGTTTCCTAAAAGTCTATGGAGATTGGTAGTGTTTCCTAAAAGTCTATGGAGATTGGTAGTGTGTTTCCTAAAAGTCTATGGAGATTGGTAGTGCGTTTCATAAAAGTCTATGGAGATTGGTAGTGCGTTTCATAAAAGTCTATGGAGATTGGTAGTGCGTTTCATAAAAGACTATGGAGATTGGTAGTGTGCTTCATAAAAGTCTATGGAGATTGGTGTTGTGCTTCATAAAAGTCTATGGAGATTGGCAGTGTGCTTCATAAAAGTCTATGGAGATTCGTAGTGTGTTTCATAAATGTCTATGGAGAGTGGTAGTGTGTTTCCTAAAAGTCTATGGAGATTGGTAGTGTGTTTCCTAAAAGTCTATGGAGATTGGTAGTGTGTTTCATAAAAGTCTATGGAGATTGGTAGTGCGTTTCATAAAAGTCTATGGAGATTGGTAGTGTGTTTCATAAAAGTCTATGGAGATTGGTAGTGTATTTCATAAAAGTCTATGGAGATTGGTAGTGTGTTTCATAAAAGTCTATGGAGATTGGTAGTGTGTTTCATAAAAGTCTATGGAATTGGTCGTGTGTTTCATAAGTCTATGGAGATTGGTAGTGTGTTTCATGAAAGTCTATAGAGATTGGTAGTGTGCTTCATAAAAGTCTATGGAGATTGGTAGTGTGTTTCATAAAAGTCTATGGAGATTGGTAGTGCGTTTCATAAAAGTCTATGGAGATTGGCAGTGTGCTTCATAAAAGTCTATGGAGATTGGTAGTGTGTTTCATAAAAGTTTATGGAGATTGGTAGTGTGTTTCATAAAAATCTATGGAGATTGGTAGTGTGTTTCATAAGTCTATGGAGATTGGTAGTGTGTTTCATAAAAGTCTATGGAGATTGGTAGTGTGTTTTATAAAAGTCTATGGAGATGGGTAGTGTGCTTCATAAAAGTCTATGGAGATTGGTAGTGTGTTTCATAAAAGTCTATGGTGATTGGTAGTGTGCTTCATAAAAGTCTATGGAGATTGGTAGTGTGTTTCATAAAAGTCTATGGAGATTGGTAGTGTGTTTTATAAAAGTATATGGAGATTGGTAGTGTGTTTCATAAAAGTCTATGGAGATTGGTAGTGTGCTTCATAAAAGTCTATGAAGATTGGTAGTGTGTTTCATAAAAGTCTATGGAGATTGGTAGTGCGTTTCATAAAAGTCTATGGAGATTGGTAGTGTGTTTTATAAAAGTCTATGGAGATTGGTAGTGCGTTTCATAAAAGTCTATGGAGATTGGTAGTGTGCTTCATAAAAGTCTATGGAGATTGGTAGTGTGTTTCATAAAAGTCTATGGTGATTGGTAGTGTGCTTCGTAAAAGTCTATGGAGATTGGTAGTGTGTTTCATAAAAGTCTATGGAGATTGGTAGTGTGTTTTATAAAAGTCTATGGAGATTGGTAGTGTGTTTCATAAAAGTCTATGGAGATTGGTAGTGTACTTCATAAAAGTCTATGGAGATTGGTAGTGCGTTTCATAAAAGTCTATGGAGATTGGTAGTGCGTTTCATAAAAGTCTATGGAGATTGGTAGTGCGTTTCATAAAAGTCTATGGAGATTGGTAGTGAGCTTCAAAAAAAAGGCGCTGGCCGCCGAAGCACAAGTGAAGAGGATACGGAACGTTTTCGACAGTTTCCTACGAAGTCCAGAGAACCATTCGAACGGCCTCCAGGTAGTTGGGATTACCACCTGCACTAGCGCCTGCACCTGACTGGCTACAAAGTACATTTGCCACAGGCACTGCATCCCGGGTATAAACCGAAACGTTTTGATTTTGCTGTTGATATGCAGCACAGGATTAATAATGAGAAAGGCTTTTTGAAACATGTTTTGTTCAAAGACGAGGCAACGATTCATGTCTGTGGCGCTATTAACAGGCATAACTGCAGAATTTAGGGGCTTGAAAATACACATGCCCTCAATAAGACTGAAGGTGGCAGCCCTAAGGTTAACGCCTGGTACGGTCGCTTGCACAACCGCATCATTTGCCCATTCTTTTTCGCCAAAAACAGTCACATCCTGTAACGTACCAGGAGAGCGTTTGTTGTATGGAGAGAGCGTTTGTTGTATAGAGAGAGCGTTTGTTTATGTGGAGAGCTATTGTTTATGTGAGTAGAGCTTTGTTCATGTGCAAGGAGCTACGTGTTATTTGAGTAGCTGTGTGTGAAGATACCAGTAGAAGTTCATAATAAAAGGTTTTACGTAAGTACGTCTTTCTCAGTTCATAGTACTGTCGGACCTCTGTCTGGCTGTTAGGTTTATTTCATTTAGTGTTATTAGTAACAACCAGCATAAGACTTTATTCATCTTAATTACTACTACAATATTACTACCAGTTATAAGTTTGTTCATTACTATTACTACACTACTAGCAGGAGACTTTATTCATGATCTTAATTAACTAGTAACAACAACCATTTATATTCATTATAAAGCATTAGTAAAAGCAGAGTTCATTATAATTAGCTTAGTAGCAAAAGCGTTATTCATTATAATCCAATGTTTATTTGAACATACTGAGTGAGTTTGTTACCGCCCGATTGGAGGGTCTCCAACCGGATATCATCTTCCAGCAGCACGGTGTAACCCCGCACTGGGCACTTCGTGTTCGTGAGTTTCTAGATGAAATCTTTCCGGGACGATGGATTGAATTGGACGGGATGGTGTAATTCCTTGGCTTCCAGGTTCACTGGATCTTACACCCATAGACTATTTTCTGTGCGGCTATATGAAGGATGTTTTGTACCGCACAAAGGTTCCGGATGTGAATGAGCTGAAGCACAGGATTACAGCTGCCATCACAACAATTCCTGAGGACATGCTCAGTAGAACATGGCAGGAGGTCGAATACCGTCTCGACGTTATTCGTGCAACCAGCGGTGCGCATGTGGAGCTCTACTAGCATCATAACAACTTCGGAACGTGTTGTTCAATATGCAATAAACAGATTTTTGTTCTCTAAAAAACACTTTTATGTTCTGTGTAAACAAATGCAAATCTTTCGTTTTACTGAAAAATAGGTGCCGAAATTCTAAGAATGACGCCTTGGATATAGTGGTCATTGGTGACGGTTAGGGGAACAATCTATCTACAGACCTCAGAGTGTTTACATATTCCATTATGTTTATGAAGTCGCTGTTGGCAGTCTTATCTCTTCGACACACAATTTGAAAGCCACTGTCCCGGAAATTAGTTCGGGAAACAGAGTTTCGTTGTATAAACAAAGGAAAAGAACTCACCTTTAAGAGAAATTAATGGCATTCATGTCTGTTCGCTAACTCGTCAGTCGAGCTAGCGCAGTTTAAGAGCGTCTTTTGCACATATACAGAAAGTTTTGTGCTTAAAGTATTAATTTGTCAGTTCGTCAGTTGGTATGTCTGTCTACACCGCATTTGTGAGTCGGCTTCAAAAATTATTTTTGCATGGAAAGCGAAGGTGGCATAAAAGTATTTTCATATGCTTGTATTTACTTTTCTAAATATCAGACTCAATATTTTTTCGAAGTATGACTACGTCAAACTCCGCGGATAGTATGGGGCGACTTATGGCCGACGACTGCCTGTGACAAAAAGAGGTCCCAACTGAAATTATTATAGCGTTAAAAACACGTGCCGCACACTAATCTTGTTCGCATATTCGTAAACAGCATGGAGTCCAATTTGCGTACTGCGCAATACATTTTGCGCGCGACGCTTTCATCGCTTCTTGTGCACGGGACAGGAAATGCAATATTCCTGGGTGTGTCGCTGTGTTTGAATCAGCCTATCTTGGCAACCTTGGGATCAACACGACTTTGCGTGGTATACTTTTAAAGCTCTCGGCGAGATCTATTCAAAATATACGAAGAAAATTTCGCAGTGGTTTGAACTGAAAATTAAAAAAATTGTCTTCTTGTGAACCGATGAACATTTTTGAAAACATCGCGGTTTATCTGGACAATTATGAGCGCAAATCGACTGTGCGTGGTATCGTTTTTAAGTTCTCGACGAGATCTATTCAAATATATAAAGAACATATCACAGTGGTTTAAATTAAATAATTAAAAACAATATTTTCGTGTGAACGGATTAACGTTTTCGACAATGCCGCGAAATTCGCAGAATGAACACAAGCAAAAGTGGAGAAAATCAAAACGAGAGACAAGAGCAAGTGATGGAGAATTTAAGAAGCCCAAAAAGACTGTAGCCCAACGAACTAGTGAGTATCGAGAACGCCTGAAAGCAGCCGCCGCCAAACAAACCGATCGAATCCGTACCCGGCCCATCTCGAACTCTGCTTTGTGTTCGCAACGTATCCAGCATTACTTGTAAAAATTATCTAAGCTACTTTTCATATCATAGATCTGTGTTGGCTATAAACAAATTAAATAAACGCCTTGAAGCCACACTCGACAAGCTCATTTCAACTCTCCGATCTGGAAGTCGTTCTAAACTGACGGCTCAATCAGAACTGAGCCTACCTGTAAATTTTTTTTTCTGTAGCCAGTTAATGAAACTGTTAGAAAAATTCTGCCGGTATTTTCAAGAACACAATTTTATTTTTCTGTATTTCTGGGTGAAGTACATGTGTACAGTAGAACCTGATGATAACGAGAAGCTCGGGACGGACGGAATTCCTCGTCAAATCCGGGTACTCACTAAATCAATCTTCGAGGGGAAAAACCGGAAATGTAAAAATACGCATATGTGACAATATGTACGAATACATTAAACTGCCAAAAAAAACCCTGTGATATCACTCTAATACCGCGTTCATTTTTTATTTCGATTGGAGGTTTAACGACCACCGTTAGCAACTGAATAGACTATAAGCAGTCGCCGGTCCTTAATTTAGGGTCACTGGTTCCAGGAAAGAGAGACAGCCAGTGCCGTAAGACAAACACAACATCCATGCTTCACCGGGATTCGAAACCGGACCCCTTTCGGACGAATGATCAGTGGCCATCGCTTAGACCACTGCGCAAGTAATACCGTGTTGCTCCTCCTCGCGATCGGATAACGGCAGCAACGCGATGGGGCATGGACTCCACGAACTTTCTGTGGTACTGTGGAGACAGTTCACACTATGTTTCCTGAGGAGCGTTCCACAATTGCATTATATTCGCCGGTGGAGGATTCCTGGTATTGACGGCACGTCGAACAGCATCCCAAATGTGTTTAAATCCGTTGAACAAGATGGCCAAGCCAGGATGTCAAACTCCGTGTAATATTCCTGCAGCCATAGTCAGGCGACTGTGGACGTGTGCGGTGGCGCATTGTCGTGTTGAAAGACGTCGGAGTGGTTGCATGACATGAAGAAATGCGAATGATCTCCAAAGAGGGTTACACATCCTCCACCGGTCCTGCAGGCATATGAGGAATACTAACGCGTCCGAGTTGAAAACACCCCACACCATAACAGAGCCACCGCCGACTTACGCTGCCTCCAGTCGGAACGCGGGATCCATTGTCTCGTGGGGTTGTGGCGTGACCACACCCGGAGTTGGCCACGTGCCCGAAACAGTTGGTACTGCGATTCGTGAAACCGCGCCACACGTTTCCAGTCCTCTTACAGCCTTGTGTCGTCGGTTTAGCAATGGCACGAGAGTAAGCCGTTGGGTCCAGAACCCCGTAGATCACAGAGAACGTTGCACTGTCCAAATGGTGATGCTACCATTGGCCCCAGCATTGAATTGCGCCGTGTTTGGCGGCAATGTTAAGCGCTGGGCGGATGTGACGATGCTGTCCACGATCATGCAGGGCTTTTATTACGACCGTACTGGTCTCGCACTCTGGAATGTTTCGCCTGAGCTTGTTTAGTTCAGGTACACCATCGAAATTGTTGACTTGTAAATCTAAACTCCGTGGTGATTTCCGAGATGGAGTGACCCATCTCTCGGGGGCTGACTGTCATACCACGTTCAAATCGCTTAAATCCTGATAAGCTGCCATCTGAACTGGGAATGCTACTATTTGAGCTTGTGATGATATCTGCCTCTATAGAGGGTGATTGTAAACTCCTTTAACAAAACAAGAGGGGTGATAGTACGCATCAAGGCGAACAATATCTGCAATGGAACCTAAGGCAGCATTCCACTCTTAGTCCCAGAAAAGAGTAAAGTTCCACGTTGAGAATTCAACAGAGAAAACAAAGAGACATACCTAACTTACGAGTTGCACAATTCCAATCGCATCAGAGAAAGACTCAAAGGAGCTGCTCAAACTTTCGTCCAAGGGCGTCGTTGCACAGCCTACACCGGCGAATGAAGGACTGTCACACCCTCTCGTAGACTCCCGGTGTGGTGTTGATCTTGTCCACAGCAACAGCGATTCGCGCGACGAGATCTTCCAGGGAGTCTACAGGTGTCTCTTACAACAATGTTTTCATGTGCCCCAGAAAAAAAAAATCAAGTGGATTAAGGTCCGGAGAGCGTGGAGGCCAAGCCAAAAGTCCACCGCGTCCAATCCACTGCCTCCAATCCAGCGCCCGGGATATGTCGCATTTAGGAAGTATCGGACCTCGGTGGGAAAGTGTGCTGGGGCCCCATGATGCAAAAACCACATGTCCCACCGTGTGGTGAGCGGAACATCCTGCAGCAGACCGGGAAGCACTTGCTCCAGGAACACACTGTACGCTACGCCGGTCAGACGTTCCTCCATGTGTAGTCCTCCATGCCCTTCACGAATGCGTCAATTCTCATGTGATCGCACGGTAATATCGCTGAACGGGTTCGGCTGCGTTTTTAAATGTTTGTTCCTCATCGTCTACATACGTGTTCAGCGCACCTGATTTGCATCTTGTGCTTCTCATGTACTGGTTGGAACTCCGTGTGCCTGCCGTTTTTCGAACGTGCTCTTTTCTGGCACTAGGAGTGGAATGCGGCCGAATACATTCTGCCTAGGTTCCTTTGCAAATATTGTTCGTCTTGATGTATACTATCACCCCTCTAGTTTTGTTGAAGGGGTTTATAATCACCCTGTATATACGTCGTTTGCGGAAGATACCATTTTCCGCATGATGTCATGCGATGGAAACCGCAGCGCCCTTCCCAGTTTTTATGGCACCTTAATGTATACGTATATAATATACATATGTATATATATGAAAGGGATGTAAGGTCAGGTGATGCGTAACATCACAGCCTCTCCTTGACAAATGTCAACCCCGCCTTTTCGTGGTGCATCCTGTTCCCACTAAAGGGGCTCTGACGACCGCCCATAGCGGTATAACTATACCATCGGGATTAGAGGAAATTCTATCCCACACTCACCAACCCGCTTGGCCAGCGTGGTGAGTTATGGCCAAATCCCTCCAAAATGATTCCACAACTTAAATCTTGGCCCTCAGTCTCCGGCAGCTGGAATGTACCTGGCCAAGGCAGCGGCCAGTGCGACATGAAGGCAGAGGGTGCTAAGAATCCCCGGAGAACCGGACTAGGCTGCCATCTGATGCTGACCTTGGCTACTTACAATGGACGCTCTCTATCTTCTGATTCAAGGCTTCTTGAATTGGAAGAGGAACTGCAAAGGATCAAGTGGGACATCGTGGGGCTAAGTGAGGTAAGGAGAAAAGGAGAAGATCTCATCGAACTGAAAAGTGGACATCTCTTCTACTATCGTGGGACAGATACTGGCAGAACTAGTGGTGTTGGATTTATAATAAACAAGAAACTGAAGGATAAAGTTGTAGAAGTTGAAAGTTCCTCTGACAGAGCTGCACGACTTGTTATCCAACTCTCGAAAAGATACCAGGCTCAGATTATTCAAACTTATGCACCCACCACAAGTCATCCTGAAGAAGAAATTGAAGAATTTTATGAGGAAATTTGTCATCTAAATAATAAAGGTAAGCAGCACTTGAAAATAATTATGGGAGATTTCAATGCAAAAATAGGGCAACGGCAACAGAATGAAACTTCAGTAGGTAAATTCGGTCATGGCAACAGAAACCAGCGTGGAAATACTCTCGTTGAGTTTGCAGAGGCAGAAGGGTTTTTCATCTTGAACTCCTTTTTCAAGAAAAAGCCACACAGGAAATGGACATGGAGACATCCAAATAATGGGACGACAAGTGAAATTGATTTTATTATGTGTAACAAAAAATTCGTCATAGAAGACTGCAGTGTGCTAAACAAGTTCAACACAGGTAGTGACCATAGATTGGTGAGATGTAAGATGCACCTCAACACTAAACTTGAACGTGGCAAGCTCATAAGACAAACAAAATCTATTGACATAACCAACCTTAAAAAACACCATAATACCTTCAAGTTAGAACTGAAGAACAGGTTCTCTGCTTTAGAAGGCCTAACATCGGAAGAAGTGGACATCTCTGAAGTTAACAGAAAAGTAACCAAAGCTCTTATGGAAACAGCAACAAAATTGGCTGGGTCTAAGAACAAGTTGCATGTGAACAAATTATCAGGAAAAACCAAAATGTTGATGCAAAAAGAAGAGAGATGAGAACAACTAAAGAAGATGTGACTTCCAAAGTGGAATATATAGAGCTATGCAAGACAGTAAGAAAAAGTATCACTGAAGACGTAAGGAAATTCAACTGTGAACTAGTGAGGAAAGCAATTGAAAACAACCAAAGCCTAAAGATAGCAAAGGGACATCTCAGTAAGGGAAGAAAACAGATTATGGCACTGAGAAAAGAAGATGGTTCTGTAACAAGAAATAGATGCGAAATTTTGACAAGAGTGAAAGATTTCTACTCCAAATTATATGAAAGGGATGATATATGCACTCCTGACATCATGAAAGATACCAGTACCAGAGTTCCTCCAGTCCTTCCAGCAGAAGTTGCACATGCAATCAAGAACATGAAGCGAGGAAAAGCTCCAGGAGAAGATGGAATTACTGTAGACATCATACAAGAAGCAAGTGGAGAAATCGAAACAGTACTCGCCCAAATTTTCACACGATGCCTTAATGAAGGAAAGATTCCTGAGGATTGGAACACCGCTACAATGATCCTGCTACATAAGAAAGGTGACATTGAGGATCTCGGAAACTACAGACCTATCAGCCTCCTATCAGTAGTTTATAAAATCTTCACTAAAGTTCTTTCACACCGCTTGAAGGTAACACTGGACATGGCTCAACCGAGAGAACAAGCTGGATTCAGGAGTGGCTACAGCACAATAGATCATATCCACGTGCTGAGAGAACTAATTGAAAGAGCGAGGGAATATGAACTTCCATTGTGCATGGCTTTTATCGATTATGAAAAAGCCTTTGATTCGGTGAAACCATCAGCAGTTACAATGGCTCTGAAAACCTGCGGTATTGAAGATGCATACATTAATATTATTAATAACATCTATTAAAATGCAAGTGCAAAGATTAGGCTGTTTGAAAATACAACACACGTAAAAATTGGAAAGGGAGTGAGACAAGGGGACACCATATCTCCGAAGCTCTTTAATGCCACATTGGAGGGTGTTTTTCAGTCGCTGAGCTGGGAAAACAAGGGAATAAAGATTAATGGAGATTATCTAACCCACCTTCGCTTTGCTGATGACGTAGTCATTTTTGCAACTACCCCATCAGAGCTGCAGAGTATGATCCAGGAACTTGCTGACAAGAGTAAAGAAGTGGGATTAAAAATGAACTTTCAGAAGACAAAAGTGATGTTCAATGTTTTTACAAGAAATGAAGATTTATCGATTGATGGAGAAAAGCTGGAGATAACAGACACGTACGTTTATCTTGGACAGCAGATATCAAGTGAGGGTCACATTGATGAAGAAATTAATCGGCGTACAAAACTTGCCTGGAGAGCTTTTGGAAGAAACAGCATAATTTTCAAGAGCAATATGCCATTATGTCTTAAAAGAAAAGTGTTTGATCAATGCATCCTTCCAGTGCTTACGTATGGTGCAGAGACGTGGACCTTAACTAAAAGAGACATACAAAGGCTGCAGACAACTCAAAGAAGCATGGAGAGGTGCATGCTTGGTGTAACCAGGAGGGATAAGAAGAGGAACTCGTGGATCCGAAAAATGACAAGAGTGGAAGACATCATGATCAGAGTTAAATCCCTGAAATGGCAATGGGCTGGACATACTGCCAGAAGGACAGATCATCGATGGACAGCCGAAATTTTAGATTGGATTCCAAGGGACAGGAAAAGACCCAGAAGAAGACCACATGGGAGATGGGTGGATGAAATTCGAAAGTATGCAGGGGTGACATGGAGGAGACTGGCACAAGACAGACCGTTGTGGAGGAAACTTGGGGAGACCTTCGTCCAGCAGTGGATTGATAATGGTTGACAATGATGATGATGATGATGATGATGATATATGAAAATGTTGATGCAAAAAAGAAGAGAGATGAGGACAACTAAAGAAGATGTGACTTCCAAAGTGGAATATATAGAGCTATGCAAGACAGTACGAAAAAGTATCACTGAAGACGTAAGAAAATTCAACTGTGAACTAGTGAGGAAAGCAATTGAAAACAACCAAAGCCTAAAGATAGCAAAGGGACATCTCAGTAAGGGAAGAAAACAGATTATGGCACTGAGAAAAGAAGATGGTTCTGTAACAAGAAATAGAGGCGAAATTTTGACAAGAGTGAAAGATTTCTACTCCAAATTATATGTGAAAGATTTCTACTCCAAATTATATGAAAGGGATGATACATGCACTCCAGACATCATGAAAGATACCAGTACCAGAGTCCCTCCAGTCCTTCCAGCAGAAGTTGCACATGCAATCAAGAACAGGAAGCGGGGAAAAGCTCCAGGAGAAGATGGAATTACTGTAGACATCATACAAGAAGCAAGTGGAGAAATCGAAACAGTACTCGCCCAAATTTTCACTCGATGCCTTAATGAAGGAAAGATTCCTGAGGATTGGAACACCGCCACAATGATCCTGCTACATAAAAAAGGTGACATTGAGGATCTCGGAAACTACAGACCTATCAGCCTCCTATCAGTAGTTTATAAAATCTTCACTAAAGTTCTTTCACACCGCTTGAAGGTAACACTGGACATGGCTCAACCGAGAGAACAAGCTGGATTCATTAGTGGCTACAGCACAATAGATCATATCCATGTGCTGAGAGAACTAATTGAAAGAGCGAGGGAATATGAACTTCCATTGTGCATGGCTTTTATCGGTTATGAAAAAGCCTTTGATTCGGTGAAACCATCAGCAGTTACAATGGCTCTGAAAACCTGCGGTATTGAAGATGCATACATTAATATTATTAATAACATCTATGAAAATGCAAGTGCAAAGATTAGGCTGTTTGAAAATACAACACACATAAAAATTGGAAAGGGAGTGAGACAAGGTGACACTATATCTCCGAAGCTCTTTAATGCCACATTGGAGGGTGTTTTTCAGTCACTGAGCTGGGAAAACAAGGGAATAAAGATTAATGGAGATTATCTAACCCACCTTCGTTTTGCTGATGACGTAGTCATTTTTGCAACTAGCCCATCAGAGCTGCAGAGTATGATCCAGGAACTTGCTGACAAGAGTAAAGAAGTGGGATTAAAAATGAACTTTCAGAAGACAAAAGTGATGTTCAATGCTTTAACAAGAAATGAAGATTTATCGATTGATGGAGAAAAGCTGGAGATAACAGATACGTACGTTTATCTTGGACAGCAGATATCAAGTGAGGGTCACATTGATGAAGAAATTAATCGGCGTACAAAACTTGCCTGGAGAGCTTTTAGAAGAAACAGCATAATTTTCAAGAGCAATATGCCATTATGTCTTAAAAGAAAAGTGTTTGATCAATGCATCCTTCCAGTGCTTACGTATGGTGCAGAGACGTGGACCTTAACTAAAAGAGACATACAAAGGCTGCAGGCAACTCAAATAAGCATGGAGAGGTGCATACTTGGTGTAACCAGGAGAGATAAGAAGAGGAACTCGTGGATCCGAAAAATGACAAGAGTGGAAGACATCATGATCAGAGTTAAATCCCTGAAATGGCAATGGGCTGGACATACTGCCAGAAGGACAGATCATCGATGGACAGCCGAAATTTTAGATTGGATTCCAAGGGACAGGAAAAGACCCAGAAGAAGACCACATGGGAGATGGGTGGATGAAATTCGAAAGTATGCAGGGGTGACATGGAGAAGACTGGCACAAGACAGACCGTTGTGGAGGAAACTTGGGGAGACCTTCGTCCAGCAGTGGATTGATAATGGTTGACAATGATGATGATGATGATGTATATATATATATCCACGTATATCATAACACATGGCCACATTTTCCCACCATTTTCTAGCTCTCTAATGATGTCTACTTAGTTCTTTACGGATAATATTTATCTTTTAAACATTTTGTCACTGATAAAAGTTTAGCGGTTCGTACTTGACGGGAACGTGACATTGACCTCCGTTTAGCGACATGTATGAAGCTAAAAAATCACCAATCTTACCAATGCAACGCATCATTGGAGGGTGAAAGGGAAGTCGACACAATTCTAGGAATTCCTAACTCCAATTTCCCATTAGGCCACATCCGCAATCCATTACCCCCTAACCATTTATGCAATCGTTGACCAGAAATCCACTTAATACATGACCTCTATCCATTCTCTTTTTGCTTTGGAGAAGGGAGAGTCTATTTGTAACACTACTGACGTGATACTTCCAAGAAAAAGCTTCTTAGATTAGGTGGCTGGGAGTCTCCTACATAACTCGCTCCTTGAGTTTTTGATGCACTCCTCCCCATTGCTTTTCTATCAGCATTCTTCTACTAGCACGTGAGAATTCTAATGCGCTGTTCCAATTTCTTCGTGTATTCCACTATTCCACAGTCCCTCTATTCCAGGATAGTGCGCAGAAGTTTCCTATGCCTCGTTAAATATGGAATTTCGATAATTTTCGTTTTTTTTTACCCCGCTTGTTAAAATTGATCATCTTAATTTTTTTCTCACTCGTTAAATCCGGGGTTCCTTGAATTTCATGCTTTAAAAACAATCAAATTTCCTTTGAATTAACATTACACCAAACAAAAGTTCTAGTTTTGCCGGTTAAATCCAGCATTCGGATTTTTCACGATATCTCCTCTTGTAAAAGTCTGATTTTAAAAATGAAGTTTTTTAATCTGGCAAATACAAATTAGAAGCAAGCTATTTCACACATTTCGGAATCTTTTCAGATGCAATCCGGTCTGCTAGATGGGGAACAATTTAACGACGGCACTTGACACTTTAAAGGTCTGCTTGGAAAAGTTCTTTTAATATGTATGACGAAGCTCAGACTGAAATGTTAGATGGCATACGTTCTAATTTTCCAAAAGTAGTGTTCCCTATTAGGAAGAGAACTAACAGTCATATTTAAGCACGTTTTTTTTAATGCCCCCCCCCCCAGATTTTGAAACATGCTTACGCCACTGCCTTGAAGGGTAGACACGAAAAGACGAGGTACCTCGAACTCTCGTGGGTAAACCCCCGAGAGGCCAGACAGCAGAAGCAGCCGCCGTGATCAGCGGACAGCATTTGGGACAAGATATAAATGCACGTATGTCTGTTCTGATGTATGGAAGAAGGAGATGAACGATAAGACGCCATTGAGAACCCACTATAGGACGGGCGATGGCAATTGTTCAGCTGCAAATTGTCTGAAGCCATATTGCTGTGAAGCAATGGCATACTTTAGTACTTTAGCAATAAGGAAAGGATGTACAATGAGTGGAGCACAAACAACAAAAGCCGCCAACTGTATTCCTGAGGGCGGACAAGACAGGAATCGCGCAGTGTGTTGTTGTTGTTGTTCTTTGCGGTATCTGGAGGAGAACACACGCACACACGTCCCGCCACACATTGGCGAGAAAGGATTATAATAGGAGATGTACCCTTCGTGTACCAGTCGTCTCTGTTAAAAATAGGAAACATTCGGTTGCCATGGGCGCGGGAAATTCAGAACTGGACCCTTGAGAACTGAAAACAAGTTAGTAAAATCATGCAATGCGTTGATTATGACATGCTTTCCAACATACCAGAAACGGCGCGGAGACAAAATCTCCTCCATACCCTGACTACTGATTCGTTCAGTATACCTCCGGAACTGAACGAATCAGTAGTCAGGGTATGAAGTTTTGTCGCAATAGAAGCATTTTTACTCAAGTTATGAGGATAATGGCTGTGGAATAAATCTCGCTACTGTGCCCTGACATTGACTCCATTTCGATGATATTAAACAGAATTTGTTCAGTGTACCTTCGGAACAACATGATAAGGTTTTGTCGCAATAGAAGCATTTTTAGTCAAGTTATGAGGATAATGGCTGTGGAATAAATCTGGCTCTGTGCCCTGACCTTTGACCCCGTTTCGATGATATTCAACAGAACCGTTTCAGTGTACCTCCGGAACAACATGATAAAGTTTTGTCGCAATCGAAGCCTTTTTACGTAAGTTATGACGCATAAGGGCGATAGAATGGATCCCGCTCTTATGTCCTGACCTTTGACCCCATTTCGCCCATTTTAAACAGGGTTTGTCCCCAAGTTGTCCCTAAGCAGATAGTAACGTGTCATCGAAATCGAACCATTTTTACGCTAGTTATCGTGCGGACAGACAGACAGACGGACAAAGTTGGAGAATATACGCTTCTTCAACCTATGGTTGGAAACCGTAAAAAAGGTCACCTGGTCCAAATTGCGTTTCCAGTTAGCACACGTCTGTGGACGGATCAGAACGTAGCGTCAAACGAACGAATCGATCGATTACAATTGCCTAGCGTTAGCTGTAGTGGAGGCTCGATAATGATCAAGGTTGTATTTTAATTGCAGGCATTGGATTTCTTATTACCTCTGGAGCAGCATTCGGGTGTCATAGGTATCTTAACATTATTGCGGACCAGGAAGACCTGTACAGATGTATAGTATTTTCCGATGAATAGGGCAACTTTCATGAGGTTCAGATCTTTACACAGTGGTTCAGAAGCACAAGAGCTACTTCAAATGGAAAAAAGGACCCCCACAGTCCCTGGAGTTTAAATCAATATAATACCTATGTGATGAGATCGACGAAGCCATTCGTAACAAAAATCTTGCTTCAGCGAATATTCTGCAATTGACGGGCGCCATCACACCAGCTTGGCTAGAAATACCTGTAGGAATCCATGTCACATCGAATCGAGGCTATTTTGA
Source organism: Macrothele yani (assembly GCA_039090855.1). Lineage (NCBI taxonomy): Eukaryota > Metazoa > Arthropoda > Arachnida > Araneae > Macrothelidae > Macrothele > Macrothele yani. The sequence goes on from CM076990.1 coordinate 196,231,305, forward strand.
AGGCCAAGAGAGGCCCAACGCGTTACCAGGTATGAGCTCCAAATAATTAGATGCTTTCAGTGTATATGATTCATTGCTCAATTCCGGCAGCTTTTTGATGCGTCCTAGCATGCACAGTAAAACAAATTTCTAGTTGAATAAAAACAGTTCATACAAAGCAGATTTTTACATCGTACGAGACATTGTACTAAAGAAATTTCACATTTCTTATTCTTTGACGGCGCTGAAGATTGACAAGAAGATGAGTGTGGGGACTTACTGCCAGCAGTTTGTCACCAACTTGGAGACGACCATCGATATGCGCAGCTCCTCCCTCCATGATCTTGGTGATGTAGATGCCATTGTCTCCAGGCACGTGCTGGTTGCCAATCCCACCGGCAATGCTGAAGCCAAGGCCTTTATTCCCCTTCACCAACTCGATCTCGAGAACCACGGAACGCGTAACACGAATCCTCTTCACCAGCTGAAAGGAAAACAGAACACTGTATATACTTCACAAGTGAAGAAATCACTTCGATCAAAGAAATAAAAGTATCTTACGACTGTAATTTTTTTTACAAACTCGTAATGAAATCAATGCATACAAATGTAAGATATTCGCAGTTTTTATACAGAAGTAAATCACAGAGAGTCTTTGTTGCAATAGTTATCTCTGCGGATCACGTACTTGCATCTAATGTGAATAGGCTCAACTATACAGAGGTAAATCACGGAAAGTTCTTGATGCAAATAGTTATCTCTGAGGATCACGTACTTGACCCTTATGTAAATAGGCTCAAATATCTAATGGAAATAGGCTCAATTAAACAGAGGCAAATCACAGATTACTTGATGCAAATAGTTATCTCTGCAGATCACGTACTTGCATTTAATGAAAATAGGCTCAAATATGTAATGTAAATAGACTCAATGAAACAGAAATAAATCACAAGGAGTCTTTGATGCAAACAATTATCTCTAGGGATCACGTACTTGCATCTAATGTCATCATCATCATCATTGTCAACCATTATCAATCCACTGCTGGACGAAGGTCTCCCCAAGTTTCCTCCACAACGGTCTGTCTTGTGCCAGTCTCCTCCATGTCACTCCCGCATACTTTCGAATTTCATCCACACATCTTCCATGTGGTCTTCTTCTGGGTCTTTTCCTGTCCCTTGGAATCCAATCTAAAATTTCGGCTGTTAATCGATGGTCTGTTCTTCTGGCAGTATGTCCAGCCCATTGCCATTTCAGGGATTTAACTCTGATCATGATGTCTTCCACTCTTGTCATTTTTCGGATCCACGTGTTCCTCTTCTTATCTCTCCTGGTTACACCAAGCATGCACCTCTCCATGCAGCTTTGAGTTGTCTGCAGCCTTTGTATGTCTCTTTTAGCTAAGGTCCACGTCTCTGCACCATACGTAAGCACTGGAAGGATGCATTGATCAAACACTTTTCTTTTAAGACATAATGGCATATTGCTCTTGAAAATTATGCTGTTTCTTCCAAAAGCTCTCCAGGCAAGTTTTGTACGCCGATTAATTTCTTCATCAATGTGACCCTCACTTGATATCTGCTGTCCAAGATAAACGTACGTGTCTGTTATCTCCAGCTTTTCTCCATCAATCGATAAATCTTCATTTCTTGTAAAAAGCATTGTACATCACTTTTGTCTTCTGAAAGTTCATTTTTAATCCCACTTCTTTACTCTTGTCAGCAAGTTCCTGGATCATACTCTGCAGCTCTGATGGGGTAGTTGCAAAAATGACTATGTCATCAGCAAAACGAAGGTGGGTTAGATAATCTCCATTAATCTTTATCCCTTTGTTTTCCCAGTTCAGTGATTGAAAGACATTTTCCAATGTGGCATTGAAGAGCTTCGGAGATATGGTGTCACCTTGTCTCACTCCTTTTCCAATTTTTATGTGTGTTGTATTTTCAAACAGCCGAATCTTTGCACTTGCATTTTCATAGATGTTATTAATAATATTAATGTATGCATCTTCAATACCGCAGGATTTCAGAGCCATTGCAACTGCTGATGGTTTTACCGAATCAAAGGCTTTTTCATAATCGATAAAAGCCATGCACAATGGAAGCTCATATTCCCTCGCTCTTTCAATTAGTTCTCTCAGTACGTGGATATGATCTATTGTGCTGTAGCCACTCCTGAATCCAGCTTGTTCTCTCGGTTGAGCCATGTCCAGTGTCACCTTCAAGCGGTGTGAAAGAACTTTAGTGAAGATTTTATAAACCACTGATAGGAGGCTGATAGGTCTGTAGTTCCTGAGATCCTCAATGTCACCTTTTTTATGAAGCAAGATCATTGTAGCGTTGTTCCAATCCTCAGGAATTTTCCCTTCATTAAGGCATCGAGTGAAAATTTGGGCGAGTACTGTTTCGATTCCTCCACTTGCTTCTCGTATGATGTCTACAGTAATTCCATCTTCTCCTGGAGCTTTTCCCCGCTTCATGTTCTTGATTGCATGTGCAACTTCTGCTGGAAGTACTGGAAGAACTCTGGTACTGGTACCTTTCATGATGTCTGGAGTACATGTATCATCCCTTTCATATAATTTGGAGTAGAAATCTTTCACTCTTGTCAAAATTTCGCCTCTATTTCTTGTTACAGAACCATCTTCTTTTCTCAGTGCCATAATCTGTTTTTTCCCCTTACTGAGATGTCCCTTTGCTATCTTTAGGCTTTGGTTGTTTTCAATTGCTTTCCTTACTAGTTCACAGTTGAATTTCCTTACGTCTTCAGTGATACTTTTTCGTACTGTCTTGCATAGCTCTATATATTCCACTTTGGAAGTCACATCTTCTTTAGTTGTCCTCATCACTCTTCTTTTTTGCATCAACATTTTGGTTTTTCCTGATAATTTGTTCACATGCAATTTGTTCTTAGACCCAGCTAATTTTGTTGCTGTTTCCATAAGAGCTTTGGTTACTTTTCTGTTAACTTCAGAAATATCCACTTCTTCCGATGTTAGGCCTTCTAAAGCAGAGAATCTGTTCTTCAGTTCCAATTTGAAGGTATTATGGTGTTTTTTAAGGTTGGTTATGTCAATACATTTTGTTTGTCTTATGAGCTTGCTACGTTCGAGTTTAGTGTTGAGGTGCATCTTACATCTCACCAATCTATGGTCACTGCCTGTGTTGAACTTATTTAGCACACTGCAGTCTTCTATGACGAATTTTTTGTTACACATAATAAAATCAATTTCACTTGTCGTCCCATTTGGATGTCTCCATGTCCATTTCCTGTGTGGTTTTTTCTTGAAAAAGGAGTTCAAGATGAAAAACCCTTCTGCCTCTGCAAACTCTACGAGAGTATTTCCACGCTGGTTTCTGTTGCCGTGACCGAATTTACCTACTGAAGTTTCATTCTGTTGCCGTTGCCCTATTTTTGCATTGAGATCTCCCATAATTATCTTCAAGTGCTGCTTACCTTTATTATTTAGATCACGAATTTCCTCATAAAATTCTTCAATTTCTTCTTCAGCATGACTTGTGGTGGGTGCATAAGTTTGAATAATCTGAGCCTGGTATCTTCTCGAGAGTTGGATAACGAGTCGTGCAGCTCTGTCAGAGGAACTTTCAACTTCTACAACTTTATCCTTCAGTTTCTTGTTTATTATAAATCCAACACCACTAGTTCTGCCAGTATCTGTCCCACGATAGTAGAAGAGATGTCCACTTTTCAGTTCAATGAGATCTTCTCCTTTTCTCCTTACCTCACTTAGCCCGACGATGTCCCACTTGATCCTTTGTAGTTCCTCTTCCAATTCAAGAAGCCTTGAATCGGAAGATAGGGAGCGTCCGTTGTACGTAGCCAAGGTCAGCATCAGATGGCAGCCTAGTCCGGTCCTCCGGGGATTCTTAGCACCCTCTGCCTTCATGTCGCACTGGCCGCTGCCTTGGCCAGGTACATTCCAGCTGCCGGAGACTGAGGGCCTACGTCTAATGTAAATAGGTTTAATTAAACAGAAGTGAATCACAGAGTCTTTGATGTAAACAGTTATCTCTGAGATCACGTACTTGCATCTAATGTAAATAAGCTCAAATATCTATTGTAAATAGGCTCAATAATACAGATTTAAACCAGAGAGAGTCCTTGATGCAAATACTTATCTCTGCGGATCACGTACTTTCGCCTTATGTAAAAAGGCTCAAATATCTAATGTAAATAGGCTCAGGTATCTAATGTAAATAGGCTCATATATCAAATGTAAATAGGTTCAATTAAACAGAGGTAAATCACAGAGAGTCTTTGATGCAAACTGTTATCTCTGGGGATCACGTACTTGCATCTTATGTAAATTGGCTCAAACGAAATGAAGGAAAACAACTTAAAAAAGTATAAAAAGAAAAAAATACTTCAGAAATATTTTTTTTAACTCGAATAATATTTCAAAATTTTCCGTTTTGTTATTACTAATTTGGGGGCGGCATTTGCATAATAATCGATTGGGCGCACACACTCCCTCTTTGGCAAGATTGACTAATGAGGCTGATGTTTTATCGTTGGGATAGATTAGATGTATCCGACCGCCTACAGATATCATTTTCCTGGAAAAATTCGCACATGTGCATAAGAGACGTCATGTCACAATTAGAGTTGAAAAAGGTCACAGATTACCGAAAGAACGTATCTTTTCATATCAAACGAGAAGGTTTAAGAGATTCCTAATGCAGTTTCGACCAATTCTTTTTTGCTGGTTTATTTTGCAAGTGAATTCCATATCTGTAGGAAAAATGTCATCGTAAAGTATAAATTGTATTTTCCAGTACAACATCATTCCATGCTATCTATCTTTGTTTCTCTCTCTCTCTCTTAACCCACCCCTGATGTGTTTTTACGTTCTCGCAATCAACTAGCGGTCACTGTTGCTGAAATAGAGATGTAGAAGTGGAGCTGCGGTGTTATCACAAATGATGTTACTAGAAATAAGAGGGGAAACACAGAGATACAGTGACGGTGGTTTTAAAGAAATCCCAAGAAACAAGATTGTGCAGATGTGGTTATGTTTTGAGAAAGAGCAAGGAATGTGTGGAAAGCAGTGTTATGGACACGGAGTTTCCTGAAGAGTGAACTAGAGCAGTGTTTTTCAACTTTTTTCTCCTGATGTACCACCTCTCATATTCTAATTATTTTAAGCATCACCAATAACTAAAATTCCAAAGGCTAGTCCAATATAATCTTTAAACTTTATTCATGTTTTAAAATCTTACCCACTTTCCTCTTCTTACGCTTACTCCTGGACACCACCTGACGTACACTGGACACCAACCACCTCACGTACCACCGGTTGAAAAATGCTAATCTAAAGGAAGATCTGAGGTGAGATAGAAAGGACTGCATCAACAAAGACACGAAGAATTGACAAAAGATAGAAAAATGCAGATAAAGAGAATCCTTAGTGGTGATACCACATAGATGTCAGACTAATGATGCTCAGAGGAAAATGAGAATGTATGTGAGAAGTAATATAACAAATGTATCCTTTCTCTCACAGGACGACATCCACGAAGAAAGTGTTTTTTCCGATGGCTTTAAAACAGCATTGTTTTGTTTGAACACGAATAAAGATTATGCTTATGCACCTGGAACATTTAGCTACAGATTGTGATACAGGAACTTTCTGAGAAGAGCAAAAAAAAATGAAATTAAAGATAAACTTAGAGGAAACACAATCGATTTACAATGCTTTTAAAAGTACTGAAGAGTTTGAGCTGGATGGAGCAAATTTAGAAGTAACTGATGCTTATATCACCTTGAACAAGTGATAACAAGGGAGAGCCACATCGCAAAAGAAATTAATAGGCGTAACTCTGCTGGATTGCATTTGGAAGGAACAACTCAAAGAAGCGTAGAGAAATGCATGCTGTGTGTGACTAAGAAAGGTAATAGAAGGAACTCGTAGATATATTGACAAAAGCGGATGAAATCATGATAAAAGCAAAGACCATCAAGTGGCAATGGGCTGGACATACTGAGAGAAAGATCACTTTACGGCAACTGAAATACTAGACTGGATACCAAGAGATAAAAAAGGACCCGAAAGAAAACCCACCTGGAGATAGGTTGATGGATTTTCGAAAGCCAGAGCGTGTAACCTTTTTTTTGCCGGTGGTGATATTCGAACCCACATCCGCCTACTCCGGTGCGGCTATTCTCCTAATTGAACTACGCTGGCAAACGTATCTCTGCTCCATTGCCCGTTTGACTCATGCGTCACCTCAGCAGTACGCCATCTACGTGATATGACGTAGTACGTTGGAAGTGACATGGAAGATAACTGCTACGACGGAGAGTTGTGGAAGAGACTAGGAGCCATACAGAATTGTGTTAACTGAGACTAGTGCGAAAGCTTAAACGTATGATATTATGAGCAATTTGGAAGTTAAATATGTATTATTTCTTAATAGTAAGGAATAAAGTAATTTCCACATCCTATTGGTAATGACTGGACAGGCGATTTTGCATTCTGCAATAACTGAGCCAAACACCCAGCTGCAACGAACGAACCAATTAACGAATGAAATGTTTGCCAAAATAAAAGCAGTTGAGATTAAGCTTCGGCTTTGAGAATTCCAGTTACGATTAGGTAATTTGGCATACTTCCCAACTCCAAAAAAACGGAAAGACGAACTGGTCCTATATGGTCGTAAAACGAAAATCCTTCGACAAGAATTTAGATGCCCATTTGAAGATATCTGAAAACACGAGGCAACTTTCAGTTCCATTTGCAACACCATTTAACATTAATCAAGAAATTATACTGAACGAACTTAATTTTTTTTTTTTCGTTGAAAGTTTAACGACCACCGTGAGAAACTCAATGGGCTATAAGCAGTCGCCCGTTACCAAATTTAGGTCCACTGGTTCCAGGAAAGGGAGAGAATCAGTGCCGTAAGACAAACACAGCATCTATGCCTTACCGGGATTCGAACCCGGACACCTTCTTGGATGAATGGTCATAAACCAGCGCTTAGACCATTGCGCCACCGGGGCTTCAACCTCAATTGAAAATGACAGATTTGTAACCAAAGATCTACAGAGAAAAATTTCGAGATATTTCACCTCTTGATTTCTGTAAGTTTTTCTTCATCTGCTTTAGCAAGACACCTGACCGTCCCGGCATCATTGGTTTATCCAGCTTTTCTTTGGTCTGCCTCTGTGTCTCTTTCCTTTAGCTTTACAGATGAAGAAAGCCTTTGATAGCAATATATTTGTCATTATTCCTGCATTCTGAGAGAGAGAGATTTTGTATGTGAGAGTACATGAGAATCCTTCCTTGTTTATCTTAAGGTTCTGTTTATGATGCATGTGTTGAAACATATGGAGCTTTATATCAAATCCATTGTCTTAGTCAAGGTGCGTAAGCTGCCCCGGTGGCGCAATGGTCTAAGCGCTGGCTAATGATCATTCGTCCGACATGGGTCCGGGTTCGAATCCCGGTGAAGCATGGATGTTGTTGGTCTTCTGTCTCTCTCCCTTCCCTGGAGCCAGTGGTCCTAAATTAGGAACTTATCCTTACGGGTGGCATAAGTACACATTTTGGGGTTAGACGACAAACATTTTTACATGGTGAAACTTTCACCGCGATCACTATTATCCGTACGCCTTCTGTTTTCCTAAAAGGACTATTTTCCCTCTAGAAAGCATAACAATATATTTGCGTTTGCTACTATATCTACGATTATATAGGTCCTATTTGTTAAATTATCTTTCGTTTGATTGCTGCTTTGTTTGTTCTTCTAATTAAAATTTCTCTGCTACGTGGCCGAAATGACGTTTCTCTTCTTTCGGGGTTTCACAACTACTGTGAACATCTACGGCTATAAGCAACCGCCCGTCCCTAATTTAGGGCCACTGGTTCCGGGAAAGGGAAAGAGCCAAAGCCGTAGGAGAAACAATGCCCCACTCATGCCTCATTTGGGACTTAACCCTGCGTTCAATTCGGACGATCATGTAAAAAGGCTGCCCTTCTTATCTCTCGGCCTCCTGTAAGTTACAAAAGATGTTCACACAAAAACGCAGTGGCATCTTTATTTCTTTTTTAATAAAATAAAGGTCTTAGTTACTCATTAGTAGAGACTAAATAATAAGCACTAAAACAAAAAAATACGTATGCAAATATACACTTAAAAAGTAAAACATTTATTTACAACATTTGTTTATTTATTTTCGAATAAATGCTGTGGACTTAGAAAACACTTTTCGAATATGAATTGACGAACCACACATAAAATTGAAATTTTACTCTTAAATATAATAACTAATAACAAGTAACTGATTTAATTAATAAAAAAAAGAGCTCCATAACTTATACACTGACTGGCCACTTTATTATGACCACCTGACAGTTTTAAGCAAATGAGATATGGCTGCACGCTGTTGCCGCCAGAGGGCGTGGCTAGAAGAAAAAGGGAAAGCTCAGTGCTTGCGACAGTACTAGAAGTGATTTTTGGGTGACGAGATGGGTAAAAAATACGATTTGATCGACTTTCAACGTGAGATGATTGTAGGAGCTCGGAGCCATGGAACGAGTATCACCGAAACCGCCGCATTCGTGAAATGTTCCAGAGCAGCTGTTGTTAAAGTGTTTAAAGACTGGACTGTCAGCCAAAAAACTGGGTCTCTACGTGCAATGTGTGGTCGTCATCGACTAGTGACTACTCGGGCGGAACGGAGAGTGTGCAGCAAATTACAGACGCCAGAGGGCGTGGCTAGAAGAAAAAGGGAAAGCTCAGTGCTTGCGACAGTACTAGAAGTGATTTTTGGGTGACGAGATGGGTAAAAAATACGATTTGATCGACTTTCAACGTGAGATGATTGTAGGAGCTCGGAGCCATGGAACGAGTATCACCGAAACCGCCGCATTCGTGAAATGTTCCAGAGCAGCTGTTGTTAAAGTGTTTAAAGACTGGACTGTCAGCCAAAAAACTGGGTCTCTACGTGCAATGTGTGGTCGTCATCGACTAGTGACTACTCGGGCGGAACGGAGAGTGTGCAGCAAATTACAGACCATCTTAATCAAGGATCCCCTCAAATGATCTCTGCACGCACTGTTCGCCGTACACTGCATCGGATGGGATATGGCAGCCGAAGGCCTGTTCGAACAACTTTGCTGTCTGCAGTTAACTAGAGAAAACGTCTCCAGTTTGCACAAGAGCACAAGGATTGGACAGTCGATAATTGGAAACAAATTATGTGGTCCGATGACTCACGTTTTCAGTTGCATCATGCCGATGGCCGAGTGAGAATTTGGCGGAAACAACACGAAAGCATGGACCCCAAATGCATTGCTACAACCCTTCAAGCTGGTGGAGGCAACGTTATGGTTTGAGGAATGTTTTCCTGGCATGCTTTGGGCTCTTTAATTTGTGTTGATCAACGTCTGACTGGCACATCGTATCTAAACAACGTTGCGGAACAAGTGCATCCTGTCATGTGGATGGTTTATCCCAATGGCGATGGCTACTTTCAACAAGATAATGCGTCCTGCCAGAGTGCTCGTATTGTACAGGATTGGTTTCAAGAACATGCCGGTGAGTTTACTTTGCTCCGATGGCCCCCACAATCTCCAGATCTCAACCTCATTGAGAATTTGTGGGATGAAGTTGAACGAGCCATCACAGAGCTGGATCCACAACCCTGCATCTCACACTCCTGGAAAGCGCTATTCATCAAGCATGGCCTCAGATTCCACAAAGTACTTATCAACATCTCGTGGAGTCCATGCCACGAAGAATCGACGCAGTATTAAAGGCAAAAGGTGGCCCAACAAAGTACTGAGGGGGTGGTCATAATAAAGTGGTCACTCAGTGTATACTTTCATACACCGTATTTTTTGTTACAATAGAACACAATAAGTTTTTCTAAGTGTTCAACTGTTAAGTCTTGTCTTCTGTCATCCAAAACCGTTTTACGGATCAAAAGGCTATGTCGAAGACATAAATTCCTAGGGAAGTTTATCAGATCTCTTGTGAATGTGGACTTTTAGATATTGGACAGACCCGCAGGGCCTAAAGTTTCCGTTTGAAGGAAAACAATACTTACGTACGAAATTGTGAGCTAAAGAAGACGTCTATAGCTCACCATCGTAAAAAGAATAAACTTAAATTTTGGTTTGAAAACGCTAAAGCTATTGATAAACCTGATTCGACTATGAAGCTTAATATTTTAGAAACTTTTCGCATATATTTTCCCCTGCTTGTCAATTATATGGTATCGACTCCAACTCTTTCAAGCGCGTGGAAACAACTCACCAAAATCCGTGCCCGTCAGAACGCTGATGTCACAAATTTAAATATTTTGTCCTGATGAAGCTGAGATAAATGCTCATCGAAATATAGCAGATCTTAGTAAAATATTTATTGTGAATAAACATTGGCTGATTAAATCAATCTAATCTACCAAAACTATTTTTAATGCAGAAAATGTTCTCTCTACAACTACAGATCAGATCAGATCATATGTAGAGGATTTTAAGAAGGGAGTGTCTGACCCCAGGTTTTAAACAACCCTTAGAAATAAGAAGCTAGGAGATTTGAGCTAGAGTTTTTGATAGGAAAGTGACACGGAAGCAAAGTAGAAGAGGGGAGGAAGACGCCCTTATTTATTACCGGGGGGCCAGTACCCGGGGTCCGACGGCTTAACGTGTCCATCCGACTCACGGCGGATATTTAGTAGATCGAGCGTTCGTACCTGCCTGGGATCGAACCTGAGGTCTTCTCCATGGCAGTCACGAACGTTGCCCACTAGGCCACCCGCGGCCTATACGCCTACAGACTAACTGGACAGTATTTGTAGTGTTTCGCTACCATTGCCGGAATTCGTGATGGCAATTCGTAACCATCACCATTGGTAAAATTTTTAACTTTTTTTAATTCCCGAAACCAAGGGTTTTTATTTAAAATAGCCTTCAGCTTCCTTTGACTTTTCCCCCAGTTTCACTAGGAACGATGGAAATGACATTTTTAAATTTCTGTTTATTTCTTCAATTGCATGACTTTATAAGGTGCCTCCAAATTCCAGCTTTGCTATTCTCGCTGGTAGCCAGAAAAAGTGTGTCTCGAATATAGATAAGTAGATCTTTTTTGAAACGAGCTGTCACACAGAGAGCATCTCTTTAGCAGAGAAAATGACAGAGAGATCTGCACTCTCTAACCAATTTATAATGTTACTTACTGATCCCAAAATTTGTGCATAAAACAAAGCTAAATTTATCCATGTTCTCCACCTAGTCAAAACAGGCTGAAGTAGGACAGAAAGACTGGGATACATTTCTTTATAAATTTTGATCTGCATCAGAGATTTTAAGAAAATCTTTTTCATACATGGGGTAAATTTACTAATTTGACTGAACGTTTCCAGAATCTGTTTTGCAACTCTATGAAACCCCATGTACTAAACAAGTTGTATGCAAAATGTTGGGATAAAATACTTTGAAAGCGGCACCACTTTTACCATGTAAGAAGCAGGATCACTGATAAAAGCTAAAACAACTGTTAAGAACTTTGTGATAGGTTGCACCAAAAAGTGGTGCTACACTAGTTGCAGCACTTCGTGAGAAAAGATACACTATTGTGTGGTGTAAACAAAACCCAACAACATAGTGCAACTTGAACCTCGCTATCCATGGTATAAGGTTACACCACATTATGATGCAAGGTTGTACCATGTCGTTGGGATTTGTTTGCATGACACAATAGTGTATCTTTTCTCAGAAAGTGGTACAGCTGGTGAAGCACCAGTATTTGGTGCAACCTACCACAAAAGTTTTAAACAGTGTAAGAAGAACCCTTTCTGGCCATAAAAGCCGTAAGGAATCGTTTATAAATCTAGTTTTTGTAGAATGATAAAAATTTTCGAGGGCTTTACTGGCAAACTGATGTGGGTGAGGTGGTCATATGTCCAGTCTTCCACAAACTAAGTGTGCAACATAACGACCATACTTTTCTGTTGTTTTATTGGCGCGATCCAAATGCGGTTGTATCAGATATCTTCTGGAATCTCACTGTAAATAACAACAAGGTAGTCTTTCCTGACAGTAATTCATCTTGGAAATTTTGATTTGCACAATATTCCTACAAAAAGTTTTTGAAGTTTTTGTTTTTTACCTTATTGAATGGAATACTGCTATTCACCACAACATTGCATAGATCCACCGGTGAATCATTTCTGCCCTTGTACGACGAAAACGATCTTATTGTTAAAAACGCTTGTACTGGGGTATGGTTCTTATTTTTCTACAGTTCTTTCAGCGTGTGAAATACGGTGTTTACGTAGTGATCGCGTTCCATTTCATCCGTTTTCTTGGCAAGAGATGTTATTTTCACATATCGCACAATATATAATATTTCCCTCAGCAGTTAACTCCTTACTCTAGTCTGAAATCCAGGCTTTGATTAAAACTGCCTCCTTGATTCAATTTTAGGCATTTTAGTCGCTGACTACCACTATCAAACCCTCAAACACACTCTTATCAAACGCAGCGCACATGCACAGAGATCGGCTACGATGATGTAACATAGCTAACATTTGGTATGACGAGATCATTAGGTTTCAAAACCAGTTTACAAAACTAAACATTCCATGCTGTGTTTGTGTGTATCTCCGTATGAATTTCGCCTTAGTTTTTGTGGGAATTGGAAGAAAATTTCAGCCAGGAGGGTCAAATGTCGGAGCACTTCAAACTTTGCATTGGAGACTGATAGAAGGCATTTCTGATGCTCCGGCTACTACGTGTGGAGGAAGGCAGTTTCTTATTTTCGCATTCGCTTAGTTTCAGTGGATTGCCGATCTTTTAATCTACCGCCGAGCTTAGAAGTTCTTTGAGTCTGCGTTGTTGGTTGCTTTTTGAGATATCGAGACATTAAATCTTGTCTTTTATTAAACGTGCTAGGTAAGCGTTGATTAAAAGATCAACAAAACTGTAAACCGTTTTTGCTTGAAATATGTTATTTTACGGGCATTTTGCGCGTTTTAAATATTTATATGAATTAACTTAAAAAATGCTGAAATATGCAAATGCACATAATCGGGACCAGGACGATGCTTAGATCCTGTCCAAGACGGCCTTTATACCCTGACCAGGACGGTCCTTGGACCCGAACCAGGACAGCCCTTAGACCCGGGAAAGTGACCACTTGCCTTGAGCCTAAGGGTGCCCTGCACTTGCTTTGGAGCACCCCAATTATCGTAAGAACATAAATTATTAAGAAAAAAGGGAAATATGCAGAATAAAACAAAATAATTATGAATGTGCTGCACAACCAAACGAATGTTACCTTATTTGTATGGAATACATTGTTTTGGTTAAGAGAACGTCTAAATACACCTAAATTAAGCCACCAACTAATTATCCTGGATTAGACGTAATACTGTAGTTACTGACTGCTGTCGGCCCGGAATCCCGTATGTACTCTTTTGTACTGATTTGTTTGCAAATTTCAGTTTTGTTTTAAGAATTTTATTGACGATTCCAGTTACTACTGCCTCAGCAAAGTAGTTTCTGTACAACGATATTAATAAAGAACTATCTTAGAACTTCAATGACTCAAGAAAGGTTACCAAATTTGGCATTACTGTCAACAGGACATAAGAGATGTAAAAATCTGAATTGTAAGTAACCACATAATAAATTATTTTGCTGAAACGAAGACAGGAAAAATAAATTTTTTAGAATAAACTGGTGAAAATTTATGAATTTTGTATGTTATTCATTTCATTTCATTTCATTTCGTTATTTATTTTTGTTGTTACATGATTGAAAGAAAACATTTTTGACAATTCGTAAACTCCGATCATGTACAGAAAAACCAACGAAAACAAGAGAAAAGGCCAAAAAGGCCTGACACAGCCCTCTACTCCCCGATAAAGAAAAGCAAACGAAACAACACTTAGAAACATCAAGTCAGACAATCAGCATGAGTTTAACTCCTTTTTTTAATTATTGAAGAAGAAAGAACTTGATTTTTTTAAAAATAAGTTAAAATTATTCAAATTAGTCAGGTCATCATTGATTCCGTTTTTGAAAAAATAGATTTTAATAGTAATTTATTCCTAGTTTCAGAAGAATGTGCAGTACTTTAGGTAATATAAGATCTGAATATAAATTATATTTAATTCGTTTGAACATAATTTTACCAAGATTAAAATAATATAGCTGAGTAACAGTTAGTATATTATATTTATTAGGATATACTTTTGTTCTAAAATTTATTAAAGGTTGAGTATTAGACTGTGATTTGAGATCAAAGTCTAATATATTTATTTTGTGAAATTTGTAATTTATTAATATTGTATTGCGTCGTTTGTCCCCAAGATAGTAGATTGGACCATAAAGACAAAAGAATTTTATATCTTATGTCCGCTGGCCTATGAATAGAACATTCAAATATAGGGGATCTTTTACTGCATATAAAAGAAAGGCTCTGTTCTGTAATCCGAATTTCAGCCTTACTTCTCGTACAATATTTCATATTATTGAATTCGTCTCAATGTGATACATTGCAATAAGACTTCCTGCCAATGTAATCGACAAGATTTTTGCTTGGATTCCAAAAACAAATGAGAAATCCCTCCTTTCCGACATCGGCTTCATTCCTGAGGGCTATCAAAGATGCCCGTTGTCATGGTTATTATATAAGTTCCATATCTCTTTCAATGTTTCATGGTCAACATTGAAAGAAATCACATTCTAGGAATGCAGCGTGGTCATGGATATCATATAAATCTCAAGAGAGACCATGGTCAATATTGAAAGCGATCACATTATAGGAATGCAGTGATTACGGCCAAAAAAGTTCTATAGAGAACTGATTGGATTATAAACAAATACGTGAGTACTTTTCCCTCTATCCTTTTTTCTGAATCTTCATTGACAGATCAGTATACCTCATATGGGCCCATGAATTTTATAATACATTTTTAATCAAATTGGTTATATCGACAGAAGCTCGCAAAAATATTTTCCCACACACCCTAGTGGCGGCCCTGATTCGGATCCAGATGAGCGTACGCTGGATTAAAGCAACAAATCTGAGTTAAGGAGAGATATTGTGTTTGCTTTTAGAGCATTGATTTCCTGGCCAACCTGGAAACAGCTGGCCTAATTAGGGGTTGGGAACATATTACGTGACACAAATCATTGCAGTTCTTAGACATTCAGGTGGGTGATTAAAAAAAACACATACACTGATATGTTTATCAGTGAGTTTTCAATTTTACATCACCCCTCGCCCTTTTACTTAAGAGGAGTCTGTTGCAAATACAGGATGCTTGCTCCATTTTTGTGCCTATTTGTCCTTTACAAGGAGAGCAATGATTTGCGTCACGTAATCTTGGAATGCTGAGTCCACGAAGTCTTATAATCAGTGACATGCTGTTCACGTTTTCCTGATAAGGGATATCACCTGCCGTATTTGCACCACGCTCTGAGCTATTTTATCAATGAGTCTGATTGCTGAATCTATTCCTTGCTCTATTTCGTGAAAATGTATTTTCAAGGGTAAATGAAATGCACGTGTTCACTCTTTTTTCTCCTTCCTGTGGTTTCACAACTAGTTACTTGGCTAAAAGATATGAAGTGAAAACGATTTCAAATCAAGCAAAAATACTTATATGGTAAAACGCTTAGAGGTGCCAGTCAGTGAAAGGATGTATGTACAATATAATGAAGTAAACATATCAAAATTCAGATTATAAATATTTAAAATGAACATTACTTAAGTGCAAACCGCAAACAGCAATTATACGAAGTCTAATCACAGTAGCCATTTACGAGCCGCAAGGGTTACGTTTCTGAACAACACCTCGTGGATGGTAAATTTAGTATCATATGGGACAAAGAAGATTAGTAGCAAAAGTTACAGCTCAACTGAACTCAAATATTTTTAACGCATAATGAAGTAAACTAAAAAGGTGCAAGTAAAGTAAAGCAGAACATTTGTTAGATATATAACACTTCACAGGTAATTTCTTAGTAAAGTTCTGTGAACATTCATCAGTAGTAAGGAGCTACGCCCAGCTGTGATGTCACTTCCGGTTTTAGAATGAATTCGTTAGTGTTAAGGGACTACGTTCGCGCGTAACGTCACTTTCGGCATCAGAGTGGCAGCCTTATTACTACGAGGGTTCGTTTCTGAGGAATCTCCCGACTGGAACGTTTAAGATCAATAAGAAAAACAGGATTAGGGAACTGAAGTGACAACTCGACACAAGCAAAGAAATGCAAAACACATTTTGGAGTTAACAATGCACAGGCAATTTTCTGATAAATTTCTGTAAACATTCATCAGCAGTAAGGTGCCACGTCCAATCGTGAAGTTAGGTCCGGCGCCAGAATAACGTCCTTACTATTTTCTGCGCTGTGCAGCTTGATGCTTCAAAGAGTACGCATTAAATGTGTTCATGTAGTCATTAGAATTTATTTTGAAATTATAGCGCAAGAAAAATACTGAAAAACACTAATTTTCATCTCCTGAATTTACACTGGGTTTGCTAAATTTTATTGTCTTTTGCTATACTCTGCTTGCTATTCTTCTTCTTTCACGCAATGACAACGAAATGTTTTTTATTTGAACGTTTAATGAATAATTCAGAAAACGCAACCTATATCATGTTGAACAGCAAAATAAATTGAAATATACGAAAATTAAATCACCAATAGTAGTTCAAGTGGAATTTGAATCTTACTCTTAAAAGTTAGGTCGGAGGTGGGAACATGGACTTGGATTCGCATGTACTCAAAACATTTGGGATCGCGTTAAATAAGAGGACGTGCAGAAAATGTTTCGCTTAACAACAAAATGGCCTTTGGTGAGGGATTATTGCATCACATTTAATCAGAAATTAGGGATCAAATTTGATGCAGTAATAGCATCAGATTTAATCCCGAATTGAGGAGGAGTTTTGGTACCTTTTCAAGCGCATCTTTAGATTTACAACTATACGAAAACAAGAAGTCGCTTTCCGCGCAGCTCCTGCTGTAGCTTGGTCAAATGTGTAGGTTTCTGACTGCCTGGGACATGTGGCTTTAAATTAGGGATGGGCGGGTGCTTATAGCTTTTAGAGTTGCTCATGGTGGTCGTTAAACCACCAAAAAGAGCATCTCGGCTTTTTATAACAATCAGCCTAAATATTTTATCTCTTGCATCGCATAAATGTAACCGTGTCCAAAAGCATGCAAATTTTTCATCTTTCTTGATTCTCAGTGCTTTTTATTTGCATTTATTACAATATCTAATCTTGGAGGACGACCGCAGAAACGTATTTTTGGACCCGGTTAAACATAAGGACTACTAAGATTTCCTCCAAACTTTATTTTACAATTTCGTGAGTCTAGTTTTCCATCATCAGTAACTGAATATATATATACGTTAAGCTACTTCAATTCAAGTCAGGAGATGCATAGAAAACGTTCTTTGACGACCTGATTTTTCTCGTCCATAAATTAAAAAGCAATGTGAAATTCGGAGTTTTTGTAAAAATTCCACAGTGAAAGTGGATGCATCTAACCCTATAGAGGTATTTTAACACGGCGATGTCAAATACGATAAGAAAATTAGCACAAGGCGCTTCTAAATGTATAAATAAGCTTTCGGCTAAGAAATAAAACAGTTGAGAGCCTCTTAGGATTTAGCTTCTGGACTGCAAGCAGAACAGGTTGCTTTGAAAGTTTGCACTTCATTGTTATGGCGCCATATTCTAAACACTAAGAACAACTAAGACGGAGAGCTATTGGAAGGCTTGAAGCCTGCCAGTTCCAAGCCGAAGTAACAGGTGCCCCAAATTGAGTCGTTCATTAGTCCATCGGCTTTGGGCCACATTCCAAAGGACAAATACGACATCAAGAAGGTTCAGCAATGGAAGATATAGGCAACAACTTTAAGAGATGACCGTTGCCTACAGCAAGTGCTCGAAGAAGAAAAACTCCAGACTCACCCAACTGCGTTCGGATCTTATGACCACAAAAAGAAGTATATCTTATTCCACATTGCAAAGGGGATTTCATGAATATGGTCTTTATGCTAGGAGATCAACGGTGCACAGGAGAATTTTCCACAGTGCATATGAGATTTCATGAATATGATATTTATCCTAGGAGACCAATGGTACACAGGAGATTTTTCCACAGTGCACATGAGATTTCATAAATATGGTCTTTATGCTAGGAGATCAACGGTGCACAGGAAATTTCATGAATATGGTCTTTATGCTAGGAGATCAACGGTACATAGGAGATTTTTCCATAGTGCATATGGGATTTCATGAATATGATCTTTATACTAGAAGACCAATGGTGCACAGGAGAGTTTTCCATAGTGCACATGAGATTTCATGAATATCGTCTTTATGCTAGGAGACCAGGATATTCTTTTCGCAGTGCAAATGAGAATTGAATATGGCCTTTATGCTAACAGACCGATGGTGTGTATCTCTCTCACATCCCGCCATAAAAGAGAACGTCTCACTTGGTGTTGCAGTCATGTCAACTAGACTGATGAACAGTGGAGTTCTGTTGTCTTTGCGCATGAGTCCAGATTTTATCACCAGGGTAACTCCAGAAGAGGTCTTATCTGGAGAGAACCAAGGACACGACATCATGTTATAAACTGCTTAGAAAGGGACGCTTATGGTTGTGTCACCGGGTGGGAAGGCATATCTTTAGGTGGCCGAACAAATCTCTACGTGCTTCAAACTGGCTCTATGAACTCAGATATATAGGGATGAGATTCTAAAACACTTTATTAGACCTCATGCAGGAGAAATTGATGACAACTTTATCTCACAGGACGACAGCGCACGTCCTCACCGAGACAGAATTGTTGACCAATACCTTGAGGAGAACACCATCAACTGTATGGAATGGCCAGCAAGTTCTCCTGATTTGAGTCCTGCTGAGCAAGTTTTGGCCAGACGTGTTATAGCTCTTCAACCCCGTACCCAAAACCTGCAGGAGCTTCGAAGCGCTTTGGTGAAGCAATGGGCGCTTTTGTTAGGATAGCTTCCAGACACTCTCATAATGAGCATGAAAAGTCGCGGTGAAGCATGTATTTCGGTGAGGAGTGACCACACACCATATTGACTCACTTCATCCATCTCATTTCAAGCATGCCTTGTGATTAGACATGATTACAGAGGGTGAGTCGCACGTTTTGCAATATTTGGATCACTTTATGTCTTCATACGTACCTTTACGACGAAAGCTGATTAGCATTCAAAGTATCGGCCGTCGTGTTGCACCGTCTTTAGCCATCTGTTTTCCAGTTCTTCGATTCCGCGGCGGTACCAGTACTTCGATGCGAAGAACTGCTTCACCTCAGCTGCCACCTCCTCCTGGTTGTTGTTTCTCCCGCGAACGAAGTGGGCCATGAACCGTAACAAGTAATAATCCGACGGGGGAAGGTCTGGAATACATGCTGGGTGTGGCATCAGTTCGATGCCCTCAAGTTCCTGGAGTTTTGCACAGGTCGTTTGCGTGGTATTGTGCTCTGTAGAAAAGCGCGCTTTCTGTTCACCAGTTACGGGAACTTCTCCTCTAAAACGGCATACACCCGCTCCAGCTGTTCAGAGTAGAGGTTGGCGTTGATGGACCGACCGTCTGGAACAAATTCGTAATTGATTATCCACTCGAAATTCCACCAGACGCAGAGCACCAGCTTGTACTCGAAGCGCCCACGTTTGGCAACAGGTTCAGGAAGCTGGGCCGGGTTCAACCACTGCTGTTGTGTGTTAGGATTACGGAAATAGACTCACTTTTCATCGCACGTAACAATTCTTTTAATTAAGCATACATCGCGCGGATTTTCTAGGAGTTTCGTGCACACTTCTACTCTGCGGTTTGCTTTATCTGGCATCAGTTCGTGAGCGGCAATGCGGAAGCACCAGTACACCTTGCCGAGGTCCTGAAGGTGACGAACCACGGTAGTCTGTGATATGCCCATCTCGCCTGATAATTATAATATCCGAGTGCTGGTTCTCGGATTTGCCTATACGGCCTGGCGAACGGCCTCCGAATCCACGGTTCGCGGTCTACCTGACCTGGGCTGACCGTCGAGGGTTCTGCCACCTGAGTGAAATTTCTTGAACCACCTAGTTGCGGAGCTATGGTCCACGGAACCTTCCACTTTCGCATTACAAATGTTTCGTGTTGCTTGAGCAGCGTTATGGCGGAGTTCAAACTCGTAAAGCAAAAGTTCACTGATTAGCCGGTTGTGGTTGCTCATCTTTTAGTCGTCCCAACCGTAGACAGAACGACAACATGCAATGCTATTCACCTCAAGGACTGACTTCAGTGCGCGACTTGAACTAGTTTAAACACGTGACATACCCGCCGCAGCACATGCGTTTATGCAAATATTACAAAATTTTCGACTCACTTTCTGTACTTGCTATTTGGTCTTTAATTAGTATAATATGAAAGAGCATATTAAATTACACGTTTTCCCCATATTTCATATGAAAGCTCCTTGTAGGTTTCGAGACGTTTCAAAATTTAATTTTGTTTCTTAATTTATGGACACTAGTGTATTTAAAAATTTCCCGCTAGGTGACGTAAATGCTAATCTGTGTTTATTCACACTTGTAACAAGTGGATTTAAGGAAACGTTTTTTATTCTCTTTTGGATTGAATAACTAAATGAACTGCGAGGGTTCTTAAATATTTCTACTCTAGTGCTGAAGTTCTCATCTAGGAATTAGAAACTAATAATGCTGTTTGAAAAACACACAGTATATTCGTTGACAAAGTAATGTATATGTTCAATTGAAACTTTTCTTGATGTTAAACATTTTAACTATTTTGTTTTTTAAATAAAAAGTGTTATTACAGTAGGCACCTTTTTTTATCACTTTTGAGTTCAACGGGGTAAATATTCACCAATTTGACAGCTTCATAGCCTATAAATAATGCTTTGATCAATTTGATAATTTTTAGCTACGCA
Source organism: Macrothele yani (assembly GCA_039090855.1). Classification (NCBI taxonomy): domain Eukaryota; kingdom Metazoa; phylum Arthropoda; class Arachnida; order Araneae; family Macrothelidae; genus Macrothele; species Macrothele yani. Next base: position 196,252,250 of record CM076990.1, read on the forward strand.
TTTTAAGGAAACCGTAATGAAAACATAAATATCTAAGTTTGTTATGCAATGTTTTTCAGATCTCTCTTCAGAGAAATACCATCGAGCAGCTCAGTGAAAAGCAGTGAGAAAAATACCATTGGGCGGCTCATTGAAAAGCAATGAGAAAAACAGTATTGAGCAGCTCATTGAAAAGTAAGGAGGTAAATACTGTACCATTGGGATCATATTTAAACATAAAGGGTCTGGCGTCTTCTGCTACGGCTAAATCCATACTTGCCCGCACTATTACGTTTGTTCACTTTCTTTATCAAGGGAAACACGAATGTTGCGTTTGTTTGTGTGTGCTCACATGCCATGACTGAAAGATTAAGATAAGCATTTAGGAATTTATTTGTCCAAGTTTACGCAAGTCGGCTAAACGACACTCTGAACTCTAAACACAATACCAAAGAAACTGGAATTCTATTGAAAGATTTACAATGCGCAAAGTCAAAATGCAATGTCTCTCACCAGCCTGACATTGTTTCCTGCCCGTTTCAAAGCGTCGACGGCAACACAGTGAGGAACATCCACCAGATCGACGTCATTCACCTTCAAGATTATGTCGTTGACTCTAGGAAGAAGAAAACGTGAATAAGCACATTTCAGTGACAAAGTGAAACACTACTTACACTGATGAACCAGGACATGAATAAATGGAAACATATATGGCACTTTGTATTACGTGAAATATATATAGTTATGAATGTATGTAATATATGTAAATGCAACATGGATATCTGATATTTTTTTGGAAACAATGTATTTGCTGTTAGGTAACTGTTCTATAGCAGGACATCCATCTGTTCGGACAGTTGAAGAACTATACAACAGAATCACAGTTTCTAATATTTCTGCCCTCTTTCTGAAAAGAGAAGAAATAACACGTACATTAATTTAGAAAATCATTATTAATGTTCTGTCTCTTGACAGATCAAACGGTAACTCAGAAGTTCTCTTCGTCCAGTTTCTTCTGTTTCTTGCTTCCTCCTTCAATTCTTGATAATTTCCTGTGCCTATTATATAATCAAACATCATTAGTCGTCTCCTTCCTTTTGGTCGTTTTCCTGCAATTTTCTCTTCTATCATTCTTTTCAATAGGTTGCCTCCTCTTAACACATTTCCTATCCAGTTATATTTTCCTTTTCTTATGGTCTTTAGAAAATTCCTTTCTTCTTCAACTCTTTGCAACACTTCATCATTGGTAATTTTTTCAATCTATTTTATTTTTTTCATTCTTTTCCAAAACCGCATTTCAAATGTCTCCAACATTTTAGCTTCTTTTTTCCCAATTGTCCACGTTTCCGTCCCATATAAAGTTATACTCCAAATATAGCATTTTAATAAGCCCTTTCTTTAAGTTTTTACTCATTTTATTAATAAACAGATTTTTCTTGTTATAAAATTCATATTTTCCTTTATTAATTCTTTCTTTTATATTTCCACATCACATTTTCCACTTTCTTGGATTATACTACCGAGGTATTTGTATACTTTCACTTGCTCTACATTATTTCCATTCATCACCACAACATTTCCTGGTTTCTTGGAGACTCTCATCGTTTTTGTTTTCTATGTGCTAATTTTCATACCATGTTTTTTGCATACACTTTCAAATTTTTGAATTACATGCTGTAGCTAATTTTCAGTATTAGCTAATATTGCTTGGTCATCTGCAAATCTAATAATTTGTATAAGTTGAAAAATATGAATTATAAATTATTACAGGGGAAATAAAATTCCAACTAAAATAATACTAATTATTTGGTTGAAACCATTTACATTTCTTACGGTGGAATGATGTTTATTTTTAGTTGCCTGGCCCAAACTTTCAAGGAGGGACGTGTGGAAAACCTACGTGTTACGAATGCAACAACATAATGTATAGTACAATTTCTCTACCCATGGCAAAGACTGCGAAACATATTATACATTAATCTTTTATTTGAAGTTAAGGTAAGGGCATTTATTTTGTATTTATTTATTTATTTTTTGGTTTAGCTTTGTAGATTTTCAGCAGGTTATTAAGTAGAAACTGATATACAGGAAATGAAACCACGGTCCCTATTCAGAAAAGGAAAGAGTAGATCTCATTAAAATGTTGAGAAAAAAAAATTCTAGCGACAATGCAGTTCGTCATGACAAATAATCAATCTCACGAGTTTTAAAAATGCTATATTTCCATTTTGCAATGCCCTATTGCTATAAGTCTGCATGGGTGTTGGAGAAAATAAACTTACAGCAACCGCTTGAGCCATCTTTGTAGTTAAAAAGAGGGCACATGTGTTCAGCGTTCTACCAAAGAGCAAACTGGGACAAGAGTGCGCTCAGAACAGCAGAATAGTAAGAAAAGACTAAAATCGAGAGCAATACAGTAACAACCGTTGGACAAAATGCAAGAGGACACAAATGACGTCACAATCGTTAGGAATGGAGAAGATCCAGACGAATGCGAACACAGTCGTTGGGAAAAGCGAAGCTGGACATGAGTGTAGACATAATCGCGGGAAAGGCAAACAGAGACACGAATATGGATACACCTGTTAGGCGAAGAGGGATATGAATGCAGACACAATCGTGAGAAAAGTGAAGACAGACACTAATGAGGGCAGAATCGTAGAAAAGGCAAAACAGAGGCCCGAATACGATACAATTGTTTGGAAAGGCGAAGAAGAGAACGAATACGGACAAAATCGTCAGAAGAGGTAAAAAGCGACATATTTTGCACAAAATCGTTGCGAAAGGCGAAAAGGAATGAATGCAGACAGCATCACGGAAAAAGGGAAGACATACACTAATGCAAACAGAATTACAGAAAAGGCAAACAGAAATATGAATAGGAATGAAATTATTGGGAAAGGCGAAGAGGGACATGAATGCAGACAGAATAGCGATAAAAGCAAAGAAAGGCACCATTGTGGAAACACTCGTTGGGAAATGGGAAGATTGTGAACAAAAATCGTTGGGAAAGTCGAAGGGAGACAAAAAACAGGAAGACTGTGGACAGAACAGTTGGGAAACGCGAAGAGAGACTCGCCAGGAGCGAGGGAAAAGCGGAGATACTAATGCGAACAGAATCGTAGAAATGGAAAACAGAGATATTAATACCAATACATTTTAGGAAAGGCGAAGAGAAACACAAACGCAGACGAAATCGTTTGGAGAGCTGAAAAGCGTATAGATTCTGGAAAAAATAGTTGGGAAAGCTGAAGAGGGGTACGAATGCAGACAAAATCTTTGGAAAAGCGAAGGCAGACACAAATGCTGATAGAATCGAGGGAAAGACATTCTGAGATATAAATACAGATACAATAGTTGTGAAAGGTAAAAAGTGATAAGAATGCAAACAGAATTGCGAGAAAAGCAAAGAGACGAACCAATGTGAAAACAGTTGTTGGGAAGAGGGAAGAAGGAAACATGAATGCGGACAAAATATTCGGGAAAGGCGAAGAGGGATAGAAATGAAGACATTACCTGAGAAAGGGCAAGAGGGTCACGAATGTAGGTACAACTGTGTGGAATTCGCAATGTCACAAGTAAAATCTGTGAATAGCTCTTGTGAAGCCTTGTAAAGAACGCCACACACTGATTATGACATCCCTCTCTAAATCTACACGTGGCAGGAGCGTTGCAGTTTTAAACTAAAGACGGATGATGAAGCTTAAATGCTTTGTTTAGTATAAAACAGAAGCTTAAAGTTTTCTACCTGCGCAGATTAGGTAGTGGGTTCCAGAACCTCACTATTCGTAAGCATGTTGGGCTCCTGTTTCATATCAGAGTCCCTGCTACTACAAAGTAGACGCTATAACTCGTGCATTTTGAAAGTTTGTTAAAGTTTCATTTATTTAGAACTAAAAATAATTAGGAAAATGCAGGCTTGGAATCCCGCCCCAAGACAACGGAATTTTTTAGAGTGCTGGGAAAACAGATGGAAGTTCACTCCGGCATTACTGCATCATAAAATAATAAATCTATGTAAATTCGAGATCATTTCATCACGGTTTTCTGTAATATAAAGAGGTTTGACCGAATACCTTTAAGATACATAGACTGGAAAACCATAAGTTAACCGTGCGACATTTGAAGTTCAGCCTTGTACGGTAAGAATCTGTCACATATCATTGTTTATTAAAGGCGTTCGCGTGTTTATATGTTATATCCATTTTTTACGCTTTCCAACCGTAGGTTGAAGAAGCGTATATGCTCCAGCTTTGTCCGTCCGTCTGTCCGTCCGTCCGTCCGCACGATAACTGGCGTGAAAATCGTTCGATATCGATGAAATTTTAGTATGTGGTAGGGGAACACCTGGGGACGAAACCTATTGAAAATGGGACAAATGGAGTCAAAGGTCACGACGTAGGAGCGGGATCCATTCCATTGCACTTATGCGCCATAACTTGCGTAAATATGGTTCGATTTCAATGAAATTTTACTATGTGGTAGGGGACCACCTGGGGACAAACCCTATTCAAAATGGGTGAATTGGGGTCAAAGGTCAGGACATAAGAGCGGGATGCATTCCATTGCCCTTATGCGTCATAACGTGCGTAAAAATGGTTCGATTTCGATGAAATTTCAGTATGCTTTAGGGGACCACCTGGGGGCGATCCCTATTGAAAATGGACGAAATGTGGTCAAAGGTCAGGACATAGGATTGCGATCCATTCCATCGCCCTTATCCCATATTAGTAAGGTGGACGTCAAGTAATTTTGCTTCCTATACTTCCAATGGAAAAACTTTTGTACACGTTTCCTTCACAATTAATGTGTTCCCAAGGATGAAAATTTGAACATCGATTAAAATAACTTCATATTATACCTTGGAACACTTAATATTTTCTAAAATATAATCAAAATTATATTAAAAATCAGTAACTTTTCCTTTGGTGGTGTTGAAACCAGAAAAAGGATGGCACGACCTGTACTTTGATGACGTCAGTAGACAAACAAACGTTGGATTGCATAATTATGGTTATGTTTAAGAAAATATTAGGTATTCCAAGTTATAAAATGAAGCTATTTTAATCGATGTTCAAATTTTCATTATTGGGAACGCATTAATTGGGAAGAAAATGTGTACAGAAATTTTTCCATTCGAAGTACAGGAAGCAAAATTACTTGACGTTCACCTTAAAGGAGCAATTCTTGTATGTATGTAAATTTTTTTGAAAACGGCTCTAAGGATTTTGATGAAAATCGTTAACCTACCGTTTTTTGGTACCAGAAATCGATTTAGCTTGATCTCGACTTTAGGAAAATTCGTTTACTGGGTTAAATAACCAACCCGAATTACAACGTTTTAAGTGCAGTGTCTTGGCGTCGTATCATTAGATGTCGGCACGCGGTCACGCCATCTGTCTCATTACGTCACGCCTAGTGTGTGGATCCTATTAAAGTTTTATGACGTCACACTCTTGCGAGCAGATGGTCGCGATTCCCATCTGCCTCATTACGTCACGCGTTGTGTGCATATGTTCGTCCGCACGATAACTCGCGTAAACATCGTTCGATTTCGATGAAATTTTAGTCTGTGGTAGGGAACCACCTGGGGACAAACCCTATTGAAAATTGGCGAAATGGGGGCCAAAGATCAGGACATAGGAGAGGAATCACTTCCATCGCCATTATGCGTCATAACTTACGTAAAAAAGGTTCGATTTGGATGAAATGTTAGTATGTTGTAGGGACCTGCCTGGGTACGAATCCTGTTGAAAATGGGCGAAATGGGTCAAAGGTTAGGACACAGAAGCGGGATCTATTCCATAGCCGTTATGCATCATAACGTACGTAAAATTGCTTCGATTGCGACAAAACTTAATCATGTTATTTCGGAGGTATACTGAAGCAGTTCTGTTGAATATCATCGAAATGGGATCAAAGGTCAGGGCACAGGAGTGAGATTTATTCCACAGCCATTTTCCTCATAACTTGAGTAATAACTTGAGTAATGATTTCTAGTATGTTGGAAAGCGTATCATAATCAGTGCATTGCATGATTTTACTAACTTGTTAATATATATAACCGGTAAGATTTTTTATGTTTTGTTTTTATAATAGTATGTATATATTGTTAAGTATTTCAGAAAATAATATAGCCAGATTTAATGAACTAAACAAAATTTCAATTGAACAAAACTTTTCAATGAGCTACAAATTTTTCAATTTAAACAATTCTCTTTTTCGAGACTTTTTATCCCCGAGATTTGAAATTGTCTAAACTGTAACTTATGTGAAGAAAGCATTTCTTTTTATCATATTTAAATTTATTTATTTGTTCTCCCATTGAGTAGCTATTACGAACCCATAATACTGCGGAAAAAACCTCCAATTAAAAGTTTTGTTCTCGGCAACGTCTCTTAACAATAAACAAATGACCACATTAAAATAATTGTTGAATTACGTAGAGCAAGAAATACGAATTTCATGCAACTAGGTCGCGCAGTTTGCAAACAGATGAAGCCGAAATATATGTTACACGTAGGACAAGCGACGTTTCCCTTAAGTTATTTCATATCTTCCAAAATTACATTAATGCTTTTTTTAATTGTAAGTTAAAAGGTACAACGTCCAATGTATAGTCCATTGAAAAAACATTAATACGCAGCATTATAATAATGTAAAATTCCTTCTTTCTCGCAGGTAAAAACACTTAATTAACGTTGTTTGCATAGGAAACATGCCGTTTTGCCGTACAAGCTCTGCGATCAAAACGTCGCCAGCTGCTGCCACTCATTTACAAAAGAACTTCCAGTCCATGTAGAGTATCTTAAAGGTCTTTGGGTTTGACACGATCAGAAGGATCGGGTATTCTACGGTAGACCAAGCAAATTCTTGAATTTTTCAAGATTTGGAAAAATTTAAGAATTCTGATTTGTGCTATGTCCGTTACCTCAGAACATTGTTGTATAACACAATTTTGTATAGGTGTATAATTAAGGAGTCCCTCGGCGGTAGCAGTCTGTCCTTTGGGAATAAAGTTCTGGCTTCACAGTGAAGCCAAGCCTCGAATCTAGGAAACAACATGGATATTATGTTTGTCCGCACTCATTCAGCTTTACGTAACTCAATCTTGTAAACACGCAGGCTTCTAACACTTGCCGAAGATCAGATACAGAAAATGGTGGACGGTGGGTCTTGGGGATTATGTACAGGACTGCAAACAATTATGATAGAAAGATAAGAAGAAAATAATTCCAGAAATACTTACTGTAGGCGTTGATCTGCTGCAGCTGCTCCACCTGGTATTAATTTGGTAATGTACACACTAGGATCGTCACCAATGTGTGGGTTGTCCACTCCACCTGCTATACTGAAACCGAGACCCGCACTACCCTAAAAAAATCAGAAGACAGGAAGAAGCTTTATGCATTGCAACTGAATCATGTAGCGGTAAATCAAAAAGGTTTTACTCTACTTTTCAACTGAATGACTAAACTGGAGTATTGAAAAAAAAATTGGAAAATAAAAGCACTGATACAAAACTAAGAAAAGCATAAAATAGGAAACAGAAAAAAAAATCGAACAGAAGTTTTCTAATTCTTGTATACATAATCTAAACTTAGTGAACATTTTACACTTCAGACCAAGTCATCTAGTTATCCCAATTAAGCGCTTTGTTCACTAGGAAACAGGAGCTTGAAGGAAGACAGCCTGCTTATGCGCAAATCAGATGGCGAAAGCAGAAACCCAACAACTGACCACGAGAAGTCAGTAACATTTGGACTGACTTCAGTGACCAGTTGGTTTGACCACTGAAGTCAATGGGTCAAAACAACTGACATCTGAATTCAGTAACTGGAAGCTGCTAGGTTGATCATAACAGCATTAGCTTTTTCTTCCTCTTTCTGCCATGTTTTGTCGTTGTATGCTGATCGTGTGTATCTTACCACATACTATTCTAGTTCAAAATGGCCGCCATGGTGGCTCAGTGGCCTACGAACAGGCTTCTGACCGTTCGTCCAAACACGCCTAAGTTCTAGTCCTGTATGTGGCATGGGTGGTGTGTTTGCCTTACGGCACAGGGTCTCTCTCTTCCCTGGAATCAGTGGCACTAAATTAGGGACGGGAGATTGCTTATAGCCCTTGAGTTGATCACGAAGGTTGTTAAACATGCAAACAAAAAAACGTTAGAAATGAAAAGCTGTTAACTTCAGAAATGAAATATCATTTGAGTGTAGTTCCAGATATGTAAGATTCCTGTTCAGGACTGGACATCTGCAAATATTGGAGTCCTGAAATCGCGCCTCTCGGTGTCTTTTCTAACTACTATCGATCTCGCCACACAGAAACAAATCACCTATTCCGTCCGTAGTGGCATGAATTACTGTCGTGCTCCGTCGGCATGGAAAGTTTAATGAATGACTTCACTCTTCGGCACTGGTAGGCATGATCATTGATGGCAAAACGGACAGCTTCTTTCTTCGGCATAAGAAAGCTGATGACTTACTCTGCATGCATGGATAGAGGCTAACTTTTGCTGGTTTTCTGCGGAAAAACGATGTCTTCTCCCGTCAGCACACGAAAGTAATGTCTTCATTTGTCGGCGTGAAAAAGCTAAGAACTTACCAAATGGCATTAGAATGTTTATTTACAACCTACGTCCAATAAGTTCCAGTACTGAATGCATAACTGACGTAACAGCAGTGGAAAAAGAATATCACGTGTATGCCAGAAGACAGCAGTCCTTGACCAATCACCGAAAAGCAGAAAACCAGTTAATAACGATACCGACAGTCTGCAGACGGGCATTAAGTGAGTCATAGCAAGCGTTCTCGTCCCATTTCATTTTAGCTAATGAAGAGTAGAGAGTAAATATCCGTTTTTGTGGGAAACTTGGGAAATCAGCTACTGATCTGGAGATCCCTCTAGTGTGCGGACAGCGGGAAAAGAAATATATCAGAATTACAGAGTCGGTGGGCATCAGTAAGTCTATCTGTCATGAGTAGGGGTAGGATATACATATAAGTAATTAAATATTTTAACATATCTGCCGTTTTTGCAGTTATAATACATATTTACTGTTTTACTACATATATTACACGTTTTCATATTTTTTTAAACGATTTTTACACAAATCTCTAGTTTTTACGCCAAACTACATAATATTTTCTGTTCTAGCAACTTGTGAGCCGACAGATCGCAAGTTTCCCAACACATTAAAGTCCGCAGATGCCAGCCCCATATAAGCATAAGTTTCCTTCCTCATCTCAGACGAGAGATGAGGAGGAAAGCAGACTAAGTCATCTGTCATTTAATGGGTAATTTCGTGTCCAGTTTCTTCCTAAATCAGTTCGTTTACATCATTGTTAGAAGTCTGTTTTTCCTGTTCAAGTTTTTCAGAAAATCGACATGCCCAAAATTAAATCAACTATATCATCCAACTTAAAGGCATTTATTAACGTTTGAGGGAACAGTAAACAGGTCAGTTCAAATTTCAGTTTGGATTTATGCCGTGAACTAGTGGGTTCAGATATCCCATCGTCGAAAGCGAATAATTCAGTGTTTAGCAGTTTCTTTGAAAAATAATGCGGTCAAATAATTCCAGATGAATCTACTTTAAGCAGAAAGTACTTGCAGATGACGTACAACGAAACTGTACTAAAAATTAGGGAGAAAATCGGAGAGTTTCCTATTTGGATCTCAGTTGACAAAACAACATATGCGCAGTTGACAAAAATCACCGGACATACCTTCAAAAGCAAATGAACGGATCCGCCGCGTTGTTAAGGTGCGCCGTACAGCTGCAAACGGTATAAAAAGAAGCCTGCAGCTGACCGCGATCATATCGCACTGTGAGGCTGAGTGACAATGGCGCGGCGGGAGAGAACTGACTTTGAGAAAGAAAAGATTGTTGGGTGTTATATTAGTGGACTATCCATAAGAGAAACCTAGAGGCGTTTAAACGCACCCAAGTCAACTGTTTTGGATGTACTGAATAAGTGGAAGACGCATGGCGTGCCTGAAGCAGCAAAACGTACCGGCAGACCAAAGAAAATCAGTGATAGAGGACGTCGAAGCTTCAGCAGAGTCGTTACAGCTAATCGACGAAGTACTGCACAAGACCTTAGTGTACAGGCGAGTAAAAATGGTGGAACCTCGGTATGTACACGTACGATTCGCAGAGAACTTCATTCCACGGGTTACCATGGTCGTGCGGCTGCTCATAAACTTTTCATTTTCACTCGGAATGCTACTCGTCGTTTAGCATGGCGTAAAGAATATTTATCGTAGACCGTAGATCAATGGAAACGGGTCCTATGGACTGATGAATCCAGATACATGATCCATCAATCTGATGGCCGTGTGTGGATATGGCAGCAGCCAGGGAAACGTTATCCACCACAGTTTACTGTTCCTACGGTCAAGTTTGGAGCTGGCAGTGTATTCGTGTAGGGGTGTTTTTCATAGAACGGCCCCAGCCCATTGGTTATCGTGGACAAACCTGTTAACCAGCACGTCTACCTCGGTTTTCTGGACATTTATGCCTTACCAACTCATATTATGGCAATAATATGAAACTAAGCCTTGTTGGTACCAGCAGGATAATGCACCGAGCCATAAAGCAAAGACTGCTACAGCGTGGTTTGACGATAATTGCGTATCGTGTGTGGACTGGCCAGCACAGAGCCCTGATCTTAATCCCATAGAGCACCTATGGGGTTAATTAGAGCGCCGCTTAGAAGTTTGGAACCAAGGCCTACTACTAAGTAACAGTTAGCGGCAGCATTACGTCCTGAATGGAAGCGCATACCTATCGGTGTGTTCCAAAAATGTGTCGAAATCATGTTTCGAAGTATCAGTGCATGCATTAAGGCAAAAGGTGGACCAACACCTTACTAATGTATGTCAATAAATGCTATGTTGTGTTTCTCTTCTATGTGTCCGGTGACTTTTGTCAAAATAGTGTACAGGAAACGTTATTGTTAGACATCTGAATGAATCAGCACTGTCGATTGCATACTGACTTACTTGTGAAGATTTAGGAAAATGTAACCACCCCACGATCGCTAAATTAATCAACGAATCATTACGGTTTTCATGGATAGAATGAGTAAAATACGATAAAGTACACCTATTGGTAACTGATGCTGCACCCTACATGATGACAGCAGCTATTCACTTCATTGATCTTGCACATAGAATTGTCGAAACAATACGCTGTAACTTTCCACAAACTGATTCATTGATCGCACCAGTTAAAAAGATTTTTTTTAAAGCTCCCAGCGGAACCGAAAAATTGAAGGAAATGTTCCCAGGTTAACGACTCCCACCTCAAACTGTCATTACACGTTAGGGCACTTGGTTACCAGCTGCAGATTATTTTGGAGACAATTTCAGCAAAATCAAGGAAGTAATTTCTGAATTTGACCCGGACGATTCTGCTTCCATTGGGAAAGGACAAGTTCTGCTGGATATTGACACTTTATTAGAGGAATTGACTTTCCTAGAGATACATTTGACTGTATTGGATCAGGCCATCACAGAACTTGAAACTTCAAGCGCTCCTTTGATAAACAATTTGAATAAATTTGAAGAGACGATTGATACATTAGGAAAGGTACCTGGTCACATTGAAGAAATTATGAAACACAAGATGAATAGTGTTGTAAAAAAATTCAGACCTATAGAAACCATTACAACTGTAAAAAAAATATATGGGGAAGTTCAACTGGGAGTTGCGCTGTTTTAAAAAATAAGGAATTCTCGCCATTGGACATGGTGGGATTTAAGTTTTCGCCCATTACCTCATGTGAGGTCGAGAGGTCATTCAGCCAATTTAAAGGTATTTTGAGAGAAAACAGAAGGAGCTTGTTTTTTGACAAACTGAAGTGCTATGTTGTTGCTAGTTGTAATGGCAGTAAGTTAGTTGAAAACCCTGGCTTTCATTAAAATAATTTAAAAATTGTGAAGAAATTTTTAATTCCTTCATCATCATCATTGTCAACCATTATCAATCCACTGCTGGACGAAGGTTTCCCCAAGTTTCCTCCACAACGGTCTGTCTTGTGCCAGTCTCCTCCATGTCACCCCTGCATACTTTCGAATTTCATCCACCCATCTCCCATGTGGTCTTCTTCTGGGTCTTTTCCTGTCCCTTGGAATCCAGTCTAAAATTTCAGCTGTCCATCGATGGTATGTCCTTCTGGCAATGTATCCAGCCCATTGCCATTTCAGGGATTTAACTCTGATCATGATGTCTTCCACTCTTGTCATCTTTCGGATCCACGAGTTCCTCTTCTTATCTCTCCTGGTTACACCAAGTATGCACCTCTCCATGCTGCTTTGAGTTGTCTGCAGCCTTTGTATGTCTCTTTTAGTTAAGGTCCACGTCTCTGCACCATACGTAAGCACTGGAAGGATGCATTGATCAAACACTTTTCTTTTAAGACATAATGGCATATTGCTCTTGAAAATTATGCTGTTTCTTCCAAAAGCTCTCCAGGCAAGTTTTGTACGCCGATTAATTTCTTCATCAATGTGACCCTCACTTGATATCTGCTGTCCAAGATAAACGTACGTGTCTGTTATCTCCAGCTTTTCTCCATCAATCGATAAATCTTCATTTCTTGTAAAAGCATTGAACATCACTTTTGTCTTCTGAAAGTTCATTTTTAATCCCACTTCTTTACTCTTGTCAGCAAGTTCCTGGATCATACTCTGCAGCTCTGATGGGCTAGTTGCAAAAATGACTACGTCATCAGCAAAACGAAGGTGGGTTAGATAATCTCCATTAATCTTTATCCCCTTGTTTTCCCAGCTCAGCGACTGAAAAACACCCTCCAATGTGGCATTAAAGAGCTTCGGAGATATGGTGTCACCTTGTCTCACTCCCTTTCCAATTTTTACGTGTGTTGTATTTTCAAACAGCCGAATCTTTGCACTTGCATTTTCATAGATGTTATTAATAATATTAATGTATGCATCTTCAATACCGCAGGTTTTCAGAGCCATTGTAACTGCTGATGGTTTCACCGAATCAAAGGCTTTTTCATAATCGATAAAAGCCATGCACAATGGAAGTTCATATTCCCTCGCTCTTTCAATTAGTTCTCTCAGTACGTGGATATGATCTATTGTGCTGTAGCCACTCCTGAATCCAGCTTGTTCTCTCGGTTGAGCCATGTCCAGTGTTACCTTCAAGCGGTGTGAAAGAATTTTAGTGAAGATTTTATAAACTACTGATAGGAGGCTGATAGGTCTGTAGTTTCCGAGATCCTCAATGTCACCTTTCTTATGTAGCAGGATCATTGTAGCGGTGTTCCAATCCTCAGGAATCTTTCCTTCATTAAGGCATCGAGTGAAAATTTGGGCGAGTACTGTTTCGATTTCTCCACTTGCTTCTTGTATGATGTCTACAGTAATTCCATCTTCTCGTGGAGCTTTTCCCCGCTTCATGTTCTTGATTGCATGTGCAACTTCTGCTGGAAGGACTGGAGGAACTCTGGTACTGGTATCTTTCATGATGTCTGGAGTGCATGTATCATCCCTTTCATATAATTTGGAGTAGAAATCTTTCACTCTTGCAAAATTTCGCCTGTATTTCTTGTTACAGAACCATCTTCTTTTCTCAGTGCCATAATCTGTTTTCTTCCCTTACTGAGATGTCCCTTTGCTATCTTTAGGCTTTGGTTGTTTTCAATTGCTTTCCTCACTAGTTCACAGTTGAATTTTTTTACGTCTTCAGTGATACTTTTTCGTACTGTCTTGCATAGCTCTATATATTCCACTTTGGAAGTCACATCTTCTTTAGTTGTCCTCATCTCTCTTCTTTTTTGCATCAACATTTTCGTTTTTCCTCATAATTTGTTTACATGCAACTTGTTCTTAGACCCAGCTAATTTTGTTGCTGTTTCCATAAGAGCTTTGGTTACTTTTCTGTTAACTTCAGAGATGTCCACTTCTTCCGATGTTAGGCCTTCTAAAGCAGAGAACCTGTTCTTCAGTTCCACCTTGAAGGTATTATGGTGTTTTTTAAGGTTGGTTATGTCAATAGATTTTGTTTGTCTTATGAGCTTTCCACGTTCAAGTTTAGTGTTGAGGTGCATCTTACATCTCACCAATCTATGGTCACTACCTGTGTTGAACTTGTTTAGCGCACTGCAGTCTTCTATGACGAATTTTTTGTTACACATAATAAAATCAATTTCACTTGTCGTCCCATTTGGATGTCTCCATGTCCATTTCCTGTGTGGCTTTTTCTTGAAGAAGGAGTTCAAGATGAAAAACCCTTCTGCCTCTGCAAACTCAACGAGAGTATTTCCACGCTGGTTTCTGTTGCCGTGACCGAATTTACCTACTGAAGTTTCATTCTGTTGCCGTTGCCCTATTATTGCATTGAAATCTCCCATAATTATTTTTAAGTGCTGCTTACCTTTATTATTTAGATGACGAATTTCCTCATAAAATTCTTCAATTTCTTCTTCAGCATGACTTGTGGTGGGTGCATAAGTTTGAATAATCTGAGCCTGGTATCTTCTCGAGAGTTGGATAACGAGTCGTGCAGCTCTGTCAGAGGAACTTTCAACTTCTACAACTTTATCCTTCAGTTTCTTGTTTATTATAAATCCAACACCACTAGTTCTGCCAGTATCTGTCCCACGATAGTAGAAGAGATGTCCACTTTTCAGTTCGATGAGATCTTCTCCTTTTCTCCTTACCTCACTTAGCCCAACGATGTCCCACTTGATCCTTTGTAGTTCCTCTTCCAATTCAAGAAGCCTTGAATCAGAAGACAGGGAGCGTCCATTATACGTAGCCAAGGTCAGCATCAGATGGCAGCCTAGTCCGGTCCTCCGGGGATTCTTAGCACCCTCTGCCTTCATGTCGCACTGGCCGCTGCCTTGGCCAGGTACATTCCAGCTGCCGGAGACTGAGGGCCAAGATTTAAGTTGTGGAATCATTTTGGAGGGGTTTGGCCATAACTCACCACGCTGGCCAAGCGGGTTGGTGAGTGTGGGATAGAATTTCCTCTAATCCCGATGGTATAGTTATACCGCTATTGGCGGTCGTCAGAGCCCCTTTAGTGGGAACAGGATGCACCACGAGAAGGCGGGGTTGACATTTGTCAAGGAGAGGCTATGATGTTACGCATCACCTGACCTTACATAATGACTGTATAAATAAAGTTATTATAGAAAGTTGTTAAGAAATATAAAAAGAAATATATCAGATATTTTAGTGATTTTTCATTTCTTTCCTACATATTTCTTCCTTTTTAATAAATATTTTATGTACATATTTTGAAATTTTTATTACATATAAATCCTAGTCCTAGCCATGAGATTCTACGGGAAAATATGGGAAAACGAAAACTTAACACCAGATTGATACTCCACATTCTGAAGGATGGATCTTGCTCCATGATAACGCACGACCACTTACTGCGTTGTCGGTCCGAGAGTTCCTAGCTCACCATCAAATCACTGTGTTGACACATGCGCCGTATTGCCCTGATTTATCGCCTTGTGATTTCCTCCTGTTCTCCAGAATTAAAATGGCCCTAAAAGGACAGTAACATGCAGATATTATATCTATACAAGCAGCTGTGACAAAACAACTTGCGGACATCCCGAAAAGTGCCTTCCAGAATCGTTTTCAGGATCTTCAGAAACGCTGGAAAATTTGTATTGATTCAGAAGGGCGGTATTTTGAAGGTGACCAGCATTAATTGTGAGTATGGTACTTTTTTCTATTTGTATCGCGTCAGTCCTGGAACTTTTCGGACGTAGGTTGAATTTCTTCGTTGGTATGGAACGGTTTGAGGTTTCCCATCTATGTGGAATGGTTAGTGAATTTTCTCATAAGTGTGAAAAAGTTAGTGATTTATCCAATCGGTGTGGAATGGTGAGAAACTTTCCCTGTGGGTGTGGAAAGGTTAGTGACTTTCCCAATCGGCGTGGAAAGGTTAGTGACTTTTCCCGTCGGTGTGGAAAGCTTAGTAATTTTTCCTACCGGTATGGGAAGGTCAGTGACCTTTCCCATTGGTGTGGAAAGATAAGTGACTTTTCCCATCGGCTTGGAAAGGTTAGTGACTCTCCCATCGGCGTGGAAAGGTTAGTAATTTTTCCTATCTGTATGGGAAGGTTGGTGACTTCCTATCGGTGTGGAAAGATAAGTGACTTTTCGCATCGCGGTGGAAAGGTTAGTGACTTTTCCCGTCGGTGTGGAAAGCTTAGTAATTTTTCCTACCGGTATGGGAAGGTCAGTGACCTTTCCCATCGGTGCGGAAAGATTAGAGACTTTTCCCATCGGCTTGGAAAGGTTAGTGACTCTCCCATCGGTGTGGAAAGGTTAGTAATTTTTCCTATCTGTATGGGAAGGTTGGTGACTTCCCATCGGTGTGGAAAGATAAGTGACTTTTCCCATCGCGGTGGAAAGGTTGGTGACTTTTCCCGTCGGTGTGGAAAGCTTAGTAATTTTTCCTATCGGTATGGGAAGGTCAGTAACCTTTCCCATCGGTGTGGAAAGATTAGCGACTTTTCCCATCGGCTTGGAAAGGTTAGTGACTCTCCCATCGGTGTGGAAAGGTTAGTAATTTTTCCTATCTGTATGGGAAGGTTGGTGACTTCCTATCGGCGTGGAAAGATAAGTGACTTTTCTCATCGCGGTGGAAAGGTTAGTGACTTTTCCCGTCGGTGTGGAAAGCTTAGTAATTTTTCCTATCGGTATGGGAAGGTCAGTGACCTTTCCCATCGGTGCGGAAAGATTAGCGACTTTTCCCATCGGCTTGGAAAGGTTAGTGACTCTCCCATCGGTGTGGAAAGGTTAGTAATTTTTCCTATCTGTATGGGAAGGTTGGTGACTTCCCATCGGTGTGGAAAGATAAGTGACTTTTCCCATCGCGGTGGAAAGGTTAGTGACTTTTCCCGTCAGTGTGGAAAAGTTAGCAATTTTCTCTTATCGGTATGGAAAGGTTGGTGACTTTTCCCATCGGTGTGGAAAGATTAGTGACTTTTCCCACCGCTGTGGAAAGGACAAGGAAAGCGAATGACTTTTACCTTCGGTATGGGAGAGCTAATGATTCCCCCTGTTGGCACAAATGGGATTATGTCTAATCCCTACGGTGTATGAGGGCAAATATCTTCTCCGTCATCATCAGAAAGATAATGTCTTTCTCGGGAAACATGGGATAGCTAATGGTTTTTTTTCCGTTAGCTTAAAAAGGCTAATGTGTCATTCCATCAATATGGGCACTAAATGTACTCTCCCTTCGCCGTCGAAAAGCTAATGCCTCAGCAGCTACGACTTGCCGGCATTTTGCTGTCAACGAAAAACACACCTTAGCATTGCTCTCAAAATAATTTTTTAAGAGAATAGTCAGGCAAAAATTCCATTATTATATTTAATTTTCAATTTTATTTTGCATGTTTGCTACACGAAACAATATATAATAATGAAAATTTTGCCAACCTACCTTTATATGAAAAAACGTGAAAGTTAAATAAAGTTCAGTAATTGTTTTAAAACGACGTGTTTCTGTATATTATGTTAAATTTCAAAAGTAAATTTAATTAGAACTCAAGTAACTTCTGAAAAAGTGGAAATAGAGCTAACGTTGATAAACATTTTAGTGGATAAGTTCATATTAGAAATCTGCATACTAGATTTTCAGAGTACCGTTTCTATTTTTCAGTGAAATTTACGAGTATCTTTCTTAAATTTTAGAATTTAATTTTAAAAACAAAGATAGATGAAGGACAGCCTTTACACTATACTATTTCTTATAGAACAAGAAATCAAGCAAGTCTATGCACTAAATCGTGATTAACTAAATCAAGAGAAGAGAAACGGGGCGAAGAAAATATTTTCAAAACGTTTTACGATAATTTTGGCATATTGATTAAAAAACTTTCTAGTGTTTTGTCCACCGTCACATTTTTTTAATTTTAGTAAAATAAATTTTCCGAAAATTAGTTAATCATGCTCAATATTTGTTTCGAACTCCATAGGTTGGAAGCGACATAAATTTCATGCACAGTACGAGGATTTAGAGAGTTGCGATGACACTTCAAACGAAATCTACGTAACCATTCACTCTGCAGAAACGAAATAATTTTTATACAAAACTTTCACTTTTTGTAGCGTTTGTGTCTTATCGGATTCATGGACTTAGTTTTAACTTCAAGAGTTCCTTTGCAAAAGCATTTTTTTTGCCGCCCCGGTGGCGCAGTGGTCTAAGCGATGGCCTCTGATCATTCGTCCGAACGGGGTCCGGGTTCGAATCCCGGTGAGGCATGGATGTTGTGTTTGTCTTACGGCACTGGCTCTCTCCCTTCCCTGGAACCGGTGACCCTAAATTAGGGATGGGCGACTGCTTATAGCCCATTGAGTTGCTCACGGTGGTCGTTAAACCTCCAATCAAAAAAAAAAAAAAAAAAGCATTTTCTTGAATAAGTAGTTTTATTCGAAACTTTTTTCACTATATAGAGCTATTGAGATTCAATAGCCAAAAATGAAACATTTTGTGGTACATGGATTTCATTGTACCCAAATGAATTTCACAGTTTTCCTGTAGCTTTTTTACTTTGTTTTAGTTATTCATACTGCTTAGGAATGAAACGGCCCTCATGAGCATATATGCCCATGAGGAGTCGCCTGTCCCCAATTTCGGGTCACTGCTTCTAGGGAAGAGTGAGAACCAGCGCCATAAGACAAACACACAGGCAATGCCTCATTGGAGGCTCGAACCTGGGCCCATCTTAGATATAGGTTTATAAGTTCTACTGTCAAGCGAGCTAGGTGATACGGATTTTCCCTCTCCACTCAGCTTGCTATTTTGTTAACTCGCTCTTTAAATTCTTTCCTTTTATATCTTTGTTTCAATGCTACCTTCAGAATTAAATAATTACACATTTCCTGTATACTACGTTTCTTCTATTACCGAAACCGGAGCAGTCTTGCTTTCTGGGTTTCCTTTGAAATCTCTGACTTTGTCAGTTGCGCATCATTTCTGTCTGCGTAGTTTCTGGTGGTATCGCGCGTCTACTGAAACATCTCTACTTCTACAATATTTATTCACTACATATACAGGGTATAATGTTGCTCACTGTACGTTTTTCCACTTGCCAAGTATGGACGGTGTAGAGCATACAAGGTCGTATCAAAATAATATGTCCATCCCCGGAATCACAGAGTACCCGCTCAGGTGCGTCACAGAGTGCATGTGATATGGTCGACCACACGGATATATAAGCGACCGGCTAGGACAGATGAGCAATAGTGCGTAACGTGAGAACAATGGGAAGAGGTAGTAATTTGACGGACGTTCAAAAAGGAATGATCATCGGCTACCACAGTAAGGGTGTAAGCATCTCAAAAAAGCAGACTCCGTAGGCTGTTCGTGAGGTGCTGTAGTGAGGGTGTACCGAAAATGGACCGCTGGCACACCAAGTACCACCCGACGCCATAACTGTGAAGCTCCAAACGCCATCGACCCCAGAGAAGAACGTCGCGTCCGTCGACTGGTAAAGGGCAATCGACGCGCAAAAGTGCAGCAATTGACCAAGCAAATAAATGCTGGGGCACCCAGGTACGTGTCCCCGATAGCAATAGAACAGACCCGGTAACACATGGGTCTTCGGAGTCGACGCTGCGTCAAGGCGGCCATGTTAACCCAGGTGCATTGGCAACGACGCCTGCAGTCCGCATGAGACTACCGTCACTGGACAGTGGAAGAGTGGGGAAAGGTTGCCTTCGCAGACGAATCGAGGTTTTTACTCCACAGAAGTGACGGGCGGTGGCGGATACGGCATCAGACACACGAGAAGCAACACCCAGACACGCTTGTCGGTGAAGTACATGCCAGCGGTGGCAGTGGGCATGTCTGGGGGATGTTCTCCTGTTATGTCCTGGGACCGCTAGTACCACTGGATTGGTCCCTGAACGCCAATGGCTACCTGTCCATCCTCGCTCACCACATGCATCCCTTCATGTTGGAGCTTTACCCTGGTGGAGATGGTGCCTACCAACAGGACAATGCGCGGTGCTACGTCGCTAAGAGGGTGCGTGACTGGTTCCAAGAACACAACAGCGATGTCTCCGTTCTCCCTTGGCCGGCAAAATCGCCCGATCTCAATCCCATAGAGCACTTATGGAACTATTTGGATCGACAGGTTTGACGTGCCGACCCACAATCACGTGACCTCCATGCTCTGCTGCTGTCCCAATGGGCGTGTGCCACAAGAAACCTTCCAGGGCCTCATTGCGTCCATGCCACAACGTGTCGCCGCTGTCATCCGGGCCAAGGGTGGTTATTCCCATTATTACGTAGGAGGTCATATTATTCTGATACGGCTGTGTAGATGTTCGTTCAACAGTCTCACTTGTCAGCTATTTTGGTAATCTTCTATTACAGAGTACAAAAGATCTGTGCATGCCTTAGTTGAGAAAGCCCGGCTTGGCCAGTGTCCGATCCGTTTCAGACTTGAAATTTTATACCGGCCGGCTGATTTGAGCTGTAATCAAGGGTCGTGGCCTGATGCACTTCCAAGACTTCCTTTTTATTCTGTGAACTTCGTCATCCCTTCACTCTCCGAAGGGAAACTAAAGCCATCGAAAAACACACGAAACCCTCTTTCGCACCCCCCCAAAAAAAAAAAAAACCGCCTTCTGCTCAGAAGAGTGTAGTGACAATGGAAGATACACATCCGTAATCCACTGCGAAAAAAGTTATCTGTTGATCAGCTCTCATATAAGTCACGATTGCTTGACTATCGAAGTTGTTCTTAATGGCAGGGCCGACTTAAGTGGGTAAGCAAAGCAACGCGTCTTGTCAAGAGGTGCACCATTAACCCTTTAACGACCGTGATCCCAAAATCTTGTATCACTCTAAACATCATAACGCCCGAAACTGTCTGTTGTTTCACTTCTTTGTTTAGTAACAACAATAATGACTGAGGGTGACTCCTGCTGATACCCCATAGGTCGAGAAAATTTGAAGAACAAGTAAGGATAAGAAATCCGACTCCCTCTAGACAGGCGTTTCTGGCGTCTACAGCTGTTTTTACGTACGGGCGTTTTGGGCGTTATGGTCGTTAAAGGGTTAAAGGCGCAACACTTATAAAATTTTAAACATGAAGTACCCTATGTGGGCTAAAAAAATATTTCTCGGACTCCTATTGCCTTATTTGTTTTACAGCCGAGGTTTTGAAACCCAAAAGTGGTATGACCAATTCATCCTGCCCACTTCTTTGGCCACAGGTGATGTTGCATTTTGCCTTTGTCAAAGCATCTTCCCTCCATTTCACTTTCTTTTTTTCCCGAAGAAACGAAAAACAGCGTTTATATGCTTTGTTTGAAGCAAACCCAACATCTGCTAAAATTTTGTACACGAAGAAATCGTAAAAGTCTAAGATTTTAATTTTGTTGATTTGCTTCTTTCTGTAAACAGAGCGTATTTTCCAAATCGGTTCAAGTGAAGAAATCACCATATGCTATTTGACACTTTATGTCTCTTTATACCTGAAAGAGACTAAAGCATCTTATCTCTAATTTTTGCGGGATGGAGGGGAGCATAATGCGTGTGTTCATATGAAATTTAATAACATTACGTACATTTTCTTCAACAAAATGTTTACCAAACGGCGCAGACTAGGGACTCAGCATAACGGCAGAAACATTGAGTTTTGTTATACGTGCATACAAGTTTCTGAAAAATAAATATTCCCATCAGATTTTTTGAAAGACGCTCCACAAAATAATGAATAATGTATTACGCTGTTGTTACGTAATTATCATTTACATCAGTGGTCGTCAATCTGGCCCCTACCGCCCACTAGTGGACGATTCAATCTTTCATGGTGGGTGGTGGGGGTTTTTGTCCGTTTTTATAAATTTTGTTTTTTCGCTATATATCGAATATATTGCTAACAAATTCACGAGTTTGACTTCTTAAAATATGCTTTTGCAATTTATTTTTGAATTCCATCTCGAAACTTTGAATATAGATAATAATTAAAACAAGGTAATCCGTAAATACAAGTCCTGAGGATAACACAAAACACGTTTTATTAATGATGTAGAATAATATAAGGAGAAATTAAAAAACCAAAAACGTTTTCTCTTCTTGCAGAGAATGTTATCTGCAGAGCTAAAACAACAAAAGGTTAAAGGTCGAAGACACAAACAAGCTGTGTGAAAGCACTTAAAAGTAACATATAATAATAATTCTTGAGCGATTTTTATCGTTACAGAAGAGCAACAACATAAAAGTGTTTTCCCCTTTTGACAACGTAGTGCACGTGTGCAAAAAATGCCTGCGTAATAAAATAAGAAAACTGCCTGAGTTAAGGTGAAAATTCTCCAAATACGTGGCGACAGTAAATAAATAAAGACATCGCTCTTTCCACGTTCCAGAAACACACAGCAACCAAAAAATTGTTTTTCAGCCGCCGCTGTGGAATTGAACCACAGAACTCTCGATATCTAGCCGAGTGCGTTACATTTACACCGCGGTGGCCAACTATCCATGGTGCCATGTGTAATTTTAAGTCAACTTCTGACATCATAAATCCGTAAGATGGGCTCAGCTACTGAGACGTCTCCATCTGATGGGTGATAATATGATGCCCACCAGATGGAGACGTCTCAGTAGCTGAGCCCATCTTACGGATTTATGATGTCAGAAGCTGACTTAAAATTACACATAGCACCATGGATAGTTGGCCACCGCGGTGTAAATGTAACGCACTCGGCTAGATATCGAGAGTTCTGTGGCTCAATTCCACAGCGGCGGCTGAAAAACAATTTTTCGGTTGCTGTGTGTTTCTGGAACGTGGAAAGAGCGATTTATTTATTTATTTATTTATTTATTTATTGCCTGAGTTATATCCAAAAATGTGGAAAATGATATTTAATTTATTGATACCTTTCCCTACCTCATATCTTGTAGAATCAGGCTTTAGTGCTGTTAATCATATTATCACCAAACAGAGAAACCGTTTGAATATCACCAAAAGAGGAGACATTTGTTTGTTCCTTACGAAAATCGAACCAGATATCAAATATTTAGTATCGCAACATCAACCTCAAGGATCTCATTAATCACTAATTAAAGATAATTTCAATAAGCTTCATTGTTTTCACATTTAACTTTCATTTTCTTCAATTTAAGTAGCTGCCGCACTAGTAGGTGCTATATCGATGGAGATGCAGAGATTCATTAAAGCGAAATTATCTATGTACAAACATACATAAAATATAAATTAAAAGATAAATTTAAGTACATATTTTTTACAAACCCTCCCCTCTAAAAATTACTTCGCACTTACGTTAAATTGAATTACTGCGGCAACGGCGGGCGGTAAGGAAATTTTACCGCCAACGAAGATACAAAAATGGGCGGTAGGCATTAAAAGGTTGACGACCCCTGATTTACATCGTTCGTATCACATTTCCTAAATCAATAAGCCTGTGCCATCGACGTTCGGAGTACGGCAATACAGACAGTTTTTGAAGCAAAATTTCCAGTATTTGAAATTTTAAAATATTTTTTGATAAATCTTGTATCAAACTTTGCTGAGTAAAATTTAGCCTAATAGTTTTTCTCTTCCTCTGCATTACTAGCCACTTCTTTAATAGTCGCTAAGATATACGTCGTAAAGCTCTTTTCCCCTCGGCAGCCGTACTTCAGGTTTGTTATTCGCTCCTTTTTTTTTTTTTTTTTCAGGTCAACAAAATTCTCTAGATTCTAGATAACCCTATTCACAGTTCTGATGATGGAAACACTCTTCACACATATCGCGTCCCGGGCTCTTGCACAGATATTTCGATTACCGACTTACATAAAACCTGGTTCCACAAGAGGTAAAATTCCATACAATATGAAATATCAAAAGGAGTTCAGAAAAAAAGAGAGAGATAAAAAAATCCAGCTGACGCTCCCGGAAGATTATTTCCTCTTACAATGCTCACAACACAATCATTTTCCAATAGAATTTCAAAAAAGCTGTATTAAAATATTTCTTTCTTAATAAATCCAAATTGCTAACAGATTATTCTAATAAGAAACTCAGACTTCAAATGTTTTATTCGATAATAGCTATCTGATTTCCAAGCTCAATAGTAAGTAATTAAAAACTGTTTCTAATAAATTTGTGAGAAGTCACAAAATATACCATCTTAATAAATATTAAATCTGTTCGATTTTCATGAGGAATTGTCAGAAACACATAACATAACATAATCTACGAAGCTAGATCAAAAAACTTAATAAATGGATTTTAGATTTGTAATAAAGCTTGTAATGAATCTGAAATTTAGTAATTCGAATTTCCAACATGCCGAAAAACCATTTTCAGGGAACTTCAAATGAAGCAGTTAGCGATTACGGAGGGGAAAATTTCTAGTAAATTTTAGTTTGTTGAAGAGATGAAATGTCAGAATATTACTAGGAACTTCAAACACCCAAAACACAGTACAAAATAACTTTATTAATCGAAATAATCATCGCCAGAAACTACACAACTTTGCCATCGAGATACAAGTTTTTGCATGCCGTGGTGCAACAAAAATACGAGGACTATACCGAAAGTAATGCAAAAGTGGGCATAACTTTTTTATTAACTGATAGAGGTCGTTCAAATTGCACATGTTAGTAGAATGACTTTTTTCTATACCAAGGTACTACTCAACATAGTCTTCATCACAATCGATGCATTTGTGCCATCGTTGAACCCAACTCTCGAATACTCTTTGAAAAAAATTCAGATGTGGACTGTTGTACCCACTTCTTCACATCCACTTTCACCTCGTCTGTCTCATCAAATCGTTGTCGCCAAAGACTATTCTTCATTGGATCGACTAGGTGGAAGTCGGAGGGCGTCAGATCTGGGCTGTACGGTGGATGGGGGACCACCGACCAACCCAATTTGCTGATCGCCTGATTTGTTGCCAAAGATGTGTGGTCTCCATTGTCGTGGTGAATGTGGATCCTTTTAAGATTCTTGTTTGGTCTTCTCTTCCTCCTTATGGATTCTCTAAGCTTCTTGAGTGTCTCAATGTACCGCACGCTGGTCACGGTACAGCCACGTTCCAGAAAATCAAGAAGAATGACATCCCTGTCATTCCCAAAACTGTCACCATGAGTTTCTGCGGTGATTGCTGGCTCTTGAACTTCTTATTCTTTGGTGAAGGGGTCTGACGCCATTCCATGGATGGATTTTGCGTTTCAGAATCGTAAAGATACGCCCACGTTTCATCCCCTGTCACCAAATAAAAGAACAAAACGTGTCTTCGTTGGCGTCAAACGCTTCCAGCAGATCAGAGCAGACTTTCACCCTTCTCTTCTTCAAATCGGGTGTCAACTGCCGAGTACCCATTTTGCACACACTTTCCCATACCCTAAGTCTTCCACCATCTTCTGTACGGCATTGTGACCAGAGTTCAGTTGTGCAACAAGCTCACGGATTGTGACTCGTCTCTCCGCGCGAATCAATTCATACACTCGCTGACGATTCGTGTCAGCGGTCGAAGATGATGGTACCCCTGTCTTCAATGCTCGTTCCCCTTTATTTAAACTTCTTCATCCATCTATGCACGTTGCTCTTGTCAATGGTGTCATCTCCGTGAACATTCTTTAGCCTTCTGTGGATATCGGACAGGCTGCACCCTTCCTTCGTCAAGAACTCAATGACGGCACGTTGCTTCTCCTTGGAATCCATTATTTACCTGCAATGAAGAAGAAGGGTTACTATAGAGGAAAAGTTACTCTACCAACATGTGCAATTTGAATGATTTCTGTTAGTTAATAAAATAGTTATGCTCACTTTTGCATTATTTTTGGTACAACCCTCGTATTTAGCTTTGGAATACGACAAGGTCATGGAATGAGAATTAAACTGATGTTTGATTGGGAAACGATTTACCACGTGGAAAAGTGTGCGCAGGTGCCAGAAGGAGGAATAGCCTGTTGGAGACAGATCAGGTGAATAAGAAAGATGAGATAAAGTTTCGTTATTCCACTTGTGCAGCTTGTGAATTCTTCGGTGCGCAACGTGGGATCCCGTTTTATCGTTGAGAAGTATCAGTCCACGGCGATTGACTAATGTCGGATGTTTTGTGGACAATTTTACATACATAATGTCAAGTTCTTAGCAACACCTGACGGCCGTGATGGTTTGGCCCGATTGTAAGATGGAAGTGTGGATCACATCTGCTGGGATCACCAAACACTAAGCATCGTCTACCTGGAATGCAGTAGCAACGACATGGGGTTAGTTTCGGGACTTCATCGCAGTCGAGCCATTGCGCTGAACGTCGGCGATTGCCATACAGCATACATTTCTCATCACACACACGTGACACGGCGCCAAAAAATGCCATTCGCTTGGATGCGGATAAGCAGAGAAGAGCAGCCATCTTTGTGCTGCTTCGTCAATTCAAGGGCGACCCATTTATCCATGTTCTTCATTTTGCCTGTGGCCGTTAAATGTGGAAAAAAGTTGCATAGTGTACACCGAGTTTCACGCCAAGTTCTCTTGCCGTTTGAAGTGAATCAGATTCAACCAAGGTCTCCACGTTAGTATTGTCAACAGCTCCTTCTAGTCTACCGCGTGATTGTTTTTCTAGGATGGTTGCATAGTATAGACCGGGTTTCTCGCCAAGTTCTCGTGCTGTTTAACGTGAATCAGATTCAACCAAGGCCTCCATCTTGGCATCACCAACATCCTAGAATATCCATCCTAGAAAAACAACCACGCAGTAGACCAGCTCGTTCTGGTCTACCGCGTGGTTGTTTTTCTAGGATGGTTGCATAGTATAAACCGAGCTACTAGCCAAGTTTTCCTGGTGTTTGACGGGAATCAGATTCACCCAAGGCTTCTAGCTCGGCATTATTAACAACTGTTTCTGGCCTAGTACGTGTTTTCTTTCTAGACTGGTTGCATAGTATAGACCAAGTTTCTCGCTAAGTTCTCTTGCCGTTTGACGTGAATTAGATTCAAGCAAGGCCTCTCTCTAGCTTAGCATGATCAACAGCTCCTTCTGGTCTACGGCGTGGTTCTTTCTTGAGGCTCAGTTTTTCTGATCGGAATTTCTCAAACCAATATTATGTCTTGCGTTTACTAATGGCGCTTTTCTCAAATACTAAATTGATGTTACAAGCTGCCTCCGATGCACGGTGCCCAAGTTTAAACTCATACAAGAAAATGACAGGAATTCAGCTCTGATCCATCGTACTCTTCACTCTTGCGCAATGACATTGAAACTGATCCCACTGAAGAAATGATCAGTGTTTCATATACAGCAGCCTTGACGCTTTAAATTTACATATCACAAATCACGTCTCGCGAGGTGTTAATATGGGTATACAAGTCTACAAAACTCGACATTTCATCTGTAACAACCTATAGGTTGTTACAATACCACAAGATTTCAGATAAATACCTACAAGATTTCAGGTGAAATGTCAACGCCTTAAATATTTACAAAATTTTTAATAAAGAGCCGTAAAAAATGACCATCTTGAAGTGTCACCGCTCTAAATACCTACAAGATTTCTAATAAAGCGCCGTAAAAAATGACCTTTTTAGAAGTCGAAATTTCTAACAAATTTTTCGAATTCATTTTAGATTATAATATCAGAAATTTAAAACTTCAGATCATAAATTTTTTATTTTATTATACTCAAAATAAGTTTCAACAAATTTCTCGTAAGTCGTCAGAATAATCCCTTACAAGGAATAAAAATCTTCAGATATTGGTAGAACCTTTTTCGAATTGCCTAATATAACAAAATCTTATAGGCCTTAGAAAATATTAATCGAGTGAAATATATAGATAACCTATTAAAAATCTAGATTATTAGATTTTTGCAACATATCTCAGTAATAATATACCTTCTTAGAAATCTAAAATATTTAATTTAAAGTTTCTAATAAACGTCACTAGAAATCTGAAATTTAAGAATTATAATTTCTAGTAAGAAGATTTATCCCAAAGCTCTATTTAAGTAATATTATTAATTTTGATAATAATAGCGCTTTGTTAGAAAATAAAGTTTGTTATAAATTTCATTAGTATTAAAATCAAAAATGTAAATTACCAGTAGATTTTCTGGTCTGGAATTTAGATTCGAAATTCCTTATGTCGTAATGTTTATACGAATTTTTTATTCGATGGCAAATAATTGATGTGTGTTTTTAATGGACTTCAAATACGTCGATGTTGGCTTATAAGAAAACGAGATTAGCACATTTTAAAAATCTTAGGCTACCTTATTAAACCTCAAAGATCAAATAATTTATATTTTACAAAGCTGTGTCAGAAATTTATTACGATCAAAAAATTTATATTTCTAATAAACCTAATTAGAAATCTAATATCTAATAATTTAGAATTCCAATAACGCTCTAATGAGATACTTTGGAAGGAAGTAAAATATAAAAATGCAGCTAAAATTTCTGGAAGATTTTTTCTCGAAGGTTTCTAATAAGGTGCTAAATTTAGGCAAACCAATCAGCTGAATGGCGAGGAATCTTTGTCTTTCATATAATACCAAGTTCAAATAACGATCGAGAGCTTATTGCAGCTCTGCTAGTTTGGAAAAAAAAAAAAAAAACGAGAACAGTGGCTGAACTGTTTTTGGATCATATCCAATATTAGAAGCGGAAGACTGATAAGTCACGTCAGTTAGCCTCAGGGAAAGAACATCTCTAAACAAACACACAGTAATAACCCACCTCTCGATGACAGGGACAAAATGCCACGTGTCACATATTAAATACAACACATTTTCCATCTATCATTCGGTCCTTTTCTTTTCATGCTGCGAGATATATAAGAAGTATACCCCAAAATGGACTACGTATTAAATCGATAGTGAATTATCGGAAAGAAATTCCAATAGTTAGCATATTGTGTCATTAACTTTAGATTTTTTTAACTACTACACGGAATGTTAACGACTGAATCATGGATTTATCAAATTCACAATACATTTTTTTCTTTCTTTTACTAGCATTTCTTTGACACATATTTTGAAAAATGGATTGCTCCTTTTATTTTTGTTTGTCACACAATGGAAACGATATCCTTACCTCAACACACAATACAACGAAAATTCCTTTTATACCAAGTCAACGATGACGAGAACTTTTCCAGTTCTTGCCGCTTTACTTCGTGCTTAATTTTCAGCCTAGGCCGTGCAGTTGGGTGCCCGTATTGTGAATTCGAAAAATCCATACTTTCAATACCTCTATTAATGGATGACGGATTAGAGAAACTCTTTTTTTTTTTCAGTTTAAGTTTTCCGTTTCTTCGGAAGTACAATTTTCCAGCTACGTAATGTACCGGAAATTGGCTGATAGTATGCTTGGACGTGTTGCCGCTGTCATAGAAGCAGTGGACCGACTAACTATTAATTGCGATTATAAATCCATTTGTCCCAAAACATTGTGGTCTCTGAAAACTTTTTATAATATAGTTTATGTTCGCATTTGTCATTATATACTGTATATGCGATTCCAAAAACAAATTCAGTAAATTCTTCGCATATCAAATAAACTAAAGCGTACGTGATTTTAAAGTTCTTTTTTTGCTACACAACTTGGTGTGGGATGTATACCTGCGTTTGCAACGATACCACTGTTTCTAAAAGGTGTGACGTACACCACAACTTTTACCTTTCTTTTGAGTTCCTGTGTTCCTTTGCAAATTTCGTTTCTTCTCGCCGAACGTTTTGCCACTTAACGGCGCATTATTTCTCTCGATGAATTTTCAATATTGGCATCCTGGCATTTGGTCAAAGGTAACTAAAACGGAGTGTAAGTGCAGTTTCTAAGTGTCTATGCCCGAAGTGCTAAGTGCTGTGTACGATGTGTCACGTGTTAGCGGAAGAACGCAAAAATATCGTAACAGTGAGATAAAAGCGTTAAGTACTTTACGAGCAGACATACGTGGATTACGCTTGTTATAGAGAGTTAACCTATTAATTGCCATTTTTTATTGCGGAGTGAAAAATACTCAACGTTGTTAGTCTTGACGTGCCAATTAAGAAATAAATCTGGGACACTGAATTTGTAAGTACTGACAATGCTCATTATTTACACTGGGACGCTTTCGATAAACTGTATAATTAGAAAATGTTTAAGTGCTTAATCAGGTTCTTAGCTTCCATGAGCAACTAGTTAAAACTTAAGAGCCTCAGAATAGATTTTAATCTTCACATAACCTTAAATCAAATCTTTTCACAGTAAAACAACCTTAACATTTTACAAAGGCGAGCTGGACAAGGTCCTTTAAAGAAGAGACAGAACGCATCATCATCAAGATTTCTACTTCTTATTGCTAGCTGACAGTAAAGTGTCACTCTCTGAACATGATAATTTATCATCAAAAGCAAAAGGTAAACCTCATCACTGTGTGCAGATACTGGCTATACCAATTTCCCCCTGAACTTCCACCTTGTCTAGTTCAATAGTTTCACTTTGGAAGATGCCCACCTACAAAGACAGATTGAGATGAAAGAAGGTTCGAGAAGTATGAGCGATAAGTTCAGGTGAACAATGCTCTTGGTGTTGAAAATATTTCTGTTCGTACTTCTGTTCACTCTGTTGTGTACTTTATAAAAAAATACACAACAAAAGACGAAAGACTTCTGTAAACAGAAGTATTTCCTGTTATGTAATCAAGACATCTACTTCCTTTAGACAGAATGGTATTACAGCATAACCTAACATGATGGAAAGTCTTGAATGCGCTAAATTTGAGCGTTTTTAGTCAGTCTTTAATTTAAATTTCTAAATTTGGGCGTTTTTGTTTAGTATTTAATCGAAATTTCTAAATTTGAGCGTTTTTGGTCAGTGTTAAATCTAAATTTCTGAATTTGAGCATTTCTGATCAGTGTTTAATCTAAATTTGAGCGTTTTTGACAACTGTTTGATCTAAATTCGAGCGTTTTTGGTCAATGTTTAATTTAAATTTGAGCTCTTTTGGTTAGTATTTAACCCAAATTTGGGTGTTTTTGGTCAGTCTTTCATCTATATTTGAGCATTTTTTGTTAGTGTTTAATCTACATTCCTAAATTTCGTCAGTGTTTAATCTAAATTGAGCGTTTTTGACCAGTGCTTAATCCAAATTTGAACGTTTTTGGTCAGTGTTTAATCCAAATTTGAACGTTTTTGGCCAGTGTTTAATCCAAATTTAAACGTTCTTGGTCAGTGTTTAATCCAAATTTGAACGTTTTTGGCCAGTGTTTAATCCAAGTTTGAACGTTCTTGGTCAGTGTTTCATCAGTATTTGAGAATTTTTGTTTTAGTGTTTAATCTAAATTTCTTAATTTGAGAGTTTTTGGGCAGTGTTTAAACTAAATTGGAGCATTTTAGCGCAGTGTTTAAACTAAATTGGAGCATTTTAGCGCAGTATTTAATCTAAATATCTAAATTTGAGCGTTTTTGATCAGCGTTTAATCCAAATATATAAATTTCAGCATTTTCGATCAGTGTTTAATCCAAATATCTAAATTTGAGCGTTTTAGACCAGTGTTTAATCTAAATTTGAACATTTTCGTCAGTGTTTAATATAACTTTTTAAATTTGAGCTTTCCTGCTCAGTGTTTAATCTAAATTTCAGCATTTTTGGTCAGCGTTTAATCTAAATTTGAACATTTTTAGTCAGCGTTTAATCTAAATTTGAGCATATTTGGTCAGTGTTTAATCTAAACCTCTAAATTTGAACGTTTTTGGTAAGTGTTTAACCCAGATTTCAAAATTTGAATGTTTTTAGTCAGTGTTCAATCTAAATTTGAGCGGTTTTGGTCAGTGTTTGATCTACATTTATAAATTTGTGCATTTTTGTGTCAGTGTTTAACCTAAGTTTCAAAATGTAAGCGTTTTTGATCAGTGTTTAATCCAAATTTCTAAATTTGAGCGTTTTTATCAGTGTAAATTAAATTTCTCAATTTGAGCGTTTTTATCAGTTTAATTTACATTTCTAAATTTGAGCGTTTTTGGTCAGTGTTTAATTTTACGTGTACCTGGCGGCGTCATCCATAGTTTCCATTATTTTGAAAACACGGTGGTGGCAGTGCTCTTAAAACCTACAACAATGGTGATGGCGCAGTTATAGCAAAAAATTCTAGCAAAGGAAAAGGTGTAACACGTACTCGGCTTCTTCATACCATCTCGAAATTCACCTTACGAAATGGGGCTTGAGAAGTCGTAATTTTGAATGACCTGAATGAAGTCAAGACAAAATGAATCATTTTCAAAAACATTCTCAAATGTTGAGCTGTATGGGATGTAGCAAGAGAAATGTAAAAATATCAAGGTGTGTATAAACTGATATTTGTAAAACATCAATCGATTTCCACGTTAATATCTTCCTTTCCTTGTAAATGTCTGCAATTAAAATCAAGTATGAAAAAGAAAAGCGAAAAAGAGAGAAAAAGCAAAGAAAGAAATCTAAAATGTTAAATAAAGCACGTGAGAATACCCTTTCCAGCGTAATCTCTTCATATTCCCAATCTTCTTCGCCGTTTGCCTGCAAAGAAAAATATATTTTCTCATTACGAAACTAATAAAATAAGCAAAATGAAAACTGTAATAAAACAAAGATGCATACATATATCTAGATATACAAAAGACAAGAAATATGACACTGAATTTTCAGTTGTAATGAGCACGTCTTTTGAATCCGTTCTGACGCGAATTAAATTTATCAGATCTATTCAAAATCAATGGCACCGGCTACGAAACGATCAACAGGTTCCTACAATCGATAAAACATCCACAAATAGAAAAATCGACTTAGTTCCACCAGCGGCTAAAAGCATACCCTGAAAATTAACAAATGACGCACAAAGCGTTTCTCATAGGACAAGGAAGTTATCACGGACAAATAGATTTTCAAATCGAATAGTTAAAAGAAGAAATATAGAAAAAGAAAGATGATATAAGTTTACATCTGCTAGCAAAAGAATTTTGCATAATGAAAAAGTTGAAAATAGGCAAAAAATGTTCTTCATGGAAAAAGCTATGCTAAGGAAAAAACTTTTCAAATACGTCTTCCGGCAGCTGAGACACAGAGAAAAACGTTTCGATCTTTACGCACCAACCGGAAAATCTTTACATTATTTAAAAAGGTTAATGCCCCACATCTCTATTGCAGCGACTGGAATACGGTGAAAAAAAAATTCAATAGTGTTTTTAGGAGCTGCGATAGAGCTGAAAACTACACTACACAAACACCACCTACCTGCAGAAATGTGAACAACGAAATTCCTCATATATTAGCTTAAAGTCTTCCACAAAGTAAATGGTATCCGGTGTTGAAATATTTTTTTAAATCGGACATGTAGAAGCAGAGACATTGAGAAAAACAGATTAAGCTTTTGCGCCACCTAATGACGAAATTGTGCATTATTTCGGGAAGAAAATACGCACACAGAGTTTACTTAGTTAGTAGTATCCGATCGAAGAAAAAAGTTTTTCAAGCGGGGCTTTAGTCCCGAAGATATTGCTGTAAACGGAAACATGAACTTACGCCCTCTGGTGGCAGACTTGTGCGCTAAGAAAAGTTTCAAATTATATGAGAAACATTTTTCAGAGCAAGTGCTCTCCAACGAAGTAGGAAATTTTCCAATCGGACTCTTAAAAGCAGAGCTATGGACAAATATAAGGTATGCATTTACGCCCCTGGTAGAGAAATCATGCATTATTTTAAGAAGAAAGATTTCTCGAAAGGTTTTTCGATGTGAGCGGTGTCGGTCCATGAAATAATTTTTTCAATCGAGTTTTTGGAAGCTCAGATTTTGCTGCAAAAATATCAGAAGCAGAAATTAACACTTACGCCTCTTGGAGTAGTCTTTACCAAATATTAGGAATTATATGCAAAACATTTCCCATCAGGAGCTGTATGCGATACCAGAAGAAATTTTCAAATCGGAGTTTTAGAACCAGAGATATTGGGAGAAACGCAATGTACCTTTACGCCCCCTAACGGAATGCCTGCGAATTAATTGAAAATTTTGAAATTATATGCAAAACATATAATAACACCGGAAGCGTTATCCAACAAAGATGGAATTTTTCAAATCGGACTCTTACAGGAAGAGATATTGACAAAAATAAGCTGTATATCTACGCCCCCTAGCGGAGAAACCATGCATTATTTTAAGAAGAAAGTATTCCGAAAACTTTTATGGACGTAAGTGGTATCGGTCCACGGAAGAATTTTTTCAATCGAGATTTTAGGAGCTCAGATTTTGCTGCAAATGCATCAGAAGCAGAAATTAAAACTTACGCCCCCTGGTGGCCAAACCATTTTCTATCAAAAACTAAAAATAATTATATGCAAACGATTTCCCATGAGGAGCTGTATCCGCTGCAGAAAGAATTTTTCAAATCGGAGTTTAACAAGCAAAGATATCGGAGAAAACGCAATTGACTTTTACGCTCCTAGAGATAAAATTTATGCGTAATTTGAAAAAGTGACTATACCTAAAACGTTTTTCGACATAAATGGAATAGAAAGGTAAAATAAGTTTTTCAATAGGCTGAGTAGAAGCAAATATATGGAATAAAATGTATTTCGAATTCGACATCATCTGAACTTATGCCTCCTAGCGGCGAAATTGTGCATTGTATAAGAAAACGAAATAAAGGATCATCATTCGCACATATCAAGCTTCCCAATGCAAAAAGAGTTTTCGAAATCGGACTTACATTTGCAGAGATATGGTGTCCACAGGCGGACGGACAGACTAACGGACCGCGACGGACAAACCGATAACATAAGCACGCTCTTTTTTTACAAATGACGTGCTAAAAATGCGTTTTCAATTTATTTCAAGACCGAGTTATCCCGCTTTGCATAATTTCCGTAGATAATCCGATGCTCAAAACACATAGATATGACAAATTATTTATCCTTTTTGAAATTTTAGTTCTTATATTGCCTAAATTTAGAACAGATCATTGCATACATCAAGTAAATTTGGCCCGTCTATAAATTGCACTGGTGTGTCAATTGCTCAGCAGCAATGTGAACTTATATTTCAACATAGCTGCTCGTAGAAACGATAAAGGCATAAAAAAGGGAAGAAGTGAATTTAAATCACATGGAACTTTGAAATGAAGATATCATATCCACAATCACATTTTGCTTTTCTTTTCCTCTCCTTCAAACTTTAATAACTCATTTTAAAACTATGCTGTTTGATGTTGAACCTCATTTTGTTCAAAAGAGTTATCAAAACCTTGCACGACTCTAAACCCTATTTTTGTTATTATTATTATTATTATATGTTTTCGCTATATGTGTGTATGTTAATAAATGACTGGCTTATGACATCCCACCCGTTTTCCTGCAGATTTGGCACCTAAACATATAGAAGCCGACTGAAATGATTCATTTTAGATAGGACAGAGACAAACACATACAAACTGTTGAACACGGTTTTCTTTTGTTTCTGCTCCCAATTATTGCGCTGATTAAGCACATATTTAAACACCGCTCCGGACTGACGGAAAGAAAACTATCCTTTTTGAATAGCAGAGAAAAAAGAACGCCCACATTTTCCTTTTCGCGCATTTTTTTTCACATTTTCATTCCATGTGGGGGTAATTTTTCTTGCATTTATCATAATAGGCCTATATCTTTTTTTATAAATGATTATTCTGACAGGTAATCTAGACCAATATTTTGAGTTATTTCTTTGGGAAGAATATTTCCTTCAAGTCGTTGCGACGTTCAGTTATCTTTGAAAAAGTAAAAAAATATATATATCTACATGTGGATGATATATCTTTTCTTAGTGGACATTTTCTAGTTTTTATGTTATACTAAAATATTGCGCAGTATTCTAAAAATGATGTTTTATTTTCATATATAGAAAGACGTGGGCATTCTGCACCATATTCAGATGGCTTCCACTTTGCCAGTTCCAAGAGATACTTTGAAATGAGAATTTATGAACACGCTGAAAATGGCTAACAAGGCAAGGAAAAAGATTTTTCTGGTATATTAAGTGCACTTTCATTTGCTTAATGCAGATGCTGAGCTGTTGTGCTAAACGTTCTACTGCAACGTGATTAAAGCACATTAATCATCCATTACGTATTTCCTAATTAAACCACATATCTAAAATCACAAAACCTTTGGCAAACAATGAGCACCTGAAACTAAGCTACTAGCCCGTCCTGCAGGAACAAAATTAAATTAGAAGCAAAAGAGATGCTACATGAAAAATCCATCGCAGGCCATGTTTCATGTTCAGTTCATTGCGGCTTTCAGTAAATGATTTGCAAAATAGAATTTTCGACAACAAAATTTTTCAAAGAGACATCCTGATTAGTACGTTATTAATGCGCGTGAAATTTATCAAAATAGTTAAATGTTACTTATGTTAAGCATTTTGGTAAGAACCATGAGGAAAATTCTCTCTATGATTTTGAATGAATGCTAATCGTTTTGTAAGAAAATCAAAGAGGCAGTTCAAAAAGCTACATTATTGTACAGCGGCTTTTCAGAGGATGTTCGTAGTCCATAAAAGTGCTTTCACGTAGTTCGTCTTTATTAGAAGATAAAATAACATTATTAGGATTACTTACTTGTTGTACCAATGGGGGGGGGGGAGTACTTGACCCAGCACCGCAACCTAAGGTCTATTTATTGTGCACCCCCAGCCCTAATCTCGAAAGAGACCAGATGCACGAGCAAAAGCAAGAATGCTCTTTTGACTGGTACTAAAGAGAGATCACAGTTGTGAGTACCAAAGTGTTCAAGCCTGAATGCTGCAAAAAAGTCGCAGTCACAAAGAAAATGCAAGGAAGTGTCCTCTTCCAGATGGCATCCTCTACAAAGTGGATCCTCTTTCACCCCAATCAAATTAAGGTGCCTATTAAGACGACAGTGTCCTGCAAGTAGTCCAACAATCAGTCCAATATCCTTTTTTGGCAGTTTAAGGAGTTCCTTAGCCTTATGAGGCAAGGGTCCTTGATTGAGTTCCTTTGCCTGCCTCTGACCCCTGGTAGCATGCCAGAGGTCAAGCTGCTTAGTCAGATAACCATGGATAACGATTTTGGATGTTATGCATCTTTCGCAGCAGCAGTAACATAAACCTCAAGCATAAATTTTGATACAGAAGTAGTCAAAACCATTGCTCAAATCTGATTTTTGAATACTGTTCCATGAAATGATGCAACAGTAGTTCATTTCATTGCCACTGGACAATATAGGGTGTTTCAAAATGTTTGAACGATTTCACATTGTTATACATATTTCATAAATTGTCAAAATAAGATATAATTTCACACATATGTAATGGAACTCACCAAGTTTAATTGTCAGTGGGTAACATGAAGCTGGCTGCCACAGATGCTTAATTTAAGCTTTCTTCGTTACTCTGTAAACGTCAATGCGGTAATCTAACTCCTTCCAGTCCCCCAAATAAGAACATTTTGCTTGTTCACCTTCCCACTAAAAAAAATGTAGCCTCATCACTGAACCGCAACTTCTCTGAAAAACCATCGTCGCTGCTAAACTCTTGAAATGACTCACAAAACTGGAAGCGGGTGGCGTGGTCCGCCGGTGTTAGGTGCTGCAGCAACTGTAATAGATAAGGGTGCATTTTTAGACGCTTACGCAATACGCGCCACACACAGTTGTCTTGAAAATTGCAAGCTCCCAGCTCGCTCTCGCTGTAGACTTTCGAGGGCTACGCTGAAAACATT
The DNA here is from genome assembly GCA_039090855.1 of Macrothele yani. Lineage (NCBI taxonomy): Eukaryota > Metazoa > Arthropoda > Arachnida > Araneae > Macrothelidae > Macrothele > Macrothele yani. The sequence continues at coordinate 196,289,938 of CM076990.1, forward strand.
TCCAAATTCTCTCCACATCGGCCTCAGAAGTCGAAGGTCTGCCAGACGATTTAACTTTACAAAGACAGGCTGTTCGTTGGAATTGATCATACCATCTTCGAATAGAGTTCTTTGCTGGTGATTCTTTATGAAATCGTGTACGAAACTGACGGTGCATACTCAACACTGACCTACTTGCATCAAATTGTAAAAAGCAAAATGCTTTCTCCTCACCACTGGCAGCCGTTTTCACACCTAGTCCGCCTGCCACCTTGCGGTAGAATTATGAACAACTGGTCCTGTTCAGAAATAAACTTTAGGATGTATTCTAATGCATTTCACCGGATATTCGATTGCTGGTAATGTTGTATTCCAGATGGAACGTGCTGCTATCGTTCAAATCATTTTGAAACATCCTGTATATTTTACTAAACTATCGCCCAACATTATTTATCATTTTTTACATAAACGCAACAATATCTCATTGCAATCTACGTAAGTTACGAGAACATGATGCTAAATGTGACAAAAGCCATTACAAAAATGCATTTTTGTGCTACACAAACGGTACATCGTGGGGAAATTTGGCTTCTTCTAGACCTCCCTAAGGATGGCGGGGGACACCTACTATTGACGAGAGCTTTAAAATGATGTATAACATGATGAGATTTAACCTATAGATATCCTAGACCAAATGTTACCGAATTCCCCTCATTAACACACTTGCGATTCAGATTTTCTTTCAGTCTTGAGCTCAGAGTTTAGCTTTCGCTTTCGCAGATGAACTTTCGTAGCTACATCACATTGCATCGGTGTCTGGGTCGTTTCTTACATTCGTCTAAATCTGAATAATAATAATAATAATAATAATAATAATAATAATAATAATATATTATTATTATTTTTAGTTGTAAACACCAGAAACTACCGGAAGCATATCCTGAGGGACACTTCAGTGGAAAACGACACATGTCGGCAATGCCATCAAACGCCAGAAACCATCCAACATATCACAGCACAGTGCAGAGTTCTCACACAAAGAGAGTACACGGACAGGCAAAATCAAGTCGCCATGATTGTCCATCAGAAACAGGCAAGGAAGCTCCACCTCATTACGACTGAGCCTGTACCCTACTACAAGTATGAACCAACAACGCTTCTATAGAGAACAACACCCACAAGATGTACTAGGACAAATCGATCAGAACAGATAAGACCATCCCCCACAATCGGCCCGACATCGTCCTGGTCGACAAAGAGAAGAAGTGAACATACCTCATTGACATAGCCGTGCCCAACACGTGCAACATCCAGAAGACGCACGGAGAGAAACTGTCAAAGTATAACGAACTACGATACGAAGTCAAGGAAATGTGGCATATGGAGAACATCACCTCCGTTCCCATAGTAATATCAGCCACAGGAGTTGTATCGAAGACCATTCACAGCTCTATACAGCACTAGACCTTCAACCTAACACCTACATGGAACTACAGAAGGCAGCTATCCTGAACACTTGTAGGATAGTAAAAAAGTTCCTGGACAACTGAGAGAAAGAAATACCACTTCCCAGACTTGGTACGTTGTACCCGTCCCGGAAAGAAGAGAAGAAAAACCTCAGGAAGAGGTGGAATCCTCAGGCAGATAGACAGACAGAGAAAGCTGGAGCATATACGTTTCTTCAACCTACGGTTGGAAAGCGTAATGAACAACAGGTAATATTTACGAAAACGCACTTTACTAACCGTTAAAATTATTCCCTCACGGATGCAATACACTTTTTTGCACTCGCTCGTATAATTGATGGAAGTTATGAGTCAAGAACTCCTTTTTTATGGTCTGCAGCTAGGCCATCATGATCGCTTGAATGTCCAAAATGCCTGTAAATATCTCTCTTTTCAGCGCTAATTTCATTCGGAAAAACAACAAGAAAGATGATACCGAATTTTCGGTTGTAATGAACACGTCTTTCGAATCCTTTCTGATGCGAATTAAATTTATCAAAGTTGTTTAAAGTCAATGCAACCTGTTAGAAAAAGAAACACAACCGGATTTCTACAATCGATAAAACACACAGAAGCAGAACCAGCTAATAACTTACACCAGTGGGTAAAAAGTAGGTTACGAAAATTAACAAATGGCGCACAAAATTTTCTCATAGCAAAAGGAAGGTATCGGATTTTTAAATCGAATAGTTAAAAGAAGAAATATAGAAGGAAATATGATATAACTCTACGCCGTCTCGCGGAAGAATTATGCATAATGGAAAAGTTGGAAATAGGCGAAAAATATTCTTCATGGGAAAAACTATCTAAGAAAACAGAACTTTTCAAATATGTCTCCCGGAAGTAGAGATAGCGAGAAACAGATATTGATCTTTACGTTCCCTAGCGGGAAATCTGTGAATTATTTAAAAACGATAATGTAAGTAATGCTCCGCATCTTTGTTGTAGCGAATGGCCCACAGTGAAAAAGAAATTTCTGAATAGGGTATTTAGAAGCGGAGATACAGCAGCAAACAGAAGTACAAAAACACCACCTAGCGACAGAACTGTGAACTACAAAACTACTTAAATGCTAACTTAAAGTATTTCACAAGGTCAAGGGCATCCAGCATCGAAAGATTTTTTAAAATCGCACATCTACAAAAAGAGATATTAAAAAACAACAACAGATAAAACATTGGAGCCCCAGAGGCGAAGTTTTGCATTATTTTGAGAAGAAAATACACACAAAGAGTTTTCATAGTTAGTGGTATCCACGGGTGACGGAAACTAGGGGTCACGGGGGCGGGGGGGGGGATCCCGTTTTCCTGGAATTTCATGGTCCCCCTCAATGGGGGTCTTCCTGCGAAATTTCTTAAAAATTTGTAGTTCACCTATGATGTAACGTGTTGCTGTTTTTTTTAATGAAAATTTCCTGGAGGCCTTCACTACGTTTCGCAGTTTTCTGGAAAACGCTTCATGTACAACTTTGAAAATTGATTTTGCACAAATAATTAAAAAAGTTTACTCATTGTAGTGTTTTTCATTTTAAAGAAGATCATTAAAGAATTAGCCGCCCTGGTGGCGCAGTAGTCTAAGCGATGGCTTCTGATCATTCGTCCGAGATGGGTCCAGGTTCGAATTCCGGTGAGGCATAGATGTTGTGTTTGTCTTACGGCTCTGACTATCTCGCTTCTCTGAAGTCAGTGTCTCTAAATTAGGGACTGGCGCCTGCTTATAGCCCATTGAGTTGCTCACGGTGGTCGTTAAACCTCCAATCAATCAATTATTCAATCAAATTAAAGAATTCTCAAATAGCAGTGAGCTAGATATATTACTAAAAGAATTCACTACCGTTAAACAACTGAGATATGAGATTGAATTTGACCAAGGTGCAGGAGATGACCCAGAAGCAGGCCGCCAGGGAGATGGGTGGATGAAATTCGAAAGCACGATGGAGAGACTTGGAAGAGATATGCTGAAGACAGAAAATTATAGAAGACACCTTCATGCTACAGTGAATTGAGGATAGTTGAAGATGATTCGTACGAGTACCTGCATAGATATATCCTGCCGCCCCGGTGGCGCAGTGGTCTAAGGCGTTGGCCTCTGATCATTCGTCCGTAAGGGGTCCGGGTTCGAATCCCGGTCAGGCATGGATGTTGTGTTTGTCTTACGGCACTGGCTCTCTCCCTTCCCTGGAACCAGTGACCCTAAATTAGGGACGGGCGACTGCTTATAGCCCATTTGAGTTGCTCACGGTGGTCGTTAAACCTCCAATCAAAAAAAAAAAAAAAAAAAAAAAAATAGATATATCCTAGGGTCTTTCTCTCTCTTTTTTTTATTGTTTTAACTCTCGGAGAAGTTGGACCCTTCCCCCTGAAATTATTGGGTTCCGCCGCCTTTGATGTTATTTGACGGAAAAATAATTTCTTATATCAAGTTTTTAGTCCCGTAGATATTGCTCTAAACGGAAACGTAATCTTACGCCCTCTATGGCAAACTTGTGCGTTAAGAAAAATGTGACATTATATGAGAAACATTTTACAGCGAAAAAACTGCAACAAAGAAAGAATTTTTCAAATCGGACTCTTACAAGCAGAAATATTGACAAAAATAAGACATATATCTACGCCCTCTGGCGGGAACCTATGCACTATCTAAAGAAGAAAGTATTTTGAAAAGATTCTCTCAGGTGAGCGGCATCGGACCACGACAGATTTTTTCAATAGAGTTTTCGGAAGCTTAGATTTTGCTGCAAATACATCAGAAGTAGAAATAAGCAGTCACGCCCCCAGGTAGAAAAACCATTCTTTATCAAAACTTATAAATTATAATCAAAACATTTCCCATAAGGACCTGCATCGGCTGCAGGAAAAAGTTTTCAAATCGAAGTTTTAGAAGCAGAGATATCACGGAAACCGCAATTTACCTTTACGCCCCCTAGTAGATAATCCGTAAATTACTTGAAAAACTTGAAACTATATGGGAAACATTTATCACCGGAAACGCTCTCCAACGAAGGAATAATTTTTCAAATCGGCCTCTTAGAAGCAGAGATATCGACAAAAATACGATATTTATATCTACGCCCCCTGGTGGGAAAACTATGCGCTTTTTTAACCAGGAGCTATTCTCAAAAGATTTTCCGAGGTGAGCGGTTTCGGTTCACGAAAGAATTTCTTCTGTCCAGTTTTCGGAAGCTTAGATTCTGCTCAAATACAGCAGAAGCAGAAATAGATACTTACACCCCCTGGTGGCCAAACCATTCTTTGTCAAAAATTAGAAATTATACCCTAAAATGTTTCCATGAGGAGCTGTTTCCGATGCAGCAAAAATTTTTCAAGTCGGAGTCAAAGTATGACATCAGTAACTCCTCGATGTTGTTGTGCGGATCCACAGAAAAGATTAGGATAGCAAACTAAAAAATCGAATAGTTTATTTAACAATAAGGAACCTGCAATTAAACCACAATCAAGTAAATTCAGAGAATGTGATTTTTTCTTCATATTTCAAGAGAGTTCAGTTTGCTTTTAACATCCTCTTTTTGCCATATTCTGTATCTTATTTTATTGTTTTTACTTGGTTTGGAAAATTTATTCGCTGTTGAAGTACCTTGGTAAATTAACAAAAGCAGCGAAAAAAACAAAGAAAAACTTGCGTCTGTATTCGTGGAAAACATTAGTTTGTGTAGTTAAACACCGAGCCCCCTCATATGACCCTTCAGCCCCCTTCCCCTCCACCACCGAGTCTGGGACCTAGCTACCGCCCTTCGACGAATGCCGAAGAATGTAGTTGTTTGCTGTGCTTGTTTTCATAATAAATAGTGTAAGTCGATAAGGCAAATATGCTCGCTAACACTTAAATTTGCTTTCTCTAAACGTTATTACACCACAGATTTCGTTAGAACCTCAAGACATAAAATAGAAGAAAGAAATCACTCTGAGTAATTTTGAATAATTCGGCTTTGAAGAAACTTCTTGAGATAGGTACATCTTTCTCTACAACGAAACACATTTCGAACCTGCACGCAATACTTATGCGCATGTATTGCACATGTCGTGGCAAGTACACTGTTCGACATAGAAAATGTCAAACCAGAAAGTTTCGTATGCGTAGGAGCGCCATGGAAATTGGTGGGTATATGTCGACAGTTGGGTTATGTAAAATGATCGCAGCTGAAAACCAATCACGTGATAAGTCAGGGAGATAAAAGGGCAAAAAGTCTCGGCCTAGCTAAATTCGGTCATACTCAACTGGGCGTGTGTACCATTGCATCGGTGTGATCTCGGTCGCGAAAGCACGTGTAAAGAATAAGAATCACGTCATTGGAAATCCTACCACCACACACATACCATTACGAGAGGTTTCGTCATAGGGTAATATGCAGTGGGTTGGTCCCTGCGTCGAATCGTAGCGGAAACGCTTCTACTGTTTGTGCTTGTCTATTATGTTTGGTAGGCCATGTTCGTCTTTTCAGATGACTGTGACCTATATACGCAAATCCACTACTCAAAAGTGGTCTGCGGGTAGTTACCTTACACACGTGAAGCACATACTTATTATACGGGCTTCACGCAGTTTACAATTGCAGTTTTTCTGCTCCCCGTCTGTCTTACACTCACTCCCTCTTTCTCGTAGACTTGAGCTTAGTATTATCCAATCCCTCACTAACACTTTCTCTCTTCCTGATAACTTCATCGCGCACACTCTCACACAATTTATTCTGTTACTGTCTCTGTCTCATTCCTCACCTCTCACTATATTTTTTACTGCATCGCTCACTCGGCCCCCCCCCTTTCTCTTTCACGTACTCTTTCCCTCATACTCTCTACATTTTACAGACTCTTTACTTCATCTCTCTCTCTCGTTCTCTAGACCACACCGCCCCTCTCACTCTTTATTTCTCGCGGCATCACCTTCTAGTTTTCTGTCTCATTCTATCGTCCTCTCCTTTTCTTTCTCATTCGTTATTCCTTTAACTCTATCTCTCTCTATCCTTGATTTTCTTCTCCGATCTCACTTTCTTGTAGCGTCCAACGAACAGTGCACTTAATTTAAATTTCCTAATGCGTCGCATGGATGAATAATGAATAGTCCTGAAAGAAAAAAAAAATAATGCAATACAACCTAATTAAAAATTAAACGTTTTCCTATTCTTCCAAAAGATCTTCTCAGCGCACTTGAAAGTTTGGTGGCATTGTTCTTGCTTTTATTCATATCGCTATTATTTTCTTCGATTTCATTTATTTAGTGAAATACGGCTTTCAATTTTTTTATTCTTTGCCGAAACTTAATGTAAAAACGAAATCCAAGAGTGCTCTCAAAATGATTTTGAATTAAAATTAATCCTTTCTTTTACAAAGCAAATATACCGAAATAAAAAGTCCGATTTTAAAGGGTTAGCTGTGAAGAGAACTTCAAACATGCTTATAACTCGTCCCTCGTTAAATTAGGCATAAAAACAATATCGGACAACAGCTCTAGAAACGATAGCTGTGTCTCGAATTACGAATTGAACTCGCTTCAGATTCACACGGAAGAAAACGCTTATAACTATTTATTGTTTTCGTTATGATTAAATGCTTGAAATTAATTCTTTCTCTTATCAAAGAAAATCAGTACTATGGACCCACAACGTACATACATACATCCTCAAGGTCTCTTCAGTATGCCTTTCGAGACTGAAGTATTATTGATTTTTAAAAAAAGGCTTTCATGGACACACAAACATTGTTTATAATTCGTGTATTCAGATATAATTTTTAAACTATCTAAAAATTGTTATTTGTGTTAAAACAATGTTTTCTAAGTTTTCGTCAAGCGAGCTGTTGGTTTCATCAAAGACAGCAGTAAGCGAATTCTACAGACAGCAGTAAGCGAATTCTGCAGACAGCAGTAAGCAAATTCTACCTGTTTTGTAAAAGTCTGGTGATAAAAGTTGCGGTCTAAGTAAATCATCGTGCATGTTTAAGTTTAAATATAACATACAGCATGTATGGATATTTAATTAGACACAGTGTTTCGAAACACTTCTGCACTTGTATTCATTAGACGATTTTACGGGGTAATACTGGGGTTTAAAGAATCACTAACATACTTTGTAGAGATTTGTATAACAGATCTCACACAACGAGACCATAAATATCCATCAACATATTGTTTGGTAAAACAAAAACAAGGAATTCTCAGCTTAAATTCTGTCTGTAAAAAGGTATCCCTTTCCTGCGATAGCTTGTGAATAAACTGAATAATTCCTACGCCAGTAAAAGTGTTCGGGTAAGTTTTAAAAAATTGTACTCCGTTTGTATTATTTAGAGCAATTTGAAATCGAAGCACATACCGTGATTTCAAATTCCACATGTTCCTCTACTATAACGCATTTTCATTTATAATTTCACTACCTTTTCTAGGCTGGCAAATATTCGCAAAGGACTTCTTATCGCATTACGCTGTATGTTTTAAAAATTTTCACTGACGTCATCTACATACCTCCGATTAGATTCTTGTTTCTTTATTTTATGTCTCATGCCCAACTTTAATGAAAGCCGACCATGAAGGATTCATAAATTAAGATTTTTTCTTCCTGAATCACATTTAAACACAACTTTTACTCACTTTGATACCATTTACTTAACTACAGATTTATCTGAAAATGCGGAATTTATTTAAGCTACTATTTTGTAGAATAAATAGGTAAGGATCACTATAAACGAGTTCCTCTTTTTAAAAACCAAAGAACACCAAGTTAAAATATTTCTCACAGATATACTACTCAAACTAAATTTAATGTGAATCCAAGAGATAAAATCTCACAACAAGTACTTGAAAATTATAGCAATATTCTTTCACATCTTCCATACAAATCTGTCAAAACATCTTTGCGGGGGAAGGGGGAGCCTGCCCGGGAAAAACCACCCGGAAGAGGTTTAATATAATTTATTTAAGAATCACTCCATCAGGGAGTACTATGAAGAGACCCATATTAAAGTCATTCGTTAAAAATGACAGAAAAAGAAAAACAAAACAAAACAAATAACAATGAAAGAAAGTGAAAGTTAGAAAACAAGATAGCCACAGGAAGAGAAACAGAGTCCAACACATCGAAAATGAAAATTTGACTCTGGATCCTACTATGAATTTGTGATTTATTCAATATTATTTTATTCCAATATTTTATTAAGAATATCATTACCGTTTCTATAAACTATTGGTCTTAATACTATCCACTCTTTAAAAATTTTATTTGCACCATATTTCCTATTTTAAAATTTTAGAACTCTTCGAAAATCGCATTTTATTGCTAATATTATTTGCTCCGGATTTCGATATTTCTGATTAAATTACATTAAATTTCTATTTTTCCGGAGATTATATTTTGTATTGCAATTAGACAATAAATTGCCTTACTTTTTAAATTACTATATTTTAAAGGTGCATGATATAGGATTTGTTTACTGTCAAAACCCTCCTTTTAATTTAAGTAATTCTTTTAACCATGTCCAAATGTTTTTTGCAAAATCACATTCAACAAAAATATGTTCAGTATTCATCATGATCTCTAGTTTTGTCTGATTTTTTTAAAATTTAAAGCCTTATAGATATCTCTTAATTTGTCGTCATGAGTAATATTTTCTAAAATAGATATTTAATTTATTTTTTCTATAGCTTACGAAGATCAATATATCTCCCTCTCACCAAAAATAGAAAGGCGTTTCTGGTCTAAAGGAACAGAAACATTCCAGAAGACGACCAACCTGAAACTTGAAAATCTTAAAAGCCGGACGATTTTCGTTTTGGAAAAATATTCTAAGTGCCAAAAATCTTAGTATTTTACCTGTGAGTGTTAGACGTTCAATTCCTAACCCCCGAACTCAACATCATTTTATAAAATTTCACGTTTTATTTTGTCTCCCTTCCCCTCCAAAATAAATTTCAAGGCTGATATTTCCGCTGTTTTTGCAATAGCAACTGGTAATGGCGTGGTTCTCAAGTAGTAATAGAATTTTGAAAAATGTAGAGAATTTATAATTTTAGCTTTTGAAAATAAGAAAATTGTTTTATTTTAAAGTTTTCATTATATTTTTTCCATGTTAATTAAACAGTCTTTCCATTTCTTAGAAAAGCGTGGAGCCGAAGTCTCAACTGGTATTCCCAAAATTTGAATTTGTATATTAGTAATTTAAAAAAAAATTATTTCAAATTCTTCCAACTTCCAAATAAAAACTCCTTACTTTTTTTCTACATTCAAACTTGAGCTAAAAATAGAACTAATTTCTTTTGTACATCTTTTCAATTTTTGAAATTGAATTTTAATTTTTAGCAAACAAAACCACATCATCCGCAAAGGAAAGTGGCTTTACAGAATTAGCTTGTCCAGGAACCGAAATTCCAGTTGTATTTTTCTCATTATTTAATCCAATAAGGAAGCAATTTATAACTAATATATATAATACTGGAGACAGTGGGAAACCATGTCGAATTCCTCGAGAAACTAATCTCTTTCAAAATTTTTTTATCTGTAATAACATGTGTGTTTATATTTTGGTATATACACTGACGGAAAAAAAATCCCAACACCACGAAAAAATAGTTGTAGAGGAATGAAATGGCGGCAATACATTTGTATAGGTAACATAGTTAATCGATTAAGGTTTCAAGAACACAGCTTAATGTAAGCGCGAGAAGAGCCATTTTAAATGTGAAATGCTGGTACATTAATAACCAGTGTAACCGCCAGAATGTTGAATGCAAGCATGCAAACGTTGATGCATTATGTCGTACAGGTGCTGGATGTCAGTTTGTGGGATGGAGTTCCATGCCTGTTGCACTTAGTCGGTCAATACAGGGACGGTTAATGCTGATTGGGAATGACGCTGGAGTTGTCGTCCAATGATGTCCCATACGTGCGCGATTGGAGAAAGATCTGGTGATCTAGCAGGCCACGGCGACATGTCGACACTCTGTAGAGCATGTTGGGTTACAACAGCGGTATGCGGGCGAGCGTTATACTGTTGGAAAACACCCCCGGAATGCTGTTCATGAATGGCAGCACAACAGGTTGAATCCCCAGACCGACGTACAACTGTGCCGTAAGGGTGCATGGGATAACCACGAGAGTGCTCCTGCTGTCATAGGAAATTGCTCCCCAGACCATAACTCCAGGTGTAGGTCCAGTGTGTCTCGGCAGCAGACAGGTTGGTTGCAGGCGCTCACCTGGCCTCCTTCTAACCAACACACGGCCATCACTGGCACCCAGGCGGAACCGGCTTTCATCAGGAAACACAACAGATCTCCACTCCGTCCTCCAATGAGCTCTAGCTTGACACCACTGACGTCGCAAACGGCAGTGGTTTGGAGTAAGTGGAATGCACGCTACAGGGCGTCTGGCTCGGAGCTGTCCTTCAAGTAACCGATTTGTAACAGTTCGTTGTGTCACTGTGGTGGCAACTGCAGCTCGAATTGCTGCCACAGACGCAGTACGATCCGCCACGGCCATACGCCGTACACGGCGGTCTTCCCTCTCAATAGTGCCACGTGGCCGGCCGGAACCCGGTCTTCTTGAGGCAGTACCTTTCCTTGACCACCGCTGCCAACAATCATGCACAGTGGCTACATTCCTGCCAAGTCGTTCTGCAATATTGCGGAAAGAAAATCCACCTTCTCGTAGCCCTATTACACGACCTCGTTCAAACTCCGTGAGCTGTTGATAATGGCTTCTTCGTCTTCTTAAAGGCATTCTTGACTAACATCAACACACTACGTCGAATCTCAACGATAACTAACGCTCACGAACGTTACAGCGCGTATTTACAGCAAACCTGCTTTGCATGTTCCGAGGGGCACTACTAGCGCCACACGTATGCGCCGACCGCGAAATTTGCATAGACGCCATCTTACAGATGTACTCTCACAGCCTACCAACTGTCGTTTATCTAACACAACCCCTTCTTGGTGTTGGGATTTTTTTCCGTCAGTGTATTTTCTATTACATCAATAAATTTTTTAGAGAAACCATAAGCTAATAATAATGTAAGACACTTTTTTCTCTATTTATTAGGTCAAAAGCCTTTTTTGTTTTAACGAAATCAAAGCCATCTTAATTTTTCTGCTATTTATGTATTGAAAAATTTCCTTCAGCGCTAATATGTTAAATTAGCCGTTGAAACTTATGGCTGTTCCTTGCATCGCCGCAAGCATTTGCTTTTAGTTTTTCTCGTCAGCATTTCGGCGGTAAGTCCAAGCGTGGCGCGTGATGATAAATGGTTGCCAACTGGATATCCAATCGACATTTTGATGAGCTTCCGACAAAGAGGGATACGTGTCTGTCTCTATCGGTGCGAGGATAACAGATTCCATCCTTAATCAAGATAACGTTCTCAGGGACACGAAACAAGATTCACCGACATCACTTAGTGGTGAGAGAACATCGGTACCATGAAACTTACATTAAGGTCGAGCATGATTAGTTAGAAAGTCATGCAAACGGCAGCTGACTTTCATAACTTGAGGTTCCGCGTAATAAAGCAATGAGTTTGACTTACCATAATCATCTCGACCCTGCTGGGTTTCCATAGAGCGTGACAGGGTCTCATTGAGATGACTAAAGAACTCTTCGCTAGGCAAGAAGAGTTCCTGATAGAAGATAGGAACGGAAGACATGAAGCAGAAGATGACTCCGGCCCAGAGTCATCACTATAGCACCAGCCCAAGTGCTATAGGTTTGTATTATACTCATTCATCAGTGTGCATAACATTTTTCAGTATACGTTCATCTTTGTGAGGGTCTCTTCAGAAAATAAAAAAATATTTCCCAGAGCTATGAGAACCCCAGTGTGATTTAATATGAATGTATTACCCCAGGCACAAATAAAGAACGTGTTCGAACTTGGACGTAGCAGAGGCAGCACAGCCGCTGTCGATTGTTTATTGTTAGTGGGTGAAGCAAGAACTCCAACCACAGTGCGCTCATGGTATTGGTTTAGCCTTGATGAGGTGGAAGGAGACTAAGTGCGAACTGCGAACGTAGATAGATGCATATCTGCGAATTGGAAATTGAATAAGACGTTTGTGATTTATTTGTACTAATGTGTGTGTCTTCGTGCATATGTGTATTTGTGCATATGTGTATTTGTGCATATGTGTATTTGTGCATATGTGTATTTGTGCATATAAATGGATTAGCAATCTCATCCTCGTCGCATATTAGTTTGTCGGTGTGACTCCTCAAAACGGTAAGATTTGCATTTGCAAATAGATATTCGAAACAGGACTAAAGGTCCGAACAGGTTCGCGATGGGGAGCGAATCTCCCAGCCAGTCGCGTATTAGAATCCCTGCCCATTAGCACGTCGCACGTACGGGCAATAGTAAGGGGCGGGAAGTGGTAGTCCCGAAAAGGCAGTTGAGTCTGAATATGAAAATGAGGAACATAAGTTTGCTGTGTGTAGTACGATAAGTTAAAACAAAACCCTAAAACTGCCGAATAGAACTCAATTTATTTACAATTTTAAAAACCTATTTACATAGCTAGTATTTTCGGGGCTCACATGGCCCCATTTTCAAGCTCAAAAGCCCCGGAACACATAGAGGCAGTGACTATATTCTATAGTATTCGTGACTAAGGTGATATACGTCATAAAAATTATACAAGTGATGTCATTTACATTAAGAGAAAAAAAGTAATTAAAGTCCAAAAGCAAATACAGAAACATGTCCAAGTAAGAGTCTCACCTTCTAAGTGTGTCATGGAGGGAGCGATCATCCGTCTCCAAGGTCTTGGGACTGAAGTCGGAAAGTCCGTATTACAGCAGACATCGTAATATTTAAAAATAAACAGTCTCCCGACCGATCCTGTGCGGGTGAGGACACACCGAATCCTGCCAGGATTGCTCTCGCAACACCTTTACTAAAATAATTTTGAGATAGTGCTTTTTATCCCTGCAGAGTCGGCATTTCGACGAAGAAGGATTTAGTCATCAGATGGTTAATACAATCATAGGGATTTTGAGTATAAGCAGCTAAGTAATGTCAACGGTAAAGAGACAGTGTAAAGAAGTACGACTGTCCGGCCGGAGTTCCTATGAATGGGATATGGTTTTCTACCCATGCTCAACGGGAAAGGAGGGAAATAAGACGCACAGAAACGGTTGAAATAAATTACGTAAGACAAGGAAGGGGAATCTATACAATCGTGCTTAAGGCGGCCATAGACACCCACGTTTGAGTGTCACGCCAGTAAATGGGAGAGTTCTGTGCCTGAGGCGGCATGTAGCCTGGAGTGAAGAGTATTTCAGGCAAGCGTTGAAGAGCTTCACTCCACGCTACATTTTGCCTCAGGCACAACCCCTCCCATTTGCGGGCGTGACACTCAAATGTGTCATTCAAACGTGTGTGTGTGTGTCCGTGGACACCTTTAGACATTAGGGCTAATCACAACTTTCTGGGACCCCAAGCCCTACAGGACTTCCGCTCCTCATAAAGCGGCATCACTTGCGTGGAGCTAAAACTTAAACCACTTCCAGTGCCATTTAATGCAGTGCACGTTTCTTATAAAATCTTATTAATATTATGTTTCAGCGTTTGAAACAATACACCGAGTGCTCACTAATTTATGACCACCTACTTAATAATCCGTGGGCTCTCCTTCAGCCCGGAGAACGGGCGTCACTTGGCGTCGCATCTACTACACAAGTTATCTGTACAGTTGGGTGGGATTCCCCAACCAAGTTCTTTGTATTAAGGTCCACAGTTCCGGTATTGTGCAGGGTGGTGTGTCTAATTACCACACCTGGCGTTTCACAACTTTCCACAGATGTTCAATTGTGTTGAGGTCAGGCGTGTCTGGGGTTCATTCGAGATGTATCATATTCGCACTGTGTTTGTCGAACCATTCCTGAATGAAGCAGGCACGATAACATGGGGCATTATCGTCTCGATGAAATCCATCCCTCTCCGAGTGGAAGTAGAGTTTTGTGGGACATACAGGACCGGCAAGCAGTCATTAGTAACAACCGTCGTCCACCCACTGATCCACATGCACCAGGTGTCTCAATTCATGCCAGGTAAACATGTCCCATATCATAAAACCAGCCCCCACTAGCCTGGATACTGGATGCCATGCACATGGATTCCATTTCCTCCTGTTGCTGGCGCCAGATACGGCTTTGACCATCTGCAGAATTAAGTACATATTATAATTCATCAAACAAGCACATCTGCTTCCAATCTTCCATTGTTCAATGCGCATGATATCATTTAAATAAAGTCGTTTACGTCGATGGACTGTTGTTGGAAGAGGAAAGCGAAGCTCACCAGTGCGAGCGCGCGACACACAGTCGCGCAGGATATTGTCACCGGTTAATTCATATCGTATTGGAACTTCAACTACGAAACTCTGCTGCGCCTCTTGGAACCCACTTCTCATCGCACTTTACTGTTTTGTCACTGATAGGTAGTTTAGATTGTACTTTGACACCAGTCCTAGTACACTTTAACCGCGGAGGACCTTGAACAAACCACAAGTGTCGCCGTTTAGGAAATGGACGCACTAACCTTTCGGGCCCACACAATTTGGCTTTTCATCAACTCCGATAAATGCCTGACATTACCCACCAAGTCCGTAACTTCGCTTTCAACTGAACCACAAAACCTCTTACGTACACCCCTTTAGCCTACAGCCCCGCCCTCCTCCTAGTTGTGCTAGTATTGGGTGCAACTCACTTTGCATAGGGGTAGTGTAATTCAGTGAGGACTCAATGTATAAAATAATTAAGTGCTGAATTTCCTTGGATTATGGTCAGAGACGTCATGCAGTAATTTCAGGCCAGTTGTTTATTTTGAAAACTAACTGCTATCATGTCAGCTTTATTTGAGTCAGTACAAACTTCATAGTTCCTAAATGTCAATATTATAAAACATTTCGTTACCTTAGTAATAAAAATGGTTATTATAAGACTGCAGATATTTTTCGTATACAATTTATGCACCGTATGTTTCGTCATACACCCCTCAGATAATCTGTTAAAAAATTATAAATTTATGTTTTCTAGATTAGACGCCAACGCGGGTAATACGCTACTTAAAAAATAATGTTTTGCGGCACTCCGACTTTTAAAAAATTCAAGTTGTAATTGTTAGGAGAGGAAGCATATTTGAAAAATTACCATAAATGCCTTAATAATCGGAAAACGTAACGCAATATGAAGAAGCAGGTCCTCGAACAGTTGGGAAAATGTTGCATTTTTGTTTTGTTTTTTACTTACAAGCATTTTGACAGAAATTACGATACAAGGAAAACGATATTATTTGTTCTTCAGGAAGATCATGTGCAGTGGTAAACTCAGCGTCACACATGTTCGTGAGTGCCGCAGATCTAACTACGGAACCTAAACCACAGCACTAACACTGAAGAAAAAAACTAAATTTTCGCTCTTCATTTACTTAAAAGTAACAGAAATGAATTTAAAAATGATAGTTATTTTTTTCCATAAGATGATGGTATCCCCCTATTTCTTTGGACTGCCCGATCATCCCGTGAATCACGACTTATCTATATAAAATTACAGTCTGGGATCAACATCGCGGGTACGAATTGCACGGTGTTTCTTTTTCTTGAAATTAACGGCCTGGGGATTGTACACCGCTGCGGATTACACGAAGGATTATTTTTTTCTTTTCCTAGATTTCACAGGTCTACTGATTATATGAAGAAAAACACGTTGACAGTTGAAAAATCATTACAATTGGTATTAAAGATAAAAAGGCCGCCCCGGTGGCGCAGTGGTCTAAGGCGTTGGCCTCTGATCATTCGTCCGTAAGGGGTCCGGGTTCGAATCCCGGTCAGGCATGGATGTTGTGTTTGTCTTACGGCACTGGTTCTCTCCCTTCCCTGGAACCAGTGACCCCAAATTAGGGACGGGCGACTGCTTATAGCCCATTTGAGTTGCTCACGGTGGTCGTTAAACCTCCAATCAAAAAAAAAAAAAAAAAAAAAGATAAAAAAGGCCGCCCCGGTGGCGTAGTGGTCTAAGCGATGGCCGCCCGAAATGGATTCGGGTTTGAATGCCGGTGAGGCATGGCTATTGTGTTTGCCTTACGGCGCTGTCTCTCTCCCTTCCCTGGAACCAGTGACCCTAAATTAGGGACGGGTGCCTGCTTATAGCCCACTGAGCTGCTCACAGTGGTCGTTAAACCTTCAATAAAAAAAAAAAAGATAAAAAGGAAACTTTTAGCAATAATTTCAGAAAGAACAATGAAAACTTGTTAATTTTGGTGAAAACACGGTTAGTTCCCTCTTTAGTACTATCAACCTTTCACATACTTTTTCCCAAACCCCAAACTGGGATCTTACTCAAATAACTAAGAAAAACACATGCCATTTGAAATGCTGCGCCGCGCCGAGGAGTAATTCACAAGTATTTTGTCTTTTCTTCAGTAATCTCGTAATAGCAAATGTGTGTTTTCAGGAACGTGTACACATGGTAAGATAATGAAATAGGTGGCATTCCTAAATGAAGAATATACATATGTTCTTTTCATTGTGATCAAATTTGCATACCATGTACTTTATTAAAAACATCACAACGAAACTAATAAATTCTTTCATTAGGGACATTAAATATTACTGTGTCAGTAGCGTATTGGAATGCAGAATATAAACTTTTTGTTAGGGGCATTAACTATTAAGGTGGACCTCAAGTAATTTTGCTTCCTATACTTCCAATGGGAAAACTTCTGCACATATTTTCTTTACAATTAATGCGTTACCAAGGATGAAAATTTGAACATCGATTAAAATAGCTACATTTTATAACTCCGAATACTTAATATTTTCCAAAACACAACCATTATTATGCGATCCAACATTTGTTTGTCCACTGACGTCATCAAAGTTCAGGTCGCGCCATCTTTTTTTCTGGTTTCAACACCACCAAAGGAAAAGTTATTGATTTTTAATATAATTATGGTTATGTTTTAGAAAATATTAAGGATTCCAAGTTATAATATGAAGTTATTTTAATCGATGTTCAAATATTCATCCTTGGGGACGCATTAATTGTGATGAAAATGTGTACAGAAGTTTTTCCATTGGAAGTATAGGAAGCAAAATTACTTGACGTCCACCTTAAGGTATCAAAAGCAGAGCAAAGTGACACATCAGTTCTTCAGTGGGATAGAGTAGATGTTCCGGTATCATAAACTATGCAACGTAACTCATCATTTCGTTTATTAACAAAGGCTTTATTCTGAAAACTACATCTAGTAGCATGAGAACATAATACTATGCAGGAAATACACAAAAAAGTTCCATAAAAGGCATTATCAAAAATCTCATGATGGCGTTTATTCTAAATTGAACAGATACGCTTTATTCGTCGCATTCCGCCTAAAAATCAGGTTTCGCACGCGCACATAAAAAACCGCAACAGTCAACAGCATTTATGACATCACATGTGATTTGGCTCAGTTTCTTCAGGCGCCATTCCACCTGAAGAAGCTAGGCTATGGTCTACTAGAATGACTGGTGTTGAAAGCGCGCTATACGCCTGATTAAAAGATGCCACGGTTTTTCGAACACCGTTTGGTGGCGCTGTTCTACAATCGCCCCCTACTTTTCTTGTTGTCGTGCATTGCTGTGCTGTTGTTTATCTGTGTTAGGGTGGACTAGAATTCGTTAATTTTTTTTTTATATGTATAAACGTTTGAAAGATAATTTTCCAGGACAGTAGGGGGCTTCTTATTACTCAGTTAAAAATGCGATCAACACTTTCCAGAAAATGCTTCGTGATAAATTGTCAAAGCGGTTACAAAAATGCCGCCAAAGAATTTTTTTAGGGAACCTGCTGATGTGCTTTTACTGTCTCAATGGGAGAAAAATATTTCGCGTTCTGATCGTAAGCTTGATAGCCATTACTGCGTGAGTTGCACTTTGAAAAACAGTTTACGGAAAGAAACAGTTATTGTAAAATTAATGGGGTTATTATAAATTAATAGTTATTATAAATTTCTGCACTATTTTTAAAACATATCAATGATTCCTATCCAGCTGTGAGGGAGCAAAGGTTGCAACAGAGTGTATATACCCTAACATTTTTCAATGCAACACTGAGTATTTAATTCTAGCTATGTCCCCGATGTGGCTTGTGATATACTGTATATTCTAATGAAATATAAATCAAAAGCATCTTATCTGACAAATTTTGAACCTTGGTATAAACTAGGCCTCTGTTTTTTAGCCTAATCTTTTTTCTGAACCCACTCGAGCTCAGTGTGGGCATGAGACCCCATGCCGTTATGAACTGGAGCCTGGGCTTATTTTTTAATATTAATGCATAAATAATGGAACAAAGGTAGTAAATTTCCAAGAAAAATCATCTGTTCTCCGAGTAAAATCCATAGACATTCTAGCAGAATATTCAAATATTCTTACATTTAATTTGAGTAATAAAAAAATTATGCTTAAATAAAAGAAAATCTTAGAAAAAAAAAAGAGGTAAAATATATAAGTTAAATAACTTAACCAATGATTTGTCCTATATCAGAAAAAAAAATGGTAAAAAGTTTTATGACGTTTGGTTTTCAACTCCAATGACTATTTGTTTTATCAGAAGTTTTTCCATTGGAAGTATATATTTTCAAAACGTTTGTATGTTTTTTTGTTTCAACAAGGTTTTTTAAGAGTAAATAATATGAACATGCTTTCTGTAGAAAAAATTGTCGATTAAAGTTCTTAGGGCGCACCGGTGGCGCGGTGGTCTAAGCGATGGCTTCTGATCATTCTTCCGGGGTCCAGGTTCAAATCCCGGTGAGGTATGGGTGTTGTGTTTTTCTTACGGCACTGGTTCTCTGCTTTTCCTGGGATCAGTGGCCCTAAATTAGGGACGGGCGACTGCTTATAGCCCACTGAGTTGCTCATGGTGGTCGTTAAACCTCCGATCAAAAAAAAAGTTCCTAGGCACTGGCAATATATTCAAATAAAAAAAACTACGCTGACGTTAACAATTTTCTATTTTATTAGTAAAAAAAGGAAGGAGTATATACATTCTATAACATAAATAATATTTTCTTGTGGTATTCCTACACATTCTATCGTAAATTTTTTAACAACGTTATTTGTCACTGCGTCCTGGTTATTCTTTGTTATTTTATATTGCTTGCATTTATAACAATGTTTTCAAAACGTTATTTATTTATTTTATTTTATGGTCTTTTAATAGGTTTTTTTGAATAGATGTAAGGTCCACCATAGTGGGTGTACGAACTTGCGTTCTCGAGCAAGGTTCGTAGATTCAAGTTCTTGCTAAATTACAAAAGAACTATTAATAATGGCAAAATTGTGAAAAATAATGCTTTACGTAAATAAAAGATATATTCTGAAAACGGGATTTTTGGCAATAATCTTTAATTAAAAAATAAACAAATCTTGAAGACTGAAAACACCAGTGCTCCGTACATTTCTCTATCAGTAGGGGACTTTTGCTTTAGGGCGCCATCTGGCGGCAGAATCATGAGAGCGAGGCACAAAAATCTTTCGCTTTCGGCACCAGTCATTTTAGTCCACCATAGCTAGGCCAAAGCCGTCTCGAGTACTAGCAGGCCTTAGTCCTCGATTCGTGACGTCATCAGCAGGGTCATAAAGAAACGTTGCCGTGACTGTCATCTTATCTAGCAGCGAGGTTACAGGAGGCGATATCAAGATTCTAATTTTTCGTGACTTTGTAATATCGATGGAAAAAAGCAATACATTTCGGTAAATACGAAACATTTAGTAAGAATCAAAACGCAAACAGTTTATGATCTATGGGAACGATGAATTCAGTGATTATTTCATACCTACAAACTAATTCAGATATAAAAGAGCTTTAACATTTTCTTTTAACATCAGTGGGTCGTGGTTTTGAACAAATTCACCGGTGTTACCATAGGTACCATGCATTAAAAAAAATATATTCTTTTTCATCTAAGTTAAGGAGGAAAAAAAGGCAAAACGTAAAAATTTTACCTGATAAGTTAATGAAAAACATTCCATGCATCACATTAAAATTGCCTTTATTAATATGGTAATTCCATATTGTTTCAACAACACAATGTGCGACTGATACATGTTACTTTTGTTTCAGGATGACGTCGGAAAAGTACATTTCGAAATATTTTGTACAACGCAAGGAAACAGCAACAGATAAAAAAAAAACACAACAAAAAAACAACAACGCATAATGATTAAGGTGGTTCCACCTAAAATCTCCGCCTTTTTTTTCCAAAGATAAATCTTCTTTACATATTTTGTTCGTAATTAATGTATTTCCAAGGATGAAAATTTGCACATCGATAAAACTAACTTTAAGTTATAGCATGAGATACTTAATATTTGCTAAAACATAACCATAAGTAAGCAATCCAACATTTCTTTGTCTACTGGCGTCATCAATGTACAGGTCGCGCCATCTATTAACAGGTCTGAACAGTACTTCAAAGAAAACTGATTGAATTTTATTAAAATTATGGTTATATTTTAGCAAGTATTAAGTGTCCCATGCTATAACTTAAAGTTAGTTTTATTGATGTGCAAAAGTTCATCCTTGGGAATACATTAATTGCGAAGAAAATATGTAAAGAAGTTTTTACCATTGGAAACATAAGGCAGAGATATCAGGTGAACCCCCTTAATGAAAAGCTGCTAAGCTTAATGATTCATGAAACGTTGGTTAAGCTTAATGATACATGAAAAGTTGCTTAAACTAACTTAGTTTCTCGGGAACTATTACTTTTGCAAAAAAAAAAAAAAAAAAAAAAATACATATAGCCTAGTTCATTCATCAATTCATAAGAAATATGCAATGTAAGTTAATGAAAATACTAATTTCTCTTTCGAATTCTCTTATCGCACTCAAGTCTTCAGCACTCTCAGTACAAGACACACGCCGACTATAAACAGACTGTTTCTCGGTTTCAATCGTAGCGGGTTTGGTTTCTTATGACCCGGTTGCTGACGTCACAAACGAGAAAATCGCGTAGGCCTCTAGTACTTGAGACGGCTTAGTGCTCAAGAAAAGTAAAATAATTGGGATTAATCTCACCTCCAAAGATTTCCTTTTTGAGTGTCTCAGTTTTCGAAGTACTAGTTTCGTTTTTACTTTTTCCAATTGTTGGGGACTTTTAAATTTAATAGATCAAATCTATTGTGATATAGCAAATCGAAAATTAGATCAAACCTGTTGTAGCCACTGGGCATAAGGAAATTAGGGTTTAAAAAATGGTGTCTCTTAACGTAACACCCCGAGAATTTTGCTACACTGAAAAACAAGTTTGAAACAACAAAATAGTTTTGTTAAGCTAAGCAAATAATAACAATATCCGTTTTATTGACATGAAAACAGTAAACAAATGGTTGCAAGCTTTCAGCACCTACGGGTGCCTTCTTCAGGCTTAGACATGGTTTAAGTACAACGTTAGGAACCTGAATCGTTGTACTTAAACCATGTCTAAGCCTGAAGAAGGCATCCGTAGGTGCTGAAAGCTTGCAACCATTTGTTTACAGTTTTTATGCCAATAAAACGGATATTTTTATTATTTACTTAGTTGTTTGGCGTACCACTACCCACTTTTACACAGTTTTGTAAAGCTGTTTTGTCGATTTATTTTGTTGCTTTAGCAAAACTGTATCGGAATTGCTTTGTTGGCAACACAAAATTATTTTGTTGGCTATATTTTATTAATAAACAATACATACTGTTGGATCAAACAAATTCCCAAAAATCGACCAGGGCACTTTGTTAAATGAACAAAACGTTTTGTCGTGATAACAGTAAATATTTTTTAATCAACAATAATTTTCAGCAAAATAGATTTGTAAATTCAACAAACATTTTTGTTGACTGCATATCGACAAAATTGTTTGGTTTATTTAACAATTTTTTTGATGAATTACACAAAACGTTTTTCTCGGTGTAGGCATACCAAACAATAGAATACGCCAAGGCATTGAGACTTACACGTTAGCAATTTTTAAGGGCTTTGCAGTGAATAACAGTCAAGGTTTCTTTCCTTTTTTTATAAAGAAATATTGTATAATGTACCTCCTTTTAAAAATAAAAATGGCAATTTGTGATTTTTTCACTATTCCGAACATGTTTGCCTAATACATTCAGTATAAATTGCTTTCAAATGTTTTCCAGATTCGAAAGACTGCAATCAGGATAGAATGTGAAAAATGTTCCTTCACGTCGCTGTTAAAATAGTTCAAATTAAAAATGCCATCCATCATATGTATCTCCCAGACTTATTTATAAAGAAAGTTAGATAGTGCATTAAATCTCAATTATTTCTTGAATGCAAGCGGTTGCTGATACCGCTGCCTTCACAGTGGCATTATGGGTAGCTTATCGTAAAGTTTCGACGTCTTAATGGATCGACATTCCAATATGTGATGCTTTAAAAGCTGTCAGCGCACTTTATGACGTCACCAATTTGATCGATTTGTGTGCAACTCTAATCACTTGCGCTTTTTCATGTATAATTTCGAAGTACAGCGTTTCGTTGAATTTCCGCAAAACCTGTTCGATGCAGAGATTTTTTAAGGTACTGTGTGCATATCGAACGACGTGAAGGAAAAGCTTTCAATTAAAAGAACTGCTGCTCTGTTAACATGATGAAATGAAATTAGAAAATCTGATCATTAAGCACGAGCAAAACGAAAAAAAAAGAAAATCATGTTCTAATTAATTAGAATCATTCTTCCTTAAAAAGTTGTTTCTTCTTTAAAAGTTTCTCTTACAAGAAAGGAAAATGGTTAACAATATTTTTGTATGAGTCTTCAGAGGATGATACAATTAAAAACTCGGATTAGATGAGTACATCAATTGTTTTTACAATGTACGTATATACAGGATGCTTACAAAAGTAGCTACTCACTTCAATAACTAGAAAATGAATCGATGATGTGAAAACAGAGTCAACGATTATTGATAAGGGAAGAAATGATCAACACTGTTGTTAATAGAAATTGCAACACCAAGAAAAAAACAAGCAACCACCAGGAAATTTATGGGAGTGATTAGTCATGGTACAAGCCACAAACGTTCAGAATTACATACCGGTTCATGATGAGAAGGGCCACAAATTATAAATAAGCAAATCCACCATGGGCTGTGATAACCGACCCCACACGCTGTGGGATCGAATGGAATAGAGTTTGGATGGTCGTCTGCGGTACTGCATTCCATTCTGCTTCTACACGCATCCACAATTCGTTGGTTGTGACTGGCGGCGAGGTCATGTGAGCCAGTCGTTGAGCGATGACACCGCAAACGTTCTCTATAGGCGACAAATCTTGCGAGTGAGCAGGCCAGGAAAGTCGAGCGACTTGATGCGCACAGAGCACGTCTTGGACAGTAGGAGTAACATGGGGTTGGGCATCGTCTTGTTGGAAGATGGCTCCCGGGATCGTCTGAAGGAGGGATAAAAGTCCAGCTTCCAACACTTCCATGAGGTAGCGTTGGCTTTTCAATATGTCTCTGATGCGTAGTAGGCGAGTGCGTGAATAAAACTCAGTAGCGCTCCATACCATCACGTTCGGCGTGTGACCGGTAAGGCGCTACACAGTGTAGCCTTCCAGATGACATTCACCACGGTATCTGCGAACAAGGATTCGTCCGTCGTGATGCATTAGATTGAATCTGGACTCGTCCGAAATCACAATCTGCTCTCATTCAGCACTCCAGTTTCGAAGTCTGTTGCACCACTGCAATCGCTGGCGCTTATGGTTCAGATTCAAGGAAGTCGTAGCAATGGACGGCGAGCAACGAGGCCTCTCTGCGGCAATCGGTGACGGACATTGCTTGCAGACATCGGACGATGTGTGACCATCCTGCATTGCTGCGCAAGTGTCGGGAATGGTGTTGTGCGTGACGTCACAGCCATACGGTGCAAGTGTCTGTCTTCTCGATCGGTCGTGCGATTTCGAGCTCCAGACGCTGCACGACGATGCGCAGAACTGTCCATTGACGTCATGTACGCATAACGGTAGTTGCGTTACGCCTAGCGCGAGCAGCTATATCACGGTGTGATAAACCACCATCTCTGAATCCAACGATTCTACGTCTTTCAAACTCCGTCAAGCGTTCGTATGGCTGTCTCGTCCTCCTACGCGGCATATTCACATGTTAACAACTGCGTAAGGTCCAGTTTAGTAATAGCCAGTTCAAAAACCTACTCTTGTACGTCTTCTTTTAAACCCCTGGTGGAACGTTTCCGAAGGCGTTGCGCGCGCCTCACATTTGCGTGTCCGCTGCAATTGTAATCATTTGCATCTCTCATGATGCCCTATTCACCCTGCAAATTTCGTGCAAATCCGAGAATTTCTTCATGGTGTTGCAATTTTTATTAACATCCGTGTATTTAAGTGATACATAAATGACTCACAAGACCTCTGTGTTTGGGAGCATCTGGAGGGCTTTCTCGTAAACCAAACGAGTTAGGAAAAAAGTCAAGTTAAATCGTCGTACAGCGTACTCACTTTAGTGTAAATCCGCAGTAAAATTTACAGCAATTCTCAAGGTTCGTATGTACAGTGCCGTCTTGAGCTATAGCATAATTGCAAAGGAAACGTAGTTTTCCGAGAAACTACGGGATGCTTCCGCCGCTGAGATCCGGAGGGAGTGATCTGAGGTAATGATTCCCTAAGGGGAAGTTTAGGGTACTAAATGCACCCCTCACGAAAAATTATCCCCCATTATATCCCCAGTTTTGGCCAAAACGTTGTACACGCCCAAAGCTTTGTGTAATCTACAAGTACATTTGTTTTTCAGTTCGTGTTCTTTAGAAGCAAATCTAGGAGATGCGTTTTGTGAGGAGGTGAAACTGTTGCCTTAATCTCTCCCCGAAATAACTTATTCCCCATGATTACCCCTTGCTCGCAGACGAATAATCGTGACGCCAACTTCCTAATATGTGAATCGTAGATCCAAACTGTAGTTATGGAGGAAGATGTTTTGTAAACAATTTTTATAATTCGAACACAGAACAAAAGCTTATGCAAAACCACAATTACATTAAATACAGATGACATTCACAGTCACGTGAATATTTTAGTAACGGAGATTTCAAAAATACCTTAAGCAAAGCTATTTCCAACTTTTGTTCTGGGAATCTAAGTGGCTAAGACTGACGCCTAATTTTTTGATAGCATTTATTCGGATTTTATGAATTATGCCATTTCACTTATTTAACAGTGAATCACACAAATTTTTTATAGAGCCTGACTGTGGAGTTCATATTCAAAGTATCGAATCCAACTGAACAGCTCTCAAGCAAAACCTCAGAAGCCATACTAAAAAATCGGAAGAACTTAATGGAATATTTGTTTCGACTATTTTATAAAAAATAAAATTTAGACCCATTTGAAAAGTTCATTGAAGTACTTCGTTCTATCGAAGGGAAAAAATAAATGTTAGACACATTAATTTCGTAAAAAGGGCGTTGCATTAATTTTATCGGAATTATGATGCATAAATCTGTGATATGAAAATAAATGTATAACTAGGACAAATTGCCAACGGTAACCGATAACTCGGGTACAGTTGGCAAATTTTGAGCGAATCCATTGCCAAATCTAAGCTAATTAAGACGTCTATTATAACAAATTCTAAAAAGCGAACGCGTAAAATTTATGACTTCCAGAACAAAAGTACGAAACATTCTAAAAAAAATGCCTAAAATTTATCATGAACTACTTTCCTTCACACGCTGGTTGTGATCAGATTGCATGTAAACAAAGCGGAAATACACATTCCGATCGGAAACCACGTTTTTCATTTTGTATCGCGAAAGACAGACACGGACACGCACACATACACAAACTTCATTTTATTATTATAGATTAAGCAAGTGTTGAGCTAACAGACGGAGTCTTTCCATTTCTTCGTTTTTCAATTCAAACTATTTTTTAAATTAATGTTAGTGAGACGACTTTCGTGAAACGGTTCAACTAAAAGGCCATCTAGTTTTAATTGAAATTCCTCAATGACACAGAATTTCGGGAATCGGAAGGCGCAAAAACCTGACCATGGACGATGTCTAATCGAATGCCAAAAATCACGGTGATCGGATGTGTCATGTCGTAGCCATGCCCGAACAACTAATTGTCCCGAGACTCGTATGGAGAGCGGATTTTTTCAATTATTATCAAAATTGGGCAGTAGTAATGGTCATCATTTTTATACGACACGACCAAACACCATGATGTAAACCCCATGTTACTCAGCGTGTCCTTCTCTTTCTTTGTGGCAAGTGTCAACGCGGTCGGCTGAAGATCTTTGGAGGAGATAGGTAACAAACAACCTCTTCTCAAAACCCGTAAAACCCCCTAAAAATGCCAGTTTTGAGGCGATTATTCCTCAATGACACGGAATTTTGGGAATCGGAAGGTGTCAAAACCTGACCGCGAATGATGTCAAATAGCATGCCAAAAATCACGGTGGTCGGATGTGTCATATCGTACCTATGCCCGAACAACTAATTGTCTCGAGTCTCGTAAAGAGAGCTCCGCTCGGCCTTTGGCCTCGTTTCGCTTAATTACTTTAAATGATAAAATAAATGCTTATAATTATTTCGATTGCAATAAGATTTATTTCGATGAAAATAGTAAAACCAAAACCGGTATATTATCGTGAACTACTTTCTTTCTCGTTGCAAGCAACTGAAAGAAAGAAAGTAAACTTTTCCAAGCAACTGAAGTTTAGGAATCAGAAAAACTCTCCGGATGTGCGCTAGTCGAAGCAATTCCGCTTCACTGCAGCGTCAACGACCATTTTACATCCATGTACGAATGAAATTCAATATATCCCCAGCATACCAGATCATAGAAACCACTACATGGGAAACAGTAAGGCGTATGGCATCTAAATGCCAACAATGATTCACACAGGGATTATACTGAATAATGTGAGCACTTAGGAAGAGAAGGTTTTACGTACCTAGTACGATGTGGGACCATCTTTGGCATTCAAAACCGCCTCAATCCTCCTTGGAATGGACGCATACAAATCCTGGATGGTGGTTAGTGGGATGTTGTACACCATTCTTCATGCAGAAACTGCTCCAGGTTCTTGAGAGATGCAGGAGGAAGCTAACGGGATCTTACACTGTTTTCTAACACAGACCACAGTGGCTCGATGACGTTTAAGTCCAGGGAGGCCAAGAAAGGTGTGAAAGTTCGTTCTCATGTTCCTCAAATCATGATTGGACATTCCGAGCTCTGTGAATAGGGGCGTTACTATCTTGATAGATGGCATCACCTGCAGGAAACAATGCCTGAGCCAGCCATTGGATGGACTTGGTCGGCCAAGATGGTTTCATACGCCCTGCCAGTCATCCGTCCTTTCAAGGTGATCAGGGAATCTGCTGAAAACTACGATATGACCTCCCAGGGCATGACAGAATCACCACAATGCTGCACTATTGGGAGCAGACATTCTGGTTTGTACGCTTCGGACTGTGTTCTCTACACGCAAACATGTCCTGCGGTGGGGAATAGTGTGAATGTTGATTCAATGCATCGGCAATCCACGTTGTATGCTCCTGAAACCACTGCCGTCGCCGCTGTGTATTTACCCAAGTCACCAGATGTTTTGCAATAGCAGCTCTGCCATGGATATCTTGTTTATGCAGTTCCCTGAGCATTGTTTTCGTTGATACTGGGGTTTGGAAATGCAGATTGGGCTCCTCACTAATTTTCGGCGCTGGGACGTTCTCGTTACGAGTAACAATCCTCTTCAATGCTCTCATGTCTCTATCAGTCAAGGTCGTTATCCGGCCGCTCTTGTGTTTCGCAGACGAGGTTTTGCCACGAACCCGGTATGACGTCATGACACTAGACACAGTAACTGTCGATATCCCCACTACTCTAGCGACTGTTGTCACAGAGGCACCAAATAGCCAGCCACCAACAGTTAGACCTATTTCTAAGTCCGTTAGATTGCTAATTTCGTCATCAGCCTGAAAGGAATTTTTCAACAAGACACTTTAAATGCACTTAAACAGGGCTTTGAGGTTCTAAACAAAGCTATTACATCTAAGAAGTGTTTGCGTATTGCGTCGTACGCAGCTGCATTAAAAGTCACGTCTTTGCGCATGGTGTTCACATTATTCTGTCCGACCTTTGTATATGCCTTTCACGTATTTGTGAAGAACTAAATCATCGAGGAAATCGCATCTCAGTGGTTTCTTTGCGATACTTAATGTGTTTGTATCAACTGTCTGTCGTTTTACACAGCCCTTTGGAGTGGGTTTTTCTTATCACATCGTCCACGGTAGCTCCAACATTATGCAATGAAAAAAGACTTGTGCAACCGTTATGTACTATTTTTTGCATTGCTTATCTTTCAAGCATAAGAAAATATGGGTGCTTTAATTCTAAAGTTATGCAATACAGCACAACAAAAATTTATCGTGAGGCAGACTATGCTGTGTCACATACCTCTTTACCTAGCCCAGCAAAATCCGTTTTAAGAAATCTAATTAGGTACATATGTTTCTTACGGCGATTACAGAAGCTCGTTCAATGTGTCAAGTGCTGTTATAGCTATAATGTACCTTAATATCTGCGAACTAGTTTTTCGATGTATCAGGGGCTCGAAAAAGAAGTAAATAGGTATTTTCCTCGACAATATGTTACTGTGGAATGTTACAAAATTTAAAAAGTTATTAAACCGAATAACTCAGATGCTGAAAGGTAAGGTTCCTACAAAGATGGAAATCTAAAAACGGAAGTGAATTATCACATTCAACCACCACAGTAAAAGATATGGAAGGCTAAGCAGAGGACAACAACGCAAAAGAAAACAAGTTTTCGAGTGACGAAGGCCAAAAGACCAAGACATCGTCAACATAACGAAGGTAAGTATAATAAAGGTTTAACCTGACGAGAATCCAAAATGCGGTTCTCCACGTCTTGGAGAAGAAGTTCAGCCAACAGAAGTGAGAGTGGGGACCCTATAGGGGCTCCCACAAGTTGGCGATATAAAATACAATTAAACCTGAAAAAAAAAATCGTTTTTAATGAGGCGTAATGTCCGCGAAACAGCTTGAATTTCCTCAGGAGGTACAGACCCGAATTGGGAAACTTTACCTTCAATGATATTGTGCACAAGAGAAATAAGGACGTTGGAAAAGAAAGACACGAAGTCTAAAGAAGCCATAAGGAAGACGGAACCAAAATAGTTAAAAGACTTAATTCTTTGCAAAGCTTTTGTGGAGCTGGAAAGAGAATATTGTGAAGTGAAGATTAAGGGGGTAAAATGTTTGACAAGTGCTTTCTCCAAAGGCCTGGTTGGATCAGCATATCCAGAAACCAAAAGCCTAATCAGGTGATCTTCCTTATGGATTTTTAGTTTTCCAAACAGTTCTGGGACCCCAGGTCCACTTTGGCGTGAAGTTAAAAACAAGGAGTAAAGAGCCATGATTTCGAAGTCTGCTTAAAATAGAAATAGTAGCAGAGGTTGCATCAGATTGGATAATAGAATGGGAAATATTACCAATGGCAGTTTCCATTTTCATTACATAGTCCTCCGTATCAAGAATTAAAACCTGATTAAATCTGTCTGCAGCGATGTCTGCCAAATTAGGGTTAGAACGAAGAGCCTGCAATTTTTTTTTTTTTTAAAGAAGTGATTTTTGATACAGGGAAAATATCTGATCTCCTACTGAATTTGATGGCCTTCGCTACCTGATATCTGGTAGGTGGATAAGTTTTTTTATAGGGCACAGCGTTGGTCACACATGATTGTCCAGGACGTCTACGAGCACTGAAGAGCAATTGAATTAGAGATAGCTGGCGTTATGCAAATGTGGCTGTGGGCGGCCCTGTAAACAGAAACGACATGACGTATACAGCGATCCGACAATATAAGGAGTGATGCGACGGGAATCAGTAAGAGTCGGACGTAATATGGGTAAGACGAAGGATCTAAGAGCATTTGATGGTGGGCAAATTGTCGGGGCCCGACGAATGGGTCACTCCATCTCGTAAGTCGTGCAGGCACTGGGATTTTCACGAGCCACTGTGTCACGGGTGCACTGTGAGTACATCGAATCCGTTAAAACCATCCCTGCAAGGGCCGACTGCCGTGGACAACAGCGTGTGGATGAGCAGGGTCATCGTTGGCTAGCTCGCATTGTAACAGCGGAGAGGCGGGCCACAGTGCAAGAAATCACTCGGCAATTTAACGCTGGTGCACAAAAACGTGTAAGCAGCCACACCATCCAGAACTATCTCCTCGCTATGGGGCACAGAAGCCATCGTCCCACGAGGGTACTGCTGCTGACCGCACATCACAGGGTGCAAATATTAGCATAAGCGCGGGAACGTCGCCACTGGACCCTAGACATGTAGAGTCGAGATTCACGATGGTACATGCGGATGCAGGATACGATTACGGCGCAAACCACATGAAGCGATGGATCCTTTTTGCCAGCAGGGTACTCTTCAAGCTGGTGGGGTTGGCATTCTCGTCTGGGGACTGTTTACGTGGACTGAAGTGGGACCCCTGGTACGTGTGACATCGTCCTTCGCAGGTCAGCGTTACCGGGATATCCTGGACGACCATTTGCTCCCGTTTGTGCATCTTCAACATCCCACTGGGGACCTCATTCTGCAACAAGACAATGCACCGTGCCATCGCTCCCGAATTGTATCCGAATGGTTGGATGAACAATCCACCGACGTGACGTGACTTCGCTTTCTTGGCCAGCTAGGTCACCTGAACTCAATCCCATCGAGCACATCTGGGATGCTGTCGAGAGAGATGTTCGAGGATCTGACCCCCCTCCATCAAATCTTTGTGAACTGTGGGAGTTTTTTCAGGGGTCGTGGATCCGTATGGCATGGACTCGGCATTGTCGAGTCCATGCCGAGACGAATCGCCGCCGTCATCAGGACGAAAGGTGGTGCTACACGTTACTAGACAGGTATCTCTAATTCAATTGCTCTTCAGTGTAGTTCAGCATTCACGGTTTTGTCCAAATTTTTTAAGGGGCCCACGCCGAACAACGAAACACAGCTTCATACCACCACGCTGCCTCAACCAAGCTTCAATGTCCGGACGGTAAGTCCGGAAGGTACTTTTCTCCCGGCATCCACCACACTAGGAACGTCCAAAGACTAGCAGATTGTGTTCCGTGACTCGTTAGTTCACAGCACAGTTTTTCATTGGCATCATCATCATCATCATTGTCAACCATTATCAATCCACTGCTGGACGAAGGTCTCCCCAAGTTTCCTCCACAACGGTCTGTCTTGTGCCAGTCTCCTCCATGTCACTCCCACATACTTTCGAATTTCATCCACCCATCTTCCATGTGGTCTTCTTCTGGGTCTTTTCCTGTCCCTTGGAATCCAATCTAAAATTTCGGCTGTCCATCGATGGTCTGTTCTTCTGGCAGTATGTCCAGCCCATTGCCATTTCAGGGATTTAACTCTGATCATGATGTCTTCCACTCTTGTCATTTTTCGGATCCACGAGTTCCTCTTCTTATCTCTCCTGGTTATACCAAGCATGCACCTCTCCATTCTTCTTTGAGTTGTCTGCAGCCTTTGTATGTCTCTTTTAGTTAAGGTCCACGTCTCTGCACCATACGTAAGCACTGGAAGGATGCATTGATCAAACACTTTTCTTTTAAGACATAATGGCATATTGCTCTTGAAAATTATGCTGTTTCTTCCAAAAGCTCTCCAGGCAAGTTTTGTACGCCGATTAATTTCTTCATCAATGTGACCCTCACTTGATATCTGCTGTCCAAGATAAACATACGTATCTGTTATCTCCAGTTTTTCTCCATCAATCGATAAATCTTCATTTCTTGTAAAAGCATTGAACATCACTTTTGTCTTCTGAAAGTTCATTTTTAATCCCACTTCTTTACTCTTGTCAGCAAGTTCCTGGATCATACTCTGCAGCTCTGATGGGGTAGTTGGAAAAATGACTACGTCATCAGCAAAACGAAGGTGGGTTAGATAATCTCCATTAATCTTTATCCCTTTGTTTTCCCAGTTCAGTGATTGAAAGACATTTTCCAATGTGGCATTAAAGAGCTTCGGAGATATGGTGTCACCTTGTCTCACTCCCTTTCCAATTTTTATGTGTGTTGTATTTTCAAACAGCCGAATCTTTGCACTTGCATTTTCATAGATGTTATTAATAATATTAATGTATGCATCTTCAATACCGCAGGATTTCAGAGCCGTGGTAACTGCTGATGATTTCACCGAATCAAAGGCTTTTTCATAATCGATAAAAGCCATGCACAATGGAAGTTCATATTCCCTCGCTCTTTCAATTAGTTCTCTCAGTACGTGGATATGATCTATTGTGCTGTAGCCACTCCTGAATCCAGCTTGTTCTCTCGGTTGAGCCATGTCCAGTGTTACCTTCAAGCGGTGTGAAAGAACTTTAGTGAAGATTTTATAAACCACTGATAGGAGGCTGATAGGTCTGTAGTTCCTGAGATCCTCAATGTCACCTTTTTTATGTAGCAGGATCATTGTAGCATTGTTCCAATCCTCAGGAATCTTCCCTTCATTAAGGCATCGAGTGAAAATTTGGGCGAGTACTGTTTCAATTTCTCCACTTGCTTCTTGTATGATGTCTATAGTAATTCCATCTTCTCCTGGAGCTTTCCCCCGCTTCATGTTCTTGATTGCATGAGCAACTTCTGCTGGGAGGACTGGAAGAACTCTGGTATCTTTCATGATGTCTGGAGTACATGTATCATCCCTTTCATATAATTTGGAGTAGAAATCTTTCACTCTTGTCAAAATCTCGCCTCTATTTCTTGTTATAGAACCATCTTCTTTTCTCAGAGCCATAATCTGTTTTCTTCCCTTACTGAGATGTCCCTTTGCTATCTTTAGGCTTTGGTTGTTTCCAATTGCTTTCCTCACTAGCTCACAGTTGAATTTCCTTACGTCTTCAGTGATACTTTTTCGTGCTGTCTTGCATAGCTCTATATATTCCACTTTGGATGTCACATCTTCTTTAGTTGTCCTCATCTCTCTTCTTTTTTGCATCAACATTTTCGTTTTTCCTGATAATTTGTTTACATGCAACTTGTTCTCAGACCCAGCTAATTTTGTTGCTGTTTCCATAACAGCTTTGGTTACTTTTCTGTTAACTTCCGAAATATCCACTTCTTCCGATGTTAGGCCTTCTAAAGCAGAGAATCTGTTCTTCAGTTCCAACTTGAAAGTATTATGGTGTTTTTTAAGGTTGGTTATGTCAATACATTTTGTTTGTCTTATGAGCTTGCCACGTTCCAGTTTAGTGTTGAGGTGCATCTTACATCTCACCAATCTATGGTCACTACCTGTGTTGAACTTGTTCAGCACACTGCAGTCTTCGATGACGAATTTTTTGTTACACATAATAAAATCAATTTCACTTGTCGTCCCAATTGGATGTCTCCATGTCCATTTCCTGTGTGGCTTTTTCTTGAAAAAGGAATTCAAGATGAAAAATCCTTCTGCCTCTGCAAACTTAACGAGAGTATTTCCACGCTGGTTTCTGTTGCCGTGACCGAATTTACCTACTGAAGTTTCATTCTGTTGCTGGTGCCCTATTTTTGCATTGAAATCTCCCATAATTATCTTCAAGTGCTGCTTACCTTTATTATTTAGATGACGAATTTCCTCATAAAATTCTTCAATTTCTTCTTCAGGATGACTTGTAGTGGGTGCATAAGTTTGAATAATCTGAGCCTGGTATCTTCTCGATAGTTGGATAACGAGTCGTGCAGCTCTGTCAGAGGAACTTTCAACTTCTACCACTTTATCCTTCAGTTTCTTGTTTATTATAAATCCAACACCACTAGTTCTGCCAGTATCTGTCCCACGATAATAGAAGAGATGTCCACTTTTCAGTTCAATGAGATCTTCTCCTTTTCTCCTTACCTCACTTAGCCCGACGATGTCCCACTTGATCCTTTGTAGTTCCTCTTCCAATTCAAGAAGCCTTGAATCAGAAGATAGGGAGCGTCCGTTGTAGGTAGCCAAGGTCAGCATCAAATGGCTGCCTAGTCCGGTCCTCCGGGGATTCTTAGCACCCTCTGCCTTCATGTCGCACTGGCCGCTGCCTTGGCCAGGTACATTCCAGCTGCCGGAGACTGAGGGCCAAGATTTAAGTTGTAGAGTCATTTTGGAGGTGTTTGGACATAACTCACCACGCTGGCCAAGCGGGTTGGTGAGTGTGGGATAGCATTTCCTCTGATCCCGATGGTATAGTTATACGGCTATTTGCGGTCGTCAGAGCCCCTTTAGTGGGAACAGGATGCACCACGAGAAGGCGGGGTTGACATTTGTCAAGGAGAGGCTGTGATGTTACGCATCACCTGCAGTGTTAGATCTACTTTCCTTACTTCGCGCTAAGTGCATGTGGTACTATTCGCAGTAATTCGATAGGCTAACATAGAGTTTGCGTGATTTGAGACAATACTGATTTGCTTTCTAAGTGGAGAGTCTTTTGCGGAGCTGCCCTGTCACGTTCTGTTAGCTTCGAAGGTATATCGAGTCGTTTCTCGGCAGATTCAGAACCAGTCTACTTCCATTTCGATATCACACCACCACCCGTCGACCTAGGGATCTTCAGTGCCACTAAACCGTCACGTACGGAGTGATTGCTTATGTGGTACCCTATGGTCAATCAGCATTGGAAATCAGTTAAATCTATCGATCGAGGAAACTTGCATTTACAGATGAGCTATTGTCTCATCCGAGCATACTTATAGTTGCGTCTGTGACGTGGTCCTTGTGTTCAAATTCACTATCAGTTGAGTAGTGTCCAGATATCAATGGCAGTGCAGTGTATTTTCCATAGCCCTAGATCCACACTAGAGTTCGTATGAATAGGAAAATAAAGAAGTACTTCAAGTTTTGAACCAAATGAACATAATTTGTTTACATTTCAGTACCTGATTTGTACCGGAAACTCCAGTGTATGACTTTTAACAGACAATCTGTGTATTCTGATTTTTATTGAACTGAATGATTCTGTTGCGAATATCATCTACTGAGCTCCACAACCATTAAAAAATTCAATTTTTTATGCACTGTGTGTGTGTAAATTCTGCTAGCAGTGCTGCTATAATATCTTTGATGTGAATGAATATGAAAAAAAAAGAAACTCAGTTTTAAAGTGCATACTACCATAAATCTAGGTGAATCATCTTTCGATTGGGTGTTAAAATGAGACTATTTTCTGTTTTCTCGCTTCTTCTGTTTCCGTAACTCTAGCAACAACCATGGATTTCCTCTTTCAGAAGGAATGAAATGAAGTTGAATTTAACACACACACACCTTGCGTTGTCCTTCACAAATCGGAGGGAAAATAATTTATCCACCTCAATGCAGATAGTGAAGCATTGTATGTATTGAAACAATGACGTACTTTATTCGCCAGTAAACATTACAACCACCGCTGGAATCGAAATAGACAGATGAGACAAGTTGTTTAGTTTATTGTTATACACACGTGACAGGAACTTTTTCATGAAGGTGCTAATGGAGATGCACGCATGCACTTTCAAAATCACATAACAGAGTGAGTCAAAAGTTCGTCCCATTTTGAGCTACACATAATATTGGACCTTCATTGTTGGGCGAAACTCTCGCCAGCATCGACTGGGTACCGGGATGACGTGAAACACACAAGACTGACGGCGCGCATTTTGAACAGGACCAAATTCAATTATCAAGTGAGCACAGGATGGAGATCGATAAACGTGCTGTTCGGGTATTCCTACTCCATTAATGGAAAAAAAGGGGTAAGGGCTGCATCGCTGCAACAGCAGCACTGTATGATAATGGTTCCGGCGGTTCACTGCTGTGGGCACTAGTTTTGAAGATAAGCCGAGATCAGGACTTCCAAATACCACCAACACTCCAGCCTTGGTCGAAGGTGTGTGACAACTGAAAGGTGAGGCCGGGGTCTTTCCATTCCATCATCGTTCGTCACCTGCACCAGCTTGGTTTCTCCCCAGGCGCCATTGAATGATTATTCTTGAACTGACACCTCAGCAGACGGATCTCTCTGTCGCAGGTTGCTGCCAAATCCACAGATTTTGGCATCGTACCGTCACAGGTGATGAAAAGTGGATATTCTCACGTTACCCTGACACTCGAAACCAGTAATTTAGACCACCCTAGGAAGCACATCCAGCGGTGCAAAAATGACTTTTGAGAGGAAAGTCATGCTATGAATTTGGTGGAATTGTGAGGGTCTTCTGGACTGGAAATTCGTGCCAGATGTCAAGCTGTGTACGGGAATCCCTATGCCGAATAGTTCCAGCAGATCTATGATGCTCTGCGCCAAAGCTACACAGCGCTTATGAATAGAAAATGGGCGTTGCTGCAACTGGATAGCTCCAATTCACACCTAATGAGTGGTTTGCCGAAAACTACAGGGACTGGAAGGGGTTGAGGTTCTACCCATCCTCCATGCAGTCTGGAATTTTTCGCATCGGACTACCTGGTGTTTCGCTTCACGACCCATTTCTTACAAGAACAGCGCTTCGCTTCAATGGTGAACATGGAATATTGCATCAGAGAGTTTATGTCCTCGAAACCTACCTAGATAACACGCCTTGCAATTGAACGTAGGCCACACACTGAGTCACTTTCTTTTAGGAATAGAAGGCAGTGGCTCAGTGTTGGGCCTATGGTAAATTGTAAGGCTGTGTGCTACCTGGGTACGGAGTGGAGACGCCGTTGCGTCGTGGCTCTTATAGAACAGGTTGACAAAGGACTGTAGAAAACAATGGTCTCTACTTCGCAGATTGAGATGAGAGTGCATGGGTTTCTTTCATCATTAAACATTTTATCAGCAGACAGGGGGAACGTCTGATTCATCCTAGTGTACGGTCTCAGCTGTAACGTAACTTCCTGGTTCCCGAAGAAAAGACAGATCATGACACATACTTTTTGCTTTTGGCAAGCGCCCAACTATAGAAATATACCCCCGAACTTCAACTGTTTTGGAATTTTGATTTGAAACCGGACGCTGAAGTTCAGGAATCAATGAACAACTGCCAAATTTTGAAGTGACTACCACGATTTCCCAATGATGGTTGGTTGGTTCATTGATTTTATTGGCGCAAGGGCCATGGTTGGCCAAAGAGCGCCAAACAAAAGACATCAAAAGAGAACAAAATCAATAAAATAAGTACACAAGGCTAAAAACAGGATGAAGCGGTAAAAGTGAAAGATGGAAATGAATACGGTAAAAACTACAAGACAGACAGACAAACAAACAGTATTAAAAACGTGCGATGAAGCTTAAAATATGGCTGATCAAATAAAACTGAAGAATGAGAACGATGAAAGGGCTAAAACAGATAATGAAACAAACAGTACTAAAAACATGATACAAAGATTAAAATCTAGCTGATTCAGTAAAACTGAAAAATGAGTATAATGATAGGGCTAAAATCTAGATACGTTTAAAATAGTCAATTTGCTTAAAAAATGAAAAAACAACAACAGGATTGCAGTGGTCATTGAGGAGCCGCTGCAGTGTAGCGGCGTCCTCGTTCAACAAATGAGAATGAAAGAAATGAAAACGTACATCACGAAAACGAACACAGGTACACAAAAGATGAGTGAAGGTGAGTCGGCAGTTGCACGCCTCACACATCGGCGCAGTGTCGCCACACAGCAAAAAGCGGTGAGTGAAACGACAATGCCCAATGCGGAGACGCGCAAGCACCACTTCCTCCCTGCGGTTCCGACGAGATGAGGAGTTCCAGATTTCGAGAATAGGTTTGATACGATGCAGTTTATTTTCAACCTGTTGGTCCCACAGACCCTGCCACGTTCGTTTGATATGATCACGAACAAGAAATCGAAAATTGCGATGAAACAGTGGCAAGGGTGTGACGACCAAAGAGGAAGCAGATCTAGCGGCCGCATCAGCACACTCGTTACCCGAGATTCCAACATGCCCAGGAATCCAGACGAATTAAATCTGGACACCGGCCTCGAGCAAGGAACGAAGAAGCCCCCGTACGTTCAAAAGAAAAGGATGAT
Organism: Macrothele yani; assembly: GCA_039090855.1. Taxonomy (NCBI): domain Eukaryota; kingdom Metazoa; phylum Arthropoda; class Arachnida; order Araneae; family Macrothelidae; genus Macrothele; species Macrothele yani. The sequence goes on from CM076990.1 coordinate 196,328,469, forward strand.
TACAATAGTCCAGCGATGACAAAGACTGCAGGACACTTAATGAATCCGTATAGACCATAGCACTATGATGAGAACTCGACTGAACATGAAGAAGTGCAAGATACACAGCATGCATCTCCGCCGAAAACACCGTGGCCTCAGCTGGGATCCGCGCTACTGACACGTCATCAACACAGACAGCTGCGGATCCAACGACTCCATGCATCTTGGAGCCATCAGTGAAAATGGGAGTGTATTCAGATTTGAGGGCACGATGCTCAGCGAAGAGCTGCTGGTACACTGACGCAGGGGTTGAGGATTTGTCGAAAGACGTAAAGGTGGTATCAACCATGACACCAAGTGGGTGCCATGGAGGATCCCCAAAGCCCCTGATCGCTGCAACAAGCGACAAGTCGAGCCCTGCATCACGAGCTACGGCCGCCATACGAAGACCGAAGGTTGGAACGCACGAGGGCCGGTTCGCAAATAAACGAGCATGCTGAGGATGGAAAACTGCACCGTACAAAGGATGGTCTGGAAGAGACCGAAGTTTTAAGTAAAAGTGGACAGACAGCCGCAGACGGCGTAATTCAAGCGATGGTTCGTTCGCATCAGCGTAAAGGCTGGGAATCGGAGATGTTCGAAATGCTCCCGTACAAAGACGCAGTGCCTGATGATGAACAGCGTCCAAAGGCCGGAGAACGGAAGGACGAGCCGAGCCATACACGATACAGCCGTAATCCAGTTTCGACCGAATTAAGGAGTGGTAAATGCGAAACAAAGAGATCCTGTCTGCGCCCCACGAAACTCTCGAAAGGATTTTTAGAATAGAAAGAGCACGCAGACAGGAAATCTTGAGCCGCCGAACGTGCACACGGAACGTAAGCGCACGGTCGACGGTCAGTCCAAGGAACTTGGTCTCCGGCAAAACTGGAATGGCTGCACGGTCCAAATACAGCTCGGGGTCAGGATGGAGGCCACGCCTCCGGCAGAAATGAACACACGCTGTCTTGTCGGGAGAAAGAACGAAACCATTGCTATTTGCCGCTTTAAAAATCTGATTAATACTAGACTGCAACTGCCTTTCAATGAAACGCATGCTCGATGACGAGCAGAAGATGTGCAAGTCATCGACATACACAGTAGCCGAAACCGCAGGAGGAAGATTTGTGAGGAGACAATTAATGCGAAGGATGAACAATGTGACAGATAAAATGCAACCTTGAGGAACACCTTGTTCTTGATGGAATGTTGCAGATAGCGTCGTACCCAGGCGCACCTGGAACACCCGATTGCGAAGAAAATTTACAATAAAGGTCGGAAGATTCCCTCGCAATCCGCATGCGTGGAGGTCACGGATAATCCCGTGCCGCCACGCACGATCATAGGCTTTCTCGATGTCAAAGAATACAGAAACCAGGTGCTGCCTACGCACGAACGCCTCGCGCACAGATGTCTCAAGGTGCAGGAGATGATCGTGAGGTGAACGATGACGCCGAAAACCGCTTTGTGATGGTGAAAGTAATTGATGATGTTCTAAAAAATGAATTAATCGTGAGTTAACCATGCGTTCGAGAACTTTACACAGACAGCTAGTGAGAGCAATTGGGCGATAACTAGAGGGAGACTTAGGATCCTTGCCAGGCTTCGGAAAAGGTAGAACAAAAGCCTTTCGCCAAGACTCCGGGAAACTGTGTTCTAACCAGATGCGGTTGTATAAGATTAAAAGGTTCTCGAGAGACGACTGGGAGAGATGACGGAGCATGTCGTAGTGGATGTCATCGGGACCGACAGAAGTAGCCCCGGACCGATGCAGAGCCACCCGAAGTTCACACATGCTGAAGGGGAGTTATAACCAGTGTCGGTATACGGCGCAAAAGAGATTCTCTGGCGTTCCGCGGAGGACTGAATCCTATGAAAGGAGGCCGGATACGCCAGATCACTCGAAACGGAGGCAAACGCCTCCCCCAGACAGTCTGCAATCTCCCCGACGTCAGCATATGTGCAGCCGTTACTCTCGAGAATGGCAATCTGGTGTGAACTGTAGGTTCCCCGGATCTTACGAATCCTTTCCCACACAGTTTTCGAATTGGCACGTGAGGTAAGAGATGATACATACTGGATCCAAGACTCCATCTTGCTACGTCGACGCACCAACCGAGCATAGGATTTAGCACGTTTAAAAGCAACGAGATTAGCCTCGGTTGGATAACGCCGAAAAGTAGACCAGGCCTTGTGTTGAGCTCTCCTAGCCGCTGCGCATTTAGGGTTCCACCAAGGTTTCGGAATTCTGGGGAGCTTCGTAGATGTCTTACGAATTGAAAGATCAGCTGCCTGAAGAATACAAGTTGTGACTTTAAGTACAGCTGCGTCGATTGACTCTTGGGTCACCATTTCAGAAGATATCACCGCGAACGATGTGAAGACCTCCCATCTGGCACAATCCATCCTCCATCGAGGTGGGCGGGAGGCAGAATATTGCACGTTTGCATGGTGCCAGAGGACGATTGGGAAGTGGTCGCTCCCGTGGAGATCCTTACACACCGTCCACGACCAGTCAGCAATGATCGATGGTGAACCCAAGGTCAAATCGATCGCACTGAAAGATCTTGTCGGCTCATGGAAGTAAGTGTCAGCACCGGTGTTTAAAAGGCACACAGAGGCCGAGCACAGAAGAGACTCTATGCGACGACCTCTAGCGCTGGCGCTGACACTACCCCACAAAGGATGATGAGCATTAAAGTCACCCAAAAGAAGGAAGGGAGAGGGCAGCTGATCAATCAAGCTCTCCAGAACAGAGACGCTAACATCCTCATCCGGTGGTAGATAAACACTGCAAACAGTAAGAGGCACAGGCATAGAAATACGAACCGCCACGGCCTGCACAGTTGTGGAAACCGCGACGGAAGATACCGGAACCCTGTGAGGAACGAGAATAGCGACACCCCCACAGGCTATATTTCCAGACGAGTGGTCTGTCCGAAATGCACTGTAGCCTCGAACTGAAAGCAGGTCCGATGGTTTAAGCTTTGTCTCCTGAAGACAAAGGCACACCGGAGAGTACAAATAAAGCAGATGTTTCACGTCATCAAAACTGGTGCGAAAACCTCGGCAGTTCCACTGAATTATTGAACCCATGGGTAAAAATGAAATGAAAAAGGAAATGATTAAACTTGGTCAGCCTCCATTTCCTCTGGTGAGCGTTCCCCCCGATTTGGTGGTGTGTGACCAGGGGCCAAGATTGGTGAATGCTTTGTCCCAAGTGTCTTGGCGGGATTTGCTCGCCGTTGATTGTTTGGCTGAGACTTTGAAGGAGAAGAAATGCTCTTCTTATCCTTGACCTTGGTGTTGGTGTTAGTGTTGGCGTTTTTGCCAGAAGAAGTGGACTGAGTGCCCTTGCTGGTGTTGGAGTGAGTCTGCTTCGGTGAAGTGACGGGTGCCGCTTTCAGACTCCTAGCTCGCGACTGGAGTGCCTCCAGTCCGGCTGCGATGATTTCCTCCATATTGAATGGACAGTTAGGGGAGATCTGAGCGTCGGTCTGAATGCCAACCGTAGATTTGGCAACCACCACTGAAGCGTATGATCGCCGATCAGATGTAACGGGAACCACTCTTCTTCTGGCCTCAGGATAGGAAATATTTTCCACCGTTTTGAGCCTTTGGATTTCCTTCTCCTCCTTCCACTTGGGACAATCTTTGGCTGATGCTGGGTGTGAACCCTTGCAGTTCACACAAAACTCGGCCTCGGCCACGCATTCTGAGAGTAGATGCTCTGTGGCACCACAGCGTCCACACCTAGGAGTACTCCTACATGACTGCTGAGAGTGGCAGTACGACTGGCACCTAAAACATCTCAACGGGTTAGGAATGTACGGTCGTACCTCGAGGTGGAGATACCCTGCCTTGATGGATGTAGGCAGGGAAGGGCAGTTGAATGTCAAGATAATGTTCCAGGATGGGACAAACTGCCCATTCCTCCTGAAAGAAATACGCCGCACACCCGTAACATGTTGGCTCCTCAGTTCTTTGAGAAGTTCCTCCTCAGTGCAATCAATAAGATCCCGAGAGGAGACAACACCTCGAGATGAATTTAGGTAACCGTGTGGTGTTATTTTGACCGGAGTCTCAAGCAGCATGCTGGTGTTGATAAGTGTGGAACTGTAGGCCACAGTAGACATCTCAACAAGAAGATCTCCAGACTGGAGCTTCTTTACGCTTTTAGGAGAGCTTGCAATTGATTGCAGTGCTTTATGGATCCAAAATGGACTTTTGGCACTCAAAGGCTTTGAAGGGTCCAATGAGTGCACAAAAAAGAATCTAGCATTGGAAACATCAGCGACAAATTTTTTGGCGGAAGGACCTGAACCTTCCTCCATACTTCTTTTAGTTTTGGGTTCATGGGAAATTTCATTGAGAGCCATGAAAAAATTGAAAGGATTCATCCGCCGACTTCCCCACCCACAATCGAGCCCAACAAGGGAGAACCGGAGGTCCGCAAGCCCAAGTGGACGCAGGACACGGCTCTAGGGATAGCAAGCGGATATAGCAAGTTGATAGGGCAGACATGCGCTCGGCGAGCACCCAGACTTTCCCATGCCTGGGGAACACCCCTTTGGCATGCCCACCCTATCCCCAGACTCACCCTGTCGTACGAGACGACAAGCCGTTAGAGGTCTGGGCTCCACTCGGCCACAGACCTCATTGACTAGGAGTGGGTTAGTTCCCAGCCGCCCGTTTAGGGTGAAGCAGGGGGCAAAGAGGAGTGTTGGCAACTGGCGACAACAACACCCAGGCCTCCAGAAACCTCAGCCTCCAGCATCCCCTTTTCCACCTTACGGGTCACCGCACACGGCAAACGTGCAGGAAGGTCTAGCTAACCAGCTCGGAAAAACAAAGAAAGGAACATGAAATGGAGAAGACAGGAAAGAAAACGAGAAACTAAAATCCGGAGCTGGCGCATAATCACAACCTCAGCAACCTACAACTGAGGCGGGAGCGTGTCAAGTGAAAAAACAAAAAAGTGAAAATTCACATCTAGTACATGTCGGCTCGGGCCGTGGGGACGCCATCCCCCATCAGCTGGATGAACAGCTGTCCCTTCGGTGATGTAATCGTTCTAGTCGTAACGACAAAATGATCCGTCACAAGGTCAGCTCGGGCCGTGGGGGCGCCGCTCCCCAAATAACTGGTAAACCAGTTATCCCCGTGCGGGCATTTCCCAATGAGTTATGGCTAAAACACACACACACACACACACACACTATTTTTTTTTATTGAAGGCTTAACGACCACCGTGAGCAACTCAATGGGCTATAGGCAGTCGTCCGTCCCTAATTTAGGGTCACTGGCTCCAGGGAAGGGAGAGAGCCAGTGCCGTAAGACAAACATAACATCCATGCCTCACCGGGATTTGAACCCGGTCCCCTTTGAGACGAATGATCAGAGACCATCGCTTAGACCACTGCGCCGCCGGGGCGGCCATTCTATTTATTACAGAGCGTGAGTCGAAAGTTTTGCAATATTTGCATAAACGCATGTGCTACGGCGGGTATGTCACGTGTTCAGACTAGTTCAAGTCGCGCACTGCAGTCAGTCAAAAGGGATATAAAGTGGTAGTCGTTGCTATGAACAGCATTGCGTGCCGTCGTTCTGTTTGTGGTTGGGACGCCTAAAAGATGAACAGCCACAACCGGCTAATTAGGGAACTTTGGCTTTACGAGTTTGAACTCGTTCATAACGCTGCTCAAGCAACGCGAAACATTAGTCGTGCAAAAGGGAAAGGTTCCGCGGAGCCCAGCACCACAACCAGATGGTTCAACAAAATTTCGGTCAGGTGACAGAAACCTCTACGGTCAGCCAAGATCAGGTAGGCCACGAACCGCGGATTCAGAGGCCGTGAGCCAGGCCTTCGAGGCAAATCCGAAAACCAGCACTCGGAGATTCTCAGGTGTGCTGGGCGTATCACAGACCACCGTAGTTCGTCACCTTCAAGACCTCGAGAAGGTCTACAGGAGCTGCCGCGTTCTCCCTTACCAACTGACGCCAGCTGAAGCAAACCACCGAGTAGAAGTATGCACGAAACTCCTAAGAAACCCGGGCGATGTACGTTTCGTCAGGAAACATGTTACGTGCGATGAAAAGTGGGTATATTTCCGTAATACTAACATTGGTTGATCCCGGGCCATCTTCCAGAACCTGTTGCCAAACGTGGGTGCTTCCAGTACAAGGTGATGCCCTGCGTCTGGTGAAATTTCTAAGGGGATAATCCAATCCAAATTTGTTCCAGACGGTCGGACCATCAACGCTAACCTCTACTCTGAACAGCTGGAGCAGATGTTTGCTGATTTGGAGGAGAAGTACCCGGAACTGGCGAACAGAAAAAGCGTTCTCCTACAGCAGAACAACGCTCGCCCTCATACCGCGCTAACGACCCGGGCAGAACTCCAGGAACTTGAGGGCATCAAACTGATGCCACACACACAGCATGTAGTCCGGACCTCGCCCCGTCGAATTATTACTTGTTCCGGTTTATGGCCCACTTCCTTCGCGGGCGGCACTTCAACAAACAGGAAAAGGTGGCAGCTGGGGTGAAGGAGTTGTTCGCCTTGAAGGACAAGAACTGGTGCCACCGCGGCATCCAAGAACTGGCAGACAGATGGCAAAAGACGGTGCAATACGATGGCCTATACTTTGAATACTAGTCAGCTTTCGTCGTAAATGTACGTATGAAGACATAAAGTGACCCAAATATTGCAAAACGTCCGACTCACCCTCTCTCTGTATTATAGAGCAAAAATTGTTGTAAAACCAAAATTACGTTAAATAACGAGCAAAACTTCAATATTGAAAAGCTTTGCTTTCAGAGTAAATTGTTTTCGTTTACACGGGAGACGACACATTGATGGAAAGCACATTTCAGATAAAGATATTAAATATTTGTTATAAATTATACCAGTACACAAATAAGTCGCCACGCTGCACAATTGAGAAATTTGGTCTAATGCACCTTTAGCGCCAGACTGTTTAGATACACTGCTGCCCACCCAAAATGCAACACCAAGAAGGACACGAGACAACAAAGCCAGATTTCCTGGACACATAACAACAGATACAAAGATGAAACGATTGAGCTTACAGACCCGTGCGACTTGCGGAACACGCAGACATCAATAGTTCGTGTGGCCCCCACGGCTGGTAATAACGGCCGCTAAACGCCGGGGCATCGAACGAAAGAGGCTTTGGATGTGGGCTTGGGGTATGTCGGTCCAGGCTGTTTCCGCACGGTGCCACAGCTCATCAGACGTAGACGCGGGTGGTGCTTACCGGGCCACTCTGTTGCCTATCAGCGACCAGACGTTTTCGATGAGCGACATATCGGGAGAAAAGGCGGGCCACGACAGCAGTGACACCTGGTGGGCCGTGAAGAATTGTTGCACGATGCGTGTCACGTGCGGGCACGCATTGTCCTGTTGAAACGTGGGCGCTGGCAGGTCCTGCAGGTAAGGGAGGACTACAGGCTCCAAAATGTCGGAGATGTACCGGTGGCTATTGAGTGTACCGGTGATGCGTACCAGAGGGGTGCGGGTGTCATATCCAATTGCGCCCCAAACGATAACGCTAGGCGACGGACCGGTATGGCGATGCATAATGCAGGCGTCACATAGTCTCTCGCCGTGGTGCCGCCACACGCAGATCCGACCATCGTGGTGTTGCAGGCAAAAGCGGGATTCGTCGGAGAAGAAAATGTCGTGCCATTCCGTAGTCCGCGTGCTGCGTTCCACGGCCCACTGTCACCGCACTCGCCGGTGGTGTAACGTCAGTGGTAATCGGAAAATGGGCGCCGTGCGACAAGTCCCCGCTCCTGCAGACGACGTCGAACGGTACGTGCTGACACAGATTGTTCCGCAACACACCCTAATTCCAGCGCTAACGTTCGTGGTGTGGCGGTGCGAGCCGTCAATGCCCGCAGCACAACATGCCGGTTCTCTCGTTCGGTAGTGTGCCGCAGCTGCGGCAATCGCTCACGTCGGTCCGTCCGTCCCTCTTGCACCCAACGAATCCGTACTCGCCTCACTGTGGCTGGATGTCGTCCCACACGGGCGCCGATGTCTCGATACAATAAACCGCTGTCGCGATAAGCCACTATTCGTCCTCTGTCGAACTCCGAAACGTGCTGGAATGACTGCCGTATTCTGCGACGACGCATCAGGAAGCTTCCTACGCACAGGTCCGGCAGCACAACACATTTCCACTACTTACACCACGCCTTCTGTGCACCCTTCTTATAGTTCTTCTCGGTGGCGTGCCGGGCACACATGATTTGCATATGCCCTGCAATGCTAATCGTTTGCATGTACTCTCGAGGGCGACGCATGCTGCGAATTTCAGGCCAATCGGATGCTTCCTTCTTGGTGTTGTATTTCAGGTGGTCAGCAGTGTAGATACTTTTTATTGAACATATGGCTTTCAGATTACAGTAGGCATTACTTAAGTGTGAAAACTGCGAAATATCACTCTTTGATAATATCACAGGAAGTGAAGACTGTTAAATTGTATGTACAGGTTGTCGTCATTGAGAAGGCACGATGGAAGTTCCAGAAGTGTGACGTAATGCTAAGTAAGCAAGCAGGATGCCACAGAATTCGCGGCAAACATGTCCTTACGCAAAAAAGCCTTAAAATATTTGTACTAATGATATCATTATGAGGAACAACTATACCTGACGTAAATATACGCCAATCATGAATTGAGGAATGCTTCTTACTCACATAAACAGCAAAACACTGATTTTCAGACCAAAATTTAGTGATAAAAAATTTCTAGGATTAAGCACTCCTTAATATTTTTTCTTGAGGGGGTGCACCAGTTTTGGTGAATTGAATGATCTGACACTTGACAGTCACAGTTGTTCACTTCCTAACGTGTGTGCGCGCTTCGTTTTGTTTTTTTATTATACCACATCGTATGATAAACTTATCCGTGTATTAAGAAAGGGACCAGGGGCCGAGGAAAACCATAAGTTTAATGCACAGAACTTGGCTCAGAAGAGTCACGGTTCTTTTCTGATTTCCATGAAGCAAACACCGTGGTGCAGAAGCTACATTAAGCTGTTAGCTATGTGATAAAGTCGATCGTTATGAAACAGTCTATCTCTAGTCTTTTGGGATTCTGTCTGAACGATTTAGCTCAATGTGTAGCGACAGAAGTGTCCAGCTGGAAGGGGGGGTTAATAACCTTTCAACCTACCATTTCAAAATGAGCGTTTCTCATGTCCTAGTAATTCAAAACATAAAACAGAATTGCGTTTTCCAATATGCTGTTCCAAGTTTAGCTAAAGAGATAGTCGTGCTAAAATAACTAATAGTAAAACTAATGCCGTCTTATACACGATTAGAACAGTTTTTAATGTTAAAATACTAGTTAAAATACATTTACATAAAACCTTTCGAGTTGGTCTCTAACTCATCTTCAGATGTAAGAACAATGCACATAAATCGGACAAGAACATAGATTATATACTGGTGTACGTTAGATGTCATAAAATGACGTAACCATAAGGTGAAGTGGGCGTCCAATGAAATTCATGAAATTGTCAATGTGACGATGGAATAAGTTCAGTCCATTTTGTCTGTCCTTGTCGACTAAGAGTTTCCACGGTAGAGGAATTACGCATGGGTAATCCTAGTTACAACATCTCGGGTTCTTTTTGTATATTAACAAACTTTCAGTTAAAAGCAGGGAGGATGGTAATTTTGGGGGGCTAAGTATCGTCACCTTGGTCCAAAGCGGTTGGTGGGTACCCCACAGGCATATTGTTGAAAGAGCAGTTGATGATGAGCACGTTTTGATGTTTAACATCAAAGTTGATGATGAGCATGTTTTGATGTTTAACATCAAAGTTGATGATGATCAGGTTTTGATGTTTAACATCAAATTTGATGATGAGCATGTTTTCATGTTTAACATCAAAACATGCTCATCATCAGCTGCTTTTTCAAGAACATGCCTGCGAGATACCCATCAACCACTTTGAACCTAGGCGACGATACTTAGCCTCCCAAAATTACCATCCTCCCTGCTTTTAACTGAAAATTTGTTAATATACAAAATGAACCAGAGATGTTGTAACGAGGATTAACCAAGCGTAATTCCTCTACCGTGGAAACTCTTAGTCGACAAGGACAGACAAAATGAGACTGAACTTATTCCATCGTCACATTGACGATTTCATGAATTTCATTGGACGCGCACTTCACCATATGGTTACGTCACTTTATGTCATCTAACGCACACCAGTATATAATCTATGTTCTTGTCCGGTTTATGTACATTATTCTTACATCTGAAGATGAGTTAGAAGCTAACTCGAAAGGTTTTATGTAAATGTATTTTCACTAGCGTTTTTAACAATAAAAACTACACTGGCGGAAAGTGAAAAAAGAACACCAAGAAGGAGACGTCTGATACCAACGAAATTTATACCGCATAATAACGGAATACAGAGGATAACGTGATCAAAACATTATGGCAAAATACAGCTGTATTTGCTGGTAAACTGAAAAATAACATTTCCATGTAACATGGTTAGTACGAGGTTGAACCACCATGAACTGCGTCACACTGTACAATTCTGGCATGGAGTCTGTCGTACAGACGTTGGATGTAAGTTTGGGGTATTGAGTTCCAAGCATCCTCAACCAGGACGCGTAAATCGGGGATGGTCGTGGCTGGCCGTGGAGACCGGATAAGTCGTTGTCCCATAAAATCCCACACGTGCTCAATGGGGGACCATGGAAGTTGTCTCACACCCAGAAGTGCATGTTGCGTTGCACGTGCCGTGTGTGGGCGTGCGTTATCTTGATGGAAAACACCACGATGGACTGACCTTACAAATGGCACAAAAACGGGCCTGAATGATGTTGTTGATGTAGGAGGTGCTGTTTAACGTACCCGGTACAAACACTAGTTGTGTACGGGAGTGATGGCTGATCGCTCCCCACACCAAGAGACCAGGTGTAGGCCCTGTGTGTCGCTGGCGGATGTAAGAAGGGTGGAGACGCTCCCCTGTGCGTCTGCGAACACGCATACGGCCATCGGAGGCTCCCGAGTAGAATCTGCTTTCATCGCTGAACATGACAGATCGCCATTGCGTTCTGTAGTGCAGACGTTGGCGACACCACTGCAGCCGTTCCTGATGGTGGGCTGGAGTCAGAGGTACACATGCCAGAGGCACACGTGCACGTAGTCCTGCATCCAGTAGACGGTTGTGGATTGTTTGCACAGTCACCTCAGGTGCAACGGCAGCTCGGATTTGCGTCGCAGTGGATGTTCTGATTGACAACGCCGCTCTTCTTATGCGTCGATCGGTCTGCTCATCAGTCCGTCTGTGACTACCGGATCCATGTCTTCTCGTGTGAGAATGTTCCTCGGACCATCTACGCCACCATCGTACCACCACCGATACTTCCCGTCCAATGCGCTCCGCAATACGACGATAGGACCACCCGGCCTCGCGGTCAGACTAAACGACCCCGCTCAAAGTCCGATAACTGCTGAAATCGTACACGTCTTCCATGTCCAGGCATTGCAACTTCTTCAGGGTCTTCGCACGTGTCCGTACGCCGACGACTGATTACATTCACTTCGCCGTACTCCTTAAATACCACCAACGATAATTTGCATATTATGCCGTGCTGTGGCGTAAGCGCTCACCGGTTGGTCCCGAAGTTAACATCACACCTACGTAAACTCAACCCCATTAACATATGTAAATTTCATGATCGTCCGCCAATTTCTTCTTGGTGTTCTCTTTTCACTTTCCGCCAGTGTATTTTAATCGTGTATAAGATAGCATTAGTTTTACTATTAGTATGTTGTCCCAAATTTTGTGTTTCGGGTGTAACTTCGATTCGTAGGGTTTCATTTCGTTTTTGAATGTGAAATGCACACTTAGACTACTTATATTACGTTCATTAACTTCTACACATATATTTTTATTGCTGACATTGGCCTCTCAGTACGTGACCTCCTTTTGCCTTGCTTTCTCTTTAACAGCTTACGGTATCTCTCTTGGTGATGTTATATTCCGTGGCATCTGACTCATTTGAATGGCTGCCAGCTACGAGAACTGTGACTGAAACTGTTGTAGAAAGTCAGATATTCGTTCATATCCTGTGATATCATTCAAAAGTGAACTGCTGCCACAAGTAACAGTAATCCTTTGAGTATTATGTGTATAAAAGTTTAAAGTATCGAATCTGAAGTTTTCTTAAAATGATTTACTGACGTTAAGTGGATAAACTTGAATATAATCGTTAAGTGGATAAACTTTAATATAATCTGACGCAAAATGGATGTTTCACTCAAACTTGAGGAACAGAGTAAACAGCATCGGCGCCGACTGCGGGGGTTCGAGGCACTTTTAGAACCCGCAGTAATATTTTTGTGGGTTCTTACGACCCCCAATATTTACTGCATTTTTCTTAATACATGTTTCATACGTGCATAGGGTTTCGTTGTTTAGTTCCCATTTTTTGGTTTTATCAAACTTTGTGCATAAAATTCTTACTTAGATAGTTTATTGTCCCCTAGATTTTCCTCTAAACAGAAAAAGAGCCATCGTTTTTTCACAATATCGTACTTTTATTTCAAAAATCAATTGCCATGTTTATGATTTAAACACTACCATTCAAAACATCGGGAAAACAATATTAAATTATACGGGAGACAGTTGTGGGTAAAGCGTTGCATTTGAATTAGATGAGTTACAGCTTCTTCGACAGCGACACGTTCAGCATATAATACGTAGATGGTAGGCTCGAAAAATTTCTGTTTAATTCTTCGAAAGAATATTTCAAAAAAGATATTTCATGAAATTCTAGATAAATTGCGTCCCGCTTGGCTTCCAGAATTGGCACTGCTTCAGTTAAGCTTCTTCAATTAATAGATAAATTTGTCATTGGACTGTTCAAGGCCGCCCAGGTGGCGCAGTGGTCTAAACGATGGATTCTGACCATTCGTCTGAAAGGGACACGGTTTCGAATCCTAGTGAGGCACGGATTTTGTGTTTGGCTTGCACAGAAACCAGTGGCTCTAAATGAGGGACAGATGATTACGAATAGCCCATCGAGTTGTTCACGGTGGTCGTTAAAATCCACAGCAAACAAGAAAGATGACACCGAGTTATTTTCGGGTGTAATAAGCACGTCTTTTGAATCCGTTCTGAGCAAATTAAATTTATCAAAGCTATTCAAAGGCAATGGAACCGGTATGGAAAACAATAGTATCTGTCGGAAGGAAGAAGTTTTTCAGTCGGGTCTTTAATCCCTCAGATATTGGTATAAACGGAATCTTGAGCCTACGAACTCTTAGAAACAGAGTTATCGATAAAAATAAGATGTGACTTTACGTCCCCTGGTGGGAAAACCATGCATTATTTTAGGAAGAAAGTATTCTCAAAAGGTTTATCAATATGAGAGGTATCGGTCCAAGAAAAAAAAATTTAGTCGAGTTTTCAGGAGCCCAGATTTTGCTACAAATACATCAGAAGCAGAAATTAAAACTTATGACCCCTGGTGGCAAAACCATTCTTTACAAAACATTAGAAATTATGTGAAAAATATTTTCCATCAGGTCTTGTATGCGATACAGGAATAATTTTTCAAATCGGAGTTTTAGAAGCAGAAAACGCAATCTACTTTTATGCTCCCTAGCGGAAAGTCTTAAATGATTTACGTGAAAGTTTTGAATTTATAGGAAATACATTTCGCATTGGAAACACTATCCAACAAATAAGGAATTTTTTAAATCGGACTCCTAGAAGTCGAGATATTGGCGAAAATAAGATATACATCTACGCCCCCTGGCGCAGAAACCATGCACTATTTTAAGAACAAAACGTTTCCAATAGGTTTATCGACACGAGTAGTATCGGTCTACAAACGACGTTTTTTTCAATCGAGAATTTAGGAGCTCATATTTTGCTGCAAATACATCAGAAGTGGAAATTAAGGTTTACGCCCCCTGGTAAACATTTTTTCTTACAAAAATTAGAAATTATGTTCAAACGATTTCGCATCAGGAGCTGTATCCGGTGCAGAAAGAATTTTTCAAATCGGAGATTTAGAAGCAGAGACATAGGGCGGAACGCAATTTACCTTTACGCCCCCTAGCGGAAAGCCTATGAATTACTTGAAAATTTTGAAATTATATGAAAAACATGTCACACGGAAAACACTATCCAACAAAGAAAGAATTTTTCAAATCAGACTTCTAGAAGTAGAGATATTGACAAAAATAAGATATACATCTACGCCCCCTGGAGGAGAAACTGTGGGATATTTAAGGAAGAAAATATTCCGAAAAGGTTTATCGATGTGAGTGGCATCAGTCCACGAAAGAATTTTTTAATCGATATTTTAGAAGCTCAGATTTTATGGCAAATACATCAGAAGCAAAAATTAACACTTACGCCCACTGGTGGTCAAAGTATTCTTTACTAAAAATTGGAAATTATATGCAATGCAAACGATTTTCGATTAAGAGATGTATCCGCTGAAAAAAGATTTTTCAAATCGGAGTTTTAGAAGAAGAGTTATCGGAAAAAATGTAATTTACTTTTACGCCCCCTAGCGGAATATCTATGCGTAATCTGAAAAAGAAACTATATTTAAAATACTCTTCGACATAAATGGATTTGAAAGATAAAATAATTTTTTCAATCGGATGTTTAGAAGCAAATATGTGGATTAAAACGTAATTTTGAATTCGACATCATCTGCATTTACGCCCCTAGCGGCAAAATTTTACATCGTAAAAAAAACGAAATAAAGGAACATCATTCGCATATTTCAAGCTTCCGAATGCAAAAAGAATTTTTAAAATTGGACTAATAGTTGCATAGATACCTTGGGTACAGGCGGACGGACGGACAAACCGATAACAGAAGCACAATATTTTTTTACAAAAGACGTGCTAAAAAGGTAGACAAGGAGGTTATTACTTTTTTGCAGATAGACGATACAAATGTGAAAAGGCTGCTGCTTCATAGATCTATGCTCTGACTATAACTGCATTTTTTACGGTGACTGTAAATCAGTTACAGCATCAGAAATCTAAAAATCTGAAATCTGTAAATCAGTTCTAAAAATCTGTAAATAAAAAATCTGAAATCTGTAAAAAATCCGAAATCTGTAAAAAATCTGAAATCTGTAAATCTGAAATCTAAAAATCTGAAATCTGTAAATCAGTATCTGAAATCTGAAAATCAGTTCTAAAAATCTGGCGCAGTGGTCTAAGCGATGGCCTCAGATCATTCGTCCGTAAGGGGTCTGGGTTCGAATCCCGGTGAGGCATGGATGTTGTGTTTGTCTTACAGCACTGGCTCTCTCCCTTACCTAGAACCAGTGATCCTAAATTAGGGACGGGCGACTGCTTATAGCCCATTGAGTTGCTCACGGTGGTCGTTAAACCTCCAATCAAAAAAAAAAAAAAAAAAAAAATCTGAAATCTGTAAATCAGTATCTTAAATCTGTAAATCAAAAATCTGAAATCTGTAAATCTGAAATCTAAAAATCTGAAATCTGTAAATCAGTTCTAAAAATCTGAAATGTCTAAATCAGCATCTGAAATCTGTAAATCAAAAATCTGAAATCTGTAAATCAGTATCTGAAATCTGTAAATCAGTTACAGTACCTGAAATCTAAAAATCTGAAATCTGTAAATCAAAAATCTGTAAATCTGAAATTTGTAAATCAAAAATCACAAATCTGTAAATCAAAAATCTAAAAATCTGAAATCTGTAAATCTGTTACAGTATCTGGAATCTAAAAATCTAAAATCTGTAAATCAGTTCTAAAAATCTGAAATCTGTAAATCAAAAATCTGAAATGTGTAAATCTGAAATCTATAAATCAATATCTGAAATCTGTGAATCAGTTACAGTATTTAAAATATAAAACAGTATCTGACTGTAACTGATTTTTTTTACGGTTCTGTAAATTTCTTCAAAAATGATGTATTGCTAGCTGATATGTTACTTGATTTTGGCAAATTTATTGATGTAATTTTAACTGTACCGGTGACAACCTGTACAGCAGAGAGATCCCATTCAAGCCTCATCGTGTTAAATCGTATACCTGAGATCCACAGTAGCACATGCCCGCCTTTATGCACATCCGGAACTTGCTTCAAGTATCACAGACGACGGAGTTGCAGACCAATTCATCCAAAGAAATGGTCAACGGAGAAAAACAGTTTCCTTCATTTAAAAAAAAAATAAAATAGATAAGCCCTTTAGCTTCTACTATGCTAGTATTTGAGTCGCGAACATTGAGTCGAATTTAGACACAAAATTTTAACAATGTTGCTGCTCTCGCCGTTCCAAACGCTGGACAGACGGAAAAGGTAATAATTTTTTCCTGAAAAAGTGGAAGAATGACAACAGTACTTTCAGTCTCGCAGCTCCAAACACTGGACAGACGGAAAAGGTTATAAATGTTTCCTGAAAAAGTGGAAGAATGACAACACTATTGTTAGTCTCGCAGCTCCAAGCACTGGACAGACGGAGAAGGTAATAAATGTTTCCTGAAAAAGTGGAATAATTACAACAGTACTGTCAGTCTCGCGGTTCCAAACACTGGACAGACGGTAAAGGTAATAATTTTTTTCCTGAAAAAGTGGAAGAATGACAACAGTACTGTTTGTTAGTCTTGCGGTTCCAAACACTGGACAGACGGAAAAAATAATATCGTAGGCGTTGTTTTAGCTGAATGGATGCGTTAAAACTAATCGTAATAGCACCAAAAGACTTCGATGCAACGTCACGAAAGACCATTTGCTAAAATATATGCTTTATTGAATTGCATAACACGTTGCAGCCACTTCAAGCGAAAGCGCTATTTCAAAAAGAACTTGAAAACCTGGACCTTTATAGGAAAAATGTTAAATTTTCCACCGTTTTCCAAAAGAAAATATCACGAAATATTTTTTGTTCAGTTTTCATAAAGTTGCATAATGCTCTGTATATCTTCGCGATGTTTTCCATGAGCATTTGCATAACATTCTCGTGAAATAAGAAAAATTGCGACATATATATTATTCTAACAAACAAAATCGTATTTCCATGTGTAATGACTCCGGAATAAAACAATTCATTGAGCGAAAAATGATCCGGAGGAATTCTCTTATAATACATTACCGTTGATAATGCTATTAAAATTATGGATATTATCCTAATGTTACCAATTAGCATTTTTCTCTCAAACTTCTGAAACATTGAAGAAATAATGCGAAACCCCCTTCAGCCCTTTAATAATGAATTATGCATGGCGAATGTATTATAAAAAATCAATATCTGTAATACGATTTTGTTCCCTGCGGTTTTATTCTCCAATTCATTTCGTAGCCGCGCTTCTTTTTTATTTCTTTTGCTGAAAACAGCGCTAATTCATTTAGAGAACGAGAACACGACAGTAAAAGTCTTCCGGTGGAATTTAAGCGGAACGCAACACAATGAGCAGTGCCATCTGATGTTACAACACCTTATGCAGCTGTGCTCTGGGATCCAAACTTTGGACTTTAATGACATCATGATGTTATTTCAATAGAGTGAAGACCTGAATTCGAAAGAAGAATGGCTGAACGCATTAGGCATTTCAAAGAATAAAAGTAAGTAAAACTCTTTTGCAGTTAAGATCTTATTTTAGAGCAGGAGTGCTGCTTTTTCCAGTTTTTATCTTTAACGCCCCCCGCCCTCCCCCTCTAAAGAAACAAACTGACTTTCCATCTTTATACTTTTGATTTTGGTATTTTAACGATATTATCACCTGAGTCGATGGAAGGCATCCATTTAGAATTGAGTTTAGCTTGCTTTAAGAAAGGAAAACATCCAGAATAACTGATTAAAAAAACCCAGAAAAAAGAACGAGCTGAGCAGGAATAAAAGAGTGCCCAAGTTACACTTCGTTTTTTTTTTTTTCTCAACACCTAATTTTCAAAATCCTTCTTTCAAACCACGCCGTAACAGTCCTTGCTTTACGGCTCGGTGCATTATCCTGCTGGTACCAACAAGGCTAGCTTCCATAGTATTGCCACAGAGGTGGTAGGGCATATTTGTCCAGAATATCGAGGTAGACGTACTGGTTAACAGGTTTGTCCATGATAACCAATTGGCCGGGACTATACCACGAAAACCACCCCCACACGAGCACACTGCCAGCTCCAAACTTAACCGTAGGAACAGTACACTGTGGTAAATAACGTTCCCACGGCTGCCGCCATACCCACACACAGCCATCAGACTGATGGACCGTGTGTCTGGATTCATCAGTCCATAGGACCCGTTTCCATTGATCTACGGTCCACGATAAATGTTCTTTACACCATGCTAAACGACGAGTAGCATTCCAAGTGGAGATAAAAGGCTTATGAGCAGCTGCACGACCACGGTAACCCATGGAATAAAGCGAATGGTACGTGTACATACCGAGGTTCCAGCATTTTTACTCACCTGTACACTGAGGTCTTGTGCAGTACTCCGTCGATTAGCTGTAACGACTCTCCTGAGGCTTCGACGTCCTCTGTCACTGATTTTCTTTGGTCTGCCGGTACGTTTTGCTGCTTCGGGCACACCATGTGTCTTCCACTTATTCAATACATCCAAAAACAGTTGACGTGGGTATGTTTAAACGCCTCTCTGTGTCTCTTATGCATAACCCAATAATATAACACCCAACAATCTTTCCTTTATCAAAGTCAGTTCTCTCCCGCCGCAATATTTTCACTCAACCTTACAGTGCGATATGATCGCGGCTTGTTTTTATACCGTTTGAAGCTGTACCGCGCATCTTAACAACGCAGCGGATCCGTTCATTTGCTTTTGAAGGGGAGTCCGGTGACTTTTGTCAATACAGTGCATATAAAATTTAATGTTTGTTTGTATGTTCGCTACACAAATCTACAGTTTTCAATTTAGAGCCACCAAATTTAGTATACTATCTCATGGTACCTTAACTTAGACCGTTGATGGTTTTTGGAAGGGGTCGGAGCCCTGGGTCAAGGGGTCCGCATACAAAATTTTCGTAAAATCTACAGTTTTCAATTTAGAACCACCAAATGTGGTATACCATCTCATAGTACCTTAACTTGGACCGTAGACGATTTTTGGAAGGCATCGGAGCCCTGGGTCAGTAGGAGTCGAGGTTAAGGGGTACCCACACAAAATTTCCGTAAAATCTACAGTTTTCAATTTAGAACCACCAAATGTGGTATACCATCTCATAGTACCTTAACTTGGACCGTAGACGATTTTTGGAAGGCATCGGAGCCCTGGGTCAGTAGGAGTCGAGGTTAAGGGGTACCCACACAAAATTTCCGTAAAATCTACAGTTTTCAATTTAGAACTACCAAATTTAGTATATTATCTCATGGTACCTTAACGTAGACCGTTGATGGTTTTTGGAAGAGGTCGAAGCCTTGGGTCAAGGGGTCCGCATACAAAATTTTCGTAAAATCTACAGTTTTCAATTTAGAACCATCAAATGTGGTATACCATCTCATAGTACCTTAACTTGGACCGTAGACGATTTTTGGAAGGCATCGGAGCCCTGGGTCAGTAGGAGCCGAGGTTAAGGGGTACCCACACAAAATTTCCGTAAAATCAACAGTTTTCAATTTAGAAATACCAAATTTGGTATACTATTTTATGGTACTCTAACTTAGACCGTAGACGGCTTCTGAATGGGGTCGGAGACCGGAGTCAAGGAGCCCCCATACAAAATCTCTGTAAAAAGTTCAATTTTTTTACTTTTGACAACTGCAACACAATTCAGCACTCCAATAGGCGATCTGCGGTCTAAGTTAGAGACCGTAGATAACAATAAAGTGCGAACAATATCCTTTTAATGGTGTATTAAAAACACAAATGAATAAAGGTTAGCTTTCACCACCAAGGGGCGGATTCATCAGGCAGAAATACAGTGTAATGTAAATAGAGTTCCAGATATTCAGAATTCAAAACGGTAAACAAAACGATGATGAATGCCAATGTCAAGTCGCATGCACGCGACATGCCATAGGTACATTGCATTTCATTGTTGTGGGATTCTCAGAAGCGTATGCCAGATGTACGGCAGTTCTATAGATGTCTCCTCGAAGGTAAGTGCAGTATTTCCATTCCTTTTCCTTTCTTTTTTGTTTCGTAAAAGTAAATTAATTATTATTTTTTTATTTTTCACATTTGCTGCCATCCCCCCTCCTTTTTTGAGCAGAAATATTACTGTATCAGCCAGTCATTGGCAGTGGCTAGCATTAGTTTGGAGGAACCCTGCTTTTCACACGGACAACACGACGTCGCCTGCTCAAGGGTTGGCAATCCTAAAAATCTCTACATTTTTGCTCCCAATGGGGAAAATCAAAAATATTGTTTACCAAAAAGCAATAACCTAAATGAATTAAAATAAATTTAGTGGAAAATTACAGGAATATCTATTTCATTCATCAACTTCCATCCGCTGAGCATGTTGATTCCACGAATAGTAATATTTACCTGAGAAATACCAGGTACACCTGCTATACTCCGAGTCAACCTAAGAGTGAACCACTATGAAGGGTGCGAAACAGCTACATCCGCTACGAAAAATAGTCCCTAGCATTTGGAGCGAAAAACATCAGAATAATTGCTCAGAATCCATTTTTGTTTGCTCAACAGTTTATCAGACAAAATTGCTATCTACAAAAAAAAAAAAAAATTCAGAAGTTAGACCGCTTTTAGAAATAAATTTGTTGTGAGAAGTTGCTGAATCAAGAGCTTTGCACTTTCGGCTATTTCTGCCCTCTTGGGATACAACTCGGACAGGGGGAAAGGATTGGAAGACCTCTACCAACATTAACAACACAGAGGCAAAAAATTGACAATCGGGTAAACTCGAAGGCAGTAGGGGAAGCAGTTCGGCCTTCACCAGACCCTCCACTCACAATCCTTACTGCTTGTGAGATGTGTGGATGGGTGGGGGAGATCAGAAAGGAAACAACAGAAGAGCACATTAACGCGGATGGACACCGTTTTTTCATTCCACGACGAGATATGATAAGGTTCTCCCGCCTTTACTAATAGTACACCTTTAGGGTGAATTAGAGTATAGTTGATTATAAACGAAGAGATGAGTAAAGGTCACGGTTCGCCACTGGTCCAATCAATAATCGCGCTCAAATAATAAAAATTATGCGATCTACTATTTATCCATTCCCCTGTACACAAAGTTCATATTGTTTTCTTCAAGCAGAAATTTAATGCACTACGTTATAAAAGTATTCCGACACCTACTTGTAATTGTAACAAATGCTTTTGTTTCAAAATCGTAGTATACAGAAGGGCCTCTTTTGCTTTTAATGACAACAGTAACCCTCCTGGGGATGCTTTTTACTTAAGTCCGATAAGTCCAGACAGGAATATACCTGCACTCTACCAGCAAAAACTGATTTGGAGAAATGTTGGGCTGTAGTCGGCGTTCTAATGCGTTTTAAAGATATTCTATTGAATTGAGATCCGGACTTTGAGCAGGCCATTCGAAAATTCCAACGCTGTTCTCCACACTCCAGTCTTGTGCACATACAGTGTGGCATGGGACATAGTCATGATGAAACAAACAAAAGTCACCTCCCCTGAGGGCAAATGATGAGAGGCGCAGGCTTCTTACCATTCGGCCGAGATGGATTCGGGTTCGAGGCTGGAATTAAGCATCGGCAGTGTGCTTGTCCGATGGCTTAATATCTATCGTTCGCCTAAAATCTATTGCCTAAAATTTGGGACGAGCGACTGCTTATATCACTAAGAGTTGCTCACGGTGTACTGTAAACCTAGAAATAACAATTACGAAACAAAAACGCGTCTGAACTGAATGATTACAGAACCGCTGCTAAATTTCATAGTTCAGCGGGTAGTTGATCCTGCAATCGCCAGATCTAAACACGTTAATAGGAGTGAAACAATGCGAAGAATGATTCATCGCTCCATAGAACCCTTTTTCAGTGCTCTATGGTCCAGAACATTGTTGAGCATTTACAGGAGTGATGTTAGGCAGCGCGCAGATGCCTTCCCATGGAAACATATGGAAAGCGACCCTGGAGGGAGAGTACTATTGCTGAGATATATTTCTACATTTTTTTTCCAAACCTAGCAAACAGGTCTACTAAAGAAGAACGAAATGGTTTAATTTGGGATTCTCCTCAACAAGATTCTTAGGACTTATTAGTTCATGAGCTTGGGTGGCTTTCGAGTGTGTTTCAGTTTTCTTGTTTCTTTAGCTACTGTTGCAGCACCGTCGGTTTCCGTCTTCGCATCATATCAGTTACAGTAGATTTTGGCATATAAAGACGGTTTGCAATATTCGTACTAAAAGACTAATAATGTGGCATCCAACAAAAATCCTAAGTTCAAATTCTTGCTATGCCTTGGGATTTTTGAATTTGAAAATTGGTGATTAGGCATTTCTGTAAGAATCGAAAGAGCAAGGATTTGGACAACGAAAATGCAGCCACTGCGTGGAATGCTGACATAGGGTCTCTCTCCCACTTCAGACAGAAATGCGTGAAGTTACATGCAAACAGCCCCGTAAGGCAATGTAAAGTTTTGGTCATGAATTGAACACGGGATTACACCATACAATACAAATTTTGAAGATGCCAATCCGTTTTTCAGAGATAAACATGACATGGATGATAAGCCAGATAATATCCGAAAACTTGAAAATTTCGTTGCCCTGAAGCGGGATTCTATTCCGCGTCTTAAGGATAGCGCCCCGCATACTACACTACCCAGAGCGACCAAGTCTCAAGTTTCCGATTAATTTGAATATAACCATCACAGGATTCGCTAGTTGAAGCAACCGGCATTCATGTTTAGTGAATCTGGAGGTAAATAATTTTATCCCGTGATTACCCGCAGGGGCAGATGAATCATGAATGGAATACGGGATTACACCGTATTACATTCATTGATCAATACGCGTTATATTCAAATTAATCGGAAACTTGAGACTCGGTCGCTCTGGGTGGTGTAGTGATTAGCATACTCGGGCGCTATCCGGGAGATGCCGGTTCGATTCCCGCTCCAGGGCGACGAAATTTTCAGGTTTTCGGATATTTTCTGACTTAGCATCCATGTTTTATTTACACCAAACAAGTTAGTAAAATCATGCAAGGCATTGATTATGATACGCTTTCCAACATACCAGAAATTATTAGTCAGGTTATGAGGATAATAGTTGTGGAATAAATCTCGATTTCGAGACCTGACCTTTGACCCCATTTCGATGATAATAAACAGAACTGGTTCAGTATACCTCCGAAACAACACAGTAAAGTTTTGTCGCAATAGAAGCATTTTTAGTCAAGTAATGAGGATAATGGCTGTGGAAGAAATCTCGGTCCTGTGCTCTGACCTTTGACCTCATTTCGATTATATTAAACAGAATTGGTTTAGCATACATCCGGAACAACATACTAAAGTTTTGTCGCAATCGAAGCATTTTTACGTAAGTTATTACGCATAAAGGTGATGGAATGGATCCCACTCCTATGTCCTGACCTTTGATTCCATTTCGTCCATTTTCAATAAGGTTCGTCCCCAGGTTGTCCCCTACCACATACTAAACTTTTATCGAAATCGAACCATTTTTCCGCGAGTTATCTCGCGAATAGACAGACAGACGGTCAAAGCTGGAGCAGATATGCTTCTTCAACTTACGGTTGGAGAGCGTAAAAAAACGGATTAACATCTTCAAAATTTGTTAAGTGTTGGTGTTTGACAGCGTCCCTTTTGGAGAGAAAAAGGAGGTTATTCAGTTCAACGGAGGCCGTCTGAAAAAAATTACAACGTACCAAAAAAGGATACAAGCTGGTCCCTTGAAAATGCAATTCGGCCCTAAACTTGTAAACAAAAGAAAGAAAAAGTTGGTGGTGACGTTTCTGGTCTGATACACCGAAAAAAGGGCTTCCACGAATGTTTGAGAATTTTAGAGAGTATTGGCCGAGCAGCGAGCTTTCCTTTCGAGAACATGAAATCCAAATATTGACCAACGTAACCACTCGTTGAATGCAGTAGCATTACATGGCGTCTGACGGAAGTGAAGACTCCCGGCAGAGAGGTCCAGATAGATTTCATCGAGAAGCTGAGAGCCTTCTACACTGGTCTGCAAAAATTAGGGACGAAGAGGAGAAATTAGCATAACAGCGGAACGAGCAGGCAGAGCGGACCGAAAGACCACTCAGGAGATAGACTGGGGTCCGGTACGGTAGAGCATATGCAGCATATATGCAGCATGACGGTGAGGGGGGTCGGAAGGGTATAAAGCACACGGGCGCTGTACGCTCAGCAATTCGGTGAAAGCTATTGCACGGTGTGCATCGGTTTGAACGACGTCGAGTTACTGCCACCGTGTGGTATGGCTAACAGGCAATCTAGTAGACGACATCTGGATGACTTCACCTGAGGTCGCGTCATTGGAAAGTTGGAAGAAGGTCGAAGTGTGACTAGTGTGGCAGAGGAGTCCGGGATCATTCACAGCATCGTTTTACGAGCTTGGAGAGCATTTCGAACGACAAGAACAGCTGTCCGAGAGTTTAGCAGTGGTCGTCCACGAGCAACCACGGCGGCGGACGACCGGTATATTGTCCTACAGGCGAGAAGAGACAGACGGAAGATAGCGGGAGAAATCGCAAGGCACACGCAACAGACAACTGGACGTCCATTTTCGCGTTTCACCGTGGCCAGGAGGCTGCACAAAGGTAGTCTATTTGCACGACGACCAGTACGGTGTGTGCCATTAACGCCTGCTCAACGGAAACGGCGGTTTCTGTGGTACCAGGAACACAAGAACTGGACACCCAATCACACCTCCAACATCATCGAAAGGTACCGGTTTGGATGTGGCGGAGTTCTCGTTTGGGGCGGTATCATGCTTGGTAGCCGTACTGACCTCCACATCTTCCAAGGAGATTCAGTCACTGGTGTCCGCTATTGTACCGAGGTTCACCTGCCTCACGTGCGTCTGTTTAGAGGTGCTGTAGGTCCTGAGTTCCTTTTTCATGGACGACAACGCTACACCTCATCGTACAGGGACTATCGCAGAGCTGTTGGAGAGTGAAGATATTCAACGCATGGATTGGCCCGCAAGGTCCCCGGACCTAAATCCAATCGAACACGTGTGAGACCTTCTCGGGAGACGCTTGGCAGCACGTCACCAGCCGCCAGCTGCAATTCCGCAGCTGCGATTGGCGCTACAAAAGAAATGGGCCCGGATGCCTCAACAGTTCCTTGACAACCTCGTCCTCAGCATGGACAGACGTTGTAAATTCTGAAACGCAGTCAGGGGTGATCATATCCCCTACTAAAGACTGGATTTTTCTTGGCAGCCGCCTGTCACATGGACGTTTCTGTCTTCTGTCCAGTTGTGCTCGAGGCTACCTTTTCAATAAAGTGCCTTTGTATCCTTTGGATTCCTTGTTTGGACGGTTTGCTCACTTGTCCCATATTCTTACATCTTGGGGATCTTATGGTATGATTTGAGTTGATGTGGAGCACTTCTGCACAACGTTACATTCGAAAAACAGTTTCGTCCTTAATTTTTGCACGCCAGTGTAGTATAGTATACCAGCATGGTTTTTTTTACTTGAAGCTGAGAAATTTCATATTGGTAGGTATTTAGAGAAATGACGAATTTGATTTTCTTTCTTTTTTTGGCTGAAATATAGTCTATTGCACATGCATAATAAAAATTCGACACAATCATTTGGGACCGATTTTTATTTATTTTGTTATGAATATATAAACGCCGCCACTGTTCCCAACGGACAGCGGACTGCGTTGAAGCTGTGAAAACGTAAACAACTCGTAATACGAGTGTTGCTGCTTTTGAACAGCTGCCGAGTGTAATATTTGTTATTGTGATTCCACAAAGTTTATCAAAACTACAATGTTCAACGTAGTAAATACGTAAGAATAATATGATGACGTTACAAATATCTTTTAAATACGTAACAGTAACTCGAAGTTGGGATGTTGAAATTACAAATGTAACATATCGGTTATGTTTTAAAGTTATGTAACATTTGAGGACATTTTGACGTAACCGTAAGGTTTCTGAAACATTACTGTTACATTGCGCAACGTATCTTAAAAGTCTCAATGTTTCAGTGCTACGTTTTTGCAACATATACGAAACATTCTGTGCTGTATGGGATAGTCTACAATATGTGGAATATTTTGCCTATTATGCGCATTTTGTTCCTAAATTTAATTAAGTGAGTAAAAGATACTCATTATACGTAAAAAGTCAACGCACATATGAGAATGGGAAGAATACTGTTTTTTAAAGATTTATTTAAAATTAAGAACAGAATCTTCCAGGAAAAATTCGCTTTAAAAAATTTAGACCATCATATTTTTGCACTCAAATAAATAACAAGTGTGACATTTTGTTCTCAGTTAGTCTTTTCTTACTTGTGTTTAAAATGTCATATCATGCATTCGTTTGTACGAAACTATTGTTTGAAATGTTACATGTCTGTGAATATTTCTTACACAGGCAGAATATTCGGTGCGCACAAGGCAGTAGCCATTCAGTGTGTACTATAGAATCTGGAGCAGTGCTTGCTTACTTAATGTACAGAATCTTAAGTGGCAGAGAAATCTTGAAGCCCTTTATGTAAAGTTTGAAGACGTCGTAACAACTCGAAGTTTAAATAAAAAACGTTATGAAGAAAAAAGTGATAGAAATGTAAATATCACAGGAAACAACAAAAAAAAAATGTGAATTGACGAATGTTATTCCAATGCTATGCAGTGAAAGGAATGCATTGGATTCTATATTTACGGTCGCCAGAAGGCAAAAATCAATTTTTTGAAAAAATTCCACGCCTTTCCGCCGGCAGGTCTCCTTGTCAGACATTTAAAGAAATGTAAAACTCTGAAAGCTGTAAAACGAGAGGGTACATCGGGTTATGCAAAATGCGACATGCTATCTAGGTACCTGTGCTGGAGAATTTTTCGTATTTCAAACAATCACAACGGCATTTTTCACAAAGAAAACACTGACAGACAGATGGTAAAGAATTGGAATAGCTCAACTGCAAAGTTTATGTCACTGAAATCAGAGAACGAATAACCAGACTACAATGACTTCTCATGAGCTGAGAGAATATCTTCTTTTTTGGTCAAAGAAAGGTCAGACAGAAAGGAACAAATATATTTTTTTTTACTGAAGAAAGATGTCTCTTATATTCGACGCGGAAATACCAAAGAAAATAAATGGAATCTCCTCACCACCCGGAATTACTCCAGAGCTTGGAAACATACCCATATGAAGAAAGAAAGACGACAGCGGATTATCAGGTGTAACGAATACCTCTTTTGAATCAAAATAATACACACGGAAGAGCCAAAATACATAATGTGGTAGAAAAATGGGCGTTTTTGAATGCAACAAAACTGATACTTCGTTTAATGAGAAAAAAAATGACAAATACATGCATTGCACCTTGACACATTGCCATTTGTGAAATATGCACAGTCACGTTCATGTTTTAAATATATTATGTCCAGCAGGTGACGACCATTTCTACGTCTGCACTCGGACGTTCTGCGCTGGAAATCGTCTATGGCATGTTCTAACATCTCCATGGGAATGTTTGTGACTTGTGTATGGATGTTTTGTTCCAGCTCGGCAATGGTGTGTGGGCGCCTTTCATACACTTTAGGTTTAAGGTCACAGGAAGAAAATCACAAACTGACAAGTCTGGTGACCGGGGTGGGGGGATGAAATGTCACCATTCCGGGATATGATACGGTTTCCGAAAAAGTTGGTGTACGGCTTCCATGGAAATTCTCGCACAGTGAGACGTTGCGCCGTCTTGCTGAAACCAAAATGCTTGTGTCTATCATGACGTCATACCTATCAGGTGTTACCGTTGTTGCTTGTCCTTGCTCATCCTCGAAAACGTAAGGGCCAATTATTCCCATTGAAGAGACGGCACGCCACGCTGTAACTCGCTGACTGTGTAACTGCCGTTGATGCAGTTGACGGAGATTATTCTCTGACCAATAGCGAAAGTTTTATTTATTCACAAAACCACTAAGATGAAAGTGGGCCTCGTCACTCATCCGCAATAAACGCAAGAAAGCTTCGTTGCCTTGCATTTTGTCCAAAAGCTCAATACACAGAGCCATTCGGTGTTTGTAATCATTTTCATTTAACTGCTGCACAACCTGAATCTTGTACGGTTGTAACTTTAACTCGTCCCGTAAGATACATTACGACTTGAGATCCCCACTGCTGAAGAAATTAGTATCACAGAACGCTTTGGTTACAACATTTTGCACTTCCTGTATTCTTTCTCGTGTTCGAATACTCCTAGGCTTACCTGTAAGTTTTTGCTTCAATGCTCTTCCCGTAGCTTGAAAAGTATTGACCCATAACCTGATGGCATGTTCTGATGGAATAGGATCATGCCTCCGGAGATTAAAATAACGCAGATATTCTCGTCTAGCAGCGGCAGCACAGTCGCCATTTTTGTAAAATGCCTTAACAGCTACAGCAAGTTGAGCTCCACTCCACCGATTCATATCTCTGCAAATGGCGTCGTTTCGTAAAACGAATGACGATCCATACATGTTGTGAACATCATTAGGGAAACTTTCGCGAAGAAATCAAACTCTCCCGTTTTTCTGCAACACCCTGTATTATACGCAACCAGGAATACAGCTTGAGTTCAGAGTAAGCATTTAATGTAAAAGCGTATAACCTTGAGTTTAACGTAGAGAGTGTTGAATATGTCCACCATCTGCCACAATACACATTTGTACGTGAGCAAGAGCGTCCCGTTGTACGTTCGCCAGCATTACAGATGTCAAGCTCTCACAAGCAGCAATGATTCGAAGTCGTATATCTTGGAGACTTGTCGGTTCCACCTTGTATTTTTAACATAACCCCAGAGGAACAAACCCATGGGAGTTAGATCTGGGAATCATGGAGGCATACGGAACTCAAAGACGTCCGGACGACAACGTCTTACATTTCCCACTGTGGCTTGTCGGCTAGATTTTTGCTACTACAAAGACAACAATTGGCTTCGTAAAAGTTAGTGATTACAGCCTTCTAACATCCTTCAATAGGTCAGTTCCTACTCACGGTCGAGTCACATTATTCTGACCACCAGCTAATATCTAGAGTAACCGCCGTGTGAAGCGCAGACAGCAGCTAGACAGACTGGGAGTGACTCAATAAGGTGCTGGAAGGTGTTCACAGGTATGTGGAGCCAGCTGCTGGAGGGTGCGTGGTGGAGGATTCATAGAGCGAACAACACGATCGTTGTCCCACAGATGCTCAACTGGGTTTAAGTGTGGAGAATTAGGGGGCCAGGGAAGTACTTTGAAGTCTCCATCGGGCTCTTCCAACCACTCTCGGATATTTCTAGCTGTGTGACACGTCGCATTGTTGTGCTGGAAGATTCCATCCGCCCCAGGGAAGACAATCAGCATGTATGGGTGTACGTGGTTTGCAAGGATGGATTCATAAAGAATTCGGAACATGGTGCCTTCCACAGGCATGAGTAGACCCAGGGAATGCCACGAAAACATTCCACAGACCAAAACGCTGTTGCCTCCGTCAGCTTGTATTCTTCCAGCAATGGTTGAAGAGTGTTTGTTTTCCGATGTTTCTCGCCTTATACGCCAACTTACATCCGTTCGATGAAGCAGAAAACGTCACTCATCTGGGAAGGCAATATTTTGCAGATCAGCGGAGGTCCAATTCTGATACTGCCGTGCAAATATAAACCTTTCCTGCCGACGCACATTCGTTCGCATCGGAGCCCCATACGCAGCAGGGTTCACTGAACTGTCGTTTTAGACACACCTCCGATAGCCTCCTGGTTCATTCGGCCAGTGATTTGCTCCAATGTAGCGGGTGGGTCGGCTATCACGCACCTTCGCAGCCGACGTTCACCTCTCACATCAATGACACGTAGTGCTCCGCAGTTTTCACGTCGCTTATTCGTAATCGTGCCATTTCTCCAGTCACGGTACATTTTAACCACAGCAGCACGCGAACAGATCACACACTGCGCTGTTTCAGAAATACTGCAACCCTTGGCCTGAAAGCCGATAATCATCCCTTTTTCTGCAAATCTGATAAATTGCTCCTTTTACAGCAACGAGTGACATGTTTTCAGAATGCCTACAGCACACCTTATATACCCTCCCAACCAGCTCACGACGAGTTCCTTCTTTCATTGGCCACGCGCTGTTGATGTCAAAAGTAGGAGGTGGTCAAAATAATGTAACTCGACTGTGCAATTCGTTGATGCTCTACAAGTTTCTAATTTTTTTCCCTGCATCTCTCATAGTTTCCGAGATCGGTATGATAACTTCCTAATTTTGTCGCTAGGGTCGCTGCAGTCAGTCTCATCTGATAAGGCATGGTCATTTTACTATACTTATACCTAACTTCCATAGCTTTAGCTAAGTTCGTTCCAGAGTAATTTAGATGACTTAGGACTTTAGTCAGCAACCTGTATAATGACAAGATAGTTGATTGATTGGCGTACTTAGATCTCTATATTTTTTAAAAGCTGTGAATATAAGATGGTAAACTTCAATGGTTTTCGTAGACCTTGTGCTGTTCGACAATGCTGAAGCTCAGTTCTTACATGCTCTTGTTATTTGACTACATAACCTGTGAGCTCCATTCCGGTGACCGAGTGGTCAAAGGTTTAGGTTTTTGGCTAGTCGGCCGAACTAAGTGTATGGTTCGAGACTCAGATGAGGCCTAGGTGGTGCGGGTCTCATCTGTGTCTGAACAATGTATTGCAGCGTTGGATTTCTCTGGAACCACTGGTTTTAAATTAGGGATGGATGACTACATATAGCCTTTAGAGTTGCTCATGGTGGTCGTTAAACCTCGAAAGTAAAACGAAGTTGTGAGTGTTCCTTTACTAATAACAGTAAAGAAATAACAAAGAGAGAGAGAGAGGAGACTGGCAGAGAGAGAGAGAGGGGGATAGAGAGAAGAGACTGACAGAGAGAGAGAGAGAGAGAGAGAGAGAGAGAGAGAGTAGACTAACAGAGAGAGGGAGAGAGAAGAGAAGAGACTGATATATAGATAGAGAGGGAAGAGACTGACAGAGAGAGAAAGAGAGAGAGAAGAGACTGACAGAGAGAGGGGAGAGAGAAGAGAAGAGACTGACAGAGAGAGAGGGAGAGAGAGAAGAGACTGACAGAGAAAGAGGGAGAGAGAGAAGAGACTGACAGAGAGAGTGGCAAAGAGAGAGAAGAGACTGACAGAGACAGAGAGGGGAGGGAGAAGAGACTGACAGAGAGTGAGGGGAGAGAGAGAAGAGCCTGACAGAGAGAGAGAGAGAGAGAGAGAAGAGCCTGACAGAGAGAGAGAGAGAGAGAGAGAGAGAGAAGAGACTGACAGAGAGAGTGGCAGAGAGAGAGAAGAGACTGACAGAGACAGAGAGGGGAGGGAGAAGAGACTGACAGAGAGTGAGGGGAGAGAGAGACGAGCCTGACAGAGAGAGAGAGAGAGAGAGAGAAGAGCCTGACAGAGAGAGAGAGAGAGAGAGAGAGAGAGAGAGAGAGAAGAGACTGACAGAGAGAGAGAGAGAGGGGGAGGGAAAGAGAGAAGAGACTGAGAGGCAGAAGTTATGGAAATACTTGTTTGTTACTCCCGTATTATCGGGCATGCCGCGCCGAAACTGTGGTTAAATACAGCGATCGCCTACAGTTTCTCTAATAGTGATCGATTATAGTGATGGTTGTGACTCGTGATTTGGATGCATTTCACACAGGGCAGAATGTAGCTGCCCACAGGATGGGTCAGTCCATCTCGGAAGTTGTCACTCACTGGGGTCTTTCCATGCTACAGTGTCCAGAGTGTTTCGAGAATATGGAACTACTGGGAAAGAACAAGATCCCTAATGAATTACAGAGGTGTATCAGTCTTGACAGCTGGTGGTGTAAACCGTTTGTGTCGCACTGTTCGAAGTGAGAGACGCAAGAAAATATCACAAATCACCACTACTTTGAGCAGTGGATCAATTCGCTAGTGTAAAGACAGTGCAACGTAATCTTGAACATTTAGGGTTCGGGAGCAGCAGTCACACAAGGATTTCACTATTAACGGCACGACACCGGACGCAACGCCTTGCCCGGGGAAAAGCGCACTGACACTGGAAAAACAAGGTACTGGAAATAGTAGATAGCCCGAAGTGATGAACTAAAATTTAAACTGCATTCAGCTGATGAGAGAGTGAAGCCCTGGCGTTAACCACATCAAGCCATTTACCCTTCATATCAAATTGGAACAGTGCAGGCTAGTGGTGGTTCAGTTGTGGTCTGAGGTGTTTTGTACTCTAATGCTTTGGGACTTAGAGCACCCCCAAATAAGTGGACATCCTAGTCAGTAATTTACACCCATTCATGTCCACCCTGTATTCAAGTGGCAATGGCATATTTCAACAAGAGAATTTCCCGTCCCGCAAGTCCCACATGGCCACTGCCTTGTTATAAAGGCATTGCAGCTTCAGAAAGTACCTAGAAGCCTGGATTTAAACTCCATCGAATATCTTTGGGATACCCCGCACAGGCTGTCCGGTCCCGTGTCTCATCCACTAAAAACCTGAGCGAATTATAGGTAGCTTAAGAGGAGGGAATTATAGGCAGCTTAAGAGGAGGCATGGCTGCCGATACCTGCAGAACATTTTGGTAAGCTCATGAAGTGCATGCCTCGTCATGTGGCCGCCGTCATTAAGTCAAGAGGTGACCCAGCGCGATACTAGGTACGCATCTCTAATTCAATGGCACTTCAGTGTATGTAAAGGAACATTCACAACTTATTTTTTAAGATGTAATAACATATTCTTAGGTGGTTTGGTCATGTGAAAGAATATGTGGTGAGATGCTTACTAAGCGAATTTATTCAGCTTAGGTGGCAGGAAAGAAAATTAGAGGAAGGCCAAATAAATCATGGGAGGACCAGATTCACAAATGTCTTCATGTGTAAAGGATAGTGAGTATAAGTACAAAAAATCTTGTATGAGACGTGTGATCGATGTCAGTGAAGCTCCAGTTGTGTGCCAAGATCGCTGTAAATGGAGATGTTTAATATTCAGCAATAAGTAAATTCCAGCACGAGCAGTTTCAAACTTTTACACGGCTGATGGGTTTTACTTTGCGAAGATAAACTCTGAATCTCAGATATCATCATCATCATCATTGTCAACCATTATCAATCCACTGCTGGACGAAGGTCTCCTCAAGTTTCTTCCACAACGGTCTGTCTTGCGCCAGTCTCCTCCATGTTACCCCGCAAACTTTCGAATTTCATTCACCCATCTCCCATGTGGTCTTCTTTTGGGTCTTTTCCTGTCCCTTGGAATCCAATCTAAAATTTCGTCGGTCCATCGATGGTCTGTCCTTCTGGCAGTATGTCCAGCCCATTGCCATTTCAGGGATTTAACTCTGATCATGATGTCTTTCACTCTTGTCATTTTTCGGATCCACGAGTTCCTCTTCTTATCTCTCCTGGTTACACCAAGCATGCACCTCTCCATGCTTATTTGAGTTGTCTGCAGCCTTTGTATGTCTCTTTTAGTTAATGTCCACGTCTCTGCACCATACGTAAGCACTGGAAGGATGCATTGATAAAACACTTTTCTTTTAAGACATAATGGCTTATTGCTCTTGAAAATTATGCTGTTTCTTCCAAAAGCTCTCCAGGCAAGTTTTATACGTCGATTAATTTTTTCATCAATGTGAACCTCACTTGATATCTGCTTTCCAAGATAAACGTACCCATCTGTTATTTCCAGCTTTTCTCCTTCAATCGATAAATCTTCATTTCTGTAAAAACATTGTACATCACTTTTGTCTTCTGAAAGTTCATTTTTAATCCCATTTCTTTACTCTTGTCAGTAAGTTCCTGGATCATACTCTGCAGCTCTGATGGGGTAGTTGCAAAAATGACTACGTCATCAGGAAAACGAAGGTGAGTTAGATAATCTCCACTACTCTTTATCCCTTTGTTTTCCCAGTTCAGTGATTGATAGACATTTTCTAATGGGGCATTAAAGAGCTTGGGGGATATGGTATCACCTTGTCTCACTCCCTTTCCAATTTTTATGTGTGTTGTATTTTCAAACAGCTGAATCTTTGCACTTCCATTTTCATAGATGTTATTAATAATATGAATGAATGCATCTTCAATACAGCAGGTTTTCAAAGCCATTGTAACTGCTGATAGTTTCACCGAATCAAAGGCTTTTTCATAATCGATAAAAGCCATGCGCAATGGAAGTTCATATTCCCTCGCTCTTTCAGTTAGTTCACTTAGTACGTGGATATGATCTCTAGTGCTGTAGCCACACCTGAATCCAGCTTGTTCTCATGGCTTAACCACGTCCAATGTTACCTTCAAGCGGTGTGAGAGAACTTTAGTGAAGATTTTATAAACCACTGATAGGAGGCTGATAGGTCTGTAGTTCCTGAGATCCTCAATGTCGCCTTTTTTATGTAGCAGGATCATTGTAGCATTGTTCCAATCCTCAAGAATCTTCCCTTCATTAAGGCATCGAATGAAAATTTGGGCGAGTATTGTTTCAGTTGATAACATCATACTGGTATGTACAGTATATATGTGTTCTTTTTCATCCACAAGGCTGGAGGATGACCGAAGCTTAAGCAAGCACTGTCTTTTTTCCCCGGTAATATTTAAATTTCCATAAATACAATTTTGAATCATACAAAGTTTATTCGTGATATACCAAAACTTCTTTCACACTAGCAGCAAAAACGTCTTGAGAGCTGAAAAGGCGCACGATTCCAGAATTTTGAGATATAACATTTGCTAATTGATACTAGTAGGAATGTAAACCATTATAATTGCCTTGTTCTATAAGTATAATGCTTGCTTTAATAATACCGTTACACTGACAAATGTACGAGGGTTATATGGAAAGTAATGCAAAAATCGGCATAACTTTTTTATTAACTAACAGAGGTCGTACAAATTGCACATGTTGGTAGAGTAATTTTTTCTCTATAAAAAGGTCTACTGAACATAGACTCTATCACAAACGATGCATTTCAGCCATCGTTGAACCGAACTCTCGAATCCTCTTTGAAAAAATTCAGGTGTGGGCTGTTGTATTCACTTCCTCACAGCCACTTTCACCATGTCTGTGTCATCAAATCGTTGTTTCTGGAGACTATCCTTCATTGGACCGAACAGGTGGAAGTCGGATGGCG
The DNA here is from genome assembly GCA_039090855.1 of Macrothele yani. Classification (NCBI taxonomy): domain Eukaryota; kingdom Metazoa; phylum Arthropoda; class Arachnida; order Araneae; family Macrothelidae; genus Macrothele; species Macrothele yani. The sequence goes on from CM076990.1 coordinate 196,363,750, forward strand.
CAAGATCTGGTCTGTACGGTGAATGGGGACCACCGACCAACCCAATTTGCTGATCGCCTGATTTGTTCCCAAAGATGTGTGTGATCTCGCATTGTCATGGTGAATTTGGATCCTTTTCAGATTCTTGTTTGGTCTCTTCCTCCTTATGGCTTCTGTAAGCTTCTTGAGTGTCTCAATGTACCGCTCGCTGGTCATGGTACGGCCACGTTCCAGAAAATCAAGGAGAATGACACCTCTGCCATCCCCCATCCCTCCCCCAAACAGCCACCATGACTTCCTCTGCTGACCACTGGCTCTTGAACTTCTTAGGCCTTGGTGAAGAGATGTGACGCCATTCCATGGATTGATTCTTCGTTTCCGGATCGTAAAGATACGCCCACGTTTCATTCCCTGTCAAAAGATCGGAAACAAAACGTGTCTTCATTGGCTTCAAACGCTTCCAGCATATCAGAGCAGATTGCCACCTTTCTCTCCTTCAATTCGGGTGCTAACTGCCGAGGTACGAACTTTACACAAACTTTCCGATACCCTAAGACTTCCACCATCTTCTGTATGGCATTGTGACCACAGTCCAGTTGTGCAACATGCTCACGGATTGTGACTCGTCTCTCCGCGCAAATCAATTCATCAACTCATTGATGATTCGCGTAAGTAGTCGCAGATGATGGCCTCCCACTGCGTGGTTTCTTTTCAATACTGCTTTCCCATTCTTTAAACTTCTTCATCCATCTGAGCAGATTGCTCCTGTTAATGGTGTCATCTGCGTTAACATTCTGTCGCCTTCTGTGGATGTCGGACAGCCTGTACCTTTCCTTCGTCAAGAACTGAATGACGGCACGTTGCTTCTTCTTGGAATACATTATTTACCTGCAATGAAGGAAAAGGGCTACTGTAGAGGAAGAGCTATTCTACCAAAATGTGCAATTTGTCCGACCTCTGTCAGATAATAAATAAATCATGCCCACTTTCGCATTACTTTTCGGTACAGCCATCATATCTCCAATACTTTTCTTAGTTAGTTCTGACAGAAGTATTCGCACGAAGCATTTCTCTTAGTTTTTATATATATATATATATATCGATATATTTCCCACTTGCATCAGAGTGTTTTGACAGTTTTGCTTACAATGCATGAGCGATTTAAAATCAGTAAGAAATTGAACTATTTCTTTTTAAATAAACATTTCTGTGACAAATGGTTATATCGGTTTTGACTATTATTATGGGTTCTAGAAAAAGATAAAACTAGAACAATAAATAAAGATCATAACATCAGTAGGGCTTTGAGACGTAAAAACACTACGAGGATTACTTTGATCCAGGTATCAATAACAATTATAAAAAAGAAACTACTTCTGCTGGGCGGAACGGTGAATGAATCTCTCGTGTCATTTTCTTCTTTGGCTGTTTATAGCCTTTTGTCTCACGAAAAGGGTTGGATCTTAAAATGCCGCCGTCGAAGCGAAAGACCATCGTTAAAAATGATTTGTTTCTGCCTCATGTGTTGAAGATGATAACCCATTCTTCACACTAACTGAACACAAGCTGCAAATCACCGATTGTTTTAGCGCTGAAGAAAAGAAGGAAAAGCACAAGAGATCAATTCCTCAACGGAAAAGTCCTTGTTCCAAGTCGTCGCTCTATGCGGCTCCTAGAGATTACTGAGCGTAGTAATTCTTTTCCTTACAAAGCAAAACAAAATACATTATTTATACCAAGGAAATAAATCTTAATAAAACACTACATATCTGCTGTATATCTTTAACTATCTAGTTTCATCCTGAGGTTTGACAGAACGTATCCGGAATGAATATCAGACAGCAGTGATCTCATGAAACTTCAGGCGAAATAAGAATCTCCCATCTTTGTTTTTCTATAAAAAAATGGCAAAAATCCGACGTATTTTGGTTATTTGAATTCGCTTTTTAAAACAGAATTCCATGAAGCGGTTGGTTTTAGTAATCATCGATCACAATAGCGGCAGCCTATGAAAAATCTTGGTGATTCCTAGCTCTATCGGATACAACAACAATGATAAAATAATGCAAGTCTGAGTACTCTCTTATGAAATTCGTAGAAAGAGGGAGAGATTCGTTAGTTTTTCCCATTTATCATTTTCTTGTCCATTCGAAGTTACAGCATGTCTGGGCGATTTACAGATTGACTGGAATTTCTATCCTTTAAGACCTTGGATCCCGTTCACCGTTTTGGAGCTTTCTGTACATTTGCTGCTCAAAAGCACCAACTCAGATCTCACAAAGCGTTATAACGTGTTCATCATAAGCTGATCTCACTTTTTAGTGTTACGTCAAGCATAGAAACACCCTGCCTGAACATTCACAGTATATAAGTCACTCTTTTGTACCTCTGTTTGGTAATTTTCTTTTGCTGAGTTTAACGGTTTCCATGAACAACCAAAGCTATAAAAAACAGCTCTTCTATAATTCATGGCCATTGGCTCAAGCGAATAGACCCAACTAGCGCCGTAGGACATACACCACATCACGCGTGCATGGATGTCGCTGGGAAGCGGGGGGAGGGGGGGTATGCTCCCTTCAATATTTATGAGTACCCTCCATATGTCTGATATTGCAATGCATTCATATATGCATTTATTAAATACACTTAGAAGATTTGTTGTCCTCCAGTACATTTTGAACAAACTTTTTAAAATCCAAAGAAATTGGCTATTATTACTGCACGCTTGTGTCCCCTTCCCCCATTCCTATTTGCCAGCGACGCCCATGACGCGTGCGTCAATGTCACTCGAAGCCAGTTTAATGTTAAGTGGTTGAAGATAATAAAATAAATATAAGTAGTAATTTTTCGCAATTCCTTTAAAACTTTTATGAAGCACTATATTCATTTCTTTGCTTAATCGCAGAACGGTTGTCCGTCAGCTCTGTGATTCTTCCTAGCTGTTCCCCTGAAACTCAAATTTCCTTCCCTAAATCCTGTTTTCGGTCATTTCCTTCCGTCCCCCTTTTTGCCCCTGCGGAGAAAAATTCCATTCCCCGGTCAGCTTGAGACTTGCTCCCCAACACCTGAGGTCCTTTCTCCTCTCCTCCTTGCGACTTCCCGTTTTCAAATCCTAGAAGTGACTGCCCCCCCCCGCCCCTTTGTTTTCACCAAACTCACCCTTTAGCCTCCACAAAGCCCCATGGGGAAACACGCCGGCATCAGTTAATAAAAAGCATGAAGGTAAAAATTAAGAGGACTTGCGCTTTCAATCGGCTGCTTTGAAACTAAAGAAGGCAAAGGATCAAACGAGCACGACAATACTAATCCGTCTACAAAATACAAAAGCGCATACTCTAAAGTGAGACAAACTGGCGTCTCTAAATAAACCGTGTCTCCGATTTTTCAATAGAGGAGTGACACAGCGAAATTTCTCTCACCTTCGTGGAAACAAAGGAAAAGGAGCACTAAAACGAAATAAAAGTCGCGAAATGAGATTTAATATCTGTGGTTAAAATTTTAGAATTTAATCTCCGTAACACTAAACTCGTAGGATTACGTAGAAGCCCATAACTTTGATCACTTGGCTGCTGGGATTCGAACCCGGTGGGACACAAACAGAACGATTATCTAGCAGCCCGCTCCTCTGCCCAATTGGACACTGGTACTCGAATTCTGTCCCAATTAAGGCCATTATTCAGGAACCCAAACATACGTTTCAGTCACGGCGACCAGTAGGCCGCCGTGACTGAAACCCAATCCCAACTCCGACGATTTCCTAGATGATCGCATTTCTAACCATCTGGTAAGAAGGATAAAAATTGGGTCGCAACTAGGATGATTGACCAGAAGCCCGCGCCTTTGATCACTCGGTGATCGGGCCAGTCTGGTGACCTTTCTCGAATTCTTCCAACATTAGGAATGCCGAGACTATGATGCTTCTAGAAAATGAGCGGCGTTGGCTCAAGAAATCAGTCTTAGTGAAACGATAAATCATAGCTAAGAATGACAAAGCGCCAGTGGCGCAGTGGTCTTAGCGCTGGCTTCATCCGACAAGGGACCGGGTTCGAATTTTCGTGAGGCATGAACGTTGTATTCGTTCTATGTATGCCCTTGGCTCTCTCCCTTCCCTGGAATCAGTGACCCTACATTAGGGACGGGCGACTTCTTACAGCTCATCGAGTTGCTCACGGTGGTCGTTACCCCCTCCAAACAAAAAAATAAAAATAAAATAAAAATAACAAAACAGTCAAAATAATATAACTATACTAATAATCCGAAATTTCTTGGTGTAGAGTAGAAATAAAACTTTTCAAGCTTTCGCACATCAACCAGATGGCTTTTTCAAGGAATGTAGACAGCTAACTGCAAACTGCATAATAGAACGTTTCAACAATTTGAACGCGGTGACTTAACTAGACAATAAATCAATCGGCGCAAACGTGATAACTCGAAGAACCGAGGCCCTGTTGGTTGGGCACGCGGTACATTGGTAGAAAACGCAGCATTATTTGAAGAACTGATTCCAAATACGTGGATATTTCAGAGAGACGCTATCATTGCAAGCCTCGCAGCTCGTCAAGATTTCCGAAGTTTCACGCATGGCAGTAGCTTTGGGTATGGAGTATGAAGCTAATTTCTTTAAATCAATCCATATAGGATTAGCGGACTTAAACTTGACTTCTCTTGATAAGGCAGTTGTTAATTTTTTTGTCTCTTGAATTCCTTTTGTTCGCTGATTCTAATTCCAAACGAACGTTTGGTCATTCCGATGTAGTATCGCCTGGAGCCGTCCGGATATTTTAGTGGGATCGCATAAACACCTGCCTCATTGAGAAGAGGGGCTTGTCAATATTTCTCTTAAGCATCGTATAAAAAGATGCCGGAGACCTTTTGCACTGCTGGTTCTGGCTTTTTCGATAAAATTATGCATCTGATTCGATGTATATCCTGCCTGAGTGGCCAATTCGATGATGTTTTTTAGTTCGGACTGTCTAAAATGAACATCGCATGAGACAGCGAAGTCTGTCCTAATTCGAAACAGTGTTTACCTGAAAAATTCGTGGGATACACTAATTAAATATTGGAAGGCAGACATCAAACAAACGGGAAGGCGATGAAAAACGAAAAGAGCTTTTTCAAAAGAAGTATAGAGAATTAATAACATAATTATTACTTTCCGTTAACATTCTTTAAATGTAAGGAAGCTTGATTTTATAAATTTAAGTTTACTATTAAATACCGTGCTTCATAATAAAACTAGGGACTTATTGTCGGCGAATCTGATAACTTTCATTCCGTACTGAATGAAATTTTCTGAACCCGCGTACTAATGGCACATTACACCTATTTTTTTCAGACAAACAGAAAAAATGATGCGATATGGGCAGGCACTTTTTCAAAAGGAGTAAAAATAAAATAAAATTAAGATAAACAAAAATGTGATTATGTAAACCGATTCTTTCATGATGAAAAAAAACATGTTATACAATCTTAATATAAATGATACTAGCTCATAGCCAATGCCATGCACGTGTGAAAAAACTGTGACTGAAATTTTTGTAACACGAATCGTAAAATACATATACATAACTATAATAAACGGTTGAGTTATTAATGGGCAGTTTATAAGATGCGTCACCAACAACAAAATTTTCGTATTATTCCCATGATAACGCTGATTCCTTTTTATGAAATTATTCTGCAATTTTATTCCGTTTTATGAAATTACCCTGCAATGCGAAGAAAATGAAATAAAACACGACATAATACCTACGTAACAGAACAAACGCCCCAAACAGTTGTTCGAGCACGTACGTGTTGCCACAGATGAAGTCGTTTGTCTTACTAACTTTATTTTATTTTCCGGTATTTCTCCTTGGATTTACGTATCCTGCGATAGCGATGAGCTTAGTTCCGATTTCGGCTACCGGATAAAAGTAGATGGCGCTGCAAGTACTGAATGATGTCAGAGCGTTAGCGACAGACGTAGCCTATTATATAGGTTTTATTTAAATAAAGAATAATATTAAAATGAAAATCGTAACTTCGCCAAACAGTGGTTTGTAACATGTATCATGAAAGATCATATTCGGAGTAGCGCACTGAATCTTCAAACTTCTTGATGCTGTACATAAAGAATCAGTTCACTTGATAAGGAACTCTGTGTCCATTAATTTACTTCCATCCCTTTCCCCAAGGAGGAAAGTGGTAGTTCCTGAATCTTTTAACAATCCTCCAGGGAGTGTGGACTTTTATTTCTTGTGCTATCTCGGTGCTATAAGAAGAGTTGTTGCCCAACTTGCGTTATGTGGCCAACGAAATAAACGTTGCACTAATAGCTTTGGTTTACGATTCCTTATCTGACTGCATAAGAGTTATAACTTAATTAATCCATTTTTTTGGGGGACTTAAGGTCCTATAAGGAGGCATGTGTCTTTAATTTTGGGCCACTGGTTCTAGGGAAGCGCGGGAACCAATGACGAAATAACAAATGAAACATTTATGTCTTGAACGGAATACGATTACAGACCCAGCATTATGAATTGCTCCAATTTAGTTAAGAGCTAATAAACTACTTTTGAGCAGGTCCACATTTTTCAACAGAAAATCATAATCAGTCGCACTATAGGTTATGCCTTTCGAGATCAATTTTTCGTTAAAAAGAATCAGAGAAGTTGTTCTGACTTTTGGAAGTTTTATCTGACGCTTGAGAGAAATCACCATATGCCCATCTCGTAAATAAAATAACCATGATTTTAACTAAAATTTTCCTCCTTTCTTCCTTTGGTAAAAATTCCGTGGAAAGAAAAACATTACACACATCACGGAAAGCGACTATTTTTCCGGATAACTTCTTCATGACATTAGCAATAAAATAACCAATGCTGGTAAAATGTACATTATAAAGAGACATATACCAACAAAAACAAATCGGATTGCTTTAGGAACCTTTTGAAAAATAAATGATTTCCATTAGGGAATATATTTACAAGATATAATGTGCTTACCCTGCACATTTCACTTTTACGTGATTTGATTAAATGAAGTCTAAAATCCTGTTTTGAATTGGAAGAATAATATCCCAAATGTATCCAAGTAATAATTCCATAACAAAACTTTTTGTGTTGACTCACGCAAAATACAATATTCCTCAAAAAAATGGAAGTCAATATATTTTACCACATAACAAAATTAATGCTAAATAAATTTGAGTCATTATGAACAGATAACAATTTCTTCTTAAAATTCTGTTAATGTGGAAGCCTGAGTGTTCAGCAAGTCCCGTAATCGAAGTAAATTCAAGTTACGAAAGTTAGCATCAAGAAGTTCACGGTGCAATGAAAATAAAATTTTATTATCTTAAAAAATACCGATGAGTCGATTCAAGATGAGTTCTTACTTGGGCGGCCTACCACAGAAGATTTACAGGGTAATTTTATTGGCTTCAAATACAGACCGTTGTGGAGGAAACTTGGGGAAGACCTTCCTCCAGCAGTCATCATCATCATCATTGTCAACCATTATCAATCCACTGCTGGACGAAGGTCTCCCCAAGTTTCCTCCACAACGGTCTGTCTTGTGCCAGTCTCCTCCATGTCACCCCTGCATACTTTCGAATTTCATCCACCCATCTCCCACGTGGTCTTCTTCCGGGTCTTTTCCTGTCCCTTGGAATCCAATCTAAAATTTCGGTTGTCCATTGATGATCTGTCCTTCTGGCAGTATGTCCAGCCCATTGCCATTTCAGGGATTTAACCCTGATCATGATGTCTTCCACTCTTGTCATTTTTCGGATCCACGAGTTCCTCTTCTTATCTCTCCTGGTTACACCAAGCATATACCTCTCCATGCTTCTTTGAGTTGTCTGCAGCCTTTGTATGTCTCTTTTAGTTAAGGTCCACGTCTCTGCACCATACGTAAGCACTGGAAGGATGCATTGATCAAACACTTTTCTTTTAAGACATAATGGCATATTGCTCTTGAAAATTATGCTGTTTCTTCCAAAAGCTCTCCAGGTAAGTTTTGTACGCCGATTAATTTCTTCATCAATGTGACCCTCACTTGATATCTGCTGTCCAAGATAAACGTACGTGCCTGTTACCTCCAGCTTTTCTCCATCAATCGATAAATCTTCATTTCTTGTAAAAGCATTGAACATCACTTTTGTCTTCTGAAAGTTCATTTTTAATCCCACTTCTTTACTCTTGTCAGCAAGTTCCTGGATCATACTCTGCAGCTCTGATGGGGTAGTTGCAAAAATGACTACGTCATCAGCAAAACGAAGGTGGGTTAGATAATCTCCATTAATCTTTATCCCCTTGTTTTCCCAGCTCAGCGACTGAAAGACACACTCCAATGTGGCATTAAAGAGCTTCGGAGATATGGTGTCACCTTGTCTCACTCCCTTTTCAATTTTTATGTGTATTGTATTTTCAAACAACCGAATCTTTGCACTTGCATTTTCATAGATGTTATTAATAATATTAATGTATGCATCTTCAATACCGCAGGTTTTCAGAGCCATTGTAACTGCTGATGGTTTCACCGAATCAAAGGCGTTTTCATAATCGATAAAAGCCATGCACAATGGAAGTTCATATTCCCTCGCTCTTTCAATTAGTTCTCTCAGTACATGGATATGATCTATTGTGATGTAGCCACTCCTGAATCCAGCTTGTTCTCTCGGTTGAGCCATGTCCAGTGTTACCTACAAGCGGTGTGAAAGAACTTTAGTGAAGATTTTATAAACCACTGATAGGAGGCTGATAGGTCTGTAGTCCCCGAGATCCTCAATGTCACCTTTTTTATGTAGCAGGATCATTGTAGCGGTGTTCCAATCCTCAGGAATCTTCCCTTCATTAAAGCAGCGAGTGAAAATTTTGGCGAGTACTCTTTCAATTTCCCCACTTGCTTCTTGTATGATGTCTACAGTAATTCCATCTTCTCCTGGAGCTTTCCCCCGCTTCATGTTCTTGATTGCATGTGCAACTTCTGCTGGAAGGACTGGAAGATCTCTGGTATTGGTACCTTTCATGATGTCTGGAGTGTATGTATCATCCCATTCATATGATTTGTAGTAGAAATCTTTCACTCTTGTCAAAATTTCGCCTCTATTTCTTGTTACAGAACCATCTTCTTTTCTTAGTGCCATAATCTGTTTTCTTCCCTTACTGAGATGTCCCTTTGCTATCTTTAGGCTTTGGTTGTTTTCAATTGCTTTCCTCACTAGTTCACAGTTGAATTTTCTTACGTCTTCAGTGATACTTTTTCGTACTGTCTTGCATAGCTCTATATATTCCACATTGGAAGTCACATCTTCTTTAGTTGTCCTCATCTCTCTTCTTTTTTGCATCAACATTTTGGTTTTTCCTGATAATTTGTTCACATGCAATTTGTTCTTAGACCCAGCTAATTTTGTTGCTGTTTTCATAAGAGCTTTGGTTACTTTTCTGTTAACTTCAGAAATATCCACGTTTTCCGATGTTAGGCCTTCTAAAGCAGACAACCTGTTCTTCAGTTCCAACTTGAAAGTATTATGGTGTTTTTTAAGGTAGGTTATGTCAATAGATTTCGTTTGTCTTATGAGCTTGCCACGTTCAAGTTTAGTATTGAGGTGCATCTTACATCTCACCAATCTATGGTCACTACCTGTGTTGAACTTGTTTAGCACACTGCAGTCTTCTATGACGAATTTTTTGTTACACATAATAAAATCAATTTCACTTGTCGTCCTATTTGGATGTCTCCATGTCCATTTCCTGTGTGGCTTTTTCTTGAAGAAGGAGTTCAAGATGAAAAACCCTTCTGTCTCTGCAAACTCAACGAGAGTATTTCCACGCTGGTTTCTGTTGCCGTGACCGAATTTACCTACTGAAGTTTCATTCTGTTGCCGTTGCCCTATTTTTGCATTGAAATCTCCTATAATTATTTTCTAGTGCTGCTTACCTTTATTATGTAGATGACAAATTTCCTCATAAAATTCTTCAATTTCTTCTTTAGGATGAATTGTGGTGGGTGCATAAGTTTGAATAATCTGAGCCTGGTATCTTTTCGAGAGTTGGATAACGAGTCGTGCAGCTCTGTCAGAGGAACTTTCAACTTCTACAACTTTATCCTTCAGTTTCTTGTTTATTATAAATCCAACACCACTAGTTCTGCCAGTATCTGTCCCACGATAGTAGAAGAGATGTCCACTTTTCAATTCAATGAGATCTTCTCCTTTTCTCCTTACCTCACTTAGCCCGACGATGTCCCACTTGATCCTTTGTAGTTCCTCTTCCAATTCAAGAAGCCTTGAATCAGAAGATAGGGAGCGTCCATTATACGTAGCCAAGGTCAGCATCAGATGGCAGTCTAGTCCGGTCCTCCGGGGATTCTTAGCACCCTCTGCCTTCATGTCACACTGGCCGCTGCCTTGGCCAGGTACATTCCAGCTGCCGGAGACTGAGGGCCAAGATTTAAGTTGTGGAATCATTTTGGAGGGGTTTGGCCATAACTCACCACGGTGGCCAAGCGGGTTGGTGAGTGTGGGATAGCATTTCCTCTAATCCCGATGGTATAGTTATACCGCTATCGGCGGTCGTCAGAGCCCCTTTAGTGGGAACAGGATGCACCACGAGAAGGCGGGGTTGACATATATATATATATATATATATATATATATATATATATATATATATATATATATATATATATATATATATATATATATATATATAAATTGAACAGGCGGGCCACGGCAGCAGTGACACCTGGTGGGCCGTTAAGAATTGTTGCACGACGTGTGCCACGTGCGGGCGCGCATTGTCCTGTTGAAACGTGGCAGCTGGCAAGTCCTGCAGGTAAGGGAGGACTACAGGCTCCAAGACGTCGGAGATGTAGCGGTGGCTGTTGAGTGTACCGTTGATGCGTGCCGGAGGGGTGTGTGTGTCATGTCCAATTGCGCTCCAAACCATAACGCCAGGCGACGGACCGGTATGGTGATGCATAATGCAGGCGTCATACGGTCTCTCGCCGCGGTGCCGCCACACGCAAATTCGACCATCGTTATGTTGCAGGCAGAAGCGGGATTCGTCGGAGAAGACAATGCGTGCCATTCCGTAGTCCAGGTGTGGCGTTCAACGGCCCACATCCGCCGCACTCGCCGGTGGTGTAACGTCAATGGTAATCGGAGCAAAGGGCGCCGTGCGACAAGTTCCCGTTCCAGCAGATGACTTCGAACGGTACGTGCTGACACAGGTTGTTGCGCAACACACCCTAATTCCTGCGCTAACGTTCGTGATGTGGCGGTGAGAGCCGTCACTACTCGCCGCACAACATGCCGGTCCTGTCGTTCGGTGGTGTGCCGCGGTTGCGGCAATCGCTCACGCCTGTCCGTCCGTTCCTTTTGCACCTACCGCATCCATACTCGCCTCACTGTGGCTGGATGTCGTCCCACACGGGCGCCGATGTCTCGGTACGATAAACTGCTGTCGCGATAAGCCACTATTCGTCCTATGTTGAACTCCGAAACGTGCTGGAATGACTGCCGTATTCTGCGACGAGGCTTTAGGAAGCTTCCCACGCACACGTCAGGCAGCACTTACACCCCGCCTTCTGTGCACCCTTCTTATAGTGATTCTCGGTGGCGTGCCGAGCGCACATTGTAAATTTGTAAATGCCCTGCAGATTTGTCAGATTTGTAAATGCCCTGCAATGCTAATCGTTTGTATGTCCTCTCCCGGGCGACGCATGCTGCGAATTTCAGGCCAATAGGATGCTTCCTTCTTGGTGTTGCATTTTGGGTGGCCAGCAGTGTATATATTCATCTCAATAACTGCTTGATATTTAGTAACTGAAATCCTTTTTTAATAATAAAATTTAGTTACTTGCTAAATTTTAGTGCCATTTTTAGTGCCACTATTTTGTGTATTTCAGAAGTAATGACTGACTATGACCGTGACCATGGAGTATATTACAAATGGGAATCATTATTTACGATTACACAAATGTATTTTTTTAAATGCATTTAGATTGTTCACTCTTTCCATGCTTTGACCGAGGATGCGCATACTTTCATATGGTTCATTTAGAATTTTGGTTCCATAATCTTTTATTGCACCGACGATATCTTTCTTTGGAATCATTCACTTTCAACATTTTGAACAACAAGAAGGTCCAAACAATACATAGTTATTCACCGGTTCTTTAATGAGACAAAACAATTTCCAGCACTCACTCTTCCTTTTTTGGTTTTCAACAAGCACGTATTTGTTGGCCTCGACGCCTTTCTCCACCTCCTTGATATTAAATCCATCCATATTAACAAATAAGGAGTTAATTTCGACATGACATGTGATGGGAATGGGATGTTAGCACATCAATCGAAAACCTCTGAATTCTCAATGTAAAAGATGCGATGTGAAAAGTAACTCTTAGTCATACCGTGCACTTCGCACGCAGAGAGTGAATCAGATGAGAAGCAGGCGAATGGAGTTTGCCTGTACCTTGCCCTGAACAATCGCACTGTAAAAGAACGCAAAGAGAGTATCTTTTTACGATATGGTGTCGGTGTGTCTGACGTCGGTCGGTGGAAATCTTCGTTGCTTTAAGAAAGAGACGACAATATTTTTGCATGGCAAACCATTATTCACTCCGTGGGCACCAGTATCGGCTACAGAATTCCACAACACGCATTTTTCTTTGGAATATATTTTTCTCTTTTCAAAAATAAAACGGGAATACAACCGGGTCAAAATCGGGTCAGGAACACCTTGACCCTACCCGTTGGACCCACAAGAAATTGTCGACCCGTTGACTTGTTATCCGTTTCCATCTCTGGTTCAGGCCGTAAAATACTCCTTACATTCAGTCTTTCAGTCGCACTCGGCTGAAGGCGAGCTGCCAGAATCGGTACCCAGGTGTTACAAAAATAAAAAGTATTCATTTTCCCAAAATTATCAGGCACCAGGTACAATGCCAAAATCCAGAAAAAGCAGCAACAAGAAACAGTCTTCAATTATTTCACTTGACACCTCGGGTGTTTTCAAAAGCGAGGAAGCCATAACATTTCTTTCCCCGCAAAGCACACGTTTTGGGGAGCATCCCTGCCGACAACCGGTCAAGCGCGGAAACCGGAAATAAGCACGTAATGGAAATTTCATACGTGACACAACTGGAACCATTGTAAGTTAAGGCACGTTCGTAACAAAAAGGAAAGGAATTCAGTTAAAGAAAGAGTTGACATGCTAAAGGACTATATTTCAATGCCGGTCCAGTTTTCTACGGGGCATCCGCGAATCCCAACAGAGGAATTTGGGAAAAGTACGAATCACGTAACTTGGAGGGAAGCGGCTGACCAATGGGGCGCCATGACGCTACCTTGGGCAGTGCCGGCTACACACCCCTAGAAGAAGAACCCTTTGGGCAACAAAAAAAAGGGGGGAGGTGGATATATAAGAGAACGGGAAAAAGGAACGAGAGATCGGTATAGTAAATGGTAAAATAAACCTAGTGACTCAGAGTCCGAAAGTATTTTGAGTTTAGGAGCTACGCAATGAGAGTTAGGAGTCAGTTTTAGTATATTTTTAAAGTTTTGAGACCCACTGATATATTTTTAAGTTTTGAGACCCCCAGGACCGCATCGGAGATAGGCAGCGTTAGGTAGACCCAAAGATCTGGAACCCTTCCCTGTGGATGGCAAAGAGAACGACAAGAGTGGGTAAGATACTTTCTAACTCATACCTCATAGCTTTGCATGTGCTATGCAGGGTCAATTCCCAATTGTCTCAGCGTAAATATAAGTTTTTCTAGCGCACCTAAGTTTCGTTTTAACATTAAACAAATTCCTGAATTTTGAGTATAAAATTACTGATGTGCTTAATAATATGCGTTAAATATCCTAGTAACCAAAACCTCAAATATGATGCATATAATGTTTAGTTTAAAGTAAAGAACTACACCGGCACACATGTACCTAGCGGTAGATGAGTATCTGAAGGATAAGCTGATTTTTTTAGTATTTGCGCGTGTCATTTCATTCAATCAGCAAATAATTCTAAGTTCATTTCAAGGTTTTACAACAGTGATTAAATTTCGCACACTTCTCTTTAAACCTTTCATTTCTAAGCGGCATTATGGAACAGCGTTGGCCGCCCCGGTGGCGCAGTGGTCTAAGCGATGGCTTCTGATCATTCGTCCGAGATGGGGCCGGTTCGAATCCCGGTGAGACATGGATGTTGTGTTTGTCTTACGGCGCTGGCTCTCTCTTCCCTGGAACCAGTGACCCTAAATTAGGGACAGGCGACGGCTTATAGCCCATTGAGTTGCTCACGGTGGTCGTTAAACTTCCAATAATAAAAAAAAAAGAGCGTGACAAACCTATAATTGTTCCATGTGAAACACCACGCAATGCACTTAAGTCGACCCTTATATTTGAGACCCTGAAATAGGAAGCCCACGCCCCAGTGGTGCAGTGGTCTAAGCGATGACTACTGACCATTCGTCCGAGAAGTGTCCGGGTTCGAATCCCGGTGAGGCATGGATGTTGTGTTTGTCTTACGGCGCTGGCTCTCACCATTCCCTTAGAACCAGTAGCCCTAAATTAGGGACGGGCGACTGCTTATAGCCCACTGAGTTGAGCATGATTGTTGTTAAACCTTCAATCAAAAAAAAAAAAAAAAAAGATAGGTAGCCCAACCTCACCGTTGACCTCCAATAGGTTAAATTTGTTGCTGGTTTGATTATGCAAATTTTGGTTGGATGTTCCACTTAATCCCACTACGGCGAATAAGTCGTAGCAGTGGTTCGCGAAACCCTAGTAAAGGGCGCGGCGATATTGAATAGCAAGGCTAAGAGGAAAAGCAAGGCTTTGTGATGGCAAGTTAACTGGTTCTAGCAGTGTTTAGCCAACATCTTAGCGAATATATTCGTTTGAGGTGATTTCATGTCATTTTGCTAATTCCGATTTAATTCGTTCCAGAAGTTTTAAGGGTTAATTTTGATAAAGAGAGCCTGATTTCGACCCTCTCTATGAACTGCGACAGTTATAAGCGATTAGCCTTGCTTACTGAACATACATGGCACATACCTCTTTTTTATAAGAGGCAGTTGCGCCCCTCCCCATAAACTATGAGCTTTGCGAACGAAACTATGACTCAGCTAGAAATCAGAACATGAACACTAGAACAGTACTCACTCGATAACCATAAGGTCCAGTATAATCGTATTTAGTGGAGAAAAATAAACTCAGCCATCTCCTCATGTTTGAAATTCAGAAAACAGCGAGAAACAAATACCACCAGTATATATCCAACGGTTAGAAGATTCAGGCGACACAAAAACTGCCTAGAAAAGTACAAAAAAAAATCCAAGCATTTGCGGTGCTATGCATGCTGGTCTTTTGCGCAAACAAAGTACTTTTACGCTGATGTTTTTATCTCCAAAACAAGGAGGAAAAGGCGATAAGACGCAAGCTGGAAAAAAATGTGCCGAGTAACGTCAGAGGGTCCCGAGAAAGACTGGGGTAGATAGAATGTTTCACCGTTTGTGCAAAAATGACGACATACGAATGTCAAAGTCACGGCGACACTCCAAGACACAGCGATTTAGTTACATCGGTGATTCATGTAAATGGAAGGATGCTTTAACTAGATAAATTTTCTTTTTTCGAAACTATGCATTTAGAGAAAGATTGTCTCAGATTACGCATTTTCAGTAAAAAATAGAAACGCTTAATTTTAAACTGCAACCAAATACATGCACTTAATATATATTTGGCAAAAAATATTTTTGAATGCGTTAGATCTTTAAGCACCTTCAAGATTTTATTTTCACAAAAAATATTACAAACTGTGTCTAAAAAATACATACTTCGTACAAAGCGTTTTGATATGACGAACGCTTAGTTGTTCAATAATACAGTGCAAAATGTCTACAAGTTCCCAAGAAATAATTCCAAGTGTTTTAATATTTCAAAAGACAGAGTTGTGAAGGAGATTTGGAGAAACTTTCATCCAGCAGTGGACTGATTATGGAGGGTCTGGTTCATTTGCCCGACGTTGACTTCACCGAAGGGTCACTTGAATGAAAATCACTTCACCGAAAAGATTGTTTCACTGAAAGATCACTTGATCGAAAAGTTCATTTCACCGAAGGGTCACTTGATAGAAAAGTTCATTTCCCCGAAAGGTCTCTTTACCTAAAAGTTCATTTCATCGAAAGGTCATTTCACCGAAGGGTCAGTTTATCGAAAACTTTGGATTTCATTACAGGATCTGTTGAAGCATGGCGCAAGTTCGGCAGACAGACCACCGAAACGTTACGGGATTATACTCAAATTGCAATTTTGATTTCTCCGTGTCATAGAGAACGCAAAGAGTTAGTTTTAAGACAAATATTTTTTGTTTTAAGACAATAGGCCTCGGCTTAGGCCTTTTTAGCAAATCTTAATCATGTTCATAAGGTTTACATAAAAGTAATGTTCAGTGCTCATGTTCATAAGGCTTATATAAGAAGTAAAATTAATAATGTTGCACATTTTTTCAGGGAAAAATAATCAATTTTAGGTCTCTAGGCCTTGGCTTAAGCGTTTTTACCCAATTTTAATCGTGCGAACTCATGTTCATAAGGTTTACATAAAAATTCATGTTAATAATGTTGCACATTGTTTTCAGGCAAAAAAAAATCAAGTTTCATAAAAAGATACTTTACATTTTATAAATGCTTATGAATATGAGTAGGGTTAAAATCTGTTAAAATGGCCTGTATCTAGGCCTACGGTCAAAAAATTAATGTGTTATGGTTGAGTAAAAGTGGAACATTAGTTACTTGATTTCCTATGTAACCCTTATATGAATATGAGCTCGGAGGATTAAAATTTGACAAAAAGGCACAGATCTAGGCCTTAGAATTAATGTTATATTTCGGAAAACCTACTCATGAGAAGGTGTTTCATAGAAATTAAAAGTTTATTTTTTATACAATCCGAAAATGTTTAGGTGGCCAGTTTTTCAAAAACCCGCACCACACTCCAACATATCTCTAACAATAAAATTCTAAGTTTTCGATAAACTGACCATTCGGTGAAATGATTTTTCGATATAATGAACTTTTAGGTAAAGTAATCCTTCGGTAAAATGAACTTTTCGATCAAATGTCCTTTCGGGGAAATGAACTTTTAGGTGAAGTGACCTTCCGGTGAAATGAACTTTTCGGTCAAGTGACCTTCGGTGAAATGTACCTTTCGATCAAGTGATTTTCAGTCAAGTGATCTTCGGTGAAATGTACTTTCGATCAAGTGATTTTCAGTCAAGTGATCTTCGGTGAAATGTACCTTTCGATCAAGTGATTTTCAGTCAAGTGACCTTTTGATCAAGTGAACGACACCCGATTATGGCTGCTGTTGATGACACATATACTGAGCAATTCTCTTCCATGTCACTCCGGCACGCTTTCTAATTTCATCCACCCATCTACCACGTGGTTCTATTGTACTTCTTTTGCTTTCCCTTGGTACCCAGATGAAATTAATACTTCAGTTGCTCAACAATGATCAGTTAACCTTTATTTTAAGTACACCAGAGTTGAATAATAATGAAACGCATATAGCGTATGAAATCCGTTTATTTGTGCTGACTACACCACAAAAATAAACGGATTTCACACGCTATATGCGTTTTATTATTAATGATCAGTTATTCTAGCAATATGTCCAGACCATTGCCGCTTGAGGGCCTTTACTTCGATTACGATGTCATCCACTCTTGTCATTTTCCTAATCCACTAGTTCCTTTTCCTGTCTTACATGGTTGCATTTCTCTGCATTTACAAGCATGCATTTCTCTGTTTCTTTCAGTTGTACGCAGATTTAGAATTTTTTTTAGTTAAGGTCCCATAACTAAGAACCGGAAGGATGCATTTATTAAACGCTTTTCTTTTAAGACAGCAACATATAGCCCTCCTATAGAACGGTTGTTTTTAAGCTCTAAATAAATATTAATATATAGGAGATGTTGCTCGTCTTATGAGGGAGTGAAATTTTTAATTGAAGCAGATTGAAAACAAATCAAATAGACGCCGAAGTTGTGTAAGGAAATATAGCAAGGACTTGTAAGAACTCATTCATGTTAAAACTAAAAATTATATGCTATTAATTTCCGTTTTTCAAAAGACCTCGCGATAAATAACATTCTGTGTAAAATATTTGTTGTTTAACAATTCTAGGTTAGAGCGTTTAGATGGATCGATATTTTGCAAAATGTGTAATATAATCAGCACTAAACTTGGAAAGTTGTTTTTCTGTAAACTTACTTTAATAACTTTTACTTAGATTTTTCGCGTTAAATTACCTTTTCTTTGGCACACTTGTTATTTATTCCCTTCACGGCTTGTTTTAGACTGTCCTATTCGACGGTTAGTTTGAAACTTCATACCGAACCTTTTTCTACAAAATAATGCGACATCTGGCATTACAAATCGGAACTATATAAATTTTCGACAATGTGCTATTGGGGCGACATCTGCTTTTAGATGCAATTTTCCTCACTTTGACATCTCAAGATTTCAGTTTTTATTGTAGGTTAGAGCGTTTAGATAGATCCATATTTTGCAAAATGTTTAATATAATCAGCACTAAACTCAGAAAGTTAGTTAAATTAAAAAAGTAAAAAATAATTACAAGTTAATATTCGAATTGAGCTACATTAAATTAATATACCAACGCAACTTGGAGATACTAAGAATTCAATTCGAATTTTGTAGATAGGATAAATAGAACTCGAGTCATTGATAATCCAGTGTTTTTAAAATAGCACGCGATCACCTTGCCATCTCAATGTGATCGCGTGCAAACATAACTTGCTGTGATTTTAAGAATTCAATTCGAATTCTGTAGATCGGAAAAATAGGACTCTAGTCAAATTTTGAAGATGTGATTTCGTTTCTTGGTGTAAATATGACTTGCATGGTAAGTCCGATAATATCAGACAACTTGAAAATTTCTTCACCCCGGAACGGGAATCGAACCCGCGTCTCCCGGATAGCGCCACTGATAATCCACTCGAGCCATTGATGATCCAATGTTTTCAAATTAGCACGCGATCAGATTGACATCTAAAAGTGATCGCGTGCTATTACATAGCAGGCAATCACTTTGACATCTCGAGATCACACACGATACGTGATGGCGCTAAAATGCAGACGTTGCTGTGACGTCAAGCGTTCCAGAGAGAGAGAGAGAGAGAGAGCGAGATACACTGCCGGAAGGTGAAAAAAGAACACCAAGAAGGAGACGTCTGACACCAATAAAATTTATACAGCATAATAACGGAATACAGAGGATAACGTGATCAAAACATTATGGCAAAATACAGCTGTATTTGCTAGTAAACTAAAAAATAATGTTGGATGTAAGTTTGGGGTATTGAGTTCCAAGCATCCTCAACCTGGACGAGTAAATCGGGGATGGTCGTGGCTGGCCGTGGAGACTGGACAAGTCGTTGTCCCATAAAATCCCACACATGCTCAATGGGGGACAACTCCGGTGAACGTGCAGGCCATGGAAGTTGTCTCAAACCCTGAAGTGCATGTTGCGTTGCACGTGCCGTGTGTGGGCGTGAGTTATCTTGCTGGAAAACACCACGATGGACCGACCTTACAAATGGCACAACAACGGGCTGAAGGATGTTGTTGATGTAAGAGGTGCTGTTTAACGTACCCGGTACAAACACTAGTTGTGTACGGGAGTGATAGCTGATCGCTCCCCACACCAGGAGACCAGGTGTAGGCCCTGTGTGTCGCTGGCGGATGCAAGAAGGGTGGAGAAGCTCCCCTGTGCGTCTGCGAACACGCATACGGCCATCGGAGGCTCCCAAGCAGAATCTGCTTTCATCGCTGAACACGACAGATCGCCATTGCGTTCTCCAGTGCAGACGTTGGTGACACTACTGCAGCCTTTCCTGACGGTGGGCTGGAGTCAGAGGTACACATGCCAGAGGCACACGTGCACGTAGTCCTGCATCCAGTAGACGGTTGCGGATTGTTCGCACAGTCACCTCAGGTGCAACGGCAGCTCGGATTTGCGTCGCAGTGGATGTTCTGCTTGACAACGCCGCTCTTCTTATGCGTCGATCGGTCCGCTCATCAGTCCGTCTCTGACTCCCGGTTCCACGTCTTTTCGTGTGGGAATGTTCCTCGGACCATCTACGCCACCATCGTACCACCACCGATACTTCCCGTCCAATTCGCTCCGCAATACGACGATACGACCACCCGGCCTCGCGGAGTCCGACTAAACGACCTCGCTCAAAGTCCGATAACTGCTGAAATCGTACACGTCTTCCATGTCCAGGCATTGCAGCTTCTTCAGGGTCATCGCACGTGTTCGTACTCCGACGACTGATTACATTCACTTCGCCGTACTCCTTAAATACCACCGACGATAATTTGCATATTATGCCGTGCTGTGGTGTAAGCGCTCACCGGTTGGTCCCGAAATTAACATCACGCCTATGTAAACTCGACCCCATTAACATATGTAAATTTCATGATCGTCCGGAAATTCCTTCTTGGTGTTCTTTTTGAGTTTCCGCCAGTGTATATATAAATGGGTGGTTTATATGTGTAGCAATGGTAAGCTGCTCTTGGAAATTGCTTTATGTTTTCCAAATACACTCCAGCAAAGTCTTATATGCCCATTTACTTCTTCTTTGATGTAGCCCTCGCTTGATATATATGCTGTGCAAGGTACATATACCCATACGTTTCTTCTAAATTCGCTCTC
Organism: Macrothele yani; assembly: GCA_039090855.1. Lineage (NCBI taxonomy): Eukaryota > Metazoa > Arthropoda > Arachnida > Araneae > Macrothelidae > Macrothele > Macrothele yani. The sequence continues at coordinate 196,384,469 of CM076990.1, forward strand.
TTTACCTCTAAATCTTTATGTGTTGTAAAAGTACTGTACCGCAGTTTTGTTTTCCATTAGTACATAATTAATCTCAAATACACAGCCGAGCCACATTATTGGGACCACCTCCGGCTTTTGACGTCAACAGCGCGTAGTCAACGGAACAAGACACGTGTCGTGAGCTAGCTTGGAGGGTATATAAGGTGTGCTGTAGGCAATCTGAAAACGTTGGGGCCGCGGGTGGCCGAAAGGGCAGCGTTCGTGACTGCAGCAGAGAGGACCTCAGGTTCGATCCCAGGCAGGTACGAACGCTCGATCCACTAAATATCCGCCGTGCGTCGGATGGGCACGTTAAGCCGTCGAACCTCGGGTACTGGCCCCCGGTAATAAATAAGGGCGTTTTCCTCCCCTTGCTACTTCGCTTCCGTGTCACTTTCCTATCGGGCACTCTAGCCCAAATCTCCTAGCTTCCTATTTCTAAGGGTTGTTTAAGACCTGGGGTCAGACACTCCCTTCCTAAAATCCTCTGCATATGATCATGAGCATGATCTGAAAACGCATCACTCATTGCTGTCATTGATGAAATTAGCGATTTATCAGATTTGCAAAAAGGGATTATTATCGGCTTTCAGGCCAAGGGTGGCAGTATTTCTGAAACAGCGCAGTTTGTTAACTGTTCGCGTGCTGCTTTGGTTAAAGTGCATCGTGATTGGAGAAATGGCACCATTGCGAATAAGCGACGTGCAAACTGCAATTGATGTGAGAGGTGAACGTCGGATGCTAAGATGCGTGAGGGCTGATCGACACGCTACAGTGGAGCAACTCACTCGCCAAATGCACCAGGGGGCTACCGGAAGTGTGTCTAAAACCACAGTTCAGCGAACCCTGCTGTGTATGGGGTTCCGATGCAGACGGATAGTCACTGCATCTATGCTAACGAAGGTGCATCGGCAGAAAAGGTTTACATTAGTACAGCGTATCGGAATTGGATCTCCGCTGATTGGCAAAGGATTGCCTTCTCTGATGAGTCAAGTTTTCTGCTTCATCGAACGGATGGACGTTGGCGTATACAGCGCTGAACATCGGAGAACAAACAATCTTCAATCATTGCTGGAAGAGCACAAGTTGGTGGGGGCAGCGTTATGGTCTGGAGAATGTTTTCGTGGCATTCTCTGGGTTCACTCATATCTGTGGAAGGTACTATGGACCGAATCCGTTATGAATGCATACTTGCAGACCACGTACACCCATACATGCTGATTGTCTTCCTTGGGGTGGATGGGATCTTCCAGCACGACAATGTGACGTGTCACACAGCTAGAAATGTCCGAGAGTGGTTGGAAGAACACGATGAAAACTTCAAAATACTTCCCTGGGACCCTAATTCGCCAGACTTAAACCCAATTGAGCATTTGTGGAACCACCTAGATCGTGTTTTTCGCTCTATGTATCCTCCACCACGCACACGCACCCTACAGCAGCTGTCAGATGCACTGCAGATAGCATGGCTCCACATATCTGTGAACACCTTCTCGCACCACACTGAGTCACTCCCAGCCAGTCTAGCTGCAGTACGCGGCTGTTAATCTGGATATTAGCTGGTGGGCACAATAATGTGACTCGCCCGTGTATATACACGTTTTTTTTTTTTTTTGAAAAAGACGTGCTAGGAAAGCGTTACATATTATTTTTATCGCATTGCAAAAATAATAAAGCTCATCTGTCTATAAGAATCATGATTGTAGATTAAGTGAAGTTTTCACAACAAAGAATCAGAGACAGAGCGTCAATATGCAACATATGAATTAACAGCATCGTTTCCTGTGGATCTTGGATCCATCCATTTCAAATCGGATTTGCTGATAATTCTAGGATTTTTCGATTTGCTGTTAATTCTAGGATCATTTCAAATCGGATTTGCTGATAATTCTAGGATTATTTCAAATCGGATTTGCTCATAATTCTAGGATTCTTCGATTTGCTGATAATTCTAGGATTCTTCGATTTGCTGATAATTCTAGGATAATTTCAAATCGGATTTGTTGATAATTCTAGGATTCTTCGATATGCTGATAATTCTAGGATCATTTCAAATCGGATTTGCTGATAATTCTAGGATTCTTCGATTTGCTGATAATTCTAGAATTCTACTACGCCAGGAAACGGTGGAGTAACAAAGTTACGTCCCAGAAATTTATCAATTTTTAAAATGCGCGTATGCGTGTGAGTTATGAAACGTGAAATCAATTTTTCATTCAAAACGAAAGTAAACAACATAACCTTATGATAGATAAAACACGCAGATTATGGGATTTACTTAGGAATAAATGGATGTTATTTATTAACGTCTAATTTTCGGGCAGTAACCCTACCTTTCATCAGGACTATACTATAGTAAGTATTGCCAACCTTGGGTAAAACTCCAACCTTTAAAATCATTTAATATGGTTCCTCTTCTTCTCTCAATTTCAAGACCTTCCAGCAGTTTTCTCTCGAAGAAACGTTGTTGGTGGGTCAGAATTTCTACTGAGTCCCACAGTATTTTATGTCCAGTAGATTGAACATGTCTGTCCAGTCCTGTTTTGTTTGTCATGTTTTTAACAGCTGCTTTATGCTCTGTGACAAACAAAACTGGCCTGGACACACATGTTCAATCTACTCCCTCCCCGAACCCTGCAAGGGCTCCGCAATGCTTTGGTCGAGCAATAGACGCAGCTACCCATGGAACTGCTCTACACCATAATTAACAGCATGGAACATCGCTGTCTGGCCTGTATTGCTATTAGGGGCAAGCACACTCCGTATTGAAATACCTTTTCCTATTTCATCTTGATACCTATATTTCTGTATTTTCATATTTGCATCACTCCTACAAAATGTAAATGCTTTGTCTCACATGTTCTGAAGTTGTTTTTTGTTGTTGCATTTGGTCTGATAAAACTTGTCACCAAATTTCCCCCGGATTGGTTGCATGCTTTCTGAGTAATCACGAGTTTTTCATTTGTTGTGAAAATCCTCCAAATACGTGGCGTCAGTGAATAAACAAAGACATCGCTCTTTCCACGTTTAGCAACCCACAGCAACCGAAAAAACTTACGGATTTATAATGTCAGAGCTGACAGAAAACCGCACATAGCACCGTGGATTGTTGGCCACCATGGTTTAAGGCTTACGCGCTCGGCTAGATAGAGAGAGATTCGGAATTCAATTCCCCGGCGGCGGCCGAATAACAATTTTTCGGTTGCTATGTGTTGCTAAACGTGGAAAGAGCGATGTCTTTGTTCATTCACTGACGCCACGTATTTGGAGGATTTTAACTTTGGATCTCTCCCTTTGGATTTAACTGCTATAATTAATATATAGCCAATGCCGTTAATGCCCACCAGATGGCGACGTCTCAGTAGCTGAGCCCATCTTACGGATTTATAATGTCAGATGCTGACAGAAAAACGCACATAGCATCGTGGATTGTTGGCCATCGTGGTGTAAGGCTAACGCGCTCGGCTAGATATCGAGAGATTCGGGATTCAGTTCCCCGGCGGTAGCCGAATAACAATTTTTCGGTTGCTTTGTGTTGCTAAATGTGGAAAGAGCGATGTCTTTGTTTACTTTCATTTGTTGCTTAATTTATGGGAACCAGTGTAATTTTGAGAATTCGCTACAAACTAGTTCTGAGAATTTGCTATAAAATAGTTCTGAGAATACTTTGCTCAAAATAATTCCAAAGCTAACCAGTCAGTTCTGATACTTCTATGGCTCACACCAGATGGAATCATGCACGTTTCCTCAGAAAGGGAAATCAGAAAATTACATATTCGAAACAAGACACAGTGCTTCAGAAATTAGATTTTTCAACACATGTTTTAACATCCACGTTAGTGAAGTAACCTCCAACTGCGACAGTAACGATTGCATTAACAAGCTTTAGTGCATGATGCTAATGTATGTGTAAAACTACCAGAACTTATCGCGAGATATCATGCTGCCGTATTTTTTCCGAGTAAAAATCCTACTAATTTTACTGTCATTGAAGCTTTACGGCTTCGTATCATTTGCAGAGAACCTTCAACACTTCACAACTCGGCTAAAGCAATACCCACTATTTCTAAAAGGAAATACTTTAATATTTTCTCATTAAAAAGATTCTCAGGGGTATATTAATCAAAAAGGCATGATGAACTTTAGTCACAATACCTTCGGGTGCCTCGCTTCAACTAAATTATTTCGGGTTATTAGAAATGGAAACTTGAACAAGACTGTGTTCATTCTACGCATTGCTGCTAAAAACAAAGGAAGAAGTATTAATGTCTTCCTCAGAACTCGGGAATTTCGCTTTCTAATTGCTATGGGATTAAGCTATTTTGCTCTTGTTTATTCCCATCTTAATTAAGCCAACATTGTTTGCAGTAATTTATGAAACAAGTCTGAAAAGTCTTTCTGCGCAACGCAAAATTTCATTTAAGATAATGTACAAACCACTGACTCAAGGGAATTTCGAGGTGCTTTTTAAGCATTTAAACGCAATTTCAGTAAATCCGTTAATCACTTATCTTACTTTTGAGTGTGCGTTTATAATATTTTGGATAAAATCACAATCGACGTGACTAATTTTAAGCCGATTAGCTTAAAATTATTGAAGAACTAATCTTGTTCTCCCTTTTCACTATGATCTGAAATATTTATTCGGTCAACCGATAAAGATTAAGAAATTCAAGCAATCAAACGGAATAAAGCACTAATTGCTAAATACGAAAGAAACGGAAAAGAGAAACAGTAACTATCAGGAAAGAAATGCGGGATTACGCCATATAATACAAATTTTGAAGATGACAATCCGTTTTTTGGCGTAAATGTGACAAGGATAGTAAGTCAGATAATATCCGAAAACTTGGAAATTTTCATCGTCCTGGAGCGGGACTCGAACCCGCGTCTCCCAGATAGCGCCCTGGTATGCTAACCACTACACCATCTTCAAAATTTGTAATAACTATCAGGTTGTAAAGAACATATCGGAAAAATAGAGAATCATGTGTTTGAAGCTTAAAAAAATCATACAAAACACTTAACTTAATCATCCGGTGGTTATATTGGAACTGATGACCTTTTTCCACCGATCTACGAGTTGAAATATCCCATCGAGATAGAAGTATGGCGAGCGGGAGTAGAAGAAGTCATTTATACAACGTTTCACATCATCTTCATTAGCAAAGTTTTTATCAGCGAAAAAATTCGACAAAGACCGGAAGAGACGAAATTCGCATGGGACTGTGGGGGGTTCGACAAGATTTCCCATTCCAGCTCGTACAATTTTTGCTAGGCCCATAAAGCGACATGTGGACGAGTGAAAACAACTTGGTGAAAAACAACTCCATGGTGATTATTTTTTTTTTTATGAAAACAACTCCAGTGATTATTTTTTGGGGCGCTTTTCTTGTAGTGCAGCTTGGAGACGATCCAACTGTTGGATGTAAGCATACGATGTGATGGCATTGTTCCGCGGTAAGAGTTCATAGTGAATCCCACCGTGACAATCCCACTAGCAACTCAGCATCACCTTCCGTCCATGAAGGGTGGCTCAGCGACCTTCAATGAGGGTTGTACTTGCTTGGTCCACGCTCTTTGTCGCGTAACATTCACGTATGCGACCCATTTTTCGTCACACGTGACCAACCGATGCAAAAGCCCTCCCGTTTTGTCTTTCACTCAGAGCAACGTCAATGGAGTGGTGTTGCATCCGATTCTGGTCAGACAAAGCACGGGATACCCATTTGCACAGTTCACACGAACATCCCAACTTCCGAAGTCGGGTGTTGATGGTGGTATGGGAGGTCTTCAGTTCCTCTGCCAGTTACCGTAGTGTTGCATTAGACTTGGTCGATAGCACGTATTGCATTGTATCATCTTCAACCTTAATGGATCTGCCACTTCTGGACGCATCAGGCAAATCCCATACACGAGCATCGAATTTCCTGTAGCGGCCATAGAAAGTACTCTGTCCGATAATATCGTCACTAAACGCATTTCGCAATTTTCCAAGTGCTTCCGTAACTCACGCCATTCAAATATTCACAGAGAAATACCGCATGCACACCGTCCTTCGGTATCACCATCTTGTCGTCGCCATGTGCAACTAATCTTCACCACAACAGCGTACTTTCTGTCCTTATAATCTATTTTCCGAACACAGTACTTTGAGATATTTATGTCACTGTAGGCCGCAGTATCTTACATCACACTTGCCACATACAATTTTTTCAGGAAACTTTCTTTACAGCCTGATACATTACAAGTCGCAATGGGCATTGCTTGGCTACCGTGTACACGAACGTGATTGATTTGCAATAAATGTTTACTAGGTTTACGCACACATACATTTGTCGACACCTCTAGTTTGATAAATGCGTTGCTTTAAGGAGATTACGACCACACCCAAAAGACATTTTTTTTTTTTGATTGGAGGTTTAACGACCACCGTGAGCAACTCAATGGGCTATAAGCAGTCACCCCAGAAGACATCAGGCGATATATTCTAGTACACGAACTGCAGAAGAACACAACTTGGCAATTTGGTTGAAATTTATGACTATTCGTTAACGTTCTTATCATAAATACTTGATGGAATTTAGGTCTTGTGGGTTTGCAGGTGCGAGATTATATGGTGAATTTCGGAAAATCTTCCTAAAGTCGCGTTTCAATATTGCAGAATCGAAAGCAAAATGTTTTAATTTGATAAGCTAGCGCATTGTCATTCAACCAGCAGTTGATATCTTCATGTTTCTGACGTCTTTACTGTAGAATATATGTCATATCGACGAACTGTGTTATTTCTCCTTCATAAGAGAGTGATTTTCCGTCCTCACCGTTTGTTCAATGAAGAATCTATTGCCCAACTTATTGTGTCGAATCGCGCCACCCTCTACTGCACCAATCATTGAACTCTTCGACCACGCATCCCTTCACTGCAGAATTCAGGCACAGTGTATTTATCCAATGAACCACACCATCGCGATTGCTCGAAGTCCTGAAACCTTCGTCCATCTCATCCTTGCTCTGCAGAATGAATCGCATCTCAACGAACCACGAAACTACCTCTGCACGAGGAGAATTTTTATTTTTGGTTTTTCCACCCATGCACTGCAAAATAGAGTGCGCAACTAATTATCTCGACGTAAAGCGCTATTGCTATGGCACAAGACGTCGTACACTTCGTTTTATTCATCTTTCCGATGCAGAATTCATGTTATAGCTGATTATCCGGACAGACTACATTAGACCGGCTTCTGAAATCCTTGTACTACTAAATTTTGAACTGCAGAATTGACAAGAAAGTGCGTCGTTCTCTTGATGAACTCACGATTTTACGAGGGATTCTGTCAGCCTTCCTACCTTTCCACTGACGAATCAATGAAGAAACTAATTATCTTGAAGGACCACACCATTGAGTAAAAAGATGTTATATTCTCATTCTCCAAGTGCTCATTTAAAACGATAAATACATAGGCCGTTGATTTTGAAATTTTTATACGAACGTCACTTTCGTACTGTATATGCAAAATACAGTATGTGGGCACGTGCATCTCCACGTGATTTAGACAACTATTTAACACTGCTGCTCGTCAGTAATCGTCAGTAGTATTGATCACAATGGGAACAACAAAGGATCTTTCGGAGTTCGAGAAAGGCCTTTCTGTGGGTGCCCGTCTAACTGGAGAGACGGTCTAGAAAACAGTAGAGTTGACTGGTTTCTCAAAAGGTGGAAATATTCCGGGAATTTATTCTGTGAAAATATAACCTACGGTGCTTGTCTAAGAGGCATAATTGTGGCGGGACAAAATTCTGTCAGGAACGACATCGCCGTCGTCTGAGAAGGCTTGTACGGAGAAACAAGACTTCCTGTGTTCAGCAATTGACCGAAGTGTTCAATGTAGGCTGTTCCGACCCACATCCCAGAAAACCATGTGCGGGAAATTGAAGAGGGTCGGTATTGGGAGTCGCCTGCCTATACGGAAAGCACTGATTTCTGTGAAGAACCGGAAATGTGGTCTGCTGTGGTGTCAGGAACACCGTGAGTGGACACTGGAAGACTGGTAAGAAGTCATGTGACGAGGGAGTCGCGGTACACCTGTTTCTGTACCAACGGCAAGCAGGCAGTTTGGCGAGAATCCAAAGAAGCAAGGGACCGAGCTCGCCTGGTAAACACAACTCAAGGTTCTGGAGATGGTGTCATGTATTGGAGTATGCTATGTTGCTACAGAACGGATCTCCAGACATTGTTGGAAGGTCGGATGTTCTCCAAGGATTATCTGAACACTGTTGCCGATCAAGTCCGTCCTGCAATGTTGACATTTTGTCTAGCAGGTGGCGGCAGTTTCTTGGACGACAATGCTACTGTTCATCACGCAATATGTTTCAGCAGTGGTTCAGAGAGCATAACAGCGACTTCCACCATCTGCCCTGACCACCATAAAGCCCGGATCTGAACCCCTTTGAAAATGTACGAGACATGTTAGAAAAACAGATCCGAAAGCGAAGTCTTCTTCTTCTGTCAAATCTCAGCCAGTTAAAGGTCTGTCTACTGAACACCTGGTATGCTGTAGACGTAGATTCTAACACCTTGCGGAATCGATGCCAAACCAGATACGTGCTGTAATTCGGGTTAAAGGAGATCCAACCCCGTATTGAATAAAAGTTTCTAATTCTGTGGACGGTATGCGTGTAGCGCAATACCTTATCTCCACGAATTATGCCATTGCACGAAATGTTATGTTGTTTACCTTTTCAATGAGTTCAGTGCCCGCTCCAGTCAAATTTTTCGTGGTCCAGTTGCTATCCGTGGGTACTATTAGGGGACGTAGGGTTTCAGGCTGTGACGTATACTCTAATTTAACGTTCACTTTGAGTCTCAACATTTTTATATAAATTTAGTTTTCTCTCGTTAAATGCTTTTCCGCTGCCCCGGGTGGCGCAGTGGTCTTCTGACCATTTGTCTGAGATAGGTCCGGGTTCGAATCCCTGTGAGGCACGGATGTTGTGTTCGTCTTACGGCACTGGCTTATTTTCTTCCATGGAACCAGTGTCCCTTAGTAAGGGACAGGAGATTGCCTATATACCCAACTGACTTGCTCACTGTGGTCGTCAAACATAAACAACAAGAAAAGAAGTTTTCTGTGTTAATGCCACAGATTCGTTCTAGATGAGTTAACTTCGGCAACACCTCACAACAAGTCAAAGTACCACTACGCAATAAATTTCGAGAGATAAGAGCCCGGGTGTTCAGTGTTCTATCTTGTTTTGACTGTGCTATGCTATAGAGATCAGACAGCTAATGATACTTAAGTGATCTTTGTGATTTGTGGAAAGAGAGAAGAGTGTGTTCAGAGCACAATTCGATGCTTGATGTATTACTAATTATTGATGATGATTACCTGACATGCTGAAATGATGTTGAATAAAAAAGTTGAGATTGCAAGTTATGTCGATTCATTTTCGATCCCTAGCCTTTGATTCCAGAAGTGCTTAATTATGTCTAATTAAGTTTTCGGCTGCTAAGACGTGGTCCAGTTGTGACTCATCCCTGTAAGCAACCTTCAAGTTGAAGTGACTATTTAAAGTTACTAGCAAGCATTTAAGTGAAGCTTCAGTCAACAACAGTTATACAAACAATTTTAATAAATCAATTGTTATATTCTAATAATATAATAATATATATTTATATTTTATGATCTACGTCAGACAAACAAAGTAGCTTTGGTTCGTTCCTGGAAGCCATTCTTTGTAATTGTTTCAAATAAATGTTTTTGATTCGACCATCACTAACACTAAGCTGATTGCAGTCACGTAACCAGAATATTAATCTGATGATCTTGAACCAGTTGGTGCATTGTTCATAATTCATTTATTACTGAGTCTAGAGGTGTATTTACATTTAAGCAAAAGAAAGTTTTAAGGGAACGATGTACTTACGAATCTGTCAGTTCCGGAACTGAGCAAAGGTGTATGTGCCTGCAAGTATAAAGTAAAATATTAACCACATGATCATGAAGCACAATTTCGTACATTACTCAGTTAATATGCCCACACTGTTTAGTTTACAAAGATTCTAGGTCAAGCATACTGAAAAACACTTTTATGGAGTTTCTTCGTTCGAAAATTGCACATATTGAGCTCTTGTCTCGGAAAAAAGAACGCTGTCGGGAAATATTATTCATGTACACGTGTCGAAGTATCACATTTGCAGCGCTTTCGTTTCGTCCAGTTTTTCTGAGATTTTTTTTTGAAATTTTTTTTTTATTGGAGGAACCCAATGGGCTATAAGTAGTCGCCCGTCCCTAATTTAGGGTCACTGGTTCCAGAGAAGGGAGAGAGCCAGCGCCGTAAGACAAACACAACATCCATGCCTCATCGGGATTCGAACCCGGATCCCTTTCGGACGAATTGTCATAAGCCAGCGCTTAGACCACTGCACCACCTGGGATGCTTCCCAAATCAGAATGTCCAACGTTGAAATTTCCAACTGATGAAAATAGCAGAAATAGAAATCCCAGCAATGCGAAAAAAGAAAATTATGATCTACCAAAAGCTAAAACTGCTCTGCATGGTTATAAAGAACAAAACGGTTGTTATCTTGTGATCGTAATAAAGCGTAGGGCTATGTATTTCTTACATTTCATGAACAATTCATAGCCGACCAGGTGACGCAGTGGTCTTACCACTGGCATCTGATCATTCGTCCTAGATAGGTCCGAGAAAAAACCCGGTTAGGCATCAATGTTGTGTTTGTCTTACGGCACTGTCTCTCTCCCCTCCCTGGAACCAGTAACCCCAAAATTGGGACGAGCGACTACTTAAAGCCATTGAGAGTTGCTCATAGTGGTCGTGGTCGTTAAACCCATCAATAAAAAAAAAGCAATACGTAAAGAGATTCATCTCGTCAAATCTGGAAAAAGTGAAAAGGGCAATATTCAATCTTATAATAGCACTGAAAACTTAGCTATTCATCATGCCAAAAGTAGAGAATACTGGAAGAAATAACGAAATGTTCCATAAAAGAAGCTTACTTTGTGGAACAAATTAACAATCCATTCAAGTCGTTTCTTAAATAACACACCTTCTGTTTCAATACCTTTATGATCGGAAACATGCAAAAACAATTCTTGCTGTCAATTTGTGTTGAGCCGGCGATCACACAGTTTGCTCTTTATTTCGGTAATGCAGTAAAGCGAGTTAAAAAGTTCTAAATTTATGAACTTTGGAAGCTGAAAAGAGTAATTTAAACCCAAATGGTGGCTGTTCAATTATCACATATGGTCTAGCAGTGTCATATTTTGTGTTTTTGAATTAAAAACCCTCGGTATAAAACTCCTGAAAATGTACTTATTCTGCTTCATCTTACAGCTTTTGCAAAAATTATTAGTGCTAATATGAAAACATTACTATTTATCTAAGGTAAAGAAAAAGTTGATAAAAAAAAAGTTGTTGAATATATTAATTCCTACCATAGTTAACTGGAGTTGGTATAAAAAAAAAGGAAAACTAATAATTTCAAGTATCACAAAGAAAATTTTCTTTCATCAATCATTTTTATTTCTGCTGCTTCACCTGAATGGAAACATATTTCATTGTAATCATAATTCAAATCGAAGAATAAGTACTATGTAATTGGAAACTTTCAGTTTCAATTGATCACGAAAATTTTAAGTTGAAAGTTATTGATGACTAGAAAGAATATTTTACGATCTAGAGAACAACATAAACAAAAAAAAGAGTCTGCCTTTTTTTAATTTTGTGGTAGGCGTAGGAAAATTATGTCCGCAGCGTGTGAACAGATTTAAATTGTACAGTTTAAAGTATTCTGCCATAGATTACTTCTCGTCGGAAGGGCGGGGATGAATAATATACCATTTGAAGATATTGCTTTTCTTATTCTCTTTCTCTAACTCTGAGTAATATTAAGAAACAAAAATTGAGGTAGTTTCTGGTGGGCACCATTTCCAGATGAAAAACTTGGCAACTAGCGATCATCGGTGAAGATTACTAGAGTTTGTAAAATAGAACTCATTTTTCAGTGAAGCTGTAGATAAGTTTTGCTATATGTTCATAAACTACGCATTTCTTATTGACAGCAGCTGTCGATATGGGATGGCAAATCGTCTTTTATCTTCATGATCATCGAGACGGTAAGCCTGCGCATGCGCATTCACACACACAGCGATAAAAAAGAAATGGACGACACAGATGTTCAATATCTTTCACTGAAATCCATAAATTTACTTTCTTCCTCCTCTACGACACTTACAGAGGAAGTTTTTTCATTTTTTTTGCAGAAACGTTCAATATTTTGCTATTAAATTTTCCTAAATTAGGGTCATTTTTCTTCTTTGATCACTTGAATGAAAGACATCTAATTTTCTTTCTCCTTATTTTCCCGCACAACCGTTCAATATTTTACTCCAAATATTAATTTATTTTGCACCATTCCCTGTCCGGGTTTACAAAAAGAATTATCATTTGAGGTTTTTCAGAACTATTTTTCGTGCAACTGTTCAATGGTACATACACTGAAGTGCCAAAAACACTGTGATACTCTCTAACACCGCATTGGTCCTCCTCGCGATCGGATAACGGCAGCAACACAACGGGGCTGGAACTCCACGAGCTCTCCGTAGTACTGTGGAGACAGTGCACACCATGCTTTCTGAATAGCGTCCCACAATTCCCTAATATTCGCCGATGGAGGATTGTTCGCATTGACGGCACGTGGAACAGCATCCCAAATGTGTTCGATGGCGTTGAAATACGGGGACGAGGGGGATACGTCAGGACGCCAAACTCCGTAGAATATTCGTCCAGCCATAATCAGGCGACTATGCACTGAGAAAAGCGTTTTATTAATTCAGCAAAAAAAAATTAGTTGAATCAACCAAACAATTTTTCCGATATACAGTCAACAAAAATGTTTGTTGAACTTACAAATTTAGTTTATTGAAAATTATTGTTGATTCTACAAAATTTATTATCATGACAAAACGTTTTGTTCATTTAACAAAATAATTTTGTCGATTTTTGGGAATTTCTTTGATCCAACAATATGCATTGTTATCGTGATAAAACGTTTTATTGCTGCAACTAAACATATCATCGTGATACAATAATTTCTTGCTCCATTTTTTTCTCCCGCCGTATTTACTTTCTAGTGGTGTTTAAATGAATTTGGACAGTGTTACGTCGCGAGGAAATTTTTCAGATCCAGCGAAAAATCTCTGACCGAGCGGATTCGAACCTAAGACCTTTAGTTTAGGAACTAGGCGTGCTAATCACTCGGCTATACCTACCCTTGCAAGCAAATTCTTAACTGCGAATTCATCATTTGAAGGTGGGTTTATTACCTTCTGGAATGTTCACGGGCGATTTATACTTGACATAACGATGTGTTGAATCTATTTTGGTGCGTGTGTAACATGTTTCTAAAGCCGATTTCTTTTTAAATGTTTTCCTTAGTTTTTTGATGAAACAAATTATTGACATTTTTCGTTAGACAAGAAAAAACCGAGTTGTTTTTTGACGTTCTGTATGTTCTATCACCATGCAATCTTTGGTTGCCTCACGAATTTTGAAACACCCTGTATGTATAGCCTATACATGAAATCAAGCTCTATACATAAATTACAACTCTTACCATTACCTCATGTGGAAATTTTTATGTGCTATCGGGAACCACAAGCCGTTGTAAGAAATGTATAATTGCTTTATCAGAAATCTGGGTTTAAATTTAATAAGTGCCCCTGTGCACCTAATAAGATGCGAATTCTATCGTGTTCATTGTATTTAGGAGTCTACAAAGCGAGGCTAAATTATCACTAAAACGCACTGAATCCAACCAAAATAACACACAATAAACACTAACATAAAAATACGTCGGAATTAATAAAATATATTAGAAATTCTTACCTCTGAATGTCTCTATCAGAGTTGACAGTTCCCAGTTTTCTAACAATGCACTCACTTCTTAGTCAGCCGTAATTCAAAGCGAAATCTTAAACGCAAAACGAGATTCTTCTGGTCAGTGGTAGTCTGGTAGCACCCGTATGGAGTAGCTAGTAATCACATGCGCTTTGGCATAAGGTCGATGCCACTTCCGTGTAGTTGAATTAACAGAATACAGCCAACGAAACAATTTTGCTTTGCTAACAAAACAATTCCGATGGAGGTTTGCTAAAGCAACAAAATAAATCGACAAAACAGCTCAACAAAATTATTTGTTGTTTCAAACAAACTTTTTTCTCAGTGCACCTTATATAGTTGAATTAACAAAATATAGCCAACAAAATAATTTTATTTTGTTTTGCTAACAAAACAATTCCAATGGAGTTTTGCTAAAGCAACAAAATAAATCGACAAAACAGCTCGACAAAATTATTTTGTTGTTTCAAACAAACCTTTTTTCAGTGTGGACGTGTGCGGTGGCACATTGTCGTGTTGAAAGAGGTCGCACCCATTGGAGTGGTTGCATGAAATGAACGGATGCAAATGATCCCCAAGCATGAGAACGTAGCCTCCACCAGTCAGAGCGGTCTGCAGACGTATGAGGAGTCCTAATACGTGCCAGCTGAAAACACCCCACACCATAACAGAGCTATCGCCTGCCTGCACTTTCCCTTATAGGTATGCGAGAAGCATTCACTGAGAAAAACGTTTTGTAAATTCAGCAAAAAAAGTTGAATCAACCAAAACATTTTGTCGATATGCAGTCAACAAAAATGTTTGTTGAAACGTTTTGTTGCTGCAACCAAACAGCAAATACAAAAGTATTTTGCCGAAAATTATTGTTGATTCTGCCAAATTTATTGTTATCATGACAAAACGTTTTGTTCATTTAACAAAATGCCTAGGTCATTTTTGGGAATTTGTTTAATCCAACAATATGTATTGTTATCGTGATAAAACGTTTTGTTGCTGCAACCAAACAATTGTTATCGTGACACAGTAATTTTTTGCTCCAGCAAAATTTAGAGCTATGCAGATGGGCCACTTGGGCCTTAAACGTTTTCCCGATGGCAACACTTTGCCGGTGTAGTAATCGGCCTTGGGTGACCGCAGCTATGCAGCTGGGCCACTTGGCCCCTAAACGTTTTTTCCGATCGCAACACTTTGCTGGTGCAGTGATTTTAGGCTGTGCCCTTCGACCCTGGGTGTCCTTCGTGCTCCAGCAAAATTGAGAGCTATACAGCTGAGCCACTTGACTCCTAAACTTTTTTTTTCCGATGGCAACATTTTGCCGGTGTAGTAATTTTAGGCTTGCCGGTGTAGTAATCGGCCTTGGGTGTCTCTAAGTAAAGGATTTCCTGCCTCACCGCTCAGTTGCTTTGAACCAAGTGACGTCATTGGCTCGGCGAAGGGGTTGCAGCAGCCCGTTTGTTTAAAACCATTGGTGTACCTTCTCTACTCTACTTACCTTGAGAACACATTACCTTTAATTGTCTTGATTAAAAAGGATTTAATCGATGAAAATCTCACATTTATATCCATTTAACTATGTAAAGGATGTGGAATACTTAGTATTTACATATATTTTAAATCGGTAGATGTACACTGTTTCCTAGGTAATATCCATGAGAAGCAACTCGAATGCACACCTCCATTTAAGCGCAGTCAGGAACAAAAACAGTGTTTTTTTTTCTTTTCACTAGCGGAGTCCTCTCGCCCTAAGAGCACGTGACTGATTGCATCTGGTGTTTCCCGCGACCAGGTACGTATGCTCTCTCTCTCTCTCTCTCTCTCTCTCTCTCTCTCTCTCTCTCTCTCTCTCTCTCTCTCTCTCTGTAATCTTTCCATTGTTATGCATTGATCAAAAATAAATCTTCACAGGAATTATTCAAAAAATTATGCATTCACAGTGATGTGACGACATTTTGCGACGTATCAGCCTATGGTCTACTGATCCAAATAAATTGGGTACTCACTGTGTTGAAATCTAATATATATCCTTTCTTATGACTGCTCTTCAGTATTTGCTGGCAACATATTTTTTTATAGTAAGCCATGTACTGCTATTTTTGGTTTTCCATTGATTTCTGACAGCCGTCTATTCCAGTAAATTCCCTTCTTCACTTACCACCAGGGGACAAAAGATCTGATGTGGTTATGATATAAATTGAAACTTCTTCAATGAAAACACAGTTTTACACTAATTATGAAAATAAGAACAACTTACGCACTTTACGTGAAACTCCATACTTTGTATCAAAACTAATATTAGCAAGTGTTACGCAAATATTTTTCGTGCCGTAGTTTGAGATTTTATGACACAGCTAATTGATATTCATGCCACCGAAAAAGGAATCGCCGAGAACACAGCGCTTAGCTACAATAATAGATACATGTAGCCATTTATTATGCGACGACGTGATATTGTTATACCATTTGGTTGATAGATTCATTCATTTCTTATTTCTTTTTCCTCTTTGTCTTTTTATTATCGCATCTCCTCCATACCTGTTTGGTATCTTTCTTACGCACAGCTTAACTTCAGGAAATTTTAAATCTCCTGTCTCTGTAGAGAGACAAAGCACTTAACCAGGAACAGTACTACAACTTCTCTTATTTTAAGCTCATGTAATCGGTTGAAAACAAAGTCACTTTTTCTGTTCTAGCTTGCTTTCAGAGGAAGGAATGACGATCGTGTAATCTTCTAGAAACACGTGCTGTTTTTTTCTTTCCTTTTTTCTTTGTTCGGGAGGAAGTGCAGTCAGCAAACTGTTTCACGCCTGGGTTATTTCAGTAGCCTATATGTGAGGCGGAGGAGAAGAATCGTTAAGGCTGAGAAGCTGCTGCTGGTGGAACCCAATCGATATTTTTCTCGGGGATTTCACTATGAAGCCCAGAACTGTTTGCAAGAAGGGAAATGATCGGTTTTCCTAACTGGCCTGGGCATCTCTAACCCCGCTCTCTCTTAAGCACATGGGATTTTTCTATTTCTTTTTTTCATATTTTTCCTCATCACCGCGGAATGTTAAGCATAAGATGGAAGTTTCTTACCTGCCGTTTCGTCGAAACAGATTTCTTGTCCGCCGAAGAGAAAAAAAAAGAAATACGATAACATGTTTGGCAAATGCAAAGACTAGTTCTCTGTGGACACGAATGGCCCGTTATGTACATGGCATTAAGAGATATCTCCCGAAATGTTTTTCCTCTGAGATGTAAGTCCACACCAAACTCAGTAAGGTCCCCGAAAAGGAACGGGAATAGATTTACGTAAGGAAAAAATGGGATGAAGTATATGCCATCGATTTTTATCAAGATCTATCTATTTTCACTTTCTTTTTCCCGAACTGATGAACATTGCTCAAACACAGATGTTAGAGAAGTTATGAAAAACCGTACAGTTCTGCTTTTGTGAGCTATAACGTCATGCGGATATCTATTTAATCTCTGAGTGTAATATTTACGAGCGTCCCTATTTCGCTGCTAGTTGTCAGAAGTACGTATACAGCAGATTTTCGCTAATATCACACACAGCTCATTTTGATGATAACTTTCAAAGACAAATTTATTAAAAAGTTTAAACTATACCCAGCTGACATGCGATTTAAAAATATTTTCCCGCACATATTCTCGTAATAGTGTTAATCCAAAAGTATTATTTTTTAAAACAATTTTATACTTTTGGGTTTCTTAGTTATATTTTGAAAAACGTGTTTGTTTTTTAAACCTTAATAAGTTTTGTACTCAGCGTTGAAACCAGGGGTTTAAGTAAAATACGCTGTTGTTAATAGAAATTGCAACACAAAGAAAAAAAACCAAGCAACCATAATGAAATTTATCGGACTGTTAGTTATGGTAAAAGTTGCAAATGATCACAATTACATGCCGGTTCGTGACGAGGAAGGCCAAAAAATTAGTAATAAGTAAATCCAACATGGGCGACCCCACACGCCGTAGGATCGAATGAAACAGAGTTTGAATGGTCGTCTGCGGTATTGTATTCCATTCTGCTTCAACAAGCATCCACAATTTGTTTGTTGTGACTGGCGGCGAGACCATGCGAGTTAGTCACTGCGCGATGACGCCCCAGATGTTCTCTATAGGCGACAAATCTGGCGAGCGAGCAGGCCAGGAAAGACGAGCGACTTGATGCACACAGAGTACGTCTTGAAAAGTACGAGCAATATGGGTTCGGGCATTGTCTTGTTGGAAGGCGATTTCCGGGATCGTCTAAAGGAAGGGTACAAGTTCAACTTCCAACACTTCCGTGATGTAGCGTTGGTTGTCCAATGTGCCTGCGATGCGTAGTAGGCAAGTGCGAGAATGAAACGCAACAGCGCCCTAGACCATCACGCTCTGCGTGGGACCGGTATGGCGCTGCACAATGCAGCTTTCCAGATGCCGCTCACCACGGTATCTGCGAACAAGGATTCGCCCGTCGTGATTCATTAAATTGAATTTGGACTCGTCCGAAAACACAATGTACACAATATTCTCCCATTCAGCACTCCAGTTTAGAAGGTCGCTGCAACACTGCAATCGCTGGCGACTATGGTTCAGAGTCAAGGTAAGTCGCAGCAATGGACGGAGAGAAACGAGGCCTCTCTGCGGCAATCGGTGACGAACAGTGCTTGCAGACATCGGACGACGTGTGATCGATTTTGGGGATGGTGTTGTGCATCCTCCTTTGCTGCGAAAGTGTTGGGGATGGTGTTGTGCGCTACGTCACTGCCATAGGGTTCAAGTGCAAGTCTTGGTCGATCGTGCGATTTTGAACTCTAAGACCTGCATGGCGATGTGTAGAACCTTCTGCTGTCCATTGACGCCATATACGCATAACGGTAGTTGCGTTAAGCCAAACGCCTGCAGCAATATCACGGTATGATAAACTACTTTCTCTGAGTCCAACGATTCTATCCCTTTCAAACCCCATTAAGTGTTCGCATGGTTGTCTCGTCCTCCTACGCGGCATGTTTACACGTTAACAACTGGGAACAGTCGAGTTAAGCGATAGCAAGTTTAGAAACCTGCTCTCTGTACGGCTTCTTTTATATCCCCTGGTGTGACGTTTCCGATGGTATTGCGCGCGCCTCATATTTGCATGTGCGCCGCAATTGTACTCATCTGCATCACCCATGGTGTCCTACTTTCCATCCTGCAAATTTCGTTCAAATCAGAGCATTTCTTCAGGGTGTTGCAATTTCTATTAACAACAGTGTATAAAACATTTCAGAGAAAACAGGTAAAACTTTCCCTAGCCAATTCTTATTTTTCTTTTTTTTTTTTTTTGATTGGAGGTTTAACGACCACCGTGAGCAACTCAATGGGCTATAAGCAGTCGCCCGTCCCTAATTTAGGGCCACTGGTTCCAAGGAAGGGAGAGAGCCAGTGCCGAAAAACAAACACAACATCCATGCCTCACCGGGATTTGAACCCGGACCCCTTTGGGGCGAATAATCAGAGGCCATCGCTTAGACCACTGCGCCACCAGGGCGGCAGCCAATTCTTACTCTCGCAACAACCAACATTTTTCTCCACAAAAATGCAAGTTATATTGATCTCATTTTTACCATCATCTGCAGTTCTCACATTTTGATGCACGCAGAACGCATAATTTTTCCTTCTGCGTGTCTCTTGTACGTCCTAATGTTTCTGAAAGGGTAGGTATAAAATTAAAACATAGAAAGTTTTAAATCCATGTCACAGCTGGCTTTTTATTTTATTCCGGTGTTTAACGTCCACCATGAGCAACAGTAATAGCTCTGATTAGGGGCTGCTGTCTCCAAGGTAGGGACAGACCCAGAGCCGAAAGATAAGCAAATCGCCCATGCCTCATCCGGTTCCCGACCCTGTGACCTACTCAGACGACTGGCCAGGGACCTACGCCTCTGACCACTAGGCCACCAAGTGGCAGATGTGCGCGTCCTTGAACGAAAAGCCTCCGTCTTTCGTTGCAGATTGATGATTTTAGTGTCCTAACCGAAACCCATCTTCACTTGAGAAATGTGTTTGGTAAGAATACTATCTGCGTTAGCAGCGTGAGATGTTGATACAGGCATTTCAGGAATTATGGAATAGATATTGAAGACAACGTCAGAGGCAGTAACACTGAGAAGATAAACGGGCGAGTATTGATAATCCGGCTAAGCAGAATCTGAGAATTACGGACCTAGAGCTGCAAGACGTCATTGGGATTATTAGAGAACCTGCAGTCATAAGCAACATTCTCATCTCGTAATGCCCCAGGATTCCTTCTCGATGGATTTCAAAGACGCTGGCGCATGCGCAGATAGAAGCGCGAAAAGCATTTCGCAGCGAGGAGTTTCTCCAGTGCTATACATTGAGGTAGCAATTCATTAGAAACACCCAATAGCAATCAGACACTTGCCAGAAACCCATGACCAGATGGCTTTAGAAACGTTCGCTGCAAACGGTACAGACATGTACGCATCGTAGATTGCGGAAATCTCGTGATTTAAGCGAATTTAAAAGGAGGTATGATATTGGGCGTTAAAGCAGGCAGCAGATGCAATCATCAAAACAAACAGTCAGAGGTCATTTTCTGGGTGGAAGCGACAGGCGGATGTTCGAGGGCACAGGAGGCTTGAGAGGATTGTACAAGGTAACAGACGTGCTTTACGAAACTGTGTAATACAGGAATCGTATCGAGAAGAGAATTTCAGCATACACAGCTCACAGCACACTGGTGGAAATAGTCCGAAATAGCATATGTCTCCTTCGTGAATCCCTCGTTTCTGCTAAAAACCGAAATATTCGTGTGCAGTGAACACGGGAGCATCAAGACTGGACCCTCGGTAACTGCAAAAAGGTCGCCAGGTCCGCTGGGCCAAAATGTCAGTTAATGCACGACGATGGGCCAATTAGAATATGGCGTCAGCAGCACGATTTGATAGATCTAGCAGCCTAACGTTAATTGTAGAAGCTGGTGGAGCGGGTGTAATGGTCTGGGATAATCCATGATAGGCATTGTGTTCTTTAATACCCCTGAAACAGTGTTCGGACGCCCCGAGATATCTTGACATTATTGCGAACTAGGCTCACCTGTGCCTAGTTCTGAATATGTTTTCTGATGGAGAGGGCTGCTTACAGCAGGATAATGCACCATGTCACAAGGCTCGGATCATCACACACGTATTCACACAGCAAGACAGTGACTCCAAAGTGCAAAAATGGCCACCACAGTCCCCAGATCTTTACCTCATTGAACACCTGTGGTATAAGATTGACAGCGCCATTCGTGAAAGAGAATCTCCTTCAGAGAGCATTCGGCAATTGAAGGAAGGCTATCACATCCGCTTTGCTGAACATACGAGTAGAATGATACCAGCATCTCATTGAATACATGCCACATAGAATCGAGGCAGTTTTGAAGGCCCAGGATGGCCCAGCACGTTATTAGGTAGGTATTCCTAATGATTTGCTACTTATTTTTTTTTAAATTTATTTCAATGTTTATGCTGTTACACTATGACATCAAATCAGAGATATTTATGTGCAATTAAAAAGTAATAGCAGCAAAGGGAAACAGGGAAAAGGTCTCACAGAGACCTGACGTGCCCTGAATCCCCAAAACAGAACAAATGAGTCAAGCACTGGCCATAACAACACAGTAAGGGAAACATGTGCATGTTAATCCCATTTTTTAGTTATTAAGTAAGCATATTTTTTTAAAATAATGTTAACTTATTAATATCAATTAACTCCACAGGCAAACCATTCCAGTACTCAGGACCAATGTAGTTAATACCTTGCCTTGACATCTGTGTCTTCGGTAAAATAGGCCGCAGTAATGCTTATTCCTTGTTTTATAATTATGAGTAATGAAATTTAAATCCATTACATCGGAAAACAAATTATTTTTTATCCTTTTAAACATCAATTTACCAATGTTAATATGAAATAGTTGTTTAATCGACAGGATTCCATACCTATTTGGGTCAACACGAGTATGATGATAGTGAAATAATTGTAAATTATAAGAGTAGAGGGGGAGATCTTTAAATCCAATAATCTGATAAACTTATTCTGTAGAATTTGCAACCTATTTTCATTAGTTTTGGTAGTCTGTCCTCAAGAGACAATGCCATTATTATGTGAATGAATCAATGAATAGTACAACATTTTAAGAGTTTTAACTGTCAAACGTGATATAACCCTAGAGACAACACCAATATGTTTTGTGTGCTTCAGTGTATATGTTACTGTAAAAGCCCGAATATGGGTAAATCATACGTTTGACCGGTAAATCCTGGCATTTACCATACTAAGGTGGTAACAGTCCGAAAAATTACTTGTAAACCATTTAATTTCGGGCTTTTACCAAACCATATCTGTAAGTGCACCAATTAGTAAAAGTGCGCTTTGTTTGTAAGTTTTAAAATATTGAAACAGTCATTTACGTTGCATATTTTTTTATGTAATATCTGTTGTACTAGACCAATATTTTTAATTAACATTGTTTACTTAAAAATGTGTAATGGGAATAAGAAATTAGAATAGCCTTATATTATGAGATGAAATTCTATATTTTTCACTGTTAAACTAATACATTATAATAATTTGCCTTTGCCAATTTAAATCTCATACATACTATCCAGAACATTAAACATGACTGCTTTATTATTTTACAACATTTAATTAATGTATAAGAAGAAAACGTTCATGAAATAAAAGTAACTTATTAATCAGGATTTCGTTCAACATTATCAAATTATAACTAGGACAAGCCGCCAACGGTAACCGATAACTCGGGTACAGTTGGCGAATTTTGAGCGAAGCTATTGCAAAATCTAAGATAATTAAGGCGTCTATTATAACAAATTCTAAGAAACGAACGCGTAAAATTTATGACTTCCAGATCAAAAGTACGAAACAATCTAAACAAGAAATGCCTACAATTTATCATGAACTACTTTCCTTCACGCCTTCACGTTGGTTGTGATCAGGTTGCATGTAAACAAAGCGGAAAGACACACTCAGATTGGGAACCACGTTTTTCATTTTGTATCGCGAAAGACAGACACACACACGCACACATACACACACTTCCTTTTATTATTATAGATTAAGCAAGTGTTGAGCTAACAGACTTTCCATTTCTTCGTTTTTCAATTCAAACGATTTTTTTAAATTAATGTTAGTGAGCCGACTTTCGTGAAACGGCTCAAGTAAAAGGCCACCTAGTTTTAAATAAATTCCTCAAAGACACGGAATTTCGGGAACAGGAAGGCGCCAACACCTGACCATAGACGATCTCCAATCGCATGCCAAAAATCACGGTGGACGGATGTGTGATGTCGTAGCTATGCCGGAACAACCAATTGTTCCGAGTCTCGTATAGAGAGCAGAATTTTTCAATTATTATTAAAATTCGTCAGTTATTTAATGGTCATTATTTTTAAACGACACGACCAATCACCATGATACCAACCCCATGTCCCTCACCATGTCCTTCTCTTTTTTTGTGGCAAGTGTCACCGCGATCAGCTGAATATTTTTTGGAGGAGATAGGTAACCAACAACCTCTTCTCAAAACTCTGAAAAACCCCTAAAAATGCAAGTTTTGTGGACAATTATTCCTCAATGATACGGAATTTCGGGAATCGGAAGGAGTCAAAATCTGACCATAGACGATGTCCAATCGCATGCAAAAAACCACGGTGATCAGATGTGTCATGTCGTACCTATGCCCGAACAACTAATTGTCTCGAGCCTCGTAAAGAGAACTCCGCTGAATTAAACTTACTTGGTACAGCAAGGTTGACTGTTATGACATTTGGAGTTACAAAGTAGATTGGCTGATTTGCACAAACACATCTTCGTAGTACACTTCTTTGAACAGTTGCATTTTTTGTATCCTTGCCCACCAACTGAAGAAAGCTTGTTAGCAACTTCACGTACACTTATTTTTTTCCTTTCTGACTTTGATACTTACAAAATTTTCTTTGCACAAGGTAAATTGGTTTACCTTCTGCAAAGAAAAGGAAAAAATGTCACCTGCGATGGCACATGCGCACGCACTACAGGCTTTGACAGACTCATCGCTCATTTCGAACTTTTACCATTTAGGGTTTGGTAAAAGCCCGAAATGAAAGCGCTTACAAATATTTTTCGGACTTTTACCACATTAGTATGGTAAATGCCAGGATTTACCAGTCAAACCTAGGATTTACCAATTTCCGGGCTTTTACAGTAACATACATAAGAATGACAGTGACTATCTTCTGCATGGCACTGTCGCTTACGATGTAACATGATTTCACCATTACATCCATGAAACAAAGAGATTCACAATAAAGGGGATCATAACACATCACCGCACAACTTTTAAAATGATACTGAACTGCAAAAAGGCTATTGTGGTGCGTTTGCCCTTAGATATCACCTGAAAAGTAATACAGTGATATGGAACGATGTGAAACATTGACTAGAAAATTTAGAGCTATGGGGATTACGTATGAAAATCGATTAACAGCTTTGGAAGATGTGTAAATCCGTTCTGCAAGTTTCGCCAGTGTTGAAATTACATATAAAAAATGTCAAAGTATTAATTTCATACCGAAACTTTACTCTTTCAATCACTGCATCACAAATGGTAAAATAGAAGTTTCCTTTTTTGTTAATGGATGCATTTATAACTTTGTTTTTCGTTCCTTGCAGTTCTATAAGTCTTATTGTCGAAACATTATTTATTGAAGAGTGCGAAGCATTAGCATCATGGCCAGTCTGACTCAATGAGCAGACTTAGTTCATTACTCTTAATGATTTATACTGGGAAAGTATTGATGTGAGTAATGCCCACTGTCAAGAAGCACAGTAGTCGTACGTCACATAAAATTTCAACGTTATGTGAAACCAGTAAAATAGCTCAAATTTTGTAGGTCATATAATTTTTTATCCTAATTGAATGCGCTAAAATCTCTCAAAATAATCTGCACTCACAAATATTTAACGTTAACTAGTTAAAAGCAGGAAAACCAGCAAAGTTTTTGTAAGCCATACGAATGCTTTATGTAAATTGAAAGCAAAAAAAAAAAACCCTTTCAGTTCGTTGTAGGCTGGAAATTCTTTCAGCACTGATTGAAAGCAGTTAAATAACTCAAAATTTTCATGGAAGTACTTCTTCGCTTCCTTCATGTCAAAACATCAAAAACTACTTTTGTCTTAAAATACGACAAACACAGCATAACTTTTCTTTTACATATAAGATACGTAAAACTGTAAAAACAAAACACGAAAATTCTTCGACTTCACAAAGCCAACAAAGGAAAAAATGTTACACATGGTTTCGCATGAGCAATACAAAAACCTTAAAATGTAAAACTATCAAATTAAGAAGCTTTATTAAAAATATTAACTCTCTATCTTAATGGTAGGTAATTCGAACTTTTATCTAACTATAGAAAGAAAGAAAATGCAAGTGTATTGAACAGTACATCAAATAGAAATCATCGCTCTTTCCACGTTTATAAGTGAGTCACGGAAAAATTCTCATCGGCCGCCACCGGGAATCGAACCCGCGGTCTTCCGTTAAGCGTCGGACATGCTACTACTGCCCCAGAGCGGCCTCGAATTCTCCAGACTCACATACGACTAACTGCCAAACCACAGGGCAAGTTTCTTCTTGGAGCCTCGCAGAATGCTGGGGATTCACCAAAGATGGAAAGCATAAGGAATCACAGAATGGGCTTAGGGGATTAATTATTTTTGTTGGAGCCGGTGGCGACTTAAGCTGAAATGCCCTGCTCAACCATAAAACGCTGGTCAGCTTTCGGAAGATTATGGGTTAACGACTACTATGAGGAATTCTAAGAGATATAAGCAGTCATTCGTCCATAATTTAGGGTCATTGACTCCAAGGAAGCGAAAAAAGCAGTTAAGACAAGCACACTACCTACCATGCTTCGACTGGAACTCGAACCCAGGCCCACGCAGAAGAACGGTGTGTAGCCGCCACCACCGTAGCGGCTACTTCTCGCTCTGTCTACATGGATGATCACGCCTTACTGCGTGATCCGACAGTTTAGAATCGCCCTTGCAATACGAACGTTCTCTTAAGGTATATTAAGTATGCTTTCATATAAATCAGTATTCTTTTTACGTGATTATAGGTTATTAGTATAAAAAACTTTCTTTGCCCTGCTTTTCTTTCCAATTAACCACGAAAAGTGCCTTAGCGTCGCTAAGCCTACAGAAAAAGTGCCTTAGCGTCGTTAAGCCTACAGAAAAAGTGCCTTAGCGTCGCTAAGCCGCGTCTTCTACATCACTGGCTCCATTGGCTAAAGAATAACACATCTCTCTCTCTCTCTCTCTCTCACACACACACACACACACACACACAACATGCCTCATCCATCCGGGACTCGACCCCGGGCCAGACTTAGAGGAATAACCAAAAGCTTCTGACCACTGCAGCTGTCTAATAATTATTAAAAACGAATGAGATTAACCTTTCCAACACGGCTAAAGCGGACATTATGGACACATCCTGGGAACTTTTTTCACAAAAGCGTAATACCAATGTTTTCCAAAACTACTTTTTTTCGGAAATTAAAGACCGCATAAGATTTGCCAATTCCTAATTTTGAACAACCGATCCCAGAAAAGGGACAGAGGGGTATGAACAAACACAACCTCTAGGTCTTCCGTCGAGAATCTAACCCAACCCAGTAACAAGAGAAAAGCCCGCTCATAAGCACATTTGATCATTGGGCGACAAACATCCAGATTTCCACCGTACCTATTCCATTAGTTATGAAATATACTGAAACACTTTATTGGCGCCGCACTTTTTAAAAACCCTGACTCCAATTTAAAGAAATTCAACTATGGACTATCAGTTTAAACTCCGACGACCAGCGATTTCATGAGATTTCGCCAGAGTGCTGCAAGTTTGATTAACCAGAGCCCTGCAAGTTTGATTAATTCATGGATATAATGCCAAATTTCTGAACTCCATGGCACCTCTTCCTGACATTGTTGTCAAATATTTCTTCATCGAAATCGCTTGTGTACGTTTCAAGAGATAAATAAAAATAAATAATTTTTTTCTTCATGTATTGCTTCCGCATGCGTTTGAAATCATCCATATGCTAGTAACGAAAGAAAATGGACAAAACTGCCACATCAGCAATAAATTAGGCATTGTTTCCGGTCGGGTAACGTGGCATCCCTTTCCCTTCCGGTTAAGTTACTCCACTCCGGAAATAACTTCTACTCCGTTAATCTTGCCCATTCGATGCGCACCCACTTACGTTGATCTGATCATCTACCGAATCAGAGATACTTTCCCCGGGTCATCTGATCTGTTCGTCACCGTTCAGAGAAGAAGTGATGTCTTTGAAGTTCATCCAAGGTATTATTGAGAGCACGGGAACAGGAATTCAATGATGTGCAAATAGCCTTTTTCATTTCATATTCTCAGCTACAGTCTTGATGGACGGGAACCCTCCGCGAAAACAATATCACATATACACACACCAGCCACTGAATTAAAAACCTTTATGCAGATGTACCTACGTAAACGTCACTTACATGCAAAAAAGTAGTTACGTGCGTCGGTCACCTCGAGATCTAGGCAACTACACTGGTGTGCAAAAATTAAGGACGGAGAGGAGAAATTAGTATAACAGCGGAACGAGCTGGAAGAACGGACCGAAAGCCCACTCAGGAGATAGACTAGGGTCCGGTACGATAGGGCATGCGCATATATGCAGCATGACGTAGGGGGGGTGTCGGAAGGGTATAGAGCACACGAATGGTGTACACTCAGCAATTCGATGAAAGCTATTGCACGATGTACATCGGCTTGAACGACGTCGAGTTGCTGCCACCGTGTGATATGGCCAACAGACAATCCAGTAGACGACACTTGGATGACTTTACCCGAGGTCGCGTCATTGGGAAGTTGGAAGAATATAGAAGTGTGACTAGTGTGGCCGAGGAGTTCAGGATCGCTCACAGCATCGTTTCACGAGCTTGGAGAGCATTTCAAACGACAGGAACAGCTGTCCGAGAGTTTAGCAGTGGTCGTCCACGAGCAACCACGGCAGCGGACGATCGGTATATTGTTCTACAGTCGAGAAGAGACAGACGGTAGACAGCGGGACAAATCGCTAGGCACATGCAACAGACAACTGGACGTCCGTTATCGCGTTTTACCGTGGCCAGGAGGCTGCACAAAGGTGGTCTATATCTACGACGACAAGTACGGTGTGTGCCATTAACGGCTGCTCATCGTAGACGGCGGTTTCTGTGGTGCCAGGTACACAAGAACTGGACACATCAGCAATAGGGTCGAGTTCTCTTTACGGATGAGAGCCGATTTAGTCTGACGAGCGATTCTGGACGTATACACATCTGGAGAGAGCAGGGGACACGCAATCACACCTCCAACATCATCGAAAGGGACCGGTTTGGAGGTGGCGGAGTTCTCGTTTGGGGAGGTATCATGCTTGGTAGCCGTACTGGCTTCCACATCTTCCAAGGAGGTTCAGTCACTGGTGTTCGCTATTGTACCGAGGTTCTCCTGCCTCCCGTGCGTCTGTTTAGATGTGCTATGGGTCCTGAGTTCCTCTTCATGGACGACAACGCTACACCTCATCGTACAGTGGCTGTCGCAGAGCTGTTGGAGAGTGATGATATTCAACGCATGGAATGGCCCGCAAGGTCCCCGGATCTAAATCTAATCGAACACGCGTGGGACCTTCTCGGGAGACGCTTGGCAGCACGTCACCAGCCGTCAGCAACGATTCCGCAGCTGCAATTGGCGCTACAAGAGGAATGGGTCGCGATGCCTCAACAGCTCCTTGACAACCTCGTTCTCAGCATGGACAGAAGTTGTAAATCCTACAACGCAGTCAGGGGTGATCATATCCCCTACTAAAGACAGGGAGTTTTCTTGACAGCCGCCTGTCACATGGACGTTTCTGTCTTCTGTCCTGTTGTGCTCGAAGCTACCTTTTCAATAAAGTGCCTTTGTATAGTTTGAATTCCTTGTTTGGACGGTTTTGCTCACTTGTCCCATATTGTTGCATCTTGGGATCTCATGGTATGATTTGAGTCATTGTGGAGCACTTATGCCCGACGTTACATTCGAAAAACCGTCTCGTCCTTAATTTTTGCACGCCAGTGTACTTAAGACTGTTGCTCGTCCGTAATCATTAGTAGTGTTGATCACATGGGAAATACAAAGGATATTTCAGAGATCGATAAAGGAGTTATTGTGGGAACCCGTCTGGCTGGAGCGACAATTTGAAAACAGCAGAACTCATTGGTTTCTCAAAAGGTGAGATATCCCGGATCTTTAATCATTGGAAGAATAAACCACATTGCTTAAGAGGCGTAACTGTAGCGCGACGACAATCTGACAGGAACGAAATCGCCTCGTCTGAGAAGGCTTGTACGGATAAACAGGACTTCCTCTGTGCAGCAGTTAACCGGAGTATTCAATGAAAGCTGTTCTCGTCCCATATCTCAGTGAATTATGAACAGCAAATTGAAGAGAATCGGTACTGGAAGTCGCATGCTTATATGGAAACCACAGATTTCTGCGAAGAACCGGGAAGCTCGTCTACAGTGGTGTCAACAACACCGCAATTAGACACTGGAAGACAGGGAAAAAAGTCATGTGGTCCGACGAGTCGCAGTACACCTTATTAGGCAGAGTCACGGTGCACCGGTAGGCAGAAAGTTTGCCGGAAACCCCATTAAGAAAAACCCAGCTAGCCTGGTAAACACAACTCAAGGTTCTAGAGGCGGTGTGATGGTGTTCTGTTGTTACGGAATAGGTTCTCTGATATTGCTGGAAGGTCTAGTGCAGGGGTTCTGAACCTATGAGTCGCCGTAGCTTCCAAAAAAAAATTAAGTGTTAATTTCTCTAAATATTTTAAATTTAAACCTTCTTCTTCGTGTTTAACACGTGTAAAGGCCCCGGAATTTCTGAAGATAACATCACGGGAACCACCAGCATTGCTTCTTCCGGTAACTGGGATCGTGGGAATTTTTTGGAATTCATATCATTGCAAAATTTCCCCATAAACCTAAAGCTTCCCCCTAAGTTTACGGGAAAAACCCCAACTTGGCAACACTGACCTGTCCCCAGAATCATATGACAAACGATCAAAAAATGCGAAACGGAAGCAAGACGGCAGAGAGAGAGAGAGAAAGAAAGAAAAAAAGAGAGAGATAAAGAGAAACGGAGAGAGGAAAAGAGAGACAGAAAAAAAGAGAGAGACAGAGAGAGAGAGAAAGAGAGAGAGAGAGAGAGAGAGAGAGAGAGAGAGAGAGAGAAAACGAGAGAGAAAGAGAGTATGGGCTGTGGATGCTTTCAGCGAACATTCATTCGCCGTATCTTGTGTACGGCGTGTGATGGACGTCAGTGAAGCCCGAGTTGTATGTCAAGATCGCTGTAAATGGAGAAGTTTGATACGGAACAGTAAGTTAGAGCATTATCTGGTAGTTTGTATTTCTTTGTGGAGCTTACCTCGGAATCGCAGAGAACAGCTTAGTGAATGTATGTATGTATGTGGAATCAATTAAAGCACATGATGTGGAATCAGTTAAAGCACAGTCAGGAATTCATGCTTCCGTAACTTCAATTTTTCAGCTGATTGCAATAATGCAGAACGCGTGTTTGGAGCCTCGTGATACAATATACTAGAAGTGCAGGCTCTGCGCTTCTTGCTCTGCCCTTTCGAGAATCAAATCCCAAGCGAGCTATGGAAATTCTGTTCGTTCTTAGGTCACTACCCCACTACATCTCTCTACCTCTGTCCATTGTTAGAATAAGCACCCAAAAATAAAGACCAAGGGATCCTTCTAGACATAAACGTACTTGTGGAGATCACGAAAGTAAAAATATAGGAGTTTTGTTATCTTACATCAATACTTACATCTGGTTTCCTTGTATATATCATCAAATAAACGAAAATGACACAATTCTGAGAAATTAACGGTATAACAACGGGGAAACGGAAATCCACTTTTTCATCCATCATTCAGTACACCCCAATGAATAAATCAAAAATAAAACTGAAAAAGCGAATGGATTTATAGTGTACGTGTGCTTCAAAAGCTTATACGTCATCAGCACGGCTAATTTTCACTAAGTCGTAAGAGGACATCATTTAAGGCTGCTGGTTGTTATCGCTTCATGCACCCGCTTCGCCCTGTCCACACAGTGGAACCAATGTGGTCATGGACAGGAAGAATTACTAGAAGCAGAAATAACAATTTCAATGGCTTTCCGCATTCTAATTTCATTCAAAAAGAGGAAGAGCACGAAAAACAAGCATGGACGAAACACTTATCACCGAAGCTCGTTAGAGAACAGAAAGATAATACATTCAAAAGAGAATGCAAGAGGAAAAAAGTGATAAATAAAATTAAATACCAAATGTCAGCGGATGCAAACCAAATGAAATAGCATTTTAACATTCATTTGCGCAAATGGAAGACCCATTTCAATATCCATTTCAGCTAATAGAGGACGCATTTAACTTGTCAACCATTCTATGTTTCGTGCAGTTTGTAAGAGGTTAAAACTTTGGTTTACGCAAGAAACAAGGTTGATGTCATCGATGATTCACTCGTGATTAATAAAAAGAAATGAAAATTTTGAATCCCACGTTATTGCATAATCACGTGGAATGCAAAGAGTGCATTTTTAGTAAAAACATGTGATGTTACTGAGGAATTTAAAATTCGAAAATGCCAGTTATTTTTTTTTTTTCATTAAGCAATTTTTCTCATAATTTCTCTAGGAAAAATATACAAGAAAGATTCACTTACACCCCTTTAATGTCAAGCCGAGGAAATTATAACACGCTTAAATCAAATCAGCACAAAACTGTTTCGTAATTCCATTTTCTAGAAATCTGTATTATGTCGTGCGAAAAAAAAAAAGTTTGTCTAAAATAGAAACTTACGGATGAAGGCATCGTTTTCTGAGTGATAACGAAAGCCTGGATGTTCAAGCTAAATGCTTATTTGGCATATTTTCGGATGTTTACCCAATGAGAGGAATAAACACATATTTTCATATTTAGTGCTTATTTTTGTACATATGAAAATTTTGTAAGAAGCACCAAACGAAACTATCGTTTTAAGGCTTTAAGAGCGCAGTGGTGCAATGGCAAAACCACTTGTTCAATATTTCTTCATCGTTATAGAATGGTAGTACTCAAAAGAATCCACTTCAAATCAAAAGAGAAATGTTTAGTATACTGTCCACTAAATGGGAAAGCATACTCTATGCCTGTTTTTCACAGTCTGGGCTGTGCCCCTTAGTTTCAATGCCTGGAAATGTTAACGCTGCGGCCTATAATGACTGCTCTCAAAATTATGGTAGCAATACAAATTTGGAAGATGTAAATCCGTTTATTGGCGTAAATAGGACATGGATGTTAAGTCAGATAATATCCGAAAACTTGAAAATTTCGTCGTACTGGAGCGGGAATCGAACTTGCGTCTCCTCGATAGCGCCAAAGTATGCTAACCACTACACCACCCAGAACGACAAAATTTCAAATTTTTTTTGCTTCGATTAGCGAATCTTCTGATGGTTATATTCAACTTAATCGGAAACTGGAAACTTGGTCGTTCTGGGTGGTGTAGTGGTTAACATACTCGAGCGCTATCCGGGAGACGCGGGTTCGATTCCCGCTCATGGACGTCGAAATTTTCAAGTTTTTGGACATCATGTTACTTAACATCCATGTCATATTTACACCAATAAACGGATTCACATCTTCCAAATTTGTATTGTACAATGGTGTAATCCCATATTTCATTCGTTTTTATGGTAACAATTCGGTGAAGACGGAAGATTTTGGTTATAGAATTCAATATAGTTTCTCGATCCCGTCTCACACAAACATTTCATACATAAATGCATTGATACACCACGTAGCGGACACTCTGTGAATTCTGTAAATCCGAAAAACACATGGATGATCTTGATTACGGTTACTTCTACCCAACACAAAATAGTTTTTAAATTTCAACTTATTGGAGCTGACGCCGTGTCCAAAGATTGTACGACAATGATGACATAAGCGGACCTTTTTTTTTGTTCATGTATCGTAATTCGTCAAAACGACAAGCCAAAACCGGCTGTTATAGAAACTTAAGGCAAAATAGATCTTCAAACTGGAAGACAAATGAACATAAGTAAATAATTTTTGCGATGGTTCTCGTTTTGAAAATTGTTTAGTTCGATGTAACGAAATAATACTGCATATTATAAGAACAACGAGATTTATGAAGGTGATCCCATTCCTCGAATACACTGTATGCATACTTTACTGAGAAAAACCCTCCTTCTCTTATTTGACTGGTTTCACGTCGTGGCTTCCGAAATGTCTCAACTACGCCGCCTATATAGGAAAACTGCACTAAGAGAAACATGGAAATATGTATTAAGGTTACAGATGAAAACAATAATTTTTTCAATTTGACTTACAAATACCGAGAGGCTGTGTTCACAACGAGACGAAAAATGTGACACTATGAAATATTGTGGAAATTAAATGAGATTCGATTTACGTACTATATACTAAACACATAAGAGCGTTATTTTGGGGCATAGAAAATACGTCATCAGGTGTCATCCATTCGATAAACTCAGTAAATTTGGAAGCTGCATGTTCTACACATGTATTACAGCTGATGATATCATTTTTATTCTAAGACATAGGATCCTACATACGGTGTATCCCAAAAGATGCCTACCAAGGTTAAACGGAGATAATACCACAACGACTGCAGAGAATGTAAAGAAATTTTATCATTGTACACAGAGATAGTTGGGATTTGTGATACACCAGCGTTTCTGTTTCTTTGCAGGAGTCAAGAAAATGACCACGAGCAGCGTATCTGCATCGTGGAAGTGTATAACAATCATCGGAGAGTCGGAAAAGGTGAGAACGACATTCCAGAAGAAGTTAAGCATCAAAGCCGGACCAGACAGACACTATAATGAAAATCGTCATCAAATTTCCCACAATTGGGTTGATGTCGGACGATCAGACCGAAAGCAGCAAGCTCTCAACACCAAGGACAGAAACCAATGTTGGAAGGGTGCGAGAAACATTTAACAGAAACCCGAAAAAGTCTATCTGACGGGCTGCGGAACAGTTGGGGATGACACCCATCAGTGTCCATCGCCTTCCTACAACAGATCTGCATCTGTTCTCGTACAAGATCCAGACACGACAGCCTATAACAGCAAGGAATACATGTGCAAGGTTAGCATTTGCCGAAACAATTCTCAACAGAATTGAGACAGGAAATATCATCACAGGTCTCATCTGGTTTTCGGATGAGGTTCTTTTTCACCTCAATGGCTTTGTCAACAAACAGAATTGGCGGTTTTCGGGCCCACAGAACCACATCTTGCTATTAATGAAACCCTTCACCCATAGTGTTGACTGTGTGGTGTGTCTTGTCACGATGCGGAATCTTCGGAAGCAGCTTCATCAATGAAACTGTAACATCCGCGAGATATTGGAAAGTGTTGGAAACAGCTTTCATTCCATGTCTGCACTGGTGGTGACCTGAAAGGTAACTTTTTCATGCAAGACGGTGCACATTCGCATCGTACAGCACTGGTATTTGCACAGCTCTACGAACATTTCGGAGAACACGTCGTTGCCTTGGACTACCGCAAACACTATGGCACTGGAGTAGATTGGCCACCTTATTTCCCGGATCACAATCTGTGCTACTATTTCTTACGGGGTTATCTTAACGACCATGTGTACCAGTCCAACTTACAGACATTGGAGGAGCTCCGAACATTTATTGAACATGGAATCTGCGCTATTTTCTGACCTCGTGGACCGTGTAGTCTCCAATTTTGTACTACGGTTACGTAATGTCATTGCAGTCTAAGGCAGACACATTGATCATGTTATCATGTAAGTTCCTGGCATTCAAGCTTCCTACACATTCAGTTTCTTCTTTCTGGTGTTCTTCATTCCTAAGTCATACCGCCTTACTTTTGGTAGGTAATGTTTTGGGACACCCTATAAGTGCTATGTATAATGGGAATGACTTAATAATTTCCACGATGTTTTTACATGAACTCATGATTTATTTAACATGGATTCCTCTTATAAGAACCGTAACTTTGCAGCTACGAGAAAGCGGTGGATGTAGTAACAACGGGGCGGCAGTGTAGCTACGAGGCGGCAGTGACAACGGCGGCCATGATCTGTTTACTCAGGTTTGCGTTTTTCAGTAGTAATCAGAACGAGCATTGTTTTAGGAAATTCAATGGCAACAAAATTAGGATTAAACCAGAAGATGCGGGCTCAGTTTTCTGTCAAACATGGTATAGTTTTCAAAACGTATTTTATTTTAGCCTCATGGCAAAAATTTATGACAGCATTTCGATGCCAAGAAATACTGAGAACATCGTTTCTTTCAAAAGATTTTCCTTTGAAAGCAAAAGGGAACGATTTGCTCACAGCCATCTATAACTAAAGCATTTTTTCCGCTATGATGTTAGAGGGGCAAAAACTAGTATTTTTTGTTGAAAGTCTCGGATGTTTTAACTTCTGTTTTTACAGTGATCCGGTTTTTTTCAATGAAGACTAGGATCCAAATCAAAGAATGATAGAAGCTTTCGGTTATAGAATTCACATAATAGATTGACTCTTTTTCCTACGTGTTAGTTTGTTCGAGTAATACACGAACACTTTCACTGGTGAACATTTCAAACACCTGAAGTGGAAATACAGGTAATGTCTGGAGGTTGCGTAGTATGTTCCTGGATGAGTTCGTGCCGGCCGAGCGTCTTGTGGAATTTGTATGAAGATGGAGTAGCTGAGACGATCAGTGACAGTGAAAGAAAAGTGATTTTTTAAAATAGTTTTGTGTCTCATTGCACTATTCAAAGAACGTGGTACAAAGTCTTCTGCTGACGGCAGTAGATCGAAATGCCACTAAGAAAACGGCGGTGGATAGTTTGATGAAAGATATAAGAAAGGTGAGTGTCAATAACCTTGGCAAACTACTGGGTATATACCTCACACAATGCTTTATAATGTTACAGTGCTCTTCACTGAATTATGTTTCAGTGCTCTGCGTGAAGGGTTCGTTGGGCCTTCGCTGGCAGAAAATTTCGAAGTTTCGTGGTTTTACCTGTATTATTCCTCCATGATGAAACATATAAATGAACTATCAGCTAAAATTATACGTCGTTCTTTGCAGTGAAGAATATGTTTATTCTATGAATTTATGGGGAAGATCTTTCAAGCTTAGTCTTGAGTATTTTGCATTTCTCTATACTATAAACATGTTGATATGTTTCTCTATTAAATGACTTTTCTTCAGTTATCTCGCTGCTAAGTTATTGTTCCCGACTTTGGTTTTCATTCTGCTTTGACGACAGCACTGATTCTTTCCCCCGCCATCTTTCCGATTAGGAGGAAAAAAATCTTCCTAACCGCTCAGTTCTCGAGCGTCGATCCGAATCCCTTTCGTTGTTCCTTCTCCCTCCAGCCATTGCGCTACTTATTCCCTTTTTTATTCCCCTGTCCAACTATTTGCAGAAGACACATAAGTTCGCTTTTAATTGCCTTATCTCTGCTGTTAAACCCCCTCGTGAAAACTCTCTCCACTACATGTGAGAATTTCTTGATGCCTCCCTACGAAAATCATTGCCAAACGCTCTCACAAACACTTTCCTAACAAAAATCCGGTGTCTATTTGATATGTTTTCAATCTGCTTCAATTAAACATTTCTCCACGTCCTAGGTCGGGCAACATGCCCTATATATGAATATTTATTTAAAGCTTAAAAGCAGTCGCCCGATGACGGGCTTCAGGCTAGTACTGAAATATTGAAATTACTAATAATTATCTTCAAGTAACGAGATCATTGCTTTGCTATGAAAGGAATTATGATAATTTGAAAGAGTTCACTTAATTCCTGAACGACTCATTAAAATCAACAGAATCAATTTCGCATTGAAAGAGATTATGTCATTCCACGAACCTACGGCATTAATTCTAGAACAACGGCGTTGGGGAATAAAAGGTTAAGTGATACATTTTCTATTTTCATCCAGTTGACTGAATTAGCAGAACCGAAGAAAGGCAAAGTTTCGTTTATCTCTCTCTCTCTCTCTCTCTCTCTCCCTCCCTCCCCCCTCTCTCCCTCTCTTTTGAACCGTTGTCCAGGTGACAATAAAATTGTGTTCATGTATGCGAAGCCAACTAATGAAAGAAAACTTAGCAATAGGATATCTCCGAGAATGAACAAGGCTATATCCAAATATCGACGTCTTTTTAATGATAACTTGAAACACATTGGCCATAAAGTAACTAACCAAAAGACACTTCTTTTCTGTTTTTGGTGGATTAAAATTTGTTTAAACAATGAGTACATAACTGGACTAAATACACTGGCGGAAAGTGAAAAAAGAACACCAAGAAGGAATTGGCTGACGATCATGAAATTTACGTATGTTAATGGGGTCGAGTTTACGTAGGTGTGATGTAAATTTCGGGACCAACCGATGGACGCTTACGCCACAGCACAGCATAATATGCAAATTATCGTCGGTGGTATTTAAGGAGTACGGCGAAGTGAATGTAATCAGTCGTCGGCGTACGGACACGTGCGAAGACCCTGAAGAAGTTGCAATGCCTGGACATGGAAGATATGTGCGATTTCAGCAGTTATCGGACTTTGAGCGAGGTCGTCTAGTTGGACTCCGCGAGGCTGGGTGGTCGTATCGTCGTATTGCGGAGCTCATTGCGCGGGAAGTATCGGTGGTGGTACGATAGTGGCGTAGATGGTCCGCGGAACATTCCCACACGAGAAGACGTGGAACTGGAAGTCACAGACGGACTAATGAGCGGACCGATCGACGCATAAGAAGAGCGGCGTTGTCCAGCAGAACATCCACTGCGACGCAAATCCCAGCTGCCGTTGCACCTGAGGTGACTGTGCGAACAATCCGCAACCGTCTACTGGATGCAGGACTACGTGCACGTGTGTCTCTGGCATGTGTACCTCTGACTCCAGCCCACCGTCAGGAACGGCTGCAGTGGCGTCGCCAACGTTTGCACTGGAGAACGCAATGGCGATCTGTCGTGTTCAGCGATGAAAGCAGATTCTGCTTGGGAGCCTCCGATGGCCGTATGCATGTTCGCAGACGCACAGAGGAGCGTCTCCACCCTTCTTGCATCCGCCAGCGACACACAGGGCCTACACCTGGTCTCCTGGTGTGGGGAGCGATCAGCTATCACTCCCGTACACAACTAGTGTTTGTACCGGGTACGTTAAACAGCACCTCCTACATCAACAACATCATTCAGGCCCGTTGTTGTGCCATTTGTAAGGTCGGTCCATCGTGGTGTTTTCCGGCAAGATAACGCACGCCCACACACGGCACGTGCAACGCAACATGCACTTCAGGGTGTGAGACAACTTCCATGGTCCCCCATTGAGCACGTGTGGGATTTTATGCGATAGCGATTTATCCGGTCTCCACGGCCAGCCACGACCATCCCCGATTTACGCGTCCAGGTTGAGGATGCTTGGAACTCAATACCCCAAACTTACATCCAACATCTGTACGACAGACTTCATGCCAGAATTGCACAGTGTGACGCAATTCATGGCGGTTCAACCTCGTACTAACCATGTTACATGGAAATGTTATTTTTCAGTTTACCAGCAAAAAAATACAGCTGTATTTTGGCATAATGTTTTGATCACGTTATCCTCTGTATTCCGTTATTATGCTGTATAAATTTCGTTGGTATCATACTTCTCCTTCTTGGTGTTCTTTTTTCACTTTCCGCCAGTGTATTTTGAAGTTCATTCATTCGAATTGGCAAACAAGATTGCTTGATCAACAGTAACTTATAAGAAGGAGGCATCATGATATACAAACCAGAATTGGGCAAACCCGTAATTGAATTAATCGGTAATGCATTACAGCGTAATGGTAATGGGAACAAGAACTTAGCGTTACTATTACATAGTAATGGTAAACTGGTCATTAGAATTACATGGTAATTGTAACGACATGTAGCAGTTACCCATTATAATCGTAATGGTTAATGGTTAACTATGTGTTGGTAATTAACCAATAACTTATGGGTAACAATACAACGTGAATAAACCAGCAACCCTATAGCCACTAGCACAAATTAGCACTACACTCAACATTTAGCAACTTAGGGTGTGCTGACGAATATTACAGAGATTTGCAAGCTCTTGACATTTTTGCCGTACTTCTCAAGTGTTGTTTTCCATTAGTTGTTCGATCATCATCATCATCATTGTCAACCATTATCAATCCACTGCTGGACGAAGGTCTCCCCAAGTTTCCTCCACAACGGTCTGTCTTGTGCCAGTCTCCTCCATGTCACCCCTGCATACTTTCGAATTTCATCCACCCATCTCCCATGTGGTCTTCTTCTGGGTCTTTTCCTGTCCCTTGGAATCCAATCTAAAATTTCGGCTGTCCATCGATGATCTGTCCTTCTGGCAGTATGTCAGCCCATTGCCATTTCAGGGATTTAACTCTGATCATGATGTCTTCCACTCTTGTCATTTTTCGGATCCACGAGTTCCTCTTCTTATCCCTCCTGGTTACACCAAGCATGCACCTCTCCATGCTTCTTTGAGTTGTCTGCAGCCTTTGTATGTCTCTTTTAGTTAAGGTCCACGTCTCTGCACCATACGTAAGCACTGGAAGGATGCATTGATCAAACACTTTTCTTTTAAGACATAATGGCATATTGCTCTTGAAAATTATGCTGTTTCTTCCAAAAGCTCTCCAGGCAAGTTTTGTACGCCGATTAATTTCTTCATCAATGTGACCCTCACTTGATATCTGCTGTCCAAGATAAACGTACGTGTCTGTTATCTCCAGCTTTTCTCCATCAATCGATAAATCTTCATTTCTTGTAAAAGCATTGAACATCACTTTTGTCTTCTGAAAGTTCATTTTTAATCCTACTTCTTTACTCTTGTCAGCAAGTTCCTGGATCATACTCTGCAGCTCTGATGGGGTAGTTGCAAAAATGACTACGTCATCAGCAAAGCGAAGGTGGGTTAGATAATCTCCATTAATCTTTATTCCCTTGTTTTCCCAGCTCAGCGACTGAAAAACACCCACCAATGTGGCATTAAAGAGCTTCGGAGATATGGTGTCCCCTTGTCTCACTCCTTTCCAATTTTTACGTGTGTTGTATTTTCAAACAGCCTAATCTTTGCACTTGCATTTTCATAGATGTTATTAATAATATTAATGTATGCATCTTCAATACCGCAGGTTTTCAGAGCCATTGTAACTGCTGATGGTTTCACCGAATCAAAGGCTTTTTCATAATCGATAAAAG
This sequence comes from Macrothele yani, assembly GCA_039090855.1. Taxonomy (NCBI): domain Eukaryota; kingdom Metazoa; phylum Arthropoda; class Arachnida; order Araneae; family Macrothelidae; genus Macrothele; species Macrothele yani. Next base: position 196,424,819 of record CM076990.1, read on the forward strand.
CCATGCACAATGGAAGTTCATATTCCCTCGCTCTTTCAATTAGTTCTCTCAGCACGTGGATATGATCTATTGTGCTGTAGCCACTCCTGAATCCAGCTTGTTCTCTCGGTTGAGCCATGTCCAGTGTTACCTTCAAGCGGTGTGAAAGAACTTTAGTGAAGATTTTATAAACTACTGATAGGAGGCTGATAGGTCTGTAGTTTCCGAGATCCTCAATGTCACCTTTCTTATGTAGCAGGATCATTGTAGCGGTGTTCCAATCCTCAGGAATCTTTCCTTCATTAAGGCATCGAGTGAAAATTTGGGCGAGTACTGTTTCGATTTCTCCACTTGCTTCTTGTATGATGTCTACAGTAATTCCATCTTCTCCTGGAGCTTTTCCTCGCTTCATGTTCTTGATTGCATGTGCAACTTCTGCTGGAAGGACTGGAGGAACTCTGGTACTGGTATCTTTCATGATGTCAGGAGTGCATATATCATCCCTTTCATATAATTTGGAGTAGAAATCTTTCACTCTTGTCAAAATTTCGCCTCTATTTCTTGTTACAGAACCATCTTCTTTTCTCAGTGCCATAATCTGTTTTCTTCCCTTACTGAGATGTCCCTTTGCTATCTTTAGGCTTTGGTTGTTTTCAATTCCTTTCCTCACTAGTTCACAGTTGGATTTCCTTACGTCTTCAGTGATACTTTTTCTTACTGTCTTGCATAGCTCTATATATTCCACTTTGGAAGTCACATCTTCTTTAGTTGTTCTCATCTCTCTTCTTTTTTGCATCAACATTTTGGTTTTCCTGATAATTTGTTCACATGCAACTTGTTCTTAGACCCAGCCAATTTTGTTGCTGTTTCCATAAGAGCTTTGGTTACTTTTCTGTTAACTTCAGAGATGTCCACTTCTTCCGATGTTAGGCCTTCTAAAGCAGAGAACCTGTTCTTCAGTTCTAACTTGAAGGTATTATGGTGTTTTTTAAGGTTGGTTATGTCAATAGATTTTGTTTGTCTTATGAGCTTGCCACGTTCAAGTTTAGTGTTGAGGTGCATCTTACATCTCACCAATCTATGGTCACTACCTGTGTTGAACTTGTTTAGCACACTGCAGTCTTCTATGACGAATTTTTTGTTACACATAATAAAATCAATTTCACTTGTCGTCCCATTTGGATGTCTCCATGTCCATTTCCTGTGTGGCTTTTTCTTGAAAAAAGGAGTTCAAGATGAAAAACCCTTCTGCCTCTGCAAACTCAACGAGAGTATTTCCACGCTGGTTTCTGTTGCCATGACCGAATTTACCTACTGAAGTTTCATTCTGTTGCCGTTGCCCTATTTTTGCATTGAAATCTCCCATAATTATTTTCAAGTGCTGCTTACCTTTATGTTCGATACATAACTGTAAATTTAAACTGGCTAGCGAGCAACTGACTCCTTTATATATACTTCACGACAGGGCCTGAACCTTCTGGAATATTTTTGATTTACATAAAGCTCTCCAACTTCCCACTGTGCGATCATTCCGGAACATTCTACAAACATCTAACCCCTTCTTGCCGCTTCTAGAACATTCTACACGACACTTCGGTCTCTATCAGCTATGTTACATGGCCGACCTTTCTAGACATAGCTTTTGGCACACGAACATTTCTATAAACTAGTAGCTGAAATTAACATTTATGCTACCAGCATATTTATATCTACCAGCATATTTATACCAGCATATTTATATCTACCAGCATATTTATACCCGTTCTTCGAACGTGATGATATTAAAATACAGTTGAAATACAGATGATATATATGGTATACTGTTGAAATGGCTATACACTGCATATTTCTTCGCTCCTTATGGAAACACATGTCTGCCTGACAATTTCTGCCAGACGATACAACAGCAATTTCGTTCATAAATGTAAATTTAAAACTTCAAGCCTACACGAAACAAATCAAAATGCGTCGTTACTCTTCACTTTCATCGTTAAAAAATTAATAGACAACAGAACAAAAAAATAATAGAAAACAGAACAAAATACGTTGTTAATTTCAGCATAAATGTAAAATGAACCTTGCTTATAAACAATTTCGTAAACAATTTCGTTCGAAACTGTACATTTAAAAGCTAGCAAGTCAGATGTTTTTGGAAGCGTGAGCAAAATTGTGTTACAATCACTAATATCTCAAGGGGGAGACATTTTTTTTCAAACTTCAATTACTATGAAAATCTACCAGCATATTTATATTTATTGCAGTCACCTTACCACTTACATAACATCACCGTTGCTTCGGTGAGAATGAATGTTGGTAATTTGATTGACTCAAAAAAACCTTGACATTCGATATGTCAAACAATAATATAAATGTTTAAATGCAAAGCATATTATGATATAGCGCTTTTTACGTGATTTTTAAGGTTTATATTAAATTTAGAACAAATAAATTTAGAACAAAATATATACTGAGCAGGTCAACTCAATTAATTCAAAGCTTAGGGCGAGGCTTCTGTTGCAAGGCAACAATGGCTCTATCATTGCAAAACGTCCTAGGGTTATCAAAGCTGGGTTATTTAAAAAACCCATTTCGACCCTTATTAAATAATTGAATTATATCCTCTTCATTGTAATGCATTACAGAGTAATTCCATTACCTTGTGCAAACCATACTTGGGATTACCTTGCAATGCATTACCTGTTACTGCATTACCTTGTAATGCAACAGGTTAATTGTAATCGGTACTTCCATTACTTTGTAATGCATTTCTGCCCAACTCTAATACAAACTTCAAAATGTCACGTGAAATTTCTATCAGAAATATATTTTTTAGGATACCTTCATGACGAAAAGGTAATTTCATAATTTAATTACATAACTGAATAAATTTCTGTAATGCACAGATATCATGAACGAGAAAGGAGTAAATATCCCATTGCATGTAAGGAAAGGAATGCGAAAGAAATCTCGAAGGAGAAGGAAAAAGAATGGCAAGTCAGCGAATTTCACAGAGCATCATGCGTCTCGTTTTACGCAATGTTTCTTGTCGAACTATGACATTCCTCTGGGAGTGTTGTTCGTATACGTTAGTCACGAGCGTCACATTTCGAGTATCTCTTGAGGCTCACGGTTACATCGGTCATGATAGAGATTTGTCAGCTGCATCGATCGCCAAAGAAAGATTACTGAAAAGACCACGAAGCCCAACAATTACGCCAGATAAATAATGTCTATGTTTATCTGAGATAAAACGAACTACTGTGTTTGAACGAATACGAACATTAATTCATAAATTATTGTTTTCTTAATACCTCCACATTATATTTTATAAGCTATGGAATACACGCTTCGTAAATTTTTTAAGGAGTCTTGCGTACGTCAAAAAAATATTGTTACCTTTGTTCTTCGTCTGAAGACATGCCATCACTAGAAATCTTTTCAAAATGTTTTCTCGTGTGGGATATATGAAAGCATAGTCAGGATTTCTTACGTAATTCTTTTATTTTTCACAGTTTGTCTGCAAACTCATGCTTATTTGCAGACGGTTTGGGAAAAAAGCTTCAGTACAAATAGGAATCCCAATGATTTCCGCATCTAGAGTAAGATACAATTTGGAATGCTAAAAGATTTCCACATCTAAGATCAGTGTGATATAAATAAGATTGCCCAAGGTTTTTAGCATCTAGAGTAAAAGACAAGTAACAATGCCGAATTATTTCCTTAAATAGAGTAAGATACAAGTTGGAGTGCCTAATTATTTCTACAACTAGGTTAAGATACAGGCAGTATTGCCCAATGATTTCCGCACCTAGAATAAACCACAAGAAAGAATGCCCAATTATTTCCGCAAACAAAGTGAGATACAAGTAGGAGTGTCCAATTATTTCCACAACAAGGATAAAATACAGGCAGTAATGCCTAATGATTTCTGCACTTACAATAAAACACAAGTAAGAATGCCCAATGATTTCTGCACTTAGAATAAACCACAAAAAAGAATGCCGAATTATTTCCGTTAATAGAGTAAGATACAAGTAGGAGTGCCCAATTATTTTGGCAACTACGGTAAAATACAGGTAGTATTGCCCAATGATTTCTGCACCCAGAATAAAACACAAGTAAGAATGCCTAATTATTTCCGCAAACAGAGTAAGATACAAGTAGGCGTGACCAATTATTTGCACAACTAGAGTGGAATAAAGGCAGTATTGCCCAATGATTTTTGCACTGCATCAAGAATAAAATAAGTAAGAATGCCCAGTTATTTCCGCAAACAGAGTAAGATGCAAGTAGGAGTGCCCAATTATTTCCACAACTAAGGTAAAATACAGGCAGTATTGCCCAATGATTTCTGCACCTAGAATAAAACACAAGTAAGAATGCCCAATTATTTCCGCAAACAGAGTAAGGTACAAGTAGGAGTGCCCAATTATTTCGGCAACTACGGCAAAATTCAGGCAGTACTGCCCAATGATTTCTGCACCTAGAATAAAACACAAGTAAGAATGCCTAATTATCCAAACAGAGTAAGATACAAGTAGAACTGCCCAATTATTTCCACAACTAGGGTAAAACACACGCAGTATTGCCCAATGATTTCTGCATCTAGAGTAATATAAAAACAGTAATGCCTAAGGATACCTACGTCTAGAGTAATATACAAGCAGTGATGCCCAAGGATATCGAAATCTAGAGTAAGATACAAGCAGAAATGCACAAGGATTTTCGCGCCTGGAGTAAGATACAAGCAGAAATGCACAAGGGTTTTCGCGCTTGGAGTAAGATACAGATTCGAATGCCTCAAAATTTCCGGATATAGACGAATTTATGTGCTTTCATTCATTTCTTTGTGTTTTGATATACTGTATTGTTTACAACAATATCACTTGGTTTCAAAACAACAGACATTTTAGAAGGTCAATAGACACAAAGTCACTCGAATATCCGCGTGCCCAAGAGTAGCAAATACACCTGTGATTAGTTCATAGAGAAGCACGTTTCTGAAATCCCGAACTCTGCAAACACGAGAAAATTCTATCACAGTCACCGTAACCAATATTTTGCAGCACTAAGCAAGGGAACATGCGCTTTTTAATGAATTTACTGCTCTTTATCTTTCTCAAGAAGTTCTGGTAGTTCAAAATACACAAAAACCTGGTTAAATGAGGAGCCCTTCCCTGAAATCACACGTAACAATCACACATGTACAAAGGCCGTCCCATAAAAACGGAGAGTACTGTTTTTGAGTTGGCAACAGTGCGAAGGGGAAAATAACCACGCAGATGACTAACAGAACTAAGGAAGTATCTATGGCAACAGTTATTAACCGTGGCAGATGATTCTGGTTTTTTTATTGCGCAATTGTTTAAAGTACGTTTGCATTTCTCCATAAAGTTATGGAGGTGAGCGATTCAGAGTTAAGAAGTGAAATGCTTTGTGCGATAAAATGTTTTACTGTCGTTTGGGTAAAGCGACTCCACAAAAAGTTGATTTAATGGAAAAAGATTACAAAGATAAATGTTTCTGTGAGTCAACGGTTTTTAGACGGCACCATATGATGATAGAACTCGCTCCTAGGCCTGGTCGACCTGAAAGGGTTGTTACGGAGCGTATTGTTAACACTGTTTGGGCAATCCTGCAAGAAGATCGACGAATGACGTGTGAAGACATAGCGGCGCCAAATAATATTTCAAAAACGTCGGCTTTCCGTATTCCACGTGACAAATTGCTGCTGCATCGTGTGTGTTACAGATGGATACCTAATCACCTGACGAGAGAACAATCGTTTGCCAAAGTTCAGGTGTGTCATGAGTGGAGACAAATGATTGCAAAGGATCCAAACTTTTTAAACACAGTAATAACTGCCGATGAAACATGGGCCCACTATTTTGACCCCCTCACGAAGCAAGCAACGAGTGCCTGGAAATACACAGGCTTTCCTCCTCCGGAAAAAGTCCGCCAAACCAAATCAGCTGGGAAGGTGATGATGATAATTTCTTTTGATCATAAACGTGTAGCCTACCGGCATGCCGTTCCTCTAAAAATTACTGTCAATGCTGAGCATTACATTTCAGTCTGGAAACGTCTACGACGACACATATCGATTAAGCGACTGGAACTGGTGGGCAAATGGACCCTACACCATGATAACGCTAGCCCACATGTGGCTGCTTGTGTTCAACAGTTTCTTACGAAATGCAGTATTGAAATCATGCCATAGCCTGCCTACAGTCCAGACCTCGCCCCTTGCGATTTCTGATCGTTTCCAACATTGAAGGAGAAGTTCCGTGGCGCAACATTCAACACAGATGCTGACGTTATTCAAGTGTACAGGAGTCGCAGCAGCTTCCACAAAATGCCTACGCCACATGCTTTAAAAAGGGGTCTGAACGATGGGACTGTTACATATTATCCGAGGGAAGATACTTTGAGAAAGAATAACATGTATTTAGCTGTACCTATATTTTTTCATTTTGTGTAATCTTACTCTCATTTTTTATGGTACGCCGTTGTACATAAAAAACCAGTTACATAAAGCAGTTAATACTGTGGCCAGTAAACGAACAACAGCGTTATAAACAATTAACGAATACGGGGCAGCAAAATTTGCAATTCCACACACAAGTGCATTCCGAACATAGATCATGTGACCAAACTTCGAGTTTGCACTGTTAGGTGCAGTAATAAGACGTTTAGATGATTCTTTGCGACGTCGAGCTATAGTGAAATTAAAGGCAGAAATCTCGAGCTGAAGTAGCCAGACGTTACATTTGGATCGATCTGTAGCCTGCTACCCCTGAACAGAGTTTCAGGGCACTGAAAATCTCAAGAGAAGACCTGGGCGAGGACGTCGAATTGTCAATTTCTGCGCGACAAGACCGCTTATCGGTGTTAACCATTAGGCGGTATCCAACCAACACAACACATCAACTAGCACAAACGCTCACTGCGGCGAATTTGCGAACTGTATCCCGACGTATGGTACACAGAAGATTGCATAACAGTTGTCTGTATGCTGCGACAGTCCAGCCTGCACTACTCTCCTACCCAACCCGACTAACTCAATCCCCCGCAGGAAGGAATGTCTTAGCTAAGTTGACATGTTAATTAAATTCAATACCGACAGTGCTCAAAAACTTTACTGCACAATTTCAATTTTTCAAACTGTTTAATTCCACAAAAAATATCATCTTTCAAATGAAATATTACATTTACCTTGAGAAGCTCTACCCCGCAAAAGAGGCACAAACAATTCTTGGCCGAACATTTTTGCATAAATAATTATCAGCCTCCACGGAATCTGGGCACACATACCACTCCTCCGCATGGACACTCACCGGCAGGCAGAAGATAAATCCACTTCTGTATCACTGTGTCGATACTCTTCCAGATCCATGGCTCTTACAGGGTCGGTAAATCCCCAAACAAAAGAAAAGAAACGGACGAGCAGTCCAGCAACAAGCCGCACAAACAGGCAACAAAACAAAAAGTGGCCGCAGCCACGAATCCATAGTACGTGTTCTTTTATCTTACTTCACAACAAAGTCTGGGGAATTAGGGGGCCCAGGGAAATACTTTGAAGCTTTCATCATGCTCTTCCGACCACACTCGGACATTTCTAGCTGTATTACACGTCGAGTTGTCGTGCTGGAAGATCCCATCCGCCCCAGAGAAGACAAACAGCATGTATGGGTGTACGTTGTCTGCAAGGACGGATTCATACCGAATTCGGTCCATAGTGCCTTTCACAGGTATGAATGGCTGCAGAGAATACCACGAAAACATTCCACAGGCCATAACGCTGCCCCCACCAGCTTGTGTTCTTCCAGTAGTGGTTGAAAAGGATTTGTTCTGCGATGTTTCTCACCTTATATGCCAACGTCCATTCGTTCGATGAAGCAGAAAACGAGACTCATCGGAGAAGGCAATCCTTTGCCAATCAGCGGAGGTCCAATTCCGATACTGCCGTGCAAATGTAAGCCTTTTCTGCCGATGCACCTTCGTTAGCATAGGTGCAGTGACCATCCGTTTGCATCGGAACCCCATACGCAGCAGTGTTCGCTGAACTGTCGTTTCAGACACACTTCCTGTAGCCCTCTGGTTCATTCGACCAGTGAGTTGCTCGATTGTAGCGTGACGAGCGGCCCTCGCGCACCTGCGAAACCGACGTTCACTTCTCACATGAACAACACGTGGTGCTCCGCAGTTCCCACGTCACTTATTCGCAATGGCGCTAATCACGATACACTTTAACCACAGCAGCACGCGAACAGTTCACAAACTGCACTGTTTCAGAAATACTGCCACCCTTGGCCCGAAAGCAGATAATCATTCCTTTTTGCAAACCTGATAAATTGCTCCTTTTATCCATGACAGCAACGAGTGATATGTTTCCAGAATGCCTACAGCACGCCTTATATACCTTCCAAGCCAACTCACGACACGTGCCTTCTTTCATTGGCGACACGCTGTTGACGTCAAAAATAGGAGGTGGTTAAAATAATGTGAATCGATTGTGTATGTGTCTGTACTTTTCATTTTATCCTAGATCCTAAAAATCCATCGCGCTGGCGAATTAATCTCCCAGTCAGACGCAAAATTAGAGCCCCGGCCCATCAGCGCGTCACACATAAGGCTATGGTAAAGAGGTGGCAAGTGTAGGTAACGTGGGTGCAGCAGACCCTTGCCGGTCCCTGGAAGGATTGCAACGACGCATTCACTATCAAATTCTTTAGAGAGTTCTTTATATCCCTGCAGAGTCCGCATTTGGACGGAGCAGGTGCAGTCGTCAGCTCAGCTTAGAGTGCCCGTTGACCGCTGTTAGGGAGGTTCCGCTGTTCGGTTGTTATCGCTAATGTTATTCCTACCGCAACTGTTCTATGCCAAACAAAAAATGATGTTACCGCTGTTCAAAGATGCCCGTTAAAGAGATTTCGCTGCAGTAAGTGTTTCACCATTTGTCAGTCACAGCAGATTTTGTTTCAACTGATTCAAAACACACTCAACTATTTGATAAGTGATTGCCATTTTAAGCACAACTAGAAAATCACTGACAAAACGAGTAAGTGTAGCTTATCGACGCAACGAGGATGCAATTGAAATAACAGAACCATTCACTCTCAGTGGTTGGCTTGCTAACCAGTGGAAGAATTACAGGGGAAGCAGGGAGCTGAGTTGCTTACCTTATTACGCTGCAAAGGAATACACCAATGAGCCATTATATTATGACCACTTCCAGCCTAGAGAAGTGAGCGCGCCTAGAGACAGAACGGTGGCGCAAGTGAAGTTCACAGAGCAGTATATGTACAACCCGAGGATCGGCTTTCGGTTCGTAGCAAGTTCAGAATCATCAGCATAAAATAGAAGCCATCGCTCTTTCTACGTTTATAAGGAAAAATTTCTCATTGGCCGCCACCGGGAATCGAACCCGGGTCTTCCACTTACGCGCCGGATATGCTTCCACTGCACTACAGCGGCCTCGAAATTCTCCAGACACACAAACGACAAACTGCCAAACCACATGGCAGGGTTTCTTCTTTGGAGCCCCGCACAATGTTGGGGATTCACCATAGATGAACAACAGCAACTGAACAAATAACTGGAAAGCGAATGAATGAAAAATACACAGTTGACGTGGAGCAGAAACATTAAATAGAAGTCATCGCTCTTTCCACGTTTGTAAAATTTCTCAGAATCAGAATGGGAAAAACTGCCGATTTATCGGAGTTTGATAAAGGACAAATTGCGATGGCATGGCGCCTCGGAAATACGATACCGAAAACGGCGCGGCATGTGGGTTATTTACGTGCCGTTGTAGTGAGTACGTATCAAAAGTGGTGCACAGATGGCCAAATGACGAACCGTCGTCTGCAGATCATTGATGCCAGAGGGGAGACAGAGACTGTCGCGCATTGTTCACAGCGAAGGCAGGGACACAGTGAGACAAATCTCTCGCAGCTACAACAATAGTGATCAGGACAACGTGTTACAGCACACAGTTCATCGTAGCCTTCTGCGCATGGGCCTGAATAGCCGAAGATTCAGGCGAGTCCCCATGCTAACTCCACGTCATCGCCAACAATACAATAAATGGGCTCAAGATCATCGAGATTAGACAGAGGACTATTGGAAGAACTGACCTGTTCTGACGAATCAAGATTGCTGCTGAATCACGTAGACGGCCGAGCTCGGATAGATTACCAACAAAGACTATGACACCTGGATGCACTGTTGGGCGGAAACAGGCCGGCGGTGGAAGTGTTATGCTGTGGTCGATGTTTCCTTGGCCCACTTTAGGGCCTATTATCTCAATAGCACAATCCCTGACAGCTCTCAGGTATCTCAACATCGTTGCGGACCAAATTCACCCATTCATGGCAACTGTGTTCCCTGCGGGTGATGGCCATTACCAACAGGATAATGCGACATGCCACACTGCCAGAAATTTAAAGGAGTGGTTTCAGGAACATGCTAGAGACTTTCTGTTAATGCCCTGGCCTCCACATTCACCTGACATGAACCCAATCGAACATTTGTGGTTGGACTTGGAAAAGCGGGTTCGCGCTAAATCACCACCACCCTGAAGTGTATGGGAACTGGAGGACCTGCTGTTGACGTTATAGTACCAGATACCCCAGGATACCTATCGCCACCTCATCGAATCGATGCCTCGCCAAGTGGCCGCTGTATTGCGGGCTCAAACGGGTTCTACAACTATTAGGTCATAATGTAATGGCTCATTCGTGAATTTCCTTGCATTTGCGTTACAGTAAAATGCTTGTACTTTTCTAGAATTTTTTCGATATATTCACCCTGTTGGAGGAGCAATGCATGTTAAAATCTGTTAACGCCTTTCAACTCCTACATTTTCCTAATAACTACTGTTTCCAAACTTCAAATTTTTGTGTAATGCAGATACGATTATATATGGCTACCAATAAGCAGTATATCGCTGTTGTTCAGGAAAGTGTTCAGGACGAACGAGAGTTAGTGCACTAAATAAAGTTAAAACGCTCCGAACTTTCATCATCCCTATGGGTGCAGTGCAGTCTCTTTCAGGTGTTAGCTAAGTTGTGCCAGAGTTGCTGTAGCAACACATTCACGCCGGCAATGGAGTAACTGAATGAATAAGGATATAGGGTTGAATGTTGCTCTTCATTTAAAGGTTACACAGCTAACTTCGAATTGAGAAAAGAAAATTGTGAAAACCGTAGTTTGTCTGTGATATAGAATGGAAACCGCGCCCTCTCACTCCGGAGTAAGTTGCTCTCCCAAACTATGCTACACGGAGAGAATGTATCGCTGCACATTTTTCGTCTTGACACGTGCTTTACCTGTGTAGTACGTCACATCATCTGCCTTTTAGTCTTTTTTTTTTATTTGAAGCGAAGTATGGATTTTTTAAATGTATCCCAAACCATGCGTGGAACAAATATCACACATTTTTCGAACCTAACTGCCAGTACATTCATTTTTACTTTTAGGCGCCAATGTGAAAACAGAGATTTATCTGTGACGAGGATCGAATCCGCGACCCCCTCACTCCGGAGTAAGTTGCTCTCCCAACTAAGCTACACGGACAGAATGTTTTTTTTTTTTTTTTTTTTTTTTTTTTTTTTTATTGGAGGTTTAACGACCACCGTGAGCAACTCAATGGGCTATAAGCAGTCGCCCGTCCCTAATTTAGGGTCACTGGTTCCAGGGAAGGGAGAGAGCCAGTGCCGTAAGACAAACACAACATCCATGCCTGACCGGGATTCGAACCCGGACCACTTACGGACGAATGATCAGAGGCCAGCGCCTTAGACCACTGATCCACCGGGGCGGCACGGACAGAATGTATCGTTGTAGATTTGTCGTCTTGACACGTTACAAAATAACATAGGGTACAGCCCGGGTTTGAGCCCTACATGAAGCATAGTAGCTGCGCTTGTCTTAAGGCGCTGGATCTGTCCCATCCCTGGAACCAGTTGCCGCAAATTATGGACGGATTATTGCATAAAGCTCTTGAAGTTCCCCATGGCGGTGGTAAACTACGAAACAAGCAAAAATAAACAAAGTGCAATAGATCGTGAAATTAATTTTTAGCCTAATTGGACATCCATTTACATGAAAGGGCATCGTTTTCCTTATTATTGAGCTCACATATAGAAGAGTCAATGCTAGGAGATCAGCATAAAAGAGCTTCATATTGCCGTCTACATTGATGTCACAGTGGAAGACTGGTAAAATGTCATGTGGTCAGACACGACGCGGTACACTTTGTCCTGTACCAGTGGTAAGCAGAGAGTTTGACAGGAGCCCCATGAAGCCACTGTTGAAGATTGCCTTGTAAACACAACTCAAGGTTCTGGAATTGGTGTCATGTTGTGGGCCACGTTCTGTTGCTACGGAGTGGATCCCTTGATAACGCTGGAAAGTCGAGTGTGCTACAAGAATTATCTAAACATTTTTGCCGATCAACCCCGTCGTGCAATGTTGAGTTTTTGTCCAACAGGTGACGGCTGTTTCATGGACGACAATGCTACTGTTCATCGAGCAAGATGCGTTCAGCGAGCATGATAACGACTTCCACCACCTTCCGTGGCCACCACAAAACCCGGATCTGAACCCCATTGAGAATGTATGACAGATGTTAGACAAGTTAGTAAAATCATGCAATGAATTGATTATGATACGCTTTCCAAAATAACAGAAACCATTACTCAAGTTATGAGAAGGATAATGGCTGTGGAATAAATCTCGCTCCTGTGCACTGACGTTTGATCCCATTTCGATGATATTCAACAGAACCGGTTCAGTATACATCCGGAACAACATACTAAAGTTTTGTCGCAATAGAAGTATTTTTAGTCAAGTTATATGGATAATGGCTGTGGAATAAATCTCTCTCCTGTGTCCTGACCTTTGACCCCATTTCGACGATATTCAGCAGATTTGGTTCTGTGTACCTCCAAAACAACATGTAAAAGGTTTGTCGCAATCGAATCATTTTTACATAAGTTATGACGCATAAGGGCAATGGAATGGATCCCGCTTTTATGTCTTGAAGTTTGACCTTATTTTGATCATTTTCAATAGGGTTAGTCCCCAGGTGTTCCCCTACCACATACTATATTTTCATCGAAATCGAACCATTTTTTTACGCGAGTAATCGAGCGGACGTACAGACAGCGAGACGGGCACAGCTGGTGCATATACTCTTCTTCAACCTACGGTTGGAAAGCGTAAAAAACAGATCGTGGAAGTCCTCTTTCGTCAGATTTGAGCCAATTAAAGGACTGCTTCGTATGCTGTAGACGTAGATGCATTCCAACACCTTGTGGAATGTATTCCAAACCGAATACGTACTGTAATTTGTACTAAAGGAGGTTCAATCAGGTATTGAATAGAAGTTTCTAATTCGGCCACCGGTATGTGCATTTTGAATATCCCCTTCCCCCACTCTTTTAGAGTTGTTTTTGGCATTGCAAATTATTCTTCAACAAATTTCTCAAAATGATCCACACACATTCACCGGAGCAGAAGCTCTGACCTCCTAAGAAAAATGTGGAGCTTTTCCGTCAAATGAGATAGTGTTCGCGTGACGGACGTATTGTGGAGAGACGCTAACCTTCTCGTATATGGTTAAGTGTGATCTGTTAAAGAGAAAAACAGCTTGCTTTGAGTAAAGGTGCATCTGCGCATCTTTAGATTTTGGCTCTTCGCTTTTGCACTTTCAGTTGGGGTTCTTTCTTCTGAAAAAGAAGCACACTTTAAAGCAAAGCAGCTCATGTCAATATTCATTAAAATTCTTTTAGAGTTCCCCACTTTAAATTATAGAAAAGTGAAGCATTTAATAGCAATTAGTTTTTTAGTTTTCACAGCTTTACAAACACTTCTTGAAACATCAGTTGCAAAGCCAATCCCCAAAGATTTGTTCTCTTAGTTGCAATGGAATTCAGTGTATACCATAGGACGGAACAGTAACTACAATAAATTACAACAGCGCATATATGTATATGGCACAAGTATCGCTCCAGCATAGAGCGCTAGAGAAGCATCCAATTGTGACTTTGGCAATTGCATCAACCCAAATCAGTTGGTCTTATTAAGGCGCATTCTTGTACGGATGTTCTCTGTGTGTCGTTCTAACTTAGAGATCAGAAACCAAAGAAAAGAAGAACACATTGACATCAATCTTTGTGCAAACCTAGAGAAAAAGTCCAAATGAAATGCACGGATGTCACATATAGATTTTGGGTATGAGGCTCTGTACAAAGCACAAATATCACGATGGTTTAAACGTTTTAAAGAGCGCAAAGATTAAGTAGCAAGAGTGGTTTCCGGTAGCTTTGAAATGGAAAATCGAAAACGATCAACAGCCGCAAATGGTGAAAAACTGCGCTTGCTACCAAGTAATCTCTAATCTGCACCAAGAATGGAAGTGGGGCAATTGTTAATACGGAGTCAATAATTACCACAGATCTAGTAGGCAAATGTTTTATGACATTGTACCGTTCACACACCAGAAATCAGTGTTGTTGACTCATAAGCATATGGCAGTACTCAACCACCCTCCATGGCTCCAGCAGGTTTTTTCCTGATTACAAAGTTGAAATCGAAAGGAAGCCAGTTTGATAGTATTCATAAGATTCAGCAGACATCACCAAAACCCAATCGTGATGATATCACCAAACTATGAACATGCCGTTTTATACACGATAAAAATGACGAAAATGACATTTAGAAACTTTTAATGCTAAGTTAAAACCAATTTTATGAGTACTTATCCTACTTTAGGACCATCCTCAGATGAAATGAACACGACCTAGAGATCACACAGGTTAATATAACATACACATTGCCAGATTACCGTATACGCATGATTAAGGTTCAACACACTATTGACGTAGGCAATTAATGTCGTATGAAATACAGAAAGCATTCACGGTGAAGGATAGGGTTGTGACGTCCAGACTGTATGAGGTTTTTCAACACTCCCGATACAGATACCGGAACCTCATCACTGCAGCACCAGTCCATATTCTTAAGAATTAAAAAACTCTCTGCAAATAACAAAGATGACATACCTGATGGGGTCACCACTACAGCCGCTTTGTCCCATTCCGGTTCATATCCACCTCCACAAATATGATATCGTACGGAGACAGCACGCCTCTAAGTAATTATCTCCTATACGTACGAATTTTTAACAAGTATTAGTCCTTCCCAACGCTGTGTTTTGTGCACTATAACGAAGTAAATTTCTCTGTCATTTCTGTCCACGCCAGGATTCGAACCCGGGTCCCCTCATTCCGGAATAAGTCACTCTACCAATTGAGCTACGCGGACGTTTTATTCTGATTCCTATCTACCTTTATGTCGTGTGCGTCCTTCTGGCAGGTACGTCACATCTCCTGGTACGTTACATCATCCCATTATAACGAAGTAAATTTCTCCGTCATTTCTGTCCGCGCCAGGATTCGAACCCGGATCCCCTCATTCCGGAACAAGTCACTCTACCAATTGAGCTACGCGGACGTTTTATTCTGATTACTATCTGCCTTTATGTCGTGTGCGTCCTTCTGGCAGGTACGTCACATCTCCTGGTACATTACATCATCTCCCCCTTATTTTTTATTTTTTTAAGTGCTGGAGAAGGGATTCTCTCTTATTTTCCCTATCTCGCGGTGTGGAAATAACATCACACCAATGCGAGATTTTGAACGGTCGAGTCATCCGGATAGTTCGGGCGCTATTATAACGAAGTAAATTTCTCCGTCATTTTTGGTCTACGCCGGGATTCGAACCCGAGTCCGCTTATTCCGGAACAAGTCACTCTACCAATTGAGCTACGCGGACGTTTTATTCTGATTCCTATCTGCCTTTATGTCGTGTGCGTCCTTCTGGCAGGTACGTCAAATCTCCTAGTACGTTACAGCACCATTGCGGACACTGTATTTGTGTTCCATAATTGTAGTCCGTAATTTCCTGGAGGTAGAGCCGATGTATGCAGACTCTCATGAAATTGGTTTTAACTTATCATTAAAGCCTTTTAAATGTCCTTTTCGTCGTTTTTTCGTGTATAAAACGGCATGTTCATAGTTTGAGGGAAATTCAGCAGAATCTGATAGCAGAACTAATCACCATCCCAGAGTTTACCAAGACTTTGCAGCACTTCTATGAAAGCAGCAAACATTTTTTTTTTCGTTCCCTTGGGGATTTGTTTGCGGAAGACGTGTAAGAAGACATTTTATTTTTCTTATCCATATTTTGCTTTATTTGATTTTAGTATCATGACTCGTTTTTTCTACGATGTGCATGAACCTGTTGGCAGGTGTCACTCGTCGAACAGGAGACGCTACTCAACGATGTGATGGGCTCATTTACTTGCAAATACGAAGCAATGGAGAAAAATTTCAGCACATGATTACCAGATGATATGTAACATGTCCTGGCATTTTCAGACAACTAAAAAAATATTTCGGATTTTAAAATTACTGTAAGAAAAGAAAGTCGCTCTTATAATCCTGTCGCCCCCAAAATGATGGATTTATATCATGCTCGTGATTTACAATTGACGTCTTCTATCTTCTTTTGCCGTTTCATGAAAAAGAAAGACGGGGGGGGGGAGAGAGAGGGGAGAGACAGGAAACACGGAGAAAAACAAAATAAAATCACATGCTTCCAATGCATTCATGACGTTCTCAGCAGGAAGGCAGAAAAACGATGCATACTTATAGGAAGACATGTGATGCAACTAAAAATGAATCTCGGCAACATATAGAAAAAGACAATCTTCTTTCAGCGACCGAAAATTTTTCTTCCAAAGTTTTAAAAAATATACACCATAAACGAAATATCAGAGATAGACCAATATTACTCCTGCTTTACGCATGCGCCCAATGACGCAGCCATGTAAAATTTCAGGATGTATAAAATCCATGTATATTGCGAAAAAGCATTGAAACAATCTACATGAATGCATCAGAGAAAACATGGTGTGTATATATATATATATATATATATATATATATATTGACAAAAGTCACCGGACACCCCTTTCAAAAGCAAATGAGCGGATCCGCTGCGTTAAGATGAGCGGTACAGCTGCTAACGGTATAAAAACAAGCCTGCAGCTGACCGCGATCATATCGCACTGTGAGGTTGAGTGGAAATGTCGCGGCGGCAGAGAACTGACTTTCAGAAAAGAAAAATTGTTGGGTGTTATATTACTGGATTGTAAATAAGAGAAGCCGAGAAGCGGTTAAACATACCCAAGTCAACTATTTTGGATGTACTGAAAAAGTGGAAGACACATGGCGTGCCTGAAGCAGCAAAACGTACCGGTATACCAAAGAAAGTCAGTGATAGAGGACGTCGAAGCCTCAGGAGAATCTTTACAACTAATCGATGGAGTACTGCACAAGACCTCAGTGTACAGGTGAGTAAAAATGCTGGAACCTCGCAGAGAACTTCATTCCATGGGTTACCGTGGTCGTGCGGCTGTTCATAAGCGTTTCATCTCCACTCGAAATGCTACTCGTCGTTTAGCATGGTAAAAAAAGCATTTATCGTGGCCTGTAGATCAATGGAAATGAGTCATATGGACTGATGAATCCAGATATACGATCCATCAGGGTGATGGCCGTGTGTTGGTATGGCGGCAGTCGGGGGAACGCTATTTGCCACAGTGTACTGTTCCTGCGGTCAAGTTTGGAGCTGGCAGTGTACTCGTGTGGGGGTGTCTTTCGTGGTATGGTCCCGGCCCATTGGTTTTCGTGGACAAATCTGCTAACCAGCACGCCTACCTTGATATTCTGGACAATTATGCCCTACCAACTCTGTGGCAATACTATGGAAGCTAGCCTTGTTGGTACCAGCAGGATAATGCACCGATGCATAAAGCAAGGAATGTTACGGCGTGGTTTGACGATAATTCCGTATCGTGTGTGGACTGGCCAGCACAGACCCTTGATCTTAATCCTATAGACCTCCTATCGGATGAATTAGAGCGCGGCATAAGAAGTTTGGAACCAAGGCCGACTATTAAGCAACAGTTAGTTGCAGCATTATGTACTGAATGGAAGCGCATACCTATCGCTGTGTTCCAAAACCTTGTCGAAAGCATGTCTCGAAAGGTCAGTGCATGCATTAAGGCCAAAAGTGAACCGACACCGTACTAATGTATATCAATAAATGCTATGTTGCGCTTCTCTTCTCGATGTACGGTGACTTTTGTCAATATAGCATACACACACACACACACACACACACACACACACACACACACACACACACACACACACACACAAACATACACATTTACATATATATAAAATCGTACAAAACACTTCACCTAATTGTCAGGTAGTTCCCATTAAAGCTGATGACCCCATTCCACCGATCTACAAGTCAAAATATTTCATTTCGATAGTAGTCTGGCTAGCGGGCGTAGAAGACGTCATCTATACAACGCTTCACATCATCGTCGTTAACAAAGTTTTTATCAGCAAGAGAATTCGACAAAGCAAGTAGAAATAAAAGTCGGATGGGGCAAAATCCGGGGAATAAAAGGGGAAAGGTGCGACAATATCCCAGCTTCGTGCAGTTTTTTGCTCGGTCCGTAAAGGGATTATGTGGACGAGCGTCATCCTGGTGAAAAACAACTCCATGTCCATAAGTTTACGCTGGGCGCTTTTCTTGCACTGTAACATGGATGCGGTCTAATTGAATGATGTAAGCATTTGCTGTGATGTTACTGTTCAGCGGTAAGAGTTCATAGAATAGCACACCGTGACAATCCCACCAGCTACTCATCATCATCTTTCGTTCGTGAAGGGGTAGCTTTCGCGACCTTCTGTGGGGATTGTCCCTGCTTGGTCAACGCTCCTTGTCGCGTAACATTCACGTATGTGACGTTTTTGTCTTTCACGCAGAGCAACAGCAATGGAGTAACGTTGCACCTGATTCTGGTCAGAGAAAACATGGCATACCTATTTCTACAGTTTACGCGAATATTCCACCTTCCGATGTCGTGTGTTGATGGTCGTATGGGTGGTTTTCAGTTCCGCTGCCAGTTCCCGTACTGTTGCATCAGGCTTGGTCGATGGCACGTGTTACAGTGTATCATATTCACCTTTACTGGGTCTGCCACTTCTGGGCGCATCAGAAAGATTCTGTACACAAGTGTCGAATTTCCTGTAACACTCATAGCAAGTACTCTGTAAGATAATATCGTCACCAAACACGTTTCGCAATTATCCAAGTGTCCCTGTAACTTTCACGCCATTAAAATATTCATAAAACAACATTTCACGCACACCTTCTGTCGATATCACCATCGTATCGTCGCCATGTGCAACTTATCTTCACCACAACAACGTACGCTCTATCCTTAGAAACTATTATTTCGCGTACGGCACTCTGGGAGGTTTGCGTCACCGGAGGCCGGTAGTACCTTGCATTACACGCTCCACATACGACTTTTTCCGCAAACGTTCTTCACAGCCTGATATATTGAATTGAGAACACAAGGGCGACGTAATTTATAAAAGGCAGACTTCTGACAATGACTAAATGAAATAGAATTTCTCCAGGGTTTTCAGAAAGGAACATGAACCTAATTAGCGCAAATGCAAGAGTTGTACCAAAAGTAATGCAAAAGCGGGCATAATTTTTTAAACTGAAATAGGTCGTTCAAATTGCACATGTTGGTAGAGTATCTCTTCCTCTATACAAAGGTACCACTCAATATATTCTCCATCACAAGTGATGCATTTGCGCCATCGTTGAACCAAACTCTCGAATTCTCTTTGAAAAAAATCAGGTGTGGATTGTTGTACCCACTTCTTCACAGACACTTTCACCTCGTCTGTGTTATCAAATCGTTGTCCCCGGAGACTGTCCTTCATTAGACCGAACATGTGGAAGTAGGAGGGCGCCAGATCTGGGCTGTACGGTGGATGGGGTCCTCGGACCAGCCTAATTTGCTGATCACCTGATTTGTTGCCAAAGATGTATGTGATCTGGCATTGTCATGGTGATTGTGGATCCTTTTGCAGATCCTTGTTCGGTCTCCTCCTTCTTATGGCTTCTCTAAGCTTCTTGAGTGTCTCAATGTACCGCTCGCTGGTCACGGTACGCGGCTACGTTCCAGAAAACCAAGGAGAATGACATCCCTGTCATCCCAAAAACTGTCACCATGAGTTTCTGTGCTGATACCTGGCTCTTGAACTTCTTATTCTGTGGTGAAGAGGTGTGACGCCATTCCATGGATTAATTCTTCGTTTCACGATCGTAAAGATACGCCCATGTTTCATCCCCTGTCACCAAATAAAAAACAAAACGTGTCTTTGTTGGCTCCAAAACGCTTCCAGCATATCAGAGCAGATTTCCACCTTTCTCTTCTTCAAATCGGGTGTCAACTGCCGAGGTAGCCACTTTGCCCACAATTTTCGATAACCTAAGTCTTCCACCATCTTCTGTATGGCATTGGGATCACAGTCCAGTTGTGCAACAAGCTTACGAATTGTGACTCATCTCTCCACGCGAATCAACTCATCCACTCGCTGACAATTCCTTCCGGTGGTCGCAGATGATGGTCTCCCACTGCGTGATTTGTGTTCAATACTGGTTTCAAGTTTGGTGGTTGAATCTGGCTTTTCAATTAGATTTGCTTCTTCAAAGAGAAATTTATGGTACTTTTCGTAACAGTGTTTAGCCACCGATGACTTCTTTAGGTCACAGTTCTCGTGCTCCTTCAATCGAAAACACAAGACACAACCGGTCTGTCCTATTTTGTAGGTCTATGCGAAGCACCACATCAACATGGAATTTGATAAATTCCCCTCGAGTTTTTATCTTCAACATAGTCCTTTGATCGTAAAAAGTTCATTTTGTTTGTGGGTTCAAGAATCACTTTAAAATTAAAGGTTTTCCTAATTTTTGAAATTTTGAAGGCAACGTCACGGGAAAATGGAATGATGGCAAAATTTCCTGGTAATGAGCACATCACAGGAGTTAACGTGGAGAGAGGCTTCTGTTTCCGGAATTTTATTACAGCCTTGTCTATAATGGAAGGGTTATATCCTTACTGTACTGAACACGCTTAAGGAAACTAAGTTCTTACTCCAAATTGTCTTTATCCAAACACATATACAGTATATCGCGCCACATACGCAACTGTAAAAAGCGCTGAGGTTTTGTTGCCAAGAATGATTGGACTTGGCATGTGGAGGCGTGAAAGCAGCGAAAGGCTTCCGATAAATTGTAGTTCCAAGAGATCCATCTGAGCTGGTAACCAGGACGTCAAGGAATGGTAGGCATCCATTATTTTCAGTTTCGTTTTTGAGACAAACTTTGTATTTTCTTACTATATATAATCATCACAAGAGTGTAGTCTCTGATTTCAAGAAGTTGCGTCGATGTTTTTACGGCTCGAAATGTGTTTGAAAGATATTACTCGACACACATTATTCCATACGGGTAACGGATCTGTAACGTATACTCTCGATTCACTTTCCTTTTGATTTTTACTATCTCTGGTTATTTTATTTTTCTATGTAAATTATCTTCTTACTGAACGAGATGTTATTTCTCCCGCTGAATGAGATCTGGCATTGAGTGTAAGTCATGACGTGGTGGCAACCAGTATAAATAGGCGCGTTCAACGATACGTAGGGAGAGCGTTTGTTTATGTGAGAGAGCGTTTGTTTATGTGGAGAGCTTTTTGTTGATGTGCGTAGAGTGAGCTGTTGTTGTACGAAGTGAGCTGTGGTTGTATAAAGAGATCTTCGTTTATGTGAGAGCAAGACGTTTACCAAATAAAAGATTGTCATAAGTAAGTACGTCTTTCTCAGTTCATAGTTTTGTCAGATCTCTGTCTGGCTGTTAGGTTTACTTCATTAGTTGATTATTATTAACAACCAGCATAAGACTTTATTCATCTTAATTACTACTACAACATTACTAGCAGTTAAAAGCTTGTTCATTATTATTACTACACTACTAGCAGGAAAGTTTATTCATGATATAATTAACAAACAACAAGCATTAGAAGAAGCTGATATTCATTATAATTCAGTAGCAGAAGAGTTATATTCATTATAGATCCAGTGCGCAGAATATTGTCGTTTCGGGATGTCCAGTGCGCAGAATATTTTAGAATGATCCCTGATTATTACTGAAGTTTATGCAATTCAGCCTCATACTGGCAATAAAGGAATAACAACTACTGATGTTGCCAGAGAAATATGAAGTTAATTCATACTACTCAGGACCAGTTCAAGAAATTAAAAGATAGCAACAGGGCCGCCCCGGTGGTGAAGTGGTATAAGCGCTGACTTATGGCCATTCGTCCGAGACTGGTCCGGGTACGTACCCGGGAAGGCATGGATGTTGTGTTTGTGTTAGGGCCCTGGCTCCCTCCCTTCCCTGGCACCAGTGGCCCTAAATTAAGGACGGGAGACCACTTATAGGCCATTGAGTTGTTCACGGTGGTCGTTAAACCGCCAGTGAAAAAAGATGGTAACAGGAGCAGTGGCGGATATGATGGTAAAAGTTGCTCACGGTGGTCGTTAAAACCCCAGTGAAAAAAAGATGGCAACAGAAGCAGTGCCGAACCTGATGGTAACGGTTGCTCACGGTGGTCGTTACACCCCTAGTGAAAAAAGGTGGTAACAGGAGCAGTGGCAGACCTGATGGTAACAGTTGCTCAGGGTGGTCGTTAAAACCGCAGTGAAAAAAGATGGCAACAGAAGCAGTGGCGGACCTGATGGTAACAGTTGCTCACGGTGGTCGTTAAAACCCCAGTGAAAAAGACGGTAACAGAAGCAGTGGCGGACCTTATGGTAACAGTTGCGCACGGTGGTCGTTAAACCCCCAGAGAAACAAAAGATGGTAACAGGAGCAGTGGCAGATCTGATGGTAACAGTTGCTCACGGTGGTCGTTAAAACCCCAGTGAAAAAAAGATGGCAACAGAAGCAGTGCCGGACCTGATGGTAACAGTTGCTCACGGTGGTCGTTACACCCCCTAGTGGAAAAAGATGGTAACAGGAGCAGTGGCGGATATGATGGTAACAGTTGCTCACGGTGGTCGTTAAAACCGCAGTGAAAAAAAGATGGCAACAGAAGCAGTGCCGGACCTGATGGTAACAGTTGCTCACGGTGGTCGTTACACCCCTAGTGAAAAAAGGTGGTAACAGAAGCAGCGGCGGACCTGATGGTAACAGTTGCTCACGGTGGTCGTTAAAACCCCAGAGAAACAAAAGATGGTAACAGGAGCAGTGGCAGATCTGATGGTAACAGTTGCTCACGGTGGTCGTTAAAACCCCAGTGACAAAAAGATGGTAACAGGAGCAGTGGCGGACCTGATGGTAACAGTTGCTCACGGTGGTCGTTAAAACCCCAGGGGAACAAAAGATAGCAACAGAAGCAGTGGCGGACCTGATGGTAACAGTTGCTCACGGTGGTCGTTAAACCTCCAGTGAAAAAAGATGGAAACAGGAGCAGTGGCGGACCTGATGGTAACAGTTGCTCACGGTGGTCGTTACACCCCTAGTGAAAAAAAGGTGGTAACAGGAGCAGTGGCAGACCTGATGGTAATAGTTGCTCATGGTGGTCGTTAAACCCCCAGTGAAAAAAAGATGGTAACAGAAGCAATGGCAGACCTGATGGTAACAGTTGCTCACGGTGGTCGTTAAACCCCCATTGAAAAAAGATGGCAACAGGAGAAGTTTCAGACACCGTGAGCAACTGGTAACAGTTGCTCTCGGTGGTCGTTAAACCCCCAGTGAAAAAAAAGATGGTAACAGGAGCAGTTTCAGATACCGTGAGCAACTGGTAACAGTTGCTCTCGGTGGTCTTTAAACCCCAGTGAAAAAAGATGGTAACAGGAGCAGTGGCGGACCTGATGGTAACAGTTGCTCACGGTGGTCGTTAACCCCACAGTGAAAACAAATGGTAACAGAAGCAGTGGTGGACTGGAGACCTATAAACAGCCTTGGAAGCTATTTTGTGCGGCTGACTTCTGGGAAAAATTATCGAGGTATTCCATCAATAAGAAAAAGATTATTTCAGCATCACCGTTTATTGTTTAAACCTTTTTCCAACATAATTCTACGAATCACTGGTTTTTGTTACATTGTGACAAGAATTAACAAAATTTTACTGATTTTTCTGGACCGCAGACCTCTAGTACAATTTAATAAAAGAAGCAAATAACTTCGTTGTGAAAAGAAACAGACAAAGTACGTTCTCTGAGATAAACTGCAGAATACCTTATTCCATTCTTATGAATTTTATTGCAATAATTAAATTCAAAATTTGTAATAATTTTCTTCGCTTTTAGTGAGAACGGATATCCAAATGAGCCAACGGAAATCCAGACTTATCTATCTATCATTAATAAACTAATCACGAAAATAAATCTTGAAAAAACTTAAAATGTTCAGAATCTCAAGGATTTCGGTACAAATTTATGAAATGAGAGAAATTAAAGAAGGCGAAAACTAATTTTTATGTATTTACTTTTAAACTGAGAAACAAGTATTTTGCTGTAGCTAAAATAGACTTTCCAGAATTGCAGCTCAAGAATTCGTGTAACCGTGAGGCCCAAAGAGACGTAAATTAGACGCAGATTTCGGTCAGAGAAAGAGAGAGAGAGAAAGCATATAGGCTACTGTATATACACTGAAGAGCAATTGAATTAGAGATACCTGTCTAGTAACGTGTAGCACCACCTTTCGCCCTGATGACGGCGGCGATTCGTCTCGGCATGGACTCGACAAGACTTGGGAAGCCATACGGAACCACAACCCCTGAACAAGCTCCCACAGTTCAAGAAGATTTAATGGAGGAGGTCAAAGCCTCGAACATCTCTCTCGATCGCATCTCAGATGTGCTCGATGGTATTGAGGTCAGGTGACCTAGCTGGCCAAGGAAGTGAGGTCAGGTGACATAGCTGGCCAAGGAAGCGAGGTCACGTCGGTGGAGTGTTCATCCTATCATTCGGATACAATTAGGGACCGATGGCATGGTGCATTGTCTTGTTGCAGGATGAGGTCCCCAGAGGGATGTTGAAGACGCACAAACGGTAGCAAATGGACGTCCAGGATATCCCAGTAACGTTGACCTGTGAGGGACGATGTCACACGTACCAGGGGTTTCCATTTCAGTCCACGAAAACAGTCCCCAGATGAGAATGCCACCCCACCAGCTTGAAGGTACCCCTGCTGGCAAGAAGGATCCATCGCTTTATGTGGTTAGCGCCGTACACGTATCCTGCCATCCGCATGTACCAACGTGAATTTCGACTCATCAGTCCAGGCAACATTTTTCCACATGTCTAGGGTCCAGTGGCGATGTTCCCGCGCCCATGCTAATCTTTGCACCCTGAGATGTGCGGTCAGCAGCAGTACCCTCGTGGGACGATGGCTTCTGTACCCCGCATAGCAAGGAGATGGTTCTGGATGGTGAGGCTGCTTACACATTTTTGTGCACCAGCGTTAAATTGCAGAGTGATTTCTTGCACTGTGTGCCGTCTATTCGCTGTTACAATGCGAGCTAGCCGGCGATGACCCCGCTCATCTACACGCTGTTGTCCACGGCAGTTGGCCCTTGCAGGGATGGTTTTACCGGATTCGATGTACTCACGGTGCACCCGTGACGCAGTGGATCGTGAAAATACCAGTGCCTGCACGACTTCCGAGATGGAGTGACCCATTCATCGGGCCCCGACAATTTACCCACGATCAAATGCGCTTAGATCCTTCATCTTACCCATACTGCGTCCGACTCTTACTGATTCCCTTCGCATCACTCCTTATATTGTCGGATTGCAGCATACGTCATGTCGTTTCCGTTTACAGGGCCGCCCACAGCGCCACATTTGCATAACACCAGCTGTCTCTAATTCAATTGCTCCTTAGTGTATAAAGAGCTGCAACACAAAACGTTTACTGCAGGTAAACCTCAATGCATTAACGTACCCAAATAGTTTCGATTTCCGATCCTAGACTATTGATAGCATATTTGATTAGAATGCATTTGTTGAACTGCAAATGCAACTGGCAGAAGCGGAGTGAGGTAAAAGATATCAGCGCAAAGGGAAGGGGCTTAAATTTGAAAGTCGGAAATTGCAAGGCGGTGTATCAAAAACAGTGTTTGGCTCAATATAACATCTGCTACGTAGTTTTGTTTTCACTTTCTCAAGCCGATGAAGTGGTAAACAAACCTTGCCGCTTTAGTACGAATTACTTTTCTTCTACAAGAATACTGAAGTACGTCGTAAATATATGTATATATATACACCGACAAGTCATTACATTATGACTAAGCTGCAGGACCTCCTTGGGCCCGTAAAACAGCGGCCACTCGGCGAAGCATCGATTCAATGAGATGGCGATAGATATCCTGGGGTATCTGGTACTGTAATGGCAACAGTAGGTCCTCCAGTTCCAGTACATTTCAAGGTGGTGGGGATTTAACACGAACCTGGTTTTCCAAGCCGAATCACAAATGCTCGATTGGGTTCATGTCAGGTGAATTTGGAGGCCAGGGTATTAACAGAAAGTCACTAGCATGTTCCTCGAACCACTCTTTGACGATTTTGGCATGGCGCATTATCCTGTTGGTGATGGCCACCACCAGCGAGGAACACAGTTGCCATATATGAGTGAATTTGGTCTGCAATGATATTCAGACACCTGACAGCTGACAGGGATTGTGCTATTGGAATAATGGGGCCTAAGGTGTCCCAAGAAAACATCGCCCACAGCATAACAATGTGAAAAATACACCGATGAGCCGCCGGCGTATTTTAGCCCAACAGTGCATCCAGGTGACATAGCCTTCGTTGGTAATCGGCGTATCCGCGTTCGGCCGTCTACCTGATTCATCAAGAATCTTGATTCGTCAGACCAGACCACTTTCTTCCAATCATCCACGGTCCAATATCGATGATGTTGGGCCCATTTCATGCGTTGTTCGCGAAGACGTGGAGTGAGCATGAGGACCCCGCTGGGTCTTCGCCTACGCAGGCCCATGCGCAGAAGGCTGCGATGAATGTGATGTCACACATTGATCTGATCACCACTGTTGTAGCTGCAGTTCATTTGTAGCACTGTGGCTCTGGAGTCGCTGTGAACGAAGAGCGACAGTTCCCCGTCCCCTATGGCATCAAATGAGCTGCGGAAGACAAACGGCTGGATAACGGTTCATCGTTTCGCCACCTATCCACCACTTTCGATACTCATTCACTACAGCGGCACGTGAATAAACAGGCACAAGACGCGCTGTTTCCGAAAGCGTAGTCCCGAGGCGCCGTGTCATCACAATTTGTCCTTTATCAAACTCCGATAAATCGGCAGTTTTTCCCATTCTGACTCCGAACACTCTAATAACCGAAAGCCGGTCCTCGGTTTGTATATATACTGCTCTGTGATCTTCATCTGCGCCACCGTTCGGTCACAAGGCGCGCTCATTTCTCTATGTTGGGGTGGTCAAAATGCAATGTCTCATCGGTGTGTATATACCTATTGAGTTAGCATAAGGTCTACCGGTCCAGAATATGGCGGTCCACTGGGAAATCTCCCGGTTTCCTGGTAGCTCAGTCCGCGCCTGAACAGGAGCCTCAAAAGTGAAACGCTATGGGATACTTCAATATCAGATAATCGCAACAATCTGTAACAGGCTGTTGAGAAGCGGATCCACCAACAACCAGCCTTTCTCTCGTACGAACTCAGTTTCGTTCAAGCAAATGTAGTTTTCGCCATTTGTAACACACTGTTGAGTTGGTCACAGGCCGCCGAACAGAAAGACAATATCGTCGTATCACAGTCGGCCTGTTCATATTTAAGTAATCGTAACCATCAATCGACCAGCTTTACCAATTTTCAATGAGCGGTCGAAAATAATATACTTGGCGAGTAGGGTTCGTTATACACTCACGGGCAATGAAATTTGCGCACCAAGAAGGAAGCATCGGATTGAACTGAAATTTTATGGACGTAAATATACAAATGAATGATACACATGATGGCAAAAACAGAGCTGCAGGACAATTACAGAGGGATCTGTGGCTCTCAGTCCGGTCATCTTCAGTAGCGCGTCGCACCGCCTCGTTCGGCGATACATGCTGCAATACAGTCCGGCACGGAGGCGAACAGACGCCTGATGTTGTCCTGCGGCAGACTGGCCAACACGAGTTGGACGGTGCGGTCCAAATCCCGGATAGTGCGGCACGGCGGTGTCCGGCGTTTCAACCGGTCCCACGCATGCTCGATGGGGGACATGTCCGGGGAGAGGACAGACCATGGAAGTGTCTGGACACGACGTATGCAGTCCCCGTCAACACGAGCCGTGTGCGGGCGGGCATTATCCTGCTGATATAGCGCATCTGGAATTCCGGCCCGGAATGGGAGCACATGGGGCCGTAGGATCTCATCCACATACCGCTGGCCCGTCAATGATCCACGTACAACTACAAGAGCTGATTGGCTATCGTAAGCCATAGCTCCCCAGATCATGGTACCTGCAGTGGGGGAGGTGTGGCGCTCTGTAGCGAGGTTGGGATTGTGCCGTTGACCCGGGACCTCCACACTTGGACATGATGATCATCTGACCCCAAAATGAAGCGGCACTCATTGCTAAACATCACACAGCGCCAGTCTGTGGCATTCCACATCGCTCTGGCCTGGCACCACCGCAAACGGAGCCGGCGATGTTCCGGTGTTAATGGCAGCGCAGGTAAGGAGCACCAGAATCGCAGATTAGGTTTTGCAAGGCGTCGGGAAATCATTCGTGGGCACACAGGAGCCGCTGCATCTGCTTGTATAGTGGACCGGGTCCCAGTGGGATCCATTCGTGCCTGGCATATGATCGGTCGGTCCTCTCTGCCGGTGGTCCTCCTGGTCCGTCCGGAGCCGCTCCGCCGTGTGGCAGTGCAGTCACGTGTCCATCGCTCCCAACACAGTCGAACGGTATGGTCAAAACGATCCACGTGGTGGGCTATACGACGCGCCGACCACCGCAGCCCGATGATCCGGCCTCTCTCAAAGTCCGTAAGTTGCGTAAATCGACGTCTATGGCGTTTATCTGGCATTCTTGTCACTCTGTACTCTTGTTTGCGTCGGCCAGTGCTTTTCGCCTTCATGAGGCATCGACTACACGCCGGTTTATAAGGCAGTCGGTTCGTGCTTGCAGCGCCACAACAGGGTGTGCAGTCCTGCGCACTCGCACCAAACGCTGATCCTTTGCATACCAGCACGCATTCTAGCCATTTGCAAAGTTTTGCAGTTGTAGCATGCTTTCTTCTAGGTGCGCAAATTTCATTGCCCGTGAGTGTATATACTGTAATAATAATTTCACAAGCATTCAACGACATGCCCAAGTTAATCCTCCTGGTAGAGGATTTAAAACTAAATCTGTAGACCTGAAATGTTTTACTGAAAAATATAGATCCTTTAATTTGAAAATATGCTCCTGCACTTCAAATATATTTCCGTTCGTTCTTCCTACAGCCCACTGGAAGCTCTGATCTCCAATTTTGAATAACCGGCAAATAATTCGTCGCATTTTTTTAACGGTTTCCTTCCCTTTCAAAATTTCTAAAAGAAGAATCTATCACAGAAAAATATTTTTTATCTGATTTGACACTTTCTAGGTCCTCAGCGATTTCTGAATATCCAGCAAAAATCAGTACTCATCGAAAAGGATTTAGTTCTTGATCCTCTCTCAGCAAAAGTGTTGGAAACATTGCTGACGCATTCGCTTTATTCTCAAATCTTAGAACAAATAAACTTGCCTGTCATGAGCTATGAGAAATTCAAATATCTCAGACGCATCATGGTCTATTTTCTATCCTTTCACAATGAGTTACAGGTTTGTGCCCGAAACATTTGACGGCCCGCCATAATCTCCGCTACTTCTGATATGCCTATACTAGAGATTGATAAGGCTTCAATCTATACGATTGAAAACGTGTACATGGCTCAACGTTTCAGATCGGTCAATAGATTTCGATAACAAGTTCAACATATAACACGTACCTTTCTGTTATCAAACATGCTGGACATCCAACTTGCAGAGAAATGGAACGAGCTAAACATGTCAGTAAACTTCAGAAACATGTCAGCAAACTTTCGTCGAAACCATACATTTGTTTTGACGTAGGATTACGTTAAACTCCGCGGATAGTATGGGGCGACTTAGGGCCGACCGCCTGTGACAACAATAGGTCCCAATTGAAATCATTAGAGCGTTAAAAATACGTGCCGCACACTAATCGTTTTAACATATTCGTAAACAGCACGGAGTCCAATTCGCGTAATGCGTAATTCATCGTGCGCGCGACACTCTCCCTGCGTGCGGGGGAGATGATGCAGTATTTATGGTTGTGCCGCCGCATTTGCTTCAGTCTATTTCGCCAAGTGTGAGCGCAACACGACTATGCGTGGTATCTTTTTAAAGCTCTCGACGAGATCTATTCAAATATATGAAGAGCACTTCGCAGTGGTTTGAACTGAACTGTTGAAAGCCTATTTTCGTGTCAACACGTTTGACAATATCGCGGTTCATCTGGACAACCGTGAGTGCAAAACGATTGTGCGTGATATCATTTTAAAACTCTCGACGAGATCTGTTCGAATATATAAGAATATATATAATGCGTAATTCATAGTGCTCGCGACACCCCCTCTCTCCCTGCGTGCGGGGGAGATGATGCGATATTTCTGGTTGTGCCGCCGCATTTGCTTCAGTCTATCTCGCCAAGTGTGAGCGCAACACGACTATGCGTGGTAGCGTTTTAAAGCTCTCGACGAGATCTATTCAAATATACGAAGAGCATTTCGCAGTGGTTTGAACTGAAATGTTGAAAACCTATTTTCGTGTGAACACTTTTGACAATATCGAGGTTTATCTGGACAACCGTGAGTGCAAAACGAATGTGCGTGATATCGTTTTAAAACTCTCGACGAGATCTGTTCGAATATATAAAGAACATATTGCAGCGGTTTAAACTAAAAATTTAAAAAATTGTTTGCATGTGAACGGGTTAACATTTTTGACAACGCCGCGGAATTCGCAGAATGAACGCAAGCAAAAGTGAAGAAAATCAAAACGAGAGGCAAGAGCAAGTGATGAGGAATGTAAGAAGCCCAAGGAGACAGAGTACCACGTTGGGTAATTCGTGTATCGATCTGCTTTGTGTTCGCAATGTATCCAGCATTATTTGTAAAAAATATGTAAGCTACTTTTCATATCATAGCCGTGTGTTGGCTATAACAAATTAAATAAACGCTTTGAAACCATACTCGACTAGCTCATTTCAACTTTCCAATCTGCAAGTCGTAGTCCTACGTTCGAAACTGATGGCTCAATCAGAACTGAGTCGACCTTGTATTTTTTTTAAGATTCAAATCTTTGTTTATTACCTTGTTTACAGTTCATACAGAGATGTTTAACGGCTTAGCAATTGCTCTTTGGTGGATTTTTTTTTTTTGGTGGATTTTCCTTTTACACCAGAAACCTTACTTTTGAAACAGTCGTTAAAGCAAGTACCTTCTTTGGATATTCATTTATTCTTTTTTGCTATGAAAAGGCAGTGCTTTACATTATTTTTCTCTATTATTAATAATATTGCTTGTCTTACATTTAAAAATGCTAATTCCATTTCATAGCGTTTTTTAATTACAGAAATACGAACATTTCTCTTCGTAAAAAGAGCAAAAACATAACGTTTTATCCACAGCTTGTTTACGTGCGCCATTGTCTTAGCAGACGATATTTAACTGTAGCAGATGCTTCTTTCGTGTTCATCAAACACGTTGTTGTCAGTTTGTTAACTTCTTTTATTTTCTGTAATTGTTTATCAAAAACGTTCTAAAAATGTATTAACATCCTCTGTTCTTCTTCCGAGATTTGCAGGTGCTTATCTAGACCTCAGACCTTCTGGGGAAGTGTGGTGCTTTTGAGAAAACTTCTTTCGCCTTTCACAAACGTTTTGCTCCAACGAAGAAAAGAATAACAAAAATATTCTCTTGCTTAAAGCTCCAAGAGATACACACACATATAGACGAACATTATTGCTGTCGCATTACACTGCTATCAGAAGCACTGGCTTGATTCTACTTTTTCGCACCATAAAAATTTAAATCACTTCTGCTGCTGCTAGCGCAGTCATCTACAATTCTTCATTAAAGTAGCACTTCTTATACCAAATCATTGTTTTAACTAGTTAAAGCGCACACTTTTAAATTTAAAACATAATTGGTTTTTAAAAGGATGGAAGCACGAAGACAATTTTTTTTTCAAAAACGCGCTTTTATTTTTGCCCTTGACTTAAATACCCTTGTTGCACTGATCATAGATTTGGCGAATTCCCGCTGCAAAACACGCTTCGTCTTTCTCCTCAAAACAATACTTCGTTTCTTCCTTCAGCTCAGAATCATTCGCAAAACGCATACTCAGCAGATTTTTCTTTTTCTCAGTTTTTGGAAGATGAAGAAGCCACTATTGGGGGCGTGAGGTCATGTGAGTACGGTGGGTGAGAAAGCATTTGCAAGCCACATTCTATCACAGCACGCACGGAGACACCAGCTACGTGGGTTGGAGCACCCTCCTGCAGAAGCATAACACCCCATCATAATTTCCTTCGCCGTTTATTCTTGACTTCACGCAATTGTCACAATAGCGCGGCATAATAGGCAGCATTCATAGTCCTTTTATGAGGCAGGCAATAAATCAGCATCAACCTATCTGGGTCCTAAAAATGGAGGAGGTAATCTTCCATGCTGATGGTTGTGCTTTGAACTTATTTTGGTGGTGGTGATCCACGATGTTCTCTCTGCATGCTCTCTCTTGTTTAGTATCAAGGTCCCAGCGGTGAAGCCACGTCTCATCACCAGTCGCAATGCAAGAAGAGAAATCATCTGGATCGCGGTTGACGCTGTCAAGTTGAACCCGACTTGTTTCAACGCGATCATTCTTCATCTCTGGTATCAACATTCGAAGAACGCATCTGACGCAGACCCTTTGACCTTCAACCTCTCATGCAATATGGTCCAAACCCTGCCGGTACCAAACTTCGGTTCCTCAGCAATCTGTACGACACGGTTTGACATCACCAGGTCTTGCAATTTCTGGCACATTTCATCAGTTGTCACCTCCGCTGTGCGTTCCTTGCAAGCATCGTCTTCCAACGAGTCCCTTTCCCGTTTAAAGACAGCAACCCGTCTTTTGAGTGTGGAAGGTGCTCCATGGACGTACACAAGAACCATACGTTCATGAATATTGCGTGGGGTTTCATCTTCCTTCGTAAAAATCCAAACATCACTCGTTTCCGCATTCCACACTGAGAAAAAAGTTTGTTTGAGACTACAAAATAGTTTTGTTGAGCTGTTTTGTCAATTTATTTTGTTGCTCATGCCAAACTCCATCGGAATTGTTTTGTTTGCAACACAAAATTATTTCGTTGGCTATATTTTGTTAATTCAACTATTTGGAGATGGCATCGACCTTACGCCAAAACGCACGTGATCACTAGCTACTTCATACGGGCACTATCCACTGGCCACAAGAATCTCCTTTTGCGCATAAGATTTTGGTTTGAATTATGGCTAACTGCTAATTTTTATTTGCGATCGGTTCCTGATCGCAAATAAAAATTTGCACGTGAGGTAATGATAAAAGTTGTAATTTATATATAGAGCTTGATTTCATGTATAGTCTATATATACACAGTGTTTCAAAATTCGCGCGGCAACCAAAAATTGCATGGTGATAGTACCCTAGAACATACAGAACGTTAAGAAAAATATTACGATTTTTTTGTATAACCAAAAATGTCAATAATTTGTTTCATCAAAAAACTAAGGAAAATATTTAAAAAAGAAATCGGATTTAGAAATATGTTACACACGCAACAAAATAGTGTCAATACATCGTTATGTCAAGTATAAATCACCCGTGAACATTCCAGAAGGTAATAAACCGACCTTCAAATGCTGAATTCGCAGATAAGAATTTCCTCATACGAACAGGTATAGCCGAGTGGTTAGCACGCCCAGTTCCTAAACGGAAGGTCTCAGGTTCGAGTCCGCTCAGTCAGAGATTTTTCGCTGGCTCTGAAAAAATTTCCGCGTGACGTAACACCTTCCAAATTCATTTAAACAGCACTAGAAAACAAATACGGAAGGGGTAATGGCGGTCACCCAGGGTCGAAGGGCACCGCCTAAAATTACTGCACCGGCAAAGTGTTGCCATCGGAAAAAGTTTAGCGTCGATAGTGGCCCAGCTAAATAACTTCAAATTTTGAAATTTTGTTGGAGCAAGAAATTAGTGCGTCACGATAGCAATATGTTTGGTTGCAGCAAAAAAAAAAAAACGTTTTGTCACGATAACAATACATATTGTTCGATCAAACAAATTCCCAAAAATCGACCTAGGCATTTTGTTGAATAAACAAAACGTTTTGTCATGATAACAATAAATTTGGCGCCCCGGTGGCGCAGTGGTCTAAGCGATGGCCTCTGATCATTCGTCCGAAAGGGGTCCGGGTTCGAATCCCGGTGAGGCATGGATGTTGTGTTTGTCTTACGGCACTGGCTCTCTCCCTTCCCTGGAACCAGTGACCCTAAATTAGGGACGGGCGACTGCTTATAGCCCATTGAGTTGCTCACGGCGGTCGTTAAACCTCCAATGAAAAAAAAAATATAAATTTTGTAGAATCAACAATAATTTTCAGCAAAATACTTTTGTAAATTCAACAAATATTTTTGTTGACTGCACGTAGACAAATGTTTTTGGTTGATTTAACAATTTGTTTGCTGAATTAACAAAACGTTTTTCTCAGTGCATCTGCCGCTCATCCATTGTCACCTTATTGATTTCAATGCACTGTGGCGGCGTCAATTTCATCTGTCACTCATCCATTGTCACCTTATAGACTTCAATTCACTGTGGCACCGTCACACATGCTGACACAGTGACGTGGCGTGGCTGTTATATAACTGAAGGATAATGCAATCTCATCTGTCGCTCACCCATTGTCACCTTACAGGCTTCAATGCACTGTGGCGCCGTCTCAAATGTTGACACAACGACGTGGCGTGGCTCTTATACACTGAGTGGCCACTTTATTATAACCACCCCCTCAGTACTTCGTTGGGCCACCTTTTGCTTTGAATACTGCGTCGATTCTTCGTGGCATGGACTCCACGAGATGTTGATAGGTGGTTTGTGGAACTTGACCATGCTTGATGAATAGCACTTTCCAGGAGTGTGAGATTGCAGGGTTGTGGATCCAGCTGTCTGATGGCTCGTTCAACTTCATCCCACAAATTCTCAATGGGGTTGAGATATGGAGATTGTGGTGGCCACCTAAGCAAAGTAAACTCCCCGGCATGTTCCTTTAAACCAATCCTGTACAATTCGAGCACTATGGCAGGACGCATTATCTTGTTGAAAGTAGCCATCGCCAATGGGATAAACCATCTACATGAAATGATGCATTTGGTCCACAACGATGTTTAGATATGATGTGCCAATTAGACGTTGATCAAAACGAATTAAAGGGCTCAAAGCATGCCAGCAAAAAGTGTTCTCTAAACAATAACGTTGCCCACACCAGCTTGAAGGGTTGTAGCAATGCATTTGGGGTAAATGCTTTCGTGCTGTTTCCGCCAAATTCTCACTCGGCCATCGGCATGGTGCAACTGAAAATGTGATTCATCGGACCACACAATTTGTTTCCAATTATCAACTGTCCAATCCTTGGGCTCCTGTGCGAACTGGAGACGTTTTCTCTTGTTAACTGCAGACAGCAAAGGTGTTCGAACAGGCCTCCGCCTGCTATATCCCATCTGATGCAGTGTATGGCGAACAGTGCGTGCAGAGATCATTTGATGGGATCCTTGATTAAGATGGTCTGTAATTTGCTGAACTTTTGCAATTCTGTTGTCTGGAACATTTCACGAATGCGGTGGTTTCGGTGATACTCGCTCCATGGTTCCGTGCTCCTACAATCATCCCACGTTGAAATTCCGTCAAATTGCATTTTTTACCTATCTCGTCACCCGAAAATCACTTCTACTACTGTCTCAAGCGCTAAGCTTTCCCTTTTTATACTAGTCTCGCCCTTTGGCGGCAACAGCGTGCAGCCATAGCTCATTTGCTTAAAACTGTCAGGTGATCATAATAAAGTGGCCACTCAGTGTATAACTGAAGTATGATGCAATACTTGCGTCAGCCGCCAACCACAACGTCCAAGGTCAGGCTTAGAACTTATTTAACGCTCCTCGTACGGTGATCTTCAAATCAGGTTAATGGCGTATTAACAACCCTGTTTCTGTTTTTATATCGAGCACACACTCACTGTGTCAAACCATGATGGGTAATTTGTAATACAACGTTAGTTGAAAGTTAACAATCGTGATCTTCAAATCAGGTGAATGACGTATTCAGGTGATCTTCAAATGAGGTGAATTACGTTTTCAAATCTTGATCTTCAAAACAGGTGAATGACTTATTCAAATCTTGATCTTCAAATCAGGTGAATGACGTATTCAAATCTTGATTTTCAAATCAGGTGAATGACGTATTCAAATCTTGATCTTCAAATCAGGTGAACGACGTGTTCAAATCTTGATCTTCAAATCAGGTGAATGACGTATTCAAATCTTGATCTTCAAAACAGGTGAATGACGCATTCAAATCTTGATCTTCAAATCAGGTGAATGACGTATTCAGGGGATCTTCAAATCAGGTGAATGACGTATTCAGGTGATCTTCAAATCAGGTGAATGACGTATTCAGGTGATCTTCAAATCAGGTGAATGACGTATTCAAATATTGATTTTCAAATCAGGTGAATGACCGTATTCAAATATTGATCTTCAAATCAGGTGAATGACGCATTCAAATCTTGATCTTCAAATCAGGTGAATGACGTATTCAAATCTTGATCTTCAAATCAGGTGAATGACGTTTTCAAATCTTGATCTTCAAAACAGGTGAATAACGTATTCAGGTGATATTCAAATGAGGTGAATTACGTTTTCAAATCTTGATCTTCAAAACAGGTGAATGACATATTCAAATCTTGGTCAGATGAATGACGTATTCAGGTGATATTCAAATCAGATGAATGAGGAATTCAAATATGGATTTTCAGATCAGGTGAATGTATTCAAATATTGATCTTCAAATCAGGTGAATGACGTATTCAAATCTTGATCTTCAAGTCAGGAGAATGACGTATTCAAATCTTGATCTTCAAATCAGGTGAATTACGTTTTCAAATCTTGATCTTCAAAACAGGTGAATGACATATTCAAATCTTGATCAGATGAATGACGTATTCAGGTGATCTTCCAATCTGATGAATGAGGTATTCAAATCTTGATCTTTAAATCAGGTGAATGACGTATTTAAATCTTGATCTTCAAATCAGGTGAATGACGTATTCAAATCTTGATCTTCAAATCAGGTGAATGACGTATTCAGGTGATCTTCAAATCAGGTGAATGACGCATTCAAATCTTGATCTTCAAACCAAGTAAATGACGTATTCAGGTGAGCTTCAAATCAGGTGAATGACGTATTCAGGTGATCTTCAAATCAGGTGAATGACGTATTCAGGTGATCTTCAAATCAGGTGAATGACGTATTCAGTTGATCTTCAAATCAGGTGAATGACGCATTGAAATCTTGATCTTCAATTCAGTTGAATGACGTATTGAAATCTTGATCTTCAAATCAGGTGAATGGCGTACTAACTGTAAGCTGTTCCTCCTATATGAGAAGTTTGAGAATCAATCGGATTGGTAACACTGCTCACCTTCAGTTTCCTTGATCGATATGCAACATGAGATACGTGGATTTCCTAAATTTTCTTCACTATTAGCGCAAAGGTGTTGTTCATGCCGTGTGGGTGCTTTCGTTATTATAAGAATTCTGTTTTGCCTTGGCACAGTAGAGCGACCTTTCACTGCAAGGCAGATGTACTGTAGAAAAAAATAATTTCGGAAGACGTTAGAAAAACGCAAAAGAAATGAAAAAACTTTAGTCTTTTTATTATAAAGACCAAAATAAATGTTCAGCGTAGGCTCAAAAGCGAAACAAGCGGCCGTAACCACCCTACACAAAATGCTTGGAAATTGCTTGCTATATTCGCTTCTGAGAGATATTGGTGGAGCGCTTTATAAAAGTGAATAGCATGTAAACGGGAGTTACTTTGGAAACAAAACAAAGCCTCAGCAACCCCCAGATGTTGAATATTTGAGCAGTATTATTACCTTTCAAACACTTCCTTTGTAATACGAAGCGTGCATTTTTAAATTCGATCTTTTGATCAGCTCCAACTTATTGGTTCATGGCTAGCAAGAAATTGTTGACAGCGCAGAAGATAGATAACTTCTGGAGTGTCCGATGGGAAAGAAGAGTTTTAGGTTTTTCTATGATTAAGAGCAACTGTTGAAAAGATCGTTACAATTCCTCTACGGTGAGGGGAAATATTTCGATTCCGCCAGGCCCATCTGACCGCTCTTCACTTCTTTGACGTGGAGATAAAACACGATGTGTGGACTCGCTGTGATTCTTTCTCTGAGGGAGATCTCGGCTGAGCTGTCTCAGTTGCCATAGCAACTTCCCATTCAACCTGGGCGGCTGTCCTCAGATAAGATCGAGTTTTTGAAATAATGTGACTGAAGTACATTCATTTGTTGCCCGGGGGACCATTTGAGTCGCTCGGAGTGAAACATCTCTCAGGGTGATTTCGCTCACTTCAGGAAAGCGAAGAAAACGAAAAACAAGGCTGTTGCATTGTTCACTAAGCGATTAGTTTTAGTATTTTTTTTTATCTAAATGAAACGACCTCTCCTATCTCTTTAACGGCGTAGTTTTCGTATCCACCTTGACCTCCGGACGAAGAGCTGGTCACGGAAATAAATTTAATAAATGTTACTGATAAACTATCTTTTAGGGATAGAGATTTCATGGAGTTATTGGACAGCAAATGGTACAGGCTAATTTAAACTGTTGCATTAAGAGTATTTACTGGTGGGCCCCGATATTTTTCACTGCGACATTCAGTGGCGCACCTAAGATATCTTTGTGGGAGCGGCTCAAAATATTGAAGCTGAAAATAAAAATACACTGGACGAAGCATCTTCCAAAGCACTGAGAAGCGATAAAAATATATCTGCCATATTAAAGTTAGTTTCTAGTTATTCGTAAAACATATACTTAAAAACATATACAGGTTTCCCTACTATCCGGAAGCAGAGCGTTTCTATGAAACCTTTCGTAAGCCGAAATGGCGTAAAGCGAAGAGGTAATTACCATTAATTTATCATCATCAGGAATTTCCACTACCAAGTGAATTTTCTCGACCATCTAGTTCAGCCAGAGTCTTCCTCCACTTCTCTATATCCAAGGCCATCACTTCATCTAGTTGATTATTTTTTAAACTTGATTTAATCTCCTCCATCCACTTTCTCCTTGGTCTTCCTCTTCCTCTATTTCTAGAGTCTTCCACTCCATCAGAATTTTAGGAAGTCTTTCTGATGACATTTTCCTTACATGGCCAAACCACTGCAATCTCCGCATCTCAATAGTTTGAAGAATGCCTAATTTAACACACATAATATCTCGAATTTTTGTATTACGCACTTTTTCACATCTGGATTTTCTTGCAGAACACCTCCAAAAGTCCCATCTCTGTAGCCAATAATCTTTGTTAATGTCTTTTATTCAATGCCCATGTCTTCGCACCATATAAAATGATGCCATGTACAATCGCAGACAAAAATGTGCCTTTGTACTTTTGGAAAGACATTGCTGCTCCAAAGAACAGGATTCAAAACAGAAATAGCTTTCCTGCCTTCCGCAGTTCTCCGATCAATGTCATGATGACATGTACCATCCTGATGTATTATGGATCCGAGTTAATTAAGTTCCTCAACTGTTCTCAAGGTAATACGTATTACCGGATATTTCAGTGAAATATCTGGGATCATAGGATAAGTCCTCAGTTTTATTTTCGTTAATTTTAAGTCCCCAACGGTCATATTCAGAGATCAGTTTACGGAACATATAAGCTACGTCACCCTTATTTTCTGCCAAGATGACTTGCTCATCCGCAAACAGCAAATGGTATACGAAATCATTCTGAATCCGGAATCTCAAATTTCTGCACTTCGCTGACCAATCTCTGAGGCAAACCTCAATATAGATCTTAAATAATGTAGGAGGCATACAGCATTCCTGTAAGAGACCTATACTAGTCACAAAAAGCTCTGATAGTTGTTGTCGACACTTGATAATACATTTATTGTCATCACTATATATCTCTTGAATAACACTGATTATTTCTTCACCAATATTTGACATCTTCAAAGCCTTCCAAAGTAGTTTTCGAGAAACACTATCGTAAACTTTTTCCAAGTCAATGAATATTAATTCCAAACCTCTCAATTTCTCTCTTTGTTTTTCCAAGATCTGTTTCATTGTAAATATATGATCTAAACATGATCTACTAGCCGTAAATCCACTCAGCTCTTCAATTCCTTCATACTATTCTTCAATCCTTTTTCGAAGAATTCTTCCAAAAAATTTTAAAAATGGGTTTGTTACACAAATTCTTCAATAATTACCACCAACTTTTCTGTTTCCCTTCTTGAAAATAGGTACCAAATAACCCAGTTTCATCTCCCGGGGTACTCCATTACCCTCCACGATTCTGTTGTATAATTTAGTAAGTACTGTGACAACTCTCTCACCACCATATCTTAGTAATTCAAGATCAATTCCACCAGAGCCAGGGGCTTTACCATTTTTACCTTCTTTCAGTGGCCTAGCCAGTTCTTCTCGAGACACTTGGAAATCAGAAGCCCCAAAACTAATTTTCTCATCCATAAATTCCTCCCGTTCTTCAGTTAATAGGGTTTCAAAATATTTTTCTCACTCTTTCATTTGTACACTGCTGGCCACCCAAAATGCAACACCAAGAAGAAAGCATCCGATTGGGGTGAAATTCGCAGCATGCGTCGCCCGCGAGAGGACATGCAAACGATTAGCATTGCAGGGCATATGCAAATCATGTGCGTCCGGCACGTCACCGAGAAGCACTATAAGAAGTGTGCACAAAAGGCAGGGTGTAAGTAGTGGAAGTGTGTTGTGCTGCCGGACCTGTGCGTGGGAAGCTTCCTGATGCCTCGTCACAGAATACGGCAGTCATTCCAGCACGTTTCGGAGTTCGACAGAGGATGAATAGTGGCTTATCGCGACAGCGGTTTATCGTACCGAGACATCGGCGCCCGTGTGGTACGACATTCAGCCACAGTGAGGCGAGTATGGATTCGGTGGGTGAAGGAGGGACGGACGGACCGACGTGAGCGATTGCCACAGCCGCGGCACATCACCGAACGGGAGGACCAGCATGATGTGCGGCGGGCACTGACGGCTCGCACAGCCACATCACGAACGTTAGCGCAGGAATTAGGGTGTGTTGCGCAACAACCTGTGTCAGCACGTACCGTTCGACGTCGTCTGCAGGAGCGGGGACTTGTGGCACGGCGCCCATTGCTTCGATTACCATTGACGTTTCAACACCGGCGAGTGCAGCGGCAGTGGGCCGTTGAACGCCGCACCTGGACTACGGAATGGCACGATATTGTCTTCTCCGACGAATCTCGCTTCTACCAGCAACACAACGATGGTCGGATCCGCATGTGGCGGCACCGCGGCGAGAGACAGACTGTAGGACGCCTGCATTATGCATCGCCATACCGGTCCGTCGCCTGGCGTTATGGTTTGGGGCATAATAGGATAAGACACCCGCACCCCTCTGGTACGCATTGTCGTACACTCAACAGCCACCGCACCACCTCCGACGTTTTGGAGCCTGTAGTCCACCCTTACCTGCAGGACCTGCCAGCGGCCACGTTTCAACCGGACAATGCGCGTCCGCACGTGGAACGCATCGTGCAACAATTCTTCACGGCCCACCAGGTGTCAATGCTACCGTGGCCCGCATGTTCTCCCGATATGTCGCCCATCAAACACGTCTGGTCGCTCCTCGGCAACCTAGTGGCCCGGCAAGCAACACCAGCGGCTACGCCTGATGAACTGTGGTAACGTGTTGAAGCAGCCTGAACCGACATATCCCAAGCCCACATCCAAAGCCTCTTTCGTTCGATTCCGCGGCGTGTAGTGGCCGTTATTGCCAGCCATGGGGGCCACACGAACTATTGATGTCTGCGTGTTTCGCAAGTCGCACGGGCCTGTAACCTCAATAGTTTCATCTTTGTATCTGTTGTTATGTGTCCAGTATATCTGGCTTTGCTATCTCGTGTCCTTCTTGGTGTTGCATTTTGGGTGGCCAGCAGTGTATCAATCGAAGTTTTGACCATTAAGTTACATGAAGAAAATCTTTGAGCGTTCCCAGAGATAAAAAATAAATTGCCAAATCACACCAAGTAACACCTAAAGCCTAAAATAACACTAACGTATAGTAAAAGCCGGAATGATACAATAAATACACAGCATATTGCTAAATACACATATTATATATTACTGGATACCGACTGAAACAGCCCACTTTGCTACTACCAGAAACATCAGTAACTTCTGTAGTTTTCAAGATTTTTTCTCTCCGCGAGTAAATAGTACGAATGGTGGACGCAGGCAAGTTCAATGTACGCACACTGTCTTTATTTCGTTTATCACGATAGAAAAGATTAGTTACATCCAGTTTTACGCTAAACGTAACATTCTTACGTCTCTCTTAGGCTCATCTGACAGTTTCGGACACATCTTGCTAACGGATTCACAAAATAAGTGGAGATAAAGTATAGATGCTCACAGACACAGTTCAAAGCAATGGCGGCTTGATGCTGAGTGTAATTCCCGGGGAAGGAGTTTGGCGGCGCCACTGTCGCTGCTCGGAGTGCGCGCTGTCTCTATAACGGCTCGCTGCAACCAAAACATACACGGACGCTATTTTTGCTTTTCACCTTTTTTCTTCAAAGCAAAAATCCTCTTCGGATTTCTTTTGTTAAGCGAAAAAAGGCACTGATGCAGATTTTCCGTAAAAGCGAAGAGGCGTGAAGCGAACTTTCGAAAAGCGGGGAATACTAGTACATATACTGTATATCTAAAATACGCCACCAATAATAAAGAATGAAGGATCAAGTATCTCTCAATGGGAGAGCCCGAGCTCCTGAGCCACTCAGACAGAGTGGGCCATTGGCGGTATCGTTGCATTTTAATATGGGGATGGTCTACCTCTGCAATGACAACAGTATTTTTTCTAGCAACACTTTTACAGAAGTGTTGCTAGAAAAAATAATAGAAGTACAGCGAGAAGTACACTGTAAAATATTAGTGGTGTGAATTGCCGGAAAATTTCTGAAAATAACGTGCAGCAAAGCTGCCAGTAAGTGTCCGTCCTTTTCATAAA
The DNA here is from genome assembly GCA_039090855.1 of Macrothele yani. Classification (NCBI taxonomy): domain Eukaryota; kingdom Metazoa; phylum Arthropoda; class Arachnida; order Araneae; family Macrothelidae; genus Macrothele; species Macrothele yani. Next base: position 196,468,240 of record CM076990.1, read on the forward strand.
TTTCCGTTTTTGAAAGTGCGCGTTTATTTTAACTACCGTAGTTTTAATGATTTTCTGTAGTCAGAAATTCCGTTTATTTCAGAAAAGTCCGTTTCAAGTTTTTCCGTATTCAAATTGAAATTTCGCAAAATCAGAGACACTGCATTTTTCAACCTATACATCAGGTTATCCTTTCGCAGCAGTCAGTATCGAACCCCTGTGATTTGGGTTAGTTCAACAGATAGCGCGCACCTTTAACCACTGAGCCTCAAACACTCGGAAATCAGACTCACGTTCATTATAAAACAAATTACGCGAAGATGAAATGTTTTTTCACTAATGCGAGTGATTTAATTATTTTATTTTCTGTTGGAGCTTATGAATAGGTTTGTAATAATGTTTCTTCTCTAGGAGGGCTTTTCACAAATTAAGCATTTTTCATCGTAATTTTTCGAAGCAATGAAACGCTTTGCAACTTGATCTTCTTAAACTTACAATGACTTTCTATTATCTTTAAAAAAAGGAGAATGTACTTTTTCATACGAGTAGTATTATTTCACAAAACTCCTAGTATAAAATTTACTCTTGATGCTATAATAGCTTTTGTCTTAAGGAATCCAAAGACTGATACATAGACATTGCATAATCAACTGCAAAATAAGTTGAGTACCCGGTTTCTTACGGTTGCACAATTAACAATATGATAAATAGTTGGTGCACAAAATCGGGGAGAGGATAAGAAATATCCTATGCACAATAAACAAGATTCGTGTGATATGCTGTCCACAATATCTGACCTCGCTACGAACTTTAAAATCAGATCCTTTGACAGACGATTGAAATTTAAAAGTTAATCAAACCTCAAGTTTTCTTACTAATCGCTTCTATTACAGCTAATTTCTCGTCATACGGGTACGGAAAAAGTGAGAACGGAATCTTTCCGTCAATATAAGAAAGGAATTGCGGAAAGGTTTCTGAAAATTCAGAATTTTCCCCTTGTACAAAAAATCCGTGAAATTCAGGTTTCTTTCCATCATTTCACGGAAAAGGTTGAATGATAAATATGCTTCGTATATTAGGTTAGAGGACCTCTTAACCATCAGCCCCACTCCCGCAATGCTGGGGTTGCGGGGGCTATCAGTATGCCCCTGGTGAATGACTTTTGCGTAAATGAGGAATTAACTACTAAGAAGGAATGTTTTATGCCGTCACTAGAAGACTACGTTTTTACATGAACTGGTTATCTAATCTTTGAAATACGGACATTTTCTTGTTTTGTAAACGGTTAACGGGCAATGTACAAAAGGCGTTCAAAAAGTACGTCTTTCTTTGGAAGATTCCACAACCACCATAAGCAACTCGATAAGCTATAAGCAGTCACTCGTCCTTAACTTAGGGACATTGGCTCCAGGGAAGAGAGAGAGAGTAATTTCTGTATGAAAAACACAACATCCATGCCGCATAGGGATTCGACCCCGGACGTATCTCGGACGAATGGTCAGAAGGCAGAGATTAGACTACTACGGCGGCGGGGCGGCAAGTTCGTGTTGAAACAAACTTTCAGTAAATATGATCGAACTGTATTTTTTCCTGCAGGTGGTAAATATTTTTGTATTTCATTGAATCAATTTCAAATGCTATAGATCCAGTCGCCCTTTCTTCGGGTGATTTCCTGAATAAAAGGCGACTGGATCTATGGTGGTTATAGAGACTTTAAAGACTTTACGAAATGGAGCAAAAACAAATACGACAGCTGATAGAATATTCGTCTTTGAAAGGCAAGTTCCCACATGACGTTAGTGATGATATGTGTAGACTTTGAGGAACAAGACTCATACACAATGCCAAGATTAAACAAAAGAAGTCACCATTGCATGCAATGGTGAAAGAAATGAAAGAATCCAAACATGTCACTACAATTCTTTGGGAATTTCAGAAATTTCAGTGAATTTTTTTACTTTTTTCTCAGATTTCTGTTTCTTTCAATTTTTTTGACGCCAATCACATCTAATTTGAACTAGAACAAGCCGCCAACTGTAAGCGATGACTCGGGTACAGTTGGCAAATTTTGAAACAATCTATTGCAAAATTTAAGCTCATTAAGGCGTCTATTATAACAAATTCTAAAAAACGAACTCGTAAAATGTTTGACTTCCAGAACAAAAGTACAAAACATTCTAAATAAGAAATGCCTAAAATGTATCATGAACTAATTTCCTTCACGCCTTCACGTTGGTTGTGATCAGGGTGAATATAAACAAAGCGGAAAGACACACTCGGATCGGGAACCACCTTTCTCATTTCGTATCGCGAAGGACACGCACACACACACACACACACACACACACACACAAACTTCCTTTTATTATTATAGATTAAGCAAGTGTTGAGCTAACAGACGGAGTCTTTCCATTCCTTCGTTTTTCAATTCAAACTATGTTTTTAAATCAATGTTAGTGAGCCGACTTTCGTGAAACGGTTCAAGTAAAAGGCCATCTAGTTTTAATTGAAATTCCTCAATGACACGGAATTTCGGGAATACGAAGGCGTCAAAACCTGACCATGGACGATGTCTAATCTCATGCCAAAAAGTACAGTGATCGGATTGTCATGTCGTAGCTATGCTCGAACAACTAATTGTCCCGAGTCTCGTATGGAGAGTTGATTATTTCAATTATTATTAAAACTGGTCAATATTTTAATGGTAATTATTTTCATACGACACGACCAATCACCATGATACCAACCCCATATCCCTCACAATGTCCTCCCCTTTCTCTGTGGCAAGTGTCAACGCGATCGGCTGAAGATCTTTGGAGGAGATAGGTAACAAACGAACCTATCTCAAAACCCGGAGAGCCCCCTAAAATTGCAAGTTTTTGGAAGATTATTTCTCAATGACACGGAATTTCGGGAATCGGAAATCGTCAAAACCTGACCAAGGACGAAGTCCAATCGCATGCAAAAAGTCACGGTGATCAGATGGGTCATCTCGTACCTCTGGCCGAACACCTAATTGTCTCGAGTCTCGTAAAGAGAGTTCCGCTCGGCCTTCAGCCTAGCTTAGCTCAATTACGTTTAAAGGGCGTCCGTACTTATTCGTGATTTGTCAGTGGAGCGGTATACGTCCTCCACGGTGGTGCAGTGGTCTAAGTGTTGGCTTCTGGCTGTTTGTCCGAGACGGGTTCGAATACTGGTGAGGTATGGATGTTGTGTTTGTGTTACGGCACTGGATTTTCCTTCCCTTGAATCAGTGGCCATAAATCAGGGCCACGGGCTATTGCTTACAGACCATCGAGTTGCTCACGGTGTCCATTGGAAAACCAATGGACACCGTGAGCAACTCGTCCAAGCTTGTGCAGGTGCACCAGGAGAAACATTTTTTAAATTTAAATATTCTGATTAAAATTATTTTAATATGTAACCCGATTGAAAATACAACACACATAAAAATTGGAAAGGGAGTGAGACAAGGTGACACCATATCTCCGAAGCTCTTTAATGCCACATTGGAAAATGTCTTTCAATCACTGAACTGGGAAAACAAAGGAATAAAGATTAATGGAGATTATCTAACCCACCTTCGTTTTGCTGATGACGTAGTCATTTTTGCAACTACCCCATCAGAGCTGCAGAGTATGATCCAGGAACTTGCTGACAAGAGTAAAGAAGTGGGATTAAAAATGAACTTTCAGAAGACAAAAGTGATGTTCAATGCTTTTACAAGAAATGAAGATTTATCGATTGATGGAGAAAAACTGGAGATAACAGATACGTATGTTTATCTTGGACAGCAGATATCAAGTGAGGGTCACATTGATGAAGAAATTAATCGGCGTACAAAACTTGCCTGGAGAGCTTTTGGAAGAAACAGCATAATTTTCAAGAGCAATATGCCATTATGTCTTAAAAGAAAAGTGTTTGATCAATGCATCCTTCCAGTGCTTACGTATGGTGCAGAGACGTGGACCTTAACTAAAAGAGACATACAAAGGCTGCAGACAACTCAAAGAAGCATGGAGAGGTGCATGCTTGGTATAACCAGGAGAGATAAGAAGAGGAACTCGTGGATCCGAAAAATGACGAGAGTGGAAGACATCATGATCAGAGTTAAATCCCTGAAATGGCAATGGGCTGGACATACTGCCAGAAGGACAGACCATAGATGGACAGCCGAAATTTTAGATTGGATTCCAAGGGACAGGAAAAGACCCAGAAAAAGACCACATGGGAGATGGGTGGATGAAATTCGTAAATATGCGGGAGTGACATGGAGGAGACTGGCACAAGACAGACCGTTGTGGAGGAAACTTGGGGAGACCTTCGTCCAGCAGTGGATTGATAATGGTTGACAATGATGATGATGATGAATATGTAACCACTGATATGTCTAGATTGTTGCGATTTTGGACGTTTTATCGGAGTTTCGTGGATTACCGTATTTCCTGGCGTAGTGGACGTTATTTCTTTTCCTAAAGTAAGTCTCGAAATTTTACTGTGCGTCCTGGAGACCGAAGGTTACGTTATTTGAGAACAAAATAATTGAATTTCACAGGTTCATAATCAGTGAAAGAACCGACCATGACCTGGGTCCGATCGGAAACATGGATGAGGTGCCATTAAAGTTTGATGTGGTATCAAATAAAACAGTAGATGGTAAAGGGTCCAAAACAGTAAGTACAAAGACATCTGGTCACGAGAAAACCCATTATACTGTGGTGCTATCGTGTTGTGATGATGGAACAAAACTGGCACTACTACCGGTTTTCGAGAAGAAAACTTTACGAAAAGACAGAATTCCGCGTGGAATGTTTGTTCACGTCCACCCAAAGGAGTGGATGTATGAAGATGGAGTGAAGTTATGGTTGGATAAAGTCTGGTCAAGACACCCCGGGGGCCTCCTTAAAAAACCATCCGTGCTTGTGTGGGTCCAGTTTCGTGCCAACAAAACAAACACTTCTAAAGAAAGGTGCAGAGACTAAAGGCTAAAATGGCGGTGATCCCTGGTGATTTAACAAGCCAATTACAAATAATGGACATATCCATCAAGAAGCCTTTAAGGCATTTATAAAAGAAAAGGAAAATCAGAAGATGCTGGCTACAGACCACGATTTAACCCTAACAGGTCGTTTGAAAAGGCCAACAGGGGTCCTAAAATTATGAAATGCTGTGAAGACTAAAATAGTAGTAAAATCCTTTAAGAAATGTGACATCAGTAATACGTTAGATCGCACAGAAGATAGCATTCTGTTTGAAGATAGTGACACTTAGGCCAGTATTGACGATCCTGATTATGACAATGGTGCCAGTGATATGTATAACACCAGTCAGTTTTCTGGATTTGAGAATATGGATGACTGAAAGGTTTTTCCCCTTATATGTTGAGGTAAAATTTATATTGCTTTTAGTCTTTATTAAAGTGCTGAGACCTTATTTTTATGTTTATTCTTTTTTTCGCAAAATGTTTGCATTTTAAAATTGCGGTGCGTCGTTGACGCCGGGAAGTACGGTAATTAAGTCGGTTACAACGTCGTACTCCATTTATAGCGCTTCCTGTCATCGACCCTTTGGGCACACCATTTTGTCTTGCATTCCTTTTTCATTTTTTGAGAGGGGGTGGTGCATATTAAATGTTCAAGAGTTTTGTTTTGTTTTCAGCGGAGCGTCACAATATGGGGCGCACCAGAGTTCCATTATCTCTTGAATACTTTATAATCTCCGCATTTAACGACCCAGCTTGTCTGCTCTGTTCCGTCATTTGTCACCATCTCTCTGCAGGAGAGGAGACTCCTCATTATTTTTCCAGCTTAACAATCAAAACTTCAAAAAAAGATTCTGCTAACTTTTTCGAGGTCTAAAGAATCAAATAATAAGCTTTATCAGCGAGAAGAAATTTCTACTGCTTCAAAATACAGGGTTACAAAGCAACTGAAGGAAATGGAATTTCATTTTTTTCCCAGTCTTCGTTTTTCCCCGTCTTATAGATATAAAAAAAAATCTGAATCAAACGCCATCAGCTGTATTATTCGCAAATACCTGTGCAAAAGAAAGCCAATATCAGCGTCACTGTGTAGCGAAAAAAAAAAGAAGAGTAAAATCTGATCCTATTAAATCAGATGATTTTTGCAGTCAGAAAATCTCGATTCATACTTTTGACTGGTAGTCGCGGTATATTGTTAAATAAACGTAATGAAAAATGCTTACTAAAAATAAAGAGATAGAGAAAGAGAGAGAGAAATAGTGAGATAGATACAGAAAGAGAGAGAGAGAAAGAAAGAGAGAAAGAGAAAAAAGAGAGAGAAAGAGAAAACGAGAGAGAAAGAAAGAGAGAGAAAGAAAGGAAAGAAAGAAAGAAGGAAAGAAAGAGAGAGAGAGAGAGAAAGGAAGAGAGAGAGAAGGAGAGAGAGAGAGAGAGAGAGAGAGAGAGAGAGATTGAGAGAGAGACACAGAAAGAGAAAGAGAGATAACGAGACAGAGAAAGAAAAAGAGAGAGAAAGAGACTCACAGGGAGAAAGAAAGAAAGAAAACGAAAGAAAAATGAGAGGAAAAAGAGAAAGAGAGAGAAAGAGAAAGAAAAAATGGGCAAAAAAGGAGAAAAAGAGAGAGATTGAAAGAGAGAGAGAGAAAGAAAGAGAGACGGAGAGAGAGAGAGAGAGAGAGAGAGAAAGAAAAAGAAAGAGAAGGGGAAACAATGAGAGGAAAAGGAGAAAGACAGAGAGAGGGGGAAAGTGAAAAAGAAAGAAAGAGAAAGAAAAAAATGAGGGGAAAAGGAGAAAGACAGAGAGAGAGGGATGGAAAGTGAAAAAGAAAGAAAGAGAAAAAGAAAGAAAGAAAATGAGGGGGAAAGGAGAAAGAGAGAGAGAGAGACAGAGAGGGAGAAAGAAAGAAAGAAAGAAAGAAAATGAGGGAAAAGGAGAGCGAGGGAGAAAGACGGAGAGAGAGAGACAGAGAGAGAAAGAAAGAAAGAAAATGAGAGGAATAAGAGAAAGAGAGAGAGAGAGAGAGAGAGAGCGCGCGAGAGGGATAAAGACAGAGAGAGAGAGAGAGAGAGAAAGGAAGAAGGAAAAGGTAGAGAAAAAAAGTAAAAAAGAGAAGAAGAGAGATTTGTTTTCCCTCAACGTACATAACACTCCTAAGAATGATAAAAACTACTTTTGAAATAACCAATTTTTCCTGAACTTACTTGGTCAACATCTTTCAGAAGCCAGTTGTCAGTGCCCTGCAAGTAAAGGAAACAAACACAAATGTAATGTTCTGCAGATTTCTTCAAAAAATAAAAAATGTCATTATATCATAGCACAGTGTTATTAAATTCAGAAACAGAGCTGCATCAATTTTTTTCACGATAGTTAAATGACATTCAGAAGGCGTGGATTATTTGCTGAACTACTGGTGTCACACTGAAAATGTGAACCCGGAAACGTTTCAGACTGCCAACTTAATCATAGCATCAATAACAATTTATCAAACGATTAGTTAAATTTCAAATTATTAGCAAATTTCTGTGCTGAGCTGTTAGTATAATTTATAATTTTTGTTGTACTTTTAGTGAACTATTGTTGCAATTCGACAGATTTGAACACATCTGCCACCAGTTCTTTTGTGCCATTAAAGATACCATCAATGTATAGAAACGGAAATATCACGTCATATGAAACCTCCAAACAGATGGACCGAAGAAGTGATATAGAAAATGCTGATCACAATTTCTACTTTTCGGACATGGTGATATATATTTGTTTCCGTAATTAAAAAAAAAATGGTAGCGAAATGCGGAATACAAATCTCATTTGCATGGAAATTCTCGTGCTTATAACATTAAATCTCTTACCTGCACGTTCCTTATCGAAAAACTGAAACACCATTTTATATGACATATAATGATGAAAACATTGCAGTAATACCAGTAATTGGAACACTAGCATACGATCCAACACAAATGCAGTAACTGTAAATAGAACAGTCCTATACACTAAACGACGAAATCCAAATGAATAGGAGAAGAGTAAAAGGAGTTTAAATTGATCTCTAACTGCTTCCTAACTAAATTCAATAAAAACATTAGGGAACAGGTTTTTTTTATCGTCACAGGAGCTTACATGCTCAGTCGAAATAGTTTCCTGTGATGGAAGGAGGCATATGAAGTTGTAGCTGTTTCCCTCCGGGACTTTGGCTGCAGCAACCGTCTGTGTAAACATAGTGCAAGAGTTTAATCACCGAAGTCACGAAGGAGGGATGCTGCTGTGGATGGAGTCTCGCACGAAAGTGACGCCAATTTTAGCTCACTCAGAGTTTTCACGGATGTTGATATGCATTACTAGAATGCTAACACTTCTTACTGCTGTTCGTTTCAGAACCAGTTTTCAATTCTACTTTTAGAAGTGGAGGTATTGTTTCCACGGGCACACAGAGTTGTTCTGGAATCCTAACACTGAGAAAACTAAATCTCAATTTTATATGTATGCTTCAAACAAGGATACTTTATAAGAAAAACATATCTGCGTATCATTAAAGTGGACTGTCCCCCGGTGCCGTAGTGGTTTAAGTGCTGGCATCTAAATATTCTTCCGGGAGCCTCGGGTACGAGCCCGGGAAGAAATACGAGACTCTTTTGTTACTGCGCTGGCTCTCTCCCTTGGGACCAGTGGCCTCAAATTAAACACAGGTCATCACTACTTTGGTGCTGGTGGTCGTTAACTCACTCCCTCTTCCTCTCTAGAAAAACAGATCGAAAATTTAAATCTCAAAATGGAATTTTAGGATTTTTTTGCATGTGAGGTTATCGTAGCAAACATCTCCCTCTTATTTTTTTTTGTTTCTGTTTCGAGATTAACAAACACCATGAGCAATTCAAAAGGCTATAAGCAGTCGCGCGTTACTAATTTAAGGCCAATGGCTCCAGGACAGGAATGGAGCCAGCCTGCGTCATCAGACAAACACATCACTCAAGCTCATCTCGGACGAGAAGTCAGAAGCCTGCGCCTCAGACCACTCAGCCACCCGGACGGCCCTCTACATCTACAGTGTCACGCGTGGCAATAGTACAATGGAAACAACGATTAAACAACAACTAATTAAGCAATGTAAAATTCAAATACAGGAAGCCTATGTTCAAGATCACCCGCATTCCGCGGTCAACTGTGTAAGCGGGCAATTCTTTCTGGTACGGACATTATTCCCAATAGAAACAATGAATAAGAGACCTTTATTTCGCGGCCACCTGTAGGACGCGGCCACGGGCAGCCATTTTCGAAACGCGTAAGGCGAATATACCTGTATTTCACAGTCACCAACATACGAAACGTACAGAAAAATTTTGTTCAGGAAGTTCTACAAAGATAACCAAAAAGCTGTGAGTTTAAAAATGTGAATCTTCGGGTTCTTTTCATCGCTGTCACCACAATTCACGACATTGTAAATGGTGGGTGGCCCTTGGAGGGTCTGCCAAATTTTTTAGACTTTCATTTGCAGATTGAATGGTTTTCTGTTAACTAGAATACATACGCATGCTCGATTTTTGATTGTCCTAAATGAGGCAGTTAAAGCCCACGGAGGAATTCATCCCACATCCCAAAGAGCCGTGCTTTTTCACTCTAGTAGCTGTATTATTTGAACAAGCTTCACGGTTCTTGTTTTTGAACAAGCTTGGTAGTTCCTATTTTTAAACAAGTTGATAGTCCTTATTTTTAAACAAGTTGATAGTCCTTATTTTTAAACAAGTTGATAGTCCTTATTGTTGAACAAGCTTTGACGGTCTTCATTTTTTAACAAGCTTGACGGTTCTTATTTTTGAACAAGCTTGGTGGTCCTTATTTTTGCACAAGGTTGATGGTTCTTATTTTTGATCAAGCTTGATGGTCCTGATTTTTGAACAAGCTTAGTATTTATTTTTTGAATAAGTATGATAGTCCTTATTTTTGAACAAGCTTGATGGTCCTGATTTCTGAACAAACATGATAGTCTTTATTTTTGAACCAGCTTGACAGTCCTTATTTTGAACAAACTCAATGGCCCTTATTTTTTAGAAGCCCGCTAGTTCTTGTTTGAACAAGCTGGATGACTTCTTAATTTATATTTTTATTTATTAATTTTTCGAATTCAAGAAAATAATTTTTTCATAAACGAACATTTACGAAGCACTCCAGATTAATCAAAAGGACAAGAAAAGACCATCGGAAAATCATACAGAAGATGCAATATTCGCAAAATTTTAGAATTTTATAAAATGAATTTATTTTTGCGATGGGTATTAGAAATTTATAGATGCAAAACTATTTACGTGAACCGCGAAAACATAATGGCTAAGCTCCTTGATGCACTTTTCTCAGAATCTCCTTCTCCTCGTTACCAATTTCAGTTGTCCTGGCCAGGACTCAGTGTTTTCTTTTTCATAACGACAGACCATTTCCTTCTTTTTTTCCCCAAAAATATGGCAAGCAAACCTACAAGGTAACTTTACATTTTCCAAATAAATGGCAAACAAGGTGTCTGGGGGTGATTCTGTATCTCAGAATCTCCTTCTCCTCGTTACCAATTTCAGTTGTCCTGGCCAGGACTCAGTGTTTTCTTTTTCATAACGACAGACCATTTCTTTCTTTTTTTCCCCCAAAAATATGGCAAGCAAACCTACAAGGTAACTTTACATTTTCCAAACAAATGGCAAACAAGGTGTCGGGGGGGGGGGGGTGATTCTGTATATGTGCACGTATTGCCATGTAGATTATCTGCACATTCATATGATCAAAGTTTTTTGGCGTGTTGATGATTTTTCACGTGATCAATACTTACATTAATTGGCGTTTAGCAAGATATGAAGCGCATCCAAATGGGTTGTGAGCTTAAAGCTAGAACATGAACATGATGCTACAGTAATTAATGAAGATTTTATTTCGGCCCTTTACTGTTCTTGATGTTTCCATCTCCTCAGAAAGCTTGAGAATTACATCTTATGTAAGTCAGAAGCCGGTTAGTTGTTTTTGCTTTGAGCCTTTGTGTGGCGTAGGGGTTGGTATTCGTTATAGACCATTAAAAATAAAAGACGAGTAATGGATATTAAAACGTCTACTTATTTCAGATGACTGGCGGGAGAACTGCATAACTGTTTTTGGCATGGCGGTTCAGTCGTTTCTCTTCAGGAATAATATCGGAGATAAATAAGGTAAATCGTCACCCATTACGCTAAGAGTTTGTCGCAGTGCAGATGGATCGTCTATTTTCCGCAGGTAAAGCAACTTTGTTTTTCTACGGACACGACGCTAATGGCGCATGATTCATAAGTTTGTTGTGCTCTTCTTGCAGAAAACAAACTAAATGTTTCGTAAAAAAGGCAAACTTTGTAATGTAAAATCTTTTTTTTTCTTTTCGTACACTTATGAAAAACCAAGTGTAGTTATCTTTGTTTGTTTCATAAGCGCATTTTACATCAAAAGCACAAATAATACACTCGCAGACAATGAAATTTGCGCACCAAGAAGGAAGCATCGGATTGAACTGAAATTTTATGGACGTAATGATACACATGATGTCAAAAACCGAGCTGCAGAATCATCACAGAGGGATCTGTAGCACGCAGTCAAATCATCTTTAATAGCGCGTCGCATCACCTCGTGCTGCGATACATACTGCAATACGGTCCGGCATGGAGGCGAACAGACGCCTGATGTTGTCCTGCGGGAGACTGGCCCACACGTGTTGGACGGTGTGCTCCAAATCCCGGATAGTGCGGCACGGTGGCAGTTGGTGTTTCAAGCGGTCCCACACATGCTCGATAAAGGACATGTCCGGGGAGCGGGCAAGCCGTGGAAGTGTCTGCACGTGACGTAGGCAGTCCTGGGCAACCCGAGCCGTGTGCGGGCGGACATTATTCTGCTGGCGTAGCGCACCTGAAATCCCGGCCAGGAATGGGAGCACATGGGCCCGTAGGATCTCATCCACATACCGCAGGCCCGTCAATGATCCACGTACAACTACTAGAGCTGATCGGCTATCGTAGGATGTTGTCCTGCGGCAACATCCTACGATAGCCAATCAGCTCTAGTAGCTGTACGGGACAAATGATCATCATGTACGGGTGTGGAGATCCCCAGACCATAATTCCTGCAGTGAAGGAGGTGTGGTGCTCGATAGCGAGGTTGGGATTGTACCGTTGACCCGGGGACCTCTACACCCGGACATGATGATCATCTGTTCCCAAAACGAAGCGGCACTCATCGCTAAACATCACACAGCGCTAGTCTGTGGCGTTCCATGTCGCTCTCGCCTGGCACCACTGCAAACGGAGCCGGCGATGTTCCGGTGTTGATGGCAGCACATGTAAGTGGGCGCTGGGATCGCAGATTCGCTTCCGCGAAGCGTCGGGAAATGGGTCATGAGCACACAGGAGCCGCTACATCTGCCTGTATAGCGGACTGGGTCCTCGTGAGATTCGTTCGTGCCTGGCGCACCATCAATCGATCCTTTCTACCAGTGGTCCTCCTGGTCCGTCTGGAGCCGCTCCGCCGTGTGGCAGTGCCGTCACGTGTTTACTGCTCCCAACACAGTCGGCGGACGGTATGGTCAGAACGATCCATGTGGCGGGCTATACGGCGTCGCCGACAACCCTGCGGTTTTCAGCCCGATGATCAGGCCTCTCTCAAAGTCCGTAAGTTGCGTAAATCGACGTCTCTGGCGTCTTCCGGGCATTCTTCTCACTCTGTACTCTTGCTTGCGTCGGCCGGTGCTTATCCCTTTCAAGTAGCATCGACTACACGACAGTTTATAAAGCTGCCGGTTCGTGCTTGCAGCGCGACCACATGTTGTGTGGTAATGCGCACTCGCATCAAACGTGGATCATTTGCATACCAGCACGTACTTTAGGTATTTGCAAAATTTCGTGGTTGTAGCATGTTTTCTTCTAGGTGCGCAAATTTCATTGTTCGTGAGTGTATAATCACAGCCATGTTTATTTTCGTGTTCAGAACTTTTATTCGTGAAGCTTAACATTGAAGACAAACGAAGACAAACTCGTAGTCAGATATAGCCTTTTCTATTGGCAGCGAGAGAGAGAGAGAGAGAGAGAGAGAGAGAGAGAGAGAGAGAGAGAGAGAGAGAGAGAGAGAGAGAGAGAGAGAGAGAGAGAGAGAGAGAGAGAGAGAGAGAGAGAGAGAGAGAGAGAGAGAGAGAGAGAGAGAGAGAGAGAGAGAGAGAGAGAGAGAGAGAGAGAGAGAGAGAGAGAGAGAGAGAGAGAGAGAGAGAGAGAGAGAGAGAGAGAGAGAGAGATAGCCCTAACTATCTCATTCCTAACTTACTGTTAGAGTTACTGGAGCCAAGGACGGTAAAAGTTTTTAACTGAAATAATGCCTATATCAATGTGCTGGAAGTGCAATTTCAGAAGACAAAAACCGTTGTTTTACTGTTTGAAATATGTTTCTTTTTTCCCTTCTTTTCCTTTTGTTTTTATTAATTCACTTTTTTTGTAAGTCTCGAGGGCTTCCTTAGGGTATTACTCCCAAAGAATTTGGTCTCGGTTAAAAGCCCGCGGAATTAACGAAGGAAATATATGAGCTTGAAAGACAAACTCAAAAGCTCCATATCGCCAGTTTTCTAAAGTATACTAAGTCCGGAAGCTGATATTAACAAATAGAGGCCTTCTTCTTCTGTTATTCGCTTCAGGACGACGACAGCTATCTAAGCTCAAGACAATGGACGAGCTAAGAAGCTTACAGGGGCTTTACCTGCATCCCTCAAGAAAATAAAAAACAACAACATTAAAAGCTGAGGAAGAGGAGTAAGGGAAAAAAATGAGAGAGAGAAAGAGTAGATCTGAACAAAGGAAAAGAGGTGGATTAATAATACCTGCTGATAGCAAAAAGGATTACAAGTGTCAGAAAAACAAAAGAAATAAGAAGAAAGTGGAAGAGAGGGACAAGTAAGATCGATAAAAGAAAAAGTGATGATGTCAGAACGATTCCAGCACGACAATAATTAAGCATGCTAAATGACCGCTGCTTAATTACATTAAAAAAGATAACATGGCATTAGCAAATTAAATAAGAATACCAAACGTTATCCATGAAAAAAACTGCTTTAGGAAATTAAGAGCTAAGAAGCGAGACAAACATTTTTTATTTTAGTTGCTCTTTTCTTTTGATAAAAAGTTTTTTTTTTAGCACACAGTTAACCCTGACTTCAAACGAAGCTCTATGCCTCATTACTGTATGACCTACTCGCTAACTCAGGCAAGTGAGAAAGAAAGGAAAACGAAAAAAACAGAACAAAAATAATAATAATAATAAAAAAATATGTTGAGTGAATCACACATGCACGTGATTGGAACAATGAGAATGCACAGTAAGCCGACCCAGTACTGGACACTAAGGCTTTAGAATGAATAAAAGTAATGTAAATACACCGGACAAAAATAATTAGTCATCTGCAGCAATATATATGTAATTGTTTAATATGATATACGTATTTCTAAGGCTATAATTAGAATTTTATTTAAATATTTATGAGTTATACACAGTCGAGTCACATTATTGTGACCACCTCCTACTGTTGACGTCAACAGCGCATAACCAATGAAAGAAGGCACATGTCGTGAGCTGGCTTGGAGGGTATATATAAGGTGTGCTGTAGGCAATCTAAAAATATATCACTCGTTGCTGTCATGGATAAAACGAGCGATTTATCAGATTTGCAAAAAGGGATGATTATCGGCTTTCGCGCCAAGGGTGGCAGTATTTCTGAAACAGCGCAGTTTGTGAACTGTTCGCATACTGCTGTGATTAAAGTGTATCGTGATCGGAGAAATGGCGCCATTACGAATAAGCGACGTGGAAACTGCGGAGCACCACGTGCCATTGATGTGACATGTGAACGTCAGCTGCGAAGCTGCGTGCGGTCCAATCGACTAGCTACATTGGAGCAACTCACTGGTTGAATGAACCAGGAGGCTACCGGAAGTGTGTCTAAAACGACAGTTCAGCAAACCTTGCTGTGTATGGGGCTCCGAAGCAGACGGATGGTCACTGCCCCTATGCTAACGAAGGTGCATCGGTAGAAAAGGCTTACATTTGTACGGCAGTATCGCAATTGGACCTCCGCTGATTGGCAAAATATTGCAGTGTCCGATGAGTCACGTTTCCTGCTTCATCGAATGGATGGATGTTGGTGTTAAAGGCGAGAAACATCGCAGAAGAAATAATCTTCAACCATTGCTGGAAGAACACAAGCTAGTGGGGGCAGCGTCAGGGTGGCAGCAACACGACGTCGTTCAAACCGATGTACACCGTGCAATAGCTTTCACCGAATTGCTGAGCGTACACCGCCCGTGTGCTTTATACCCTTCCGAACCCCCCCCACGTCATGCTGCATATATGCGCATGCCCTACCGTACCGGACCCTAGTCTATCTCCTGAGTGGTCCTTTGGTCCGTTCCGCCTGCTCGTTCCGCTGTTATGCTGATTTCTCCTCTTCGTCCTTCATTTTTGCACACCAGTGTATATAGGCTGCCATATGGTCTGACGAATCCAAATTTCGTCTATACGCAAATGACGCAAGGCGTAAGGTCAACAGGAGGTCTAAATAAACATTCAATCCTGAGTGTGTTCAAAGAATTCTTGTCAAAGGAAGTACAATCTTGGCCAAAAGTCCTGCAGACCGAAAGTCAATTTTTGATGTTTGAAGTCAACTTATACAGCGTAATGGTAAAGTCAGGAATACATATTATACATCATTCTGCATCATTCTAAAGGAAATTTTATGCTTAATTCAAATATTTTTACAGAATGTTATTACCCGCAATAGAAGTGAAGTTACAGTTAGAAGCAAAAGTACAGCGTCAAGTCACAAAAAGCAAAAAAATGTGGAATTCGTGAAATCAGTGTACAATGTATTTACCGTAAAATTAGTGTACAGTACATTATTGAAACTTGCAGGATATTTGAAATAACTTACCAACAAGCAAAATACGCTTTCATATTTGATTGGATAACCACGGTTTCTTAGTAAGAAAGTGCACATTCTTGGCATGGAACTTTTAATAAGCTTCTCCCCATTGGTGATAACACCGTGCCAAAATTGCTATTAAATGTGGCTGTGATCATTCCACTGTCTTAGGCACCATTAAAAGAGTTGCAGAAACTGGATGTGTCGGAAACAGAAAAAGAACAGGTTGACCAAGGCTGTGTACTGAATGCGATGATCGCATGTTGTTTCGAAATCAAGGTTTAAAACAGCCACTGATTTAGGAAATGAGTAGGAGAATAAAGTAGGCATTATTGCATCTGTACATACAGTTCGTCGTAGGCTACAAGAAAGTGGACAGCACGAAAAGCTGCACGAAAACCTTTCTTTACTGAACAACAACGGCTCAAAGGAATTGCTTGGGCCAAGACACGCAACAATTGGACGCTAGATGAATGAAAAAATGTTATTTTCAGTGATGAAACAACTGTTACTATTACTGTTCATAATGTAAATAATTATGTACGTTGTCAGGCTGGTGAAAGATATAAGGAATGCTGCACCCAGCCAACAATCAAGCAGCCCCATTCGGTGATGTTATGGTCCTGCATTTCAGCCAGTGGTGTTGGCCGTCTGCACATTGCTGATGGCACATTGAATGGATCGAAATATGTGGATATTTTGGAGTCCAAACTGCTACCATCTGCACAAGACATGGGTCTGCGGAATTTTATCTTTCAGGACGATAAAGCGCCATGTCATTTGTCAAAGTTGGTTGACGAGTGGTTTAATCGAAAAATTATAAGAAAACTTCAGTGGCCGGTTCAGTCACCGGATCTTAATCCCATAAAGAATCTGCGGGTGAGATCGAAGCAAAAGATCCGTCAACAAGGGCCCACATTTAAAACAGCATTAATTGAGTCTGTAAGGGTCGTATGGTCCCGTGATATCACCAATGGACAACAAGAGAAGCTCATTAGTTCCATGCCAAGAAGGTGCACTTTGTTACTAAGAAACCGTGGTTATCCAATTAAATATTAAAGCGTATTT
Source organism: Macrothele yani (assembly GCA_039090855.1). Lineage (NCBI taxonomy): Eukaryota > Metazoa > Arthropoda > Arachnida > Araneae > Macrothelidae > Macrothele > Macrothele yani. Next base: position 196,485,214 of record CM076990.1, read on the forward strand.
TGCTTTTTAATAAGTTATTTATAGTGTAATGCAAGTTTCAATAATGTACTGTACAGTAATTTTATGTTAAATGCATCGCACACTAATTTCACAAATGCCACTATTTGTTGCTTTTTATGACTAGACGCTATACCTTTGCTTGTAACTTCACTTCTATCACTGGTAATAACATTCTGTAAATATATTTGAATTTAGAATAAAATTTCCTTTAAAATGATGCATAGTATGTATTCCTGACTTTACCATTACGCTGTATAAGTTGACTTCAAACATCAAAAATTGACTTTGGTTTACTGGTGCAGGACCACGACTGTAGGTCTGCAATGCTATGGGGTTGTTTTAATGCTTGTGAAATACGCCCACTAGTAAAGGTGAAGTATAAGATGAAGCAGCATACTTACAGAGAAATAATAGACAGTCATGTGCAGTGCCCATTTAAGAGGGAAGGGGGAGGGGTGCGTGGTTAGGGGTGCTGCAGATCGGTACACCGCATTTTCAAGGGGCCCCGGATGCTAGAAGAATTGACAGAATTCTACAGTTTTTTATAATTTTTTGCAGATAGCACAGCAAAAAACATAAGAAACTGCCTTGTGAAAAAAAAAATTCTATTTTTTTTCGAATTTTTTGGAGGTGCCCGCAAAAAAGTATAGTGGCCCTCAGTCCATCCGCAAATCTTTCGAGAGCATTACACAAGTTTTTTGTATACATCTGTAATTGAGGGACATTTTCATACATTAAGAATTCGTTTGAATCAGGATATTTGGATAACATTATTTTATGCACTACTTTGATATAATTTCAACAAGTTGAACCCAACCTTGGGGGCGGAAGGGGGGGATTAAAGCAGAGCTGATATCCATTTTTCAACCATTCATTTTTACATTTTCTTCGTAACCCTGATTAGTCCATGAATTATGAGATACACACTTTAATATGGCGGGGATATTTTTATGGCTAGCTCATCATATTTTGGGAATACTTTCTCATGGGTATTTTTTTCATTCACCCAAGGTGAAATCCTAGACGTGCCACTAATACTGGGGCCCCAAAATACTGTCCAGCCTCGGGCCTCCTGTCTCCCTAAATGTGCTCTGGTCATGTGTTTTCTTTTGCACAGCATTTGTAAGGTTTTCATTGCGTAACTTATCCGATTTATGAGGATGACAACTGTAGGATCCATAGAGCTAAAACCATTATGAATTGGTGTGAAGAGCATGATACAACTTTGGGACACATATACTGGCCAACTAATTCACCAGATTTAAATCCCATCGAGAATTTATGGGACCACCTTGAACGAAGTATTGAAACCAAACTTCAGCATCCAAGGAATCTCAATGAATTGAGAGACAAACTGTTCTTAGAATGGTTAAAAATTAACTCGAGTTATTTAAATCATCGTGTTGAATCCCTTCCAGCAAGAATTAATGCTGTAATTTCTGCACGTCCTCTGTCTGTACATTGTCGCAAATGTATATAGTTTTTGTAACAATAAGTATGTTATTTTGTAACGAAGAATAAAATTAATGAAAATTCGTTAAGGAAATACAGGGTGATTCATAAAGAAGTATACAGTTTCCAGATGCTGTAAAACAGTAACAGTTGAAGACATGGACCACAACTTCGAACCGTTAGGTACATGTACTCGTCAAGTCTGTGTCCCGCTACTGAGGGAAGTGACGTAGGCCATAGCGCGCGTTTCACGAGACTAGTCAGTCAAAATGGCAGCGTCTGCAGTGGAGAAGGCGTTTTGTGTTCTTGAATTGAGCAAAACGGAATCTGTAACTGTTGTACAACGGCATTTTCGATCACGATTCGGAAAAGAACCTCCAACCAGAAAATCTATCTACGATTGGCTTAACAAATTTGAAACTACGGGCTGTTTGTACAAACTTAAAAGTCCTGGACGACCGCGTGTATCGGAAGAAGTCGTCGATAGTGTTTGCACCGCCATTCAACGAAGCCCGGGAAAATCAACGAGGAGGGTGATTCGTGAAGTACAGATTTCACAGCCCACTGTCTGCATAATTTTGAGAAAGAAGCTGAAAATGATTCAATACAAAGCCACTATCACTGTACTTGATTCAGGTATCTTACCTCGCGTTCGGGCGGAAATGGATTACCGGCGCGATGTGTGTCGTGTTACTAAGGGTGCACACATAGAACAGCTGCGACTGTCTCTAAAAAAACTTGAAACATTCCCCTACAATTCTGTTACAGGTAACATAAAATATCTTACATTGTTCTTGTTTTATAGTGCGTTGAAACTGTATACTTCTTTATGAATCACCCTGTATAAAACAATTCATCATTTAATTATTGCATAGCTAACTCCAAAATACCACACACAATGAAATTACGATCTATCTTTACTGGTTGGCTCGAGTTGGAGGAAAAAGAAGTACAGAAAGAATGTCGGTGATTGAATTTAGTATTATCTACGTGGAACACGCTGGATGGCGACAGCCAGCTAGACAAAGCTTAGCTCTAAGGGGTAAAATGAGGATGTTCAAAGTTGCGTTAAAAACTGTTAAACAAGAGGGACAGCCAAAGAATCTCAATAGTAGCGAAGGCGGTTGTGTAGGGCTCAAACTGAATTTGAAACGAAGGATGAATAATAATGCATTCAGGCGAGTCTTGGTGCAACCGAGATAAGTCATCAACAATTCATCTCTTGTGGATAGAACAGGTTGGATCATGAAGAATCATGAAAGATGCATTCAAGGCTGTATCGCTTTCTTTAAGTAATTCATGCAACAATGAAATCATTCTCAGAGGCTGGTCAAGTCTGAAACATCCCAAAATACATGGAGAAGAACTAGCTTTATGCCATTACTGTCTCAGTCCCCGATGAGAAGGAGGTATCTACTGAACTACTGAGAGGCAGAATTGTACTGCTTGAGGCCGATATTTGTTTCACACTCCTGGACACAAACTTTAGCAATATGGTGCGGTCTGTGGATACGATCCGAGCCTGAAAGAGTATGACACAGCTACATTTGTTTATGTTTTCATTTGAAGGTTTAACTACTACCGTGAGCAAGTCAATGGACTATAAACGGTCGCCCGTCCCTAATTTGGGGCCACTATTTCCAGGGAATGGAGACACCCAGTGTCATACCATCCAGGCATCAGCTGGATTCGAACACGGATTCATCTCGGATGTCACAGCGTACTTACAAGTACGTACAATAACAATGACACACCCCGATGTGTACGATGTGATGTAGTTTTTGGGCCTCTCACAAAGGGGCATGACCCCCACTAACGGGTACAGATGCAGCAAAATGTCGTGGCTTCGATGCACACAGGTTCCAAATAGTCTCTTATGGGACATTCTATTTTTCTTTTCCCAACTGGACAGCCAGGGTATCAAGTAAGTGGTTCGTAGTGGATCTGGCTCAATAAAATAATAAAAAATATGGAAAGATGGGAAGTCAAGCTAGGGTGTTAACATCTCATAGACATCATAGGTCGACGGGAGACACATGGGAATGCGCATTATGTTGTTACAAAACGGCATATAGGACGAAAGAAATCTAGGCAGTGGGGTTCCAAAATGTGGTTCACGGATCGCAATTCTATCAGCGTTTCTCGGATTAACACGGAATGCAATAGGATATAGTACAGTATGTCACCTCAAGTACGATAGTGGGGTCAGTGTGTTGTTTTTGGATGTGCACCTAATCAGAAGCGTGTTTCATTGGAGAAAATGACTTGATGCAATTCTTCTATCCAAGCAAGTCCTCTGCTCTCAACGTCACAGCAGACGCCTTGGGAAACGGGAGGATGTCAAAGGCAAACGACGCGTTGTTTTTTTCATGCATGCAACCCTGTTTCCGATAAATGGCGTCGAATGGTTCTTGTAGAAACCAGACCATGTAATTCAAGTCCATATGCTGTTGGATAGCACTAGATGAGGCACAGAGATTTTCAGTTGCTTGCTTTTGTTTAAGGCAATTTTTTCGTTCTGTGGTACGCCCTTGTACCTATGAAGATATTCTTCGAAATCTACAGTTGAAAACACTTTGTCACTGTCATTACAGAATGACTAATGTGGATGGCTATTGGATGGGATGACCAAACCGCTCTCATATGTCTCTGCTGTACGGTTACGCTCAAATATTCCACTTGTTAATTAATATCTGAGTCGTCTGCGCAGTCTTGGCATACCTAAACTTCACTAGAACACAGCTAAACATCTAATGATTTAATAGTAGCGTATTCACGATACTGTACATAAGATTTACAGTTGAAGACAACGCTACCTATTACATCAGGTGCCAATCCATCACGGAGTTGTAGTTTTTATATAGGGACACATCTACATATTATGGGGTTAACATGGCGTTGCAAAATTCATCAGTAATGGATGTTAAATGTTTTTGTGTACATCATCATCATCAACAACAACAATTACACTAGTCAACATTTTTAAAACTTTGTTTTCATAACATGGGTGAAATAAGGTGTTTTCAACTAATTTCGAGGTCCTGAATTCATATATGATTGTAAAAACTCTCCATCACGTACAGTCGCTTGGGTATGAGCATTTGCTGTATTTCCAGATACATCTGTACAATGATGTACACATTACAGCTTCACATTGTAATGTGTTTCTATTTCTGAGCACAGACACATGTGTACTCTTCGCTAGCATGTTCCACTCTTGCAGTCGGAAACCAAAAAGTTTAGCTTGCTGTTTGGAAAGACGTAGATCTCCAACGATATCATTCAGTTCATTTTGCTTAATCAAGTGGGTCTCGTGTAAGTGTTTAGTAGGAGTGTATGTAGGATCCGTATCTTCTTGTGTGTCCATATCTTCAATAGACGAATCTGAATCTATCTCTTCACAGTTTAATGGAGGTTTTTGGTATAGGAAGATCTTCCCCATGCGGTGTAAAAAGGCCTCAAAGGCTGATGGCAAATTTGGATACTGTATTTTGCTTTTATTCATCTTTGAAAAACCACTCACTTTGGTTAAACAAAAATAGAGTACAAATAGTAGGCTTTTCTCAGAGTCTTTGTGAATTAACGGCTCTGCGATTTCATAATATAGTGTCCGCACACATAGTAAAACTTGTCCGGAACATTAATACATCCGCGACGATCCCTTTCTCCATTTCACCAACTTTTGCTAATAAACATGCAGCGCGTGTTTCTTCTTCAATGTAAAAAACAGCAAAGGCGGTTCGGTTGTGGTTACATATTATCTAATTGTGAAAAAAATAAGTGTTACCACCCATAACATGTCCGATGGCGAAATATGACAATAAAAAAATCTAGTGTCCTTTTACATGTCCCAAGCACTAATATGGAACAATATTACATATATAACGCCCCATAACAAAAAAAAAAAAATTAGGTGGTGGCCATTTTTTAAGGTCAGATCTGAAACCAGCACCCAAAGTATAGTTAAAAACAGCTACATTTGTTCATGTTATAAAAACATTGTTGACCAGTGTTATTAATCCACTGCTGGATGAAGGTCTCCCAAGTTTCTGCCACAACGGTCTATCTTGCGACAATCTCCTCCACGTCACTCTTGCATGTTTTCTATTTGGGGGTATGCAAACGTTTCCGCAGCCCCCGCTAGCGGGCGCTGTAGGGGTCTAACCGGCCGGCAACCCGTGCTGTCAGTTCGCTACAGAACTGTTTGTTATTAATGTTTAATTTAGAGAAAAGCGCGAGTCAAGCATACAGTTCAATATGTCAGGCGTATGGCGAAACGGTTATGGGTTAGCGGACGTGTCGAGAATGGTTTACCAGGTTTACGAAAGGTGATCTAAACTTGGAAGACAAGCCACGTGCAGGTAGGCCGCAGTAACTCGCAGACGAGGAGCTGGAATCTCTATTGCAAGAGGATGCTACACAATCGACAACGCAACTGGAGAATCGTTTGAGAGTGGCTCAATCGACGGTGGCACGGCGTCTACAGGCCTTGGGAAAGATTCAGAAGATTGGTAAGTGGGCTCCGCATACTTTAACGGAGCGTGATACTGGTCAGCGATTGGGCATCTTCATGTCGTTGCTGAAGAGGTTTCAAAAGTAAAATGTCTTGTGAAATGTTGTCACCGGGGATGAAAAATGGGTCAACTGTGACAACCCCGTACGCAAGCGATCCTGAGTCGACACAGGCCAGCCATCAACATCCACTGCAAAACAGGATATCCACGAGAAAAAGGTGCTGTTATGTGTGTGGTGGGATATGCATGGAGTACTGTACTTCGAACTGTTGAAACTGAGCGAAACAATCACTGCACAACGATATAGCGATCAGTTGATGACACTGAAATCCGCAATCGTGCAAAAACGCCCGTGGACAAGTAAAGAACGTAGCTCAGTCATCCTGTTACACGATAATGCCAGACCAAATGTATGTGCTATCACGAAATCAACCCTTGAACAGTTACAATGGGAGGTTTTACCGCACTTGGCTTACTCCCCTGACCTATTTCGCTCTATGCAACATGCCCTTGCCCAACAGCGGTTCACCACAGTTCTAGAGGTGGAAAATTTCGTCACTGCGTTCTTCAGCTCCAAACCCTACTCCTTCTATCACAGGGGCATTCATTTTTTGTCTGAAAAATGGCAAAATGTCATTGATGCCAACGGACAATATTGTGTTGAATAAATGTGTACTTGTTTCCTTATTGTTCCTGTCTCCTTAAAACGGCGGAAACTTTTGCACATTCTTAATAATTTCATTTTGTGTACATAAATGTACATTAACTACTGCTCACAAGAGAAACTTTAATAAGGAATGCGGATGATAGAAACGTTGAAGGCGTCTTCTAAAAGCGATCGGATCTGCATTGGTACAAGCATTATAAGTTTGAGTTTTTAAATTGAAAGCGTGGGCTGATTACGAATGTTAGACACAAACATGGAGATTCTTCATTGCGCCCACCAGGCCGTATGAAGGATTAGGGAAAAGGGAAGAATATTAGTTTATCTTGTTAGGAGTTGCCTCATATGGGCATCCAACTTAGCTATTCAATCCGAAATCTTGGTTTAAGACATTATCTAACAGCAACTAACTGCGACAATAATTCATCAACACGATTTGTTTCAATATTTCTTAGTGTCCACTGTAATCAAGACATCGTAGACAGCTTTATAAAATGTTTCGCAACCGATGTGGCGGTCCCTGTGGACGATGGACGAGTGGTCTGAGGCGCTGTCTGTGGATCATTGACGAGTCTGGACTCGAGTGTCGGATGAGGCATCGGTAGTGTGCATGCCGGAAGACCCTCTGCCTCTGTTACTTCCCTGGAATCAGGTGAAAAAAATCTCCGAAAAAACCCAATCATATGTTTTTAATATATTGATCATCCAAATGAAACAGACTCAGGTAGCCAGGTGGCGCTCCAGTACCCGCCGAAGCGATGGTGGCGCTGCCGTAACCACACATAAAAAGGGAATGCAGAGTGCAAAGCATTTCATAGTAATATCAAAGGAACGTAAACGACCTATCTCATGGATACCTCCAAGAGGGCACAGCGAGCTGTGATCCAATTTTTGACAAAAGAGGGAAGTAGATCGACATGAATCTTACGATACTTGCTGCTGGTTTACGAGAAGGCTAGCATTGCATGCAGTACGGTCTTGAAATGGTGCAAAGAATTTCAGGGTGGACGTGAAATCACTGTACATCTACCAAGAGCTGGCAAAGCACACGCCGCCATCATACCAGACACAACAAACAGCAGCAGGGGACAAACACGAACTGGTGAAAGTTAACCGAATAATAAGTATCAGCGAGTTAGCTGCTGCAATAATCATCAGCAGGGGATCCATTGGCACAATTCTCCTCCAAGAGGTATTCTAATATGTACGCAGTGGGTTCCAAAGCACCTGACAGAGGATCCATAAACTTATCGACCAATCGCACACCTGCCTAAATGTTAAGGGTGCCTATTTCTAGCGCTATCAACACCCTTGTGTTATTTATATGTTTATCTGTGTACATATTCTTATACAAAGTACACTTAACTCCGACATCTAGTCTATGTTTCATTTGGACAACCCATACATTTACAAAGCTTTAGATTAACTTGATTGTCCAAATTGCTAGCACTTATTAGAATTAGTACTATTCTGAACTTAGCTTCTCTTCCTTGACAGCGCACTTGTTCACTTGCCACGAAGTTCCAAAAGAACAATGGCGGCGAGAGCAATGTCAAGAGAGCTGTGTTTCATACACTACTGGTGAAAGGTGCTCTACTTTGATCTATTCAGCCTAGGCGATGCTTAGATTGGCATTTCGTGATATATTTTTGATAGGAGAACGAGAACTGAGAGAAATACTAGTTCATGTCGTCTGGGAGAGCACCGATGTGTAATATTACCAAAAAGAGGTAAAATTCCGAAAATAACTTAATTAAAGGGTCGGCCATAGAGAGGTGAGACTGAGGGTGGGGCAGATTGTCTTGTCACCTTGGTCCTTACCTCTTTGAACATAAGGACTTATAAATAAACCAGTGATATGATGAATTGCTTTTCCGTACATTTCATTACCCACACTCAATCATCGCCAATCCATTATCCTGCTCTGTCAAAGTGTGAGTCCTATGTAATAAGAATTGTTTAGTGGCACGCAATGACTCCTGATGGACAACCTGGTGAGGCAGCCAAAATTTTTAGAAAGGAGGAAAGGTGATTTATGATATACGGATAATAATTCATCATCCAGCAATCGATTTTGAAGGGACGCCACATCCTTTAAAACCTTCGGGAATGTGTTTTCGGAGCAGCATAAAGCTCAAAGAAATCAAAATGTAGATAATTAAGTAAAACAATTTCCTCTACTTCATGGTAGAGTTTCAACTCGATTTATCGATAGTTGATCTCATGAACATAAAAGAAAACAGGATTATGTTTGACGTTCATCACAAAAATTCATGCACGTGTGTAACATAAATAAAAAGGAAATTTGATTATGTTAGGAAGGCAAACATTACTTCGAGAATTGAAATATTTATTGTACTTCCTTAATTGACATAACTGAAAAGTACGGTCTCCGGGTTTATAATAATATCAAGCTATTTAATCATCTAGATCCTAAACTGAATTTGTGAGTTGTTTTGTGCAGGCATTCCCACAGCCCAAATCAATTGTTTCTTCAACAATTCCACTTCGATTTGTAGTCGGAAATATGAAATAATTTATTCAGCTCGAGAGAGTAACTATCTTCTTTTATTACTGAGGGAGTCACTCAACTGGCATGCTAAAATAAAATTTAGTCTGCATTAAATTAACTATTTTGGGGTGCTAGCAAATGTGATGGTGTCCATTACACAGCTACTCAGTGTAGTTCTATTAATGAATGCTGTAACTTTGTTCAATGAATTAGATAGCATAGATGTTGGACACAACAGCTAGAGAAAGGAACACATATTCGAAAACAAATGAGAGAACCTTCCAGAAGCACCGACAAATAGAACGACCGGGGCGGTAAGAAGAGTGGCTTTTGCAAAACAGGTCAGCCACTTTTGCCAGATTAGGAGTGCTTTTGTAAACCCTCGCACACTAAGCCCTCATTTTCTGAAAGATGGATGAAATCTTGGGAACTAAACGCTAAACAACGCCATTTTATCCTGCAATCGTCTCGTGCAAGATATCTCTGATGAAGATCATATCAGTCAGTGGAAATTAGAGAACTGCTACCTTCACTACAACTCACAGTCAAGAATTCCTCACTGGTGCTGTGTACAAGCTGATTGAAAAATAGAAGAATAATGACAGAGCGACGTTTTTTAGTGTTAAGTAACTGAAGATCTCTGAAGACGTCCATGATATTACAGCGAGTGAGAAACGTGTTTTCTAGTCTCTCCCATTCACCGTTATGAAAGTCTTCAATAGTGTGTACAAGTCGATTATAATAATGATGTTCCTTACAGTGTAATAACTGAAAATATTCATAAAGACAAGTGAGAAAACCGTTTCTCACTTCTCCTTGTCATACAAAAATGGGTGTAGGGTGTGTCCGGGACACACCCGCAAGTTTTATTTATGTGGATACGTGTTTGACAGTAAGGGGTTTGAGGTAAAAGTCGGTTGATAAATGAAAGAAGAATGCAATTAAACTATAATTTTATTTATTAAAGGGCGATGATATCAGAAGTAAGATACATATGGCATAAAATTCACATCCATGTTTCGTACAAAGGTTAAGTCGATACGAGTATTGTCTAAGGTAGTTGGTGGAGAATTTATACACTATCTACCAACAAGTAATTGGACACCTGTGATACCAAAGGAAAACAAAGTTTATTCACCTTCAATAGTTGGTGGAGCCTCCACGAGCGGCGATTACAGCTGCGACCCTCCGGGCCATACTCTCAACCAGGCGTTGTACGACGGCTAGCGGTGTTTTCTTCCACTCGGCTTGGAGAAGAAAGGTCAGTTCCTTCACCGATTTCGGACGGTGGGGGCACCCCTTAAGTCGACGCTCCAACTCGTCCCAGAGGTGTTCGATAGGGTTAAGGTCCGGGATCTGCGCAGGCCAGGCCAGTCCATTCGATTAACCCCATTGTCACCATACCAAGCCATGGTGGACCTCGCAACATGACAGGTGGCATTGTCATCCTGAAAGTAACATGGGTCCACCCCGTAAAACTGCCACAACGTAGGAAGCGCATGGTCATCCAAAATGGTGTGGTAGGTCTCAGTGTTGAGTCTACCAGGAATTGCGACCAAGGGTCCCGTACCATACCAGGAGAAACACCCCCATAGCATAATTCCACCGCCACCGAACTTCACAGTTGGCACAATACATTCCGGCAGGAGGCGTTCTCCAGGAAGACGCCAAACCCAGACCGATTCGTTGCTCCAGAGAAGCTGTTTCCACTGTTCAACGGTCCACTGTCGACGTTCTTTGCACCACGTTAGCCGAGCAGCGCTATTGGACTTGGTGATCAAAGGCTTGTGGGCGGCAGCACGTCCATGATAACCGAGCAGATGGGATTCCTTACGGATGGTATTCATCGAAAGAACACTCCCGGATGCCTGTTGGAACTCCTCGCGGATGTGGCCCATCGATTTGGGGCGGTTCTTCCGAATTTCTGTGGCCAGCACCCGTCGGTTTCTAACTCCCAGTTTTGTGGGTCTGCCGGGTCGGGGCACATTCCGACAGTCACCTCTCAACTTCCACTTGCCAATCACGTAGGTTATTGTCGATTTTGGGTACTTCAACTCGCTGGATATGTCACGTATGGATCGGCCATTTCTGTGATACCCGACGATTATACCTTTCTAGAAATCAGAGAGGCCCGAACTGCGTGGCATCTTGCATGCGACTGGTTGCGTTGTTGTTTCCCACACGATACTTAACGGCGGCGGCCGTGACGTGTTTCAGGTCCGCAGATATCGTCGATTGCAGGGGTGTCCAATTACTTGTTGGTAGATAGTGTATAAGTAAAGCAGAAATTGTCTTTCATGAACTTGAGGAAGTTGGTGTTTTGTTGCACACCAATGTTAAAGTCACCAGTGAGAATGATAGGCACTTGGGTATCCTATATCATACTTAAACAGGATTATGTTTGACGTCATCGAAAAAGACCCGAGATCTCCTAAATTCTCTGTCACTTATGATACTATCACTTTTTGTTTCTATTCCCCTTCTCTTTTCTCTCTCCTTCCTAAGAAGCCCACAAAGAGCATTTTACTGAAGATAAAAAGGTCTAATTTATTTTTTATCCTGAAAAAATTCATTGGTATGGTTTTCTTGATGTTTTCAGAGAACTCGCATAGCATCGGGAACAAGAAGACCTCTAGTGATGTTTGTGAAACGTTTGGACGAATGTAAACCGAACCAAGTACGAAGCTAGTTTGAGCAGACACTGTCACAAAAACACGACACACGTCACCCACATAATCATCTTCAATTCTCAATCTGTTGTTGAATGAGACATTTACGGATTGGCAATCTGTTAGACTATTAATTGAAGTTGATATTTTTAGAATCATTGGTTATTGCTCTTTTATGTGAGTTATTATATTTTAGCTATTTGTTATAATTTAGAAATTATAAGCATTTGATCAATCGTAAGAAATTATGTCGGTCAAATTTTCCTAGAGGGTAACCCCATGGTACCGATTTTAAAGACGTATACACTGATGCTGTTGACGAGAAGATTGGAGGACAGAATGATGTTCTTTAGTGTTGAGTAACGACAGCCATGATACCAGTGATGAGAGAATAATATTCAGGAGTCATATAGAGAAAACAATTGGAAGCCGAAAGGTAGGTAGTCAATTAAAAGGTCAACTGATAGTACACGTATAACATTACTCTGTAAGTTAGTTACTCAGTTGGAAGGATTAATTAATGTTACCAATTTGAAATTTAGCCTATCAATTAGTGGGCGTTAATGAATACTTTCACGAGGTAGTCAGTAGGCTTAAAGGGTAAATAAAAGCTTTCTCATTCAATCGCGAGTTGCACATCGAGCTAAGTAATTGCGACTGTTACATTACCCACGAGTCAAATGTTACTGATGGTTACCAAGCATATTGTGAGCAAGACACAAAGCTAGTACCCAATGACTATTTAAATAAACAAAGACATCGCTCTTTAAACGTTTAGCAACACATAGCAACCAAAATATTGTTATTCCGTCACAACTGGGGAATTGAATTCCTAGGCCTCTCGATATCTAGCCCAGCGCGTTAACCTTACACCAGTGGCCAACAATCCACGGCGCTATGTGTGTTTTTCTGTCAGCTTCTGACATCATAAATCCGTAAGATGGGCTCAGCTACTGAGACGTCTCCACCTGGTGGGCATTGACGGCACTGGCTATAAATTAATTATAGCAGTTAAATCCAAAGGGCGAGATCCAAAGTGAAAATCCTCCAAGTACGTGGCGTCAGTGAATAAACAAAGACACCGCTCTTTCCACATTTTAGCAACACACAGTAACCGAAAATTTGTTATTCAGTCCCCGCTGGAGAATTGTATCTCAGATCTCTAGATATCTAGCCTAGCGCATTAGCCTTACACCACGGTGACCATCTTTACGCTACTCTATGTTTTGCACTATTTAATATTTAATATTGTTTTGCACTATTTACATACTGCAAAACAATTCATCGTTACGCTACTCTATGAACCGCTGGAAACCTAGCCATCTTACGATAGCGAGAGGCAATTATTTAGTATCACAAGATTCACGGAAAGATTTAAGCGCGAAGAAAAAGCACCGTGATATCATTTTATAGCAGGTAAACCATTAGCACAGGAAATGGAAGAAAAGGTAGGAAAAAGCTGGACAAGGAGGAGAGAATGTCTTACGAAAATCGTTTCAGATTGCCAGGATGCTTAAAATAAATTAACTTCTGGAGGCATACGAATAACAGAAATTAAATTTTCTGAATCAGTTCATATTTCTATCATATTTATTTCCCAGAAAGCACAATAGCCTTGTGAAAAGTCATTCATGTTTTTCTGCTTTTCATTAACACATCAGTTAGTTTGGATTTTTCTCGATCATACTACTTTCCTTAAAATGTATCGACTTGTCCATTGATACTTCCTTTGAACGATCACAAAACTCAGAATACGACGACAAAGTAATTTATAGTCCAAGGTGGAAAAGAGACCTCCAAATTGAAAGAAACGTCTTTTTCTCATTATTCTCACATGGGTTAGAAAACATACATTTTTTTGAGGTGGAAAGGCTTAATGACTCCATAAGAATACAAGGACATGACGTTCACCACCCCTGTGTTGCAGTAGAGGCCGGTGCTTCGAGAAAGGGGCAAGGTTTAAGCTCTGGTCCAGCTTGCGAGATTACAGAGAATTTCACGCCTCTGACCATTCAGCTATCGACTAGTATTAGCACGCTGTTCGTTGACTAAAAAATATTTTTTTTTTTTTACTTAAGATATTTTACAATCTTTCTAAGAATCGATGTAGTTCATATTAATTAGATTCACGACTGATGGAAAATAAATTTCTGATTAATTTACATTCTTTATAATAAAAAAAAATAAATCCACGAAATCATGAATCGAAACTTATAAAAACTTGTAGGGTATAATTTAAGATTTTATACTGTTTGGACAAAGTTAAAAATTAGTATGTCGGATTGGTTTAAAAACTAAATTGACATAAAAAAAATGACAAAAATTGAATTGACGTTTAGAGGAGCACTGTGAAGTGAAAGGTATAAGAAATCAATCATTGGGCTGTTTCTTTATCCCTGGAACAAAGAAAATATATACGCGACAGCTGAGCGGTGAAAAACGAAATCCCCAGAAACAAAAAAAGCTCTCCAATGATGGTTATTGTTGTTTAATGTTGTTATTATGGTTTAATATTATATTGTTTAATATTATAAAACAATATAATTGTTAAAATTATAAAACAATATAAGAAAAAAATATACATATTACTCGAACTTTTTCGAGTATAATATATTTTTAATATTATAAAACAATCAAACAATATTAAAAAATATAATTGTTTAATAATATAAAACAATATTACAATGAATATATAATTTCAAGCGTTGATATTGTTTAATATTCTGTTATTGTTTATTATTATTATTATTATTGTTGTTTAATATTTATTGTTTCAATGATGATTATTAGTACTAATATTTATGGTTATTAGTATTAATATTTATGGTTATTAGTACTAATGATGGTTATTAGTATTAGTACAGAGAGTGTTCAGGAAGTAATGCATACGTATTTATACACTGAGTGGCCACTTTATTATGACCACCTAACAGTTTTAAGCAAATGAGCTATGGCTGCACGCTGTTGCCACCAGAGGGCGAGGCTAATATAAAAAGGGAAAGCTTAGTGCTTGTGACAGTAGTGGGCAGGATTTTTGGGTGACGAGATGGGTAAAAAATGCGATTTGACGGACTTTCAACGTGGGATTATTTTAGGAGCTCGGAGCCATGGAGCGAGTATCACCGAAACCGCCGCATTCGTGAAATGTTCCAGAGCAGCTGTTGTTAAAGTGTTTAAAGACTGGACTGTCAGTCAAAAAATTGGGTCTCTACGTGCAACGTGTGGTCGTCATATACTAGTGACTGCTCGGCGGAACGGAGAGTGTCCAGACTGGTAACAGACAACAGAAGGGAAACAGTGCAGAAATTTACAGACCATCTTAATCAAGGATCCCCTCAAATGATCTCTGCACGCAGTGTTCGCCGTACACTGCATCGGGTGGGATATGGCAGCCGAAGGCCTGTTCGAACAACTTTGCTGTCCGCAGTTAACAAGAGAAAACGTCTCCAGTTCGCACAGGAGCCCAAGGATTGAACAGTCGATAATTGGAAACAAATTATGTGGTCCGATGAATCACGTTTTCAGTTGCACCATGCCGATGGCCGAGTGAGAATTTGGCGGAAACAGCACGAATGCATGGACCCCAAATGCATTGCTACAACCCTTCAAGCTGGTGGAGGCAACGTTATGGCTTGGGGAATGTGTTCCTGGCATGCTTTGTTGGGCCCTTTAATTCGTGTTGATCAACGTCTGACTGGCACATCATATCTAAACATCGTTGCGGACCAAGTGCATCCTGTCATGTGGATGGTTTATCCCAATGGCGATGGCTACCTTCAACAAGATAATACGTCCTGCCATAGTGCTCGTATTGTACAGGATTGGTTTAAGGAACATGCCGGTGAGTTTATTTTGCGTAGGTGGCCCCCATAATCTCCATATCTCAACCCCATTGAGAATTTGTGGGATGAAGTTGAACGAGCCATCAGACAACTGGATCCACAACCCTGCAATCTCACACACCTGGAAAGTGCTATTAATAAAAGATCAGAATTTCTACTTTAATTGACGTATTTTTTTCTACATAGTTCTCCTCACGCTTGATACAGATACGCCACCGCTTAAAAAGCTTTTTAAACCCTTCTCTGTAAAAAAAATCTTCAGGCTCTCTTCAGGTTGTTCTTGGAATCATTTTCTTGCGCGCGTAGCGGCTTGAACATCTTCGTCACAGGTGAACTGAATTCCTTTCAGATATCTCTTGAAATCAGATAACAACCAAAAGTCGGGCGGCGCCAAATCTGGGCTGTAGACAGGGTGTTCAAGAACTTCAAACCCGATTTTTGTATGGCCTCTGAAGTGAAAGCACTGGCGATGGGTTTGGCGTTGTCGTGTTGCACTGCTTTTTTCCCCGCCCGCAATTCCTTCTTTATTTTAACTTTCTTTAAGGTATGCGCGTAGCTCTCAGAGTTGATTGTCGTACCTTTGGCCATGTGTTCCTCATGAATAATGTCTTTTTAGTCCCAGAAAACCGTGAGTATGTACTTACCGCCAGAAATTTGAGTTTTGCCTTTTTTTGTTCGATGTGAAGATATGTGTCGGTATTCCTGCGACTGATTTTACATTTCTTCGTCATAATGGTGAACCAGTCACAATGTTTTGGAAAAAATCATTTCAATATTTTACATAGCAAGAAAGCAAGCTTTGATGATTTCCCTGATGAAATCATTGACTTTTTGCCTGTTCAAAGCGTCAGTTGCGATTACGAGTCTCCTACTCAGTGGCTGATCCTTTACGGCCAACATTCCTCCAATGTCCTTGGAATTTCTTTCCCAATGACGAACAGTGCTTATGTCAAAATTTACAGAACCATAAACTGTCATTATTATTCGTCTCCCACTCCGCGGCTGATCCATTTCGGCCAACATTCCTCCATTGTCGTTTGATTTTCTTACCCAACGACGAACAGTGCTTATGTACAAAGTTACAGAATCATAAACTGCCAATATTGCTGGCCTCCCACTCTGCGGTTGATCCTTTACGGCCAACATTCCTCCACTGTCCTTTGATTTTCTTACCTAACGACGAACAGTGCTTATACGCAAAGTTACAGAACCATAAACTGCCACTATTACTGGCCTCCCACTCCGCGGCTGATCCTTCTCGGCCAACATTCCTCCATTGTCGTTTGATATTCTTACCTAACGACGAACAGTGCTTATATCTAAAGTTACAGAACTATAAACTGCCAATATTACTGGCCTTCCACTCTGCGGTTGATCCTTTACGGCCAACATTCCTCCACTGCCCTTTGATTTTCTTACCCAACGACGATCCATGCTTATGTCCAAAGTTTCAGAACCATAAACTGCCACTATTACTGGCTTCCCACTTCGCGGGTGATCCTTTTCGGCCAACATTCCTCCATTGTCGTTTAATATTCTTACCTAACGACGAACAGTGCTGATGTCCAAAGTTTCAGAACCATAAACTGTCACTATTACTGGCCTCCCACTCCGCGGGTGATCCTTTTCGGCCAACATTCCTCCATTGTCCTTTGATTTTCTTGCCCAACGACGAACAGTGCTAATGTCCAACGTTCCAGAACTGTAAACCGCCACTAATCTTGCATGATTGTTTTTGGGAAGTACATTTTCATGAGTTAAGAAATGTATAACTGACTGTTGTTTGACATCTGTCGATACAGTTGAAAAAGAATCATCCATTTTAAACACAATTAAATACGAACAAAGAGATGTACGGAGTTCTATTGCGCAGTGGAATGAGGCTAATGGCAAAAACAATCGTTTGTCATCTGACTGGTTGCTGGCAACAAGTCATGCGCGAGACACTTGCGCAGAGGCATCACTTACTGAACACGCCTCATAATTACGAGGAAAAATATGTAATTTTTCATATTTTGTATTACTTTTCAGCATTTTACAACACACACCAGATGGAAAAAAGAAGAAATGAAAAAAAATCGCATTACTTCTAATTTTTAAAATCAGAGAGAGATTTATACTTAGTACGTTTCAGGCAAGTGGAAACAACGAGTTTGTCGCCGTGTTTCCAAATACAGCGACTACTCTGTCAGTGAACATATTTTTGCTACTATTTTTTCCCTTTTCAGCGTTAGAAATCGTCGACCACGTCAATGCTGAGACGGACCGACATTTCCTAAAAGAAAATGCATTGCTGCTATCTGCCAGAAAAAAAAAAAAGAAAGACGCATTAAAGGTTACGCTTTCTGTTTCGAATTTTAAAAAAAATCATATCAATGTAAATAAGGCAGATATAAAGACACTGACCAAAAAACGTTTAGATTTATCCTCGCAATTCTGAAAAGCCTTGGAACTCTAAAACGAAGTGGAAAACATCTGTAGGACAAAGGACCGCTGATGAATAATTCGTGTTGCAAAAAATATCTCCGATTACATCAGAAAAACCGCCAGTAATGTATTTCTGAGATAAGAATTTGTTTCTGAACAGGAACGACCGTTGCGAAGCCTTTTGCAGTAAAACAAATGCAGGACGAAGGTATTTCAAGAACAGTTCTTAAAGCAGTGTAACCTGCGATAAGAGAAAACGCGTAAAAAAAGTAAAGCAGAGTTAAGAAAAAATACGTCTTTCGAAAAAGGTTCGGCTAAATAGTTCGTTCTTGGAAAAGATCTTTTCACAGAGAATTCTTTGGGTAAAAATCAGTCGATTGAGAAGGACAGCATGGAAATGAATCCATGAAAGAAAAAAACATTTCAAGAAGTGCCACTAGATTTACTTACATATAAAAACAAATATAAAGAAAAATGAGATTTCCAGAACAAATGGCAGTGCCTTAGGCCTGAAATATCTCAGGGAATAAAATGCTTTTGAAGTTCTGATAAAATCACTGAAGGTCTGCATTGAATATTTAGGAAACATTTCTATCGAGGAAAAATCCAGCACCTAGAAAGGTTTATTTATTTCTTTATTTATTTACATATCTGAACAGGTTCCCAATGTACGATAAATTACAAATATAGAATAATTTTAGGAAATAAAAAAACTGGTATAAAAATTAAATTTGTGGGAAGAATGGAACAAATAAGGGAAAACGTATACGTGAAGTGTATGGATAAAGTATGCAAACAACGAATGAAAATTGTATGGTTATCAGCCAACCGTGAATCCGTCATAACAAATAGCTTTAAAACCTTACTTCATTGCAAAAAATATCTATTCCCTTTGCCGATTTGAACAAGCGACAAAATCTATCGACAAGTGAGTGATAGATTTCAACTTTACATGTTAGTACGTTAAAATCAGCGCTGGTTCTAAAAGTAACGGGAGGCGCTATCGATTTCAGAGAGGAAACAAGTTTGACAGCCTGCAACATCAATGTTAAATATCTTGCAGGAAAACGTCAAAAACATGGCATCTCATCTAGCTTTAAGGTCCCTCTGACAACAAAAAATCTATTTCTTATAGCCTAGGTCTCGTTGGGTCCAAGACCTAGGCTATCTCACCGGCCCCACCCCGCCCCCAGCACTGTTTTTTATAAATTGCGAAGTTTATTTTTCAGTTGTTAAGTAACAGAAGTAACTTTTTTTCTAAAATTTAGGTACATGCTATTGCGCCAACATAATACCAAATAATTATGAGGATTAGGATTTTAACACTTATTTTCACACGAACTCCATTCTTCTTCAGAACACCTTTTTAGTACATCAACTCAGTTCTTCTTTCCTTTTGTGTGAACTTGTTACGTGTTACGTTTTCATAAAAAGTTTCTTGTCTGAGTTCTTCTTCATATTTAAAAAGAATGTTTTTCTCTATTGACAAAACAGCCAAGTTGCTGAAGTGTACATGCCCTTGTGTGGCTCTAAGATATGTCTTGATGATTTTTAATGCAGAAAAACATCTTTCAGCAGTTGCAGTTGTTGATGGAAGCTTTAATATTAGGTCAGCTAATTTGTACATCTCGCTAAACACAATATCCAATTTATTCAATTTTAGTAACAAGTAATGCCTTTCACTGGTGTATTCATCAAGGGAATAAAACACCTTGAGTTCATTTTTTAGTCGAACTGTATCAAAATCTGAAGCATGGCGTTCTTTAAGTTCTGATAGTAGATTTCTAGGTTCACAAAATTTATCAAAACAGTTCGGATCCAACAAAACCACGAATTTGAGATATAATATCACTGAGACACATTTTGAAGATGACAATCCGATTTTTGGCGTAAATGTGACAAGGCTGGTAAGTCAGATAATATCCGAAAACTTGAAATTTTTCATCGTCTAGGAGCGGGACTCGAACTCGCGTCTTCCAGATAGCGCCCGGGTATGCTAACCACTACACCATCCAGAAAGACCAAGTTTCAAGTTTCCGATTAATTGAATATAACCATCACAGGATTCGCTAGTCGAAACAACCGGCATTCATGTTTAGCGAATCTGGAGGTCAAGAATCCTATTTCGTGATTGCCCGGAGAAGCAGATAAATCCTGAAAGAAATCGTTCTGGGTGGTGTAGTGGTTAGCATACCCGGGCGCTATCTGGGAGACGCGGGTTAGAGTCCCTCTCCAGGACGATGAAAATTTTCAAGTTTTCGGATATTATCTGACTTACCAGCCTTGTCACATTTACGCCAAAAATCGGATTGTCATCTTTAAAATTTGTATTATATGGCGTAATCCCGTATTTATTTCAGGATAATATCACTGATTTCAATTCATTGACGCTTCATACAACTAAAACAACTCTCGCGAAACACGTGCTGTTACGGGTGGAAGCATGCGAATGACTAATGGTAGTCCTAAGTCTAAGTCTTCTCTTTTCTGAGCGAACCCTTGCCCAAAGGAATGGCCCATTTACTCTTCAGCCTCTCCTTCATGCTGAAATGGAAACGCAAGCCGGCGATCGTGTCGCAAGTCTTCGTGTCACACGGCGAAGACTGGTAGAGCTGGTTGCGATTTTGAAACCATGCCTCCACAAGGAGCTGCTTTGGGTTTTGCTCGCCAGACTGATTCGCTTAGTCACGTGTTTTTTTCGAAGCGAAAGCATCGACATATCTTAATATCGTTGATAGTGGACTTTTATTTGTGTATATTTAATTGACTTTTATTTGTCCTTTCTCTGGGCTTCGAAGGAAGCCTAGCTAGCCTCGAATATACGCAACTGTTACGTAGCCAAAAGTATTCGGACAATTACCTGCAGTTGCAACAACCGTTCGTGTTTCAAAATCATAGTATATAAAAGGGCAACCTCTGACTTTAATGATAACGGTAACTTCTACAGGTATGCTTTCCAATAAACTCCAGCAAGTGTTTAAC
Source organism: Macrothele yani (assembly GCA_039090855.1). Lineage (NCBI taxonomy): Eukaryota > Metazoa > Arthropoda > Arachnida > Araneae > Macrothelidae > Macrothele > Macrothele yani. Next base: position 196,506,276 of record CM076990.1, read on the forward strand.
GGAACATAACCCCTAAGCTACAGAGTTTATGTTCCGTTAAACAAAGCTACAGATAATGCTACTCTGGGGAAAGGTTGGTGTGGTAGAGATACGGTGTTGTACTGGGTTGCAATAGGACATTCTGCAATTTTGTTGACATTTATATACGAGTCTTGTACACATAGTGCAGCGTGTCATGAAATATAGTCATGATAGTCAGATATCAGTGCTAAAGCACTGTGACAGTCTGGAGCGAGAACTGCGAAGAATAGCGAGGTAGAATTTGGACTTCATGCTTCAAGGTACAACTACCAAAGGACTAAGAGAAAGTGCGTAAAAAGTCCGGCTGAAACAACCACTAACAATCACACAGTTGGAGCAGAATTTCAGTGTTTTAACGACACAGTCCTGATAAAGCCATTTTCACGCAAGCGCCACGCTTAAACACGCCAATCGAAGCGAAACAGTGTCAAGGGTAATTCATCACACCAAAGATCCTACCAGTGCTCGATGGTACAAGAACTGCGAGCAATACACCAGTCTTAAATATCACTGACATTTACAAGAACGATGTTAGGCTTGTGCATAGCTGTCCTGCCATGGAAACTTAGAGACTTTTGTCATTAATGCAACTCTTTCTGAATAGTTTCAATGCTAAAAGATGTTTCTGCCAGGGTGAGTCAAAAGTTCTACCCGTTTGGAGCTTAGAAGTTCAATGATGCAAGAGAACCATACACGCTCACTTCATTCTGCAAACAGGGCTCTCACTCATTTTCTCCGAAAAGATATAAGCACTTTTTAAGAACTTTTAAGCACCCTACAACCTTTTTTTAAAGGAGCTTACAAATTGCACACGCGAAAATAAGGTATACGCCGGTGAGCCATTACATTACTACCTAATAATTTGTAGGACTTTCTTTAGCCCGCAAAACAGCGACCACTCGGCGAGGCATCGATTCGATGAGGTTACGATAGGTATTGTGGGGAATCTGGTACCATAATATCAACAGCACGTCCTCCAGTTCCCGTATATTTCGGGGTGGAGGTGATTTAGCGTGAGCCCGCTTTTTCAAGTCGAACCACAAATGTTCGTTGGGTTCATGTCAGGTGAATTTGGAGGCCAGAGCATTAACAGAAACTCACCAGCATGTTCTTCAAACCACTCCTCGACGATTCTGGCAGTGTGGCATGACGCATTTATCGTGTTGGTAATGGCCGTCACCAGCAGGGAAAACAGTTGATATGAATGGGTGAAATTGGTCTGCAACGATGTTCGGATGCCTAACAGCTGTCAGGGATTGTGCTATTGCGATGAGGCTTAAAGTGTCCCAAGAAAACATCGACCACAGCATAACACCGCCGCCGCCAGCCTGTTTCCGCCCAACAGTTCATCCAGGTGCCATGGCCTCCGTTGGTAATCGGAGTATCCGCGCTCGGCCGTCTGCGTGATACACCAAGAATCTTGATTCCTCAGACCAGGCCACTTTCTTCCAATCATTCATGGCCCAATCTCGATGATCTCGGGCCCATTTCATGCGTTGTTGTCGATGACGTGCATTGAGCATGGGGTCCCCGCTGGGTCATCATCTGCGCAGACCCACGCGCAGAAGGCTGCGATTAACTGTGTGCTGTGACACATTGCCCTGATCACCAATGTTGTAGCTGCGGGTGATTTGTTGCACTGTGACCCTGCGGTTGCTGTGAACGCCACAGTCTCCGCATCCTTCTGGCATAAATGAGCTGCGGACGACACATGGCTGGACGACGGTACGTCGTTCGGCCATTTGTGCACCACTTTTGATACGTGCTCACTACAGCGGCAAGTAAATAACCCACAGGCCGCGCAGTTTCCGAGATCGTAGTTCCGAAGCACTGTGCCATCACAATTTGTCCTTTGTCAAACTCCTATAAACCGGCAGCTTTTCCCATTCTGACTCGGAACAATCTACTAACCGAAAGCAAGTCCTCGTGTTGTATATATACTGCTCTGGGAACTTCACCTGCGCCACCGTTCGGTCTCCAGGCGCAGTCATTTCTCTAGACTGGGGTGGTCATAATATAATGGCTCATCGAACGATATTCAGATACCTGACAGCTGTCAGTGATTGTGCTATTGGGATAATGGGGATTAAAGTGTCCTGCGGATGAACTGTAGGGCAGAAACAGGCCATCGCCGGCTTATTTCCGCCCAACAGTTCATCCAGGTGCCATAGGCTCCGTTGCTAATAGGCGTATCGGCAATCGGCCGTCTACGTGATGCACCAGGAATCCTGATTCGTCAGACCAGGCCACTTTCTTTCAATCATCCACAGTCCAATATCGATTATCTTGGGCCCATTTCATGCGTTGTTGGCGATGACGAGCAATGAGCATGGAGACCCGGCTGGGTCTTTGGCTTCGCAGGCCCATGCGCAAAAGGCTGCGACGAGCTGTGTGCTGTGAAACATTGCCCTGATCACCACTGTTGTAGCTGCGGGTGATTTGTCGCACTGTAGCCCTGCGGTTGCTGCGAACAATGCGCTGCAGTCTCCACCTTCCTCTGGCATCAGTGAACTGCGGACGATACATGGCTGGACGACTGATCGTCGTTTGGCCATCTGTGAACCACTTTTGATACGTACTCATCACAGCGGCACGTGAACATCCCCCAAGCTCGCCATTTCCGAGATCATAGTTCCGAGCCCCGTGCCATCACACTTTGCTCTTCATCAAACTGCGATAAATCGGCAGCTTTTCCCATTCTGACTCCAAACACTCTACTAACGGAAAGCCGGTCTTCGTGTTGTATATAGACTGCTCTGTGAGCTTCACCTGCGCCGCCGTTCGGAATCTAAGCGCGCTCATTACTCTAAGCTGGGGGTGGTCATAATGTAATGGCTCATCAATGTATACAAATATGATTTTACAAATGTCTTAACTATACAGACTAAAGTCTGTTGATGAAGCTCAATATTGTTGCCTGTAATTCAACATTATGGATGGAATAAATTAGTACTTATGCAATTTAAAAGTCAGTTCTGCTGATCAAATCCATTTTCATATGACAGTATATACGAATGTCATTTCTAAAGTTTTGCACACTGCGCAGGCGCTGCCCGTAAGATGATGCAATCCCTCCAATCGTCGCGCCAGTTGTGAATCATACTTCAGTATAGAAAGCTGTGTCTACGTTTGCTGGTTAATTTGCTGCTGTTCCGAAAAATTCTACCTAGACATGGAGGAAGAAAGTGAGTCAGGTCAGATTTGGTGTAGTGACCAGCGATCCTACATTAAATTTTAAACTTTGCGAGAAAAATCCCCTACCGAAATTCATAAAGCTTTGTGTGAAGTTTGTGGGGTTAGTGTTGTGGATCGTAGCACAGTGTCACTCTGGGTTTCTCGTTTCTGCCAAGGTCAGGAAAGTATGGAAAACGACCCAAGAAGCGGCCTATCATCAGATACAACGGACGACACTTCTGTGGTTATCGTCAACAGCATTTTGGATGAAGATCGACGTAAAACATTGAAGAGATTGCATATGAAACAAACATGTCTACCGCTTCGGCTTTCAGAATCCTAACTGAAGCATTACAGAAGAGAAAAGCGGCTGCCAAATGGGTTCCGCATAATCTGAGTGAAGAGTAATAAGCAGTTCGCAAAGTGGATCGCAGAAGAATTGCTTCAGCGGTACCAGACAGAAAACGAGCACTTTTGGGACAGAATTGTTGCTATAGACGAAATCTGGATACGGGATCTTCATCCAAAACTGAAATCTCAGTCCGCTCAGTGGGAACATCCAGAATCACCTCGCCAATAAAAAATTCCGCTGCCAATAATCGAAGGTTAAGCTGATGATGATTATGTCCTATGACAAGGTCGGAGTGATAGCAACAGACAGAGTACCCGAGGGGACCATTGTAACAGTGCAATACTACAGAAGGTTTTTGCAAAATGTTTTGTGCTCAAATATTTGCCAAAGAAGACCCGACATGCTTGAAGCTGGTGTCATCATTTTGCACGACAGTCCGTATGTTCCCTAGTAAGAAATTTTCTGCAAAAGTATGAATGAGAATTGCTTCCCGAGGCGCCATACAGTCCTGACATGAGTCCACCAAGCTATGGCTTGTTCACAAAACTGAAGAAGCCACTCCGCGGGAAAAGATTCAATACGATTCAGGATGTTTCGGATGAGGTGACCTGAGTAATCGGACGCACCAACAATGGAGGTGTCCTGACTGGAATACAAGACAAGACCAAACGTTGGGCCGTTGCCATAAAGAAACATGGAGATCACTTCCAAAGCCTGTAAAGGTATGCTGTGAAATGAATTCGTTTTTTAAGAGATAACCCACAGTGTGCAAAACTTTTGAAATGGCTCTCGTATATAGACGCAAATCTGTTTCGCGGTGAGTGGAAAATAACTCTTACTGAAAAAGAACTGTTATCGTTAACATTTTTAACTTCATGGAATTTTTAGAAGCGAAGATACGATTGCAAACATATTAAAAACAGAAATACGCATTTATGCACCTAGTAACAAATCATATTGTATTAAGTATCATAAAATGCATCAGAAATATTCCTCGTCGTGAACTCTATCAAACGCAAAATGATTTTTAATATCCGTTTTTTAGAAGCACAGATTTCGGGAAACGTGCAATATATATTTACGCCCTCTAGTGGTGACACCATGCATTATTTCAAATAGAAACTGTACGTAAAATGAAAGATATCGTAAGCAGAAAAAAACTTTTGGATCGGGATTTTGAAGCAATTATATGAGGTAAAATATATATTGAATTTAATAGCATTATGTATTTTACGCTCGGTTACGTTATGCATCGCAAAAATCTAGAATGTACTGATCATCGTTTTTAGATTTCAGGCTCTCATTGCAAAACAAATATTCCAAATAGGACTAAAAGTTACAGAGATGTGGTTTCCACAGATGGATTGATGGACATAGTGTACTGTAGCACATAGTTTTTTTCTTTAAAGAAAGACTAAACTTCACTCGATTACAGATATTATTGTACACAGAAACTGCTGCCGCGTGTGCAAATGAATGATGAATTGTTTACCTGGTTTGCTTGTAATTAGGAATGAGTCATACAAGAAAGTACCAGAGAAGCGTGGGGAATCTTGCTTTTTTGCTAATGAGATACATCTCCCAAAACATGTGCAAATGTGTAGCAGCGTGGAAATACCCTTAGGATGGGCTTAAGTTTCACACAAATTGTTTCTTCCGTTTTAAACATACTTTCAGGCGACTACGCTTGGAAATTTTGTGTAACGGAATTTATCCAGATGAACTCCAAATTTATTTCCAACAGCTATCGAAAGTTCCCGAAGCATTTTCTGATTCAAGTGTTTTCCTGATTTTCCTGATACTCGTATCAGGTACCACAGCCTGGAAGCAGTTTCGATTTTAGATAACTCTCAAGTAGTTCATTCATCGTCCTTCATGCAAGAAGAGTCTAGGTGATTCCTCACAGCTTTAGAACAACGCTGGTTCGATGCACCTCGAACGATCTCTTTTCAGCTTCCATTACCGAAGAACGTTTCCTTTATTCTCCGCTAGCGTTGCCCCTCTTTCACGTAGCCCACCCGGAGAATTCTTTGTTTGCTGTGTTCTTAATATGATTTCGGCTTCACGGAATATTGATCACCTTGCTCATTTCCAGTGACACGCTCGCCAAAAGTAGGGAGAACGCCTCATTATTTAACGCCTTTGTTCGCCAGAGAGGCGGCTGAGCTTCCTTTGCACGGCTTAATGAGGCCTGGTCCAAACCTGAGTAGTTTCGAATGTCATCTCTGAGCGCCAAGGGTCAGGAACGCTTAGCGGATTTTGCGCAATCCAATTTGTCTTATAAATCACAAACGACTAAGGTAGTCAGTTACGTCTACCAGTGTGTGTGGCGTCTGGATTACGGGAGGATTCGGGAAACAGATTTAAATGCGTGTTTCTTGGCAATCTATCAAGATAGCCGAGCAGTAATGTGTCACTGGCATTGAATAAGCGTCAGCTAAGGAAATACATCAGGCTTTCGGGAAAAGCGATGATGTTTTCGAATACGGAGCTAAATAGTTTCCCATTACGAGATTTTTCCCAGTTTTACGAACAAATGTTGGTTTTCAAATGTTGGTGTTGCATCATAGATTCTTCTCGTGAAGCGTCAAACATTTTTGAAGAATTTGAATTTATGGTACCCGTGGGAGGATGTTTTTTGATTAAGCAGTTTACTTTAACGAATAATAATTTCCGATCTGTAGGACTCTTCTTAAAATATTGTGATTTCTTTTCCTGTATACATTAATGCCAGGTGTACTTGGCAAATTCGTTAAGTGGTAACTGGTAGCAGCGATGAGTCGAATGCTGATGCTCGTTGACGTCCGCGGGAGCGTACCCGTACGCCTGGGGGCATAAAGACGCTCCCGAAGTGAGAAGAAACGGATTGGCCTTGAGAAATCAGAGCGTTAGAAGTCGATCGCAGAGCACGGTTCGGGGCTGCTAGGGAAGACTCTGTCGAATAATGGCGACATGTAACTAAAGAGCTGTTGCTTTATATTTGGCGATGCATCTCTATCAGGAAGTTGGTCCTCTAATAAAGTTGTTGATTTATATTTCCGTGTACTTATATGTGGAGAATGATGGTTGCTAACAATTTTTGGTTGATTAAGGACTTTTATTAATGAAATACTTATGGAATGCGGTGGCGTTGTGAGAGAGTGAGCCACCAGTGAGCCACCACGGCGGACTAGCAATCTCTAAATCCGCTACAGATGCCATACTTCTGTTTTTGCTTTCATGAGAGGTTATGATTGATGATCTGTATAAACTGAATACGAGGGTGAATCACACACACATACACACACGCACGAACACGCATACAAACACACAAATTAAAGAAAATTTCTGAATTAAACTGATACTACAAACGTCAGCAGCCGAACAACATTAAAACGTAATAATGGCAGTTGTACAAGGTGGGACTTCTACACTTTAGTTTCGCTCCGGCGGTAAATGTGCAAACATGGAAAGCTCCTCTTTTCGATCGCACGCACCGCTGTTTAACAGCGTGCCGTAATAATGTTTCTTTGGACAGAAAGAATCCATCCCTTTCAAATTCACAGATGTATGCAAGCAAAGGATAGCGATAATTGTATAGAAGAGACAAACGTTTACGAATGAATTGAAAGGTTCAAATCTGGCAGAAAAGGTATGCTTGACAAAGGGTTCCCACGAACGTTGCTAACTCGAGAACGGTTTGGAAGTGTGAACTATTTCATTCAACAGGACTAATGGATTCCTGTCTGCTGTTATTGATATGTTAGACTGTGCCGTATATAGCTAATTTAATCTTCCTTTTGAGTTCCTGTGTTCGTATGTAAATTTGATTTCTTTGCGTTAAACCACATATTTCTTCTAGATGAATTAAAGCCACATATTTCTCCTAGATGAATTTGAAGTTGGCAACACCCCCTGAAAGCAGGTCAAAGTGCAGCCTATGTTAGCTATACTCGAAAAGATCAAAGCTTGGGTGTTCAATCTTCGGTGTGCTATCCTGATTTGACTATGTTTAGGTGATCTTCTGTGTGACATATTTATTTGCAGAAAGAGTGAGCTACATTTATGTGATACCAAAGTGCAACCAAGTAACCAGGGGATCACAGATTTTAACAAGAGTTTCCCCCCTACGTCATGATGCATATATGCGCATGCCCTACCGTACCGGACCCTAGTGTATCTCTTGAGTGGTCTTTTGGTCCGTTCTGCCTGCTCGTTCCGCTGTTATGCTAATTTCTTCCCTTCGTCCTTAATTTTTGCACACCATTGTACTAACAAGTAACGATCAGTGCCAACATACTAACAAGTGATGATCTGAGGTAATACCTGCACCTCTCATCACACGAGTGTCAACAACTAAGTGTTTCAAACGTTGATCGTAAACAACAAAATCTATTGCACTCTTTTATCCTAGCGTACAATTTTTTCAAGTGCGTGCGTGGACATATTTGTAGTTGAAAAATGTATTAGATAAACACAATCAATTCTCAATGTAGCCTACAAAAAGTTACAAACGATTACAGCACTAGAAACACCGGTGGAACAGCGAGCAGAGAGATTAAAGCACAAAATTGATAGACACAAACTTCAAGTCAAGAACAAAAATTGCAGCTTGCCGAATTTGAACGACACTTAGAACTTCTACAAATTCATGAGATTCGAAACTAAATGGTGAGAATAATATTCGATCACGGAAAATCAAGGAGTAGTATTTGGAATCATGGAAACAACTGAATAGTAATTTGAAATATGGACAAAACTGAGGCTAATAGAAATCAGAGCATAGACAAACAGTCTCACAACACAACCTTTTTACATCCATAGAGAAATTACGAACGCGATATTTATTCTTCTATCTAGGTTTGAAAAAAACCCAACAACAACTTGAGCAACTCCAAGTGTTATAAGCAGTCGCCCATCCCTAATTTGAACCCACTGCTAGGGGAAGGGGGCAAGCCCGTAAGAAAGACGCCCTACTCGTTCTTCAGCCGGCGTTTGAGCCACGGCCCTATTAGACCAACTATGTAGAAACTGAGGTTTCTGTCCACTCGGATACCTGGGCGACCAGTATTTGTTAAACACCAATTCAATATCGAACTTTTATCGTCTGCTGAAATCGTCTAAGCAGGCTTGATATACGTACATATGAATGGAAAGCCCTTTCCTGTTTCGTGAAAAAACAATTTATAACCATATTGAAATATCAATTGAATATTTCCATTTTCCTCGGCAGCAATATATTTTGTTATTGTATAACGATGGGAAATATAAAAGACGTGGATATTAGAGATCCAAAGGAATGAAATTACAGAAAGTGGCAAGATACTTCCTTTCAGATGGCTATTTCCATCTATCTTTTAGCAACTTGGAGAAAAGCTTCTTTCAGATTGATGCTTAGGTCGCATCTGATGGTCTAGGAGGCTGCAAGAAATTGCTGTTGGTTCTCTTTGTTTGTCAGCAGTTATGAATGACTTTTATATCGGCGGTCCGTTCCAGATGTTTATTTCCGACACACCAACTGCTCCATTCTTTCTCCTAGTGATTCGGCGCAAACCACAGCAAAACACACACACACACACACACACACACACACACACACACACACACACACACAAAAGAGAGAGAGAGAGAGAGAGAGAGAGAAATGAGGAAACGAGAAATTCCCCATTCAAGTTCCCAGCTCACTAAGAAATGCTTTGAATTAGTCGCAGCTATTCATGGAAGATTACGCGCTTGCTAGTTTTCAAATGGCGGAACGTCTTTTACATATGCACACTTTCTATCAAGTTTTATTTCTCGCTCCCTCAAGAATTTGAGCATGATGCAACAAGAAAATGAGAAAGGAAAATTTTTATTCTGCACATACTGAGCTCAAAGGATTTTCTGAAATGAATGCAAAATTTCTTAAACATCTAAGACTCTACCAAACCTATATCGCAATGAAAATGCTAGATCGCTAAGAATAAAAAATCTTTAATGCTTTGACATGTAAGAAATGTTGGTAATGTGAGTTTTACGATAAAGTTAAAACACTTTTTCAAGAAATAAGCTAAGATTTGGTAAAAAAAATAAAAAGTTAGTAAAATCATGCAATGCATTGATTATGATACGCTTTCCACATACCAGAAATCGCGCGCAGAAAAACTCTCCTCCCTACCCAGACTATTGATTCGTTCTGTATACCTCCGGAACAACGTACACAATTTTGTCGCAGTAGAAGCATTTTTACTCCCGTTATTACTCAAGTTATGAGGATAATGGCTGTGGAATAAATCTCCTTTCTGTGCCCTGACATTTGATCCGATTTGGATGATATTAAACAGAACCGGTTCAGTATACCTCCGGAACTACATGATAACGTTTTGTCACAATCGAAGCATTTTTACGTAAGTTATGACCCAAAAGGGCGTCATGACTTACGTAAAAATGGATCCGGCTCCTATGTCCTGACCTTTGACCCCATTTCGACCATTTTCAAAAGAGTTTGTCCCCAGGTTATTTCCTACTACATATTCAAATTTCATCGAAATCGAACCATTTTTACGCGAGTTATCGTGCGGACAGACAAACGGAAAAAGCTGGAGCCTGTACGCTCTTCAACCTACGGTTGAAAAGCGCAAAAAAAAAAAAAAAAAAAGCACTAAAACTTAAGACCTCATTATTATGCATGGAATTCGTTGTATTTTGACGTAGAATAAGGTCTAACACCGCGGATAGTATGGGGCGACTTACGGTCGAACGCCTGTGACAAAAATAGGTCCCAATTGAAATAATTATAGTGTTAAAAATACGTGCCGCACACTAATCGTGTTAACATATTCGTAAACAGCCTAGAGTTCAATTTAGGTATTGCTCATACATCGTGCGCGCGACTCTCCCCTCGCTCCCTGTGCGCAGGGAGATGATACAATACTTCTGGGGTCCCGCCGCGTTTGACTCAGTCTATTTCGGCAACCGTGAGCGTAACACGACTGAGCGTGGTATCGTTTTAAAGCTCTCGACGAGATCTATTCAAATACACGAAGAACATTTCTCAGTGGTTTGAACTGAACATTTGTAAAATTGTTTTCTTGTGAACCGGTGAACACTTTTGACAGTATCGCGGTTAATCTGGACAGCCGTGAGTGCAAAATGACTGTACGTGGTATCGTTTTAAAGTTCTCGACAAGATCTATTCAAATGCATAAAAAAATATCGCAGTGGTTTAAACTAAGATTTTTAAAAACTGTTTTCGTGTGAACGGGTTAACATTTTCGACAACACCGCGGAATTCTCAGAATGAACTCAAGCAAAAGTGGAGAAAATCAAAACGATAGGCAAAGAGCAAGTGATGAGGAATGTAAGAAGCCCAAGAAGACAGAGCACTACGTTGGATAAATTACATATCGATCTGCTTTGTGTTCGCAATGTATCCAGCATTATTTGTAAAAATTGTGTAGGCTACTTTTCATAACATAGGCCTGTGTTGGCTATAACAAATTAAATGAAGGCTTTGAAATTATACTGGAATAGCTCATTTCAACTCTCCGATCTGCAAGTCATAGTCCTACGTTCCAAACTGACTGCTCAATTAGAACTAAGCCTACCTGTATTTTTTTAGTCATAAAGGGCACTCAGTCCGCGCTCTCAGACTACCACAGTGAAACCCCATTTATACATTTTTCTAGGTGATGGCCTTAAACACGTACGTATGAGTGCAATAAATGCATAAACGAAATCAAAGTGTTTGTTAATTTATGCATTAAAGGAGTATAAGACGTTTCTTAATACTTTCAGGGTCACATTTTAAAGTAGGTTCGCGTACTTACCAGTGTCGAATATGTAAGTAGCATGCGATTCCCTGAAAACGTAGCGAAGCAAAAAAAGTTCTTGTCTCTGAAACATTTGTCACTTTCCACTTTGTTACTCTTGAATGTGGTTTCAGCTTGTCAGTTCTCATAATTTGTTCTGCCCTTTTGTGGGTTTTATCAAAAATGAGTTGTAACAATTCGTCATCAAATTACACTTCATATTCTAAATGCGTTGCATTCTAAGGAGAAACACCTGCAGTAATTCCAGGCGTGCCGTTAAAAGCAAACCTCTGTCGATAGTGGCAAACATTTCCCTGCCCGAACTCTACACCACTCACGGGCATCTTGAAAACATGTACCATTTTCATTCTTAGAAGAACCATCCAGTAAATTAATTTCGCTCTCACCTCTGCTAATGCCGAACAGTTCCGCAAATAAATAAATAGAGGAAGCTATTGAGTTGGCGTATTTCAAATCTCGTTTACGAATACATTTCTAGAATGACTTAGTCAGTTACAGTTGTACTTTCAAAATAACGTTATTAAAACACAAGTGCAACCTAATTATGGGTACTTATTCAACCCACCCACCCTCTGTACAGGTACACAAGAAATTTAAGAAAATACCTCGTTTGATTATTTATAAATCCATTTATTTGTTTCCAAAAGGTGATTTATTACGACTGAAAAACTGAGAAACTCAAGAACCGTGACATCACGTTTTCGTTTGCATGTTTCTAAGCATGTTAAGAGGATAACGTATACTTTAAACGTGTGACACAACATAGTCCTGGCATCTTACAGATGCAGTACTCGCATTATTGCTACGGAAAATCATCGTTTACATACACGATTACACCAGAACTTTGTTTGGTTACGAAAATTTGCTATAGCCATTATACAGTACTTCATCAATTGAAAACTATGTGTAAATTATGACTTTTTTTGCGTATGCGACCTGACAGAAGATGTAGATACGCAAAATGTAATAATGTAGATAGCGAAGGTTGAGATTTGAGTAACACAGGCTGTGTGGATCCCAACTTCAGAGGATCATGACTCAGAAAATTTGGAAACCTTTAGTTTTTCTTTTTACTCATTTATTTTGTTCTTGTTCTTTTCCGGTTTAACAACCGCCATGAGCACCTCTACGAGCTATAAGAAGTTTATTGTCCTTAATCTGGGGTCAATGGTTCCACGGAAAGGAGAAATCCAGAGTTGTAAGACAAGCACGTCACCCATGCCTCATCCAGGACTCGAATCCGTGTTCAACCAAGACGACTAGACAGAAACCAGTTTCTGACAACTCGGGAGCAGGGGTGATATTTGCACACTTATTATTGGCGACGTGGATAATTATCAGGATACATTTGACTTCAATTGAACAACTGGTATTTCGGAAAAGGATTAAATGGGCTATTTTATTAGCTAGAATATCCAAAATTTTATAAATTTTGAACTTCTGGCATCAAAGGCGCGCAAAACTTGGAAATAGTATTTCGAATAAGCCATCAACGGCACCTGCATCTCCTTCGGTTGCCTTTATGCGTTTGGTGCCAGTCGCCAAACGCATAAAGGCAACAAAAGGAAGTATCGTGTATATCTATCTCCAAAAGCACTGGATTCTCGTATTGCACCTTTTATATTACATATATTATAGACTTATGTGGGATCCTAATGTTTTTTCATGCATTTCTGCTCGTTACGCGAAAAAAAAAAACGCGGAAGGAGCTTCCAACAGCATTTTTAATGTTGTTATATTGGGTTGTCGGAAAAGTCATGACGTATTTTACGCATGTTTTGCAAAAGTCATTTAGTGATAAAAAGGACAAAGATCAATCAATGATATAATGTTCGTTTTGTTCGATAACCTTTTGCCATCTTTCAGTGAGCTGCAGAATGCCTCGTTCATAGAAGGGCCTGTCTTTCGTGGCGAAAAACTATACAATGTGCTGATTTACAGCCTCATCTAAACTGAACGTTATACCACGTAAGGACTGTGGAAGAGAGTGAAACAATTGGAAGTCTGACGGCGCAAGGTCAGACAAGTATGCTGGATGTGGCAACACATCCCACCCAAGCTCCAATATTTTTTGGCGGGTGATCAAACTTGTGTGTGGTCTCGCGTTGTCGTGATGGAACACAACAACTTTACGATGAACGAGCTCTGGACGTTTCTGGATGATGGATTCGTTCAAACTGTCCAATTGTTGCCGACAGTACACATTCGAAGTGACTGTTTGGTTCCGTGATAGGAGCTCGAAAAATAACGACACCTTTAAAATCCCAGCACACTGAGACCAGAACCTTCCGCTGATGAATGTCTGCTTTGGATGTCGTTTGAGGCGATGCAGCACGTCGGGACCAAGACCGTTTACATAGCACATTGTTGTACACAATCCACTTTTCGTCACCAGTTATTAGTCGCTTCAAAAAAGGATCGTTTTCCTCACGCTTAGTGAGCATATCGCAGATGTTTATATGCGCCGTCAATTGAGCTTCTTTGAGTTCACGAGGAACCCACACATCGAGCTTGCTTACGTATCCCAGCTTCTTCAGGTGGTCGTGAACGCACGCTTAAATGATGAATGTGCAATGTGTCTGCAATCTCTCGTGTCGTGTAACGTGGGTTTGACTCGATCAATACATTGATTTGGTCGTCATCAACCTCGGTTGGCCTCCCGGACCGAGGAGCATAGGTGAGGTCAAAATCACCAGCACGGAAATTTGCGAACCACTGCTGGCACTGACGTTCTTGTAGAGCATTATCATCCTACACTTTACGTAACTTTTCACAAGCTTGACGCGCGTTCTTCGCTTTACGGAAGTAAAACAGTAAATATGAAAAAATGTTTGGTCTTCCATCTTCAACTTGATGTCAAATCTCCGCAAATCAACCAAACTGCTCACTATTCCTTTTAGACTGCAGCTAGAACTGGCACCTGTTGAATGCCAAAGCGATAACAGAGCTGCGCATGCCTCTAGTACTTCCAAAACCGCCCAACCGCCATCGGGTGCCAAAATACGTCATGACTTTTCCGACAACCCAATATTATAAACTTGTGTGGCATCCTAATTTTTTCTTGAATGTTTGGTCTTTACGCAATTTACACGGTTGTATCAGAATAATATGACCACCGCGGAATCACAGTGTACTCTCCCAGGCGCGTCACAGAGTGCGCGTGACAAGGTCGACCACACGGAGATATAAGGGGCCGGCTAAGACAGATGAGCCATAGTGCGTTACGTGAGCATAATGGGCAGAGGCAGTGATCTGACAGACGTTGAAAAAGGAATGATCATCGGCTACCGCGCCAAGGGTGGAAGCATCTCAGAAACAGCAGACTTCGTGGGTTGCTCGCGAAACGCAGTAGTAAGGGTTTATCAAGAACGGACCGATGGCACACCGAGTACCTCCAGACGTCATGAGCCCAAAAGACCATCGAACCCAGAGGAGAAAGTCTGCTCTGTCGACTGATAAAGGACAATCGACGCGCAGCAGTGTAGCAATAGACCACGCAAATGAACGCTGGGGATTCCAGGTATCTGTCTCTGATAACAGTAGTGTCAACCCCTTTAATTATGGGTCTCCGGAGTCGACGCTGCCTCAAGGTGCTCATGTTAACCAGTGTCCATCGGCAACGACGCCTACAGTTCGCATGGGGCTACCGTCATTGGACAGAGGAAGAATGGAAAAAGGTTGCGATCTTCGACAAATCGATGTTACTACTCCACAGAAACCACGGGCGATGGCGGATACGGCGTCAGACGCACGAAAACCAAAACCCGGGCACGCTTGTCGGACAAGTACAGGCAAACGGTGGCAGTGTACATGACTGGGGGATGCTTTCATGTTATGACCTGGGATCCCTGGTTCGATTGAATGGGCCCCTGAAGGCCAATGGCTACCTGTCCATCCTCACTCACCACATGCATCCCTTTAAGTTGGACGTTTACCCTGGTGGTGATGGTGTCTAGCAACAGAACAATGCGCCGTGCCACATCATTAAGAGGGTGCGTGACTGGTTCCTGGAACACAACAGCGATGACTTCGCTCTCACTTGGCCGTCGAAATCGTCTGACGTCAATCCCACAGAGCACTTGTGGGACTATTTGGATCGACAGCTTAGACGTGCCGACCCACAACCACGTCATCTCCGGAACCTTCGTGCTCTGCTGCAGTCTAAATGGACACGTGTGCCTCTGGAAACCTTCCAGGGCCTCTTTGCGTCCATGCCACGCCGTCTCGGCGCTGTCATCCAGGCCAAAGATGGTTATTCCCATTATTATGTAGGTCTTCATATTATTCTGAAACGATTGTGTATATTGAAGCATAGTAGGATTCTCCCTTGGCGTTACTGTTTCTAAAGTTCAGAGAGATCCATAACTCGGGAAAGTGCATTGCACCATAAACTCACCAGCCATTTACAGCCATGGTTATGTAATCTGCAAAGTAGGTTAGAATACTATTGGGAGGATGGCATCTCAAAAGCGGCCCAAAAGCTCAAGTGAAAATGTTTTCTATACTTGGGAGGGGGAGACTAATAGTATAAGAGGCGTCATCGACTATTGATCTCATTGTTTTCTGTACCGGAATTGGAAACGATTACCATTTTCTCTTCATGTTCCGAAAATCGCACTTAAACATCGTTTCTGGCAACAAGTAAGAAACGAGAATCTTCTTTCAGTTTAATAAGCCTTATGTGTTTAAATGGGATGTGTATTTTTCAGAGGAAAAAAAGAGGAAGAAGAAGAAGGAAGAAGGCTCCCATTTCTCAGAAGGACTTTGATTAAAGGACAAAGTTTTCTTAGGAGCGTGCTGCTGACAGTTTGTGATAAACGAGCTCGCATCTCTTAGCGAACAGATTAGCAAAGCACCTTAGAAGAACTCAAAGAGAACTTCATCTTCCAACATCGGCGGTATTTTTTTATAAGCTGAAAAGGAAACTTCCTGCACCAAGAGTTTTATTTCTGCCATCCCGAAAAAAACTGCAACCCAGTCATTCAACATATATAAGACTGCAATTCTTGGCATCGGAAGTTAAGTAGAATGCTCTTTTTCAACAAAAATGGCAGACGATTAAGCTCACTATTGTTTTCTTCGTCTATGAAACAGGAAACTTACGGTAGCCATTTTGAAGTTTGTTGATTCATTCATTCTTGACCGCTTTATTAAGACTACCTTCACATTCCGCCTACGGAATTTTACACTCATAGTCGTCGAAATATTGAAATAACCTTTGCAGATTATAAGAAGAGAGTAGAACCCGTTTATAACAAGGGCCTTCGGGTTGACGAAACCCGAGATAAATCCGGTCGCTAGCTAAATCCATGTTTAGGTGAAAATTCTTACCACGTAAAACTATATACATGCGTTTATATTATATATCAATAACAAATTCATATTTTTATGGATATATTTATACCTGAAAGATCTTTTTTATTGGGGGTTTAACGACCACCGTGAGCAACTCAATGATTTCAAATCAATATTATTATCAAGGTTGGGTTCAGGAAGCGAACTAATTAGAACATCCTGATACAAGTTAAATACAGTAAAACAGGCAAAATTCTAAAACCTATGTACAGTCATACACAGCACGGTGCAATGATCTACAAGGGAGCATCGTGGTAAAGGGTGCATTCATATTTTGCACGAGAACATAAGGGACTGACGTAACAGTGCGTCTCTGAGTAAAGGTAAAATTCAGTGCTGACAGATAACAGTGCAGGTGTATAATAATTGAGCACTGTGCGAAAAGAAACTACTGAGGATAAAGAATACAAAAAATGTTATAATCTGAGACAGACGGAATTAGAATATCTCAGTACTGGGGGATTTTGTATCATGCATAGTAAGGAAAAGAAATATTTACACATGTACAGCATTGTGCAATTGAGGAAAACCTTTGTAATAAGAAATCAACGTTGTATTGTAGTTTGAGTTAGATGACAATCTGACTAGTATATCTGGATACAAGTGAAATACAGTAAAAACATAACGAGATTCTAAATTTTGTACAATTTATGTACAGCATGGTGCAATGGTCAAAATAAGCAAGAGAATGATTAGGGCACTCATAGTGATAAACTGATACAAGAGATGGACGAATATGACGTTTCATGGTAACTGGTGCAGTAATGCGATAGCAAACAACAGAACGTATTTACAAGATATGTACTACTTTGTGGAATTCACAACTGAAATGAAGATAGCGATACTGTGAAAACATGAGACTGACGTGACTTGATCGTCTCAACACATGAGCACTTTACACAGACGTGTAAAAACTTGAGACAAACGGAACTAAAATATCTCGAGTCTGAGAAATCGCAATCAATAATAGTGGAGACAATAACTATTTACACATGTACAGCATTGTGCAATTTAGAAATACATTCGGTATAAGAAAGCAACTTTGCATTAAAGTATGATTTAGGAAACAATACGACGAGTATTACTTAATACAAGTAAAATGCAGTAAAGAAGTAACGATATTCTAAGCATTGTACAATTTATATACAGCACAATGCAATGGTCAAATTAAACATAAGAGTGAAGAGGGCGCACACATCGATGAACAAATGAAAGAGACGGACAAACAGACCATCTCAAAGGAAAGATGCAATATGGTGATAACAAATAACAGAACTTATTTATAATATATGCACAACATTGTGCAAATCACAATGAGAACAAAGAAAGCATTAATGTGAAAACATGAGACAGACGGGATTTGTTCGTCTTAACATATGAAAGATTCACGTGGATGATAGTGACTACAATAATGAAACACAAAAACAGTTTTGCAAGAATTGCATAAGATTCGAATTAAGGAGAAACAACACGAAAGGTCTAGTACAATGGTGATCATGAAGATTTAAACAAAGCTCATCAAAAGCAAGTATAGTCGAAGTCATGGTCGGCCAACCGTCAGTTGCAGCGACGTCGGCGAGCCAGAGAACCAGAAGGCAGCCGGAGACCATGTGGAGAGAAACTGACTCTCGCAGTGCTGAGTAACAGCTGAAAGAAGGCAGTCTCGAAAGTGACACAGTAACATCTCAGAAGCTTGAGGCACTGTATAAGGAGTGGTAATATCTCGGAAGCTTTGGTAAAACACGTAGATAACGTGCTTTACTAAAACAGAAATGTAGGAACAAACTAATGGTAGCTTGACTGGAGGAGAAACTTGAAGCAGGAGTGTCTTGTAGGCGTCGAAAGTGAGATCAGCTGTAACTGAGCGTTGGGCGATGGAAAATGCTAAATGCAGGAGCGGTAGTAAGATGACACAATGGAGGTATACATGAGAGACATCAGCTTCCTGAGCACAGAAGGGGCAAAGAGGTGAATCAACAAGTGTCATGTGGTGGAGGATGGAGGGGACGGGAAGACGGCGGTGGAGAAAAAGCCAATGAGTGTTGATCTCTAGTGGAACGGAAAGAGGAGAGGGCGGTGGTGGAGTATAGGGGGACGTCGGGAATGGGGAGGGGAGAAGAGGAGTGGGACATGGAAAGGAAACGGTAAAGAGCCGACGTCGACAAGGAAGAGAGTGGAAGAGTTGTGCCGGCGACGGACAGAAAGAAGGGAACTGGAAGGAAAGCAGACGGGGCAAAGGTAAGGCCAGAGGGAGTGGCAAGGTGGGGGAACTGAGAGATAATAGTAGAAAGGACGGAGTCATAGACAGAGCGAGAGGAGGGGGATAGAAGAAGAGTAGGGAGAGGGAAGCCTGGCATAAGGACGCCAGGATAGGTCGGAATTAGTGATTTTTCTGACTGTTACGACTCCTGCACGGAGACAGGAAGGATAGGCAAAGTGCGACAGATGTGAAGGGTGGAGAAGAGACGAGAGAAAGAGGGGTTCTGCGAGGAGTTCCATGGTAGAATCAGGCAGGGAGCGAGAAAGGGAGAGAGAGAGAGCGGAGTAAAATGAGAGCTTCTCGGTAGACAGGAGGACAACGGGAGAGTACAAGAGATCGGCGGTCCATTAGTAGTAGGGAAAGGAAAGTGAAGCTGACGTTGCTCGGATTAGTGATGACATCTCTTGCAGAAATAGCATCAGGTACAGGTGACGTGATGAGGCGAAGGAACGTAGTAAACTTGAAAGCCTTGTAATACACTGTGTGTCGACAAGGCCGATGCCACCGTGGTCTAGAGGAAGACAGAGCTTTGGGGCGCTGATCCAGTAGTGTCCGGTCCAGATTACGGATTTGAAGCAACGGGTGATGTCTTGAAGACGAAGGAGTGAAGTTTTGACTGCGTGCCAGGAGTAAATACATAAAGAAAGTAGGTAAGTACGGGTGAGACGTGTTCATTGGAAGTAGGATGAACAGGACTGGGCTCTGCGCCAAAACGCAGTTCACCTGTGCAAGTGTGGTTGGATGGTATTCCACGTAGTAAGGGGGGGGCATCGCCCGGTATAACAAGATGGACACCAAGGAAGCGTTGTGAAATGGAAGACCAGTTGGCACCCCAAGGGGAATCCATACGTTCAACCCAGGAGCCGCACCACAGGCCTGTGCTTTTGGAAGAATTAATCGCTGCGCCGGAGCACGAGGCGTAATCTGTGAAGAGGCTTTGCAGTTGAGTGAACTGAGAGTCGAGACGAACGTAAAAGGTTACATCATCTGCATATGCAACGGAGGTGATGCCATGATGTCTCGTGTGGCCGATGAGTGGTGGATGAGTAGCTTAAAAGGAACAGTGCACTGCGCGGAGAAATGGTTCTATGGCTATTACAAAGAGTTGGCCGGAGAGTGGCAAGCCTTGCATCACTCCACGGCGAAAGGGAATCGGCGCTGTGAGAAAGGTGGGCAACTTCGCCTGAAACCTGGCGTCCTGATAGAGGGAGGAGGGGAGGGAAACAAAAGAGGGAGGAAACCCAAAAGAAAGGAGTGTGTCAGAAAGATATGAATGGGAGATATTACCAAAGGCTGACTGTTGATCTAGTGAGAGGAGGGCGAGATGTTCAGAGCGGAGTCGAGCGAGGTGGATGAGGTCGTTAAGGCGGTGGATGTTGTGAGAAAGAGAGCGGTCGGGGACTGTGTAGGTTTGGTTGAGAATGTGAGTGACGATGGGATTGAGACGTTGAGAAAGAAGCTTAGTATAAAGTTTGTAATCAAGATTTAGTAGGGAAATATGGCGCCAGTTCTGCAAGTAAAGGAGATCACCTTTCTTGGGGAAAAGGACTACATATGCGGCTGTGAATCTCCTTGGGAGGGGAGGAGACAGTAAAGGCAGCTGAAAAAGCAGAGAGGAGAAACGGAAGAAGTAGAGGTAAAAACGTTTTGTAAAAGCAGAAAGGTAGGCCGTCCGGACCTGGAGCGGCACTGGAATTCAGGGAAAAGAATGTGAAGGAGAGTTCGGAAAGTGTGAGGGGGAGAAGGAGAATGGAAGCAAGATGGAGAGAAACTTGTGGTAAATTAGAAAGGAGAGATGCCATAGCTGTGGGGGATAGCGGAGGAGGTTCAAAGAACTTCTCAGTATATTGCTTACGGACATGAGAACAAAGAGTGGTCTGGTTTTCTGACACCTCACCAGAAAAAAGGCGGCGGTGATGAAGTGCATTCCATCCTCGTCGTGTGCGTTCCATTGATGTAAGAAACTCGTAATTATGCGCGTCTGGCGTCAGATGTTGAAGACGGAGTCGTCACAGAGCTTGTTGAGCCACTGGAACGAGAAGAGATCGAAGTTCGTCTGCTCGATAGGAGGAGAAGATAGGATCACTTAGGGTAAGAAGAGAATGCATTGAGTGGACATAGTCAAGACGCATGTTCTGTATCGTCTTTGCCATGAAAGAAATGTTGCGGACATGAAGAACAGGGTGTTGTTTGATCTCCATCCACAAAGTTAGACCACAGGAGGCAGATTGAAGTTGTGGTCGACTTTCCTCTAGGAATGATTGAACTGACGAGAAGAAACCTGGGTCTGAGAGAAATGATTGAACTGACGAGCAGAAATCTGGGTCTGACAGAAAAGCATTATCAAAAGTCCAAGGACGAATTGTCCTCAGTTTTGTCGGAGCAGTATGGACAGAGAGAGCAATAGCGCAGTGATCAGAAGAGGCTGTGGGATGAATGCACGATTCAGTTACAGCTGAAAGAAGGGTACTTGAAGCATAAAACCTGTCAAGACGGGCTGTAGAAGGACTATGGTCATGGGATGAGTGTCAAGTGTGAAGAGTCGTCGTCGAATGAAAGTGGCGGCAAACATCACTGACTGAGTTGTTTGAAACAACTGACTGTAGAAGATTCACCAAGACGACTCGGTGCTCTATGATGGAAATGGGCCGCTCAAGTTGAGGATTGAGGGCGCAGCTAAAATCACCTTCTATGAGAACGTGATCTGTAGGAGGGATGCGAGATAATGCACGACGAAGACGGGTGAATAGTATTGACAGGAAGGTTGTAGCACATGGAATGTAGATATTGAAAATATGGTAAAAAGTTGACTCAATGGTGAAAGTTGTAAGCTGTAGGAGATCTCGACACAGGTTGCAAACTGAAATGGAGGTGACAGTAGAGTTGAAGGTGTTGCGGACGCCAATAGCGAGGCTACTATGAGGAGATAATCCAAATGCATGGTGAAACGTATAGTTCCACGACCGCCATCTAGAGAAGAGAGTGGTAGATTTGCAATTCGTTTCCTGGAGTAGGAGAAGATCGGCCCCTAACGGGTTGGGGTTTTCATAAGCCAAGGCATTATTGAGGGGGAATGCGAATCCCCTGCAATTAAGTGATACGATCTTGAACACGAGGTTCAGTTAATGCTTGCTGAAGATCTTTCAGGACTGGAGGGAAAGACTTGAGTCGGCTGAAAAAGGTTTTCGCCCACGAGTGGGCAGGTATGTTCTGACAGCAGAAATTTGACAGGTAACAGATTTGATCTGGCACGAGATGGAGAAGTGAAGGATTCTTCATGGCTAAGGCATGTGCGATGGTGTAGCCGGTCTTGTTCGTTGCATATGCATGGAGATCTTCATAGGAGAGTGGTACGGGAGGTATGTTGGCTTTCTGGAGAGATGCAGCAAAGTCTTCAACCGTGGGGAAGGAGACTTCAGCTTTGGATGGGGAGATATGGTGGGTAGAACTGCCGGATCGGGGTGAGGTTGAGTTCTGCTTTTTCGCTTATCGCCGACGGGAGGAATCGCGGCGCTTCAACGGAGGCTCAGTCGAATCATCATCCCCTTGAGACTCTCTGCCAATGGACTCGCTATCTGCTGTGACAGAAGCGCCAGTAGTAAAAGTTGACTGGAAACCCTCTAAAGGGGATTCAGAGGCCGAATGACGACTTTGGGGACGTGTTGAGGCAAATGATGGAAAATCCTCTTGTAAATCAGAAGCGGCCGTGGAAGCTTCTCGTTGACCAACGGCTGTAAGTGGACGAATTTTGTCAGATCTCAGCTCTGGAGCTTGCTGTGCTGAGGTGGATGGTAGGGTTCGCTTCGAGGGAGGTGCAGAAGCTGATGAAGAGCTGGTCGTAGCTAGCTGGTGGAACTTGATGGGGGCAATGCACTCGAAGATGAGTTTCGCCATGACATAGTGTGCAGTGTAGGGAGGTAATCACGTCGATTCTCCGACGCTGTTGTCTACAGCGCACATTGGGGATCTTAGGGCACGCCAGCAGATGTTCATCCGACGGAAAGATGACGCGGGCACTACGACGAAACCCTCCAATGGTTTTGTCATCTGGATCTCTAGGCGCCGCTGAGAGAGTCATCACCGGTTCCACTACTCGGCCAGTGCAACATCAGAGACTTCAGGTGGAACTGGATAAAAAGTAACCTGGATAGGCCGCTGCGCAACAGGTTCGGGTAGAAGATGAACATCTTTAATGGACAAGCCATCAGTCATTACAAGATCGGTATGTTCCTTACGGGCAAAATACACCAACACGACCCGTGGTTTGCGGGCCATATGAGTAATGTGGGCTCCAGCGGGAAGCATCTGCCTAAGTGCAAGACTGTACTCTTTGATTTTCGTGTCAGGTAGGGCATCGAAACAGACGCCGAAGTCCATGGTGGACATAAATTGGTTTCCTGCTGGGGAGTCTTCCGGGATGTAAATGGCAGCAGAATTGCCGTCAAACGTAGAAGGAGCTTTCGCTCCGGAGGTAACCTTGGGATATGTGCGAGAAAGAGAACTGATGGGAGATGGCTACGATGCAGCGCTAGTTGCTGGAAGCGGCTTTTTGAACTGAGTGGAAGTAGAAGGCAGCGGATCTGCGCCGTCAGTCACATCCATGGCTTCGTCTGCAGTACCAGAGACATGCGTCAAGGCGACGTCACTACCCTGGACAGGGCGAGCAGCTTGAGCTTCTACAGAGGATTCGCGCGCCATATCCTGTGTGTTCACTACGTCACTGACAAGCATTGGAGATGATTGGTCTCCGGAGGTTGAGGAGGAGGTTAAAGGAGCCTTACTGATATGGGCGTGAACTTTGCTCTTATCAGTTGCCGCCCTTGTTAATGGCGAGGGCTAACGAAGGAATCGTTCAGCTCGATCGAATATATAAATGCTGCTTACAGAAATAATAAGTTACTCACCACCTTGTGAGACGAACCAAAAGAAAGGTCAAACCTTCGTCTTGAAGGGTCATACAACAGAAATGGACGACACACTCTGGAAACACACTAATTCAGGCACAAAACTGGAGTACAAAACAACGAGCAACTGAATGGGCTATGAGCAGTCTCCCGTCCCTAATTTGGGGCCACTGACTCCAGGGAAGGGAGAGACCTAGTGCCGTAATACAAACACAACATCCATGCCTCACCGGGATTCAAACCCAGACCCTTCTCGGACGAATGGTCATATGCCAGCGCTTAGACCACTGCGCCACCAGGTCGGCCTGAAAGAATAAATAAATTAATTTCATTGGCACAATAGTTAATTAATTAAATCTTTCAAGTGCAATTCTACTGGACGGTCACTGGCCGCTGTTTAATTACACAACACACGTGAAGCAAAATCAGCACCGATCCTTCCAATGCAACGCGCAATTGGAAAGTGAAAAGGTATTGGTTAAAATTCCAGGAATTGTTATCTCCCGCTTACCCTCCGAGGACACACCCATTCCATTATTCCTCTATCCCTCTGTGCAATCGTCGCCCAGAAATCCACTCACATGTGCGTGAACCCCATCTATCCACTTTTAGCCTAGGAGTAGGTGGCCTGTTTTCAACTCTGATGACGCCATATCTTCATAGGCACAGCCTCTTGAAGTGGCGGAACGAGTCTCTTGCACAACTCGCTTGTTCAGTATTTGATGTACTCCTTCCCCCTTGCTTTTCTATCAACAGTCTTCAACTAGCACACAAGGATTCCACTGCACTGTTCTAATTTTTTTCGGTATGTCACCCCCTCGAAAGTCCAGCAGACGCAGAGCTCTAAGCGCCCACGTTTGGCAATAGGTTCTGCAAGCCGGCCCGAGATCAACTATTGCCGTTGTGTGTTAGGATTACGGAAACAAACCCACTTTTCATCGCACGTAAGAATTCTCTTGATGATGCGCACACCGCTCGGGTTTTCTTGAAGTTTCGTGCATACCTAAACTCGGCACTGCTTCAGCTGGCGTCAATTCGTGAGGGACACCTAGGCCTTGCCGAGGTCCTGAAGTGACGAACCATGATAGTCTGTGATATGCCTAGCTCGCCTGATAATCTTCGAGTGCTGGTTGTCGGATTTGCCTCTACGGCTTGGCGCACGGTCTCCGAAACTACGGTTCGATTCCTATCTGACTTTGGCTGATCGTCGAGGTCTCTGTCACCTGAGTGAAATTTCTTGAACCATCTGGTTGAGGTGCTGTGGTCCACGGAACTTTCCCCTTTCGCATGATAAATGTTTTGTGTTGCTTGAGCAGCGTTATGGACGAGTTCAAACTCGTAAAGCAAAAGTTCCGTAATTAGCCAGTTGTGGCTGTTCACCTTTTGGACGTCCCAACCACAGACAGAACGACGACATGTAATGCTGTTCACATCAAAGACTACCACTTTACATCCCTTTCGACTGAATGCAGTGCGCGACTTGAACTATTTTAAGCACGTGACATACCAGCCGCAGCATATTCGTTTATCCCAATATTGCAAAACTTTCAACTCACCATCTGTATATGCGTGCTTTACTGTATACTGTTAAAAAAATTGAAGCTGATTGCACCAAAATGTGGGGCTACACTTGCTGCACCACTTTCTGAGAAAAGATACGTCATTGTTTAGTGCAAACGAAACCAAAACTTGGTGCAACTTCGCACTACGTTATGGTATAACGTTGCGCCAGAATATGGTGCAAGGCCTCACCATGTTGTTGGGCTTTGTTTGCACCGCACAATGCGTATCTTTTCTCAGAAAGGGGTGCGGCTGGTATAGTAGCACTTTTTGGTGCAACCTACCAAAAAATTTTTAACAGTGTAGAGAAGATATCTTCATAAAATACTCAAATCTGCAATCACCTAACGTTATTTCAAAGTACACTAGACTGTGAGTACTCAAGAAACGCATATAGCGTATTAAATCCGTTTATTTTTGTGGTGTAATAAGCACAAAGATTCACCAAGCTTTCGCACTCCACTGGAAGGATTCTTCAATGCAATGGTAGACATAAAAATGCAGGGAATCGGAACACGTAAGAAACAAACTTGATTTTTTTAAAATAACGTGGATGACATCACGAGCATATTACATGAATTTTTATCACGTAATAACACGGCGCGCCGTGATGTGTTTCCATCTTTCAACAACGCATGCCAAACAATTGGTAGTTCAGTAGAGACAATATCATTGCATACTAGTTTGCTGGAGAGGCTTTCGACTGTTTCCCTGATGGAAGTTTCTTTAAAGTTCGTGTAAGGGGCAATTCTTCTAATACTCTTCCATAGAGTAGCGGCCGATGAATGCATGACTCTTCTGACGAGGGCTGTATTCTGCATGTCCTGGTTGATACTTCGCACGTGTTCTTTACATCTAGTGTCCAAAGATCGCTTTGCCATTCTGATATATATGTGTTTCGTGCTGTCAGAATACCAACGGTATAACGTACACACCTGCCTTTTCTTTCTCACACTGGCCCTCCTTACAGCTTGATATTATATTTGATAACAGGATCGGGGACTTCACTACTAATAATATGTTGACCAATATGTAAAGCCTGGGATATATGTGGTGGATCCTGCGTGTCTCATTGTCTTACTAAGCAATTTTGTTATTGCTGACATTATACGATTCCTTACAGTTCTATGTATTCCGTCTATATCATCCTTCTTATATCCAACCTTTAGATCTTTGCAATAAATATTATCGACTTCCTGATAGATTTAATACGTTTATATGCGTTTCATGATTATAAAATGATCACTTTAAAAAACAAAGATCATTTAACAACAATGGTCATGACGACTTAACAACAATGATCACTTGAGCATGATAACTTTAACAACAATTAAGTCAACCATTGCCTTGAAAAATCCTCCCAGTGGAGAGCAAAAACATGGCGAATCTTTATGCTTATTACACCACTAAATAAACGGATTTGCTACGCTATAAGCGCTTCTTTAGTATTTACAACCACCTAATCAAAGGATTTCAAGTACATGGGTGCTTGCGTATACCGATCAATTCTCTCTCTTACAAATGCTTTTCCTATATCTGACTAAAATACCAGTGATACCCTTGTTTAAACTCAATACTTTAGTAAACAACGTATTTTTTAAGATCAATTCAAAAACAAAAGTAAAATTCTTACTTCGGGGAAGTTAGTCTCAAAACTTCAAGCAGCTACAATATTTCAATTTGGTAAATAAATAGCACCAAATATGCGCGCTTTAAATATGTATAATTTCTTCTGAAGAAACTATAATTTAAAATGCTATATTGATTGTGACTGTACCGTTCTATTGACAAAACGTGAAAGTTTGCTAATAATGTTCGGGCAGTGAAAGTTACATATTTATTGCTTGTGTTCATTATGTTTGCTATTATTATATCTTCCGATTCATTACTTAAAAATATTTCGTCAAAATTTTATTTGAATTTTTTCCAGCAACTCAGACCAAATGTGATCGAACATTTCCAGT
Source organism: Macrothele yani (assembly GCA_039090855.1). Classification (NCBI taxonomy): domain Eukaryota; kingdom Metazoa; phylum Arthropoda; class Arachnida; order Araneae; family Macrothelidae; genus Macrothele; species Macrothele yani. The sequence goes on from CM076990.1 coordinate 196,533,656, forward strand.
GTTATTTTATCAATTTTTCCTTTACTATTTTTGAACAATGCTTTCTTTATTCTTTTCCATCAATTATTGTTATCGAAATCAGCAACTGATATACGAGAACTCTGTTTGGCAGCCACGGGACACGGTCATGGACAGCAATTTTTGAAACGCATAAGAGAATAAACTTACATTTTGCGGATTCGAAAAAGTGGAACTTACACTAAAAATCTTGTTTAGGAAGTTCTAAAAAGATAACAAAATGCTGTGTGTTTAAAAACATGAAATACCTTTTTCTTTTCCTCATTCCCTCACCACTCTTAATGAGACTGCAAACGGTAGGATCTGTCAAGATCTTAGAATTTTGTTTGTAGATTGTATGGTTTCTTTGGTAACTAGGATACGCATATTCTATCTTTAACTGTCCTATATCAGAGAATGAAGCTCAAACGAATCTAGTCTTCTCAAATAGCGGCCGTATTGTTTGAGCACGCTTGATGGTCTCTTCCAGGCAGTAAAAGAAACCATCGCTGACTTTAAAGAAGAGGGAAGAGGAGGAGGATAGAATGTATTCAAAGCTCAACCGCAGTAGTGCTGCTATTTCGCTCGGCATCTCATTACCTTCTATTTATTTAGGCAAACGTACAGTAGGAGCACCCTATTGGTGACAACGTACGTATGTTCTGAACACCTTACCCCATTTCTCAGACTTACGTCTGGCTATTGGGGATAGAGATTTAGTGAATACCATTCCTAAATAACGAAATGGCAGGGAAGAATGAAAGGAAGAATAAGCACTTCACAGCAGGTTATATTAGAAAACGGTAAGTCTTTTCCATTTTATTTTCGAGTGGGGCGGTGTGATATTTTAGCAAATTGAACCACTCCATTTGGCGGTCACTCTTTTACAGAACAGTATTTTGCAGAACAGTGGAATGATTTTCCTAGACAGGTTTACTTGTATTTATCATCTATCAAACTCCCTGAAGGAGAAAAACATTATACGATCGGGGTAATAGCCGTCATTTAGCACAACGTTTTCAGACCACGAAAACGTTTTTCGTAAATCCTCTGGCCTAGCGAACATGGGCAAGAGAGCCATAACACCACCTGCAGTGTCATTACGCAGAAAAGATGAGTCTTAACACTACCTGCAGTGTCCTTACGCAGAAAAGATGAGTCTACAATCTAAAATACTCATTTAGTTACAACAGGTCAAATTAAACGAAAAATATTGGCAGCGATATTTCGATATACCCCAGCAACAATCGTTCCGAAAACGTAAGAAAAAATGTCCAAATCCAGGAAACCGAAATGGTATGAGGTCAGCAGATGTTAGGGAATATAGATAGAAAATAATGTAATAGAAATAATGAACATACACTGACGGAAAAAAAAATCCCAACACCACGAAAAAATAGTTGTAGAGGAATGAAATGGCGGCAATACATTTGTATAGGTAACATATTTAATCGATTCAGGTTTCAAGATCACAGCTTAGTGTAAGCGCGAGAAGAGCCATTTTAAATGTGAAATGCTGGTACATTAATAACCGGTGCAACCGCCAGAATGTTGAATGCAAGCACGAAAACCTTGATGCATTGTGTCGTACAGGTGCTGGATGTCAGTTTGTGGGATGGAGTTCCATGCCTGTTGCACTTGGTCGGTCAATACAGGGATGGTTAATACTGGTTGGGGGTGACGCAGGAATTGTCGTCCAATGATGTCCCATACGTGCTCCATTGGTGAAAGATCTGGTGATCTAGCATGCCACGACAACATGTCGACACTCTGTAGAGCATGTTGGGTTACAACAGCGGTATGCGGGTGAGCGTTATACTGTTGGAAAACACCCCCTGGATTGCTGTTCATGAATGGCAGCACAACAGGTTGAATCACCAGACCGACGTACAACTGTGCCGTCAGGGTGCGTGGGATAACCACGAGAGTGCTCCTGCTGTCATAGGAAATTGCTCCTCAGACCATAACTCCATGTTTAGGTCCAGTGTGTCTCGGCCACAGACAGGTTGGTTGCAGGCGCTCACCTGGCCTCCTTCTAAATAACACACGGCCATCACTGGCACCCAGGCAGAACCGGCTTTCATCAGAAAACACAACAAATCTCCACTCCGTCCTCCAATGAGCTCTAGCTTGACACCACTGACGTCGCAAACGGCAGTGGTTTGGAGTAAGTGGAATGCACGCTACATGGCGTCTGGTTCGGAGCTGTCCTTCAAGTAACCGATTTATAACAGTTCGTTGTGTCACTGTAGAGGCAACTGCAGCTTGAATTGCTGCCGCAGACGCGGTACGATGCGCCACGGCCATACGCCGTACACGTCGGTCTTCCCTCTCAGTAGTGCCACGTGGCCGGCCGGAGCCTGGTCTTCTTGAGGGAGTACCTTCCCTTGACTACCGCTGCCAACAATCATGCACAGTGGCTACATTCCTGCCAAGTCGTTCTGCAATATTGCGGAACGAAAATCCACCTTCTCGTAGCCCTATTACACGACCTCGTTAACACTCCGTGAGCTGTTGATAATGGCATCTTCGTCTTCTTAAAGGCATTCTTGACTAACATCAACACACTACGTCGAATCTCAACGATAACTAACGCTCACGAACGTTACACCGCGTATTTACAGCAAACCTGCTTTGCATGTTCCGAGGGGCGCTACTAGCGCCACACGTATGCGCCGAGCGCGAAATTTGCCTAGACGTCATCTTACAGATGTACTCTCACCGCCTACCAACTGTCGTTTATTTAACACAACCCCTTCTTGGTGTTGGGATTTTTTTTTCCGTCAGTGTATTTCGAACAGTTGACATGCGGAGTATGAAAAGGAATTTCTGAATTTTTAAATATAGGACTGTATGTTCTCAGTCATACATATACACGACATCTTCTACACTCCATGTTGCACGCGAAGAAGTGATCATTGCACGAAAAAATAATTTAATTAGTTTGATGATTCAAGGCAGCAAAAATTATAGTACAATAGAACAACGAGCAGATTCCCAAAGTCTACTTGCGACTTTTCTCACAGTCCCACGTTTGTTTAGAATCTGCTAAATCTTTCACTCGACTTCTTGGGAGGAAGGGGATGGACGTGGAAGCTTTAATGAGGACTATGTGCAACACGAAAAGTACAACCAGTCGCACATAAACGTTACATCTTGCATAGTTGGCTAAAAAAAGGAAACGAGCACGTTCATGACAAAAACGATGACCCACAGACAAAGCATGGACGGTAGTCAGAGGTGAACTTCACGTCCTTACATAGTGGCAGCAGTGTCGGATACGGGGCAACTAACAGTGAGCGAAATGTCAATTCCCTATGAGACGACTCGCGTGTACAATGTCCTCCCTATGGTTCTGGAGATGTATGGAAGGGGAGAGTCCAAGAACTGGCTCGATACAATTCAAGTTTTATTTTCTTTGGACTGAAGGTTTAACGATCACCATGAGCAACTCGATGGGCTATAAGCAGTAGCTCGTTCCTAATTTAGGGCCACTGGCACCAAGGAAGGGAGACAGCCAGTGCCGTAAGACAAACACAACATCGAAGTTTCACCCATATTCGAGCCCAGACCCGTCTCGGAAGAATGGCCATGGCCATAAACCAGCACTAAGACCACTTCGCCACCGGAACAGCACAATTCAAGTTGTTGCCAACATGCCGGTACAAAAAGTCTCACACGTGTGCTTAACATGATCTCTAACAATACAATGCACGTCCCAGGGGTACATTGGCAAGGCACTGATTTCCAAACAGGACTCTTCAGGCTAGACAAAGAAATGTAATGCCATAGAACATGTTTTCATGGTACAGTTTAGACCTATGCGAATGGATCCACGATCCCATACTCGAATCCAAGTACAACATTGTAACTTATCAAGTTCAATCGTTGTTTATCCAGTGCAGGGTCTGCTTATCAAGTTCAATCGTTGTTTATCACGTTTAACCTTGGTCACTGTTTCAGTGGTTATAGGATTTTGTGGTATGAAGTCAAACGAGAAACATCAGACATCGGGATCCACAAATACCAATTTGCGTGAATGGATATTTGTCGATCCCGATGTCTGATTTCTCTCGTTTCAAAGATATTATTCGTCATCCATGGGACAATATCTCACCGAAAAGTTATTTAAACTTAGGTGAATAAATGCGGAGGAGAATGGTTACGGCTGAGGGGGGGGGGGGCAAAATTGGCTCAACACATTATTATACAGGTAGTCTTAATAAATAGCCACAATGTGTATACATAATCATTTAGAATCTCTGCCTTTTGGTTGACTAAATTATGTAGTTTCCAATAGAGAATGGTGAGCTGAAGTAGAAATGGAGCGTGCTTCGAGTTATGAAAAAGAAAGTTGAAGAGGAAAATATGAGAGAGAGAGAGAGAGAGAGAGAGAGAGGAGAGAGATCGTAGAAAGCTTAAAATTCGAACTTCAACAATTTCGTGCACTTTACGTGTGAGTTGAGTGCAAGCCTTTTCACTCAACAGCGCCCAGAGACTTCAATTTACCGAAAAGCTCCAAGGAAGAAAATGAAGTAGAAGTTGCTTATACAACGTCTAAGAACGATTCATCAAGATTTAATTTGTAGTTAATGAAGCACGCTGCGCTCAGGGCCCTCTTATATTAACCCATGTTGCACAAGATTTACCGTGAAAGGTAATTACGAGAAAGCACGCATGGAAAGCTTCCATGTTAACCGTAATCATCGTGCAAAAAATCTTCTGTGATTAAAAGAATGTTTTATTTTTAAGCGAAAATTTCGAAGTCTGCTGTAATTAGTATTCGCCTTAATTCGATACAAATGGTGGGCTTGTACTAAGGCACTGATGCAAAGAAAGAGGCATTTACATCTGGGACATTCTGTTATCAAAGAAATCTTGCTCATTGGAATGGTATTTCTCATTTTTTCATTTATTTTATTTTTGTACTGATATCGTAAGGAACCATCTTAATCAATTCCTGAATGAAAGTTTACCTAGATCTTTCCCGTGAGTTTTTAATTTTCCACGTTTTCCACTTTTTTGCATTATATGTCTACTCCGGTTTTTTTGGAATTCTATTAAGAATTTCTCTTGCCCACTGTTAGGCAGCTCTTCTAAAAATATGTACCATTGTTGTTTTTGTGACCCATTTCTTTTTTGTTGTTGTTGTTACGCCCAATTAAGCACACTCCCGCGGTTTTGTCAGTTGTCTGCATACTGTCCTTAAAAAAACTGAAAAAAAACCACGAGTATATTTCACTTTTGAAAAGACAAATGTTTTTCTTTTTTGCTGCTCTCATTGTAGACTTTTAGTTGCATCGAGGAACATACAGACACAGCGAACAACCATCGCACAATAAATCATGTGATATAATTGAATTTCCAAAGACGGGGATGAAGACAACTCGCGCGACGAACCTCATACTGCAGTAAAGGATCGGGATAAACATAACATGAGTCAAATGAAAACCTTAAAAATGCGATAAAATAATTCAAAATACAGTGTCATTGTCCTGTAACTTGGCAATATTGTTAATAGAGAATAAAAGATTTTCTTACAGGTGGCAGCACGGTGCACACAAGCGCAGTGACGTCACAGTAGCAGAGTAAAGATGACCGTTCCACTAAAGACATGCATCAAAGAGGAGCAACATTCTGTCATCCGTGTTTTGAGTTGTGAAAACTCGTGAAACCTATTGAAATTAATCGTCGAATGAAGGTGCAGTATGGTGCTGCCTGTCTGTCACTACAGCAAGTGCATGGATGGACTAGGAAGTTCGATACGGTGTGGGTTCTGTGACAGATTCTCCTCGACCGGGTCAGGCACACAGAGTGGTGACACCAGAGTCCATTACAGCAGGTGAAGGAATTGTGATGGAAAATCGCCGAATGACACTGGATGAAATAGCCGGACTTTTGAACATCAGTCATGGTTCAGCACACCACAACACCCATGATGTGCTCCAGTTCAAGAAAGTGTCTGCAAGGTGTGTGCCACGCTAGAGGACCACAGACAGAATTGAAACGATGACGTGTTGATGCCTGTCAATAACTTTTGCGGTGCTTTGAAGCAGAAGGTGATGGCTTCCTATAAAGAATTGTTAGTGGAGATGAAACTTGGGTTCATTATCATCAGCCAGAAACCAAGCAAGCGGGCAAAGAATGGCGTTGTCCCTCCTCACCAAAACCGAAGAGGTTCCGCACGCAGCCAACTGTAGGGAAGGTTATGTTGACTCTTTTGGGACGAACGAGGTGTATTTTGAAGCACAACATGCCCAGGGGGGCGAGCACTGTCAGCACTGACACCTATGCAGATCTTATCAGGAATCATCGTCGACCTGCCATCAAATTAAATCGACATAGACTTCTGAGTACTGGTGTCTTGTTGCAACGCGACAACCCTCGGCCGCATACTTCCTGTGCAACGGTTGCAAGCATACAAGACTTGCCCGTCGAGTGTCTTTCACATCCGCCGTATTCACCAGATCTTGCTCCAAGGGATTTATATTTTTTATCCCAGTAGGGTGCAGGAGCAGTCAACAGCTGTGCTGGCCCCGCTCACCCGATCAGGCAAGGAAGTTTCTGCAATCCTCTTCCCCCTACATACACTCTCTCTCTCTCTCTCTCTCTCTCCCTCCAGTTCACAGCTGGAAAGCTAACTTTTACGGTGAAACATGCTGAAAACCACCAAACTAGTTCAGTATAAAAAGAAATACAAACTTTAACCAAACTAGGTCAGCATCAAAAGAAATACAAAAATTCCAGGAGTTTTCCAGGAGTTATTAAAAATTGCCTTTTTTCCAGGAGTTTTCCAGGGCCCTGGAAAATAAAAACTTAATTCCAGGAGTTTTCCAGGAATTCCAGGAGGCGTACGAACTCTGTACCAGATCTTCGGACCATTCAAAAATGCGATGGAAGGAAAAACTTTCAGGCCCGATGAAGAGGTGCAGCAGGTGGCGAATGAGTGGCTGCACACGTGACAGAAGGAATTTTTTTCTACAGGAATCTATGCGCTTTGTAAATGCTGGAGGACTTGTAGTGCACAAAATGCAGATTACATTGGAAAATGATACAGGTGTGTACCACTTTTGTTGAATCAGTTGTGAGAAAAAAATTATTTAAGGTGTTCCTTTGATTCTCTCTTGTACATTATCAATTTTCATAAGCGGTACTCCAAAGCAGTCTCAACTCAAAATGGTAAGCAGAATTCCGTGCCTCTGACCACTCATCCACAAATATTTATCATCATTTCGCTAAAAGTGGTGTAATAATGACAACAAAAGTCCATGACGGACACCTGTCCTCTTTTTGCTGAATGTGGTGTTAAAATGAAAATGTTCCATAAAAGCGACTTTTCAATTTTCCGTTGAAAGTGGTGACAGATTGGCAACAAATTTCCATGATGGAAACTTGTTCTCTTTTCTTTAGAAGTAGCCTTTAAATAAAATAGTTCCATAACGGCGATTTTTCGTCTTTTCATTGAAAGGAGTGCCAAAGTGAAATCAAAGTTCCACGAGGGACGTTCTTTGGAAGAGGCGTTAAAATGCAAAACTTCCATAAAAGCGACTTATTGCATTTTCGTTGAAAGTGGTGTCGGAATGGCGCCAAAGTTCCATGACGGACATTGTTCTCCTCGACGTTTTAAATTTTAATGCCTCTGAATGGGCAAGTGCGGTCAGAATGACGTCTAAGTTCAATGAAAGCAATATATATATATATATATATATATATATATATATACAATCTTCGCGGAAAATATTGCTATAATATTAACAAAATTTTATGAAGGGAACTTATTCAATCTTCACGTCGAAAGTGGTATTTCAACGAAATAGTTCCACGAAAAGGACATACAGTTTTTTTGTTTGTTGTTGACAGCGGTGTTAGAGTTTAACATATCAAAGGTTACATGAAGGCAAAATAAATAAATAAATAAATAAATCCATCTATCTATCGCTTTGCAGAAAGTTATATTATAATTTACCATTTTAATAAATTGGATATTTTTTTTTTTTTTTTTTTTGATTTTAGGTTTAACGACCACCATGAGCAACTCAATGGGCTATAAGCAGTCGCCCGTCCCTAATTTATGGTCACTGGCTCCAGGGAAGGGAGCGAGCCAGTGCCGTAAGACAAACACAACATCCATGCCTGACCGGGATTCGAACCCGGACCCCTTACGGACGAATGATTAGAGGCCAGCGCCTTAGACCACTGCGCCACCGGGGCGGCCAAATTGGATTTTGACTGATAGCAATAGATACACGTTGTGACAAAATCATATAAACTCTAGATTATTCAAACATTTGAAAATGTAGTTTTAGGAATGGTCTAATTTTCTGCTTTTGTTTATTTGGCAAAGAGAAAAGAGCATTGTCATACGAAGCTACATTTAAAATAATCTTACGCAATGTTTTCACAATATGGTCTAATGTAGAATTTTATCAGGTAGTTCTTCATTGCTTTCATTTTAACACACAAAAGATAAAAGGTGAAAGATAACTCTCAATTCAGACTATTCCTCAACATTGAAAAACAAATAAGCAAATAAATCTGGATAAATCACGAGATGGAAATTCCTAAACTGCTACATGTGGTTAGAATGGACTACATTCCACCGGTGTAGCTTACATAAATACAAAAGTGCAAGCGTGTTATTAGTTAAGTAAGTACTTCCTATCTCTGAAGAAACGTAACAATAAATCACGCCATAATTCCAAACTTTAAATCTCAGCAGGGACTAGAATATATCTAAAAAAAAATCATTTTTAACGGAGAGTGTAACAGTGGATTCTTTTTCGTTACTTAATGACAATGCATGTTAGGAAATCGTTAATTTCACAGTTGTCAGCGATAGAAACGTGAGTTTGCATCGTAAAATATAAAATAGCATTTCTCTTAGAAATGTTATTTTAATAGCATTTCTCTTCTGAAGTGGAAACATATATTTTTCTTTTCAAACAAAACGTACATGAGCAAAAAATAAGAGTAGAGTTTTGAGAAGTAATGATAAATGTCTTCAGGAATAATTTATTTATACCTCCCAATCAGAATTCAACCGTGAACCTTAGATATGCAAACATAAATCCTTTTCTTCGAAGCCTCCAATCAAAAATCGGGAATATTTACCTGAAAAATCAGTGTGCCGGTTAAAGGGTGGATGTAGATAGAATCTCACTACACCTGGTGCTCAAAGGTAAGTAATCTTTTTTAAAACTTTGCTAAGAAAATAAATGGAAGTCTATTATGGATAGTCGTATCAGATAAGAAGCAGAAGTTTCGCTGACATCATCGTTTTTTTTTTTTTTTTTTTTTTGTTGTTGTTTGGGGTTTAATGACCACCGTGAGCAAAGTTTAAAGCTACAAGCCGTCGCTCATCTCCAACTTGGAGCAGCTGGTTACAATGAAAGGGAAAAGCCAGCTGTATCAGAGAACAGGTGCGTCGCCCATGACTCATAAGGGGTTCGAACCCTGGCACATCTCGCAAGAGTCGACCAGGAGTCGAGCTCCTGTAACGTGAGGAATCTGTGATATAAATTTCATTTGAATAACGCGATTGATGTTTGGTGTTGCAGTTTTCACAAACATTAGTATATAACATCTTCATTGTTAACCATTAGCAATCCACTGCTGGATGAAGGTCGCTCCAAGTTTCTTCCACAACTGTCTGTCTTGAGCCACTCTCCTACTTGTTACTCCGGCATGCTTTCGAATTCCAACCCTCCATCTATCATAAGGACTTATTCTGGGTCTTTTTCTGTTCCTTGGAATCCAGTCTAAAATTTCAGTTGTCCATCTGTGGTCCGTTCTTCTGGCAACATGTCCAGACTATTGCCATTTCAGAGACTTTACTCTGATCATGATGTTTTCTACTCTTTTCATTTTCCTTATCCACAAGTTCCTCTTCTTATCTTTCCTGGTTACACCAAGTATGCATCTCTCCATGCTTCTTTGAGTTCTCTGCAGCCTTTGTATGTCTTTTTCAATAAAAGTCCATGTCTCTGCTGCATACGTTAAAAGAGCTGGAAGGATGCATTGATTAACCACTTTTTTTATAGACATATAAGCACATTGCTCTTCAAATTCGTATTATTTCTTCCAAAAGCTCTCCACCCAAGTGTTATACGCCGATTAATTTCTTCATCAATGTGACCCTCGCTTGATATCTGTTGTTTAAGGTAGACGTAGGTATTTATTATCTCCAGCTTTCCCCCATCAATTGATAAATCTTCGTTTCTTGTAAAAGCATTGTACATCACCTTTGCCTTCTGAAATTTCATTTTTAATCCCGCTTCTTTACTCTTGTCAGCAAGTTCCTGGATCATACTCTGCAGCTCTGAAGGAGTAGTTGCAAAATTGACTACTTCATCAGCAAAACGAAGGTGAGTTAAATAATCTCCATTAATCCGTATCCCCTTGTTTTCCCAGTTCAATTATTGAAAGACACTTTTCAATGTACCATTGAAGAGTTTGCGAGAAATGGTGTCACCTTGTCTCACACCCTTTCCAATTTTTATTGGTGCTGTATCCTCAAATAGCCGAACCTTTGCACTTGCATTTTCATAGATGTTATTAATAATGCTAATGTAGGCATCTTCAATACCGCAGGACTTCAACGCCATTGTAACTGCTGATGGTATCACGGAATGAAAGGCCTTTTCGAAATCGATAAAAGCCATGCATAATGGAGTTCATATTCCCTCGTTATTTCAATTAGTTTTCTCAGTACATGAATATGATCTATGGTGCTGTAGCCACACCTGAACTCAGCTTGTTCTCTTTGTTGAGCTATGTCCAGTGTTACCTTCAAGCGATGTGAAAGAACCTTAGTGAAAATTTTATAAATCACTGAAAGCAGGCTGATGGGCCTGTCGTTCCTAAGATCCTCAATGTCACCTCTTTTATGTAGGGCATATGCAAATCATGTGCGCCCGGCACGCCACCGAGAAGCACTATAAGAAGAGTGCACAGAAGGCGGGGTGTAAGTAGTGGAAGTAAGTTGTGCTGCCTGACTTGTGCGTGGGAAGCTTTCTGATGCCTCGTCGCAGAATACGGCAGTCATTCCAGCACGTTTCGGAGTTCGACAGAGGACGAATAATGGCTTACCGCGACAGCAGTTTAACGTACCGAGAAATCGGCGCCCGTCTGGGATGACATCCAGCCACAGTGAGGCCAGTATGGATTCGGTGGAAGCAGGAGGGACGGACGGACCGACGTGAGCGATTGCCGCAGCCGGGGCACACCACAGAACGAGAGGACCGGCATGTTGTGCGGCGGGCATTGACGGGTCGCACCGCCACATCACGAACGTTAGCGCAGGAATTAGGGTGTGTTGCGCAACAAACTGTGTCAGCACGTACCGTTCGATGTCGTCTGCAAGGGCTGGGACTTGTTGTACGGCACCCATGCTCCGATTACCATTGACGTTACACCACCGGCGAGTGCGGCGGCAGTGGGCCGTTTAACGCTGCACCTGGACTACGCAATGGCACGACATTGGCTTCTCCGACGAATCCTGCTTCTGCCTGCAACACCACGATGGTCGGATCCGCGTGTTGCGGCACCGCAGCGAGAAACTGTATGACACTTGCATTATGTATCGCCACAGCGGTCCGTCGCCTTGCGCAATTGGATATGACACCCGCACCCCTCTGGTACGCAACGCCGGTACACTCAACTGCCACCGCTACATCTCCGACCTTTTGGAGCCTGTAGTCCTCCTTTACCTGCAGGACATGCCAGCGGCAATGTTTCAATAGGACAATGCGCGCCCGCACGTGGCACGCATCGTGCAACAATTCTTAACGGCCCACATGGTGTCACTGCTGCCGTGGCCAGCTTGTTCTACCGATATGTCGCCCATCGAACACGTCTGGTCACTGATCGGCAACAGAGTGACCCGGAAAGCACCACCCACGGCTACGCGTGATGAACTGTGGCAACGTGTGGAAGCAGCCTGGACCGACATACCCCAAGCCCACATCTAAAGCCTCTTTCGTTCGATGCCGCCGCGTGTAGCAGCCGTTATTGCCAGCTATGGGGGCCACACGAACTACTGATGATTGCGTGCAAGTCGCACGGGCCTGTAAGCTCAATCGTTTCATCTTTGTATATGTTGTTATGTGTCCAGTAAATCTGGCTTTGCTATCTCGTGTCCTTCTTTGTGTTGCATTTTGGGTGGCCAGCAGTGTATGTTAGCTGCTTACAGGCGGGTCTAGAATGTTTCTGGCCGTGGCGAAGGCGTAAAGTCAGCTTTGTCAGTGTCATTATTCCGTTTAAAATATTTATTCAAGCAGAACTACCGACTATATTTCGTATTTGTGTAGCTCAGGCAAAGAAGCCTTCGTCATATTTCCACTGGATGTGTTTACTGAACACCACTCTCATTACTGCAACCTCAGTTTCGAGGGTTTGCGTTATAAAAATCAAACATTCATAGCTGAACTACACTATCTACCAACAAGTAATTGGACACCTGTGATAGCAAAGGAAAACGAAGTTTATTTACCTTCAATAGTTAGTTTACCTTCAATAGCCTCCACGAGCGGCGATTACAGCTGCGACCCTCCGGGGCATACTCTCAACCAGGCGTTGTACGACGGCTATCGGTACTTTCTTCCACTCGGCTTGGAGAAGACAGGTCTGTTCCTTCACCGATTTCGGACTGTGCGGGCATCCCTTAATTCGACGCTCCAACTCGTCCCAGAGGTGCTCGATAGGGTAAAGGCCCGAGCTATGCGCAGGTCAGTCTACTCCATTAACCCCATTGTCACAATACCAAGCCATGGTGAACTTCGCAACATGACAGGTGGCATTGTCATCCTGAAAGTAACATGGGTCCACCCCGTAAAACTGCCACTACGTAGGAAGCGCATGGTCATCCAAAATGGTGCAGTAGGTCTCGGCGTTGAGTCTACCAGGAATTCCGACCAAGGGTCCCATGCCATACCAGGAGAAACACCCTCATAGCGTAATTCCACCGTTGCCGAACTTCACAGTTGGCACAATACATTCCGGCAGGAGGCGTTCTCCAGGCAGATGCCAAACCCAGACCCTGCCATTCAAACGGTAGAGGGTGAACCTTGATTCGTCACTCCAGAGAACCTGTTTCCACTGTTCAACGGTCCACTGTCGACGTTGTTTTCACCACGTTAGCCGAGCGCGCTATTGGACTTGGTGATCAAAGGCTTGTGGGCGGCAGCACGTCCATGATAACCGAGCAGATGTGCTTCCTTATGGATGGTATTCATCGAAAGAACACTCCCGGATGCCTGTTGAAATTCCTCACGGATGTGGTCCATCGAATTGGTGCGGTTCTTCCGAATTTCTTTGGCCAGCACCCGTCGGTCTCTAACTCCCAGTTTTGTGGGTCTGCCGGGTCGGGGCACATTCCGACAGTCACCTCTCGTCTTCCACTTGCCGATCACGTAGGCCACGGCCGATTTCGGATAATTCAACTCGCTGGATATGTCACGTATGGATCGGCCATTTCTGTGATACCCGACGATTACACCTTTCTCGAAATCAGAGAGCTCCGGACTGCGTGGCATCTTGCTTGCGACTGGTTGCGTTGTTGTGTCCCACACGATATTTAACGGCAGAAGCCGTGACGTGTATCAGGACCGCAGATATTATCGATTGTAGGGGTGTCCAATTACTTGTTGGTAGATAGTGTATATCAGGGGCTACTGTTGCCACTATTCTGAGTGAAATTTGCACTACTTACAGTCTTCTAAAGTACTATTACTATTGGTAAAAGTAAAAGTATGCTACAGATAAGGTAGAACCCTTTGAAATAGAACATTTTAAAAATATGTATGCAATCAGACCCTAATTTTTTACCACATGGTTAATAAGTATCACGTGATATGAGGTCACTGTTGCGGATTCTTTTTCACTACATATTGTGCTTTGTGTCAACGCTCTCTTCAGTTCTTCTTCGTGTCATGGCTCACGGAGTATACCCGTCCTGTCATAGTTCGCTGTCCAGGTAGCTCAATGTTGATAACTCTACGTTCCACGCACTTCTTGTACCTTCTGAAAGCATGACCATATCAGCGTAATCATGCTTCTTCGGCATCATTTGAAACCTGTGAGTATTCGTCTGGATTTATTCTTTTACAGAGGATGGTTTACACGTTTTTAGAACGTTTTAGAATTCAAAAAGATAAAAAATTCAAAGAACTGAAACAGGTAACAGCGTGTTATATGAACACGAAAGAAACATCTGCTGGAGTTAAATATCGTTTGTTAAGAACATGGCGTAAGTAAACAAGCTTGGATAACGTTATGTTTTTGCTCTTAACGAAGAGAAATATTCGCTTTGAAAGATCACGAAATTTGCATTTCTAAATGTACAATAAGCAATATTTTTAATAATAAAGGGATAATCGCCAAGCATTGCTTTTAAGAGGAAAAAGAACACCAAGCGAATATCCAAAAATAGTACATACTTTTACGACTTTTCCAAAGTAAGGTCTCTGGTCTTAAAAGGAAATCCACCGACAAAGACCAATCGCTAAGTCGTTAAAAATCTCTGTATCTACTGTAAACAAGGTAATAAGCAAAGATTTGAACCTGAAAAAACAACAACATGATGTTTACCCTCTTTCGCATAGACACGTGGCTGAGCGCAGAAGACGGTGTAGACTTCTTCATGAAAATCACTTAGCCGGAGAAATATGGAATAATTTACTGTGACTATTGATGAAGCATGGATCTACCTAAACGACTGTAACAGAAAAGGTCGATTGACTATCGCAAAAGAGCATAAAAGCCTTAGAAACTTGGTTCGAAGAATCGAAAGAAAGTTTCGGTAAATAATTCATGATTATTGCTGGTTTCTCGTACAATGGAAAATGAAAGTTAAAAAAAGTTGAAAAGAATATTAAAATCAATTGTACGTATTACCAAAATAATGTTTTAACTCCTGTATTTAAAGAGAAAATACCATTCATTTATCCACAGTGCCTTTCAAAGAGCAGAACTCCATTAGATAAGGCTAGCAGTCATACATCCAAATCTACCACTGTTTCTTGAAAAATATGGAAAAAGAGACGGGCTTCAAGTCCATAGCTTTTGCTCATAACCGTATTATACATTTTGCTCATATTTGAAAAAATAGAAAAGAGACGGGTTTCAAGTCTATACCTTTTGTTCATATTTAAAAAAATTAAAAAATAGACAGGTTTCAAGTCTATATCTTTTGCTCATAATCGTATTACACCTTTTGCTCATAATCGTATTACACCTTTTGCTCATAGTCGTATTACACCTTTTGCTCATATTTGAAAAATGGAAAAAGAGACGGGTTTCAAGTCTATACCTTTTGCTCTTATTTGAAACAATTGAAAAATAGACGGGTTTCAAGTCTATACCTTTTGCTCATAATCATATTACATCTTTTGCTCATATTCGTATTACACCTTTTGCTCATATTTGAAAAATGGAAAAAGAGACGGGTTTCAAGTCTATACCTTTTGCTCATATTTGTAAAAATGGAAAAAGAGACGGGTTTCAAGTCTATACCTTTTGCTCATATTTGTAAAAATGGAAAAAGAGACGGGTTTCAAGTCTATACCTTTTGCTCATATTTGAAAAAGTGGAAAAAGAGACGGGTTTCAAGTCTATACCTTTTGTTCATAATCGCATTATACCTTTTGCTCATATTTGAAAAAATTGAAAAAGAGACTGGTTTTAAGTCCATACTTTTACCCATATTCCTTCAAAGTCCCCTGATGTGCCACCAATGGGCTATTGAGCCTTCGGACTACTAAAAAGAGCGCTTTATAAACGCAGACCTAAAACAATGATTGAACTATAGAAAGCAGTGGAAGAGGAGTGGAATAAAATACCATTACCAATTTTAAGAAGGGCCCTATTTTCTTAGAAATCTAGAAGTAGGTTCATATCCAGAGAAAGGACTGTCAGATAGAACATTCAAGAAAGAAATAACTTTATTTTAAACATTAATTATATTGCTGGAAAATCGTTTTAAAAATGTGTGAACATCCTCTGTTATTTCACCCATTCATGCAGTGTAGCCATAACACATTTTTCGGTGAGGCACATTTTTATGAACGCCGCTAAGGGAACGCCCTACTCTTCACTGCTTCTCTATTGATGCCCGTTTTATGTGAATGGAGAAGCTTTATGACCAGATACTCTTTCTGTCATCAAACTTCTCCTTAGACCCAGACTAGCCCATTCAAAATTATTCCGTAACGATCGTTTTTCTTGCTTTCTGTATAAATTTCGTGTACAATGGAAATTTATCACCTGATTCCTATCATTTTATATACGGAAATTTACTTTAACTACTCTAATGATTGTTATTATAAAACCTACATAATAGGCTACGTCTGTCTCTAACGCTCTGACGTCATTCAGTACTTGCAGCGCCACTGCTTTTGTCCGGCGGCCGAAATCGGAACTAAGCTCACTGCTATGTACGATACGTGAAATCAAGGAAAAATACCGGAAAACAAAATAAAGTTAGTAAGACAAACGACTTCATCTGTGGCAACACGCATGTGCTCGAATAACTCTGCGACGTTTGTTCTGTTACGTAGGTGTTACGTCGTGTTTTGCTTCATTTCCTTCGCACTGCAGAGTAATTTCATAAAAAGGATTAACGCTCTGACGTCATTCAGTACTTGCAGTGCCATCTGCTTTTATCCGGTGGCCGAAATAGGAGCTAAGCTCACTGCTATGCACGATACGTAAGATCAAGGAGAAATGCCGGAAAATAAAATAAAGTTAGTAAGACAAACGACTTCATCTGTGGCAACACGCACGTGCTCGAATAACTCTGCGACGTTTGTTCTGTTACGTAGGTGTTAAATTTTATTACCTAAATTTTTGCATTATATGATTTTTAACGCACTGTGGCTGTCATATGACGGTTTAAAATCTAATAACCTATTTAATGAGCTTCTGTAACGGGAATATTACGAAAATTGTGTTGTTGGTGACCTATCTTATAGACTGCCCACTAATAATTCAACCGTGTATTATAGTTGCGTATGTGTATTTTACGATTTGTATAATAAAATTTACAGTCACAGCTTTTTCACCCGTGCATGGCATGGGCTATTAACTAGTTATTAAATAAATTATGACTCAGGGAAAGTAACACTCACTGCAATTGCACTTTCTAGAACACATAAAGAGAGTGATGTCGATCTCTTCTGAATTATGCTGTAGGTAAGCTTGCCATGCGAATTTCGCATTCATGAAGCTCAGGCTGGGAACTCGTCACCCAATTCCTACAAGGCGTATGTACTCTTCAGAGGGCGGCCGTCGCTGTTAAAGCAACATCCATTTTCATGAGATTCAGATGCCTAACGAGCTCCTTAATAGGCTTTATAATGGGCTGCTCGCAATGCAGGGGGAGGGAAGAATTACTAATTAGATCTTGTGACCGAAAGAGAGTTATGTGCAGCTAAGTCGTAAAGTCTTAATCTCTGTATACACACTAAATACACATCCTCGAAGTAAAAGTTTTTTCGTGTGTGTGTGTGAAGAGTGCTCGTCTTCAATCCCATCGTTCGCTTACGGGCATGTTGTTGTTAGAGACATAAATAAAGGGTCGGATATTTCCGCCATGAAACGGGATATAATACTGAAGACGCTTTCCTTCGTGTCAAATATGCCCTTTTTTTGCTTTTATATCCCAGGAAGAGCTATGGAGAGAAAAAAAAAAAGGAAGAAGCGGAACTTGTTTAAGAAAACTGGGTTTTAAAGAATTAATGACATCCAAGAGAGGATGGTGGCAAAGCTACGAGCTGCAGTATAAAAGAGAATGCCTTACTTGCGAAAAAGCTCAAGAGACAAGCGACGGTGAAAAATAATCCTCCTAGTTTTCATCTCTAAATTGAAAGCAGTTACCGAAGACATTAGGAAACGACTGCTGAAGGCATCTTCACGAAAAATTCCTTTTGCATCTTTTAAACTAAAGGCTATAAATCAAACCTATCACGACAGCAGATCTACCCGAAGTAAAAAAAGAACAGAAAAAAAAACAGTACAGAAATATTATTTCCGCCTAATGCACTTCTGACAGTAAAATTAAAAACAAGCAAATAAATTTCTCAATTTCTGTTTAAAATGACTGGAATTTTTTGTTAATTATTTTCATCGTGAAGTTGAAATTATCTGAGGATCAAGTAATAATGCATGAGATTATAAATTTTCCTCTTGTCACGCGTATTAAAATGCAATTTTGATATTTTTTTCGTGATGGAAACATAAAAAATTTCATCGTCATCATTGCTGAGCGTGTCGAACTTTTACTTGTTACTCGGGAAGTCATGAGAACGAACATTCCGTTTTTTTTAGTTTAGCCGCGATGAAAAATGGTCCAGCTCATGTTCTCCAAACATCCATGTTATTCGTGCCAACTGATATACACCCAAAAATAACTCAATGCTGTCAAGACACGATACCAAGAGATGGTGATAATTGGAGATTAAAAGACGAACTTTTATTTAGAACTAAAACCAGATTAAAAACATGCGAGATCTTTCAGACCCACTATGGGTCCATCATCAAGTACTGCAGGGGTGTGATTCTGTGCTTAAAAAGCCGGAGACCAACATCCACAATGCATCAGCATGAAGGCGCTGCTTCAACCCCGCGCATGCGCACTCGACAAATATACAAAAAATGCAAATTAATACATAGACAAGAAACACGGTTATGGCTTGCGATGATATAAACAATAGTTTAAAATAAAATGTTTCCACGAAGTTGGTAATGTCCACGGTGCGTCATCATTACCACATTGACCAATAAGGAGAGTAATATACATGCTTTCTCTAAATAATAAGCTAGCCTTAGTTGCAGATGTTGCGATTACAGCGGTGTTATCCCACTCTGGGATGTGTTGGCCTTGATTAACTAACCTTAATAAGGCAGTGCCACTCGAACCAGTCCGGATACTATATATGTGCTCGGATACACGGGTAGCAATTGTCCGAAGTGCAGATCTTACGTAACGGTGCCCTGTGCGTTGGGATCAATAGTTTTTAATGGGATAGAGTTGACACCATGCTTTTGGAGCGGGTTAACTTTGTCTCGATCCTTCCTTATTATTGTAAATAACTTATGTGTCTGTATGCCAAAGTCCATGCCCTGCCTGTGACAAGCCTTTTTTAGGATGTATATAACCTCAGGAACAAAGTCCCCCGACATATCTAGCCACTTCCTCATTGGCTCGTAAAGATATATGCATAGAGCGCTGGCATTTGTGAAGCTGTCTTGCCACAAGTCGTGATATCCAAACCGGGTGGCCTGGTCAAAAACAAACTTAATTTTTGTCACGAATTTTAATAGAAGAGGAATGTGAAAATGCCCTGCTGCCCATTGGTTTCGGGATATGCCAACCCCACTCGGCCCCTGGAGAAAGCACTAACCACCTTTCTCCAGCCTCTAGTAGCTAATTCCAACGTTTCTATTCATAGTTCTTCACAAGCCCTTGCTAAAATTAAGTCATGTGACTCATCTTTTATCCTAGCGTCATTGAATGTTGTATCTTTATATCCTAGTGTTCCTCTTGAGCTTGCCCACTCTATCATCGAAGGAAAACTTCCCAGTTTAGATATTAACCCCATTGAGACTTTGGGCATTATTGACGCCTTGAGTTTAGTAGCCCGTCGAACCCACTTCAGATTTAATGATATCACCTATCGGCAAAAAGTAGGCACGCCCAGGGGCTTACCCCTTTCGGCTTGGTTGGCTGAAGTGGTGCTACAGCAATTGGAACACAAAGTCCTTGACCAGTGCCCTTTAAAACCACTATTATTTTTAAGATATGTCGATGGTAATTTAGTTTTCTGGCCTCATTCAGTTCCTGCACTTCATGATTTTGCTAATTTGCTTTCCAATCTTTTCCCCACCATAAATTTCACCATTGAACTGGAAATTCAGGGCTCGCTCCCTTTCCTTAATTTGTGCTTGACTCGTAACGTTTCTAATCGTTCTTTCTCATCTTCCGTTTATCGTAAACCATCTGTACCTTTCACATGGATTCCATTTAAATCTAATAGTCCAAATCAACACAAGATAGTTGCTGCCTTGGCTTTTCTCTTTCGCAGGGCATTTTGTTGCCGACAATTTTGCCGTCCACGTACAGATATACACGGAAGTACCAGAAAAACTGTATAGAAGGGCTTATGCAAAATACATAGCAACGTCCCCTATGTGCGTACTCGGTTGCATCCGCCAGTGCATGTATAAAGCGATAGACATCCTTGCCAGCTGTCGGAGCTGTTTTCGGCATGAGAATGACAAGTAATAACGATTTAAGTGATTTTCAACGCGGTGTCATAGTTGGCGCTCGAGAGATGGGTCATAGTATTTCGGAGGTAGAAACGAAGTTCGGATTTTCACGGACGAATATTGCAAGGGTTTTACCGTGACTACAAGAATTCCGGCAAAACCTCCAACTTAAGATACCAGAATGGCCGTGAATAGACATTGGGTGAACGTGACCATCGTCGCTGTCAAGAATCGTTTCACGCGATAGGCGTGCAACACTCTCGCAGGTATAATCGGAATTAAATGCTGGAGCCTCAACAAGCATCAGCGTCCGGACTGTGCAACGTACCCTGCACGATATGGGCTTTAGGAGCCGACGCCCAACTCGAGTCTCCTTGATGGGTGCACGACGCCGAGCAATGTGCCTCGCGTGGGCCCGGCAACACCGTCACTGGACACTTGATGACTGGAAACAAGTAGCCTGGTCTGACAAGTCGCGTTTCCAACTGTATCGGGAAAATGGAAGGATTCGTGTGTAGCGCAAACCCCATGAAGCCATGGATCCCGCCTGTCTAGAGGGAACTGTACCGTGTAGTTTGGGGGAGTCCATAATGGTATGGAGTGTGTTTAGTTGGACTTCACTGGGACCCCTGGTATGTCTACAAACCGTCTGTGACCGGCCAACGCTATGTGTGCATCCTTTCTGACGAGGTGCACCCGTTCATGTCTTGCATTCATGCTGATGGGTAGGGCCTGTTCCAACAGGACAATGCACCTCCACAAAAGTGTTGGGACGCCACATTATGGTTAGAGGAACATTCATCTAAGTTTGGGGGTGTTGCCATTCCCACCCAAGTCCCCAGATCTGAACGTGACAGAACACATTTGGGATGCCATGCAACGCGCTATCGAACACAGGAATCCGAGACCTCGGAATAGACCCGAATTGTGGAACGCTCTGCAGGAAGTATGGCGTGCATTGCTTTCGGCATATTTCCAAAAGCTAGTGGAGTCGTCGTATTTAGGCAGTCCCCGTCGTATTTAGGCAGTCCTGCGCTCCCGTGGGGGAAATACTAAGTATTTGACTGGTGTACCAGTTTTTCTGGCACTTAAGTGTAGATCAACATATCTCTGGTAGTTTAGATCATAGAAACCGATGGGTAGCAAATTCACGAGAGAACCAATTCTTCATAATTGCATGACAGTAATATACAAGTATCATTATCAGCACATAGGTGCCGTATTATTTACTGTAGCCGTATTTCAGGAAACTTGAAAATTATAGCAATCGCTCCGGAAATTAAATACCTAAAATAACTGATTCGAATGTTAAACATATACATATGTACAGATGGACATCGAGGGACAATTATGATGAATATTGTGTATTTGTGTCTCTTGTACTTAATGGCCATTTCTTGTCGAAAAACAAAGGAAAATTCATTTGTTAGAAAAGAAAATCTCTGAAGCCCTCCAGATATAAGCAGACAATCGGACAATCGTCGAAACCACAATGTATTTCGTGTGATCGTGATAGGTGGACAATTGAGGTAGAACCACCTCGGTACCTAATGGCACTTGGCATTGCAAAAGCCACCGTTAGGTTGAATTACAGACGGCGAGGAGCGCCAGAGAGTTGTTGGGTGTATAAATGTGCAACAGAAAATGTACTCATAACTGTATTAGTAACTCCGTATCGGGTGACCATCTGGGGCTGTTCTGAGAAATGACCTCACCAAAACAAATTTTGGGGCGAACATGTGGTGAGGACCAGTTTCCGGTGCTCGATTTTTAGGGAAATGAGAAAATAACCACAAGAGAAAAGCCAGGCAGATATATGCTGAGATTAGGAAAGGGGATAATCTCTCTCCATACATGGAGATTCGCACCTTCTTGTGGGTAATGCGAACAGAAGAGAGGGCCAGGCGGTTTCGCAGCAGGACTTAAGTGTCTACATTTCCCGGAATAAAGAAGCCAGTATCGCTGCGTCGATCCCGAGACTGGCCAAGCCGAATACGGGCAGCTCAAGGTAGTATTTGGCGGAATCTTGTTTTATCCGCTATCGATAAGAGACAGACTGAAAATCAATTGACTTTATAGTGAAGTTCATATTAAGTTTCCAAAATCCTGATAGCTCACATATGCCTATTTCTATAAGCAGCCTTGATTTTTAAATTAATTATTACAGTAAAGACGAGGCGGCAGCTTGCTAATTGAAGATTTATTAAATCGTTTTTAAGGTGTTAAAGTGGATTGAGGCAAGTATGCTGATGTTTGCTGTAAGCTTCCGGCAAGGAAGGCAACGATAAAGGCGATGGCCAAACAGTTAGGTCTTCCTAGAACAGTAATCGAACCCACAATATTCGAATTATCTTCGAGCCTGCTCGATACTGTTCCAGGGCGATGTAATTTTAAAGTTTTTTGTAAGATAGCAACAAGGGAAAAGATAGGAAATTTATGTTCCAGCCTGCCCGATACGTGTTCCAGGGCGATGTAATTCTTAGGTTTTCTGTAGGATAGCAGCATTGGGAAAGGTAGGAAATTCATGTTCATGTCAAGCCTGCTGGATACGTGTTCCATGGCGATGTATTTTTTTAAGATTTTCTGTAGGATAGAAACATTGGGAATGGTAGAAAATTTGTGTTTGAGCCTGTGCGATGCGTGTTCCAGGGCGATGTAATTTTCGGATTTTCTGTAGGATGGGAACATTGGGAAAAGTAGAAAATTTATGGTCGAGCTTGTGCGATACGTGTTCCAGGGCTATGTAATTTTTAGATTTTCTGTAGGATAGCAATATTGGGAAAGGTAGATGTTTTATGCTCGAGCCTGCTCGATACGTGCTCCAGGGCGATGCAAGTTTTACGTTTTCTGTAGGATAGCAACATTGGAAATGGTAGAAAATGTTTCACCTTTGTGCCGATAATGATATCTCTATATGCTTTTAATGTAACTATGAAGAATTAATTCTTCAAAGGATTCGCTTGCATTGATTTCTGTAGTTACTGTTCTCTGAAAGTTCTCCGGCATTTTCTTTCTCACACAAGCAAATTTTATTATCTCTGCGATTACATTAATCTTATACGGTTCCATATTCGAGAAGAACTACATCAGAAAATCTCCAGTTTCGATTTTACTGATCTTAGGTATTTCCATAGATCATGTACATTTTTCTCCCAATATTTCCGTGTACCTCATTTAGTTTTCTATGTTTCAATGTAATTTTGAAATTTTAAAATAGGTTTAAAAACAGCAGTCATATTTTGACTCTGGACTGCTTGCGCTATTAAACAAAACCTAGCCTCGGAAATACTTCCTTAAATTTTAATATCTTATAGTTATTTTTTGTATTCGCTCGAACAAGCATCCAATTGTTCAATCCATGATTTTGATATAACACAAAATCAAATTTAATGCGTTTCATTTGATATATTAAAACGCCAGTGGAATAATTATTCACCCAATATTAAAACAGAGTTGTATTATCTCAGAACACCATGAAGAAACAATTCCCTGTTCACACGAAAGGCGTAAAAATCCATTACTTCAGCATGCAGTGGCAGGACATGAATTTCCCCATGTGACCAGTTCTTCAGAAGACATGAAAATTGCATGCTCTTGGAGCGGAGATAGAATCAACTTCCCTAGGTTTCTACTCTTGAAGCTAACATCACACACCGAAATCTCTGAGAAAAAAAGAAAGAAAAGGAAAATGTTCTATCCATTTGAATTTTATATTATTTCTTCATCGCCTCCTGCGCTGCATTTAATGGTGACATGCTGATGTCTAATCTGGGTTATCCACAATAATTTCTGCTGCGACGAGAGGAAGGCCTTCACTACCGTAATATGAAAACTTCATATTTCTATATTAGCAAATTTTGGCGGTTTGGAATTGTAGTGTCCAAGCGGGTGCAACAGAGCATGTTAATACGATTTATTGCTCTAGAGTGAAATTGTTTCCAAGCTTTTTGAAGAAGGCTATATAGAAGAAAGTATATTCTTATTTATCTGTACAATGAACCAGAGTAATTGTAAGAAAATACCATACAGAATCGCTTTATCAGTGCTGTAGTTTACAGTAAATGATTCCAAGACTATTATTAATAGGACTGAAAAAGATATCATCGACTGCTAGACTCACATGTGAACGGAATGCATCTCACTCTCTCATTCATATAAACAGACATCGTGTGGTTTAATTCCTTAAAATTTCTTGAGAAAAAAGTTAGTGAAGATAGATAGTTAACTGGTGCGACGCTACCGTGGGTACTCCCACCCAAATTTTAGTTGAGCCCACCTTGTAGTTCCCTCACAAATATTTAAACAGTTAGAACAAATAGCCTGGGGAATAATCTAAGATTTTAGGGAACTTGTGCGTGAAATTTTTGGATTCACAAATGCTTTAGAAACAAATAAGTACAAGACCTCAAAGTAATCCGGTTTTATCGATATAAACCGTGATCGTACAGGATCCGCCATTTCTCTGAACAACGGGCATCTTTTTTAAAGCAGTAGAACAACATTGTATTTAAAAAAGTGAAGAATATTAATAGAACTGAGAGGTTCATTTAGAAGTTTTTTAAACCTCTCTGTTCTATTTATGTTCTTCAGTTTGTTGTCTATGTTGTTCTAGTGCCTTGAAAAAGCCGCCGGTTGACGAGGAAAGGCTTGGTAGATCTTGTATGGTCATGTTTAACATCTATAAAAACAGATTATTTAGTTTCATACTTATTTGTTTCTAGTTAACTCTGGCATATCCACAATATTTTATTCACAAAAATTTTGTTATGTAAATGAATGTTTTGTTAAATTTAGTGTCTGTATTTCTAGGGAATGGAGGGAGTCCTCTGAGCGAAGGTCTAAGAGAGTAGTAGAGAGACACCATTTTTTGTGATTGGAGTTTAAAAAGATGTGTGTGTGTGTGTGTGTGAGAGAGAGAGAAAGAGAAGATATACCTGTCAAGTTACAAGCTAAAATCCTGTGTGTGTGTGTGTGTGTGTGTGTGTGTGTGTGTGTGTGTGTGTGTGTGTGTGTGTGTGTGTGTGTGTGTGTGTGTGTGTGTGTGTGTGTGTGTGAGAGAGAGAGAGAGAGAGAGAGAGAGAGAGAGAGAGAGAAAGAGAGAGAGAAGATATACCTGTCAAGTTACAAGCTAAAATCCATAAACAGTTTATTACAACAAATCTTAAAAACAGACTAAACAAAAAAAGAAAAAAAAAGAAAACGACGAAAAAATGAGCTAAAATGGCTGCGAATAAATACTAACTTTTTAAAGGCCATGGAGGTTCGTATCCATCATTCCCAATGCTACACACGTTAAATACATACTACGTACAGTATGTACTAGAAACGTTTTGTTTACTGAAGATAACATCATCAGCATTGGGATAAATCTACATAAACAAAATATAATTTTTGCCAAAATATCTAACAAGCACTTCAAAATTTGTGACCTCGTATGATGCTTAGCCCCTTAATAGCCTCACTCCGAGTTCTGAGCTGCTGGTGTCGCCACTAATCATTAAATCTGAATTTTAAATATTTTTTGTTGTTGGGAGGTTTAACGACTGCCATGAGTAAACTCTAAGGGCTATAAGCAGTTTCCCGTCCCTATATTGGGACCACTGGTTCCAGGGATGATAGACACCGCCGTAAAACAAGCGCAGCAGCCCTACTTAATTGGGAAGCTAAATTCTAGTTCTATAGATAACTGAAGAGATTAACATACTTCGACAACTACAACAATCACATGTAATTCATGGTACGTAGAAGGTCATAACGTACATGACCTTCTAGAGGGAAAAACAGCTTATAGGGTAAGTTTGCTTTTTCTACGTCATACTTTACATAACTGTCCCTTTT
Organism: Macrothele yani; assembly: GCA_039090855.1. Lineage (NCBI taxonomy): Eukaryota > Metazoa > Arthropoda > Arachnida > Araneae > Macrothelidae > Macrothele > Macrothele yani. Next base: position 196,559,753 of record CM076990.1, read on the forward strand.
TCTTTTAAAACGACTCTTCCTCGCTAGCTGTTCGTTTACGGCTCTTTAACACTCTTACTTTATTTCTCTCCCCCATGAACGTTTGCCTCTAGCCCTATTTCTGAACGCTTGTCTTTGTAGCTGTGTAGAGAACACGAGTCAGTCTCTCACAGAGAGAGAGAGAGTATCTCTCTCTCTCTCTCTCTCTCTCTCTCTCTCTCTCTTTCTGTACTTCTTTTTCACTCACTACAGTAATTCTCTCTCTCGCTTTAAGCCTGTCTCTTTCTTCACCTCGTGCTACACACGTCAGCAAGTGCGTCTCTGTTTAAGCTTACTGTTTCTCTCTATGTGCGACTACATCTCCACCAATTCTATTTTTGAATTTCTCTACGGCTATGTCCGCATCTTGACGTCATATTTTGTCTCTCTAATTCGGCTTTTCTCTTTCCCTCCGTCTGTATGTCTGAGACTCTCTTAATTCTCTGTCCCTCTTTTCATTTGCATATGTTTTCGTCTCTTTCTCTAAGTCTTTCTTCGTTAGGCTTTCTCTAATGCTGTTCTCTTTGATTCGGCCATTATCTCTCTCACTGTACGTTTGCATTTCCTTTTGTAGCTCTCCCTTCCTGAGTCATACTCTTTCTCTTTCACTTTTCCTGTGTCTGCGTGTTTCTTTCTACATTGCTATTTCTAAGTCAATTTCTCGCTTTTTTCTCTTTCTATACGTTTGTATTTCTCACTAGAACTTTTTTCTGCAAATCCTTCTCTTTCTTAATTTCTCAAAGTCGTTCTCTCTCTCTTTACTTCAGTACATCGTTTCTTTGTCTAGTATTCTATCTCTATATTTCCGTACATTACGGTCTCTCTAAACCTTTTCGTCTCCCTATGTAGTACAGTTTCTCGAATATTGTCGCTGTATACTTTCCTGTCTCTCTAATAATCTATCTATGAGAGTTGGACTTTCTTTCTCTTTGTGTGTATGCTAAGCAGGTATTTATTTTTATAGTTTTTCTCTTTCGAGTCTGCGCGACTGCATCTTTCGCTAGTTCTCTCACTACGTCTGTATTTCTTTTAGCGTACGTCTGCGTCTCTTTCTCTCTTCCGTACGCGAGTTCTTGTTAATTAATTTAAGAATTTCTCACAAAAATTTAAAGCACATGGTGTTGTGGTAAAAATTATTCTTTTGCATTAATATCAAAACTTGAAACAAACTAAGAAATTTAAAGTCCTTGGAAAATTTTAAACAACTGCGCCGACCATTAAAAGCGATTTAATCTGGAATCAAATATTTTGAAATTTTACGAATATTTTATCATCCATAAGTCTTTAATGCGTCTCTAGAAAGAGGCTCGAACGCATTTTATTAATTCAGTTCAAACATTTTACATTGTGATCTGGCAATTGATGTTCACTTCTCTGACAGATATTATATGCGATATAAGACCCAACTGAACGCAGCACATGCTCTGATGAAATATGTTAACAGTTTGATTAAACTTAATGGGACAATATTTTGCGCAAAATACTGTTAGAAATAGCTTAATATCGTCAGTAGAATCTAAATTGAAACGAAGAAAGTAGTAAATCAGTTTATTACGGCACATTACCAAGGCGCAGTAGCTTGGTTCCCTGTCGGTCTCGGTTAAGCTTCTTAACATTAAAAGCTAATAAATGCATTTAATGCTTTTAAAAACACAAAAATTTTGGAATTCAGGAAATGACTGTTGCTACTCAATGGGGTATTAAAACTGTTATATTAAATTATATTCGGATTTTATGGAGATGTTAATAGGTCACTGTTTGCAAAGCTCGAAGTTCAGCAGACTCGTTAAAACTCAGTGTCGTGTTAATGGCAGATGGTGGGAAATGTTGTCGTTAGAAGAACTGAAGTCTATGAGAGTTTCTATGGTTTCACGAATGGGGATATTCCTTTTTGATGATCCACATAATACAGTACTACCTCTCAATAAGGGGCACCCATGGGACCGGATGTTTTGTCCCTTAAATAGAGGTGTCCCTTATTGGGAGGTTCCTAACGAAATACGTATTAAATAAATGCATAATAGACATTATGTAAATAACAGTAAATCTTAAATACCATAAAAATACTGTATAAAATACATATATATATATGTAAAAGAAATACAGTACATGTAAAAAGTACAGTACCTGTATATGAAACAGTGGAAAGTACATGCAGTACGTATTTATTTGAGGTAATCCTACACATGGTTTTTTTTTTTAAACCTTTCAATTTACAGGCATTTTTCTTCACCTGAATACATAATACACTCACGCACAATGAAATCTGCGCACCAAGAAGAAAGCATCGGATTGAACTGAAATTTTATGGACGTAATGATACAGTGCATGATACACATGATGGTAAAAACAGAGCTGCAGGACAATTACACAGGGATCTGTGGCACGTGGTCCAGTCATCTTCAATAGCGCGTCGCACCACCTCGTGCGGCCATATGTGCTGCAATACGGTCTGGCATGGAGGCGAAGAGACGCCTGATGTTGTCCTGCGGTAGACTGACCCCACACGTGCTTGACGGTGTGCTCCAAATCCCGGATAGTGCGGCACGGCGGCAGCTGGAGTTTCAACTGGTCCCATACATGCTCGATAAGACATGTCCGGGGAGCGGGCAGGCCATGGAAGTATCTGGACATGACGTAGGCACTCCTTGGCAACTCGAGCCGTGTGCGGGCGGGCATTATCCTGCTGGTATAGTGCATTTGGAATCAAGGCCAGGAATGGGAGTACATGGGGCCGTAGGATCTCATCCACATCCCGCTGGCCCGTCAATGATCCACGTACCACTATTAGAGCTGATCGGCTATCGTAGGCAATGGCTCCCCAGACCATAATTCCTGCATTGGGGGAGGTGTGGTGCTCGAAAGCGGGGTTGGGATTGTGCCGTTGACCCGAGGACCTCCACACCCGGACACGATGATCATCTGTCCCCAAAGCGAAGCGGCACTCATCGCTAAACACTACACATCACCATTCTGTGGCGTGCCACGTCGCTCTAGCCTGGCACCACTGCAAATGGAGCCGGCGATGTTCCGGTGTTAATAGCAGTACACGTAAGGGGCGCTGGGATCGTATTTTCGCCTCCACGAGGCGTCGGGAAATGGTTCGTGGGCACACAGGAGCCGCTACATCTGCCTGTATAGTGGATCGGGTCCCCGTGGGATCCGTTCGTGCCTGGCACACAATCCATGATTCTCTTTACCGGTGGTTCTCCTGGTCCATGCGGTGGTTCTCCTGGTTCGGCGGACGGTATGGTTAGAACGATCCACGTTGCGAGCTATACGGCGCGTGCAGTTCTCAGCCGGATGATCCGGCCTCTCTCAAAGTCCGTACGTTGCGTAAATCGACGTCTATGGAGTCTACCCGGCATTATTGTCACTCTGTACTTTTGCTTGCGTCGGCTGGCGCTTTTCGCTTTCATGGGGCATCGACTACACGCCTGTTTATGAGGCTACCGGTTCGTGCTTGCAGCTCCACCACATGATGTGCAGTCATGCGCACTCGCAGCATACGTGGATCATTTGTATACCAGCACGCACTCTAGCTATTTGTAACGTTTCGCGGTTGTAGCATGTTTTCTTCTTGGTGCGCAAATTTCATTGTCCGTGGGTGTATATTAAGCTTACTAATTAAATTGAGATCCCAGTCCTGCCGGACACCTAGTCTTCGGTTTTTCCGGGGTTTTCCGCTGACTCCCTGTGTTTGGGGACGCGAATGCGTAGATGCTTCCTCGTGGAGTCGGCCCCGGATGCACTTTGTCCCTTACCAGTATGCGGCAGGGGAATGGCAAGCTGGCTTAATTAATTTGCCAGTAGTACTCAAGGACGCATAGTCGTCTTTGCGGGACTCAACCCGCAATGAGCGGACGAGATATATATATAGAGAATTAAATTGAGTCCTTCAATGTCCCCTACATTTAAAAATAACTTATGCAACTGTCTTGCGTATTTTAAAACTTTCTTAAAGTTTTGGATATCATAGCCTTTCTCTTCTTTCCCATCACTTTTCGGATCCTCCAAGCACTTTTCTGTTATGCCTTGATTATCAACTACAGGAATAAAAGCGATGCCTTTATTAGAATCATCACTACACAGCTGTTCACCGATTGCAATATATTCCTTTATCGCAACATTACTGCCACTGTCTTTGACAAGTTCACACAATTCTACATTTTCTTCAGTGTACTCACACAGTTCACTTACACTGGACACTGAAATAGTGAAGCCTGCCCTCTTAAAAGACTGTTTAACACAACTTAGAAGTACATATAGATCTAACTGTCGTAGTTATCCACTGTATTGCATTCAATACATTAACAGACTTCGCAAGATGTTCGTTGTTTTCAAAAAAAGAACTTAGAGAAAGAACATGCCATAGAAACAGTTTTCTACGTGCAATCGTGAAGCTTCTGATGCTACCTTACTCCATAGGCTACAATACTGATGTTGCATTAGGTGGAAAGATTACCAATTTCATATATTTTAGTTTTCAATTTCTGATTTTTGAGTGGAACAACTTTTTTTAAAGAATATTATGATTTCTACAAGTGTCCCTAAAATACTGTGCCCCTTATTCGGAGATTTAGTAATAATACCTTAGGATCCCTATACCAAGGAACTGGGTACAGGAGAATTGTCCCTTATTAGGAGGTAAATACTTTAGGATCCCTATACCAATGAACTGGGACTAGGAGAATTGCCCCTTTTTCGGAGGTAAATGCCTTAGGAACCCTATACAAATTGACAGGGACTAGGAGAACTGTCCCTTATTCAGAGGTAAATACCTTAGGATCCCTGTACCAATGGACTGGAACTAGGAGAATTGTCCTTTATTCGGAGTTAAATACCTTGGGATTCCTATACAAGTGGACTGGGACTAGGATAATTGTTCCTTTTTTGGAGGTAAATACCTTATAAACTCTATACCAATGGACCGGGACTAGGAGAATTGTCCCTTATTCGGAAGTAAATACCTTATGATCTCTATACCAATGGACCGGGACTAGGAGAATTGTCCCTTATTCGGAGGTAAATACCTTGGGATTCCTAAACAAGTGGATTGGGACTAGGAGAATTGTTCCTTATTCGGAGGTAAAAACCTTAGAATCCCTATGCCAATGGACTTAGACTAGAAGAACTGTCCCTTATTCGGAGGTAAATACCTTAGGACCCCAATACAAGTATAGGGATCATATACAAATAGTATAGGGGTCCTATACAATTGTATAGGGATTCATATACAAATGGACCGGGACTAGGAAAATTGCCGCTTATTCGGAGGTAAATACCTTATAGGATCCCTATACAAATGGACTGGAACTAGGAGAATTGTCCCTTATTCGTAGGTAAATGCCTTAGGATCCGTATACCAATGGACTGGGACTAGGAGAATTGTCCCTTATTCGGAGGTAAATAGCTTAGCATCCCTAAACCAATGGACTAGGAGAATTGTCCTTTATTCGGATGTGTCCCTTAAAAGAGGTAACACTGTACTACTTTTGTTGCTGCTTACTTCTAAAAACCAGAAAGCGTAGTACAGCTTTAGTAATAATTTCTATAAAAGCGCAATTTTTACGACAAGCAAACTAACCTTAGTCTATTCAAAATAACTGCTTCCGACGTCCACACACTGCATGCAACGATCACGAAACAACTAAAATGGCAAATCGAAGGCTATGTCTGATATATTATTCAAAGTTTTCGTCACAACGCATTGAATGATGTCTACGGCAAAAAAATAGTAGCCTTTCAGTGGTGCCATGAGCTTCGGGAACAAGAAGTCACACGGTTCAAAGTCCGGTGAATAAGGTTGGTGTGACATTACTCAAACTTTTTTGATGGCCAAAAACTTCAGAAAAATCAGAGCCTTGCGGATAGGGCCGTAGGTAAGAGATGGGCTACAGAGGATTCAGCCCTTTCTGCAAGGCAAGCAAGGAAAATTGCCGTTGAAAATTCTGTGATATTTTATTTTCGGCGGTTTATGAAAAATTACCTTTAAATCCAAAGGGAGAGATCCATTTAACTGCTATTATTAATATTTAGCCAGTGCCGTTAACGCCCACCAGATGGAGACGTCTCAGTAGCTAAGCCCATCTTACGGATTTACGATGTCAGAAGCTGACAGAAAAACACACATAGCGCCGTGGATTGTTGTCCACCGTGGTGTAAGGCTAACGCGCTCGGCTAGACATCGAGAGATCCGGGATTCAATTCCCCGGCGGTCACCGAATGACAATTTTTCGGTTGCTGTGTGTTAAAACGTGGAAAGAGCGATGTCTTTGCTTATTCACTGACGCCACGTATTTGGAGGATTTTCACTTTATGTTATAAGAGTTTGTCGGCAAAACTCGTTCCTAGGCCTGGTCGACCTGAAAGTGTTGTTACGGAGCGTGTTAACACTGTTTGGGCAATCCTGCAAGAAGATCGACGAATGACGTGTGAAATATAGCTGCGTCAACTAATGTGTTATTACTGCTGCATCGTGTGTGTTCCAGATGGGTACCTCACCACTTGACAAGAGAACAATTTTTAGCCAGAGCTCAGGTGTGTCATGAGTGGAAACAAATGATCGCAAAGGATCCAGACTTTCTAAACGCAGTAATAACTGCCGATGAAACGTAGGTCCACTATTCCGACCCCCTCACGGAGCGTGCAACGAGTGTCTGGAAACACACAGGCTCACCTCCTCAGAAAAAAAAAATTGCCAAACCAAATCAGCTGGGAAGATGGTGATGATAATTTTTTTATCTTTTATAAAGGTGTAGTCTAACAGCATGCCGTTCCTCCACAAGATACTGTCAATGCTGAGTACCAATCATTTCAGTCTTGAAACGGCACATATCGATTAAGCGACCGGAACTGGTGGGCAAGTGGACCCTACACAGCGATAACGCCGGCCCACATGTGGCTGCTTGTATTCAACAGTTTCTTACGAAATGGAGTATTGAAATTATGCCTGCCTACAGTCCTGATCTCGCCCCGTGCGATTTCTGGTTGTTCCCAACAATGAAGGAGAAGTTCCGTGGCCCAGCATTCAACGCAGATGCTGACGTCATTCAAGCTGTACAGGGGTCGCTGAAGCAGCTTCCACAAAATGCCTTCGCCACATGCTTTGAAAAGTGGACTGAACGATGGGACCGTTGCATATCATCCGAGGGAAGATACTTTAAGAAAGAGTAACATATATTTTGCTGTACCTAATTTTCTTCATTTTGTGTGATTTTAATCTCAGTCTCTATAGAACGGCCGTGGAACATATATTAATGCCAGCGGTACTTGGCGCATGCACTAAGTGGTACTGATGCCTGGGATAAGTCAGGTGCTACCTGCATCTGAGGGGTTTTACTGAGACACTCCGAGAGGCGCCGTGTTGGACGGACACGAGGTGAGTGCTGGGAGACACGGATGTTATGGGGCACGTGTGAACGAAGTGCTGCTGTGTGATAAAGATATATGTCGCTGTGCTTCAGTCAGGACGTCGGTCCTGGAATGAAATTGTTAATTCATATATGGTGTGCGTTTTCTGTTGCTGATTATGGGTGTCTACGAATCTTCGTGAATTAATAACATGTGGTAGTGAAAGACTTCATGAATACATTGGGGACATGACAGCGGAACCCGACAAGGAGACTCAAAGTCATACGGGTCTCTTCCAGGAAGTTATTGCTTCTTTACGCTTTCCAACCGTAGGTTGAAGAACTATATATGCTTCAGCTTTGTCCGTCCGTTCGCACGATAACTCACGTGAAAATGGTTCGATTTCGACGAAATTCTAGTATGTGGTAGGGAATCACCTGGGGACAAACCCTATTGAAAATGGGCGGAATGAGGTCAAAGGTCAGGACATAGGAGCTGGATCCATTCCATTGCCTTTATGCGTCATACCTTGCGTAAAAATTGTTCGATTTCGATGAAATTTTGGTATGTATTAGGGGGGTACCTGGGCACAAGCCTTATTGAAAATGAGCGGAATGGGGGTCAAAGTCAGGATATAAAAGCGGGATCCATGCCATTGCCTTTAAGCATCATAACATGCGTAAATATGGTTCGATTTCGATGAAATTTTATTATTTGGTAGGGAACCACCTGGGCACGAACCCTATTGAAAATGGACGAAAAGGGGTCAAAGGTCAGGCAAGGCATAAGAGCGGGATATATTCCATTGCCCTTATGCGTCATAACTTGCGTAAAAATGGTTCGATTTCGATGAAATTTTAGTATGTGGTAGGGAACCACCTGGGTACGAACCCTATTGAAAATGGGCGAAATGGGGTCAAATGTCACGACATGAGAGCGGAATTCATTCCATTGCCCTTATGCGTCATAACGTGCGTAAAAATTGTTCGATTTCGATGAAATTTTGGTATCTGGTAGGAAGCCACTGGGGACGAACCCTATTGAAAATGTGCAAATGGGGTCGAAGGTCAGGATACTGGAGTGGGATCCATTCCATTGCCCTTGTGCATCATAACTTACCTAAAATGCTTGGATTACGACAAAACTTTATCATGTTGTTCCGGTGGTAGAGTGAACTGGTTCTGTTGAATATCAACGAAATGGGGTCAAAGGTCATTGCACAAAAGAAAGATTTATTCCACAGCCATTATTCTTATAACTTGCGTAAAATTGCTTGTATTGCAACAAAACTTTATCATGTTGTTCCGGAGGTATAGTGAACCGGTTCTGTTGAATATCAACGGAATGGGGTCAAAGGTCATTGCACAAAAGCAAGATTTATTCTACAGCCATTATTCTCATAACTTGCGTAAAACTGCTTCTATTGCGACAAAACTTTAGTATGTTTTTCCTGAGGTATACTGAACCGGTTCTGTTGAATATAATCGAATTGGGGTCAAAGGTCAGGACACAGGAGCGAGATTTATTCCACAGCCATTATCCACATAACTTGAGTAATAATTTCTGGTATGTTGGAAAGCGTATCAAAATCAATGCATTGCATGATTTTACTAACTTGTCTTTTTCTGATTCTTATTTAAAATGCAATGAGTTATCGTGTAGAGAAAGTTTTGTTGCACTTTTTAGGGTGTCTTGTCTTTTCTTCACGCTTGCAGAAGTGCCTATAATCAATATGAATTTCAAAGCTGATGCTAAACGGCCAATAGAAAGACCTGTAAGTCTTTTCAAAAGTGTTGCAATGAATCAAGCCACCGCGCCTTTGAATTTCTGGGAGAAATAAATTCAGCCTCAAGATCTTTAGATCGCATGCGATGAATAAGATTCGCTAGGATAATACGTTCCAACAATGCAAAGCAAAAGAAAGAAAAAAAAACTCACTCTGACGTGAAATTGTTTTCTGTTTAGTTGCCATCGCACTCTTTGATTCTGTCGCTCTGTGTCGATATAAGAACGCAAAGATCAAATAAAAAGAAACGGGGCGGACAGGCGCAGAGGAAAATAAAGAAGCGTAATAGGCTAAAGCTTAATCTTCGGCGGGCTAGGCCCATAGGGTTGCAATGAGGCCTTGACTGGATGCTTAATTACAGTTTCTCGCCTCTGCTCTCTGGCCTGGCATTTGCCTCTGACAGCATGACGCAAAGAAAACAACGATTCTACTTCCGCTGCTTTCCAGAAAGAAAAGACGGCAGCGGCTGTGAAGAGGAGGAGGAGGAGGAGGAGGAAGACTGGGAGGAAGGGACTTTGAGGAAATGAAATTTTCCCCCGCAAAGACACGACGAGGTCTTCCGGAAAACAATTAAGTTTCAGTTTAGGCGGCGGCTGTTGATGCTGTTTGTAGCAACCAATGTTCCTTTTTTTCTCAGGCAAAGCGTTAGAGTGCAAGGGAAATCGTGCCTGAAGTGTTACATCTAGTGTGTGCGTGTGTGTAGGGGTGGGGCAAGAATTATCAGAACTGCGTTTTCAGTAGCATTACAAAGGGTGCCTGGAAGAAAAATTACCAGAAATAATGCCACTTTGAGGTAATTATGTGCTTTCATATACTGACGGATGAGGGTGCGGTGTGATTTTCAACAAAAATATGCTGCTGTATTGTGTGGCGAACTAATTAAAAGAGAACAGATATAAGAAGGCATTTTCTATGCTCGCATACCCAGAGAATATTATGACTCAAGATGTTGAAATAAAAAATTAAATGCCTGCATTTTGACTAAAAGGAAAACCATTTGAATTTACAACGATGCGCCTTTACATTATGACCACCCCCAGCTAGAAAAATGAGCGCGCCTGCAGACCGAACGGTGGCGCAGGTGAAATTCACAGAGTAGTATACACTGAAATGCCAGAAAAACTGGTACAGACGAGCTTATGCAAAATACACTGGTGTGCAAAAATTAAGGACGAAGAGGAAATTAGAATAACAGCGGAACGAGCAGATAGAACGTACCGAAAGACCACTCAGGAGATAGACTAGGGTCCGGTACGGTAGGGCATGCGCATATATGCAGCATGACGTAAGGAAGGAGTGTCGGAAGGGCATAAAGCACACGGGTGGTGTACACTCAGCAATTTGGTGAAAGCTATTGCACGGTGTACATTGGTTTGAACGACGTCGAGTTGCTGCCACCATGTGATATGGGCAACAGGCAATCCAGTAGACCACATCTGGATGACTTTACCCGAGGTCGCGTCATTGGGAAGTTGGAAGAAGGTCGAAGTGTGACTACTGTGGCCGAGGAGTTCGGGATCGCTCACAGTATCGTTTCACGAGCTTAGAGAGCATTTCAACCGACAGGAACAGCTGTCCGAGAGTTTAGCAGTGGTAGTCCACGAGCAACCAAGGCGGCGGACGACCGGTATATTGTCCTACCCGTGAGAAGAGACAGACGGCAGACAGCGGGAGAAATCTCAAGGCACATGCAACAGGCAACTGGACGTCCGTTATCGCGTTTTACCGTGGCCAGTAGGCTGCACAAATGTGGTCTATTTGCACGACGACCAGTACGGTGTGTGCCATTAACGCCTGCTCATTGGAGACGGCGGTTTCTGTGGTGCCAGGAACACAAGAACTGGACACATCAGCAATGGGGTTGAGTTCTCTTTACGGATGAGAGCCGATTTAATCTGACGAGCGATTCTGGACGTATACACATCTGGAGAGAGCAGGAAACACGCAATCACACCTTCAACATCATAGAAAGGGACCGGTTTGGAGGTGGCGGAGTTCTCGCTTGGGGCGGTATCATGCTTGGTAGCTGTACTGACCTCCACATCTTCCAAGGAAGTTCAGTCACTGGTGTCCGCTATTGTACCGAGGTTCTCCTGTCTTACTTGCGTCTGTTTATGGGTGTTGTGGGTCCTGAGTTCCTCTTCATGGACGACAACTCCACACCTCATCGTACAGTGGCTGCTGCAGAGCCGTTGTAGAGTGAAGATATTCAACGCTTGGATTGGCCCGCAAGGTCCCCGGACCTAAATCCAATCAAACAAGTGTGGGACCATCTCGGGAGACGCTTGGCAGCACGTCACCAGCCGCCAGCAACGATTCCGCAGGTGCGATTGGCGCTACAAGAGGAATGGGCCGCAATGCCTCAACAGCTCCTTGACAACCTCGTCTTCAGCATGGACACACGTTGTAAATCCTGCAACGCAGTCAGGGTGATCATATCCCCTACTAAAGACTGGATTTTTCTTGGCAGCCGCCTGTCACATGGACGTTTCTGTCTTCTGTCCAGTTGTGCTCGAAGCTACCTTTTCAATAAAGTGCTTGTGTTTCCTTTGGGTTCCTTGTTTGGACGGTTTTGCTCACTTGTCCCATATTCTTACATTTTCGGGATCTTATGGTATGATTTGAGTCGATGTGGAGCACTTCTGCTCGACGTTACATTTGAAAAAACCGCTTCGTCCTTAATTTTTGCACGCCAGTGTACATAGCAACTTCACCTATGCGCGTACTCGGTTGCGTCCGCCAGTGCGTATATAAAGCAATAGACATCCTTGCCAGCTGTCAGAGCTGTTTTCGGCATGATAATGACAAATAATAACGATTTAAGCGATTTTCAACGCGGTGTCATAGTTGGCGCTCGTGAGATGGGCCATAGTATTTCGGAGGTAGAAACGAAGTTCGAATTTTCACGGACGACCATTGCAAAGTAGTACCGTGACTACAAGAATTCCGGCAAAACCTCCAACCAACGATACAAGCGTGGCCGTAAAAAGACATTGGGTGAACGTGTACATCGTCGTCTGTCAAGAATCGTTTCACGCGATAGGCGTGCAACACTCTCGTAGGTATAATCGGAATTCAATGCTGGAGCCTCAACAAGCATCAGCGTCCGGACTGTGCAATGTACCCTGCACGATATGGGCTTTGGGAGCCGACGCCCAACTCGAGTCACCTTGATGAGTGCACAACACAGAGCTATGCGCCTCGCTTGGGCACGGCAATACCGCCACTGGACACTTGATGACTGGAAACAAGTAGCCTGGTCTGACGGGTCGCGTTTCCAAGTGTATCGGGCATATGGAAGGATTCGTGTGTGGCGCAAACCACATGGATCCTGCCTGTCAACAGGGAACTGTACCGGCTGGTAGGGGGTCCGTAATGGTATGGAGTGTGTTTAGTTGGATTTCACTGGGACTCCTGGTACGTCTACAAACGTCTATGACTGGCCAACGCTATGTGTACATCCTTTCTGACGAGGTACACCCGTTCATATCCGGCATTCATGCTGATGGGTTGGGCCTGTTCCAATAGGGCAATGTTCCTCCACACAAGTGTCGGGACGCCACATTATGGTTAGAGGAGCATTCATCTGAGTTTGGGGTGTTGCCATTGCCACCCAAGTCCCCAGATCTGAACGTGATAGAACACATTTGGGATGTCATGCAGCGCGCTATTGAGCACAGGAATCCGAGACCTCGGAATACACGCGAATTGTGGAACGCTCTGCTGGAAGTATGGTGTGCATTGCCTACAGCATATTTCCAGAAGCTAGTGGAGTCCATGCCCCGTCGTATTTCTGCAGTCCTGCGCTCTCGTGGGGGACCTACCAAGTATTAGACTGGTGTACCAGTTTTTCTGGCACTTCAGTGTATATACACTATCTACCAACAATTAATTGGACACCCCTGCAATCGACGATATCTGCGGTCCTGATACACGTCACGGCCGCCGCCGTTAAATATCGTGTGGGAAACAACAACGCAACCAGTCGCATGCAAGATGCCACGCAGTTCGGAGCTCTGTGATTTCGAGAAAAGTGTAATCGTCGGGTATCACAGAAATGGCCGATCCATACGTGGCATATCCAGCGAGTTGAAGTACCTAAACTCGACAGTGGCTTACGTGATTGGCAAGTGGAAAATGAGATGTGACTGTCGGAATGTGCCCCGACACCGCAGATCCACAAAACTGGGAGTTAGAGACCGACGGGTGCTGGCCGGAAAAATTCGGAAGAACCGCATCCGCGAGGAGTTTCAACAGGCAACCGGGAGTGTTCTTTCGATGAATACCATCCGTAAGGAAGTCCATCTGCTCGATTATTATGGACGTGCTGCCACCCACAAGCCTTTGATCCCCAAGTCTAATAGCGCTGCTCGGCTAACGTGGTGCAAAGAACGTCGACAGTGGACCGTTGAACAGTGGAAACAGGTTCGGTTCTCTGGAGCGACGAATCAAGGTTCATCTTCTACCGTTCGGATGGCAGGGCCTAGGCTTGGCGTCTGCCTGGAGAACGCCTCCTGCCGGAATATATTGTGCCAACTGTGAAGTTCGGCGGCGGTGGATTTATGCTATGGGGGTGTTTCTCCTGGTATGGCACGGGACCCTTGGTCGGAATTCCTGGTAGACTCAACGCCGAGACCTACTGCACCATTTTGGATGACCATGCGCTTCCTACGTAGTGGCAGTTTTACGGGGTGGACCCATGTTACTTTCAGGATGAGAATGCCACCTGTCATGTTGCGAGGTTCACCATGGCTTGGTATAGTGACAATGGGGTTAATCGAATGAACTGGACTGCGGAGAGCCCGGACCTTAACCCTATCGAGCACCTCTGGGACGAGTTGGAGCGTCGACTTAAGGGGTGCCCCCACCGTCCGAAATCGATGAAGGAACAGACCTGTCTTCTCCAAGCCGAGTGGAAGAAAATACCGCTAGCCGTTGTACAACGCCTGGTTGAGAGTATGCCCCGGAGGGTCGCAGCTGAAATCGCCGCTCGTCGAGGCTCCACCAACTATTGAAGGTGAATAAACTTCGTTTTCCTTTGCTATCACAGGTGTCTAATTACTTGTTGGTAGATAGTGTATATACAACCCGACGACCAGTGTTCGGTTAGTAGAGTGTTCAGAGTCAGAATGGGAAAACTTGCCGATTTATCGGAGTTTGATAAAGGACAAGTTGTGATGGCACGGTACTTCGGAACTATGATCTCGAAAATGCTGAAGTTTGTGGGTTGTTCATGTGCCGCCGTAGTGAGTACGTATGAGAAGTGGTACACAGATGGCCAAATGACGAATCGTCGTCCAACCATATGTCGTCCGCAGCTCATTGATGCCATAGGGAAGCGGAGATTGTCGCGCATTGTTCACACCGACCGCAGGGCCACAGTGCGACAAATCACACGCAGCTGCAACAGTGGCGATCAGGGAAATGTGTCGAACGCAGCACACAGTTCATCTCAGCCTTCTGCGCATGGGCCTGCGTAGCCGAAGACCCAGCCGGTTCCCCATGCTCACTGTACCTCATCGTCAACAAATCATGAAATGGGCCAAGATAATCGAGATTGGACCGTAGATGATTGGAAGGAAGTGGCCTGGTCTGACGAATCAAGATTCCTGGGGCATTACGTAGACGGCCGAGGGCAGATATGCCGATTACCAACGGAGTCTATGGCACCTGGATGCACTGGTTGGGCGGAAACAGGTCGGCTGCAGCTGCTGTGTTATGCGGTTGGCGATGTTTTCTTGGGACACTTTAGACCCCATTATTCCAAAAGCACAATCCCTGACAGCTGTCAGGTATCTCAACATCGTTGGGGGACCAAGTTCACCCATCCATGGCAACTGTGTTTCCTGCTGGTGATGGCCATTACCAACAGGATAATGCGCCATGCCACACTACCAGAATCCTCAAGCAGTGGTTCGAGGGACATGCTGGTGACTTTCTGTTGAAGCCCTGGCCTCCAAATTCCCCTGACATGAACCCAAACTAACATTTGCGGTTTGACTGGGAAAAGCGGGTTCGCACTAAATCACCACAACCCAGAAATGTACAGTAACTGGAGAACCTAGTGTTGACATTATGGTACCAGATATCCTAGGATACTTATCGCCAGCTCTTCGAAGCGATTCCTCGTAGCGTAGCAGCTGTTTTGCGGTCTGAAGGGGGTCCTACAGCATATATATATACTTCATATGTGACAAGTTTAAAGTATCCCTTTTGTACCATTTATTGGTTGGGTTTTTTTATTACCTATATTTGTGTTAATGGGGAGTTTGGCTCTCTTTCTTCATTTTTATTTTATTTGTTGTGAGGTCGGGCAAATTTGTTTTAGTTTGCTGGGTTCGGGTTTTTATTAGAAATCCCTTTTATTAACATTTTTCTCCTAAATTTAATTGGTCCCTATAGCAAACTAAAATAGCAGAAACCCACAATTCTCTGGTCTCAGTAGATTGGTGAGTGATTTTCTTTTTGCATGCCCTTCATGAAGCCGACAAGGAGTCAGTCATTAATATGCTTTCCTGCATTCTTATGTTCGGTATATTTTCTTCGCTTGAAGCTAGCCTGGTTCGGGTGTATGGATTTGGTGATTGTTGTTCTTTTTCTCGTTTTTCTTTTTCTGTTTTTCTACTTCAAAATTTTACTTTATGTTTTGCATTTTTATGTATATATATATAGAAGTGGGTTTAAAAATGAACTTTCAGAAGACAAAAGTGATGTTCAATGCTTTTACAAGAAATGAAGATTTATCAATTGATGGAGAAAAGCTGGAGATAACAGACACGTACGTTTATCTTGGACAGCAGATATCAAGTGAGGGTCACATTGATGAAGAAATTAATCGGCGTACAAAACTTGCCTGGAGAGCTTTTGGAAGAAACAGCCTAATTTTCAAGAGCAATATGCCATTATGTCTTAAAAGAAAAGTGTTTGATCAATGCATCCTTCCAGTGCTTACGTATAGTGCAGAGACGTGGACCTTAACTAAAAGAGACATACAAAGGCTGCAGACAACTCAAAGAAGCATGGAGAGGTGCATGCTTGGTGTAACCAGGAGAGATAAGAAGAGGAACTCGTGGATCCGAAAAATGACAAGAGTGGAAGACATCATGATCAGAGTTAAATCCCTGAAATGGCAATGGGCTGGACATACTGCCAGAAGGACAGATCATCGATGGACAGCCGAAATTTTAGATTGGATTCCAAGGGACAGGAAAAGACCCAGAAGAAGACCACATGGGAGATGGGTGGATGAAATTCGAAAGTATGCAGGGGTGACATGGAGGAGACTGGCACAAGACAGACTGTTGTGGAGGAAACTTGGGGAGACCTTCGTCCAGCAGTGGATTGATAATGGTTGACAATGATGATGATGATGATATATATATACACGGTCGAGTCACATTATTGTGACCACCAGTTAATATCCAGAGTAAACGCAGAGTGCAGCGCTGACAGCAGCTACACGGGCTGGGAGTGACATGTATATATATAACTCAATAAGGTGCTATATACATATATATGACTCAATAAGGTGCTATATACATATATATGACTCAATAAGGTGCTGGAAGGTGTTCAAAGATATATGGAGCCATGCTGACTACAGTGCATCTGACAGTTGCTGGAGGGTGCATGGTGGAGGATCCATAGAGCGAACAACACGACCAAGGTGGTCCCACAGATGCTTAATTGGGTTTACGTCTGGGGAATTAAGGGACCAGGGAAGTACTTTGAAATCTTCATCGTACTCTTCCAATTACTCTCAGACATTTTTAGCTGTGTGACACGTCGCATTGTCGGGCTGGAAGATACCATCCATCCCAGGAAAGACAATCAGCATGTATGGGTGGTCTGCAAGGATGGATTCATAACGAATATGGTCCATATTGCCTTCCACAGGTACATGTGGACCCAGGTAATGCCACGAAAACATACCCCAGACCCTAAAGCTGCCCACACCAGCTCGTGTTCTTCCAGCAATGGTTAAAAATTATTTGTTCTTCGATGTTTCTTGCCTTATACGCCAAAGTTCATCCGTTCGATGAAGCAGGAAACGGGACTCATCGGAGAAGGCAATCCTTTGCCAATCAGCGGAGGTCCAATACGATACTGCCGTGCAAGTGTAAGCCTTTTATGCCAATGCACCTTCGTTAGCATAGGTGCAGTGACCATGCGTCTGCATCGAAGCCCCATACGCAGCAGGGTTCGCTTTAAACACAATTCCGGTAGCCTCCAAGTTCATTCGGCCATTAAGTTGCTCCACTATAGCGTGTCTATGGGCCCTCAAGGAACCTCGAAGACGACGTTTACCTCTCACATCAACTGCACGTGGTGCTCTGCAGTTTCCACATCGCTTATTCGCAATGGTGCCATTTCTCCAATTACGTTACACTTTAACCACAGCAGCACTCGAAAAGTTCACAAATTGTGCTGTTTCAGAAAGATTGCCACCCTTGGCCCGAAAGCCGATAATCATCCCCTTTTGAAAGTCTGATAAATCGCTCCTTTTATCCATGATAGCAACGAGTGATATATTTTTAGAATGCATGCTGCACACCTTATATACGCTCCCAGCCAGCTCACGACATGTGCCTTCTTTCATTGGCTACGCGCTGTTGACGTCAAAAGAAGGAGGTGGTCACAATAATGTGACTCGACTGTGTATATACACACTCTAAGCGTTCAAAGAGTCTCTCCGCAGTGGATATCGTAGGTTATATAGAAATCATATGTGCGTATTACGGAGACATATAATTTACTCACTTACTTATAGAAAGTGTTGAAACTGTCGTCCTTCATATAATCTAACTCTTTTACACATGTTTCCAAACCCATGTGCGAGAGTGAGAAAGACCCTCCGCAGTAATAAGACTGTTGTACTTAATTTTGATGGTGCTACAGTCAAAATTTTTGAATTAACTTGTTGTATGTTTCATTTCAGTGTTTTTGTTTTCCAAAATGTGGATGCTGATTTCATCGTTGCTTCTCAGAAGGAAGGAACACTTCTGAAATCAACATTGAAAACTTTCGACTCACGACAAGCTTGCGAAAATTGCTGTTCCTGTGAAACACATTCTGGTTCTTTAATGAGACGAAACAATTTCCAGCATATTTTTGTTTGTTTGGAGGTTTAACGACCACCGTGAGCAACACCGTGGACTATAAGCAGTCACCGGTCTCTAATTTAGGGTCACTGGTTCCATGGAAGGGAAAGAGCCAGTGCCGTAAGAAAAACACAACATCCATGCCTCAACAGGATTCGAACCCGGACCCTTTTCGGACGAATGATCAGAGGCCATCGCTTAGACCACTGCGTCACCGGGGCCGCCTTCTAGCATTCACTCTTCCCGTTTTTGTTCTCAATAAAAACGTATTTGTTGGCCTCGACGACTTTTTCAATCTCCTTAATATTAAATTCATCCATATTAACAAAAAGTCATTAATCCGATACAACATACAATGAAACGGGATGTTAGCAAGTTAAACGAAAACCTCCGAATGCTAAATGCAAAAGATGCAATGTGAAAAGTAACTCTCAGTCTTACAATGTGACTCGCGGGGTGTGAGAGAATGAATCACCAGAGAAGCAGGCGACAGGTGTTTGTCTCTATCTTGCTCCGAACAATCGCACTGAAAACAAACGCAAAGGAAGTTTTTTACGATATGGTATCGTCGCTCGGTGGAAATCTTCTTTGCTTTAAGAAAGATACGGCAATATTTTTGTATGACATATCATTTCTCACTCAGCTGGCACCGTCATCGAGCACAAAATCCCATAATATGAATTTTTCTTTGAAATATTTCTTTTTCTTTTCGAAAATAAAACCGGGTCAGGAACCCCTTGACCCGACCCGTTTGACCCGCAAAACACTTTCAGCCCATCAAACAGAAGTCATTGCTCTTTCCACGTTTATAAGTGAGTCACGGAAAAATTCTTATCAGCCGCCACCGTGAACAGAACCCAGGGTCTTCCAGTTACGCGCCGGACGTGCTACCACTTCACCACAGCGGCCTCGAATTTCCCAGACTCACATGTGACAACTGCCAAACCACATGGCAGGTTGCTTCTTGGAGCACCGCACAATGCTGGGGATTCACCAAAGATGGTAGGCAGCAACTGAACAAATAACTAGGAGGCGAATTTTTTTTTTTTTTTAATTTTTATTGGAGATTTAACGACCACCGTGAGCAACTCAATGGGATATAAGTAGTCTCCCGTCCCTAATTTAGAACCACTGGGTCCAGGGAACGGAGGGAGTCAGTGCCGTAAGACAAACACATCATCCATGCCTCACCGGGATTCGAACCCGGACCCCTTTCGGGCGAATGATCAGTAGCGATCGCTTAGACCACTGCGCCACTAGGAGGCAAATGAATAATTAATACACACAATTGACGTATATTAGGAATGTCAAACAGAAGTGATCGCTCTTTCCACGTTTGTAAGTGAGTCACGGAAAAATTCACATCGGCCGCCACCGGGAAATTTCTCATCGGACGCCACCGGAAAATTTCTCAGCCGCCACCAGGAAATTTCTCATCGGCTGCCACCGGGAAACATTTCTCAGCTGCCACCAGGAAAATTCTCATCGGCTGCCACCGGGAACAGAAATTTCCCGGTGGCGGCTGAAAATTTACCGCCACCGGAAAATTCCTCAGCCGCCACCGGGAAATTTCTCAGCCGCCACCGGTGGCGGCCGATGAAATTTTTTCGTGACTCACTTATGAACGTGGAAAGAGCGATGACTTCTGTTCGATGTTCCTAATACACGTCAATTGTGTGTATTATCGGCAAGCTGACCCGTGATCCGTTTCCGTCTCTGCACTGTAACAGTGCTAACATCAGTGCTAATAATCCTACACAGAGATTCAATGTTGATTTGCAGTCGGAGCAGATAGTCCATTGCAGAGCTGTCCTGTCATGTTTTGTATTCTTCGGAAGTTCGACGAGTCGTTTCTTTAAAAATTTACACCAGTCCGAATCAATTTGCATATCAGATCCCCATCCGTGACCTAGTGATCTTCAATGCCGCTGAAAAGTCACGTACGGAGCGATAGCTTATGTGGAACCATATTATCAATCCGTGCTAGAGAGCAGTTAAATCAAAGGATCTTGCATTCACAGTTATCCCACTGCCTCATCATAACCGCGAAAGCATAACATTTATGGTGAAGTCTAAGCGTAGGCCTTACGTAAGACTAAATTCACTATCAAACAAGAAAGATGACACCGGATTTTCGGGTGTAATAAGCACGTCTTTTGAATCCGTTCTGACACAAATTAAATTTATCAAAGCCATTCAAAGTCAATGGAACCGGTATATAAAACAATAGTATCTGACGGAAGAAAGAAGTTTTTCAATCGGGTCTTTAATCCCTCAGATATTGGTGTAAACGGAATCTTGAGTTTAAGAACTCTTAGAGACAGAGTTATCGACAAAAATAAGATGTGACTTTACGTCCCCTGGTGGGAAAACCGTGCATTATTTTAGGAAGAAAGTATTCTCAAAATGTTTATCCATATGAGAAGTATCTGTCCAAGAAAAAAAATTTAGTCGAGTTTTCAGGAGCCCAGGTTTTGCAACAAATACATCGGAATCAAAAATTAACACTTATGACCCCTGGTGGCCAAACCATTCTTTACAAAACATTAGAAATTATGTGAAACATATTTTCCATCAGGTCTTTTATGCGCTACAGGAAGAATTTTTCAAATCGGAGTTTTAGGAGTAGAAAACGCAATTTACCTTCATGCGCCCTAGCGGAAAGTCTTAAATGATTTACGTGAAAATTTTGAATTTATAGGAAAAACATTTCGCATCGGAAACACTATCCAATAACGAAGGAATTTTTCAAATTGAACTTTTAGAAGTAGAGATATTGACAAAAATAAGATATACATCTACGCCCCCTGGCGTAGAAACCATGCATTATTTCATGAAGAAAGTGTTCCTAAAAGGTTTGTCGACATGAGTAGCATCGGTCAACAAAAGACTTTTTTTTCAATCGAGATTTTAGAAGCTCATATTTTGCTGCAAATACATCAGACGTGGAAATTAAGACTTACGCCACCTGGTGGCCATACAATTTTTTACAAAAATTAGAAATTATGTGCAAAGGATTTCCCATCAGGAGCTATATCCAGTGCAGAAAGAATTTTTCAGATCGGAGATTTAGAAGCAGAGATATAGGGGAAAACGCAATTTACCTTTACGCCCCTAGCGGAAAGTCTATGAATTACTTGAAAATTTTGAAATTATATGAAAATCCTGTCACACGGAAAACACTATCCAACAAAGAGAAGGAATTTTCCAAATCGGACTCATAGAAGTCAAGATATTGACAAAAATAAGATATACATCTACGCCCCCTGGCGGAGAAACTGTGGAATATTTTAGGAAGAAAATATTCCGAAAAGGTTTATCGATGTAGTGGCGTCAGTCCACAAAGAATTTTTTCAATCGATATTTTAGAAGCTCAGATTTTATGGCAAAAACATTAGAAGCGAAAATTAACATTTACGCCCGCTGGTGGCCAAAGTATTCTTTACCAAAAATTCGAAATTATATGCAAAAGATTTTCCATTAAGAGATGTATCCGCTGAAAAAAGATTTTTCAAATCGAAGTTTTAGGAGAAGAGTTATCGGAAGAAATGTATTTTACTTTTACGCCCCCTAGGGGAAAATCTATGCGTAATTTGAAAATGAAACTATATCTAAAACACTCTTCGACATAAATGGAATCGAAAGATAAAAAAATGTTTTCAATCGGATGTTTAGAAGCAAATATGTGGATCAAAACACGTAATTTTGAGTTCGACATCATCTGCATTTACGCCCCCTAGTGGCAAAATTGTACATCGTAAAAAAAAAACGAAATTAAGGATCATCATTCGCATATTTCGCGCTTCCGGATACAAAACGAATTTTTCAAATCGGACTAATAGTTGCAGAGATACCGTGGGTACAGGCGGACGGACGGACAAACCGATAACAGAAGCACGATCTTTTTTTACAAAAGACGTGTTAAAAAGGGATGTCGGAATATTAATGATGGGACAGTGTGAATTCACCTGCCATTCTGGCTTATTTTAAATACACCAACAAGTGCCAATGGTGCATAGATGGAGTAGGTGAAATGCTGTGAACTCATCACCACAAGCCATTCCAGCTTGCGATCATCATTGGGTTTTCTTATAAATAGTAGTGTGAAAACACATTTTTATCTGTGGCGGCCTCGAACTCCACATCCTTCTGCTCCGCATCCAAATGCTTCTCCAATTAAACTACACCGACAAGGGCTTATTACTGCTCCTGTTCGTCTTGACATGTTTGTCACCTCTGTAGTATGTCAAAGAAGTCATTCTCGCGCAGTCTATAAAATTCTGGTCCGCATCTCAATATTTCGTCCTTCCCCTGCGCAAAAGGTTCGTTGGGTTGTGAAATCCTAACCTAAGTTAGGGACTCCCGATTCGATCTGATCCAATATCTATAAAAGGGAGGGTAGTTTGTTCTTCATTTAGGAAGAGGTTTTGGAATACCTCTGTAACGCTGCTGTGTGTGTTTGAATGCGATGTAAACGTTTGTCCGTGACTTCGCATTCTTCCGTTTCTCTTAGCTGCTCTTCTTGGCCACTGTGTTGTACAGATGTTCTAGATAGGCCAGCAATTAGTCGAGCTCTCAAGCTGCGCGGCACGAAAGCAAACAAAAGGGGTGACAGAGATAAAGGATGATACCAAAGAAACGCAATAGGCTTAAGCTTCATCATCTTGTATTTCCCCTAGACGCACGATGTTGCAGCGAAGCTTGCTTAATTACATACAGCCTTTGCGTACCTGTGTCTCTTCCCCCTTTAGCATCTGGCGCTAAGAGCACCGAGCAGAAAATAACTTCCATTTATTTCCGTGGAGGGTGGGTAGGATTCCGACGAAATGAAATTCACTCCCGCAGAGACAAAAGGCCTTTCCGGAAAGCAATTAAGTTTCGGTTTGTGCAGCCAGAGTCCCTGGAAATCATTTGGTTGGGTGGGGATCAAGATATGTAGTACGCCACACAGAAGGGGGAAAGGCATTGAGGTTATCAAAACGTCGTTGTTCTAAAACGCTTCAGCAGGGAGATGAAATAAAAGGCGAATAAACGACGGTATTTTGATATTATTATGCGCTCGCATATATTGATGAAGGCTCGAAATTAAATTTTCAATCAACGCAGAGTTAAGTTTCCGAGATTGATGCGGACATAAAAGGACATCTTTATAAGTGATTACTGTCCCCCGTGGAAACGCGGAATAAATGGAACGAAAGAATGGAATGAATGAATTAGATATGAATCGAAAATATTTGTTTATTTTATGGCATAGAAACGTCGAGATTAACTTTATTCCACAAAGCCAACTCTTTCTAAAAATTGCCTCATTGGAGATTATTGCTCCATTGTTTCCTCTTGTGTTCATATTTATGTCTACTTCATTAAGTTTAGTAAATATGTTTCCATGAAGGCTTGAAATTAAATCCTCAATCACAGCAGTGCCTATTAAAGATAGATGCAGACATAAAAGTATATCTTCGTAAGTGGTTATTGTTCATAGTGGAAACTCAGAATAAATGTAAGGAGAAAATGGAACTAATGAATGTGGAAGGAATCGAAGATGTTTGTTTGTTTTATGTCATAGTGATGTCGGGATTAACTTTGATCCATAACGCTTGGAAATTCCTTCCAAGGAGATTA
Organism: Macrothele yani; assembly: GCA_039090855.1. NCBI lineage: Eukaryota > Metazoa > Arthropoda > Arachnida > Araneae > Macrothelidae > Macrothele > Macrothele yani. The sequence continues at coordinate 196,583,633 of CM076990.1, forward strand.
TTCTTTTTTCTTGATATGCCCATTTTATTAAACTCAGAGGGAGCATCTCAGAGCGCAGGAAACATCGTTTTTGCCAGACACGGCAAACGAGTGGTCAGAGGCATAGGTTTCTACCTGAGCTGGGGCCGGGTTCGAGTCCTGAAAGATGACCTTTTGTTTTAGGGGATTAACGACCACCCCGTAGGTAACTTAATGGGTAATAACCAGTCGCTCTTCCCTATTTTAAGGCCACCATTTCCACAGAAGGGAGAGAGACAGTGTCGTAAGACAAACACTACATCCATGCCTCACTGGGATTCGAACCCGAACCCATCTCGAATGAATGATCAGCAGCTAGCGCTCAGACCACTGCGCCACCGGGGTGGCTCCGAATGCGGCGTGAAGGGTGTGTTTTTACTAAGGAACTGGCTCTCTCCCTTCACCGAAATCAGTTATCACAAATTAGGGACTATTTTATTGCTAATGACCCTCACAGTTTCTAGTCGGTAGACCTTGAAACAAGAAACATTTTTTTTTCTTTTTTGTTGAGAGTTACGGACCCTCATTTACATTTTTACTTAAAGAAAATGTAGGTGCAATCACAGAGAAGAAAATACAGAGGTTCGCTTTTTTGAACAGCGCCCCAGTGGTCGGACATGAAACTACGGTAGGGTTTGTCACGTGATACCGTGATACGATACCAATGGCTATATAAGTAGCATCGCGGAGAAAGTTGTATACTCTTGGGCCGCGGGTGGACTAGTGGTCGGCGTTCGTCACAGCCATGGAGATAACCTCAGGTTCGATCCTGGGCAGGTACGAACGTTCGAACCACTAAATACCCACCGTGGGTCGGATGGGCAAGTTAAGCCGTCGAACCCCGGGTACTGGCTCCCCGGTAATAAATAAGTGCGTCGTCTCCCCCTTTCTACCTCGCTTCCGTGTCACTTTCCTATCGCGCACTCTAGCCCAAATCTCCTAGCTTCCTATTTCTAAGGGTTGTTTAAGACCTGGGATCAGGCATTCCCTTCCTAAAATCCTCTACATATGATCTGTTGTGATCTGAGTTGTATACTCTTGAAAAAAAAAAAAAAGGAAAAAAAGAGAAGTAGACTCCCACGGTAACTGTTTGGACTCTTTAGTTCAATGTTCGTCCACTGGCGCGCTGTTCTATTGAGATCTTCGGGGCCAAATAATTGCCATGAGCTTCTATGCAAGATTTACCTCTGGGTCTCCTACTCTGTGGGTGCAATCTTCCAACGAAGGAGAAAAACTCGCGCGATTAGAATTAACTTAACATCTACGTCTTAAATGGAATCGAACCAAAGTCCTGTAGTACGAGGAGGAAAAAGCCGCTCATTAGACATTTGAACACAGTCGTGACTTCTTCAACAAAGACAAGGTTTCACTTGCGATCCGAAATAAAATTGGGCAAAATAGGATCTCTCAGAATTAGTGTCTAAATCATAGTTTCCAAATCATGCACAGTTGTGGCATGTTTGTTTCCGTAACCTTCAAGTTGAGATCCACATAATTTAGCCAGACTAATAGCTTTATTATTACTTAGCACTTAGACGTATACAGTACCCGTACAGAGGAAATTTCTTTTGCATGTCTTCGCATAGGGCATTGTCGTTGCTGCTTAGTGTGTGCCGACAATGTGGCCCGTGAGATTTAACTCTCACAGTTGCTGTAGATGTGTTTTGTGTGTAAAGGCTTTTCTCCCGTTAGCGTGTGGGTGTTTTTCTACCATCGACTTTACCAAACGATAAGTATAGCGTGTCAGTTGTGGTATCCTTTGTGTTATATTAGTCATTTTTCTGTTTGTGTAGGCCGTCGCATTTTGCTTTGGCCCTTTACACCGCACAATGCCTTCTTTTTGTATTGCGCAGATGTGGGGAACCTTTTCATTTTGAAAGGCCGCATTAAGTTAGCTGTAATTTAACCATGCCGCACTAAAGAAACTTCAATTAGAAATAATTCGAAATGTACATTATTTTGTAAGAATCTTGCTATGTACGAACTAACTTCAAAAAATAGAAAAAAGAATTTATAATTCTAAAGTAACTAACCTTTTAACGGCTTTGTTTTGACTGCTTTTTGTTGGAAACCATTTGAATATTTAGTTGCAACATGGAGGTCAGTATTTTTAGCTGATCCTATAGATGGGTATCCGTCATTTGTGACCTTAAGGCGTCTTTATTTGAGTTAGGTAGGAGAATGTAGATTCGTTGCAATAAGTGGTTAAAAAGCAAGAAAGCATTTTTCGTGCATGTTGCCGAAGGCGTGGGTATTCTATTGTATTTTTCCATATTTCAAGTGGATCTTTCTTAGCGTCAAATAAGGACTTTAAAATGCCATCTTCTGAGAGCTCAAGCAATTCCATTTGTACTTCTTTAGGAGCCATAGAACGAAATCATGAGCATATAGCAGGTGTTAAAATAGCCCTTCTGACTTACTAATGTTTTAATTGTGGCCGTCACTCGGGGAGCATTATTTCGCTGAGTCTTCTTTTACTCTTTAAGAGATTAGATTAAAATATTAAATACGGTCAAAAAGATTAAAATAAAAATAATAATAGACGAACAAAGACATATTAATGAAAATAAATGGATTTGTTAAGCAAAATTCGGATTCACTCAAAAGGCCGCACTTAATGGCCTAGATGGCCGCAGGTTTAACCATCACAGGATTCGCTAGTCGAAGCAACCGGCATTCATGTTTAGCGAATCTGGAGGTTAAGAATCTTATCCCGTGTTTGCCCGGAGAAGCAGATAAATCATGAAAGAAATACGGGGTTACGCCATATAACACAAAGTTTTGAAGATGACAATCTTCAAAATTTGTATTATATGGTGTAATCCCGTATTTCTTTCATGATTTATGAAGTAAGCTGTTTGATCGAAATACGCAGTCACTGCATAAACTGGAATTGTCATCTTCCTCTTGAGATTTAAGCTTCACTTATTGGACAAGTAATGGGAACTTTGGTGTGATTTACGAAATGAAAACTTAAGAATATTGTCCAGTACATAGACTAGATTAGCACTCGTTCGTTATCGACTTCCTGAATATTGTATTTCACACAGGTATGAAGTCGCGGATGATTTCAAAATACTGTTAAAATAAGTTTCCAAAATACTTATTTGCTTAAAGGAAAGAAACCAAATACTGTTCTTGAGAAGCACGTAGACCACATGCAGAAACATAATAAATAGCAAAGGGGTTCAGATATAATTTGAATTCTAAAACATCGATTAAATACAATAACTTGACAGTTGTTTCACTGTGATGAATAAATTTTGAGCAATTTGACGTGTATGGCAGTGGCGGCGGAACCGCCCGGGCCGCCAGGGCCAGGGCCCGGTCAATAATTTCAGCCAAGACTTTTAATTTTAGTTTTATTTTATTTGGCATATGTGCAATTGTTGTGATGCGCATTAGAAAGTTCCACTAGGTAAGTGGTCCGATGGTCCTAATCCCCAACAAAGCTCCATAGGTATTGTTTTTCTTCTGTTTGTTCCGGGAAGCGGAAAGGGAGGGGGTGCACCACCATTCGAAATTTCGGGCCCGATCAACGAACTTCACTTTCCGCCACCCCTGGTGTATGGTACTGTTTGTATAGTTAGAATAAAACCGATGATAATAAAAATATAGTAGATGATTTCCTTCTGAGTTAGAAATGTACTCTGTAACAACGAAATTGCAAAACCCTTAAGGAATGAATGGAAGCAAATACAAATCGGTAGACGGCTAAGCTAAGCAGTTTGCCGATATAAACATCTGACGAAATGTCACAACAAAGATGAGTTCCTTTTTTTTATTTTATTTTTTTGATTCAAGGTTTAACGACCACCGTGAGCAACTCAATGGGCTATAAGCAGTCGCCCGTCCCTAATTTAGGGTCACTGGTTCCAGGGAAGGGAGAGAGCCAGTACCATAAGACAAACACAACATCCATGCCTCACGGGATTCGAACCTTGACCCCTTTCGGACGAATTATCAGAGGCCATCGCTTAGAACACTACGCCACTGGGGCGGCAAAGATTGATTCCCCCGAGAGAAGAGTCTTCTGGCTTTGAGCTGCGATCTCTGGAGAAATCGAACATTTTCGTACAGAATGCCAAGGCACTAACAGAGACAGGGTTTTCCATTTAAACATGGAAATCCCACGGAATATGTTAGTATTTGAAAAAAAAAAGGTCTAACGGTAGGCGGGCATTTAACGGGAGCCACGATGAAGAACACAAAACAAATCACTGGTTTCTCAAAAGCAATAAACCTGAACCACATCAGAGATGGAAACGGATCCCCTGGTCGACAATTTCTTTCGGGCCAAATGGGTCGGGTCAAGGAGATCCTGACCCAATTCCCACCCGGTTTTATTTCCGTTTTATTTTTGAAAAGGAAACATATTTCAAAGAACCCTTCAGAGGTCTTTGAAATTACACATCAGAGCGGCACAGTATGGATCCAGAAACTTGCTGAGAAGGGAAAAAGAATGGGATAAAAAATTAACTTTCAGAAGACAAAACTGAAGTACCATGCATTACTAGAAATGAGGATTTCTCGATTGAATGTGGGAAAGCTAGAGATAACTGATACCTACATTTATTTACCTTAGACAACAGATATCAAGCAAAGGTCACATTGATGAAGAAATTAGTCGACATGTAAAACTTGGTTCGAGAGCTTTTGGAAGGAACAGTACAATATTTAAGAGCAATATGCCGTTATGTCTTAAAAGAAAAAAGTTTAACCAATGCATCCTTCCAGTGCTTACGTACGGAGCAGAGACGTGGACTTTAGCTAAAAAAGACATAAAAAGATAGAGACAGATGAAAGACGCATGGAGAGATGCATGCTTGATGTGACCTAGAAAAATAAAAAGAGGAGCTCGTGGATCTGGAAAATAACAAGAGTGGAAGACATCATGATCAGAGTAAAATCCCTGCAGTGGCAATGGGCTGGACATGTTGCCAGAAGGACAGACCACCGATGGACACCCGAAATTTTAGACTGGATTGCAAAGGACAGGAAAAGACGTAGAAGAAGACCACGTGGAAGATGGGTATATGGAGGAGACTGGTCCAAGACAGTCCGTTGTTGGAGAAACTTTGGGAGACCTTCATCCAGCATTGGGTTGATAATGATTGACATTAATGATGATGATATTCGAATTAATTGTTCAAAGCAGATTTGTCATGATCAGGGAAAATTATATGAATGCCGGGTCAGGGTTAGAAATTTTTGACCAGTTTCCAATTCTGAACTGTATCAGGTAGGTTAAGGTACATAATCATCAGCATAAAGAGAGTATTAGTAAAACGCTCAGGGCCTCAGCACCTCTGCAAATGAATGAACAATACCGTACTCTGAAACATACAGAAAATCTTTATTTCAAAGCCACCTCGTGGCAAGACCTAAGACCACCGTGGTAACAAACGAAGCAGGCTACGATGAAATGTGGTGTCTTTTGATGGCACGTTGCACAATTTACTTGTAACTCATTCAGAATGATTTTCTTAATTAGTTACTTGCACTGTGAAATGAATTGCAGCAATTATTACACTTGATGCCAAGGATATTAAAAGGATGTGATCAAAGCAGCCTCACAAAGTTGGGTTCACCAGCGAGATCATTCATCTTTGGCGTTGTATATGTCTCTGGCATTTCAAGAAGAGCAACAATCTCTTCCAGGGAGCATATTCAAGCAGCGAGCGTCGTCGACGTGAAGATCTTTCCTTCGCGAAGCGGCTTTTGTTACAAGATCTGCGAGCGGCGATGAATTTATCCATTCATTCCTTCTGTTATTCAATGAAACCCATCAAGAGCAGGCAAAGACGTCAGATGAATAATCACCTAGGGGGTGTTGAAACGTCGCTTTGAATATTTCATCGGACGATGACCGCCACGTCTCAAACACTGGAGGCTTTTCTCCGCATGATGAGACCCCGAAGCCAGTGCGCCCTTCTTTGCTATTCATGAAGATAGTTTCTTCGGCAAACACGGACGGATTGTCTCTTCACCTCGAGGAAGAGCGAGCCAAGAGGAGCTATAACTGGATACGATATTGCGAGGAAGGACGAGCCGTAACGCAAATGCTATCGCATTTAATCTGAGACTATACCCTTTTGAATCGCATTCTTAGGAATGGAATCTGAACTTTTTTCATCTGACGGTTACATATATATAGAGAGGTTGGACAGAATAATGTGAACACCCTGCTCAGACACGTGACTTTTAATGCAGCTGCGTACGTCGCAGTAACTAAAGGTATCCACCACTTTTCGGTAGTAATAGCTTTGTTAAGAACTTCAAAATCCTGTTTAACTGCATTTAAAGTGTCTTGTTGCAAAACTTCTTTCAGGCTGACGACGAAATGGGCGACCTAACGGACTTTAAAAAAGGCATAATTGTTGATGGCCGGCTAGTTGGTGTCACCGTGAAAACAGTCGCCAGGGTAGTGGGGGTACCCAGAGCTACTGTGTCTAGCGTCGTGAAAGAATACCGTGTTCGTGGCAAAACCTCGTCTGCGAAACACAAGAGTGGCCGGAAAACGACCCTGACTGATAGACGCAGGACAGCATTGAAGAGAATTGTTACCCATAATAAGAAGACCCTGGAGCCGAGAATTAGTGCGGAGCTCAATCTGCATCTCCAGACCCCAGTATCAACGAAAACAGTGCGCAGGGAACTGCATAAGCAAGATTTTCATAGTAGAGCTGCTATTGCAAAATATCTGGTGACTCGGGTAAATGCACAACGGCGACGGCAGTGGTGCCAGGACCGTACAACGTGGGATGCCGATCCGTGGAAGCGTGTAATGTGGTCAGATGAATCCACGTTCACACTACGAATTTCATCCACCTACCTCTCATGTGGTCGTCTTCTGGGTCTTTTCCTGTCCCTTGGAATACAGTCTAAGATTTTTGCTGTCCATCGACGGTCTTTCCTTCTGGCAATATGACGAGCCCATTACCATTTCAGGGATTTTAATCTGATTATGATGTCTTCCACTCTTGTCATTTTTCTGATCCATGAGTTCCTCTTCTTATCTCTCCTAGTTACACCAAGCATGCACCTCTCCATGCTTCTTTGAGTTTTCTGCGCTCTTTGTATGTCTCCTTTAGTTAAGATCCACGTCTCTGCACCATACGTAAGCACTGGAAGGATGCATGGATCAAACACTTTCCTTTTAAGACATAATGGCATATTGCTCTTGAAAAGTATTTATATATATATATGTATCATCATCATCACCAACCATTATCAACCCACTGCTGGACGAAGGTATCCCCAAATTTCTTCCACAATTGTGTCTTGCGCCTGTCTCCTCCATGTCACTCCAGCATACTTTAGAATTTCATCCATCCATCTCCCATGGGGTCTTCTTCTGGGCCATTTCCTTTCCCTCGGAATCCAGTGTAAAATTTCAGTTGTCCATCGGTGGTCCTTTCTTTTGCAACATGTCCAGCTTATCGCCATTTCAGTGATTTTACTCTGGTCATGATGTCGTCCACTCCTGTCATTTTTCATATCCACAAGCTCCTCTTCTTACCTTTTCTGTTTACAGCAAGCATGCATCCCTCCATGCCTCTTTGAGTTGTCTGCAGTCTTTGTATGTCTTTTTTAGTTAAGGTCCATGTCTCTGCTCGATACGTAAGCACTGGCAGGATGCATTGATTCAACACTTTTCTTTTGAGACATAATGTCATACTGCTTTTGAATGTTGTACTCGACATCGGACATAGCGCCTCACCTGGGCTCGTCAACACGGTAATTGGACCCTGGAAGACTTTCAACATGTGGCGTGGTCCAATAAGTCACGCTACCAGTTGCTACGAGCTGATGGTAGGGTTCGAGTATGGCGCAGACCCCATGAGGCCATGGACCCAAGCTCTCAACAAGGTACTGTGCACCATACATATGTGGGGTGTCTTTACGTGGCACAGTTTTGGTCCTCTGCTTCTCATAAACACGCCATTAACCAATGATCGCTTTGTTGCTCGACTGTGTAACCATTTGCAGCCCTTCATGGACTTCATGTACCCCAACAACGATGCGATTTTCTAGGCGGACAACGCACCATGTCATCAGGCTCAAGTTGTTCAAAACTGGTTCTAGGAGCATTCTGGACAATTCCGGCGGATGGTGTGGCCACCACATTCGCCCGACATGAACCCTAAAGAGCACTTATGGGACGTGGTGGAAAGGTCCGTTCGCACCCAAGATCCTGCACCTACAAATACCAGGGAACTGTGGGTGGCTGTTCAGACAGTAGAGCTCAACATCTCTCCAGAAGTCTTCTGGCCACTTGTGGAAACCATGCCACGTCAAGTTGCTGCACTTCACCGTGCCTAGTATCGTGGTCCTACACGATACTAGGTACGTATCCCATGACTTTTGGCACTTCAGTGTATTTTTGCAACCTTGATTTGTTCTAAGAAATTAATTTCTCCTTCTTTGCCCTGTAGCTCTATTAATTCGTTGGCATACTCTGAGACGTTGAAATTTTAAAAATTGGCCAACGGTGATGGGTAATCTAATAGGGAAAACACTGAATCAGCAACCATGCTGGTCCGCAGAAATTCACTTCTGACGTCATATGAATAAGGCCTATTAGGAAATGCTTCAGCCCAGAACCTCAACGTGCTGAATTTTTATTTCATATTTCTTGTTTCCCTATCATATCTACGGAAAATATGTAGCATTTACATATATTACGATCGTGTACCCACTTATTGATTATCCGTGAACGTATTAAGCGTCTTTTCATCAGTTTGGTGGAAATAAATGGTGCAAGTTAATGATTTGAGACTAATTTAGTATCGAAACAGTACTTCCATTTAATTCAAACCTCTTTATTTTAAAAATTTATCATCAAAAAACTACTCCTAGGAGACCTAAATATAGTTAATTTCAGGCTTTAGACTAGCTACAGTAAAATATCAAGACCGTTGTTTATTTTTCTTTTGTTTTTAAATGCGTGAACGAAATTACCCGATGGAAAAAAATACCTTTTCCTCAGAAGCACACAGCCATCTGAAGACAGGGAGCAGCAATTATGTTTGAATTATTGATGTACAAAGAAATTGCTTTTCTTTTGACCTGCGCTCCTTTTTTTCTCACTTGAAAGAGCTGCTGAATTGTTTATCAACCTTAGGGTAAAAATATCACGCCTGTGAGAAGGAAAAGAAAAGCATACACGAAGAGAGAGAGAGAGAGAAAAAAAAAGGAATATGTTTCTCTTTATAAGACTCGGTAACAATCTTGAGACTTTCCTTCATTCTCCTCACAAATAACAGTGACGAAAGTTCACGCACAGGAGGCATTTGAAAGTGTTATAATGATGGAAATCAGAGCTCCTTTCCTTTTCTCTTCCTCTTATGTTTAGAAAAAGTCTACAGTGAAAGCTTAATGCATCACTTCTTGGAAATGAAAATGCCGCTAATGAGTGCACACTGAACCCAACAAAGACATACAATGGATATCCTGAAAGTAAAGCCTCCTCCTCAATAACTTTTGAAATTTTGAAGTGATTTCAATAAAACTGCGCTGACTTGTACTATGATATGTTACCAATGTGGGAACACATTTTATTCAGAATAGGAAATAAAGATAATGAATGACAGATAAAAGCGGCGAGCCGTAATTGAATTCCTGGAAGAAGAGGAATGTGAGACTCCAGAAATCCACAGAAGACTCTTGGCGGTGTATAGAACTGCCACAATCGATATCAGTATTGTCAGAAGATGGATGCAGAGGTTTCAAAAGAGAGAAAGTTTAGTGTCGGATACAAAACGGAGTGGAAGACCCGCAACCGCAGTGACAGATGCCAACGGGCAATGAGTGAAAGACCTCATCACAGCTGATCGTCGTGTCACCATCCAGGAGTTGCAACAATAAACAGTTCTCACTATGTGCAGATACTGAAGAAGCTAAAGGAAGCTATCAGAAGGAAAAGACGTGACATTCCACTTCATAGTGTACTTTTACACCATGATAACGCACGTTCCCTCATCTAAATTTAGACTTCACAGGCTATTGCCAAAAGAGTGGACGGTGATGCCGCAACCTCCTTACAGTCCTGATTTGGCTCCCTCAGACTTTTCCCTGTTTGCCCCTTTGAAAAGCAACCTTCGTGGGGAACGTTTTGACGGTGTGACATAAGTTAAACTGGCTGTGAACTTATGGGTGAAACAACAGCCTCAGCAAAATCCCTGAGGCATTTTTCCAAAGATGGCGGAAATGTATAGAAAGTGGTGGACAATATCTTGAATAGGCTAGCATTATTAAAAATATGTTCAAGTATTTTGCCATCAAGTTGAACATTTTTCCTGCAACAAATAAAAATCTTATGAGGGACGAGGCATTACTTTCAGGATGCCCTTTGTATATAAGGACTCACCAAGAAGCATCAAAGTTCACTTCTTATCTTCAACACACCGAAATAACGCGGAATCACAGCATCGATGTACACTGAGACACCAGTTTATTAAGTAGCATTTCACGCGAGTTAGGTGTGCGGAATAAATTAGACAGACCACCTCCTAAAGCATCAGTTAGCGTTTGATTGTGGACATGAATGGGCAAAACGAATGAACTGAGCGACTTTGAACGTGGAATAATAGTTGGAGCATTTTTCCATGCGATCTCTATTCGGCTGGGATTTTCTGGGTGTTCAATCACATAGAGATTTTATTTTTGCCGTTTCGTCTCGGAATCGTATACAAAGAACCACATTTCGTCACCCGTGAAAATATTATTCTGCACTGTTTCATCTTCACCAAAGAGATCAATGAAATGGCGTCAGAAATTAATGCGCACATCACCATTTTCTGCTCTAGTGTTACGAAATCCGTAACAAACTTTCCTCAGAGTTTTGCTTTCTCTAAGCCGTCGTGCAAAAATGCTCCGATACTGTCTTTGCTAATGTTCAGATCGGCACTGAACATTAGCAAAGTGATGTGACGGCCTTGTGCGATCAACCGTCGAACTTCTTCAATTGTGTTGACGTTTCGAGTGGGTGACAGACGTCTGCCGTCTTGAAGGGATTCTCAACCCTACTAAAATCTTTTGAACCACCTGGATGTTGTGGAATGAGACAAATCCGTACACTTTTTGTAACATTTCAGGAGGTAGGACTTTTACCCAATAATAATAAAAAAAATCATTATCGGGCCACTTTGCTGTTCAGTGTGAAATTCTGACACACAAGTCCAACACAGCAACCGGTTTGAACTGGTATCTCAGTATCTGTCAAACGCTTTTGGGTGAAATTAGCTCACGTCACACAATAATTGATGCTAAGTGGTTTAAGCATTGCCTGAATCTCACACAGAAAGTGATGCGGGATCTTATTAGTGGCACTATTTAAGCACACCGGACAAAAAATTAGTCACCGCTATCAGAACTTAATTAGTCACCCCTATCAGAAATGTCAACTGCTTTAATTAGTGAACAAGTGCCTAAAAAGTGTGTTGGATCTGTTGATTTCAATCCACATATTGTAAACCTTCTTACCAACATATGCTCCCGTCATAAAATACAATTTGGAATACGATCATGCAATCTATATTCCATTATCCGCAACGATCATGACAAAATTAACAAAAGGGAAAAAATGGGGTGTGTATGTTATTCCTATGCTCGACACTATATCTGATGAACTAAATAATCATTATGTGGGTTTAACCAAAAGAAATTTGGATTTGAGATTAAATGAACACAGATATAATTTAAAAATGAATCACCAAAGCACCTCTTTTGCAAGAACTGTAAGTGCTGGAAATTCAATCCCAGACTGGGACAACGCTAAGATCATAAACACATGTAACTCTGTTTATTCCTTGTTATTTACAGAAAGCCTCTATATTTTGGCTTATAATACACGTTGCTGTAATGACTATTATCCTTGTGTTTTACCTGAACCCTGGAGCAATCTTATTGGGGAGGACAGCACAATAACTATTGTTTCTGTTGAGTAACTTGTTATCTGGTATATCATGTGACACTGACATTACCTTTCCCATGATGCATCTGCCCACGTATTTAAGACCAGCATGTAACCACATGATGGAAATCACATCTGATGAAGGTGTCACTGTGACACCGAAAGTGCTCATGTGTTTTTTAACCTGTACATAGATTTCGTTTTATAGCTGAATAAATATCATCGTGCAACAAGACGGATTTCTATTAATACTAGAACTTACATAATAACGGGTGACGGCACCTCTTTCCTTGATAACAGCATGAATCCGGTGTGGTAGAGACTCCACGAGGTTGTGGATGTATTGAACATTGATTTGCAGCCACTCGTGCGTCAGTTGGTCCCGAAGTTCCACCAGAGTACGCGGGTGTCTATTCCGGCGTTTCACCTTCTGTTCCAAATGATCCCACAGATGTATAATAGGATTTAAATCTGGGGATTTGGCGGACCAGTCGAGGTGAGACAGTGTTGCTGATTGTTAGTCGTGCCACTCAGACGCAGTTTTAGCCCTGCGCACACGGCAATTGTCATTTTGGAAGACAAGAATGGCAATATGATGCTGCTCCTGGAGATGTAGGGCAAAGGACAACACTTCGACATTCAGAATGCGAAGGTACGCATGCTGGTTCAAATTCATCGTCACTTCAACGAGAGGACCCGTTTCGTGGTACAAAAAACATCACCCAAACATCACAGAACCCCATCCAGCTTGAACAAACACCTTCGACACAATCAGGATTAAAGGCTTCACTGGTCCTGTGATGCAATCGTCGCCTCCCATCATTGGAGTAGAAACAAAAACGAGACTCGTCAGACCAAATTACTCGTTTCCAATCCTCCACAGTAAAGATTTGGTGCGTCTGAACCCATTGATAACGTGCGACTTTGTGACTTGCTGTTCAAATAGGCCTCTTCCGTGGTACTGTGCGCCAGATGTTCATCGCATGCAGTTCTCGTCGCAATGTTCTTTCGGAAATTGGTTGAAGTGGACTTTGATTGACTGTTTGGAGCAATTGTTGCCTGGTTTGAAATCGATTTGCAGTCACAAGGTGTGAAACATGGCGGCGGTCCTGTTGGTGAGAATCGTTTTGCGGCCACAGTTACGTCGCCGCTTTTCAGTTGACTGTAAAGTACACCACTGTTTGCAGACCCGCTGGACAGTACGCTTCGACACATCAACAGATTGAGCGACTTCATTCACTTTTGTGTCCGTGGGCACGGCCAAACACGATGGCTCTTTTTTCCACTCAGTAACGTCTCTCTCACGACCTACATTGCAGACTAAATTCAACACACACGTTCCTCTTCATCACTACACGAGACAGAAATAATGCTGTAGACCACGTCAGTGTTATCTTCCAACATTGTTATCGGTAACTTCCGACTGTCTTTTCTGTTAGGGGTGACTAATTTTTTGTCCTGTGTGCTTCATATTAATCGATGCAAAAGTTTCAAAGTTTACATAATGGGATGTGCACCAGTTTTTGAGTGGTTCCAAAGTTTTAAACACGTAAAGAAAAACATACAAATTCCACCCAATCTTTCAAGACCAAATTACGTGCAATTCCTTACTAGTGAAATTGATTAATAGGTAGCAACTCCTATGCTTCCTATGCACAGATTTAAAGCAAAGAACAGGTATATTTTGGCACGAATTCCATCACAGAGAGGTTTTTTTCATGCTTTCTGAAGGAAAAGGGGAAAACTTACTCAATGGATGAAATCATGTACCTCACACGATGCAATAAACCAAACAAGTAAATACAAACTATCCAATAGTAACATTTGTTAGGAATGTCAGATTAGATGAATGGCCTTGCGCAATCTTATTCGGTGTTAGGAGGATATTAATCTCAATGCAGTATTTTCGCAAATACAGAGTAATTGCGAATCTCTTAATTCAGGGGAACATGCGTTAGCAATAGTTTTCGCACAGCAAAACTTGCAAATCCTGACTGTTTGATTGGGTCTAATAACAATGCCTTAGTTCCGCAATTTTGGCAGACGTGATGCTGAGTGGGAGGAGACGAATTGCGGAGACGAGCAATTTCCCTCGCGTGCACAACTTTCCATTCCGCCGTAAGTCACTTCTAATGCCGAACAATTTCCATATTATTGATTGCGATTCGTATCTTAATTATAATTCGCGAATGGCAACTGCTGTTTCCAAATGTCGGCGATGTAATGAGCGATGCTAGGTCGTCGTCGCCCGTTGCGGGGAAGGCAGCGATTAGACAGACATCGCCATCTCAGTCGACGCAGGATTAGGAAAGCGCGCAGCAAACATCATCGTTCATATTAAACCAAGCTTTAAATTAACGGTGGCAACACTAAGTTCTGCATCAAATCTGCTACAACAACCATGCTCAAATTTTAGTAGTAACACGCACTACAGTCTCTACACAGGATTTCCTGAGGAGAGGCATAAAAATTGGATAATGATTGTAAGATTCGCTAACCCCCAGTTCATAAAAACTATAATTATAAATATAAATTATCTGCTGCTGTTCGTGATGTACGGAATCCACTTCTAAACGCCGATGTTCTTCCATTGTTTGTAAGAAATCCGAATCATCATCATATTCTTCAGTACTGATTTCATAATCTGGATCAGAATCAGAAGCAGAAGAAATTTCAAAACCGGAAAGACTTGATTCGTGGTAACTTGTATCCGATTCAACAGAATCGATTGTTGTTGGACCAACAGTTGGATCATCTATAGTAGAAAGATCTGTAGCGGGGTTAATAATTCCAGATGGACCAGCAGTGGGATCAGGTATCCACGGAGAAGAAAGCCTAGCAACGGATTCTAATTTTCGTCTTTTGGAGTAAAACGTTTTGCTATTTATGGGGTCGGCCATCCTCACGCTTTGATTACAAGAGCAGTTATGGGATTTTCGTCGAACTGCAAATTAGTGCGGTTAGGGAGAAAAAAGAAAAAAAAAGAAAAAAAAAGAAAGAAAAGGTGCATGTCTGTTAACATCCCGAAATCTATTATGCTCAAGTGAAGTAAGTGCTGTCTAATCGAAAAAAAAAACGTTATAGCCCAAAAGGGAAGGAAGGAGGCTACTTTTCCTGCAGCATTTGTTTATATATAACTGCATCCGAGCAGAGGAATATTGTTAGTAAGAGAAAAGTGTTCACTCAGTTCTCTCTTATTTTGCTTCTACCAGCCATCCTGTGGTAAGGAATCAGCGTGTGGAACCACCAAGTGGGAATTGCCTTCCCCCAGTAGGGTATTATATTTCCATTGTCTTCGACCGACGCGGTGTCCCAGCTCAACCTCTGCTAGACACAACACACTAATACGAAGAAAGGAAAGTGGGAGAAGCACTTATTATTTATAGACTTTCTACAACTCCTTTTTTACGCTTTCCAATATTAGGTTGAAGAAGCGTATATGCTCCAGCTTTGTCCATCTGTCTATCCTTCTGTCCGCCCACACGATACCTCGCATGAAAATGGTTCAATTTCGATAAAATTTTAGTATGTGGTAGGGGACCTCCTGGGGACGAACCCTGTTGAAAATGGGCGAAATGGGGTAAAGGTCAGGACATAAGAGCGGGATGCATTCCATTGCCCTTATGCGTCATAACTTGCGTAAATATGGTTCGATTTCGATGAAATTTTCAAATGTAGTAGGGGACCACCTAGGGACGAACTCTGTTGAAAATGGACGAAATGGGGTCAAAGATCAGGAAATAGGAGCGGGATCCATTTCATCGCCTTAATACGTCATAACTTACGTACAAATGTTTCGATTGAGACAACACTTTATCATGTTGTTCAGGAAGTATACTTAACCGGTTCTGTTTAAATATAATCGAAATGAGGTCAAAGGTCAGGGTATAGGAGCGAGATGTATTCTATAGCCATGTTCCTTATAACTTGAGTAATGATTTCTGGTATGTTGGAAAGCGTATCATAAACAATGCATTGCATGATTTTACTGGATTTTACTAACTTGTTTACATAAGCTTGTATGAAGTTGCCCGCGCCTGCATGGCCTGTACAACATCACGTTTAACTTTTGGGCCTCGTCAGTCGCATGTAACTTCTGCATGTTTTGCTATAAATGGACTTGTGGTCAGCCAAATAGTAGGTGGTATAAAAATTTTGGGAATCCCATTACTGGAACTCCAGACATTTACTTCTGTTTATCTGGCCCCCACAGGGCAATTTCTACAGAAGGCCGGTGCGCCCGCAGGCGGCGAAAGTGTCCAGAGTTATAGTAGGTATCTCCACGTAGGTGAGGTTCAACTCCGAAACCCGGTAAAGTGGAAATGAAGATTTTTGAAGTTTTTAAGAGAGAAAGGACACTTTGGTTGTAGGGGGGGGGACGGGACCTTGGTTTTTCAGAGAGAGGTAGGGTCGTGGAATTGGCGTGTGAGGGGAGGATTTGTTTTCGGAGAGAGTGGGTGGTATTGCGTCGGTGTAGCTACAGTGTCGGTTTACGGGAAGTACGGAATTCGGGTCTAGAGTTCATAAAGTACAGACGCAGACCGAGTCAATCAAGCATTCCATTAGCCTGCCCTTCGATAAGTCCTAAGGCACATAGTTTTAATGAAAAAAACTGTTTTTTTTTTGTTACTGTTACAAATAATGAAAATCTTCCAAATACGTGGAGACAATGTAAATAGATAAAGTCATCGCCGCAATTATATCATTTAAAGTCTCCGGCTTTTATGCTGTATTCTTATAATATTTGCCCATTTTTTAAAGTTTTTAAGAGAGAAAGGACACTTCGGATGTAAGAGGGGGGGGGAGAGACGGGACCTTGGTTTTTCAGATAGAGGTCGGGTCGTGGAATTAAGCGTCTGAGGGGATATTTCCACGTTTTTCTTTAATTAACACACAGCAACCGAAAAATTCTATCTGGGGTTTGGTCACAGCGGTGTCGAAATACAATTTTTCGGTTGTTGTGTGTTAATTAAAAAACACGTGCAAAGAGCGATGACTTTGTCTATTTATATTCTCTCCACGTATTTGGAAGTTTTTCAGCATTTCTCTCGCCCTTCGGATTTATTAGCTATAATTAAATAGCTTGTGCCGTTAAGCCCCACCAGATGGAGACGTCTCAGTTGCTGAGCTCATCCCTATGGATTTGTGAAGTCAGATGCTGACAGATAAACACACATAGCGCCGTGGATTGTTGGCACCGTAGCGTATGGTGACGTCTCGGTTGCTGAGCCCATCCCTACGGATTTGTGAAGTCAGATGCTGACAGATAAACACACATAGCGCCGTGGATTGTTGGCACCTTAGTGTAAGGCGAACGAACTCGGCTAGTTATCGAGAGATCTGGGATTCGGTTCCTCGGTGTCGAAATACAATTCTCCGGTTGCTGTGTGTTAATTAAAGAAAAACGTGGAAAGAGCGATCACTTTGTCTAGTTACAAATGATGAAAGACAGATTAAGATTAGAGTTAGTGTTTGTTTTTGAGCGATGTGACCATGTCAAAGCATTTTCTCTGACTGATCTTGTCAGAGCTATCCTTTTTTATGACAAATTCTACCTAAAAATGAAAAAGCTTGCACTTCTCTTTCAAGATAAAAACAGTGCAAGATGTACGTATGAGGGTCACATCATTGTATTTACAAAAAACAATGTGAAAAGCATGTAAAAGCAGCATTAGTTTTCAACGCAGCCTCCTTGCAGTTACACACAATTCTTGCAACGGTCCAAAAGCTTCTTCATTCCGTATAAGATGGCACGCTCTGCCCATGCCATTGCATAGATGCCGCCTACGTGGGTGTCGCGGGTACAGGTTTCCAGTGGGTGCATGGAAACCCATTGAAAAATTGTAGAAAATGAAAACTTGGAAATAAGAATGTAAAAAACAAACATTTTTGGATTTTTTGGAGGACTGGTGATAGATCTCCCTATATTAGACTTTTGGCTAAACACTCTATTCATTATGAAAAAATGCTGCGAACCTTTCTTTCATAGGTGCTGACCATGTGAATGCTCCGGGACTCAGGCATCTATGAATCCATAGATGACAACAAAATTTCAACACCCTCAAAAAAAAAAAAAAAAAAAAGAAAGAAAAAGAAACATAACTATAAAATGTACACAATCGCGCCCGTATATAGTGAAGTCCGCACACACACAAAGGACAAAGACCTTCTTTACACTTGCACCTTCATTTATAAAAAAAAATAGTACATACGGTTGTACGTTTATATGGACAGGAAAACACATCTCAGACACAATAAAGGAATTTCCAACACTTTGTTACATCGAAAGGGAAAATTTTGGCTTTCTTTTATAAATAAATAGCATATAATGCAGTTTTTCCTAAAACACGTGAATGACCACTTCTTCGCTGTAACCGCAAATTTGCTATATGCGGCTTTGTTACGTATGCGTGTGTGAGTACATGAAGAGCTCGGCCACCCACTTAATTTCCCGTTCAGAACTCGAGCACTTCATGTGCAAAGAGCACCGTTTGGATTTCCCGTTAAGAACCCAAGCACTTCATGGGGAAAGATCGGGCACCGTTTGAATTTCCCGTTATGAACTCAAGCACTTCATAGGGAAAGCTCGGGCAAACTTAGCTTCCCGTTCAGAACTCGGGCACTTCATGTGGAAAGTTCAAGCATCCACTGAACTTTCTGTCCAGAACTCGAACACTTCATGTACAAAGCTCGGGCACCCAATGGATTTCGTGTACAAAACTCGAGAACTTCACGTGCAAAACTCAAGCACGCATTGGTCTTCCTGTTCAAAACTCGAGCACTTCATATGCAAAGCTTGGTCATCCATTGAACTTCCAGCTTAGAACTCGAGCACTTCATGTGGAAAGCTCAAGCGCCCATTGGACATCCCGTACAGAACTCTTGCAATTCATGTTCAAAATTCGAGTACCCATTGGATTTCTGGAACGTCAGTGTCTATGCTCGTGTAAACATTCCGAGCCACTCAGTGACGTCAGTGCTATGTGCCATGGAACCCGTCCATTCGTTGGGACGAGGCGGTTACTTATAATGATATAGCCCATGAATGAATTTATAATCTGAGTGCTAAACACTTTTGAGAACTACAGTTTGAGGAATACTTCTACGTAAGCAAGCCGAAAAATAGATAAAAAAAGTTTCAACGTGTTACTTGTTCTGACCTAAGAGAGAATGCTTTTCAAATCCATTAAGTATAACCGAGAAAGGCAATTTTTGGGATGTTCTAATTCTTCCTCTAATAACTTGCATCGCGTATCGCTTACACCCCTGGGCAAACGTTAGATGTTTATGTGTCAAGAAATGAGTTGCCCGTTCCTTGTCATGAATTACGGTGATGAGTTTCTAACAAAAGACGATAACTTGCGAAGGAAGTTTTAGGGAAACTCAGAATATCAGTACAGTTAATGCCTAGGGGTAACTTAGTGGAAACCGTCGTAAGCGAGACCTCTTCACCATAACGCATCTTTAAATAAAAAAGGGAGACAAAGAACCGCGATATATTCTTCAATAAATTCGAATCTATATTCCTACATGAGATGAGTTCGAGGAAGAGAGTGAGATTAAACTCAACTTCTTTCTTTCCATCACAAATTTAAAATACAAACAGGGTCGATGATTGTCAGAATTACAGCAATGCTGTATTGCTATACTTTTCTGCTCTGCATTTTGGTTTGAGTGTGAGAGACGCATAGAAATTTCTATGAAGCGGTGATGTCATTGCTTATAATTTGTGATGATTTCACAAATAAATAAAGACGCCACTGTCGTTGTTACACCTAAAATTGCACAAAAATTGCAAATAGTAATAATTCCACTCTGATAATCTCAATTTCAAACTCTGATTTTTTTTTCCCATTTTCTTTATCTTTTTTCGCTGTGTAGTCCGTAGAGATAATACTGTGATAGCGCCCAGACTCGAGCGCTGCACATTTAGGTCGAAAATCCATTCCCTAGTTTATTTATTTATTTAATTATTATTTTATTTATTCATTTATTTATTTATTTATTCATTTATTTATTCATTTTTATTAATTCATGTATTTTTTGAAGAAAGAGTACGTTTTAATTTGCCATATACTTTCGGGTGAATCTTTTCTTTTTTTCTCTCTCCGTCCCCCCTCTCCCAGCACGAGGCGTAAGACTAGCTAGACAGCGTTGGCGTTACAGGACAGACCGACACGGTAAGGAGACAACGCTGGCGACATCCATCGGCGAGCTGACTTTGTAGTATGTTTTATTGGCGACAATAGAAGTGTCCACCCTGTATAGCATCCACAATGCGTGTTGGGCAGACCGTAGACTTGTTGGAACCAGGGCTAACAGTTTAATTGTGGTAAGGATTTACGGCAGGGAGTAGTATCACGAGGGAAACGTAACTCGAGAGGTTCTCAGAATTTTCACTGGAACGGGTAGGAATCTTGACCCCTAACGAATGGAAGAACAAAATGTTAATTCTCCGACCAGTAAGATTTACACTGGGGAATTTAATTCAGGGAGGCTTGCGTTTGCCAGCTAGTGTTTGGATGATGGGATATTTTGAGGTAGTGTGGGTCTTCTTGGGGGTCGTCGAAAGATTTTACAAGGGAAGAGAAGAACTTCGTCACTTCACGTTTACAGTTTTTACACGAAACTTTACTTGTGTGTGTTTCGCTGCGTGCATCTCGTGCACTGTCCTCCATGACTGTCACCTAGGAGGCTGAATGCAATTTTCTAAGCTGCGGATGGGAGATCGCAACCGAGGTTTCCGGATGAACGGACCCCCACTAAGGACCATTAGGGCCCATATGACGGTCGCAGCTGCAGATGGAAGTTAATACCCAGCGGACGAGGGTTCTCTCGGATCAGGAGTGGTCAGCAGTCCGATATCTAGGCCAGATTCGGATGTTAAGGTAGGAAATCCATCCTATTCTTTCTTTGGTGTCCCCCTCATAAAATCTTTATCGGAGCAGTCCACACATAGAGTTAATATTTTTATAAGCAAATAGTTAATTGAGTACAGGTTCCTGTCAGAGAGTCGTAAATCCTTTTTGCTAGTATCATGAGCGTATATTTACTATTATGCCAAATCATAACCAATATATTTATTATTATACCAAATCATAACCAATAAATTGTTTTTGATTGTTAATTTTGTCTAAGTTCTATGATGAGTGTGTCGTTAACTACAATATGTGTGCTCAACCCTAGATTATTTGGAGAATATATATAACTTTTGGAACCGGAACTTAGCAAATCTGTTCATTTATGCTTTTTATTTTAAATCTAGACGTTCACAAAAACATTGCGGCACACAGCGGACCCTTTGACTCCCAAAGGAAAATCTGCTGTGTGAATGACAACGCCCCGTCAGTGGATCCTGAAGCTGCGTCAGCCCTAAATCAGGGAATCGCAGAATCACAATCCACTCGACATCCCCTTGGCTCCCAATATTACGCCGGGTGAACCCAATTCGGAACCCGAGCGATAATAATACTGTAGATTTAATGTTCACACGAAACATGAGTCACCAAGAAAGGAGAACGGTATGGTTATGACTAAACGGGTGAGAAGAGAGCGAGACAGAGAAAAACTAATAAATAAAGAGAAAACGAAATCAAAAGCACGAAAGTGCGCGCCATGGAGCTGAAAATGTGACAACCCGAACAGGTAGACCAAAATGCGCACAAGAAATATGATCTCGTTTAAACTTAAGAGAAGTTCGGATAGAAAATCAGACTCAACGATTTCAATTACCACGAAAAAAAACTCGTAAACAATATCAGCCACGCTCGCGAAGTTCAAAATATAAATGATGGATCTGTTCCGCAAGCATGTATCGAAATGTTTACCGCGAGGCGTTATTTCCAAGCTTCAAAAATTTATATTTGGAATCCTCTTTTTATAGTATCACTGTTTTTTTAAAGTAGCTTTTGCGTTCCGCTGTTTGAAGGCAGTACAGTGGCATTGAACGTTGTATTTAAAGAATTAGTGTCATAGAAGGTTAAACGTGTTTTTCCGACTCTCGTTCCTTTTTCCTCTACCATATTACGATTCTACAGTGTTTGATAAGCATAGCAACTCTGAAATGGAACACCGTAGAAAAGAAAAAGAAAAGCCATCAAGCCATATAAAAATATAAGATTATTTTGAAACCAAATTACAAAATAGGAGGCAGTAAGACATGGTTTTGGGAGAATGCACAAAAATAGAAATGAAAAGGGAATCTCGAAAACAAAATTCGTATGCAAAATCTACTTAGCAAGCAAAAATTCAAGAGAATACTTCGAAAAACGTCATGAAAATCTGATATCGTCTAGCACACACCTTTAGAGAGAATATCAATATGTCTCAGTGCAAAACCCCTTCCTTAGCTTTTGCACAGTCGAAAGTAGTAATTTAAGAGAGTGTACATGTTGTGGTTTAAATAAAGCTTGAAATAGTGAAACGAAAACACAATGTGTCTTTTAAGAATATTAATACTGCATTATTATACTGACAGCATCGCATACAGAAAATTTGAATAAAGAGTGAAAAAGTTAGGAAAAAGAAGACAAAATTATTCGCACATCAGGGCTATCTTATTGCTTAAAATACCGGTAATATTTTCTTGTTTCATCATTTTCAAGACAAGGTAATTTACATACTGTATCTTAGTTTTCATTGCAGGACCAGAAGAAGGGGGGCAACTTACCAAAACTTTACACATTGTGAATTGGACAAAGGAAAATACCAATATTTAGAAACTAGATGATAGGAAGGTTAAAAGATCATGATGAACAAATGAGAAGGAGGACAGAGTAATATATAAGAATGTTGGAGATATATAATAAGAAGTGACTGAATAAAAGAGTGAGTAATGGAGAGTAAGAGCGAATTAGATAGATACAGAGTGAAGGAGAACTAAATGACAGCAAACGAGGGAGAGATGAGAGAGCCGATAGGGAAGGGAAGAGTTCTATTGGAGAGAGGGGGAGGAGACGAAAGGGAAAAGTTCTATTGGAGATAGAGAGGGGGGCGGGAGACGCAAGAGAAGAGTTTTGTTGGAGACAGAGAGGGGCAAGAGACGAAAGGGAAGAGTTCTGTTGGAGACAGAGAGGGGGAAAGACGAAAGGGAAGAGTTCTAGTGGAGAGAGAGGGGGAGAGACGAAAAGGGAAAGTTATATTGGAGAGAGAGAGGGGAAGAGACGAAAGGGAAGAGTTCTATTGGAGAGAGAGAGGGGAGAGGAGACGAAAAGGAAAAGTTCAATTGGAAAGAGAGAGGTGGAAGAGTCGAAAGAGGAGACAGAGAGGGGGAAAGACGAAAGGGAAGAGTTCTAGTGAAGAGAGAGGGGGAGAAACAAAAGGGGAAAGTTCTATTGGAGAGAGAGAGAGAGGGGGAGGAGACGAAAGGGAAAAGCTCTATTGGAGAGAGAGGGGGAAGAGACGAAAGGGAAGAGTTCTATTGGAGACAGAGGGAAAGAGACGAAAGAGAAGAGTTCTGTTGGAGACAGAGAGGAGGAAGAGACGAAAGAGAAGAGTACAGTTGAAGAGAGAAGGGGGAGAGGCGAAGGGGGAAAGTTATATTGGAGAGAGGGGGAGAGACGAAGGGGGAAAGTTATATTGGAGAGAGAGAGGGGAAGAGACGAAAGGGAAGAGTTCTATTGGAGAGAGAGAGGGGTGAGACGAAAGGGAAAAGTTCTAGGTGAGAGAGAGATAGAGGAGAGGGGGAGGGGGTGAGAATGTTAAAGGAAATAGTGAGAAAACGAGTGAGAGAGAAATAGTGGAAAACCGAATGACTGACTTCCACAGATCAGCATGCAAACACACATATGCACAAAGAGGGAAAGATGAAATCACATGATAAATTTTGTATCGCAGTCACACAAAATAAAAAAAAATCTACATATTCAATGTACAGTACCAATGATACAGTAGATAAAGGCTAGTGCATATAAAACTGGCCCCAAACGCGGTTTGGGTTACAATTGTAAAGTTACATTTCGTAGTTCGCCGCTAGAAACTATTCGACGCTGTCAGCAATGCGCATGCGCATGAGTTCAGTGCGGAAGACATTCTGCGGCTGTCTGCGTGTAAATCATGCCGTATTCAATTGAACAACGCGTTTTTATTGTGAAGGGGTATGTTCGCACCTGTTCTGTCATTTCGGTTCGTGAATGATTTAAAGGAAAATATCCTGGTGCCAATGTTCCTGCGAAATCAACGATCCAGGACTTAGTGAAGAAATAGCGTACATCTAGTTCTATAATAAACGCACAGAGAGTGAAACAACGAAATGTATGTACACCGGTAGCTGTCGCCGACGTATCGAATCGTATCGAAAGAAGCCTCAACAAGTCAGCACCCCGTTTGTCCCAGAAGACAGGCATTACTCGTAAGTCGGTTCAGCGCATGTTTCATGATTTAAAAATTAAGCCTTATCGTGTGAGCGTTGTGTAGGAATTAAGAGCACTTGATAAGGGAAAATGTGTCCATCACAATCAGTGGATCTTAGAAATGGTTTCTGAAGGACTGCTCAACCCATTTCTCTTCATTTCAACAGACGAAGTTTGGTTTTGAAAAGATATGAGAAACTGATAAACGTATCAGTTGTTAACGTTACAGCCTTTTTGAAGTTAAAAATACTGTTTATTTACCCTCCCAAATGAAACTGAAATGTACGGTACATTATGAGCAAATGAAACTGTAAAGCTGTCTTTTGCACTTGGGGCCATTTTATGTGAGCCATGCTGTATATATGGTCCTACCCTGATTACAGCTGTAATGTTGAGAACAGGGCAGGGGCCATGACTGAAACTACTGGGATTAAAATAAATGATATTCAAGTGTGTCTATTGGGAACTTGCCTATAGACACACTTGCCAACTTGTACCCGAGTCATCGGTTATATACAATTTGCTAACTGTACCCGAGTTATCGGTTACCGTTGGCGGCTTGTCCTAGTTTTATTTCACACCCACAAAGATATTGCCAAGCGGAAGATGCATAGCATAAATTATCTACAAACAATACCGGGGAACTCTCTCGAATTTTTACATTTTCTTTGAAGGGGAGGAGGTAAATAACAACCATGAGAGCAAATCTTAAGGCTACAAGCAGTTACCAGTCCCTAATTTTGGACCACTGGTTTCGTTGAAGGGCCACCAGACAAATACAGCACCCATACCTCATCCGGGAGGAATGCTCATTAGTCTGAGCCTCAGAATCTTCGGACCCTTAGACGACACTGAATGCTCTAGACTCACCCGATCAACACAAATATTCGTTTAAGATACATGATTGCATATGAAACACAGTACTCCGTATTTTAAATACATACTCACGTAAAAACAAAATTCCTATGGCCAGCTTTTCTTGCCAACTAATCGCTAAATGTATTTCTTAACGCCGCCGAGA
This sequence comes from Macrothele yani, assembly GCA_039090855.1. Taxonomy (NCBI): domain Eukaryota; kingdom Metazoa; phylum Arthropoda; class Arachnida; order Araneae; family Macrothelidae; genus Macrothele; species Macrothele yani. The sequence continues at coordinate 196,608,939 of CM076990.1, forward strand.
CCCTTCTACACTACTGCCTTAGCTGGCAGTAATAAACCGTGTATTTGAAAAGAAAAGCAGACAACATTTGCTATCTGTGCAAAGGTTATCTCTGTTCCTTAAGCTTTTCTGTATGTTTCAAATAATTTTATATTTTCGTGGAACGCTCTGATTTTATTTCATTTAACAGATGTGTTTATAATTTTTAGGAATTGGATAGCATTTTTGAATTCAGCCAGTAAATACACTATATTGACAAAAGTCACCGGACACCTAGAAGAGAAACATAACATAGCTTTATTGACATATATAAGTACGGTGTCGGTTGACCTTTGGCCTTAATGCATGCACTGACCCTTCGAGACATGCTTTCGACAAGGTTTTTGAACACATCGATAGGTATGCGCTTCCATTCAGTACATAATGCTGCCGCCAACTGTTGCTTAGTAGTAGGCCTTGGTTCCAAACTTCTTATGCGGCGCTCAAATTCATCCCATAGTTGCTCTATGGGATTAAGATCAGGGCTCTGTGCTTGCCAGTCCATACACGATACGGAATTATCGTCAAACCGCGTCGTAACAATCCATGCTTTATGGCTCGGTGCATTATCCTGCTGGTACCAACAAGGCTCGCTTCCATAGTATTGCCACAGAGTTGGTACGACGTAATTGTTCAGAATATCGAGGTAGACGTGCTGTTTAACCGGTTTGTCCACGATAACCAATGGACCAGGACCATACCACGAAACACACCCCCACACGAGTACACTGCCAGCTCCAAACTTGACCGTAGGAACAGTACAGCGTGGTAAATAGCGTTACCCCGGCTGCCGCCATACCCACACGCGGCCATCTGACTGATGGATCGTGTATCTGGATTCATCAGGCCATAGGACCCGTTTCCATTGATCTACGATCCACGATAAATATTCTTTACACCATGCTAAACGACGAGTAGCATTTCGCGTGGAGACGAAAGGCTTGTGAGCAGCCGCGCGACGACGGTAACCCATGGAATTAAGATCTCTGTGAATGGTACGTGTACATACCGAAGTTCCAGCATTTTAATCACCTGTACACTGACATCTTGTGGAGTACTCCGTCGATTAGCTGTAACGACTCTCCTGTGGCTTCGACGTCCTTTATCACTGATTTTCTTTGGTCTGCCTGTACGTTTTGCAGCTTCAGGCACGCCATGTGTCTTCCACATATTCAGTACATCCAAAACAGTTGACTTGGGTATGCTTAAAAGTCACTCGGTTTCTCTTATGGACAACCCACTAATATAAAACCCAACAATCTTTCGTTCTCAAAAACAGTTCTCTCCCTCCCCGACATTTTCACTCAACCTCACAGTACGATATGATCGCGGTCAGCTGCACGCTTGTTTTCATACCATTTGCAGCTGTATCGCGCATCTTAACAACGCAGCGGATCCGCTCATTTGGTTTTGAAGGGGTGTCCGGTGAGTTTTGTCAATTTAGTGTATAAAGCCTTTGTGTTTTACTTGCAAACGCCCAGTTCCCTATTAAAATTTTCAATTAAGACTTTTCTTATTCATGGAATAGAATGAATGATGGCATTAATGTCAGAAGTATCGGAACCTTTCTCGATAAATATATAGCAATAGTTTGATCTCGACCCTGGAAATACACATTTAATGAATCAAAATTATTTAAGAAGTCATTGCTTCATTTGTACAATTAAGGCAGAAAATATTTTTAAAAATAAAATCAACGTACAATATATTTCGTTTCCCGTAAAATGACCGACGGGGATAATTAGTTATCTGTAAAATCAATGCGAAAGTTGTTTATTGTATATAAAATCAGTACACGATAAATAAATGCAAAAAAAAAAAAAAATATTTCGTGATCTATGAAATCACTTCAGGAGACATAATGTCATCCATAAAATCAATGCCGAAGATATGGTATTTCGTTATCTATAATATCAGTGCATAAGATGTTCCTCTATCTGATCATAGTTAATTACGGTATTGTGACCAAGGATCTAATGTGATGACAGGCTGGCGAACGGAGGATCAAACTCCCAATTTTTCTTTTGTTGTGAAAAGCAATAGCAGTCAACCGTGAGAAGATTCCAAGCTATGTACGCCTCAGTTCGAAATCCAACTGCCGACAGCCGTATCAAATTATTCGCTTCTTCGGCTGCGAAAACCGCGATTTCATTATGTTCCGAACTTTCAAAGGTTCTGCCGTTTTGCTTGCAAAAAGAAAGCCATCTTATCCGGAAAACGTTTGACTCGTCCAGAAAGAAAAATATCACGAATCACTGTCAAATGTTTAATCGCCTTTAGATCGAAAATGTATTTTTGTTTCTTTTTTTACTCTACTTTTTTTCTTTTCCCCAGCTTCTTATTCAGTGAAATTGCAGTCTCTTGCCCCTACCTCAGTGTATTGTACTTTCGGTGATTCATTATTTGAGAATATCTTCACTTTTTATTTATTAAAAGATCAAGCTGAATCACCTGACACTTTCGAAGCACCGTTTTCCTAATATTGCAAAAGTTTCAGCGAAGTTAATAAAGTGCCTACACTTTCCTTATATTCCAAGACAACGGGGTTATCGTATACACAGGTAGACAGTATCATGGGCATTTCGTTTAACGACACCACCCGCTAGAGGACTGGTGTTATAAAAAGCCAGAAAATCATTATCATACGTATCTCTGAACGATCCAAAAAAGGCATGGTTGTCTACAATAGACATCTTGGCAAATTCGAATACACATGCTTTGGCGAATAGTCACGAGGTTGTGCCCGAAGGAAAAAGGAACATACATGAAAAAAAAAAAAAGGACCAGGCGACTAGAGATAGCAAGCAACCGTACTGAAGAATTTGTATGTATGTTTGCTTTATACGTAGGTGGCATGTGTAGTACAAATGTACATTAATCAGGATAAATTCAGCTTCAAAAATAGCGAACAATCTGCTGAAAACTTTGTTCATAACGGTACCTATCGGAGGCTAAAGAATTTATCCAGATGCAATACACAAGCAAAAAGATCTTTCCCACAGAAAGGCGATCAGAAAAAGCGATTGCATTTTTGACTTGCAAACGTGTATGTCAAAAGATCTGCTAAAATGAAATGTTTAACATATAAGAACGGATGAAAGTTCTAGTTTTTTGACGAGGAACTCTTAGTACTGAATGCAACATCAGTCTAAAAGGTACCGAGTTTGATCATATGAATCAATTTGTGAAATTAGAAAGAATACCTGACAGATAAAATAGATTAGGTAGTGAACTCAGTAAGCGAGTGAATTCAGCTTCGGAAGTCACAGCTGGACCTTATCGAGATCTGATGGGCTCTCGATAAGGTCCCGAATGGCTGTGTATAAATGAAAGCGCAATTGTTTCTACTCTGATGTGTGGTAGTGAAACCTGGGTACCGCAGAAGAAACACAGGAGTCGTTTGAGTGATGGCGAGATGAGTTGCTTACTAGGGGCTTGTAGCAAAACTCATTCTGATCATGTGCAGCAGATGTGTAATGTGAAGCAAAATGTTATTAGTAGGGTGGAGGCAAATATTTTGAGGTGTTATACATACGTATATATATACGTATGCACAGGGTGTATAGGAACGTCCTTAAACAGGGAAATAACTTTTGAACGCAAAATGCTAGAATTGTGGAAGTAGTATGTACATATAGTAAAATGACTATGTTCTATCAGATGAGACCCATTGCAGCACCCCTAGCGGCAAATTTTGGAAGTTAGCGATCCTATCGCGAGAACCAAGAGAGATACCGAAAAAGAGGCAATAGGAAACGTGTAGAGCGTCACCGATTTAGTATGAAATGACGCACTACATTCACCAAAAACTTCAATAGAAGTCCGGAAATGCAGATCTCTTGGTATCCGATCACCGGCATAAATACGTCACGAATGACATCGCAATGCGTAAAATCTGTAAATGAATTTTGCCTGCAAAGCAGCGAAGGATGGATGAAAGTATGCAAATGGAAACGCTACGTCATACCTCATCGGGAAGCATAAATGGGCGGTCAGGGAAGGTTTGTCAGACAGTGCGTGAACTGGATCTTCGAGTCTACACACGTCTAGTTATTCCAACGAGGAGTACTGCGAGATGCTTATGTTGTACGGGGAATGCGGTCGTCGGGCAAGAGAGGCAGCACGCCCATATGCATTACGTTTCCTTAATCGTTCTCATCCTACTGCGGCTACTATCATCGATGTCGTTCGCCGGCTGACAGAAACCGGCAGCATTACAAGTCGTTCCCGTTCAGGTAGGCCGACACTTGCAGGTGTACACGTGCAGCCAGTGGACGTCCTAGCCTATGCGCTAGCCCACCCATACTGCAGAACGAGAGACATCAGTGCGATGTGTGGCCTTACATTTGGTCATGTATGGTAAATTTCTACAACCCCGTACTATCCAAGCATGCAGAAACGTAACACCTGAAATGCTGCAGAACGTACAACAAGAAATTTTAGCTCGAATACAGATGCGTATTGCTGCCGATGGTGGACACATCGCGAATGCTTAAGCATTAGTACTGACATTTTGTATTTCTAGAACATTATTTTGTGTTTTTTTCTTCATAATGTCCTACTCCTCTATGAAATTTTTACTACTTTACTGTACAGTACATAATAAATTGTACCTTGCTGAAACGTACATGTATTAGTTTTATTAGTAAATTTGCATCACCTTATAATATAATACTTCTTCACGCGATGAGTGACGTATTTATGCCAGTGATCGGATACCGAGAGATCAGCATTTCTGAAGTTTTTGGGTAAAATGTAGGGCGTCATTCCATACTAAATCGGTGACGCTCTACACGTTTGCTATTGATGTTTTTTCGCTATCTCTCTTGGTTCTCGCGATGGGATAGCTAACTTCCCAAATTCGCTGCTAGGGGTGCTGCAATCGGTCTCATCTAATAGAACATAGTCACTTTATTCTACACTGAAGAGCCATTGAATTAGAGACAGCTGGCGTTATGCAAATGTGGCGCTGTGGGCGGCCCTGTAAACGGAAACGACATGACCTATGCAGCGATCCGACAATATAAGGAGTGATGCGACGAGAATCAGTAAGAGTCGAACGCAGTATGGGTAAGACGAAGGATCTAAGCGCATTTGAACGTGGGCAAATTGCCGGGGCCCGACGAATGGGTCACTCCATTTCGGAAGTCGTACAGGCACTGGGATTTTCACGAGACACTGTGTCACGGGTGCACCGTGAGTACATCGAATCCGGTAAAACCATCTCTGCAAGGGCCAACTGCCGTGGACAGCAGCGTGTGGATGAGCGGGGTCATCGTCGGGTAGCTCGCATTGTAACAGCGGATAGACGGGCCACAGTACAAGAAATCACTTGGCAATTTAACGCTGGTGCAGAAAAACGTGTAAGCAGTCACACCATCCAGAACCATCTCCTCGTTATGGGGTACAGAAGCCGTCGTCCCACGAGGGTACCGCTGCTGACCGCACATCACACGGTGCAAAGATTAGCATGGGTGCGGGAACATCGCCACTGGACCCTAGACATGTGGGAAAATGTTGCCTGGACTGATGAGTCGAGATTCACGTTGGTACATGCGGATGGCAGGATACGAGTACGGCGCAAACCACATGAAGCGATGGATCCTTCTTGCCAGCAGGGTACTCTTCAAGCTGGTGGGGGTGGCATTCTTGTCTGGGGACTGTTTACGTGGACTGAAATGGGACCCCTGGCATGTGTGACATCGTCCCTCACTGGTCAACGTGATATCCTGGACGACCATTTGCTCCCGTTTGTGCGTCTTCAACATCCCACTGGGGACCTCATCCTGCAACAAGGCAATGCACCGTGCCATCGCTCCCGAATTGTATCCGAATGGTTGGATGAACACTCCACCGACGTGACCTCGCTTCCTTGGCAAGCTAGATCACTTGACCACAATCCCTTCGAGCACATCTGGGATGCCATCAAGATATATGTTAGAGGCTCTGACCCCTTCCATCAAATCTTCGTGAACTGTGGGAGCTTGTTCAGGGGTCGTGGATCCGTATGGCTTCCCAACGCTTCCGGTGTTTTGTCGAGTCCATGCCGAGACGAATCGCAGCCGTCATCAGGGTGAAAGGTGGTGCTACACGTTACTAGAGAGGTATCTCTAATTCAATTGCTTTTCAGTGTATGTACACACTACTTCCACAACTCTAGAATTTTGCGTTAAGAAGTTTTTTCCCTGTTTAAGCACTTTCCTATACACCCTGTATATATATACACTATATTGAGAAAAATCACCGGACTCCTAGAAGAGATACACAACATAGCATTTATTGACATACATTAGTACGGTGTCGGTCCACCTTTGGTCTTAATGCATGCACTAACACTTCGCGACATGCTTTCGAAAAGGTTTTGGAACACAGCGATAGGTATGCGCTTCCATTCAGAACATAATGCCGCGGCTAACTGTTCCTTAGTAGTAAGCCTTGGTTTCAAACTTCTTATGCGGGGATCTAATTCATCCCATAGGTTCTCTATGGATTAAGATCAGGGCTCTGTGCTGGCCAGTCCGCACACGATATGGAATTATCGTCAAACCACGCCGTAAAAGTCTTTACTTTATGGCTCGGTGCATTATCCTGCTGGTACCAACAAGGCTTAGTTTCATATTATTGCCATAGAGTTGGTCAGGCATAATTGTCCAGAAAACCGAGGTAGACGTGCTGGTTAACAGGTTTGTCTAGGATAACCAATGGGCCGGAACCGTACCACGAAAAACACCCCCACACGAGTACACTGCCAGCTCCAAACTTGACCGTAAGAACAGTACACTGTGGTAAATAGCGTTACCCCGGCTTCCGCAATACCCACACACGGCTATAAGACTGATGGATCGTGTATCTGGATTCATCAGTCCATAAGACCTGTTTCCATTTATCTACGGTCCAAGATAAATGTTCTTTACACCATGCTAAACGACGAGTAGCATTCTGCGTAGAGATGAAAGGCTTATCAGCAGCCGCACACCACGGTAACCCATGGAATGAAGTTCTCTGCGAATGGTACGTGTACATACCGAGCTTCCAGCATTTTTACTCACCTGTACACTGAGGTGTTTTGCAGTCTCCGTCGATTAGCTGTAATGACTCTGCTGAGGCTTCGACGTCCTCTATCATTATTATTGATTTGTTTTGGTCTGCCGGTACGTTTTGCAGCTTCAGGCATGCCACGTGTCTTCCACTTATTCAGTACATCCAAAATAGTTGACTTGGGTATGTTTAAACGCCTCTCGGTGTCTGTTATGGACAACCCACTAATATAACACCCAAGAATCTTTCATTTCTCAAAGTCAGTTCTCTCCCGCCGCGACGTTTTTACTTAATCTCACTGTGCGATGTGATCGAAGTCAGCTGCAGGATTGTTTTTATACCGTTTGCAGCTGTATCACGTATCTTAACAACGCAGCGGATCCGTTCATTTACTTTTGAAGGGGTGTTCGGTGACTATTGTCAATATAGTATATTGGGCAACAGGATTTTATATATCATCATCATCATCATTGTCAACCATTATCAATCCACTGCTGGACGAAGGTCTCCCCAAGTTTCCTCCACAACGGTCTGTCTTGTGCCAGTCTCCTCCATGTCACTCCCGCATATTTACGAATTTCATCCACCCATCTCCCATGTGGTCTTTTTCTGGGTCTTTTCCTGTCCCTTGGAATCCAATCTAAAATTTCGGCTGTCCATCTATGGTCTGTCCTTCTGGCAGTATGTCCAGCCCATTGCCATTTCAGGATTTAACTCTGATCATGATGTCTTCCACTCTTGTCATTTTTCGGATCCACGAGTTCCTCTTCTTATCTCTCCTGGTTATACCAAGCATGCACCTCTCCATGCTTCTTTGAGTTGTCTGCAGCCTTTGCATGTCTCTTTTAGTTAAGGTCCACGTCTCTGCACCATACGTAAGCACTGGAAGGATGCATTGATCAAACACTTTTCTTTTAAGACATAATGGCATATTGCTCTTGAAAATTATGCTGTTTCTTCCAAAAGCTCTCCAGGCAAGTTTTGTACGCCGATTAATTTCTTCATCAATGTGACCCTCACTTGATATCTGCTGTCCAAGATAAACATACGTATCTGTTATCTCCAGTTTTTCTCCATCAATCAATAAATCTTCATTTCTTGTAAAAGCATTGAACATCACTTTTGTCTTCTGAAAGTTCATTTTTAATCCCACTTCTTTACTCTTGTCAGCAAGTTCCTGGATCATACTCTGCAGCTCTGATGGGGTAGTTGCAAAAATGACTACGTCATCAGCAAAACGAAGGTGGGTTAGATAATCTCCATTAATCTTTATCCCTTTGTTTTCCCAGTTCAGTGATTGAAAGACATTTTCCAATGTGGCATTAAAGAGCTTCGGAGATATGGTGTCACCTTGTCTCACTCCCTTTCCAATTTTTATGTGTGTTGTATTTTCAAACAGCCGAATCTTTGCACTTGCATTTTCATAGATGTTATTAATAATATTAATGTATGCATCTTCAATACCGCAGAATTTCAGAGCCGTGGTAACTGCTGATGGTTTCACCTGAATCAAAGGCTTTTTCATAATCGATAAAAGCCATGCACAATGGAAGTTCATATTCCCTCGCTCTTTCAATTAGTTCTCTCAGTACGTGGATATGATCTATTGTGCTGTAGCCACTCCTGAATCCAGCTTGTTCTCTCGGTTGAGCCATGTCCAGTGTTACCTTCAAGCGGTGTGAAAGAACTTTAGTGAAGATTTTATAAACCACTGATAGGAGGCTGATAGGTCTGTAGTTCCTGAGATCCTCAATGTCACCTTTTTTATGTAGCAGGATCATTGTAGCATTGTTCCAATCCTCAGGAATCTTCCCTTCATTAAGGCATCGAGTGAAAATTTGGGCGAGTACTGTTTCAATTTCTCCACTTGCTTCTTGTATGATGTCTATAGTAATTCCATCTTCTCCTGGAGCTTTCCCCCGCTTCATGTTCTTGATTGCATGTGCAACTTCTGCTGAGAGGACTGGAAGAACTCTGGAACCTTTCATGATGTCTGGAGTACATGTATCATCCCTTTCATATAATTTGGAGTAGAAATCTTTCACTCTTGTCAAAATTTCACCTCTATTTCTTGTTATAGAACCATCTTCTTTTCTCAGAGCCATAATCTGTTTTCTTCCCTTACTGAGATGTCCCTTTGCTATCTTTAGGCTTTGGTTGTTTTCAATTGCTTTCCTCACTAGCTCACAGTTGAATTTCCTTACGTCTTCAGTGATACTTTTTCGTGCTGTCTTGCATAGCTCTATATATTCCACTTTGGAAGTCACATCTTCTTTAGTTGTCCTCATCTCTCTTCTTTTTGCATCAACATTTTTGGTTTTTCCTGATAATTTGTTTACATGCAACTTGTTCTTAGACCCAGCTAATTTTGTTGCTGTTTCCATAAGAGCTTTGGTTACTTTTCTGTTAACTTCCGAAATATCCACTTCTTCCGATGTTAGGCCTTCTAAAGCAGAGAATCTGTTCTTCAGTTCCAACTTGAAAGTATTATGGTGTTTTTTAAGGTTGGTTATGTCAATACATTTTGTTTGTCTTATGAGCTTGCCACGTTCCAGTTTAGTGTTGAGGTGCATCTTACATCTCACCAATCTATGGTCACTACCTGTGTTGAACTTGTTTAGCACACTGCAGTCTTCTATGACGAATTTTTTGTTACACATAATAAAATCAATTTCACTTGTCGTCCCAATTGGATGTCTCCATGTCCATTTCCTGTGTGGCTTTTTCTTGAAAAAGGAATTCAAGATGAAAATCCTTCTGCCTCTGCAAACTCAACGAGAGTATTTCCACGCTGGTTTCTGTTGCCGTGACCGAATTTACCTACTGAAGTTTCATTCTGTTGCCGGTGCCCTATTTTTGCATTGAAATCTCCCATAATTATCTTCAAGTGCTGCTTACCTTTATTATTTAGATGACGAATTTCCTCATAAAATTCTTCAATTTCTTCTTCAGGATGACTTGTGGTGGGTGCATAAGTTTGAATAATCTGAGCCTGGTATCTTCTCGATAGTTGGATAACGAGTCGTGCAGCTCTGTCCGAGGAACTTTCAACTTCTACCACTTTATCCTTCAGTTTCTTGTTTATTATAAATCCAACACCACTAGTTCTGCCAGTATCTGTCCCACGATAATAGAAGAGATGTCCACTTTTCAGTTCAATGAGATCTTCTCCTTTTCTCCTTACCTCACTCAGCCCGACGATGTCCCACTTGATCCTTTGTAGTTCCTCTTCCAATTCAAGAAGCCTTGAATCAGAAGATAGGGAGCGTGCGTTGTAGGTAGCCAAGGTCAGCATCAAATGGCAGCCTAGTCCGGTCCTCCGGGGATTCTTAGCACCCTCTGCCTTCATGTCGCAGATTTTATATATACATATATATATATATATTAGGATTATTTTGTTATCCCCAGTCCGAAGGTATAGACAGTCAGACAGATTTTTTTTATGATAGTTAAAACTTGAAGCCTAACATGACCCTCTCTAACGGACGTTACCAAATAGAGGACATCTCCTTTTAGCTAACAATTTTGTAATCCCCAGTCCGAAGGTATATTTCTGTATACTTGCCTCCAAATAGCGGTCCCTCCGAATAACGGACGGGTGATGTTGGTCATAAAACATTTTAAAACCCGAATGTTCAGTTGTTAAAAAAATCTCTACAACTTTTCCGAAGAATTTCTTCTATTTCTTTGGACGAAAGGAACATTACTTTTTTGACCTGAAGATTCCCTATTATAAATCTACTGGTCCTTGACTGCAATACGACCGACTTTTTTGAGAAATGGACAAAACATCTGCCTTTGATTCCATTCTCACACTGACCTAAACGCGTACGAAACCTATCACGTAACCCTTTTGCTGCATTCCGAAAACAGAATTAAATCCACTGCCCCAAACACCATTCTTCTTCAGTGCTAACAACCTACTCCCAGTACGGTCCACAGTTCATTTTGAGACCAATATTTTCTCCTTCTTTGGAGAACCAGCAAAAGATCCTGAACATGAAGGGTAAATGGAGACGAGTACCCATTTCTTAAAATGAGTCAGTTTACAATCTCGTTTCCTTGTTAATTGTAACTATTCTTTAAGTGTATTTTAACAGAAGTTTTTTAATTATGATTGCTTTTGCCGAGGGCTTCAAGGAAGGCAGAATGCAAATAACTGAAAGTTGGAAAAAAAAACAGGGGAATCAGAAAACTGGATCACCAACGCCAACAAAAACAGGAAGAATGTTAAAGTCCGTAAAACTGAGAGTCGTGCACTTGATTCAGTAGTTTTCAATTGGTACAATTCACTTCGATCAAAGAAGATTGTTATTAGATGCCCTCTGACACAAGACAAGGATTAAAGTTAGGGTGTAACATAGCTAATTAATACACAGGGTGTTCGTAAACTGTTTTGACAAAAGAAGAGGTGGTGATAGTACCCATCAAGACGAACAATATTTACAATGGAACCTAGGGTCGCATTCCACTCTGACTGTCAGAAAAAAGTAAAGTTAGATATCCAAGTTGAACTTTCAGCAGTGCAAAGAAAGAGAATTAAGAACATCATAAGTTGCACAATCCCATTTATGGAGATCAGGGACAGACTCAAAGTGGCGGCCACGGGTGCCGTTGCACAATTCACACCGGCGAATGAAAGACTGGCGCACCCTCTCGAAGACTCCTGGTGTCGTGTTTATCCTGTCCGCTGCAACAACGATTCTCGCGACGAGATCTTCCACAGAGTCCACAGGCGTCTTGTACACCAATGATTTCATGTGCCCCCAGAAGAAGAAGTCCAGTGGGTTTAAGTTCGGTGAGCGTGGAGGCCATGCCACAGGTACGCCACGTCCAATCCATCGTGCGGGATATGTGGAATTCAGGAAGTCCTACTGCACCTTGATAAGCCAATCAGCTGCAACTGTCGGTGCTGCGTCTTTTCTCTGGCGATTTGCATACGGTAAATGCTTAACGATGATGTTCTGGCGATGTGCTACTTCTCCGGCACGAAAGAAATGACGTCTGAGGTGACGACTTGTGCTTGTTGGACGTATTTCGAAGTTACTCTTTTCTGACACTCAGAGTGGAATGCGACCTTAGGTTCCATTGTAAATATTGTTCGTCTTGATCGGTACTATTACCCCTCTTCTTTTGTCAAAACAGTTTGCGAACACCCTGTATACGTATACGTAGCATGCAACGAAATACGTACATTGCATGTACTGTATTTCAAAATACAAATGTTGTACACTTACTGTACCTAACTGCACGTATTGTTCCTCGCTCTTAAACAATAGCACAAAATGAAATATTTAATCTAAAAACATCATTTAAATTGTAATTGTATGCATGTGTTTAGTATGTAGCTTTTCACACTCTGGGCTCAGAAGTTAAACTTCCGAATAGCGGGCAAATGTTATGGTCCCAGGATGACCACTATTGAGAGGTTTTACTATATATATACATGAATGTATAAGTCCCGGAGCTTCTCATTAGTCACACCTCATAAGCGAAATTAAGAAAATATACTCATAAAACGAACAATTAGCCGGCAACACTTGATGAGCTGAAAACGCACCATTTCATTTCTGCTTCTCATAATGACAGGATTAAAAAAACACAAGAGGAAACTAAATTGACCGTGAAGTGTATCCGCTGATGAGGCATGTGACTTTTATTGCAAAGTTTTGTCCATGAAAGTTTTGCTATGGCCGCCCCGGTGTCGCAGTGGTCTAAGGTGCTGGCCTCTGATCATTCGTCCGTAAGGGGTCCGGGTTCGAATCCCGGTGAGGCATGGATGTTGTGTTTGTCTTACGGCACTGGCTCTCTCCCTTCCCTGGAACCAGTGACCCTAAATTAGGGACGGGCGACTGCTTATAGCATATTGAGTTGCTCACGTTGGTCGTTAAAACTCCAATCAAAAAAAAAAAGTTTTGCTAATAAATATTTTTTTTTGACAAAAAAAGGCTTACCCCGCGCGTCCGGTATGGCGGGAAACTATATGCGAAAGTCGATGTTACGATTTTGTGTACACCAGACAAACCTTAATAACTTTAAAACTATAACGCATATCGAAATAAGCAATCTATATATTAATTCTATAAGGTTTTTACTGTGAGACCAGTTGTGAGAGAACGGCTGAGCGTAAACCTATGGTTGAGGTATCAAAATAAAGGTCTTACCATGTAGATGTGTCAATCAAAGAGAAAAATGAGATTGGGACAACGGTTCGGCCGTTGTGGGGAGGCAAAGTTCTCATGTAAAGTCTATGGGAGAAACGTGCGGTTGACATCCGATCGCCTGAGGTTGACTCACGCGCTGTTGAAGGCGGTAGTATGGAGGGACGCAGATAGTCCGAAGTCTCTCTTCTCATCGAACCGTAGTGCGAAACAACGCTACCAGGAATTTGTTTGAAAGTTTTTATCGGAACAGCGAACACTCGAGGACCTGATTGCGTTGTGCCATTGGACTGTGTGATGTATACATACAATTAATTTAACATTCATTCGATCCTGTTTATTCACGTAGGTAAGACGTTTCCCTTTATGTAAAGATGTAAATAAAATTTTCACACGACTTTATTCTTTTCAAAAAAAAAAAACCAATTCGTCGATTCCGACGGGTTTCGTCTACCGGGTGCGAATCCTGGTGAAGCATGGATGTTGTGCTTTTCTTACGACACTGGCTCTCTCCCTTCTCTGAAGCCAGTGACCCTAAGTTAGGGACGGGCGACTGCTTATAGCCCAAGCGTTGGCTTATGATCATTCGTTCGTGAAGGTTCCGTGTTCGAATCCCGGGAGACATGGATGTTGTGTTTGTCTTACGCCACTGGCTCTCTCCTTTCCCTGGAACCAGTGACCCTAAATTAGGGATGGGCGACTGCTTATAGCCCATTGAGTTGCTCACGGTGGTCGTTAAATCTTCAGTCACAAAAGAAAATCACGAACCTGGACTTTACTCAAGTGGTTGAATTAATTTTTCAATCAAATAACGTTTAGATTCCAACGGGTTTCGTCTAGTACACGGTTTAAAAGAGCAAGGATGAAAGAATATCACGCGACATTCTTTCATTCTTGAGCGCGTGACGTCACACGCCGCCACAAGATGGTTGCCAAGTTGGTGTGGAAAATTACCGGTTCGCCGCGCGACAAAATTAGTATAGCTCGTGAACGCGTACGCGTAGGACGTTGTGTGAGGTGTCGTTTAACAGAGCTCGACGAGTACTATAAAATAAAATACTCATAGTGACAATAGTGAAAGAACTTGAAAAATATAGAGTGACAAACTGTTGAACTTGAACAAATTTTCGTTAAAATTTCAAAAATGTCGAAATATCTTCAAAACAAGAAGGTAAATGCCTATCGTAAACCCTTACAAAGTGAAAGAAAAATAAATGAGGAATCCAAAAAGGCCCCAATGGCAACAGCAGAACGAATGCGGAGGATGAGGCAACGTCGACAAGTTGAGACGAGTACCAGTCGCGCAGACGCCGCAACGCCTAACGCCAGTTCACAGGCAATGGATGTTGACAATGAGAGGGAACCCATGGAATACGACGAAATACAAGCAGATGAGATGTTTGAGAATCGAGATTTAGCGTTTATAACCCATTGGCGTCTGGTGACGAAGCACTTTGAAAAGTCGTTCTATGGTAACAAGTTGGGTTTTGTTTGTGGAGTTTGTGATCGCATATGGTTCCAATATGATTTAAAACGGCCCAATGCAGCTATGTTGCAATTCTTACAACAGGAATTCACAGAAGAAGACGTTCAGCAGTTTATGTTGTGCTCAAACTGCTGGACATCAGTAAAGCAAGGAATGGTGCCAACGTTGAGTAAGAGTAATGGTTTCACGTATCACGCTCCAACTGGAATACTTGGCACTCACGGAGACTTGGATGGATAAAGACAAAACCGTCGACATACCCGGCTTCAAACACGTTGAGTCCAAAGAGTGCGACAGACACGGCGATAACAACGACCAACAGCCCTGTACGAGTCGTGGCACTGGCAAGAAGAAGTGTAGTGGACTCTACGGTGGCACGGCAGTCTTGAAGAATCAGAAAACGTGCAGGGCTCATGTCGCCTGACCCGTTCCACGACAGCCAATACCCAAGTATTCTGGATTCAATTGTCTTCAGGATATTCATGTCGGCGAAGGCGTACTAGTGGAAGTTGATTTACCCAACCAATTCAAATTCGTTCTAGTGTCAGTCTATGTTCATCCACAGACACCACTTAACTACATCGAGACGTTTCTCTTTCAACTAATGCTTCACTACACAGAGCATGTCAGAACAATAGTTAGCGACTGGCCCTGTGATCCCAACATACCACTTCTGCTCACCGGGGACTTTAACATTGAGGCGTCGACCGATCTTCGGAAACAGTTTCTGAACGACAAGTTCAGATTGGTGTTGTCCCCGGATCCAACTGACTTCACAACTTTTAAGAATAGCACGATAGACTTAACGTTCTCTAGAGATATAAGTGTACGATGTAAGTCTTATATATCGTATTACTCGTACCATTGTCCTATCTTCAACAAAATTTTACAAATTAGGCAGCATTGTGAGAAATTAATAAAATAAAAGACATACAAGTTTGTTGCGCTCATTTCTTTCTTACCAACCCTACAAACACCCCGCCCTGACAGCACCGCCTATGTAAGACGTTTTCCGCCAAAAACCTCAGCGGTAGTGACCCAGACACTACCTACCCCGTATTTTTTCTAAAACGTTTTACTAAGTTTCGCAAGAAATAAATTTCAGAAAAAATTCACAGAACAAAGAATTGCGTTTTTCTTTAGGAAGGTTATTTACTTTCTTTCATTCACCCATAAACTTTCTTATTCTTCAAGTTTTACTTCATATCTCAGAAATTTCTTCAATATTTTTTATTGAAATCGTCCTAACATATTCTTATTGCTAGCGTCCTAACGAACGAAGCCATTAACAACTATTAAAATAATTAAAAAGAGCTTTTCAGATGTCTCAGCACCTTCAGATTCTGAAATCCAATCTTTGATTTCCTGCAACTTAAAATATATTTCTTTTCTGTTGATATTACAACTGTTTTCAAACAAATTTCAAAATCGTCTGGAGGTTAAGTACAAGACTTCGAATTAGAGATAGAAACTGTAATAAATAAAAAATATGCCATCTCGAGCAAAAGAAAATGATGATGGACTCTCTTAAATTCGTCTCGTGCTCTTTTGACGCTCAAAGAATACGAGTGAATCAAACTATGAATTTGTAAATATGCAGACCAATGCTGTAACGACGACATGCCACACTACCTTCCTACGGTATGGAGATCTCTTATACAGTCATCAACCCAGGATATGCCAGATGGTAGAAATATAATGCTTGATGTAACAGAGTAAATGCTTACACTTTATACGAACTAGCACATTGGGTCGATGAGATTGCGCAATATCCATGCAATGTAGTCATACATTGTTATCTTGACCATGCAGGAGTGTATATTAGGTGTGCAACTTAATTCTTGGCTACAGGCACGACACGTAGAGAGCAAATTATAGCAAATCGAATACGTACCTAATCAGAGAAATAATCCCCGTCGTGTTGGATACATTTGAGCCATCGATCAGGGAGCTGCCGAATGCCACTGCGGAAAAAATAGGGCTGTTTCGAGTTGATAAAGTCATCAATACTTGTGCTGACTTCCTCGACAGAAGTGAAGTGCGTATCACTCAGGTGATGTTGCAGAGAGCGAAAGAGGTGATAATCCGACGGGGCGAAGCCTGGAGAATACGCCGGGTGGGACAGCAACTCATTGAGTACGACACCGTGTTGATCCCACCATGTGCACAGCAACAACTTCCTGGCATGGATATTCGGTTTGGCGGTACTGGTGGTAGTCTGACCTGGATAAACCCACGATTTTTGCGTCATTTAGGATTATCGTAGAGGATCCACTTCTAATTACAGGTCAAAATCTTGTGGAGGAAATCCTTCTTCTTGAATCTGGAGAGCAAGGACGCAGCAACATCGTAGCGCCTAGACTTGTTCGCAGCTGTGAGTTGGTGGGGCACCCAACGGCCCTCATTGTGAATCCGCCCAAGCTTGTGCAAGCGCTTTGCAATGGCTTGCCGTGTTACTCCGAGTTCCTGGGCGAGCTCTGACTGTGTGTGACAGGGATCAGCGTCCAACAGCTTTTCCAGTTCCTCATCGTCAACTTTCTGTGGCTGTCCCAGACGTTCTGCATCACGGAGGTCAAAATTTCCATGCTTAAACCGCTGGAACCACTTCTTACACGTACTGTAGGACACAGCAGCCTCACCCGAAGCAGCACAGATCATTTGCGGAGCTTCCGCGGCACTTTGTTTTCAGCTGGAATGCGAACAGGAGGCAGTGACTTAAATGTTGCTTCTCGAACGAAATTGCTTTCACCGTCAACTTTCGTCCCTTCTTTCACTACAACGGTGAGCGGTTACGGTTGCCTGGAAAGCTGTTGGATGGCGCTGCAATCAGCCATTATCGCACACAGCTATTTGCATTTGCCGACGTTCTATGATCGCTTGCGGTTAGGGGCCGAGAATTAAGTTGAACACCTATACAACACCGTTCTTATGTCTCATTTAGCTTGTACTGCCTGAAGTTGGGTGGATAGTCCACCCGAAAGTACTTGTAAGGCTTTCAACCTCTGTATATTTTAACGTAGAATAAATTTTGATGTATTTTTTATGAGTTGTAGTATACACTTGTGGTTTTACGTCTGATTCTTCAAGATCGTGCTTCGACAGCTTTACCTGGTGATATACAAACTATGAATGTGTGTCCCTTTCCTCAGCAACAAAAATTATGAAAACTCAAAGATATTTCCCATAACTGCCTGAGAAAAAAAGTATGATATTACAACCTTAGCAATAAACAACAAGCTACTCACACAGCGTCAGGTATTTCATTAACTTGGTACGTACCTGCTCTTCAAGTTAAATATAAGTGAAGTAGGTAATTAAAAATTCCATCTTTTGCTTTTTCTTTAAACTTAATTATTAGCCAAGAACGCTGCACATTTTATATATTAAAACTCACAACTGTAATTTCCCCTGTTTCTTAAACGGATATCAGCTTTTTAGTTATAAATGGTTGTGTCCTTTGTCATGTCTCACACCGCAATAATTTATCTTGGAGTAAGAGGTTTTCGAGTTTGAGAACTCCATGATAATGTAAAATACCGTTGAAATCAATTTTAATATTTCAAACGCATGATAATTCAAAAAGCATTATTTTTAGGAATAGAAAAGCCTTCGATGCACTATACTACTAAAATATTAGCAGCCCTATTAGCTGAGGCTCAGACTTCTGATTACTTGTTCAATTTGGGATTTGGCTTGGGTCTCATACGCGCACGGGTGGCTTGTTTTTCTTATGGCGCTCCCCCAATCCCTTTCCTGGAACACGTGACATCTAATTACGAACGGAGGACTACTTATATCCCAAAAGAGTTGTTCATAGTGGTATTTAAATCCCGAAGAAGGAAGGGGATAAACGAATTTTAACAGAATCGCTTCGAGTGTAATATTCCTTGGATTACCATGTGCTTGCAATATCAGTTACTTTCAGTAATATTATGATATTACTTATTTGCAAGAAACTTAGTTTAGACTTGTCATCGGGATGGAATTTTAGGTTCAACGTCTGAACGAGTGGCTTTAGTAAAGGATACTTGCTCATCCATCAGCTTAAAGAACTTCATCTCTCTGGTGCATCTTTGGATGACCTTCTGGTTTGGGTGGCCTTCTGGTTAGCATGCACGACTTGGAGTTGCACGGTCTGAGTCAGCTCGTGTCCAGCTGTCAGAAAATATCCCCGTGGTCCGAAAGTTACATTAAGCAGTTATTCAAGGAGAAAGGCTCTTCATTACAGAAAAGTGTGTAACCCTCCTTCCCATTGTGTAGCAAAATTAGCGCTGTGCACGTTTGTCATGGCGAAAATTTTAACCTCTGGTGAATTTCAGAAAGACTTGATCAATCTTCCTGTTCGTTTGTCAGGGATTAATTAATGCAAAATTTTCTCCCATGACATACGTTAGAAGAAAATTCCTGGTTGAAAGGCAGGGGAATTCGTGCGCAAAATTCGCTTGTCTTAATCACAACCAGGAAAACAAAATTTCATGTTAATGAAAAGAAAAAAAAGAGAGAGAAAGAGAATAATATTTGATTTAACTGACTTTGGGCTTTTGGAAATAATTATTTTATCTGTTCTTTTATCGCGATAGGAAAAGGCGAGTAGGTGTGCAGCTCAGAGAATCAAAATTAATTTTAGTTTAACATCACGGAACGAGAGAAAAAGAAAATTAAAATTAGTGATTTTCTGCAAAGCAAGAATTCGCCATTTTTGCGTTCCTGTTTCCCAACGTCGTGAAAAGTCGCCCAAAAGTGCAACATCTTTTCGTCTTTTGGGTAAGGAATTCAGCAACAGAATCTATTTTTAGACCTCAGGGTCAAAAGCTTGGTCCCTACGTGTGAAGGTCAGAGTGTCACCCCTGGCTTGCGTGGGAGTGAAATTCCGTTGGGAAGTCGTTAGTTGCTAGGCTGAAGTTTTAACCAATGGGAGGGGTCAGCGGTTTCAAGCACCCCAGAGTTTTATCCGTAGAGAGGACACTTGAGTTCTGGTCGCTGCGTTAGCTGGTTGACAGCGGAAAGCTAAATTTTCTCTCCTCGCCTTTTTGGTGGGGAGGGGCAGTCAGAATGAAAGTTCGTATTGGAATCAAAAAGATGACAACAGCTAAAATCATGATTTGCAAAGATCTCCTTGCCAGAGATGAAAAATGTCCAATGATGGATCCAGTAACGGACGACCACTGGGTAGGATCTGAATGCCAGTATGTGCGCTACAACATGGCGGAGGAAGAAGCAGACCCAATTCCTAATAGAGGAGAGCTGAGAAAAAAAATTATCTCCTTCTATTGATATACCTAAAGGAGAGACCACCATCTACACCCACGACTCTTTGATAGTTTCGGGCAAGTTCCTCCTGGCACTGGAAATTCCGAAAACAAAAGCCAGTCAGGTTTCGTGAACGACATCACCTTGAGCTGCACTATAACAGAGGTTCCAACAGTAGAGAAAATGCCTTTGTCCTGTTTCCTGTTGAGTTGGCCAGGCACACGGTGTCAACGAAAAAAAAAAAAACATTTTGGAGAGGTGAAGAAAGGCAAAGAGAAAAATCACCCGGGACATTGATGTTCTCTCAGGGAGAGACTGTTAAGTCAAGTTTAAAAAATTATTAGGCTGTGAAACTTTTTTTTTATTTATCGGCGGTTAGTGTGCTTGTCAAGAAGTGTTGCTGCCCCAGTCTTAAAGGTAAATTTTTCCTTGACCTTTTTTTTTGTATTATGCTGTGGGGTCCTTAAAATTATGAAAACGAGTGGGTTTTAAAATGGGGCTGTCGGAAAAATATGTTGCAAAGAAAAAAAAAAAGTAAATGTTTTCATTCAGTTTTTTTTTTTTTTTGTATTTTAGTGTTCTGGTGTGCTTAAGGAATGAAACCACCTGATTTAATGTTAGGCTGTTTAAATAAATTTCATGTCATCTTCTGTGGATAGGTAATTGAAAAACAAAACGAAACAAAGTGGAAGTGGATAATTTTCTGGGTCATGTAGGGATAGATGATATAATAAGTATATTAAGTTATTTCGGAACGAACAGCTCTCCAGACCAGTATTTCTCTTAGGTGAAATTTAACTCTTTTTGTGCTCGGTGATTATTGTATTTGTGAAGTAGAATTTGTATTTATGAACTTAGCGTAGGTGCCATGTAGTTGGAAATTTTTCTTGTAGGCTGGTAATTATTTTGGTTTAGTGTTTTGGTAAATTTAGGTGCTAAATTACTCTTTAAAATTTCATTTTTGTATTAGTGAGAGCTAATTTCTAGTTTCAGCCCGTAGATTAGAAAAACAGGTTTTTATGGGGGAAAGAATATAAGAATTGGGCATACAGGCAGATATGAGCATATGTATAGTGTGACTAAAAAAAGAACCCGAATAGCTGTTGTGTTTCTTCAAGAAGTGATGATTTTTTCACAGGAAAAGAGTGATCTAGGAAGTATGGTGATGTATAGATTTTTCAGGAAATAAAGTAAGGTTTGGTATAGTGTGTCAAGTATGGTGTTATTGAGCTTTCTGGGAAATGAATATGTACAGTGTGTTCCTGGGAAATAAAGATAAGTGATTTTCTGGGAAATGAATATGTACAGTGTGTTCCTGGGAAATAAAGATAAGTGATTTTCTGGGAAATGAGTGTGTTCCTGGGAAAATAAGGATATGAAGTGTGTTCCTGGGGAAAATAGGATAAGAAGTAATTTTCTGGGAAAAAGGGTGATGTATTGAATTTTCTGGAAAATAGATGAAGAGATATTTTGGGGACAAGAGAACTCTTGTGGGATACTTTACCCTATGTAGACAATGCCAATAGCGGTATAACTATACCATCGGGATCAGAGGAAATGCTATCCCACACTCACCAACCCGCTTGGCCAACGTGGTGAGTTATGGCCAAACCCCTCCAAAATGACTCCACAACTTAAATCTTGGCCCTCAGTCTCCGGCAGCTGGAATGTACCTGGCCAAGGCAGCGGCCAGTGCGACATGAAGGCAGAGGGTGCTAAGAATCCCCGGAGGACCGGACTAGGCTGCCATCTGATGCTGACCTTGGCAACGTACAATGGACGCTCCCTATCTTCTGATTCAAGGCTTCTTGAATTGGAAGAGGAACTACAAAGGATCAAATGGGACATTGTGGGGCTAAGTGAGGTAAGGAGAAAAAGAGAAGATCTCATCGAACTGAAAAGTGGACATCTCTTCTACTATCGTGGGACAGATACTGGCAGAACTAGTGGTGTTGGATTTATAATAAACAAGAAACTGAAGGATAAAGTGGTAGAAGTTGAAAGTTCCTCTGACAGAGCTGCACGACTCGTTATCCAACTATCGAGAAGATACCAGGCTCAGATTATTCAAACTTATGCACCCACCACAAGTCATCCTGAAGAAGAAATTGAACAATTTTATGAGGAAATTTGTCATCTAAATAATAAAGGTAAGCAGCACTTGAAAATAATTATGGGAGATTTCAATGCAAAAATAGGGCAACGGCAACAGAATGAAACTTCAGTAGGTAAATTCGGTCACGGCAACAGAAACCAGCGTGGAAATACTCTCGTAGAGTTTGCAGAGGCAGAAGGGTTTTTCATCTTGAACTCTTTTTTCAAGAAAAAGCCACACAGGAAATGGACATGGAGACATCCAAATGGGACGACAAGTGAAATTGATTTTATTATGTGTAACAAAAAATTTGTCATAGAAGACTGCAGTGTGCTAAACAAGTTCAACACAGGTAGTGACCATAGATTGGTGAGATGTAAGATGCACCTCAACACTAAACTTGAACGTGGCAAGCTCATAAGACAAACAAAATCTATTGACATAACGAACCTTAAAAAACACCATAATACCTTCAAGTTGGAACTGAAGAACAGGTTCTCTGCTTTAGAAGGCCTAACATCGGAAGAAGTGGACATCTCTGAAGTTAACAGAAAAGTAACCAAAGCTCTTATGGAAACAGCAACAAAATTAGCTGGGTCTAAGAACAAGTTGCATGTAAATAAATTATCAGGAAAAACGAAAATGTTGATGCAAAAAAGAAGAGAGATGAGGACAACTAAAGAAGATGTGACTTCCAAAGTGGAATATATAGAGCTATGCAAGACAGTACGAAAAAGTATCACTGAAGACGTTAGAAAATTCAACTGTGAACTAGTGAGGAAAGCAATTGAAAACAACCAAAGCCTAAAGATAGCAAAGGGATATCTCAGTAAGGGAAGAAAACAGATTATGGCACTGAGAAAAGAAGATGGTTTTGTAACAAGAAATAGAGGCGAAATTTTGACAAGAGTGAAAGATTTCTACTCCAAATTATATGAAAGGGATGATACATGCACTCCAGACATCATGAAAGATACCAGTACCAGAGTTCCTCCAATCCTTCCAGCAGAAGTTGCACATGCAATCAAGAACATGAAGCGGGGAAAAGCTCCAGGAGAAGATGGAATTACTGTAGACATCATACAAGAAGCAAGTGGAGAAATCGAAACAGTACTCGCCCAAATTTTCACTCGATGCCTTAATGAAGGAAAGATTCCTGAAGATTGGAACACCGCTACAATGATCCTGCTACATAAGAAAGGTGACATTGAGGATCTCGGAAACTACAGACCTATCAGCCTCCTATCAGTAGTTTATAAAATCTTCACTAAAAGTTCTTTCACACCGCTTGAAGGTAACACTGGACATGGCTCAACCGAGAGAACAAGCTGGATTCAGGAGTGGCTACAGCACAATAGATCATATCCATGTGCTGAGAGAACTAATTGAAAGAGCAAAAGAATATGAACTTCCATTGTGCATGGCTTTTATCGATTATGAAAAAGCCTTTGATTCGGTGAAACCATCAGCAGTTACAATGGCTCTGAAAACCTGCGGTATTGAAGATGCATACATTAATATTATTAATAACATCTATGAAAATGCAAGTGCAAAGATTAGGCTGTTTGAAAATACAACACACATAAAAATTGGAAAGGGAGTGAGACAAGGTGACACCATATCTCCGAAGCTCTTTAATGCCACATTGGAGGGTGTTTTTCAGTCGCTGAGCTGGGAAAACAAGGGGATAAAGATTAATGGAGATTATCTAACCCACCTTCGTTTTGCTGATGACGTAGTCATTTTTGCAACTAGCCCATCAGAGCTGCAGAGTATGATCCAGGAACTTGCTGACAAGAGTAAAGAAGTGGGATTAAAAATGAACTTTTCAGAAGACAAAAGTGATGTTCAATGCTTTTACAAGAAATGAAGATTTATCGATTGATGGAGAAAAGCTGGAGATAACAGACACGTACGTTTATCTTGGACAGCAGATATCAAGTGAGGGTCACATTGATGAAGAAATTAATCGGCGTACAAAACTTGCCTGGAGAGCTTTTGGAAGAAACAGCATAATTTTCAAGAGCAATATGCCATTATGTCTTAAAAGAAAAGTGTTTGATCAATGCATCCTTCCAGTGCTTACGTATGGTGCAGAGACGTGGACCTTAACTAAAAGAGACATACAAAGGCTGCAGACAACTCAAAGAAGCATGGAGAGGTGCATACTTGGTGTAACCAGGAGAGATAAGAAGAGGAGCTCGTGGATCCGAAAAATGACAAGAGTGGAAGACATCATGATCAGAGTTAAATCCCTGAAATGGCAATGGGCTGGACATACTGCCAGAAGGACAGATCATCGATGGACAGCCGAAATTTTAGATTGGATTCCAAGGGACAGGAAAAGACCCAGAAGAAGACCACATGGGAGATGGGTGGATGAAATTCGAAAGTATGCAGGGGTGACATGGAGGAGACTGGCACAAGACAGACCGTTGTGGAGGAAACTTGGGGAGACCTTCGTCCAGCAGTGGATTGATAATGGTTGACAATGATGATGATGATGATGATGAGGGGAGTGATGTGGGTTGTCCCCAAATCAGAGTGAAGGAACAGAAAAGGGCTAGGTCGCACTTTGCTCCACTACACTGTATAAGCTGGGAATGGATTCACGACCCATTCCCGCCTTTAGACTCAAACTTTGTTGTTCCTGCAGTGAAATCGTGTTTTTCGAGGCTAGTGGAATTCGTTGAGTGAGATGATTGTTTTGCTTTAATGCCCGAGTTTAGTTCTACATGGGTGCTGGTAGATTTGGAGGACTTATAGTGAGGAATTTTTGAATAGTTGGATTTTTATGATAACTTGTGAGTAAATTGAGTAGAGTATTTAGTGTATTGGGTTTTGTACAGTGTCGAGAATTAGTCCAGTGTCAGGTAATGCTACATGGTTAGGATATGTAGATTTTAAGACAAATGTTGATTGAAGGCAAGGTTGTTGATTTTGAGACAAATTTTCCCGGAAATGTAGAACCTGGTATAAAATAACTTTTCATTATGAAAAATTTTGGCAGTTGATATGTTAGTTAAAAAGTGAATTCAGAAGACTGGTCTGAGAGGGTTGGTTTTAGCGATTATAATAACATGGTGTAAACATATGCATATAATATTTTTTTTTCAAGAGAGAGAGAGAGAGATTTACCTTCCACATACTTAAGTTGCACACATGTTAAAGCAAGTGTTTGTGCTGTGCTGTGTAATTTAATGGGATTCTGGTATTTATATTTTGTTTTGGTACTGCGACTGGTGCGATATTTGCTAAGCTGTCGGATGTTTATTGTTTTAGGCCCAGTGGCCGGGTTTGAAATTGTGTCAAAATTTACTCTCACACTTGTTAAGTTTTACAATAAATATAGGCCAAGTGGCCTTTCAAAAACCTAAACCTTATTGCAGTGAAGTTTTAGATATTTTCAGTTTAAATTTTCATCACATGGTTCAAGTGCATCCCCCTCAGCAATGACTGAGGTGGGAAGGTAATCTGAGGTTATAGCCGTAAAATCAATGTTTCTGTCCTAACTAGCTAATTTGATCATCACCACTTCCAAAAGGTTATTTACACGTGTACATTGTATACCATTAAATTTTATTGTTTACAAATTTGGTACACATGCAAACAATAGTTACCTTTTCTTACACTTTCAGGTGTATCTACTCATCGAACGCAAACAACGCAAACAATACAATAGTAACTTTTGTGAGTTACCAAATTCAGTGGTGCATTTTATTTTATTTTTCTATTTTGTTTCATGGCCGTATTCAAAATTTCAGTTTTGTTTCGAAATGCATCCACCCATCTCCCAAATTTAAATTTGCTATGGTTTCCATAAGCATTTCAATACCAGCATAATTATAGTCGCCTTTAGTTAAGAACTTCAATCCAAAAATTCCCACCATAACACGTTCAAGGATTAACAACCAATCGGTTATCTGAAACCTGGAATATCCAGAACAATGTGGTTTTCTACTATTCTGAAGAGCTTTCCTCATGGATAACAGTTTCGAACTACGTTTCTACGAAATGGTAACATTAATGCGGTTCTCGTAACCTTTTACAGCGTCTTGCGAACTGAATTTCAATATACTGGTTTTTCTCATATAATTACCAGAACATTGAAGTCCCCTCGAAGAGAGAGCACAATTTTCTATGCCGTTAATATGTTAAAAAATTACTGGGAAGTAAAAGTCTCTGATTTCGAATGCAAAGGAGAGTGACGAAGGTGCAGCTATCCCAGAAAGAAAAAAAGAAGTTCTCCAGATATTGTAACACTGCCCTTTCGATAAATATATAAAAATTTAATTAACGACATGCTCTCACAATAGAATACGGTACAAATCTTTGCTGTCCACTATAAGTGAAATTTAAATTTTGGACTTCTAACATTTTATCTTTATAACAGATGCTGCCTCTTAAATTCCGACAAGTCAGTTTGTTTCAGTGACAAAATTTTAGAGTTACTTATACGTTATTTGTGAATGTTTAAAGGACGATTTTTGGGTATGATTCGTTCCTAGATGATACATAGTGTTCTTAAGTTTTAGTTTTTCATATCTTACGAGCTTACTTATTTATATGAAATTCAATCGCATTTAGTAATGGACTTCAGGTTTTAGGTATCGATGCTTTTTTTGAAATAATTTCTAATTGCATTCCACTGCGCACATCCCCACCTTTTACCAACCTCCTTATAATTGTATGGAATGATTTGGTTCACCAGTATATTAGAGCGTTATGTATTCAGGTGCTACATGGTTTTTTTTTTGGTTTTTTTTTTCAGAATCGGCGTGTTTTTGGAACTTCCAAAGCTCTCCTTTGAGCCGCAATCTCCCCCACCCTCCCCCTCCTCAAAAAACTAAGTGATTTCTTTACCCATTGATGAAGTTCAGGAAAGAAATAATAACAGTGACAATGGGTATGACAGAAATAAATTAAAGAGCCTTTTGTTTTCAATCAGAATACCGACAACATGCACTGTGAGCTTAAAAATAGTACGCGTCGTACATTGTTCTGAAAACAAGCTCACTTTTATAGGCGCTAATACTGTGGGGCGGGCAAAAGATGAAAGGAAGAAGCAATGGTCGTTAATTGAGATAGTCACGTAAGGCTATACAGCAAAACGTCATGGTAGTTCTTACAAAGCGACAGATAAAAACAGAAAACTCAGAACGTCCTCAATTTTCTCATCTGCTCATCAAAATCTAGGAACTCGAGAAAGTTACACACTCTAATATTTAGTACAACTTTCGATATACAGGATAAGTAAAAAATCGCACTACTAGCATCCACACGTCCGTTCTTCCGTCAGTAAAGTTATCTCTGCAAGTATTAGTCGGATTTAAAGCATTCGTTTTTCCACTGCTCACTTGGAAATACGAGATCGATTATCTTTGTTCGTGGTTCGAGGTAATATTTTGCCTAGAGATCATAAATGCGCTGTTTATCTCAGTGTGTATATATTTTTTATCACTTCTGATAAAAGTTACATTGGAAAAAATTTTTTTGCCAGAACCTTTCAATATGGTGAATGTTTTGCGCATACATTTATTATTTTAAATAATCCGCACTGTTACTATTCGTATCTATATCTCCTCCTGTAAAAGCGCAAGAGAAAAATTGCTTTTCTTTTTTGGTATCAAATGTTTTATTATGAGAATGATATTGTGTTTTCTACTTCCATTACATTTGCATTCACTAGTAAAGCAATAGTGAATGCAAATATATATTTTTGTTTGCGATCGTATCTTCGCTTCTGAAAGGCAGATCGACAACACTCTTTGTTCACAAATGTCCATTCTCTAGGATGAATACTTTGTAAGCTGATATTTTATAGTTTGTTAGTTCATACGCCAACGAATGTTTAATGATTGCTATATTTTTTCATTATCGTTCTTCTTTTTGGGTCCAAAACTATGCTCATTACGCAGAAAAAATTAGGTGGCATCCCTTTATCTCTTTTTTTCTACTTTTTAGTTGTCCCATGATTTTGTAGGGACCTATTAAAATCTTAATACAGTGAAACTTCCGAATAGCGGTCATCGCCAAGACCGCAAAAAAAGTCGTGGTTCGGAGATTAGACTTAAATTAATATAGTACATCTAATTCCGTCTATGTAATAAAAAATTAGTGTATGAAATATAA
The DNA here is from genome assembly GCA_039090855.1 of Macrothele yani. NCBI lineage: Eukaryota > Metazoa > Arthropoda > Arachnida > Araneae > Macrothelidae > Macrothele > Macrothele yani. The sequence continues at coordinate 196,637,119 of CM076990.1, forward strand.
GCGCATAGAAAATTATTCTATTACCTTTTTCAAAGTGCTGAGTAAAACTCAGTTGAAATAATGGCCATACTCCAGTGGCATACCCAGAGAGGGGAGTTCGGGGTTTGAACCCTTCCCTCTTGAGGGGAGACTGATCACGAATTTAAAGTGATATATACGTATATACGAGGCTTTCACCAATGAGCCAACCCCTTGGACCCCCCCTCCCCCTTAAGAAATTTCTGGCTACGCCACTGCCATACTCTATTACAAATTACAACAATACTGTAGCTAGTTAATTTACGCAGCACAAAATAACGGATACCTTCTCCTTAGACTGTCTGCCTCTTTTACTGGCGTTAGAGTTTACAGAAAATGTTTTGTTGAACACAGTATGAAAGAAAAGAAAACGAAAAAAAAAAAAAGCAAGTTTCATCACAGTTAAAAAAGTATCCTGATTTTTATTTTGATAAACAATCTTTCTGCCATTTTTTCGCATTCACTTTTAAAGAAGTGTAAAAACGTCACAAATTCAAATCACAGAAGAAATTAGCTTTCTGAGATTGTAGAAGGACAGTCCTAGGATGGAAGGTTGCGGCGAAACTAGAGATTCTGTTGTACGCCAAACAATTTATTTGGAAGGATTCAGCAGATTTGAGCAAATTCTTGGAGTGAATGACGAATCGGAGGCAGACCTGGTGATATTCACCTATGGAAAACTAACCTTAGTTGAAGATCGAAAATGTTGTGATTACGAACAGTTAAATAAGAATTCAAGTTTTTGCTGATGAATTTCTGAAGGAGTAATATGAGTATCAAGAAAGGTCTTAGCAATTTAAATGCATGAATCTTGCTCGTAATCATACCCTCATTTGATCTCCAGCTAAGCCTTAAAGCCTTTGATATTACCTAAACGTGTCATTGTATAATGCTTGTACCCCAAACCAAATTACCAAATGCAGCGTTCCTTTAGCCAAATTTTATTATTCTAATTTCCCCATTTCCAGCCAAGTCAAACTGTGTTAGGTAAGAAAAATCTGAAGTCTGCGTACAAGGTGATTGCTGGGATTCCTTTATCCGTTGCCCGGAGATTCCATTGCTTGGAGGCTATTGTTAATGGTATTCTTACCCGCGGATGTTCTCTACCATCCAAAACGTGCCGTTGTTTTAGAGGTGATTGTTGTTGACAGTGTACGTTTATGGAAGTTTTATATATCATACAACACATATAATTTTTGACAGATATTATTAGTTGTTCTGTTTCGGTGTTTAACGACCTCCATGAGCAACGCTTTGGCTATAAGCAGCCCTTCTGTAATTTAGAGTCATTGTTTCCTAGGAAGAATATCAGTGTGTACAGATTGCTGCATGCTTATGACACAGTCCTGTTGGCAGAGAGCAAAGGTGAGTTGCAGATAATGTTGTCCCGGATGTACGAAGTTTGTATGAATTTCAAACTGTGTATAAATAAGGGAAAACCCAAAGTTATGGTCTTTGAGCGAGGAACTGTGGGTACTGAATGCAAGATAAGTCTTAATGACACAGAGATTGACCAGGGGAATCAGTTTGTATATTTAGGAAATATGTTTGACTGAGAGAACAAGTTAGATGGCGAAATTAGTATGTGAGTAAACTCTTAATTGAAAATCATAGCTGCCTTAGGAGGATTTCATAGGAATGATGGGTTCTTAAAGAAATCCAGGATGGTTGTGTATAAAAGTGCAATGGTTCCTACTCTGATGTACGGCAGTGAAACCTGGGTACTGCAGAAAAGACATAGGAGTCGTTTGTGTGCTGGGAAGTTGCGTTACTTACGGGGGATTTGTGGTAAGACACGCTCTGTGTTGCAGATCTGTCACGTGAGGCAAAATGTTGTTAGTACGGTGAAGACCAATATTCTTAGGTGGCTGGCCATGTTGAAAGAATGAGTAATGAGATGCTGACTAAGAGAAGTTTTTCAGCCCAAGTGGCAGGAACGAAACGTAGAAGAAGGCCAAGAAAATCATAGAAGGACTAGATTCAGGAATGTCTGCTTGAGAAAAAGATAATGAGTATGAAGTACAAAAGGTCTTGTGTGTGGCGTGTGATGGATGTTAATGAAGCTCGAGCTGTGTGTCAATATCGTTGTGAATGGAGACATTTGATACACCAATAGTAAGTAAATTCTAGTTATATCAGTTAAATGTGTACTTGGCAGATGGTCTTTCTTCGAGGAGCTACCCTTTGAATCTTAGAGCAGAGCTTAATGATATGTATGTATGTATGCATGTATGTATGTATGCATGTATGCATGCATGCATGTTTAATGGGAAGGGGTAGAGTCATTGCCATCAGACGTATACACCACCCATGCCTCATCGGGGTTCCGAATCCGCTCCCATCTTGAACGACTGACCGAAAGGCATTAGACCCCTCGTCACAAGGGCGGCTAATATATTATTATATAATCACTTTTCTAGAACGTTTCCTCCTCCACAATCTAATAAGATTTATTTCATTTTCTTCTCTCAGCAATTCCTTTTTTTAGCTAGCATAGTGAGAGGCAAAGCAATGGGTACAAGCTTTCTTGATACCTTTTTCTCGTTTTTACTCATCCTCCTCCTCTAAAATAATTATCTTTTAAATTTTGGTAACTATGATGTGTACATATTTTGTATTGTTAAATTCAAATTTTCCCTTGGGTCGCATCTCCACTCCTAAGCGAAAAGCATTTTGGAAAAAAATGCCTTACAATCCACAACCTTCTCTAGAATCTTATGGTTGCGTTTTATCAATGCAGGAAAAACACCTGCATTTTCTATAAAAATAGATGTAAGATAAAATGAAAGAAATTATTATCGTGTGCATATCTGGAAACCATCAATATCTGCTTCCACAGAATAGTACTTCGCGTCAAAACGCCAAACAGAGAAGTATCTTTAAATATTCCTATCCTACTGAAAACTTTTCATACGCTATGCCAAATTAAAAATTACGAAAAGGAAATTTCGTTTGAAAAATTAAGTCTTTATTTTCATCCAGTATCTTTTCCATTTTCAGCTCTTATCCCGGAATCGAAGCAAAAATAAGGACACATTCTTTGATAAATTTGCTCCTATACCTTTATTTATTTTTATTTTTTTCACACGAGTTACCGAATCCCAACTGATCGGCTGAATCAGCTAAGGATTTATCAAGGAATTAGCAAAGATTTTTTTCATCACCGCGTCTGGCTCTTTAGTTCAAATTTCTAGTAAAAATAGTAAGTCAATTAAGCATCGAGAAATCATTAGTGCCTCTATCGTTACCTCTAAAACTTTCATCACTCCTAAACTCTGCTATTTTCTTTCGAACTCGAATGTTTTATCTCGCATCTTGCACTTTTGATTTCGAGCAACACAACTAAAAGCGAAGAGCCCATTCTAAATTTTATTTTACAGGGGCAAGCTTATGTACATCTCTGAAATGTTGGCATTGGTGGCTTACGCGAACTCGTTTATTGTCTCGGAGCACCAAGTTTCATTATTTTTGCATACATCCCATATCCACCTAAAATTTTTAATTTCAGGTACATACTTGATGAAACACAACATAAACTATTCAAAGTTAAGAATAATATCATTATATGGTTTGATACACAACGTGCCTTTAATCCACATTAAACTTACAGCATATTCTGGGTGTGACTATCCTGGCATTCCCATATTAGATGTAAACTCAAGACATGTTCACTATGATTCTGCAAATGCCGTCTTGCTTTATCCCACACTAAATTCACATACAATAATATTGGTCAAAAACATCACTCCAAATAGCCATTGTATTTCTTGCGAATTTAGTATGGAATAATACAATAGCAAGACAGCATTTACAGAATATGTATGTGAATATAAAAGTATGTGAATTTAGTATGGGGTAAAGCAAGACAGCATTTACAGAATCATAGTGAACTTTCCTAGGATATGTCTTGAGTTTATATCTAATATGAGAATACCAGGATAGTCACACAGAGAATGTGCTGGAAGTCTAATATGGATTAAAAGCACGTTGCGTATCAAACCATATAATGATATTATTCTTTACTTTGAAGTTTCATTATGTGTGCACATACACGCGTACATACAAACAGACATGCATGTATCTGTGTGTGTGTGTGTGTGTGGTATAACGTACTTCTTGTTTCATCTACCCATTGCCTAGGTGGTCATGTCCTGATCCCGTCTTTTGCTCCTGGTTTACCATTACATATTTCACTTTTGATTATCAAAGCACGAGTTGTGTCAGTTGTCAAATCATTGCTTATAAAGTTACAAAGCTGCGTTGAAGTAAAGAGAAATCAAAAACGGCGGAATGATTTTTTTTTCGAGCAGGTGAAATAGATTTAATTCTAGAAGCGTCACTTTTACGCCTTAAGCAAACATTTTGTTGAATATTTTCCTAACCTTATGCAGCTTTGAGCTTTTGTGATTGTATACGTATACGGTACATGGAATTCCCTAATAACAGGTATGCCAGTAGAACACAAATTAGATGATTTATTTAAACATTTTACCAATTCGAACAATCTAAAATGAAAAACAAAATTTCCCCTCATTGCAGATTTTCGCCTGATACCTCAGTTTCAAGAACTTTTGTGCTACGATGCATTTCTGCGGTAAGGAGATAAAACTTAGCCGATTTTAGTATAATATCCAGTCCTGTTTAAACAATACAGCAAACAATTTGTTTTATAAATTGAAGGTTTAGGTACACATTAGAGTAATATATTTATGTGGAACAAGAGGATACATAAAAAAAGTCAACAGATTTAACAAAATTATTCCTCTAAGTCTCGATTCTATAAAATCGATAATGAGATATTCATTAATTACGCGACTCTATAAAAACTGGGATCGTTATCTTACGGGATTAGAGTGCCAAACTTTCATAGAAAGCTTCGACTCTTGAATATAAAAACTATTTCACAGGATCATTCAGTGTTCATTTGCGAGCTCTCAGCTCAAGCAGATACTTAACTGGGCTTCATTTAACTGCTTTCACACAAATGTAGTCCTTCCTTTTCAATTTTCTAGCAATAGGAAGAAGAAAAGTTCATCACTTATGGTGTTTTAAAGTTTTTATCAGTTTCTTTACATTGATGCAAGTCAAGAATTTATAGACAAAAGATTTTCTTTTCCGCTTCTTTGTGAGCAGGTGAAAAACAGAATTCGCTACATGTTGCTCGCCACACTGTTAATCTTTCATAACAAATGACCTGATACGCCCTACACAAGACTCACATTTATTAATCCACTGGAAAAGTCAATGCTGCGTATGTTATTGTCGTCCCTACTGGTTGAGCGCATATAATTTTGATAGACATGGTAAAATCCTCAGAATGACTGAAAAACATATGCACCTCACTGCTGAATTTTCAAATGCTGTTTAATTTACTCGTCAATTTTGGTGAAGAACTTTTGGACTTCCTCATAGGTTTAGCAAAAGATTTATTCATTGCATTTGGATATGGTAAATATGCAATGTCAACTCAAAATCGGACGTAAAATATCGCAATAAACTAAAACACTTTCGTACGTAGAAGAACATAGCATCACATGCTCATCGAAGATACTTCCCAGCACTCGTCTCCTTATTGAAAATTATAGTGTGCCAATATTTTCGAAAAACAACTCCTGCAACTTTTACATTTTATATGACATGTTGAGTATAATACACACCCTATGAAAAGCGTTTCATTGGTAAGAGAGGTTAAAGATAATAAAATGACAAAACGCTTTTCTTACCTTGATTAGAAGTCTTATCCGAATTCTTGCAAGAAAACGCATGGCAACGGTATTTCACAAGCAAAAATTAATGCCTGTTTTATCACGTAGATTAAAACTGGGTTGTAAGCTAAGTTCTTCCTGAAAGAGTCATCCCAGTCTCGCTGTCTTGAAGTGCAGCACCCGGCGCGCTGGACACACACAGACACACACACACACACCAACAGACCCCGAGAAAACTTTTGCAGGCGGTAGTCGCGCGCTCGGTTCGTTTGGGTGAACGCAGCCACTGACCGCAAGGATGCTACACTAGTTTCTAACTCGGAGCAACCCCCCACTGCGCGCATGCGCGCCGGCTTCCGCGCATCACACGCGGATGGGATAGAGAGGCGCGTGCGTGGGGCAGATTCTCGTATTTCTTCTATTGCATCTCCTCCACCCCTTTTTCCCTTTTTACTTTTTTTTTTTCTCTCCCTACGATCGAAAGATACTCCAGTCAGAAATTTCTTCGCCTCGAGACGGGAAGATTACGTCTTGTTCGATACTTTCTGGCGTATCGCCAGATGTGCCAAAAGAACGACTCTGGTTCGGGCCTGAAATCTACAGCGTGGAATTTTCATGTCAAATCACTGCCTGCAAATTCGAAACCGAGGGAAGACGATAACAAAGGACCCGCGCTGCACACAAAGCTATTGTGTTTTATTCGTAAAAGAATACGTACTTGCTGATCCTAGCTTCACAGAAAACGAAAGAAGGCAACTTGTTCCTGTAGCTTCACATAAAAGATTCGGTTGGGGAGGGAATATGGAATACCACTTTTTTTTTTGACGAAAAACTGTCTTCCTATGCCCCGTATAACAAAGACTAAAAATTCGCTATGTGACATAAAAAAACTTCTACGGAAGAAAAGGTGGAAGAAAATTTTTGCATGAAGAATTTCAGTTTTGTGAAATTGGAAAAAAAGAAAACTATAATTGTTAAATAAAAATTCGGATGTTACTCTGCTTAATAATTTAAAAATAGCAAAATATCATTCAATAGAAATATTTCCAAGTCGGAATGTCACAGTGCTGTTTTAACTCTTTCCTTAATTACCGAAATATGTTACAATCAGAAGATTGCAAGGTTCCTTGAGCATTGTAAACATCAATAGAGTAGTAATAGATCATTCAACAGAAGCGATTTGACATTTGATGAAATTCTTTATTTTCGCGATTTTGCTTAATTTATGATTACTCCGGGTCACCGTGAGATGTCCTAACTCCCCGCTACATTGATTCTTATCGCTCGTAGGCGGAGAAAACATCCCCTTCCTGTCATTATTCCTTCCTCAAAAGTCTCCCAACCTCTCTCTCCCTCTCTCAGTCACATACTGCCCTAAGACACGTCATCTTCTTACCTTCAGAAAAAGCGTTCCTGTTGTTTTCCCCACTACTTCCAAAACACGCGCCTCAAACCTACGTCCAAACACCCTGTACTCCATGCGTATCCATCCACTGCCTAAAGCCCTCACCCCGGGGAACGGAAGTACTGCCTAATGAGTCGCTTTAAAACTCTAAAAAGAGCCTTCTTCTATTGTAGCTAACTACACACGAAATCCTGTGTGTTGTCCATCTCCAGGAAGTCCGCCGAGAAACCAATCGTTTCCGGTGACTTACTGTCTCCACCAAATCGAACTCAAAAAATATATTCTTAAGTAGTTTCTCACGATTACTTTTCAAACATTCTAAAACTGCAAGGATTCTTAATTATTTACATATGATTTAAAATTCAACAATTAAAATATATTTACATGACATTACATTTCATAAAATAAACATTTCCGTTCCATCACGTTATTATTAGAAGATTATTTACATTAGCACTATTACAGGAACATGAATCGTTAAACCAGGTAAATTAAAAAAGGAAACGAACCATGAAATACGAGATTACACCGGTATACAATACAAATCTGAAGTTGTGATTCCGTCTATTGGTGTAAATTAGGACAAAAGAGTGGTAACTCAAATAGTATCCGAAAACTTGAAATTATTTGACTTACCACTTTTGTCATAACTTACACCAATAGACGGAATCACAACTTCAAATTTGAAAGGAAACGAACGTTACATAAAAGTTTTCGTGAATAGTTTACTTCCTTTGCGATGTAAATCTGAAAACTGAGAAGAAAAAGATAAAATAAAACTCTCTTTTATTAAAAAAAATCAATGAAATAGAGTCGCAACGTGATCTACAGTTTTTTGAATTATAAATTTAGAAAACAACATCAACTCAAAAACTGAAACAAACACAGCTTTGAACGCTGTCTAAAAGAAAATATTTCGAATGACTAAATATTCTTAATGAAGAACATAAGAACTCGCAAAGAAAAAATATGGGATAAACCTTTTGCATGAAAACCTGACTCTACGCGTTTCATAAAATTAAAAAGAAGAACATCGTTATTTTTAGATTATATTTTGGATAGAACGCTGACTTTCTATGCTAGATAATTTGAAAATACTAGAAAGTTCATTCAACAGAAATTTCTCTAAGAATGCTGAATACCTAAACCAGATAAAATTGAAGAAAAAGAAAAAAAAACGTGATATGAAATACATAGAATAAATTGTCAACGTTTATTCACAACTAAATGTTTTATTAACATCGACTACAGTTTCGCACAGAGTTTGGCTCGACATCATCAGGACGAATGGCCCATTCATTCCTGATGATTTCCATTCGTCCTGATGATGTCGAGCCAAACGTTTTGCAAAACTATACTCGATGTTAATGAAACATTTAATTGTGAATAAACGTTGACAGTTTATTCTATCTCAACATCACAAGTGTATAGTCTTAAATTATATATAAAAGACATATTTTGTGATAGTCGCTGTTGTGTGAAACTTATTTTTTGATACGCCCTCGTAAATACTGATGTCAAATTTGAATGCCTCCGAAAAGAAAAAGGAAGGGAGGGGCGTAATTTCAGATTAGCTAAGTTATAATGTAAGGCATATATATCATCATCATCATCATCATTGTCAACCATTATCAATCCACTGCTGGATGAAGGTCTCCCCAAGTTTCCTCCACAACGGTCTGTCTTGTGCCAGTCTCCTCCATGTCACCCCTGCATACTTTCGAATTTCATCCACCCATCTCCCATGTGGTCTTCTTCTGGGTCTTTTCCTGTCCCTTGGAATCCAATCTAAAATTTCAGCTGTCCATCGATGATCTGTCCTTCTGGCAGTATGTCCAGCCCATTGCCATTTCAGGGATTTAACTCTGATCATGATGTCTTCCACTCTTGTCATTTTTCGGATCCACGAGTTCCTCTTCTTATCTCTCCTGGTTACACCAAGCATGCACCTCTCCATGCTTCTTTGAGTTGTCTGCAGCCTTTGTATGTCTCTTTTAGTTAAGGTCCACGTCTCCGCACCATACGTAAGCACTGGAAGGATGCATTGATCAAACACTTTTCTTTTAAGACATAATGGCATATTGCTCTTGAAAATTATGCTGTTTCTTCCAAAAGCTCTCCAGGCAAGTTTTGTACGCCGATTAATTTCTTCATCAATGTGACCCTCACTTGATATCTGCTGTCCAAGATAAACGTACGTGTCTGTTATCTCCAGCTTTTCTCCATCAATCGATAAATCTTCATTTCTTGTAAAAGCATTGAACATCACTTTTGTCTTCTGAAAGTTCATTTTTAATCCCACTTCTTTACTCTTGTCAGCAAGTTCCTGGATCATACTCTGCAGCTCTGATGGGGTAGTTGCAAAAATGACTACGTCATCAGCAAAACGAAGGTGGGTTAGATAATCTCCATTAATCTTTATCCCCTTGTTTTCCCAGCTCAGCGACTGAAAAACACCCTCCAATGTGGCATTAAAGAGCTTCGGAGATATGGTGTCACCTTGTCTCACTCCCTTTCCAATTTTTACGTGTGTTGTATTTTCAAACAGCCTAATCTTTGCACTTGCATTTTCATAGATGTTATTAATAATATTAATGTATGCATCTTCAATACCGCAGGTTTTCAGAGCCATTGTAACTGCTGATGGTTTCACCGAATCAAAGGCTTTTTCATAATCGATAAAAGCCATGCACAATGGAAGTTCATATTCCCTCGCTCTTTCAATTAGTTCTCTGAGCACGTGGATATGATCTATTGTGCTGTAGCCACTCCTGAATCCAGCTTGTTCTCTCGGTTGAGCCATGTCCAGTGTTACCTTCAAGCGGTGTGAAAGAACTTTAGTGAAGATTTTATAAATTACTGATAGGAGGCTGATAGGTCTGTAGTTTCCGAGATCCTCAATGTCACCTTTCTTATGTAGCAGGATCATTGTAGCGGTGTTCCAATCCTCAGGAATCTTTCCTTCATTAAGGCATCGAGTGAAAATTTGGGCGAGTACTGTTTCGATTTCTCCACTTGCTTCTTGTATGATGTCTACAGTAATTCCATCTTCTCCTGGAGCTTTTCCTCGCTTCATGTTCTTGATTGCATGTGCAACATCTGCTGGAAGGACTGGAGGAACTCTGGTACTGGTATCTTTCATGATGTCTGGAGTGCATATATCATCCCTTTCATATAATTTGGAGTAGAAATCTTTCACTCTTGTCAAAATTTCGCCTCTATTTCTTGTTACAGAACCATCTTCTTTTCTCAGTGCCATAATCTGTTTTCTTCCCTTACTGAGATGTCCCTTTGCTATCTTTAGGCTTTGGTTGTTTTCAATTGCTTTCCTCACTAGTTCACAGTTGAATTTCCTTACGTCTTCAGTGATACTTTTTTCTTACTGTCTTGCATAGCTCTATATATTCCACTTTGCAAGTCACATCTTCTTTAGTTGTCCTCATCTCTCTTCTTTTTTGCATCAACATTTTGGTTTTTCCTGATAATTTGTTCACATGCAACTTGTTCTTAGACCCAGCTAATTTTGTTGCTGTTTCCATAAGAGCTTTGGTTACTTTTCTGTTAACTTCAGAGATGTCCACTTCTTCCGATGTTAGGCCTTCTAAAGCAGAGAACCTGTTCTTCAGTTCTAACTTGAAGGTATTATGGTGTTTTTTAAGGTTGGTTATGTCAATAGATTTTGTTTGTCCTATGAGCTTGCCACGTTCAAGTTTAGTGTTGAGGTGCATCTTACATCTCACCAATCTATGGTCACTACCTGTGTTGAACTTGTTTAGCACACTGCAGTCTTCTATGACGAATTTTTTGTTACACATAATAAAATCAATTTCACTTGTCGTCCCATTTGGATGTCTCCATGTCCATTTCCTGTGTGGCTTTTTCTTGAAGAAGGAGTTCAAGATGAAAAACCCTTCTGCCTCTGCAAACTCAACGAGAGTATTTCCACGCTGGTTTCTGTTGCCATGACCGAATTTACCTACCGAAGTTTCATTCTGTTGCCGTTGCCCTATTTTTGCATTGAAATCTCCCATAATTATTTTCAAGTGCTGCTTACCTTTATTATTTAGATGACAAATTTCCTCATAAAATTCTTCAATTTCTTCTTCAGGATGACTTGTGGTGGGTGCATAAGTTTGAATAATCTGAGCCTGGTATCTTTTCGAGAGTTGGATAACAAGTCGTGCAGCTCTGTCAGAGGAACTTTCAACTTCTACAACTTTATCCTTCAGTTTCTTGTTTATTATAAATCCAACACCACTAGTTCTGCCAGTATCTGTCCCACGATAGTAGAAGAGATGTCCACTTTTCAGTTCGATGAGATCTTCTCCTTTTCTCCTTACCTCACTTAGCCCCACGATGTCCCACTTGATCCTTTGTAGTTCCTCTTCCAATTCAAGAAGCCTTGAATCAGAAGATAGGGAGCGTCCATTGTAAGTAGCCAAGGTCAGCATCAGATGGCAGCCTAGTCCGGTCCTCCGGGGATTCTTAGCACCCTCTGCCTTCATGTCGCACTGGCCGCTGCCTTGGCCAGGTACATTCCAGCTGCCGGAGACTGAGGGCCAAGATTTAAGTTGTGGAGTCATTTTGGAGGGGTTTGGCCATAACTCACCACGCTGGCCAAGCGGGTTGGTGAGTGTGGGATAGCATTTCCTCTGATCCCGATGGTATAGTTATACCGCTATGGGCGGTCGTCAGAGCCCCTTTAGTGGGAACAGGATGCACCACGAGAAGGCGGGGTTGACATTTGTCAAGGAGAGGCTGTGATGTTACGCATCACCTGACCTTACATCCCAAGGCATATATATACATACACATAAAGTTATAACAAACAACACTTTTTTTTAAAACAGTTTCTCCACTAGTGAATTTGCACGAGAAAATTATTCAAAAATTTTTGCTTGTTTTAAATTTCTTGAATTCAGAGAAAAAAGCGTAGTTGCCTCATCTATTTCATGGGTGCAAGAAAAAGTGCTGTCCCAATTCTTTTAAAGTTGTAAAATACCTGGTTACGAATAAAAGAATCCAAGAACCGTGTATTTTTGGTAATCTGATATTCAAAACTTACTGTATAATCGCAAAAAGGGTAAAAATGAATTACGTATAACTGAACTAAAAGAGCGAATGAACTACAGTAAAATATAGGGCCTATCGCAGAATTTCGTAGAAAAGTGAGAAACGTACAAGCGGAAAACGTATAGCCGATATTCCACTGTATGTTCTAGTAAATCTTTTTCGTCTTTTGTAAAAGTTACAATAATTAAACCATTAGCCATTTAATGATAATGGTTTAATTGTTGTAACTTTTTACACATTATTTTTCTTTTGCGTCAAATGCATTTCTCGATTGGAAAATACTGTAATTAACTGCAAAAAATTAGATAGACAAAATCGTAACGTACTTTTCGGTTGTAACAGTTGTTGTCCCAGTTGTCGATGCGCTATCTTTCACTCGGTTCTTGAGTTTAAAAACTCGAAAATCAGCAGGTATATTCCTCACGGAGGTGTACGTACTCACTGATCACGAAGTTAAAATAGGGGGGGGCAGGGGGCCATGAAGGTGTTTTCTTCAAGTCTATTCATAGTCAATGTGGACTGCGGAAGGAACGGACGAGTCCCAGAAGATGGCAACCAAGTTTACCGAAATGCATCGGACAATACAGCCAAGAAGTCCAGCGATATTTCTGGTGACTTCCGTTTTCTCGTACGGAAATTTTTTTAAATGAATCATACTTGTGCATCCTGTCCTAAGGTATTTTTTACGTTTTACAGTTAATTTTAGTCCTGTGTTTTTTGTCATTACTACCTACCCTTCTTGGAGCAATTGTGGTCGTTTTAAAAGAGACTCTTTTATACTGGTCTAATGGATTTCCGAGCCCTCTCACCCCTGTCGACTTTTAGAATTTCAAACATAAAAGCATTCTTGTCCAAAATAGACCAGCTCCATGGCCTCCCCCCCCCCTCTTTTTTTTAACTTCGTGATTAGTGAGTACTTACACCTCCGCGAGGAATATACCTGCTCTTTATGTAGTGTTTAAACTCAAGAACCGAGTGGAAGATAGCGCACCGACGACTGGGCCAACAACTGTTACAACCAAAAAATACGTTACGATTTTTGTCTATCTAATTTCTTGCAGTGAATTACAGTATTTTCCAACTGAGAAATGCATTTGACGTAAGAGAAAATAAACATGTAAAAAGTTACAACAGTTAAAGCATTATCATTAAATGGATATTAACTAAAGACGAATACATTTTTCAACATGTTTTTCTATCTCGATATATCGAGAAACACTTGTATTTATAGTAAATCTTTGTTGTCAAAGATAAATCTTGGGAGTAGGGTCAGAAAAGACAGCAGAAAGTTACCTCTAGTAAAGTTCTTTATGAGATAAGCTTAAGGGGAATAGCGAGACATTTATGTTATGAGCAGTGTGACAAATATCTTGTGACGAATACTAGCACGGATAGTAGTAGAAAGATTCTGGCTTTACTATTAAGGTGGATGCACCAAAAATCTATGCCATGTATTTCCAATTGGCAAACTTCTGTAGCCATTTTCTTCACAATTAATGCATTTCTAAGGATGAAGATTTGAATATTGGTAAAACTAACTTCATATTATAGTCTAGTATACTTAATATTTTCTAAAACTTAACCATAATTACATTAAAAATCGATAACTTTTCCTTTGGTGGTGTTCAGACCAGAACATCGATGGCGCGACCTGTACATTGATGACGTCAGTAGACAAGCAAATGTTGGATTGTTTAATTTTGGTTAAATTTTAGAAAATATTAAGCATACTAGGATATAACATGAAGTCATTTCTATCGATGTTCAAATTTTCATCCTTGGAAACCCATTAATTGTGAAGAAAATGGCTACAGAAGTTTACCCATAGGAAATACAATGCAAAGATGTGGGAACATCCTCTATATTTGACAGAGATTTTAAGGTGGATCCACCACAAATCTCTGTCAAATATAGAAGATGTTCCCACATTTTCAGAATGATTTTCCAGAAGTATAATTTAATGTTCAAAATAAAATAGTTTCTGAATTAAATTTTCTATCTGATAGCTCTTTCTCTAGACTATGAACCTCCGTCTTGATTTCCAAGATAACAGGGCATTTCTTCAAGTTGGTAATGATATTTTATTCCACTCCTCTTCCACTACTTTCCATAGTCCAATAATTGTTTTATGTCTGCGTTTAGAAAGCCCTCTTTTTAGCAGTCCGAAAGCACAACAGTCCATTGGTGACATATCATGGGACTTTGCTGAAATATGAGTAAAAGAGACTTGCTAACTGTCTCTTTTTTGCATTTTTTCAAGAAACAGGGTGGTGGATTTAGATACATGACTGGTAGCCTTATATTAATGGAGGTCTACTTTTTGAAGACTCTGTGGATAAAGGAATGGTATTTTCTCTTTAAATATAGGAGTTATAACATCATTTTGGAAATATGTAGAGTTGATTTTAACATTCTTTTCAACTTTTCCTAACTTTAATTTCGCATTGCACGAGAACCCAGCAATAATCTTGAATCCTTTACTGAAACTTTCTGTGGATTCTTCGAACCAAGTTTGTAAGTCTTTTTCTGCTCTTTGCGAGAGTAAATCGACCTATTTTTTTATTTTTATAAAGAAGTCTTCACCGTGTTCAGCGCTCAGCTACGTACCTAGGCAAAGGGCGGTGAACATTATGTTTTTGGGGGGTTTCAGATTCAAATCTTTGTTTATTATTTGGTTTACTTGACGATTGCTCTTTGGGTCGGTGGATTTACTTTTAAGACCACAGGTCTTACTTTTGAAATGGTCGTAAAACTATATACCTTCTTTGGATGTTTTGGTATTCTTTTTCCTGTTGATAGCAATGCTTGATGATTTTCCTTTCTATATTTAATAATATTGCTTATTTTACATTTAGAAATGCCAATCCCATAAGTTTCACAGCGTTTTTTAATTGCAGAAGGTGGATATCTCTCTTTGTAAAAAGCAAAAACAAAACCTTCAATCCAGAGATTGTTTAAGTGCGCCATTTTTTAGCAGATGATATTTAACTCCAGCAGAAGTTTCTTTAGTGTTCATCTGACACGCTGTTTACAGTTTCAATTCTTTAAACTTAATTTACTTTCTCTAATTTCTGATGAAAAACGTTCTAAAAATTTTTGAACGTTTTCTGTAAATATCTTGAAACACTTCCTCCTGCTGTTTGTTTCATCAGCTTTCAGTTTCAGCTAAATAACTTACATCCTCTGTTAGAGCATGCATTCTCTAACAAGTCGCTATATTCAATTTTAAAATTTTTATGAACGATTTTTATAGCAAGAGCGATGAGTACTTCAATCTCTTTTTGAAAAAAATAGCTAAATATACGAGGGTTGTAATGCAAAAGTGGGCATAACTTTTTTATTAACTAACAGAGTTCGTTCAAATTGCACATGTTGGTAGGATAACTCTTTCTCTATATAAAGGTATTACTCAACATAGTCTCCGTCACAAGCGATGCATTTGCGACATCGTTGAACCCAACTCTCGAATCCGCTTTGAAAAAATTCATTTGTGGACTGTTGTACCCACTTCTTTGCAGCCACTTCCTCCCGGTCTGTGTCATCAAATCGTTGTCCCCCAGAGACTGTCCTTCATTAGACCAAACCAGTGGAAGTCGGAAGGCGCCAGATCTGGGATGTACGGTGGATGATGTACCACCAAGCAGCCTAATTTGTTGATCGCCTGATTTGTTGCCAAAGATGTGTGTGGTCTCGCATTACCATCATGACTGTAGATATTTTTCAGATTCTTGTTCGGTCTCTTCCTCCTTATTGCTTTCCTAAGCCTCTTGAGTGTTTCAATGTACCGCTCTCTAGTCACGGTACGCCCACGTTTCAGAAAATCAAGGAGAATGACACCCTTGTCATCCCATAAAACAGTCACCATGACTTTCTACTGATCGCTGGCTCTCGAGCTTCTTAGGCCTTGGTGAAGAAGTGTGACACCATTCCATGGATTGATTCGTTTCCGGATCGTAAAGATACGCCCACGTTTTACCCCCTGTCACCAGATCGAAAACAAAACGTGTCTTTATTGGCTTCAAATGCTTCCACAGCATATCAGAGCAGACTTCCACCCTTTTGTCCTTCAAATCGGGTGTCAACTGCCGAGGTACCCACCTTGCACACACTTTCCGATACCCTAAGTTTTCCACCGTCTTCTATATAGCATTGTGACCACAGTCCAATTGTGAAGCAAGCTCACGGATTGTGACTTGTCTCTTCGTGCGAATCAACTCATCCACTCGCTAACGATTTGTGTCAGTGGTCGCAGATGATGCTCCCCCACTGCTTGGTTTGCCTTCAATTCTGGTTTCCCCTTCTTTAAACTTCTTCATCCATCTGTGTGCATTGCTTTTGTCAATGGTGTCACCTCTGTATACATTCTGTAGCCTTCGGTGGATGTCGGACTGCCTGCACCCTTCCTTCGTCAAGAACTCAATGACAGCATGTTGCTTCTGCTTGGAATCCATTATTTACCTGCAATGAAGAAGAAGGGTTACTATAGAGGAAGAGTTATTCTACCAACATGCGCAATTTGAACGACCTCTGTCAGTTAATAAAAAAGTTACACCCACTTTTGCATTACTTTCGGTACAACTCTCGTATTTGTACGATCACCCGCTGTTAAAGAGGATGGGTTTTTTTATTCCCAAAGTGCAGGGGTCTTCTCATAAATTCATGAAGCTTTTAATGAACTGTTAGTAAAACCAAGTCCTTTTGTTTTCCTAGTAAAATATTTAAAATATTCAGCTAAAACTAGGAAGTTGTACTGAGCTAAAACTAAGCAATTTTCCTCAGCTAAAATTAAGCGCTTTTATAGTAAGAATGGAGCTAGACCCATCTGTTTGTTTCTGTGACAGATTCAACAAGGCAGTTGCTTGACATCACGTGAAATATGATTGATTCTGTACCTTGGATTTTCCCAACATTTACAGTATCCTTCACTTGTAAGAAACACGTTACACACAATGCGCAGTGTGATATTCATCAGTTATCAACAACCAAAGGATTTCGTAAATAAAGAGCGGGGAAATGCTCACTCACTAAACAAAACACAAACTTGTCTGCAATGATAAAACCTGTGATAATGAACATTAATACGGGGTTAAAAAAGGAAAATGAAAAAAAATACGGATGATACTGCTTGTAAATATTCATTTTGTTTGTATCCCACGTTATTAGACTTGCTGTTCGGTTGTCGGAATAGCGTTATCTATTTACAAATAGTCTCTTGCTGCCGAAAGAAAATAAACATGCAAATCATATGCGACACAATTCGAAATCGGAAAGACGGCACAGCATTTTACTTTGGGGAATGGCAAAAGGAAGAGCACATAAGAAAATATTTTGTTTGAGGTTGAAAACACGGAGCGTGAAGAAACTTTTTATCCAATTCAAAGCAAGTACATAAATCAGAGTGTTTTCCATTTGTGAGAAATAAATTGAAGAAGGCATTAAAATATCGAGAACGTTCAAAGAAGCAGTAATCGCCATCGATTCTTTTTAATATATGAGTATGCGGACGATTTTAGTTTCAATTTAAAATAATTTTTCACTTTTATTTAATCATTTTATCTTTGCAACCCACATTGTTTCGCTTCCCAAACATAATTTAAATGCACGGCATCAAGATAACTTTTTCAAGCGGATTAATTCTCAGATACTAATATTGCCGTGGTCATATATTTGAAAGGTCAGGATGCTTCACAGGATAAATGGGCAATTTTTTTCTTAAGAATTTAATCTTCTTTAGAGGTACGCTGACACCATATATACATAACATTGTTTTGAGGGGGAAGGGTGGGAGGGTTGACCAACGTTTTTTTCTGTCGTTCAAAAGGAACTAGTTTTAGCTGATAGTTTAATATTCTACAAGTAAGTAATGCAAGATTTATCGTGCGCAAAATGCAGTATTTCCGACACTTCATTTTTTTTCGGGGGACAGGGGCGGATTATTTGACACATTGAATTCTATTATCTGTTTTCTAGTGTTCCGTTACTAAAATTTAGCTTGAAAAGGTTAGATAACTTTTCACGTTTAACAAATCTTAAATAACGACAAACACTTTTGCTCATTATAGAACAAAAGTGATTGGACACCGTAAGTAAATAAAAAGAACAGTAATCATCATCAACCATTATCAATGCACTGCTGGATGAAGGTCTCCCCAAGTTTCTTCCACAATTGTCTGTCTTGAGCCTATCTCCTCAATGTCACTCCAGCAAATTTTCGAATTTCATCCATCCATCTCCCATGGGACCCCTTTCTCTGTCTTTTCCTATCCCTCGGAATCCAGTCTAAAATTTCAGTTGTTCATCGGTGATCCGTTCTTCTGGCAACATGTCCAGCCCATTGCTCGTTCGTGACAGACGTAGTGTTGGTGGCTCCAATATTTTATACATTTTAGTGTGGAATACCTTGTCCCTCACTCACATGTTGCGTGGCCAGGCTGTCTAAAGGTACTGTGTACGTTTTGAGCTACTTTTCTAACGTTCTCGTCCTCGTATTAGTTCATATTCATCCGTTTTCTTATCGTTTGCTCGATTGTTTACGTTTGGAAGCTGCCAATATGGCGGCTTCCGGTATTTCCTTATCATCTCTGGGCGTGGCGGATGCACGTCACGTCACACTTCCCACGTCCATGGAAGTTAACATACTCTCGTCCTCAGATGTGTCTGCTAAGATGCCTTCCCAGCTTTAAAGTACTCCTGCTCCGGTGCCTTCACTGGACTTGGTTGCGCTTTCTTCTTCAGCTCCTGCATCTGCCTCGGTGCCCTCCCTGTGTACTACTGATTCTACTGCCTTGCCTTCGGCCTGTGCTTCTCTTCTCTCACAGCCTTCTGTGCCTGCCGGATCCGAACAGACTTCTCTTCCGAGGATGTCATTTGCCTCTACAGTGCAACGAGGCGCTACTTCTACGTCCGATTCCTCTCAACGTGATGGTCTTTTGCCCTCAACACCTATTATTCAGGTATCGAACCACGGTAACGATAGATGACAATTCGGAGATTGGCCGTGAGTTCCATAACCTCCTGGACAGAGGTGTGCTCTTTCATGCCTTACCAAATACTCCATTGCCACGCTTTATGGAAGCCCTCTCTGGACATGTGACGTCTGCGTCCATTGCGGGAATTTCCCCGTACTCCTCGGGGTATCTCGGCTCAGTTCAATCACAAGGAGGATGCTGACTTTTTTCTTGCACACGGACTTTCGATTGGGACAAACCATCTCATCCCTTCGCCTCTTTCCAAGTGACCGGTGAACATCACGTTCTATCCTGTTCCACAGGAAATGCCTGATACTGCACTTTCTCTCCTTGTCAGTCATGTATGTAAAATTGTTTGCAAGGTTCGTCGCTTCTCTGACGCTCCCCGGAGAACTCGATTTGCACATACTACAGGACCTCGCCGTCAGTTATTGGTCGTCTTTCCCACTGAGAAAACCTTGGCGGATTGCCCTACAGAAGCTACTGTTGAAATTGGCTCACGAATGCACAATTTCAAGGTTTTCACCACTCACTATTGTACACACTGTTTAACACAGGATCATACCACTGCCTCCTGTGAACGCTTTCGACGTGGACGTTCATCAAGTTTGCATCACACTGCTGACCACATTGGTCTTTCTACTATCTCCACGACCGGTAGTTTGCCTGACGCGACCTCTTCGTTTCTCCGTCAAACGAACATTTCAGTCACGGACAATGCTGCCTTTCCTCCTCTCCCGACCCGTACGATTGTGCATCCACCTTCAAGATTGGCAGAGATGTCTTCTACTACAGATGTGTCTACAGCGGAATGTTCCGACCCGGATGTGTTGAGTGGTGGTTTGGCAGATCAGCCGTCTGGCTCTTCTCATAGCCTCTCGGCTATCGGATCTCCAATTACAACCTTGTCTACAATACCCTTGTTGCCACGTCTTCCTGCAGCCTCGGCTGTTGTACCAGTCTTCACTAAGGCTGATCTGCTACGTATTGCTTCTTCGGCGACGTTGGTTTCCTCGTCTCCTGACTCGGGAGGTGAGCCTGAGCCACTAATGGATACATCCGCCTCAGCTTCTTCTTCGAAGCGTATTGGAACTGCCAAAAGCGCTGTAAAACAGAAAAAGTTAAAACAACTTTCTGTGCCTCTTTCTGAGGATTCATCTAGTGTCCCCGGTGTTTCTGGTTCCAGTGTTTCTCCACCTGAAGATTCTTCAAACAGTATGCTTCTCCGCTCAGGTCCTGTTAATCCTCTCTCTGATGCTGAGGCTCTGCAGGCCATTGAAACGTTTCCTCCAGTTCCTGGACCACTGTCCAGACAGCAACTTTTGCGTTTTTTTCAATCTGCACGTACGATAGTTTGTTCTGAAGAATTCCTCCAATCACCTGATCTGGACCTGTTTGCAGCGGTAACTCAATTCGAAGCTTATATGTCATTTTTGAAATCTCTGTGTGCCACCGATCCTCGGTATCAGGCGATTTTGAGACGTTACACTCGTCGTCTCGCCTCCTTGAAGGAGCTTGCTGAGAGGCATATACACTGACGGAAAAAAAACACCAAGAAGGGGTTGTGTTAGATAAACGACAGTTGATAGGCTGTGAGACTACATCTGTAAGATGACGTCTATGCAAATTTCGCGCTCGGCGCATACGTGTGTTGCTAGTAGCTCCGCTCGGAACATGCACAGCAGGTTTGCTGTAAATACGCGCTGTAACGTTCGTGAGCGTTAGTTATCGTTGAGATTCGACGTAGTGTGTTGATGTTAGTCAAGAATGCCTTTAAGAAGACGAAGAAGCCATTATCAACAGCTCACGGAGTTTGAACGAGGTCGTGTAATAGGGCTACGAGAAGGTGGATTTTCTTTCGGCAATATTGCAAAACGACTTGGCAGGACTGTAGCCACTGTGCATAATTGTTGGCAGCGGTAGTCAAGGGAAGGTACTGCCTCAAGAAGACCGGGTTCCGGCCGGCCACGTGGCACTACTGAGAGGGAAGACCGCCGTGTACGGCGTATGGCCGTGACCCTTCGTACTGCGTCTGCGGCAGCAATTCGAGCTGCAGTTGCCACCACAGTGACACAACGAACTGTTACAAATCGGTTACTTGAAGGACAGCTCCGAGCCAGACGCCCTGTAGCGTGCATTCCACTTACTCCAAACCACTGCCGTTTGCGACGTCAGTGGTGTCAAGCTAGAGCTCATTGGGGGACAGAGTGGAGATCTGTTGTGTTTTCTGATGAAAGCGGGTTCTGCCTGGGTGCCAGTGATGGCCGTGTGTTGGTTAGGAGGCCAGGTGAGCGCCTGCAACCAATCTGTCTGCGCCCGAGACTCACTGGACCTACACCTGGAGTTATGGTCTGAGGAGCAATTTCCTATGACAGCAGGAGCACTATCGTGGTTATTCCACGCACCCTGACGGCACAGTTGTACGTCGGTCTGGTGATTCAACCTGTTGTGCTGCCGTTCATGAACAGCATTGCAGGGGGTGTTTTCCAACAGGATAACGCTGGCTCGCATACCGCTGTTGTAACCCAGCATGCTCTACAGAGTGCCGACATGTTGCCGTGGCCTGCTAGATCACCAGATCTTTCACCAATCGAGCACGTATGGGACATCATTGGACGACAACTTCAGCGCACCTCCAACCAGCATTAACCGTCCCTGTATTGACCGACCAAGTGCAACAGGCATGGAACTCCATCCCACAAACTGACATCCAGCACCTGTACGACACAATGCATGAACGTTTGCGTGCTTGCATTCAACATTCTGGCGGTTGCACCGGTTATATAATGTACCAGCATTTCTCATTTAAAATGGCTCTTCTCGCGCTTACATTAAGCTGTGATCTTGAAACCTTAATCGATTAAATATGTTACCTATACAAATGTATTGCCGCCATTTCATTCCTATGCAACTATTTTTTCGTGGTGTTGGGATTTTTTTCCGTCAGTGTATGTGATACCTCATTTCTTCTTGCCGAAGACTTTTAGCTCACTTCCCCAAACCGATAATTTTTTGTTCTCTTAATGCTAGGTGATTTGCGAACCCGTTCGCAAATTCTCTGGTTTTTGTAGACTTAGTGCCTGTTGATTCTGATGTTTTCCATGTATTTTAAATTTGCTATATTTGCCTGTTTTTACTGTGTTTCACATCACGTAATGTATTTTCAATTTGCTATAACTGTGTGTTTTTGCTGTGTTTTCACGAATAATCGGTCTCGTTACTTGTGTGAGCTCCCCAGTATCTCTTTATCTTTATCTTATCTGTTGTTTCCTGAATCTGCGCCTTGTTTTATTTTTTTAATTTCCTATACTTGTGAGTTTTAGCTGCGTTAGTGCTTTCCTCGATCGCGGATTACAATAGTGGTACATTTGTTACCTTTGTTATTTTTACAAAGTTGATGAGTTACTCAATAATGTTTTGCGCTCTAACCACATTTAAGTTCCGTTCGGATGATTTATGATGGCATAGTACATTTCATATACTTGTGCACATATGTTATTTCAAATCGTTTGATATGACGTTATGCCATTTCATTGTTCGTGTGCATATTCATTTCCTTTCTGTGTAATTTTGTGCTGCATCGTGGATATACATACATTGCGGCACTTTTGTTTTCTGTACTGCAACATTCAATGAATCTCCTATGTTTGTATTTCGTTATAGCAATAAACTGGGTACCACTTTGGTACCCACAGTTACCAATACCATTGCGATTTCAGTGATTTCACTCTGGTCATGATGTCGTCCACTCCTGTCATTTCCCTTATCCACAAGTTCCTCTTGTTATCTTTACTGGTTACAACCAGCATGCATCGCTCCATGCTTCTTTGAGTTGTCTTTGTATGTCTTTTTTAGTTAAGGTCCATGTCTCTGCTCCATACGTAAGCACTGGCAGGATACATTGATTAAACACTTTTCTTTTAAGACATAATGGTATACTGCTCTTAAAAAGTGTACTGTTTCTTCCAAAAGCTCTCCATCCAAGTTTCATATGCCGATTAATTTTTTCATCAATGTGACCTTCACTTTATATCTGCTGCCCAAGAGAAATGTAGGTATCGGTTGTCTCAAGCTTTTCTCCATCAATCGATAAATCTTCATTTTTTGTAAAAGCATTGCACATCACTTTTGTCTTCTGAAAGTTCGTTTTTAATCCCACTTCTTTACTCTTGTCAGCAAGTTCTTGGATCATGCTCTGCAGCTCTGAAGGGGTAGTTGCAAAGATTACTACATCATCAATCAGCAAAACGAAAGGTGAGTTAAGTAATCTACATTAATCTTTATCCCTTTGTTTTTCCAGTTCAATTATTGAAAGACATTTTGCAATGTGGCATTAAAGAACTTGGGAGATATAGTTCATCTTCTTTCACCCCTTTCCAATTCTAGCCGCGGATGGCTTAGTGGTTAGTGTTTCAGATTATCGATGCTGGTCCCCAGGTTCTAGATTGGGCTGATCTTTCAGAGATGGTGTGATTTACTAACAATCGCTGAATATCCGCCGTGCATCGGACGAGCACGTAAAGTGACGGCCCCCAGGCTGGACCCACTGGTTAAATGGGTATCCTTTCCTATGTCCTCCCTGAAATTCTCTCACCCATCTATGTGCAATATCGTACTTGTACGGTGGCGCCATCTACTGTACTCTAATCTCACTACAAACTGTTCTGTCAAAAGTCGCTAGACTTGCTCTCATTCCTTCCGTTTCTGTGTCCTGCCCAAAAGGCGATCTCGCTGTAGGTGGCTGGGACCTAAACTCTGCTCCCTGTGGACGGAAGTCCTACATGAAAAAAAATGACAAATGAGTCGATGAGTCCCTTTCCAATTCTTATTTGTGCTGTATCCCGAAATATCCGAACCTTAGCACTTGCATTTTCATAGATGTTATTAATAATGCTAATGTACGCATCTTCAATACCGCATGATTTCAAAGCCATTGTGACTGCTGATGTTGTAGAAGATATTATAAATATAATAGCAATCCGAGTTTATTCGCGTAGAATGAAGATCAGCTTTCCAAGCTTTCGTACATCAACCAGATGGCTCTTTCAAGGAAGATAGACAGAAACTTTTTGTTTATGTAATTGCACCGTCCTGCTTTTCCATCTCCTTCCGACATCACATACAGTCGAATTTGGTATGTTTAGTTTAGCTGCGATACTCCGTATGGAAACGTACGTTACTCAAATGACATCCTATGACCACCATACGCTGCAACACGGAAAGTTCCCGTCCACCAATCATATCCGCTTCAAAGTTACTGACAACGCTACAGAACATCGTATATTTATACATATACGCCGATGAGCCAATACATTATGACCACCTCCAGCCTAAAGAAATGGGCGCGCCTGGACACCAAACGATGGCGCAGGTGACGTCACAGAGCAGTATACAGGGTGCATAGGAACGTCCATTTAGCCTGGAATAACTTGCGAACGGAGAGAGGTGCAGTTATGCAAGTGAGATAACGGTATAGTAAAGCGACTACGCCCAATCGAACGCAACCAATAGCAGCGCTCCTAGTGTCGAAATCCGGAAGTTAGCCATTGCAAATCGAAAACGAAACGAGATAGAGCAAAATTTCCAATTACAAAGTTGTAGAGCATCAGGTAATTAGTACAAAACAACATTTGTTTCACACAAATAGGATAAATTGTCGCCTGAATGCCCTAAAATGTCTAAACTCGATACGCGACCTTTTGTGTGAACGTTCAAAGGGAACAAGCATAGGTATGAGCAAATACACACAATTTATCGCATAAATGCGTACTTATGTCATTACAGTTTGATGACGTCAGTCAAAACAAAAACTGCAAACTCGCGCACAGTGATAAAAAGTTAATGTCGAGTATGTTCGAAGAGTTCGCCATAGCCCACGATACACATTTGTATTCGTGAAAGTAACTCTGCATCACATTCCTCATCATGGAAGGTGTCACACTATTGCAAGCATCTGTAACACGACGACGTAGATCCAGCAGACTGTTGCATACACCTGATTTTCTACGTAAGCCCAGAAATCCAAGCTCGTCATTCTCACCCAGCTTACGTAGACCTGAACTTCTGATCAGGGTACATCCTGCTACTGTTTTTTATCATAGGTACGGTACAACGTCACAATCTGCATTTGTATACGGCTACATTTGCGAAATGTGAATATGCAGATTCGAATCGTCGCACATCGATGTCGGACATTTTAGAGTATTCAGGCGACAATTTATCTTCTCCGTGTGACATAAATGTCGTTTTGTACTAATTAATTGATGATCTACAATTTGTAATTGGAAATTTTGCTCTACCTCGTTTTGTTTTCGATTTGCAATGACTTACTTCCGCATTTCACCACTAGGACGCTGCTATCGGCTGCATTCGATCGGGCGTAGTCCCTTTACTATACCGTTACTTCACTTGCATAACTGTACCCCTCTTCGCTCGCAAGTTTTTCCAGGCTAAAGGGACTTTCCTATGCACCCTGTATATACAACACGAGGACCGGCTTTCGGTTAGTAGAGTGTTCGGAGTTAGAATGCGGAATGCTGCCGATTTATCGGAGTTTGATAAAGGACATATTTTGAGGGCTCGGTGCCTCGGAACTACAATCTCGGCACGGCGTGTGGGTTGTTCACGTGCCTGTGTAATGAGTACGTATCAAAAGTGGTGCACAGATGGCCAAACGATAGTCTCCGCTCCCTTATGGAGCACATGGTCAAAGTTACGACTATCAATTCTAAGAGTTACGTGCATACCTTAGAAACGTTAGAGCAAAGAATAAATCGCGTATGTGAGGAAGGGGAACAATGATTCTGCAACATGACAACGCCAAACCCCACGCCAGTGCTTTCACTTCAGAGGCGTAGAGAGAATCGGGTTTGAGTTTTGTTTCAGTCTGATACCTTGACACAGGGCTTGTATATAAATATGGAGGATTACTTTCTAAACTCCCTCTGCAGTTTTTAAATCTTTTTAATTTTCTGTTTCTTAAAATAGAAAAGAGGGTGCAATCTTCATTTTCCGAAAAGTCGTAGCTGTTCGTAAAGAAAATACCTTGCAGCGGATAGTTTACATTATTGCAGTGTAATACTCAATGGCCACGGAGAGATTAAAATAGGTGTGGAAATGAGCTGGTTCAAATCACCCCTTATGAAACCTGTGAGAAACAAAGCCTGAACTGCTGCATCCTCCATTTCAATAGAGATTGGACGGAGCTAATTTCCCGTCGCTAAGCTTCCTGGTTTTCATTGTGTGAAGCGAGAAATCTTCTCTGAGACTTGAAAAGCGCACAGTGTTAATGATCATTGAACAGCGAGTATGCGGTTGTTTGGTAACTCGCCCACTCAGCTCTCGTCGCTTGAAGCGAGAACACAACGAACTTCCCAACGGAAAAGAGCCTGCAATTAATTTTTATTGTTAATGGCTCTAAAAGTCACAAAAATAAATTGAGGCTGTTTCCACCTTGAGGCTAAGAAGGAATCTGTAGCATCCCAAGATGAATCTGATTTAACCGTTAATAGAGATATGTCGTTTGGTAAATTAATGCAAAACCACCTTCCTCACTAATTTCGCATCAAGTGTAACTGGAGAATTCATTTTTGAATTTTCTCGTCAACTAAGTACGCACACTAAAACAATTTACTTCCTCAAATCAAATTAGTGAAAGAAACACGCCACAGGCAATACACATTTGATACACATGTGCATCATCTTTCCGTGCTCGTAACATGGAGTGGAAGTTAAATTATTCGCGACAATAGTTTGAATGAGATTAATTCCGACAAAAGTAGTGCGAAAATGAGGGTTCTGACTTTTTTCTCACTACTGACGATTGTAATGAGTTTTAGAAAAATGGAAGAGGAGAACACATTTAGAAAGCACCTTCAGATTCTACAATGTTTGTTGTACTACAGAATTGCCGCACATATCAAGAAGGAAAATAACAGTTATAAGCCTTGTGGATGTACCTTAATTAGGAAGAATTCGGCTCGAGAGCAGAAGAATGCTGCTTCGAGTCCCGCCACTAGCAAATTTGGATTTCACATTGGCTCTTAAACGCAAAAATGGATCTACTGGCCGTTAGGTTCTTTGAAAAAGTGTGGTTCCTTCGAGCCGTACCACAGTATTTGTCATTTTCTTGTAGGACTTCCGTCCACAGTAAGTAGAGTTTAGGTCCCAGCCACCTACAGCGAGATCGCCTTTTGGGCAGGACACAGAAACGGAAGGAATGAGAGCAAGTCCAGCGACTTTGAAAGAACAGTTTGTAGTGAGATTAGAGTACAGCAGATGGCGCTACTGTACAAGTACGATGTTGCACACAGAGGGGTGAGAGAATTTCAGGTAGGGGGGCATAGGAAAGGATACCCATTTAACCAGTGGGTCCAGCCTGGGGGCCGTCACTTAACGTGCTCGTCCGATGCACGGCGGATATTCAGCGATTGTTAGTAAATCACACCATCTCTGAAAGATCAGCCCAGGTTTGAACCTGACGACCTTGCATCGATAATCTGAATCGCTAACCACTAAGCCATCCGCGGATCTGTGATGTTTCTTCCACACATCATCTGGAATTAATGAGAATTCCTTCTTCGTTAGAAATGTGCGATGCTTCTTCCGCACATCGTCTGGAATTAGTGAGGATTCCTTCTACGGAGTGTTAATTCGAAAGTAGTTTGCTGGATGACCCGGAAACCTACGATTCGGTCCCAGCCCCTTCTCAAGGAAGGGGGGGGGATATATATGTTACGTAACTACCTAAGAGATGACGCACATGTGAAGATGGCAAGTAAAAGTGATAAGCCTTTGCCGGCGTAGCTTACTTGGAAAATCATTCGTCTCCAAAGCAGAAGGATGTGAGTTCCTGTGCTGCCATCGGCAAATTTGGGTTTCACAAATTCCGTGGTAAGATGTAAAAAAATCCACAGGAATAAAGACAATGTGCCGCAGAAGTACCATGGCATGGTTTCTTGAAATCGTTCTCTTCGTTTCACAAATATATGCTGTTGCTACATAACAAGAAAACCCTCAGCTGAAAACAGAGGAATATGTTGGCCGTGCTACCTTATGATTGACACAAAAAGGAATTGCACAATTTGTCTCCTTCAAACCTACCTACTTGGCAAAAACAAATAAACACTTGTACGATGTCACTATTAGTCGTGTCAGAGCAGTACTTGGGGTCCAAGGACACCATGTCACTATGCCGAATGTCACTGTTAGTCGTGTCAGAGAAATGCTTGGGGTCCAAGGACACCATGCCGATTGTCACTGTTAGCCGTGTCAGAGCAATGCTTGGGGTCCAAGGACACCATGATACCATGTCGATTGTCACTGTTAGCCGTGTCAGAGCAATGCTTGGGGTCCAAGGACACCATGTAACTATGCCGATTTTCACTGTTAGCCGTGTCAGATCAATGCTTGGGGTCCAAGAACACCATGTCACCATGCCGATTGTCACTGTTAGCCGTGTCAGAGCAATGCTTGGGGTCCAAAGACACCGTGACACCATACCGATTGTCACTGTTATCCGTGTCAAAGCAATGCTTGGGGTCCAAGGACACCGTGACACCATGCCGATTGTCACTGTTAGTCGTGTCAGATCAATGCTTGGGGTCCAAGAACACCATGTCACCATGCCGATTGTCACTGTTAGCCGTGTCAGAGCAATGCTTGGGGTCCAAAGACACCGTGACACCATACCGATTGTCACTGTTAGCCGTGTCAAAGCAATGCTTGGGGTCCAAGGACACCGTGACACCATGCCGATTGTCACTGTTAGCCGTGTCAGAGCAATTCTTGGGGTCCAAGGACACCGTGACACCATGCCGACTGTCACTGTTAGCCGTGTCAGAGCAATGCTTGGGGTCAAAGGACACTGTGACATCATGCTGATTGTCACTCTTAGCCGTTTCAGAGCAATGCTTGGGGTCCAGGGCCGATTGCCACTGTTAGCCTTACCAGAGCAATGCTTGGGGTCCAAGGACACCGTGACACCATGCCGATTGTCACTGTTAGCCGTGTCAGAGCAATGCTTGGGGTCCAAGGACACCATGCCGCATGTCATTGTTAGCCGTATCAGAGCAATGCTTGGGGTCGAAAGGCTACATGCTGAATGTCACTGTTAGCCGTGGTCCAAGGACACCGTGACACCATGCCGATTGTCACTGTTAGCCGTGTCAGATCAATGCTTGGGGTCCAAGAACACCATGTCACCATGCCGATTGTCACTGTTAGCCGTGTCAGAGCAATACTTGGGGTCCAAAGACACCGTGACACCATACCGATTGTCACTGTTAGCCGTGTCAAAGCAATGCTTGGGGTCCAAGGACACCGTGACACCATGCCGATTGTCACTGTTAGCAGTGTCAGAGCAATTTTTGGGGTGCAAGGACACCGTGACACCATGCTGATTGTCACTGTTAGCCGTGTCAGAGCAATGCTTGGGGTCAAAGGACACTGTGACACCATGCTGATTGTCACTCTTAGCCGTGTCAGAGCAATGCTTGGGGTCCAAGGACACCATGCCGATTGTCACTGTTAGCCGTATCAGAGCAATGCTTGGGGTCCAAGGACACCGTGACACCATGCCGATTGTCACTGTTAGCCGTATCAGAGCAATGCTTGGGGTCCAAGGACACAGTGACACCATGCCGATTGTCACTGTTAGCCGTGTCAGAGCAATGCTTGGGGTCCAAGGACACCGTGACACCATGCCGAATGTCAATGTTAGCCGTGTCAGAGCAAAGCTTGGGGTCCAAGGACACCATGCCGATTGTCACTGTTAGCCGTGTCAGAGCATTGCTTGGGGTCCAAAGGCACCGTGACACCATACCGATTGTCACTGTTAGCCGATGTCAAAGCAATGCTTGGGATCCAAAGACACCGTGACACCATGCCGATTGTCACTGTTAGCCGTGTCAGAGCAATGCTTGGGGTCCAAGGACACCCTGCCACCATGCCGATTATCACTGTTAGCCGTGTCAGAGCAATGCTTGGGGTCCAAGGACACCACGCCACCATGCCGATTGTCACTGTTAGCCGTGTCAGAGCATTGCTTGGGGTCCAAGGAAACCATGACACCATGCCGATTGTCACTGTTAGCCGTGTCAGAGCAATGGTTGGTGTCCAAGGACACCATGTCACCATGCCGATTGTTACTGTTAGCCGTGTCAGAGCAATGCTTGGGGTCCAAGGACACCATGCCGCATGTCATTGTTAGCCGTATCAGAGCAATGCTTGAGGTCGAAAGGCTACATGCTGAATGTCACTGTTAGCCGTGTCAGAACAATGCTTTGGGTCAAGGACACCATGTCACCATGCCGAATGTCACTGTTAGCCGTGTCAGAGCAATACTTGGGGTCCAAGGACACCATGTCACCATGCCGAATGTCACTGTTAATCGTGTCAGCGCAATGCTTGGGGTCCCATGTCACCAAGCAGTTTCTGTTAAAACATCACAGAAATCGCTAGCAGGTCCGTAACTGGACTTTAGTTTCAGGAGTTTGGTGGTTAAAAATATTGCACAGCAAAAATGTAATCTATCTATCAGGGCCGTAACAAGACTTTTGTTACGGATTTAAAAAAAAAACTATTCCACAGCAAAAATCTATCTATCTAATCCCTTAACAAAAAATAAACTCTTTAGTTTTTGGTATATTAGTATTAGTTAGCGAGTAACGGCACATGAACTTCCTCAGTATTAACCGGAAAACAAACTGAACAATATGAGACACATATCACATGAGAACAACAAGATTACACAGGGGACAAGATGAAAGCAAATACAGGCTGAAAAAAAAAATTAAAATTGTAACAGAATTTGAAATCTCCGTCAGGAAGTGAATTTTAAAAATTCCGATAACGATAGATGAAGCCACCATAGCAAGGGACTTTGATGTTGAATTGGCCGTCTAATAGTTGCTATCATAGCAACGATGGTAATTTTCGTGCACTTCTGAGGTTCCGAATTTCTTGTAGGCATTCTGTGCTTGCAAACCATCTCAAATTAGGCGCAGAAAATGCGCAATATACGAGGCCTTTAATTCAAAACCAACTTACTAACATTTGTGGAAACATTATTCAAGAAACAAAAGTAAAAAAAGTAAATGCTGCAAAATGTTTCACCGTGATGGCGGACAAATCGACGGACATTTCGCAGATCGAACAAGTGTCAATATGCCTACGAGATACAATCACTCTCTGCGCTCTCACATTTCTAAACACAACATATCCCAGTATGGCATCTTGATGTAATAAAGGAAAAATAAACTACGATTCCAACTGCCATTTTTTTTCGTCTGTCTTAACACGTTTAAGAAATGAATAAATAAGCGATCTCAAAAATACCTGATAATAGAACAATTTCGATTAACAAAGTGCCAGACACAGAGTTTCCTGTACTTCTATAAATCGATAACTGATGACCAGTGGGTATAGTGAGAAGAAAATGTCCTTCTGAAGTAAGGTTTATCAAAGGAAATAACACAAACAATTTGTAAAAAAAGAATGAAAAGAAGGTAGTGGCGACTTCTGTTGATCTAATAACTTACGATAAAAAAGCAAAAAAAAAAAAAATTGCCCAAAAAACTACGGGGGTTGGGGGAGAGGAGGTTGGACGCTAAAAAGGTGTCGTGTGCGAAGCGGCCCTCTGGAAATCGTGCGCGAAGCGACCCTGCTAATCGAATCATTTTACTTATATATATATAGACAAATCGTAGTCAAATTATTTACATCTAATTATTTAATTACTTACATCAAATTTTTTATGCTAAATACAAGTTTTTAATATCATTTTATATATATATACAAATCGTAGTCAAATTATCTACATCTAATTAATTAATTACTTACCTCAAGTTTTTAATGCGAAATACAAGTTTTTTATATCATTTTATATATATATACAAATCGTAGTCAAATTATTTACATCTAATTAATAAAGTTCTTACATCTTCTGAATTTCGTAGCTTTTGTCCTTAGTCCAACTTGGTAACATAGCTTAATGCTTCCAGGCATCTTTTAAGGTCTTTAGAATTTCTAAATTCGACGTGTGAGGCACAAACAATAATTAAAAGAATTAGGAGAACTTGGTCCAAAAAGGAAGAAAATGCATATACAAGTAGACGAACGCATTCGTAATATGATGGCGGAATTTGGAAATTTTAAAGACCTTAAAAAATGCCTGAACGCATCAAACTATGTTACCAAGTTGGACTAAGGACAAAAGCTAGAAAATTCAGAAGATGTAATTAATTAATTAATTAGATGTAAACAATTTGACTACGATTTGTATACATATATATAAGTAAAATGATTCGATTAGCAGGGCTGCTTTGTCCACGATGGAATATAACAGGGCAGCTTGGCGCACGGTCGCTTCTCGCACGTAATCCCTCCCCTGGATACGGCTTCTTTCTTCAGAAGAAACCGGGTTTTCTTGCTCGTCTCTTTACGAGGAGTCTTTTGGAACGCACGTGAGCGATAATGAAGTGTTAATGCTGTTCATCATTCAACATAATAGCGTGTTTGACACCAAGCGTAGAAAAACTTGTGAAATGTGGAATTATTTCATCGTCGCTGATGGAAATTTTGCTTCGTGTGATATTTGTAAGCAGAAGCTTTCTTACAAATGTTCGACTCGTCGTTCCATTGCTGCTCCTGACCCTGTCGTAAACAGTGATTTTGACATTGATACTAGAAAGACGGTGACTCGCCATCCCGTTATAGCTGAGTTATCCCCATCGTAAGCAGTGATTTGATTTTGTCACTGTTTAAAGACACCGTCACTTTCTTGGAACTGTCACCGTTGTCACTGTGACAAGAAAATCACTGTTAAGCCCACATCTACTGTGGACCCCTTAAGACAAAAAATATTTTAGCTACCAAGAGTATATTTTATATTTAGGAGTTTTGTTAAATAATACTATAAAGCAGTACATTTCACCTTTTCTTAAAGATAATTCAAAGTCACTGTAAGTTTGAAAATATCTCGAGTTCAAAAGTATTCTGTTGCTTCGAAAAATCACGATTAAAAAAACATTATTTGTAATCGTCTTCCTACAGCAAAAATAGAATTATTGCGAACCTATTCGTCAATGAGCTCCAACAGAAAGTAAAAGAAATAATTCACCCGAATTAATAGCAAAACAATAAAATATTTCATCATTGCGCGATTAGAGTTCTACCTGGTATGCGACTATGCTTTACGTGTCTTTCTGGCTCAGCGGTAGAACGGAGCGTCTGCAGTTGAACGCGAAGCCGGTTTGATCCCCACCAGATGCAAACTAAAAAGATCTGAAGAAGTCAAAATCGAAGAGTTTGCGAAATTTCTGTATAAATACGGAAAACCCAGAAACTGGCTTTTTTGAAACAAACGAAACTGCTGACTACAGAAAATCTGTCAAAATACGAAGGTTAAAAGAAACGGGAACTTTTAAAAATGGAAATTTCTTTAAAAGACGCATAACTACCAGCAACTTTGCTGCACGTTATTTTCAGGAATTTCCCGTGAGTTCACACCACTTATTATTTTTACAGTGTATGTCGTTTCGAGAGTAACTAGTTGCATTACAAAAAGAAAACAGAGTTCGAAACGAGTCAAATGTTTTGGACCCGGACGTCACATAATTGGACCCGACCCGGGCCTGACACAGACAAATGTGCTTTGAGCTATAAACTCGACTATATCATCATCATGATCATTGTCAATCATTATCAATTTACTGCTGGATGAAGATCGCCTCCAAATTTCTTTCACAACAACCTTGTCTTGGGCCAGTCTCTTTCATCCACCCATTCCACACGTGGTCTTTTTCTAGGTCTTTTTCTGCCTCTTGGAATCCAGTCTAAAATTTCGGTGGTCCATCGGTGGTCCGTTCTTCTGGCAACATGTCCAACCTACTTCCACTTCAGGGATTTTACTCTGTTCATGATGTCTTGCCCTTTTGCTATTTTCGTTATCCACGAGTTCCTGTTTTTACCTTTCTTGGTTACACCAAGTATGCATCTCTCCATGCTGCTTTCAGTTGTCTACAGTTTGTATGTCTTTTTTATTTAAGATCCACGTCTCTGCGGCGTACGTAAGCATTGGAAGGATGCATTCATTAAACACTTTTCTTTTAAGACATAATGGCATATTGCTCTTAAAAATTGTACTGTTTCTTTCAAAACATCTCCAACCAATATTTATGCGCCAATTAATTTCTTCATCAATGTGACCCTCACTTGATATCTGAAGTCCAAGTTAAATGTAGGTATCGGTTGTCTCCAGCTTTTCCCCTTCAACTGACAGATCATCATTTTTTGTAAAAGCATTGTGTATCAGTTTTGTCTTCTGAAAGTTCATTTGTAATCCACATTTCTTTACCGTTCTCAGCAAGTTTCTGGAACATACTCTGCAGCTCTGAAGCATTATTTCAAAGACCTCTGAAGGGTTCTTTCAAAAATCTTTTTTTATATTCCAAAATTAAACGGAAATGAGTCCAGGTGGAAATCAGGTCAGGAACACATTAGCCCGACCCGTTTGACCAGCAAGCAATTGTCGGCGCGGTGACCCGTTGATCCGATGACCCGCGACTAGTTGATCCAATGACCCGTGACCCGTTGATCCAATGACCCGTGACCCGTTGATCCGATGACCCGTGACCCGTTGATCCAATGACCCGTGACCCGTTGATCCGATGACCCGTGACCCGTTGATCCAATGACCCGTGACCCGTTGATCCAATGACCCGTGACCCGTTGATCCGATGACCCGTGACCCGTTGATCCAATGACCCGTGACCCGTTGATCCAATGACCCGTGACCCGTTGATCCAATGACCCGTGACCCGTTGATCCAATGACCCGTGACCCGTTTCCATTCCTGCAAGAAACACGCTGCCCGAGAAAAGATGCCAGCTTTACGGTCGTAAATATCACGAAACTGTTACATGTCATGCATCACTATAACAATAATTTCATGCAGGACACAATACCTTATGAACCACTAATATACTCCTGCTTCTGTAACTCCTTATCCAACACACCTATTCGTAGAGTTCCATTTAAGTAGGGCACGTAAGTCGAAGAAATAAGTGAGCAGTCAAAAATCTGCTTACCAAAAGGGTTGCACTAACTGAATAGCCAATGACAACAAGTGCTTGTTCTTCTTTAGTAGTTTTGATGGCGGCAGTGTTGCGTACGTGGAAAGAATAAAAGC
The DNA here is from genome assembly GCA_039090855.1 of Macrothele yani. Taxonomy (NCBI): domain Eukaryota; kingdom Metazoa; phylum Arthropoda; class Arachnida; order Araneae; family Macrothelidae; genus Macrothele; species Macrothele yani. The sequence goes on from CM076990.1 coordinate 196,672,477, forward strand.
CATGTCAGAAAGAACGGTAGGTATTACTTTTATAAACGCCAAAAGAAACATAGCTTTTATCTGGGGATCGCGCTCGAATTGTTGAGGCCATTGACTCTATTCTGCAGACATAAAGTACGAAGAATGGCAGTCTCCCTTACGTTGCGACCTAAGCGATGCTTTCGCTGCTTCCACCATTTTACGATCACTAGTTCTTTCTGTTGAAAACATTTCGGGTAAAACACCTCACACGGTGCATCCCAAATACCTTTCTATGGTCCATAAAATCCGAAGCTAAGGTCTAAATAATTGCAACATTTCCCTCCGATGCGCAGAGAGCTCTGGTATTGAAAGCACTTCCTTCGAATTTTTAAAGAAAATATTAATAAACATTGTGAAACTTAATATTTCATGATTCGGTCATGAAAGAAATAAGAAAAGCTTTTAGCGAATGAATGGTGCTTATAAACTGTTAAATGAACTTTGCATTATTATCAAAGAACCAATTACGCATGCGAATGTTAAGCTTATTGCAGACATTTTCCCGCCGCAGACATTTATTTCCTCATATTTCTGAGCCTAAAAGACCTAAGCTTTAATACCAGGAAAAGTTTTATCAGTAGCAAAGAAAACTATTACAGGTTTAATAGCTGTGGTTATGAGGAAAAGGAACAAACAGTCTGATCATGTTGAGGCAAGACTAGGAAAAAATATCCACCTGGGCCAGATCACATCCTTAATGCAAGGTACAAGATTTTCTTTTGTTTACATAAGCTCAAGATGTAAGATCACATTCAGGAAATTCGTAACACTTTTCTTTTCAGTCAAACTTAACAGAAAACTTCGGAATTTAAAAAACTCTTACAAACTAATTAATTTTATAATACAGAATGAGTTAAAAGTCGCAAGCCACCCTTGCATTTCAGAAACGCGAGGGAAAATGAAATACCGGAATACCCCAGCAAAAGGTCAGTGAGGAGGTCCTCGATTCTAGGATATTTTCGGAACATGGCCGCCATCTTGAAATTCGCCATGTTTTTTTTTTTTAATTGGAGGTTTAACAACTACCGTGAGCAACTCAATGGGCTATAAGCAGTCGCCCGTCCATAATTTAGGGTCACTGGTTCCAGGGAAGGGACAGAGCCAGTGCCGTAAGGCAAACACAACATCCATGCCTCACCGGGATTCAAACCCGGACCCCTTACGGACGAATGATCAGAGGCCATCGCTTAGACCACTGCGCCACCGGGGCGGCCCGCCATATTGGATCAAGGTCAAATATTTCAAATGGTAAAGGGGATCAAGTTGCATATCAAACAAGACCAGAATTTCCTCCGAAATGGATTGCCGTAATCAGATTTGACATGTGTGTTGCAACTATATTGGTTCCATAATAAACCACATGCATGTCTCCTATAACTCTGCTATATCACAAATACGGTCAGTTATTGTTTTATCAGTAATCCAGTTAGTTTTTCTACTTAGGATGGTGTAAATACAGGGATAGGACAGAATAATGTGAACACCACGCTCAGAGACGTGACTTTTAATGCAGCTACGTACGTCGCAGTATACAAAGGTATCAACCACTTTTGGGTTGTACAGTAATAACTTTGTTTAGAATCTCAAGGTCCCGTGTAAGAGCATTTGAAGTTGTTTGTTGCATAATTTCATTTAGGGTACCGACGAAATGAGCGACCTAATGGACTTTGAAAGAGGGCCAATTGTTGGTGGCCGACTAGTTGGTGTCTCCGTGACAACCGTCGCCAGGGTAACGGAGGGTACCGAGACCTACTGTTTCTAGCGTAATGACAGTATATCATGTTAGGGGCAAAACCTCGCCTGCGAAACACAAGAGAGGTTGGAAAACGACCATGACTGATAGAGACAGGAGATCATTAAAGAGCATTGCTAGCCGTAATAAGAAGACCACGGTGCCAAAAATTAGTGCAGAGCCCAATCTGCATTTCCAGATCTCAGTATCAACGGAAACAGTGCGTAGAAAACTCCATAAACAAGATATTCATGACAAAGCTGCTATTGCAAAACCTCTGGTGACCCGGGTGAATGCATAACGGCGACAGCAGTGACGCCAGAAGCATACACAGTGGACTGCCGATGTATGGAAGCCTGTAATGTGGACGGATGAATCCACATTCACACTATACCCCACAGCATGGCATGTTTACGTGTGAAGAACACCGTCAGAAGGGTACAACCCAGACAGTCTGCTCTAAACAGTACAGAAAGGTGGTGTTTCTGTCATACTCAGGGAAGTCATATTGTGGTTTTCAGCAGGTCCTCTGATCACCTTGAAAGGACAGATGACTGGCGGAGTGTGTGAAACCATTTTGGCCAACCAAGTCCATCCAATGGCTTAGGCATTGTTTCGTGCAGGAGATGCTATTTATCAAGATGATAACGCCCCAATTCACAGAGCTCGGTATGTCCAATCATGGTTTGAGGAACATGAAGACGAACTTTCACACCTTCCTTGGCTTACCCAATCACCAAGCTTAAACATCATCGAGCCACTGTGGTCTATGTTGGAAAACAGAGTAAGTTCCCGTTATCCTCCTCTGTGACAGCGCCCAAACTCGAGCGCTACACATTTAGTCGAGAACCCATTCCCTAGTTTATTTATTTATTTAATTATTATTTTATTTATTCATTTATTTATTTATTTATTTATTTATTCATTTGTTTATTAATTTATTCATTTTTATTAATTCATGTATTTTTTTTGAAGAAGGAGTACGTTTTATTTTGCCATATACTTTCGGGTGAATCTTTTCTTTTTTTCCCTCTCCGTCCCCCGTTTCCCAGCAAGGCGCAAGACTAGCTAGACAGCACAAGGCGGCACAGGACAGACCGACACTGTAAGAGAATGCTGGCGACAGCCATCGGCGAGCTGGCTTTGTAGTATGTTTTATTGGGGGCAATAGAATTGTCCACCGTCTAGAATCCACAATGCGTGTTGGGCAGACCGGAGACTCTTTGGAACCGGGGCTAACAGTTTAATTGGGTAGAGAATTTACGGCCGGGAGTAGTATCACGCGGGAAATGAGGGGTTCTCAGAATTTCACTGGAACGGGTAGGAATCTTGACCCCCTAACGAATGGAAGATCAAAATGTTAATTCTCTGACCAGTAAGATTTACACTGGGGAATTTAATTCAGGGAGGCTTGCGTTTGCCAGCTAGTAGTGATTGGATGATGGGATGTTTTGAGGTAGTGTGGGTCTTCTTGGGGGTCGTCGAAATTTTTACAAGGGAAGAGAAGAACTTCGTCACTTTCATCTTTTCACTTGTTCTTCTAAGTCGAGGCGCTTGACTTGCACTTTTTTATTACAGGTGACTTGTCCCTTGAGTTTTTTTTTTTTTTGGTGGTCCAAAACGTGGACACAGCCATGATGTATCAGACACTGGCAGCTTAATAGCTGCCAAATATTGCAGCAGGACATCCGTAAATACGTACCGTGTCCCGACATGGATGGAGGATCTAAACCGAGACGCTACGGAAAGGAACCCTGCAAAGGATGACGAGGGCCCGCACCAAGTTTGACGGACCGGGGCAGACATCGCAGACCAGTACCCTAGGTGGAGAAACAACGATAACAGTGTTTGGCGGACAATAAAGTGATGACAGGAAAACTGCACTTTCAGGTGCTTCGACTTCTGCCGTATAATAGGAGGGTAGCAGCGCGACATCTAGGCCAGATTCGGATGTTGAGGTAGGAAATCCATCCTATTCTTTCTTTGGTGTCCCCTCACAAAATCTTTATCGGATCAGTCCACACATAGAGTTAATATTGTTTATAAGCAAATAGTTAATTGAGTACAGGTTCCTGTCAGAGAGTCGAAAATCATTTTTGCTAATATCATGAGCGTATATTTATTATTATGCCAAATCACAACCAATAAATTGTTTTTGTTACTTAATTTTGTCTAAGTTCTATGATGAGTGTGTCGTTAACTACAAAATGTGTGCTCAACCCTAGATTATTTGGAGAATATATATAACTTTTGGAACCGGAACTTAGAAAATCACTTCACTTATGCTTTTTATTTTAAATCTAGACGTTCACAAAACATTGCGGCACACAGCGGACCCTTTGACTCCCAAAGGAAAATCTGCTGTGTGAAACACAACGCCCCGTCAGTGGATCCTGAAGCTGCGTCAGCCCTAAATCAGGGAATCGCAGAATCACAATCCACTCGACACCCCCTTGGCTCCCAATATTACGCCGTGTGAACCCAATTAGGAACCCGAGCGATAATACCTCTAGCATCTCTCAAGAACCTTGAGCAGTTTTTGTATGAAGAATGTTATAACATCCCACTAACCACCATCCAGGATTTGTATGCGTCCATTCCAAGGAGCTTCAGACGGTTTTGCATGCCAAAGGGGGTCCCACACCCTATTAGCTACGTAAAACCTTTTTTTCCTGGGTGTTCACATTATCCTATCTAACCCCTATACCTACGTACTACATGCAAACATCAATCTATTCAGATTGCACCCAAAGCTCTAGCTACACAGATGTAGATGGAAATACATGCTTCACAAGCGTAGACGAGAATAGGTACAAACAGAATCTGCCTTCTCGTCCTCAGACGAGCATGGGAAGCATACAAGCCATTTCCCTACGATAACGTCATAAACGAGGCGTCCGCCTTCTGTTACACGAGGAAGTGATGAAGCTGGAGCTTTGACGCAGGAAAAAGTTGTGACGTCACACGAGGAGCCAAACGCACTACGCGACGAACAAATTGCAGAACTTATTGCTAGCAGGCCCTGATTACCGACTAGGCCCGTAAGGCACGGGCCTAGGGCTCCCAATTTTCAGGGGCCCCAAAAATCTCCCAGTATTTTCCCCCAAGCTTTTGATTTACTTATTTTTCGGTTATATTTAAACCACACGCGGGATAGAAAAACTTCTCTGCAGGTGTCCATAATCCCCGTTTGAAAGCAAAATAGGAATAGCGGTGGGTATTGCTCAATACAACGATAGTCCACGTGAAACGTGGACACATACGTTCATCGGAACAGGATGAAGTTCCAACTTCAAAAATTCTTAAAAACAACAACAACCAAGAAACAGCCCAACATAAGACCAACAGATATATTCATGGATGAAGTAGATAGTAATTGCAGACTAAAAAAAAAAAAAACCAGTTAAACCTGCGAAGTCGTCGCATAACGGAGCCTCAGGTAGAAGTGTAGGGTAATTACATTTTCAGTAAATAAGATAGCAACATCATCATCATCATCATCATTGTCAACCATTATCAATCCACTGCTGGACGAAGGTCTCCCCAAGTTTCCTCCACAACGGTCTGTCTTGTGCCAGTCTCCTCCATGTCACCCCTGCATACTTTCGAATTTCATCCACCCATCTCCCATGTGGTCTTCTTCTGGGTCTTTTCCTGTCCCTTGGAATCCAATCTAAAATTTCGGCTGTCCATCGATGATCTGTCCTTCTGGCAGTATGTCCAGCCCATTGCCATTTCAGGGATTTAACTCTGATCATGATGTCTTCCACTCTTGTCATTTTTCGGATCCACGTGTTCCTCTTCTTATCTCTCCTGGTTACACCAAGTATGCACCTCTCCATGCTTCTTTGAGTTGTCTGCAGCCTTTGTATGTCTTTTTTAGTTAAGGTCCACGTTTCTGCACCATACGTAAGCACTGGAAGGATGCATTGATCAAACACTTTTCTTTTAAGACATAATGGCATATTGCTCTTGAAAATTATGCTGTTTCTTCCAAAAGCTCTCCAGGCAAGTTTTGTACGCCGATTAATTTCTTCATCAATGTGACCCTCACTTGATATCTGCTGTCCAAGATAAACGTACGTGTCTGTTATCTCCAGCTTTTCTCCATCAATCGATAAATCTTCATTTCTTGTAAAAGCATTGAACATCACTTTTGTCTTCTGAAAGTTCATTTTTAATCCCACTTCTTTACTCTTGTCAGCAAGTTCCTGGATCATACTTCTGCAGCTCTGATGGGGTAGTTGCAAAAATGACTACGTCATCAGCAAAACGTAGGTGGGTTAGATAATCTCCATTAATCTTTATCCCCTTGTTTTCCCAGCTCAGCGACTGAAAAACACCCTCCAATGTGGCATTAAAGAGCTTCGGAGATATGGTGTCACCTTGTCTCACTCCCTTTCCAATTTTTACGTGTGTTGTATTTTCAAACAGCCTAATCTTTTGCACTTGCATTTTCATAGATGTTATTAATAATATTAATGTATGCATCTTCAATACCGCAGGTTTTCAGAGCCATTGTAACTGCTGATGGTTTCACTGAATCAAAGGCTTTTTCATAATCGATAAAAGCCATGCACAATGGAAGTTCATATTCCCTCGCTCTTTCAATTAGTTCTCTCAGCACGTGGATATGATCTATTGTGCTGTAGCCACTCCTGAATCCAGCTTGTTCTCTCGGTTGAGCCATGTCCAGTGTTACCTTCAAGCGGTGTGAAAGAACTTTAGTGAAGATTTTATAAACTACTGATAAGAGGCTGATAGGTCTGTAGTTTCCGAGATCCTCAATGTCACCTTTCTTATGTAGCAGGATCATTGTAGCGGTGTTCCAATCCTCAGGAATCTTTCCTTCATTAAGGCATCGAGTGAAAATTTGGGCGAGTACTGTTTCGATTTCTCCACTTGCTTCTTGTATGATGTCTACAGTAATTCCATCTTCTCCTGGAGCTTTTCCCCGCTTCATGTTCTTGATCGCATGTGCAACTTCTGCTGGAAGGACTGGAGGAACTCTGGTACTGGTATCTTTCATGATGTCTGGAGTGCATGTATCATCCCTTTCATATAATTTGGAGTAGAAATCTTTCGCTCTTGTCAAAATTTCGCCTCTATTTTTTGTTACAGAACCATCTTCTTTTCTCAGTGCCATAATCTGTTTTCTTCCCTTACTGAGATGTCCCTTTGCTATCTTTAGGCTTTGGTTGTTTTCAATTGCTTTCCTCACTAGTTCACAGTTGAATTTTCTTACGTCTTCAGTGATACTTTTTCTTACTGTCTTGCATAGCTCTATATATTCCACTTTGGAAGTCACATCTTCTTTAGTTGTCCTCATCTCTCTTCTTTTTTGCATCAACATTTTCGTTTTTCCTGATAATTTATTTACATGCAACTTGTTCTTAGACCCAGCTAATTTTGTTGCTGTTTCCATAAGAGCTTTGGTTATTTTTCTGTTAACTTCAGAGATGTCCACTTCTTCCGATGTTAGGCCTTCTAAAGCAGAGAACCTGTTCTTCAGTTCCAACTTGAAGGTATTATGGTGTTTTTTAAGGTTGGTTATGTCAATAGATTTTGTTTGTCTTATGAGCTTGCCACGTTCAACTTTAGTGTTGAGGTGCATCTTACATCTCACCAATCTATGGTCACTACCTGTGTTGAATTTGTTTAGCACACTGCAGTCTTCTATGACGAATTTTTTGTTACACATAATAAAATCAATTTCACTTGTCGTCCCATTTGGATGTCTCCATGTCCATTTCCTGTGTGGCTTTTTCTTGAAGAAGGAGTTCAAGATGAAAAACCCTTCTGCCTCTGCAAACTCAACGAGAGTATTTCCACGCTGGTTTCTGTTGCCGTGACCGAATTTACCTAGTGAAGTTTCATTCTGTTGCCGTTGCCCTATTTTTGCATTGAAATCTCCCATAATTATTTTCAAGTGCTGCTTACCTTTATTATTTAGATGACAAATTTCCTCATAAAATTCTTCAATTTCTTCTTCAGGATGACTTGTGGTGGGTGCATAAGTTTGAATAATCTGAGCCTGGTATCTTTTCGAGAGTTGGATAACAAGTCGTGCAGCTCTGTCAGAGGAACTTTCAACTTCTACAACTTTATCCTTCAGTTTCTTGTTTATTATAAATCCAACACCACTAGTTCTGCCAGTATCTGTCCCACGATAGTAGAAGAGATGTCCACTTTTCAGTTCGATGAGATCTTCTCCTTTTCTCCTTACCTCACTTAGCCCCACGATGTCCCACTTGATCCTTTGTAGTTCCTCTTCCAATTCAAGAAGCCTTGAATCAGAAGATAGGGAGCGTCCATTGTACGTAGCCAAGGTCAGCATCAGATGGCAGCCTAGTCCGGTCCTCCGGGGATTCTTAGCACCCTCTGCCTTCATGTCGCACTGGCCGCTGCCTTGGCCAGGTACATTCCAGCTGTCGGAGACTGAGGGCCAAGATTTAAGTTGTGACATATAGAACATTATATAATAACAAAAGTGTAGGCAGAAAACTGTCCTGCAAAAATATAGAGTGGTACTATTGAGCATGGGATTATCATTTTGCTGTAGGGGCTCCGCAATGCTTACTGTGCCTAGAGCCCCATGAAACCTTAAGCGGGCCCTGATTGCAAGTACGATTTTCCATTGCGTTTTGAGTTACTCCTTTCACCCCCTCCTCCTCCATCTTTCAATCTTCTCGATGGCGGCATTATAGGAATAGAAAACAGCCAAGTGCAAAAACGACAAGAGCAACAAGTCGTAGGCCACGACAAAATAACTACAATGACACTTCCCCAATCCCTGAGTAAAAGTTGGAAAATAGAATGGGAACTTAGGAATGTTCGGCGATGTTTACACAATCCTTTCCTGCAGGGCCGATAAATATTGACAAGCAAAACAATTTTCTGCTGTGGCCCTCGGTAGAACAGCGCGGTTATAACTGTCCCCATTACTCTGGATCAGAGCTAGATACTTCGATAACAAACATGAGAGTCATCCCTGCATTCCGTAGAACTTCAGTGTCCAAATAATAGCACCCGAATCAGAATGGACAGTTACGACGATATAAATATTTAGTTAAATTCTCAAGCCTTCACCCCTCCTCCAGTTGTTCCTAGCGGCAGGCTACACTTACTCACTGGCGGTCATTTCTAGCTAAAAGGCGAATCACTAAGGGACCAGGCGATCCAGAATTTAATGAGAGCCTTAAGCGACACCCCACGGGAAAATCCAAGAACAATAACACGTGTAAAAATTGGGGCACAAAATTATAAACATTAGAATTTTAAAAGAACAAGGAAGTTGTCTTAGTTTTTCTTTATTTAGTTGGAGATAATCCGAATATATAACGAGATATAAGAAGCGACAGGCTACCCCGGTGGAGCCTAGGCCTAAACACTGGCTTAGACCACGACTCCACCACTCGTCCGTGATGAGTTCGAGTTGTGACTCATCACGGGCTCGTCGATGAGTCCGGGTTCGCTTCTAACCACTCGTTCGTGACGAGTCTTGGTTCGAATCTCGGTGAGGATTGGACGTTGTGTTTATCTTACGGAGCTGGCTGTCTCCCTTCCCTGGAACCAGTAGCCCTGAATTAGGGACCGGCGACAACTTATACCCCATCGAGTTGCTCACAGTGTTTCTTTCAGGACTTTTTGGCCGAGGGGGGATGAAATCTTAGAGGGGGCAAGTTTTCAATTTACTATATATCATCATCATCATTGTCACCCATTATCAATCCACTGCTGGACGAAGGTCTCCCCAAGTTTCCTCCACAGCGGTCTGTCTTGTGCCAGTCTCCTCATTGTCACGCCCGCATACTTTCGAATTTCATCCACCCATCTCCCATGTAGTCTTCTTCTGGGTCTTGCTATATACACTGACGGAAAAAAAAATCCCAACACCACGAAAAAATAGTTGTAGAGGAATGAAATGGCGGCAATACATATGTATAGGTAACATATTTAATCGCTTAAGGTTTCAAGATCACAGCTTATTGTAAGCGCGAGAAGAGCCATTTTAAATGTGAAATGCTGGTACATTAATAACCGGTGTAACCGCCAGAATGTTGAATGCAAGCACGCAAACGTTCATGCATTGTGTCGTACAGGTACTGGATGTCAGTTTGTGGGATGGAGTTCCATGCCTGTTGCACTTGGTCGGTCAATACAGGGACGGTTAATGCTGGTTGGGGGTGACGCTGGAGTTGTCGTCCAATGATGTTCCATACGTGCTCGATTGGTGAAAGATCTGGTGATCTAGCAGACCACGGCAACATGTCGACACTCTGTAGAGCATGTTGGGTTACAACAGCTGTATGCGGGCGAGCTTTATCCTGTTGGAAAACACCCCCTGGAATGCTGTTCATGAATGGCAGCACAACAGGTTGAATCACCAGACCGACGTACAACTGTGCCGTCAGTGTGCGTGGGATAACCACGATAGTGCTCCTGCTGTCATAGGAAGTTGCTCCTCAGACCATAACTCCAGGTGTAGGTCTAGTGTGTCCCGGCAGCAGACAGGTTGGTTGCAGGCGCTCACCTGGCCTCCTTCTAACCAACACATGGCCATCACTGGCACCCAGGCAGAACCGACTTTCATCAGAAAACACAACAGATCTCCACTCCGTCCTCCAATGAGCTCTAGCTTGACACCACTGACGTCGCAAACGGCAGTGGTTTGGAGTAAGTGGAATGCACGCTACAGGGCGTCTGGCTCGGAGCTGTCCTTCAAGTAACCGATTTGTAACAGTTCGTTGTGTCACTATGGCGGCAACTGCAGCTCGAATTGCTGCCGTAGACGCGGTACGATGCGCCACGGCCATACGCCGTACACGGCGGTCTTCCCTCTCAGTAGTGCCACGTGGCCGGCCGGAACCCGGCTTTTTGAGGCAGTACCTTCTCTTGACCACCGCTGCCAACAATCATGCACAGTGGCTACATTCCTGCTAAGTCGTTCTGCAATATTGCGGAAAGAAAATCCACCTTCTCGTAGCCCTATTACACGACCTCGTTCAAACTCCGTGAGCTGTTGATAATGGCTTCTTCGTCTTCTTAAAGGCATTCTTGACTAACATCAACACACTACGTCGAATCTCAACGATAACTAACGCTCACAAACGTTACAGCGCGTATTTACAGCAAACCTGCTTTGCATGTTCCGAGGGCGCTACTAGCGCCACACGTATGCGCCGAGCGCGAAATTTGCATAGACGTCATCTTACAGATGTACTCTCACCGCCTACCAACTGTCGTTTATCTATCACAACCTCTTCTTGGTGTAGGGATTTTTTTCCGTCAGTGTATATATATATATAATTTTAACTACTATATTTATATATATAGAAGTAATTACTATACATCTAGCACAGGGGCGCATTTAGAGGGGCCTTGCCCCCTCCCCGGAAAATGTTTCATTTTTTTTTTTTTTGGTTAAAATGCGACTTACATTAGAAAAAAATGCCTTAATTTTATAAAAATGTATCAATTTACATTAGAAAAAAAAGCGCTTTAAGTTTTCTTCAATTTCTCATTAACTTTAATTTTGTTTCAGATGGTGGATTTCAAAAACTTCCTTTTTTTGCCCCCTCCGAAGAAAAATTCTATATACATCCCTGATATGAAGCGGGAATCGAACCCCGCATCTCCCGATCATCGGCCGGGTATGCTAACCATTACACCAACTAGGACAGTGAAGTTCCAAGCAACTGAAGCATAGGATCTGAAAGTCCACAGATTTTCGCCAGTCGAAGCATCCATGCTTCCTCATAGCGCTTTGGCCCAATTTTCATCCGGACGAATGTAGGTCGGTGGTCACCAATACCACAGGTAAATCAATGAAGGAAGAAATATTCTTATTGAAAAATATTCTTCAATATTTGAAGAATATTTCTTCCTTCATTGATTTGTCTAGGTCAGATATTGATTTCGGTCTATCTAACAATTTGGCGTTATTAAACAGAAAATGGTGGTTATTTTCCCAACAGTGCTGGGCTATGGAATACTTTAGAAGTTCAAACTTTTAATACACTTTTTTATATATCATATATTAAAATGTTTGAACTTTTAAAAAATATTTCGTAACCTAGCACGTTTGGGAAAATAACTACCATTTTCTGTTTGACGACGCCAAACTGTTAGATAGACCGAAATCAATATTTAACCTAGACTTTTTAGAAGCCTTTTACATTTTTCCAAACCGTTATAACTTGATAAATGATTTATCTTCATCTCCATACCTATCGAGCGTATGGAAAGCACTCATCAAAACCGATGACCGCACGAGACGTTTGACGCGTGAAACTGGTAACACCGTCACAAGCAAGAAATGAAAACGCTTAATCCTGATAAAACTGGACCATGGTTTCCAGGGAAACTATAGTCGACTTCTAAGTTTTAAATTTTGCATTCATAAACGTTGTTTTCTGTATTAAATGAAATATAAATGTGCAATGCCTTGTAGTTCGACTACTTCAAAAATAAATGCTTGTTAAGTCAACTTATGGGTATTGTGCTGTTCAGCAGCTCATTGATAAATATATGTACATACCAATGAGTGTCCTCACATTATTTTATCTGTTTATAGCTGGACAGCAGTTTCATTTAATCACCTTCCGGTATATCAATTCTCATGACGGCATCATATGAGCTCACATGAGTCAAAGCAACCCCGTAAACCAGTGGTTCTCAAAGTGTGCCCCGCGGCGCCCTGGCGAGACGCGGATTCCTCACAGGGGAGCCGCGAAATATTACAAAATTTTCATAATTTTATTTCCATTTTCAATTTAATGTGATAGGACGCGACATCGCGACATTTAGCGGACCTGGTGCAAACAGTAACTCACTTCGTAAAACCTGTTTGCAGAAGACTTTACAAATGGCTACTAGATGGCGCTTTACGATAATGTTACAAGCGTGAGCTTTCCCCTCACACGATTGCCGCTCGACGGGTGCAAGTGTGGGTTCCGCGCGGCCGCTACCGGAAGTAACCCGTGCTTTCGCACCAGCCTCCGTGCTTCTGATAAACATTTCTCCCTCGTTATCCGAGCGTCTAGAAATAAGACTCTCGGTCCAGATTTTTCGAGAAGGTCACCAGATCCTTAAATATGCTCATCAGTTGTCATTTGTGACTCATTTGGCGGTTAGCAGTCTGTTATGTTGATGCTCTGTCGCTGAGTTTCGGCGTTTGTAAGCTTTAGGCATATCAACCGTATATTGTTGTGATTAAGTGAAGAATACTTTTATATTATGAATATAAAGTATCCTTAATACTTATCGAAATCTTGATGCATTTTAGATGATACTTTTTAGTATCGAGATCCTTGATACTTTTATATCCGTCTTTGAAGTTTTCTTCTCGTATGTATTTTTAAAAATGGATCGGTTCTTACTAAACAGTAAAAAGCGTTGTGAAAGTGAAAATAAAGAGAGCATACCGTCAAATAGTGGTAAGAGTGTGAGGAAGTGTAAACATCGAAAATATGATGACAGTTATTTGGACTTTGGTTTTACGTCGACAGAAGTCAATGGTGAAGAGAGGCGGCAGTGTGTACTGTGTATGAAAGTTGTGGCGCCAGAGTGCATGCTACCAAGTAAGTTGAAACGCCATTTAGAAACCAATCATCCCAGCATGCTTAGTAAATCTCGTGATTGCTTTACGAGAAAGTTTCAAGAGTTAATTTAACAAAAAAGCAGTTATTATAAGCAGGCATCAATACCAAGCAATGCTTTGCTAGCATCTTACAAGGTGGCACATAGAATCGCAAAATGTAAGAAGCCTCATTCCATCGCAGAAGAACTCATTCTACTGGCGGTTGTAGATATGGTGAACATTATGATCAGTGAGTCTGCTGGGAAGCTACTCTCAAATGTGCCTTTGTCCAATAACACCATCAGTCGCAGAATACATTATATAGCGGAGGACCGCAAAGATCAATTAATTGAAAAAATGAAAGGTAAGGAATTTGGGTTGCAGCTGGATGAGGCCACATATAATACACTGCTGGACAATTGTTAAGGACGGATCATAAACGGCTATATAGCGCATAAAAAAGTAAGTGTGGTTGGATGCCAAGTGAAATAAAATAATGTCAGAATGCCAGGACATTACAAGAAAGACAATTTATTGTGCTCTGAAATCCAGAAGGCTTTGGAACGTGTTCAAGGGACAAACAGGCCATTTTGTGCAGAATACGTAAACGTGAAAAAAATGCAATTACCGTCCGCAGGCGTTCCGGCGTAAGATGTCAATACGGGATATGGCTACTATGGAGGGCAATGCAAGATTCCACACGTCGTGTCATGCTTTGCACAACATTATCAAGCAGCTGTTGGGGTAATTTATCCCATTTCTCTGTCAGTGCCCGGATGAGGGTGTCCTTGTTTATTGGAGGGCTTTGGCGACCAGCAAGGCTCCTCCCCAAAGCATCCCACACATTTTCAATGGGATTCAGTTCTGGAGAACGTGCTGGCCATACGAGGCGTTGAATATCCTCGCTCTCAAGACACCCCTGGACAGCGACTGTTCGATGACCTGTTGCGTTGTCGTCCATGAAAATGAATCTATCACCGACAGCACCACGGAACATGCGAACATGAGGTAGCAGAACATCATTAATGTATCGTTGGCCAGTCATAGTCCCAGTTGGAATCACATAGAGGGACGTACGGCCATTGATCATGATGCCAGCCCATACCATGACACTACATGTCGGATATCGGTCCCTTTCCTGTATTTTGCTGGACAATATGCAGTACCACTATCACGCCAGATCAGTTGTCGTCGACAATCAGACGATAGACTGTATCTACTCTCATCTGAGAAGAGGACAGCAGACCAGTCGTTATCAGTCCAATTGCGATGTTGATGGCACCATTGTAAACGGGCGGTACGGTGACGTCTGGACAATGGGATGCACACAACAGGACGGCGGGCGTATAGTCCTCCTTCATGCAAACGTCTGGCGACAGTTTTTTTGGGAGATCCGCTTGCCAGTAGCAGCCATAAACTGATTTGCTACCTCACTAGCTGTGCTGCGCCGGTGTCTTTTTGTTGATAGCACTATGTACCGATCTTCTGCAGGTGTCGTACTGCGAACACGACCTCCCCCGTGACGTTTGCTACACTCTCCATTTGTTTGAAATGATTTCCAAAGCCTTGAAACAACACTGTGGCTGACGTCGAACTCCCTGGCAACATCTGTTATTTTTCGCCCTTCTTCAATCTTGCGAATAATACGGCCACGAGTAAAATCATCTAGGTGATGTCGGGACGACATACTGAATATTGCAAGTTTGTCAATTGATTCTTTCCCTTTCAACTTTGCGTTTGAACAACAATGGTCAATACGCGTCAAATCCTTCATATCTCTTATCAGCGCTATGACGTCACGAACAAGTTCGGCAATCCAAAATTTGCATACGCACAACACGTCTTACTGTATCCCGCACTTATGCTAATTTCCACATTTTCCTGCCTTCCATTTTATGGTTGCTATCGTTGCTATTGTCATCCGTCCTTAGCAATTGTCCGGCAGTGTAATAATGATGCTCACTTGACTTGCTATGTACGTTTTATAGATGGTAATAACATTGTAGAAGACCTACACCTTTTGTAAAAGCATCACTAGCAGTGCTAAGGCTCAAGACTTGTTCGAGATCCTTGATACTTTTATATCCGAAAATAATTTGGAGTGGACTAAGTGCGTTGGTGTTTGTACTGTTGGTGCTCGTTGTATGTCCGGCTGTTATAGAGGATTGCAGGCACTTATTCAAAGCAAAGCCCCTGTTGCACTGTGGACCCATTGCGCTATTCACAGGGAAGCACTCGCGTCAAAATATATGAGTCCTACATTGAACCAGGTCTTAGAATATGTAATGAATGTAGTAAACTTTATAAAAACTCGGCCGTTGAAGGCAAGGTTTTTCAAAAGCTATGTGAGGATATGGGATCCGAGCACACGTCTTTGTTGTACTGCAGCACTTCGCGATGGCTCTCTCGTGGTAATGTTTTGTCTCGTACGTTTGAACTGCGACAGAAAATTTATATTTTTCTTAAAGACCACAAGTGTACCGAAAATTTTGTGAATGAAAAGATTTTGGTAAAACTAGCATACTTATGTGATATTTTTGAAAACGTGAATGCTCAGAATCTCTCCTTGCACGGAAGGAACATGCACCCTTTAAAGTCGATTGAGAAAATTTCTGCTTTTATAAAAAAACTAAAACTATGGAAAAGAAAAATAAATAAAGGTGGAGGTAAAAACTGTTTCCATTTGTTGCAACAGTTTTTGACCTCCAATGGAGTTGATTTCTCTCGAGGCAGGAAATCCATTTTTGAAGACCATTTATCCCAGCTTATCACCTGGTTTGAGAAATATTTTCAAAATGATAATATCGATAAATTTGTATTAATTCAAGATCCATTTCGTGCCACTGCTCCATCTGAATTTACTGCTGTAGAAAAAAAGGATCTTATTGAGTTTCCTTGGGACAGACAATACGTTGAAAACAAAATTTAGCAGCATGGAGTTACCTGAATTTTGAATATCAGTAAAAGATGAATATCCCCTTCTGAGTGGTAAAGCTCAGGGAATTTTAATTCCATTTGCGACTTTTTATTTGTGCGAAGCTGGGTTTTCAGCGGTCGCTGTGATAAAAACTAAGTATCGAGCGAAATCATTGTGGAGAAGGAAATGAGGGTGGCTGTGTCCAGTTTGATTCCAAGATTTGAGAATATGCGTGGTGATCAACAGGCTCATCCATCCCACTAATTATAATTAGTTGAATTTTTTCAATTACATTTTTTGTGACCTTCAATACGTGTTTTATTTATTTTTACCTAAGTAACAAGTAGAATGGTGTACTTGTTAGAACTGGACATAGTGAAAGTGTACTTGTTAGAATTTGACACAGGGCGCCTTGGAAAAACCTGGACGCAGCAAGGGCGCCGAAAATCGAAAAAGTTTGGGAACCACTGCCGTAAACCATAAGGTTGCGTTGACTATCCAGGAAATTCAGTGTCATTGTTTGCAACTAATATGACGATCAATGACATGTTTGAAAATTTAATGCTAAATTTTAGACTAAAGCATTTTAATTTATGCCGTCCCAGAGGGCATTGCTTGGGGAAATAAGTAGATATTTCTCTTGACAACATATAATACTTGCAGCCATACCTGCTCATCTAAAAGCCCAATTAAAAAAAATTCATTTTTCGTGAGATACCGTTTACCATCAAAATCATTTTATGCACAAACGTATATTCTATTTTTCTTGATATTTTTGCTTCCAGAAGCCCTATTTCTGAAACTGTTTTAACAGCAAACATAATTTACTTCGTAGAACATTTTGTACTCCTCAGTTTTTCATGACACAACAGCTTTGATGCTAGGTCACTCGCTATAGTGAATATTGTGATCATTATCCACTTTAAGTAATGCTAAGTTTTCCAGTTAGGGGCGGATATAAATGAACTGTTTTCTCACAAACTCGTCTTTTCAGCATCGTGTAGCAAAAATTCATTTTTTATCACATAACTCCCACTATAGAGAGCATTTGAGCATATTTTACACCTATTGGTAGTAATGGGCGTCAATATATATGTATATCTACTTGAAAGTTTATCTCTGCCTGAAAAAATTCCCTTGGAAACATCCGTTCTTGTCATATTATCCTTCACTATGAAGAATATTTTGCGCCCAGTTTCTTTATCAACAAACGCACAGCTTTTCCGTTATGGACGCATAGTTGCATTACTTCTGCCTCCACATCTTTTTTCTAACTGCTTGATTTGAAAAACATATTTTTGCTTCGAATATTTACCACTTTGAGGAACATTTTGTGCACAATCTGTGATTTTCCGTTACGCTCATTTCTGCTGTTAGTGGGCCTAAATATCTATTTTTACATGTGGATGTTTTACCATTTCTAGAACTTATTCCATTCACTATGAAAAATTAAATGTGCATTTTGAATTATGCGCAGTTCTTTCCAACAGAGGACGTAAATGCATACTCTTTTGCGTGGATTTTTTTTTTTTTGGTAAAAAAAATCTGCTTTTAAAAATATTTTTTTAGTGTGTGGGAACAGATTCAAGAGGTGTACCCACTGCCCTGAAAATTCAGTCTTTTATTTTGTTATTTAGGAAGCATATGGATAAACTATTTGAAAAAATTAGCTTACTGTCGAATGTTGAAAAATTCGTTATAGCATCTAGAGTTTGCTGCGATCTTATTACGTACAATGATTAAACGGAGTTGTTGAGTGATTTCTACAAATTAATAAGAGAAAATTCCTTGTGAAAAATCCTGAGCGCCCTGGACGCCCGTTAACAGGCAGTACGATGAACTAGTAGCTGATATTTAAATTTACACGTGAAAATGTGTAACTAATAATCCGTAAATAAAAGCTTCTCCACTTTAAAATGACTGTAACTAACCATTTCGTATGGTTGATTACAGTCATTTTAAAATGGAGGGTAGAAAATAAGCACTTCAGACAAGCTTGCTGCATATCGCTGCCACAAAAGAAGGAATAAAATCACTAATCTGCATATTATGAATTACTTCACTAAGAAGAAATACACTGAAGTGCCAGTAAAACTGATACACCAGTCTAATACTTGGTTGGTCCTCCACGGGAGCGCAGGACTGCAGAAATGCGAAGCGGCATGGACTACACTAGCTTCTGAAAATATGCTGTAGGCGATGCACACCATACGTCCTGCAGAGCGTTCCATAATTCGGGTGTATTCCGAGGTCTCGGATTCCTGTGTTCGATAGCGCGTTGCATGGCGTCCCAAATGTGTTCTATCACGTTCAGATCTGGGGACTAGGGAATGGCAACACCCCAAACTCAGATGAATGCTCCTTTAACCATAATGTGGCGTCCCGACACTTGTGTGGAGGTGCATTGTCTGTTGGAACAGGCCCAACCCATCAGCATGAATGCAGTACATGAATAGGAGTACCTCGTTAGAAAGGATGCGCACATAGCGTTGGCCGATCACAGACGTTTGTAGATGTACCAGGGGTCCCAGTGAAGTCCAGCTAAACACACCCCATACCATTACGGAACACCTGCCAGCGGGTACAGTTCCCTGTTGACAGGTGGGATCCATGGCTTCATGGGGTTTGCGTCACACACGAATCCTCCCATCTGCCCAGAGCAGGCCACTTGTTTCCAGTGGCGGTGTTGCCGTGCCCAAGCCAGAGGCATAGCTCTGTGTCGTGCACCCATAAAGGCGACTCGAGTTGGGTGTCGTCTCCCAAAGCCCATATCGTGCATGGTACGTTGCACAGTCCGGACGCTGATGCTTGTTGAGGCTCCAGCATTGAATTCCGATGATACCTGCGAGAGTGTGGCACGCCTATCGCAAGAAACGATTCTTGACAGCCGACGGTGGTCACGTTCACACAATGTCTCTTTACGGCCACACTGGTATCGTAGGTTGGAAGTTTTTCCGGAATTCTTGTAGTCACGGTACACCCTTGCAATAGTCTTCCGTAAAAATCCGAACTGCGTTTCTACCTACGAAATACTATGGCTCATCTCACGAGCGCCAACTATGGATACCGCGTTGAAAATCGCTTAAATCGTTTTTACTTGTCATTCTCATGCCGAAAACAGCTCTGACAGCTGGCAAGGATGTCTATCGCTTTATATACGTACTGGCGGATGGAACCGAGTACGCGCATAGGTGACGTTGCTATGTATTTTGCATAAGCTCGTCTGTACCAGTTTTTCTGGCACTTGAGTGTATATTATAACTCCTTTAAATCAATGCAAAAATTGATAAATAAGACACCGTAAATTTTTTCTGCCTTCGAAAACAGAGAATCATTTATTCGGCAACATGTTGGCCGACGTCGTAGAAGCAGATAAACAAATTAAGAAGGCGCAGGCATCGGATTCGGAAACTTCTGAATAAAGGTTTCCCTCCAATTACCTTTGGTAGAAAGGATGAAACAAATATTTATTGTAATGGCGAAAATAGTATTTTAAAGGGGATACGTTATTTTAAGTAAAATTACTTCTCTCCTCTTTTTTTGGGACGCCTTTCGAAAAACGAAGTACGTGCTTATAGTATCACTATGTCCATCGGTCCGTCTGCAGACATCCTAAACAATTAGTCCGATTTAAAAAAATCATTTTGCAGTGGAGAGCCTGAACTGTGAGAACGGCATTCATGCGTTATGGTCTTTTACCGATACAAGTCCTCGCCCGCTAGGGAGCGTAAACGCACATGCTTTTAAAATCAAAATGTATTTTAATATATGACAAAAAAAAGGTAACACGCAAAACAGCTTTTGAAATTCTGACGTGCCATAGGCTGCATAAAATAAAAATAAAAAACAAATACAAATATCACCTTAATACTGAAAGCTGGAAAAACTGATATATATACAAGTGTATATATATATTTGCTTCAAAAAAAATAAATAAATAAAGATTCACTTTATTTACATTCCAATACTTTTTACCACAGAGGATATTTTACGAAATATTTCTATTTGAAATAAAGCACGAAGTTATCGCTAGGAGGCGTAAATGTATATTGTATTTTCCGCAAGATCTCCGCACCTAAAAATCTGATTTTGAAAATCATTTTCCTTTATAGAAGGTGTAATGCATTTAATTTTTCCATGAACTTAAAAACTCTTCTTTGAAATATTTTTAGCACGCCTTCTCTATTTTTTTCAAAGTACGTGCTTATATCACTTTTTTAAAAATAATATTTCGTCCGTCCGTCCATGGACATGTCTGCAACTACTAATCCGAACTGAAAAATTATTTTTGCGTTAGAAAGCTTAAAATGTGTGAAGGATGATCCTTGATTTCCACTTCGTTTACGATGCACAACTTAGCCATTAGAAAGGCCTAAATGCAGATGCTGCCGAATTCAAAATGCATTTTTTATACGTATATTCCATATCATTACTTCTAAATATCCCACTAAAACAATTATTTCCTTCTTTCGATGCCATTATAACGAAAGTACAGTTTCTTTTTTTAAGTATTGCATAACTTATCTGCTAGAGGCGTAAAGAAAAATTCCATTTCCCCGATATCTATTATTATTTTTTTTTTTATTGAAGGTTTAACGACCACCGTGAGCAACTCAATGGGCTATAAGCAGTCGCCCGTCCCTAATTTAGGGTCACTGGTTCCAGGGAAGGGAGAGAGCCAGTGCCGTAAGACAAACACAACATTCATGCCTCACCGGGATTCGAACTCGGACCGCGTTCGGACGAATGATCAGAGGCCATCGCTTAGACCACTGCGCCACCGGGGTGGCATATCTATGATTCTAAACACGCTGTTTAAAAAATTCTTTCTTCATCAGATACAACTTCTGGTAGGAAATGTTCTGCATATAATTTCTAATTTTTGGTAAAGAATAGTTTGCTCAGTAGAGGAGGTAAGTGTATATTTCTGTTTCTGATGTATTTGGAGCAAAATCTACGATTTTGAAAATTCGATTTAAAAAATCGTTCGTGGACCGATAACGTTCACCACGAAAAGCCTTTTGATAATACCTTTTCTTTAAACTAGTGCATAGTTTTTCCGCCAGGGGTGTAAATATGTATCTCATTTTTCGATATCTACGCTTCTAAGTGTCCAATTTTAAAAATTCTATCTTTATTGGAGAGTGTTTCTGTTTCGAAATGTTTTGCTTATAATTTCAAATTTTACTTAACGCAAAAAATGTGCACGCTAGATGGCGTAAGCTCACGTTTCCGTATACAGCATACTTCCAGCAATATCTGAAAGACTAAAATTTCGTTTAAACCAATCCTTTTTCCAACATATTCTATTAAGGATGAAAACATTTTGGGGGTATATCCTTTCCAAAATAATGCGCAATTTTGTCTTTTGGGAACGCAAAAGTTTAATCTGTTTTTCTCGATATTTCTACTTCTAAAAGACCTATTTAAAAAATACTTTTAACACCGCACACTATTTACTTTGTGCAACACTTTGCTTGTACTTGTGGAGTTTTTGCAGTTCACAATTCTGCCGCTAGGTGGTGTTTCGGTACTTCTGTTTGCAGATGTATCTCCAAATCTGTAAATCCTATTGAAAATTTTCGTTTTCTACTGCACGCCATTCGCTACAATAAAGATGGGGAATATTATTTCCCATCTTTATGACCATTACGACCCCTAGCTTTCAGCTAGGGGTCGTAAATGTTCTGACATTTACGACCCCTAGCTGAAAGCTGTTAAATAATTAACAGCTTTCCTGCTAGGGGTCGTAAATATCAGAACCTTTTTCTCGCTATCTCAGCTTCCAGAAGACGTATTTGAAAAATTATTTCTCCTTAGCGTAACATTTGCTATTAAGAATGCTTTCCGAATATTTTCAATTTTCCATTATATAAAAATTCTTCCACGAGGAGGCGTTGAACTATATCATGTTTACCTCCATATTTCTTTTTTCTAATTGTTGGATTTGAAAACCCTTTGTCTCTGATATCTTTCATCGGCTATGAGAAACATTTTGGGCAACATTTGTTAATTTTCGAACATACTTTTCAAGTGGTAAGGGGAGTAAGTACCATTTCCTAATTCTGGATGTGTTTTACTGATTGTAGAAATCGGATTGATATTTTTTATCTATCTGATTTCATTGACTATGAATAAATTTGAAAACTTTTAATCGCGTCGGAAAGGATTAAAAAAATGGTGCTCATTACAACGGAAAAATCGGTGTCACCTTTCTTTTTTTTTTTCTTTTTTTCGCGTGTTGAAAAGAATTTAAAAGACGTGCTCGTTACACTAGAGAATTTGGTGTCATCTTTCTTTAATAAACAAAGGCATCGCTCTTTCCTTCATTCACTGACACCACCACGTATTTAGATGATTTTCACTGTCATCTTTCTTGTTTTTAATGCCTTTGGATCGGTCTGGTAAGCAGAGCTTTCTAAGCTGCAGCGGGGAAAACAAATCGTTTCTTGCAATTTTAAGCATACTTAAAAACTTCAAACCCCAGTCACACCTCCCCCCCCCCTCCCAGTTTTTTTTTTTTTTTTTTACGTGAAAACGATTTAACATTACAGTTTGATTTTCCATTCCTGTGCCTCGGTGATTTATACTGATGCTCTTTAATGCTCTTACCTTTAAAAGAGCTTTAACAATTCTTGTAAACCGTGGATGGCGTCAGGGAAGAAAGAAAAAAATATTATTTATTGTAGGAATCTTGCTCAAAGCAAGCAGGTGAATAAAGCCACCCACATACACGTTATCAAAGCACGGGATATAAGTGAGCGATGCAACATTTTATTCCTTCGGCTCTTTTCAACTGCCGCAATCCTTTGTTCGAACTCTTGGTTGCGGCAAAGGATTTCTTGGTCTGCTCACTCAGAATGTGATTTTTCCCAGACACCCTATATCCTCTGACTCAGACACATTCTTCAAGTTTAACTATTTCGCATTTATTTCTAACAAACCAGACTCTATGGGGTGCCATTACCTATTTTCGACATTTGCCAGGAGACTGCGGATTTTGCGCATTGTACATGGAAGAAAAAGCAAAAAAAAAAAAAAAAAAAAAAAATGAATAAAAGAAAGAAAATAAATAATCAATTAAAAATAAGTACTCGACAAATTAGGAATTTCTAATGTTTATCTTTTTTCTACGCGTTGAAGCTCCATTACTTCTTTTGAACTGATTCATTTCATCTCTAGGGTCGTCAACACATCTGGTTCTTCGCGATCTCTTTACCTACTGTAAACAACTAAGCTCGGGAGAAGTGTGAACGAAACAGGACTTGACAGCAGTCAACAGCCAAATCTCACGTTTTTGAAAGAAAATAAACTTAAGTGATGACGACTAATTAAGTAAAGTGGTGAAGTCCAGATCTTCGGCGATGAAAGCTTGAGGTACAAAGAATGAAAAAAAAGAAACACGGAAGCGATGAGGGAGTTGGCCTACAATTGAAACAGCAGAAGTATGGAAAGAAATGGAAAACAAATCAGCTGTTGCCATTAGCAACTGAGGAAGGAAAATTCAAACAGAATGAAAAAAAAAATGCTAGAAATTTCACTAGACCAAAATTAAGGTTCCAGAGAAGAATTCTTTTGGTGCTTCTAACAGTTTCCGAAGCCAAAATCCTTCTTATATGAAAAACGTTGCTGCAAATTCGCTAACTACTTTCATTCTTAAACTGTTGTCATATATTAGATAAAGTTGTTTATATGACTAGTCAAACGTAATTGTAAACAGACACAGCACCATAAAAACTTCATACGACACAGCATGTTCCTCTGCCGCACATGAATGTTAGTATAGTTTTATGTCCCAAAGTAGTTGTTTTATTGCTTTCCCAGCCCATTGATTATCGAGGACAAACCTGTTAACCAGCACGTCTACTTCTATATTCTGGGCAATTATGCCCATAAAAAAATCTCTGCTATATTTCGTCCCTATAGAATATAGCGGATATTTTTTTCTTTATTTCTTTAACTTAAATAAAATATTAAAATTATTAATGAAATTATTGTTTTTCACTTGCGGGGTAAGTTCGAAAACTGAGCAAGCAAGTACATCTCATATACAGTAGCGAACAAAAGTATTTGGCGAAACACTTTTTCGACCATAATTTTTTCTGCTGAACCAAATCGGGTCATTTTGGGATATGATATGTGTTGATTCGTGGGTTACAATGCCGCGTAGTTTGTATTTCGCTCAGAGCGAATTTGTCGTTCGAAATGGGCCATATTCAAGAGTCGCCAATTATTACCCATTTGTTTGCTGCATGTATTGATGCTTTTCTTGACATTTTTGTGGGTTTTGTGATGTGTAGTGTGATAATAAGTCAATCTTAGGTTTTCAGAAATGGGTAAAAAGGCGTAGATCCCTGTTGGAGCTCGCCAGGCGGCCGTGAACATGATGGAATCTGGAATGAGCGTCACCGACATTGCGACGGCCCTGAAGATCCGACATAAGTCCATTTCAGCTATCCTGCAACGTTATAAGAAGACTGGGACCGTCGAGAACAGTCCGCGATGTGGTAGGCCTCGTTCCATTACTTGGCGTCAGGATAGACGTATCCTCCGTCGATCTCGTGCTGATCCCACCTAGACTGCTGTGGACATCGCCACCGAATTCCGCGACAGTCGCGACCTGAACGTCAGCCGAATGACCATCTCCCCTCGTCTCATTGCTGGTGGATTGAATAAAAGACGCCCACTCATCGGAGTCAAGAAACCACTCATTGGAGTCAAGAATCGACGAGCCAGCGTCACGTTCGCGCGCCTTCATCGACACTGGACCGCGGCGGACTGGAGTAAGGTGCTTTTCACCCACGAGAGCAAGTTCAACTTGTTCGGAAGTTATGGCATCCGATACGTACGACGTCCGTGTGGCCAGAGATTCAACCCGCAGTTCATTCAGCCGATTGTCAAGCACGGAGGAGGATCGCTCATGGTTTACGTCGCCTTCTCTCGCAATGGAATGGGCCCCATCATCAAGACTGACGGAATAATGATCGGCCAGAGCTACACGAGCATGCTCATCAACAATGTCTTCCCATGGGCAAACCAGAACATGCCACCCGGATGGATCATGCAGAAAGACAACGACCCGAAGCACACCTCCAGAGTAGCGAAGGCAGCCTTCCAGCAGCAACAGGTCACACTTCTAGACTGGCCAAGCCAATCTCCAGACCTCAACCCCATCGAGCACATGTGGGAGGAGCTGGAGAGACGATGTGTGAAGAAAACCTACCGGAATAGGGCCCAGAAGTTCGACCTGCTACCTGCAGAATGAGCGCGAATTCCGCAGGTCACCGTCGAGAAGCTAGTGGACTCGATGCCGGCCCGTTCTGCAGCTGTTATTAAGTCTCGTGGCTATCCCACTAAGTATTAGTTATTGTTTTGTCATTTTATCGTACTTGTTTTCTGTTATCGTTGCATTAAATGAATGTGATACATGCCTACTTTGTTGGTCAATTTGTATGATCTTTGCGATTAGGCTCGGTACCTGATCTGTGTTGAGGTTTCCGATCCATCTGCATATGGGTAATGTTTACAACTGAATGGCACATATCATATCCCAAAATGACCCGATTTGTTCCAGCAGAAAAAATACTATGGTCGAAAAAGTGTTTCGTCAAATACTTTTGTTTGCTACTTTAGGCACATATTTAAAAGTTGTTTCCATAATCAGCATGCCTTGATCAGAAATAATTAAAATTGCTTTGAAAGGGGGAAGGACGTAAAACAGTTAGCTTGCGTTGTGGTGCGTAATTTTGAAGTACAGTGATACATAACTGAATTACAAATGTTCGCAGTGCTAACTGCAAATTTCGGCTTGAGATAGCTCGATACATACACTATATTGACAAAAGTCACCGGACACCCTTTCAAAAGCAAATCAACGGATCTGCTGCGTTGTTAAGATGCACGGTACAGCTGCAAACGGTATAACAACATGTCTACAGCTGACGGCGATCACATCGCACTGTGAGGTTGAGTGGCAATGTCGCGGCAGGAGAGAACTGACTTTGAGAAAGGAAAGATTGTTGGGTGTTATATTAGTGGGTTGTCCATAAGAGAAACCGAGAGGCGTTTAAACATACCCAAGTCAACTGTTTTGGATGTACTGAATAAGCGGAAGACACATGGCGTGCCTGAAGTAGAAAACGTACTGGCAGACCAAAGAAAATCAGTGATAGAGTACGTCGAAGCCTCAGGAGAGTAGTTACAGCTAATCGACGGAGTACTGCACAAGACCTCAGTGTACAGGTGAGTAAAAATGCTGGAAGCTCAGTATGTACACGTACCATTCGCAGAAAACTTCACTCCATGGGTTACCGTGGTCGTGCGGTTGCTCATAAGCCTTTCATCTCCAATGGGAATGCCACTCGTCGTTTAGCATGGTGTAAAGAACATTTATCGTGGACCGTAGATCAATGGAAACGGGTCCTATGAACTGATGAATCCAGATACACGATCAATCAGTGTAATGGCCGTGTGTGGGTATGGCGGCAATTGGGGGAACGCTATTTACCACAGTGTGCTGTTCCTACAGTAAAGTTTGGAGCTGGCAGTGTACTCGTGTAGGGATGTTTTTCGTGGTTTGGTCTCGGCCCATTCATTAACGAGTACACACCTGTTAACCAGCACGTCTACTTCGATATTCTGGACAATTATGCCAGACCAACTCTGTGGCAATACTATGGAACCGAGCCTTGTTGGTACCAGCAGGATAATGCACCTAGCCATAAAGCAAGGACTGGTACGGCGTGGTTTGACGGTAATTCCGTACCGTGTGTGGACTGGTCAGCACAGAGCCCTGATCTTAATACCATAGAGCACCTATGGGATGAATTAGAGCGCCGCATAAAAAGTTTGGAACCAAGGCCTACTACTAAGCAACAGTTAGCGGCAGCGTTATGTACTGAATGAAAGGGCATACCTATCGCTGTGTTTCAAAAACTTGTCGAAATCATGTCTCGAAGGGTCAGTGCATGCATTAAGGCCAAAGGTGGACACACACCGTACTAATGCATGGCAATAAATGCTATGTTGTATTTCTCTTCTAGGTGTCCGGTGACTTTTCTCAATATAGTGTATATATTGATCATACGATAGTGGTAATTTTATGTTCACAGTTGGGGAGACGCTCCGTTGCACAAAGACGCGACTGCAAAAAAGTACTTTCATATTTTGTGTTGCGGATTATTTAAATTTGAGTCGTGTCTCTATTTTAACCTCCAGCAATATACATTTTTATTTTTATTTCCTGTTTAAGTAAAAGCAAATAAAATCTCGGGATTCAAATTAAGCTGTATGAGAAGAAACCTACTGTATTAGCATCAGCAAGAGCAATCAGATTCGTTCGACACAACAGTTTCTTCAGATCATCAGCGCTATGCGTAGCCCTCCAGTACGTGACGTCGCAAAACGGTCCGCAGGCCTTCCCTTACGAAGGTCACGCCCTGACCCTTCCTCAGAAACGTGTACGGAACCTCTCCTCCTAAAACCTGTACAGAACTTGTACTGCATTGGAAAAGATTTAACCCACTTCTACAGAAATCGCATGTACTGATATAGGAGATTACCATAATTTTAGGTGGTTACATGGGTCTTTACAACTTTTGAAGTGAATTTGATCCTTAGTTTATTCTGCAATAGTATGCGGATTATTATTACAGCATGAGACTTCGGTAGTTTTAGCATTATTTTTATTCATTAATGATCTCATCATCCAATCCGCCTTCAGCGTATGTCGGCTCCAAATAAGAAAGAGATGCAGAATCGAAAGACAAAATCCAAACTCCTTGTACACCCGAGGAGTCGAACTCAATCTCTCGGTAAAGAGGATACCATTCACCATTCTTAGAAACGGACCTTTAAAAAACAAAGAATTTGTTCTATCAGATAGAACTTTCAGAGATTCATGTTTATTTTTTCAATCCATTAAGCAGCGGACGGAAGGAAATAATTTCCCTAAAAAAAATCGTTTATCCTTTCAGAAAGAATTGCGAAATAAAAATGATAATATCTTGCGTTTTGTGGAACGTCTTGAAGAATAGAGACGAAATCTTCCAATAGATTTCAACTTATTATGAGGTTCCACGCTGACTGAATTATGTTTTTAGAGTTTATTTTTTGCGTGCGTGACTGAATCTTTCTCCAACAAAGGAGGATAAAAAAAAGATGATGACAGAATGGGATGTCTTATCGACATTTTTCTGGTGCAAAGTAGAAAGACTTCAGCAAAAGAAAGAACTAAAAAAAAAAAAGAACTTTCTTTCTCGTAGTTTGGCTGTTGTGTATGGAGGCTTTCAACAGAAACAAAGAAAACAATACGACAAGAGAGGCTTCAAAATGAAGATGAGGCGGAGGAAATGGCAAGCCAAAGGAAATATATATATATAAAAACTTTTGACAGGTGTATTAAAGAGCTGAATAGCCCTCGCCATTACTAGAAAAAAAAACAGAAAAAAAGAAAAGAACATTTCGTTAATTCAAGAAATAATATTAAACAGAACTGATTTGACATCGCTGAAAGAAATACACTCGGCTGAAATTTCATGTACATATCTGAGGAACGTATGTTCAATAAGACATAAGCCTACCCTTATTACGTTTTTTGATGGGGTTAATGACCAAATGAGCATTTAAAGCCTTATGGAGTTACTCGGCCCAAATTTAGGGATGTTGCTTCCAGGGACGGGATTGTTATAGCACCGCAAGACAAGCACAGCACCAGTGTCTTATGACAGAATCGAATCCGAGCACGTCTCCGTCGATTAGCCAGAAGCCCTCACTCTTAACTCTCGGCAACAATTTTCCTTGCAAGAATACTTTTGAACTAAAATATCTAAGGATACAAGCAAAATAATATAATATAATACTAATATATATATATACACAGGGTGATTCATAAAGAAGTATACAGTTTCCAGATGCTGTACAACAGTAACAGTCGAAGACACGGACCACAATAGCGAACCGTTAGATAGATGTACTCATAAAGTTTGTGTCCCGCTACTGAGGGAAGTGACGATAGCGCGCGTGTCACGTGACTAGTCAGTCAAAATGGCAGCGTCTGCAGTGGAGAAGGCGTTTTGTGTTCTTGAATTGAGCAAAACGGAATCTATAACTGTTGTGCAACGGCATTTTCAATCACGATTCGGAAAAGAACCTCTAACCAAGAAATCTATCTACGATTGGCATAAAAAAATTAAAACTACGGGCTGTTTGTGCATACTTAAAAGTCTTGGACAACCACGTGTATCGGAAGAAGTCGTCGATAGTCCATTTCCGCGTTTGGGGAAATGGATTACCGGCTCGATGTGTGTCGTGTGACTGTCTCTAAAAAAAACTTGAAACATTCCCCTACAATACTGTTACAGGTAACATAAAATATCTTACATTGTTCTTGTTCGTTGAAACTGTATACTTCTTTATGAATCACCCTGTATAATACTATGGAAGATCAAAAAGTAGTGCACAAGAATTCTTTTCTTTTTGCAGGTTGCAAGTAGCATGTTGAAGTTTGGCAGACAACGAGTGTTGAATATCACACTACATACCCGTTTGGCTGGATCATGCGTCGCTGTGGTGGAAGACAGGGTGAACAACGACACAAAGATGTCGCGTTTGTTAGCGTCGTCTACGAATGAAGAGCAACGTGGTGTAATCTGATTTTTGTGGGCTAAACGGAAAACTCCGACGGAAATTCACAAAGAAATGGTCGAAGTGTATGGTGGTGATTGCCTGGAAAGCAGCAACATCTAGAGAGAGCCGTGGCAATCTTACAGATTCGCCACGTTCCGGTTAACCTGTAACAGCGTCATCACCTGCCAGGCATTGAACAGGCAATTTTGAGTGACCGGCGAATCCATCTGCTCACGTTGGCACAGAACTTCAACATTTCGTACGGTATAGCGTGCGATATTGTGCATGACAAATTGCAATTTCGCGAGGTCAGTGTGCGATGGGTTCCCAAGAAATTTACAGATGACCAGAAGGGACAGAGAATGATATCATCCTTGGACCACTTGATGCATTACGCAGAAAAAAGACATGAATTTCTGGCAGGTGTAGTTACGAGCAATGAGTCCTTGACGTACCACTACACTCCGGAAACACAGAAGGCCAGTATGGTATGGAAACATTCCGACTCCCCGCCACCAAAAATTCAATGTAACCCAATCTTCACCAAAAGTACTCATGACGGTGTTTTGCGACATGCATGGCGTTCTCCTGATGGAGTTTCATCCAACGGAGACCGATGTGAAGGCCAAACCGTACGTTAACACATTGGCAAAGTTGCGTCGCGTCGCGCTCTTCGTGACAAAAGACCCAACGGAGACGCTAAATGTCAGATTGCTTCACGACAACGCTCGCACACATGTTGCTCAACACGTACGTGACGAAATTACGCAATTTGACTGAGAGCTCCGGACCTGGCTCCTTCGGACTTTCACCTGTTTGGTCCCTTGAAAAGAGTCCTGCGAGGCCAACGTTTCGATTCGGCTGACAAAGTCAAATCGTTTGTCCACAGGTGGCTATACGCCCAGAAAACTAACTTTTATAAACAAGATATACTAAAACTGGTACCAAGCCGGGATAAATGTCTCGGTTCTTATGTTGTAAAATAGCTAGGAAATGTAGATTCATTGTATGTATATGTTTTGTTTTGCCTATGTGTTCAACATTTGCAAAAAGAAAAGAAAAATAGTGAGCGTTACTTTTTGATCCATTCTCGTATATAATATTGCACCAATACTTTCCAACTTAGTTTTCCCTAACTTGCGTTAGTTTAGAAAATCTTAATGCCAGTTGTGTTAGTTATTGATACAAAATATCTACTTAATGTGGCTTTCTTTGACGGTGGTGGTATTCGAAACCACACCTTCCAACTCTGGAGCAGCTTTTCTCCCGATTGAACTCCGTCGACAGGCTTATCACTGCTTCGTAGTCTATTTTTTTCGCTTGTTTGGAAGTTTAACGACAACCATGAGTACCCCGATGGGCTATAAGCAGTCACCCGTTCCTAATTTAGGATCACCAGTTCAAGGGAAGGGAGAGAGCCAGTGTCGTAAGACAAACACAACATTCATGCCTCACCAGGTTTGGACTTCGGAACCATCGTGGACCAATGGTCAGAACCCAGCGCTTAGACCACTGCGCCACAAAAGCAGCAGATATGGCATCCACAGACAGACGGGCATAGTCATATTACAGAATAAGCACGCACTTTTTTTAACAAGTTAGTAAAATAATACAATGCATTGATTATGATACGCTTTCCAACATACCAGAAATCATTACTCAAGTTATTACTCAAGTTATGAGGATAAAGCTGTGGAATAAATCTCGCTCCTGTGTCCTGACCTTTGTCCCCATTTCGATGATATTCAACAGAACCGGTTCAGTATACCTCCGGAACAACATACTAAAGTTTTGTCGCAGTAGAAGCATTTTTAGTCAAGTTATGAGGATAATGGCTGAGGAATAAATCTCGCTCCTGTGTCCTGACCTTTGACCCCATTTTGATGATATTCCATAGAACCGGTTCAGTATACTTCCGGAACAACATACTAAAGTTTTGTCGCAGTAGAAGCATTTTTAGTCAAGTTATGAGGATAATGGCTGAAGAATAAATCTCGCTCCTGTGTCCTGACCTTTGACCCCATTTCAATGATATTCAACAGAACCGAGGCAGTGTACCTTCGGAACAACATACTAAAGTTTTGTCGCAGTAGAAACATTTTTAGTCAAGTTATGAGGATAATGGCTGTGGAATAAATCTCGCTCCTGTGTCCTGACCATTGACTCCATTTCGATGATATTCAACAGAACCGGTTCAGTATACCTCCGAAACAACATACTAAAGTTTTGTCGCAATAGAAGCATTTTTACGTAGGTTATGACGAATAAGGGAAATGGAATGGATCCCGCCCCTATGTCCTGACCTTTGACCCCATTTCGTCCATTTTCAATAGGGTTCGTCCCCAGTGGTCCTCTACCACATACTAAAATTTCATCGAAATTGAATCATTTTTACGCCAGTTATCGTGCGGACAGACAGACACACAGACAAAACTGGAGCATATACGCTTCTTCAACCTACGCTTGGAAAGCATAAAAAAGACGTTCTACAAAACAAAAACAACAACAAAAAAGAACGCAAAATAACTGTCTTTTTCGTGGATACAATACCTCCGTCAGTTTCAAAATTTCTAGGAAAACCCACATGATTCTGTAATTTGAAGTATCAATAGGTGTACTATTTTCCATAATATTGTTTCACACATCACTTAATGTAATGCTATCATTGCAGGTCATGCTAATGAACAAATGAAAATATGAAAATAATATCACATACAAAAACTCGGAAAGTTTGCTGTTTATTATAAATGAACCAACCTACTGAAATACTGTCCTTGGAGAGATATTAGTCGTAGGTAGAATAACTGACTAACTTGTGCTAAGTTTAGGGTTAAGTTGTCCATTTCAGTATGTAGTTCAACAATCCTTCATTGCGTGGGTTTTATTTCGACTATAATTCTAGTGATGCTTTCTTTGATGGATGACAGAACCAGGTAGAAATTAATGAGAAGCTTATAAAAAAATAAGAAAAATAACTCAACCTAAATGACATAAATACCAAGCCAATAATAAATATTAGGTAGCTAGCCCAACAGATGGCGCCAAGGTGCATCCTCACGTCAAATTACGTGTATGTTCTATAGAAGACGAAATATCGCTACGTGTAACAACACGTCTCCGGAAAATACGTGGTGGTCGACGTTGTATTAAGCACAACAGGACGAATATCGGCAAACGCACCACTGAAGAAGACAGCAGCGATAGAAGCTGTTGAAACTAGTTTGGTCGAAGTATGAGATGTGGGCTGTGTTTTTCGATTTTAAAATGATCTAAATGGTTTTTAAGGATTTTATTTCGTTTCCTTTAGTCGCATTCATTGTTTACCTCATCCCTTTCTGAAGGTCGTCTCAAGTTGAAAGGTATGTGCACGTGCCTCGATGTTGAAATCGGCCGTACATTGCTTAGCTTATAACAGTTTTAATTTGGATATTGTAGTCTTTGAATAATTACTACCTGGTTCTGTCATCCATCAAATAAGGCAACTTTAGAATTATAGTCGAAATAATACCCAAGCCATGAAGGATTGTTGAACTACATGCTAAAATGGAGAACCTAACCCTAAAGTTAGCAAGGGTTAGTCAGTTATTCTACCTAGGATTAATATTTCTCCGAGTTTTTGTATGCTGCCCCGGTGGCGCACTGATCATTCGTCCGTAAAGGGTCCTAATTTAGGGTCACTGGTTCCAGGGGTCCCTTCTCTGGAACCAGTGACCCTAAATTAGAGACGGGCGAATGCTTATAGCCCACTGAGTAGCTCACGGTGGTCGTTAAACCTTCAATAAAAAAAAAAAGTTTTTGTGTGTGACATTACTTTCATACTTTTATTTGTTGATAAGCATGGCCTGCATTGATAGCACTAGATTAACTAACGTGTGAAACAGCATTATGGACAATAGTACACCTATTGATACTTCCAATGGATCAGTCACGTAATTTATTTGGTTATAATGTTACTTTAGCCAAAATATCGTTATAATTCAGTAATGTTGGAGAATACCAGGAACGTAGCTTTTCCGTTTTTCTCATGTTTAATTCCAAGTTCATGTTTAACTCCAATTTTTCTCATGTTTAATTCCAATTTTACTCATATTTAATTCCCATTTCATGAACATTATCGCTAGTTGTGGTGTACTGTTATATACATTCAAAGGTTTTAAAGAATAAAAGCTTCCGAAATGTTCTTTCTTTACGAATGGAATAAACACATTTTAGGCTACGGTGCTGACATAAATATGGCTTCCCATTAGCCGTTATATTCTGAAGAAAATGGACAATCTAAGTCTTACTGGACCGTGTATCATTCGTTTACTAAAGCTCGTACGTTCCACGGAGTTTTAAATGCCTCTGAGAACTACATCATTCCGGCACGCTGTTTTCGTCCATAAACCATATAGCCCACACAGCACACAAAATGGCAGCTTGAGCATCTACAACTAAATCCATGAAGATTATTTTTACGAGTTTTTTGAAACCGCTTCCGTACTCGTTGGCCGGGCTCCGCATCAAATCACCGGGAGGGAGAAAAAAGAAAAGAAAAAATGTTTAACAAAAAAGGGGGGCCCTTTCCGCAACGTCTGCGTGAATTTAACACGCAATGCGCTAGCTGTCTTTTCTTCAGCTCCGTTCTAACAATAAAACATTGTTTGCCTCGTAATCGCAGGCGCCATTTCTTTTTTCACCGAACGAAGTGCAACCGTCGTTGAGAAAATGAGATTAAAATAAATTCGTGGCAAATGTGCCACGTAAAAGGATGTATTCCTCATGAAATGAAACGAGAAAAGAGAACGGAAACCCTCCACCAGGCAATTTTAGATACATCTTTTCGTGAACCTTGCTTCTTAAAACAGTGACACACCTGATTTAGAAATGGTGGTGTTAAAATGTTTGCTTCGCTTGCTGCTAATTTCTGTAAAAGGACAAAACTCTAAAGCGTCTTCCTCAGGGACTATCAATTTGCAATTAAATTGGAAAAAATCAGCTCAACTTTGATTGAGATTTCTTCCACTATTCAACACCTGAAAATGATTTAATACCTGCTACGTAAAAAAACACACACACACACACACACACACATAAATTTGCTGTACCTTTAAGATATTCAATGTCGAATGATCAACGGTTTATTTGTATCTACTTTGTCGCTTTTATGTTATTAGCATGACTTTTGTAAAAAATGTACGTGCATATTATAGTATTACTTTGTTCGTCCGTCCCTCTGGAGGACAGCATATACAACCATTAGTACGATTTGAAAAATTCTTTTTGCATTGAAAAGCTTGAAATGTGAAAACGTTCTTGCTTTTCGGGTTGTTGTTTTTTCATGCATAACTCTGCCGCTAGAGGATTTAAACGCAGATGCTAACAAATTCAAATTGCATTTTATTCCAAAACTTATCTTTTAAATATCCAATTAAAAAAATTCTTCCTTCCTTTCGACGTCATTTACAACGAATACTATTTTGGGTTCAGTTTCGTTTTTAAGTGATTCCTAGATTGCGCCCTAAGGCTCGTACAGGTAAATTTCGATTTCTCTGATATCCCTGCTTCTAAATGTCCAATTTGAAAAAAAATTCTTTCCGCATTGGATGCAGCTTCTGGAGAGAAATGTTCTGCATACAGCTTCCAGTTTTTCGCAAAAATCTGTTTTACCACCGGGAGGGGGAGGGATGCACCTTCCAGTTTTTCGTAAAGATCTGTTTGGCCACCAGAGGGCGAAATTATTGATTTCTTTTTTAGTAACATTTGCGCTTCTGAAAACACGGTTTAAAAAATTATTTCGTAGACCGATAGTGCTCACTAGGAAATCTTTTTAGAATAACTTCTGCTTAAAATATTGCTTAATTTTTTCTGCAGGGGCGTAGATATAATCTTATTTTTGTCTACATCTCTGCTTCTAAGAGTCCGATTTGAAAAATTCTTTCTTTATCGGAGAGCGTTTTCCGGGCGAAATATTCTGAATATAATTTCAAATATTTCTTAATGTACAAGAGTGCCACTAGAAGGCGTAAATTCCCGTTCCCGTTTGCAGCATATTTGCATCAATATTTGCGGAATTAGAAACCCGATTGAAAAAGTCTTTTTCGTCAGTTGTTACCAGCTAAGAGAACATTTTGTGTGCATTTTCTTCCCAAAATAATGCACGACTTCCCTGTTAGAGGGGCAAA
Source organism: Macrothele yani (assembly GCA_039090855.1). Classification (NCBI taxonomy): domain Eukaryota; kingdom Metazoa; phylum Arthropoda; class Arachnida; order Araneae; family Macrothelidae; genus Macrothele; species Macrothele yani. Next base: position 196,708,518 of record CM076990.1, read on the forward strand.
TATTTTATCTGTTTTTTCTCGATATCTCTAAATTTCGATTTCCTAAACGTCCGATAAAAAACGTTTTTTGAACAGCGGATATTATTTACCTTGTGGAACACTTTAGGCTTATACTTGTGAAGTGATTTGTAGTTCAGAGTTCTCTCGCTAGGTGGTGGTTATGTTTGCAGCTGTATCTCCGTTTCTAAAAATCCTATTGAAAAATTTCTTTTTTCACTGTGTGCCATTTGCTACAATAAAAATGGAGAACATTATCGTTTTTAATAATGCACATCTTCCCTTCTGGGAGAAGTAAATGTTAAAACCTTTTTCCCGCTATCTGCTTTTCCGACAGACGTATTTGAAAAATTATTTTTCGTTAGCCAGGCTTTTTCAATACAGAATACTTTTCGCTTATTTTAAACTTTGCGCAAAATTCATGTTTCTTTCTGCATTTCTTCTTTTAGCTATTCGAATTGAAAATTTCTGATTCTGATATCTTTCTTCTACTATACAAATTTTTGGGCACCATTTGTTAATTTTCGTAATACACTTTGCATCAGCTTGGAAGAGTAACTAACTGCGTCTATGTATTTCTGAATGTCTTGTCGATTGCAAAATCCCGGTTGATTTTTTCCCTACCGGTTCAATTGAGCGTGAACAACTGCTCTCGTTGTTCCTTTCCGTTGTCTTTCACTCTGAAGTGTCATCTACATTGTTTCACTATCGGAAGACGTTTTGCTTTGCACTAAAGCATTTGATTTACCGTGATTGCACTACTATCAAGTTGTAAAGAAAGTTTTCGGAAAAAATCGTATGTGGCGTGTGTAATGCAAGATACTGTGGACCTGCGGTGAGGTAAACATCCCAGAGTGCTGTGTGCCAAAGAAGAAATTCTAAGGACAGAACGCACACTGGTGTGGCGAAGATTAGTTGCACGTGGCGACAATACGATGGCGATATCGAAGGAAGGTGTGCATACAACACTGCTCTATGAATAGAGTATTTGAAGTTACAGAAGCATTTGGAAAATTGCGAAACGCATTTGGTGAAGATATGTATTATCGGACAGAGTACTTGCTACGATTGGTACAGGAAATTCGATACTGGTGTACAGGATCTGTCCGATACTTCCAGAAGTGGAAAGCCCAGTAAGGTTAAAGATGATACCCTGAAACAAGTGCTATCGACCAAGCCTGATGCAACACAACGGGAACTGGCAGAGAAACTGAAGATCTCTCATATGACCCTCAACACGCCGAATTCGGAAGTTGGGATATTCGTGTAAACCGTGCAAATGGATAACCCATGCTTTGTCTGACCAGAATCGGATGCAACGCTACTCCATTGCTGTTGCTCTGCGTGAAAGAGAAAGTTGGGATATTGGTGTAAACTGTGCAAATGGGCAACCCATGCTTTGTCTGACCAGAATCGGATGTAACGCTACTCCATTGCTGTTGCTCTGCGTGAAAGAGAAAGTTGGGATATTGGTGTAAACTGTGCAAATGGGCACCCCATGCTTTGTCTGACCAGAATCGGATGCAAAGTCACTCCATTGCTGTTGCTCTGCGTGAAAGAGAAAGTTGGGATATTAGTGTAAACTGTGAAAATGGGCACCCCATGCTTTGTCTGACCAGAATCGCATGCAACGCTACTCCATTGCTGTTGCTCTGCGTGAAAGAGAAAGTTGGGATATTTGTGTAAACTGTGCAAATGGGTACCCCATGCTTTGTCTGACCACAATCGGATGCAACGCTACTCCATTGCTGTTGCTCTGCGTGAAGGAGAAAGTTAGGATATTCGTGTAAACTGTGCAAATGGGCACCCCATGCTTTGTCTGACCAGAATCGAATGCAACGCCATTCCATTGCTGTTGCTCTGCGTGAAAGCGAAAGTTGGGATATTGGTGTAAACTGTGCAAATGGGCAACCCATGCTTTGTCTGACCAGAATCGGATGTAACGCTACTCCATTGCTGTTGCTCTGCGTGAAAGAGAAAGTTGGGATATTGGTGTAAACTGTGCAAATGGGCACCCCATGCTTTGTCTGACCAGAATCGGATGCAAAGTCACTCCATTGCTGTTGCTCTGCGTGAAAGAGAAAGTTGGGATATTAGTGTAAACTGTGCAAATGGGCACCCCATGCTTTGTCTGACCAGAATCGCATGCAACGCTACTCCATTGCTGTTGCTCTGCGTGAAAGAGAAAGTTGGGATATTTGTGTAAACTGTGCAAATGGGTACCCCATGCTTTGTCTGACCACAATCGGATGCAACGCTACTCCATTGCTGTTGCTCTGCGTGAAGGAGAAAGTTAGGATGTTCGTGTAAACTGTGCAAATGGGCACCCCATGCTTTGTCTGACCAGAATCGAATGCAACGCCATTCCATTGCTGTTGCTCTGCGTGAAAGCGAAAGTTGGGATATTGGTGTAAACTGTGCAAATGGGCACCCCATGCTTTGTCTGACCAGAATCGGATGCAACGCCATTCCATTGCTGTTGCTCTGCGTGAAAGGGAAAGTTGGGATATTGGTGTAAACTGTGCAAATGGGCACCCCATGCTTTGTCTGACCAGAATCGGATGCAACGCAACTCCATTGCTGTTGCTCTGCGTGAAAGAGAAAGTTGGGAAATTGGTGTAAACTGTGCAAATGGGCACCCCATGCTTTGTCTGACCAGAATCGGGTGCAACGCCAATCCATTGCTGTTGCTCTGCGTGAAAGAGAAAGTTGGGATATTGGTGTAAACTGTGCAAATGGGCACTCCATGCTTTGTCCGACCAGAATCGGATGCAACGCCACTCCATTGCTGTTGCTCTGCGTGAAAGAGAAAGTTGGGATATTGGTGTAAACTGTGCACCCCATGTTTTGTCTGACCAGAATCGGATGCAACGCCATTCCATTGCTGTTGCCCTGCGTGAAAGGTAAAGTTGGGATATTGGTGTAAACTGTGCAAATGGGCACCCCATGCTTTGTCTGACCAGAATCGGATGCAACGCCATTCCATTGCTGTTGCTCTGCGTGAAAGAGAAAGTTGGGGTATTTGTGTAAACTGTGCAAATGGGCACCCCATGCTTTGTCTGACCAGAATCGGATGCAACGCCACTCCATTGCTGTTGCTCTGCGTGAAAGAGAAAGTTGGGATATTGGTGTAAACTGTGCAAATGGGCACCCCATGCTTTGTCTGACCAGAATCGGATGCAACGCCACTCCATTGCTGTTGCTCTGCGTGAAAGAGAAAGTTGGGATATTGGTATAAACTGTACAAATGGGCACTCCATGCTTTGTCTGACCAGAATCGGATGCAACGCCACTCCATTGCAGTTGCTCTGCGTGAAACACAAAACGGGAGGGCTTTTTGCATCGGTTGGTCATGTGTGACGAAAAATGAGTCGCATACGTGAATGTTACGTGACAAAGAGCATGGACCAAGCAAGGGCAACCCCCACAGAAGGTCGCTAAGCCATCTAATCCACCCCTTCATGAACGAAAGGTGATGTTGAGTTGCTGGTGGGATTGTCGCGGCGTGATCCACAATGAATTCTTACCGCAGAACAATACCAACACAGCGGATGTTTATATCCAACACTTGGACCGTCTCCATTCTGCACTGCAAGAAAAGCATCCAGCGTTGATTAATCGCCAAGATAACGCTCGTTCACATATCGCTTTATAGACCCAGCAAAAAATGCACGAGTTGGAATAGGAAATATTGTCACCCCGGCCCCCTAATTCACCGGACTGGCCCCGTCCGACTTTCATCTTTTACGGTCTTTCACGAATTTTCTCGCTGAGGAAAACTTTGCTAATGACAATGATGTGAAACTTTGTGTGGATGATTTCTTCAACTCCTGCTCGCCAGACTTCTATCTGAATGAGATATTTTAACCCGTAGATCGGTGGAACAAGGTCATCAGTTCCAATGGTACTACCTGAACGATTAGGTAAAGTGTTTTTTTATGATTTTTTAACCTTTAAATACATACTTCTCTACTTTCCGGATACTTTCTTAACAACCTGATAGAAACACCCGTCCGCAAGGCGTTGTAAATTTCCCGGCCGATTTGTCTGCCCTCTTTATTCGGCTGATCATCTTGGAGTGGAAATGTTGCTCCAACTTCGCCTTCAAGATGCTTACTATGCGTACAGCTTACACATTTTCTATTCTACTGTAGCACATGCACTCCCCTTCAGGGCCAGTTAGTTACTTGCCTTTTTCCAGTGCATATGTTGCTATGTACAAGACGCCACGACGAGAAGGTGCACAAACAGACAGTTCTGGAGTCGCTACTGCGCTGTTGCGTATAGAGCTGCATAGTTGCAATGGGATACCACGAAGCTTTCACCCTAGATTATGTGCAATGGCAGAGCTTTCGAAACACCACATTTCACACCATCTGGAAGGTTTTGTCAGATTTCCATCAAGTTTTGAAACCGCAAAGTCGCATGCTATCCTTGTCAGAGTGAGAGTTGATGAAAAAAGAAAAATGAGAAATAGAAAGAGTGAAAAATCAGAGAATAAACAAAGACATCGCTCTTTCCACGTTTTAGCAACACATAGCAACCGAAAAGTTGTTATTCGGTCTCTGCTGGCGATCCGAATCCCAGATCTCTCGATATCTAGCAGAGCGCGTTAGCCTTACACCTGCTTCTGATATAAGAAGCAGGTGTATGTCACAAATCCGTAAGTTGGGATCATCTACTGAGACGTCTCCATCTGGTGGACACTAACGGCACTGGATATATATTAACTATCGGAGTTTAATCCAAAGGGCGAGATCCAAAGGGAAAATTCTCCAAATACGTGGCGTCAGTGAATAGACAAAGATATCGCTCTTTCCACGTTTCAGCAACACATAGCAACCGAGAAATTGTTATTCGGTCACCTCTGGGGATCAGAATCCCAGATCTCTTGATATCTAGCCGAGCGCGTTAGCCATACACCACGGTGGCCAACAATCAACGGCGCTACGTGTGTTTTTCTGTCAGCTTCTGACATCATAAATCCGTTAATGCCCACCAGATGGAGAGGTCTCAGTAGCTGAGCCCATCTTACGGATTTATTATATCAGAAGCTGACAGAAAAACACACGTAGCGTCGTGGATTGTTAGTCACCGCGGTGTAAGGCTAACGCGCTCGGCTGGATATCAAGAGATCTGAGATTCGGATCGCCAGCGGTGACCGAATAACAATTTTTCGGTTGCTATGTGTTGCTAAAACGTGGAAAGAGCGATGTCTTTGTTTATTCACTGACGCCACCATTTGTAGGATTTTTACTTTGGAAAAGTCAGAGAAGGATAAGTAAATGAACAAGAGATATCGAATGACAGAATGCCTGAGAGAAAAAGGAAGATACATTTAAGGAATGCAAGTCAGCTGACTAAAATAACAAAGCGAAAAAAGAACAACACAGAGGATTCAAATTAAACAGTAAAAAATATGATGTTGAGGGTATAGGCCAGAATCAGTGGGATAATTATAAAAAGAGATGAAAGAAAAAAATGCGAAACAAAGAGGTAGAGAAAGGATAGAACCTAATGGGTAACGCTGTGATCAGGGATAGCTCGAGAGACAAAGCACTTCTTTGACAACGAAATGTTTCTTAATTTCGATTTGGCATTTTAAACAATTACCCAAGGAGGCAAACAGAATCTTCGTTCGAGATAGTTTTCTTAATGCGCGTTCGTAACGAGACGGAATTCTTTCGCCCTCCTCCGGAGCTGTATCTGGATGTTAATGGTGTCAGGTACGAATGCAGAAAAACTTTTTTTTTCCTCATCTGCGAAACTTTTAATTAGAAAAGTAAATTAAGAACGAGCCTTTGGATTTTGGAGGCAGTCTACCGCTCGAATGTAATTATCTTGTTGCCATATGGAAACTTTCCTGGCTGTGTTCCTTCTGTCTGATCGATTAGAAGCTTTGGTTTCCACATTAACGCACAAACTATGCCATAGGAAATCGATATTCCAGCGTTGGCTATGATTTCATTAACACACAGTCAATGACTTCATTTCATGGCCCTTGAACTCAGTAATTTCCACCATTCTCTATTTTTACAACTTAATATCTTAATGTCCTACCTGTCAGTGAAATGGCGATCTTTTAAACTGAATTTCTTTGACAGTAAACTGTTTGCAGAGCACAAGCGTAGCAGGTGGCTATTCCACCCTTTGTGGAGTAGATGAGCGCCTTACCCAATTTCTGCTGAATAAGAGTCGTCACCAGCATTATTTTAACCTTTTATAAGCTTTGCAATTAATCTGTTCAAGAAATAGGGCCGCACATGGCCAAGTGGTCAACGTTCGTGACTGCTACGGGGAAACTCAGGTTCGATCCCAGGCAGGTACAAACGTTCGAACTACTAAATATCCGCCGTGCGTCGGATGGGCAGGTTAAGCCGTCGGACCCCGGGTACTGGTCCCCCGGTAATAAATAATTGCGTCTTCCTCCCCCTTTCTACCTCGCTTCTGTGTCACTTTCCTATCCGGTACTCTAGCCCAAATCTCCTAGCTTTCTCTTTCTAAGGGTTGTTTAAGACCTGAAATCAGGCACTTTCTTCCTAAAATCTTCTACGTATGATTTGATCTTATCTATTCAAGAAATATGTGGCACACATGTTCATTGAACGCAAAAGAAAGGTCAAGAGGTCACGTCTAACTTAATTAGTTGTTCTCAACCTGTAGACAATCAACACCATATAAATCGAAAATATAAATTAGCTAACAGCACGAAATCTAGGTGCTCTTTTGAGGTTTAATTAGCCGCCGAAACATTATAAGGAGTTTTCCCTTCATTATTCCTGGCTACTGGTTCCAATTACAGCACAGAACTAGCGCCGTAGGAAAAACACACTACCCATGAACCATTTTCGATTCGAACCCGAGCTCACCTCAGACGATAAGTCAGAACCGCGCGCCTCTCACACTCGATCACAGGTGCTGCCTAAAATGTTCTTGCATTAACAGGTGCTCAATATCATTACTGGTTACCTTTCAAAGATTCGAGACTTGTTCAATAAGTAATACCTCCGCGCAAGTGTCTCGCGCATGACTTGTTGTCTAGCAACCAGTGAGACGGCAAACAATTCAATATGCCATTAGCTTAATTTTACTGCGTAATAGAACTCCATACATCCATTTCAACTGTGTCGACGGGTGTCGAACAAAAGCCCGTTATAGAGTTTTTACCTCATGAAAATGTACGTTCCAAAGAAATTCACGCTAGATTAGTGGCAGATTATGGTTCTGGAACTTTGGACATAAGCACCGTTCATCGTTGGATAAGAAAATCATAGGACAGTGGAGGAATGTTGAGAGTAAAGGAACAACTGCACAGTCGGAGGCCAGTAACAGTGGCAGTTTATGGTTCTCGAACTTTGGACATAAGCACTGTTCGTCGTTGCGTAAGAAAATAACGGTGGAGGAATATTGGCCGCAAAGGATCAACCGCAGAGTTGGAGGCTAGTAATAGTGGCAGTTTATGGTTCTGCAATAAGCACTGTTCGTCTTTGGATAAGAAAGCTAATGGACAGTGAAGGAATGTTGACAGTAAAGGACCAACTGCACAGTGGGAGGTCAGTAATAGTGGCAGTTTATGGTTCTGGAACTTTGGACATAAGCACTGTTCGTCGTTGCGTAAGAAAATAACGGTGGAGGAATATTGGCCGTAAAGGATCAACCGCAGAGTTGGAGGCTAGTAATAGTGGCAGTTTATGGTTCTGCAATAAGCACTGTTCGTCGTTGGGTAAGAAAATCAAAGAACGGTGGAGGAATATTGCCCGTAAAGGTACAATCGCAGAGTTGGAGGCTAGTAATAGTGGCAGTTTATGTTTCTGGAACTTTGGACATAAGCACTGTTCGTCGTTGGGTAAGAAAATCAAAGAACGGTGGAGGAATATTGGCAGTAAAGGATCAACCGCAGAGCGGGAGTCCAGTAAGAGTGGCAGTTTATGGTTCTGCAACTTTGGACATAAGCACTGTTCGTCGTTGCGTAAGAAAATCAAAGGACAATGGAGGAATGTTGGCAGTGAAGGATCAGCTACTGGGGGTAAGCTCGTAATGGCAACTTGCGATTTGAACGTTGAGGTCATCAGGTCAAATCGAATAATAACTCAGAGGACCATAGCAGACAAGCTGAACATTAGTTTAGGTGGTATCAATGCCATTGTTAACGTTTTAGGATACAACAAACTGTGCTCTCGTTGGGTACCGCTTCACCTAACGACTGCAATGAAGAAATCAAGACTTGAAACATGCATGCCGAAGATTGCTTGCTCGCTATGAAAAACACTGAAGTGATTTTCTCCAAAGCATTGTGACTAGTGATGAGAGTTCGGTTCATCATTGTGATCCAGAAATGGAAAATCAATCGCTGGAATACCGACACCCATCTTCTCCTCGTGCGAAAAAATTCAAAATTCAAATTTCTGCCAGCAAATGCAGACTCACTGTGTTATGGGACTACAGAGGCGATATTCTTCAGGTGTACAAGGTCAAAGGTACGACTATCAACTCTGAGAGCTACGTGCATACCTTAAAAAAGTGAAAGCAAAGAATAAACCAAGTGCGGGGGTGGGAGAGAGGGAGCCAATGATTCTGCAACACGACAACACCAAACCCCATGCCAGTGCTTTCTCCTAAGAGGTCATACAAAAAGTAGGGCTGGAAGTTCTTGAACACCGTACCTACAGCCCAGATTTGGCACCGTCCGATTCCTGGTTGCTTTATGCTCTCAAGAGACATCTGAAAGAGATTCAGTTCCCCTGCGACGTAGATGTTCAAGGCGTTATGAGGAAACGACTCTGGGAACAACATGATGGTTTTCATAGAGACGGGTTTTGAAAACTTGCTAAATGTTGGCGTTTCTGTATCGAGCGTCAGGGGGGATGTAGTAAAATATGTGAATTGAAGTAGAAATTCTGAGCTTCTTTCTTGTTTTGTTTCAATTTGATTATTTACCACTGAGCCGATACATAAACGTGGAGGCATTACTTTGCGAACACTCTCTGTTTTTTATTTCCACGTCATTTAAAATTAGAAAGTTCAGAATGAAGTAAATTGATTGAATATTATTTTAGAGCACTTAAAAGAGCTCCGTTATTCAGAAATCTGTAGATTACCGCTCACATGAGGTGATCCACGGGCAGGTTCCATGAAACGGGGCGACTATTTCTTTGAGTGAATTCATCAGTGATCGGCACCGAAAGAAGGATTTTACAAATTAACGCTTCTAATGTTATGTCTACAAATGAGACTACAGTATCTAAAATAGAATGAGAAAGTACTCGATAGATTTCTTAGCTTCCCATTAATACCTGTATAAGTCAGACTTTTTCAACATTTCGAGTACGAACACGGGGAAACCGACTTGATGCAAAACCAATACTTTTATTATGTAACTTACATCCAGACAAGATTCAGCAAGCAGGTTTACGACGTACAAGTTTAATATTCTTAATAACGTAATCCATAATTAATTTTACTTTTTAAGACGGACGTAGGCTTCCGATAATTTGTTACTGTCCCGGCTGGATGTGAAATCAGAAAGATGTGAAACCAGAACGGGTAGGCCTACCAGAAAAGGCAGTCACAAAAAAAAAAAAAAAAAAAAGAAATGCAGGTAGGCTCAGATCTGATTGAGCCGTCAGTTTGGAACATAGGGCTACAGCTTGTAGATCGAAGAGTTGCAATGAGCTAGTTGAATATGGTTTCAAAGCGCTCATTTAAATTGTTATAGCCAACACTGGTCTACGATATGAAAAGTAGTTCACATATTTTTTTGCAAATACCACTGGATACATTGTGAACACGGTTCGCCCCGGTGGCGCAGTGGTCTGAGGCGATGGCCTCTGATCATTCGTCCGAAAGGGGTTCGGGTTCGAACCCGGTGAGGCATGGATGTTGTGTTTGTCTTACGGCACTGGCTTGCTCCCTTCCCTGGAACCAGTGACCCTAAATTAGGGACGGGCGACTGCTTATAGCCCATTGAGTTGCTCACGGCGGTCGTTAAACCTACAATAAAAAAAAAAACATTTTGAACACGAAGCAGATCGATACACGAATCACTCAACGTGGTGCTCTGTTTTGGGCTTCTTACATTTCTCATCACTTCCTTTTCTTTCTCGTTTTGATTTTCTCCATCTCGCATTCATTCTGCGAATACCGCGGCATTGTCGAAAATGTTAACCCGCTCACACGAAAACATTTTTTTTAATTTTAGTTTAAACCACTGCGATGTGTTCTTTATATATTTGAATAGATATCGTCGAGAGCTTCAAAATGATACCACGCACAGTCGTTTTGCACTCACGGTTGTCCAGATAAACCGCGATATTGTTAAAAGTGCTCACGAGTTCACAAGAAAACAATTTTTAAAATGTCCAGTGCTAAATATTCTTCCTATATTTGAATAGATATCGTCAAGAGCTTTAAACCGATACCACGCACAGTCGTGTTACGCTCACGTTTACCCAGATAGACTGAGTCAAACACGGTGGCACACACAGGAACAATGCATCATCTCCCCGCTCACAAAGAGCCAGGAGAACGGCACGCACAATGTATTGCGCAGTACACGAATCGGACTTCATGCTGCTTAAGAATATGCTAACACAATGAGCGAGAGGCACTTATTTTTAAACCTATAATAATTTCAATTGCGACCAATTTTTGTCACAGGTGGTCTGCCGTATGTTACCTCATACTCTCCGCGAAGTTAGACGTATTCCTACGTCAAAAAGAGATATAAGATGTGAAACCAGAACGTGTAAGCCCTCCTGAATAAAGGCAGTCACACGGCGAGAAATGGAGTTCACTAGGTCACGAAAGCGTTTCACAGGTATCTCTACCCATGTTTTCTGCAGCACTGTCCATAATTACGTCGGATATCTGCGTGGGGATCCAATGGTTGAACAGACATTTCCATAGCATCCCAAAGATTTTCCACTGGGTTAATGTCCGGTGAACGGGGAAACCATTCCGTTGTAGGGACTTCTGCGGCTTGTTTCTTCTAGTCACCAGGGCTCCGTGGGGAGGAACATTGCTCTGTGGCTGCATGATGATCATGAACGGATGCAGATGGTCTACAAGGATTTCCACGTAGCGTGGACAGTCCGGAGATGCATCTAGACGATAAAGAAATTATGGTCTGGGGCATGTTCTTGTACCAGAACATGCCCCAGACCATAATTGAGTCCGCATCACCCTGAACAGTTCCTTGTTCACGTGTGGAGTCCATCGTTCCGTGCGGTTTCCGTCAGAACCACACTCTTTCGTCTCCGTGAAATAACTGGAAATGCGACTCATCGGATTAGGATACCCGTCTCCAATAATTTAAGGTCAAGTGCTGATATTCTTTCGCTCAGTTGAGGCGTACAGTCCGAAGATGTGGCGTTAGCAATGGGACTCTTGTGGGTAGGCGACCCCCATAACCTATCGCGGCTAATGAACGCCCGATAGTCTTGATTGGGAACCTCACTCTTTGAAATTGGTGACGATTTTGTGCCATTCGTTATCCGGTTGGTTACAACCATGTGAGGAAAACCCTCACTCCAGAACTGGAAAAGTCTTCGTCGCGAGGAAAGAGGAGCTGCTGGTAGAAGAATGAGGAAGAACGTCCAGATTAGAAAGATGACTCTGACACAGACTCATCACCATAGCACCTGCCCAAGTGCTAAGGTCTTTGTAAAATAAGGATGTAAATATTTTCATTTATTCATCTCTGTAAGAGGGCTCATGGAAATAAAGGATTGATTTCCCAATGCATGAGACCCTCAGTGTAAATAATGTGCTTGTAACTATCCTAGCCTAGACACAATAAAAGACTTTCGTCCCAAACTTCATCGCGCTGGCGAATTAATTTCCCCGCCAGACGTAAAATTAAGAACCCCGGCCTATTTGCACGTCACACGGGCGGGCTATGGCAAACTGTGGGAAGTGGTGGCCCTGTGGGGACAGCTGACTCCATCCGGTCGCTGGACCGATCCTGTCCGGGTGAAAGATTTGCCGGATTCTGGCAGGATTGCACGCGCAACGCCTTCAATATCAAATTTTTGAGAGAGTTCCGCATATCCCTGAAGAGTCGGAATTTCGACGAAGCAGGTGAAGTCATCAGCCTAACTTCCAACTATGTGAGGCAGACGTTGACGGTCAGTTTCTTTCATCACCTTCTCCGCCCATAGCACTGTCCACGATACGATGATACTCTACAAATTACGCATGCCTGTACACTCCAGATACGGTCAAACGGGGATTCTGCAACTTCCGCGATAGAGCGACTTTTGCGTCCGTCGGCCACTATCATCTCTCTTCCATTATACCGTCAAATTACCGTTTACGTAAATTCAGTTACGGTCTCCTGCCAATATGAGGAGTGCAGATATACTTACTATACTGACATCTTAATATACTTAATATACGGACATCTCATTATACCTAACATACGGACATCTTAGTATACCATACGGACAACTTAGTATACATAATATACGGGCATCTTAGTATACATAATATACGGACATCTTAGTATACCTAATATACGGACATCTCATTATACCTAAAATACGGACATCTTAGTATACCATACGGACAGATTAGTATACATAATATACAGACATCTTATTATACCTCATATACGAACATCTTAGTACACATATTATACGGACATCTTAGTATACCTAATAATATGCGGACATCTTAGTATACCTAATATACGGACATCTTAGTATACCTAATATACGGACATCTTACTATACCTAATATACGATCATCTTAGTACACCTAATATACGGACATCTTAGTATACCATTATTAATACGGACATCTTAGTATACCTTGTATACTGGCATCTTAGTATACCTTGTATACGGACATCTTAGTATACCTAATATACGGACACATTAGTGCATCAAATACACGGACATCTTAGTATACCATTATTAATACGGACATCTTAGTATACCTTGTATACTGGCATCTTAGTATACCTTGTATACTGGCATCTTAGTATACCTTGTATACTGGCATCTTAGTATACCTTGTATACTGGCATCTTAGTATACCTTGTATACGGACATCTTAGTATACCTAATATACGGACACATTAGTGCACCAAATACACGGACATCTTAATATACCTAATATACGGACATCTTAATATACCTAATATACGGACATCTTTGTATACCTAATATACGGACATCTTTGTATACCTAATATACGGATATGTTCGTATACCATACAGACAACTTAGTATACATAATATACCTACGTCATAGTACTTAATATACGGATATCTTAGTATACCTAAAATACGGACATCTTAGTATACCCAATATACGATCATCTTAGTATATCTAAGTATACCTAATATACGGACATCTTAGTATACCTAATATACAATAATCTTAGAATACCTAAGCATACCTAATACACGGACATCTTAGTATACGGACATTTTAGTATACCTAATATACTGACATCTTAGTATACCTAATATACGGACATCTTAGTATACCTAGTATACGGACATCTAGGTATACTAAGATGTCCGATCATCTTAGTATATATAAGTATACCTAATATACGGACATCTTAGTATACTTAATATACGGGCATCTTAGTATACCTAATATACGGACATCTTAGTATACTTAATACACGGACATCTTAGTATACCTAGTATACGGACATCTTGGTATACCTAATATACGGATACCTTAGTGTACCATATACACGGACATCTTGGTATACCTAATATACGGACATCTTAGTTTACCTAATATACGGACATCTTAGAATACCATACGGATAACTTCATCATCATCATCATTGTCAACCATTATCAATCCACTGCTGGACGAAGGTCTCCCCAAGTTTCCTCCACAACGGTCTGTCTTGTGCCAGTCTCCTCCATGTCACTCCCGCATATTTACGAATTTCATCCACCCATCTCCCATGTGGTCTTTTTCTGGGTCTTTTCCTGTCCCTTGGAATCCAATCTAAAATTTCGGCTGTCCATCTATGGTCTGTCCTTCTGGCAGTATGTCCAGCCCATTGCCATTTCAGGGATTTAACTCTGATCATGATGTCTTCCACTCTCGTCATTTTTCGGATCCACGAGTTCCTCTTCTTATCTCTCCTGGTTATACCAAGCATGCACCTCTCCATGCTTCTTTGAGTTGTCTGCAGCCTTTGTATGTCTCTTTTAGTTAAGGTCCACGTCTCTGCACCATACGTAAGCACTGGAAGGATGCATTGATCAAACACTTTTCTTTTAAGACATAATGGCATATTGCTCTTAGTATACATAATATACACACGTCTTAGTACTTTAATAGAAGAACATCTTAGTGCATATACATAAATATTTAGTGTTCGGATATTGCATAATGAAGTCTTAAGTAACGAACAAGTAAAAATGTATGCTGAACATTGACGTTCTTGCCATATTCTAAGACTGAAAAAATCTGGATTACACTGGAGGAAGAAAGTAAGGATTCCTTCACATCATGACAGATTGGTCAACAGAAAAAAAATGTGCTGGATCAGCATCTTGATTTTCTTTCAAGGTAGTGAATCTCGGAATCATACAGTTTTCGGCGTCCCTCGGATCTTGCTTGGTAATCAGGATGAAGTGGGGGGCATACACAATCTTACAGAGGGACTCTTGCAAGAAAGATGCTAACACTAGAAAAATGGGATGCAACGTAAGTGTATACGGTCGAAGAATGGGATGGGTTATAGAAGGAAGGGGATGTGATGGATGACCTGATGAGGGAAGAGAATCTCTGCACAAATGTTTCATCACGATATCGGGTGATTTATTGTTCGATTGTTGCCAAACGTGGCTCTTTTTTTCCCTTCCTCTGTCGTTGTTTGTCTCATTCTATAGAAACAGGCAATGCTAAACTAAAAATGTTTGAAGCGCGATAAGCAGGCATTTTTTTTAACTTTAATTCCGAGCTATTTATCTTCCTTTCCGAGACACACTCTTCCTTATCAAAGGATCATTTCTTTGAATTATGTTTGACTTCCATGGTCGATGCCGGACTCAGAATATTCATGAGATGGAAGGGAACGCTTTATTTGTTTTGTAAACAGGGAGAGGGGAGAAAGTAGCAGGAAAAGATAAGAAAATCAGTATAATATGTTGCGGTCACGTCTAGGGGTCCTGAGAGACGCAGGTAGAAATGTCACTCCTCTTAGAACGAAAATACAAAAAAATAATGCTTGTGTGTGAAGCTAGTGAAAAGGGGTTCCCCATTTCATGAATTCTTTTGCAGTAACTTGTCATTCGTTTTACAGCAGTTTCCGCCTGTACTGACTGCCAAGCGATCATGATCTGCAAAACTTTATCATATTATTTATCGGTTAAACATGTTAACATCATTATTTAACATTTCACCATGAAAAGACGCTCCCAGACCTGTTTCATTAATTCGAGAAGAAAATTATACTTGTTAGTTGCATTATTATAAGAAAATACTTGTGCTGTATATTCACAAGTCACTTTCCTTAATCTTAAGAAAAAAAAACTACAGGTAGGCTCAGTTCTGATTGAGTAGTGAATTTGGAACGTAGGACGGTGACTTGCAGATCGGAGAGTTGAAATGAGCTAGTCGAGTGTGGTTTCAAAGCGTTTATTTAATTTGTTAGCGCCAAGACAGGTCTATGATATGACAAGTAGCTTACACAATTTCTACAAATAGTGCTGGATACATTGCGAACACAAAAGAGATCGATACACGAATTACCCAAAGCGGTGCTGTGTCTTCTAGGGCTTGTTACATTCCTCATCACTTGCTTTTACCTCTCGTTTTGATTTTCTCCACTTTTGCTTGCGTTCATTCTGCGAATTCCACGGCATTGTCGAAAATGTTAACCTGTTCATACGAAAACATTTGTTTTTAATTTTAGTTTAAACCACTGCGATATGCTCTTTATGTATTTGAATAGATCTCGTCGAGAGCTTTAAACC
This sequence comes from Macrothele yani, assembly GCA_039090855.1. Classification (NCBI taxonomy): domain Eukaryota; kingdom Metazoa; phylum Arthropoda; class Arachnida; order Araneae; family Macrothelidae; genus Macrothele; species Macrothele yani. The sequence continues at coordinate 196,724,470 of CM076990.1, forward strand.
GATACCACGCACAGTCGTTGTGGACTCACGGTTGCCCAGATAAACCGCGATATTATCAGAAGTATTCACCGGTGCACAAAAGACACTTTTTAAAATGTTCAGTTCAAACCATTGCGAAATGTTCTTCGTATATTTGAATAGATCTCGTCGAGAGCTTTAAAACGACAGTCGTGTTGCGCTCACGGTTGCCGAGATAGACTGAGTCAAACGCGGCGGCTCCTCCAGAAACATTGCATCATTTCCTCCGCGCACAGGGAGCGAAGGGAGTGTCGCGCGCATGATCTATTGCGCAGTACGCGAATTGGACTCCATGCTGTTTACGAATATGCTAACGCGATAAGTGTGCGGCACGTATGTTTAAGGCTATAATGATTTCAATTGGGACCTATTTTTGTCACAGGCGGTCTGCCGTAAGTCGCCCCATACTATTCGCGGAGTTAGACGTAATCCTACGTCAAAAAGCATTATCCTCGGAAAGCTGGCTAATTTCAAGTAAAAACCGCTGATTATTCACTTTCGGTAAACGGAAGAGAAAAACTGATTTGGAAAAAGAACTAGCAAATTTCGTTAATTTTAAGAGCAAGGATTATTCATCGATTTTGTTATTCTATGGAACAATGTGCGATCAGTAGAAAATTTTATTACTTTGAGAATCATAAAAAAACTCCGGTTGATAGGTGAGAAAAGTACACTCACTACACTATTCAATTAGGTGGAAAATCCATAGGCATACACTGTAACTAATTTATTTGGCTATATGTCGCTCCTATAACAATATGATTAGCTGCAAACGGAACATTAACATACAAATAACGTTCTCACAAGAATGTATCAAAGAAATGTTGCGCAGCCACAAGAATTCATTTAAAGCGCTCACTCTTCAACAAATATACATTTCTCAAGACCGAATAACTTTTGCTAATTCCATGCACAAGCGGAAGAGAGATGATAGGTATTTGTGAGAATATTTGTCTAACGCAGAAACAGCTATTGGATTGGGCAAAAAGTAATTGCGTTTTTTTCCTGTGTAAATGAAAGGCGCATTTTGAATAAGAAACAAAAACTTAAGTCACCAACATACTGTCCACTCTGTTCAATACCTTTTTGCCATCCGCAGGCAAGTTCATGATTCCGCGCTCAAAAGGTTTTTGCATTTTTCGGCAAAAAAAAAAAAAAAAAAAAAAAAAAACAGTTCCAAGAACGATTTGATAGCCTCATCAGCAGTGAAAATTTTACCACTCAAGGCGTTTTTACGAACGAAACAAATGGCAGTCTGATGGTGCCAGATCTGGCGAGTATGGTGGATGTTGTAACACATCCCATCCAAGATGCAACAATTTTTGACGAGTGACCAAACTTGTATGTGGTCGTCTTGCGTTATCATGGTGAAACACAGCACCTTTGCGATACATCAATTCTGGACTCTTCTGTTTGACTGCATCACTTAATTTATCAAGGTGACGACAGTACACGTCCGAATTAATGGTTTGATTCCTTGAGGGCAATTTAAAATACACAATACCCTTGACATCCCACCAGACTGACAGCATAACCTTCTTTTGGTGCATACTTGTTTTTGAAGTGCTTTGAGCAGGTTCATCACCCTTGCTCCACGATCTTTTTTGTTCGACGTTGTTGTAGACGATCCATTTTGCATCGCCTGTTATCATACGTTTCAAAACTGGATCGTTGTTTTACGTTTCAAGAGGGAATCATGGGTGTCAACGCGAATGTTGAGATGAATTTCTTTGAGTTCATGTGGTACCCACATATCAAGCTTACTAACGTATCCCACGGAAGTCATCGCCCTTTCCACGTTTATAAGTGAGTCACGGAAAAATTCCCATTGGCCGCCAACTGGAATCGAACCCAGGGTTTTCTAATTACATGCCGGACATGCTTCCACTCCACCACAGCGGCCTCGAATTCCTCCAGACTCACATACGTGAGTCTTTCGAGGTCACTGTGGTGCAGTGGAAGCATGTCCGGCATGTAATTAGAAAACCCTGGGTTCGATTCCAGTTGGCGGCCAATGGGATTTTTTCCGTGACTCTTTTATAAATTGGAAGAGCGATGACTTCTGTTTGATGTTCCTGGCCCACGTCAAATGTCCGTATTAATTAACGTATCCCAGTTGCTTTAAATACTGTAGTTTTCAACGCTCGATTTCGATATGTTCAAATTCCCAGTAATCTCTCGTGTCGATAAACGCCGATTGGATTCGATCAATGTCTTTATTTTGTCGTCATCAACTTCGATTAGCCTTCCTGAGCGTGGTGCATCTTTCACATCAAAATCTCCAAACTGAAATTTCGCAAATCAATTGTGACACTGCCGTAGTTTTAAGGCATCTTCACCATACACATCATATAACTTTTTTATGAGTTTGCACAGCATTTTTTTGTTTTCGGAAGTAACACAGAACAAGTTCCTTTTGATTGGCCATTTTGAAATCGATGCCAAACAAACACTTATTAACGAAATCGTGCACTTTCTATTCCTAAAACAAGCTTGAACTGTCAGCTGTCACGTTACATAATGAACTTGCGGTTTCAAATGAGGTTAGTTACATTTCAAGACATGTTTCGCCATCTATGTGCAAAAAACGCAATGACTTTTAAGGCATCCCAATACAACAGAAAGAGAAAAAATCCTTCGCTAGCCTAAATTTCTTCAGTTTTATCCCAGTAGAGACGATAGTACTATAACATGAAGTAACTTCTAAATGAGAAACTTTGACTTCACATTCTTGACCAACGTTTATATCAAAAAGGAAGTGACATCACAGAGGACGGACTACTTATTTATATGTATAAGAAAAACAATACATGACCGCAGCCAAATGGGGAAATACGAGGGCTGATCAAAAAGTTAGTTACACCGTTGAATAAAAAATAAACAAATAAAGGGATGTTCTCAGGGGATGTATGTTGGTTTAAATGTACAACATTTATTCATTTTACGACATAATCGCCTAAGAACTGAAAACATTTATCGAAAAGTGTGATTAACTTTTCCATACCTGTACAGAAAACGTTTACTCCCGTTTGGTGCAACTAGTTAAGGACGGCAGTTTTCACAGACTCAACTCAACGGGTTGGAATCGTTGTCCACTACGTGGCAACGTCACTCACTCGGCGGCCTTCATTCAGCTTCCCTATAATTCTTCCCCGCGTGAAATCATATAGATGATGCTTTTGAAATATAATGTGAATTACACGTTCGTACCTTTATGCCTTCAGGCCGTTATCCTTCAAGCACCTATGATGTATTTGTCATTTTCTTGTAAGACTTCCGTCCACAGTGAGTAGAGTTTAGGTCCCCCTTATCGCCTTTTGGGCAGGACGCAGAAACGGAAGGAATGAGAACAAGTCTAGCGACTTTGACAGAAAGGTTTGTAGTGAGATTAGAGTACAGTAGATGGCGCCACCGTACAAGTACGATATTGCATATAGAAGGGTGTGATAATTTCAGGGGGGGCATAGGAAAGGATACCTATTTAACCAGTGGGTCCAGCTTGGGGGCCGTCACTTAACGTGCTTGTTCGATGCATGGCGGATATTCAGCGATTGTTAGTAAATCACACCATCTCTGAAAGATCAGCCCAGGTTCGAACCTGGGGACCTTGCATCGATAGTCTGAACTGCTAACCACTAAGCCATCCGCGGCTCTTCAAGCACCTACTGCGTCCTTTTCTCTTTTATCCGTTTAAGTGATACCACGTGACTCCTGTGCCCACGATTCGATACTTTGCATGTCTACCGCTTTCTTCTGAATGCCCTCAGTTATGCAAGCTGTTGCGTCTGATTTTGTGGTTGTAGGTTTTCGAAATAATGTTCGTCCTTAGATTTTGGACACCAGTATATAACCCCAAAACCGAGGGTATTGACAGGGCAAGTATTTTTTTCTTTGTGACTGCATTCATTCATAGATCAGATCCTTGTGAGTACCCCGCTCCTACAAGTGACGTGTCCCGCAGCACGTAGAAATGACGTCACCAACAGGCGCGAATACATATTTTTTTTTATTAGAGGTTTAACGACCACCGTAAGCAACTCAATGGGCTATAAGCAGTCGCCCGTCCCTAATTTAGGGTCACTGGTTCCAGGGAAGGGAGAAAGCCAGTGCCGTAAGACAAACACAACATCCATGCCTCACCCGGATTCGAACCCGGACCCCGTTCGGACGAATGATCAGAGGCCATCGCTTAGACCACTGCGCCAACGGGGCGGCCGCGAATAGATATAGACGGCACGATTAGAACATGTCCTTCACCATATGAAACTCGTATGATAGAGAAACGGAAAGACTAGTTAAAATTTCAACGAGGAATTATTATCGGCGCAAGGGAGGCAGGGGCCAGCATTTCAGCAACTGTAAGCATTTGTGGCTTCTCAAAGGCCTAGTTAGTGAGAGTGTAGTGGTAGTGGTAAGAAGTGGGACACACATCCACCAGACGTACTGGAAAGGGGAGACACCGTTGGTTGGTAGTCGAGGCAAATTTCGTTGGCACGAGCTGTCTACAACAAACGGCTCACGATCCTTTATTGAACGGCATACTACCAGTAAGTCGTTCGAATTCATTTCAGAAATATGAAGTGACAACGCAGGCGATGTTTGTGCAGTTGCGTAATATGTACCTCGGACTCAGTTCGTGCCTATCGATCGGCTAGTAATATTCGTAACAACGATGTAGTAGTTGAGATGATCAAAGGAAGTAGAAGAACAGTTTTGTGTTATCAACATTCAAAGGGCATGGCACAAAGTTTTCGGTGGAAAGCAGTAGGTCAAAATTCCCTTAAGAAAACGGGGGTGCACAGTTCGATGAAAGCACAAAAAGAAAAGAGGGCATCACCCAAAGATGCTCGAAGATGCGTCCGACCGATTTCGACTTCCAGACAAGAAGCCAAACCACGCACCCAAGAGTTCTTACAACAAACAGACTTAGCAAAGTATCAATGCTAAGTCTATTGTAAAAACTTACACAACTAGCAAGTATCAACAGACTTAGCTTACAACAGCACCAATGACCTTACCCCACAACTCGGTATCCCTCTCCCAATGTTTTATGCTTTGCTGACGGAAGATTTAGGCATAATGAACAACCTAGCGGCATGGGTACCGCACACACAGGGGCGTAAAGATATCCCCGCAACCCCCGCGTTCCGGCGGAACCGTCAATTTTAGGGGGCTCAAATCTAGGTACATATTTTTTTTTTATTTAGTAGTTTCAACGAAAATGGAACTCCAGTGGAAATTAAAATTAACGAAAGAATTTTAGGTTTTCGAAACGTCAAAGACCGAAGTGCAGTAGGACTGACAGAAGCAATACTGAAGACGATAAACAAAAATGAACTGTTTCTTGAAAAATGTATAAGACAAGCTTATGATGGAGGAGCAACATGCATGGACACTATTCTGTTGTTCAAAAAAAAAATTAAAAGCCACATACATACACCATGCTTCACATAATTTAAATTTGGTTTTGAATGATGCTTGCATGGGAATTCGAGAAATCAGAGATTTTTACGATATTTTACAGCATTTATATGTATTTTTCAGCCATAGTATTAAAAGATGGGAATTATTAGAAAAATCTTAGTGTAACCTAACTGTGAAAAAGTTGTGCCCGATACGCTGCGCCTCCCGGCACGATAATATACGTGCCATTCGTTTCAGGTATAACGATAGTTTAAAAGCTTTGACTCGAATCATACTAAAATCTGATAGCTGCGAAGAGAGAGCTGAAGCAACTGGACTTCGAAAATGTTTGGAGAACTTTGATTTTGTTGTGATTGTTGTCATGGAACACAAAATGTTGGACACTGTTAGCATTATGTCAAAACTTCTGCTGTCAAAGGACGCTAAATTATTGAAAGCAGCTGGCATGCTACAACAATCAGCAAGTGAAAAACTGTTTAATTTAAGAGAAAAATTCAAAGATATTAAAAACACTTCATCTATTCTTGCCAACACATGGAGTGTTGAAGATAAGTTTAACGAAACGCGGTCGCGTCACTCAAAACGTTCTTCGATGAAATATATCGAAGACAACAGGTTACACAACCGCGAAGAGAAATTCAAAATTAATGTCTTTTATGCAACTACAGACATCGTCATTTCTCAAATAAAATTCCGTTTAGAAGCACTAAGTTCGGTAGCAAAGAAATTTTCTTTCTTGCAGTCATCTGAATTGTTAAATGCAAACCAAATTGAATTATTCCAGTAAGGTTGCAGCGCAAAGATGATTTAACTAGTGATTTTCCGTAACAAGTACTTTCATTTAGAAATGACATCAGCAACCAGTTAAAAATACTTTTGGTGGTTCTGTAAAAGACCTTGTGGAGCTCATACATTTAAAAACAGTACAATATTGCCCAGTGTTTTGGACCTCGCGACAGCGTTGAAACTTTTTTGACAATCTCAGTGACTGTGGCTACAGCTGAAAGGTCGTTCTCAAAGTTGAAGTTAATCAAAAATTACTTTCGGTCATCGCATACTCAAAGTAGGCTTGACGGACTTGCGATGATAAACATTGAAAATGACCGATCCAGAAAACTGGACGAAACGAAACTGATTGAAATTTTCGCTAAGAAGAACGCTAGAAGAGAATCCAGATTTTAGTGACGTAAGTTTTCTTCATTTTGTAAAGTATGTTTGCTTCATGAATTTAAAAGACATGACACTAACAAGAAAAAATATCGCTGAAGTATTTAAAACTAAAAAATGTTAAACACACTTGTTTTTCCTCTTTTTCAAAAGTTATTGTATTAAGGAATTAAACAGTTTTAAAGGAAGTTCGAAACCATACACTCCAAAATCAGTATTTGTCTTTACTTGATTTGATATCGTAAACATTTGCCATTTACAGAGTTTGCACTTTTTCCCCTGAGTACTTAGTTTATCGAGGATACTTACAGGAATAAGTGCTCATATAATTAAAAGCAATACATAAGTGATCATGGAATCAATATCTGTAAAAAATATTTTTACTACGGCGAAGTTAAATACACTGGTGTGCAAAAATTAAGGACGAAGAGGAGAAATTAGCATAACAGCGGAACGAGCAGGCAGAACCGACCGAAAGACTACTCAGGAGATAGACTAGGGTCCGGTACGGTAGGGCATACGCATATATGCAGCATGCCGTGGGGGGGGGGTCGGAAGGGTATAAAGCACATGGGCGGTGTACGCTCACCAATTCTGTGAAAGCTATTGAGCGGTGTACATCGGTTTGAACGGCGTAGAGTTGCTGCCACCGTGTGATATGGCCAACAGGCAATCCAGTAGACGACATCTGGATGTCTTTGCCCGAAGTCGCGTCATTGGGAAGTTGGAAGAAGGTTAAGTGTAGTTAGTGCGGCCGAGGAGTTCAGGATCGCTCACAGCATCGTTTCACGAGCTTGAAGAGCATTTCAAACGACAGGAACAGCTGTCCGAGAGTTTAGCAGTGGTCGTCCACGAGCAACCACGGCGGCGGACGACCGGTATATTGTCATACAGGCGAGAAGATACAGTCGGGGGTCGAGACATCAGTAATGGGGTCGAGTTCTCTTTACAGACGAGAGCCGATTTAGTCTGACGAGCGATTCTGGACGTATACACATCTGGAGAGAGCAGGCAACACGCAATCATACCTCCAACATCATCGAAAGGGGCCGGTTGGAGGTGGCGGAGTTCTCGTTTGGTGCGGTATCATACTTGGTAGCCGTACTGACCTCCACATCTTCCAAGGAGGTTCAGACACTGGTGTCCGCTATTGTACCGAGGTTCTCCTGCCTCACGTGCGTCTGTTTAGAGGTGCTGTGGGTCCTGAGTTTTTCTTCATGGACGACAAAGCTACACCTTATCGTACAGTGGCTGTCGCAAAGCTGTTGGAGAGTGAAGATATTCAACGCATGGATTGGCCCGCATGGTCCCCGGACCTAAATCCAATCGAACACGTGTGGGACCTTCTCGGGAGACGCTTGGCAGCACGTCATCAGCCGCCAGCAACGATTCCGCAGCTGCGATTGGCGCTACAAGAGGAATGGGCCGCGATGCCTCAACAGCTCCTTGACAACCATGTCCTCAGCATGGGCAGACGTTGTAAATCCTGCAACGCAGTCAGGGGTGATCATATCCCCTACTAAAGAGTGGATTTTTCTTGGCAGCCGCCTGTCACATGGACGTTTCTGCCTTCTGTCGGGTTATGCTCAAAACTACCTTTTCAATAAAGTGCCTTTGTATTCTTTGAATTGCTTGTTTGGACGGTTTTGCTCACTTGTCCCATATTGTTATATCTTGGGGATCTTATGGTATGATTTGAGTCGATGTGAAGCACTTCTGCACGCCGTTACATTCGAAAAACCGTCTCGTCCTTAATTTTTGCACGCTAGTGTATTTACCCTTAATTTTTGCATTAATTATTACCATGTTGAGGCCCATTTGGACAACGTCGCGGGGTGCGGGGCGGGGAGGGGTAGCGAATTTGCGTTACGCCACTACGCGCACACACACACTAACCACAACACAGAAGGAGTTCCGCAACGAAATTGAAGGGAGTAACATTCCGTGGTATCGTCACAATAATAGAATGCTGACGAGGTTCTCTGCTTATTTGAAAGTTGGGTGGAATTTATCACACTCAGGTAACGACACTAGTCATGAAAACATCAAGTGCTTTTGTGTAGCATAGGAGCCAAAAGAAAGCACGCGTCTCGCGCTCCCACTTCAAGACCATGCTTGTGTGTGTGTGTTTTTTCTATCACAAGGGGATTCACAAATTCATTGAAGAGGGACAAACGGACAGCCAAAAATGCTATTTAGAGCTGTTGATAATGTTACGGAATGCTGTTCAAAGGAATGCTGTTCAAGTTGTTGATAAGGTTACGGAATGCTGTTCAAAGGAATGCTGTTCAGGCTGTTGATAATGTTACGGAATGCTGTTCAAAGGAAAAGAGCTGAAATGTAGCCTGACAATGCCCAAGCCACGATGCGCTCAGTGTTCGCGACTTCCTGGCCAAGAAATCAATTATCAAATTGGATCATCCACCCTATTCACCTGATTTAGCCTCCTTGTGATTTCTGGCTCTTTCCAAAAATAAAAACTACCATGAAGGACGAAGATTTTCAGACATTTCTGACATCCAACATAACGTGACAAAAGAACTCAAGATTATTCCAAAAACAGAATTCCAGGTATGTTTCCAACAATGGCAACAGAGTCTAACTAAATGCGTCGCTGCGGAAGGGTTTACTTCGAAGGTGACAGTAGACGCTAGTGCGCAGGTCCGCACACATTTTTTTCTACAGGTGCATTCCGGGAAATAAACTGTCACACCTCGTATTCGAGACGTGACAGGCCAAAATAATTTACGGGTTTCAGGAAACTCGAATAATACACTGCTGGACAATTGCTAAGGACGGATCATAAACGGCTATATAGCGCATAAAAAAGTAAGTGTGGTTGGATGCCAAGTGAAATAAAATAATGTCAGAATGCCAGGACATTACAAGAAAGACAATTTATTGTGCTCTGAAATCCAGAAGGCTTTGGAACATGTTCAAGGGACAAACAGGCCATTTTGTGCAGAATACGTAAACGTGAAAAAAATGCAATTACCGTCCGCAGGCGTTCCGGTGTAAGATGTCAATACGGGATATGGCCACCATGGAGGGCGATGCAAGATTCCACACGTCGTGTCATGCTTTGCACAACATTATCAAGCAGCTGTTGGGGTAATTTATCCCATTCCTCTGTCAGTGCACGGATGAGGGTGTCCTTGTTTATTGGAGGGCATTGGCGACCAGCAAGACTCCTCCCCAAAGCATCCCACACATTTTCAATGGGATTCAGATCTGGAGAACGTGCTGGCCATACGAGGCATTGAATATCCTTGCTCTCAAGACACTCCTGGACAGCAACTGTTTGATGACATGTTGCGTTGTCGTCCATGAAAATGAATCTATCACCGACAGCACCACGGAACATGCGAACATGAGGTAGCAGAACATCATTAATGTATTGTTGGCCAGTCATAGTCCCAGTTGGAAGCACATAGATAAACGTACGGCCATTGATCATGATGCCAGCCCATACCATGACACTACATGTCGGATATCGGTCCCTTTCCTGTATGTTTGCTGGACAATATGCAGTACCACTATCACGCCAGATCAGTTGTCGTCGACAATCAGACGATAGACTGTATCTACTTTCATCTGAGAAGAGGACAGCAGACCAGTCGTTCTCAGTCCAATTGCGATGTTGATGGCACCATTGCAAACGGGCGGTATGGTGACGTCTGGACAATGGGATGCACACAACAGGACGGCGGGCGTATAGTGCTCCTTCATGCAAACGTCTGGCGACAGTTTTTCGGGAGATCCGCTTGCCAGTAGCAGCCATAAACTGATTTGCTACCTCACTAGCTGTGCTGCGCCGGTGTCTTTTTGTTGATAGCACTATGTACCGATCTTCTGCAGCTGTCGTACTGCGAACACGACCTCCCCCGTGACGTTTGCTACACTCTCCATTTGTTTGAAATGATTTCCAAAGCCTTGAAACAACACTGTGGCTGACGTCGAACTCCCTGGCAACATCTGTTATTTTTCGCCCTTCTTTAATCTGGCCATTAATACGGCCACGCGTAAAATCATCTAGGTGATGTCGGGAAGACATACTGAAAAGTGCAAGTTCGTCAATTGATTCTTTCCCTTTCAACTTTGCATTTGATCAACAACGGTCAATACGCGTCAAATCCTTTATCTCTCTTATCAGCGCTATGACGTCACGAACAAGTTCAGCAATCCAAAATTTGCATACGCACAACACGTCTTACTGTATCCCGCACTTATGCTAATTTCCACATTTTCCTGCCTTCCATTTTATGGTTGCTATCATTGCTATTGCCATCCGTCCTTAGCAATTGTCCGGCAGTGTATTATAGACAGCCAAAAATAAAAGGCCAAAATAATATTGACAGGCCAAAATAATTTACGGGTTTTAGAACTTTGAATAATGATATAGACATGCAAAATCAATATAGACAGGCCAACATATAATTTACCGGTTTTATGAAGCTCGAATAATAACACAGATAGGCAAAACTAATATAGACAAGCCAAAATAATTTACGGGTTTTAGGAAGCTCGATGGACCAGTGAGGAATTCGCTCTGTTCCTCTATTTCTATAAAGAACAGCTGGAAGAATCTGGTGCAGTCAGAGATCAGGCCTTTCCTGACTGGAATTAGAAAAGCTTCAGTGAGATTTTCTAAGAGAACCAAATAACGGTTTCGTTTTTGCTACATCTTCTAACTACAGAATAAACTAGAACGTAAAATATTTACTTCCGAAATGTGGAAATTTATTAAACAGGGTTAATATTCGCTTAGATAAATTACCTTCCTTTTTCTCCGGATTATGACCTAAAGATTCTTTCACTTGTTATGACCTAGGGATGGTTTCCTTTCACGAAGGATAGTTTTGTTTTGAACTTCTGTGCCATACACACATTATTTGCTCTTAAGTCACAGTGGTAATGACAAAAAGCTTCCGTTCCGGATATTATTCCCATTACGATGCTTCGTATTGTGACACTACTGCGCATCTTGGTTGGCAATGTCATTGCAGGTCAGAGTGAAACCGTCATTCAAGCGACTAGATGACTACCGCGGAATCGCAAACATTCGATCTGTGACCATTAAGAAAAAAGATCTATCATTATCTTCGGATGGAATGCCGAACGCAAGCGCTGCATAGATAACATCAGCTTTTCCCATGGGGAAGCGAGATGTCCGAGAGAACCGGGGCATCTGTCAAACCACTGAAAAGGAATCTTCAGCAAGGATTACAGGAATCCCCAGTGCCTTCCTTGGAAGCCTTGAATTCCTCGCCATCCTTCCTGCATCTATCTGAATCAAGTTTTTTTTTTCTTTTGTTGTCAAACACGGGTCGCACGAGGCTTTCCGAACACTAACACACCATGTAATTTCCATCAACGTGCTTTGTAAGTATAGGCGTAACACGCAAAAGTTTCTGCAGGAATTTATGACAGCGTCTGAAACACAATAACAACTGTTAAGAGCAGGGTTTAATTATCTCGATGAAGAATTTTAGAGCATGTGAAACTGTGCGACACGTTGAGATGCATTTATTACCGCACGAATTTGTTAAAGAATTTGGTATTAGTAAACACTACGCTTCGTTGCCGTAATTAAAGACTTCCGAAAGACAAAACACGCAACGGAATTTAAGGGACTAGTCATAAATAACGGAAATTCCATGCAGAGGAATGGTACCTAACGTTACAACGAAAAAAATTATCACAAAAAGGGAATTATTTACGCGCATTAAAGTCTGCCTTATCTGCATCACGATGAGAAAACAACGGAACTTACCTTAGGCTCCATCAGATTTTTTCCAGGGGGTGATCAAAGTAAAGTTTCAACACATTAGACTTCTATAAGCTCTGATTCATTCAAGATCAATGAGAGAAATACAGCCTCAGATTCGTTGCGTAAAGGGAAATATATGTATTTCTTAAGACAAAGAGAAAAAATATCAGAGTATTTACTGACAATTTAAGTAAAAAATGATTGCCTAAATGTTGCGATATCTATTTAGAAACAACTTCTTACGATAATTAAGCTCGATTATGATTTTGTCACTTGGTTGGGAGAAAATACCAATTGCAGTCTTCTATTACTTTTTCTGAATCGGTTGACAACATTTCTTACAAAATCTGCATTTCCGTACACCCAATTTCAATTGTCTCCCACTTCCGTGCATGCCATTTTCCTACAAAAAGATTTTTGTCCCATTTTCGTACATAGCAGATCGGTTAGTGCCATCTCTCTACAAAAGAATTTTTGTCGCATTTCTGTGCATAGTAGATCGTTTAGTGCCATTTCCGTACAAAAGGAGTTTTGTCTCATATCCGTAAATAGCAGATAGGTTAGTGCCATTTCCCTACAAAAGGATTTTTGTCGCATTTCCGTACATAGAAGATTGGTTAGTGCCATTTCCGTACAAAATGATTTTTGTCCCATTTCCGAACATAGCAGATCGGTTAGTGCCATTTTCGTACAGTTTCACCTCGTCTGGTATCAGAGGTGGAGAATGTTGAGGAACAAAATAAATGCCGATCCCCTGTACGAATTCCTGCAACGTCACAGAGAACACCAACCATTGTTTTCGCCAACCAACAGACGCTCACGGTAGGATAAGCGGGACCATCCATATAAACAGAAAGGCAAACAGGCTGCACATTAATGCCATCTTTACAGTCTTCAACATTCGTTGCAGAAGTTTGATTTCAAAACCGCGAAAAAAAATTGCTTTTCTTTTTAATATTTCGTTCAAATCTGACGTCAAAAATTCCGGGTTATTTCTTTAACTAGTTTCGTATGAAGTTTCCACAAAAGATTTTGGAAAATCTTTTTTCCTGAGGCTGGAGGCTCTTATAGCCATGAAACCTCCCGCAGTATGGGTGGGATGTTGAGGGGGCAATTACTACTCCCCTGATCCTGTGTTTTCATGCATATCTCACTGCTTACGGATCATCACATCTGTGTACGGAAATGGCACTAGATGATCTGGGTGTATACGGAAATGGGACAAAAATTTATTTGTACGGAAATGGCACGTACGGAAGTGGAACAACGCACCCAATTTCCATGGACGCTCATTATACACAGAGCACCTACACTAGTCTCTTCTCTGTCATGGTTGATCTCACCCAAGGAATTTATCCTATGCAGAGGTCTGAAATATCTCTCAGTGGTACAGTGTACATGTTGTTGCTGGGAAGGTGGCTGCGATTTGTAGTGCGTTTGAAACCGTCTGGTAAAATTTCTCTGCTTCTTGTATATTTTCTAAAAGGAAAACCTTTTCTGGTTCAGCTACTAGCTTGTCTTTCCGAGAGTGGTGTAACGACCTTGATTTTGCTTCTAAATTATACGTTGCAGAAATGTCTTTGACCGATAAAAGAAATTTAGCCTCATCAAGTTTGCTAATATTATTTGAAAGTAATTTAAAAAGGAAATTGAGAAGCTACATTTTAGAGAAGTTATCAAAGAATCCAAATACAGAGTGTAGACAGATGGACGGTAATATTCCTCCGCCGAATTCGATGGTATATTTGATTATGCACGTGTTTGGCCACCTTAAGGGGAGGAGGTGAAAACGGGGTACTGCGATTATGATATCCACTGGGACGATAACGAGCGAGGACTATGGTAGCACAGTGAGCAAGGTTGGAGGCGCAGCATCTAGTCTTTAGAAAAAAAATTAATTCCTTATCTATTCTGTCTTTATTATTTTTAATATAATGTTTTGGGATTAATCCAATTACCAAGGGGTTGACCCCCGCTGCAGGCACCCATGTGGACCACTTAGATGCCTAGCTGTTAGATATAGATGGTATCAAATTATAGTTCGCGTTAAATAAATTATAAAATGCGTCGTTTTATAATTAATAACTTCAATTGGTTTCTTACGAGGGTCAAAGACAACAAAACAGTATACACAAAAATCGCCTTACTTAGCAAACATGCAGTAAATTTCACGGATTAACACCAACCACACTGAGAAAAATGTTTTGTTTATTCAACAAAAAATTTGTCGATATACAGTCAACAAATTTTTTTTTGAATTTGCAAAATTATTTTGTTGAAAATTATTGTTGATTTAACAAAATTTATTGTTATCACGACAAAAGGTATTGTTATCATGACAATATGTTTTGTTGCAGCAACAAAACATTTTGTCATGATAACAATATGTTTTGTTGGATCAAACAAAATCGACAAATCATTTTGTTAAATGAACAAAACGTTTTGTCGTGATAACAATAAATTTTGTTAAATCAACAATAATTTTCAACAAAATAATTTTGCAAATTCAACAAAAAATTTTGTTGACTGTATATTGACAAAAAATTTTGTTGATTCAAAATTTTTTTTGTTGAATTAACAAAACGTTTTTCTCAGTGCAGCCATCGATAAACCACGTACTTCGTTGGTGTCGTCGGTCTGCAAGAGAGTGAGGTGAAGAAAACGCGTTTTTTTTCTCACACCATAAAGAAAAACTTAGATAGAAAGCCCCCATAAACACAGAGATTTATCACTTACATGTACATCGATGAGCCATTGCATTATGCCCACTTACCTAACAAGCTGTAAGACCCCTTTTAGCCCCCAAAACAGCGAGCTAAAGGGGGTCCTACAAGAGCGGCCTAAAAGGGGGTCCACTCGGTGAGTAGGCGATGGGTATCCTGAGGTATCTGGTACCATAATGTCAACAGCAGGTCCTCCAGTTTCCGTACATTTCGGGGTAGTGGTGATTTAGTGTGAACCCTGCTTTTCCAAGTCGAACCTCAAATGTTCGGTCGGGTTCATGTGAGGTGAATTTGAAGACCAGGGCATTCAAATTCACAGTCAGCAACAAGTTCTTCGAACCACTCCT
The DNA here is from genome assembly GCA_039090855.1 of Macrothele yani. NCBI lineage: Eukaryota > Metazoa > Arthropoda > Arachnida > Araneae > Macrothelidae > Macrothele > Macrothele yani. The sequence continues at coordinate 196,739,919 of CM076990.1, forward strand.
TGACAATTCAGGCAGTGTGGCATGGCGCATTATCCTGTTGGTAATGGCCATCACCAGCAGGGAACACAGTTGCCATGAATCAGTGAACCTGGCCTGCAACGATGTTCAGATACCCGACAGCTGTCAGGGATTGTTCTATTGGGATAATGGGGCCTAAAGTTTCCAAAGAAAACATCGCCCACAGCATAACACTGCCACCGCTGGCCTGTTTCTGCACTACAGTGCATCCATGTGCCATAGCCTCCGTTGGTAATCGGCGTATCTGCCGCGCACGGCCGTCAACGTGATGTGCCAGGAATCTTGATTCGTCAGACAAGGCCACTTTCTTCCAATCCTCCACGGTCCAATCTCGATGATCTTGGGCCCGTTTCATGCGTTGTTGGGGATGACGGCCAGTGAGCAAGGGGAACCAACTGGGTCTTCGGCTACACAGGCCCATGCGCAGAAGGCTGCGATGAACTACGTGCTGTGACACATTGCCCTGATCACCACTGCTGTAGCTGCGGGGGATTTGTCACACTGTGGCCCTACGGTTGCTATGAACAATGCGCGACAGTCTCCGCTCTTCCTGTGGCATCAGTGAGCTGCGGACGATACACAGCTGAACGACAGTTCGTCGTTAGGCTATCTGTTCACCACTTTTGCTACGTACTCACTACAGCGGCACGTGAACAACCCAGAAGCCGCGCGGTTTAGGAGATCGTAGTTCCGAGGCGCCGTGTCATCGCAATTTGTCCTTTATCAAACGCCGATAAATCGGCAGCTTTCCCCATTCTGACTGCGAATACTCTACTAACCGAAAGCCGGTTGTGACGTACTACAGTGACAGATGGTTTCACCTCTGTAGTACATCACACGGTCCTTCACCTGCGCCACCGTTCGGTCTCCAGGCGCGCTCATTCCTCTAGTCTGGGGTGGCCATAATGGAATGGCTCATCGGTTTATATCTACTTGATTTACTTGTAAAATTAAGATATCCGTAAAGACGAGTTACCAACAGATCAGCCAGATCCAGATATGACGAGCTGGATCAGCTGTGCTGGTTACCCGTGAAATGTTTTCATCTATACTACCAATTAAACTACGATAAAGGCAGATGGTAACCCGATGACAACCCAATTGAAATAAACTGCTCTAGAAAAATAACAACCTATCTGGTATGAGAGCAAGAAAACATGACTCCGACGTCTGACCGAAAGATTCCGAACTGTGGTCAGAAAACAGCTACAGACTTTTTTGTTATGAAGATCTCGAAATAGATAAATGAAGAACAAACTTCTAATGCATGATTAACATTTTTTAAAGGCAGGTGACATCGCACTTGCTGGTATGACATCCTAAACAATAAAGGCATTTTTTTCTGAAAGCCTCTATGACAGAAGTGGAAGTTTTTGCAAAGAAGAACTCCCTGCAGCATTTATCAAAGACAGGTAAAATATCAATGCAGCTCCTGATTATTAACCACCACTAAAAAATTGTGAATAATCGAATCAAGTAGGTAAGTATGTGTTGAAAAGAGTGAAGAACTGCTTTTCTCACGTTACTGAATATTCTTCACAGATACGTGTGAAGCCTGGCTCCGTTATACAGACCAAACTCTCAAAATATTAATCTGTGGTCAGCCGAAAATCTCTAGGATGCTCTCCACTAAATGTGAAGCTTGTGAATAAATTTTATGAAAAAAATTGACGACTGACTGAAAAGAATGTTACTTTATAATATAACGCCTGTAGATCTCACTTTAACGAAGTTATTGAAATTTTAGTGCTTTTTACGGTTAAAATTATGCACTTGCATTTTCCAGCTTTTCGTGGTAGACAATGTTCAACAAGAGCTCCTTAATGTATATTTCTATTTGTGACTGTTTAATTCGAAACGAAATGGTTTCACTGGGATAAAGATAACCTGTGTTAAGAATTTTCAGCTTTTTGTTAAATGCAATCTACCTGCTAGTTGACAGAAATGTGCTGCATAGCTGAAATATAAAAAAGCGCGATACTGTCTTTTTACAGAGAAGATATCTCCGCTGACTATAGGTTTGTTTTAGAATATTCCACGAGCTTCTGAACTTTTTGCATATACAGTATATTGCAAATTTGAAATATATTTCAAATTAAAATCCATCTCTTTTGAAAAAAAAACTGCCTGCTCTTGTCTGTTCTTATTCTTATTAATCTCGAAGATCGGGATAATGGTATATATAAATGAAGGGAAAATCACGGGTCTTGCTATATTTACAATGCGAAAGGTTAAAATGATTTCTTTAGTTGTAGAGGAGGTTGTCGCTGAGGGAAAAAGACAGTGTAATTCTCTGAATTTTTTAAATATCAGTTAGTTTCATTAATGCCGATTTTCTATGATAAAATATGAGTGTTGCCCTGTGGTCGAAGTTTAGAACTCAGATTTTCCTTCGTGTTACTCTGGGGCCTGGGTTTGATTCCTGACAAGGGAAGGAAAGATGTTGTGTGTAAAAAAACAAGTGGTGTAAATTCACGGAAAATTTCTAAAAATAACCCGCAGCAAAGTTGCCGGTAAGTATCCGTCTTTTAACGAAATTTCCATTTTAAAAAGTGCCGGTTTTTTTAATTTCCGTATTTTCATAGATTTTCCGTAGTCAGTAGTTCCGTTTATTTTAGAAAAGTCCGTTTCAAGTTTTTCCGTATTTAGAGAGAAATTTTGCAAAATCCATCAAGCTGAATATTTCAACCCTTACGCGATAGAACCTTTTTGCGCCGGTGATGAGGATCGAGCTCAGGCAGTTTGGGTTGAAGCCGCATGTCACAACCACTAAGCCAGAAAGTCTCAGGAAACCGGATCACGTTCAAGGCAAAAACTAAATACGCCATGATGATTTTTTTCATTAATGTGAATAATTTAGTCATTTTATTTTCTATTGGAGATCATTATTTTTTGAATACGCTTGTAATAACTTTATTTTTCCTGTAGGAGGTCTTATTACAAATTACAATTTTTTTACAGTTATTTTTCGAAGCAACAGAATGATTTGGAGTTCGAGATCTTCTTTTAAACTAATGTGACGTTCCTGCACAGCAGGACGCGCATGAGATAAAAGCAGTGTAGCTTAGTTGATGGGAGAGCGACTTACTCCGGAGTGAGGGGACCAGGGTTCGATACCCGGCCTGGAAAAACTTGTATGTTATATTGGCGCCCAAACTTTCAGCATGATCCGGCTGTTAAGTTTCTCGCAATGATGTGATATTCTTTCCACACCGAGAGACAGGAAAAATGAGAATCCCTTCTTCAGTGCTTCGAAAAAATAAATCAGTGTGACGTTACTTTCCACACACAAAATTGTCTGAAATTTCTCAAATGCACGTTCTTCATTGGATGACTGCCTACAGCGACACATGGGCCAGGCTGACCTGTGCGCCACGCCCCCGGCCCTGTTTCCGAAGGGGGAAGGGGTGACGTGCCTGCCCCGCAGGACGCCCATGAGATAGGCAGATAGCAGTGAGAGCACCTGTCCGCGTAGCTCAGTTGGGGGACAACTTCAAGTTAACTTTAAGAGAAGGCGCAATGGACTGTTTTATTTCGCAAAAATTCTAAATATAAAATTTACTCCTGATATCTATACAGAATTTGCCTTAAGGACTCCACAGACTGATACACGGACATGTGCAAATAAATTAAATGCCCAGTTTCTTATGGTTACACAATATATAATAGCTGGTGGAAGAAAGGAGAAGAAATATCCTGTGCCACAATAACAAAAAATTCATGCGATATACTATCCACAATATCCGATCTCGCTACAGAACTTCAAAATCAAATACTTCGACAGACTATGGAAATTTAACAGTTAATCAAACCCTGAAGTATTCCCATGAATCTCTATTTTTCGTCATATGGATACAGAAAAAGTGAGAACGGATATTTCCCGTTAATATAAGAAAGTAATTGCGGAAAGGTTTCTGAAAATTCATAATTTTCCGTTATCACCTCTTGAAAATGATAATTTACAGACAATATAAGAAAAGTATTGGGAAAATTTTTCTGGCGTACGAAAAATTCGTGAGTTTTTCCCGTCATAAGTTGCATCAGAAATATGCTTCGTTGAATCACGGAAAGTGGTTCATGAATTTCAGAATTTTTTTACAGTGTGGATCCCTCACTTGTAACGAATGGCCCTAAATTAGAGGCCTGCCCGGGCCGGCCGGAGCCAAGTCGATCCATTCTTTTCATCGCAATGGTAAAGAAAGAAAAAATGTCGTGTTCCTTGATTTCCTGGTCTGTTCAACTGTTTTGCTGGCTTCACTTTCTTCCATGACATAGCCCAGGGCGCAATCACAAAAGCAAGGAGAGGCACTCACAATGTTTTTACCCTCTGTAGGTATTAAGATGGTAAAACTACTTTGGGGCGTGTTGACAACAAAAACATTCGATACCGAGCGAGCGAGCGAGTGTGTGTGTGTGTGTGTGTGTGGAGTAGAGCTGAGTTCGGGCTCAATTTTCGGAAGCCCGAGCCCGTGGTATATCATCCTGAGGCCACCCGATTCCAAATTTTATATTGCAAGATAGATTCCGGGTCCGAACGAGCCAGAAAACTAGCTAATATGTTCAACCATTAATAAAAAAAAAACATCTCCTTTTCTACACTTCCACTCTCTCCTCCTCCTGCAATTTATCAATGCATTTCTCAAATGTGGTGTGAGGAAGGGACCTCTATCTATTTTTACAGTGTAACTGTACGATTTTTTTGGAGCGTTCGTTTCCACCTGAAGTGCTTCGGGCGGCCGGGCATCAAAAATAATCGGGAGGTGTTGCAATTGTATGTTGCTCAAATAATGCTAATATTATCGTGTCATAATGCGCTGTAATATGTACGTTGTTAAATAGAATTAGCAGGGAGCTACCGTGGAGATAAGGGGTAAATTATCGTCGGCATGCTATCAACTATCTATAGTTCTTGATAAAGCCTTTTCTTCTCTGCAGAAACACTAATGCTTGGCCTATCGCATTTTCTACCTAAGCCCGGAATAAATAGCCATCTCGAATGCCCGCTCCCTAACCAGAACCAGTTGCCGAAGAATTCCCTTTACCAACTATAAAGTGTCTCATTTGCTAAATCATATAAAATCACATTTATATATAAAAAGAATTCTCTCGCTCTCTCTCTCTCTAAGAGTCCAAGCCCGAGTGTGTCTGTAATGGGGTGAAGTGAGATGTGTGTGTGTGTGTGAGAGAGAGAGAGAGACGACATGGATTTTTTTCTCCTGTCCCTAATCTGTATAGGTATTGACTTTTGTATAGTGTTACCTCTTACTAGTTCAGAGAAAGGGAGGTTCTGAACGCGCTTAGTCTTCCTTTTTCTCTCTTTTTAAAGGTTATATTTTTCGATAATTGTCAAAGTTTAGTTAATATTTTTAGGCTTATATTCAACTAAATATTTTCAATACTATTTCATTAATATATATCAAATACGTGGAGATAATGTAAATGGACGATGTCATCGCTATGGTTCTTGGCGCCGTAGCGTAAATGCGAACGTACTCGACTAGTTATCGAGAGATCTGGGGTTTGATCCCAGCGGTGTCGGAACACAATTTTTCAGTCGCTATGCGTTGTTTATAAAGTAACGTGGACAGAGCAATGACATCGTCCATTTAATATTTCATTATTTAATTTTAACAATCTAATAAAATACAACAGAAAAACAAAATAATACCAAATGGCACATTACGGGCCGGGCCTAAAAAAGGACAGTGATGTAGTTCTAATTAAAAAATGACCTTAGCGGTGAATTAATTAGGTAAAAATGGCTTGGAAAGATGGCTGAAAGTTTTTAAAAGCATTGTGAATTCTGATTTGCTATTTTTACTGGTGTTTAGTATATTTTATAAAAATTTTATTACTAATTATTTTTACTGAAATTGCTTAATTTGAGCAATTTTTAATAAAGGTAAAAAAACGCCGTTTGTTAGTCACATCCTAAAAATATGCAATTTTTTTTAAAGTAACGCTCCGCCATTTCGCAGGATTACCAACGTTCAGTGTGATTACTGAGTCACACTGAATAGATGTAACTAATATACACTGAAGAGCAATTGAATTAGAGATACATGTCTAGTAACGTGTAGCACCACCTTCCGTCCTGATGACGGCGGCGATTCGCCTCCGGTATGGACTCGAAAAGACACCAGAAGCGTTGGGAAGCCATACGGATCCACGACCCCTGAACAAGCTCCCACAGTTCACGAAGATTTGATGGAGGGGGGTAAGAGCCTCGAACATCACTCTCGATGGCATCCCAGATGTGCCTGATGGGATTGAGGTCAGGTGACCTAGCTGGCCAAGTAAGCTAGGTCACGTCGGTGAAGTGTTTATCCAACCATTCGGATACAATTCGGGAGCGATGGCACGGCGCATTGTCTTGTTGCAGGATGAGACCCCCAGTGGGATGTTGAAGACGCACAAACGGGAGCAAATGGTCGTCCAGGATATCCCGGTAACGTTTACCTGTGAGGGACGATGTCACATGTACCAGGGGTCTCATTTCAGTCCACGTAAACAGTCCCCAGACGAGAATGTCACCCCCACCAGCTTGAGGAGTACCCTGCTGGCAAGAAGGATCCATCGCTTCATGTGGTTTGCACCGTACTCGTATCCTTCCATCCGCATGTACCAACGTGAATCTCGACTCATCAGTCCAGGCAACATTTTTTCACATGTCTAGGGTCCAGTGGCGATGTTCCCGCGCCCATGCTAATCTTTGCACCCTGTGATGTGCGGTCAGCAGCGGTACCCTCGTGGGACGACGGCTTCTGTACCCTATAGCGAGGAGATGGTTCTGGATGGTATGGCTGCTTACAAGTTTTTGTGCACCAGCGTTAAATTGCCAAGTGATTTCTTGCACTGTGGCCCGTCTACCCGCTGTTACAATGCGAGCTTGCCGACGATGACCCCACTCATCCACACGCTGTTGTCCACGGCAGTTGGCCCTTGCAGGGATGGTTTTACCGGATTCGATGTGCTCATGGTGCACCCGTGACATAATGGCTCGTGAAAATCGCAGTGCCTGCACGACTTCCGAGATGGAGTGACCCATTCGTCGGGCCCCGACAATTTGCCCACCATCAAATGCGCTTAGATCCTTTGTCTTACCCATACTGCGTCCGACTCTTACTGATTCCTGTCGCATCACTCCTTATATTGTCGGATCGCTGCATACGTCATGTCGTTTCCGTTTACAGGGCCGCCCACAGCGCCTCATTTGCATAACGCCAGCTATCTCTAATTGAATTGCTCTTCAGTGTGACTAGTAAGCATTTTTCACAAGATTCTGAGGTAAATGAAGGAGACATCTGTTGTGTTGTTCTTAAGGAATAAGAGAAAGGGTAGCTTAGTAAAGATATTCTTCACACTCGTAAAAAAGCCTTAATCACTGAATAATTTGTCTCTGTAGTTTTTAATCGAAGCAATAAAATAATTTTCAGGACTCGTGTTCAGGCAATGAACTTTATCTTCTCTTTACGCCGTCCCAGTGGCCGAGCGGTCAGAGGCGTAGGTTTCTAGTTAGTGGTCTGAATCCACATGAAGCATGGGTGATGCACCTCCCCCACCATAAATCAGGGAAGGCCAACGGCATGTAGCCCTTGTAGTAGTTAAAACAGAAACAAACAAGCAACATTCTATTTACCCTTATGATCTGTGGGGTGTCCTATTGTGTGATTCGACGGTTTAATCTTATCCTTGCAATACGAATGTTTTGTTTATGATTGCACATAAAGCACATTATTCGCTATTTTCGAATATATGATCATCTAAACAATTTGTTTAGCCATCATCTGCAACCACCCAACTACCAAAAGTACCTAAGCTCTGCCAAGCCTAGAAAATAGGGCCTTAGCGCTGCTAAGCTGCGCTAAGGCCCTTCTACATCCCTTAAAAGCAGCTGCAGTTGACGGGCTGGGGCCGAGCGTCTAATATTTGAAACGAGCCGGGCGGGGATGGGCCCTACTCACCAACTACCCTAAAGTAAAGTAGCGTACGCCGCCCCGGTGGCGCAGTGGTCTAAGCGATGGCCTCTGATCATTCGTCCGAAAGGGGTCCGGGTTCGAATCCCGGTGAGGCATGGATGTTGTGTTTGTCTTACGGCACTGGCTCTCTCCCTTCCCTGGAACCAGTGACCCTAAATTAGGGACGGGCGACTGCTTATAGCCCATTGAGTTGCTCACGATGGTCGTTAAACCTTCAATCAAAAAAAAAAAAAAAAGTGGCCTACTTACTTTAGGGTAGTACTCTACCTTAAAGTAACGTCCAGCAACGGAAGTTCTCTACCCTAAAGTAACGTCTAGCAACGGTAGTACTCTACCCTAAAGTAACGTCTAGCAACGGTAGAACTCTACCCTAAAGTAACGTCTACCCTAAGTAATGTTACTCTACCCTAAAGTAAAGTAGCCTGTGCAGACCTCTACCGTAAAGGAAAGTCTGACTGCTTCACATATCGTTGCATATCATCCCTATTTTTCCTTGGATGGGTGGTTTAGACAGGAAAAAAATAAACGTATAGTCTATTGAACTTACCTGCCTACACTTAAAGAGAATTTCCTAAAGAAAGGATGGGAATAAATAGAACTATAATTAATTTCTTTTGGTAACATCGAATTCTGTTTTCGCTAGGCAGCGGCTACAACGTGAGGATAAATCTAGTAAAGCCAATAAGCGCGCAAGGTTTTTCATTTATAGCCACAGTCCTTATTTCCTTTAAGACAGGAGACATCAATTAAGGTTTGTTTCACCACTGAAATAAAATAAAGGTTTAATTCAGTTTGTATCTTTCTGCACATGGTGGAATTTCAAACTCGGAACCCATCACGGCTCAGATATACTTCACTTAACAGACAGCAGGCCTTTTCATCCCTTAAGGTTTTGCGAGAGCCGTTTTTATCCATTTCCCTTATTTTAATCCACTCGCGTGCTGATCCCAAGTTTTAAACAGCTCGTGAACCCGACGCACTCGGATGGAATATCCCCCGTGGGACATCTGCAATGCCATTAGACGGCGTCCTGCGTTGAAATCACGTGGATCACGTTTCCTCCAGCGGAGAACCCTATTGGTCGATGGCTTTCCCCTCTGTTGCAAGCTTCACAGCACAGCTGAGCTTCTCAAAATACAAGGCTCTCCCGAGTTTCCAGCAGTTATTCCTGAGGGAGACGTGTATGTGAGACCAAGTTCCGCAATACGTTACGCTCATATCGCTAATATGGTTTCCTCATATCAAAGCACGTCCTCGAAAACTGTTTTCCCTGGGCTTAAATTAAATTTAAAATCGGCTGCGTTAAAAGCACGAGATCCAAAAACGAATGATTAATTATCTGTATAGCCAACCGCACCACGTTTGCCGGTTGTTTACAGTACTTACCCGTCCCTGAAGGACTCGTAGTGAGTCAAATATTGACTTGCACTAAATAATGAAAATAGCTTCAGCTTTCAGAAAAACGTTATGCATATATATTGCGCTTACCATTTCTTATAAACAATCGGGGGAACTCAGTGGGTGCAAAATAATATACAAGCCTGCTTGAGCTTTCTTACGTCACACACCGACTTGATTACAGGTATAAACAGTGAAGGATTCACATTTTTATATCTACTCGTGTGCGAATGTAACACTATAGAAAAGCAGAAGCAAAATGAAATGAGAAAAAAATCTGAATTTATTTATTGCTAGTCAACTCACCGCGTTCATATTGTTCAGGCATCTATTATTCAGAATGCGGTTTTCTGAGTACCATCCTTTAAAAAACCATCTGCTTGATCAGCGAAAGGTTGTGCACGTTTATTTATATGTTTAAGCCAAATAAATTGGATTACTACTGTAGGTTTGTTATTTTATTTAAACAAATAAGCCTACGTTCGTGCTTTCTGATATATACCACATAGTTTATACAGATAAATCATAAATAGAATAGACTCACTTGATATGAAACTTCGGAATTTTCCCAAAATTTATTCTTTTGCATGAAGAACTATTATTTATTATTTTAGTGACTATAGTGCAAAGATTAGGCTGTTTGAAAATACAACACACATAAAAATTGGAAAGGGAGTGAGACAAGGTGACACCATATCTCCGAAGCTCTTTAATGCCACATTGGAGGGTGTTTTTCAGTCACTGAGCTGGGAAAACAAGGAGATAAAGATTAATGGAGATTATCTAACCCACCTTCGTTTTGCTGATGACGTAGTCATTTTTGCAACTACCCCATCAGAGCTGCAGAGTATGATCCAGGAACTTGCTGACAAGAGTAAAGAAGTGGGATTAAAAATGAACTTTCAGAAGACAAAAGTGATGTTCAATGCTTTTACAAGAAATGAAGATTTATCGATTGATGGAGAAAAGCTGGAGATAACAGACACGTACGTTTATCTGGGACAGCAGATATCAAGTGAGGGTCACATTGATGAAGAAATTAATCGGCGTACAAAACTTGCCTGGAGAGCTTTTGGAAGAAACAGCATAATTTTCAAGAGCAATATGCCATTATGTCTTAAAAGAAAAGTGTTTGATCAATGCATCCTTCCAGTGCTTACGTATGGTGCAGAGACGTGGACCTTAACTAAAAAAGACATACAAATGCTGCAGACAACTCAAAGTAGCATGGAGAGGTGCATGCGTGGTGTAACCAGGAGAGATAAGAAGAGGAACACGTGGATCCGAAAAATGACAAGAGTGGAAGACATCATGATCAGAGTTAAATCCCTGAAATGGCAATGGGCTGGACATACTGCCAGAAGAACAGACCATCGATGGACAGCCGAAATTTTAGATTGGATTCCAAGGGACAGGAAAAGACCCAGAAGAAGACCACATGGGAGATGGGTGGATGAAATTCGAAGGTATGCGGGAGTGACATGGAGGAGACTGGCACAAGACAGACCGTTGTGGAGGAAACTTGGGGAGACCTTCGTCCAGCAGTGGATTGATAATGGTTGACAATGATGATGATGATGATGATTTATGTAGTATTCACTATTCAATTTTACACCGATGAGCTATTTTATTATGACCACCCAACCTAGAGAAATGAGCGTGCCTGGAGACCGACCGGTGGCGCAGGTGAAGTTTGCAGAGCAGTATATATACAACCGGAGGACCAGCTTTCGGTTAGTAGAGTGTTCGTAGTCAGAATGAGAAAAACTGCCGATTAATCGGCGTTTGATAAAGGACAAATTGTGATGCCACGGCGCCTCGGTACAACTATCTCGGAAACGGTGCGGCTTGTGGGTTGTTCACGTGCCGCTGTAGTGAGTACGTATCAAAAGTGGTGCACAGACAGGCAAACGACGAACCGTCGTCCTGCCGTGTGGCGTCTGCAGCTCATTGATGCCAGAGGGCGCGCATTGTTCACAGCAACCGCAGGGCCACAGTGTGACAAATCAGCAGCAGCTACAACAGTGGTGATCAGGACAATGTGTCACACCACACAATTCATCGCAGCCTTCTGCGCATGAGCCTTCAGAGCCGAAGACGCAGCCGGGACCCCATGCTCACGGCACGTCATCGCCAACAACGCATGAAATGAGCGCTAGATCATCTATACTGGACGGTGGATGATTGAAAGAAAGCTGCCTGGTCTGACGAATCCTGGTGCATCACGTAGGCGGCAGAGCGCTGATACGCTCTGCCGCCTACGTGATGGGCTATGGCACCTGGATGTACTGTTGGGCGGAAATAGGTCGCCGGCGGCGGTGCTAGGCTGTGTGCGATGTTTTCTTTGGACACTTTAGGTCCCATTTCATCAATAGCACAATCCCTGACACCTTTCAGGTATCTGAACATCGTTGCGGACCAGGTTCCGTAACCGGGGCTTCCATAGTTATCAGAAGTGAAGTTCAGTAGCCATTTTTAGCGATAGAGAATTGTTATCATTTTCCTCCATTTCCCGCCATTTTGATGAGCTGGGAAGCAAACGTCAATGTACTTCTTTTCCCAAGCGTCGCAGCAGAGGGAGTGTTAGAGTTATAGTTTCGTCGATGTGAGAAGAATGAAGCTGGACATTATTGCTTTTCAGCTGTCCCAAGCAAAGCGAGAAGAGGGGGAAGCGAGCCAAGTAAAGAATCTTGCGTTTTCAGAGAGAATGTATTTCTAAGGTGTGGCCAGGTTTTCTAGGAATTCGTCGGACTTCTTCGGCAGAGGAGGTTATCAGGGGAAGAGAGAGCGGAAGGGACTCGGTAGCAGAAAGTGAAGGAAGAAGGAGGTTTTTGGGGAAGGTAAAAATATCTCGCATGAGGGCGTGAGGAGGGTGACGGGTAAGAAAGCGGGCTGATGATATGGGAGAGAGAAGGAAATTGCTAGGTGTTAATATATAGAAAGAACGGAGATCGGAAAAAGGCTTAAAGACATTCCCCGTAACACCTGAATAAAAGGCTCCCTCACTGTAAAATTTAGCTTAAGTCGATTCACTTTTATGTACTTTGGATTGTATTTATCCGCTCTAATCGGGAGAATTATGGGTTAAACCCCGGATACAGAATTTACTGCAAAGGAAGCATCAAACGAACCCTCCACACAGCACGCTGCAATATAAGTCAGCACCAAGCCCTGTAACAGTTCACATATTCATGACAACTGTGTTTCCTGCTGGTGATGGCCATTGCCAACAGGATAATACGCCATGCCACAGCGCCAGAATCGTCAAGGACCAGATCGCGGAACATGCTGGTAACTTTTTGTTAATTCCCTGGTGTCCAAATTCACCTGACATGAACTCCAATCGAACATTTGTGGTTCGACTTGGAAAAGCGGGTTCGCGCTAAATCACCACCACCACAAAATGTATGGGAACTGGAGGACCTGCTGTTGATATTATGGTACCAGATACACCAGAGATATCTATCGCCACTTCATCGAATCGATACCTTGCCCAGTGGCCGCTGTTTTGGGGCCTAAAAGGGGTCCTACAGCTTATTAAGTAGGTGGTCATAATTTAATGGCTCATCAGTGTACAATTTATATAATAAAACTAATGTTAAATGGAATTAGCATTCCTGAATTAAAAGCAAAAGTTACGCCCAACTGAAATTTTTAACTGACATCACAAAGCAGTCTGGCTACGGCGGTTTACTGTTAAGGGGAACTAATCCTGATAGTATACCGCAGTAGCCTATATCTGGTTAGTGACGTGAGAATCATCGGATGCAATCGCTTTCGTGCAGGGCCTGACTAAGACACCTTGGTGCCCAGGTCAGCAAAACGGTGAGGCCCATATCAAAACAAAATCTTTAACTAATGTATAGCGCTGGAGATATGTGATATAAAAGACACTAACACTGAGTAGCCAAAGAACTACGACTACCAGACAATTTTATGAAAAGTAGCTATCCCGCAGATCCTGCTGACACAAGATGGCTGAAAAGGTATAAAAAAAGGAACGCTGAAGGCATGCAGATACTGAAGAAGTGCATTGTGCAAGAAATAATTGGTAAAAAACGCGATCTGACGGATTTTGAACGTGGAACAATCGTGGGTGCTCGACGTATTGGTGCCAGCATTAGGAAAACGGCTGCACTTCCGATGCTCGACAGCAGCAGTTGTTAAAGTTTACAGAGAGTGAACCACAATAAAAAAATCGGGTCTGAGCGCAAAACGTGTGACGTTAACGGCTACTGGACGCTCGAGCTGAGTGTAGACTAGACAGACTTGTTGAGTCCAATGGACGGTCAACAGTTCGTCAGGTTAATCTGAGTCAGGGACCAGGCCCATTGGCCTATCAACGTACAATTAGCCACACATTACATCATATGAGCTATAGAAACAGACGGCCCGTCCGTAAGCCATTGTATTCTGTAGCGAAGAAGAAAAAACACTTCTAGTTCACACAGGAACACAATAATTGGGCAGTAAATGAGTCGAAATGGATAATGTGGTCCGACGTATCGCGTCTTCAACAACACTAAGCAGATGGAAAGGCGAGGATCTGGAGAGAGCAGCACGAGAGCATAGACCCATTTTGCATCGCCACTAGTCTTCAAGCTGGGGAAAGCAACGTTATTGTTGGATGTTAGCGTCCTTTGCTCATTTCTTTTATTTTCATCGAACACCTGCTGCAAGTTTGTTTACGTAAGCGAGTTTCAGTTGCGAGTATGCAGAACAGAACAGCAAGAGGTGCGTTGCAAAAGAATTATGGGATTACGACCCTGGAAAATTGTTGAGAAGGAGAGAGGAGTTGACAGCGTCCCTTCGCTGTGTGTGTGTGAACACGCTGTGTTGTTGTTCCTACAAAACCTGCTCTAAAAGAGTACATGTTTTATCATTACCTAAAAGGATTCCTGCTGGAATAAGCTGTGTTGTATGAACTCCTAAAGGAATATTAATCAGACCAAATAGAAAGCAAAGTTCGTTGTTAACAATAACTCATTCGTTCTATGTTTATTATATATCCGTCAACTTTCGATAGCGTTTTAGTTGTGTGTTTAGTCAAAAATAAATAATGAAAAACTTAAACCAGGAGTCTGTTTATTATGAACATAGTTACCGCTGCAAATCTTTCCTTAGTTTTTAACTTACACCATCAGTTATGATCTGTGCATGTGCTCGTGAGAGTGGGCTCTTTGATTCATGTGGAGTAACGTCTGACCGCCCAAAGGTATTTAAATATCGTTGCCGACCAAGTCCACCCAGTTATGTTGATGGAGATGGATACTTCCAGATGGATATAGAGATGGATACTTCCAGCAGGACAATGCTCATTGTCATAGTGCTCGCATTGTACAAGAATGGTCTGAGGAGCATCACGGATGCTTTTCCCTACTACATTGCATTGACCTCCTTAATCACCGGATCCCAATCCAATGACGCATTTGTGGGATAAAGTCAAAAGGGCATCAGACAGCTGAATCCGCTGTCATCAAATCTTTAAGAGCTAGAGAGTGCAATTCACCGCATTTTGGCTAATATACCCCAAGCCACTTACTGACGTTGAATAGAGTCCATACGAAGACGAATTCAAGCAGTATTAAGAGCAAAAGGTGGCCCAAATACACCGGAGTAAAAAAACTGGTACAGACGAGTTTATGCAAAATACATAGCAACGTCACCTATGCGCGTACTCGGTTGCGTTCGCAAGTACGCATATAAAGCGATAGATATCCTTGCCAGCTGTTAGAGCTGTTTTCGGCATGAGAATGACAAGTAATAACGATTTAAGCGATTTTCAACGCGGTGTCATAGTTGGCGCTCGTGAGATGGGCCATAGTATTTCGGAGGTAGAAACGAAGTTCGAATTTTTACGGACGACCATTGCAAGGGTGTACCGTGACTACAAGAATTCCGGCAAAACCTCCAACCTACGATACCAGTGTGACCGTAAGGACTAGCTGATGACCATTAATCGGTACCGTCCAATTGCGTACTCCACAGGGTTAAACGAACTCTCTCGAAATTAAAAGCGACGGCGTTGCGAGTAATCCTACCAGGATCCAACAGTCCTCCACCCGGACAGGATCGGTCCGTAGACCCGCAGGTTGCTGCTGCCCATGTGGGTCGGCGCAAAAAGACATTCGGTGAACGTGACCATCGTCAGCTGTCAGGAATCGTTTCACACGACAGGCGTGCAACACTCTCGCAGGTATCATCGGAATTCAATGCTACAGCTTCAACAAGCATCAGCGTCCGGACTGTACAACGTACCCTGCACGACATGGGCTTTGGGAGCCGACGCCCTACTCGAGTGTCCTTGATGGGTGCACGACACAGAGCTATGCGCCTCGCTTGGGCACGGCAACACCACCACTGGGCACTTGATGACTGGAAACAAGTAGCCTGGTCTGACGAGTCGCGTTTCCAACTGTGTCGGGCAGATGGAAGGATTCGGGTGTGGCGCAAACTCCATGAAGCCGTGTGGATCCCGCCTGTCAACAGGGAACTGTACTGGCTGGTGGGGGTTCCGTAATGGTATGGGGTGTGTTTATCTGGACTTCACTGGTATCCATGGTACATCTACAAACGTCTGTGACCGGCCGACGCTATGTGCGCATCCTTTCTGACGAGGTAAACCCGTTCATGTCCTGCATTCATGCTGATGGGTCGGGTCCGTTCCCAAAGGACAATGCACCTCCACACAAGTGTGGGGACGCCACATTATGGTTAGACGAGCATTCATCTGAGTTTGGGGTGTTGCCATTCCCACCCAAGTCTTTAGATCTGAACGTGATAGAACACATTTGGGGTGCCATGCAACGCAGTATCGAACACAGGAATCCGAGACCTCGGAATACACCCGAATTGTGGAACGCTCTGCAGGAAGTATGGTGTGCATTGCCAACAGTATATTTCCAGAAGCTAGTGGAGTCCATGCCCCGTCGTATTTCTGCAGTCCTGCGCTCCCATGGTGGACCTACCAAGTATTAGACTGGTGTACCAGTTTTTCTGGCATTTCAGTGTACGTACTAACCATGTGGTTATAATAATATGGCCACTCAGTGTATATTTTATTCTACTAAATTCAACCTTTGCATCATATAAGAAAGCTGTTTCATATTTCATTCTACATAGCAAAATTGTTTGCGTAATTCATGAGCACTTGGATACGCAGAAGATAGCAGAGAAGTGGTTGCCCAAGTGTTTGAACGCCGATGAGAAACGAAAACGAGTGGACACTTCCAAATCGGTTTTGCAGCATTTTGAGCGATCTGGTGATAATTTTTTGCAGCGCTTTGTCACTGTTGATGAAACGTGGTTACATCACCACGAACCAGAGACGAAACAACAGTCCATGCAGTGGCGGTACTCGGGTTCTCCACGGCCAAAGAAATTCAAGACTCAAAGGTTTGCAGGAAAGGTCATGGCAAAGGTGTTTTGGGATTCGGAAGACATTTTACTGACTGACTATCTCCCGAAGGGCCACACAGTAAATGCTGAATTCTATTCCATCTTGCTGTGCCGATTAAAGGAGGCGTTGAACGAAAAAGGCGAGGAAAACTGCGGAAAGGTGTTTTCTTTTTGCAGGACAATTCATCGGCTCACAAGGCTGGCAAGACAATGGATGTTTTGTGGGATCTGGGGTTTAAGTGCATAGACCTACTCACCAAACCTTGATCCATCGGACTATTTCCTGTTCCCAAACCTTAAAAAAGTTTGAAAGGGAAGCATTTTTTGAATGATTCAGCGGTGATATCAGCAGCAGAGTAGTATTTGAGTGATCAGACTTCAGAATGTTTTTGGAAGGGTTAAAGAAACTCCAGAAACGCTGTGCAAAGTGTGTGGAACTTCGGGACGAATATGTAGAATAGTCGGTAAGTTTCATGACCCTAGCCCATTTCCTTCTTGGTGAGGCCGAGAACTTATTAGCATCCTTTCGTACTTGTGCATAACCCGTTCTTTAGCTTTATTGCACACTGAGATTCAACTCGAGGTTAATTCACTTTTAGAGTCGCTAATTGGGCTAATTGGACTTGCTTGCCGTCTCCATCTAAATCCTGGCTTGATGACTAACTAACGCTGATCCATCCTTTGTTACCTGCCTGCCTCATCTGGTGAAATTGCACTGACTGAATTTATACTTCTAGAAATGGTGCCTAAGGTTTTGTACGCCAGAATTTATGTATGTTGAATATTTTCTGTAAGAAATGAAAACGGTGATCTTTCCCCCGTGATGTAATAACAAACAGGGAATTCTGTTAAAACACAGGACAGGCAAATGTTGATTTTTGTATTATTTGACGAGTAAAGAGTTACAAAGCTGTAGCTGAAAAGTCGTAGAATTTGATTAATAACTACGAATCTCTAATAAATGTTTAGTAATTTTAAAATTTATAATAAATTCTAAAACAAATTTGATTGTGTGATCTTGAAGTGAGGCAGCAATTTCAGAGAAGTGTAGTAAAGGGTTTTATGAAAATTGAGGGGGACATACATGTATACCTTACACCTACAATGTTAATTAATTCTACACACATTTTCTCAAAGACTATTGCGTACTGGTGTTCAACATTTTGAGCTGAAATTAATAAGGTCCTTAGCTATTATATAACCCCCAGCAATGATTTCGAAAAAATTGTCAGTATTTTTTCTAATTCACTTTATCACAATCGCTGCCAAATCCGAAAACTTTCCGATTGAGATAAATTAAACAAACAAAAAAATCTGACAAATTTTTCGAAATCATTCCTGGGGCATATATAATAGCTAAGGACCTTATTAATTTCAGCTCAAAATTTTGAAAACCAATACGCAATAGGCTTTGAGAAAAACGTACATAGAACGAATTAACATTGCAGGTATAGGATAGGTTTCCCCTTCAACTCAACTTAATGAAAGCATTTGAGTTTAATCGACAAGACGGTGCAATTAAACCCCACACAAAATATTAATTTAATGTAACGGCCGTTCCATAAAACCTGAGAGTAAAATCACACAAAATGAAGAATATAGGTACAGCAAAATATACGTTATTCTTTCTCAAAGTATCTTCTTCCGGATGATATGCAACGGTCTCATCATTCAGTCCACTTTTCAAAGCATGTGGCGAAGGCATTGTGGGGAAGCTGCTTTAGCGACCCCTGTGCAGCACCTGTGTCGAATGTTGCACCACGGAACTTCTCCCTCTTTGTTGGAAACAACCAGAAATCGCATGGGTCGAGGTCAGAATGTAGAAAGGCTGTGGCATGATTTCAATACTGCATTCCGTAACAAACTGTTGAACACAAGCAACCACATGTGGGAGGTCGTTATGATGGCGTAGGGTTCACTTGCCCACCAGTTCCGGTCGCTTAATCGATATGTGTCATCGCAGACGCTTAAGACTGAAATGTTATACTCAGCATTGACAGTCATTTGTAGAGGAACGGCATGCTGGTAGACTACACCTTTATGATCAAAGAAAATTATCATCATCACCGTCCCAGCTGATTTGGTTTGGTGGACTTTTTTTTCAGAGGAGGCGAACCTGTGTGACACTCGTTGCGTGCTTCGTGAGGAGGTTGAAATAGTGGACCCATGTTTCATCGGCAGTTATTTCTGTGTTTAGGAAGTCTGAATTCTTTGCAATAATTTGTTTCCACCCATGACACACCTGGCTAATAATTGTTCTCTCGTCAGGTGATGAGGTATCCATCTGGAACACACAAGATGCAGCAGTAATTTGTCGCGTAGAATGCGGAATGCGAACGTTTTTTAAATATTAGTTGATGCCACAGTGTTTTCATACGTCATTCGTCTATCTTCTTGCAGGATTGCCCAAACAGTGTTAACAATACGCTCCGTAACAACACTTTCAGGTCGACCAGGCCTAGGAGTAAATTCTGCCGATAAACGCCCTTTTATGAAATCATGGTGCTACCTAAAAATCATTGACTCTCCCAAATATTTATCTTTGTAAGCTTTTTTCATTACATCAACTATTCCTGGAGCCGTTTTACCCAAACGATAGCAAAAGTTTATCGCAGAACGCATTTCACTTCTTAACTTTGAATCATTCACCTCCATAGCTGTATGGCAAAGTGAAGACGTACCTTAAACTACTGCGCAATACCAAAACTAGAATAGTCTGCCACGGCTAATAACTGTTACCATAAAAACTTCCTTAATTCAGTTAGGTGTTGGCGTGGTTATGTTTCCTCTTCGCACTGTTGCCAACTCAAAAAAAATTACTCTCTGTTTTTATGGAACGGTCTTTGTAATAATAATAACTTCAATTATGAATACGAGTAGATCATTTCTAGCAAACATTTTACAAAAAGGAGGCACTTGTTCAAGAGGAGGCCCCATGCTCGTGCTGTAATCAGAACCTGCTTTCATGATCGCAGTCGGCAAGTAATCAAAATGCAACAGGGTTTCACTAATCGGAAGTGGTGACCTATGACCTTTGGTGACACAGAGCAATATTTATAGTTCCCTTACAGTATTTGCGTTTTACCACTAAACACAGAACAGAGAGTGAACAGAATAAGTCAAGATTCTTTTTCTGTTCATACCCCAGTTTTCAATAACTTTATTTATGGTCTACATTTTGGCATGAGCCATGGAAACTAAAAATCCCAGTTTGAAATGCAAATGGAAAAAAAAGAGCATTTCCTCTTCGAAGCGCAACGTTGCACGCCCTTGAACATCCATTTATCGTGCTTGAGTGTCTATCAGGAATTGTGGCACGAGGAAACTTCGGGGGAAGAAGTGAAACCAATCACAACAGCATTTTCCAGTCGCAAGTTTACACATTTGTCACAGTTCACAAGAATGTCAAAGAGTCAAGAGCTCAGCTAGGAAGAGCGGATTGGAAATGAAAAGAAAAAAAAAAAAGAAGAGGCAGAAGAAATAAATGAACCCGGGGAGCGATGCACATTGGATATATTTGAGCCATTTTTCTTTCTCCGAAGTGCTAGGCAGAAAAAAGTTGCCTGGAATTGCTTCCTGCGAACGACACGAGTGTTGCCTGCCCTCCGTCGGGGTTCTCAATTCGTCTCTGCGGCGGATAAGAATTAAAAAGGCTCTGGAAAATGGAACCTCCACTTGTATAAATCGAAGTCACTTTGGAATCGGAAAAGGGCAAGAGACAGAAGGGGGAAATGTTGCGCGCGAGGAAGTAAGGGAGCAGCTCGATATCTAACTAAGTAAAAAATTCATATCTATCAAACTTGAGAGTAACGAAAGCAAGATATATTGAAGCAGCCGACGAACTTATAAATATGTGCAGCGAACGTGTTGCAGAAATTTCTTTTCTTTTCTCCTTCGTTCTGAAACCAGCCATGACAAATCAGTACGTCATGGAGTCATTTCCCAAATGACCAAAAAAAAGAGATTACTCCACGACCTTATTCATGTGGTGTTGCGTCAAAGTAGTATTTAATGACCTTCTCGCACGCATTACTCCACCCAGATCATATTTAATGAGAAGAAATACTTTTAAGCATTATGACTATTTTTCCCCAGATAAAAAATTGTTTCACATTAAGAAGAACATTTCATTTCATCACTTCTTTTTAACGAACGTGCACTTCTTTTTGTGTTTCGTCTGTCTATGGACAAGGTCCTTCGTTTTAGGTATCGCACTGAAAAAATCATTTTCGTGTTGTGTGGATGTAAATAAGCCTGAAATTTTGCGTAATATTGTAAATTTCACTTGGTTGTACTACTGCCATTCCATAAAAACTGAGAATAAAATCACACAAAATGAAGAAATATAGGTATAGCAAAATATATGTTATTCTTTCTCAAAGTATCTTCCCTCGGATGATATGCAACGGTCTCATCGTTCAGTCCACTTTTCAAAGCATGTGGCGAAGGCATTTTGCGGAAGCTGCTTTAGCGACAGTAAAGAGAAAGGAAGGGGACATTCTATTGCAGGGGCAGCCCTCCATAGACTTAACATTGGCTGCCCACGAGGCTGTCCGCGAGGCTGACCCTGCTGTCCCCTTGTCAGATTTTTTGTCACGTGATCGTCAACTCGATGCGCTGCCCCCTAGCGGTAACAGGATTTTGTTGAATTACTTTAAAAGGTACAGCAAAATACATGTTTTTCTTTCTCAAAGTATCTTCCCTCGGATGAAATGCAACGGTCCCATCGTTCAGTCCACTTTTCAAAGCATGAGGCGAAGGCATTTTGCGGAAGCTGCTTTAGCGACATTAGAGAGAAAGGGGGCATTCTATTGCAGGGGCAGCCCTCCATAGACTTAACATTGGCTGCCCACGAGGCTGTCCCCGAGGCTGCCCACGAGGCTGTCCCCGAGGCTGCCCCTGCTGTCCCCTTGTCAGATTTTTTGTCACGTGATCGTCAACTCGATGTGCTGCCCCCTAGCGGTAACAGGATTTTGTTGAATTACTTTAAAAGGTACAGAAAAATATATGTTTTTCTTTCTCAACGTATCTTCCCTTGGATGAAATGCAACGGTCCCATCGTTCAGTCCACTTTTCAAAGCAAGAGGCGAAGGCATTTTGCGGAAGCTGCTTTAGCGACAGTAGAGAGAAAGGGGGCATTCTATTGCAGGGCCAGCCCTCCATAGACTTAACATTGGCTGCCCACGGGGCTGCCCCCGGCTGCCCACGAGGCTGCCCCCGGCTGCCCACGAGGCTGTCCCCGAGGCTGCTCACGAGGCTGTCCCCGAGGCTGCCCACGAGGCTGTCCCCAAGGCTGCCCACGAGGCTGCCCCTGCTGTCCCCTTGTCAGATTTTTTGTCACGTGATCGTCAACTCGATGTGCTGCCCCCTAGCGGTAACAGGATTTTGTTGAATTACTTTAAAAGGTACAGAAAAATATATGATTTTCTTTCTCAAAGTATCTTCCCTCGGATGATATGCAACGGTCCTATCGTTCAGTCCACTTTTCACAGCATGTGGCGAAGGCATTTTGCGGAAGATGCTTTAGCGACCCCTGTACAGCTTGAATAACGTCAGCAACTGTGTTGAATGTTGCGCCAAGGAACTTCTCCTTCGTTGTTGGAAACAACCAGAAATCGCATTTGGCGAGGTCAGCGGTGTAGGCAGACTGTGGCATGATTTCAGTACTGCATTTCGTAAGAAACTGTTGAACACAAGCAGCCACATGTCGGTGGGCGCTATTATGGTGTAGGGTCCACTTGCCCACAAGTTCCGGTCGCTTAATTGATATGTGTCATCGCAGACGCCTCAAGACTGAAATGTAATACTCAGTATTGACAGTATTTTGTGGAGGAACGGCATCCTGGTAGATTACATACTTATGATCAAAGAAAATTATCATCATCACCTTCCCAGCTGATTAGGTTTGGCGGACGCTTTTCGGAGGCGGCGAGCCTGTGTGTTTCCAGACACTCTTTGCACGCTTCTTGAGGGGGTCGAAATAGTGGACCCATGTTTCATCAACAGTTATTACTGAGTTTAGAAAGTTTGGATCCTTTGCAATCATTTGTTTCCACTCATGACACACCTGAACTCTGGCTAACAATAGTTCTCTCGTCAGGTGATGAGGTACGCATCTGGAACACAAACGATGAAGAATTAATGTGTCGCGTAGAATGCGGAATGCCGACGCTTTTGAAATATTAGTTGACGCCGCCATGTCTTTACAGGTCATTGTTCTTGAAGGATTGCCCGAAGAATGTTAACAACACGCTCCATAACAACACTTTCTGGTCGACCAGGCCTAGGAGCAAGTTTTGCCGACAAACGCCCTTTTTTGAAATCATGGTGCCATCTAAAGATCGTTGACTCACCCAAACATTTATATGTGTAAGCTCTTTTCATTAAGTCAACTGTTTTTAGAGCCGTTGTATCCAAATGATAGCAAAATTTTATCGCACAACGCATTTTCACTTCTTAACTCTGAATCTGTCACCTCCATAGCTGTATGACGAAATGCAGTCGTACCTTGAACAACTGCGCAATAAGAAAACTAGAATCGTCTGCCACGACTAATAACTGTTGCCATAGGTACTACCTTATTTCAGTTAGTCGCCTGCGTGGTTACTTTTCTCCTTCCTACTTTTGCCAACTAAAAAAATTACTCTCAGTTTTTATGGAACAGCCTTTGTATATACAGTTTGTACATACATATGAATGTTACGAAACGGGGAAGAGCTCCAGGAGAAAATAGAATTACATAGACATCATACAAGAATCAAGTGGAGAAATTGAAACTACACTCTCCCAAGTTTTCACTAGATGTCTCAGTGAAGCTAAGATTCCTAAAGAATTGGAACAATGCCACAACGATCCTGCTACATAAAAGAGGTGACATTGAGAATCTCAGGAACTACATACCCATCAGCCTCCTATCAGTGGTTTATAAAACCTTCACTAAGGTTTTTTTACATCGCTTGAAGGTAACACTAGACATGACTCAACCGAGAGAAGAAGCTGGATTCAGGAGTAGCTACAGCACTATAGATCATATCCATGTACTGAGAGAGCTAATTAAAAAGCGATGGTCGATCGAAGCTTGCTGGTCGATCTCTTCTAGGTTTACAGACCTGAACCCACAGCGCGCTGAGCCTTTTGGCTGGTGAAAAATAGAATAATAAAGGAAGCGGGAACAGGATGCCCTGATAGAATAGTGTGCATGAATAGTGCGCAAGGAAAAGAGTTTAAGAAGTATACGGTTTATCGTTAAGAAATGAAGTTATAAGCTACCCTAAATACTTACCTGTATTTCAGAGAAAAAACGTCTCCACAAAAAATGCCCAGCAGCATTTATGTATGGATATTAATAAAAAATATACATATTATGTAATGTGTTTATTAACATTCATATCATCATCATCGTCAACCATTATCAATCCACTGCTGGATGAAGGTCTCCCCCGACTTCCTCCACAACGGTCTGGCTTGACCCAGTCTCCTCAATATTATTCCAGTATGCTTTCGAATTTCATCCACCCATCTCCCACGTGGTAAAAAAAAGGGAAGGAAAGGGGCAGGGGAAAGGGGAACATGAAATTAAAAAAGACAGCACGCGCAAAATAAGTTTCCCAGAGGAATATCGATATTTGGCACCTGGTAAAATAAAATTGCCGTTTGCTCAGTGTTCGTTGCGGAGTCGGCTACTTGCTTCGTTACTCAGGAGCCAATCAGAGAAAAGATTTGTTTCCATTGGTCTAAAAGTTTTCCCTCAAGTTTGCTTTTGTTGAGTCTTGCTGGTGATGGTTCACCATTGCTTAGGTGGAGTTAATACATAAATTACACCGAATGAGTTTGTAGTTACTCTAGTTAATTTAACAATAGTTCACAGTAAATAAAATAAAAAAACTGCCACAATCAAGGTTTTATTTTTTTAAAGAAGGCAAAATAAAAGCCAATCATTTTTTACAAAGATCCGGATACCAATTCTTGCTTTCTTTACACGTGTGAAGAATATCTTCGCTCTAGTCCAAGTTATCGCTATATATATATATTTTTTCCTTTTTTGGTTCTATAGCTATGAATTGGATTCTTCTCAGGAATTTTATTTAAAATAGCTTAGAGGATCCAATAGAAAGGACGTTAAAAGGTGCTTTTTTATTTATTATTTTCCATTGTTAGGGAGGTGCTGTCCAATTAATTTTTCAGGAAAAAAAAAAGAGTTTGGCCCTAAAAGCGATGGAACATGAAGTCCCATTATGTATGGCTTTCATCAATGATGAAAAGGCCATTGATTCTATGAAACCATTAGCAGTTACAATGGCTTTGAAATCCTGCGGTATTGAAGATGCATACATTAGTATTATTAATAACATCTATGAAAATTCAAGTGCAAAGATTCGGCTATTTGAGAATACAGCACCAATCGAAATTGGAAAGGGGGTGAGACAAGGTGATACCACATCTCCCAAACTCTTTAATGCCACACTGAAAAATATCTTTAAATCACTGAACTGGGAAAACAAAGGAATAAAGATTAATGGATATTATTTAACTCACCTTCGTTTTGCTGATGACGTAGTCAATTTTGCAACTACCACTTCAGAACCGCAGAAATCCAGGAACTTGCTAGCAAGAATAAAGAAGTGACAAAAGTGATGTCAGTGCTTTTACAAGAAATGAAGATATATCAGTTGATGGGAAAGAGCTGGAGATAACCGATACCTACATTTAACTTCGACAGCAGATATCAAGCTAGGGTCACATTGATGAAGAAATTAATCGGCGTACAAAACTTGCCCGAAGAGCTTTTGGAAGGAACAGTGCAATTTTTAAGAGGAATATGCCATTATGTCTTAAAAGAAAAGTGTTTCATCAATACGCCCTATCAGTGCTTATATATGGTGCAGAAACGTGGACCTTAAAAACACACACACACCATACAAAGACTGCAGACAATTGTAAAAAGCCTAGAGATGCATGTTTGGTGCAACAAGGAGAGATAAGAAGAGGAACTCGTGGATTAGCAAAATCACAAGAGTGGTAGACATCATGATCAGAGTAAAATCCTTGAAATGGCAATGGGCTGGACATATTGCCAGAAGGACGGGCCAACGATGGACAACCGAAATTTCAGACTGGTTTCCAAGGAATGGGAAAAGACCCGGAAGAAGACCACGTGGGAGATGGGTGGATGAAATTCGAAAGCATACTGGAATAATATTGAGGAGACTGGGTCAAGCCAGACCGTTGTGGAGGAAGTCGGGGGAGACCGTCATCCAGCAGTGGATTGATAATGGTTGACGATGATGATGATATGAATGTTAATAAAAACATTACATAATATGTATAGTTTTATTAATATCCATACATAAATATTGCACATATTTATGTAATATTTTTATAAAAATATTATATATTATATTGTTTGTTAACAAAAATATTAGATAATAAAAAAGTTTTTTTTTTTGATAAATTCATCGGTTATAAAACCACGTTCAAAGTTGAAATATATCATATGCTCAACTTACCTCCATTTACAATAAATATAAAATCGATTCGTCTTGTCTGAAAACAAAATTTTTCTATTACCATTTCCGCAAACTTGTATTTTGGATTCTGTTTGAGCAAGTCCAAATAGATATTTTTTTATGCATTTTTTTTTATTTTCTCAGTGCAAGTCCAATTAGTCTTTCCTGCACCTGAGTAGATCTTGTGAAATATCCTCTTCAAAGCAATAAGAGCTTATAAGTTTCAGGCATTAGTTCCTTTTGAATCATATGCTTCATCATGAGATGTAGGGGTTCGTTGCACATTTTGTTTTCAGGGACTAAGTATAACACAGTAAGTTCATTTCGTAGGCGTACTGAAGAAACAAACCAGCTTCCGAAGGTATTCCGACGCACATTCGGTCAGACTACGGTTGAGAGGTGATGCTGCCTCTTCCGCTATGCTATTCTCCACATAGTGATAAAACAGGCGCCGGTGGTAGGAACGGTTGTTGTTGTTCTGTAGGAGAAAAGACCTGTTGCGGCAGTATATAATCGCATGAAGAAGTTCAAAATTTTGTTTCTGTACTTTGTTGGTAGTACATACAGATTTGTGCGATCTCTGGAAGATATTTCTCCCGAAACCAAGATGATATGATCACACAGATATTCCATTCAGAGATATCATATCCATAACCGAAAGGTATTCCTGGTCTGCTTTATACTGTAGATATACCATTCACAGGTGATACGTAATAAAAGGTATTCTCAGTCCACTTCATATCAAACGATGCTGCAAATAGTTGCGGAAGGCAAATATGGATACATCCGAGAAAAGCACAGTCCATCATTGCTCGCAGGTGGACATAACGTCTGGACTAGCAGGTCCCTCTTGTGGCATCTTGTGAGAGCACAGCAGTGGACACGTACATGTATGCCTCATGAAGTCTTCGGTGAATGGGGACAGAAGATTTAGCCGTTTCATTCGATTCTAAGAAGTTACAATAGCAGTTGACGAAGTGTTAAGACCATGCACCACAAGGCAGATAATAGCATTTACGGATCGTGATTTGAAATGATCGTCCGCTACTGAATCGTCCTGATTTGCTCTGTTCTAGCTCAAATCTCTGTCAAAGTAAGCGAAGCCACTCATACAAAGCCATTTGCCAAGAACTCTTTGAATTTGGTCCTGCTTAGTACCTAAATGCTACTCGCCACAGCACTTCTCCCAATAAACCATGGCAGAGCTACATTACAAATCTTCTATCTCAACAGCAGCTTGCACTTCGCAGGAAAATTCGATAACAATTTTTCAAGCAAATTTCTTTGGGAAAGTTTATTTCCGACTAGATTCTTATATCGGGGAAAATGGAGGTATTGAGATGCGGGTTACAACACCCTGATTGGAAAACACTGGCGACTAAGTGCGACTACGACTAACACTGGCGACTAAGTAAAGAGATAGATTACTTGTGTGTAATGATAAGTCTTTTTTTATTTTCTTACAGTTCCCGTTTCGAGGGTTTAAAAACCACCATGAGCAACGCTGAGGGCTATAAGCAATCGCCCGTCCCTAATTTAGAGCTACTGGCTCCAAGAAAGAGAAGAGTCAGCGTCATGGTTCAAGTACAACACCCATGCCTCAACAGAAAACCGAAATCGGGCCCATCTGAGAAGAACGGTCACCAGCCAGCGACTGAGATCATTCGGACACTAGGGTGGTTGTGAAATCTTACTCCGGGACTGTCTGATGTACGTGCGCGCCTACCGATTAGGATCTTGGGATAAACCATTCATAAGCGGCTGCTCTCTAGCTTGTAGACTACTGTTGGACAGAAACTAGACTACGTATTGTAGTCTACTGTTGGACAGAAACGGGGAACAGCTTCTAAACGCACACTGAACGAATTTCCGTATATGCGGTACCAGCTCCATTCATTCGTACAACACTGCAATTCTGGGTATTACTGTACATATATGGGTCGTCCAAATGAAACATAGAATCGGGTAGATGGGCGGTGCTGCAGTATCTTCCGAAGCAATGGTGGCGCTGCAGTAACCACGCATAAAGAGGAACGAGGCGTGCGAAACATTTAGTAGGTGTGACGCGTTGGATGTGAATAATATCAAAGGACCGTAAACGACCTATCTCATGGATACCTCCAAGCGGGCACAGCGAACCGTGATCCAATTTTTGACAAAAGAGGTAAGCAAATCGACAGAAATCTTACGACTCATGCAAGTGGCTTACGGGAATTCGTGCTTTGCAAGCAGTACAGTCTTGAAATGGTGCAAAACATTTCAGAGTGAACGTAAAAACAGTATGGATCTGCCAAGACCTGGCCAAACACACGCCGCCATCACGCCGGACACAATCGCAGCAGTGGACAAACTGGCAAAAGTTAACCTCAGAATAACAGTTAGTGAGTTAGCAATTGCGATAGGCATCAGCAGGGCCACCATTGGCACAACCCTACACCACGGACTAGGGTATTCAAAAATGTGTGCGCAGTGGGTTCCAAAGCACCTGACAGAGGATCCATAAACTTATCGATCGATGAGACACCTGCCTAAATGCTAGGGGTGCTTATTTCTAGTGCTATCAGCACCCGTAGGTTATGCATATACATATTTACCTGTGTACATGTTCTTATCCTTTAATAAAGTACACTTAAAGCAATAGCTAATCTACGTTTCATTTGGACGACCCTCATAAAATGCATAAACGTCGGAGTTTTATGATATCGCGATTTTTTTTCGTTTGTTTCTTGATTTATGGAAAATACATTGTACAGAGCTTTTTAATATTGGAGCGTATATTTATTTATTCTACCAAAATTCTGCAGAAGGAAGTAATATGATGCGCTAGAGATCTACACAAGAATATAAAAGTTCGTAGAATGTAGTTCGGCTATTATTGGATCATGCAGTCATAAAATCAAAGAATCTACTGTTCCAAAAAAAAAAGAACAAGTTGAGTGCTCATAAAATATTATTTTTTGCGTAACTGGGATACGGCGTGGTCACGGAAGAGCGACTCACAAAAAACAAAACTTTTTAAGAACAAAGATCAGTAACAATGGAATAATGCAATATTTTTACCGAAAATTTAAGTTTTTTTTTACTTCCAGAAAGAGAGAGTTCTCATAAGAAGACGGTTTGGACTTGAAGTTACGTGACTTTACCTGTTCGCGGATCCCTCCCTCCATCATCGAACGTGATAACCATGAAATATTGAAAATTCCATCATGGTTGATACATTACAATAACATGTGTCCCGTTCGTTTCGTTACCATGTATTGATCGTTCGTCTTTATTTGAAAGACCAACTGACCTCACTGTCTTCCTCTGACCATTGACTAAGCA
This sequence comes from Macrothele yani, assembly GCA_039090855.1. Taxonomy (NCBI): domain Eukaryota; kingdom Metazoa; phylum Arthropoda; class Arachnida; order Araneae; family Macrothelidae; genus Macrothele; species Macrothele yani. The sequence continues at coordinate 196,769,542 of CM076990.1, forward strand.
GCAGCGCCGAAAAGGATATGAGAACACTCTCGCCCCAGCAAACGCTTTGTATTTTGAAAAATTAAACAATTGTGGTAATATACATGGTTTGCATTAAAACGATATATTTGAAACTAAAATACATATTAAACAAGAAAAATTATAACCCAAAATTTTTTGATGTTAATGATAACGTGTTTTGAAAAACATTCTTTCAAACCTACTGATTTTATAAGTATTATTTCAAGATGTGTGTGTATATTAAAAATATGAAATCAGTATTCTTCTAATGAGAACAACATTGCATGGCACGCCATCTAGCGAGAAAACTCTTTATCTGAAAAGCTGGAAAATGCATGGGGTATGGTGACAGAGGTCACAACATTCCGCTGAATACGGAAATTTTAAATCACGATTCTTAGAAGGACAGGTACAGTGTGATAGGCAAATACGTTATTAGGTGAAAAGTGATAAATTTCGGGAATCAAGACTCACGCATAAAAAAAGTATTTACTGTTGTTAAACTTCTCATTTGATTATCTTTTTTCTCTACGTATGCAAGAACCCTGTTGTCGTCAATGAAAAACATAAAGTTTATGCCATGAAACTGAAACAAAATGCACAACGAGAGCTATAAGGTAAGAATATAAAATTGTGGTCCCGTATTTAGGAATCGAACGCAAAACATAAATTTATCAAATGGACTATTATGATCGGATTCAAAAGAATTTTATAATTTGGACATGCGCAAATATACACCAATGAGCCATTGCATTATGACCACCTACCTAATAAGCTGCAGGACCCACTTTAGCCCGCAAAACAGCGGTCACTCGGTGAGGTATCCATTCGATGAGGTGGCGATAGGTATCCTGGGGTATCTGGTACCATAATGTTAACAGCAAGTTCTCCAGTTCCTGTACATTTCGGAGTGGCGGTGTTTGGGAGTGGCGCTTTTCCAAGTCGAACTACAAATGTTCGATTGGGTTCGCGTCAGGTGAATTTGAAGGCCAGAACATTAACAGAAAGTCATCAGCATGTTTCTCGAACCACTCTAGACGATCCTGGCAGTGTGGCGCGGCGCATTATCCTGTTGGTAATGGCCATCACCAGCAGGGAACACAGTTGCCATGAATGAGTGAAATTGGTCCGCAACGATGTCCAGATACCTGACAGCTGTCAGGGTTGGGCTATTCGGATAATGGGGCCTAAACTGTCCCAAAAAATACACCGTTCACAGGATAACACCGCCGCTGCCGCCGGCCTGTTTCTGCCCAACAGTGCATCCAGGTGCCATAGCCTCCGTTGGTAATCGGCGTATTCGCGCTCGGCAAGTCTACGTGATGCACCAGGAATCTATCTTGATTCGTGAGACCAGGCCACCTTCTTCCCATCATCCTCGGTCCAATTTCGATGATCTTGGGCCGATTTCATGCGTTATTGGCGATGACGTGCAGTGAACATGGGGTTCCAGGTTGAGTCCAGGGACACTATACATTTTGTATCAATGTTGATTTTTGTTAATTGAGCTTATCATCAAGTGTGAGTTGTAATTTTTATTGTTCTGTTTTTCTTTCGTTGGCTCTTGCCATTCACCTGTAGTGCGTATCATGTAACTTACCGTAATGTGCATTACTTCTCTGGTACTGTGCTTGCTGTCATTATCAACTATCTCTCACGCGTATTTTCCCTGTTCTCAGTCCACCGTGCTATTTGTAATTCTTGTTTGTTCTGTATCATCGATATGCCCCGGTGGTTTTGCACTTGCGTTTTTGGCTTTTTGTATTGTGTCTTCAAACCTCGTGCGATTTCTGTTCGAGCCGGTGTCATTGGGCTCATATTTATTTGTACCGTTTTATGAATTGTACGTGATGCTATGTTGTTCCTTTACGTTTTTCCCTCTATGTTCTTGAGTGGTGCTGCCCGTTCACTTGTAGATCTGTTTTCTCATTGTTTAGCGTCGCTCAGTGTGGCACGCCTTGATCTTGTCTTCAGAATCACTCACTGGAGTGGTATTAATGTGAATTTTCCCGGATTTATTGTGCGCTGTTGGTGTACAGTGCTTACTGTATTTATCGTTTCTATTTCCGGTTTTCCTGCTTGTTAATAGCGTGCCGTGTTGGATGTCCTTTTCTGTTGTTATGTGTTCCTCGATTACTCCTGGCTATTGCCAGTGTCAATTGTAATTGCTTTCGTATACTTTGCTGTCTCTGTGTATTGTGTATTTTACCACCTTGTTTGTGGGTTTTAGCATTTCTCATATTATTATGACCGCCGTAGCAGCATTCATCTGTTGATATTGTCATTACTTTCATTCATCGTTTAATTATTGTTTTTCCCACTTTGTGGTGCGCCTGTATTATTTTATGCCTAAGGGTACAACAAAAATTTCTTAATACTCAGCAGAGTCGTTACAGCTAATCGACGGAGTACTGCACAAGACCTCAGGGTACAGGTGAGTAAAAATGCTGGAACCTTGGTATGTACACGTGCCATTCGCAGAGAACTTAATTCTATGTGCTACCTTGGTCGTGCGGCTGCTCATAAGCCTTTCATCTCCACTCGGAATGCTACTCGTCGTTTAGCATGGTGTAAAGAACATTTATCGTGGACCGTAGATCAATAGAAACGGGTCCTATGGACTGATGAATCCAGATACACGATCCATCAGTCTGATGGCCGTGTGTGGGTGTGGCGGCAGCCGGGAGAACGTTATTTACCACAGTGTACTGTGCCTACGGTCAAGTTCGGAGCTGGCAGTGTACTCGTGTGGGGGTGTTTTTTGTGGTATGGTCCCGGCCCATTGGTTAGTCTGGAGAAACCTGTTAACCAGCATGTCTACCTCGATATTCTGGCAATTTTGCCCGACCAACTCTGTGGCAATACTATGGAACCGAGCCTTCTTGGTACCAACAGGATAATGCACCAAGCTATAAAGCAAGGACGGTTACGGCGTGGTTTGACGATAATTCCGTATCGTGTGTGGACTGGCCAGCCCAGAGCCTTGATCTTAATCCCATAGAACACCTATGGGATGAATTAGAGAGCCGCATAAGAAGTTTGGAACCAATGCCTACTACTACGCAACAGTTAGCGGCAGCATTATGTACTGAATGGAAGCGCATACCTATCCCTGTGTTCCAAAACCTTGTGGAAAGCATGTTTCGAAGGGTCAGTGCATGCATTAAGGCCAAAGGTGGACCGACATCGTAATAATGTATGTTAATAAATGCTATGTCGTGCTACTTTTCTAGGTGTCCAAGGACTTTTGTTAATATAGTGTATATAAAGCGAAGGACAAGATATTAAAGGAGAAATTAGTAGCCGCATAAAACTTGGCTGGAGTGCATTCGGAAGAAACAGTACACAATTTTTAACAACAATTTATCCTTATGTCTTAAAATATAAGTGTTTAATCCATGCATCTTTTGAGTTCTTACTTAGGGCTCTTGGTCCGTAACTGAAAAAGACATTCAGAGGCAGCAAATGCTAATGCAAAGAAGCATGAAGAGACACATGCGTAGTGCAACAAAAAAAGATAGGAAATGGAACTCGTAAAGAACATGAAAAGAGTCCATGATATAATGATCCAAATAAAGACTCTCAGGCCGCAATGGGCTGGACATACTGCTAGAAGGACTGACCACCGTTGGACAACTTGCTATACTAGATACAAAAAGACAAGAAAAGACCCAGAAGAAGACCTCGTAGAAGATGAGTGGATTAAGTGGGAAAACATGACGGAGTGACCTGGAAGGTCATGGCTCAAAATAGAATGGTGTGGAAGAAACTTGGGGAGACCTTCATCTAGGAATGTATTGAGAAGAGTTGATTATAATTATGAAGAAAAAACGATACATGCATTATATATGCAATGTATCTGTAGATATGGTATACATACAGACATTTACATAATACATGTATACTTAAGTACAGTATATACACAGTCGAGTCATATTACACTGACCACCTCCTACTTTTGACGTCAACAGCGCGTAGCTAATGGAAGAAGGGACGTGTCGTGAGCTGGCTTGGAGGGTATATAAGCTGTGCTATAGGCATTCTTAAAACATATCACTCGTTGCTGTCACGGATAAAAAGAGCGATTTATTAGATTTGAAAAAAGGGAAGATTATCGGATTTCGGGCCAAGGGTGGCAGTATTTCTGAAACAGCGCAATTTGTGAACAGTTCGGGTGTTTCTGTGGTTAAAGTGTATCATGATTGGAGAAATGGCACTATTGCAAATAAGCGACGTGGAAACTGCAGAGCACCATGTGCCTCTGATGTGAAATGTCAACGTCGGCTTCGAAGGTGCGTGAGGGCCGATCGACAGGCTACAGTGGAACAACTCACTGGCCGAATGAACCAGGGTGCTACCAGATGTGTGTCTAAAATGACAGTTCAGCGAACCCTGTTGTGTATGAGGCTCCCATGCAGACGGATGGTCACTGAACCTATGCTAATAACGGTGCATCGGCATAAAAGGCTTACATTGACACGGCAGTATCGGAATTGGACCTCCACTGGTTGGCAAAGAATTGCCTTCTCCGATGAGTCACGTTTTCAGCTTCATCGAACGGATGGACGTCGGCTTATAAGGCGAGAAACATCGGAAAACAAACACTCTTTAACCATTTCAGGAAGAACACAAGCTGGTGGGAGCAGCGTTATTGTCTGTGGAATGTTTTCTTTGCATTCCCTGAGTCCACTTATACCTGTGGAAGGCACTATGGACCAGTCTCGTTATGAATTCATCCTTACAGACCACGTACATCCATACATGCTGATTGTGTTCCCTGGGGCTGATGGGATCTTCCAGCGCGACAATGCAACGTGTCACACAGCTAGAAATGTCCGAGAGTGGTTGGAAGAGCACAATGAAGACATCAAAGTACTTCCCTAGTCCCCTAATTCTCCAGACTTAAACCCAATTGAGCATCTGTGGGGCCACCTCGATCGTGTTGTTCGCTCTATGGATCCTCCACCACGCACCCTCCAGCAGCTGTCAGATGCACTGCAGTCAGCATGCCTCCACATACCTGTGAACACCTATCAAAACCTTATTGAGTCACTCCCAGCCCGTCTAGCACCTGTCCGCGTAACACACGGCAGGTACTCTGGATATTAGCTGGTGGTCACAATAATGTGACTCAACCGTGTATAAGAAAGTTGTTACTGCACAGAGTTTTTAGATGGACCCTAACACACTGTTACAACCCTTCAAATTGATTTGTTTGTGAAAACAAAGGCAAGACGGGATGAGTTCAGTAGATCATGAATAAGCGTGTGTCGTTAATTAGCGGGAGAGAGAGAAAGAAGAAAAGAAGAGAGAGCGACGGGACCCTAGACACCTCCCGAAATAAAATCTTGGCTACATCACTGTACGAGAGCATACATTTTTACGAAAGGCGTGCGGAGCCTAACTAAAAAACATTATGAATGGGAGTTTCGAATGAAACGATTTTTTATTGCGATTCGACAAATTCAGTGCGAACTTCGGGTGTATCTTGGCATCCAGCCTGAACTCAGCTTTTCCCATGACGTATGATCAGCAAGATCTATAGCTTTTAACGCAATCTCTTTTTTAAGCACGTCTGTTGAATGAAAGAATTTATTTATAACAGCTTGGTTCTACCGTCTGTTGAAACTAATTCTTCGCCTCTGTAAGTCAAAGTGGAAAGATCCCCTTTGGGAATGAGTGCTCTAACGACGTGGAATAATGATTCAAACGCTCTGGAATTCTAGTAACAGTTTTTCAGAAAGTGCCGAAAACTAGCTGTCGTGTTTTTCATGATATTTAATTTCATAATCTTCACACTGGGAAAGTTTCTTTTTCGTATTCCTATAGCTGTAAAAACCGGAAAACTGCCAATACATATCTTGCTTTCAACGATACACAATTGATCGATTGGTGGCATAAATGTATGTTTACTTTTGGCACAATGTCTCTTCTAAAAAACTTCGATTTCATTTTTTTTCTGCATGCTTTAGCTACAATAACGACCAAATATCGTCATGCATTTTAATTACCGTCATGCATTGAAAGAACTGATTTCATATTTTTTCTGCGTGCTATAGCTACAATACCGACCAAATATAGGCATGCATTTTTATGTACCATGTATTTTTAATATCGTCATGCATTTAAAACTACCGATTTCCTTTTTTCCTACATGCTATGGCTACAACAAACGACGAAATGTCGTCATGCATTTTTAATATCGTCATGGATTTAAAACAGTCGATTTCATTTTTTTCCTGAATGCTATAGTTACAATAATATCGTCATGCATTCAAAAGAGCAGATTTCGTATTATTTTCTTCACGCTATTAGCTGCAAGAACAACCAAATATCATTATGCATTTTATATATCGTGCTTTTAAAAGAGCTGATTTCATAATTTTTCCTACATGTTATAGCTACAATAGTGACCAAATAGCGTCATACATTTTTTATATATCATGCATTTTTAATATCGTCATGCATTTAAAAGGGCCGATTTCGTTCTTTTTCTGCATGCTATAGCTACAATAATGACAAAATATCATCAAGCATTTTTTTTTTTACCTTTTCAAAGGAAAAATGTTTTTCTAAAGTGGCCTACTCTTAGATTTGTAATTCAATGATATTGCAACTTCAACATATCCGATGGGGAAAGTTCGTTTAAAGTCAGCTAGCTTTGCCTGTTAACAACATTTTCCCGTTCAAAAATATATCTACACCTCCAAAGGTTTCATTTAAGAAGAGAATTGACGCTGAATTCTCTGCACTAGTGACCACAACTTTTGAATCTTTTCCGATGCAAGAAAAAATTTCCAAAGCGGATTTTTAGAAACGGATAAAATCAGCGAAAACGGAAGATGATTTTCACTCCCCAGAGGAGAAACTGCTCATTATTTAGAATATAGAGTGTGCGCAGTTTTCTTCACAGTGCCGGATTTGGTTACAAAACTAATTTTTTCAACCGGATTTCTAGAACAGGTAAAATACACTAAATGATACAGGTATAAAAACTTACGCCCCTTAGTGGCCAAACACTGCTGTGCCAAATATTAGAAATTATATGCAAAGCATTTTCCATCAGAAGCTGTATCGGGCGCAGAAATAATTTTTTAAATTGGGGTTTTAGAAGCAGAGATATAGCGGAAAACGCAATTTAATTTCGCCCCTAGCAGAAAGTCTATGAATTACTTGAAAATTTTGAAATTATATGAAAAACATTTCGCACTGGAAGCTATTCGCATTCCAACAAAGAAGAAAATTATTCAAATTGGTCTCTTAAAAGCAGAGATATCGACAAAAAATAAAATATACATCTGCACCACCTGGCGAAGAAACCATGCATTATTTTAGGAAGAAAATATTCCCAAAAAGTTTACCGACGTGAGTGGTATTGGTCCACCCGGTGGCCAAACCGTTTTTTACCAAAAATTAGAAATTATATGCTAAAGATTTCTCATCAGGAGCTTTATACGCTGCAAAAAGAATTTTTCAAATCGGAGTTTTAGATGCAGAGATATCGGTGAAAACGCAGTTTAGTTTAACGCCCCTAGCGGAAAATCTATGCGTAACTTGAAAAAGTGGATATACCTGAACAGTCTTCGACATAAATGGAATCGAAAGGCAAAAGACTTTTTTCAATCGGTAGTTTAAAGCAAATATATGGAATAAAATGTATTTTGATTTCGATATCATCTACATTTACGTCTTCTAGTGAAAAAATTGTGCATCGTGACAAAAAACGAAATGAAGGATGATCATTCGGACATTCCAAGCTTCCCAATACAAACAGCTTTTTTAAAAATCGAACTATTAGTTGTGGAGATATGGCGTCCATAGACGGACAAACCGATAACAAAAGTACGATCTTTTTTTACAAAAGACATGCTAAAAATTTGGGGTTCGTCTGAATTTGCCCTAGAATGTCAATACAAATGTGCTAGCGAATTTTTCTTTGTTCAGGCGTAATAAACTTCGGAACCATCTTAGCACAAACCCTTATCATGTTCAGACTTTAAGCTAAAATTTGCTTAAAAGACTTCTTATCGATGTATAGCATTTCTGCCATCACCCAAGTACTCAGTCGTCGATAATTTCGAACAGTTGCATAGATATAAATTTTGAAGATGACAACCCGTTTTTTGGTGTAAATATGATAAGGATGGTAAGTCAGATAATATCCGAAAACTTGAAAATTTCGTCGTCCTGGAGCAGGAATCGAACCCGCGTCTCCCGGATAGCGCCCGGGTATGCTAACCACTACACCACCCAGAACGACCAAGTCTCAAGTTTCCGATTAATTTTGAATATAACCATCACAGGATTCGCTATTCGAAGCAACCGGCATTCATGTTTAGCGAATCTGGAGGTGAAGAATCCCATCCCGTGATTGCCCGGAGGAGCAGATAAATCATGAATGGAATACGGGCAAATTTTGAAGATGACAATCCGTTTTTGAAAAAACGGATTGTCAAACGGATTTTTTGTAAATATGACAAAGATGGTAAGTCAGATAATATCCGAAAACTTGAAAATTTCGTCGTCCTGAAGCGGGAAACGAAACCGCATCTCCCAGATAGCGGCCGAGTATGCAAACCAACACACCACGAAGAACGACGAAATCTCAAGTTTCCTATTAATTTGATTATTTTGTTTCCGATTATTTCCCGCTCCAGGAAGACGAGATTTTGAAGTTTTCGGATATTATCTGACTTACCATTCTTGTCATATTTACACCAAAAAACGGATTGTCATCTTCAAAATTTGTATACATTTTGACCACATTGTCTTCTGTTTTTGAAGTTCTTGAGGATCCAGGGCGTTTGTCGTTTCTATGTCTTCCCGGCCTTCACTGATCTCTTTATGCCACGTAAAAACACTTGCGCGTGACATGTATTTTTCTCCGTACACCTCACTTACACATGCGAAAAGATTCGGTAGGCGGTTTCTTTGATTTCACCAGAAATTTGACGTTTATCCGTTGGTAAGTTCTTGAACCCAGCATTTTCTCAACGAACGACAAATGACACCTCTACTTTCACTGACACGTGTCGCTGAACTAATGCAGAGTGAGGTAAACTTTGCATTTCCGGTTACAGACAGTTCAAATTCAATGGACTACTACTCACTTTCGACTTGCAGCACGCGTTTCATTTGCCATAATCAGTGTCGTTATTTCACAGCCATTCCTCATATTTTAGTTATAGTATTTTAATATTTCTTTTGAATCCTTTTTCTTTGCGATAATCACATTAGGATCTTAAGAACATTGTAAGTGGAGGTTTTTTTTTTTTTTTTTTTGCGATTTTTTTAACGTTGTGTTTAAAAACACACCGTTTCAATTTTCTTCTGTGAAGAAAGACTTCCATTTATCTTTATTCCCATGCTGCCGTTAACAGTTCATCAATAGATAAAGAACTTTCCCTTCCGTTCAGGAAAAAAAAAGCAGTTTGCAGAAATAGCTTCCACTTCGCTTCAACATTACTTTACCAAGTCTCACAGAGACATGTTTAAGTGTTAGTATATAAATATTAATACACAAAAATTCCAGAACAAATTTTTGTAAAGGAAACTGAAAGATTGCGTGAGTTCTTATTAGTAAGGCATGTGGCATTCCGAAATTTACAATGCAACATTCGCGATTTTATGTTTCCTTCCATGTGAATAATTCTTATTCCGTTTGCTGACACAAAAGTCAACGAAAGCTGAAAACCCGAAGTGTTTCGTTTGAATTCGCATTATCCTACAAATATATTATTTATGCGAAATAAGTTTATACGTTAAGGAAACAATAGAAAAGGCGCTACATCAATGTTTATAAAAACCGTACGAGATCTTAGAAAAAGTTTATTGCACAATCGGCATGTCTGCAAAAGAAATTCCATTTAAAGGTTTTCTGAACAAAACGCTCTTTCCTCCAAATCGCTATGAAATTGGCGCCATAAATTCTAAAGGAATAACTGGAGGATGCATCGATTGCAGAACGAAAGAAAAGTAATTGTAAGCGCTCGTAACGAGCCGGTTTGTGGAATGGCTCGTAAAGTCATTACTCTTCACCATTTCGATTGGATTTACGAGTATTTCTGAGACTTTTGGTAATAGGTAATGGCTCCTTCGATTGCAGCACTCACGCCACGAATCGTAAGAGTTAAACTGCTACTTTCTTCAAATGCTTCTTTGATGATAAGTTCCTTTTTCTAAGGATACAAATTCGGGGACTAAGTCTTATCCGCTAATCACACCACTGAACTAAGTTTTTTCTTCCCAGTAAGAGAAATCGCTCTAAATAATACTTTCAGGTTTCTTTTGTGTTTGCGAAAATCGATAAAGTATATAAACACTTTTAGATCTTCGTTAGAGAAACAATAAAATCTTGCTGGCCGTACTGGGCGTGAGAGATGTTTGTTGACATCCTGTGAGATACGAAGGAAGAAATCGCGTTTTACCAGTATGGTTCCAAGCAGTGACGTGCTTTTATTCTGACAACTGTTTTCAATTATTATTCGCAAAGGGGATGTAATAAGTCAACGGCGTGATGGACCCCATCCATTCATCGTTTATTTCCAATAACAGTACTTCATTATCCCCATGTTCCGTTGTGCTTGCAAATAAGTGACCAAACATAAGTCGTTCATCCTGTAAGAATATAATTTTCTTAATGCAGCCTTAATTGCTTGTCTAATGCCATTAATATATACCTAAGATCCAAAAACATTACGACCACCTGCCAACTACACTGGTGTGCAAAAATTAAGGACGAAGAGGAGAAATTAGCATAACAGCGGAACGAGCAGGCAGAGCGGACCGAAAGACCACTCAGGAGATAGACTACGGTCCGGTACGGTAAGGCATGCGCATATATTCAGCATGACGTGGGGGGGGGGACTGTCGGAAGGGTATAATGCACACGGGCGGTGTACGCTCAGCAATTCGGTGAAAGCTATTGCACGGTGTACATCGGTTTGAACGACGTCGAGTTGCTGCCACCGTGTGATATGGCCAACAGGCAATCCAGTAGACGATATCTGGATGACTTTACCCGAGGTCGCGTCATTGGGAAGTTGGAAGAAGGTCGAAGTGTGACTAGTGTGGCCGAGGAGTTCGGAATCGCTCACAGTATCGTTTCAAGAGCTTGGAGAGCATTTCAAACGACAGTAACAGCTGTCCGAGATTTTAGCAGTGGTCATCCACTAGCAACCACGGCGGGGAACGACCGGTATATTATCCTACAGGCGAGAAGAGACAGACGGCAGACAGCGGGAGAAATCGCAAAGCACATGCAACAGACAACTGGACGTCCCTTTTCGCGTTTTACCGCGGCCAGGAGGCTGCACAAAAGTGGTCTATTTGCACGACGACCAGTACGGTGTGTGCCATTAACGCCTGCTCATCGGAGACGGCGGTTTCTGTGGTACCAGGAATACAAGAACTGGACACCTCAGCAATGGGGTCGACTTCCTTTTACTGATGAGAGCCGATTTAGTCTGACGAGCGATTCTGGACGTATACACATCTGGAGAGAGCAGGGAACACGCAATCACACCTTTAACATCATCGAAAGGGACCGGTTTGAAGGTAGCGGAGTTCTCGTTTGGGGCGGTATCATACTTGGTAGCCGTACTGACCTCCACATCTTCCAAGGAGGTTCAGTCACTGGTGTCCGCTATTGTACTGAGGTTCTCCTGCCTCACGTGCGTCTGTTTAGAGGTGCTGTGGGTCCTGAGTTCCTCTTCATGGACGACAACGCTACACCTCATCGTACAGTCGTACCGTAGTTGTCCCAGAGCTGTTGGAGAGTGAAGATTTACAACGCATGGATGGTCCCCGGACCTAAATCCAATTGAACACGTGTGAGACCTTCTCGGGAGACGCTTGGCAGCAAGTCACCAGCCGCCAGCCGCCAGCAACGATTCCGCAGCTGCGATTGGCGCTACAAGAGGAATGGGCCGCGATGCCTCAACAGCTCGTTGGCAACCTCGTCCTCAGCATGGACAGACGTTCGTAAAACCTGCAACACAGTTAGAGGTGATCATATCCCCTACTAAAGACTGGTTTTTTCTTGGCAGCCGCCTGTCACACGGACGTTTCTGTCTTCCGTCCAGTTGTGCTCGAAGCTATTTTTTCAATAAAGTGCCTTCGTATCCTTTGGATTCCTTGTTTGGACGGTTTGCTCACTTGTCCCATATTCTTACATCTTTGGGATCTTATGGTATGATTTGAGTCGATGTGGAGCACTTCTGCACGACGTTACATTCGAAAAACCGCCTCGTCCTTAATTTTTGCACACCAGTGTATGATGTCGATCCTCTACCTACTTCCAAAACAGCTCTTACTCGGCGAAATATGGAGGTTACAAGATTTCAAAAGGTGCCGTGTGGTATCTGGTACCAACACGGTACCACCACGTCCTTTAAATCTTGTTAGTTACGTGGTCGAGCCCAGTGGTGGATTTCCAAATAGGCGCACAAGGCGCGTGCCTAAGACCCCAGAGCTTCAGGAGCCCCGAAAACCCATAATTGGATTCTCACTAATGTTTTGATTTTTGGGGAACGAAATAAATAAATCTTCAAAGCGACCACTTTATTTGTGTTATGAATTGATATTTTACTTTCTCATATTAGTAATATATACACAGTCGAGTCACATTATTGTGACCACCACCTACGTTTGACGTCAACAGCGCGTAGCCAATGAAAGAAGGCACGTGTCGTGAGCTGGATTGAAGGGTACATAAGGTGTGTTGTAGGCAACCTGAAAACTTATAACTCGTAACTGCCATGGATAAAAGGACCGATTTATCAGATTTGCAAAAAGGGATGATTATCGGCTTTCGTACCAAGGGCGACAATATTTCTGAAACAGCGCAGTTTCTGAACTGTTCGTGTGCTACTGTGGTTAAAGTGTATCGTGATTGAAGAAATGGCACCATTGCAAATAAGCGATGTGGAAACTGCACAGCATCACATGCCACTGATGCGAGAGGTGAATGTAGGCTTCGAGTGTACGTGAGTGCCGATCGACAAGCTACAGTGGAACAACTCACTGGCCGAATGAACCACGGTGCTACCGGAGGTGTGTCTAAAACGACATTTCAGCGAACCCTGCTGCGTATGGGTCTCCGATGCAGACGGATAGCCACTGAACCTATGCTAACAAAGGTGCATCGGCAGAAAAGGCTTACATTTGCACGGCAGTATCGGAATTGGACCTCCGCTGATTAGCAAAGATTACCTTCTCCGATGAGTCACGTTTTCTGCTTCATCCAACATATGGACGTTGGCGTATAAGGCGAGAAACATCAGAGAAAAAACACTCTCCAACTATTGCTTGAAGAACACAAGCTGGTTGGGGTAGCGCTATTGTCTGGGGAATGTTTTCGTCGCATTAGTTGGGTCCACTCATACCTGTGGAAGGCACTATGGACCGAATTCGTTATGAATCCATCCTTGCGTACACCCATACATGCTGATTGTCTTTCCTGGCGCGGATGGTATCTTCCAGTACAACAACGCGAAGTGTCACTCGCCTAGAAATATCCGAGAGTGGTTGGAAGAGCACGATGAAGACTTCAAAGTACTGTCTTTCCTGGCGCGAATGGGATCTTCCAGCACGACAACGCGAAGTGTCACACGCCTAGAAATATCCGAGAGTGATTGGAAAAGCACGATGAAGACTTCAAAGTACTGTCTTTCCTGGCGCGAATGGGATCTTCCAGCACGACAACGCGAAGTGTCACACGCCTAGAAATATCCGAGAGTGGTTGGAAGAGCACGGTGAAGACTTCAAAGTACTTCCCTGACCCACTAATTCCTCAGACGTAAACCCAATTGAGTATCTGTACGACCACGTCGATCGTGTTGTTCTCTCTATGGATCCTCCACCACGCACCCTCCAGAAGCTGTCAGATGCACTGCAGTCAGCATGGCTCCACATACCTGTGAACACCCTCCAGCACCTTATTGAATCACTCCCAGCCAGTCTAGCTCCTGTCCGCACTGCACACGGCGGTTACTCCGGATATTAGCTGGTGGTCACAATAATGTGACTCGATCGTGTATTTTTCTTGCTGATCTTGATCAAACAGAGGTAATCGCTCTTTCCACATTTATAAGTCAGTCACGAAAAAAGTCTCATTGGTTGCCACGGGGAATTGAACCCACGGTCTTCCAATTACGCGCCGGATATGCTTTCATTGCACCACAGCGGCCTCGAATTCCTCCAGACTCACACACACAAACTACCAAGCCAATTTGGCAGGTTGCTTCATGGAGCCCCGCTTGGAGCTCCGCAACATTGTGCGGGTCTCCATGAAGTGGCTTGTGTTGGAACAGCAAAGCCTGTTTACTGACTTGAAACCCATTAGCGTGCCTTTGCCGATTTTAGAATTTTGGGCGCTTGACCCTTTTTAAGCGAAATGTCTGCGAAAACCCATGATCTCGCCTACTCAAGTATTTTTATTGCCCCGTTTAATGTCCTGGGAAAGCTTGTGTTTACATCGAACGTGAGCATTCCTCGATTCCTTTCGTGTTCTGCTACCGAGCTAACTTCTAAACAGAGTGTCGGCATTCGTTCGAAATGTTTCCCTTCACGAGTTCTGGCCTACAGGGGCCCCCAGCTTATCTCTATCTCTTTTTTCTTCAAAGCCACTTACGTTCTTCGTGATTCCTCATGCGCATCATTAACCTCGCAATTAATCTTCCCCTAAACACAAACACATAATTTACCCAATTAATTCCAGCATGCACTTCATTTTATTTACATTTAACTATATACACAGTTTTCGAATCTTTGCTAATTGGTTTAAGCACCCCCAAAATTATGCATCACTACTTCCAGCCAAAGGGAAACATCTGTGTTCGAACCTCCTTCCCCGCTGAGTTGCGATGAGAAGTGCTTGTAGAAACTGTCTTGATGACCGGGAGTGTTTGCTGCCTTTTCCCTTTGGGGTAGGGTAATCAGGTTCTTTCTCAGCCCTGATTCCCCTAAACCAGTTTAAACCAAACGAGTTAATATTTAGGCTGAAAAATTAAAGAAATTCGAGAATGTTACAGTATTTATCTGTTTCTTATGTAATAGTGTTAAAAGAAATTTCTGTTGTATAGCAACAACATTTTCTTATTACTTTCTCCTCCCCTGGTTTAATACTGATAATTACCTCACTTTTTCTATTCCTTAAATCGACATAAAAGTACCTTTTGGAAAAGCAAAAAAAGTTTCAATTATACTCTTACTCGAAAAGATGTGGCTCCAACTTTTCTATTTTCAAACCGTATCTTTTGCATTTAATTTTTTGGCTTCTGTTTCTCATAACTGTAGCGCAGGTATAAAAAATCTCACGCATTTTGTGACAGAATAAACAACGCAGACCTTCTCAGTTTTACTAAGAAAATAATAAGAAAAAATGCGTTCAAGAAACGGTTCACATTCTTGCTTTCCTGCACTGACTGGTGAAATTTTTACTGTCCACGTTTCTTGGTTCATGGCATTCATATATGCCATGGACGGATAAAGCTCTTCGATTTAGGAAATTGTTTGCAACAGGAAAACTCCTCCACGAAAAGTCGTTCACCCTTTTTAATTGAAGTACTGTGCACAAATTACATTTTGCACGTATTTTATAATGTGGGAAACTTTCCCGTTGCCAATGTTTTCAAGTATTTTACTTTTGCTCGATACCATGCTCGTTGCCTACCAATTTGCTCATAATGTACAAAACAAGATGAGTTTCCAAAGCTGAAGCAGTGTGCAAACACACTATGAGATATTGCTACAAGGATACGTTTTGTATTTGAAGCGCATTCCAATTTTATGACAATTTAAATGTAATGTACTGAGAAATTTACAACGCCCTTAGCGTTGAATTTGCCAAGAAACTTCCAACTGAAAAGGTACGAAAGTAATCAGTTTTGCCTCACTTATCAAACTTAAAAAGAACTTTTACTGTAACTGAAATAATCTCTTCTTATTATTAAAAAGAACAGATTAAGATTTTTTTTATTATTAAATTCACTAAATTTCTAATTTGAAAACTCCTAGCGTGAAATTTATGAACTAGTAGTGAAATTTAAAACGGGAAACCTTTAATTAATTTTTACGTCCTATCATACGCAAAAATATTTTCTGAAAAATCTGTGAAAATTAAATTTTTTGGCCTTCAGCGCTTCTAACGAAAGATTAACAAACTAATTGGAAAACTTAAATACTGGAAAAGGAACAGTTAAGCGTAATCTTAGAGGCACAAAAAGAATTTTTCCCTTCAAGTTGAACAGTTTCTTCACAACAAAACTTAAATTTTCTTAATTTTCGACTTTGACAGGCCTTATGGTAAATTCGTGAAGTACACACATCGTCATAAAAATCCGTGCACCAAGAAAAAACCGTGCGATTAACGCGAAACTCGGCGAATAGCTATGGAAAGGGCAGACATGCAAAGGATAAAAGTTTCGTGCGATTCCGCATGCCCGCGCGTCCAAGACCGGCTATGCAATCGCAATCCTTGGGGTTTATAAGGCGCCGCACAGGGAACTCCAGATTCGTGCCGAAGTGCACGGTAAGAGTCAGGTGAGATCCCTGAGCGATAGACATGCCGAGGAGCCACCATAGATATGCGTACGGGCAACTGACGGGAGTTCGAACGAGGTCGTATTGTCAGGATGAGAGAGGCATGGTGGCCGGCACGCCGAATGGGCCGCCATTTGGGCCGGTCGGACTGTACGCTGCGATCGTGTTGAGAACAATGGACACGGGAAGGCACCCAGACACAGTGGACTGGCTCTGGATGACCCAAACACACCACCAGCAGAGAGGACCGTGGGATTGTGAGAGCGGCACGCACAGATGCAACGACGTCCTAGTCCAATATCTAGAAACATGTGGCGGCTGTACAAGGGACTCCTGTGTCCGCCAGAACTATTTCCAGACGCCTGGCAGAGGCGAATTTACACTCTCGACGGCCCTTACGTTTCCTGCCATTAACATCTGACCGTTGTCGGCGTCGATTGCAGTGGTGTCAGCAGCGAGCAACGTGGAATGCTACGGACTGGCGACGTATAGTGCTCAGCGACGAATCCCGCTTCTGTATGGGAACAGACGACCACCGTATCAGAGTGTGGAGGATCGCAGGTGAGCGCTACAATCCCAACCTCACGGCTACCCAGACCATCACGCCGAAATACAGGCCTGATGGTCTGCGGAGCCATCGTGTATGACAGCCGGACTTCCCTTGCAGTGATTCGAGGGGCATTGACAGCCTAGCGCTACATACAGGAGATCCTGCGGCCCCATGTGCTGCCTTTTCCTGGCGGGGCGGCCGGGAGCCATTTTTCAACAAGATAACGCCCGTCCGCACACGGTTGTGGGTTCCCCGGGACTGTCTAGGTAATGCTTCGACACTTCCGCGGCCTACCAGATCGCCTGATCTCTCGCCCATGGAGCACGTGTGGGACCAGATGGGACACCAGCTTTCTCCATGTCCCAGTGTTCGTGATTTAGAGCGTCAGTTACAAGAAGTATGGGCCAATCTGTCCCAGGATAACATACGACGTGTCTTTGACTACATGACGGACCGTATCACCGCATTTATCCGAGCTCGAGGCGTTCGAAGGCTCTATTAACGCTGACCGGATTGTGTGCCGTATGTCCGCGGGAAATCGTCCTGCTGCTGTGATATAGTAATCACTTCTGTCTTTGGTGTGTACCATAAAGTTCCTAACAAAGGGAAAGCAGAATGGCATTTTAAAAAGACTGGAAACTTTTTTCTTGACTTTATTATTATTATTGTTAATCTGACAAATGAAAATTTCTGAGGCGATTAGAAGGAAACAGGGGACCCTTGAATCTTTCAGCGCCTAGGACCCCAAAAGATCTAAAGCAGCCTCTGATTGGACAACGAAACAGAGACACATGGGTTAAGGACACAACAATTTATTAATACGGCGTAAGTCCTCCTTTGGAGGCCAATACAGCTGCAATTCGTCGTGGGAAGGACCGATACAAGTCCTGTACAATGGTCAGAGAGATTTGAAACCATTCCTCCTGCAGAAAAGTGGCTAGTTCACGATGTGATGCTGATGGAGGAAAACGTTTCCTGAATTCCTCCTTCAGAACACCACAGAGTGGCTCAATAATGTTAAAGTCGGGTGATTGTGCAGGCCATGACAAATGTTCAACCTCACTTCATTCTCCGCAAACCACTCTTTCATCAGTTTGGCTCCGTGAACCGGTGCGTTATCATCCTGATACACGGCACCACATCAAGGTACACTGTTTGAACCACTGGGTGCACCTGGTCCCCCCAGTATTATCCGATAGTCCTTGGAAGATATGTGCCTCTCAAGAACAGATTGTTACTATATTGCGGCCCAAACCATCATCGATCCACCTCCGTGCTTCACTGTGAGCAATAAACAGTAAGCCTGTGGGGGATGTCTCCAAACGTGTCCAATGTCCACGATTTGAGCTGCTGGTACCATTGCAACCGACCTTTGGCATTCAGACTGGTGATCCAGGGTTAGGCAATATCAACACGACCGTGAATGTTGAGCCGGTGAAGTTCCCGATAAATAGTTTTAAGGGAAACAGGTGAGTCGCGGTGCGTATTCAACTCGGGTGTGAGTTGGGCAACTGTGGCTTTTGTTTTTTGGCTATCATCTGTGTTAGCACCCAGACGTCCCTGTCAGACAGCTTCCTCTTACATACACGACAAAGACTTGCTGTCTTGGACAGAGATGCACCGGCGAGACACGCATCAACAATTTGTCCTCTTAGAAACCCGGATGTCTCCCATTATGTTATGTGGATCGCACTTTTTGACGTCCACCTGTGCTACTGCTCTGCTAACGCAACCTCCACATTCCGCTCTCGTTGATCGACTGCGAAATAGATGTAGGCTGGTCACCACGTGGCGCGTACAGCGGCGTGACATATAGGGTGCTATTTGCGCAGGTGTTTCAGTTCCGTTGTTCACCCCCTTTAGGCTTTTCTGTTCGAACGCAAACCACAAATGCTCGATTGGACTCATGCCTAGGGAGTTTGGAGGCCAGGGCAATACCTGTAAATCTTCCACATGTTTCACGAACCACTCTCGAACATTCCGAGAAGAGTGGCATGGCGCATTATCCTGTGACAGAAGACACTACTTGAAGGGACTACTACTGCCATGAAAGGATGTACCTATAGTCTGCGAAGATGTTTTGATAGGTGGTAGACGTCACAATTTCCTGCACGTAAATGACTAGACCACTTTCGAACATTCCGAGAAGAGTGGCATGGAGAATTATCCTGTGACAGAAAACACTACTTGAGGGGAATACTACTGCCATGAAAGGATGTACCTATAGTATGCCAAGATGTTTTCATATGTGGCAGACGTCACAGTTTCCTGCATGTAAATGACTGGACCACTCTCGAACATTCCGAGAATAGTGGCATGGGGCATTATTCTGTGACAGAAACGCTATTTGAGGCGAATACTACTGCCATGAAAGGATGTACCTATAGTCTGCGAATATGTTTTGGTAAGTGGTAGACGTCATAGTTTCCTGCACGTAAATGACTAGACAAAAGGTTTCCTAGCAGAAAATTACGCAAAGCACTGCACTTCCTCAACCGGGGTGAATCCTCGCATCAATATTTCCCCAGGTAAACGACGCTTACGTACCCGGCCGTCCACATGGTGCAACAGGAAATGAGATACATCGGACCAGACGACCTTCTTCTAATCACTTAAGGTCAAGTTTTAATGATCACGTGCCCCTTGTATGTGCTTTCGACGGTGAACCAAGGTTACCATGGGAACTTGGGGCGGCCTGCGGGTGCGGAGCCCATTTTCAGCAGGGTTCGATGTACTGTGCGTTGTGACACATTACTCTCGTCACCAGCATTCAAATTACATGCGAGTTGCGCCACAGCATCTGTTGTGCTGGATCGTACCCTACGTGACCGCCTTCGCTCACCTCTAGCATCGATGAGTCGCGGTCAGGCCGCACCTTGTTGGCAGTTCGAGGTTTTACCTCCTCGGACCCCTTTTCGAAGGGTTTTTTTTTTTTTGTTTTTAATTACGACCACCGTGAGCAACACAATGGGCTATAAGCAGTCGCTCGTTCCTAATTTAGGGCCACTGGCTCCACGGAAGGGAGAGAGCCTGCGCCGTAAGACAAACACAACATCCATGCCTCACCGGGATTCGAACCCGGACCCATCTTGGACGAATGATCAGAAGCCATCGCTTAGACCACTGCGCCAACGGGCCTGCCTTGGTACTAACCACTGCCAATCGTGAGCATCCCACAAGCCTTCTCGTCTCAGAAATGCTCAGACCCTTTCGTCTGGCCATCATAACTTGGCCTTTGTAAAACTCGCTGAAATCCGCTGCCTTTTCCATCGGAAGAACAAGAACAAAACAGATTAACAGAGCTTAGTATCAGGTGTTATTTATACGGTTTCATGACCTTCATACGCTTTGTCGTTTACCTGCAGATGTTTTGATTTTCATTAAGACGTGCTGATGATAATGTTCTGTCTCTTCGGTATATATTCTTTGCTTTCGGAGTTCACAGGCTCTCAACTTCCTCTGTCCATCTGGTTGAAAGTTTGGTTATTGTGGTGATATAATCATGGGTTACGGGGGGGGGGAGTTCTGCAGCATTTTTTAAATGTGTTTGAGCACAAAATACAGTCAAAAGAAATTACTGCATGGCCGATACTTTCAAAGGTTTTTTTTTAGTTCCTAATTTGATTTAGTCTAAACTTATGAATTTGAAAAAAAAATGTAAAATCAAGTACAAGAAATAATAACAATAACCAAGTGGAATATCTAATTGATGCACTACTGTTTGTGAAAATTGGAACACCAAGAGGGAATCGCGCTAAGGAAATTTATATCACAGATTCCTCATGTTACAGAACTGATGAACTAATTACATTTGTAGAGCTACACAAAAAAAAATTCGCTTCAAAACTCAGTATCATATGATGCAAGATGTTCTCGCTTCAAAGCTCAGTATCATATGATGCAAGATGTTTTCGCTTCAAAGCTCAGTATCATATGATGCACGATGTTTTCGCTTCAAAACTCAGTATCATATGATGCAAGATGTTCTCGCTTCAAAGCTCAGTATCATATGATGCAAGATGTTCTCGCTTCAAAGCGCAGTATCATATGATGCAAGATGTTCTCGCTTCAAAGCTCTGTATCATATGATGCAAGATGTTCTCGCTTCAAAGCTCAATATCATATGATGCAAGATGTTTTCGCTTCAAAGCTCAGTATCACATGATGCAAGATGTTCTCGCTTCAAAGTTCAGTATCATATGATGCAAGATGTTCTCGCTTCAAAGCTCAGTATCATATGATGCAAGATGTTCTCGCTTCAAAGCTCAGTATCATATGATGCAAGATGTTTTCGCTTCAAAGCTCAGTATCATATGATGCAATATGTTTTCGCTTCAAAGCTCAGTATCATATGATGCAATATGTTTTCGCTTCAAAGCTCAGTATCATATGATGCAAGATGTTCTCGCTTCAAAGCTCAGTATCATATGATGCAAGATGTTTTCGCTTCAAAGCTCAGTATCATATGATGCAAGATGTTCTCGTTTCAAAGCTCAGTATCATATGATGCAAGATGTTCTCGCTTCAAAGCTCAGTATCGTGGGAAGCCACGTCGAGCAACAATAACATCACCCTCTAAACGGCGTGGCATTGAATGAAAGAGGTTTTTGATATCGTTCTCCGGTATAGTCTACCGGGCTGCTTCTTTGCGAGATCAGAGTTCATTTCTGGTGACTAGTGGAGGCGCTTGACGGTCCAGTCTCTTAGCTACCATGTCCCAGACATGTTTCACCGGGAACATATCCGGGGGAACGTGCAGGCCACGGAAGAAGCGGTATCTGCCGTGCATGGAAGAGGTATTGTACATTCTGGGCCACATGTGGCCGAGCATTGTCCTGCTGGAATATAGCACAAGGGCAACTCAGAAGGAAGGTTATCACCTCTGAATCTAAAACATCCCTGATTTATCACTGGCTGTTGAGGGGAGGATTCCCTCAATTCGTACCAGGCGAGATCGCGAATTGAATCCAATGGCGCCCCAAATCATGACGCTTGGCATTGAGCCTGTATCACCCTGCAAAATCCATGCTGCAAGATGCCGTTCAGCACGATATCTTCGAACACGTATGCAGCCATCATGGTACATCAAGTTGAATCGTGACTCGTCAGAAAACACGACTTGCTGCCAATCAGCGTGCCAATGGGCCTGTGTTCGGAACCCCATTGCAGCCTGAGGTGTCTGCGGTTGAGGGGTCAAAGAAATGCGCAGCAATGGGCTGATAGCGTCCAGTCTTCTGTAAAGCAGACGACGTCCAACTGTGCTGGAGGACAAAGCCTGACCTTCGAGAGTGCTGCGCTAACGTCATGGATGCCGCTGTGCAATCACTCACTGTCATGCGATAGAGGTGTCTGTCATCCCGTGAAGTCGTGTGATTTTGCGCTCCATTTCCTGGATTTCAGTGCGTATGAGTGACGTCACATCTGTCCACTGGCGTCACGTTTTCATCACTGTACTGGCGTTTCATCCCGTACGAATGGCAATTTCGCGGAAGGAAAATCCTGCTTCTCGTGGCCCAACAGTCCTTCCTCGCTCAAAGTCCGTCAAGTGCTGACAACGCGACTTTCTTCGGCGACGGGGCATAGTGAGACACAAAAAACACCCTTTCGACTCAACGCCAGCTCTTCACAGATTGCAACATCTCGTTTGAGCCAGCTCTTTATAACCAAGACCGGACTGTTCAGAAGGCGCTGCTCCGAAAGCGCATGCGCATTTTCATTTTCACTGAAATTTTAATCATCTGGCTGTCCCAACCTGTTGTACATATCCTGTAAGTCTCAAGCTAATATCCGCAGTCCTTCATGTTGTTGTAATTTTTAGAAACAGTAGCTTATTATAAAACGAAACATGAGAAGCATTTGAACGCTTTTTGAACATTGTCCTTAATTGTACACTTTAAATCCAAAATTCCACAGCTTAAGCATAATTTCTACCTCTTTTCGGAGTCTCGTGAAACCTGTTTGCATGCATAACATAATACCCATCATTTTGGCCGCTGGCTACTTGAGTTAACTTTTCAAAGAAGCCCCTCTGGTAACGTTACAAACTTTTATTCAAGAACACCGGGAAGCTACCCTGGGAATCTTTGGCCAATAGTAGTTTATCAATGACTTAGGCAGCGGCAGGAGCAGCATATCTTTAACACGTGAGCACTAGATGGCGGATGGTGCGTACGGGTTCAACTCTCCAAAAGTCGAAGTAACACAATTCTTAAAATAGACGGTAGAAAAAAAAAACAGGTGCAAGATGCTCGTTGTGCAACAGCATAAAATCTAAATTCAAAAAATATTTTAATTTCTTTGACATATTTTGCTACAGAATAAAAACAAAAGGGTGATGTGTATCTTTAATTGAGAAAAGCTTTCTTCGATATACAGTACCCCAAGATGCAACACAGCAATTTTTTTAACAGGTTTGAAATAAGGAGTCCCTCCGTCTTAAGTCTAAGGAAACATATTAGTGTAGGCATATTTTTCGAAATATTTCCGCCACTAAATCTTCAGTGGGAAGCAGGGGCATGGCCACAGGTAGTGCTCATTGGGTTTTAACCTCTCGCAAAGCACTATTTTGCGCCCCTCTTTGGCGCATCAATGTTGTCCCAATCTCAAAGTTCTTGTTAATGAGGTGGAAATATTAGGGTTCCTAGTTGAGTATTCATGTTCTTAGATCGGTAGATCCCACATACATTAGTTCCCTCATTCCCGGTACAGTAGGATGTAGAAGAATGGTATATACACCTGCACGTGACTGTAAAGGAATTGGGTCACGGTCTTTGTGAACCAAATTGAATAGGTTAAGTGTCCGGACACCAAAATTTAGGTCAAGACCTCTGTAAAATCCTTTAAGTGGGGTTCCTAGTTGAGTATTCATAAGAACATGAATACTCAACTGGAAACCCCTAATATTTCCACCTCATTAACAAGAACTTTGAGATTGGGGCTACATTTTCCGAACTGGAACTGTTCAACTATTGTGGCACCTTTAATGTCTCGTCAGACTTTATTATTTATGGAGTCATTGTGGATTGCCTACTACGGAGAAGGAACCTGTAACGAGGAAACACTTTTTTGCCTTCACAATGATTGGAAAAGACTTATCCGGAGTTTACCAGGGCTCCTTTTTCCTTCTTTTTTTCCAAGCATTTTGGTTTACTGCTGCGGTGCCTTCACACATTTGTTTTAAGTACGGAAATTCAGAATGAAAAAGTAAAAATAAAGTTGTAAAATCTAGCTGCTGCTCTAAAAACAGAAGGCAACGCGTTCACATTCGCAGAATAACAAATTGATAAGCGGCTGCAGGATTCAATTAGGATTGAGTACAGTGGTTGTCGTTTGTACACTGCTTCAGTTTACATCAGCGCATGAGCAACGGCGTTCAGCATTTTATTGTTTAACAATCAACAAATGTTCTTCGACAAGTCAACAGTTTGCGGCAACTTAAGAAGTTTTGTTTATTTCGCTAAGATACCCTACTCAGTAATCACACTGGGAGCACGTGCAGAAGCAATATAAGGTTGGTGCGAATTCTTTCTCCTTTGAGATTCTCGGGCCGCTTTAGAAAAGGAACTAATTCTCTTTCAGTGTCACATTTTTTCCCTATTTGCATCGCATCCTCCTGAACAATTCTGAAGAAAAAACCTTGAACGTAATCACGCCATGCTTTCACACACACAAAAAGTATATATATATATATATATATATATATATATATATTATTGTACTCGTCCTACGTGATTGTTGAGATACAGGTGCATAATAGTATGAAAATAAGGATGTAAAAATAAATACAGTGTTGTACGGTTTGGTATATCTAAAATGAAACACAAAATATATGGTGTCAATAAATGAAGTATACAACTCCAGTATGCTATTAAAAAACTACAATAAATAACAGCTTACTTTTAATGTCAAAACACATGGTAATTGTGAAAGTTTTTTTAATGTCAGTAGGTCCCCACGTGCGCTCTGTTGGTTGGTCGCAGGATGTCTAAACGATAGTCCAGTTCCACTCACGTACGCTGCAGAATGCCAGGTGTAACAAGGAGGCTGCAGTAATGTGTTCTTTGAGCCCAGTGATAGTTGCAACCTTTTTTTTTCATACAGTATTCATAATAAAGCTCCAAAGAAAAAATTCACATGGGGTAATACCAGAAGAACGGGGTGACCATGCCGTCGAACCCCCACGTCCAGTGCAACGCCCTAGAAAATGTTGGTCTAAAGATCTGCGTACATCCAAAGATGTACGCAGATCTTTAGACTGCGTACATCTTTGGATGTACTGGTTAAATGATGTCTTCAATATCCTAGAGTTGTGGAATTGCAAATTGTTCTGACATGTCCAGGTACGTTATGCAAGTAGCGCATGTCTTCCACCTTTTCGTCCAAAATGGAAGGTCTCCGGTGGTTTTGCCTTTCAAGACACTTCCTGTTGCTTTGAATTTATTTACCCATTGTTCGATGCTCCTTCATGTCGGCAGCTGTCTCTTGTACTCCGTTTTGAACTTACGCTGAACTGTTGTCAAATATTTTGACTCCGCAAGCCAAAACACATACGCTGCTTTCTTCACTGGGGAAGCCATGTCTGCTGTATTTCGTGTTTGGCGAGATTCTTCATTACATAAGACACCTGGCGCCATCTGTCATCTGACTTAACAAACTCCAACACTTTCCATGTTTCTTGATGTTTAAGGTAAGTTGTTTTCTATCGTATTTTTAATGGCATACTGAAACTGTATATTTCATTTATAGACATCTTGTATATTTCAAGATTTCCATATCTTTAACATTTAACCTTTGCTTCCAGTTTTACTCACAATTTTTTTAATTATTGCATATAATAATAATAGTGAAACAGATGTTACGGGCAGATGCATGCCAAATTAATCATGCAAGCAGACATGTCTCATAAAACTTGAAAACAACATCGTCCTGGAATGGGAATCGAACCCGCATTGCCCGAATTATGCTCGAGTATGATACCGTTAGACCACCCAGAACAAGGAACCTCCAAGCAACTTAAGACGCATATTTTCACATCTGAGTTAAATTACATAAAAACATGATGTTTTTTGCACAATATTATACTTTCAGTTACAGTGATCCACAGGTGGCGAAATACCTTTAATCATTATAAAAATACAAGTTAAAATATACAGTATATTGAAAAAAGTCACCGGACACCTGGAAGAGAAACACAACATAACATTTTTTGACATGCCGGTCCACCTTTGGCCTTAATGCATGCACTGACCTTTCGAACCTCGAAGTGGTTGGGTTTTGAGCTCCGTGATTTTCGTTGCTATAAGGTGTTTATTGAGTGCTTTAGTTTCTGTGGTTGTGTGTGTATATTCAAGTTGAAGTTCTACACTTTACGTTCGTGTATCTCGCAGGCTGGTGAGTGCCATATTTTTTCATTATTCACTGTTTTATTTTTCAACCAAGCTGTTCTTTTTTCGTTAAAGTCTCGCCATTGCTTCGATGGCGGAGGCAGACAAGGGTGACGCCCACATCCTTATCTTGGCAGATCAGCCAGCTTCCTCTTCTTCTTCTACCGCGGGAGCTCCTGCTCAGCTTAATGAGGTGGCTCCCGAGCGTCATTGTGACGTCATGGACACCTCTTCTTCTCCAGCTATAACTCCCACCAAGTGCGGTGGTGCCAAGTCTCCTATCTACATCTCAGCAGATGATGACGTATCCGTTATCAGCAATACTGAGCTCAAAGCTTCTACTTCTCATCAACTTTCTGATCCACCCTCACTGCTAGGGGCCGCTTCATCGAATTCTCGACCCATGTCTGCCCAAGCGTCCTATGCTTCTGCAACTTCTGGGGTCCTCACACCCCCAGTTTCATCTGCTATGCCTTTTCCTGAATCCTATGTCACTGTCGTCGGTTCTACTGCTACAATTGACATACCAGAGGATTCCCGAGCTGGTCAGCTTTTTTCCTCGACTATGGATATTTGTCTATTTTGATGCGCTTCCCGACACTAAGCTGTGGCAATATAGCCGAGCCCTCAAAACTATCTTACCAAAGGATGCAATAGACTTTGTAGCTCGAAAACCCAGATTTGTCTTGGTCTATTTTAAGGATAAAGCGCATGCTGACCAGGTCCTTACGGAAGGTCTAACCATCAATGACGTGCATCTGCACCGCCCGGTGCAGGTGACCTTCTACCCCGTACCACCAGAAGTATTCGACGCTGCACTATGCACCTTGCTCAGCAGGTACGGCAGAGTTGTTGGCTCCATAACAACTCTCTCTGAGGCTCCCAGAGACCCTGAAGACAAATCGATTCGGGGTCCCCCCCCCGCTCGAGTCCTCTTTTCATCTGATGCTCAGCTGAAAGCGGTTCCGAATGTTTTGTACATCCGCTGTGGACAGCAAAGCCGAAGAGTTGAGATAATCACTTCACAGTATTGCACTATATGTCAGAGCGAAAGTCACATAAGGGCTCAGTGCCCACGTGCCTCCCAGCAAACAGCTCCACACACTACATCTTCTTCTACTTTGTCCACCAACGCTCCACAGACTTCTTCCTATTCGAGGAAAGTCGCGGAATCAAGATCTTCCAAAAGTCAGCTCACTGCCATTGGTCAACAAACGACTTTGATGCCTCCACCTCCTGCTGATCCTAAGAATTTTCCCAGGCTTCCAAAATCGACTCCCCCTAGTACTTTTACAACCACTTGTGATGTACATGTTGACCACTCCTCAGCTTTTACCGTTGGCTCCATGACACGAGTCACAGGTAACGCTTCGGGTTCAGACTCTCCAGACGATCATGAAGCTTTTGTGGTTGCTGGAAAACGCAGTGGTGCTACTCGCCCCAAGACGAAGAAGTCAAAGACTCTGGCGTCCCGAAGATCATCTCGCTCTTCTACCCGCTCATCCACTCGCTCCGTCAGCTCTCGACGACCGTTCTCGAGGTCGCCTCTACACACTTCCTCTGAGACAGCATGTGAGGGTGCCTTTCCCTCACTAGATGAATTCACAACTTTTCTTGCTGAAAATGCTTTACCTGCTGAGCCTCTGCCATACGAGGACTTGCTGGATTGCCTTTTAGGGTCCTCTAGCCCTTCCTCAGCACGCACTTCCATTCAGCAGTATGAAGCAGCTCTTCCACAAGTGCTGGTTCAATTACACTCACTTGAAAACACTCTTCGGCGCACTGCAGAAGAGGTCCCGTGGAGTGCTTGTTTTCTCCGTCGACTCCACTCCATCACTACAGCCAGTCATTTCCTACTGCATCCCACAACTAACCTAGACATTCAAGGTGGTGTCACTTAATTGTCGCGGTTTTGCGACACCTCTTGCGAATGCGCTGGTACGAGAGGATCTTGCTCCGCTGAATGCTGATATATTACTTCTGCAGGAAACAAACTGTACTTCCACCACTCAATTTCATCAATGGCGTCAGTGGGATCATACTTTCCATCACGCCTACAGCCAACTGTTGCGTGGTGGCATGGCAGTTGGTGTTCACTCACGTTTTCGTTCAACTCTTTCCTCCTTCTCAGTGAAAAACCTATGTCGAGACTTATTACAACGGGTCTCTTTCACCGTCGCAGCTGAAAAATTTCATGTATTCAACATTTATGTTCCTTGCACTGCTACTCACGTGCCAGAGCTGTTTGCAAAACTTCGACGGGCTCTGTCACGTATTCCCATCACCGACCGGGTACTTATCGGAGGTGACTACAATTGCACTCTACATCCCCTAACTGATCGCTCTTCTGCTTCCAGAGAACACCGTACGGAAGTAGTACATCTTTTACAGTCTATCACTTCAGACTTCTCACTCGTAGATGATCAACGTCATTTGTTACCAACCCAGACTACACATACATGGCGTGCACCAAGAGCCATTGATCCTCCTACAGCAAGATTGTATCGCTTTTATGCAACTTCTCTTCTTCTACCAGCAATATCAGATTCATGCTGTACACCCACAGCTTCCTCGGATCATTGCGCCATTGCCATAACAGTTTTTGTTACTTCAACACAGCCACGTACAATCCGGCCTTGGACTTTTGACGACACTCTTTTAGATGACTCAGCCTTCTGCTCATCGGTGCAAGATTTTCTTGCGGATTGGCGTCCAAGGCTTCATTCTGCACCGTACCCTCAACTTTTGGTTGGAAGTAAAATGCCACCTCATACTACTGGTACGAAACCTGTCATACTCGATCATGACACAACGGAGGATGCGACTTGATCATACTAGGCAAATGCTTTCTTTGCTCAATCTTGCTGATCCCTTATTTCAAGTCTACCAGGCAAAATTACATTCACTTTTGGTGCCACTTGCAAAACAAGCCCTTCAACGCCTTAAACTACAACACCTGAAACCTGATGCTTGTTCGTACGAATTCCTTACGTCACTTGAGTCAACTCGTCGATCCTCTTCTGTTCTACAGCACCTTCGTCTTCCAACTGGAGTAGTATCATCCGACCAGTTCCAATTTGTTCTATGATACGTAATTACTACATTTCAAAATTTTGTGAAACTCCTCCTCCCTCCCCTACGGCTTCTGCTCTTCTGTTCTCTTCTTTGCCTCAGGTCCCTTCTCATCTTTCAGCCAGCCTCCTCCATCCTCCCACTTTAACTGAGCTCTCTGACACTTTCTCGTCCCTCAACCCCCGGGCTTCACCTGGCCCGGACGGTCTCCCTGTTTCTTTCTACAAGGCTTTTCTTCCTGCCCTCCTTCCATTTCTCCTCTGTGCTTTTTCGACTGCCATGCATCTTACATCTCTTCCAAGGAGTTTCACGCTCGCACATGTTGTACTTTTCCCCAAGAAGGGTGATCCGCTTGACTTGGGGAATTGGCGTCCCATCTCACTCTTAAATACTGATTATAAACTCTATACTAAATTTCTGTCCCGCCGGCTTAACCCCATACTCCCTCATATTCTCTCCACTAATCAAACCTATACTGTACCCGGCCGCTCCATCTCCCATAATATTCAGCTTCTTAATGATCTAATTCACCTCGCCCGCTCTCGCTCAGAACCCCTTGCCCTTCTTTTCCTCGATCGACGATCAGCATTCGATAATATTTCTCATGATTACCTTCTTGCTACATTACTAAATTTCGGCTTTCCTCCTTCCTTTGCTTCTCTTCTCATCTCCCTCTACTGGGACGCAGTTTTCCACGTCAAGCTGCTCAACCTTCTCACAGCTCCCATACCCTTTCGTCGCGGTGTGCGTCAGGGTTGCCCCTTATCCGGGCAGCTCTTCGCCCTCGCAATAGAACCCTTTTTACGCGCAGTCCATTGATCCTTCTTTGCTTCACTACCACCGGTGGTAGCCAGCACACGTCATCATGTTGCTACCTATGTTGCCTACGCCGACGATATTACATTCTGCATTCGGCAAGACTCACAATTTCACGATCTCCACAATCTCTACAATACCTACGCCTCATGTTCCGGAGCAGCGCTAAACACAACGAAAAGCACAGGCTTATGGACCGGTTCGTGGACTAACCGCATTGACTCTCCTTGGGGAGCAGAGTGGTCCAACACCTCTCAACGATTCCTAGGAGTCCACCTTGGAAAACCAGCAACTGCTTCACTCGTCACCTGGACGACTCTCCGGCCACGCCTACATCGCTCGGTCGCAATCTGGCGGCGCGCACAATTCTGCACCTCCGTCTTTCAAAGAGCACGTCTAACGCACACTTACCTGCTTTCAATGTGCACGTATTCCTGGTTGGCTTCGAAACAACCAGCACTACGTCTTCTTGAACTCACCCGCTGTCAAACACAGGTTATCTGGCCCGGCCATCACTGGGTCGGAGCACCTCAACTCAGCCTGTCTCCTTCCAACAGAGGCATTAGTCTACCCGACGTCAGATCCTATTACAAGGCTTATCGTGTGTCTACGTTTTTACGATCACTTGCGGCACCTGCTCCATCTGCAGTTGCTGCTCGTGATGTCATAGTCTCTCCGCATAACCCACGCTTTACTCTCCTTTCGTTCTTACTCATGGACCACTGTCCCCTTCTCACACTTTTCCCTCCTGTCTACAAAGAGGCTACCTCCTTTCTTCGTTCCCTCCCTCTTTCTTGCTCTCTCCCTGCCTCCACAAATGACCTACTTTCCGAACTTCTTTTTTTTTTCTTCTCTGCTACACCCTCTCCATCTCCCATGTTTTGCTTTTCCTTCATGGCTCCCAGCTGGAGTCGTTACAGTCAGCGATCTTGTTAACACCGATCTTCCCTGGCTCCCCTTCTCTTCTCTACCCTCTACTCTCCGTTTCAATGCCAACGCTCACTTTGTTCACAACTCTCTTATTTCTACTATAATCTCCCTGTTCCCTGAGCTTGCTACTCCCTCAGGTCTCATTACTGTCCACTCTGCCTCTCTCCCTCTCCCATTTTTTCTGTCGTCCAATGGTCCACCTCTTCCTCTTGTCTCTTTCTCAACAGCTGATCTCTACCGTTTTCTCTCTCGCTCTTCTCCACCTCTTCCCATTTCTGGCATTCCACTTTCTTCTACCTCCGCAGTGTGGTCCGCTGCTCGTTCCCCACTTTCAGCACCTCTTGAAGTCAATTCACATTGGCTTTTCTTACACAACCGCCTCCCTGTGCCGTCGATTTTACATCGCATTACCCTTTTATCTTCACCCTCCTGCCCGTATTGTGGCGAGGAGGCTAACGTCCAGCACGTCTTCATGTATTGCACAGTATTATTGCCAATACTCCATCTCGCTTTCACGCTTGCGCAACGATCCTGTGAGACCGTCCTCACCTTCAGCGCCTACCGAACACTACTTCTGAACTCTTATCACACTATTCACCTTCCGGCAGTCTGCTCCTACATCTTCGTGCTTGTAAAACATATAATTCACGTGTATCATCTCCAGCGTCCCCCCGAAGCTTCTACTGACATAAATAAAGTCAGTACTGCGTTACTTTGTCATTTTCGTAATCGCCTGCTCTCCCGCCTTCGACTAGAACTTACCACTGCAGTAGCACGCTGCAGTGAACCACAGTTCCTTTCAACTTGGTCACCAGCAACCTCTTGGTTTGCAGGGTCGCCCACAACGCTTCACCTTACAGTCGGAACTTTTGTTTCACCTACCTCTTGATAGATACAATTTTTGCCATGCTGATTTGTTTTCAATCTCTGCTTCACCAGAGACTATTTTTTGTCTTTCTCGACAAATTATCATACAAAAATTGTATTCTCTCATCACTGTATTGAGCTTTGTGAATAGGTCGTTGCGTCAGCTACAAGCACCTGTAAATCTTCTTTTCATATGTCATTTTGAGACGATTTTCCTATACACATTTCCTGTTTTTTTCTCGCTTCGCAACTGAGTGTAATCTTGTTCCTCAACATTCACTGTACTATATTATTTGTACTCTCCATTTTATCAGAATTTTTTTTGTTTGTCTCACTACTGTACATCACTTTTAGTAGATCAATTATTGTATAGAATCCTATGAATTGTTCGAAGCATAAGCTACTTATAATTGTCAATTTCTTTTCACGCTTTCTTTAAGACTCAGTTCTCATCCTCTTCACATGTTTTATTTCGTGTATAACTCATGTGTAAATTTTTTTGTTTTTCATTGCTCATCTTGCTGAATTGTGTATTCTCTCTGCGATGTCAGAGACTATTTCTTTTTACCACCTCTGACAAACCAATATATATAAATTGTAACTTCTCATTGTACAGAATCATGTAAATAGGCCGTATCACGAACCACAGACATCTGTAAACTTTCTCTTCTTTGTCGTTTTTACAGTATATTCTTATCTTCAATCCCTGTAGCAACTGTGTAATTTTGCTTATCAACTGTGTAAATTTGTGTTCTCCAATACTCACTGTGATGAGTTGTGTCTTCTCTCTGTATTTTCAGAGATTATTTTTTCTCTTGTATTCTCAGGAAAATTATTGTATATAACTATTTCTGATATCACCGTTGTATGTAACATGTAGCACCGCGAGCCACATTCATCTATAAATTTTTCATCATCTGTCTTTCGAACTTTTGATTTCATGATTGTCTTCTAGATCACCTGCAACCCCCTGGTTTTCCACGTCACCCACAACGTATCACCTTTCGGTCAGAACTTTTTTTTTTCATCAATATTGTGTAAAATGTATACTCTATAGTGCTCATCTTGCTGGAATAATTCTACTCTCTGTATTACCGGAGATTCCTTTTGCCTCGCCAGATTTCTACTGTACTTAACTGTTGTCATGTCAACGTTGCACAGAATCCTGTAATTAACGTAGCGCAAGCTGCATACATCTGTTAATTTCTCATCACCTGTCTTTTGAATCTTTGTCTGCAAGCTCGAATTCTGTATTATTCCTTGCATCAATACTGTGCAAAATTAATATTGTATAACGCTCTTCAAACTGAATTGTTCCTATTCTCTGCTTTGTCAGAGACTTTTGTTGCCTCACCATACACTCGAGTGTAACTAACTGTTTTTACTATCATCAATGTACAGAACCGTGTAAATAAGCAGTAGCGTTAGCTACAAGCATCTGTAAATTTTTTTTTTGGCATACATCATTTGAGATGATATATTCAAGCACATCTCCTGTATCTTTCTTTTAATAAATACTGTGTGAAAACTGATCATTCGAGACAGGCTTCCGACAAGGTTTTGGAACACAGCGATAGGTATGCGCTTCCATTCAGTACATAATGCTGCCGCTCACTGTTGCTTAGTAGTAGGCCTTGGTTCCACACTTCTTATGTGACGCTATAATTCATCTCATAAGTGATCTATGAGGTTAAGATCAGGGCTCTGTGCTGGCCAGTCCACACATGATACGGAATTATCGTCAAACCACGCCGTAACAGACCTTGCTTTATGGATCGGTGCATTATCCTGCTGGTGCCAACAAGGATCGGTGCATTATCCTGCTGGTAACAAAAAAGCTCGGTGCATTATCCTGCTGGTACCAACAAGGCTCGGTTCCATAGTATTGCCACAGAGTTGGTAAGGCATAATTGTCCAGAATATCGAGGAAGATGTGCTGGTTAACAGGTTTGTCCACGATAACCAATGGGCCGGACTATACCAAGAAAAGCTTCAAACTTGACCGTATGAACAGTACAATGCAGTAAAGAGCGTTCCCTCGGCTGCCTCCATACCCACACACGGCCATCAGACTGATCGATTGGATCGTGTATATGGATTCATCAGTCCATAGGACCCGTTTCCATTAATCTACGGTCCACGATAAATGTTCTTTACACCATGCTAAATGACGAGTAGCATTCCGAGTGGAGATAAAAGGCTTATGAGCAACCTCACGACCACGATAATCCATAGAACGAAGTTATCTGCAAATGGTACATATACATACTGAGGTTACAGCATTTTTACTCACCTGTACACTGAGGTCTTGAGCAGTACTACGTTGATTAGCTGTAACGACTCTCCTGAGGCTTCGACGTCCTCTATCACTGATTCTTTTTGA
Organism: Macrothele yani; assembly: GCA_039090855.1. Lineage (NCBI taxonomy): Eukaryota > Metazoa > Arthropoda > Arachnida > Araneae > Macrothelidae > Macrothele > Macrothele yani. The sequence continues at coordinate 196,804,085 of CM076990.1, forward strand.
TCTTCCGGTACGTTTTGCTGCTTAATGCACTATAACGAAGTAAATTTCTCCGTCATTTTTGTCCACGCCGGGGCTCGAAGCCGGGTCCCCTCATTCCGGAATAAGTCGCTCTACCAATTGAGCTACGCGGACGTTCGTTCTGACTGCTATCTGCCTTTGTGTCGTGTGCGTCCTTCAGACAGGTACGTCACATCTCACCCCCCCCCGCGAAAGAGGGCCGGGGGCATGGTCCACGGGTCAGCCGTGACCATGAATCGTTGCAGGCAGCCTTCCGCTGTAGAACGTGCACTCGAGAACTCCCAGTCAATCTAGTGTGTGGAATGCAACGTCATACACATATATTTTTCGAAGCGTTGGAGAAGGGATTCTCTGATTTTTCCTATCTCTTTCCTATCTCGCGGTGTGGAAATAACATCACACCATTGCGAGATTTTGAACGGCCGGGTTATCCGAAAAGTTCGGGCGCCATTATAACGAAATAAATTTCTCCGTCATTTTTGTCCACACCGGGGCTCGAACCCGGGTCTCCTCATTCCGGAATAAGTCGCTCTACCAATTGAGCAACGCGGACGTTCGTTCTGACTGTTATCTGCCTTTATGTCGGGTGCGTCCTGCTGGCAGGTACGTCACAGCACGCCATGTGTCTTCCACTTATTCCGTACATCCAAAACAGTTGACTTCCATATGTGTAAACTACTCTCTGTTTCTCTTATGGACAACCCACTAATTTAACACCCAACAGTATTTCCTTTCTCAAAGTCAGTTCTCTCCGGCTGCAACATTTTCACTCAACCACACAGTGTGATATGATCGCGGTCAACTGCAGGATTGTTTTTATACCGTTTACAGCTATACAGCACATATAAACAACGCAGCGGATCCGTTCATTTCCTTTTGAAGGGGTGTTCGGTGACTTTTGTCAATATAGTGTATGTATAACGTTAAATACCACATAAGATCCTTCGACCTTCTCATAGAGGTCATCATCAGATGTAAGACGTAGTACCCAACAGCGGAAGTCTTATATACCGCAAAAACATGATGCCACAGATAAAACCGAAAAGCTAAATAAACTGAACAGTGCATACCCAATTTCCAGGGGGGCGATGCATATGGTAAGGCAAAAAAGTAGACAGGTCAAACACCAATAAAGCAATAAACCCATGTTACGTAACATTAGAGTTCAATACCATCTTCCAAGCTGGAGACATAAGGCAAGGAGGTTCATCGTTGCAACTTTATTGTAAAGAGGAATAAATAAATATGCTTTTCGTGAAGAGGCAGTCAAACTTCGAAGAGTAGGTATTTAAAACTGTGGTGTCTTTCCAAACGGGAAAATGGGTTCCATTAGCAACACATCTTGAAAGAGCCGTAGAAGTAGAACCAACTTTAACGTTGTATCTATGTTCGTTTATAGGGGTTCTTAATTTCCTGGAGGTAGACCCTTCATAAATAAGATCCGTGACATTTTGGTCCATCGCTTTAAGGGGTACACAGTAAACTCCAAATTTAACACACAAGTTCACTGGGTCTCTGTCACTCTTTAACGCACGAAAAAATGTTCGAAGGTTTTAGGCCAAAATCCAAGTTGTATTTGACACAAATGTTCCTCAACTTGAAAACCAGTGGAAGGGAAAAGTTCAGGGACCCCACAAACTTTGGTTTGGCTGTGTCGGCAGTCAAAGTCGAAAGTGTCCGTCTACTAAATTTACGAATGGTTGAGGGGACGGTGGAGGAAGGGTATCCACAAGTAGCAGCAAATTGTATGTTTATAATAATTAAAGGTATTTCACCGCCATTGGATTGCTTTAACTTAAAGTATGATATCGTGCAGAAAACAGCATGCTTTTATGTATTTTGACTTGTGTGCACAACGATTTTAACCTCATCGACATCCTGAGTTGCTTGGAGATTCCGTATTCTGGGTGGTGTAAAGATAACATACTCGAACGTGAATCGGGAAGTGCGGGTTCGATTCCTGTTCCAGGATGATGTAGTTTTAAAGTTTTATGAGACATGTCTACTTTAATAATAATGATAATAATAAAATAATAATAATAATAATGCTATCATTGGAAGATTTTCACTGTATTCCATGTAACCACTTCCTTCAGAAAACTTGGAAAATTTTCATCGTCCTAGAGCGGGAATCGAACCCGCACCTCTCGATTTCCGGTCGAGCATGCTAGGTATTACACAAAAAACGAATAATCATTTCTTCGGTGAAATTTGTTTCCCGATTGTACATGACATAATAATAATAATAATAATAATGCGTCCCTATTATTTGATTCTCTGCTTCGATTAAAATCGAGCACCTTATCATGCCATATTAGCTCACCTACCCCCCCCCCCCATTCCCCACAAAGCAACCTGCCTGCGCGCCTAGGGGGAGAAACAAATAGAAGGCGTACCGAAGGAAGTCGCTGACATAGACACAATATCGTGTGACGCCATTTGCATATTACAGAATACTAATAACAGTAAAACATCCTAAGTAAAATGTTTTGGCGAAGAATTTCTTATTTGTTCTCGTTTTTATTTGAGATGTTCAATCTCGATACTTTTTGGTTATCTCTAGTATAAATTTAGCTGCAGGCTCTCTGTGTCGAGAAAAAAAACTGTTTACAAATTCTTGATGTGAAAAGTGGACTCAGCACATATTATGAAAAGCTTAAACGCGTGGGCGCACCAGAAATTATGGTTTTTACTTTACTGCTCGTGGCGTGTGCAAACTTTTCCCAGACCTAATACTTTATTTGTGCATTTTAGCGTCTTGACGAAAGGCAAGAGATAGCGAGGGCCGCCCCAAGAAATCTTCTGAGAATTAAATGCGAGACTGAAGAGCATTTGAGCTTCTCGTCCTCCGACTTCGCCAAGCGCTTCAGGGCTACCCGATCTCCATCATTAAAACTCCAATCGAGAATGTAAACAGAGAAATCCGAAAGTTATTAAAGTGACAAGGACTTATGATTCCACAACAGTCCTGGGGATACGCTCTCGCGTGTAATTTGAAATGAAAATGGTTGTGATTGAAACGTTGAAGAATATTTTCAAACAGATAGAGTTTTATTATCATTCGTGCCAGAATTTTTTTGATATTAATGCATTTCTGCTGCGACCTCTATTTCCTACCAAAACTAGATGTATTAAACTGAAGACGCTTTTCCGGAAGCAAGTGCAAATCGACAACATGTGATTTTGGAGTTGCTGCCCTTTCAAATTGCGTCTTTACATTGCAGGAATTGAAAAGATATGTCTTCTATTGTAAGATTTCGATATATATTTTTAGAAGCCTAAGAGTTTTTAAAGCTTCAACACCGTAGGACCCCACAAATACACCGGAGAATAAGCTCAAGAAAATTCGAGGTATTTTTCTGTAGAAAAACGGGCGATAGAAACTGAAAAAATGCATTATAACCTTCAAAAACGAAATAGCAGACACAGTGATTCAGTTTGAACGCATAAAAACAAACAACAGATAATTAAATACAGTGACATCGTGCATATTTTATTATGCAGTATCAAGAAATAATAGAAACTGTGAAATAAAAAATTTTGTGGTGCGAAGTAGGCCTATTAAACTTGTTTAGGCTATTCTTAAGAACCAAGTGATCATCAGCTGTCATTTTGGATTAGTTATTTGCTAAATGGGACAGAGCAAAATGATGAAATAAGATTGATTTTTCAGGATTAAGTAGACAGTCATGCAAAAGCTATGCCTACAAAACCACAGCGAAAGGTTTAAACAATAAAACAGGCATAGGGGTTATCTTCTTCCGTACTTGCCACTCATACAGCAGACAAATGCGAATCGGGTCAACAGTTCTTGACCCGATTTGGATTTCTTATCATTGATGCTTTATTTTCCGAATAAATTAGTTTTCAAGGAAAAAATCAAAAAAATAATTTTTTTTTATTGCATTTCGAAGAAAAATGAAAAACACAAAATACTGTTTCGTGCTTACACACACACTCTCTCTCTCTCTGTGTCAGACCGTTTTTGGAGATGCGGAGTGGTATGCGAAGAAACACAGCTTTCCTTCCTCAACCCATAACGTCAACGGTTTAGACGTCTCGTCGATGGTGCTTTTTTCGTGAAATTTGAGGCAGGATTCTCGAGAGAGGCGCAGATTTGTTTTCCTTAATCATCTGCGTGTGAGGCTGTAACCAAAAATTTCTATCTGCGCTCAGTTTTAATTAATGCATCATTCACACTCAATATTTACTATTTTGTGTGTTTTCAGCGCCAAAATGAAAATCGATCACACAGGTCACGGAGACACAAGAATCCACAGTTATTTCTCCTGCGAAGTATGCTAGAATGAAAACTTGTCACAAGGTTCATGAAAACACTAAAATCCGCTATTATTTATTCTCAAAGGTTACGTGCTAGTACAGCAACAAAAGAAATTAAGCAGGCTGAAAACAATATTGACAGTAAAGAAGCGTGTCTGCCCGGAAAGAAAATAAAAGTAAATGTTTGTCTCAACAAGAAACCAAAAAGTAGTGTTATGTTGTTCTATCTCGCTTGCTGTTCAAATGTGGGAAAAGTCTGTACAAGGAAGCAAACATCATTAGGGTTTGATAAAACAAATACAAGAAAAAAATTATTTTCATATAAAAGCATATGCACTTCTTAATGCATTCAACGATCAACTTTGTCATTCATGCAATATTTCGTGTATCTACGTTTTCAATTTCGACACAGAATATTGAACAGCTGCGTCACGCATTAATGCAGTGGTATATTTTTCAGACATTGCTTTGAGGTCGTCATTAATTGACAACGACGAAAAAATAGCTTTCTTCCTGAATATGAAATGCGACTACATTTGTGCAATTCCAAATTTTAACATATCGTTTCTATAAGCTATAGATGAAATTGGTCAGCTTAATATGGAATCCTTTCATGTCTTGCAGCATTTAAGGTTATCGCAGTCACTCACCCCTAATTCGGTTGCCATTCAATACACGTCAGTTGGATTCATAAAAAAAATACGTCGCCGTAATTACAAGCGAGCTTGTTGCAGCTTGGTTTGAATTTGGAATGTAGAACCTGAATTCGCTCTCAAGACTGAAGCAGGTTTTTTCGTACATATTTTAGAAAACAGTTACCTAGATACTTCATCTTCCTGTTTGGTTTCTGTGAGACAGTATAATTTATTTTAGTGGTTGCGTGTCTATTTTTTAAGTCCACAAACACAAGAAATAAGTTAGCCTGACACGTATGTGAATTGTTATACAATAAAATTATCCCGAACTGTAATTTACATTAAGACAGAATCATTACAGAAGGCGATAGTTTTCGTTCAGTAACACATAATAGCAATTTAACTTAAAAATTTATGGTGTAGGTAGGATCTGGGGCATAAAATTGGCACCATTAGGTTTGCCCGCGCCAGAGTCCCGGCATGAGTAGTGCGAGAACCAAAGTGCCATAAGGAACTCTGGCTCTCTCTCATCCCTGAAACTAATGGCCCAAAATTAGGAGCAGGGAACTGCCCATGTAGCTCTAGCTCAGGGGGTCATTAACCCTCCCTTCTTTAAATTAACCATCCGCATAAAAATGATGCAGCACTGTTATCTCCTTTCTCAGCTGTGATATTGAGGCCACTTGTCGCTGGAGTCTGACAATAGCCTTTTAGAGTTTAATTCTTCCAAAGTGTAGTCCTGGTTATAGACACCATGACATATCAAAATTTTCCTTTCTATCTTCCTGTTCCAGTCTACGATCCCAGTGTATAGAATGTAGTTCCCAGTACCACCATTTAAAATTTTGTCTCATGTCCCAACTGAGGATCTCTAATTCCCCCGGATTTCCTGATCGGTTCCGAAACTGAAAGCTAAGATTACTATGTATTGAGTCTGCTTCCCAGTCCGGGCACTCACATCTTTGTCGAACAACACAGGATTTCCTGATCGGTTTCGAAACTGAAAGCTAAGATTACTGTGTATTGTAATCTGCTTCCCAGTCCGGGCACTGACATCTTTGTCGAACAACACCGGATTTCCTGATCGGTTCCGAAACTGAAAGCTAAGATTACTACGTATTGAATCTGCTTCCCAGTCCGGGCACTGACATCTTTGTCGAACAACACAGGATTTCCTGATCGGTTCCGAAACTAAAAGCTAAGATTACTATGTATTGAATCTGCTTCCCAGTCAGGGCACTCACATCTTTGTCGAACAACATAGGATTTCCTGATCGGTTCCGAAACTGAAAGTTAAGATTACTATGTATTGAATCTGCTTCCCAGTCAGGGCACTGACATCTTTGTCGAACAACACAGGATTTCCTGATCGGTTCCGAAACTGAAAGCTAAGATTACTATGTATTGAATCTGCTTCCCAGTCAGGGCACTGACATCTTTGTCGAACAACATAGGATTTCCTGATCGGTTCCGAAACTGAAAGCTAAGATTACTAAGTATTGAATCTGCTTCCCAGTCAGGGCACTGACATCTTTGTCGAACAACACAGGATTTCCTGATCGGTTTCGAATTTCGAAACTGAAAGCTAAGATTACTATGTATTGAATCTGCTTCCCAGTCAGGGCACTGACATCTTTGTCGAAAAACACAGGATTTCCTGATCGGTTTCCGAAACTGAAAGCTAAGATTACTAAGTGTATTGTAATCTGCTTCCCAGTCCGGGCACTGACATCTTTGTCGAACAACACAGGATTTCCTGATCGGTTCCGAAACTGAAAACTAAGATTACTACGTATTGAATCTGCTTCCCAGTCAGGGCACTGACATCTTTGTCGAAAAACACAGGATTTCCTGATCGGTTCCGAAACTGAAAGCTAAGATTACTATGTATTGTAATCTGCTTCCCAGTCCGGGCACTGACATCTTTGTCGAACAACACCGGATTTCCTGATCGGTTCCAAAACTGAAAGCTAAGATTACTACGTATTGAATCTGCTTCCCAGTCCGGGCACTGACATCTTTGTCGAAAAACACAGGATTTCCTGATCGGTTCCGAAACTGAAAACTAAGATTACTATGTATTGAATCTGCTTCCCAGTCCGGGCATTGACATCTTTGTCGAACAACACAGGATTTCCTGATCGGTTCCAAAACTGAAAGCTAAGATTGCTATGTATTGAATCTGCTTCCCAGTCCGGGCACTGACATCTTTGTCGAGCAACACAGGATTTCCTGATCGGTTCCGAAACTGAAAGCTAAGATTACTAAGTATTGAATCTGCTTCCCAGTCCGGGCACTGACATCTTTGTCGAACAACACAGGATTTCCTGATCGGTTCCGAAACTGAAAGCTAAGATTACTGTGTATTGAATCTGCTTCCCAGTCCGGGCCCTGACATCTTTGTCGAGCAACACAGGATTTCCTGATCGGTTCCGAAACTGAAAGCTAAGATTACTATGTATTGAATCTGCTTCCCAGTCCACGCGCTGAGATCTTTGTCGAGCAAAACAGGCTGGGATCCCGATCCCCGGAATCTCCTACTCAGTCCCGGAGTTAACAACTTTATACTACGTTCCAGGCAAGGTGTCCAACACCTCGGAATCATCTGCACATTGATTTGGTATTTATACATGTAAATTTTCATACGAGTTGACGGCTGCGATAATACGAAGCAAAAGCTTATATGAGTAAAAGCTAAGATTATCTTCCACTATAATTATATAAGTAAACGCTTAACGCTTACATGAGGAAACACTAAAATTCTCTTCCACTTGAATTGTACAATTCCACATACAATTACTAAATAAAAATAAAAATTAAGAACTCCATTTTGCAGTCAATTCTTAACTAATATAAAAGTTCGCCGTTTGTCATATGCCATTCTGAAACAATGAGGTGAGGAGCCCGAGATTTTTTTTCTGAAACAAATAGTAATCAACATCAACAAAAAAAATCCCTGATCTTTTCTAATGTTCGCAGTTTGACATGCTGATTAAGACCGTCTTTAGGCTACGACAATACAGTACTTGTATCTAAAAAAAGAATCGAGGAGGATGTGTTGGAATGAAAAAGAAGGGGGGCGTGGAGGGGTTCTATATCAGCCTGTCCTTTTTATTTCATTATAATATCGATTTATTGCATGCGAATTTGATATCGTTTATTGAGATCATGTGAGGAACGAGCTCACCCCCTGCTCTTCCTTAGCTGATAACAATCGAAAAACAAATGTTGAGGTGCATAAATTACTGGTATAAGAATTTTTAATTATCCTTATACATGTATAAATCACTACTATTACTAATACTGGGCGTCATTATGGGTACCCTCGTTGATCTCCGGCTGTGAAATCCCAGGCAAAGCAAGGTACAGGGCATGGTGCATGGGAAAATAGGTCGAAGTGCAACGTTGTTGTACTGGTGAGTGAGCTGGGGGCAGTTGCACATCGTTGCTGAGATACCAATCGTGACACCCGACGCTCATCCCACTAGGATCAACCGCGCGGGGCTGACCAAAACCACCTAAAGATTACAGAAAACCTCCGAACTGGTCTGTGACGTCAGAGCTAGCGGGCCGACTGGCTGACTCAAGACTAGCCACTCCTGAGAACGCCGATGAAGTACCGATGTGTTTACGCGGAGAAATATTTTCGCGAGTGCGACATTATTCCCGCAGACCACAATAAATCGAACGGTATTTTTTTCTATATTTTTCGTCCTTAGATAACGTCAAAAGATTATATCCTCAGCTTTCATTTGTATTCTCAGTTTCCTACAGTGATATGTACAAATCGGGGAATTCTAAAGCTTTGCTCTTGTGCTGCCAAAGGATTTCATGTTCTTGTACCGGTCTTAAAAATTAATGCTTCAAGAAATTTTCCCTTTAGTCTTCAATTTGGCTAAAGGAACCCAAACATAATACTTTTCTTCACGCATAACATCAAAAGCCCAAAATTTTACGTTATGCATTTTGGCAATTACGGTTTTTTTTTTTGTATTTGTTTTTATGTGCATGAATGGCAAATTTGTTGGGCTTTATAAACATAATCATTTCACTCAAAGCCAAAAAAAAAAAGTTCTCTAATTACGTAACGAACGCGAAAGCTAAATTTCTGATTTGGTGAGTACATTTCCTGAAATTGCGGTAAGATATATGCTCAAATCTTGCAACTACTTCTAGTAGAAGGTTAAAAAAAAATATAAATTAAAATCACTTAGGAAAAGGTTCTTTATCAAATGTACATGGAAAGTATTAATTTGAATATCTTTGAATTTATACACATAACGTCACAAATTTTATGCTGCAAATCTAAATGTCATATCTTTTTTTCCTTCCCAAATTTGCAAAAAAAAAAAAAAAAATATTACGCAAAAGGTACTAATTTTCTCCAGCAGTATATTGTAAAGCAAACTTTTTTCTGTTCATTTTTAAACTGAAACAGATATTAAAAATATCAATTAACGCATTAACAGATTTTCACAAAAAAAAAAAAAAAAAGAAAGAAAAAGAGAAAAATGGTAATCCGAAGAGAGAAGCATCAACAAATGTGTTCATTCATTATAAAATAAGTACTTTCTCTCCCCCGCCCTCCTCTTCCCGATGTGCTTCTTGCAGAAAGAATCGAAAACTTCTACAGACCATTCACACACATCAGTGGGAAAATGCTTCTGAAATCTCCCCATTACGCATTTTTTACAATCAAGCTGATACTTAAGACAGTAACAAAGCAAAGTGGCACTAAAAGTAAATCCTACACAGGACCCTCTAACCCTTCTGCTTCTGCAGAGAGGGACTGCGATGGCCCTCTGACCGTGACGTCACACCCCTTCGCAGTTCGCGCGCTGGGGCTTGCTCTCCAGGGGGTTTTGGGCTGACCAACGTAAGCCCTTCTGCTGGATGTCTGTGTATGGTTAATCCAGTCCTGGTACACTCGTGGTACAGTGCTACGGGAGCAGTCAACAAGTACGGCTGTTTACGAAATATTGGCACCTGCATTTCAACGTGAGCCCTTCTGCTGGATGTCTTTAAAGCAAACCATTAAATCGGGAGTGTACTGTCATCAGCTGGATAAATTAAGTGATGCAGTCAAACAGCAGCGTCCAGAATTGGTGAATCGCAACTGTGCTGTGTTTCACCATGATAACGCAAAACCACATACAAGTTTGGTCACTCGTCAAAAATTGTTGCAGCTTAGATGGGATGTGTTACAACATCCACCATACTCGCCAGATATGGCACCATCAGACTGCTATTTGTTTCGTTCGTTGCCTGACGCCTTGATTGGTAAAATCTTCACTGCTAATGAGGCTATAAAATCGTTCTTGGAACTGTTTTTTGCCGAAAAAAAACAAATTTTTTTTTTGAGCGCGGAATCATGAACTTGCCTGCGAGATGGCAAAAGGCCATCGAACAAAATGGACAATATGCTGTTGATTAAAGTTTTTGCTTCCCATTAGAAATTCGGCTTTTATTTACACAGGGAAAAAAACGCAAATTATATACACTTTATTGACAAAATTCACCAGACACCCATTCAACAGCAAACGAACGGATCCGCTACGTTGTTAAGATGCGCAGTACAGCTGCAAACGGTATAAAAAAAACCTGCAGCTGACCGCGATCATATCGCACTGTGAAGTTGAGCGAAAATGTCGCGGCGGGAGAGAACTGATTTTGAGAAAGGAAAGATTGTTGGGTGTTATATTAGTGGGTTGTACATAAGAGAAACCGAGAGGCGTTTAAACATATACCCAAGTCAACTGTTTTGGATGTACTGAATAAGTGAAGACACATGGCGCGCCTGAAGCACCAAAACGTACCGGCAGACCCAAAAAAATCAGTGATACAGGACGCCGAAGCCTCAGGAGAGTAGTTACAGCTAATCAACGGAGTACTACTGCACAATACCTCAGTGTACAGGTGAGTAAAAATCATGGAACCTCGGTATGTACAGGTACCATTCACAGAGAGCTTCATTCCATGGGATACCGTGGTCATTCGGCTGCTCTTAAGCCTTTCATCTCCACTCGAAATGCTACTCGTCGTTTAGCATGGCGCAAAGAACATTTATCGTGGACCGTAGATCAATGGAAACAGGTCCTATAGACTGATGAATCCAGATACACGATCCATCAGTCTGATGAGCGTGTGTGGGTATGGCGGCAGCCGGGGAACGCTATTTACCACAGTGTACTGCTCCTACGGTCAAATTTGGAGCCAGCAGTGTACTCGTTTGGGAGTGCATTTTCGTGGTGTGGTCCCGGCCTTTTGGTTATGTTGGACAAACCTGTTAACCAGCATGTCTACCTCGATATTGTCGACAATTATGCCCTACCAAATCTTTGGCAATACTATGGAACTGAGCCTTGTTGGTACCAGCAGGAAAATGCGCCAAGCCATAAAGCAAGGACTGCTACTGGCGTGGTTAAGCGATAATTCCGTATCGTGTGTGAACTGGCCAGCACAGAGCCCTGATCTTAATCCCACTGAGCAAATATAGGATGAATTAGAGCGCCGCATAAGAAGTTTAGAACCAAGGCTTATTACTAAGCAACAGTTAGCGGCAGCATTATGTACTGAAGTAAGCGCATACCTATCGCTGTGTTCTAAAACCTTGTCGAAAGCATGTCTCGAAGGGTCAGAGCATGCATTAAGGCCAAAAGTGAATCGACACCGTACGTCAATAAATGCTGTGTTGTGTTTCTCTTCTAGATGTCCGGTGACTTTTGTCAACATAGTGTATATATTATCATTGGTTCCTTGAGAGGCAGAATAGAAAGTAAGCTGCAAGGCATTGCAGGGGTTTCATTCCTAATTGCCACCTCTCTAGCTGTAACCCAAGCACCTATTCCCTTAAGAAAAGTATTAAATAAAAAATGTCATCCTTCTTTGAGTTAATTCGTCTTACGCAATATTTTTTTCTGTTTGCATATGACTATAATATTTGTTTGTTCTTTGGTGTAATTGGATTTCTACCCATCTTTGATTTCGTTCGTCTCACAAACAATAATTTTATGTTTATACTCAAGATGGTAACGACGTCCGAAACACAAATGAATGGAATGAACCTGGGTCCTACTGACCCTCCCTCCTTTGCAAAGTCGATTCCAGAGAGTGCCTGTGTATCTCCATCAAACTTTTTGCGAGAGAATTGGTGCTCGCCATTAATAAAGATGAGACACTGCATGTTCTTCCCAGTTGGCTAGTAGGGGGCAGCACAATCTAAGTGTTGTTCAGCGATATTCATCATAGTTGCAACTACCCAGGAGTAAAGTCCGGTAAATAAAATCAAAGATCCCAAAATCTCACTTTTTTTTTAAAACTCAAAAACGACGGATTCATTAAGAAAAAAATCTGCTAAAGCATTCTAAACCGATTTTTTTGCCTTTGTGTTGTTTCGATGGTCCGATTTACTAAAAGAAAAAAAAAAGAGAAGGAAAATTGCTGAAGTATTTTGAACAGATCACCCCCCTCCCCCGTGCTTATGTTATTCGGGGCCGGATTTAGTAATTTAAAAAAAAAAATCTAACTGCTGAAGTATTCTGAGCAGATTTCTCTGCCTGTGCTTGTTACTAAATGCGATGCTGCGGTACACACACACTTTTGGAGAAGCCCAGGGCCGTATTTGCCAATGAGTTCAGGTGGGCCACGACCCAGGGCGGCATAAATTTACATAAGGCAGAAAAAAAACAAAAAAAAAAGGAAGGAAGATTTTGGAAAAAGATAAGAAAAAAAAACACTGAAAGAGGACGACAGGCAGAACATATAACAACAGAAACTATTTACAAAAAACATAGAATCGAAAAACAATAATATAATTAATGGAATGATAAAGATTAGGAGGTGGACAAAATTTTATTGGGGGAGATGGGGAGAGTCAAAGATATCGACAGCTCATTATGAGTAAAAATGCCATCGAAATACGTTGTTGAACCCTGAGTGGAAGTAGAGGAGGGGGGGGCAGCAAATTTAGAGGTGCCCAGAACAGCACAAAATACGCCCCTGGAGAAGCCCCATCAGGAGCATACACATAATTCTTTTTCGCGGAGTGGAGACCGAAAATTTGAAGTTTTTAAAATCCACTAGGACCAAATACACGTTAATGTAAAATAGAAAGAAAGATCAAAGCATTTGTTTTTCTAATGTAAGTTGAGGCATTTTATTAAATTCAAGTATTTTTTTCTAATGTAAGTTGATGCATTTTATTAAATGTAAGCATTTTTTTCTAATGTAAGTAGCACTTAAACCAAAAGCACAACAAAATGAATCACTTTGAGCGGGGGGGCAAGGGCCCTCTAAATACGACCCCCCCAAACTCCATATATCGCGGAATTATTTTATTATTTTGAACACATCTCAACGTCAAAACAATAGATTGGCTGCTTTTGTATTAATTCTCCAGATTACATAGTAAGTAAAAGAGAACATACTTATAGAAAAAGAAAATAAAGGACTTTATGCATGGGCCTCAAAAACAGTAATGTTTACTATAATCTTGGTTCATGATAAATATTAAATTCGAGTGCTAAGAATAGGAACTACCTTGTTTAAAGTTTTTTTTTATGGACAGTAACGAAAAGAGAATTTTTCAATTTTTGACTAAAATAGCTGTCTTTTTTTGTAAATAGCTTTAAACAAAACAAATGACTTCATTCAAAAAAACTAATGGTTTTAGAAACATTTTTGAGCTGGCCTTTTTAAGAAAACGAACCTAAAACCAAAGTCCGTATATATATTCTGGAAAACAGATTTTTGGGTTAAACCCAGATAACTAGTATGAAACATGGTGGAACTTCCTATATAGGTTAGTTAATGCAAAATGTTTTATTATAGTTATAACAATTTCGCTGTATCACCTGGTAATTCATGTGACTTTAATTTCAACAACTTTCAAGATAAATATAGTTTTAATCAGTGGCGGCGGAACAGCCCGGGCCGCCAGGGCTCCTGCCCGGTCAATAATTTCAATAATTTTAGCCAAGATTAAAAAAAAAAAAAATATTTTTATTTTTTTTTATTTGGCATATGTGTGATTTTTTGTTGTGATGTGCCTTAGAAAGTTCCTTCAGGTGTTCCTAATTGCTATAAAGCTCCTTAGGCATTGTTTTTCTTCTGTTTGTTCCGGGAAGCGGGAAGGGAAGGAGGTGCACCACGATTCAAAATTTCGGGCGCGGTCAATGAACTTCACTTTCCGCCGCCCCTGGTTTTAATAGAAATATAATACTATTCCCCTGAATATTACTCATAGTAAGTTGTTTTAAATTTGGCGTGAGACAGGAAAAAATATTAAAATTATTACGTACTGTGAATTCAACTTACTGGAAAAAATGGACCGCATTTGAATTGCTTTCTTCAACATTTCCTTGATGCAAAATATGTAATTCGTTCATCGACATTAAATGATTGACACCGCTTTCAAGAGAAAACAGAGCTCATGACGTTAATTAGAGGTTTGTCCCAAAGTTGATAGTAAACTATTTTTCAGACGTTTTAAAAATAAAATAACCTCTCATCTGAGCCATTTTCAGAAAGTGAGGCCATGAAAATTGAATGGGAAATGTTGTATTTATGCGTACAAAGATCCTTACCAAATTTTCAGTATCAGCGGTACAGTTGAATTTAATTTTTTTACCTCCGCAGTTACTGAAAATCACAGAACTTCATCAGGAAACTGTTTATCAAGATAACTACCGTAGCTTTTCTACGTATAATACTTTTGCACCTCCAAGCTTTTTTTTTATCAGTCTTTTTTGTGAAAATTAAATTTCCTTGTAATATTTTCATATGCATAATTCCTGCTGTTAAGCTAAGTTATTAAAGCTTCACACAGAACGTAATTAACTTATTATTTTTACCTGTCACGAATGCTAAGTGTTATAAATAACTTGAGTATTACTTTCATTCAGATAAATGTTTTGTGGTAATTTTTTCATTCTTCACCGTGAACATAATATTTAACATTTCCTGGTATAAGTATCTGAGTTTCTTGTTTACAGTCCTCAAAACTTTACCTTGCAAACTGAACAAATTGAACTACTGATTGACAAACTGTTGGAATATGTACAACATTCTCTTTGGAATCCTGGCAAGTTTGTTTAGCACTGTTTAATCTGAAGCATTGTATTCCAAATTACAGTACATTTCTACCATCTGCGTTTTTTTAAGCAAAAAATTTTCTTCACTCCATATTTACGCAGAATTATCTGGATCACGAGACTAAAAAAAAAAAAAAAACAGGAATCCAGGCCGCAAAATAATTACTTTCAAACTTTATGTTGGTAAGCTGATCAAGTCTTTTAGGGGCATTTGGTGGCCCACGGGATGAGGCCTAGTTATTTCTACTTTTTTTACACTTCCCTGAATATTTTCTCTCCTGTGGTTACCGTCCAGATACCCTATTATTTTCATTTCCTACATATCTAACCAATAGGATTATATGATAAATAATAACATGAAGGAAATATTCATTTAATGGCGAAATGTTCCAGCTGCGTGGTTCTCGTGCCTAAGACATCCAGCACGAGCAAGCCTCTCTCACTATAAGACACGAAAACTGTACTTCATAAATGCTACCTGAGCCAATGAAAATTGAGCTCTAAAGCGCTAAGTAGATGGAGATAGAACAAATGGGGAGGGGGAAAACCTGCTCAAGTATGATTTTCAGTAATATTTCGGTTTATTGTGTTTTTCTTTATGATATTTTGTTATGAGTGTCCTTTCGTGATTTGTTGTGCCTTTCTGCATGCTGGAGACGGGTCTAGGGGAATGAAGTGTTCTGTATGGCGAAAGTGAATATGCAGGTAGATTATAACTTCATGGCTTACCTGGGAGATCGACTACTCTAAAACTAATATTTCATGACTTTGCCCTTCTTTAACTTTCCAATCAGGGCATCCCGTCCCACTTTAAAATATTTCGTTCTTGCGCTGCACAAAAGCCGCTTTCAATTGACGGTAATTGGGTTTAAGGCTAAGCTAGAGTGTTCAGATTAGAATCCGAATTGCAGAAGCCCAAAATAAAATAGTGTATACTTTTATATGTCTTTTTCCTTTTATGTGCCATTCATTAAACACCTGGACTGCAGTTTTTCTGTATTTTCGTTCCTTTCAATCTTTTGTGCATTTTCTTATTAGATACTTCAAAGCGAATGATAGCCCATACATTTACTGAAAAAAATCCCTTCATTTCGTTAGATGTTAGGCATGGAAGAAATCACAGCACTAATTATCGTAGGTATTATTTTTACCAGTGTTTTTAGGCATTTTGTTTTTGTGAGACAATTGATAAACGATAGCAAATAGATGCATTAATTTCTTAACACGCGCCAATAAAACTAATTAACTGTAACAAAAATTTTGGGATATATTCTCAGAAATAGTTTCTCATGTCATCGATGCTCAACAGGGTTGTATCTCTCTTACCTCATCATCATCATCATCAACCATGGGTACAATTCCCATAGGTGTATGTTACCATTTTAACTACACTATCTACCAACAAGTAATTAGACACCCCTGCAATCGACGATATCTGCGGTCCTGATACACGTCACGGCCGCCGCCGCCGCCGTTAAATATCGTGTGGGAAACAACAACGCAACCAGTCGCATGCAAGATGCTACGCAGTTCGGAGCTCTCCGATTTCGAGAAAGGTGTAATCGTCGGGTATCACAGAAATGGACGATCCATACATGACATATCCAGCGAGTTGAAGTACTCAAAATTGACAGTGGCCTACGTGATTGGCAAGTGGAAGATGAGAGGAGACTGTCGGAATGTGCCCTAACCCGGCAGACCCACAAAACTGGGAGTTACAGAACGACGGGTGTTGGCCCGAGAAATTCGGAAGAACCGCACCAAATCTATGGGCCACATCCGCGAGGAGTTTCAACAGGCATCCGGGAGTATTTTTTCGATGAATACCACCCGTAAGGAAGCCCATCTGCTCGGTTATCATGGACGTGCTGCCGCCCTGTCGACAGTGGACCGTTGAACAGTGGAAACAGGTTCTCTGGAGCGACGAATCAAGGTTCACCCTCTACCGTTCGGATGGCCGGGTCTGGGTTTGGCATCTGCCTGGAGAACACCTCCTGCCGGAATGTATTGTGCCAACTGTAAAGTTCGGCGGCGGTGGAATTATGCTATGGGGGTGTTTCTCCTGGTATGGCACGGGACCCTTGGTCGCAATTTCTGGTAGACTCATCGCCGAGACCTACAGCACCATTTTGGATGACCATGCGCTTCCTACGTTGTGGCAGTTTTACGGGGTGGACCATGTTACTTTTAGGATGACAATGCCACCTGTCATGTTGCGAGGTCCACCATGGCTTGGTATGGTGACAATGGGGTTAATCGAATGAACTGGCCTGCGCAGAGCCCGGACCTTAACCCTATCGAGCACCTCTGGGACGAGTTGGAGCGTCGACTTAAGGGGTGCCCCCACCTTCCGAAATCGGTGAAGGAACTGACCTGTCTTCTCCAAGCTGAGTGGTAGAAAATACCGCTAGCCGTCGTACAACGCCTGTTTGAGAGTATGCCCAGGAGGGTCGCAGCTCTAATCGCCGCTCGTGGAGGCTCCACCAACTATTGAAGGTGAATAAACTTCGTTTTTCTCTGCTATCACAGGTGTCCAATTACTTGTTGGTAGATAGTGTATATTGTCCTCATTGAAGTCTGTTCGTGGCAGCGTGGCTCAGTTCTTGAAGAGTTTCACCGCACCAGTCTTTAATAACGTCAGCCAACACACGGTTAAGGCGTTCCCTAGCATTTCTTCCATTCATTAAGCCAAACACCAATGTCTTTATCTTTCTGTCATTTTTCATTCTGAAGATGTATCCAAAAAGTCTTAGTTTTCTATGTATGATTTTTTGGAACAGGGTCTCTTTTTGTTGTGCTCTTCTGTACACTTCTTCATTTCTTATCCTCTGGGTCCATCCGATTCATAAGATTTTACAATTGCACTTTCTTCCAAAAGCAAGTATTCCTTCTCTCTGATTCCTCTGTTAATGTCCAGGTCTCGCATCCATATAGCATGCTGCTGAAGATGCATGTCTCAAGAATGCTTAACTTAGTTTTGAGACTAATAGCTTTGCTCTTCCAAATTGTATCCATGGCTTTTAACAGTGTTATAGCCTATGCAATTCTAATTAAAATGTCCTTTTTGTCGTTTAAATCATATGTTATACAACTTCCGATATAAGTAAACACATTTTTAAGTTCTTTGCCTACCAGAATGATCCTTTTCCTGATCTCTTTTACGCCAAATACCATTGTTTCTGTCTTTACTATGTTCATCTTCACTCCATATCTTTTACCTTCTTTATTCAGTTCTTCTACCATTTGATCCAGTTTCATTTCACCTTTTTCAACCAGTACAATGTCATGTGCAAAACACAGGTGGTTGAATCTTTGTCCTTCAATAGAAATTCCCGTGTCCTCGTACCTGATGTTGTCCAGCATTCTCTACAGATGTGAGATGAAGATGGTTGCTGATATTGAATCTCATTGTGTTGTACCTCTGCTGGTGATAAACCAAGCTCCAAATCTGTCTCCTATCCTGACAGCTGCCTGTGTATTCATGTTTATTTCTTTCAGAAGACGAATTATCTTGGCATCCACGCCATATGGTTCCAGCACAGCCCAGGTGATATTTTGTTCAATACTGTCAAAAGCTTTTTAGAAGTTCACAAAGCATAGAATATTTTAGTTTAATGCAGTTCAACTTGCACCTCGAGTTCCTGTAGATTTCTTGTATATAAACAGGCAACATGGTGTTCCCTCTATTTAAAAACAAAAAAACTGTAATATACTCGTACATTACTGCCAACCAACCAAATAACCCTATTGTAAGACAAGCAAAAATGAAAAAAAAAATAGAGATATTAATTCCTATTCAAAGGCAGATTTACCGGTATGCCGACTTCATTGCTGGTTTGAGTGTCTGATACCTGTGGAAGCTCCCAGCAATGCTGTTCGTGTATTTTCTTGTTAAGTGCATCCGTCCCGATTCCCACTCTAAATAAGAAGACGGAAGCGAATATAATGGACGAGCAAAAGTATAATATACGCATGCGTTATAGTTTAAAAACCCAATTTACCAGTGATGGAGTTCCAACCCATATCTTCCTTCTCCGGAGTCGGATATTCTATCGCTTGAACTACACCGACGTAGGTTTATCGTTGCAGCTTGCCGTTTTGATATGTGTGTGAGGAACTCGATGGGCTGTAAGCATCAGGGCCAGATGGAGCTTTTGCGGAGCCCAGATCAAACTTTCATTGCGGGCCCAAGAAAATAAATCTCATGTTTTAATAAAGTCGTTACGTGTAAAATGCTGTACGTGAAGAACACACACGAAATTTATCATAAAGTAAATATGATTGTTTCAAAGAAATACAATGTTATTTGTTTTAAGCTTAAGAAAAAGACTATAATATGGATTGAAAGTTACAAGAGAGAGAGAGAGTAGGTAGGTAAGTAGAGAGAGTGTGTGTGTTTGTAGGGAGGGATAGATAGATAGATAGAGAGAGAGAGAGTAAAAAGTATTAAAATTCACAATTTCTTTCCAGGAAGAGGAAGTTCAGGTTGTATTGTGATTCGTATAAAAACTCCTCACAAAATGGTAAAGATAACTTTAACTAATCTGCGTAGCGAATATTTTTGAGTAGGAAATGAAAAGGATCCCTCTAAAATGAGACACATGTTTTAGCGATTGATTTCGAAAGCAAAATAGAGTAACTGACAAATTAATGTCTTTTTAAACTTCTAAAGAAATTTATATACGAAAATTACTTTTTCTCTTTTTTAGATTTCTAGTAATGTTTTTAAAGTCACTGAATAATTGGTCACCCCAAAACGACTTTGATATTGTTCTTCTTATATATATTTTTTAAATTTAAGTATCTGGTTTATACACAAATTGCTGAATATATAAAAGTGGGGGTCACAAAATGATGCAATTTAATTTGCTATTTCATTTTATTTTTTTTTATTGTAGTTTTAACGACCAGCGTGAGCAACTCAATGGGCTATAAGCAGTCGCCCGTCCCTAATTTAGGGTCAATAATTCCAGGGAAGGGAGAGAGCCAGTACCGTAAGACAAACACAATATCCATGCCTCACGGGATTCGAACTCGGACCCCTTTCGGACGAATGATCATAAGTCATAGCTTAGACCACTGCGCCATCGCGGCGGGGCAGCTGCTATTTCATTAATGCAGAAAACACGAGTATTAAGGTTGCTGCAATAATCATTTGAAATCTGGAAGTCTTAGTATCTGTACGGCAAAGGGCGATAACCTATTCAAAAGTACGGGGGGGGGAGATTAGAAACTAAAAAAAAAACATTTTGATAAAATATTTTAACGGCCTCGCGCTCTTAAAAAGGTGTTTTATTATACTTACTAACAAAAACTTACAAGAAAAATAAATATAAAAAATTGTAAAATTATACCGAAAAACATTCCTTTTATTTCCTAAAATGCGGAGTTCCGTGAAGGCGCGGGGCCTGGGGAGATCGCCCCGGTTCCCCCTATGGTCTAGCCGGCCATGGAGAGCAGTCGCCCGTTCCTAATTTAGGACCACTGGTTTCAGGGAAGGGAGAGAGCCAGTGCCGTAAAACAAACACAACATCCATGCCTCACCGGGATTCGAACCCGGACGCTTCTGAAACGAATGGTCAGAAGCCAGCGCTTTGACCCAGACGGAATTTTCACAACTCCAGACAATGTGTGTGGAAGAATCATGAGACTTTTTTCTCGAAATTCACTGCCAGGGGATTTATTTTATGTTCGGGCGCCAATTTAACGAAATAGCTCTTTCCTGCCGGTAATGAGATTCGAACCCACATGCTTCCTAACCCGCCGCCGGATAGTCTACCAGTTGAACTACACCAACGAAATTTTATTGCTGCAACTTGCAGTTTTGGTATGTGCGTCATCTCGGAGATTGGTACATCACAGTGCATCATAATATGAATGTAATGGATAAGAAACATTTATATCCACCATATTCCTTCATAATACACAGCAAAGCATCAATATAGTGGACAGATAAAACATTCATTATAAGCCTACATGGAGTCGGAAATGTTGCACAACCTTTTGAATTGATGATATTCCCGAGATCTACAATAATGTATTGTATTTATTTGTTTCAAGTTGTCGATGTAAGTTTGAAGTTTAAATATGAATAATGGAACAATCAAGACAAACAACACAAGAGCAAAAATTTATTTTCTTTCTTTTTCTTTTTTTATTATTTTACAATTGCGTGGAGTTTTAGCACTCGTCTGTAGAGAAAAAAAATATTCTACAGAAGTCTACTGCAATGATAAATGACATGTTGATAGTAAAATATTGAGCCTTTCTGGCGTTAGACGAAACAAAACTGCATTGGAATGACGAAAATGCTACTGGATAAATTATATACCGATAATTCCATTAAACCACGGTAAACTGTTTTGACGCAGCTCGTTTTGAAAGTGTTTTATTCCAGAACAGAGAGATAGAAACATTGAGTATAACGAAATAATTTCTAAACCTAATTTTTTTTTTTTTTTTTTTGAGGAACTTGATAAATTTCTGCTTCTGGAAGTTTCTGGGGAATTTTAATTTTGTTCAAAAGAGATATGCAAGGAAACGCATTTTGTTGGCATGTGCTGCCATCTGACGGAGGATTTGTTAAAAACAAAACCAGTTATAGCAGAAATGCTTAAATGAAAATAAAAACATTCAGCTTCCAAACGTACTGTTGGCTTGAGATGCAAGATGTACAAGCATATATAATAAGACGAATAACGGAAGTTCTAACACATGACCTACAAGAAAGAAAATACCAGTGCGCAAAAAATAGTGTGTAGAAGATACCAATACGTTAAAAGGTGAATATACGCTTGTTCATTGTTTTACATTTTTAGTATACTTAAAATTGGGGTACATTCGTCGTTTTAAATTTAATAAATGAAGTTTCCGTTCAGTTAGTTAGAAAGCGATCAACATTGTGTGAAAATGTCAGTATTAAACCATTCTGTTTAATCTGAGAGTTAAACCTGATGAGGCCCACACAGAATTTTACCTTCCATTTGATTCTGTGCATGCTTTCAAATTTCATCTACCCATCCCCCACGTGGTCTTCTTCTGGGATTTGTCTCAGGAACTACAGATCCCAGTTCATCGAACTCTACTGAAAATAGAGCTGCGCAGCTGCAGTCCTCTCTGAGGATCCATGCTAATCTCAGTTCAAAGTCGAAAGTGGCTACAATGTGCACGCGAGCATCAAACCTGGACCTTGAATGACTGGAAGAAGATCGTCTGTTATGATGAATCTTGTTTCCTGTTGCACCATGTGACGGCAGAGTACGTGTGCGTCCCTTACCTGGAGCAGGGTTAGCACTAGGACGCACTTTAGGAAAAAGGCAATCCTGTAGAGAAAGTGTAATGCTTTGTGCAACGTTATGCTAGGAAATCATTCATGGGCTCGAAACTACGACGTCTCTCAACTACCTAAACATTTTTGCAGGCTAGGTACATTTCATGGCAATTATATTCCCCTCTAGTAATACCTAGTTTCAGAATATTAATGCGCCATGCCACATTACCCGGATTGTTTGAGAATAGTTCAGGGAATATGAGAAAAATTTTCCAGGTATTGCACTGGCCTCCAAATTCCCCAGATATCAATACAATCGAGCATCTGTGGTTTGTGTGGAAACAACAAATCCTATCTGCGACGGCTCAGTTGCGTAACTTACAAGAACTAAAGGATCTCCTAGTAACGTGTTGATACCAAATACTGTAAGACACTTTTAGAAATACGAGAACTAAAGGATCTGCAAGAAAGGATATCTTACAAGAACTAAAGATATCTTACAAGACCTAAAGGATCCGCAGGAACTAAAGGATATCTTACAAGACCGAAAGGATCCGCAAGAACTAAAGGATATCTTACACGAACTAAAGGATCTGCAAGAAAGGATATCTTACAAGAACTAAAGATATCTTACAAGACCTAAAGGATCCGCAGGAACTAAAGGATATCTTACAAGACCTAAAGGATCCGCAAGAACTAAAGGATATCTTACACGAACTAAAGGATATCTTACACGAACTAAAGGATATCTTACACGAACTAAAGGATATCTTACACGAACTAAAGGATATCTTACACGAACTAAAGGATCTGCAAGAAAGGATATCTTACAAGAACTAAAGATATCTTACAAGACCTAAAGGATCCGCAGGAACTAAAGGATATCTTACAAGACCTAAAGGATCCGCAAGAACTAAAGGATATCTTACACGAACTAAAGGATATCTTACACGAACTAAAGGATATCTTACACGAACTAAAGGATCTGCAAGAACTAAAGGATATCTTACAAGAACTAAAGGATCTGCAAGAAAGGATATCTTACAAGAACTAAATTATCTGCAAGAACTAAAGATATCTTACAAGACCTAAAGTTTCTGCAAGAACTAAAGGATATCTTACAAGACCTAAAGGATCCGCAATAACTAAAGGATATCTTACAAGAACTAAAGGATCTGCAAGAACTAAAGGATATCTTACAAGACCTAAAGGATCCGCAATAACTAAAGCATATCTTACAAGAACTAAAGGATCTGCAAGAACTAAAGGATATCTTACAAGAACTAAATTATCTGCAAGAACTAGAGGATATCTTACAAGACCTAAAGTTTCCGCAAGAACTAAAGGATATCTTACAAGACCTAAAGGGTCCGCAATAACTAAAAGATATCTTACAAGAACTAAAGGATCTGCAAGAACTAAAGGATATCTTACAAGAACTAAATTATCTGCAAGAACTAAAGGATATCTTACAAGACCTAAAGGATCCGCAATAACTAAAGCATATCTTACAAGAACTAAAGGATCTGCAAGAACTAAAGGATATCTTACAAGAACTAAATTATCTGCAAGAACTAAAGGATATCTTACAAGACCTAAAGGATATCTTACAAGACCTAAAGGATCCGCAAGAACTAAAGGATATCTTACAAGAACTAAGGGACCTGCAAGAACTAAATAATATCTTACTAGAACTAAAGGATATCTTACACGAACTACAGGATCTCTTACAAGAGCTAAATGATCTGCAAGAACTAAAGGATATCTTACACGAACTAAAGGATCAGCAAGAACTAAAGGATATCTTACAAGAACTAAAGAATCTGCAAGAACTAAAGGATACCTAAAAGATCTGTTAGTAACGTGTTGATACCAGATACGACAAGACACCTTTAGAAATATTTTATCGTCCATGCCTCTCCGGGCTAGAGCTGTTTTGGCGCCAAGTGGAGGACGAACAACATGCTAGGCCGTTGGTAATAATGTTTTAGCTCTTCTTTGTATATATATATTTGCGTTTCCGTAAGAGAAATTACAAAACAAGGTTAGTAAAATCATGCAATGCATTGATTATTATACGCTTTCCAACATACCAGAAATCATTACTCAAGTTATGAGAATAATGGCTGTGGAATAAATCTCGGTCCAGTGCCCTGACCTTTGATTCTTCGATGATATTCAACAGAACCGGTTTGGTATACCTCCGAAATAACATGATAAAGTTTTGTCGCAATCGAAGCATTTTTACGTAAGTTATGATGCATAAGGGCTATAGAATAGATCCTGCTAATGTGTCCTAACCTTTGACCCCATTTCGTCCATTTTCAATAGAATTCGTCCCCAGGCAAGACCCTACAACATACTAACATTTCATCCAAATCGAAGCATTTTTACGTACGTTATGACGTATAATGGCGATGGAAGTGATTCCGCTTCTATGACCTGACCTTTGACCCCATTTTGCCCATTTTCAATAAGGTTTGTCGCCAGGTGGTCTTCTACCACATACTAACATTTCATCGAAATCGATCCTTTGTTACGTTAGTTATGACGCATAATAGCAGTGGAATGGATCCCGCTCCTATGTACTGACCTTTGACCCCATTTCTTTCACTTTAAATAGGGCACCTTCCCTACCAGATACTAAAATTTCATCGAAATCGAAGGATTGTTACGCGAGTTATCGTGCGGACGAACATACGCACAAAACGCGTGACGTAATGAGGCAGATGGGAATCGCGACCATCTGCTAGCAAGATGTGACGTCATAAAACTTTAATAGGATCCACACACAAGGCGTGACGTAATGAGGCAGATGGGAATCGCGACCATCAGCTAGCAAGATGTGACGTCATAAAACGTTAATAGGATCCACACACAAAGCGTGACGTAATGAGACAGATGGCGTGACCGCGCGCCAACATTCTCAAACGCGGCGAGATTGTGACGTCATAAGATTTCTAAGCATTGGTAACATTAATGGAATAATGGAACAACGCCATCACTTAAAACGTTATAATTCGGGGTGGTTATTTAACCCACTGAACGAATTCTCCTAAAGTCGAGATCAAGCTAAATCGATTTCTAGTACCAGAAAACGGTAGGTTAACGACTTTCATCAAAATCTTAGAGATGTTTTCAAAATAAAATGTACATACATACATACATACATACATACATACATACATACAAGAATTGCTACTTTAAGGTGGACGTCAAGTAATTTTGCTTCCTATACTTCCAATGGAAAAACTTCTGTACACATTTTCTTCACAATTAATGCGTTCCCAAGGATGAAAATTTAAACATCGTTTAAAATATCTTCATTTTATAATTTGCAATACTTAATATTTTCTAAAACATAACCATAATTATGCTATTCAACATTTGTTTGTCTACTGACGTCATGAAAACACAGGTCGCGCCATCTTTTTTCTGGACAATTAATGCGTTCACAAGGATGAAAATTTGAACATCGATTAAAATAGCTTCATTTCATAACTTGGAATACTTAATATTTTCTAAACCATAACCGTAATTATGCAATCCAACATTTTTTTGCCCACTGACGTCATCAAAGTACAGGTCGCGCCATCTTTTCTCTGGTTTCAACACCACCATAGGATAAGTTATTTATTTTTAATATGATTATGGTTATGTTTTAGAACATATTAAGTTTTCCAAGTTATAATATGAAGTTATTTTAATCGATGTTCAAATTTTCATCCTTGGGAACAAATTAATTGTGAAGGAAATGTGTACAAAACTTTTTCCATTGGAAGTATAGGAAGCAAAATTACTTGACGTCCACCTTAATACGTAATATGGGATAAGGGCAATAGAAAGGATCGCAATCCTATGTCCTGACCTTTGACCACATTTCGTCCATTTTCAATAGGGTTTGTCCCCAGGTGGTCCCCTAATACATACTGAAATTTCATCGAAATCGAACCATTTTTACGCAAGTTGTGACATGCATAAGGGCAATGGAATGCATCCCGATCTTATGTCCTACCTTTGACCCCACTTCACCCATTTTGAATAGGGTTCGTCCCCAGGCGGTCTCCTACGACATAGTAAACTTTCATTGCAATCGAACCATATTTACGCAAGTTATGACGCATAAGGGCAATGGAATGATCCCGCTCCTACGTCGTGACCTTTGACCCCATATGTCCCATTTTCAATAGGGTTCGTCCCTAGGTAGTCCCCTACCACAAAGTAAAGTTTCATTGAAATCGAACCATATTTACGCAAGTTATGGCGCAAAAAGGCAATGGAATGATTCCGCTCCTACGTCGTGACCTTTGACTTCAGATGTCCCATTTTCAGCAGGGTTCGTCCCTAGGTGGTCCCCTACCACATACTAAAATTTCACCGAAATCGAATCATTTTTACGCCAGTTATCGTGCGGACGGACGGACAAAGCTGGAGCATATACGCTTCTTCAACCTACGGTTGGAAAGCGTAAATAAAGTTTTAAAAGAAAAATGAGAGTTGCAGTTTCCCGTGCTCGAAAACCAATGGGATATCGATCACTCGGGAGCGATGTTCAAGTATGTGGCTTTCCTTTTACCTTAACATTCTCTTCTCCAACCACCCACCCACCCCTAACCCCCGTCAACGTGTTGAAACCTGTTCAAAGCATATGTGGAACAGATTTCTCGTATTTTCTAGTTCCGCCACGAGTTTTAATGCTAGTGTAAAAGAAAATTTGCAACGTCTTAGAATGCCTTAATTATAAAAGCGATTTTATGTTTAACAAGCTATGATAAGATCGATATAATTTTCACGTCAGTGCTCTATGGCTTCAAATTTTCTCGAAAGAAATGCAATTAGAACAAGTAAACACTTTATTTTCATTGGATTTCTCATTCCAAGCAAGTCAAAACCTTGTTCAACATAGGACAGTAGAAGTGGATTTTAAGAATATCCAAATAAACGTATTGAAAATCTAATTAAAAACGACTGTTTACATTAAATCACTTAGTCTCCAGGGCGAAATAAATTTTTCGATTTGATGTGCAGCATTTATCAATCATCGCCGCCATCTTCTTTCCACTAGCTTTTCGATTTTTTTTCTTCTAGTCTTATGCGTTCTTCCTTTTTGCTTTGATTTTCTTCACGTCTTCCGTTTAACCATATTTTTTGTGGTCTTATTCCTTCCTCGTACCTACATTTCCGTAGCATTCGGAAGTAGGGTTTTTAGCACATCTTTTGTAAAAAAAAAAAGATCGTGCTTATGTTATCTGTCTGTCTGTCCGTCTGTGAACACCATATCTCTGCAACTTTTTCTCCGATTTGAAAAATTCTTTTTGCATTGTGAAGCCTGAAATGTGAGAATGATGATCCTTGCATTCCGGTATTTTTTCCGATACACAACTTCGCCGCTAGAGAGCGTAAATGCAGATGATATTGCATTTAAAATACATTTTACTGCATATACACAGTCGAGTCACATTATTGTGACCACCTCCTACTTTTGACATCAACAGCTCATAGCCAATAAGAGAAGGCACGTGTCGTGAGCTGGCTTGGTGGGTATATAAGGTGTGCTGTAGACATTCTGAGAAGATATCGCTCGTTGCTGGCTGGCATGGGTATAAGGAGCGATTTATCAGATTCCCAAAAAGGGATGATTATCGGCTTTCGGGCCAAGGGTGGAAGTATTTCTGAAACAGCGCAGTTTGTGAACAGTTGGCGTGCTCCTGTGGTTAAAGAGTATTGTGATTGGAGAAATGGCACCATTGCGAATAATCAACGTGCAAACGGCGGAGCACCACGCGCCATTGATTTGAAAAGTGAACGACGGCTTCGAAGGTGCGTGAGGGCCCAACGAAACACTACAGTGGAGCAACTAACAGGCCGAATGAACCAGGGGTCCACCGGAAGTGTGTCTAAAGAGACAGTTCAGCGAACCCTGCTGCGTATGGGTCTCCTATGCGGACGGATGGTCACTACACCTATGTTAACGAAAGTTCATCGGCAGGAAAAGGCTTACAGTTGCACGGCAGTATCGGATTGGACATCCGCTTATTGCCAAACGATTGCCTTCTCCGATGAGTCACGTTTTCTGCTTCATCAAACGGATGGACTTTGGAGTATAAGGAGAGAAACATCGGAGAACAAACACTCTTCAACCATTGCTGGCAGAACACAAGCTGGTGTGTGGGGGGCAGCTTTAAGGTCTGGGGAATATTTTCGTGGCATTCTCTGGGTGCACTCATGCCTGTGGAAGGCACTATGGACCGAATTTGTTATGAATCCATCCTTCCAGATCATGTGCACCCATACATACTGATTGTCTTCCCTGGGGCGGATGGGATCTTCCAGTACGATAATGCGACGTGTCACAGAGCTAGAGTTGTGCGACAGTAGTTGCAAGAGCACGATGAAGACTTCAAATTACTTTCCTGGCCCCCTAATTCCCCAGACTTAAACCCAATTGAGCATCTGTGGAACCACCTCGATCGTGTTGTTTGCTCTATGGATCCTCCACCATGCATCCTCCACCAGCTATCAGATGCACTGCAGTCAGCATGGCTTCACATACCTGAGAACACCTTCCAGCACTTTATTGAGTCACGCCCAGCCCGTTTAGCTGCTGTCCGCTCTGCACACAGCAGTTACTCTGGATATTAGCTGGTGGTCACAATAATGTGACTCGACCGTGTATGTGCTTCTAAATATCAGATCGAAATTGCTTTTCTTCCTTTTGATGCCATTTATAACGAAGACTATTTCAAACATAGTCTTTTTGTTTCAAGTAATACATAGATTTTCCGCCAGGTGGCGTAAAGGTAAGTTGCCTGTTCCCCGATATATCTGCTTCTAAAACTCCGATCTGAAAACTTCTTCCTTCATTGGATACATCTCCTGATGTGAAATGTCTGTATCATAAATTCTAATTTTTGATAAATAATGGTTTGGCTACCAGGGGGCATAAGTGCGTACTCCTGTTTCTGATGTATTTGCACCCAGATCTAAGCTTTCGGAAACTCGAATGAAAAAACTGTTTCGGCGATCGCTACCGCTCACATCTAAAAATCTTTTTGGTATACTTTCTTTTTTAAAATAATACCTAGTTCTTCCTCCAGGGAGCGTAGATGCATATTTTATTTTAGTCGTCTGATTTAAAAAATTATTTCTTTGTTAGACAGCGTTTCTGCTGCGAAATGTTCGTCATGTTATTTCAAAATTTCTTTTACGCACAAGTTTGCCTCCAGAGGGCGTAAGTTCACGTTTCCGTTTACGGCATTATCTGCGGCGCTAAAAACTCGATATAAAAAATTGTTTTTTGTTCAGATACCACTAACAATGGAAAATCTTTTGTATATTTCTTTACCAAAATAATGTACAATTTAGCCGCTAGGGGCACCAACTTTTTATCTGTTTTTATTTATACCTATGTTTCTCCATGTGCGATTTAAAAAAATTCTTTCAACACCGGATTCCATTTACCTTGTGAAACACTTTTGATTTTTCTTTGAGGAGTGTTGCAGTTCACAGTTCTGTCACTAGGTGGTGTTTGTGTACTTCTGTTGGCAGGTGCGCATACGCTTCTAAAAATCCTATTGAGAAATTTCTATTTCAATGTAGGCCATTCGCTACAGTAGACATGTGGAGCATTATCTTCTTTAAATAATGCACAGATTTCCCGCTAGGGGGCGTAAAGGACAATACCTTTTTTTTCGCTCTCTGCACTTCCGGGAGACGTATCTGAAAACTTCTTTTTCCTGGGCATAGCTTTTTTTCCATGAAGAATATTTTTCGCCTATTTTTCAACTTTCCCATTATGCAAAGTTCTTCCCCTAGAAGACGTAAAGTTATTATCATGCTTCCTTCTATATTTCTTCTTTTAAGTGTTTGATGTCAAAACCTGTTTGTCTCTAATACCTTTCTTCTGCTACAAGAAACTTTTTGTGCGCCATTTGTTAACTCCGTAACACTTTTTAGCCGCTGGTGGAAGTACGTAAGTAGCTGTTTCTATTTCTGGATGTTTTATCGATTGAATAAATCCGGTTGTGATTTTTTCAAGCCAGTTGCGTTGACTTTGAATAACTTTGATAAATTTAATACGCACCAGAAAGGATCCAAAAGTCGTGCTCATTACAACCGAAAATTCGGTGTCATCTTCTTTATTTTACGTTCTTTTCCAGATGTCGTCGGCCCATCTTAGACAATTCTCTTTTAATTTTTTCGTAGATAATTTGTTCATAAAGTTTTTTATTTAAGTCCACATTTCTTCTATATTCTTTACATGATATCCTTTTCATCTCACTTTTGCTTTTTCTGAATATTTTTCCTTGTTGCCCAATTCTCTGTTATATGGATCAGTTGGGCAAGAAGGAAAAAAGTTGTCTTGGTCTGTTGTCACCACAAGA
This sequence comes from Macrothele yani, assembly GCA_039090855.1. Taxonomy (NCBI): domain Eukaryota; kingdom Metazoa; phylum Arthropoda; class Arachnida; order Araneae; family Macrothelidae; genus Macrothele; species Macrothele yani. Next base: position 196,834,764 of record CM076990.1, read on the forward strand.
TCCATACAACAGAGAAGATTTTAACAGCTAGCCTATATAGTTTGATTTCACTTTTATTGGATCTTTCTTTGCAAAAATAACTCTCTATATCTCTCTCCATTTATTCCAGCCTTCTCTCACTAGTTTCTTCACCACCTTCTCGCAGCGACCAATCTTTTGTAAATTTGAGCTGAAGTTCTTAACCTGTTGTTCTTTGTAAAACACTAACAAAGATTTCTTCTCTTGAACTGAAAATCATACATTATTTCAGCATTTATCTTTAGATCAGCTCTTTTCTAGGGTCATTTAGCTGTTTCTAGAATTTTTTGGGACTCTTCGGGTGACCCCGGCAGAGCTTATTTTGAGAGCAACTTAAAAACGATTTCTGCAACTGATTATATTTATTTTTTAAAATCAGTAAATTTCTATACATTTTTTTTTTCGGTTTAGATCTTCGAAATGAAAATTCAAATCTTACGCAAAAATCCAGTTAAAGTAAAACAGATTAACGATTTCAGGTAAAGCGAAAGTGTGACATCTTCAGTTTTATTTTACTTCATTTCTGGCGAAGCTCATCAGTTGCCTTTTTAAAAGCCCCCCCCTCCCCTTTTCTTGGGTTTGGGTTATTTTACTGATTTTTCATACAGCAAATCATGCAGCTTTTGTCAGACTAAAAAAAATTCTTACTTGAATATGCACATATATATATATACCCACACATTGTGCATTTGCTACACTGTGTCTGCTGCTAAAAAACACTCAGTTCGAGTTCCGGATTAGACATAGTTTCTATCCAATGGCGGTGGCTCTGTCCTTTCCCCGGAACCAGCGGCCACAAATTAGGGATGAGTGACTGTTTTTGGATCAATGAGTTGCTCATAGTTGTCGTTACCCACCCCTCCCCCGAAAAAGAGGGAAAGAGTAACCACTCTCCGTAGTTCTTCAGATGGTCACGACCGTTAGAACATAGTCTTTTTACACCATTACACGTTGGTTCTACAATTTTTTCACCTTTCCCCCATTTATTTCACTTATGACTCTCGCCTTCTCGGCCTTCTTTCGATGTTTCATCCTCCTCCGCATTTGTTTTTTATTTCTCACTTTCCTTCAATCCCGCTACCGTTTTCTCCTCAAAATTCTTCTATAAAATATTTGCCGTTTCTTCAATACCCGCGCCGCGCTAGTGGCGCAATGGTCTACGTGCTGGCTTCTGACCATTCGTCCGGGATGGCTCCGGGTTCAAACCCCGGGAGGGAGGCATGGATGTTGGGTATATCTTAATGGTGCTGGCTCTCTCCCTCCTCTGGAACCAGTGGCCCTAAATTAAGGAACGGGAAAGCCGCCCCGATAGAGCAGTGATCTAAGCGATGGCTACTGATCATTCGTCCAAAAGGGGGTCCGGGTTCGAATCCCGGTGAGGCATGATGTTGTGTTTGTCTTACGGCACTGGCTCTCTCCCTTCCCTGTAACCAATGACCCTAAATTAGGGGCGGGCGACTGCTTATAGCCCATTGAGTTGCTCACGGTGGTCGTTAAACCTACAATATAAAAGGTCAAAAGGACAGGAAACTGCTTATAGCCGATCGAGTTGCTCACCGAGATCATTAAACCAGCAAGCAAACTTAATACCGGCTCCCTGAAACAAATAGATTCTCTTGGAACCGAAAACCTATTCCTACAATCTCTTTTTCAGACAACATTATAAACTAACTTTTTGCAATTGCTCTTTTTTATTCCAACATACATGTATTTTCAGACCTTTAAGTACAATGATATGTGAATATACAACATCGGAATGTGATGAAGTGATTCATCACCATATTAGCAACAATTTACTGCTTGAAAGTCGAGTGAGGGATACAGCAGCTAAGATTTTTTCCTTCAATAAAATATCTACCAGTATTGATATTATACAGTGAAGCCTCCAATAACGGACACTTCCGAACAACAGTTAGTTTTGATTGATACAAAACAACTGCCGTGGGATTAACATTAACAATAATCTCCGAACAACGAAATCTCTCAACAGCGGCCAACGGACACCCTAGTCAGTCCGGAAAGAGATTATCGGACACTTTGTCCTTTAGGATTTTACGTTCTTTCGGGATTCTGGAAGTATGTCTCGAAAAAGATGCGTTGGATTATGGCAGGTAGAATAGTGTGCTTAAGTGGAAAGAAGGAAGTTTAGTTCTACGTGACGCAACCTGAGGATCTAGGTTGCTGGCGACTGAAATGTTTGCTGTTGGTGGCGGTATACCTTTGTTTGGTTCCTGTGGGTTTTGTTCCTATTTTTCGGCGCGCGACCAGCTGACTATACTTTTCGACTTAACATGTTTCTATTTTTTCCCTTAGCGTACACTAAACTTAACCTCTTAGCTTGCTATTTCCAAAGGTAAGTTTGAGACAACACATCAGATACCACTTTCCTAAAATCCTCTACACCATGATGTTTTTTTAATTGTTACATTGAGTTTTATTCGGCATTCTGCATGTGGAGAAAGCTCTGAAACTGTCTTCTTCGTACGTGAGCTTTGTACGACTATTCCTCTTTTGTACCAAAGCAACGGACTAGCAATGTTAACCTAGGCCTAACGTCCGAAAAACGGCACCTCCCAACAACGGTCACTTTTTCTGGTCAGAGCAGTGACCGTTATTAGGAGGTTTTACTGTATTTCTCTTCATTTGTCGGAATGTAAGTGCGTTGTTAATATTTTTGGATGGGGGAAAAGTTTTGTAAAAACTTTATGTGCGATATATTGGGAAATTTTCAATTTGAAACTGTAATGTGAAACCCGTGATAACTGGAAAATATACAATCAGATTTATAAAGTAGCGTGAGTGTATATACACTATGTAACATTGCAATCGCAACACCCAGAAGTGGTAAGAAATTTAAACTGACGTGCACGGATGAAGAAGTATGGGAGACAAGAAAAGGTATGAACGAGTTTTCGAAACCAATGGACAGTTCTCTTTCCTGAAAAATAAGTAAGAAGTACAACCATCTCTGCTGGTGATAAATTAAGTAATGTGTCGTGGTATTGAGTTGTACAGACATCACGTGGTCTCTCTTACGGCACTGCTCACCATGCTTCCTGCACTTGGTCTTGTAGGGCAGCGTTGTTTGCGCTGGTTGCGGGTGGGTGCTGCCCAATCATGTCTCATTCATGATCTATTTAGAACAGATCCGGTGATTTTTCCGGCCATTATAGGAAGGTGATAGCGCGGAGGCGTTCCGTGAGACGTTTACACAATATGGACGCGCATTATCTTGCTAAAATAAGCTACCAGGTGTCCCCGTTAGGGAAAAGATAGCAACAGCATCCACGATAGTTTCCAGGGCCTGTGAGCTGTCGACCTGCCTCTGAGGTATACTAGATATGTTTGGCAGTCATAGCTGATTATTCCCCAGACCATCACCCCTGCCGTTCGTGCTGCATGCCACTGAACAATTCCCTTGAATTGGTCCTTTCATCCCGTCGTAACTGTACGTTAAACCAGAGATCATTGGACCTCAGGCAAAGCCGCGATTCGGCGTTGAAGATCACACAACGCCATGGTACTTTCTACCAACAATCTACAAGCTAGAGACGATAATCTTTGGATAGGGGGCAATCAATGTACTGGACGCCGTGCCTCAAGTGCTGCCTCCACAGTCCCCGTGGTAGGGTACGGTTTGCGATGGGACAACTTAAAGTTTGCAACTTTTCTGGTGGTACAGAGAATAGCTAGAGTGGCGGTGGAAGCTCATAGCCGTATTATATGGTCTTTGCAAGGTGCGCGGTCGTCCTGTGTACTTCAGTTCCAGGCGAACGATTAATCAAATTTAACTATTAACGTAATATTCTTTTAGTGCTTTTTTAAACGATACAAAACTGGCAAGTGATTTTATATGAATCGGCAACCCGTTAATATTGAAATAAATTGTACGAGCTCTTGGAATTAAAAAGTTTCCATACCCACGAGTTTGATAACTATTTGCAGCATAATATAAATTTATTAAATTGTGATGTTTGTTCGCATAAACATGCTCATGCATTAACAACATCAGTCGATAACTGTATAATCTCTCAAAGATCAATAATTTATAACGACTGGACAGGATTTCCACATTTTCCAGTGGATTCAACAAACGAAAGTTTTTTTTTTATTGTAAAGAAGAAATTATATGAATGTTACATTTAGTTGTCCTACACCAAGCAAGAAGAAAATAAGACAGGTAGGGATAAATAAAAGAATAATCGAGTGTTAATTTAATATTTAATGGCAACAGACTGGAGACTCCAGATAAAACTCCTATTCGTCCCGCGAAATAGCTTCAACATGGGCATCCCACTTTAAATTCTCCTGAAATCAAACACCTATAAACTTAACCCTATCTTGAAAAATCAAAGGAGTATCATTCAAAATCACTTCCGGTAGAGCTTCAACTCGAGCTTCTAGGCAAGAAAAAAATATATATTTAGTTTTTGTGGTATTAAGAGTTAACAAATTGCAACAAAACCAAGTCACCAATTCCTGTAAAGCGTTGTTAGCACGGGGTACTAATGCAGACACCGCATGAACGGAAAAAAAACAACTCGTGTCATCAGTAACAAGTTAGTAAAATCACGTAATGCATTGATTATGATACGCTTTCCAACATAACAGAAATCATTACTCAAGTTATGAGGATAAGGCTGTAGAATAAATCTCGCTCCTGTGACCTGACTTTTGACCACATTTCGATGATATTCAACAGAACCAGTTCAGTATACCTCCGGAAAAACATACCAAAGTTTTGTCGCAGTAGAAGTATTTTTAGTCCAGTTATGAATATAATGGCTGTGGAATAAATCTCGCTCCTGTGCCCTGACCTTTGACCCGAATTTGATTATCTGTTAAATAGAATGTGTTCAGTATACCTCCGAAACAACATACTAAAGTTTTGTCACAATAGAAGCATTTTTAGTCAAGTTATGAAGATAATGGCTGTGGAATAAATCTCATCCCATTTCTATGATACTCAACAGAACTGGTTCAGTATATACCTCTGGAACAACATGATAAAGTTTTGTCGCAATCGAAGCATTTTTACGTAAGTTATGACGCATATGGGCCATGGAATGGATCCCGCTCCTATGTCCTGACTTTTGACCCCATTTCGTTCATTTTCAAAAGGGGTTCGTCCCGAAGTTGTCTCCTACGATATACTAAAATTTCATCGAAATCGAATCATTTTTACGCGAGTTATCGTGCGAACAGACAGACAGACAAAACTGGAGCATGTACGCTTCTTCAACCTACGGTTGGAAAGCGTAAAAAGGTGCGTGTACGCACAGGAACGAATATAAAAAATATCATTAACATAAATTTAAAATAGTAATGGCCCTAGTAACGAGCCCTGTGGAACACCATAAAGAACAGTTTTTATACTATAGAGTGCAACACTACTGAAGGTATGAAACAGCTACTTCCGCTACGAAAAGTAGTCCCTAGTGTTTAGAGTCAAGAGCAGCAAAACCCATTATTGCTCAGAATCCATTTTCAGCTTGCTCACTAGTTTATTGGACAAAATTGCTATCTAAAACAAATTTTCAAAAAATCGCAGAGGTTTTCAGATATAAATTTGATATGAGAAGTTACTCAATCAAGAGCCTCGTCCTGCTTTCGGATGACGCTGTGCAGCTTGGAGACGGCGGAAGAGGTAGAAAACTTCTCCCAACACAGCGATTAATTGGAAATTGGGGGAACTCGAGGAGATCTGTTACTTAAGCAGGCAGTAGGGGATGGAGTTTGGACTCTACCACACCCCTATTCAGAATCCCCACTGCTTCTATTGAAACGGATTTCTGTCTTTTAGTTCCTTATGGTGTTATTTCGTGTTAAGATTAACTTCGTAATGCAGCCTTAATTTATTCTTTGCTGGATTTTAAGATATCAAAGAATAGCATCAGGAAGTTGAAGAAAAAAAGAAAAAATACTGTGCAGTTAGTTTAGGTTGGGTCATATATCCGTCAGTGGGGAGCAAGTGGAATAGTTATTATTTGACAGAAAGAAAAAAAGCAATAGTTCACGGTAACGCGGATTGATACCGTTCTTGCTTTCCACGCATAGGTGGTGATAAGGCTCCCAGCCTTCAACAACAATACATTCTTAGGGTGACTTGGAGAATAGAACGAACATTTCGGAATTAAATAAACTGCCTCCTCCCAGTAAGATCATTTTCAAAAGGAGTCCTTGCGACTCCCTAATGCCAATGTGTTCGATCTCAGAAATGAGGATAATTAATACAGACCAGAAACATCAAACAAAGATCTTCGCTCTTTCCACGTTTATAAGTGAGTCACGGAAAAATTCTCATTGGCCGCCACCGGGAGTCGAACCCAGGGTCTTCCAGTTACGCGCCGGATATGCTTCCGCTACAATACAGCGGCCTCGAATTCCTCCAGACTAACACACGCTAACTGCCAAGCCAATTAGCGTGTGTTGGCAAACAGTATCGAAGGCACGAAACAAATCACAAAAAATTTCCACTACCCCAAGCCTTTATCAATATTTGTTTGTAAATAATTTAGTACAACAAGATTAGAGCTGTCTCTGTAGAATTACTACGATGGAATCCATATTGCTTTTTATTTAGTAAATTATTAGTTTCAATGTAAGATAACAACCGACTATGAAATCAACTTCTCAAAAATTTTTGCAAGTACAGAAATCACAGAAACAGGATGATAATTAGAAACACCACTCCTGGATCCCTTTTTGTGAATTATACTGACTGTACTGAGTTTTAGCGGTTCAGGAATAATATTCGTACTTAGAATACTATTAAAAATATGTGTTAATGGAATTCTATTTTATTTCGTATGTTCTTGCGCTTAAAATGTGCCATTTGTCTGTTGATCCTGTCCTAGCGATCATTGCTGCTATTTTAAACAAGAACGCGGCGACCTATTAAATAGCCCCAGTTGGTGTTCTACAGTTTAAGCATCCAGTGGGCTGTAAAACTCCTAAATTTGTGGTTCCATTTCATTTAGCATGCTCCCACTCTTCTTGTAAACTGACGTTTAGTGGCATAGACTAAACATATAAAGTGAGGCTATCTGTTTATAAAAGTATTTCTTGTTGGCACTTTTCTCCGTTGTGGCGAAGCGCCAGCAGCATTGTCTTTTTTACCGAATTCCACTCGACGTTCAGCTGCAGACGAAGATGCACAGAGCGCGTCTGATTGTCTGACGAATCGCAGAAGCCCTGGCTTACAGCTGTCTAATTTCGTCGTTACACGGAAGCCTTTTCTCGATTTCAAACAGAAGAACGATAAGAACTGAGAGAGGGGTGTGTTTCAACACGAGTGACTTCACCCACTATTCCTCCACACCTCCTGATATTTCACCCGCGGCGGAATTTCCTATTCCTTCTTGAAACACTCGAGTACGCATCATTCTCGTAATTCCGAAACATCTGAAGAAGAGGGAGCCGCTGCCTCGAAAGTGCTCATGGTTTTAATTGTATATATTTCTCATATTTTAAACATTAAATCGTGCTAAAGACGGAAATCTTTCATCGCTTCAGCGCTTCACCGAAAACATTCTTGCACCCATCGTCAAAAATATAGTTGCACCCAGTAGGAAGCAGCCGACAGGAATGAAACTTGGTGGGTAAGTTTGACATCGCGAGACATGCAAAGGATTCAATTATCACGCATTCAACGGTACGATCTTATATAGCCGCTGTGCTTGACCGGCTATATAAGGTCGACCCGTTGCGCGTGCTTGCCATTCTGACTCGTGCTGTTGTGTTGTTGGTTGCATCCTTCGCAAGTGAAGTATGACTCGGAGAAAAGTTCGGAAGCAATTCAAGCAGTTGGAGGAATTCGAGAGGGGTCGTATCTATGGGCACCAGGGAGCGAAATGGTTCTATCGTCGTGTTGCGTGGCATACCGGGGTCGTGCGGATATCACAGTAGCACGATGTTGGCGGCAGTGGATAGAACAAGGCCCGCCGGAGCGACAAAAAGGGCTTGGGAGACCTAGACGAACCACGGAGAGAGAGGACCGACGGGTTGTCCGACATGCGCCGGGTGACCCAACAGCCACGATTGCGGATATTCAGTGAGCAGGGGTGCCCTCCATGCATCGTCCGATTAGTGCCGGAACTATCGGCAGACGGCTGTACGACGTAGGACTACACGCACGCAGATCGTTACGACGACTGACCTTAACATCACTGCATCGTCGCCAAAGACTGCAATGGTGTCGTACCAGACTGTCAAGGAGCCACTCAGAATGGCAGCGGGTGATCTTCAGTAACGAGTCCCGCTTTTGTCTTGGAAGAGACGACAACGGAATCCGTGTGTAGTGGCACCGCGGTCAGCGCCAAGATGAACGATTTGTTTTCGAGCGTCACACGTCCAGAAGACCTGGTGTCATGGTGTGGGGTGCAATTGCCTACGCTGCCAGATCTCATTTGGTGTTCATTACAGGCACTTTGACAGCCCAAAGTTACGTTAATGAGGTCCCGCAACCAGTGGCCCTACCTTTTCTGAACGCTAACTCCGGTGCGATTTTCCTACAGTACAACGCACGTCCGCATATAGCTGCTGTCTCGAGAGCTTGCCTTCAAGACACTAACACTCTGCCATGGCCAGCCGCACCGCCAGACCTATCGCCGATGGAAAATGTGTGGGATGCTATAGGACGCGCTATCCACATTCCATCCCTACCGCCCAATCTGCAGGAACTGCGTGAGAAGATTTAAGCTGCATTGGACGACTTATCGCAGGACATCATTAGGAACCTGTACAACTCCATGCCGGGACGTCTGTTATTCTGTGTGAGCAAAAATGGTGGTCAGACGCCATACTGAGAGACACTATTTATTTGCGTGTAGTTCGCTAAATATTGCCCATACCAGTCTCAATTTTTAATCATTTATTGTTCCTGGTCACTTTTATCTTTCTCCGGAATAGCACTGCAATCCGATATGTCCCTCTGGGAACAAATATTTTTTTGACGATGAGTGTATAAACCCGGACGTGCGTATGGTTTCATTTTATCGGCACATGAGCGATCATGTACACTTCTCGATGACAAACAGGAAACATTATGTTAGTATCGGATAAATGCAAGCTTTACCGATATTTTCTTCACATTTTCCAGATTTTATTGGTACTTAACTATCTGTTCTGAAGGCCTAACTTTATCTTTGTACTTATCCGCCATCTCTAATTCTTGAAGACGTTCTGGAAAATTCATAATGGACTGCGTGGATATTTTCTTGTTTGTTTGGGGGTTTCACGTCCGCAGTGTGCAACAAATTGGGCTATAAGAGTCACCCGACCCCAATTTAGGGCCACTTGTTCCAGTGAGGGAGAGAGCCAGTGCAACGTAGGATAAACACATCATCCACGCATCAGCCTGGATTGGAGCCCGAACCTACCTGGGACGAATGATTAGAAGCCAATGCTGAGTACCACCCGGAGAGTGGAACAGCTAGTATTTTACACAGAAACTTCAGCTTATCCGGACAAATAATTTTGCTGTTAAACGGCAAATTTATTGTTACATGGGCCCTTTATTTTGGAGCGCCTGGGATAAGAATCCCTCTTTAAAAAACCAAGAACTAGTCGGGGGATAGCTCCGAGCCTTGGATCCCTGAGAGAGAACAAGGTACTAGCACTGACAAGCTCACGACATAGGACAACACAGGCACATTTAATTATTTACAACTATTTACAAATTATCTACAAATTATTTACACCGCTCATTTAGTTCTGGGAGCGAAGTGGGCGAGAACGCTCCCCAATAAACGCAATAGTAGTTCACAAGCTCAGATCTACGCTCCTTAAATGGCAGTCCACTCTGCTTGGGCACAGTTCTGCTAGACGCATGCGAAAGTAATAAGATTTACAGTACTTACAAATAGGTAACCTTCATGGGTTTCGGTAATCCACATGTTCAGGAACTGGCTAGCAATAACCAGCCTTGAGATGGCGCACGCACACACACACACACACACACACACACACACACACACACACACACACTGCTTCCGAAGTGTAGGCACAAACTTGCTGACGGGGCCGTCAGCTGCAGGTTCCCGCGACTAGACACGGGTCAGGCCGTCGGACAGGGGTTACAGAGCCGCTGTAGGATCCAGAAGGAGCTTCCCTTTCTCTTTCCGTCTCTCTCTCTCTCTTTAGCCAGAAAGATCGCTGGGCATCAACGTATTTCGTTCCTAGTGGGGTCGAAGAAATTCAACCCGAATCTCTTGCATTCGTGCCGTCAACGGAACAGATTTTCTTCGGAAGATCCTAATTGCACACTGCTGTTCGCTCTCTTCTCCGGTGACCTCTTGACCCCGACGCTCTTTCGAGGGTGGCAGGGATCTCTCTCAGTCGCATACATTCCTCCTTTTCACCTACTGTAAACAAAACTGTTCAATGTCCTCTTAACGATGAGCAGCGAGACTTATTACAGAGGCACCTTTGGGGTACTTCAGCTCTAAGCGATTCCAACAAACGCAAAACTGTTCTTCTAAAAGCCAGCGCGAATACCCTAAACTATTCGACTTCGTAACAATATTATACACAGTCGAGTCACATTATTGTGACCGCCTCCTACTTTTGACGTCAACAGCGCATAGCCAATGAAAGAAGGCACATGTCGTGAGCTGTCTTGGAGGGTATATAAGTTGCGCTGTAGCCTGTAGGCATTCTGAAAACACATCACTCGGTACTGTCATGGATAAAAGGAGCGATTTATCAGATTTGCAAAAAGGGATGATTATCGGATTTCGGGACAAGGGTGGCGGTATTTCTAAAACAGCGCAGTTTGTGAACTGTTCGCGTGCTGCTGTGGTTAAACTGTATCGTGACTGCAGAAATGGCATCATTCCAAATAAGCGATCTGGAAACTGCGGAGCCGCCCCGGTGGCGCAGTGGTCTAAGCTATGGCCTCTGATCATTCGTCCGAAAGGGGTCCGGGTTCGAATCCCGGTGAGGCATGGATGTTGTGTTTGTCTTACGGCACTGGATCTCTCCCTTCCCTGGAACCAGTGACCCTAAATTAGGGACGGGCGACTGCTTATAGCCCATTGAGTTGCTCACGGTGGTCGTTAAACCTCCAATAAAAAAAATAAAAAAAAACTGCGGAGCACCACGTGCCGTTGATGTGCGAGGTGAATATCGGTTTCGAAGGTGCGTGAGGGCCGATTGTCATGCTACAGTAGAGCAACTCACTGGCCGAATGAACCAGGGGGCTACCGGAAGTGTGTCTAAAACGATAATTTAGCGAACCCTGCTGAGTATGGGGCTCCGATGCAGACGGATGGCCACTGTACCTATGCTAACGAAGGCGCATCGGCAGAAAAGGCTTATATTTGCACGGCAGTATCGGGAGTAGACTTCTGCTGATTGGCAAAGGATTGCCTTCTCCGATGAGTCACGTTTTCTGCTTCATCGAACGGATGGAGGTTGGCGTATAAGGCGAGAAACATCGGAGAACAAACACTCTTCAACCATTGGTGGCAGAACACAAGCTGGTGGGGGCAGCGTTATGGTCTGAGGAATGTTTTCGTGGCATCCTCTGGGTCCACTCACACCTGTGGAAGGCACTATGGACCGAATTCATTATGAATCCATCCTTCCAGATCATGTGCACCCATACATGCTGATTGTCTTCCCTGGGGAGGGTGGAATCTTCCATCAGGACAATGCGACGTGTCATACAGCTAGAAATGTCCGATAGTGGTTGGAAGAACAAGCTGAAGACTTCAAAGCACATATTTCCCTGGCCCCCTAATTTTCCAGACTTAAACCCAATGAAGCATCTGTGGGACCACCTCGATCGTGTTGTTCGCTCTATGGATCCTGCACCACGCCCCGTCCAGCAGCTGTCAGATGCACTGCAGGCAGCCAGGTTCCATATACCTGTGAACCCCTTCCAGCACCTTATTGAGTTACTTCCAGCCGGTCTAGCTGCTGTCCGCGCTGCACACAGCAGTTACTCTGGATATTAGCTGGTGGTCATAATAATGTGACTCGACCGTGTATTATAACTTACACAGTCGTATGAGAATAATATGACCACCTACCTAAGAAAGGGAATAACCACCCTTGGCTTGGATGACAGAGGCGAGACAGCATGTCATGGACGCAATAACGCCCTGGAAGGTTGCCCAAGACACACGTTCCCATTCAGATTGCAGCAGAGCCCGGAGGTTCCGGAGATGTCGTGGTTCTGGGTCGGCACGTTGACCTGTCGATCAAAATAGTCCCACAAGTGCTCTATGGGATTTAAGTCGGGCGATTTCGCCGGCGAAGGGAGAACGGAGACATCGCTATCGTGTTCCTGGAACCAGTCACGCACCCCCTTAGCGACATGGCACGGCGCATTGCATTGTTTTTAGACACCATCAGCCCAACGGTAAACGTCTAACATGAAGGGATGCACGAGGTCAGCGAGGATGGACAGGTAGTCATTGGGGTTCAGGGACCCATCCAGTGGTACCGGCGGTCACAATTCCCACCAGAAGAACATCCCTCAGAGATGCGCACTGCAAACGCCGGTCTGTATTTGACCGAGAAACGTGTCCGGGTATTGGTTATCGTGTGCCTGACGCTTTATCCGCCACAGCCCATCACTTCTGTGGAGTAGCAACCTCCATTCTTCGGAGAAGGCAACCTTTTCCCACTCTTCCACTGTCCAGTGACGGTAGTCCTATGTAAACTGCAGGCGTCGCTGCTGATGTACTTGGGTTGACATCGGCTACTTGACACCGCGTCGATTCCGTAGACCCATGCATAATAGGGTTCGTTCTACTGTTACACGTACTTGGATGCTCTAGCGTTCATTTGCGTGATCTATTGCTGCACTGTTGCGCGTTGATTGCCCTTTACCAGTCGAGGGAGGCGTCGTTTTCTTCTGGGGTCAATGGCGTTTGGGGCTCCACAGTTATGACGTCATGAGGTACTCGGCGTGCCAGCGATCCATTCCTAGTACACCCTTACTACAGCACCTCGCGAACAATCCACGAAGTCTGCTGTTTCTGAGATGCTTCCACCCTTGACGTGGCAGCCAATGATCATTCCTTTTTGAACGTCCGTCAAATTACCACATCTGCCCATTGTGTTTAAGTACAGTTGGTGTGTTGTTTCTTGTTATTAATTACATAGCGTTGACTTTCCTTGCAATATATGAACAGCAATGTTGTTATACACTGTTTTATTCATCCGTTCTTCACCGTTTCAGCCTGTGCTGCTTTTATCTGGGACACCCTGTGTTGTAACTTCCGGGGAAATAAATCTCGTGTTGCGTTATTTCTCTTTACGTTGTGATTTTCTAAAACACATCTTCGACTTTAAGCGTGTTGATATTGTAACAAATTCCTTTCAAATCCACTATTTATGGGGAGTGAGTAATTTCCTGGATAATAATAACCTCGTGCTCATAGCGTATAACCTCGTACTCATAGCCTTGTACTCATATCACTAAAAAGTCCATTAACCTTCATGAAGTGGAGCGAAAAGGATTACAAGATAAAATATGGGACTTTAAAGTAAAAAGAGACAAAAAAAGTGTACTTTTCTTGTTACGTGTTTCAACATTCAGTAGAAAATTGAAAATTTACGCACGAATAGGAAGAATTTAACTTCTTCAGTCATACAATGCTTCTCTCGAAATCCTTGCACGGAACTTAAAAAAGGAGTTGTGAAAACCAATTTCATTCTCTAACTCATATGTTGAAGTAGCAAAAGAATCGCAATGACGCATCCATTCATCCTCTAGGTTTAATAACATCGAAAATAAAGAAGATGGAGGGGGGAGCATAACTGCAAAAAGGCAGAGCTTATGGAACAAGTGATGGTGGATTCCGCAGCTCAAGTATGGATCGGGAAAAATGTAATTAATAATCTCAAGTGCGATGGTGAAATGGCATTTATTTGAGCAAATAAACGCGATGCAGAGAAAACAAATAACAGCATTCCCTTGTCAGAGCTTATTTTACAATCGGAGGAAAACTAAAAACGATCTTTCCCCCTGCTTTTCCTAATAGGAAAAAAATAGGAAAGATCGTAAAACGAAAAACTAACACACTATTTATTTAGAAAAGAATAAAACAAATATGCGCAATGGAGTACTACGAAATGATATGAAAATGTAATTGGGGTAGATTTTATTTACTGAACTGAAATTTAGAGCGTTGAAAGACTCTAAATTTCAATTCAGTAAACAAAATCTACTCCAGTCCAAATTGTTATCACTTTATTATTAAAAACTGATTTTTTTGTTTTAAAAATGTTGGAATATCTTTGCGATTTTGAAAGACAAATGAAGGTGCCCCGTGGCTAAACGCTTAGGATGCGAAATTCTTGTGCTTGATTTTGGGTCTCAGAATATACATGTTTGTTTGCTTGGTGTCTACTTGTGCGTTCCTAATGAAAGAAAATAATATATAAAAACCTACATGAAGCAGCTATATAAAGTTTAACAGGAAAAGAGAAAAAAAAAAAAACACGAACTCAGTGTAGATAATTTTTTTCTGATTTCAATCAGAAAAATAAAAACCAGGGTTGTTATCCTTTTACTACGCAATAAATTAAAGGAACCGACGCTTCTAATCATTTACGCAGAAAATATAACAAAACCATGACGTCAGGAAACCCATGTTTATTTATCACTAATTATCTGTTTGATATTTACGAATTTCATCCACCCATCTCCCATGTGATCATTTTCTGGGTCTTTTCCTGTCCCTTGGAATCCAATCTAAAATTTCGGCTGTCCATCTATGGTCTGTCCTTCTGGCAGTATGTCCAGCCCATTGCCATTTCAGGGATTTAACTCTGATCATGATGTCTTCCACTCTCGTCATTTTTCGGATCCACGAGTTCCTCTTCTTATCTCTCCTGGTTATACCAAGCATGCACCTCTCCATGCTGCTTTGAGTTGTCTGCAGCCTTTGTATGTCTCTTTTAGTTAAGGTCCACGTCTCTGCACCAAACGTAAGCACTGGAAGGATGCATTGATCAAACACTTTTCTTTTAAGACATAACGGCATATTGCTCTTGAAAATTATGCTGTTTCTTCCAAAAGCTCTCCAGGCAAGTTTTGTACGCCGATTAATTTCTTCATCAATGTGACTGGCACAAGACAGACCGTTGTGGAGGAAACTTGGGGAGACCTTCGTCCAGCAGTGGATTGATAATGGTTGACAATGATGATGATGATGATGATCTGTTTGATGATATCAGTAATTGCGCAAAATAGCGGTCCAGGATGCATTTTACCGTTTAACTGTAGAATATTCTGTGAAGTAGCATTTTCCCATTTATTCCCGAAAAAAAAATTCCTTTATTATATCGACAATTAATTGTTCGTATCGATAAGGCTTCAAGCGATGAAAACAAAAACAAATACAGAATGTTTTTACATTAAACCTTTAACCAGCTGAAACGAATTAACTCGGGTTAGCAAAATGAGCTGCTATCAGCTCGAGCGATATATTTGCTGGCTAAGAAGTGGGTCGAACGCGGCTGGGACGAGTGAACCTGCGCATCAGAAAGCACCGCATTCTCCTTAGTTTTGATACTTAAAGAGGTCATGTACGGGAAATAACACTAATCCTTACTGACTGAATATCTGTTAAAACAGCTACAGTAATGACGACGAAGAGAGAGAGAGAGAGAGAGAGAGAGAGATGTTTGAGTCACTTGTTTCTACCCAGTAGCATGATTTCCGTGTCAGTGAGACTAGTACTTCTCCATCATGCCTCGGGTCATGAAGCAGACAATAAAGGACTAGAAGCCCTAATATCCCATGACAGGTTTACGATCTGTACTGCAGAGGTGAGAGGGGAAGGAATGTTTTTGGCATCGCTTTCATAAAACCCGACCGCCATGCAAACATTTCCGTTCAGAAAGCACAGAAAGATTTAACCACCATTTTGTTCAGGCATATCGGCCGCTTAAAGGGTTAAAAAAATATTATTGTCAATTTGTTGCTTTGGTTTATACTTTATGTGCTATCACTATGTTCCGGGCAAGAAACAAGTAACACAAGCTTCCTAAACCGTTTTAGTCACATTTGTTTAACCGAAACATTTGCCGTCAAGTTCGATAACACCACGCAGTTATACTCGTACAATGAAACCACTATTTATTATAGACACTCACCTAAAAACGCGCGCGCCCAATCTTCTCCCTCACCAAAGCAGGTACACTGACTCAATCAAGTGTCGGCAACGTTCTCCTAGCACTGCGACCCGTGATTACAGAACAGCCGGCCGCAAAGCGTCGTAGCGGTGAGTCTCAAAATAGAGCGTATCATTCCATTTCGGCCCACAGATGCTCAGTTGGATTCAAATCCGGACCATTCAAAGATTGCAAGCTCACTGGAATAGATCTCCAACCAGTTCTTCGTCAATCGGAAAGGATAAAACGGGGCGTCGTCTTGTTGAAAGAAGGCATCCTGGTGTGGGAAATGGATTGAAATGGACGCGTGTAAGTTGTCGGCCAGTATCAAAACAGCCTTGTGCGAGGATCGTGTTCTTATTAGTTACAATGAACACTGGAATAGACCTTCAACCAGTTCTTCGTCAATCGGAAAGGATGAAACGGGGCGTCGTCTTGTTGAAAGAAGGCATTTTGGTGCGGGAAATGTATTGTCATGGACGTGTGTAAGTTGTCGGGCAGTATCAACACAGCCTTGTGCGAGGATGGTGATCTTATAAGTCACAATGAACACTGGAGTCAACCAGTTCTTCATCAGTCTCGAAAGTAAACCAGTTCTTCGTCACCAGTTGTTCTGTAAACTAGTTCTTCGTCACCTCCAACCAGTTCTTCGTCAATCGGAAAGTACGAAGTGGAGCATCGTCGGTTGTTGAAAGAAGGCATCCCGGTGTGGGAAATGGATTGTCAAGGACGTGTGTAAGTTGTCAGCCAGTATTAGCACAGCCTTGTGCGCGGATGGTGATCTTACAATGAGCACTGGAATAGACCTCCAACTACACTGCTGGCCACCCAAAATGCAACACCAAGAAGGAAGCATCCGATTGGCCTGAAATTCGCAGCATACGTCGCCCGCGAGAGGACATGCAAACGATACGCATTGCAGGGCATATGCAAATCATGTGCGCCCAGCACGCTACCGAGAAGCACTATAAGAAGGGTGCACAGAAGGCGGGGTGTAAGTAGTGGAAGTGTGTTGTGCTGCCGGACTTGTATGTGGGAAGCTTCCTGATGCCTCGTCTCAGAATACGGCAGTTATTCCAGCACGTTTCGGAGTTCGGCAGAAGACGAATAGTGGCTTATCGCGACAGCAGTTTATCGTACCGAGACATCGGCGCCAGTGTGGGATGACATCCAGCCACAGTGAGGCGAGTATGGACTCTGTGGGTGCAGGAGGAATGGACGGACCGACTGGAACGATTGCCGCAGCCGCGGCAAACCACCGAACGAGACGACCAGCATGCTGTGCGGCGGGCATAGACGGCTCGCACAGCCACATCACGAACGTTAACGCAGGAATGAGGCTGTGTTGCGCAACAACCTGTGTCAGCACGTACCGTTCGGCGTCGTCTGCAAGAGCGGGGACTTGTCGCACGGCGCCCATTGCTCCGATTACCACTGACGTTACACCACCGGCGAGTGCGGCGGCAGTGGGCCGCTGAACAGCCGCACTTGGACTACGGAATGGCACGACATTGCCTTCTCCGACGAATCCCGCTTCTGCCTGCAACACCATGATGGTCGGATCTGCGTGTGGCGGCACCGCGGCGAGAGACTGTATGACGCCGGCATTATGCATTGCCATACCGGTCCGTCACCTGGCGTTATTGTTTGGGGCGCAATTGGATATGACACCCGCACCCCTCTGGTACGCATCACCGGTACACTCAACAGCAACCGCTGCATCTCCGACATTTTGGAGCCTGTAGTCCTCCCTTACCTGCAGGAACTGCCAGCAACCACGTTTAAACAGGACAATGCGTGCCCGCACGTGGTACACATCATGCAACAATTCTTCACGGCCCACCAGGTGTCACTGCTGCCGTAACCCGCCTGTTCTTCTGATATGTCGCCCATAGAACACGTCTGGTCGCTGATTGGCAACCGAGTGGCCCGGCAAGCACCACCCGCGGCTGCGCCTGATGAACTGTGGCAACGCGTGGAAGTAGCCTGAACGGATATACCCCAAGCCCACATCCAAACCCTTTTTCGTTCGATGCCGCGGCGTGTAGCGGCTGATATTGCCAGTCATGGGGGCCACACGAACTATTGATGTCTGCGTGTTCCACAAGTCGCACGGGCCTGTAAGCTCAATCGTTTCATCTTTGTATCTGTTGTTATGTGTCCAGTAAATCTGGCTTCGCTATCTCGTGACCTTCTTGGTGTTGCATTTTGGGTGGCCAGCAGTGTAGGTACGTATTCCATGACTTTTGACACTTCAGTGTAGGTGATCAGTGGCCAAATAAACATAAAAATTAGTTGTGTAGGAAAATTGCTATGTTGCATGCGCACATTGGAATTTAAAGGTGATCGTTGAGATTTAGTTGGAAATGGGGTTCTCAAGAGATTCGTGATTTTTTCTGTGCCAGAACCAAGTGTTGTACAACACTCAGATTGGAGCGCGGTTTGATGCTACATTGAATTATGAGGTAATTTTTTAAATTCTTTCACCGTTAAATTGCTAGTGCAATTTATGACGAAATTCGCTTCCCAATGATATTTCAAAAGTTCTCTTTCATCCTGGATCTGACTGGACCGCCAGACTAAAATTCCTAGCCTGCTTTAGTCTTCCCAATACGTCCCTGATAATGATAATTTAAGAACATCTTTTCCATCAGCTTTAAAGGCAAGCAGTAACGCATTACTGGTTGGTATTCTACGCATGGCACATTTTCTGTCTTCCCAAAGTCAGAAGAAACCCAAAAGGAGTCAGACGAAACCCAAAAGGAATAAGAAGAAACCCAAAAGGAATCAGAAGAAACCCAAAAGGAGTCAGAAGAAACCCAAAAGGAGTCAGAAGAAACCCAAAAGGTATCAGAAGAAACCCAAAAGAAGTAAGAAAAAAACCAAAAGGAGTAAGAAGAAATCCAAAAGAAGTAAGAAGAAACCCAAAAGGAGTCAGAAGAAACTCAAAAGGTATCAGAAGAAACCCAAAAGAAGTAAGAAAAAAACCAAAAGGAGTAAGAAGAAACCCAAAAGGAGTAAGAAGAAACCCAAAAGGAGTAAAATGAAACCCAATGGGAATCAGATTAAACCCTAAAGGAGGCAGAAGAAACCCAAAAGGAGTCAGAAGAAACCCAAAAGGAGTCAGAAGAAACCCAAAAAGAGTTAGAAAGAAACCAAAAAGGATGAGTAAAATTTGTGGCTGTAATTTTGTCACAGAAATGACGTCTCTGCAAATGAAATCCTAAAATCTTATGCTATCACATGATATGAAGCGACAAATTCCTAAAAGGTTCAGAGTCCACTCACCTACAGCGCGCTGCACCTTTTGGAGGAATGAAAAAATTAAGAAATAATAGAAGTGTTATCAGAGCACCCTGACAGAAAAGAATAGAATGAAACAGCGTGGAAAATATTACAGTGTGAGGAATATACGGTTTCCCGTTTAGTTAGGAAGTTGTAAGTTGCCCTGCATACTTACCTGCTCAGCCACCAGCCGCCAACTCAGATGCAGGAGGCACGAAAGGGCAGAAAAGGCCAGGGAAAGAAAGGGGCCTAAAAAAAGGCAGAAACACAGACACAGAAAAGAAATATAAGAGAGAGCCCAATTTTCACTGTTTCCCAACATAGGGGCTGCTTCCCCTTTGAGATTAAAGAATTTGCTTTTAGCTAGTTGTTGTCTTTACTCACTATGTGCAAAAAATTATTTAGTAGGTATACTTGGCACCTGGGCATAACAGAAAATAAGTAAAGAGAGTAGATAAATGTCACATGATAGATATCACGTGGTACGATAATCTGGTGTTCACAAAACTCAAACGAAACCTTTCTGTATGCGGACGCCTACAAGAGAGACGGTTTGCTTACAAAAACATCACAGAAAGCGCAGAGTTGCTATCTACAGGAAAATCGTTAAATGTTCATCAAAGACTCACCTGTCATTGCATACCCGGAAGATAAAGTATAATGAGCTTTAAAAAATGTTTGCGTTGACATTTTTACTTGCGCTTACGTTGATGAAGTCTTTCCATGCATCATGATTTAATTGAATAAAGTTGGAATATATATTCTTGTGTCATATTTTCTCATTGTCTGGGACGAGACTTTTGGTTTTATAATTGCAACCGAGTGAAAAAGAAGAAAACTTCCTTCCGAATTTGTCAACATTCCATTTTTCTACCAGCGAAATAAGTATTTTCGTTCCAGTACCATTAAAAACAGTTGATATAAAATTTTTGTTATGCTGAAGCACATCGAATTCTAATAATGAACACTATACGTACAACATTAGAACTACCGTACATTCAAAACAAAAAACGATTGGTGCTTTGCCACAATACAGAGGTATTTTTAATCGACAGACTTCAGAAATAATAATGCTGTAACGTTTCAAACACCTTTTTCTAGTTATTTATCCCGGAATATTCATACGTTGACAAAAATGCTAAATTATATTTCACTAGTAAAGAAAACAAGAGTACATTAATCATAGGAGCAAAGGGTTCTTAATCAACACTGTCTCTATCTCATGTTATGGCGCGTATTAATATTTTCGCAGTTCTTTAAACAGAGTTATGTTTACCGCGATTTATATCCTTAAATCACAGGTGCCAGTCATCCTGGCTTTCACACGTTTTGCCACAACACAAAAGAAAAACATAAGATAACTTCTTTGAGATAATTCCTTCTGAATAACAACACACAATGTTTCTTTTAGAACGCTTTTCTGCCGACGCCATTAAAAACATCTAGGGGTCTTCCCAGCATTCCTTGCTACAAGCAGCTCGGTTTCCATGGTAACAACTTTGCACACGTATTCGCGCATGTGTGATAAGGCAATCCGCAACACCAACCATTTTGGTCAGAGTAAAAGGGAGAGTTAAGAGGACAACTTTCTTCTTTTTAAAGATAAACAAGTTTTAACCTGTTTGGGACACTAATGCGTAGCACAACAGGATGTTGCACACGATATTTTATCTATGGTATATATTTTTCGACAACGTCCACGTTATACCAGAATAAACTCAGATGCCAGTTTATTAGATATTTATATCTGCATAAATGACTCACCCCCGACACGCAGGGCGGAACCTGGGGGCAGTTTGCGGTGTAAATCAGGCAGAATATCTCGTCGAGCATGAATTAGTGTTTCATTGAGGGTCCGAATGGGCAAAACGAGTGATCTGAGACACTTTGAAAGGGGCATGATACTTGGCCACGGGCATGCCATGCCGGTTCGAGGAAACGGCCATCCTCCTGATCTTTTCACACACACGAGTACAAAGGTTTATCGTGGATAGGGCGACACTCAAAACACTTGCAACAATCGGTGATTCGATGGACGTAAACAGATGGCGGATCAGAGGGGTAAAAAAAAGACTGGTGAGGATCGTGCATGCGAATACAGCCCGGTAAATCAATGCAGAATTCAACATTACTGTCCGGATTGTCATCTTCGACCGCACCAAGTATTGGACAATGTCGCAAATGGATACAACATCCGACGACTGTGTCGCTAATCCCCTTTGAACCACTCCGATCCCCAGCTGTTTTATTGCACAGGATCGCCGATCGCTGGTATAGTTATTTTTCATTCAGGGTAAACCCTTGCTGCGGTTTTACTTGAAATATCCCAGAAGGGTGGCCATTTAGGAGATGCTCGAACCGGCACGTCTTACGACAACAATCATGCGACGTTCAAAGTAGCTAAGATCAGTCGTTTTGAAATCAATCGAACTATAAATGATCAAATAAAAAAACATGATTATTCGAACTCTAATTGATATGTCTGATTTACATCGCGCACCTACATTTCGGAATGAGAATTTCTAGCAAAGAGAGAGTAGCTGTACATAATAAAATGGAATCGCAGTGTATGTGAAATCACTCTAGATATGGTTTTATTTTCTAATTTTTCCCCAAGAATGTCAGCTCACAGGGTCTTGGTGGAATTGCCTTCTTGCAATAAAGTAAAATGTCCCTTAGTGATCCAAAACCTGCTGAATCCCTAAAATCCAGCAAACAAAATCGATCTTGGCCTAATTTTGTGACCCATGACTTTTGTTTACTTTCCCATTATTCTTAATAAAGTGTCAAGAAAATTTAACTATTATAATATACGGATTGTGGAAGAATTATTTTTTCCAAATCCATAGAACAACTATACGATTTTTCACGCCGAAAACTTGAAGATTACATCGGCCTGAAGCGGGAATCAAACCCACTTCTCCCGATTTCCGTTCGAGAATGTTCGTTGCACAACCCAGAACAACGAAGTCGTAAGTATCTGATAAGAAAGAATCTGAGCAACTACACATTTCACGCCAGTTTACTAATAAGCTATTTAGAACTTTGGAACTAAGTATCTGGTTAGTAAGAATCTGAGCAAGTTCACATTTTACGCCAGTTTACTAATCAGCTACTTAGAACTAAGTATATGATAAATAAGAGTTCGAGAATTACATTTTACGTCAGCTTATTAATCAGCAACTTGGAACTAAGTACCTTATAAGTACGTATGTGGGCAAATTCACATTTTACGCCAGTTTACTAGTCAACAACTTAGAACTAAGTATCTGATAAGTACGTATGTGGGCAATTTCACATTTTACGCCAGTTTACTAGTCAACAACTTAGAACTAAGTATCTGATAAGTACGTATGTGGGCAAATTAACATTTTACGCCAGTTTACTAGTCAACAACTTAGAACTAAGTATCTTATAAGTACGTATGTGGGCAAATTCACATTTTACGCCAGTTTACTAGTCTACAACTTAGAACTAAGTATCTGGTAAGTAAGAATTTGAGCAACTTCACATTTTACGCGAGTTTACTAATCAGCTACTGAGAACGAAGTATCTGATAAAGTAAGAATTTGAGTAACTTCACATTTTACGCCAGTTTATTAATCAGCTACTTGGAACTAAGTATCTGGTAAGTAAGAATCAGAACAACTTCACATTTTACGTCAGTTTATTAATCAGCTACTTGGAACTAAGTATCTGGTAAGTAAGAATCAGAACAACTTCACATTTTACGTCAATTTACTAATTAGCTACTTGGAACTAAGTATCTGGTAAGTAAGAATCTGAGCAAATTCAAATTCTACGCCAGTTTACTAATAATCTACTTAGAAGGAAGTATCTGATAAATAAGAATTCGAGTATCACATTTTACGCCAGTTTATTAATCAGCAACTTGGAACTAAGCATCTGGTAAGTATAAATCTGAGCAACTTCACATTTTACGCCAGTTTACTAATCAACAACTCGGAACTAAGTATCTGGTAAGTAAGAATCTGAACAACTTCACATTTAACTCCAGTTTACTAACTGCTACTTGGAACTTCATTGTCTTGGGTGGTATAACGGATAGCATGCTCGAACGGAAATCGGGAGATGCGGGTTCACTTTCCGCTCCAGAGCGATGTAATTTTAAGTTTTCAGAAGTTACATGCTGAACAGTAAACACGGCAATGGCTATTCTGTATGCCACTTTAACTCTTATATTTAATAAAAATAAGAAATGATGCACCCCTACAGTTTGTTTTGAACTCAGAACATGGCAAAAAGTGGAAATACCGCATAGTGATAACGTCTCTTTTTCCAGCGTCTTGTGTACTAAACACTAATATTTTGGGAAATCATACTTTAACGCTATTTTTTGGCAGACAGTTGGAGGAATTTATTAAATGAAACATGCGGATAAATCGCGTGTTAATATTCTTCAAATGATGCGGCTTATCAGGTAAAGCAACACTACCAGTAAAGTGAGAATGAATAGAACGATTGAAAGAAGCTGCTGTTCACATTTGTTTGAACGACGCGATTTCTTCAGTTTTGTGCGTCACCTAAAAAAATCTCAGATAGAATAAAAAGAGAATGAAATTTATGTGTTTTCCAAATAGGAGGATTTCGCTATTCTCCAGCAGTCACTGACACGCAGGAAGCTCAAAGTGTAGAACAAAAGATACTAACGCTCCGAAGTTCACACATTGCAAAAAAATTAAATAATGTGAATTCATGGACAAATCTAGAAGGTTTTCTCCTACTTTTAACGAAATTTCCGTTTTGAAAAGTTTACGTTTATGATAACGGAAACCACTATTGTTATACTGTATATGCGTAAATTAATTAATGTGAATTAAATTAATAAAAATTGTTGTTAATTAATTTCTCTTTGAATGTGACTGTCAGAAGCAAACAAAAAAAAACTGTATAGATATACTGAGTGAAACAAAAAAAATGTGAAACACCAAAAACTGTTCTAAAATTTTTAAGGTGATCAAAAAAAATGCCGGTGTCGAAGTAAAGAGGATTATTTTATTGTATGGCAGAGTGAAATAAAAAAAAATAGAATCAGTTTTGTTATTAAAGGCAATAGCGGTTTGTGAAGCATAAAAATATACCCAAATAGTATCCATCCACAAGTCCACGCTAGTGTGGATACATACAGTTGAATCACACACACTAATGAGCCATTCCATTATGACCACCCCCTAGCCTAAAGAAATGAGCGCGCCTGGAGGCCGAACGGTGGCGCAGATGAAGTTCACAGAGCAGTATATATACAATCCGAGGACCGGCTTTCGGTTAGTAGAGTGTTCGGAGTCAGAATGGGAAAAGCTGCCGATTTATCGGAGTTTGATAAAGGACAAATTGTGATGGCGCGGCTCCTCGGAACTGCGATCTCGGAAATGGCGCGGCTTGTGTGTTGTTCACGTGACATTGTAGTGAGTACGTATCAAAAGTGGTGCACAGATAACTAAACAATAAACCGTCGTCCAGACGTGTGTCGTCCGCAGCTCATTGATGCCAGAGAGAAGCGGAGACTGTCACGCATTGTTCACAGAGACCGTAGGGCTACAGTGCGACAAATCACCCGCAGCTTCAAAAGTGGTGGTCAGGGTAATGTGTCACAGCACAAAGTTCATCGCAGCCTTCTGCGCATGGAACTGCGTAGCCGAAGAATACGCAGGTCTACATGCTCACTGCACGTCTTCGCCAACAACGCATGAAATGGGCCCAAGATCATCGAGATTGGACCGTGGATGATTGGAAGAAAGTGGCCTGGTCTGATGAATCAAGATTCCTAGAGCATCACGCAGACGGCCGAACGCAGACACGCCGATTACCAAAGGAGTCTACGGCACCTGGATGCACTGTTGGGCGGAAACAGGCCGGCGGCGGTGGTGTTATGCTTTGGACGATGTTTTCTTGGGACACTTTAGGCCCCATTATCCCAACAGCACAATCCCAGACAGCTGTCAGGTATCTGAACATCGTTGTGGACCAAGTTCACCCATTCATGGCAACTGTGTTCTCTGCTGGTGATGGCCATTACGAACAGGATAATGCGCCGTGCCACACTGCCAGAATCGTCAAGGAGTGGTTCGAGGAACATGCTGGTGACTTTCTGTTAATGCCCTGGCTTCCAGATTCGCCTGACATGAACCCAATCGAACATTTGTGGATCGACTTGGAAAAGTGTGTTCGAGCTAAATCACCACCACCCCGAAATGTACGGGAACTGGAGGACCTGCTGTTTACATTATGGTACCAGATACTCCAGGATAACTATCGCCACCTCATCGAATCGATGCCTTGCCGAGTAGCCATTATTTTGCGGGCTAAAGGGGGTTCTACAGCTTATTAGGTAGGTGGTCATAATGCCATCGATATATATTAAGCACACAACAACACATTATGCAACACTCAAGAACAGTATTTAAAAAAAACCCAGCTGGGCTGTATTTATTATAATTAATAACACAAGATGTGTGTCTTTTTTTTTTTCTAGGCACTCAGGAGAGAACCTTGGGATGGTGACATTTGGAAACAATAGCATAAAAGCCCTTCTGATGCTTGTGTTTCTTTTCACAAATTTTACAAGCTTTTTTTTATTTCTAAACTTCACATACGCAAAATAAATTCACAATAGTAACCTACCAGTTATAAAATTAAAAAAAATATCCCAAAGAATGAAAACATTAAATGTTCAAAACATTACAGACTCACAAGAAAGTAAAGATTGTTTTTGAGAGAAATATTTCTGACATTTTCTTAACTTTCCTAAAATAAATTATATACAGTCCCTCCTGCATAGGGTTAAGAGAAATGAGAGGAACAGCAAAAAACGAAAACACCATACAGTCAATCACTACCACTTTCTCTATAGAAAATGCGTTGGATTGTCGTCAGCCTTGAATAAAATTTCACATAAATTGACCAGCTTTGTGCGTTTCCAGAACTGAGCAACAGGACAGTATTTTGATAAATTTTCCATTGCCACTCATTCCTTTTCTAACAGAATTTTTAGAAAAGGGAATTACTGGCTCTTGTGCAAAATTTGTGACACAGAGGGTTTTTTTTTTTTTTTTCGTGTTTTCCGTTTTTACACAGAAATTTCCTTAGTTATCTAAAACTTTCGATTTTGACTTCTTCAGTACCTGCACAGGACGAAATTCGGCTCCCACTTTTCTTTAAAGCCACAATCGCAGGACTTTCCAGATGTACCATAAGAGCACACGTCTCCCTCTTATGTTTTCTTATGAAGAATAATAATAAAGCGATTTTGAAACCTTCCAAGAGGTGGGGAGCGAACCCGCGATGATTTCCATCCCAGTAAGGAGCGCTACCAATTGAGCTAGAAAGACACTTACCACCAAAGCACGTTCAAAGTGGAAACGAAGACGACTGGAATTGCCCAAAGATTAAAAATTTCTCGCTGCGAACGCAGGTTAATTAGTCATTTTATTTTCTGCGAGAGCTTATTACTTTTCTGAATAGGTTTATAATAATTTTACTTTTTCTCTAAGAGGAATTATCAAAAATAACTTTTTTTTTTCATCATGTTTTTCTGAAGCAACAAATATTTTGGATCTCGATACTTTTTAGCACGTCTTTTGTAAAAAAAGATCGTGCTTATGTTACCGGTTTGTCCGTCCGTCTGTACCCACGATATCTCTGCAACTATTAGTCCAATTTGCAAAAACAAATTTGCATTGGGAAGCTTGAAATATGCGAATGATGATCCTTTATTTCGTTTTTTTTTACGACGTACAATTTCGCCCCTAGAGGGCATAAATACAGATGATATCGAATTCAAAAACACGTTTTATTCCACATATTTGCTTCTAAACATCCGATTGAAAAAAATATTTTATCTTTCGATTCCATTTATATCGAAGAGTATTTTAGATGTAGTTACTTTTGAAACTACGCATAGATCTTCCGCTAGGGGGTGTGAAAGTAAATTACATTTTCTCCGAAAACTCTTCTTCTAAAACTCCGATGTGAAAATTTTTTTCTTCAGCGGATACACCTCCTGATGGAAAATCGTTTGCATATAATTTCAAATTTTCGGTAAAGAATGCTTTGGCCACCAGGAGGCGTAAGTGTTAATTTTTGCTTCTGATGTAATTGCCATAAAATCTGAGCTTCTAAAATGTCGATTGAAAAAATTCTTTCGTGGACTGATGCCACTCATACCAATAAACCTTTTCGGAATATTTTCTTCTTAAAATATTCCACAGTTTCTCCGCCAGGAGGCTTAGATGTATATTTTATTTTTGTCAATATCTCTACTCCTAGGAGTCCGATTTGAAAAATTTCTTCGTTGTTGGATAGTGTTTTCAGTGTGACATGTTTGTCGTATAATTTCAAAATTTTCAAGTAATTCATGGACATTCCGCTAGGGGGCGTAGAGGTAAATTGCTTTTCCCCCTATATCTCTGCTTCTAAATCTCCGATTTGAAAAATTCTCTCTGCACCGGATACAGCTCCCGATGCGAAATCATTTGCACATAATTTCTAATTTTGGTAAAAATATGGTTTAGCCACCAGGTGGCGTAAATCTTAATTTACGCTTCTTCATGTATTTGCAGAAAAATACAGTATGAGCTTCTAAAATCTCGATTGCAAAAAAAGTCGTTTGTTGACCGATACTACTCATGTCGACAAACCTTTTAGGTACATTTTCTTCTTGAAATAACGCATGGTTTCTACGCCAGGGGCGTAGATGTATATCTTATTTTTGTCAATATCTCTACTTCTAGGAGCCCGATTTGAAAAATTCCTTTTTTGTTGGATAGTGTTTCCGATGCGAAATGTTTTCCCTATAAATTCAAAATTCTCAAGTAAAGCATGGATTTTACGCTAAGGGGCACAAAGGCAAATTGCGTTTTCTGCGTTATTTCTACTTCTAAAACTCCGATTTGAAAACTTTTTCCTGTATGGCATACAAGACCTCATGGAAAATATTTTTCACACAATTTCTAATATTTGGTAAAGAATGGTTTGGCTACCAGGGGGCATTAGTGCTAATTTCTGCTTCTGATGTATTTGTAGCAAAATCTGGGCTCCTGAAAACTCGACTAAAATTGTTTTTCTTGGACCGATACCGCTCATATGGAAAAACCTTTTGATACTACTTTCTTCCTAAAATAATGCATGGTTTTCCCACCAGAGGACGTAAAGTCACATCTTATTTTTTTCGATATCTCTGTTTCTAAGAGACCGATTTAAAAAATTCGTTCGGTGTTGGAGAGCGTTTCCGGTGCAAAATGTTTCTCATATAAATTCATGTTTCTCTTAACGCACAAGTCTGCAACCAGAGGGCGTACCTTATTTCTTCCGTCAGATACTATTGTTTTCCGTACCGGTTCCATTGACTTTGAATAGCTTTGCTAAATTTAATTTGCTTCAGAACGGATTCAAAAGACAAAAGACGTGCTTATTACACCCGAAAATTCGGTGTCATCTTTCTTGTTTAAACTGATAATGATTTTCAAATGTGCTTAATAAAAAGAGAAATGTACTACTTCATAGTATTATGTCGCAAAACCATTAAATATAAAATTTGATCGTAATGGCTAGAATAGCTTTTGTGTTTAAAGAATCCGCAAACTGAAACATAAACATCATACAATCACTCGCAGGACACTTCAAGTACCCGGTAATACAATGTATAATATAATAGCAGATAAGGCAACTGGGAGAAAGGGGAGATATCCGTTACCAGTGACGTGCCCAAGGAGATGGGGGTAAGGTCCCAAAAAATATTTGGAAACTTTCGATATCTCAAAACCGCGATTTTAAAAGGCAAAGTTTTGCTAGTATTTTAATTCTTTTTTTTATGTCTCATGGAAGCAAATGAGCGTGATTTCTCCATGAAGACGATGGAGTAAATCCCGCTCCTATGTCATTACCTTTGACCACATTTCGCCCATTTTTAATAGGGTTCCTTCCCAGGTGGTTCCCTACCACATACTAAAATTTCATCGAAATCGAACCATTTTTACGCGAGTTATCGTGCGGACGGACAGACAGATGGACAAAGCTGGAGCATTTACGCTTCTTCAACCTACGGTTTGAAAACGTAAAAAATGAAACGAACTTGTATTTTTTATGCCTTTAAACGAAGCGGGATTCACATTTCTTCAACAAAAGACCTCTTAATCTCGAAAAAAAATATTTATTATTAGAACTAAATACGTTAAATAAAAAAGAAGAAAGGAAAAGAACTCGGAGTTGAAACGATTAGAATTGAGTTTTCTTCTTGCAACAGTGAAACTCAAAAAGACGGAGTTTCTAGTAAGGACATTAAAAAAAAACGAGAAGTATGGAGTTCAGATGTGGGGAAACGATGTTGCACACATCCCCAGCATCAAAGGCAAACAAAAAGCTGAGAGTTTAATATTAGTAACCAAAAAAAAAAAAAAAAAAAAAAAGGTGAAAAAAACTTATTCATGTGCCTTTAAGTGAAGCAGATATCATCTTTCTCCTGCCCCGAAGACACTGATAAAATCTACGGTTTTGTGCTAGAGCAACAAAAAATTTGGAGTTCATGTGTCTTCAAACACGGCAATTTCTAGTTGTTGTGAAAGAGAATAAACGAAATTCTACTATGCTAGTGAATGTAAGCAGCGCTGTTTTGTCGCTAATGATGTAACAGGCTGGTTTTTTTTATGTCTTTGAACGAGGTGGTTTTTACTCTTCTTTAGTTGACAAAGTATCATATTCCCATTTGAACAAAGTTGTTTTTTTTACACTAATGTCTTTTGCTTCGTTTTATAATTGGGAACAGTTGGAGTGATTTAGCTTTTCTATCCCGTTAAGCAAAATATGAAAAACCAGTGTAATGTGGACAGAACAGAAACATTATTTCCGCGGCAGTTCTTATGCCAAAACTATTCTTCTCATTGAGCTGAAAAACACAATACAAGTTGCAAATTGAAGAGAAAGCTCATTTAAGCAAAAATCCTTTATTTGCGTTATTTACAAAGTAAGCTTACTTAAAAAGAAAGGCTTTATTCAAGTTATTTAGAGCGAAAGCTTTATTTCCCCAACAAACGATAAATGTACGCATTCGCTTCCTATTATCTTTAAGACTTAGCTGTTTTTGTTCCCGTTCTTCACTGATTGCCTTTATTCTAATGGATTATCCTCTGGGCTCTCTAACTTAGCAACACGAGTCTCCCATTTTGAACAAAATACAGAATTGGGGACCCATAGGATTGAGGATGAAGAACTTATTTATTTATTTATTTATTTATTTATTTATTTATTTATTTATTTATTTATTTATTTATTTATAACTATGGAAACAGATTTCTTCTCATGAAAAGTTCTTTCATTTTTTTTATTTACGAACTGCAATACTCTTACGTACCACGACCTTATTTATTAATAAGCGGAAATAGATAAATATTTGCGGCTTAAGATTTTCTATCGTATTTTGGAGGAACAGTTTTTGCTATTGGAAATGTACTTATTTCTAAAGTATGTATTTAACTCTTGTTTTATGCAGTGTTCTGAGTTACATTTTATGCATAGTGTTCCGTTTGATATCAGAGAGTTAAAACCGTATAAAAAATACATACTCGTTAGTGAACCATGTTAGTGAAACGAAGTTTAATGAACTATGAAACTCCATGTTATTTGATAAACGTTCAGACTGTAAAGGCGATTTCATCCGAGTCCAAGAAGGGGCATAAGTAGACCTGACTGGGGACAGGGCGAAGTACTAAATAAGGATGTAGTATTTATTTCTCCTGAAAATGTAATTGCTACTTTATTTATGTGGTTGTAAAATGGATCCTTCTTAAGATTATGAACAGTTATAGACGGATATCAAGTTTTAGGCAAAGGTGCTACCTGCACAATTGGTTCTTTGGGAGTACAACACCAATACCCCTTTTCAAGCACACACACACACACACACACACACACACACACACACACACACAAGAAACGCTTAATAATCAGATGAGTTAATGGTTCAGTTACAAACATAGGACTTAATATACACTGGCGGAAAGTGAAAAAAGAACACCAAGAAGGAGACGTCTAATACCAACGAAATTTATACAGCATAATAACGGAATACAGAGGTTAACGTGATCAAAACATTATGGCAAAATACAGCTGTATTTGCTGGTAAACTGAAAATTAACATTTCCATGTAACATGGTTAGTACGAGGTTGAACCGCCATGAACTGCGTCACACTGCAATTCTGGCATGGAGTCTGTCGTACAGATGTTTGGGGTATTGAGTTCCAAGCATCCTTAAATTGGACGCGTAAATCGGGGATGGTCGTGGCTGGCCGTGGAGACCAGATAAGTCGTTGTCCCATAAAATCCTACACGTGCTCAATGGGGGACAAATCCGGTGAACGTGCAGGCCATGGAAGTTGTCTCACACCCTGAGGTGCGTGTTGCATTGCACGTGCCGTGTGTTGGCGTGCGTTATCTTGCTGGAAAACACCACGATGGACCGAATTTACAAATGGCACAACAACGGGCTGAATGATGTTGTTGATGTAGGAGGTGCTGTTTAACGTACCCGGTACAAACACTAGTTGTGTACGGGAGTGATAGCTGATCGCTCCCCACACCAGGAGACCAGGTGTAGGCCCTGTGTGTCGCTGGCGGATGCAAGAAGGGTGGAGACGCTCCCCTGTGCGTCTGCGAACACGCATACGGCCATCGGAGGCTCCCAAGCAGAATCTGCTTTCATCGCTGAACACGACAGATCGCCATTGCCTTCTCCAGTGCAGACGTTGGCGACCCCAACTGCAGCCGTTCCTGACGGTGGTCTGGAGTCAGAGGTACACATGCCAGAGGCACACGTGCACGTAGTCGTGCATCCAGTAGACGGTTGCTGATTGTGCACACAGTCACCTCAGGTGCAACGGTAGCTCGGATTTGCGTTGCAGTGGATGTTCTGCTTGACAACGCCGCTCTTCCTATGCGTCGACCGGTTCACTCATCAGTCCGTCTGTGACTCCCGGTTCCACGTCTTCTCGTGTGGGAATGTTCCTCGGACCATCTACGCCACCATCGTACCACCACCGATACTTCCCGTCCAATTCGTTCCGCAATACGACGATACGACCACCCGGCCTTGCGGAGTTCGACTAGACGACCTCGCTTAAAGTCCGATAACTGCTGAAATCGTACACATCTTCCATGTCCAGGCATTGCAGCTTTTTTAGGGTCTTCGCACGTGTCCGTACGCCGACGACTGATTACATTCACTTCGCCGTACACCTTAAATATCACCGACGATAATTTGCATATTATGCCGTGCTGTGGTGTAAGTGCTCACCGGTTGGTCCCGAAATTAACATCACACTTACGTAAACTCGACCCCCATTAACATATGCAAATTTCATGATCGTCCGCCAATTCCTTCTTGGTGTTCTTTTTTCACTTTCCGCCAGTGTATTAACATAACTACTGGCTAGAATTTAATGAAATCCGGCAGAGAGCAACTTCAAGCTGAAACAGCTACGTACATCAACTCGCTATAGAAAAAGAACACAGGTACGCCACTCGTCATTATGTACCTCGAATGTTCCTTAGCCCGTCAGCTTGGAAGAGATGTTGCGAAACATGCAGAGAAACACCACTGGAGAATCCGTCATATTGTACCTCTCACTTCCCAAAGAGCATCAGCTTGCAAGAGATGTTGGTGAACTAGCAGACAAGCACCTGGAATCCCTTAGAGGATTCGGAGAGCTGGATAGTCATGAGTAGGATGTTACACCCAAGGACAGACCCATCATTTGCAGGATATAGTACCTAAGGATAGATACATCATTTACAGGACAGACCCAAAATAAAAAACCGATAATGTCTCTCCGATGGGTATTTTAAGTATTGGAGACATTATCCTGAATCCGGAAATGTTTCTCGGTGACAAGTTCTGAGTTGGCTAAAGGTTACAACATCCCAGAATTACCGTCATCTGTCCTCGACAGCGACAACGCATAGGAAGATTCCAGCCTGACAACTCGCTGTCGAACTCGAATGTGCGTCATGCACGACAGTTATAAAGAAGCTGCGTCCAGATGACTTCGTGATAACGGTGTGTATATTAGGAGATCGATGTTTTTTCTCCGCCTCACTCCCTCTCAAAGGTGAGCTTCAAGGACCTGATGGACGCAGTATCACACCGCTGACCGAACAGCAGTGGAAGCACGTGCATTTCACGAATGAGTCCCGTTTCAATCAGACTACGAATTTCCGACGAAAGTTCATCAGGATAAGACACACAACGCGCTATAATCCTGGCAACATCCGAGAATGGAACTACTCTGGAGTAGTAGGTCTTCCGGTGTGGGGATGTATAATATTGGATGGCATCAAAAGGTGCATAGAAGATATCCTTGAGCTTGGTCCTGCGTGTGCTTTAAGGTCACGAGTGCAGTGTAATGGACGATAACTTTCGTCCTTGGGCTCGACTATTCGAGGATTCCAACGGAATGTGTTGACCAGCTAGGTATCTGGATCTTAATCCTATTTAGCATGCTTGGAACGCCTCGAGAAGAGTAACTGCTGCTGTTTAGCCCCCCTCTCAGAAGTCTCCTAACAGTTTCGATCTGCACAAACGGAATATAGGCGTTTATTGACAACCGACCTCATCCGATATCTTCTCACCTCCAAGCGCTACCGGAGCAATGACGTTTACTGTCATCCGACCTCATCCGTCACCTTTTTGCCAGCATACGCTAACTGAAGAATAGCATTTCTTACCATCCGACCTTATCCGTCAATGGCCTTTATTGCAAACTGACCTCATCCGTCATCATCTTCTCATCACCATGCGTTAATGGAACAATGGCGCTTATTTTCATCCGACTTCATCCATTGTCTTTTCATTAGCATGCGCTAACGGAAAAATGACGTTTATTGTCATCCGACCTTATCCGTCATATTCTCACCAGCATGCGATAACGGAACAATGATGTCTATTGCCATCTGACCTAATACGTCATCTTTTCATCAGCATGCGCTAACGTAACAATGGAGTTTATTGCAAAACGACCTTATCCGTCACCTTCTCACTAGCACGCGCTAACTGAACTACGATGTTTACAGCTATCCGACCTTATCGGTCATCTTCTCACTTTTCTTACATACATGCTAACAGGACAATGGTTTTTATTGTCGTCGGCTTATCAGTCATCTCATCAGCATGCGTGACCGTTGTGCTGTATGTTTGGAGGTTACATGAGGTCATACTCCATTTTAACCACCAAAAAACACATATCTGCTTCAACCAATCAAGGAATTTTTCTGACGTATCAACATTATTCCAGGTGATCCATTCCTATGCATCAGACGTTTGCATATCTTCTTTGTCATCGTCTGATGTACTCCTCACTTGAATTTCATTAAATTACATCATGTTGCTATGCTGGTTGGTCAACTTTAATATCTATAACTTAACATTTGTTTACCAGTGTACGTTCCTGCTCTAACACACTCATCCAGAGATCCACATTCTGTGGTACCACCCGTTATTAAGCATGTGAAGAATATCCTGATTAAATACTCCTAATTCTTACATTTGACTATTTTCTATTAGTGACTGCGCCTTCAATTAAAATGTGGTCTGTTCGTAAGCGCGGATTAGTATGGGAACCTCAAGTTTCTAGAAGTAAGCGAAAACGGGAAGCATCGGTGAACACTACCACTAAGGTGGTTCCACCTAACTTCTTTACACATTTTCTTCGCAATTAATGTATTCCCAAGGATGAAAATTTACACATCGATAAAACTAACTTTACGTTATAGCATGGGATACTTAATACTTGCTAAAATATAACCATAATTATAAAAACAAAATAATCATTTTTCTTTGAGTAATGTTCAGACCTGTTAATTGACGGTGCGACCTGTACATTGATGACGTCAGTATACAAAAAAATGTTGGATTGCTTAATTATGATTATGTTTTAGCAAGTATTAAGCATTCCATGCAATAACTTAAAGTTGGTTTTATCGATGTGCAAATTTTCATCCTTGGGAATACATCAATTGCGAAAAAAATATGTAAAGAAGTTTTACCACTGGAAACATAAGGCAGAGATTTTAGGTGGAACCACTTTAAAAAACAGGTCGTTTTCATTGAAACGATATTACAGTCAACGAGCTTGACAACTCCCTGCAGTGAATATTGCACATCTCATCAATATGTGACCATTCTGCGAAACCTCATGCCAACCGATTTCCCATGCGTCATATGCGAATAAAAGTAAAAGTATGGACATAGTTCCGTAGGTACGAAACTAGGTTGGCGTCTTGCTTTCAAAATTGCAGTACGATTCTCCGTATGTAATATGGGGCTTTGTATTTTACAGAAACAATGCCCTTTGAAAAAGAATTATTTGCAACCCTTTAGAGTGGGAATCTACAAGAAGAATCTCCGAGATGAAGCTTTTTACAGTGCCTGACTGCTTTAAATAGACCACCTGATATTATGTGTATAGAAAGACACCATAGCAGTGCAGACTTTAAACAGTAGCTTCCACAGAAGGAATACTTTCAAGACAAACTGAACTCGAGATGACCTGTGAAGACCACTGAAATATGCCATCGGTTATTTGTTAAACTGCAAGAATATGAGAGCTCAAACCTTTGAGAGATCAACTGCAGAATTACAGGGAGTGACTGTAGATAAAACGTAACAAAAATACATATCTCCCATGTTTGTATCGGTATTCAGTTTATACAGAGAAAGAGGTAGCCAGGTATTTATGCAGCATAGGCTAGGTCCAATCACCTTTGTTACCCTGCCGGTAGCGTGCTGTCTCTCCACGTGCTACAGTATGACGTCACAGCGGCCATAAACGACCGCTGGAGTCAAGCATAAAGGAAGGATATATAGAGAAGACACTGGTTGTATAAAGCTGAAACTCATGACGTCATGAAGTCGACTGCAGCACACCAGCGACCTAAAACAGAACTACAGTTGATTGACAGCTGGTTTCCCTGGGAACACCCAAGAACCACGTGATTTTTGTCCGAACGAATGTTTTTACTTTGACTTTGGCTTGCTATCCGGCAGTGTTTAAGACGAATACACGCAGTACTTTATTAATTTTAAGATTATTTTTGGTTTTCAATTCCTCTAGCGTTCTAATAAGTGGTATTATTTTGCTTATTACTTACTTATCGTATACTTTTCCTTACAGAATTCATAACGTTTGGGTTTTTACGTGTCTGTTGTTCATCTGATCATCTCCGAGCGCTGGGTTGCCGTAGCAACTATTGCCGACGTCACGGGGTCACGTCACATTTTACTTCTGTTTTAGGTCCGTGGGGGCGCCACTTTCTATGTGAGGAATTTCTTTTTTTTTTTTTTTTTTTGGTTGGAGGTTTAACGACCACCGTGAGCAACTCAATGGGCTATAAGCAGTCGCCCGTCCCTAATTTAGGGTAACTGGTTCCAGGGAAGGGAGAGAACCAGTGCCGTAAGACAAACACAACATCCATGCCTCACCGGGATTCGAACCCGGACCCCGTTCGGACGAATGATCAGAGGCCATCGCTTAGACCACTGCGCCACCGGGGCGGCCTGAGGAATTTCCATGGGCTCTTATGTCTGCTTCCACTCTATAGATCCTTCCTTTATGGAGTCAAGGTAAGACTCTTCAACAGTTCGTGTTGTGGTTTCGATTACTGGCTGTGTTTCTTTGTCAATTTTAAACCTGCGTTTGTCCCTTTCTGTTAATTACTTTTGCCTTCATTTGTTTTCTCTGTAACGTACAAATATCTCGAAAATGCCTGAATGAGTTGCCACTCGTTGTAACAATCGCAGTTTGAAGAAAACTTCTCTGTAGCGACATGTTACACCATAGAACACGTTTGCAGTGGTGAACAACCATCACTAAACAGATATTTGACCTTTGGCTGGACCATAACACCTCAGAATTAAATCTGCTTTATGAAATAAAATCGATTCACAGAAATGTAAGAAGTAACATGAGGCAGAAAGTTAATTTAGTGGCTCAGAAGCTAACTTACAGAGCTTATAAGCAAAGCTGTAGAATAATTTTTCCTGAAAAAAGTCTTAATTTTATAAAATTTCTAAATGACTATTTCAATGTTAAGAACCGTAGATTAACCAATTCCAAGTGACATTGCAGTGTGCTTTTGGAGAAAAAATAGGTATTCAACAAAATATTTTGAGCGCGATGCATTCTATGCTTTTCTGAATGCGTGTTATTGGAAGAAATAAGAAATGAACTACTTCCATTCCAGACTGGGTGGTTAGCATACACAGCCTTGCATAGAGGTTCGCTATTATTTAAAGAAAATTTCTAATCTGTTGTTATTGTGGCGATGTAAGATGGAAGTCTGACTCTTCATGCTAGACGTTTTCTTAATAAGAATTACCAAAAAAAAAATCGCATAGTAAGCATCGAACAGTATTCATGTCATATTCCCGTTTTTACAATAAGAATTACCAAAAACATTTTGCATAGTAAGCATCGAACAGTATTCCTGCCATATTCCCGTTTTTTCCCAGTAATTCTTTTTCTTTGCTTCGGAAAATATTTGAGTGTTTGTACAATTTTTTCTCTAAAATTATTCACTCAAAACGGCCGCAGTTTATTTCATTGAAACTGCACAGAGCTT
Source organism: Macrothele yani (assembly GCA_039090855.1). Lineage (NCBI taxonomy): Eukaryota > Metazoa > Arthropoda > Arachnida > Araneae > Macrothelidae > Macrothele > Macrothele yani. The sequence continues at coordinate 196,872,826 of CM076990.1, forward strand.
ACGAAGGGTTGTGACTTCATGCGCTATTGTACCAGCCTTACTTATGGCGCTGTGACGTCACAGCGTTGCAAAGATAAGCGCGAGAATGGAGCGTTCCTACGATGAACCTACTTCTTCCTCATTCTTAAGTACCTTGGTAGGCAGGTGTGTTTGTGTGTGTGTGTAGATGCGAGCAGAGTTGGAAATGAGTAAAAAATTTTGGATTCGGACCCGGACGCCACAACATTGGGTCCGATCCGGATAAAACTACTTTGAACTACAAATTCGAATATGTATCATCATCATCACTGTCAATCATTATCAATCCACTGCTGGATGACGGTCTCCACAATGGACTGTCTTGGGCCAGTCTCCTCCATCCACCCATTTCCCACGTGGTCTTCTTCTGGGTATTTTCCTCTCCTTTGGAATTCAGTCTAAAATTTCGGTTGTTCATCGATGGTCCGTTCTCCTGGCAATATGTCGAATCCATTGCCATTTTAAGGATTTTGTTCTGCTCATGGTGTCTTCCACTCTTGCCATTTTCTCTATCCACGAGTTCCTCTTCGTGTTTCTCCTGGTTACACTAAGCAGGCACCTCTCCATGTTGCTTTCAGTTGTCTGCAGTCTTTGCATGTCTTTTTTAGTTAAGGTCCACGTCTCTGCTCCTTATGTAAGCGCTGGAAGGTTGCATTGATTAAACACTTTTCTTTTAAAACACAATGACATATTGCTTTTAAAAATTCTACTTTTCTTCCAAAATCTCTTCAACCAACTTTTATACGCCAATTAATGTCTTCATCAACGTGACCCTCGCTTGACATATGATGCCCAAGGTAAATGTACGAATTAGTTATTTCCAGCTTTTTCCCTTCCATTGATAAATATTTATTCCCCGTAAAAGCATAGTACATCAGTTTTGTCTTCTGAAAGTTCATTTCTAATTCCATTTCTTTATCCTTCTTAGCAAGTTCCTGGATTATACCCTGCAGCTCTGAAGTATTATTTCCAAGACCTCTGACGGGTTCTTTGAAATACTGTTTTCTTTTGATAAATAAAAAGGAAATAAAACCAGGTCGAAATTGGGTCAGGAACACCTTGATCAGACCCGTTTGACCCGCAAGAAATTGTCAACCCGTTGACCCGTGACTCGTTTTCATCTCTGGATGGGAAGTGCGTGCATTTTTTTCACCCCATTTCGACCATTTTGGAAACAGTGTGCGTGAGACTGAAATGTAACTGATTACATCAAAATCTTTATCTTCTTGAAATGTGGTGAATTACTGACACTTTATTTTGTTTGTTAAGGTGGACGTCAAGTAATTTTGCTTCCTATACTTCCAATGGAAATACTTTTGCACACATTTCCTTCACAATTAGTGTGTTCCCAAGGACGAAAATTTGAACATCGATTAAAATAACTTCATATTATAACTTGGAATACTTAAAATTTTCTAAAACATAACCATAATCATATTAAAAATCAATAACTTTCCCTTTGGTGGTGTTGAAACCAGAAAAAGATGGCGTGACCTGTACTTTGATTACGTCAGTAGACAAATAAATGTTGGATTGCATAATTATGGTTATGTTTTAAAAAATATTTAGTATTCCAAGTTATAAAATGAAGCTATTTTAATCGATGTTCAAATTTTCATCCTTGGGAACGCATTAATTGTAAAGAAAATGTGTACAAAAGTTTTTCCATTGGAAGTATAGGAAGCAAAATTACTTAACGTCCACCTTAAGTGCAGACTTTACCTGCACTTCAAAAGCTATGCCTCCAATCAAGAACATAATAGCAGACGTTTCTAATAATGTTGTGGAGAAATGTACCTCCCACATTTGCATAATATTGGAAATGCATCAAAATGTTTCAGATATTAGCGAGCCTCTTGGGCTATCACACACACACACACACACACACCATGCGAAAAATTCCCTCGCTCCAGCACAAAGCTTTTTCCATCGATGCTTTCTTGAATTTGATGTCGTCACTTTCATAATTAGTATTTGGCATTACGTGCAGTTGAGTCACTACAAATGCTGCAAGTCCTGTTGCAAACATTTTTGTCAACAAGAAGTTGCGACTAATACGTCTACTCCTTCGAAACAGTTTATCAGTAGAGTCTTTCGTTTAGAAGTAAATAAAGTAAAATGTATCACTTAGATTTACCTGATTACTCTCTTCGTATTCACCAGAGCCACAGAGATTACTTCATTTCAAAATATCTTGTAAAATTGAAGTTCGAGAAATGATAGTAGACGAACGGTGAATCTATGCAGTAAACACACAAACTAATATCTGCAGACATGAATGACACGTAGCACCACTCACATGAAAGTAGACTTACCCTTCTCGGGGATTCAGGAAGACTTGGAACAAACTGTTCAGGCATCCCTTTCTCCAGCAAACTTCGTGGAAGGCCGTCCAAGCTGGAAAAGTCCTTAAAAGGCATAGGTTCCTCTTCCTGATACCGAAATTTCTGGAAAAGAAGAACATACGTTGTACTCACCTTCCCATAAAACCAAAAAATTAAAACATCAAATAAAGGTGAAAATTAAATTTTTAAAACACAAGCAAAGGATCGAGTAAAACTAAAAATAATCGAAACAGCAATAAAATATGGAATGCTTCACTGCATTCTCAAATCACATTAAACCTACTAAAAAAACTCAGAGCATTGATCACGTTCTCAGTTGTATTAAAAATCCAGAACGAGTACACTCGTCTTCGGTATCGTTACACTCGTCCAGGTTAACATGCCCGACATCATACAACCTCCTCCGACTCGCACTGTGGAGATCATGCAGGATGCATTGAGTGCCTCATGTTGTTGGCGCCAAATGCACACACCACCTTCCACTGAGTGGAGTAAAAAACGTGACCCGTCAGACCAGCACACTTTTTTTCCATTGATCCGAGATCCAACTTACATGATGTTTGCAGCAGGCGAGTCTTTTGCGCAGATGAACCATGGTTAGGAGAGGATGTCGTTAAAGTCATCTGTTGTTATAACCCATGCGTGCGATGTGCGACGCATGGTCATGACAGATACTGTTCCGGGTTGACCTCTGTTGTACTGCGTAGTCAACTATTGCATAGTACTGCGTAGTCAACTACTGCATAGTACTGCGTAGTCAACTATTGCATAGTACTGCGTAGTCAACTATTGCACAGTACTGCGTCTGTTCGCCTATACGAGTCGTCGTACTCGTCGCTCATCTCGCATTTCAACCTTTAGCTGTCCTGTATAGTTTTGCCTCCGGGTAGTTGGTCCACCATTCTCACGCCTGTCCTGACATAGTTTAACTACAGCGGCTCGCGAACAACCCACCAGTTCAGGTGTTTGAGAAATCAGGGCACCCTATCAACGAGCTCCCCCTATCTACCCTTTCGCAAAGTCCAATAATTCTTTCCGTTTACTCATCACACTCCAAATTTTATTACTGAGTGCTCCACTCACACTTATACACTGGCAGAAAGTAAAAAAAGGACACCAAGAAGGAGACGTCTGATACCAACGAAATTTATACAGCATAATAACGGAATACAGAGGATAACGTGATCAAAATATTATGGCAAACTACAGCTGTATTTGCTGGTAAACTGAAAAATAACATTTCCATGTAACATGGTTAGTACGAGGTTGAACTGCCATGAACTGCGTCACACTGTGCAATTCTGGCATGGAGTCTGTCGTACAGATGTTGGATGTAAGTTTGGGGTATTGAGTTCCAAGCATCCTCAACCTGGGCGCGTAAATCGGGGTTGGTCGTGGCTGCCCGTGGAGACCGGATAAGTCGTTGTCCCATAAAATCCCACACGTGCTCAATGGGGGACAAATCAGGTGAACGTGCAGGCCTTGGAAGTTGTCTCACACCCTGAAGTGCATGTTGCGTTGCACGTGCCGTGTGTGGGCATGCGTTATCTTGCTGGAAAACACCACGATGGACCGACCTTACAAATGGCACAACAACGGGCTGAATGATGTTGTTGATGTAGGAGGTGCTGTTTAACGTACTCGGTACAAACACTAGTTGTGTACGGGAGTGATAGCTGATCGCTCCCTACATCAGGAGACCATGTGTAGGCCCTGTGTGTCGCTGGCGGATGCAAGAAGGGTGGAGACGCTCCCCTGTGTGTCTGCGAACACGCATACGGCCATCGGAGGCCAGTGCAGACGTTCGCGACACCACTGCAGCCGTTCCTGACGGTGGGCTGGAGTCAGAGGTACACATGCCAGAGGCACACGTGCACGTAGTCCTGCATCCAGTAGACGGTTGCGGATTGTTCGCACAGTCACCTCAGGTGCAACGGCAGCTCGGATTTGCGTTGCAGTGGATGTTCTGCTTGACAACGCCGCTCTTCTTATGCGTCGATCGGTCCGCTCATCAGTCCGTCTGTGACTCCCGGTTCCACGTCTTCTCGTGTGGGAATGTTTCTCGGACCATCTACGCCACCATCGTACCACCACCGATACTTCCCGTCCAATGCGCTCCGCAATACGACGATACGACCACCCGGCCTCGCGGATTTCGACTAGACGACCTCGCTCAAAGTCCGATAACTGCTGAAATCGTACACGTCTTCCATGTCCAGGCATTGCAGCTTCCTCAGGGTCTTCGCACGTGTCCGTACGCCGAAGACTGATTACATTCACTTCGCCGTACACCTTAAATACCCCCGACGATAATTTGCATATTATGCCGTGCTGTGGTGTAAGTGATCACCGGTTGGTCCCGAAATTAACATCACACCTACGTAAACTCGACCCCATTAACATATGTAAATTTCATGATCGTCAGTCAATTCCTTTCTGATGTTCTTTTATCACTTTCTGCCAGTGTATATAGTAATAACTTCTTTAAACGTTTCAAGGACAAACTTTCTTCAGCTAAACGAGGGGGAGGAGGGATGTAAAAATATTGCAAATTGGACCACAGCCACGAAATCTCATTCTGAAAATAGCCAATCGCCAAATAAAAATATATACTCATCTAAATGCGGCCACATAAGTGAAGACTATGCTAAAATGTGAAGTTTAACTTGTCAACTTTCTATAAAAAATATTTTGTTTTCATCAAGAGAACGTTCAGAATAGAGCATCACTGTATAAAAACATTTTATTATATGATCTAATGATTACAATTTAAAATGCACATGCAAAATTAAAACAGTAGAAAGAAAACCCCACTTGGGATTAGTAGTTTACAAATGGTTTAGTACTTACATAAAAAAAAGTACAGCTAGGAAATAATCCATGAAGTTTATGGTGGACAGTTCATTTAATCACTTTCACTCAGTTGCACCGTTGTTTTTTCATTTTGTTTTTTTACGTCCGTTACACTGAATGGCTTGAAATTCTCATCTATTAAAATGGATTCAACACACTCCTGATCCTGAATTGAGATTCCCTGATTATGAGGTATGGCTAGTCTACTTATTATTATATTTTGAAGAAAGGCATGTGTCTTAATACACTTTTTAAGCAAAATAATCTATAATAATTGAATAAATATTTTAAAAAAGTATAATTTGAAAAAATATTTGTGTTATCAAAACAGACGAATTTTTCTTTTTCATTACAGCCTGAATTTATTAACATTTGATTCGGTAACATAAAATGTCTCCGGGAACGAATTGTCGTTTCCGGGGAGGGCTTACCCCTCCCGTACGTATACCTGAAAGAAACACTGATGTCAAAACTTCCACCTGCACTGAGAGGATATGCAGGGGTTGAATACGTTATTTTCACTGCTAAGTACTCTGAAAAGAAAATTGGTTTTCGGTCAAATACAGTAGATCCAGCATGTAACAAGCTCGTATTTAGCGCGATCCCGGATTTAACGACCTGAACAGGAGCTCGAATTTGGCATAATGTTAATTCAAAGCTAACTTGATCATTTTAACGAACGAAATTTAATAAAATCCCCGGATTTAAAGAGGTAGAGAACAACTAAGATGATCAATTTTAACAAGTGAAATTACAAAATTTAATGAAATTCATATTTAGGAAGAAAGAGAAAACCTACTGCGCACTGTCGTGGAAAGAAAATGGTGGTATACAGAACGAAAGCGTAGGGTTATCCTAGTGGAAAAATGTTGATAGAAAAGCAATGGGGAAGGAGTAGATCAAATACTCAATAAGCGAGTTGTGCAAGAGGGTTCTCTCTGCCGCCTACTCTAAGGTGTATCGCGTCAGCAGAGTTAAAAACAAGCCACCCACTCTTAGGCAAAAAGAAGATGGATGGTGCTCATGCACATGTAAGCGTATTTCTAGGCAGTAATTGCAGTAAGGGATAGGGGAGCAATGGAATAGGCATAACGTCGGAGGGATAACAGGAGATAACAATTCTTGGAATTGTGTCCATTGCCCCTTTCATCCTCTAGATGAGCGCTTCATTGGGAAGATCCGTGCTGCCCTTGCTACATGTGTATCGTTAAACAGCAGCTAATCTCAGTTAGCCGTCAAATAGGAAATCCTAAACATTTATGAGTAACAAAATCCCTAAGACTTTGGCATTTCGTAATATAAGCCTAAATGGGACAATGATTGACCAAGTGAATGAATTTGTGTATTTAGGATGCATGTTTGTCAGAGAGAACAAATTGGATGGTGAAATTAGTAGGCCAGTGAATTCTTCTTTTAGCTGCTTTAGGAGGTTTTAACCGGAATCACGGGTTCTCAAGAGAGTCCCGATGGCTGTGTGTGAAAGTGTAATTGTTCCTATTCTGATGCATGGAAGTGAAACCTGGGTACTACAGAAGAAACATAGGAGTCGTTTGGGTGCTGGGGAGATTCATTACTACGGGGGGTTTGTTTCAAGACACGCTCTGATCATGTGAGGAATGAAGATGTGTTGCAGTTGTGTAATGTGAAGCAAACTTTTGTTAGCAAGTTGGAGACTAATATGTTTCGGTGGTTTGGCCATGTTGGAAGAAAAGGTGATGGGATGCTTACTAATAAAATCTTTTTAGCCCTAGTGGCAGGAACGAAAGGCAGAGGAAGGTCAAGGAAGTCATGGGAGGGGCACATTCAGGAGCGTCTGCATGAGAAAAAGATTATGAGTATGAAGTATAGAAGGTCTTGTGTAAGTCGTGAGACGGATGTCAGTGAAGCCCGTGTTTTGTGTCAGGAGCGCTGTAAATGGAGAAGTCTGATACGGCAACAGTAAGTAAATAATCAGTTAAAAAATTATCTGGTAGTTTGAATTTCTTTGTGGAGCTAACCTCTGAATCTCAGAGAACAGCTTAATGATATGTATGTCTGTAAAATGCTTTAGAGAAAAGTGTTATTCGTAAACGACAAAGTGGCCATCATTGGAGCTAAAAAATGGTGAAAAACTGTTGCCATAAGTTTTGACATGGATCGATATACGTACATATAATACAAACGTATATCCAAGTATGCATGATTTTACATGGTGGGATTTTTCTTCCTAAAGCAGATTTAGCGGGAGCTAGGATTTAACGAGGGTCTTCATCGGTCCCAGGCTCCTGGTTATAAGCGGGTTCCACTGCAAATGCTAGTTTGACGAAGATGCAATTCCTCTTCTTCACCTTTTCGATAGTTTTAGTATCAGGCAGTACTGGGTCTTCAATTTCAGACCTGACTGAAAACACCATACAATCTGCAAACAACATGGTCCATGATGCAACTCCTCTTACTACTGGTTTGTTTATGCCGTTTTGTTCACCGCACTACAGGAATGTATTAAATCAGAAGGGAAAACAGAATCAATCAAATAAGTTTCCCCTTCTATTGTTTACGATGGTGCCCCAATGTCCGGATAGGTCTGCAATTCCATTCTTGAAAAAACGTGCAGGATTTGCTGCGAAGAAATCATCAAGGAAATTTTGGAGAGAAACATCATTGTTGAACGTTCTGTCACGGAGTGCATTCGACAGAGATCGGAGCAGGTGATAGTCTGAAGGGGCGACATCTGGAGAACAGCCCGGATGTGGAAGGATCTCCCATTTTATGTCCTGAATGGCCGTTTTGGTCATGTTTGTCCTTTGAGGGCGTGCGTTATCATGTTGAAGAAAGACACCATGGCGCCCATATGGCCGCTTCTGTTTAATTGCATCATCCACACGGCGGAGTTGCTCACAATAGAGTGCAGCGTGGATGGTCCGATTCCTCGGCAGCATTTCCCAGTGAATAATGCCTTCCATGTTCCACCAGACACAAAACACGATCTTCGCAGATGAAGGTCATGTTTTGGGGGTCATGTTTTGGGCGTCTTGTTTGGGCTTAACCAGTCATCCGATGCCTGAAATTCACGTACAGGTACGACTTTTCATCTTCAGTAACAATACGTGACAGAAAGGGTCTGTGTTGCTGAGAATATTCGCAAAACGAGTGAGCAAGGAACCACATATGGCAGCCAGCTTTTCCTTGCTTTTCTCGGTGAGACTGGGAGGCAACCAAGATCCCAATTTCTGGACCTTTCCCATACGTTCCAGGTGTCGCACCACTGTGGCCTGATCACAGTTCATCTCAGTGGCTAATTCGCGTGTGGTCTGAAGCGGATCCAAGTGGATGAGATAGTTCAAACGATCCTCATTAAAGTGAGATGGTCAACCTGAGCGTGGATAGTCGTTGAGGCCAAAATTGCCACCTCGGAACTGCTCAAACCATTTGCGGGCTGTCGTCGGAGCAATAGCATCCTTCCCATACACAGCACAAATTTGCCGAGTAGCCTCGGCGGCTGTGGATTCCTTGTTAAACTCGTAGAGAAGCAGATGTCGGAAAAGTCCATGCCTCTCTACTTGACACTCCGTACCTTCGGACCTGAAAACCATAAAAACCATTAGCCACAATCACACAGAGCAATATGATTTAGATAAATGATAGCATTGGCTAAATTTCGATATACAACTGGCCATGTGCACCGACACTACTGACCTGGGAAACTCTCGTGAAATAAAACGGCATGAACTTATGAATCAACCCAATATTAGGTAGGTGGCCATAATTAGGTGATCACTCAGTGTATACACTGAAATGCCAGAAAAAGTGGTACACCAGTCTAATATTTGGTAGATCCCCCACGGGAGCGCGGGACTTCAGAGATACAACGGGGAATGGATTCCACTAGCTTCTGGAAATATGCTGTAGGCAATGCACACCATACTTCCTGCAGAGCGTTCTACAATTCGGGTGTATTCCGAGGTCTCGGATTCCTGTGTTCGATAGCGCATTTGCATGGAATCCCAAATGTGTTCTATCACGTTCAGATCTGGACACTTGGGTGGGAATGGCAACACCCCAAACTCAGATGAATGCTCCTCTAACCATAATGTGGCGTCCCGACACTTGTGTGGAGGTGCATTGTTCTGTTGAAACAGACCCAACCCATCAGCATGAATGCAAGACATGAACGGGTGTACCTCATCAGAAAGGATGCACACATAGCGTTGGCAAGTCACAGACGTTTGTAGACGTACCAGGGGTCAGAGTGAAGTCCAGCTAAACACACCCCATACCATTACGGACCCCTCACCAGCCGGTATAGTTCCCTGTTGACAGGCGGTGTCCATGGCTACATGGGGTTTGCGCCACACACGAATTCTTCCATCTGCCCGACACAGTTGGAAACGCGACTCGTCAGACCAGGCTACTTGTTTCCAGTCATCAAGTGTCCAGTGGCGGTGTTGCCGTGCCTAAGCGAGGCACATAGCTCTCTGACGTTCACCCATCAAGGGGACTCCAGTTGGGCGTCGGCTCCCAAAGCCCATATCGTGCAGGGTACGTTGCACAGTCCGGACGCTGATGCTTGTTGAGGCTCTAGCATTGAATTCCGATTATACCTGCGAGAGTGTTGCACGCCTGTCGCGTGAAACGATTCTTGACAGCCGACGATGGTCACGTTCACCCAATGTCTTTTTACGGCCACACTGGTATCGTAGGTTGGAGGTTTTGCCGGAATTCTTGTAGTCACGATACATCCTTGCAATGGTCGTTCGTGAAAATCCGAACTTCGTTTCTACCTCCGAAATACTATGGCCCATCTCACGAGCGCCAACTATGACACCGCGTTGAAAATCACTTAAATCGTTATTACTTGTCATTCTCATGCCGAAAACAGCTCTGATAGCTGGCAAGGATGTCTATCGCTTTATATACGCACTGGCGGACGCAACCGAGTACGCGCATAGGTGACGTTGCTATGTATTTCGCATAAGCTCGTATGTGCCAGTTTTTCTGGCACTTCAGTGTATTTATATGCTTTCTTTTCTCATTTCATAAGTACTCAAGAAAAGTGGCAAACGGTTGCGCTAGTCTATTTTTTTCATACTGCAACTATAAAAAATACCTTACGGAAAGTTCTGCTGGATTTAAACCTTTCCAAAATTTTTGAGGAACACCAACCTAATCTCATTTGCCCTTTAATTCTTCTGAGAGATCATTTTTAATAAGTATATCTTAAATGGATTAAAGTATTTTAAGGTCTGATGCATTTCTTTCTCGGACCTGTAAGCAAATTGATGGATATGAAGTTCAAGAAAGAAAAAAATTATTTCCCTTCATTTAAAAAGCAGTCAAGGTTGAAGAGTTTCCATGCGCAAGTGGTTCTCAAAAGTCAGTTCTTCGTCCAATTAAGAAAGAACTTTTTTTTTTTTCATTTCAAAGGGAAGCTTATTAATCCAAGTGAAGCACTTCCGTATAAGGACTTTTGACGGAGAACGGAAAAAGGAGAAAAAGTTGCTTTCAGTCCGTACTTTAATTACTATGCAGTCTCCGAGTAGCACCTGAGATTTCCGAAAAGATGTTGTAAACCACCATCTGAAAATGCCACCACAGAAAGCGTGGTGACAGGCAAAATAAATAGCCGACATATAAAAGAGGAAATCTCTACGAACAAAAGTCGTACATGGATTTTTGAAATATTGCAGCGCCGCATAAGAATATCTGATCACATCTGCAACAAAGAGAACAATAATGTAAAGTCGAAAGAGTGGAAATATTGAACTCGAAAAAGGATTTTAGCATAATATTCTCCACTCCGAAACCATCTACTGCAACATTGGGGTACATAGTGGAATACCTCTTTAACGTTCTCGCATTCACGCAGTTTCTACTTACGTTGCACGTAGGCGTATCCAAAAAATAAGTTTCACACAATGAATGAACAACTGGATTACACTATGATGAATACATTTTTTTATAGATCTGGGATTCGATCCCAGCGGTGTCGGAACAAAATTTTTCAGTTGCTATGCGTTGTTTATAAAATAACGTGGACAGAGCGATGACATCGTCTATTTACATTATCACCACGTATTTGAAATATATTCACCATTTCTATCACCCTTTGGATTTATCAGCTGTAATTAAACAACTTACTCTGTTGAATGCCACTAGATGGCGACACATCAGTTGCTGAGTCCATCAATATACATTTATGTAGTCAGATGCTGACGGATAAACCACACATAGCGCTGTGAATTGTCGGCACCGTAGCGTAAAGCGAACGCACTCGGCTAGTTATCGAGAGATCTGGGGTTTGATCCCAGCGGTGTCGGAACAATTTTTCAGTTGCTATGCGTTGTTTATAAAATAAAGTGAAAAGAGCGATGACATCGTCTATTTACATTATCACCACGTATTTGAAATATATTCTATTTACGGGCTTACACCATTGAAATTGATCAATCACTGGAATGAATTAAAAATCTGCAGATTCGCTATATATGAATGCCAGTTGTTTCGACTAACGAATCCTGTGATGGTTATATTCAAATTAATCGGAAACTTGAAACTTGGTCGTTTTGGGTGGTGTAGTGGTTAGCATACTCGGACGCTATCCGGGAGACGCAGGTTCGACTTCAGCTCCAGGGCAGCGGATGGCCTAATGGTCAACGTTCGTGACTGCCACGGAGAAACGTCAGGTTCGATCCCAGCAGGCATGAACGCTCAAACCCTTAAACATCCGCCGTGCGTCGGATGGGCACGTTAAGCCGTCGGACCCCGGGTACTGCCACCCCCCACCCGGTAATAAATAAGGGCGTCTTTCTCCCCCTTTCTACCTCACTTACGTGTCACCTTCCTATCGGGCACACTACCCAAATCTCCTAGCTTCCTACTTCTAAGGGTTTATTAAGACCTGGGGTCAGACACTCCCTTTTTAAAATCCTCTACATATGATCTGATCTGGTCTGATTCCCGCTCCAGGATGAGGAAATTTTTCAAGTTTTTCAGATATTATCTGACTTAACATCCATGTCATATTTACACCAATAAACGGATTCACATCTTCCATATTTTTATTACCATATTTTCCGTGTATAAGACGTCCCCATGTATAAGACTACCCCACTTTTTCGAACCGAAAATTAAGAAATCAATATTTTTATGACAAAAAAGGACACATTTGATATGTTTTAGAAATTAGGTAATCTCATTGAAGTACATTTAGAAATTAGGTTTGTCTGAGGTAATATATATTAAAAAAAGAAGTTCGGAAATTTAGGTAATCTCATTGAAGTACATTTAGAAATTAGGTTTGTCTGTGGTAATATATATAAAAAAAAGAAGTTTGGAAATTTAGATTATTTAGAAATTAGGTAATATTTTGAAGATACAAACTATAAAATTATGCATCACTTTCTTTAGCACTATTACTTCCAGACAGCCGCCCCGGTGGCGTAGTGGTCTAAGCGATGGCCTCTGATCATTCGTCCGAACGGGGTCCGGGTTCGAATCCCGGTGAGGCATGGATGTTGTGTTTGCCTTACGTCACTGGCTCTCTCCCTTCCCTGGAACCAGTGACCCTAAATTAGGGACGGGCGACTGCTTATAGCCCATTGAGTTGCTCACTGTGGTCGTTAAACCTCCAATCAAAAAAAAAAAAAAAAAAAAGAAAAAAAAACTTCCAGACATATCACATTTTTCAACTTCAGCTTCATTACTACTGTCGTCTGAGTCACTGTCTATACAGGGTGCACAGGAAAGTCCCTTTAGCCTGGAATAACTTGCGAACGGAGGGAGGTATAGCTATGAAAGTGAGATAACGGTATAGTAAAGCGACTAAGCTTGATCGAATGCAACTAATAGCAACGCCCCTAGTGGCGAAATGCGGAAGTAAGCCATTGCAAATCGAAAACTAAAAGAGATACAGCACAATTTCCAATTACAAAGTTGTAGAGCATCAATTAACTAATACAAAATGACATTTGTTTCACACGGGATAAGATAAATTGTCGCCTGAATACCCTAAAATGTCAGCTTGTTGATGCAAACATCTACAAGCCCTTCGTAGTGGGGAGAGGGGATAAGAGGTGCTGGAAGTTTCGCCGCGGTAACCGCTGGGTTCTCTCAACCGGTTACCCCACGTGTATAAGACAACCTCAAATTTTTGGTCTAACATTTTGTAAAAAATATCGTATAATTCACGGAAAAATACGGTAGGTTTCACCGGTTTCGCGTAACTTTTTTTAAACAATGAGTCACTAAAAGAGTATAATTTCTGGAACATATACCTTTCCTTTATTTTTCCACGTAATCACCAAACACTTGTCCAGGTTTTCAGTACCGAGAAAGTAAAAGTTCACGTAGACGTGTCTTCACAGCTTCCTGGAAGACATCATTTGCGAAATGCCTGTCCCCAAGGTCCTTTCTCTATTTTGAGAACAAATAATCGCAGGGGGCTAAATCAGGACTGCATGGGTGATGCGGCCGTACTTCTCATTTGTAACAGTGGCGGTAGCTTTGTGTGGGGTTGCGTTGTCGTGCAACAAAACGATTCCTTTTCAAACATTTTCCTCGTCTTCGATCCTTAATTGCTTTTCTTAACTTCTACAATGTCTCACAGTTTATTGTAGCGTTTATGGTAATCCCTTTTGCTTTATACTCTGTGTACACCAGCCTCTTGCTATTAAAAAACACTGTTGCCATCACTTTTCCGGAAGACAGCACGACTTTAAATTTTTTTGCAGTTGGTGAGCTCGGGTATTTCCACACCATGAATGCCGATTTGCTTTCCGTTACGAAGTGATGTATCCCCGTCTCATCGCCGATGACGATGAGCTTCAAAAAATATGTATCTTCTTCAGAATAACGTTGCAGCAACGCAATACCGGACGCAAATCCCTGATTTTTGCGCTGCTCCATTGAAGATCGTGGAACCCATCTTGAACACACTTTTCTGAAATGCAGGTGCTCGTGAATGATAGCGCGTAGACTACTATACGACACGTCCAAATCATCGATAATTTCATGAATTCTAATGCGGCGGTTACCCCTTATCAACTCCAGGAAGCGCGGAATGGGATCAACTGTCGTCGAAGTCGAAGGTCCGCCTCTGCCAGATTCGTCTGTCAAATCCATATGTCTTTCTTCGAACTGCTTACACCATTTTCTGTTTCCCTAGCGAGACATTGCCTCTTCTCCATAAACAGCCGACACTACAAGATGGACTTCAATTGGATTCAAACGCTTTGCCCACAAAAAACGCACTGTTCCGCGAATTTCTAATTCAGAGTAATAACCCCAACTACTGCACCATAACAAACGACAGTTAACGTATAAACTACAAAACACAATTGTTCCACACTCCTTCTACAAGCAGATAAGGAAATGTATGACGTCATTCCGCAGCCGCGATCTTCCCTTCTTTCCATTTCCGAAAGTCGCCGCTATGTAAAACTTATTTTTTGATACGCTCTCGTATATAAACTTATAAACTAATCCTAAACTTTTCCGCATGTAAAATTTCTTATCACCTCTGAAGTATACAACAAAACCCAGATGCATTTAATGTTTTCCGGCATACCGCTCTTCTCCAGACCTTTAAAAGTTCTGGTTTTCGATCTATAGAAATAATCCTGCAATTTTCCGCATATTGCATTTCTCATATTGTTCATCAGTGTGATGTATAGTGAAATTCCCATTTAACGATCGAACATTTAATGTTTTTTTACGCATTGTACTCTTCTTTACCCTTTTGAGTCCTCTCGTCTTTCGATAAGTTAATTTAATCCTAAAAGTTTCTGCATTTAATATTCCTTCACTGTTAAAAAAATCTACTTAAAAATGAGAACCTGAACCTACTCGTTTTTAGCACGTCTTTTGTAAAAAAGATCGTACTTATGTTACAGGTTTGTCCGTCCGTCCGCCCGTCTGTACCCACGATATCTCTGCAACTATTAGTCCAATTTAAAAAAATTCTTTTTGCATTGGGAAGCTTGAAATATGCGAATGATGATCCTTTATTTCGTTTATTTTACGATGTACAATTTCGTCGCTAGGAGGCGTAAATGCAGATGATCTCGAATCCAAAAATACGTTTTATTCCACATATTTATTTCTAAATATCCGATTGAAAAAATTATTTTATCTTTCGATTCCATTTATGTCGAAGAGTATTTTAGGTATAGTTGCTTTTTCAAATTACGCATAGATTTTGCGCTAGAGGGCGTAAAAGTAAATTATGTTTTCCCCGATATCTCTTTTTCTAAAACTCCGATTTGAAAAATGTTTCCTTTAGCGGATACACTTCCTTACAATTTCTAATTTTTGGTAAAGAATATTTTAACCACCAGGGGGCGTAAGCGTTAAATTTTGCTTCCGATGTTTTTTTTTTTTTTTTTTTGATTGGAGGCTTAACGACCAACGTGAGCAACTCAATGGGCTATAAGCAGTCGCCCTTCCCTAATTTAGGGCCACTGGTTCTAGGGAAGGGAGAAAGCCGGTGCTGTATGACAAACACAACATCCATGCCTCACCGGGAATCGAACCCGGACCTCTTTCGGGCGAATGATCAGAGGCCATCGCTTAGACCACTGCTCCAACGTGGCGGCTCTGATGTATTTGCCATAAAATCTGAGCTTCAAAAATCTCGATTGAAACTTTTTTCGGGGTCCGATGCCATTCACGTCGATAAACCGTTCCGGAATGTTTTCTTCTTAAAATATTTCATGGTTTCTCCGTCAGGGGGCGTAGATGTTTATTTTATTTTTGTCAATATCTCTACTTCCAGGACTTCGATTTGAAAAATTCCTTCGTTGTTTGATAGTGTTTTCAGTCTGATATGTTTTTCATATAATTTCAAAAATTTCAAGTAATTTATAGACTTTCCGCTAGGGGGCGTAAAGAGAAATTGCGTTTCCCACTATATCTCTGCTTCTAAATCTCCGATTTGAAAAATTATTTCTGCACCGGATACAGGTCCTGATGGGAAATTCTTTACACACAATTTCTATTTTTTGTAAAAAATGGTTTGGCCACCAGGGCGCGTAAGTCTCAATTTCCGCTTCTGATGTATTTGCAGCAAAATATGAGCTTCCAAAATCTCGATTGAAAAAAAAGTTGTTCGTAGACCGATACTACTCATGTCGACAAACCTTTTAGGAATATTTTTTTCGTAAAATAATGGATGGTTTCTACGCCAAGGGACGTAGATATATATCTTATTTTTGTCAACATCTATACTTCTAGGAGTCCGATTGGAAAAATTCTTTTGTTGAATAGTGTTTTTAGTGTGACATGTTTTTCATATAATTTCAAAAGTTTCAAGTAATTCATAGATTTTCCGCTAGGGGGCGCAAAGATAAATTGCATTTCTCGCTATATCTCTGTTTCTAAATCTCCGATTTGAAAAAATCTTTCTGCACCGATATAGCTCCTAATGGGAAATCCTTTGCACTTAATTTCTATTTTTTTGTAAAAAATGATTTGGTCACCAGGGGGCGTAAGTCTTGATTTCCGCTTCTGATGTGTTTGCAGCAAAATCTGGGCTCCTGAGAACTCGACTAAAAAATATTTTTTCTTGGACCCGTACGGCTCATATTGATAAGCCTTTTAACAATACTTTCTTCCTAAACTGATGCATGGTTTTCCCACCAAGGAGCGTAAAGTCACATCTTATTTTTGTCGATATCTCTGTTTCTAAGAGTCTGATTTGAAAAATTCTTTCTGTGTTGGAGAGCGTTTACGGTGCGAAATGTTTCTCATATAAATTCATGTTTTTCTTAGCGCACAAGTCTGCACCCAGAGGGCGTAAGCTCACGATTCCGTTTACAGCAATATCTGAGGGATTAAAAATCCGATTGAAAAACTTCTTTCTTCCGTCAGATACTATTGTTTTCCATACCGGTTTCATTGACTTTGAATTGCTTTGATAAATTTAATTTGCGTCAGAACGGATTCAAAAGGCGTGCTTATTACACCCGAAAATTCGGTGTATCTTTCTTGCTTTTTTTACAAAAGTCGTGCCAATAAATTTGTCAATAGGAATTTCAGAAGCGGAAATACAGCTGCGAACAGAAACACATGAGCACAACCTAGCGATAGAATTGCGAACAGAAACACATGAACACAACCTAGCGATAGAACTGCAAACAGAAACACATGAACACAACCTAGCGATAGAACTGCGAACAGAAACACATGAACACAACCTAGCGAGAGAACTGCGAACAACCCCCTCCTCAGGTACAGACAAAGTATTTCACAAAGTAAAATTCATATTGTGTTAAAATAATTTTTTCAAACGGACAGTTAGGAGCTGAGATATCAGGAAAAAAATTAAAAAAATGTGCGCCCCTGGGAAGTAAATTGTGCATTATTTTGGGCAAGAAATGCATACAAAATATTTTCATAATTAGTATTATCCGACCGTGAAAGGATTTTTCCAATGGGGTTTTGAGATGCGTTGCTATTGCTATAAACGTGAACTTACGCCCTCTAGCGAAGGACTTGTGAGTTAAGCAAAATTTGAAATTACATGCAAAACATTTCGTACCAAAAATGCTATCCGACAATGAATAAAATTTCCCAAATCGACTGTTTAAGTAGAGATATAGTCAAAAATATTATATATATCTAAGCCCCCTGGCGGAAAAACTATGCATTATATTAAGCAGGATGTATTCTCAAAAGGTTTTTCGTGGTTAACGGTATCTGACCACAGATACCGTTTACAGATGCGCACATATTCCCGCAAATACAACAGAAACAGAAAAATACACTTATGCCCCTAGTGGCAAAATCGTTCTTTACCAAAAATTAGAAATTACATGCATAACATTTCACATACGAGGCAAAAGAAACTTTCAAATTTGACACTTAGAAACAGTGATATTTCGGAAATCGGAATTTAACTTTACGCCCTCTACCGGAAAAATTGTGCCTTACTTAAAAAAGAAACTGTACCCAAAGTAATATTTGCTATAAACGGCATCGAATGAAAGAAAAAACAATTCAATCGTATATTCAGAAACAGTCATATAGTACAAAATGTACACTGGCGGAAAGTGAAAAAAGAACACCAAGAAGGAATTGGCGGACGATCATGAAATTTACATATGTTAATGGGGTCGAGTTTACGTAGGTGTGATGTTAATTTCGGGACCAACCGGTGAGCGCTTACGCCACAGCACGGCATAATATGCAAATTATCGTCGGTGGTATTCAAGGAGTACGGCGACGTGAATGTAATCAGTCGTCGGCGTACGGATACGTGCGAAGACCCTGAGGAAGCTGAAATGCGGACATGGAAGACGTGTACGATTTCAGCAGTTATCGGATTTTGAGCGAGGTCGTCTAGTCGGACTCCGCGAGGCCGGGTGGTCGTATCGTCGTATTGCGGAGCGAATTAGACGGAAGTATCGGTGGTGGTACGATGGTGGCATAGATGGTCGGAGGAACATTTCCACACGAGAAGACGTGGAACCTGGAGTAACAGACGGACTGATGAGCTGACCGATCGACGCATAAGAAGAACATCCACTGCGAAGCAAATCCGAGCTGCCGTTGCACCTGAGGTGACTGTGCGAACAAACCGCAACCGTCTACTGGATGCAGGACTACGTGCACGTGTGCCTCTGGCATGTGTACCTCTGACTCCAACCCACCGCCAAGAACGGCTGCAGTGCTGTCGGCAACGTCTGTACTGGAGAACGCAATGGCGATCTGTCGTGTTCAGCGATGAAAGCAGATTCTACTTGAGAGCTTCCGATGGCCGTATACGTGTTCGCAGACGCACAGGGGAGCGTCTCCACCCTTCTTGCATTCGCCAGCGATACACAGGGCCTACACTTGCTCTCCTGGTGTAAGGAGCGATCAGCTATCACTCCCGTACACAACTAGTGTTTGTACCGGTTACGTTAAACAGCACCTCCTACATCAACAACATCATTCAGCTCGTTGTTCTGCCAGTTGTAAGGTCAGTCCATCGTGGTATTTTCCAGCAAGGTAACTCACGCCCACACACGGCACGTGCAACGCAACATGCACTTCAGAGTGTGAGACAACTTCCATGGCCTGCACGTACACCGGATTTGTCCCCCATTGAGCACGCGTGGGATTTTATGGGACAACGACTTATCCGGTCTTCACGGGCAGCCACGACCATCCCCGATTTACGTGTCCAGGTTGAGGATGCTTGGAACTCAATACCCCAAACTTACATCCAACATCTGTACGACAGACTCCATGCCAGAATTTCACAGTGTGACGCAATTCATGGCGGTTCAACCTCGTACTAACCATGTTACATGGAAATGTTAGTTTTCAGTTTACCAGCAAATACAGCTGTATTTTGCCATCATGTTTTGATCACGTTATTTTCTGTATTCCGTTATTATGCTGTATAAATTTCGTTGGTATCAGACGTCTCCTTCTTGGTGTTCTTTTTTCACTTTCCGCCAGCGTATTTTGAGTTTCTTAGCATCTGCATTTATGTAATCTAGTAGGGAAGTTATGCATCATAAAAATGACGAAAAGTGAGGATATTCGTTCTCACATTTCGGGTTTCTCACTTTCAGAAGGAATTTTTCAAACTGGACTAATATGTATTTGCAGAGATATGTTGTACATAGATGGACGGACGAAGTAAAGGATGCCATAAGCACATTCCTTATTTTACAACAGATGTTCTAAAAACTTAGTATGTGATGAAAGCATTTTAGAATGTGTTGTCAGGATCTAAATACTGAAGGCTTTTTTACAGAGGGTGAGTCAATAATTGTGCAACATTTGCATAAATGCATGTGTTGCGGTGGGTATGTCACGTGTTTAAACTAGTTCAAGTCGCGCACTGCAGTAAGTCGAAGTGGATATAAAGTGGTAGTCGTTGCTGTGAACAGCATTGCATGTCGCCGTTCTGTCTGTGGTTGGGACGCCTAAAAGATGAAGAGCCACAACCGTCTAATTAGGGAACTTTTGCTTAACGAGTTTGAATTAGGCCATAACGCTGCTCAGGCAACACGAAAAATTTGTCATGCGAAAGGGAAAGGTTCCGTGGACCACAGCACCACAACCAGATGATTCAAGAAATTTCGCTCAATTGACAAAAACTTCGACGATCAGCCAAGGTCAGGTAGACCGCGAACCGTGGATTATGAGGCCGTGCGCCAGGCCGTAGAGGCAAATGCGACAACCAGCACTCGGAGGTTATCAGGCGGGATGAGCATATCACAGGCCACCGTGTTCGTCACCTACAGGACCTGCCGCTTTTTTCCTCACGAACTGACGCCGGCTGAAGCAAACCGCCAAGTGGAAGTGTGCGCGAAACTCCTAGAAAACCCGCGCGATGTACGTTTCATCAAGAGAATTGTTACGTGCAATGAAAAGTGGGTCTGTTTCCGTAAACCTAACACACACCGGCAGTGGTTGAGCCCGGGCCAGCTTCCTGAACCTGTTGCCAAACATGGCGCTTCGAGCACAAGGTCAACTCTTGTAGAATTTCGAGGAGATACTCCATTACGAATTGTTCCAGACGGTCGGACCATCGACGCCAACCTCTACCCTAAACAGCTGGAGCGGATGTATGCCGTTTCGCCACTGGTGAACAGAACCCGCGCTCTCCTACAGCAGGAAAACGCTCGGCCTCATACCGCGCGAACGACCAGGGCAAAACTCCAGGAACTTGAGGGGATCAAACTGATGCCACACTCAGCATATAGTCCGGACTTTGCCCCGTGGGATTATTACTTGGTCCGGTCCATGGCCTACTTCCTACGCGAGCAGCACTTCAACAACCAGGAGTGCAGGAGTTCTTCGCCTCGAAGGACAAGAACTTGTTCCGCCGCGGAATCGAAGAACTGGCAGACAGATGGCTAAAGAGGGTGCAACACGATGGCCTATACTTTGAATGCTGTCTGATGACCCATTGAAAACAAATTTTCAATCCTACTTACTGTAATCCCACTTACTGCAAATGAAAATAAACAATTTTTTATTCGCAGTATTTTCAATCCCATTTACTGCAAATGAAAATATACATGCACACCATTAAATATAAAAAAACTTTGCGTCAGGAAGATCTGGAAAACACTAGAAGAATCTAGACTGACAACGCTTTTCGGTGAAATAAAATTCTTCCAGTTCGGCTAATGGTAGCTCAGATATCTCACATCTGGAAAATGACTAAATGTCTTTAATTATTTTGCCCGCTGTGCAAGTTCGGTTTTTATTTGGAAAGAGGGTGTAAATTTTGAAATTACGCCCCTATAAATTCATAAGTTCTCCATTTGCACTGAAATATTATTCAGTTTTTACTTTCTCATACTTCCGTTATAGATTTTCTTAAAGGTTTTGCAGCACACAGAGGATATAGCCCTTCTATTGTAGACAAGCTGTACAAAATTTTGTATCAAAGAAATAAAAATACTATGATGCGAGATAGGCCTCCCTTAGCTTAAAGTGTATCGATACACATTTAATATAACAACTGTCTCACACGATTCAAAAACATCTCCACTATGTACAATTGAGTCATTGGCAGTAAGATCAATACAGTCAGGTCACAAAGTACAAATAAAAGATGACAAGTTAAAAAGGCAAGATCTTTCGAGCTCCCACTGGAGCTCATTCTCAAGCCATAATGCCGTGTGCACCTTCTGAGACACGCACTTATATACAAAAGTTTACGTCACGTTGTCCTGACAACATAACGCTGTGAAGTTATAAACAGTCTACACCCCTCTCAGGGAACAACAAGCATTTTAAATTTTAAGATGTTAAACAAGCTAATTTGTAAACATATAATTGCACACATTATACAATGCAGTGACAGTAATAATTAATATATAATTATCAATGTAGGTCTAATTTTAAGTCAATCACGTGTCATCAAGAGTGTTAGATCGATATATATATGTTTATGAATAGTACGTATGAACTGTCTCCATGATAAGGGTATTATTGTTGGTACATCCTCATTACAACAATGGATACCATATAGAAAAATGTACATTGCCTCCGTGAACCACGTATCACTTTTATTCGTTGTGGTTGATAGATGTCTTATGTCTTCCAATTGGGGACTGTAATCTTCATCTTTTACAAACTTGGCCAAAGCTGTATTCATATTGTCTTTTCTGATAATAGATTGGTGCTCCTTACACCGTACTCCCAATGTTCTTGTAGTTGATCCAATATATACCCTGAGTTCTTGACCCGATATATTTGGCAATAATGGTATCATGTATACACCATGTATATTTATACATGTATATGGAATAGGGTCGCGGTCGCACTTTATCATTTTGAAAATGTTTGTTGTTTTAACACCAAAGGCCAACTTATGTTCTTTACATATATTATGTAACTGTTGATTTACCACCGGTTGGAAATCCAAAGATCCTACATAACGTGGTTTTGGGTGGTCCAACCGTAATGTAGTGGTGTCAGTCACTACATTACGGTTTTTAACTTGTCATCTTTTATTCGTACTTTGTGACGTGATTGTATTAAACTTACTGCCAATGACCCAATTGTACATAGTGGAGATGTTTTTTAATCGTGTGAGACAGTTGTTATTTTAAATGTGTATCGTTTTAAAGCACGAAAAGAAGAAATTTTTAGCTCGATTAAAGTGTATCACTTGTTGTACTGGGTTCGTGTCCCACAACAGATATTGACGTTATTCTTTTCCTTCTCTCTCTCTCTCTCTCTCTTTCTCTCACTTCTCCTGAGTCAGTGGCCCTAAATTAGGGAGAGGGTACCCCCTCAGATGCTCAATGAAATCGTAAAACCCAGAGAGAAGAAGAAGAAAGTGATGTGTGATTGGGAGTTTAACGACCACCGTGAGCAACTCGATGGGCTATAAGCAGTCGCCCTTCACTAATTTAGGGTCACTGGTTCCAGGGAAGGAAGAGAGCCAGAGCCGTAAGACAAACACAACATCCATGCCTCACCGGGATTCAAATCCGGACCCTCATGGACGAATGGTCAGAAGCCAGCGCTTAGACCACTGCGCCACTGGGGTGGCGAAGAAGAAAGTGTTGAAAGCCAAATACATTAGAATAAGTTTGTTTTTTGAAGGAGTGTTTGTAAACTATTTAAAACGAGGAATCTCTCTCTCTACTCCGAGAGCAACGGACAAAGGTTGCCTCTCCTTGGCTCGGAAACAAAACGAAGGTAAAAAATGATAACCATTATTTAAATAAAATCCGACATACTTTCTCGGAAGGGGTGAAGTCGGAGCAAATTTTGCCTCTTACAATACTTTGCACATGCGTAGTTGAAGCATTTTTAAAAAATTTACTTTGCACATACGTAGTTGAAGCATTTTTTAAAATTTGTTTGCACGTCAATAGATAGTACGTTCTTGGCGAGAAGGAGTTACTCGGTTTCATTACTTATGCTGCAAACTCGTTGTTTCTAAAATAGTTGCTAATGAAAATTTAATTAAGTAACGCTGTGTAAACAAGTCCTATTTTACATTACATTAATCACAAAGACTTCTACATCACTGTGATGAAAGACAATGTGTCGGAAGAAATAGCGAAAAGCTTGAATGAATCTGGAAAGTGAATTATCAGATGTTTTTATTATCTGCAGTCTTAGAAAACATTTCTATGCTTAATAATTACTCACACCTGAAAGGTAAAATAAACCTCGCGACCAAAATCTTTATTTTAATAAACACCTCCATAATACTTTGTGTCCAGCTACTTTGTATTTGACTCGATCATTGTCAGGAATTAAATACATTTTTTGCAGATTATCCGCAAATGTTATTGAAAATAAATCATTTATTTTCATTTTCTTGGAAGCGACAATAAAGTATTGTACTCTCCCTCTAGTTCTCTTGTATTTACAGTGGAACCTCGGATATACGTTCCTCAGTAATACGTTTCTCACTTTTATACGCAATTCTGCGTTTGTCCTGATATTTTACTGCAGTTTCTATCCCTTCGTTAACTCGGTCATATGTTCCTCAGTTATACGTTTTCACTTTTATACGCAATTCTGCGTTTGTCCTGATATTTTACTGTAGTTTCTATTCCTTCTTTAACTCGGTTATACATTTTTTACTTTTACACGCAATTATGCATTAGTCCAGATATTTTATTGTAGTTTCTATCGCTATTTTAACTCGGTTATACGTTCCTCGATTATACGTTTTTCACTTTCATACGCAATTCTGCGTTAGTTCACATACTTTATTGTAGTTTACATCGCTTTTTTAACTCTGCTATACGTTCCTCAGTTATACGTTTTTCATTTTTATACACAATTCTGCGTTAATCCAGATACTTTAGTGTAGTTTCTATTGCTTTTTTAACTCGGTTATAAGTTCTTCAGTTATACGTTTTTCACTTTTGTACGTAATTCTGCGTTAGTCCAGATATTTTACTGTCGTTTCTATCGCTTTTTTAACTCGGTTATATGTTTCTTAGTTATACGTTCTTCACTTTTATACGCAATTCTCCGTTAGTCCAGATATTTTACCAGATAGTTTGTCCCTTCTTTAACTCGGTTATATGTTTCTCAGTTATACGTTTTTCACTTTTATACGCAATTCTGCGTTAGTCCAGATACTTTACTGTAGTTTGTCCCTTCTTTAAATCGGTTATATGTTTCTTAGTTATACGTTTTTCACTTTTATACGCAATTCTGCGTTAGTCCAGATATTTTATTGTAGTTTCTATCGCTTCTTTAACCCGGTTATATGTTTCTCAGTTATACGTTTTTCGCTTATATACGCAATTCTGCGTTAGTCCAGATATTTTATTGTTGTTTCTATCACTTCTTTAACTTGGTTATATGTTTTTCAGCAATACGTTTTTTTACTTTTATACGCAATTCTGCGTTTGTCCTGATTACGTTTTTCACTTTAATACGCAATTTTGCTTTAGTCCAGATATTTTATTGTAGTTTCTATCGCTTTTTTAACTCGGTTATACGTTCCTCAGTTATACGTTTTTCACTTTTATATACAATTCTGCGTTAGTTCATATATTTTACTGTAGTTTCAATCGCCTTTTTAACTCAGTTATACGTTCCTCATTTACATGTTTTTCACTTTTGTACGCAATTCCGCGTTAGTCCAGATATTTTACTGTAGTTTTTTCTTTTTTAAACTGGGTTATCCGTTTCTCAGTCATACGTTTTTTTCCGATTATACTTTAAAAAATTTTATTTCATATTACCAAAAATACACGCTTTTTTTTTCTTTCATACATAACTCGGTATGTTACAACTTTGAGACAACTGAGACAGCGCTGTTTTGTTCCTTCTTGGCGCAGGCAAAGTCGAAACTTGATCCCATCAGAGAACGTTATGCTGTTTACTTTCGGGTTGGATGAAAAATTAGTTCCGCATTTCATGACTCATGCACATAAGCGCTATTTAAAAATTGATAAATCTCTAGGACGTAAATTCGTGATTCAACCGTTTCGGGTTGTAACAGAATCCCAGACGTATGATCAATATTCAGCATTCTGATCTCAAATGGATGCCCTCAGGATTTTTATGCAAAGATAGAGTGTTCAAAAGAGGAGTATGATTTTCATAGGCCTTATGAGTTCTGCAATGCGATTAAATATATTATAATTTGTAAGGTTTTTTTATTCTTCCGCTGCCAGTTGGACTTTAAATAAATCATTAGTATGGAAAATGTTATAATCCTTTAAAGAATAAAATCTACAATAGTATTTAACATTTCGGAGTTTCGTTTATAAGTTTTTCATATTTATAACGTTTTTTTAAAGCTATCCCCTAGAAAAACGTATAACAGAGGTTTCGCTGTAATGTCGTGAATACACAGCACTCATTATCTATGGCGAGTGTCCATGCGATCACCATTGCCTCCTGCTCATTGCTAACGTAATCCTTTTTACGAAAAACAAGTTGCTGTACTAATTAAGATGGTTCCATCTAAAATCTCTGTATTGTGTTTCCAATGGTAAAACTTCTGTACGTATTTTCTTCGCAATTAGTGTATTCCCAAAGATGAAAATTTGCACATTGATAAAACTAACTTTATTAAGTTATGACATGGGATACTTAACACTTGCTAAAATATAACCATAATTATATTAAAAATCGATATTTTTCTTTGAGTAGTGTTCATACCTGTTAATAGATGGCGCGACCTGTACATTGATGACGTTAGTAGACAAACAAATGTTGGGTTGCTTAATTATGATTATGTTTCAGCAAGCCTTAAGTATCCCATGCTATAACTTAAAGTTAGTTTTATCGATGTGCAAATTTTGATCCTTGGGAATACATTAATTGCGAAGAAAATATGTAAAGAAGATTTACCATTCGAAACATATGGCAGAAATTTTAGGTGGAACCACCTTAAATTTAAAAAATAACACTTGCGATTACAGTATTCACAGCAGTGCGCACAACACTACTTCCAGTTCAAATGACTGATTCCGATTGAGACTTTACAGTTTTGATCTGGTGTAGGACAAAACTGGCTTCCTTTTCGATTTACGGATTTGAGAAAGTTCGTCCCGTTTCGAGCTAACGTGTGGTATCCTTGAATGTTACTTGCTAACCGAGGCATGTGTTTCAGGACGGTGTGACAGCAACCTTCTGATCATTCGTCCGAGATTGGTCTGGGTTCGATTCCCGGTGAGGCCTGAATATTGTGTTTGTCTTTCGGCACTGACTCTCTCCCTTTCTTGGAACCAGATGCTATAAATTAGCGAAGGGCGACTGCTTATAGCCCATAGAGTTGCTCACGGGGGTCTTCAACCCCCAAACAGAAAAAGAATAATAACAAAGAACCTGGGAGTCTCAGTTCCTGAGTAAGGCGCTTTGACCACTAGGCTACACACGCACATTTATGCTAAATGACATGCTAAAAATTGCAGAAAACAGTTGCATCCATCCTCACTGTATGGTGACCTGTTTAATATCTCTTTACTCTGCGTTAATAACATTTCCTTCGTCGGGGCAGTTACACGGGTGTAATAAATATTGTGGACGGAAGATAATGATCTCATCATGTCTTCATTGCATCGCTATGGCCAAACATAAGCAACCAGCGGTATGTCCGTTGCTACGAAGATAAATTGAGATAATAATCTGATGGAAGGTCTTTATCTAAAGCGCTATGGCTCTAAATCACAATGCTTTTGACGGCAGGGAGGTTCATTATTTCCCTTTTTCGAATGAGACATAAAAACCTATCTGCGTCAAAAGCGATGCATAAACGCCAGAAACGGGCATTAAGATGCTACAGATAACTGCATGTTGTCAGAACATTTATCAGATAAAAACATTAGGACATTACGCAATGTTTATCGTTTAGCGGAAGTCATCTTTTACCAATAGAGATGCAGATTGCGTTCAGTGACCGGAAAATTCATAAAATTTCGTAAGCACGAAGAGCAAGAAAATTAAAAGTAATGCCGCAATCAGAAAATCCAAATCCGAGGAGGAGCTTCATTCAGCACCTTTTTGATGTACATACGAAGGGGGATTGGAAAGTATTTTGCTCAATATAGATCGCGAAGGTTTTCGTAGAAGACAGTACTGCCAATTTGAGCTGTGACTCTTCTTGAGTGTTTACGAGGAATTTCAAGTTTGTAACAATTTTCTATTCCTTTACAGAGAGTGCTGAAATCAGGAATGTGAATAAAGATAGCGATTATTGAAAGACGCAAGCACCGTGTGTAGTCCACAAATTTAAAGGGAATCTTGCGAAATCAAGTTCATGAGGACATAAAGAAAACATTTAGGGAATCTTGTGTTTTATACGCCATGGTCAAAAATTAGGTTGCAGAATTTAAGCATGGAAGAGATCGTTGAAAATGCGTCTGGTAGTGACGAGCCTGTTACTATGGCAACATATGTAAATGTGGATGCCATTCCCGACCTGATCATGCAAAACCGCAGAATAACATTGGAACACTGAGACAACAGTCAATATCTCCGATGAACTAACTCGCGACATTGTGGAGAATATTTTATAAAGGAAGAAGGACTTTTTTCGTGGTGTGTTCCTAAAGTACTGAATGAACAACAGAATCAAGAAAGCACTAAGCGTTGTCAAAAGACTGTGCAGCATTTTAAAAGTCATAAAGCTCAGTATTTGGAGCCGCATTTCACAATGTAAGAAATATGAGTGCACCACTTCGACCCTAAAACAAAATAACAATCGAAACAGAGGAAGCATTCCTCTGTTTCCGCTCCTAAGATGTGTCGACTGCCGACATCGGCTGGAAAAATCGTGGAATCTGTTTTCTAGAATGCAGCAGAAGTAATCATGCTTGATTTCCTAAAACGAGATGCCGCTATCAATGCAAGCTATTATTCTAATCTACTGACATGCTTCCGTATGATGAAGAGACGAGGAAAATTGGCCAAAAGAGTCATCTTCTTTTAAGACACTGCACCGGCTCATACAGCACAGCGTTAGCTACTCAAGTACTCCTGATCGATAAAGAACCTCCCTAAGTTTTCCTTCACGTTCAAAAACCTTATGAAGAAATTTGGAGTGGATTTTGCCTGTGTCCATATCCGAATACCATAACATGAGCCAGGCGCTCTCCGGACTGAGGAACAGAGGCAAAAATGTATGGAATATGCCTGAAATATCAGGTTACCTAGATAGATCTAAGAAATCGTACATAGGTATGACGACAAAGTCCATAGAAACCAGGACTAAGGAGCATAAAAGAAACATTAGAGATGGTTAAAATTGCAACAACTTTGTGTACAGAAATAGCAAAGAATGATGCGATACCTACACGGAATGAGGTAAAAGGACTGGCACCGTACATCAGGTAAATATACAAGGTGGCACACAAAAGTGTAGAATTCTCACCCACTGCCGTTTGTGCAATGAGAGAATCTCTTTTAAAATTTTCAAACGCATGGCGTAATTTCTGACCGGAGATTCGAGGGTTAACACCACCTGTTGCAATGAATTAGTATTCCACCTGCCTTCACTTATCTCCCGTTATATTAGGTTTTGGAATTGAAGGTTGCTAAGCAACGGAGGGAGATCCATATGAGGCTGAAAATGGTGTGTAGAAATACAACAATAGATAACAGCAATGCCAGACGATAGATGAAGAGATTTCAAACACGAGATACCTCAGGGAATGACAAACAACATAGCGGGAGGCCTTTAGGAGCAGACATTGATGAGAACCACAGGCGGCAAGTTGATGAATGCATTCGAAGTAATAGACGCGACACCATTCGGGGTATCTCTGATGAACTGCACTGTGGAAACAAACAATTATTCGTACCCTGGGAAGTGTTTGTAGAGTGGGTTCTGCGCCAACTAAAGAATAATAGGGACCAAAAGGTCTAAGTAGTGAACGCAGATACCATTTGGGGATTTTGACGAGAATCAGGACAAGACACATTTCTTACCAATGTGGATGCTGGAAATAAAACATGGACATTCCTTCATGACTCAGAGACAAAAGTGCAGCTTATGGAATGGCGGCACAGACCTTTTCTAGGCCTAACAAGTTCAAAACGCAGCATTCAATAACAAATTAGTGAAAGAGACAATTTTCTGGGATATCAGAGGCATCATTTTTGTTGATCTTCCTTAACAAGGTGTCACTGCCAACAGTTCTGTTTAAATTGAGTCACTAAAGAACGCAAGAAGAGATACATGCCTTTTCGTTTTGTGCTGTCACATAAGGACAAAGCCTGTCCTCACTTGAAATTTCTCGGATCATAGCCAAAATGAACTGAAGAGTCCAAAAACCTTCATACAGCCCTGATTTGGTACCGTTTGGCTTTCAGAAGTTCGGTCCCATAAGGAAAATCCTCGTGGTCAAGGTTTTGAGGATGCAGGTGATGCTAAACAATCTGTGATGTGAGATCCTTTGCTAAACAGTAGTTTGCATTATGCATGCATGATATAACCAGGAACGATAAGAAAAGGACTCGTAGATTAGGAAAATGACAAGAGTGGTAGACATCATGATTAAAGTAAAATCCATTAAATGCCGAAGGGCTGGGCATATTTCTAGAAAAGATCACGGATGGACAACTGAAATATTAAACTGGATACCAAGGGACACAAAAATACCCAGGAGAAGATCACGTGGGAAATAGGTGGATGATATTCGAAAGAAAACCTGAGTGACATCATGGAGGAGACTGGCTCAAGTTATATATATATATATCATCATCATCATCATCAACCATTATCAATCCACTCCTGGATAAAGGTCTCCCCAAATTTCTTCCACAATTGTCTGTCTTGGGCCTGTCCCCTCCATGTCACTCCAGCATACTTTCGAATTTCATCCTTCCATCTCCCATGTGGTTTTCTTCTGGGTCTTTTCCTGTTTCTCGGAATCCAGTCCAAGATTTCGGTTGTCTATCGGTGGTCCGTTCTTCTGGCAACATGTCCAGCCCATTGCCATTTCAGTGATTTCACTCTGGTCATGATGCCGTCCACTCCTGTCATTTTCTTTTTCCAAGTTCCTCTTATTAACTTTCCTGGTTACACCAAGCATGCATCTCTCCATGCTGCTTTGAGTTGTCTGCAGTCTTTGTATGTCTTTTTTAGTTAAGGTCCATGTCTCTGCTCCATACGTAAGTACTGGCAGGATGCATTGATTAAACAATTTTCTTTTGAGACATGATGGCATACTGCTCTTAAAAATTGTACTGTATTGTACTGTTTCTTCTAAAAGCTCTCCATCCAAGTTTTACACGGCAATTCATTTCTTCATCAATGTGACCCTCACTCGATATCTGCTGCCCAAGATAAATGTAAGTATCGGTTGTCTCAAGCTTTTCTCCATCGATTGATAAATCTTATATATATCAAGAGGCTCTGACGACCGACGAACAGCGGTACAACTATGCCACCGAGATTTGAGGATATGCTATTCCACACTCACCAACCCGCTTGGTCAGCGTGGTGAGTTATCGCAAACTTCCAAAAGATGCTTACACAATTTCAAACTTGGCCCTCAGTCCCCGGCACCTGGAATGTACGTACCTGGCTAAGGCAGCTGCTAGTGCGACATGAAGGCAGAGGGTGCTAGGAAACCCCGGAGGATCGGACTAGGCTGCTATCTGATGCTGACCTTGGTTACGTTCAATGGACTTTCCTTATCTTCTAATTCAAGGCTCCGTGAATTGTAGGAGAAACTAGAAAAGATCAACTGGGACATTGTGGAGCTAAGCAAGGTAAGAAGAGGAGAAGATCTCACTGAAAAGTGGACATCTCTTTTACTATCGTGGGACAGATACTGAAAGAACTAGCGGTGTTGGAATTTTAATAAACAAAAGACTGAAGGACAATGTTCTAGAAGTTGGAAGTTCCTCGGACAGGGCTGCGCGACTCGTTATCCAACTCTCGAGAAGATACCAGGCTCAGATTATTCAAGCTTATGCACCCACCACAAGTCATCCTAAAGACGAAATTGAAGAATTTTATGAAAACATTTGGAATCTAAATAAAGAGGGAAAACAGCACTTGAAGATCATTATGGGTGATTTCAATGCAAAAATAGGGCAACAGTAACAGAATGAAACTTCAGTTGGTAAATTCGGTTATGGGAACAGAAAAGAAATCAACGTGGAAATACCCTCGTAGAGTTTGCAGAAGCAGAACGTTTTTTCATCATGAACTCCTCTTTCAATAAAAAGCCACACAGGAAATGGACATGGAGACATCCAAATGGGAAGACCAGTGAAATTGATTTTATTATGTGTAACAAAAAATTCGGCATCGAAGACTGCAGTGTGCTACACACGTTCAACACATGTAGTGACCATAGAATTGTGAGACGCACGATGCACCTCAACACTAAACTCGAAAGTGGCAAGCTCATGAGACAAACAAAATGTATTGACATAACCAACCTTAAAAAAATCATAGTACCTTCAAAGTTGGAACTGAAGAACAGATTATCTGCTTTAGAAGGCCTAACATCGGAAGAAGTGGATATTTCCGAAGTTAACAGAGAACTCACCACGGCTCTTGTGGAAACAGCAACAAAAATAGATGGTACTAAGATCAAGTTACATATGAAGAACATTTCAGGAAAAATAAAAATGTTGATGCAAAAGAGAAGGGAAATGAGGACAAATAAAGAAGAAGTAACTTCCAAACTGGAATATATAGAGCTTGCAAGACAGTACGTAAAAGTACGACTGAAGACATAAGGAAATTCAATTGTGAACTAGTGAGAAAAGCAATTGAAAACAACCAAAGCCTGAAGACAGCAAAGGGATATCTCAGTAAGGGAAGAAAATAGATTATGGCACCGAGAAAAGAAGATGGGACTGTAACAAGAAATAGAAGCGAAATTTTGACAAGGGTGAAATATTTCTACTCAAAACTGTATGAGTGGGATGATACATCTATTCCAGACATAACGACAGATACCAGTACCGAAATCCCTTCAGTCCTTCCTGCAAAAGTTGCACAAGAAATTAAGAACATGAAACGCGGAAAAGCTCTAGGAGATGATGGAAGCAAGTGGAGAAATTGAAACTACGCTCGCCCAAGTTTTCACCAGATGTCTCAATGAAGGGAAGATTCCTGAAGATTGGAACAATGCTACACTGATCCTGCTACATAAGAAAGGTGACGTTGTGTATCTGTGGAGCTATAGGCCCTTCAGCCTCCTTGCTGACAAGAATAAAGAAGTAAGATTAAAAATGAACTTTCAGAAAACAAAAGTGATGTACAATGCATTTACAAGAAAAAAGAAGATTTATTGATTGATGGAGAAAAACGTGAAACAACCGATACATACATTTATCTTGGACAGCATATATTAAGGGAGGGTCACATTGATGAAGAAATTAATCGGCGTATAAAACTTGGATGGAGAGCTTTTGGCAGAAACAGTACAATTTTTAAGGACAGTCTGCCGTTATGCCTTAAAAGGAAAGTGTTTAATCAATGCATCCTGCCAGTACTTACGTATGGAGCAGAGACATGGACGCTAAACTAAAAAAGATATACAAAGACAGCAGACAACTGAAAGAAGTATGGAGTGATCCATGCTTGGTGTAACCAAAACATATAAGAAGAGGAACTTGTGGATAAGGAAAATGACAAGAGTGGATGACATCATGACCAGAGTGAAATTACTGAAATGGCAATGGGTTGGACATGTTGCCAAAAGAACAAACTACCGATGGACAACTGAAATTTTAGACTGGATTCCAAGGGACAGAAAAAAACCCAGAAGAAGACTTCTTGAGAGATGGATGGATGAAATTCGAAAGCATGCCGGAGAGACATGGAGGAGACAGACTCAATGCAGACAATTGTGGAAGAAACTTAGAGAGACTTTCATCCAGCAGTGGATTGATAATGGTTGGCAATGATGTGTGACGTACTACAGGGGTGTAAACATGTGTCAAAACGACAAACCTGCAGCGAGACATCCTGTCCGCGTAGCTCAGTTGGGAGAGCGACTTACTCCGAAGCGAGGGGGACACGGATTCTATGACCGTCGCGGACAAACTTGTGTTTTCACATTGGCGCCCGATTGTGTAAAATGGATCCACTGGCCGTTGGGTTCTTCGAAAAATGTGTGATGTTTGTTCCACGCATTGTTTGGAATTTATGCAAAATTCCTACTTCGCTTCAAAGCGAAAAAAGAAATTAAGAGGGAGATGATGTGACGTTCTACAGAGGTTAAAACATGTGTCAAGACGACAAATCTGCAGTGAGACATTCTGTCTGCGAAGTTCAGTTGGGAGAGCGACTTACTACGGAGTGATGCGACACGGACAAACTTGTATTTTCACAGATGATGATATATGATAATGGTTGAATATATATATGATGATGATAGTGGATTAATATTGGTTGACAATATATATACACTGCCGGAAAGTTAAAAAAGAACACCAGGAAGGAATTGACAGACGATCATGAAATTTACATATGTTAATGCGGTCGAGCTTACGTAGGTGTGATGTTAATTTCGGAACTAACCGGTGAGCGCTTACGCCACAGCACGGCATAATATGCAAATTATCGTCGGTGGTATTTAAGGGGTATGGCGAAGTGAATGTAATCAGTCGTCGGCGTACGGATACGTGCGAAGACCCTGAAGAAGCTGCAATGCCTGGACATGGAAGACGTGTATGATTTCAGCAGTTATCGGACTTGGAGCGAGGTCGTCTAGTCGGACTCCGCGAAGCCGGGTGGTCGTATCGTCGTATTGCGGAGCGAATTGGACGGGAAGTATCAGTGGTGGTACGATGGTGGCATAGATGGTCCGAGGAACATTCCTACACGAGACGACGTGGAACCGAGAGTCACAGACGGACCGATCGACGCATAGGAAGAGCGGCGTTGTCAAGCAGAACATCCACTGCGACGCAAATCCGAGCTGCCGTTGCACCTGAGGTGACTGTGCGAACAATCCGCAACCGTCTACTGGATGCAGGACTACGTGCACGTGTGCCTCTGGCATACGTACCTCTGTCTCCAGCCCACCGTCAGGAACGGCTGCAGTGGTGTCGCCAACGTCTGCACTGGAGAACGCAATGGCGATCTGTGGTGTTCAGCGATGGAAGCAGATTCTGCTTGGGAGCCTCCGATGGCCGTATGCGTGATCGCAGACGCACAGGGGAGCGTCTCCACCCTTCTTGCATCCGCCAGCGACACACAGGGCCTACACCTGGTCTCCTGGTGTGGGGAGCGATCAGCTATCACTCCCGTACACAACTAGTGTTTGTACCGGGTACGTTAAACAGCACCTCCTACATCAACAACATCATTCAGCCCGTTGTTGTGTCATTTGTAAAGTCGGTCCATCGTGGTGTTTTCCAGCAAGATAACGCACGCCCGCACACGGCACGTGCAACGCAACATGCACTTCAGGGTGTGAGACAACTTCCATGGCCTGCACTTTCACCTGATTTGTCCCCCATTGAGCACGTGTGGGATTTTATGCGACAACGACTTATACGGTCTCCACGGCCAGCCACGACCATCCCCGATTTACGCGCCCACTTTGAGGATGCTTGGAACTCAATACCCCAAACTTACATCCAACATCTGTACGACAGACTCCATGTCAGAATTGCACAGTGTGACGCAGTTCATGGCGGTTCAACCTCGTACTAACCATGTTACATGGAAATGTTATTTTTCAGTTTACCAGCAAATATCGCTGTATTTTGCCATAATGTTTTGATCACGTTATCCTCTGTATTCCGTTATTATGCTGTATAAATTTCGTTGGTATCAGACGTCTCCTTCTTGGTGCTCTTTTTTTGTGTATATATATTGTTCTTCCAGCAACGTGCCAAGGGCTTCTGTTTTTCCTGTGTGGTGTTGGTGGTTTGTGACTTTGGAATGGGGATTGTTTTGAATTACTTGTTTCGTAATATATATATATACAGAGAGAGAGAGAGAGATAGGGGAAGAAGAAAACTCACGATATTGTTTGTTTCTGCACCATCTACCTGGTTGATCTGCGGTTTAACAAAAACTACAGAAATATGAATTGGAATCTTTTTTTTTACGATAAAGCATGTACTTTCAGGACGTGCATACCAAAGAATATTTATCTTTACCTCGAAGCGATGGCTCATTGGCTTCAATTGGCATGCACTCCGACCCTGTTATTTTCCAAATTTTACCATACGTTCTTTTTAACTGCAGCGTTCCTGTCGAGAGTTGTGACCTTTTAATATAAAAGGGTCAATAGCAAACTAAGCGAAGAACAGTTAATTTTTTCTCATACAATTAGTGTCCGGCCGATATGATGTAGCTATAGGTCCACAAAGCGTGAATTTTCGAGACTACATCAGATAAGCAAGAGAGCCTTTGTAGAAAAATTGAGAGGAACTCTCCTCTACGCACACCGGTTCAGAGTAGTTTCACTTGGGTTAGCAAGCATCTCATACTAACGAGCTTCCACTAATTGGATGAACAGACACATCTCGGGAACCCTCCAGGCGAAGCCATGTTTACCAGACTGAGTACACCACGTTTCATTATTTTGCTTTCCTTTGTTTCCTTCCTTCCTAAGCACGGAACAGCCATGGCGGGAGTCATAAGATTTATCCATTCACTGCATTTGGTAAACAAGAAAGATGACACCGAATTTTCGGTTGTAATAAGTACGTCTTTTGAATTATTTGTGATGCGAATTGTATTTACCAAATTTATTCAAAGTCAATAAAACCTCTCCAGAAAAACATCAACCGGATTTTTACAATCAATAAAACATCCAGAAATAGAAACAACTACTTACTTCCACTACCGGCTAAAACCTATATTACGAAAATTAACAAATTGCGCACAAGAAGCCTCTTATAGCAGAAGGAGTGTTCGGGGAAAAAGAGATTTTCAAATCGAACAATTAAAAGAAGAAATACAAAAAGAAATAAAATCTAATTCTACGCCCTCTAACGGCAGAATTTTGCATAATGGAAAAGCTGAAAATAGGAGAAAAATATTTTTCATGGAAAAGCTATGCTAAGGAAAAAGAGCTTTCTAAATACGTTTCCCGAAAGCAGAGATAAAGAAAAGAAAATGTTTGATCTTTACATCTCTTTGCGGGAAAACTGTGCATTATTTAAAGAGGATAATGCTCCACATCTCTATTACAGCGAATGGCATACAATAAGAAAAAAATGTCCCATGGTTTTAGAAGTGGAGATACAGCTGCAGAGATAAGTACACAAACACCACCTAGCGACAGAACTGTGAACAATAAAACTCCTCAAATACTAACCTAAAGTGATCCACAAAGTAAATGGCAAACGGCGTTGAAGAACCTTGAAAATGGCACATGGAGAAGGAGAAATATTGAAAAAACAAGTTAAATATTGACGTTCCCTTGCGACGAAATTGTGCATAATTTTTGAAAGAAAGTACACACAAAATAGTTTTCGTAATTATTAGTATCTGACCGAAAAAAGGCTTTTCCATTGGGTTTTTAGTGCCGCAGATATTACTGAAAACGGAAACGTCAA
Organism: Macrothele yani; assembly: GCA_039090855.1. Taxonomy (NCBI): domain Eukaryota; kingdom Metazoa; phylum Arthropoda; class Arachnida; order Araneae; family Macrothelidae; genus Macrothele; species Macrothele yani. The sequence goes on from CM076990.1 coordinate 196,909,950, forward strand.
CTCACGCCTCTAGTGGCAGACTTGTGTGTTAAGAAAAATGTGAAATTTTGTGAGAAACATTTCGCACCGGAAATGCTCACTAACATAGAAAGAAATTATCAAATAGGATTTTTAAAAGCAAAGATACTGATAAATTATGACGCTCCATGGCGGAAAAACTATACATTATTTTAAGAAGAAAGTATTCCGAAAATATTTACAGACGTGAGCGGTAACGGTTCACGAAGGACATTTTTTAATCGAGATTTTTGAAGCTCAGATTTTGCTGCAAATACATCAGAAGCAGAAATTAACACTTAAGCCCCGGGTGGCCAAAACATTCTTTACCAAAAATTAGATATTATATGCAAAACATTTCCCATCAAAACTGGCAATGGAATGCATCCCGCTCCTACGTCGTGACCTTTGAACCCATTTGTCCCATTTTCAATAGGGTTCGTCCCCAGGTGGTATCCTACCACATACTAAAATTTCATTGAAATCGAACCATGTTTACGCCAGTTATCGTGCGGACAGACGGACGGACAAAGCTGGAGCATATACGCTTCTTCAACCTACGGTTCGAAAGCGTAAATGAAGTCTGACAATGGGTGGGTGCATCGGTAGAGGAAAAAAGTAATAAAGTTGAAGACGTACTAACAAACAGGGACAAATACGAAAACAACATAATACAATAATAAAAGACAGGGAAAGTTTTGCTCATCCCCGCACTTTTAGGGAAAAGCGTACACAAAACATGCGGCAAGTGTAACAAAGAAGCCGAATCGCACAGCGGGAAAGGCGAAAAATACATGTATATCAATAAGCAAAATTACGATACAACAACAACTGTGAGTAAATAATTTACATTTAATTTCTTAGAATACATAAAAATTCGTGGCATGTAATAAAAAATAAATAAGTATCTATTTGGTCAGTACAGCCGCAGAGAATAAAATACAAGCATATAAAACACAGTAACTGGGATAAAATTAAAAAATGAAATTCGAAAATTAATTTCTTACAATAGGATAATAGGTAAAAGTTCACGTCACACCTTCCACATTGTTGGGGTATACCAGTTGCGGAACACTGTTATAGCAAACTTCAATTGATTTGAGATACCGCTTTCGTTGCCATATAACAGTGTTCCGCAACTGGTGTACCCCAACAAGGTGGAAGGTGTGACGTGAACTTTTACCTATTATCCTATTGTAAGAAATTAATTTTCGAATTTTATTTTTTAATTTTATCCCAGTTACTGTGTTTCATATGCTTGTATTTTATTCTCTGCGGCTGTACTGACTAAATAGATGCTGCACCTACCCATTGAGTTTGCCGAAAGTTTCCGCACGATTTGATTCCAAAATATTCCAAACAGATAGTTTTGGTGGCACCCTGAGAAATATGTATTATTTCTACCAAACATTAATTTTTTTGGTCCTACTACCAGAACCACATGTTATTGTAGCACGTACAATCGTACATTTATCCTATCTAGTGGGAATGTTGTTCATGAGGAAAAGCATAAAATGTATGGAATATATACCAATAGCTATAAGACGCAAAAATAGCATTGCCTTCAGTTTGCTTTCACATACCAAAACATCATGTATTAACACTTTCTAGCTGGTTAACTGTTCATCGGATAAAATGCTTCATGGAAAACCTTCGTCCTGCCATCATCTATCAGAGGCAAAGGGACTTTTTACAATACGACTTACCGAAGTAAAGATATCTTCTTCATCAACACACTTCCAAAAGTAATATGTAACATTAATACCTTCTTAAGTGTTGCTTACATCTACATTTGGGGGGGGGGGGGGGGCAAAGTGGATGTTTGTTTTTGGTTTAATGATCACCATGAGCAACTTTGAGGGTTATAGGCATTTGACCATCCCCAATTTGAGACCACGGGTTCCAGTGAGGGGAGGTAACCAGAGCTATATAACTAACACAGCACTCTTGCCTCATCTGGGACTCGGACCCAGGTCCATCTCAGAAGAAAGGTTAGAAACTATCGCCTCGGACAACTGAGCTACTGGGGGTGGTTGCAAGTCAGAACCATATCAAAGAAGATATTAGTATGCGTATGAAAATATGCTGGAGTGCATTTGAAAAAAAACCTACAATTTTCAAGAGCAATTTACCATAGCGTCAAAAAAGAAAAGTGTTTAGACAGTGAATCCCTCCAGTTGTTACTTGATGAGGTATGCGTGTTGTGTTTATATTATGGCACTAGCTCTCCCTGGAACCAGTGGCCCTAACTCAGGGACGGACGACTGCATATAGCCCAAAGGGTTGCTCACCGTGATCGTTAAATTAAATAAGTTAGTGACAGCTGTACCTCAGGTGATGAAGTCTGACAAAATCAAGCTTGTACGTTATTGCAATTGGTTCTCCAACTGGGTGGAAGGAAACCCTGGAATATTGACGATGACATGGCTTACCGATGAAAATTGGTTTAATCTCTCAGGATATGCAAATTCTCAAAATAGGAGGATTTAGGCATCAGAAACCCCTCATCCGATCCACGAGACAGCACTTGATCCGTAAAAAATGGGCATGTGGTGTGCAATTTCAGCTGAGAGAGTCATTGGAACAATTTTCTTTGAACGGACTATGAACACGGCTGTGAACAAGGCCATTTTCATGGCCTTCGTGGTGCAACTAGACGACATCGAGCTTATGCAGGTGTACTTCCAGAAGGATAGTGCCACGTGCCACACCTCCAGTGAATCCATGGCGCTGATCAACAGCTTTTTCGTGGACCGTGTTAACTCCAAACACCTATGCCCCCCCCCGGGTCGTTACACTTGACGTCAACGGATTACTTTATATGAGGCTATCTTTAGGAGAAAGTCCACAAAAGACAGACAACGAACCATTCAGGATCTCCGAACAAACATCACGACGGAAATAAACAATATCGACACAGACGTGTTGAGACGTGCATCATGAAACATAATAAAACGTGTGCAAATGTGTCCCGAAGAAGAAGAGGGGACACTTTCAGCACTTGATGTGATGGTATGACATTTTTCCATTATTAACCTCTCACTTACAGGTAGTTACGTTACTGTTCAGTTATTAAGTCGAACAATTGACCTACTTACAAACGGGAACTTCCGGCTAAAACGCCCTGAACGAACAGAAACTCAAAAAGAAGGTTATTTAAACCTTCCTTTCGAGTTTCTGTTCTCTTATGTAAATTTAGTTCCTTCTTAGTAAACCGTTTCTCACTGAACGACACATTGCTTTCCTGAATAGCTTTTATAATTTTTCAACACTAACAGCGAGTCAAAAAAACATGAATGACTAGATAAAATGTGTTAAGCTGGAGTTGTCGAAACATATATACGACAGAGATGTGTGTGGTGTTGTAGACATATATGTACGACTGAGAGACGAGGTTTGTGCCCCAGAGTTGTTGTTAGATTATGAAACGTTGGTAAAAAATCTATTGAGATTGATGACTGCGTTGAAGCCAGCGAGTTTATATTCTGAAAAGAGATTATCTTGATGTCCTGAAGTGCAAACATTTAAAGAGATGAAGTAGTGGACTTACTGATTTTTAAGTTTACTTACTGATTTTTTTATAAATGTTCGTTGGGTTAATTTTTGACAGAGTGTGATTTATGTGCAAAACGCCTACTGAAGAACATTAGCCAATTATTTAGCAAATCAGTTAAATATTTAAAACAACAGCTAAAAGATTACATCATCGTAAGTGCATTTACAAGAAACACGTTTATTTACATTCATCCTATGATGTACTGTTGAATGGTGTTGTATGAAATAAGTTGACTTAAATTCCATAAGCAATAATGAATGGCCTGACACGTAACACGTTTACTTTAGTTCCACTCGCATCCGTCGCTTTCTTTAGAAGGAACATATTTGCTTCAGTCCTTATGTACTGCTGAACTGATTTAGAAGAAATATTTTTACTTATGTTTCACATGTGCTCTTGAATGGCCTTACAAGAAGTATGCTTGCTTTACTCACTTGCTTATGCAAAATCAAACTACCTTAGAATAAACACATTAACCTCAGCTCCATGCGCATTGTTAAACGTGCTTACAAGGAAATACATTATGTTTCAGGTCCATATGTAATGTTGAACAGTTTCACCTGAAAAACTTTAACTTCCTTTTCATGGGTGCTTGCAGAAAACGCATTTGCTTTTAGGCCCGCATGTGCTGCTGAACAGCTTTACAGGTAAAACGTTTACTTTACCTAGGTTCAAACTTGGAAACTAAGGTGAATGGCTTTAAAAGGAAGTACAGGGGGTAAGACAATGAAACTGAAACACATGGGTTTAGGACACAACAGTTTATTAGTACGGTGTAGGCCCTACTTTGGAAACCAGTATAGCTGCAATCAGGGCCGGGGTAAGGGGGTGGCTATAGGGGCTATAGCTTTGGCGGCCACCATGACCAAGGGCCCAGGAGGTATATGTGGGCAAATAATAGATAGATGGGTGAGAGAGAGAGCGAGAGAGAGAGGGGGGAGGGTTATACAGTAAAATAGTTTTACTTGTGTATCCTGTGATTTCCATCTCGTCAGAAACAGGGGCTGGAAGACGAACAGGTTTCAAGACAGTAACTTACCCAAAACGTTTCAAAAAAACCTTTTGAGTGAGTATGCGGTGTCGGCGAGACAGTTTCAGCTTTTTCACTACCACCCACAACCATCTCCCATTTTGCACTTGGAACTGCTAATGACCGAAGTGCCCTCACATTGCATAACAAAAATGTACACTAAGAAAAGTATACAGTACTAAATTATTAGAAAATCCAAGACAAAATCTAGGAATCTTAAGCTTTTAACTCATGTTTTTGTGAGAACAATGAAACATACAGTGACTATGAAAACTCTGCAGTAGTTACAGATTAGTGTTTTAACGGACTTCATAATACAGCAATTCCCCGTCATAAGTTCGTTGCGGGCAACTCAGATGTCTTAGCCGTGAGGCCCACTCAAATGTCTTTGTCTAGGGGTCCACTAAGGTCTTAATCCGGCCCTGGCTGCAATCCTTCGTGACAGGAACCGATACCAGTCCTGTATCAGAGGGCTTGAAGCCATTCCTCTGGCAGAAAAGTGGCTAGTTCACGACGTGATGCTGGTGGAAGAAAATGTTTCCTGACTCGCTCCTCGAGAACACCCCAGAGTGGCTCAATAATGTTCAAGTCGGGTAACTGTGCAGGCCATGACAGATGTTGAGTCTCACTTCCATGCTCAGTAAACCACTCTTCCACCAGTCTGGCTCTGTGTATCGATCCGTTATCATCCTGATACACGGCACCATCGTAGGGTACAATGTTTGAATCATTAGGTGCACCTGGTCCTCCAGAATTGTCCGATAGTCCTTAGCAGTGATGTGCTCCTCAAGAACAATCAGCGGACCGACAGACTGTCATGATACTGCGGCCCAAACCATCACCAATCCACCTCCATGCTTCACTGTGGGCAATAAACAGCCCGGGTGAAGCCTGTGAGAGATGTCTCCACACGTAAACTCTCCCGGTTGTGGGAAAGACAGTGAAGGATGATTCATCGGAGAACAATACAAATTTCACGTCGTCCAACATTCGCGATTTGCGCTGCCGCCGCCATTGCAACCGACGTTTGGCATTCACACTGGTGATCCAGGGTTTGGCAATTTCAACACGACCGTGAATATTGACCCGGTGAAGCTCTCAATGAACTGTTTTGATAGAAACATGTGAGTCGCAGTGCGTAGAGGTCAGCACGGGCCCGGGCCGGGTCGGGGCTTTGCTCAATTCTAAGTTGGGAAAACGGGTCGGGCCTTCAATATTTAATGTAAAACAGACACGGGTCGAGCAGGGTTCTTTTTATGATCAAAACAATCGCTGTACGGTGCCTTTCTCGTTTGGAAAACTCGCAACATACAGCAGCAGGATAAGATTGAATAATTTCCGCTGATGGAAAAAATAGAAGGTTCACGACATCCTCCCCTCCCACAAAACAATTGGAGTGGGTCAGCTCCCTTAGTTTTTCAATGTGAATGTGGTCCCTTCTCTCTCTCCCTAACTCCCACCCTCCTCTCATGCTCTAGGACAGGCTATTAACTGCAGCATTTCTAAACCGAGCCACCCGCTCGCAGACCAGGGCTGTCGCAGACGATCTTTTTTATTGTTCTAGTCGGCGTCACTTTGTTCTCTAGATGTGTGAAAAGATTTTAAGTTGTCTTAAATGGCACGAGAGAAATGGGCTGGGAGAAACCTACTTCTGTGTATAAATGTGCGCCGTATTTTCTCCATTTGTACAATCAAGCAGCCGTTTTCAAAACTTCTGTGACACTGATTAGCTGGGAAGTCTGTCGTTGTTTTCCCTTAGCCTATGCTCAGTTCAGTGTTGCTGATAAATACTCTTCCATACTTATTATGGAGTTTAGGAAAGCGAAAGATTTTCGCGAAAAAATCGCTTCCGGAGAATATGTGCTTGTAGACAATGTAAAGGGGAAAAGCGATATTTGGAAATATTTTAAATTACTGTCCCGTTCTGAAACTAGTCGGCCGGTAAACATTGTGAAGAACGGTAAATGCAAAAACATTTTGAGTTACGATACCAGAAAGTCCATCATCGCATCTTAAGCTGCACAAATGTGTTCCCCACACACACGAGAGACATATTGGGTTCCAGCGATTATGATATGCCAGTAGAGATAGGTGCAGTTTATAAAGCCATAAAATCTTGTCCCAGTAAAACGATCGGACTCATAATTCTGGATGTTTCATACTTTCGAATTACACCCCCCCCCCCCTCTCCTCCTTATCCTCAACGATATTTCTGGGTCCGGCGGTAGGAAATGATAATTTAAAAACCCAGAAAATTTGAAAATTTGAAAGGCATGGAAATTGTCCTTTTCATGCAATATTTTTGAGTATACAAGCCCCCCCCCCCCTTCCTCCTTGGAGGTCACTTGACGTATACAGAGTTTCAGAAATATTCTGAATTAACGTTTATTGTAATAGAATACGTACAGCAATTAAGAAGACGAAAACTCTTCAGGAGTTGAACGACCGAGTGCACCAAGTGTCAAATTCGTGTTTTGGTAATTGTTGAAATATACGGGCCGGGCCGGGCCGGGCCGGGCCGGGCTTTAATTAAAAATTGAAACGGGCAGAGCCGAGCTTTCCAAATGAAGGCCCGTGCATATCTCTAGCAGTGCATATTCAACTCTGCGGTGAGTTGGGCAGCTGTGGTTTTATGTTTTTTTGGCTACCATCCTGTTAGCACACGGACGTCCCTATCAGACAGCTTCCTCTTACCTCGACAGTTACTCCTATTGGATGTGGTTCTTCCCTCTTGCTGGTATGCCGACATAACCCTGATACCATGCTCGAGAGATAGAGCATTGATGGATTACTGCTTGGACATTTCGTTGCCTGAATATTTCGCGTCTGTACCTTTTTATTGCAGGAAATTCAGATTTCTTACTAGACACTTTATTGCAATGAGTCATGGATGTTTTCACAATAGTAGGAAATATAATGAAACGTATGTAGCCAAAAATAGGTCAAACGTAGCTCGAATACAGGTTACATTTTGTTAGAGCCACGAGGGGCGATCGCATCGAAATTTGGTAATATCTAACCCTTTTACCTGCCAGAACGAATTAACTAGGGTCGTCCCACTTCTTAGACAACAGACATATTCGTCGTCCAAGAAGTGGGCCGCAAGCGACTAGAACAAATTTCTTCCGGGTATATTTAGTGGCCCGACGCCGTTAGAGCGAATGACCTACAAGGCCAGAGTACCAAAAAAAGCGTTGCTTTCTCCCTTTGCTTTGCTACTCAAAGTGGTAATTTAGGGATATTTTTGACACCTATCTTTTATGACTGATTACCTGTTAAAAGGAGTACAACGATTGTAACAAGCTTAAAAAAAAGGCAGAGAAAAGATCTTTGAGGCACTTGTTTCTACCCAGTGACATGATGTCCGAGTCAGGGGACTAGCTTTTCCTCCATCATGCCTTGGGATAATAGAGCAGAGAATAAAGGTCTAGAAAGGAGCTGTTATCACACATCATACACTTTTGGTCGATTCTGCTGATATGAGACTGGGTAAATGAATTATTTTGCCGTGAAAACAGAGCAACTATACTAAAACCCAAGGCCACTATGTGACCATTTCTGTTAGGGGAGTGCAGAATGTTTGAAGCCAACGCTTCCGCAAGCTACTGCTGATTTTAGGCAACATTTGGTTCATACAGAGCCACCGTTGCGGGTGTTAAGAGCCACCGTTGAGGGTGTTAAACGCCACTGTTGAGGGTATTAAATAAAACAAATTCGTTTTCTGTTCACATTCGCAGTAAACTTATTAGAACATTAATACTCTCCCACGAGTTTCAAAATTCTGGAACTCCCAGTGCAGTATAATGTATTTCCACTAGACGGAAATCAAGTATAATGAAAATTAAGAAAATAAGGAAAATGCAGTATTCACTATGTACACACCTTCAAGAATTCTCTACGATTTGTGTAATTATAGAATACTCTGGAGTGTTTGAAATTTATGTACTTTTTGTTTAAAGCATTTGCAGCAGTAGCTGAGACTTCAGGGGCATCTTTGTTGGTATTCTGCTGGTGCGTTCTTTTGCTGAATAAGATGTTAGTACTACACTTGAGTGAAATGAAGGAGGACTTTGGAGAGTGATACGTTACTTCTTCCATTCGCTGGTCGTAGCCATTCCCTGTTGGATCTGTATTATATCGATGCACCATAAAACAATCGATACCGCCCACGCTTTTGCTTCCCTCCACTGTCGTCCCCTCTGCGCGCTTGGCCCACCCACATATTCTGCAAATGTCAAGAGCAGCAGGCGAGGAAAAGAATCATGTTTCTCATGCACGACATTGAGGAAAGCAAAACCCCGACCGCGATGTTCCGGTTTCTTATTTGTTCGGTTCCATACGAAGAGATTTAACTCTCTCTCTCTTTCTCTCTCTCTTTCGCCCTTGGGATTGCCGTTCATTTTGTTTCTGCAAAACTAAAACTCACCACTAAAAACATGAATGCACTGAACAACTTCAACCCCAATATCTAAAAATCGAACTATCTCTTGATTTTTTTTTTCTTCTTTCACTGAAATAAATATAAACAAATGTCAGAGTACTTTCATTTAATATATAAAGTTGAATGTTTGTTTGTCCACTATGAAAATCTACAGTTCTCAATTTAGAACCACCACGTTTGGTATATTATCTCATGGAATTCTAACTTAGACCGTAGACGGTTTTTGGAAGGGGTCAGAACCGGGGTCAAAGGGCCCCCATACAAAATTTTCGCAAACATTTCCATTTTTTATTTTTTTGTATTTTGAATTGGTAAATTATTTCATCGTACTCTAACTTAGACCGTAGACGGTTTTGGGAAGGAGTCGGAGCCCGGCATCAAAGGGCCACTACGCAAAATTTTCGCAAAAATGTCCATTTTTCATTTTTTTTATTTTGAATTGGTAAACCACATCATCGTACTCTAACTGAGACCGTAGACGGTTTTTGGAAGGGGTTGGAGCCCGGGTCAAAAAGCCCCCAAGCCCCCGATACAATATTTTCGCAAAAATTTAATTTTTAATTTTTCTAGTTTGAATTGGTAAACTATCTCATCGTACTCTAACTTAGACCGTGGACGGTTTTTCGAAGGGGTCGGAGCTCGGGGTAAAGGGGCCCCCATACAAAATTTTCGAAAAAATTTCCATTTTCTATTTTGAATTAGAATTTAATACTTTTTTGTTGTGATTGGAGCAAGAATTAATTTTTTATGAAAAATGCTTTCCACTGAAGAACTGCGATACAATTCAGCATCGGAACTGAAGGTAAGTAAACAACAAAAATCAAACGGAAAAACTAAAAATACTGTGTGCCAAAAGACTCTACAGAGAATAAAATACAAATTCAATGAAGAAATGAAATACAGCATTAGGTATGGTTCATGCCGTAAAACATTAATCGTTTTCATTTGATTTGCACAAAATTTAGAGAGTGAATTATCACCAAATTCTCCCGAGCAACGCCGGGCAATTCAGCTAGTAACACTTTCACGGTCGAGTCACATTATTGTGACCACCAGCTAATATCCAGAGTAACCGCCGTGTGCAACGCGGACAGCAGCTAGACGGGCTGGGAGGGACTCAATAAGGTGCTGGGAGGGACTCAATAAGGTGCTGAAAGGTTTTCAAAGGTATGCGGAGCCACGCTGACTGCAGTGCATCTGACAGCTGCAGGAGGCTGCGTGGTGAAGGATCCTTAAATCCAATTGATCCCATAGATGCTCAATTGGATTTAAGCCTGGGGAATTAAAGGGCCAGGGAAGTACTTTGAAGTCTTCTTCGTGCTCTTCCAACTAATCTCGGATATTTCTAGCTGTGTGACACATCGCATTGTCGTGCTGAAAGATCCCATCCGCACCAGGAAAGACAATTAGCATGTATGGGTGAACATGGTTTGCAAGTATGGATTCATAACGAATTCGGTCCGTAGTGCCTTTTTTTTTTTTTTTTTTTTTTTTTTTTGATTGGAGGTTTAACGACCACCGTGAGCAACTCAATGGGCTATAAGCAGTCGCCCGTCCGCAATTTAGGGTCACTGGTTCCAGGGAAGGGAGAGAGCCAGTGCCGTAAGACAAACACAACATCCATGCCTGACCGGGATTCGAACCCGGACCCCTTACGGACGAATGCTCAGATGCCAGCGCCTTAGACCACTGCGCCACCGAGGCTGCTCCGTAGTGCCTTCCACAGGTATGAGTGGACTCAGGGAGTGCCACGAAAACATTCGCCATACCATAACGCTGCCCCCACCAACTTGTGTTCTTCTAGCAATGGTTGAAGAGTGTTTGTTCACCAATGCTTCTCGCCTTATACGCCAACGTCCGTTCGATGAAGCAGAAAGCGTGACTCATCGGAGAAGGCAATTCTTTGCCAATCAGCGGAGGTCCAATCCGATACTGCCGTGCAAATGTAAGCCTTTTCTCCCAATGCACCTTCATTAGCATAGGTGCAGCGACCATCCGTCTGCATCGGAGCGGCATACGCAGCAGGGTTTGCTGAACTGTCGTTTTAGACACACTTTCGGTAGCCCCCTAGTTCATTCGGCCAGTGAGTTGTTCCACTGTAGCGTGTCGATAGGCCCTCACGCACCTTCGAAGACGATGTTCACCTCACACATCAATGGCACGTGGTGTTCCGCAGTATCCACATCGCTTAATCGCAATGGTGCCATTTCTCCAACCACGAAACACTTTAACCACAGCAGCACGCGAACAGTTCACAAACTGCGCTGTTTCAGAAATGCTGCTACCCTTGGCCCGAAAGCCGATAGCCTTCCCTTTTTGCAAATCTGATAAATTGCTCCTTTTACCCATGACAGCAACGAGTGATATGTTTTCAGAATGTATACAGCACACTTTATATACCCTCCAAGCCAGCTCCCGACACTGGCCTTCTTTCGTCGGTTACATTCTGTTGACGTCAAAAGTGGGAGGTGGTCACAATAATGTGACTCGACTGTTTAATAAAAAGCTCGGAGTACTTTTGAAATTACATTCTTATGGAACCGATGGCGAGAAAAAAGAAGCTTTAAAAAGAAAACAACCAAACTGGTTCGGCTCCAGTTATGCCAAATGTGTGCAATCAAAGGGTATCACACCTACATTAAAACTTCCCACATTTTGTTAAACTCTAGGGAATATTCATGTTTGAGAATTAACCATATAACTAACGTATTTTGTCACATGACGAAAAATGGAATAGTAAAATAAAATTAAACTGCTTAAATTAAAACTCACCACTAAAAACATAAATACAAAGAACAAATTTAACCTCAATATCTAAAAATCGAACTGTCTCTTTTTTTTTCTTTCACTGAGATAAATATACACAAATGTCACAGTACTTCCATTTTTTACGCTTTTCAACCGTAGGTTGAAGAAGCGTATATGCTCCAGATTTGTCCGTCCGTCCGCCCGATAACTGGCGTAAGCATGGTTCGATTTCGATGAAATTTTAGTATGTGGTAGGGGACCACCTAGGGACGAACCCTATTGAAAATGGGACATATGGGGTCAAAGGTCACTACGTAGGAGCGGAATCATTCCATTGCCATTATGCGCCATAACTTGCGTAAATATGGTTCGATTTCAATGAAACTTTACTATGTGGTAGGGGACCACCTAGGGACGAACCCTATTGAAAATGGGACAAATGGGATCAAAGGTCACGACGTAGGAGCGGGATCATTCCATTGCCTTTATGCGTCATAACTTGCGTAAATATTGTTCGATTTCAATGAAAGTTTACTATGTGGTAGGAGACCGCCTGGGGACGAACCCTATTCAAAATGGGTGAAGTGGGGTCAAAGGTCAGAACATAAGATCGGGATGCATTCCATTGCCCTTATGCGTCATAAATTGCGTAAAAATGGTTCGATTTCGATGTCATTTCAGTATGCAGTAGGGGACGACCTGGGGACGAACCCTATTGAAAATAAACGAAATGTGGTCAAAGGTCAGGACATAGGATTTCGATCCTTTCCATTGCCCTTATCCCATATTATTAAGGTGGACGTCAAGTAATTTTGGTTCCTATACTTCCAATGGAAAAAGTTTTGTACACATTTCCTTCACAATTAATGTGTTCCCATGGATGAAAATTTGAACATCGATTAAAATAACTTCATATTATAACTTGGAAAACTTAATATGTTCTAAAACATAACCATGATCATATTAAAAATAAATAACTTTTCCTTTGGTGGTGTTGAAACCAGAGAAAAGATGACACGACATGTACTTTAATGACGTCAGAGAGCAAAAAAATGTTGGATTGCATAATTACGGTTATGGTTTAGAAAATATTAAGTATTCCAAGTTATGAAATGAAGCTATTTTAATCGATGTTCAATTTTTCATCCTTGTGAACGCATTAATTGTCCAGAAAAAAGATGGCGCGACCTGTGTTTTCATGACGTCAGTAGACAAACAAATGTTGAATTGCATAATTATGGTTAATGTTTTAGAAAATATTAAGTATTGCAAGTTATAAAATGAAGATATTTTAATCGATGTTCAAATTTTCATCCTTGGGAACGCTATAATTGTGAAGAAAATGTGTACAGAAGTTTTTCCATTGGAAGTATAGGAAGCAAAATTACTTGGCGTCCACCTTAAAGTAGCAATTCTTGTATGTATGTATGTACATTTCATTTTGAAAACAGCTCTAAGAATTTTGATGAAAGTCGTTAACCTACCGTTTTCTGGTACCAGAAATCGATTTAGCTTGATCTCGACTTTAGGAGAATTCGTTCAGTGGCTTAAATAACCACCCCGAATTATAACGTTTTTAGTGATGGCGTTGTTCCATTATTCCATTAATGTTACCAATGCTTAGAAATCTTATGAGGTCACAATCTCGCCGCGTTTGCGAATGTTGGCGCGCGGTCACGCCATCTGTCTCATTACGTCACGCGTTATGTGTGGATCCTATTAAAGTTTTACGACGTCACATCTTGCTAGCAGATGGTTGCGATTCCCATCTGCCTCATTACGTCACGCGTTTTGTGCGTAAGTTCGTCCGCACGATAACTCGTGTAAATATCGTTCGATTTCGATGCAATTTTAGTATCTGGTAGGGGATCACCTGGGAAGGTACCATATTTAAAGTGAACGAAATGGGGTCAAAGGTCAGTACATAGGAGCGAGATCCATTCCACTGCTGTTATGCGTCATAACTAACGTAAAAAAGGTTCGATTTCGATGAAATTTTAGTATGTGGTAGAAGACCACCTGGCGACAAACCTTATTGAAAATGGGCGAAATGGGGTCAAAGGTCAGGACATAGGAAGTGGAAACACTTCCATCGCCATTATGCGTCATAACTTACGTAAAAATTCTTCGATTTGGATGAAATGTTAGTATGTTGTAGGGTCTTGCCTGGAGACGAATTCTATTGAAAATGGGCGAAATGGGGTCAAAGGTTAGGACACAGGAGCAGGATCTATTCCATATCCCTTATGCATCATAACTTACGTAAAAATGCTTCGATTGCGACAAACCTTATCATGTTATTTCGGAGGTATACCAAACCGGTTCTGTTGAATATCATCGAGGAATCAAAGGTCAGGGCACAGGACCGAGATTTATTCCACAGCCATTATTCTCATAACTTGAGTGATAACTTGAGTAATGATTTCTGGTATGTTGGAAAGCGTATTACTCGTATAATCAATACATTGCATGATTTTACTAACTTGTTTACGCTTTCCAACCGTAGGTTGAAGAAGCGTATATGCTCCACTTTGTCCGTCCGTCCGTCCGCACGATAACTGGCGTAAACATGGTTCGATTTCGATGAAATTTTACTATGTGGTAGGGGACCACCATGGGACAAACCCTAATGAAAATGGGACAAATGGGGTCAAAGGTCACGACGTAGGAGCGGGATCCTTCCATTGCCCTTATGCGTCATAACTTGCGTAAATATGGTTCGATTTCAATGAACGTTTACTATGTGGTAGGGGACCCCCTGGGGATAACCCCTATTGAAAATGGGATAGATGGGGTCAAAGGTCACGACGTAGGAGCGGGATCATTCCATTGCCCGTATGCGTCTTAACTTGCGTAAATATGGTTCGATTTCAATTAAATTTTAGTATGTGGTAGGGAACCGCCTGGGGACGAATCTTATTCAAAATGGGTGAAGTGGGGTCAAAGGTTAGGACATAAGAGCGAGATGCATTCCATTGGCCTTATGCGTCATAACGTGCGTAAAAATGGTTCGATTTCGATGAAATTTAAGTATGTGGTAGGGGACCACCTGGCGACAAACCCTATTGAATGTGGACGAAATGGGGTCAAAGGTCAGGACATAGGAATGCGATCCATTCCATCGCTCTTATCCCATATTATTAAGGTGGACGTCAAGTAATTTTGCTTACTATACTTCTAATGGAAAACTTTTGTACACATTTCCTTCACAATTAATGTGTTCCCAAGGATGAAAATTTGAACATCGATTAAAATAACTTTATTACAACTTGGAATACTTAATATTTTCTAAAACATAACCATAATTACATAAAAAATTAATAACTTTTCCTTTGGTGGTGTTGAAACCGGAAAGAAGATGGCGCGACCTGTACTTTGTTGACGTCAGTAGACAAACAAATGTTGGATTGCATAATTATGGTTATGTTTTAGAAAATATTAAGTATTCCAAGTTATAAGATGAAGCTATTTTAATCGATGCTCAAATTTTCATCCTTGTGAATGCATAAATTGTCCAGAAAAAAGATGGCGCGACCTTTATTTTCATGACGTCACTAGACAAACAAATATTGGATTGCATAATTATGGTTATGTTTTAGAAAATATTAAGTATTCCAAGTTATAAAATGAAGATATGTTAATCGATGTTCAAATTTCCATCCTTGTGAACGCATTAATTGTGAAGATAATGTATACAGAAATTTTTCCATTCGAAGTACAGGAATTCACCTTAATTCACCTTAAAGGAGCAATTCTTATATTATGTAAATTTTATTTTGAAAACGGCTCTGAGGATTCTGATGAAAGTCGTAACCTACCGTTTTACTAGAAATCGATTTAGCTTGATCTCCACTTTAAGAAGAGTTGTTTTAGTGGGTTAAAAAACCACCCCGAATTGCGAAGTTTGCAGTGTGCTGCTATGGCGTCGCCCCTTTAGATATTGGCGCGCGGTCATGCCATCTATCTCATTACGTCACGCGTTGTTTGTGGATCCTATTAAAGTTTTATGGCCGCCCCGATGGCGCAGTGGTCTACGCGATGGCCTCTGATCATTCGTCCGAAAGGGGTCTGGGTTCGAATCCCGGTGAGGCATGGATGTTGTGTTTGTCTTACGGCACTGGCTCTCTCCCTTCCCTGGAACCAGTGACCCTAAATTAGGGACGGGCGACCGCTTATAGCCCATTGAGTTGCTCACGGTGGTCGTTAAACCTCCAATCAAAAAAAAAAAAAAGTTTTATGACGTCACACCTTGCTAGCAGATGGTCGCGATTCCCATCTGCCTCATTAAGTCACGCGTTGTGCGCGTATGTTCGTCCGCACGATAACTTGCGTAAAAATCGTTCGATTTCGATGAAATTTTAGTATGTGGTAGGGGAACACCTGGGAATGAACCCTATTGAAAGTGAACGAAATGGGGTCAAAGGTCAGGATATAAGAGCGGGATCCATTCCACTGCTCTCATGCGTCATAACTAACGTAAAAAAGGTTCGATTTCGATTAAATTTTAGTATGTGGTAGGGGACCCGCTGGGGACAAACCGTATTGAAAATTGGCGAAATGGCGGTCAGAGGTCAGGACATGGGAGCGGAATCACTTCCATCGCCATTATGAATCATAACTTACGTAAAAATGTTTCGGCCGCCCGGTGGCGCAGTGGTCTAAGGCGATGGCCTCTGATCATTCGTCCAAAAGGGGTCCGGGTTCGAATCCCGGTGGGGCATAGATGTTGTGTTTGTCTTACGGCACTGGCTCTCTCCCTTCCCTGGAACCAGTGACCCTAAATTAGGGACGGGCGACTGCTTATAGCCCATTGAGTTGCTCACGGTGGTCGTTAAACCTCCAATAAAAAAAAATGTTTCGATTTGGATGAAATGTTGGTATGTTGTAGGGACCTTCCTGGGGACGAATCCTATTGAAAATGGGCGAAATGGGGTGAAAGGTTAGGACACAGGAGCGGGATGTATTCCATAGCGCTTATGCATCATAACTTACGTAAAATTGCTTCGATTGCGACAAAATTTATCATGCTATTTCGGAGATATACTGAACCAGTTCTGTTGAATATCATCCAAATGGATCAAAGGTCAGGGCACATGGGTGAGATTTATTCCACAGCTATTTTCCTCATAACTTGAGTAATAGCTTGAGTAATGATTTCTAGTATATTGGAAAGCGTATCATAATCAATGCATTGTATGATTTTACTAACTTGTTAACAAAAAGCTCGGAGTACTTTTGAAATTACACTCTCATGGAAGCCATGGCGAGTAAAAAGAAGTTTTAAACCGAAAACAACCATTCTGGTTCAGCTCCAGTTATGCCAAATGCGTAATTAAAGGGTCTGACACCTACATTAAAACTTCCCAGATTTTTTTAAACTCTAGGGAATATTCATGTATAGGAATTAACCACATAGCTAACGTATCTTGTCACATGACTAAAAATGCGTAAGTAAAATAAACTGCTAAAATTTTATTCGATAGTTACCCCAAGGCTTCTTTGTAAAGAATACCTGGCTAAATCAAGTACTTGACTGACGACAACCAATGAGAAGTTTCTTTTGTACCAAAATTGCTTTGCCGCCCCGGTGGCGCAGTGGTCTAAGGCGCTGGCCTCTGATCATTCGTCCGTAAGGAGTCCGGGTTCGAATCCCGGTCAGACATGGATGGATGTTGTGTTTGTCTTATGGCACTGGCTCTCTCCCTTCCCTGGAACCAGTGACCCTAAATTAGGGACGGGCGACTGCTTATAGCCCATTGAGTTGCTCACGGTGGTCGTTAAACTTCCAATCAAAAAAAAAAAAATCAAAATTGCTTTGGTTTCATTTATGACGTACACAAAAAAAGTGAAAGCCATTTAACTGTAATTAGCCTTTACATAACATCCTAATCGCATATGGTGCAAAATTATTCAAATAACATAATAGAGGTCAGAAGATAGAAAAAGGAAACGTGAAGGAAACTACCTAAAGCTCGGATGATTTTCGTCTGGCACTTCTTTGTGAACAATGTTTGGTGTAAACTGACAATAAACATGAAGGAGTTCCTGTCGAGGCAGGTTAACTGAAAGAGTGAGACATTCTCTTTGAGATAAAGTTAAAAAATTTGGTTAAAAATATGCTTTGTTGATTATCCAAGAATAAATGGCAAAATTATTACATCTCTAGGAGCGACATTGATTCTCAGAGGAAAAAACGATATCTCCATGGTTAAATAATTGAAATTATTTCCGTTGTCAAAAAATTATAATGCAAGTCCCTGATCAAAAACTCCATTCCATTCTAAAGTTGCTTCAAGAATTTACGTTCCGAATCAGCATCATACGACTAGTCATGTCTCTCAGCTTCTCTTTCTCTGTTGATGTCTTTTGCTTTTTCATGAGGCTAAAAATTACAAAATACGGATAAACAACCTTCCAGAATTACAGATTCAGCATTTGTGAAGTACAAAACCTTAACAGGAGAAATTAAAACGGTGAAGGATGTGAATCTGGACTACTGATTCGATGTGCTACGAGGAACTGCGTAGCGCTTGTTTAAGTTTGATATCAAAATCTTACCTAACATTAAAACTAGTTACCAATTTACTTACGTTCAAGAATAAACAATGAATTGAGTTGTTTACGCCATTCCTCAGAACAATGCAGAATTGAACTTTTATTACGATGTCTAAATCGTATCGAAACTACACTGCTGGCCACCCAAAATGCAACACCAAGTAGGACACGAGACAGCAAAGCCAGGTTTACTGGACACAAAATAACAGATACAAAGATGAACCGATTGAGATTACAGGCCCGTACGACTTGAGAAACACGCAGACATCAATAGTTCGTGTGGTCCCCATGGCTGGCAATAACGGCCGCTACACGCCGCGGCATCAAACGAAAGAGGCTTTGGATGTGTGCTTGGGGTATGTCGGTCCAGGCTGCTTCCACACGTTGCCACAGTTCATCAGGCGTAGCCGCGGGTGGTGCTTGCCAGGCTACTCGGTTGCCGATCAGCGACCAGACCTGTTCGATGGGCGACATATCTGGAGAACAGGCGGGCCACGGCAGCAGTGACACATGGTGGGCCGTGAAGAATTGTGGCACGATTCGTGCCACGTGCGGGCGCGCATTGTCCTGTTGAAACGTGGTAGCTGGCTGGTCCTGCAGGTAAGGGAGGAATACAGGCTCCAAAACGTCGGAGATGTAGCGGTGGCTGTTGAGTGTACCGGCGATGCGTACCAGAGGGGTGCGGGGGTCATATCCAATTGCGTCCCAAACCATAACCGCCAGGCGACGGACCGGTATGGCGATGCATAATGCCGGCGTCATACAGTCTCCCGCCGCGGTGCCGCCACACGCGGATCCGACCATCGCGGTGTTGCAGGAAGAAGCGGGAATCGTCGGACAAGACAATGTCGTTCCATTCCGTAGTCCAGTTGCGGCGTTCAACGGCCCACTGCGGCCGCACTCGTCGGTGGTGTAACGTTAATGGTAATCGGAGCAATGAGCGCCGTGCGACAAGTCCCCGCTCCTGCAGACGACGTCAAACGGTACGTGCTGACACAGGTTGTTGCGCAACACACCCTAATTCCTGTGCTAGGGTTCGTGATGTGGCGGCGCGAGATGTCAGTGCCCGCCGCACAACATGCCGGTCCTCTCGTTCGGTGGTGTGCCGCGACTGCGGCGATCGTTCACGTCGGTCCGTCCGTCCCTCCTGCACTCACCGAATCCATATTCGCCTCACTGTGGCTGGATGTCGTATTCTGCGACGAGGCATCAGGAAGCTTCCCACCCACAGGTCCGGCAGCACAACACACTTCCACTACTTACACCCCGCCTTCTGTTCACCATTCTTATAGTGCTTCTCGGTGGCGTGCCGGGCGCACATGATTTACATATGCCCTGCAATGCTAATCGTCTGCATGCCTTCTCGCAAGCGACGCATGCTGCGAATTTCAGGCCAATCGGGTGCTTCCTTCTTGGTGTTGCATTTTGGGTGGTATAACGAAGTAAATTTCTCCTTCATAGTTGTCCACGCCGGGGCTCGAACCCGGGTCTCCTCATTCCGGAATAAGTCGCTCTACCAATTGAGCTACGCGGACGTTCATTATCGCTGCTATCTGCCTTTATGTCGTGTGCGTCCTGCTGGGCAGGCACGTCACATCTCCCCCCCGAAAGAGGGATGGGGGCATGGCCCACGGGTCAGCTGTGACCATGAATCGTTGTGGGCAGCCATCCGCTGTAGAACGTGCACTTGAGAACTCCCAGTCAATCTGGTGTGTGGAATGCAACGTCACACACTTTTATTTTTCGAAAAACTGAAGAAGGGATGCTGTTATTTTTCCTATCTCGCGGTGTGGAAAGAACATCACACCATTGCGAGATCTTGAACGGCCGGGTCATCCGGAAAGTTCGGACGCCATTTTAACGAAGTAAATTTCTCCGTCATTTTTGGTCCACGCCGGGGCTCGAACCCGGGCCCCCTCATTCCGGAATAAGTAGCTCTACCAATTGAGCTACGCGAACGTTCGTTGTCGCTGCTATCTGCCTTTATGTTGAGTGCGTCCTGCTGGGCAGGCACGTCACAGTGGCCAGCAGTGTATAAGGTTTGAATACATGTTAACGTGCGTTCATTTCTGGTAAACATTGAAAATACGGAAAAAAATTTCCCCATAGATTCGAAATCGTGATAGGAGTAGAAATCCAACTGAATTTATTTATTTTTAAGCTCACTCATGATTATATCGATTAGTAAGTGCTGGTCCAATTGTAATACACGCAGCCGCATACAGACGCCGATGTAAGTTTGAGCTGTCTGCCATAAGGTATCCCAAGTGGGAAATGAATTCAACAATAACAGATAAAGTATCTCAAATTGGCCAAATGGTCTGAAACTTTGGCGTCTGATCATTTGTCCACGAGGAGCCAAGTCCAAGTTCTGGATGAGGCGTGGCTGCTGTGTTGGTCCTACGGAACTGGCTATCTCCCTTGCCTAGATTAAATGGCCTTATATTTCTTAGAGTTGCTTATGGTAGTCGTTAACAGGAGGTCTGCACTGGCTTTAAGTGGAAAGCCTGACCCGGCTCAAATTTTTCAGTTTGCAGCCCAGTCCGTTACCAGAATTTCCCCTTTTCTCCCCGTCCAAGCTCAAAATTTCCACTTTGCAGCCCGGCCCAGCTCAAACTTCCTAGCTTGCAGCTCGGCGTGGATCAACCTTTCCAGTTTGCAGCCCCGCCTGGCTCAAAATTTCCAGTACGAAGCCCGGCCCAGCTCACAATTTCCAGTTTGCAGCCAGACCCGGCTCAATTTTTTTAGTTTGCAGATTTCCTGTGTGGAGTCAGGCCTAGCTCAAAACACGAAATCTAGTTTTGAGCTGGGTCGGGCTTAAAATTTCCAGTTTGCAGCCCGACCCAGCTCAAAATTTCCAGTTTACAGCCCTGCCCTGTTAGTTTCACACTTTGATCCTGCGTTCTCCGCCAATTATTGCAAATAACACAAAGCTTCCTCTTGAAAAACAAAACTGCTATACTGAACTGAACTACCTCAGCAGTAAACGTAATGTAGCCAAGAGACACGACGTGCTATTTTTCATTGGAGTTCCTCCCACAGAAGCGTTTTAAACTTGACAACCTACTACAGATTGTAGACTACAGCCGCCATGATGATTCTTATATTAAGAAAAACAACGTTAGTTTACAATTATTTTATTTGTTCGTGTCGACCAAGGTTTCTCAGGGCTCTGGCTCAGCTTCTTCGGAACAAATGGAACGTAAATATTAATATCGCATATGATATTCAACCACCAAACTTGATATATTGGAAGCTTTTCATGCAGCTTGCAACGGTATGGCATCCACACCATTTCTTTTATAGCGTGGAAGCAACTAAGAAAACACCATGGCCGTAAACACTGTTGATGAAATCACATGCGATTTTAATAATTAAGTCCATTTGTTCAGAAGAAGCTGAGCCACAGTCTAGCGAAATCTTGATCAACGCGAAAAAATGAAATAATTGTGAACTAACGTTGTTTTTCTCAATATTGATTTTTTTATTGAAAGTTTAACGACCACCGTGAGCAACTCAACGGGCTATAAGCAGTCGCACATCCCTAATTTAGGGCCACTGGTTCCATGGAAGGAAGAGAGCTAGTGCCATAAGACAAACACAACATACATGCCTCACCGGGATTCGAATCTGGACCCTGAACGTACATAAGCCCACGCTTAGACCATAGCGCCACCTTCTTAATATTTCTTAACATAGGCTTCTTAATATTGACAACCTGTCTATGTTGCAAATGTTTAAAGGCATTTTCTCTTCCACACATAAGTATAAATAAGGTAGCTTCGACTTCCAAATATGTAAATAAATACTTCCACAAATGCTGATGTCAAATTACAAAATAATTTTCATAATCCGTTGCACTTCCTGCTCACAGAACGGGAATTACATTCGCATATTATTCAATCCAATTGTCCCACGAGGGTACCGCTGCTAACCGCACATTACAGGGTGCAAAGATTAGCATGGGCGCGAAAACATGTTGAACCGTTTGCTATATAATTTACTTTTGCGCTTTCAAAGTTAAGAGGCAACAACTCTACACTGATTAATCACTAAATAACGGACGCCTATCTAATACACTGCTGGACAATTGCTAAGGACGGATCATAAACGGCTATATAGCGCATAAAAAAGTAAGTGTGGTTGGATGCCAAGTGAAATAAAATAATGTCAGAATGCCAGGACATTACAAGAAAGACAATTTATTGTGCTCTGAAATCCAGAAGGCTTTGGAACGTGTTCAAGGGACAAACAGGCCATTTTGTGCAGAATATGTAAACGTGAAAAAAAATGCAATTACCGTCCGCAGGCGTTCCGGCGTAAGATGTCAATACGGGATATGGCCACCATGGAGGGCGATGCAAGATTCCACACGTCGTGTCATGCTTTGCACAGCATTATCAAGCAGCTGTTGGGGTAATTTATCCCATTCCTCTGTCAGTGCGCGGATGAGGGTGTCCTTGTTTATTGGAGGGCATTGGCGACCAGCAAGACTCCTCCCCAAAACACCCCACACATTTTCAATGGGATTCAGATCTGGAGAACGTGCTGGCCATACGAGGCGTTGAATATCCTCGCTCTCAAGACACTCCTGGACAGCAACTGTTCGATGACATGTTGCGTTGTCGTACATGAAAATGAATCTATCACCGACAGCATCACGGGACATGCAAACATGAGGTAGCAGAACATCATTAATGTATCGTTGGCCAGTCATAGTCCCAGTTGGAAGCACATAGAGGGACGTACGGCCATTGATCATGATGCCAGCCCATACCATGACACTACATGTCGGATATCGGTCCCTTTCCTGTATGTTTGCTGGACAATATGCAGTACCACTATCACGCCAGATCAGTTGTCGTCGACAATCAGACGATAGACTGTATCTACTCTCATCTGAGAAGAGGACAGCAGACCAATCGTTATCAGTCCAATTACGATGTTGAAGGCACCATTGTAAACGGGCGGTACGGTGACGTCTGGACAATGGGATGCACACAACAGGACGGCGGGCGTATAGTCCTCCTTCATGCAAACGACTGGCGACAGTTTTTCGGGAGATCCGCTTGCCAGTAGCAGCCATAAACTGATTTGCTACCTCACTAGCTGTGCTGCGACGGTGTCTTTTTGTTGATAGCACTATGTATCGATCTTCTGCAGGTGTCGTACTGCGAACACGACCTCTCCCGTGACGTTTGCTACACTCTCCATTTGTTTGAAATGATTTCCAAAGCCTTGAAACAACACTGTGGCTGACGTCAAACTCCCTGGCAACATCTGTTATTTTTCGCCCTTCTTCAATCTTGCCAATAATACGGCCACGCGTAAAATCATCTAGGTGATGTCGGGAAGACATACTGAAAATTGCAAGTTCGTCAATTGATTCTTTCCCTTTCAACTTTGCGTTTGAACAACAACGGTCAATACGCGTCAAATCCTTTATATCTCTTATCAGCGCTATGACGTCACGAACAAGTTCGGCAATCCAAAATTTGCATACGCACAACACGTCTTACTGTATCCCGCACTTATGCTAATTTCCACATTTTCCTGCCTTCCATTTTATGGTTGCTATCGTTGCTATTGTCATCCGTCCTTAGCAATTGTCCGGCAGTGTACTTCGTGGGACCATCTTTCGTCCGGAGAACGGTTGCCACCCGGCGTGTCATCGACACCAAGAGATATCGGTAAATTTGTGTTGGGATTTGCAACCAAGCTGTTTGTATTGCGGCCCACAGTTCTGGTGTGAAGTGGGGTGGTGTGTCCAGCTGCTTTACCTGGCGTTCGCTAAACATCTCATAAATATTCAGTTGGGTTGAGATCGGACTAGTTTGGGAGCCTTTCTAGATGGCTCATATCATCACCGTTTTCGTCAAACCATTTCTGCAGTCGGGCCCAATGGAGTGGGCATTTTTCGTCCTAAAATAACTAGTCACTTTCTGGATGGATGTACAAGATTGTGGGGTGAACATAATCCACGAGCAGTCCATGGTAGTAGCCGATGTCCATACATTGGTCCACATGCACCAAAGGTCCCAATTGATTCCAGCTAAAATTGCCCCATATCGTACAACCGCCCTTGACTTGAATAGTCAATGCTATGGATGAGGGATCCATATCCTCAGTCTGCTGACCCCAGATATGTACTGACCATCGGCAGAACGGCATAATATTGTGATTTACTGTACCAGTACATTTTTTTCCAATCTTCGGCAGCCGAGTGGAACGAGGAGTTGGCCTCTAATCACTCCCCCAAGATGGGTCCGGGTTCAAATCCCTGGTAAGGCATGCCTCTCTCCTTTCCCACGGAACCAGAGGCTCCAAATTAGGGATGCGCAACTGCAAATAGACCACTAAATTGCTCACCGCGATCGTTAAATCGCTCAAAAAAAATTACAAATATTTTATCGATTAGTCCTCATACTGCTGGCACCAAGAGAGTAGTTTAAGTCGACGAACTATTGTTAGGGAAGGATGTCTACTTTTGTTGTGCAAACGTGCGACAGTCGCGCTGAATGTTGCTTCCGGTTGGCCCATATTGCATTGGACAGACAACTGTCGAACAGTGCTGCGATTGCCCTACGCAAGGCGACGCACCAGTCTTTCCAATAAACTCCCATAAATCTTTGGTGTTAGGCATCACGTCCATAACTTTGCTCTCAATAGAACCGCCAATCTGTAATATACGTTTTTTAGCCTATAGTTACGACATTATCGGGTCTAATTCACTTTGAATAGGGGGTGGTCGTAATTCAGTGAGTATTCACGGTCAGAGTTGAAAACGGGTCAAAACGTTTGGAACCCGACTCGACCCTGTTTTGACCCGGACAAATCTGCTTTAAACTATAAATTCGTATATATATATATATATATATATATATATATATATATATATATATGATTATGTATAATTCTATATATAGTGTATAATACACTGCTGGACAATTGCTAAGGACGGATCATAAACGGCTATATAGCGCATAAAAAAGTAAGTGTGGTTGGATACTAAGTGAAATAAAATTATGTCAGAATGCCAGGACATTACAAGAAAGACAATTTATTGTGCTCTGAAATCCAGAAGGCTTTGGAACGTGTTCAAGGGACAAACAGGCCATTTTGTGCAGAATAGGTAAACGTGAAAAAAATGCAATTTCCGTCCGCAGGCGTTCCGGCGTAAGATGTCAATACGGGATATGGCCACCATGGAGGGCGATGCAAGATTCTACACGTCGTGTCATGCTTTGCACAACATTATCAAGCAGCTGTTGGGGTAATTTACCTCATTCCTCTGTCAGTGCACGGATGATTGTGTCCTTCTTTATTGGAGGGCATTGGTGACCAGCAAGACTCCTCCCCAAAGCATCCCACACATTTTCAATGGGATTCAGATCTGGAGAACGTGCTGGCCATACGAGGCGTTGAATATCCTCGCTCTCAAGACATTCTTCGACAGCGACTGTTCGATGACATGTTGCGTTGTCGTTCATGAAAATGAATCTATCACCGACAGCACCACGGAACATGCGAACATGAGGTAGCAGAACATCATTGATGTATCGTTGGCCAGTCATAGTCCCAGTTGGAAGCACATAGAGGGCCGTACGCCCATTGATCATGATGCCAGCCCATACCATGACACTACATGTCGGATATCGGTCCCTTTCCTGTATGTTTGCTGGACAATATGCAGTACCACTATCGCGCCAGATCAATTGTCGTCGACAATCAGACGATAGACTGTATCTACTCTCATCTAAGAAGAGGACAGCAGACCAGTCGTTATCAGTCCAATTGCAATGTTGATGGCACCATTGCAAACGGGAGGTACGGTGACGTCTGGACAATGAGATGCACACAACAGGACGGCGTGCGTATAGTCCTCCTTTATGCAAACGTCTGGCGACAGTTTTTCGGGAGATCCGCTTGCCAGTAGCAGGCATAAACTGATTTGCTACTTCACTAGCTGTGCTGCGCCGGTGTCTTTTTGTTGATAGCACTATGTACCGATCTTCTGCAGGTGTCATACTGCGAACACGACCTCCCCGTGACGTTTGCTATACTCTCCATTTGTTTGAAATGATTTCCAAAGCCTTGAAACAACACTGTGGCTGACGTCGAACTCCCTGGCAACATCTGTTATTTTTCGCCTTTCTTCAATCTTGCCAATAATACGGCCACGCGTAAAATCATCTAGGTGATGTCGGGAAGACATATTGAAAATTGCAAGTTCGTCAATTGATTCTTTCCCTTTCAACTTTGCGTTTGAACAACAACGGTCAATACGCGTCAAATCCTTTATATCTCTTATCAGCGCTATGACGTGACGAACAAGTTCGGCAATCCAAAATTTGCATACGCACAACACGTCTTACTGTATCCCGCACTTATGCTAATTTCCACATTTTCCTGCCTTCCATTTTATGGTTGCTATCGTTGTTATTGTCATCCGTCCTTAGCAATTGTCCGCCAGTGTATATAATCCTATATATATCATTGGAAAATGTCTTTCAATCACTGAACTGGGAAAACAAAGGGATAAAGATTAATGGAGATTATCTAACCCACCTTCGTTTTCCTGATGACATAGTCATTTTTGCAACTACCCCATCAGAGCTACAGAGTATGATCCAGGAACTTGCTGACAAGAGTAAAGAAGTGGGATTAAAAATGAACTTTCAGAAGACAAAAGTGATGTACAATGCTTTTACAAGAAATGAAGATTTATCGATTGATGGAGAAAAGCTGGAGATAACAGACACGTACGTTTATCTTGGACAGCAGATATCAAGTGAGGGTCACATTGATGAAGAAATTAATCGGCGTACAAAACTTGCCTGGAGAGCTTTTGGAAGAAACAGCATAATTTTCAAGAGCAATATGCCATTATGTCTTAAAAGAAAAGTGTTTGATCAATGCATCCTTCCAGTGCTTACGTATGGTGCAGAGACGTAGACCTTAGCTAAAAGAGACATACAAAGGCTGCAGACAACTCAAAGAAGCATGGAGAGGTGCATGCTGGGTGTAACCAGGGGAGATAAGAAGAGGAACACGTGGATCGAAAAATGACAAGAGTGGAAGACATCATGATCAGAGTTAAATTCCTGAAATGGCAATGGGCTGGACATACTGCCAGAAGGACAGACCATCGATGGACAGCCGAAATTTTAGATTGGATTCCAAGGGACAGGAAAAGATCCAGAAGAAGACCACATGGAAGATGGGTGGATGAAATTCGAAAGTATGCGGGAGTGACATGGAGGAGACTGGCACAAGACAGACCGTTGTGGAGGAAACTTGGGGAGACCTTCGTCCAGCAGTGGATTGATAATGGTTGACAATGATGATGATGATGTATAATTCTATATATAGTGTATAATATATAATCCTATATATATCATTATGATTCACACACACGCACACACACACACACACACACACACACACACACACATACACACACACACATACACACGCACACACGCATACACACGCACACACACAGGGCATTCGAAAAGTATCTAAGTATCTTCGCAGTTGGTATCGTAGGTTATATAGAAACCATACAAATGTCTTACGGGAACGTATAATTTACTCACGTACAGAAAGTGTTGAAACTGTCGTCCTTCATATAACCTAACTCTTTTACAAATGTTTTCAAACACATCAGCGAGAGTCAAAAAGTCCCTCTGCGGTGATGTTAAGGCTGTTACACTTAATTTTGATAGTGACATAGTCAAAATGTTTGAATTAAGCAACTTATTGTACGTTTAATTTCAGTTTGTGCTGCTTTCTTGATAACATATCAAGCTTCAGAAGAATATGTTTCACAGCAACACCAATTTTTACCAGCATTAAATGAGTTGAAAGTATCCAAAATGTGGATACTTATTTAATCATTGCATCTCAGAAGGAAGAAACACTAATGAAATCAACGTTCACATTTTGGAAACTTTCAGCTCATTAGAAGCTAGTTAAAATGGGTTTAACTGTGTAACATATTTCGGTTTCTTAATGAGACGAAACAACTTCCAGCATTCACTCTTCTCCTTTTTGTTTTCAACATGCACGTATTTCTTAGTCTCGATGCCTTTTTCAATCTCCTTAATATTAAATGCATCCATATTAACAAAGAAGGCATTAATTCCGACACGACATGCAATGGAACGGAATGTTAGCACGTCAAACGAAAACCTCTGAATGCTCAATGCGAAAGATACGATCTGAAAAGTAACTTTCAGTCTTAAAATATAACAAGTGGGGTGTGAGAGAGTGAATCACCGGTTGTCCGGAGCAGGATACAGGCAAACGCCTGTATCCTGCTCCGGACAACCGCACTGAAAACAAACGCAAAGGAAGTTCTAGCGTAGGCGCTGTATCATCGGTCGGTGGAAATCTTCGTTGCTTTGTATCACAAACCATTTTTCACTCCGCTGGCACCAGTGTCGAGCACAAAATTCCACAATACGCATTTTTCTTTAAAAGATTTTTTTCTTTTTAAAAATAAAACGAAAATAAACTTGACCCGACCCGTTTGACCTGCAAGTGATTGTCCACCCGTTGACCAGCTGACTCGTGATCCATTTCGATCTCTGCTCACGGCATAACAGCTAAATTAAAAACAAATGAACCGCCAACCTCTTATATACATACAATCCATAGCCTACAAGCTACGCTTCCTTCCTAGTTACGACATTATTGGGTCTAATTCACTTTGCACCGAGGGTGTTCGTAATTCAGTGAGTATTCACGGCATAACAGCTAAATTAAAAGCAATATCTAACACTTTTACCTTTTTCACTCAGTAACGCCGAGGCCGGCGTGTATTTTCTGTTGGAGCAGTAATTGTGTGAACACACAGCAAACAAGTGGAATATTTTTCTTCCAAAAGCAAGGTGAAGTTCCCAAAAGATGGAAGCAGGTTAGAACATTTTTTATTCATGTTAAATACATTGGTATGTCAGGGTGAACATTGCTTTCAAGCTTTTGAAAACGACAGCGATATTATATATATTTATAGTCAGATGATTTTGAGTATATTGTCTGTGCATCTAAAATTTTGAAGTTTGCAAAAATTATCTTTCTGGAAAATGTAGCGAATGAAACGTAGGCCTATTAAAAAAATTCACAAACTTTGTAATACGTTTCATTCGTATTACAAATTTTCAGCATTAATGTATCGAAAAATTCGGCAAAATAAGGGTTACTTATGTGTATTGAATGGAAAATTGATTTTGTAACTTTAAAAGGTCACAGCTTGATAGTTACTCCCTCTGCAGTTCTGCTATTATGTTTCTCATTCAACCGCAGTGAATGAATTAGCGTTGACTGGCTACGTTCAGTGTTATGTACTTGCTCTGACCTGCGCTTTTGAAAACTGGCTAACATTTTGCGGTACATTCTGGAGTCTGTAAAGATCAAGATCTAAAGGGCGGCCGGATTTCTGTAAAGATCTGGCGGCGTTGCTATCTATGCACGTTGCTGAACAGAATTAGAAGGAAGTCTGTCTGTCTGTCTGTCTCTCTCTCTCTCTCTCTCTCTCTCTCTCTCTCTATGTATTCCTCTCTCCCCTCTCTTTGCCTCTCTTTCTCTCCCTCTGTCTTTCTCTTTGTCTCTTTCTCTATCTCTCTTCCTCTCTCCCCTCTCTTTGCCTCTCTTTCTCTCCCTCTGTCTTTCTCTTTGTCTTTTTCTCTGTCTCTCTCTTTTCTCTTTCTCTCTCCCTCTTTCTCTTTCTCTCTCTCTCTCTCTACCTTTCTCTCTCTTTAGCTCTCTCGCGCTGAAACCCGAGTGCAAAACGCAGTAAATATTACGCAACTTTCACTGACCCGAACTCGGTTCGAACCCATGACTCTGCTTCAGGCTCGGCCCGTCACAGCAACACGTCGCAATTCTGCTCACAGATTTGCAACGTGGTTGCGCTACACAGTTGAAGCATTAGGATCACCAGCCATATTCAAAAGATTTGGAACCGCGGGATTTCCGTATATTTCCTAATTTGAAAACACCACCAGACTGGTACATTTCTGTAATGACGATTACATAATTGCTGCAGTGAAGGCATTCCTAGGGGTTCAAGACGAACTCACCCTACGTAGCTGAACCAAAGTATCATAGCATCCGTAGGTAAAAAATTAATTACTTCCAACGGAAATCAAGTTGAAAATAAATATATTGTCAAACTCTTTAACTTAGGCGACGAACTTTCAAATAACCCTCGTACCATTGCAAAACTTGTTTCATTCACCACTTTCATTCATTTATTGTTTGCTTCAGTAGAACTAATCGTGATTCAGATCATACAGAAATATCCTAGTTTTCAACTATTTCTTTTACGATCTCGGCCTGGTAACAGGATTTACTTAACTGAAGTGGAACCTTTCAGATCTACCTAAAAATTAAATTAAAAGTTACAGCAGCTAAATTATATACTTAAGGTGTTGTAAAATAGCACAAAGGTCTCGAAAAGTCGTTTTTACAATTTCTTTAGATAAGTATCGAACGTGTGTGTGTGTGTGTGTGTGTGTGTATCTTTTTATCAACATACCAGTTATGCACATCATTCCTATCCTCTCTTCCCAATTCACGCTCAGGACAATCGAATTTTATCTACAAATGAAATTATACGTCGTGATTTCTGCAGAAATTTCGTACACTTACATTATAACCCCAATAGGTTCCCAAAATTTTCTTCCTTTACTTTCTTCACACAAAAGGACAGTAATACATTACATTGTACCAACAAGCGAAACATGCTCCACACATCCACTGAAGATTCCTCAAAGGCAGGGTGTCCGTACTATAGGTATTGTATAACTTTACAGTAGCTTCAGCGCCAGAACTCCGCTCCTGCTCAGGAACTGTATCATGTATTTACTTACATTCGTAAATCAGATCATAATAAATTTTACTACTCCGTGATAGGTTCCACATCAGGTAGTAGTAAAGTCACGGACAGGGGCAGAATCTATATACAGTCTTTTCAGAAAAAAAAACAAAAAAAACGAAGCACCCAGAAGGAATCATCCAATCGGTATCAAAGCTGATATGTGCAAAGTACATACATAGGAAAGGAAATGATTGCAATTCCAAACCAGTCGGCCATTTTCAATCGGATAAAACAGCTACATGAGTGGAGCAAGTCAGTACGTTGTAGGGCCACCTGTGGTTCGTACACAAGCTGTTACCCGGTGTGGCATACAATTAACGGATACTGTCAGCGACTCATACAATTAACGGATATTGTCCTGAGGTATAACATGCCAGATGGTGTCCAAATTGCGGGACAGTTCGCCGACATTCCGGAATGGGCGTAAGTGGCTTCCCATCTTGCCCCAAAGATGTACGATCGATGAGAGGTCGAGCGATCGGGCAGGCCATGGAAGGGTGTCGACATTACGGAGGAAGGCCTGGAAAAGCTGTGCCGTTTGTGATCGGGCATTATCCTGTTGAAAAATTCCTGCGTGAAACTGGAATGGCAACACAACAGGTCGATGTCGCCGACGTACCGTTGAGCAGTGAGGGTGATACGGAGGACTAACAAGGGTGTCCGGCTATCGTAGGAAATGGCTCTCCCACACAGTCACTCCCGGTGTGCGAGACGTGTGCCGTTCCACGGTAAAGGTAGGATCCGTGCGCTGTCCGGCTCGTCTACAGACATGTATGCGCTGGTAATCGGCGCCAAGAGCAAACCGTGACTCATCACCGAAGAAAACACGACGCCACTGGACACTATCCACGATTATCTGGCCCGACACCACTATGCCAGCGATGTTCGCTGGTCAGTGGTAGTAGGTGGAGTGGCCTCCTGGAATGCAGCCCCGCGCCGCAAGTCGTCTGTCAACGGCCGAGATGGCCACTTCCGTACCTGCAGGTGACGCAACATATTCACGAATGATTGAGGGGCGACGGATTCGGTTGTGTTCTATAGCCACTCACAATCGCTCGATCCTTGCGTTCTGTTCTTGTCCTCGGCCATCCACTGTCCGTGTGACGCTGGGTTTTGTCTGCGTCGACAAATTGGCGCCAACATTGTACTATTGCCGCGTCGCTCCAAACTAAACTATTGGCGATACAGCGACTTGACCAACCGGTCTCTCTCAGCCTAATTATACGTCCCCTCTGAAACTCACTCGAGTGCTCGTATTGTGCACTGGTCCAACGTCGAGGCATCCTCACAGTCCGTGGAGGTTAATGCAACTGCAGTTCTCTGTCACAATTGTTCTGCGCGCGAGATTTGCTGTTGATATACCCTCTTCGATGCACGGTTCAAATGCGCTGTGGTGGGCTACTATTTAGTCACTGGTCTTTATTTTTTAATCATTTGCATATTTCTCCCTGTGGTACTTGCATGGGGTGTTTCATCAGGATCGAACGATTTTCTCGGGGTGTTTCAGTTTGTTTGGCAAAGAATGTACATATATTGACGGCAGTGGCAGGGCCCGTGAGTTCGTCAATACGAATCCCGCGTAATAGGGAAAGGGAAGTACTTGTCAAAGTTTGAACTGGGAAGATTTATCCGCGCGATGGAGTGAGAACACAATCTCAGCAGCAGCATCCATTGCTGGCTGTTTGAAGGCTGCCGTAGCGAAAGTGTTGAGCAAATGGTCCAAAGAGGAACAAACATTTCTCAAACGTGCTGGAAAGGGGAAACCACAACTGGCTGACAGTCGAAGTGAACAGGGTTTGGCACATGTTGTCCGGGACAACAGACAGATAACGATAACAAGTTAACGACAGAATACAACTAGAGTATACAAAGAAAAATATCTGAGCAAACAATCCAGCGGACACTCTTGAGGATGTGTATACGTAGTCGGCGACCTGTTTGTCCACAGGTAGTCGGAGTCCGCGAATCGTTCATCATACAGTGCGTACGGAAGCAGTGCGAATGGATATTGGATGACTGGAAAAAAAATCGCCTGGTCCGATGAGTCCATGCTCTAGCTTCGCTTTGTCGATAGACGGTTCAGTATGTGATGGTGCGCGTGTAAACAGCTGTAACCAGACTGCGCAGTTGGGCGGAAACAAGCAGGCGGAATCACGGTATGGGGATAGTTGTCAGAAATGTCATTTGGTTCCTCATCTCCGTTGAGTACAATATCAAAGCAAAATCTTACCTAGGTAGGCGAAGTTGGGGTAGCCCCGGACACATAAATTAGACTGTAAAATATTTGAAAATCAACAGAATGAAACCTGTATCTGCAGATTAGAAATGAAGTAAAACACTTATCTTAGAATTGTAAGTAAGTAACAATCAGATAGTTGAATCACCTTAGCTGAAATCGATTCTTGAAGTCAGTTTTTAATGTTCGGCAAAAAAAAAATTGGCGGGTACCCCGGACATACATTTCGACGATGGCCAGCCCTGCAAACGTCACAGTAAAAATAAACTTTCGAAGGGTCAATGTCCACACACTTTTCATGCGCACAGTCTTTGCATCTATGACATTGAATCCAATCTTTTTCAAAAGATTCTCCCTCATTGCTGACTGCCAGAGTCAAATTGGGAATGTTCTGCTTTTTTCTTATTTGTATTGCTTCTGACCTGGTTTTTCTCTGTCAACGTGTTTGTAAAGGGCACAGATGTTAGAATCTCACTTTTTTGTGTCTTTCGTGAGCGCGTCAGAAGGCGTTTCCGAGTTGCATTAGGAAGAGGGGTAAATTGTTTGAGCACTTCGCTTGCACTATAACGTGCAGTTGAAGGTGTAGTTTCGGGAGTTAGATGCGTGCTACTAGTTGATGGCTGCTATATCTGACCGGTGGAAGGCTGCGTGATGTGACTGGTAGACATCTGATTAGCAGTGTTTTCAGTCAACGCCGGTTCTTGTTAAATATCGGTCATTAACGCTGGCAAGAAATCCAAATCTCCCGAAAACGTCCCGATTAAAAGGATAAATTCCTGAGCACTTAAACCCATTTTGTGCTATTTCTACTCTAGCTGCTTTAGCAAAAGCAACATTCACTAAAGCAGCGATGTCATAGTCGGTGATTCTAGCCCCTGGTTTTCGTCTCATTCACAATGCACTTCCTTTAGCAAACGCAGTTTTACATGGCTTGAGAAATGTTCTGTCCAGCGGTTGCAACTTGTGTGTTGTGTGTGGTGGTGTACTCAGGATATGTATGTTATTGACACGAGCAAACTCTATCACTGGCAACTCCTTGTGACTAGCATGTCCATCGAGAATCGGTAGGACAGAACTCTCCTTGGAAGACTGCGCATGCTTTTGGAAATGCTGCAGCCATTGTAAACATATATCACCAGTCATCCATCCACTTTCATGTGGAATGGCAATGCTGTCGGGCGGAGCTCCAATCATAAAATGGCCATTTTTGTCCATTCTTTTTCTTGGAAAAATAAAAAGAGGATATACGAAATGGCCAGTCACACTCATAACAAACATCAACGTGAAGTTTCGTCCTCTCTCACCAGATGTAATGTCCGGGGGTACCCGAACGCCTTGATCCTACGTTTTTATTCACAGCAGTCAAACAATACAAACAATTAAAATACAAAACCTTAGTCACAAACTACGATAAATACTCTCTAACATAATCAATAAATCATAACAAAATACTTACATTTTACATACAGTAATTTGATTTCAAAAGTAAACGGCGACGACGAACAGGTTAGCACGGGAACACAATTCACTGTCACGGGTCACTCGCTCAGCGTTCGCGGCACTACTGATCCGAATCTGCGGTTACGGGTTGCCGTTCGTGTTTCGACGTGTCGCTTTCGTATCTCTGTGTGCGTGATCGTCCGGAATGTAAAGTGCCCGAGGATACCCGCCGTCCGGGGCTACCAGAACTTCCCCTACTGTTTCATACTAAGAGTTGTCCTACACGCCCACCATGCGTTCGAATGTCACTGGATTCTTTCGCAAGGGAAATATCTAGTATCGCAAGGACCGTACTGTGCCGGAATAGTTCGAGGACAATGTACAGGCAATTGGTGTGCACCCCTGGCCGATAAATTCCTCCAATCCGAATCCTATCGAGCATTTGAGGAATGAAAATGAACGCCAGTATCTCCCTCCATCCTCGAACTCCGCGACGTCATTCTGTGTACGGTTGGCATAAAATACTTAAAGGAGTCTTCCGAGATCTTGTAGAGTCTATTTATGTCTTGATGGGTGCAAGCGGCTATTGCGGCAAATTGTGGCCCAACACGATATAACGTAGGTTGTCAAAATGTTATGGCTCATAAGTCTATGCTGTCAGATTGTAAAACCTTCATTGAATAAATGTGCTTGCGCTTCAGCTGGTCAGCGCAGCCTACAGAACGCCGCACGAAAGGTATAAATACTGCTTTCCTCTATTAGTACAAAGTAAAGCATTAACTTCACACACAGATTGGTATCAGCACATTTATTTATTTTGATAATAATAGTTCTGTCGGTCGAGCACAGATCCAACGAAACATTATAGTAGACTTCCAACAACTACGTCTTAAATATCAATACCATGGCCTACAACGAACTGTGAATAAATTCAGTGATAAATGGGATCTCATCATCAGTGATTATATCTACCGGAACAGACCAGATGTTAGACTTTCGATTATGAAAAACTGTTTCACTTGTGTACCTCACTAAACAAAGTAATGTTTTAAGTGCTCACAAGTATTTGTGATCCTTTAGGATTTGCAAGTACTCTAGAGAACCAAACAATTGATAAACTAAATTACAAGGTCCTTGGAGTCACTATTTTATTCTCTGAGTATAGAAGTAGAAGATTTTGCATCACTGTAGCTCTTAGTGCAATATAAGATTTAACAGAATATAACTGTACATATTCATAGACGCGGGCAATACTAGCGTTAGCGAAGTTCCTAAATCAGTAAAAATTTTCCAGTTGCGTGTTTCCTGTATTCATAATAATTTTCATGACTTGACTACCTTAAAGAATAAAACCCCATGGAGTCCAAGCGGACATTCAATATGAAAAGCATGCCAAGAAACAACAAAAATTACACAAGTGAAAAGTCAACAGAATCAGAAGTTAGGAAGTCACAACTCTACGAAAATAATCACTTTTCTGTTGTGCTTTGAGCACATTTCATGTTTTTACATCTCTTGCTTCCACTTTTAATACCTTTAAAAAGTCTGCATATCTATCTACCAAGATATAGGTATGTTTGTGTGAATGTGTATGCGTACATACATAATACAGTAGAGCATACAGAATTCGCTGGTGGATTAATTCTCTCTACTTCGGACGTCTCTGTGTTCTCTGTCTTCTGCTTCGTGCTTTACGTTGACGTCTTCAACAGAAACGATGTTTCGACATCAAAGTTTCAAGGCTCGATGACGCCAGTAGAAATTGGAAGCTATCGGAGCTCAAGATCAACATGTTTCTTTCATTCTATTCAAGGAGCAAAAGTTATCAATAGGGAGATAGCTGGAAGTAGTGATGCGTGGCTTCAGACGGTGAAGATGGTTTCTTTCAACATTCCTCCAGGACAGAGAAGAAAGCTATTTTTATTCTTTTCATCTTGTCCTTCCTTCTCTTTTCCTTCTTTCGCTGCGCTCAACTCTACAACTTCCAGCAAACAACCAATTCGTAAAATTATCTATTTCTCTGTAAGAGCATTTCCCCCAGGTATTTTGCCAGTGACGTCTTCTGATTATAGAATTTTCAATTGAACGTGGTCCATGCTGATGACTGCATCAGGTTCTCCTTATATTTCCCCTGTGATGAAACACGACGTAAGTGAGGTTATCAACAGGCTTTTGGCATCGACCCAGAAAACTTCTGTTTCTTTTCTTCCACAAAAGCAAGACTACAAAGATTAGTCACTGATCCTGGTAAGCGAACTTTTAATTCCATTCATGGATGTAGAGAAGGGAGGGAAAATGTTGCCGTATTTAAACATGAGCTACTGAAGTACGGGAAGTGATCCCTAAAGTTAAACGCCATTTTCCTTGTGCTATGATGCGAAATTGATATCTTTTATTAATTCAAAGCTCCTATTTTATTTTTCATTTTGTTTCAGCCAAACTACTGGAACACTGGAAACATTCATACACGTCACCGTATGCATTGCAGAAAGGTTTTCAATCATTGAACTGGGAAAACAAGGAGATAAACCTTAATGGAAATTATTTAACCCACCTTCGCTGTGCTGACGACAGTAATTTTTGCACTTAACCCCGTTAGAGCTACGGAGTATAGTTCAGAAATTTCCTGACAAAGGTAAAGAAGTTGGCTTGAAAATGAAGTTACAGAAAGCAAAATTGATGTACACTGCATTTTCAAGAACTGAAGATCAAGCAATTGATGGAGAAGTTGTAGAAGTAATCGATGCCCGAATTTACTTGGACAACAGATATCAACATCGAAGATGATATTAAAAGCTGTGTCGATCTTGGTTGGAAATTATTTGGAAGAAACAGTTCAATTTAATTTTCAAGAGAAATTTACCATTTATATCTTAAAAAAAAGTGTTTAATTAATGCATCCTTCCAGTTTTTTCTTATGGATCAGAGAAATGGACATCACTACTTCAAACTACTGAAAGAAGCACGGAGTGGTGTATGCTTGGCATAATCGGAAAAGATAGGACGAGGAACTCGTGGATCAGGAAAATGATGGGAGTTGAAGACGTCATTATCTTACTAATGGATCAGAGACGTGGACCTCACTACTCCAAACTACTGAAAGCAGCACGGAGTGTTGTATGCTTGGCATAATCGGGAAAGATAGGAGGAGGAACTCGTGGATCACGAAAATGATGGGAGTTGAAGACATCATGATCTTACTTATGGATCAGAAACATTGGCCT
This sequence comes from Macrothele yani, assembly GCA_039090855.1. Taxonomy (NCBI): domain Eukaryota; kingdom Metazoa; phylum Arthropoda; class Arachnida; order Araneae; family Macrothelidae; genus Macrothele; species Macrothele yani. The sequence goes on from CM076990.1 coordinate 196,948,063, forward strand.
TACTACTCCAAACTACTGAAAGAAGCACGGAGTGGTGTATGCTTGGCATAATCAGGAAAGATAGGAAGAGGAACTCTTGGATCAGGAAAATGATGGGAGTAAAATCCTTGAAATGGTAATGGGCTGGAAATATTATTAGAAGAACGAAATACCGATGGACAACTGAAGTGCTAGACTAAATTCCGAGGGACAGAAATAGACTACGAGAGAAATTGGTGGATGAAGTTCAGAAGTATGTCGGAGTGACATGCAGGAGACGGCTCAAGACAAAAAGTTGTGGAACAAACGTGGAGACACCTTCATCCAGCAGTGGATCGACAATGGTTGATAATGATGGTTATGCGCTATACGTGTTTCTGACAAGAAATAATGCAAATAAAGTCATGAAAATATTTTTGACATTTATGATACACATTTAAAGTTGCATGTGTTGCATTACAAAATGCGATTTCAGATGTCAATATCTCATCTTTCGAAAAGAGATTTGTGTCATAGAATAAATTATCAACATTTATTCGCAATTAAATGTTTTATTAACATCGACAATAGTTTCGTACAGCGTTTAGCTTCGGCATCATCATCCTATACAATAATCGATGTTAATCATCAGGCCGAATGGTTCATCCTATACTATAATCGATGTTAATCATTAGGACGAATGATTCGTCCTATACTATAATCGATGTTAATCATCAGGACGAATGATTTGTCCTATATTATAATCGATGTTAATCATCAGGACGAAACATTCGGTCTTATGATGCCGAGACAAACGCTCTGCGAAACATAGTCGATGTTAATAAAACATTTAACTGTGAATAAACGTTGATAATTTATTCTATCTCAACATCACAACTGTGTAGTTTTAAATTACATGAGATTTGTTTCGTTTATTTACAGAATTTCAGAGAGAAACTAGTTTTATGTAATGTTACACCTGCGAGAAACATTTGGGTCATTTATGTTTTGCATCACCGAGTGTGATTTGTGTTGTTCATGGTTTGAATTTCCTAGAGCAAATTTGTGTCTTTACGTGCTGCCGTTGAGAAAAACCATGCATTTCATTTGGTTTCATTTTTCCAAAAATGATAAATGTCGTTGTATTAGGTGTACAAATAAGTTTTAAAGCGTTTTAAGACAACGCAACACATAATTTGAGAGAAAACAACAATACCTTTACGAATCAAAATATGCGCTGTCATTATCTATCACCTTCCGCCATCGGCCAGGAAACTAACGGATTCCAGCCATGAAGAATACTTCATCGTGTGACGCGATGAAGTTGTCAATCCATTTTCGCACTTCATCACATGTGCGGAACCGTACAGCAGACAAACCATGTTGCATTGATCGGAACAAATGATAGTCTGAAGGGGCTATGTCGGGACTATTCGTCGGGTGCCCAAACACTTCCCAGTCAGGCGTCAATAACGTTTCCTTGACCGATTTCGCGACATGCGGCCTAGCGTTATCATGCAGTAATTTCACGGGACGCGATCCTGTGCTTGTGAATGGACGTTTCCGACAGATTTTCTGGTTCAATCGCAGCAATTGTGGCTTGTAGCGATCAGCAGAACCAGTTTGACCCTGTTCCAATAGTTCATAATAGAGCACACCCTTCATATTCCACCAGATGCACAGCAGAACTTTCTTGGAGTGAATATTGCGTTTCGGTATCGAAGTCGTTACTTCACCGCGGTCTGCCAAGTGTTTTTTGCATTTGGGATTGTCGTACTATATCCACTTTTTATCAACCGTAACGATTTTCCACAGGAAAGATTTTCTGTGTTGTTTATTTAGCAGATTCAAACACTTCATGACACGCTCATCCTTGGTCCTCTGGCTTAGGTCATATGGCACAAATTTTCCTTCTTTCTGAATCTTTCCTACTGCGCGTAAACGATTGGAAATGGTTTGTTGAGTTACCCACAGTTGTTCAGCTAGTTCGTTTTGCGTTTGAGACGAATCTTCATCTAGCGATGCTTGCAGTTCCTCATGTGCAACCTTCTGCGTGGCGCCGCTATGTTCTCGATCACTAACATCAAGATCACCTGTTTTAAACCGTCTAAACCAAAACTCACACGTGCTTTTCGATACAATATTCTCCTCCAGAACGGAACAGATTGATGTACATGCTTTTGCAGCACTTTTTCTTGATGACATTCGTAACGAATGCAGTGTCGAATAAATGGAGTATCGCTTGCCATCTCTCACTTACTCATGTGCAAGTGCGTTTGAGTGTTGGGCAAACTTCTGTGTCACATTTTATACTCTGGACCAGTTACTGTCACATGAAAACAACGCGGGAGAATGTCGGATATATAACTTAGCGGTATACGTCACTTGTACACCTAATATTTTAGATTTCCGACAACGATATGCGTCATCTTTGGGTTACATTTTCGATTCGTGAAGGGTTTGTGTTGTTTATGTTTTGCCCTTCGCAAAGGGATTTGCAACATTTATCCTGTATTTTTTAGAATGCCATTTCTACCACTTATATTTTGACTTTCCGAAAGAAAAGTGTGTCATATTGCAGACCTGAACAAAACATAATTACCGCACAGACACCCTGGGTACGAGCCCTGGGTTCCTGCATAACGGGGCCTCCGTTGTTCAAAATTATTTCTCGAAATAGCTTAATCATTGCTGACTTTATTTCCATTATTATTATACAATGGTTGTCCCAGAAAAACTGACAATGTTTTTACAAAACAAAAAAAAGGTACCTTAATTATGAAGGAAGTGGTCATCTCTTTCGAAATAGTGTCCACTACATCGTATACAGGTGTCCCAACGTTCCTCCCACTTTTAGATTGTCTTCTGAAATGCTGATGAAGCACCCCTGAGTAGCTGTAATAAGTAATGATCAGTCTCAAATTGTCGTCCCCGTAATGTCTTCTGAAATGCTGATGAAGCACCCCTGAGCCGCCCCGGTGGCGCAGTGGTCTAAGCGATGGCCTCTGATCATTCGTCCGAACGGGGTCCGGGTTCGAATCCCGGTGAGGCACGGATGTTGTGTTTGTCTTACGGCACTGGCTCTCTCCCTTCCCTGGAACCAGTGACCCTAAATTAGGGATGGGCGACTGCTTATAGCCCATTGAGTTGCTGACGGTGGTCGTTAAACCTCCAATCAAAAAAAAAAAAAAAAAAAAAAAGGAAGCACCCCTGAGTAGCTGTAATAAGTAATGATCAGTCTCAAATTGTCGTCCCCGTAATGTCTTCTGAAATGCTGATGAAGCACCCCTGAATAGCTATAATAAGTAATAATCAGTCTCAAATTGTCGTCCCCGTAATGTCTTCCGAAATGCTGATGAAGCACCCCTGAATAGCTATAATAAGTAATAATCAGTCTCAAATTGTCGTCCCCGTAATGTCTTTTTTAAAATGGCGGACAACTGAACCGGAAGTCTGGACTATATGCAAGTTCGGTCATTAACTTGATGTTAATTAAATCAAGTGGTCAAATTATCGAATAAATAACATACAAGACAAGTAAGACAGTGGAAAAAAAGAATAAACGAGTGAAATAAAGACAACGCATACAATAAAGAAGTAACCTTGCGTAACTTACTTATAATAACCGGATGATATACGTAATGAAGTCCAACTAGAATATTACAAAAAAATTTTAAAATATTAAATATTTTCATTCTCCACAAATGGAGGAAAGTTTTGATAGTTGTGTACAAGGTATCGATATGTAGACAGGAGTATTGTCATTACAACATGAAGTTCCTTGTTCAGCAATAATCAATCTTCCGTGAATAATGAGGAGCTAGTGCGCGGTTTTGTAATGATTTTAGTTGCTTTCCAATTAGGATAATGTTGTCCATCGTTCACTAGTCTTGTAAGAGTAGTAGTTGATAGGCCATTCTTAACATGTGTTCATTTTTACATATGTTCACGGCATATTTATGTTAATTGAGCCTAATTATCAATGATCTTTTGGCTGAACCAATATATTAGCTGCAAGGAGGAACTTGATTCAAACTATCAAGTGGGATGGTGTATACGCCAGATTTGTTAGCTTCTGGAACTAGGTTATGATCTCTCTTGATCAAAGTAAAAATATTGGTAGTACCTATCCCAAAGTCCAGACTGAAGGTTTTACAAACATTTTAAGGATTGTGGAAATAGTTGGAAAATAATCCATGGAGCCCACAACATTACGACAGGCGTGTTCGGCCTGAAGTGTAGTTAGACGTTGACGACAGATTTTCCCAAGTGCAGCTTGAACAGTAGATTGTCTGAAACCATGGGCACAAGCAATATCGAAAACCTTATCTATTTCGCAACGTGGCCTGAAGGTATCAGAAGAATGAGTGAACGCTCTTCTTAGCATGAAGTTAATTGATGAGAGTTTATAGTTATTTGGGTGTGCCGTAGATGCAGATATCTTAGTGGGTGCGGAGGTAGGTTTCCTATACACTGAATAGTGCAAAGTACAAGAGTCAGAGTCACGTTCTAAGAGGAAATCTAAGAACGGTAAAGTACCATTATTTTCAAATTCGATGGTGAATTTTATTGTAGGATATATAGAGAACATATGTTCCGAGAAAACCTGTAGCTAATTCCAACACATCTTCAACATAACGTAGGTTAATTGACACGTGTACAGGCAAGACCTCTGCCAGAATTGGGAACAGGGGTGACCCCATTGGGGCACCACCTGTTTGGCGATAGAGGATGTCGTTAAACCAGAACTACAGTAATATCATCACCGTCCACGTCTATACCTACGTTATGTTAACAGTGTGTTATTGTTCTGGGACCATGGTCCGGATGAGCTACAGGATTTCTCGGAACATATGTCCTCTACATATCCTTCAATAAAATTCACCATCGAACTTGAAAATAATGGTACTTTACCGTTTTTAGGTTTACTCTTAAAATGTGACTCTGACTCCTGTTCTTTACACTATTCTGTGTATAGGAAACTTACGTCCGCACCCACTGTGATGCCTGCCTTTTCGGCACACCCAAATAACTTTAAATCAATTAACTTCATGCTAAGAAGAGCGTTCACTCATTCTTCTGATAGCTTAAGGCCACGTTGCGAAATAGATTAGGTTTTGATATTGCTTGTGCCCATGGTTTCAGAGAATGTACTGTTCATGCTGCACTCGGGAAAATCTGTCGTCAACATCTAACTACACTTCAGGCCGAACACGCCTGTCGCAATTTTGTGGGCTCAATGGATTATTTTCCAACTATCTCCTCAATTCTTAAAAATATTGGTAAAACCTTCAAATTGGACTTTGGGATACGTACTACAAATATTTTTACTTTGATCAAGAAAGAACGTGACCTAGTTCCATTAGCTAACAAATTTGGCGTATACGCCATCCCACTTGATAGTTTGACTCAAGTTCCCCCTTACAGTCAATATATCGGTTCAAATCAAAGATCATTGGGAATTAGGCTCAATGAATATTAATATGACGTGAACATATGTGAAAATGAAGATATGCTAAGAATGGCCTATCAACTACTGCTCTTGCAAGACTGTTGAACGATGGATAACATTCTCCTAATTAGAAAGAGGCTAAAATCATTACAACAATACGCACTATCTCCTCCTTATTATTCACGGAAAGTTTGATTATTGCTGAACAAGGAACTTCATGTTGTAATGACAATACTCCTGTTTACATACCGACACTTTGTACACAACTATTAAAGCTTTCCCCTCCATTTGTGGAGAATGAAAATATTTAACATTTAAAATTTTTTTATCATATTCTAGTTGGACTTCATTATGCATATCATCCGGTTATTATAAGTAAGTTACGTAATGTTACCTCTTTATTATATGCATTTGCCTTACTTCACTCATTTATTTTTTCCACTGTCTTACCAGTCTTGTACGTTATTTATTCGATAATTTGACCACTTGATTGTTTGTATTTATATATCGATTTAAAACCATCATATTTGATTTTGACGACATGATGACCTGTTCAATACGTCACGTTCTGTCTGTAGGTTACTTATATTATCTTCCCACCCAAAAAACTTTTTTAATACTTTCATCTGATGATGGTCTTTAGGAAGACCGAAAGTTCTTATGGCTTTATTTTTAACCTTTTAACTTATACATTAAATACGTTGTTTACTTCATCTGGAGCTTGCGTACTGTTTCAATTATCGTGCTTTTAAGACTGCTACTTTAAACTTTTATGATTGTCAGAAGGTCAGTCTCGATTTTTACAAAATTTCACGCAAACATTCGCGAAAATATAGGAGTCATTAGTAAAAAGGCACTAACTTATACAGTGAAGAGCAATTGAATTAGAGACAGCTGGCGTTATGCAAATGTGGCGCTGTGGGCGGCCCTGTGGGCGGCCCTGTAAACGGAAATGACATGACGTATATAGCAATCCGACAATATAAGGAGTGATGCGACGGGAATCAGTAAGAGTCGGATGCAGTATGGGCAAGACGAAGGATCTAAGCGCATTTGATCGTGGGCAAATTGTCGGGGCCCGACGAATGGGTCACTCCATCTTGGAAGTCGTGCAGGCACTGGGATTTTCACGAGCCACTGTGTCACGGGTCCACCGTGAGTACATCGAATCCGGTAAAACTATCCCTGCAAGAGCCAACTGCCGTGGACAACAGCGTGTGGATGAGCGGGGTCATCGTCGGCTGCCTCGCATTGTAACAGCGGATAGACGGGCCACAGTGCAAGAAATCACTCGGCAATTTAACGCTGGTGCACAAAAACGTGTGTAAGCAGCCACACCATCCAGAACCATCTACTCGCCATGGGGTACAGAAGCCATCGTCCCACGAGGGTACCACTGCTTGACCGCCCATCACAGGGTGCAAAGATTAACATGGGCGCGGGAACATCGCCACTGGACCCTAGACATGTGGTAAAATGTTGCCTGGACTGATGAGTCGAGATTCACGTTGGTACATGCGGATGGCAGGATACGAGTACGGCGCAAACCACATGAAGCGATGGACCCTTTTTGCCAGCAGGGTACTCTTCAAGCTGGTGGGGGTGGCATTCTCGTCTGGGGACGGTTTATGTGGACTTAAATGAGACTCCTGGTACATGTGACATCGTCCTTCACAGGTAAACGCTACCGGGATAGCCTGGACAACCATTTGCTCCCGTTTGTGCGTCTTCAATATCCCAATGGGGACCTCATCCTGCAACAAGACAATGCACCGTGCCATCGCTCCCGAATTGTATCCGAATGGTTGGATGAACACTTCACCGACGTGACCTCGCTTCCTTGGCCAGCTAGGTCACCTGACCTCAATCCCATCGAGCACATCTGGGATGCCATCGAGAGAGATGCTCGAGGCTCTGACCCCCTCCATCAAATCTACGTGAACTATGGGAGCTTGTTCAGGGGACGTGGATCCGTATGGCTTCCCACCGCTTCCGGTGTCTTGCCGAGTCCATGCCGAGACAAATCGCCGCCGTCATCAGGGCGAAAGGTGGTGCTACACGTTACTAGACAGGCATTTCTAATTCAATTGCTCTTCAGTGTAGGACAACTCTAATTTCTTATTCAAAATTTTAGTCCTCATCCGTTTGATTATTCCGATTTCAATATCGCATAGTTAGATTTGGAAATACATAGCACAGACAAAAAGTTACAAAGGTAGGCTTTGGGCCGTGAGAACACTATCTCTGTCATCTCGGAAAATTTCATACTTTCTCCTATTAGGTTTGAAACTTATTAACAAAAGCGACGAATTTGTCGCAGAATCAGACAAGGGCTCGTTGCTGATTACGAACTAATGCATAACCGTTACGTGTCTTACTACTGCACTTGTTTTTCATCTGGCGAGTTTCTAAGTATTTGATTTGCACCTATAAACGAATAGCCCTAATCAAACATTTTTGTTTTTATCGTGTGCTTATGGGTTTCTTTTTTCAGATAAATTTTAGTGTATTTCAAAAAAATTACTGATTGATAAAAATTGTGAATTTCAAAAAGTTAGGATACAAAATTAGAAATCAGTAACTGGAATTAGTAGATAGAATAATTCCAGTTACTGATTGTGAACTTTTTGTTTGGAAAAGAATGAAGAGAAGAAAAATTTACTTATTTTTTTCTATCAAAAGGTTCGCAAGCTGTGAGTTAATAAAACAAATGAGTGATAGGATTTTCTCGCAATCCATTTTTAGCTTAAATTGAAAACATAAGGTTATGCTGTACTGTTTTTTATTCCACATCATAAATACTTAATACTTCCTGCTACAGCGTTTTTGCTTTGAGCTGAAATAATGGGAAAAAATTGCTCTAATTTCAGCTCATAGAGCTTTCTTCAAATCAGAAAAAAAAATTATTTGAAATTGAACACTGCTATATTTAGTGGTAATAGTTTCCTCTGAGAAACGCATTAACGTTCAGCAGAAGTCAATTCAGAAAACAGCTGACTAGTCTTTGTACTAATCCTTAGGGTAAAGGAACTGCTTTTTCCTCATTTCCTGAGATTTAAGCTCAGAAAGATCCATCCCAAAAGGTTCTCTCTATTTTTTTATTCATTGGATAAAGTACATCGGTGGGAGTCAAAAAAATATTTTCGTTCTCTTACTCCCAGTCGTCCTTAGAGAAGCTAATGGAATGGAGATGCAAATCATTCAAATTATGTTTAGTTCCCTTTGATGCACATAAAACATGATGCGCATTAGAATAAAATGATAGAAGCGAGCATCTTAAGCCTTACATGAATTAAATATGCAACGTGAATAAAGGAAGTTTTCGTTAAATCAGAAATACGTTCTGTGATATCTCAAGTTCTGGGGAAATGCACTGAAAGCTTTTTGTCCTCTTTATTTTACCATCCATTTGGAAAAAGATGTATATTAATGGCAAAGGAACCAGAATCCAAATTAGAAAGCACATGTAAATTCTTCTGTTAACTTCTCATTTTAGGTTATTGCGGTTACTGTTCTACGATAATTTAAGAACATTAAAATTAAATGGAAATATCAGAGTTACCATCGCTGACTTCAGTAGCACGAATTTAATTAACAGAGGCTGAAGTTCCTTATGGGTTTGCAACAATGAAGTTATATCGCTGTTTCAGCTTCTCTTTTACATTGCACGGAGATAAAGAAGGTGCAGCTTCATATCTCTTATAGCGTTATCTCTCTCTCTCTCTCTCTCTGTCAGTCTCTCTCACTCTCCCTCTCTCTCGCTCGCTTTCTGTACATGTCTCTCTCTTTCTCTCTCTCTCTCTCTCTCTCTCTCTCTCTCTCTCTCTCTCTCCTCTTCGTATGTCTCCCTCTCTCTTTCTCGTTATCCGTACCTGTTTCCTTCTCACTCACACACTTTTGTATCTGTCTCTCTCTCTCGCTCTCTGTGTCTGTCTCTCTGTTACTCTCTATAACTAACTAATTCTCTCTATATCTCTCTCAACTTCATTGAAACAAGACATAGACGAAACTTGCTTTGACTATCTGCTCGTTTACTGCAGAGGGGTCAGACAGAAGGTACCGCACTATCTTCTACTGCTTAGTGCGCCGAAATTTTTGTCCTCAGTATGATGTGCCAATACTTTCTACATCGATCCTGCTTTTTACTATATAATGCATAGGAATCAATGAAGAATGAATTCAATACTACACATACCGCACAAAAGATGCGGGTTAAAACGTTCCCATTGTTTGTATATTTTGCAGTACCTTCAATAAGAGACCCACTATTGTCTTTTAAATCGTACATGAATCTCATACGATTAACTCCTAAACTGCGTAAAGATCTTATACGAACACCTTTACAAAGTGGACTAAAATTTTCCTACCAAAAGTAAATTCAGCGTTCTTTTTAAGAACACTTAAATCAATATATCACTACATGCACTACACAAAGGATTTAAAATGATGTTCCCTGAATAGATCTAACCGGCGTGTTAATCCGATGTGTTCGAGAAATGTCCTCTCAGATGCTTTCTTGGAGACTCCTCCAGGATGTACTCTGCCCCTCAAATAATACTACAGAAAATAGTTGGAAGGATCATGTACGGGAAAACAGAATAGCTAAGAAAATATTTGGAAGGATCAAATACGGTGAACAGAATAGCTAAGAAAATAGTTGTAAGGCTCAAATACGGTGAACAGAAAAGCTAAGAAAATAGTTGGAAGGATCAAATACTATGAACAGAAAAGCTAAGAAAATAGTTGGAAGGATCAAATACGGTGAACAGAATAGCTAAGGAAATAGTTGGAAGGATCAAATACGGTGAACAGATTAGCTAAGAAAATAATTGGAAGGATCAAATACGGTGAACAGAATAGCTAAGAAAATAGTTGGAAGGATCAAATACGGTGAACAGAAAAGCTAAGAAAATAGTTGGGAGGATCAAATACGGTGAACAGAATGGCTAAGAAAATAATTGGAAAGATCAAATACGGTGAACAGAATAGCTAATCAACACCGCAAGCTAATGTTTGCGGTAATCAAGAACAACCATACTGCTACCAAACTAGTCATTCCGGAGTAAAAATGCAGAAATACTGCACTTGTTTGACCGCGATCAGCACGATCTGCAAGAAATAGTTACTGAACAGTGCGGATGGATCAAAACACTGCAAGGACAGAAAAAATTCTTACAATGGGATGCTGCTATAGAATTCTGAAATCACTGTTCGCTGGATGAATACGGGACCAACATTTCCATATTCTGACATGGCGCTCCAGACTGTGACACAGATGAATAAGGAAATCTGATGTGGATATTCTGTAGTTTTACATATTCTGTAAACCATTGAGGTGCAAGTGAGCCTCACATAAGAAAAAATAAATCCAGGGTGGATCTCTCCAGGTTCTTTTTTTTTTTTTTTTTAAATTGGAGGTTTAACGACCACCGTGAGCAACTCAATGGGCTATAAGCAGTCGCCCGTCCCTAATTTAGGGTCACTGGTTCCAGGGAAGGGAGAGAGCCAGTGCCGTAAGACAAACACAACATCCATGCCTCACCGGGATTCGAACCCGGACCCCGTTCGGACGAACGATCAGAGGCCATCGCTTAGACCACTGCGCCACCGGGGCGGCACTCCAGGTTCTACTTTACCCAATATTGAATCTGTGAAACCCGATCTTTAGACGACATGTTAATTCGAAAACGGCTTCCGAGTCTGTATGTTGTACAAAACGAGCTGGAAATGTTCCTTGAGGATCTGACAGAGTTTATCTTGAAAGACGAATCTTCAGCGATTCCTAGGGAAGCGCAATTTGAGGGTGAATTCTGCCCAGATGCATAGGCAACCTAGTGAACGATTTTTTTTTCTCGATTTGGATATCTCTAGTTCCCAGAACGACTGCATTTACTTATTGTTCGTCCTTGTAGATCGACTGCATTTACTCGTGGTTCGTCCTCGTTGATCGACTACATTTACTCATGGTTCCTCCTCTTAGATCGACTGCATTTACTCGTGGTTCGTCCTCGTAGATCGACTACATTTACTCATGGTTCCTCCTCTTAGATCGACTGAATTTACTCATGGTTCCTCTTGGCAAATCGACTGCATTTACTCAATGTTCCTCTCCCCTGACGTCCAATCACCTGTAAATAATACTACGCTTTACTACGTTTTCACCAAATTGATCATCGTGTGCCGATCTGAACTTTTCTGGAACCAAATCTGGTCTGAAACACTCTTCCATGATGAAAACTCGTTGATCATAGCAGAAGGAAAGTGTCCATATTTGTAAAGACAAAAGAATGATATCAAATTCAAGTGTGTAATAAATTCCTAGGCTTGCAAAGTATGTCACGAAAATATCTTTGGAAAGTCTATGCTGTTTGTTTAAAGAAACGCTTGCACTAAAGTAGGTGAATTTTGGCCTACTATGTATACTGTAAATTTTGGGTTACCCTGTACATTATTAATTTTGGCCTTCCCTGTATATTGTAAATTTTGGTCTACCTTGTATATTGTACGTTGACCAAAAAAAACTTTGGCTTCATTTATATAGACACGGCTTCAAGCGATTCTATTCACTGGACAGCTGTAGAGAAACCTTCATTAAAATAAGAAAAAGACATCGATGAATCGCTGCACCGGCTTAACAACTGATGCCATGACACTGAACCTGAACAGATGACGAAATGGCATGGATGCATTGCAACCTGTATTACCGAGAAAGTGTATGAATGATATAAGCCAATGTATGGGATACATCGATTTATGTCCTTTCACCGTTCATGATTTAGTACTTTACAAAGATTGCCTTGTGTGGCTTCATAGCGAATAGACACTGAAATATATTCAACGTTCCCGCTCTTATATCACATACATAAAAAACAAGAAAGATGACACCGAATTTTCGGGTGTAATAAGCACGTCTTTTGAATCCGTTCTGACGTAAATTAAATTTATCAAAGCTATTCAAAGTCAATGGAACCGGCATGGAAAACAATAGTATCTGACGGAAGAAAGAAGTTTTTCAATCGGGTCTTTAATCCCTCAGATATTGCTGTAAACGGAATCGTGAGCTTACGAACTCTTAGAAACAGAGTTATCGACAAAAATAAGATGTAACTTTACGTCCCTTGGTGGGAAAACCATGCATTATTTTAGAAAGAAAGTATTCACAAAAAGTTTATCCATATGAGCGGTATCGGTCCAAGAAAAAATTTTAGTCGAGTTTTCAGGAGCCCAGATTTTGCTATAAATACATCAGAAGTAGAAATTAACACTTATGACCCCTAGTGGCCAAACCATTCTTTACCAAACATTAGAAATTACGTGAAAAATATTTTCCGTCAGGTCTTGTATGCGATACAGGAAGAATTTTTCAAATCGGAGTTTTAGGAGCAGAAAACGCAATTTACCATTGTGCGCCCTAGCGGAAAGTCTATGATTTACTTGAAAATTTTGAATTTATACGAAAAACATTTCGCATTGGAAACACTATCCAACAAAGAAGGAATTTTTCAAATCGGACTTTTAGAAGTAGAGATATTGACAAAAATAAGATATACATCTACGCCCCTGGCGTAGAAACCATGCATTATTTTAAGAAGAAAATGTTCCTAAAATGTTGGTCGACATGAGTTGTATCGGTCCACAAAAGACTTTTTTCAATCGAGATTTTAGAAGCTCATATTTTGCTGCAAATACATAAGAAGCGGAAATTAAGATTTACGCCACCTGGTGGCCAAACCATTTTTTTTTACAAAAATTAGAAATTACGTGCACACCATTTCCCATCAGGAGCTGTATCCGGTGCAGAAAGAATTTTTCATATCGGAGATTTAGAAGCAGAGATATAGGGGAAAACGTAATTTACCTTTACGCCCCTAGCGGAAAGTCTATGAATTACTTGAAAATTTTGAAAATATATGAAAAACATGTCATACGGAAAACACTATCCAACAAAGAAGGAATTTTTCAAATCGGACTCCTAGAAGTCGAGATATTGACAAAAATAAGATGCACATCTACGCCCCTGGCGGAGAAACTGTAGAATATTTTAAGAAGAAATTATTCCGAAAAGGTTTATCGATGTGAGTGGCATCAGTCCACGAAAGAATTTTTTCAATCGATATTTTAGAAGCTCCGATTTTATGGCCAATACATCAGAAGCGAAAATTAACACTTACGCCCCCTGGTGGCCAAAGTATTCTTTACCAAAAATTCGAAATTATAGGCAAAAGACTTTGCATCAGGAGAGGTATCTGCTGAAAAAAAATTTTAAAATCGGAGTTTTAGAAGAAGAGTTATCGGGAAAAAATGCATTTTACTTTTACGCCCCTTGCGAAAAATCTATGCGTAATTTGAAAAAGAAACTATATCCAAAATACTCTTCAACATAAATGGAATCGAAAGATAAAAGATTTTTTTTCAATCGGATGTTTAGAAGCAAATATGTGGAATAAAACGTATTTTTGAATTCGACATCATCTGAATTTATGCCATCTAGCGGCAAAATTGTACATCGTAAAAAAAAACGAAATAAAGGATCATCATTCGCATATTTCAAGCTTTCGAATGCAAAAAGAATTTTTCAAATCGGATTAATAGTTGCGGAGATACCGTGGGTACAGACGGACGGACGGACAAGCCGATAACATAAGCACGATCTATTTTTACAAAAGACGTGCTAAAAAAGTACCAGGTTTCATTAAGAAATACAGTATCAAGTTATAATTATAAGTCTTTATCGTAAAATGTACGAAGGCCGTTCCATAAAAACTGAGAGTAATTTTTTTTTGAGTTGGCAACAGTGCGAAGGGGAAACATAACCACGCAGACGATTAACTGAATTAAGGAATTATCTATTGCAACATTTATTAGCCGTGGCAGCCGATTCTAGTTTTGTTATTGCGCAATTGTTTAACGTAAACTGACGGAAAAAAAAAATCCCAACACCACGAAAAAAATGTTGTAGAGGAATGAAATGACGGCAATACATTTGTATAGGCAACATATTTAATCAATTAAGGTTTCAAGATCACAGCTTATTGTAAGCGCGAGAAGAGCCATTTTAAATGTGAAATGCTGGTACATTAATAACCGGTGTAACCGCCAGAATGTTGAATGCAAGCACACAAACGTTCATGCATTGTGTCGTATACAGGTGCTGGATGTCAGTTTGTGGGATGGAGTTCCATGCCTGTTGCACTTGGTCGGTCAATACAGGGACGGTTAATGCTGGTTGGGGGTGACGCTGGAGTTGTCGTCCAATGATGTCCCATATGTGCTGGATTGGTGAAAGATCTGGTGATCTGGCAGGCCACGGCAACATGTCGACACTCTGTAGAGCATGTTGGGTTACAACAACGGTATGCGGGCGAGTGTTATCCTGTTGGAAAACACTCCCTGGAATGCTGTTCATGAATGGCAGCACTACAGGTTGAATCACCAGACCGACGTACAACTGTGCCGTCAGGGTACGTGGGATAACCCCGAGAGTGCTCCTGCTGTCATAGGAAATTGCTCCCCAGACCATAACTCCACGTGTAGGTCCAGTGTGTCTCGGCCACAGACAGGTTGGTTGCAGGCGCTCACCTGGCCTCCTTCTAACCAACACACGGCCATCACAGATCTCCACTCCGTCCTCCAATGAGCTCTAGCTTGACACCACTGACGTTGCAAACGGCAGTGGTTTGGAGTAAGTGGAATGTACGCTACAGGGCGTCTGGCTCGGAGCTGTCCTTCAAGTAACTGATTTGTAACAGTTCGTTGTCACTGTGGTGGCAACTGCAGCTCGAATTGCTGCCGCAGACGCGGTACGATGCGCCACGGCCATACGCCGTACACGGCGGTCTTCCCTCTCAGTAGTGCCACGTGGCCGGTCGGAACCCGGTCTTCTTGAGGCAGTACCGTCCCTTGACCACCGCTGCCAACAATCATGCACAGTGGCTACATTCCTGCCAAGTCGTCCTGCAATATTGCGGGAAGAAAATCCACCTTCTCGTAGCCCTATTACACGACCTCGTTCAAACTCCGTGAGCTGTTGATAATGGCTTCTTCGTCTGTCTTCTTAAAGGCATTCTAGACTAACATCAACACCCTACGTCGAATCTCAACGATACCTAACGCTCACGAACGTTACAGCACGTGTTTACAGCAAACCTGCTTTGCATTTTCCGAGGGGCGCTACTAGCGCCACACGTATGCGCCGAGCGCGAAATTTGCCTAAACGTCATCTTACAGATGTACTCTCACCGCCTACCAACTGTCGTTTATCTAACACAACCCCTTCTTGGTGTTGGGATTTTTTTTTTCCGTCAGTGTACGTCTGCATTTCGCCACACAGCTATGGAGGTGAGTGATTAAGAGTTAAGAATTGAAATGCGTTGTGCGATAAATTTTTGCAACCGTTTAGGTAAAACGGCACCAGAAACAGTTGATTTAATGAAAAATGCTTACAAACATAAATGTTTGGGCGAGTCAACGAATTTTAGGTGGCACCATGATTTCAAAAAAGGGCGTTTGTCGGCAGAACTCGCTCGTAGGCCTGGTCGACTTGAAAGAGTTGTTGCGGAGCGTATTGTTAACACGATTTGGCCAATCCTGCAAGAAGATCAACGAATGAGGTGTGAAGACATAGAGCGGCGTCAATTAATATTTCAAAAACGTCGGCATTCCGCATTCTACGCGACAAATTACTGCTGCATCGTGGGTGTTCCAGATTGGTACCTCATCACCTGACGAGAGAACAATTGTTAGCCAGAGTTCAGGTACGTCATGAGTGGAAACATATGATTGCAAAGGATCCAAACTTTCTAAATACAGTAATAACTGCCAATGAAACATGAGTCCATTATTCCGATCCCCTCACGAAGCGCGCAACGAGTGTCTTGAAACACACAGCCTCGCCTCCTCCGAAAAAAGTCCGCCAAACCAAATCAGCAGGGTAGGTGACGATTATAATTTTTCTTTATCATAAAGGTTTAGTCTACCAGAATGCCGTCCCTCCACAAATTACTGTCAGTGCTGAGTATTTTGCACTGCTGGCCACCCAAAATGCAACACCAAGAAGGAAGCATCCGATTGGCCTGAAATTCGCAGCATGCGTCGCGCGCGAGAAGACATGCAAACGATTAGCATTGCAGGGCATATGCAAATCATGTGCGCCCGGTACGCCACCGAGAAGCACTATAAGAAGGGTGCACAGAATGCGGGGTGTAAGTAGTGGAAGTGTGTTGTGCTGCCGGACCTGTGCGTGGGAAGCTTCCTGATGCCTCGTCGCAGAATACGGCAGTCATTCTAGAACGTTTCGGAGTTCGACAGAGGACGAATAGGGGCTTATCGCGACAGCGGTTTATCGTACCGAGACATCTGCGTCAGTGTGGGACGACATACAGCCACAGTGAGGCGAGTATGGATTCGATGGGTGCAGGAGGGACAGACGGGCTACGTGAGCGATTGCCGCAGCCGCGGCACACCACTAAACAAGGGGACCGGCATGTGGTACGGCGGGCATTGACGGCTCGCACCGCCACATCACGAACGTTAGCGCAGGAATTAGGGTGTGTTGCGCAACAACCTCTGTCAGCACATATCGTTTGCCGTCGTCTGCAGGAGCGGGGACTTGTCGCACGGCGCCCATTGCTCCGATTACCAATGACGTTACACCACCGGCGAGCGCGGCGGTAGTGGGCCGTCGAACGCCGCACCTGCACTACGAAATGGCATGACATTGTCTTTTCTTACGAATCCCGCTTCTGCCTGCAACACCACGATGATCGGTTCCGCGTGTGGCGGCACCGCGGCAAGATTTTGTATGACGCCTGCATTATGCATCGCGATACCGGTCCGTCGTCTGGCGTTATGATTTGGTGTGCAATTGGATATGACACCCGCACCCCTCTGGTACGCATCGCCGGAACACTCAACAGCCACCGCTACATCTCTGACGTTTCGGAGCCTGTAGTCCACCCTTACCTACAGGATCTGCCAGCGGCCACGTTTCAACAGGACAATGCGCGCTCGCACGTGACACGCATCGTGCAACAATTCTTCACGGCCCACCAGGTGTCACTGCTGCCGTGGCCCACCTGTTCTCCCGATATGTCGCCCATCGAACAGGTCTGGTCGCTGATTGGCAACCGAGTGGCCCGGAAAGCACCACCCGCGGCTACGCCTGATGAACATGGCAACGTGTGGAAGCAGCCTGGACCAACATACCCCAAGCCCACATCCAAAGCCTGTTTCGTTCGATGCCGCGGCGTGTAGCGGTCGTTATTGCCAGCCATGAGGGCCACACGAACTATTGATGGCTGCGTGTTCCGCAAGTCGCACGAGCCTGAAAGCTCAACCGTTTCATCTTTGTATCTGTTGTTATGTGTCCAGTAAATCTGGCTTTGCTATCTCGTGTCCTTCTGGGTGTAGCATTTTGGATGGCCAGCGGTGTATTTCAGTCTTGAATCGTCTGCGACGACACAAATGGATTAAGCCACCTGACTGGTGGGCAAGTGGACCCTACACCATGATAAGGCCCGCCGACATGTGGATGCTTGTGTTCAACAGATTCTTACGAAATGCAGCATTGAAATCATCCCACAGGCTGCTTAAAGTAATGATCTCGCTTCGTGCGATTTCTGGTTGTTTCCATCAATGAAGGAGAAATTCCGTGGTTCAACGTTCAACGCAGATGCTGACCTTATTCAAGCTGTACAGGGGTCTCTAAAGCTTTCTCTACATGCTTTGAAAAGTGGAACGATGGGGCATATCATCCGAGGAAAGATACTTTGAGAAAGAATAACATACATTTTCCTGTACCTATATTTCTTCATTTTATGTGATTTTCGTCTTAGTTTTAATGGAACGGCCGTTGTATATCGATTTTTTGTTTTATGATTATACGTTAAACAATGGTCTGAAACAAATTTTTCATTGTAACTATTTGTTAAGATACTACCGCATTTTTCGTCGTATACTATGCTGACCGTGATATTCATGGGAAGGGGAAAAATGCCGTGTAAACCGTACCTGCAATGTTGATCGCGAACTGTTATTTTGTACAGAAGGGTCACGATATACGGAATGGCCCAGAAGTCCAAAGAAATAAAAAAAAGCTATCTTATTAAAAGAAGAAGAATAGTTTTAAAATGTTTTTCTGTTGCTTTCAAGTAAGTAAAGGACAAAAATGTTTATATTTTTATCGCAGGTAAATTCTGTAGTACGCAGGGCCGTAGTTAGACCTGTGGCACCTACGAACGTGCGGGACGCTAAGCTTCCCATAAAACGTGATTGTCCGCGAAAACACATAACATAGCCTTCGCTGCATCGTATTTTCTGTCAAAATGCTCCTAAGCGAAAAAAAAAACAAACTTGCTTCCAGCAGTTTGCGGAACCTCCACTTTCGTATTGCGTTACGTGTTCCTGTTTTCAACGCATTTCTGGTATGTCCCTGGAATACGACGTGGCACTCCGATTTCTTAAAAATCGAAGTGCTGCAAAATCGTTTTTTTAAAGGTATATTATCCGCATTGGCGTATAAACCGTAGACCTTAAATTTTATAAAAGTTTTAACAGATAATCCGCGGATTATATGATTAAAAATACGGTACATGCATACTAATTTTCCCAGGTGAACTCAATTTCTATATACGCTACTTAACTCAAAAAAAAAAAAAAAAAACTATTCAATATTGACAAATCCCATTAAGTGAACCCAGCTTTACACTAATTAACTGAATTCAATTTTTACTTTATGCCGATTACGGTATTTTCCGGAGTCGTGGACGCTATTTTTTTTCCTGAAATAAGTCTCAAACATTTACCATGCATCCTGGAGAATGAAGGTTACGTTTTTCGTATGCCTATGCTAACATCACACGAAGGTTATCTATGTTAAAATATTTACCTGTTCAAAAATTGCCGACCTGATTATGACAATAATGTCAGTGATATGGATAACACCAGTGAATTTTCTGGATTTGAGGATATGGATGATTGAAATGTGTTTCCTTATACGTAGAGGTAAAATTTGTATTCGTTTTAATCTTTATGAAAGTACTGAGACCTTATTTTTATGTTTATTCTTTTTTCTCAAAATTTTGCATTTTTAAAATTGGGGTGTGTCTTAATACTGGGAAATATGGTAATTACTTTAAAAGAATTCCGTGTTGTATCTGTCAACTCGTTTTCGTACACGCTAGTGAATTCCACTTTATACTCGACTCAAGGAAATTCTACGAAATACCAAGCTTACTCCACTTTACGTTGACTAATTAACCAAACTAAGGTTCGCTTCATTACGGTTAATTAACTGCTCTCCGTTACTAATCGTTTCTCACAGATCTTAGGTTTGCACGAACTTGTTACACCAAGGGACTTTACTTTCATGCCAACGAACTTACTCCAAGCGCCCTTAAATTGATTTTACCTGGGATAAATTTCACTATATACACTGCTGGCCACTGTGACGTACCTACCAGCAGGACGCACACGACATAAAGCAGATAGCAGTCAGAACGAACGTCCGCGTAGCTCAATTGGTAGAGTGACTAATTCCGGAATGAGGGGGACCCGGGTTCGAGCCCCGGCGTGGACAAAAATGACGGAGAAATTTACTTCGTTATACCACCCAAAATACAACACCAAGAAGGAAGCATCCGATTGGCCTGAAATTCGCAGCATGCGTCGCCCGCGAGAGGACATGCAAACGATTAGCATTGCAGGGCACATGCAAATCATGTGCGCCCGGCACGCCACCGAGAAGCACTATAAGAAGGGTGCACAGAAGGCGAGGTTGAAGTAGTGGAAGTGTATTGTGCTGCCGGACCTATGCGTGGGAAGCTTCCTGATGCCTCGTCGCATAATACGGCAGTCATTCCAGCACGTTTCGGAGTTCGACAGAGGACGAATAATGGCTTATCGCGACAGCGGTTTATTGTACCAAAACATCAGCGCCCGTATGGGACGACATCCAGCCACAGTGAGGCGAGTATGGATTCGGTGGGTGCAGGAGGAACGGACGGACCGACGTGCTTCGTTTACCATTGACGTTACACTACCGGCGAGTGCGGCGGCAGTGGGACGTTGAACGCCGCACCTGGACTACGGAATGGCACGACATTGTCTTCTCCGATGAATTCCGCTTCTGCCTGCAACACCAAGATGGTCGGATCCGCGTGTGGCGGCACCGTGGCGAGAGACTGTATGAAGCCTGCATTATGCATCACCATACCGGCCCGTCGCCTGGCGTTATGGTTTGGGGCGCAATTGGATATGACACCCGCAATCCTCTGGTACGCATCGCCGGTACACTCAACAGCTACCGCTACATCTCCGACGTTTTGGAGCCTGTAGTCCTCCCTTACCTGCAGGACATGCCAGCGGCCACGTTTCAACAGGACAATGCGCGCCCGCACGTGGCACGCATCGTGCAAAAATTCTTCACGGCTCACCAGGTGTCACTGCTGCCGTGGCCCGCCTGCTCTCCCGATATGTCGCCCATCGAACACGTCTGGTAGCTGATCGGCAACCGACTGGCCCAGCAAGCACCACCCGCGGCTACGCCTGATGAACTGTGGCAACGTGTGGAAGCAGCCTGGACCGACATACCCCAAGCCCACATCCAAAGCCTTTTTTGTTCGATGCCGCGGCGTGTAGCGGCCGTTATTGCTAGCCATAGGGTCCACACGAACTATTGATGTCTGCGCGTTCTGCAAGTCGCACGGGCCTGTAAGCTCAATCGTTTCATCTTTGTATCTGTTGTTATGTGTCCAGTAAATCTGGCTTTGCTATCTCGTGTCCTTCTTGGTGTTGCATTTTGGGTGCACAGCAGTGTACATACACGGTCGAGTCACATTATTGTGACCACCACCTAATATACAGAGTAACCGCCGTGTGCACCGCGGTCAGCAGCTAGACGGGCAGGAAGTGACTCAGTAAGTCATGCTGGAAGATGTTCACAGGTATGTGGAGCCTTGCTAACTGCAGTGCATCTGACAGATGATGGAGGATGCGCGGTGGAGGATCCATAGAGCGAATAACACGATCGAGGTGGTCTCACAGATGCTCAATTGGGTTTACGTCTGAGGAATTAGGGGGCCAGGGAAGTACTTTGAAGTCTTCATCGTGTTCTACTAACCACTCTCGAACATTTCTCGCTGTGTGACACGTCGCATTATCATGCTGGAAGATCACACCCACCCCAGGGAAGACAAGCAGAATACATAGTTGTACGTTCTCTGCATGGATGGATTCATAAAGAATTCGGTCCATAGTGCCTTCCACAGGTATGAGTGGACTGAGGGAATACCACGAAAACATTCCCCAGACCATAACGCTACCTCCACGAGCTTGTGTTCTTCCAGCAATGGTTGAGAGTGTTTGTGCTCCGATGTTTCTCGCTTTATACGCCAACGTCCATCCGTTCGATGAAGCAGAAAACGTGACTAATCGGAGAAGGCAACCCTTTGCCAATCAGCGGAGGTCCAATTTCGATACTGCATGCACATGTAAGCCTTTTCTTCCGATGCACCTTCGTTAGCATAGCTGTAGTGACCATCCGTCTGCAGCCCCATACGCAGCAGGGTTCGCAGAACTGTCGTTTTAGACACAATTTCGGTAGTCCCCTGGTCCATTCGGCCAGTGCGTTGCTGCACTGTAACACGTGGATCAGCCCTCACGTACCTTCGCAGCCGACGTTCACCTCTCACATCAATGGGACGTGGTGCTTCGCAGTTTCCACCCGCTTATTCGCAATGGTGCCGTTTCTCCAATCACGATACACTTTAATTACAGCAGCACGCGAACAGCTCACAAACGGCGCTTTCAGAAATACTGCCACCCTTAGCCCGAAAGCCGATAATCATCCCTTTTTGCAAATCTGATAATTCGCTCCTTTTCTCCCTGA
The DNA here is from genome assembly GCA_039090855.1 of Macrothele yani. Taxonomy (NCBI): domain Eukaryota; kingdom Metazoa; phylum Arthropoda; class Arachnida; order Araneae; family Macrothelidae; genus Macrothele; species Macrothele yani. The sequence continues at coordinate 196,970,358 of CM076990.1, forward strand.
TAGCAACGAGTTATATGATTTCAGAATGCCTACAGCATACCTTATATACCCTTTACGCAAGCACAAGACACGTGCCTTCTTTCATTGGCTACGCGCTGTTGACGTCAAAAGTAGGAGGTGGTCACAACCAAGTGACTGGATTGTGTATATATACACTGCCGGACTATTGCTAAGGACGGATGACAATAGCAACGATAGCAACCATAAAATGGAAGGCAGGAAAATGTGGAAATTAGCATAAGTGCGGGATACAGTAAGACGTGTTGTGCGTATGCAATTTTTGGATTTTTTATTTTTCTTTCTTTTATTGGAAATTTTGAATTGCCGAACTTGTTCGTGACGTCATAGCGCTGATAAGAGATATAAAATATTTGACGCGTATTGACCGTTGTTGTTCAAACGCAAAGTTGAAAGGGAAAGAATCAGTTGACGAACTTGCAAATTTCAGTATGCCTTCCCGATATCACCTAGATGATTTTACGCGTGGCCGTATTATTGGCAAGATTGAAGAAAGGCGAAGAATAACAGATGTTGCCAGGGAGTTCGACGTCAGCCACAGTGTTGTTTCAAGGCTTTCGAAATCATTTCAAACAAATGGAGAGTGTAGAAAACGTCCCGGGGGAGGTCGTGTTCGCAGTACGACACCTGCAGAAGATCGGTACATAGTGCTATCAACAAAAAGACACCGGCGCAGCACAGCTAGTGAGGTAGCAAATCAGTTTATGGCTGCTACTGGCAAGCGGATCTCCCGAAAAACTGTCGCCAGACGTTTGCATGAAGGAGGACTATACGCCCGCCGTCCTGTTGTGTGCATCCCATTGTCCAGACGTCACCGTACCGCCCGTTTGCAATGGTGCCATCAACATTGCAATTGGACTGATAACGACTGGTCTGCTGTCCTCTTCTCAGGTGAGAGTAGATACAGTCTATCGTCTGATTGTCGTCGACAACTGATCTGGCGTGATAGTGGTACTGCATATTGTCCAGCAAACATACAGGAAAGGGACCGATATCCGACATGTAGTGTCATGGTATGGGCTGGCTTCATGACCAATGGCCGTACGTCCCTCTATGTGCTTCCAACTGGGACTATGACTGGCCAACGATACATTAATGATGTTCTGCTACCTCATGTTCGCATGTTCCGTGGTGCTGTCGGTGATAGATTCATTTTCATGGACGACAACGCAACATGTCATCGAATAGTCGCTGTCCAGGAGTGTCTTGAGAGCGAAGAAATTGAACGCCTCGTATGGCCAGCACGTTCTCCAGATCTGAATCCCATTGAAAATGCGTGGTATGCTTTGGGGAGGAGTCGTGCTGGTCGCCAATGCCCTCCAATAAACAAGGACACCCTCATCCGTGCATTGACAGAGGAATGGGATAAATTACCCCAACAGCTGCTTGATAATGTTGTGCAAAGCATGACACGACGTGTGGAATCTTGCATCGCCATCCATGGTGGCCATATCCCGTATTGACATCTTACGCCAGAACGCCTGCGGACGGTAATTGCATTTTTTTCACGTTTACGTATTCTGCACAAAAATGCCTGTTTGTTCCTTGAACACGTTCCAAAGCCTTCTGGATGTCAGAGCACAATAAATTGTCTTTCTTGTAATGTCCTGGCATTCTGACATTATTTTATTTCACTTGGCATCCAACCACACTTACTTTTTTATGCGCTATATAGCCGTTTATGATCCGTCCTTAGCAATTGTCCAGCAGTGTATATATATATTTGTACATACTGTATATACACTGAAGAGCAATAGAATTAGAGATTGTCTAGTAACGTGTAGCACCACCTTTCGCGGCGATTCGTCTCGGCATGGACTCGACAAGACATCGGAAGCGTTGGGAAGCCATACGGATCCACGACCCCTGAACAAGCTCCCTCAGTTCACGAAGATTTGATGGAAGGGGGTCAGAGACTCGAACATCTCTCTCGATGGCATCCCAGATATGCTCAATGGGATTGAAGTCAGGTGACCTAGCTGGCCGAGGAAGCGAGGTCACATCGGTGGAGTGCTCATCCAACTATTCGGGTACAATTCGGAAGCGATGGTACGGTGCATTGTCTTGTTGCAGGATGAGGTCCCCAGTGGGATGTTGAAGACGCACAAACGGGAGCAAATGGTCTTCCAGGATATCCCGGTAAAGTTGACCGGTGAGGGACGATGTTACACGTACCAGGGGTCCCTTTTCATTCTACGTAAACAGTCCCCAGACGAGAATGCCACCTCCAGCAGCTTGAAGAGCAGCCTGCTGGCAAGAAGGATCCATCGCTTAATGTGGTTTGCGCCGTACTCGTATCCTGCCATCCGCATGTACCAACGAGAATCTCGACTCATCAGTCCAGGCAACATTTTTTCACATGTCTAGGGTCCAGTGACGATGTTCTCGCGCCCATGCTAATCTTTGCACCCTGTGATGTACGGTCAGCAGCTGTACCGTCGTGGGACGATGGCTTCTGTACTCCATAGCGAGGAGATGGTTCTGGATGGTGTGGCTGCTTACACGTTTTTGTGCACCAGCGTTAAATTGCCGAGTGATTTCTTGCACTGTGGCCCGTCTATCCGCTGATACAATGTGAACTACCCAACGATGACCACGCTCATCTACACGCTGTTGTCCACGGCAGTTGGCCTTTGCAGGGATGGTATTACCGGATTCGGTGTACTGATGGTGCACCCGTGACAGTGGCTCGTGAAAATCCCAGTGCCTGCACGACTTCCGAGATGGAGTGACCCATTCTTCGGGCCCCGACAATTTGCCCACGATCAAATGCGCTTAGATCCTTCGTCTTACCCATACTGCGTCCGATTCTTACCGATTCCCGTCGCATCACTCTTTATATTGTCGGATCGCTGCATACGTGATGTCGTTTGCATTTACAGGGTCTCCCACAGCGCCACATTTGCATAACGCCAGCTGTCTCTAATTCAATTGCTTTTCAGTGTATATATACATAGAAATGACCGATCCTAGGGCAAGGAGCAGCTGCGTCTAGGAGAAGGAGCAGGGGTCGTGGCATGCGGCAGAAGGTGCAGGGGGCGTGGAATGCGGCAGAAGGAGCAGAGGGTGTTGCATGCGGCAGAAGGAGCCTGGGGAGAGGCTTGCGGCCGGAGGATGAGAGGGCGTGGCAGGTGGCGCTAGTATGTTGGGTCGATGCAGATGTGCTGCCCCTAGCGGTGCTTCTTGGTACTTTATTATTACGTTAGATCTTTGTTTTTGAGGGATGGCAACGAACGAGTGGGGAAAGGGGTTGCATAGGTGTTGATGATGGATATGTTGATGCTTGGAGGGGATGGATATAGGGGATGTATACTCGATGTGCTGCCCCCTAGCGGTGCTTCTTGAAACTTTATTATGACGTTGGATCTTTGATTTTGAGGGGTGGCAACGACCGAGTTGGAAAAGGGGTGGATATAGAGGGATTTCTTCTTGATGCTGATGTGCTGCTCACTAGCGGTGCTTCTTGGAACTTTATTATTACGTTGGATCTTTGATTTTGAGGAATGGCAATAACCGAGTTGGGAAAGGGGTGGATATATGGATGTCTACTCGATGCTGGAGTGTTGTCCCCTAGCGGTGCTTCTCGGAACTTTATTATTTTGATGGATATTTGATTTTGAGAGATGGCAACGACGGAGTGGGGGCCCTGCATAGGTGTTAGATATGTTGGTGCTTATGTGCTTCTTGGAACATTATTATTTCGATGGATCTTTGATTTTGAGGGATGGCAACGACAGAATGGGGTCCGTTGGGATTTTTTATTTATCACTGTGGTTTTCAAGCGGGATTTTTTCTCCTCTTTGATACTATTTTTCCCAGGAGGAAATTTTTACGTTACGACGCTAGGAAATTTTCTTTCCAAGGGAATAAAAATGCTCTGATGGTCTTAGCTAGGCTCGAACTCACAATGACTTGGTTTCAAAAGTATAATCAAATAATTAGTTTCCCGTTGTGTTGACTAATTACCTTAATTTAACCTTATTCCAGGTGACTACCTCATGAGACAAAGAGACATACACCTCGATCGCAACCTCAATAGAAATAAATCACTCAACGATAGTTTTACTATTTTAAAGCTACATAATTCAAGACAGCAATTATTGTTAAGCTTTTGGTTACAAATCTTGACTCGCAGGAGAACTGAAACATAAAATTCACTTTTGAAGTAAAATTAATAAATATACTGCATTAACTCAGAAACCGACTACAGAAATGGAAAATTTGCGTTACTTAACGCCCTTAGCGATAAAAATTACGTTAGAAGCAAATATTTTGAGAAAGGACCAAGGATAATTATTCCTGAATCGTACTTGTAAATAAATCACTTTTGAAATTGTGTTTGAGAAGGGTCTTTGCTTAGAACGTTTGCTCTTCCGAATTTAATTCTATCGCCGGAAGAAAACCGAATCGACGCTGTACAATATTCATGAACACTGGAAAATCCAACGATATTCTCTTCGCCTCTCTCAGTCGTAGCATGTAACCGCCACGATTGCTTTAATTAAACACGATGTGAATGAGGAGGAACGCTGCTGAATTAATTACTTTGCGTAATGTGCAGAAAAGAGAAAGTTAGTTCCAGTTAGTGGTTTCGCCGTTCCTTCGCAAAAGCACGAATTCATTTTAAACACAACACATTTTCCACCTTCAGAAGAAAGACTGGGCTCATATACAACAGGTTGAACAGAAAGTAGCCGTCGCCTATTTGAGTAAGAGCAATCTGAGAAATGGAATACTATGACTGTTATATTAAAGTTAACACCTACGCACCCACAAGCACACGTCTACCCATTATCCTCAAATCGAATGTATTTAACCCGTAAATAGGGAAATAAACTAATCCCTAATCGTTAAAGCCATCTTTGCTGTACTTGAAACAAAACTTTTGTTGTAAATATGACAGCACCAAAGCAAGATGAGACAAAGTGCTTTTGTTTACAACTGGACAATTAAAAAACTGCGCGAACCACTTCTGCGCTATACGACAATTTACCATGCATTATACAGGGTGATCATTTCATCACGAAACTCGGCATTCAGAATGTGTTCAATACGTAGAAAACTAGTGAAATACGGACACATTATGAGTAGGAATATGTAAATTTCGCAAAAAAAAATATTTTTACGTAAATTTCGCAAAAAAAAATATTTTTAAATAAAACATTTCGCATTTATTCGCAAAAACTGAAGACACAAAAAAATTGTTTTTCAAAGTTTACTTTACTTAGTTTACTGTTTTTCAAAGTTTACTTTGGATGTTTTTCAAAATTTACTTAGACTGTTTTTCAAAGTTTACTTACTGGTAGGATAAGTACCAAAATGCTTAGTTAAAAGCTAACATTGTAGTAGTCTCTATATTCTCTTCCTTTAGCCTTTGCCTTCTGTCAGTAATAACGATGTTGTACATACTGAAATATCTCTCAGCATCCGCGCTGTTAACGAGACTATGAAAGCTTTGTATAGCTGCCGTAGTATAGTTTAGGTAACAGCATTTTGTTGCTTTTAAAATCTGTATGTCATCAACAGGAATCTCTTGGTTGACCACTGTAAGTAGCTGTCTGTGAAAATGATTTGTATCCATCGATGAGCTTATCCCGTGGTATGTCTTTAAAAAATTGTATTTTAGAGAAGCTTCCCAAAAATAAATTTGTGTTCAAAGATGATGTGGGTGTGGTCGCGGCTACAGATGGACAAAATAGTATGTCAATATGTTGGCGGCTTCATTTGTTGCGTTGGATGTCATGTGAATAGTCAATTTATTTAAACTCTTATCTGCTGCTGTCTTCAGCATAATATTGTGCTCCTGATCAATTTCACCATTCTCGTTTGTCAAAATGCTTTCCGTCTTTTTGCCAAAACACCCTTGACTTTGGCGCTCAAGAGGAGACTGTAAATCCACTAATTTGCTCCACAAAAAGTGTGCGAACGGATAGTTTGATCCTTCTAAATTGTCAATTAATTTCATAATTTTCGGACAGAATTCAGAAACGAAAGTCAATTGAACGCGTACTTTACGAGCTAGAATTTCATTTTCGAAACTTTCCTTTAGGAAACTGGTACTCGAGTCATCGTCCTCATATTCATTGAGAAAAGCAACAATATGTTCCATGTATTCGCTCAAATAAATGACAGCTTTGAACCAAGAATTCCACCTAGTTACAACAGGCGTGGGGTAGAGTTTTGCTGGCAGTTGAGGTGCTTTTTCTTTCAGTAGCTTAAATATGCACTTTTCATTTTTCTGGAGTGCAAAAAAGCTGTCTTCGTCTTGGCCATAATGGAATTCAATTCTTTGAACTCTTTTATAAATACGTCACCCACAAGATTCACCTTATGCGCCCAGTAACAGAGGTCGTATGTTTCATTAAAGTGTCCCTTTTCTGCCCTTCTAGACGATCATTACAAAATTTCCACATCACGATATTTGTAACGCTTAAATACAATCCCTCGCGGTCAAACTCTTTTACTCCATCAACTAATTCCCTCTTAGGGCGGTACATACTGATATACGTCTATCAAACGGGTCGCGAGCGTTGTAGTTTGTAGTCTACACACGAAATGCCTAAACAAACATGTGCTCATTCGTATTCTTTCAAGGCCAGCAAGCCAGCCAGTGCGACTGAACTGCGCTGGCTGACTCGCCGAGAGGGAAAGAGGCGTGGCCTGGGGTTTTCCGGGTAACGCACACTGAGTAGGACACGCACGGCGCAAGAGCTGCGCGAAATTACTTCATATTTTCGCTTTAAAAAATGTAATTATGAAGATGTCACGGAAAAGTAGTTAAAATCAAATTTTCATATTTATTCGTTTATATTGGCAAATTTTTGCATTTACTCGCATCTATTTCGTAAATATGAAAATTACGTATCCCTACTCATGGGTTTAATAGGAAAACGAGATACTGACAACAAATGACACCAAATGACATACAGGAGGTGTTCGAAATGTCCACCTGCAGTTACAAAGCAGGCGCGAGTCCTCTTACGCATGTTGGATGCCACTTGCGTAGGTGCGTACCGTTGATAGACATAATCTCGCTGGTAATGCGCCGCTTCACTTCGTCTACAGAACGTAGATTCTGTCGGTATACACAACCTTTGAGATACCCCGAAAGGAAAAAATCCGGTAGAGATGAATCAGGTGATCAAGGGCGCCACAAACCTTTTGAAATCAGGCGGTCATCAAACATGTCGTCGTGAAACTGCAGGGTGTCACGAGACGTATGACACGTTGTCCGGTCCTGCTGCAGGTAACAATAATGTTCGTCTGCTTCCAGAAGTCCAACAAACTGCATAATGATGTCCCAGTACGACGGGCTGTTGAGGGTCGTGTCAAGAAATATGGGCACCACTCTTCGTCGTCGTTAAATTGCACACCACACCCGGACTTTCAATTAAGTAACGGCGTTTCGTGCAACACATGAGGGTTTTCTGTCGACCAATATCTGTTGTTCTGACTGTTAACGTACCCACTAAGGTGAAAATACGCCTCATCACAGAAAAACACTTTATCCCACAGGCCTATTCCGTGACATCTCACTAATGTCGTTAGCCACCTTTAGTACGCAATTCGTTGGTGCGTGTCCAGTTCTATGAGCTCTTGTACACAGTGGACACAATACGCACGGAAACATAATTTCTTTGTGGCTTTGTGTGCACTCCCATACGACATCTGTTGTTGTGCAGCCAGTTTACGCAAATTCTTCGTTGGAGAATGTTGTATTGCTGCCCGTACCTACTCGAGTTTGGCGTCCGTTAACACATGGGACATCTTCGCCTTCTTCTTGTCACCCACACCCTCAGTCTCTCGAAAACGGCTGATGACTCGCATAATTGTTGGTTTGTTGGGCACAGGCACGTCAGGATACTTTTGATGAAATTGCTTCTGTACGTGTGCATATGCTTGCTGTTGAAAATACACTTCCACAATAAATACTCGTTGTGCCGTTGAAAATGGCATCTTTTAATGTCCGTCAGCAACTTTCGCAAACACAGCGTGCCTTCTGCTCGCTGGCCTGGAACGCAACTAACCACGTACCTCCGCTTCCTATCTCGGGAGCATTGTACTGCCATCTACCGGCATGTCACACACTTTCTCCCTTTACAACAAACAACCAAATGCCCTGTTCTGCGCCACTGAATGCCGGGTTGCGTGATAAAATTATCACTTCGTATAAACAGTATGGTTATACGTATCACACCATTTCAGAGCTCACGTTTCTCTTGTTACCACCAGAGACGAAGTAAGTGTCTCTGACGACATGGGCACAAGACAAAATGGCGCCCTTCCTCTTCCCCACCAAATTTGCTCTTTTGCTAAACGGTGCGGTCTCATTTTGTGTACGTTTGTCTGGAGTGTGTTTTATTGCTTTATGTTAAGTTATTTTGCAATAATACTAAGATATAGTAGGTCTATTTCATAGCAGTGTACGTTTGAAATCATTGACCTCTAGGATTTTGCGAAAACTAAATACGTTATGATAATACACTGGCGTGCGAAAATTAAGGACGAGACGGTTTTTCGAATGTAACGTCGTGCAGAAGTGCTTCACATCCACTCAAATCATACCATAAGATCCCCAAGATGTAAGAATATGGGACAAGTGAGCAAAACCGTCCAAACAAGGAATTAAAGGATACAAAGGCACTTTATTGAAAAGGTAGCTTCGAGCACAAATGGACAGAAGACAGAAACGTCCATGTAACAGGCGGCTGCCAAAAAAACCCCCAGTCTTTAGTAGGGGATATGATCACCCCTGAAAGCGTTGCAGGATTTAGAACGTCTGTCCATGCTGAGGACGAAGTTGTCAAGGAGCTGCTTGAGGCATCGCGGCCCATTCCTGTTGTAGCGCCAATCGCAGCTGCGGAATTGTTGCTGGCGGCTGGTGAGGTGCTGCCAAGCGTCTTCCGTGAAGGTCCCACACGTGTTCGATTGGATTTAGGTCCTGGGACCTTGCGGGCCAATCCATGCGTTGAATATCTTCACTCTCCAACAGCTCTGCGACAGCCACTGTACAATGAGGTGTAGCGTTGTCGTCCATGAAGAGGAACTCAGGACCCACAGCACCTCTAAACAGAAGCACGTGAGGCAGGATAACATCGGTACAATATCGGACACCAGTGACTGAACCTCCTTGGAAGATGTAGAGGTCAGTACGGCTACCAAGCATGATACCGCCCCAAACGAGAACTCCGCCACCTCCAAACCGGTCCCTTTCGATGATGTTGGATGTGTGATTGCGTGTTCCCTGCTCTCTCCAGATGTGTATACGTCCAGAATCGCTCGTCAGACTAAATCGGCTCTCATCCGTAAAAAGAACTCGACTCCATTTCTGATGTGCCCAGTTCTTGTGTTCCTGACACAACAGAAACTGCCGTCCCCGATGAGCAGGCGTTAATGGCACACACCGTACTGGTCGTCGCGCAAAAGATCATATCCTCTACTAAAGACATTTGTGCAGCCTCCTGGTCACGGTTAAACGCGATTACGGACGTCCAGTTCTCTGTTGCATGTGCCTTGTGATTTCTCCCACTGTCTGCCGTCTGTCTCTTCTCGTCCGACGCCGTGGTTGGTCGTGGACGACCACTGCTAAACTTTCGGACAGCTGTTCCTGTCGTTTGAAATGCTCTCCAACCTCGTGAAACGATGCTGTGAGCGATCCCGAACTCCTCGGTCACACTAGTCACACTTCGACCTTCTTCCAACTTCCCAATGACGCGACCCCGGGTACAGTCATCCAGATGTCGTCTACCGGATTGCCTTGTTGGCCATATCACACGGTGGCAGCAACTCGACGTCGTTCAAATCGATGTACACCGTGCAATACCTTTCACCGAATTGCTGAGCGTACACCGCCCGTGTGCTTTATATCCTTCCGACACTCATCCCCACCCCCGTCATGCTGCATATATGCGCATGCCCTACCGTACCGGACCCTAGTCTATCTCCTGAGCGGTCTTTCGGTCCGTTCTGCCTGCTCGTTCCGCTGTTATGCTAATTTCTCCTCTTCGTCCTTAATTTTTGCACACCAATGTAGGACTGAAAACGTAGACGTTCTTTGCTGAGAACGTTTTCTATGTCTCATCGGTACCTATGAATAAGTTTATTTGAGCTAGCCTCAATGTCATGATCACTGGTCTCTTTCAAATCCCTGAAATGCTCAAACCTTTCCAGAACAACTTTGTAAGATTTCCTCCTGTTTGCTAAATTACTGATTAAAGAATCCATAATCTTAAAAAACATGTTAACTCTTGCTCAGTTATTACTCTCCATCCAGGCATATGGAGTGACCACTACAAATAATATGTTTTAAAAATTAATAGATTTTGTAAAATTATTTAAGTACAAATTTTCTTGGGTGATGGTGTTAAAATATTCATAAAAAAGCTCTCCCAGCTTGGCACCCCCTTGAATCTGGCCCCTGGGCTCGCTGTTTAAATCGACCCTGGTTACCACTGCATTTATGCTTCTCTGGCACGTGGTTTATGTCAAGGGCCGTGGATGGCCTAGTGGTCAACGTCTGTGACTGCTACAGATAGGTCTCAGGTTCGATCCCAGACAGGTGCGAACGCTCGACCTGCTAAATATCCGCTGTGCGTCGAATGGGCACGTTAAGCCGTCGGACCCCGGGTACTGTCTCCCCCGGTTATAAATAAGGGCATCTTCCTACCCCCTTTTACATCGCTTCCGTTTCACTTTCCTGTCGAACTCTCCAGCCCAAAGCTTCCTATTTTTAAAGGTTGTTTAAGACCTGGGGTCAGATACGCCCCCCTCCCCTTTTTTCAGTTGCAGGTTTAACGACAGATACTCCCTTTCTAAAATCCTCTACATATGATTTGGTTTCTGTCGAGTGAAAAAATTTAAGTTTCCAGCAAAATGACTTCATTGATTAGTGTAAGTGCTTTGATATCTATTCAAGTAACTCATAAAGTCTTCTTCGACGTTTTCCTAATTGGCATATTGCAGTGCTACAAACATGCATTTGTGTTCAAGCCTACATCTACGAGAGATAAATTATGACAAACAACTACGTGGAAAAGCGTACCCATGGAAAAGTGGACAAAACCTACATTACATTGACTACTGAAGGATCATTGCAGGACTGGAAAAGTAGACAAACACCTACAATGGAAAAGTGGACAAACATTTTTGTATATCACTGTATCCTATCGTAGGTGTTTATCCACTTTTCCATTCACATCTACAATGGAAAAGTGGACAAACACTTACGTGGAAAAGCGTACCAATGGAAAAGTGGAGAATGATACCCTCCGTTTCTTCTCGAACCACCCTAAAAAGAGAAACCACTCCACCATTTAGAACAGAAAATCTGAGAGACACAAAAATGCATATGAATCATAGTCAAGGACCTTAGCTAAAGACCCATAGTCAATAACCTTAGCTAACAACGACATACAGAGGCTGCAGACAATTCAGAGAAGCACATCGATATGCGTGTTTGGTGTAACCAAGAGAGAAAACGAAAGATCCCATGAATCACGGAAATGACAAGCGTGGAAGGTATAATGGTAAAAGTAAAAGCCCTCGAATGGCAATAGCTGGACATACTGATAGAGAAGATCAGATCAGATCATATATAGAGGATTTCAGGAAGGGAGTGTCTGACCCAGGTCTTAAGCAACCCTTAGAAATAGGAAGCTAGGAGATTTGGACGGGAGTGGTCGACACGAAAGTGACACGGAAACAAGGTAGAAAGGGGAGGAAGACGCCCTTATGTATTACCGGGAGACCAGTACCCGGGGCCCAACGGTTTAACGTGCCCATCCGACGCACGGCGGATATTTAGTGGTTCGAGCATTTGTACCTGCCTGGGATCGAACCCCACGTCTTATCCGTGGCAGTCACGATCGTTGACCACTAGGCCACTCGCGGCCCCGACTGCTAGAAGTACTGACCAACACTGCACAACTGCATTTCTACACTGGATACCAATGAATAGGAAAATACTCAGACGACCACGTGCAAGATGGGTAGATGAAATTGGAAAGCATGTCGGAGAGAATTACTTTAAGCACAGAGTTGTGAAAAGAAACTTGGGGAGACCTTCATCCGGCAGTGAACTGAGAATAGTTGATGATAATGATATAAATGTAGTCGGAAAATCAAAAAATGCATAGAAACCTTCCCTAGTGGTTGCATTCATCCCGTAAAATATTTTTAAACATGACTTTAGAAGCGGTGATATCGTGTCCACAAACAGGAAAATGAACTTGTCAAAACGATGACGTAGGCACCAGAGATGGAAACGGATCACGGGTCGACAATTTCTAGCGGGTCAAAGTGTTCCTGACCCAATTTCGAATCCGGTTTTATTTCCATTTTTTTTTGAAAAGAAAAAACAAACAAACATTTCAAAGAAAAATGCGCACTCTGGAATTTTGTGCTCGCTATTGGTGCCCGCGAACTGCAAAAATGGTTTGTCATGCAATATGAAGGTAAAGTGTCCCCTCCTTCCGAGGGCAAATGATGAAAAACACATCCACATCTTTTTGGAAACTTTTCAACTCACCAGAAGCTTGTGAAAATTGGTTTTACTGTAAAATATATTCTCAAGAAAACAGCACAGACATCAAAATTAGGTGGAACAGCCTTAACATTACTGCGAAAGGACTTTTTGACTTTCGAAGATGTGTTTGTAAACCTGTTTAAAACAGTTAGGTTATGTCTTGCAAATGAAGGACGACACTTTCGATACTTCCTGTAAGTGAGTAAATTATACGTTCCCACAATACATTTGTTTGATTTCCATATAACCTAAAATATCCACTGCGGAGATACTTTTTGAAATCCCCATATACACTATATTGACAAAATTCACCGGGCACCTAGAAGAGAAACACAGCATAGCTTTTATTGGCATACATTACTACGGTGTCGGTCCACCTTTGGCCTTATGGCATGCACTGACCCTTCGAGACGTGCTTTCGACAAAGTTTTGGAACACAGCGATAGGCATGCGCTTCCATTCAGTACATAATGCTGCCGCTAACTGTTTCTTAGTAGTAGGCCCTGGCTCTAAACTTCTTATGCGGCGCTCTCATTCTTCCTTCTATAGGATAACGAACAGGTTTCGGTGCTGGCCAGTCCACACACGATAAGGAATTATCGTCAAACCACGCCGTAACAGTCCTTGCTTTATGGCTCGGTGCATTACATTGCTGGTACTAACAAGACTCGGTTCCATAGTATTGCCACGTAGTTGGGAGGGCATAATTGTCTGGAATATCGAGGTTGACGTGCTGGTTAACAAGTTTGTCCAAGATAACCAATGGGCTGAGACCATACCACGAAAAACACCCCCACACGAATACACTGCCAGCTCCAAATTTAACCGCAGGAACAGTACACTGTGATATATAGCATTCCCCCGGCTGCCGCCATACCCACACACGGCCATCAGACTGATGGATCGTGTATCTGGATTCATCAGTCCATAGGACCGGTTTCCATAGATCTACGGTCCACGATAAATGATCTTTACACCATGCTAAACGACGAGTAGTTGAGTGGAGTTGAAATGCTTATGAGCAACCGCACGACCACGGTAACCCATGGAATGAGGTTATCTGCGAATGGTATATGTACATACCGAGATTCCAGCATTTTTACTTACCTGTACACTGAGGTTTTGTGCAGTACTCCGTCGATTAGCTGTAACGACTCTGCTGAGGCTTCGACGTCCTCAGGACTATCACTGATTTTCTTTGGTCTCCCAGTGCGTTTTGCTGCTTCAGGCACGTCATGTGTCTTCCACTTATTCAGTACATCCAAAACAGTTGACTTGGGTATATTTAAACGCCTCTCGGTTTCTCTTATGGACAATTGACTATTATAACACCCAACAATCTCTTCTTTCTCAAAGTCAGTTCTCTCCTGCCACATCCGAGTCTAATCTGGTCCCTTTCTTGGAGTGGAACACTCTGTAGAACGCTTTCAATGGCGGGAATAACGGCCTTAAGTCCGACTGGTTGGTAAAATGCAAATTTTGGTCCTTTTTGTAGAGTTTTCATCTCTTCCGGTGAAAAAGACCGGGAAGAGACATTGACTGTGGGATATAGCTGGCGTGTGCCAGGGAGGTCTTAGTTGATCTCGGAGGTGTTGACAGATTAACTCGTGCTGTTAAACAACACCGAATCGGAAAAGCACCGAGAATACCCAAATCTGTCTCCAACCTCAAGAAAGACCACTCCCTGATCTTCACCCTCACAGACAAGTCCGGGAAAATTGCAGTAATGGACGAATCCGACTACTACAGGAAGCTGGAGGAGTTCATCACCTAGTCTGATTCCATTCTGCAAGCTGTAAATCCGCTTAACAAATGGGTGGCCAAGATTAAGCAAATAGCAAGAATGAAGGCGCTACCTGAAGTACTTAGAAGGGCTGCCAAGATCCCTCCGGGACCTAAGGTTCCTTTCCTTTTTGCTCGACTTAAACATCATAAGCACGGCAATCCAATCAGACCTATTGTCAGCAGGAAATGCGCCCCTTCAGCAGATTTGGAAAAAGCACTCTCGTCCTTTTTGCGGCCGTTCCTACCGATAGCCGAAGGTGTCCTACTCTCTTCAGCTGACTTCGCTTCCAGAGTGAGATCCACGACAGTGTCTCCAGGCGACATAATTGGAAGCTTTGACATCGAATCTTTATACCCCTCAGTGCCGGTGCATGAAGCCACCACAAACCTGAAGCGCTCTATCGCTGACTCGAACATGTACCCTTCGGAAACTGTGGAAGCTATTTCCAAACTACTGGATGCAGTCACGGACTCAAAAATTTTCAGCTTCCGATCCAGAATTTACAAACAAAACAAAGGGGTACCTATGGGGTCCTCGATGTCGGCGGTCCTTGCTGAAGCTGTCCTCCGACCTCTCGAAAATTAACTCTTGCAATCGTCGGCCACAGCTCCTAAAATATGGTTGAGATACGCTGACGATATTTTCTTTGTTTGGCAGCATGGACAAGCCAACATAAGTGATTTTCTCGGCAGAATGAACGATGCGCACCCAGATATTAAATTCACAGCAGATTATGAATCCGGAGGTGCATTACCTTTTCTGGATGTACTAGTAAGAAGATTACCCTCTGGTGCTCTTAGCACAGAGGTTTACTACAAACCCACCCACGTGGACAACCCCATACTCCCTGACTCAGCAGGCCCGGCCGCACGCAAATATGCCCTTTTTAAGTACAGAGCAAAGCGAGCTTTCGAACTCTCATCGAACAAGGCCAAATGCGAGGAGGAGATCCGTAGCCTTAGAAACCTAGCGGCTGCAGCGGGATACGACATGATCACATTCGACCAAATAGTCAGAAAGGCTGCAAAAACTGCTCTCGCACAGCCTCGTGCCAAAACCACGGCACAGCCAGCCCGGTTCGTGGGTTCGATTCCCTACATTCCTAGGCTAACGTACTTCCTGAAGAATGCTCTCCGAAGACTAGGTTATGATATCGGCGTGACGGCTCCTAGACCTTAGTCAGATATCCTCGCAGCAGACCAGCGCGCATCACCTTCTACGCTCACTGAAGCCGGAGTCTATGCTATTCCTTTGGATTATCCTGACGCATCCGTTAAATCCTACATCGGGATGACAAAAAGATCCTTCCAGATCCGTTTTTCTGAACACACCAAAGGGACGTTAAGGCCGGAAAGCTTACGACGGCGCTAGCCCGTGATGTTGCATCTGAAAGGGCAATTCCCAGATGGGAGATTTTAAGAAACTAACACCTTACGTCAGCGCAAGAGCTACTGCGCTTCGCGAAACCATCGAGATCATCACGCGACGGAATGTGTGTAACAAAGATGTAACCACGAGCCTTCCTTTCATATGGCACCAGCTTCTAGAAGTTACACGTGACCACCCGGCCCTGAGATCAAACAACCCGTGACATCGTGCAAGTGTTTTACTTATTTTGAATTTAATTATATTCTTAAAAATACATTTGTTCAAGTTGTTTCTGCGATCTTTAGCTACTAAATGCCTGACGAAGCTACCCGGAGGTAGTGAAAGCTAGCATCTTTTTATCATTTATTTTATACGCCTAATAAACGGAGTTCACTTTTTATTTTATTGTCTTTCACTTTCATATAGGGATCAGTTACAGATTCGGGCCGGGCCGGGTCGGGTTGGGTCGGGTCCAGGTCGGTTATAGAACCGGATCGGATCCGAGTTGGGTTCAATTATGTGACATGCGGGTACAAACTTTTTGACCCGTTTCCAAACTGTGGTAGGCACATGAATTGTTAACGTGCAGTATATCTCACCCCCCCCCCCCAAAAAAAAAACCCACACAAAAAAAAGACGATTTTCATCCTTTTACCTTTTTGTTATGAACGACGGGTAGTTTTAATTGTGAGTTCTGCTTTTTTCAGACTGGATGGATTGGATGGCCGATCTCCGTATCTTACAACTAAAGCCCGGATGTTCAAATACTAAAAACCTCCAAAATAAGCAAGCATTTATGCACTAAAAATCAAAAAATATGCACTAAAATAGAAGAAACATGCACTCAAAATTCCTGAAAGTTTTACTGTAAGATTCACATACACTAGCTAATCAAAAATACCCGAATACTTGCTTATTCAGAAATTCCCCGTAACAGGAAAGGAATTAGTATCGAGTTGCTGCTATCACAGCCTTTGTTCTACTGGAAAATATTTCCAGTAGATTCTGGAATGTTGAAAAAATCAGTACTTTCAAGTTCTTGCACACCCATTTCATCAACTTTTCCCTGCACAGATTTTGGTGAATAAAAGGGCCTTCACCCAGGCACGTTACCAGACAATGAAGTTCAGAGGGGCGACTGATGATGAAGGTCGGGCAAAAAGGTGTAAAACAGGATGGACAAAAGATAAAAAAGAGGTCGTGCACTAAACTGGAGTGTGAATCGCTAGGACGGGCAAAAAAAAAAAAAACGCGTTTCGAGTAAGACGTTTTCTGGTTACTTGTCTGTTTTCACTGAAGTGTTGTCATAACTTTGGGAGCACAGAATTGTTGAGAATGGCATGATAGGCCGTAGCGTTAAGATTCTTCAGCAGTGAAAATAGGGGAACCCAACCCATACCATGAAAAACAGCCCCAGTGCACACCTTCTCTCGTTTATTGGACAGTAGACTAAACATCTCTCTTTTGATCGGAAGTGTATTCGTTTGAGTACTGCCTTTCTGTAATGGGGGAGAAATTTCTAACAAGTGGTTTCACTATTGCACTATGTGATGCGTTAGGTGTCTAGAAAACGACCATTTCGTTTTTCAAAAGTGCTTTTCTAGAAAAATTTCAGGATATATGCAAAAACATGCACTAAATGTGAAAATATGATTTTATTCCTCAAAGTGACTAAATATGCAAAAATATCCGTTTTTCTTGAACATCATTAGAATCTTATTTAAATCTTATTTGAGTTTCGTGATGTCTACGTTAAAAAAAAAGGTCATGAGCTATCGCAAAATTTTTGTCCCAAAATTCTAGGGTTTTTTTCGGGAAGAATGAAGCTACGTAAACAGCGCATGGAGCCACCACAGGCTTCCCTGTCTTACAACAGCTATTTATTAAAATAATAAAAATCACTTCTAAATGTTTTTCTTAAATTCAAAATTTTAAGAGTCCTTTGCACGAAATGCTGCATCATCCGAAGGCAAATCAAAGATTGTTCCTTACAAAAATAGAGAAAATTATAGAATAATATCTTCCGCAACTCTACGTAAGGCACAGTAATTTTTCTAAGGCATAAAGTTTCACTCTGCTTTATAAAGAAGATTTAAAGAACAGAGCCATCAGATTCGAAGAAATGAATTTCCGTTTCTCTATCCCATAAAAAAAAATACAAATTTACTGAAGGCAGCGATTAGACTACAGAATTTATAGGTCGAATTTCTCATCCACAAAGCAAAAGATTTCTCCAAATAGTGCTGAATACAATTCCATTAAAATTAGACGAAGGAATTCCTGAGAAACAGTCAGATTTTCAATGAGGAACAACAGTCACGACAACAGAAGCTCGAGTGTGTGTGTGTGGGGGGGCCTAATTATCGTACAGGGAAGGCACAATATTTTGAAGTGCAAATTTTTCCCAAAAATTCTGTTTCATATAGATTTAGCAAGACTTTTACGACGTCATTATCCCTATTAAAAAAAGAAAACCTCATGTACGAACTGCATGTACTACCGAGAAAAATGAACATGATCCCTAATGTGTAAGTGGCCTTTAACAACTTATTATTTCTTCGAGATTTTATATAACTTTCTTATATTTCCTATCATAAGGCTCTTCATGAATTTTAATTTGAAACCTGATAAGTAATATCAACTTTTTAAACTACAATTACGAAAATGTTATCTTTCTACTACACTCTCCCAGCTATTCGCTCAGAGGGATCCTTCCAATTAACGGAGTAGTACACACTACTGAATTTAACCGAAATTTTATTTTATACAACAAAATTTCAGTGAAACATTTCAACATTATCTTCTGGTTACTGTAATGGTATTCGTTTCAAATTTCACTAATTAAAACATTACTATCCCACTATTTGTCAGTTGAAATCGTAGCACTGTAGCTTCGAAGTCTTAAGCACATGTTTCCTCACCCATCGCATTTATATAATTTCTCAGAAATTAAACTACTTGTTTCCCACCTAGATGTCTACATCTGTGGTAAGTTACATTTGATTCCGTGCATTCTTTCATGTTGTAGTATTTTCAAAGTCAAGCAGGGAATTTCTGAAGCCAGTTAAAATTTATTTTAACTGGATGAATTCAAAGTTATTCTTTCTGCAGACAGAATGCTATTGCTGCTCTTTTGAAAGCATCAAGATAAGTTAACTTCACAGATTCTTTCCGGAAAGAATCATGATCCATTAACTCTCTAAATAGAAAGCCTTTTGTTTTAGCCCCTAAGATCGATCAGCTCCATTTGTCCAAAACCACTTTTGCAACAACATCTTCACTCGTGTACACAAATTACATTACATTCTCGGAAACCATTCTACTTTTCTGTGCAAGAGCAAGACTTAGGGCAGCTGTTAAGTTCCTTTCAGAAATTCCAAAAGCTTTCGTAGACTTGTCGATACTTCTTTGGCACCTATCGCCAATAAATACGTCATTTTTCATTGCCTCTACTCTTCATTTCCCCCTAATTTAAGGTCACTGGTTCCAGGGAAGGGAGAGAGCCAGTGCCGTAAGACAAACACAACATCCATGCCTCACCGGGATTCGAACCCGGACCCCTTACTGACGAATGATCATAGGCCAGCGCCTTAGACCACTGCGCCACCAGGGCGGCTCATCACAGTTCTGACGGTCACGGATTTTGTGAGTTGTTCCCACGCGCTTGAAAGAGATGAAGTCGACGCCATGTCGTTGACAAGGTGTGAAGAGTTCCGGTATATGTGGAAAGCTTCTGAGGTATTAAAAATTTATGGTTATTTTCGTGACAATGTTGGGCTATAGACGACTTCTTCAGTTGATATTTCCGTACGTAGGTCTTGTGTTTCTTCACATGAAAATTTAAAGCCCTGCGAGTCTGTCCTATATATGAAAATCCACATTCACTAGGTATCTAATAAATTCCTCAGGAATTTATGTCTTCGACGTAGTCTTTTGATCCGTGAAACTTCTTCTTGTTCATGGGTTTGAAAATATTTTTAACTTTGAAATTACAACTTTTGAGGATTTTTGAAATTCGAAAGCAAATCTGAGGGGCAAATGGAATAAAAGCCCAATTCTTTCGTATTGGGAGGTCTATTGGCGTGAGCGAGAAGACAGGCTGACAGGCTTTTCGTGTGAAGGAACACAAGACCTACGTACGGAAATATGAACTGAAGAAGTCGTGTATAGCCCAACATTGTCACGAAAATAACCATAAAAGTTTGTTTGGAAATGCAACACTTATTAATAAACCTGATTCTACTATCAAGCTTAATATATTAGAAGCTTTCCACATATACCGGAATTCTCCACGATTTGTCAACGACATGACGTCGAATCCATTTCTTTCAAGCGCGTGGAAACAACACACCAAAATCTGTGACCGTCAGAACTCTGATGATGTCAGAATTATTTAAATGTTTACGCTCCATTCGTTCTGACGAAACCGAGCCAAACGCTCTGCGAAAATGTAGTCGATGTAAAATAAACATTTTATTGTGAGAAACGTTGGTAGTTTTATTCTATATTAACACCGCAAGTTTAGTAGTCATAATTTATATATGAGTAAAAGATATCAAAATTGAAGAAGTGCAGATATTTTTCGTTACACGTTGAAAGTTCCTCACTTATGGTAACCTTTCTTTCCTTTTAATTACAGATAGAAATGCAATAATTGGCTTCAAGGATATAAACCTGGTATAGAATTGATTACCCATAAAAAAGCTAAAAAAAAAATTTACGTATGTTTGGGTATACAAATGGGTTGAGCCATATTACGTGGTATAAAAAGGGCCAGATGTTTTTGTTAATGTTTTTATTGGAAATCTACCAGCTACATCGTAGACAACAAATGGCGCGGAAGTCATATGACTTTCATTCTTGATGACTTCGTACAGCTGATCTTTTTCTGGCTTGTGTGTGTGTTGTGTGTGTGTGTGTGTTTCTCAAACCGAAAGTAAAGGAACACAGAGGAGAACTCATTTCTTTCTTCGATGAGTGAACATCGATCGTTGTCTTACTGATTTGTTATTTATCTGACATGATCAATTTTTTAAGTGTTCTGTTGCAGAAGCGTACCTGAATGCTGTATGAATTGTAAATGACAATGGTAATGAAGATGTGTTGAAGATGTTGTTTGTAACGAAGGTGAGATAATCGGAAATCGAGGGAGATGAAAGTATTAAATAATTGCTGCTATTTCTTTTACTGAAATAGAGTTTAAAAGTGCAAGAAGTTTTGGATCTAGAAAAGGTTTCTGTAAGATAATCGGATGCAACAGGGGAGTAAGGTGTATTTTTCGCGTATTCGACTTACAGGCAACATTTTAAGAACGTAACCCTTACGCAGATCGAAGTATATGTTTGTTAACAACGTTCTACTAATATACGGCAGAATTGCACGTGCCATCGCAGTGGCGTAGATAGAATAGCCTAATAGGAAGAACTCCCGAAAGGTGTTCAAAGAGCCTTCAGAAGACGAAGAATACTTACACTAAAAATCTTAATACTCAAACTGAAAGTCGGTGGACAATTCTGATATCATCTACCTGTCCACTAAATCACTGAGATAGTGGAAGTCATTTAAATTCAGTTCTGAAACACCAGATACTCTATTTATTGCTTCAGATTTGATCAGCGTCATAGGAAATCTGCTTACCAACGCAAGTAAAGTGTTCATCCTCAAGACACAGTCTCTTGTAATGAGAATATCATGAGTCGAAAGGATGTCATAAAATACGAAACAAAGGACCTTCAAGGTCCCTGAATCTCGCTTCTGAATCTTTCGAATCTACATGGAAGCTTAGCAGCAATGAAATGAATCGTCTAAAGAAAGAAACGTACTGAGAGTACTTCCAGATTTCATTTTCACTCAACAATTCAAGGTAAAATATGAAGTTTGTATGTGTATAAGCAATGTGATGGTTTGAACCACACATCTGCGTGATTACGAATATTTTCGACGGAGTCCAAGCGATTCCTCCTCCTGTTGCTCAACAAGAAAGTCGATTCACAGAGAAGGAGTTGACATAAAGACAAGTAAATAGTATGAGTCAGTGATCTGAGATATGATTGGTTATTTGACTTGCGATTATTAGCGCGCCCACATTCATGTACAAGAGCCTTAATGGGTCAAAGAGTGCCAAGACCCACATTTCATAACAGTACCGAAAACAACAACAAAATTTGGCAAAATATTTGTCGCAGAAGAGAAGCACAATAAACGGTGTAAGTGAATGAAAAAAAGAGGTGACAGGCTACACAAAACGAAAAACACAGGTACAATGTGAAACAGAGAGCACAGAAATTACACCATAACGATCACTTAAAAGACCACATAGGGTTTCTAAGTCGTGTGGTAGAGTAGGTGAAAGCAGAAAACAATCACGATCACGATAAAAAAAAAAAAGGACATGAACACAAAACCTGAACAACAGTCAGGGGTATATCACACGTCACACAATAACACAGGAGCAGTGTAACCACACAGTACATAGGAATGAACGAAACAGCAATGCCCAGTGCGGATGCGGAGATATGCCAGTACAAGGTCCTACAGAGCCTGTCACGTACGTTTAATATGCTCCAATCACTTCAACGCAAGTCCCGATAGTACAGTTGCAAGGCTATGGCCTCCAACGAGGAAACAGACCTTGTAATCTGACTCATTACCCTGGATTCCAACATGGCTAGGAATCCAGCAGAATCGGACCGAAAACTCGGCCTCGCGCGAACAGGAAGTACACTGGTGTGTAAAAATTAAGGACGAAGAGGAGAAATTAGCATAACAGCGGAACGAGAAGGCAGAACTGACCGAAAGACCACTCAGGAGATAGACTAGGGTCCGGTACGGCAGGGCATGCGCATATATGCAGCGTGACGTAGGGGGGGGAGCGTCGGAAAAGTATAAAGCACACGGGCGGTGTACGCTCAGCAATTCGGTGAAAACTATTGCACGGTGTACAACGGTTTGAACGACGTCGAGTTGCTGCCACCGTGTGATATGGCCAACAAGCAATCCAGTAGACGACATCTGGATGACTTTAAACGAGGTCGCGTCATTGGGAAGTTGGAAGAAGGTCGAAGTGTGACTAAAGTGGCCGAGGAGTTCGGGATCGCTCACAGCATCGTTTCACGAGCTTAGAGAGCATTTCAAACGACAGGAACAGCTGTCCGAGAGTTTAGAAGTGGTCGTCCACGAGCAACCACGGCGGCGAACGACCGGTATATTGTCCTACAGGCAAGAAGCGACAGACGGCAGACAGCGGGAGAAATCGCAAGGCACATGCAACAGACAACTGGATGTCCATTATCGCGTCTTACCGTGGCCAGGAGACCGCACGAAGGTGGTCTATTTGTACGACGACCATTACGATGTGTGCCATTAACGCTTGCTCATCGGAGACGGCGGTATCTGTGGTGCCAGGAACACAAGACCTGGACACATCAGCAATGGGGTCGAGTTCTCTTTACGGATGAGAGCCGATTTAGTCTGACGAGCGATTCTGGACGTATACACATCTGGAGAGAGCAAGGAACACGCAATCACACCTCCAACATCATCGAAAGGGACCGGTTTGGAGGTGGCGGAGTTCTCGTTTGGGGCGGAATCATGCTTGGTAGACGTACTGACCTCCACATCTCCCAAAAAGGTTCAGTAACTGGTGTCCGCTATTGTACCGAGGTTCTCCTGCCTCACGTGCGTCTGTTTAGAGGTGCTGTGGGTCATGAGTTCCTATTCGTGGACGACAACGCTACACCTCATCGTACAGTGGCTGTTGCAGAGCTGTTGGAGAATGAAGATATTCAACGCATGGATTGGCCCGCAAGGTCTCCGGACCTAAATCCGATCGAACACATGTGGGACCTTCTCGGGAGACGCTTGGCAACACGTCACCAACCGCAAGCAACGATTCCGCAGCTGCGATTAGCGCTACAAGAGGAATGGGCCGCGATGCCTCAACAGCTCCTTGACAACCTAGTCCTCAGCATAGACAGACGTTATAAATCCTGCAACGCAGTCAGGGGTGATCATATCCCCGACTAAAGACTGGATTTTTTTTGGCAGCCACCTGTCACATTGACGTTTCTGCCTTCTGTCCAGTTGTGCTCGAAGCTACCTTTTCAGTGCCTTTGTATCCTTTGGATTCCTTGTTTGGACGGTTTTGCTCACTTGTCACATATTCTTACATCTTGGGGATCTTATGGTATGATTTGACTCGATGTGGAGCACTTCTGCACGACGTTACATTCGAAAAACCGTCTCGTCCTTAATTTTTGCACGTCAGTGTATTACATGGCTAATACGTCACGATAATTAAATATTAATCACATCAGAAAACTTGAAATTTTTAAATTTTCTGATAAGGTTGATATTACGTGTGAAACAGTAATTACAGTCAATTCAGCGATGTCTGATTGTTGTGTTAATTATCATGACGTATTAGCCACGTAATATGAGAAGAATATTTCTTCCACACTATACAATTACCTTGTGTGTTGCGATTTCAGTGCCGAACAACTGAACAGTGTACTAAAGAAAAGTTTTAAAGGGGTAATAAACCTAACTCACTGTGTGACATGATCATACAACTGATATTAAATTTGATAAATTTCAACAATGCACTCTTTCATATGATAAAACAGTGAACGGTATGCCAACTTCTCCTGCGATTCAACAAGTAACCTTCAACGAGAAACCGCGGGTAGTCACGTGACAAAATTTTGTTGATGAGAGCCGGCGCAAAATTCACTTCATGACTACACATTAAACAATCTGAGTTATTCAAACCCGGGAAGGGGGCGCGGAAGACAAGCACTGAGTGAAGGCTCTAAGCTTGAGCAACGAGTCGCGGTTTCGTGCTGATCCCACCCACTCCTTCCTTCAGTGATGCGGATGATGTATCTGGCATGGTTGATTTATGGCCCCTTTCCAGCATTGTAACTAATGGTTTGTCCACGGCTGCTGTTTCACTCCGAAATTTTCATCGCCCTTCTGCGCTCAAAACGCTCGCTTGTGGTCACACTCGAAGGATCTTCCCAGCTCGGAAGATCATAGAATTCAATCTTGTGTCCCAAAGAAGAAATCGAATGTTCTTCAGTTGATTTTTTATTTAATCTTATATTTCTATAAGCACCAAAGTAATGTACAAATGAAAGAATAACATCCAATGTGAATCTAAAAACACATTAAGGGAGATAGAAACATTGCGTTCACTTCTCCATTATTTTAATTGTGGTGCATCTCCTGTTGGAATTTGTTCTTTCTTTACTTGTCCTCTTTTATTTCTGGGCTTAAATGCTTTCATGCTCATCTAAGACTATTGCGAATTGCTTGTCCGTAATTTGGGATCACGTACACTAGGAAATGTGAAGAGCCAGGCACTGTACAAAAGTGTGCCACCCATGAATCATCCGGGACTCGAACGATTAGCAAGATGCCTGCTTCTTCGCCTTGTCCATATCACAGGAACAATGAAGTTTTCTGAAATTAGCACGATTTTCCAAGTGCTTGGAGAGATTCGTCTGTCGTGTTGTTCGTTTCGAAAAGCTCAAAATAATGCAAATACGTTAAATAAGTCGCAAAACACCTTTATCCACTGTAAAAAAATTTCGTTCTGAAAGCGTGGTTTCAGATGCATCAAGATTATCTTCATATAGTTGACAGATTAATCCATAAAGAATGTAGGGGGCACATAATCTTACTATTTTGCATGCAAAAGCCGTAATTGACAGTCATTCATGAGGCCATCTCCCTCAGGAATTTTGAAAATTGCGTCTTTCAAACCAGAGAATAGAGGCTGCATTCACGGATTCCCATCCAATTATAGGTATGTTAATGTTTCACCACCCAGGGTAATATATTTTCCAATTTCACATACATACACTGAGAAATCAGTTCGTTACCATAGCTCTGCGTTAAAAAAATGAGTTTCTGTGTCTTTCGTAAGAAAAGAAATTATTTCTTCATTTATATTTACCATAATTTTGGAAGCACTGGCAATTTCAGACCTGGATTTTATTATAACGTAGAAAGGGATGCTTCTATAGAAATATGAGTGCGTGTTCGATTCATGAACCAGAGAGTATGATTTTCAAGTGTTCACAGAAGCTGACAACAGAAATAACCTGTGTTCTACAACACAAATGATGTAGGATATGCTTATGGCATTAAATTTAACAATATTTTGTCTTTATTTCATTGAAATTTTTTCTGGTATACAACTGTATATATGCAGTCAAATAGTTTACACACCTGTGGATATGCATACATTGGTTTACACATCTGTGTTTACGCTTTAATCTGCTTTACACACCTGTGGATATTCATTCATCTGTTTTGCACACATGTGTTTAGGCATTCATCTGCCATACAGATCTGTGGATATGCATTCATCTGCTTTACACAGCTGTGGATATGCATACATCTGGTTTACATACCTGTGTTTTCGCATTCATCTGCTTTACACACATGTGTTTAGGCATTCATCTGCCATACAGATCTGTGGGTATGCATTCATCTGCTTTACACACCGATGGATATGCATACATCTGGTTCACACACCTGTGGATATGCATTCATCTGCTTTACACATCTGTGGATATGTATTCATCTGCTTTACACATTTAGGCATAAGGATTCAACTGATTTATGCATTTGTGGCTATGCATTCAGCTGGTTTACACATCTATGCGTAAGCATTTAGATAGTTTACGCATTTGTGGCTATGCATTCAGCTGGTTTACACAACTGTGCGTAAGCATTCAGATAGTTCACGCATTTGTGGCAATGCATTCAGCTGGTTTACACATCTATGCGTATGCATTCAGATAGTTTACGCATTTGTGGATATGTATTCCGTTAGTCCGATAATTTTCCAGTTTATTCGGGTTGGTATCTTCCCTGGTCTGAGCCATCCTTTGTACGCGAGGGATGTGATTTTCTGATTTTTGGTCCTTCTGCCAAAAATTCATCTTAATACTTTTTCTTCCGCGTTAAGTCAATATACACTATCAGATCAAAATTATTCCAAAACTTGCCTATCCAGAAACTCTCTGTAATAAGAAAGGAATTAATATCGAGTTGGTCCACACTTTGCTACTATCACAGCCTCCACTCTAACGGGTAGGCTTTCCACTACATTTTGGTACGTTGTTGCGTGAATCGCCTGCCAGTTCTGTCACAAGAGCATTATTCAGGTCGATCACTGATGTCGAGCGGTTCGGCCTGGCGTCCAAAATCATCCCAAAGGTATTCCATGGGGTTGAAATCGGGGTTCTGTGAAGGCCAGTCAATTTCTTCCATATTCATCTCATCAAACTATTCCTGCAGATATTTCGTTTTGTGGACGGAGACACTGTGCTGTTAGTAAAGGAAAGGGCCTTCACCGGACTGTTGCATTAATGTTGGGGCACACAGTCGTTGAGAATCTCATTACAGGCCGCAGTGTTAAGATTTATGGGCTCTGCAACTAGGGGGTGTGACTGCCAAACCCCCGAAATATAGGATCATAGCATAATGTCTCCTCCACCAAAATTCACAGTGGCATAACAGAGTCAGGAAGGTACCATTCATCCACACCCAGACTCGTCCGTTACACCCGCCAGATGGACAAACATGATACCGCATTCCAGAGGATGCGTTTTCACTGCCGCCGAACTTTACACCACTGCAACGGAGGCTTGTCGTTGATATTGCTGATATTAGGCTTAAGTGCTGCTGCTCGACCATGCAAAACTCATTTTTCAGCTCTCGATGAACCTTTATGGTGCTGGCGTTGCTTCCTGAAGCATTTTGGAACTCGATGGTGAATGTTGTAACCAGGGTCAAGTGATATTGTCACACCACCCACTTCATCACTAGGCGGTCTCCCTCTGACACTTTGTGTGGACTGCGAGGTAACGACCGCACTGTTGTTGTTCCTATGCATTTACACTTTCCAATAACTGACTGTTGATCTGAAATTTATCAACTGACTTGTAACTAAGACAGCATCCTATGATCGTGTCTCGTTGAAAGCTACTGAGCTCTTCCGTACGGCGAAATCTACTATTAATGCTCGTCCATGATGTTTTGCGAGACAACGTACGTCTTTTTATACCTGTGTCGGTGATGGCTGTGATGTATATGGACAAATCAGGTGCTCAAAAGAGGTGAGCGACTGTGATTGGGGGTTAACGACCACCCTAAGCAACTCAGTAGGCAATAAGCAGTCGCCCGTCTCTAATTTAAGGCCACTGGTTTCAGGGAAGAGAGAGAGCCAGTGCCGTAAGACAAACATAACATCCATGCCTCACCGGCACTCGAACCCGGACGCATCTATCTCGGACGAATAGTCAGAAACCATCACGTAGACCACTGCACCACCGAGGCGGCCCCAAAAGGGGTGTCTTGATACATCTGGTCATACATTGCATTTCAATGAGGCTTTTAGCACAACGGTCGTTCAAAAAATAAAGTAACAAAAGACATTTGGCATCAAAACTTTTTACGTGCTAATGAAGATTTGAAGTGCGTGGATTATCATTCACCACCAGAGATGGCTGCGACCATTTATTTAGCAGGAGCTAGAGGTGTGCATAACGGGGATTTTCCTCTCTCATTGACAACGGTTCAAACAGTGACAAAAACACCGCTTACGACGGAGCTGTAAAGAAGTCGGAACTGCGTGCCACCGTCTCACTTATAACAGTGACAAAATCACTGTTACAATCTGCTCTTTTTGATTTCATTGATTAAGAACAAACGCACGGCGAAAGCCAAAACAAAAGCTATCTTAAGCGTGGGAAAGGGAGGAGACTGAAAGAAAGATCCCATCACAACTGTCTACACGGCATTCTTGTCACTCTGTAATCTTGCTTGCGTAGGCCGGTGATTTTCGCTTTCATGGAGCTTCGACTACACGTCGGTTTATAAGGCCGCCGGTTCGTACTTGCAGCGCTACCTCAGGGTGTGCGGTCATGCACACTCGCACCAAACGTGGATCATTTGCATACCAGCAAGCACTCTATCTATTTGCAAAGTTTCGCCGTTGTAGCATGTTTTCTTCTAGGTGCGCAAATTTCATTGTCCGTTAGTGTATGTGGGAGTGAGGGTCTTCGTATATGTGTGTGTTTCTGCATATAAATGGTACCCATTCATCTCATCCTCGTCGCCTCTCATTTTGTCGGAGCAACTCCTCAAAAAGGTATGGCGTCCTACAGCCTGATCTCGCATCCTGAATTTTGCTTCTGCTTGGCCCTTTCAAGGAACAGTTAGCGTACGAGCATTTTGCTACACATGGAGATGTATGGCAGGTCGTAGCAAAGTGACTGCAGCAACAGGAGATTGATTTCTTCTCCACTGGAATAAGCGTCTTACCATTAGAACACGACATTTTTTAAAATCGCTAATGACTTTGCGGAAGATAAACGTGCACGCGAGGTTGTTCTTGTGCACTGTATACTTTGTTCAACTCATGTTTCTGTACGAGAAGATCAGTTACTTTATTTTCAAAGAACCTATGTATATTGATAATATGTTTTTAGTTAAAGCAAAGTGTCTTTGGTATTTATGTATATTTTCGTCATTGATATAATTTTCATGAATTTGAATAACTGCTTCTTAAAAGAATCTTAGATTGTGATATTTCATTCAGAATTTCTCAAGTGTGAGTAAGCTTTGAATTTTGATCACATTTACGAGGTCCGATCAAAAAGTTCCGAGACTAGGCCGATATACAATACAGTACTTATGTTACCTAAGTCTGGCTCTGATCTCCTCAAAGTGGTCCTCCTTGGGCAGCGATGCACCGCTGCCACCACTTTTCTACTGTTGGAACACTCCCTGGAAGTCCTGTTCGCGAATCATGTCAAGCACCGTCTTCGATTTGCGCTGGTTCTCGTCCACGGTTTCAAAACGGCGACCCTTGAGCTTCAGCTTCATCTTCGGGAACAGAAAGAAGTCACATGGGGCCAAATTCTGCGAGTAAGGCGGATGAGGAAAAAAGGTAGGCATGCTGTTGCGGTTGCAAAACTATCCTGTTGCTAACGCTCTGTGAGCTGTTACATTGTCGTGATGGAGCAGGAAATCGCCCCTGCGCCACATTGTAGGTCGTTTGCGGCGAATGTCCACCCTACGATGCCGCAGAACATTGCAGTAAAAAAGGGGCGGTGACGGTCTGGCCCTGGGGAACGAATTCACGGTGCACAACCCCACGAATGTCGAAGAACAGAATGAGCATGCTTTTTGTTGCGTTGCGGACCTGTCGGGCCTTCTTCGGTCGTAGAGATGCCGGGATCTTCCACTGCGACGACTGTTGTTTGGTCTCCGGGTCGTAACCGTAGACCCGAGCCTCGTCCTCAGTGATGCCTTGCGACAGGAACGTTGGCTCATTCACCACCTGATGACGAAGATCTTGATAGAGTTCGACACGAAGTGCCTTCTGTCCGGGGTTCAGAATCTTTGGCACAAACTTTGCAGCAATACGGTGCATATTCAAAACCAAAGTCAGAATTTCTTGCACTGTTCCATATGACACATCGACGATGGAAGCAATGTCTTGAATGGTTCTCCGACGATCCTCATGCATCAGTTCGTTAATTTTGTCCGCATTTTCAGGGGTTTTGCTGCTCGTGGGCGGTCACCCTGACCTCTTGTCTTCCACTGCCGTTCTGCCGGTCTTGAAGCGTGAGTGCGACTCCAAACACCTCGCACGACTCATTGCTTCATTGCCGTAAGCCTGACGCAACATTTCATGCGTCTCCCTTTCAGATTTGCCGAGTTTTACGCAGAATTTGATGTTCGCCCGCTGCTCTAGTTTGCAGTCCATACCGAAACCGCAGCTGTGTTCTGCACGTGGTCACCAAATATCGTGTAGCACAGCTCCCGATGTTCACAGAACGACGCCACTCGGCACAATGACTGATGAAGGTCACTGCCCTCGACCGCTGCTATGCGCGTACGGCCATCTGTTGGCGCCCTACGTACCTTGTCTCAGAACTTTTTGATCGCACTACGTATTGGTACGGTAGAATAATTGTACAAGTAACACACAGCATTTCGATATAAAACTTTCAGCTATTAAAGAGATGTACAAAAAATGGACTGACACAAACGCCGTTTTGTTAGAAAGAGTCTCAATCAATGAACAAAAAAATTTAAATCGTAAAAAACAGAACACCTAAAAGGAGTCGAGCGATGACTTCGATTTTCACAGGATACGCTCATTAGGCAATACAGAACAAATTATTAGCATCTCGATCTCATGTGCATGAATGATTAGCGTTTCGGTGTCCAGGTGCGTCGATGTATCTAATAATCGGTGTGGCCACCACTGGCTTGTATCACCTGATGCACGCGCTAATGTGTGAATGGTGTTCTGTGGAATAGCCATCCAGGCTGTATTGACCTGCGTCCAAAGTTCATCAAAGAGTTGCTGACGGACGGTCGTACCGCTGCACCTGCTATTTGAGCATGTCGCAAAAATTTTCTACGGTGATAAAACCGGCGATCTAGCTGGCCACGGCAGAAATGGAACAGTATTATCCCTGAAGAAGGCACGTGTTGTTGCTGCAAACATGAGGTGTGGCATTGTCCTGCTGAAATATGGCTCCGGGAACGTCCTGCAGATACGGCCGACCGGCCACAGAATATCATTGGCTAACGGGCACTAGTTATTTTGGCACGGACTCTCATGATAGGTGATCTGCTTTCATGACCAATAGCACCCTAGGATATACTGCCTCATGTTCGTGGGCTAGGACTGGTGCGAATACACTCTTCTCCACACTTCTTTCTCTGTAGACGGCGTCCACAGATACGGCCATCATTTTGGCCTAAACCGAAGCGTGCTTCGTCTGAGAACACAATATTATGCCATTCGTGAAGCCACTCCCTTCGTACGATGCACATACATTGCTGCGATGTCAAATGTAGCTTGAAGAGATTCCGACGGGACTGCAGTCAGAACCGTAATAACGGGCGAAATACTGTTAGAAAAGACGTGGGAGAATGCGTCACAGTTCGTCACTGCTGTTTTTTTTTTTTTTTTTTTTTTGTGATTGGAGGTTTAACGACCACCGTGAGCAACTCAATGGGCTATAAGCAGTCGCCCGTCCTTAATTTAGGGTCACTGGTTCCAGAGAAGGGAGAGAGCCAGTGCCGTAACACAAACACAAAATCCATGCCTGACCGGGATTCGAACCCGGACCCCTTACGGACGAATGATCAGAAGCCAGCGCCTTAGACCACTGCTCCACCGGGGCGGCGTCACTGCTGTGCCAACGCCGTTGATGAAGCAGAACGTTCCCCCAGAGACATCCTCATGAGATGGAGGTTGTCCCTCGGCATTTTCTGTGTGCGACGTACAGAACCTTCTCTTTGCGTCCTACGTCCTTCTTCGTACCATTTTCTTCACACTCTTTCCGCGACGGACTAACTGCGCCCCGCACGACCGGCAATCTCCCGGAGTAAAGCACTGCAATATCTCATGCGGATAATGCGAACTCTGTCGAAATCTCTAATGTACTGTACGACTGTTTTACACGACAACGAAGCATGCTTACCCACTGTTGACCGAGCACTGACCTGGCGATCCAGCCACGCGGCGTTTATAACAAGAAAAGCAGCCGGTCTCCGGTCTGTGACGTCGCGCGATTTAATTCACCTAAAGGTGGTACGCATGCACATACGACGCCAAAATGTTAATCATTTCCGCGACATTGCCTGATTAGCATATCCTGTAAAAATCAAAGCTAATCATTTAAAAAACAAAGTTATATAATTATTTAATTAAGTTAATCATTTGGAAATCAAGCTAATCATTTGAAGTTAAGTTAATCATTTAGAAATCAAGGTAATCATTTGAAGTCAAGTTAATCATTCAGAAATCAAGCTAATCAGTTCTGCGATATTGCCTGATTAGCATATCTTGTAAAAATCAAAGCTAATTATTTAAAAATCATTTAAAAAATAAAAGAAAATCATTTAAAAATCAAGTTAATCATTTCTGCGATTTTACCTGATTATCATATCCTGTAAAAATCAAAGCTAATCCTTTAAAAATCAAAGCTAATCATTTAAAAATAGAGCTAATCATTTCTGCGACATTGCCTGATTAGCATATCCTGTAAAAATCAAAGCTACTAATTTAAAATTTATTTTAAAAATCAAAATTAATCATTCAAAAATCATTTAAAAAATCAAAGCTAATCATTTAAAAATCAACCTAATCATTTAAAAATCAAGCTAATCATTTCTGCGATATTGCCTGATTATCATATCCTGTAAAAATCAAAGCTAATCGTGTAAAAATCATTTTAAAAATCAAAGCTAATCATTTAAAATCAAGCTAATCATTTAAAAATTAAGGAAATCATTTATAAATCAAGCTAATCATTTCTGCGATATTGCGTGATGAACACATCCTGTAAAAATCAAATTCATAGCTCGACTCTATTCAGGTATTCTGTCTTTTATGAGCATATGTATATTCGGACCGCATACCCGAATACAAATACTACAGCCTCTCACTGCATTGTACATAAGAAATTCCTCAAGTACCGTATTTTTCCGTGTATAAGACGCCCCCATGTATAAGACGAGACCTACTTTTTCGAACCGAAAATTAAGAAATCAATATTTTTATTACAAAAAGATATTTTTGATATTTTTTTTGAAATTAGGAAATATCACAGACAAAGTCTGTGGTAGTTCTGTATATATATAAAAAAAGTAAGGAAATTTAGATTATTTAGAAATTATGTAATATTTTTAAGACACAAACTATGAAATTATGCATCACTTTCTTCAGCACTATTTGTTCCAGACATATTACATTTTTTTTCAACCTCAAGTGCATCACTGCTGTCGTCTGAGTCACTGTCTATATACAATATACACTATCTACCAACAAGTAATTGGACACTCCTGCAATCGACGATATCTACGGTCCTGATACACGTCACGGCCGCCGCCGTTAAATATCGTGTGGAAAACAACAACGCAACCAGTCGCATGCAAGATGCCACGCAGTTTAGAGCTCTCCGATTTCGAGAAAGGTGTAATCGTCGGGTATCACAGAAATGGCCGATCCATACGTGACATATCCAGCTAGTTGAAGTACCCAAAAACAACAGTGGCCTACGTGATCGGCAAGTGAAAGATGAGAGGTGACTGTCGGAATGTGCCCCGACCCCGCAGACCCACAAAACAGAGAGTTAGAGACCGACGGGTGCTGGCCAGAGAAATTCGGAAGAACCGCACCAAATCGATGGGCCACATCCGCGAGGAGTTTCAACGGGCATCCGGGAGTGTTCTTTCGATGAATACCATCCGTAAGAAAGCCCATCTGCTCGGTTATCATGGACGTGCTGCCGCCCACAAGCCTTTGATCACCAAGTCCAATAGCGCTGCTCGGCTAACGTGGTGCAAAGAACGTGAACAGTGGACCGTTGAACAGTGGAAACAGGTTCTCTGGAGCGACGAATCAAGGTTCACCCTCTACCGTTCGGATGGCAGGGTCTGGGTTTGGCGTCTGCCTGGAGAACGCCTCCTGCCGGAATGTATTGTGCCAACTGTAAAGTTTGGCGGCGGTGGAATTATGCTATGGGGGTGTTACTCCTGGCATGGGACCCTTGGTCGCAATTCCTGGTAGACTCAACGCCGAAACCTACTGCACCATTTTGGATGACCATGCGCTTTCTACGTTGTGGCAGTTTTACGGGGTGGACCCATGTTACTTTCAGGATGACAATGCCACCTGTCATGTTGCGAGGTCCACCATGGCTTGGTATGGTGACAATGGGGTTAATCGAATGTACTGGCATGCGCAGAGCCCGGACCTGAACCCTATCGAGCACCTCTGGGACGAGTTGGAGCGTCGACTTAAGGGGTGCCCCCACCGTCCGAAATCGGTGAAGGAACTGACCTGTCTTCTCCAAACCGAGTAGAAGAAAATACCACTAGCCGTCGTACAACACCTGGTTGAGAGTATGCCCCGGAGGGTCGCAGCTGTAATCGCCGCTCGTGGAGGCTCCACCAACTATTGAAGGTGAATAAACTTCGTTTTCCTTTGCTATCACAGGTGTCCAATTACTTGTTGGTAGATAGTGTATTAGATCATTCTCACTTCCATCCATGGCACTGCTGATTCCATATTTCTTGAACGACTTCACAACCACCTCTTGTTTGACTCCATTCCATTAGTTTAAGACCCAGTTGCAGACCTCAGTAATGGTTGTTTTTTTCACTCTCCCTGTCGGTGTCAAGTTGTTACCTGATTTTTGCATCCATCTATTCCATTCTTCTTACATCAGGGCTTTGAAAGGCTTGTTGATAGAAACATATAGAAGCTGTAGCCGACCTGTAAGTCCACCAGGAATAACTGCTTATACGTCGTAGTAGGGAGAGGGGATAAGAGGTACTGTCAGTTTCGCCGCTGTAACAGCAGGATTTTCTCAATCGGTTACCTCCCGTGCATAAGACGACCCCCAATTTTTGGTCGAAAATGTTTAGAAAAAAAATATCGTCTTTTACTCGGAAAAATACGGTAATTGCTTATACTGATGAGCAGATAAACGAATATGCTGTAGTATCTTCAACAGGATTTATTTATATAATTCTTTGATATGAGGAAAATCAGGGGTTACCTTTGCACTGAGAAATAGGTTTTAAGACTAACTATTTTCTATTTATTTATTTATTCGTTCCTTCGGAATTTACTTTTCAATAAATAACACCAACAGTATTCAAAACTCAGTCATGGTTGCTTGAGGAAGTTATCGTTTTCGCTTCAATCTGTACCTTTGCATTACTCTCTGTCTACTAGAGTAAGCAATCGTCCTATGAAAACTTCCGTGAGTTTTTTTTTCTGAAATGGCTGACGTCATTGGCTGTTTTCCCTCCAGCATTATACAGTACCTGAGCTTCAATCCAGTGATCCTTTTGAACTTTTGACTTTCATTCCTGTCGTTAAATTCACTATTTCTCTGAATACAGTGACATTCAAGCCAATGCACTCTGAGTAATAAAGGACGTTCAGTACGTTTTCATTTCTTTTCTCGAACAGTTACTTGACGTCCAGGCATGTTTACTTCTTATTCCCCTTTTTCTGTCGTTTGTGATATGCTTTTAAATTCGGAGCAATTTTGAAATGAATGAAATATAAGCATGAACCATGGACTGAGCCAAAGCTTTGAAATGTCGCGGAGTCCGAAAACTATATTCTATTTATTCAATTTTGTCTGAAGACGCGAGTGGGACTCAGAAAGTTATCAACTGACAAAACATGCTGCCTGTCCGCTTTATTATGACCATCCACGTACGATGTCTATGGAAAGAAGCACTCGCAGTGGGTATTACATTTTTAAGTAACGATTTCCAGAGAAAGCAAGCTAACTTCGAAAGGTCTGCCTAAACCACTGAAACGTGGCATCAGTTATTTACTAACTAACAAAAACACCATGGAATTCATAGAGTCAACAGGGGCGATGTACTCGTATAACGGTTTGAATTTCTTATGGTACAAACGAGGTCACTCATCAATCATAAATTTTGCCAGTGCAATATGTCGCTGGGTTATGGCTGAAACATTTCCACGGGGAAATTTGTCGTTGTGTTTATTATTTAAAACTTTCCCCGGGGAAATTTGTTTCTGAAATTCTTACAATCGAAAACTTGGGCGTAGGACTTTTCTCCGAAAAGTTTTCAGTTAGCTGGTTGAAGGGATGTTGACAATAACTGAAATCACATGTTTTTAGATTTCTTCTGCGAAACATAGGATATTAAAAGTGTAAACATCGATGTTTTCCTCATGGTTAAAATCGGTCGTAAAGTGACCTGTATCCATTACACAACGCCACTCGACGAACCGAAATCTCAGCACATGGCCAACACAATGCACTTTCAAAACTGTTTTTTACAATTTGTGACCACAATGGACCGTATTCATGTGACGTCAGAAGTGGATTTCTGCGTACCAACATGGCTGCTGATTCAATTTTTTTGCTATTTGATTATCCCTTACTGTAGCCTAATTTTTACAATCCTAACGTCATGGAATCTGCCGAGGAATTAATAGAGCTACAGGGCGAAGAAGGAGAAATTAATTTCTTAGAAGAACGAATCAAGGTTGCAAAAATATACAAAGACAATTTTGTGTCTTTGTATATTTTATATGTTTCAGGAATGCATCGCCGTTAGTCATAATGAAGTTTTTAATGTAGCATTTCTCGTACACGCTATATTAAATTTCCATGTTATTATTGCCAGACATTGGCGAAATATCTGAAACATAAAATTTAGTACCTTGTTTTGTAAAACAAAAACATTTAAAAGCTCAGACAAATACGTAATAAGGAAACAAACTAGGGTTCGCACGCTAGGCAATCTGCTTAAAAATTAAATGAATGCGTAACATTAAATAAAAGATAAATTATAGATATGTTTGTTTTATTCTTTGAGGAAAGTAGAACTTAATTCGTAATTTACCGATCCAAATATTCCATCCATTTTCGCCTACTTTTTCTTTTTTCTTTTTTTTCTTTTTTGAAATTGAAATGCGAAGGAATACTACGAGGTTTCAACTGCCTTTGATTCGTAGTGTCATAATATCCAAAAGCTTTTTGTTAAAGTGGACAGAACATATTGGAGAGTGCACATCGGAATGGAAATCACCGCGTTTCATTTTACACAGCCATTCCCTTAATAATTTCGTCTTTTTCAGCGGAAAATTAAAGAATGTTTTTCTTTCGTTTACGCAATTTAGGTTGCAGGATTTATTAGCACAACCATACGATGAGCAAAAGTTGTACATGTCGTTAATAAATTTACGAAAATCGCGCTTTTCCTGAACCCTTGCAACGTAACGCCATGTTAAGCAATGGGAAAACGCATGTAAACAAACTCTTGTTGGTCCTCGGCCACGGAAAGGCTTTCCCATGATGCAATGCGAAGAGAATAAGGTCCATTCCTAGAGCATATAGTTCCCAGGTGAAGCCTAGTTTCACTTCAGCACACTTACATAAACTCCCAGAAGAATCGTGTGTAGGACAGTCAGTAATTAATACTTACTAATGGTCAGTCACACAAATTAACTGCCCAATTTCCTTCGTGTTTCGCTGAATTCCGAATCATACGTTCACTTGTTTGAAGAATTCTTAAGACATTCGAAAGGCGTCGGAACTTCTGTCTGCTGACAATCCGAACAGCGCAGATGTGACTGACAATGACGCAGTAGTTCACTGCGCTGCAAGCGGTGAAAGAAAAAGTGAGAAGGACGTAATTTAATCTCGTAATTTCAGAAAAGGGATTTGTCCAGTGCAGTTAAACATCGTCACCTAGCAGATAGGTAGAAAGTGCGTTTATTTTGCTGTTCAAATGTAATAAGAGAGAAATAAAAGTGTCCCGTTTTTCTAACTCATTTATTTCATTTACAGAAAATATGCGTAGACATACAACTAGTATTCATTACATACAAAAATCATTACATATATCATTCCATATAAGTAGTGGTGTGCAAAAGAATTGCATCTCCTGCAAACCCCATGAATTTTTATGTTTAATTCTTTTTTCAATTAAATAATTTCCTAAATAATAACGCAAGGAACTGCACACCAATTATACATAACATAGCATAACTATACTAGTTATCCGAATTTATTGGTGTAGATAAAATCAAAGTTTCCAAGCTTTCGCACATCAACCAGATGGATTTTTCTAGGAAGGTAGACAGCAAACTGAAAGCAACAAAGGAAGGTAGACAGCAGTTTGCTGTCTACCTTCCTTGAAAAATCCATGTGGTTGATGTGCGAAAGCTTGGAAACTTTGATTTCTGTTCTACACCAATAAGTTCGGATAACTAGTATAGTTATATTATCTTATGAAATAATTATCATAGTTATTTCATCATTTATGTCATTTGATGTAAAATTTAATGGAGATTTCAAAAATATCTGAGTTTTTACTGTAGCTACTTCTCCTCTTAAGATACACTATAAAAATCATGACCAAGTCGAAATTATTATGAAAATATGAAAAGGATCATTTATCCAATACTTAGGTTTACAGTAACAAAACCGCTTTTGTAATTCATAAGGACTGAAATATAATGAAGTAAAATTATAAAATATACCTAATATTTTGTTGCCCAGCTTTTAGCTTTAATCACAGCTTTGCATACTGCAGTATACAGTGAACAAGGTTTTGTAAAAAATTGGGTTGAACAATACGACTCCAAACTTGAGTTACATCTTCAATTAGGTGAATTTTGGTTGTTGGCGTCTTTTTTGACAGTTCGTACGACACTTTGAACTACTAATTTTCGATCGGGTTTAAGTCCGGTGACTGTTGTGGCGAATCAAGGCAGGGATTTTTTTTTCCTAAAACCACTTTTTTCCTACTTTAGTACGATGACAGGGAGCATTCACATCTTGAAAATAAAGATTTCCTTCATAAAGCCTTCTAGATGATGGTGTTTAGTATCCAGATGCATTTCTGGGCGTTTATCGTACCATCGACAATATGGAGGTTCCCAACGTCACGTCACACATGCAACTTTAAACCATGACCTTCACCAGATGCTTAACAGTAGTCACTAAGCAACTTGGATGGAATTCTTCATGCATCAATTTCCTTACATAGGCATTACTCTGATTCCCATTAAGGCAAAATTCTGATTCATCACTGAAAAGAAAATTTTCCCGTTGCTTGCTTGTCCATGAGACATGCTGTTTTGCCCACTGAAGTCTACGCAGTCTTTGATTTGTAGTTAACAATGGTTTACCCTTACCTTTGCAGACACTTAAGTCATAGTGAAGCAGCCTCTTCCAAACAGTAGATGTACTAACAGTAAAATCAGTCCACTTCAGAAAATCTTTGAAGGAATTTATTTGAATTGAGCCTCCTGTCTGCCAAGCTAAGCTTTCTGAGTACTCTGTGCTGCCTGATTGTAGTGGATCTGGGCCATCACCTGTTACGCATGTTTTTTATATCACCACTGTCTTTTACTTTCTTCAGTAGCAAAAAACTGTAGATTGATTACAGCCCACTCTTTCAGAGATTTTCCTTGAAGAATATCCCTCTTCATGCAGGACA
Source organism: Macrothele yani (assembly GCA_039090855.1). Taxonomy (NCBI): domain Eukaryota; kingdom Metazoa; phylum Arthropoda; class Arachnida; order Araneae; family Macrothelidae; genus Macrothele; species Macrothele yani. The sequence goes on from CM076990.1 coordinate 197,010,104, forward strand.
ACTATTTTTACTCTGTCTGCTGTTGACAATTCCTCAATTTTAACCATTATTGAGAATGTACACAAATTATACCATAATAACAGCACGAAGCGACAAATACAATGCTCCAGTAGCTCTGCGTTAACCCTTATAAAGACTGGAGTAGGATTAGGATAGCATTAGGATGCAGCCAATCAGGCACAAGAATGTCCATGATTGGCTGTAACAACTGAACTGATACGCAGCTGACGTGAATTCCAATGTGTTTGTCAAACCCCATATTATGGGTCATATCTTAAAAACAGAAGTAGCTATCGGAAAAGCCAAGACATTTTTGTAACCTCCATGAAATATCGCCTCTAGTGACATATAAACGATGAAATAACTATGAAAATTAGTTAGTTAAAAACAAGAGTTAAATTTAAAAATTCACGGTTTTTGCAGGTGAAGCAATACTTTTGCACACCACTGTATAACATTTTTTTTACTGTCGCTTTCAAATTTTCGTCATAACAGATGGCATGGTGCTCTATTTGTGATTTTTCAGCTTTTCCTTTAGTTATGTGTTTATTGTGCTCTACCTCTTTTACCTTGATTGTCCGCTATCTAAATTCTTTATTTTCCATTTATTTCTATACTCTCACCTGATTTATGGAGGCGTTTTCAGATCTGTGTTTCAAATAAAATATTTAGTATGTCTTTGCAGCAACTATTTTCAGTATGTCTGTTGACCACATAGCCACCCAAATCGGTCGTACCTTAATCAAAATGGCATGGTATTTACGTCAGTGGATTAGGCAAGGTACATATGGACCTCACCATGGATCTGATCCATATAGAAGCACCACAGAATGAAAATATCGCCGCATACGGAAACAAATAATTGCCAAGCCAATTTGCAATCCAATGGAATGCGGCTTCTGCATCGGTCTGTACAAGAATCATCCAACGAAGTTTAGAAGAAAGTGGATTACATTCACTAAGTGTGGTACGTCGGTTACTTCTAATATCCCCCACACCTTCCTTAATACAGGGTGATTGTAAAATCATTCAACAAAACAAGAAGGGTGATAGCACACATCAAGACGAACAATATTTGCAATGGAACCAAGTGCCGTATTCCACTCCTAGTGCCAGAAAAGAGTAAAGTTATATATCCACGTTGAGCCTTCAACAGTGAAGACAAAGAGACATACCTACTTTATGAGTTGCACAATTCCAATTGCATCAGAGAAAGGCTCAAAGGAGCTGCTCAAATTGCCGTCCAAGGACGTCGTTGCACAACCAACACCGGCGAATGAAGGACTGTCCCTCCTTCTCGTAGACTCCCGGTGTGGTATTGATCTTGTCCGCAGCAACAGCAATTCGCGCGACGAGATCTTCCAGGGAGTCCACAGGTGTCTCGTACACCAATGTTTTCATGTGCCGCCACAAGAAGAAGTCCAGTGGATTAAGATCCGGGGAGCATGGAGGCCAAACCACAGGTCCACCGCATTCCAATCCATTGCCCGGGATATATCGCATTTAGGAAGTATCGGACCTTGGTGGCAAAGTATGTTAGGGCCCCATCATGCATAAACCACATGTCCCACCGTGTGGTGAGCGCAACATCCTGCAACAGACCGGGAAGCATTTGCTCCAGGAAACACACACACACACACGGTACGCTGCGCTGGTCAGGCGTATACGTCAATTCTCATGTGATGTTCGCACGGTAATATCGCTGAACGGGTTCGGCTGCGTTTTTAGATGTTTGCTTCTCATCGTCTACGCACGTGTTCAGCTCACCTGATTTTCATATTGTGCTTCTCATGCACTGGTTGGAACTCCGGGTGCCTGTTGGACGTTTTTCGAACGTGCTCTTTTCTTGCACTAGGAGTGGAATGCGGCCCTAGATTCCATTGCAAATATTGTTCGTCTTGATGTTTACTATCACCCGTCTAGTTTTGTTGAAGGAGTTTACAATCACTAAGTATAGGAGTCTCCCTAAGTATAGAAGTCTCTCTAAATATAGGAGTCTCTCTAAGTATAGGAGTTACGGTATGGGGTGCCATAATTTACGACACTCAACTGCTGCCTTCGTTGTTCGTAAACGGAACGTTGACATCATAAACAAAATGTGGATGACACCGCTGCCTCCCTTTTAACTGCAAAGCCAATTTCCAACAGCATAAGGTGCGTAACTAGGTAGCTTGCGCCACTCTATTATACGTATCTACGTGATGTCAACTCAATACTTTGGTCAGGCAGGAACCCAAATCTTTCCTGAATTGATCACGTCTGGGGCATTTCTTTGAAGACGTCCAGTACCAGCAGGTAGAGAAGAATGGTGGAAGGTGCCATAAGACACAACTCCGGAATCGTATGCATGATGGATGCCACGACGACTTGCTATAGGTACCGCAAACAATATTTAAGCAGCACCCCCGCCCCATTCCTTCGGGAAAATGTAGCATGTGACTTAAAAGTAAAATAGTAGAATGTAAACATCTGCAGTAAATAACAGGCAGAAGAACAATTTTTGTTGTCGCAGAGAGGAAGATCTAAAATCGGCAAAAATCAAAGAGACGAAATTTATTTCTTTGAAGCAATGTAGCTGGACATTTTTGCTTCCTTTAATTTCACCATGCTTCGGTTCACTGCTATTTCCGCTAAAGAAATGGTATTTCAATTAGTCGGTCTGTTCTGGACTATTTTCAGCCCACGAAAAGGGCATAACGTATTGATAATGAGAAACGAAACAAGAGAAAACGTATTTTTTTTTTTATTAATTATTATTATTATTTGGTTCGGGGATTTGGTTGGAATGAATCACACCATACTAATGCAGGAACATGCAGATAGCCACAAATAAATTGTTGGTATTTATTCAATGTTAAATTAAGTTTAGCTTATGTGCAATCATCCAGACCACCAACCAATAACAGAAAAAAATTACAGCTTATCTCTGGGTGCCACCTAGCATCTTCGAATGAAATTATTTACATAATCCTTGGGGATAGCGAAGAAAAGCAAAAATCAGTTCCGTACTGAGAAAAAGTTTATACGACTAAATATATTTTCCATTTATTTATTAAGTTCATGCTTAAGTTTCCAGCGTTTTATAGTTCAAAATCTTTTCCATATCATACAACTTTGAACCACGGTCATTCACGCTTAACTGTATTGATGGTTCTGTGGTCGACTGGGAGGCATATTTATCCAGAACATCTTGCAAATTTACTCTCTGCATCTCCTTTGGCTGTTCGCTACGCTGCTTGTCCTCCTCGATGTAATCCCCACTTATGACTTCACAAACCACTCACGAAACGTGCTTGAACCTACAGCTCTCCCGCCGTGCATCGAACAAATCTCCTCTGATGCAACGCTTTTCCCGAGGTAAAACGTGAACAACAGCCAGTGATGAATACGTGCCTTGTCGGTTGAGATGTCCAAACTCAAATGACCGCACGTGCGGGCTCACCCAACTCGTGTCGTTCGAAGAAGTATTGCCATCTAACCTGCACTCCACGAAATTCAAACTAAAATTCAACCGTTTAGCTTTTGCAGCCCGCTACGTGGAGCGCCGGAAACTTAAGTACAAAAATATATTCATTCCTTCGGTATTCACTTATCAATTAATAACAGCAACACACAATTCCCAAAGATCAGTCATGGTCACTTGAAGCAGTTATTTTTCCTCTACGTATCTTCGCAACCTTCTCCGTCTGCTAAAAAAAGCAATCGTCCTGTGAGAGACACAGTGTCTTTTGTTGTTCCTTTTTAATCGCTGACGAAACTGGCTATTTCTTCCTACCTTCATACCTGGGCTTCAATCTGATGCTCCCTCTGATCTTCTTTAGCTTTATACGTACACTATTGTTTGTAAAAATTGCAACACGATGAACGTTTGCTGGTATTAGCTTGAAAATTGCAGGATGTGTACAACAGGTTGGGCCATGCAAATGATTAAAATATCAGTGAAAATGCGCATGCGCTTTCGGAGCAGCGCCCTCTGAAATGTCTGATCTTGGGTATTAACAGCTCGCTCAAACGAGATATTGCAATCAGTGAATCGAAAAGGTGTTTTTTGTATTTCGCTATGCACGTCGCCGAAGAAGGTCGCATTACGAACACCTGACGGTCTTTGAGCAAAAAAGGATTGTTGGGAGGAGAGAAGTTGGATTTTCCTACAACGAAATTGCCACTCATATGGGTAGAAACGCCAGTACAATTATGCGAACGCGGCGTCAGTGAACAGTTGAGGCTCGGACGCACAGTCATCTAGGAAATGGACAGCAAAATCGCACGACTGCACGGAATGAGACATCTCTACCGCATGACCGTGACCGATCGCACAGCGACATTCACGGTATTAGTGCAGCAGTGGATCACTCTCACAAGTCAAGCTTTCTTGTTCAGCACAGTTCGACGTTAGTGCAGCAGTGGAGCAATCTCACAAGTCAGGCTTTGTTCTCTAGCACAGTTCGAAGTTAGTGCAGCAGTGGACCACTGTCAAAAGTCAGGCTTTGTTCTCCAGCACAGTTCGACGTTAGTGCAGCAGTGGAGCACTCTCACAAATCAAGCCTTATACTCCAGCACAGTTCAATGTCGTCTGCTTAACAGAGAATTAGTCGCTAGCAGCCCGATGCTGTGCATTCCTTTGACCTTAAACCTCTGCCCCTCAGGCTACAATGGGGTCTAGAACACAGACATTAGCACGCTTATTGGCAACACATCGTGTTTTCTGACAAGTCACGATTCAACTTGATGCACCATGATGGACTCATACGTGTTCGAACATATCGTCCTGTTATTTTCAAACCTATAGCAAGGTGAACTTTTATGGAACTTGCAGCGTCTTACAGCCCCAACGCCTAGTGTCATAGTTTTGGGGCGCCATAGGGTTCAATTCGCGATCTCGCCTGAACCCTCAACAGCCAGCCGTACATCATGGATGTTTTAGAGACAGAGGGGATGCCCTTCCTTCAGAGATGTCATGGCACTATTTTCCAGCAGGACAATGCTCGGCCACATGTGGCTCAGAATGTCCAAGACTTCTTCCATGCGCAAAGATATCGCTTTTTCCCTGGCCTGCACGTTCGTCGGATATGTGAACGATCGGACCTGTTTGGATCATGGCAGCTAAGAGACTGGAACGTCAAACGCCTCCGCTAGTCACCATAAATAAACACTAATCTCGCATAGAAGCAGCCTGGCAGGTTATTCTCCAGGATGATATCGAAAACCTCTTCTATTTAATGTCACGCCATATAGATGCTGTTATTTTTGCTCGAAGTGGCTTCACACGATGCTGAGTTTTAAAGCAAAAAAATCTTGTATAACTCTACAAAAATAATCAGTTATTATATTTTATGACTACGAGATAGAATAAAATGGCAACGTATTCACAATTAAACATTTGTTTTCCTATAGGGTCTAGTTTCGCAGAGCGCTTGACTCGGCAAAGTGCTCTGCGAAACTAGAGCCTATAGGAAAACAGGAGAAATGGAGCGTAAATATTCGAATCATTGTGACATCATCAGAGTTCTGACGATCATGGATTTTGGTGAGTTGTTTCCACGCGCTTGAAAGAAATGAAGTAGACGTCCTATCGTTGACAAGCCGTGATGAGTTGCTGTATATGTGGAAAGCTTCTGATGTATTAAGCTTGATAGTCGAATCAGGTATATCAATAAGCACAGCGTTTTCAAACAAACATTTATGGTTCTTTGGGTGACAATGCTGGGATATAGTCGACTTCAGCTCACAGTTTCGTACGCAAGTCAGAGGCGTAGCCAAGGAAGGGAAGGTCCTGGGTCCGGACCCCGCCTTGAGTACGAATTTAAAGCGATATCAGGGGTTCACCAATGAACGAAATCTATGCCCCTCCCTTAAGGAATTTCTGGCTACGCCACTGACGTAAGTCTTGTGTTCCTCCACACGGATACTTGAAGTCCGGAGGGTTTCGCGCCAATAGACCTCCCAGTAGGAGAGAATTGCGCTGTTGTCCCATTTGCTCCTTAGATTTGCTTCAGAATTTCAAAAAATTCTCAAAATTTTTTACTTCAAAGTTATTTTCAAACCTATAAACAAGGTGAACTTTGACTGAACAAAAGACTATTCCGAAAACACAAATTCCTGGGAAATTTAGCAGATACCTAGTGAATGTGGACTTCCAGATATGTAGTACGTAGGACGTGGAGGAACACAAGACTGAAGTACGGAACTGTGAACTGAATAAGTCATCTATATTCCAACAATGTCATGAAAATAACTATAAATTTTCGTTTGAAAATGCTACACTTATTGATAAACCTGATTTGACTGTCAATCTTAACATAACAAAAGCTTTCCACATATACCGCAACTCTTCAGGGCTTGTCTACCACATGACGTCTTCTCCGTTTCTTTCAAGTGCGTGGAAACAACTCATCAAAATGCGTGACGGTCAGAACTCTGATGATGTTACAATGATTTGAACGTTTACGACAATGAGGACAAGATACACAGCTTCTGTAACCCTTTAAGCGGCCGCGATGCTGCTGAACCAAATGTTTCCCGAATTTCCCTGCTTTCCTCTAACAGAATTGTTCTCATAGCGACCGGGTTGTACGAAAGCTACGGCAAAACAATTCGTTTCCATATTTCATCTTAGGAGTATCGACTGTAAATCTGTCGCTGGTTGTAAGTGCTCTTTTATAGTCCTTAGTCTTACAGTATGTAGTCTGATTCCCTTATAGTCCTTTATTCTCAGTAATTGAATGATTCAAAAGGACTAGTTCCCCGCACACGGACATCATGACACTGGATGGAGACAAGTAACTCATACATATTCTTCTTTTCTTTCTTAGGTTCAATGCCCTTTCTTATAGCATTTTCTGCGCTTTAGTTCCATGCCCGTTTACTGGCTCGCTGTTCTATTGAGATATTCGGGACCGACGTTTGGTCACATCAGCCCGATTTACATCTGGGTCTCCTAATCTGTTGTTTACGCGCCGTTTGTCCTGATGATGCTGAGCTAAAGGCTCTGCGAAACTATAGTAGATGTGAAAATCAATATGTAATTGTGAATACGTTGCTATTTTATTCTATCTGTAATCAGTTACCTCCTGTAATATGAGAAATTTTCAATATAAGTTTCACTTGAATAGCGCGATTTTTTCTTGGTGCTGCAATTTTTACAAACTGTAGTGCATTATCGCTGGTTGCTTTTCAATTTTCTAGGCTTTGTTGCTTTTAGATATTCAAAACTATTTCAGATTGTGTCTGTCTTATCCGGACAATGCTCATTGCACAGTTCTTAGTCAGTTTTACAGAATAAGAAAATATTCTAACGCTGTGCCCATTCCTTCGAACATAAGCTCATTCTACCATTCCTATAATTTTTTTCTTGAATATCTATTGCTATGTCTTTCGTGTTGTATGTTTTCACTTCTCTGTTGAATGATATGCTTGCGTAAGAATTTTTCCTAACTCTCCATATAACTAAATACAAAAAAAAGACGTAATTAAATCGCCTTTTTGTGCAGCTTCGCGTCATTTAAGACAAATTTATTTTCAGCACCGAAAAGAAATTTCAAGTTTTTGACGAGTCGTACAGCTGACATGGGCACTTATGTAATCTGCAATCACTACCCAACAGCGGAATGCAAAACGAAATGGCGTCTCAGCCCATTATCACCGAAAATGAAATTCCTGCGAAAGAGAAATAGGAAGAAAAATTCATGTATGAAGCATTTTAGATACGTCATAAAGACATATGACATTCTTACTTTCCTGAAATACATAAAGCTGTCAGCCGCAATCTCATTCTTTTACCACTTTCGATTTCTGTGCCTCCAAAAGAATAAAAAAAAAAGATAGAAGGAGAGACAAAAAAGGGATGGCGACTTCCATGTTTCGATTTTTACCTCGAGACCGTGTTGCAATACTTGTTTTTTTTTCTGTTCTTTTTAATGTTAGTTTTTTCCTTTCAAAACGTCTCAAACAAGATACGTAGAACACTGCAATATGCTTCACTTGTCACTTTTAAAGTTTCAAGAAGTCCAGCTCTGTTATTGCCTCCGATTCGCATCTCACGACAATACCCTTATATTTAGATTATCGAACAAAAAAACTGATGCCAAAGGCGAACTGAACAGAACATGCTTTCTTTCCTAACGTTTCTTTCTTTCTTTCATCTTTTTTCATTTTTATTCTTTTCTTGAAGATGACTCGTTTTCTATTTGTGCGTAAGCTTCAAACACAGATTTTTTTCTCGGCAGCTGGCATCTACGAAAAAAGACAGGCCTTTCTTTAGCAGAACATTTAATATCTATTTCAGTGATGAAGCAGGAAGCTGTTTTCAAATGCGAAACACTTGGAAATTTTGAGGGTAACACAAAAATACATCAAATGTAAATTCATAAACTGAAACACGAGCGATATCTTCCTTTCCCGTTGATCATGATCAGAACGTTTCTTGCAGCACATTTTCCGTGAGAAACGCATCTCACCAGCAAACTAAGCTTTTCTGTGTCCCTATGTATCTCCTGCAGTACACAGGTTTCAATGATATACACAGTCGAGTCACATTATTGTGACCAGCTCCTACTCTTGACGTCAACAGCGCGTAGCCGATGAAAGAAGCACGTGCCGTGAGCTGGCTTGGAGGATATATAAGGTGTGCAGTAGGCAATCTGAAAACATAACACTAGTTGCTGTAATGGATCAAAGGAGCGATTTATAAGATTTGCAAAAGCAGATGATTATCGGCTTTCGGGCCAAGGGTGGAAATATTTCGGAAAGAACGCAGTTTGTGAATTCTTCGCGTGCTGCTGTGGGTAAAGTATATCGTGATTGGAGAAATGGCACCATTGCGAATAAGCGACGTGGAAACTGTTGAGCACCACGTGCCATTGATATGAGAGGTGAACGTCGGCTTCGAAGGTGCGTGAAGGCCGATCGACACGCAACAGTGGAGCAACTCAATGGCCGAATAAACCAGGGAGCTACTGGAAGTGTGTCTAAAACGACAGTTCAGCGAGCCCTGCTGCGTATGGGGCTCCGAAGCAGACGGATGGTCACTGCACCTATGCAAACGAAGGTACATCGATAGAAAAGGCTTACATTTGCACGGCAGTATCGAAATGAGACCTCCGCTGATTGGCAAAGGATTGCTTTCTCCGATGAGTGAAGTTTTCTACTTCATCGAACGGATGGGCGTTGGCGCATAATGAGAGAAACATCAGAGAACAAACACTTTTCAACCATTGCTGGAAGAACACAAGCTGGTGAGGGCAGAGTTATGGTCTGGGGAATGTTTTCGTGACATTCGCTCGGTCCACTCATACCTGCGGAAGGTACTATGGACCGCAATCGTTATGAATCCATCCTCTGCAGACCACGTACACTCATACATGCTAATTTGTCTTCCCTAGGGCTGATGGGATCTTTCAGAACGACAATGCGACGTGTCACACACTAGAAATGTCCGAGAGTGGTTAGAAGAGAACGATGGAGACTTCAAGGTACTTCCCTGGCCCCCTAATTCCCCAGACTTAAACCCAATTGAGCATCTGTGGGACCATCTCGATCGTGTTCGTTCGTTCTATGTATCCTCCACCACGCACCATCCAGCAGCTGTCAGATGCATAGCAGTCAGCATGGTTCCACATACCAGTGAACACCTTCCTGCACCTTATTGAGTCCCTCCAAGTCCGTCTAGCTGCTGTCCGCGCTGCACACGGCGGTTATACTGGACATTAGCTGGTGGTCTCGACCGCGTATATCAGAGTAGGAAAAATTACACTTCCATACACATCCATTCAAGACCTTTCATACCCATCAGTCTTGTGAACTATTCCTAAAGCAGCTATGACTTTCAAAGTTGAATTCACTCACCTGCTGATTTCACCAATAAATTTGCATCACTAGACAAAGAATATTTTTGATGCACCACCATCACTTAACTGAATAATTAAAACTATTGAATGTGTGCAAACATTTAAGTTTTGGGGAATTATTCTAAACTCTACTCTAAAATGGAATAATCATATAACATATATTGAAAGCAAAATTGCAAAACATATTGGTATTCTCTCTAGAGTTATATCATGTTTGACAGTTAAAACTCTTAAAATGTTGTACTATTTATTGATTCATTCACATATTAATTATGGCTTGAGGACAGACTATCAAAACTAATGAAAATAGGTTGCAAATTCTGCAGAATAAGTTTATCAGATTATTGGATTTAAAGATCTTCCCCTCTACTCTTATAACTTACAATTATTTCACTATCATCATACTCGTGTTGATCCAAATAGGTATGGAGTTCTGTCGATTAAACAACTATTTCATTTTAACATTGGTAAATTGATGTTTAAAGGGATGAAAAATTATTAGTTTCCCGATGTAATAGATTTAAATTTCATTACTCATAATTATAAAACAAGGAATAAGGCATTACTGCGGCCTATTTTACCACAGACACAGATGTCAGGGCAAGGTATTAACTACATTGGTCCTGAATACTGGAATGGTTTGCCTGTGGAGTTAATTGATATTAATAATCTAATATTATTTCAAAAAAAATATACTTACTTAATAACTAAAAAATGGGACTAACATACACATGTTTCCTTTTGCTGCTATTACTTTTTAATTGCACATATACAGTATATCTCTGATTTGATGTCATAATGTAACAGCATAAATATTGAAAATATTGAAATATATATCTCCACAGCAACATGATAAAGTTTTGTCGCAATGAAAGCATTTTTACGTAAGTTATAACGCATAAGAGCGATGGAATGGATCTCACTCCTATGTCCTGACCTCTGACCCCGTTTCACCCATTTTCAATAGGGTTCATCCCCAGGTTGTCCCTTACCACATACTAAACGTTCATCGAATTCGAACCATTTTACGCGAGTTATCGTGCAGACAGACGGACAAAGCTGGAGCATATACGCTTCTTCTACCTACGGTTCGAAAGCGTAAAAAAATTAAGAAGGACATGATTTGCCGTACTACACAGATGAAGCGCGTGTTCAGAAAACAAAACTACAGTGATACATTCCGTCGGTGTAGCTTAGTCGGACACAGCAATTCACTCCGGAGCGAGGTGACACGGCTTCGATCCCCATTGCCAACAAACAACTGTTTTCACAAAATTTATCCGGAGGAAAGCCAGCGATGCTGTATGAATTGAGAGGCTTGTAAATCTAAATCCGAATGAAGACATGAAGACACTTTGGCCGACAGCAGTGAAACTGGTAAGGTCCTAATACAAGCAACTTTGAAATGCACCGGGAAATGTAGGGGATTTTCTCCGCGTACATCGAGGGAAAAGCCGGCATCTTTCTTCTTCGCTGACAACTGTCGACTCTGGGACTCCTAAGGGGCCCCGTCTTCAAATTCCGGTTCTAATAGTAACCTAAGAAGCACAGTCAAGGGGCGGCATACAAATTCAAATCTCACTTACTCCATTAACAGATTTTCATATGGGACTTCCGCCCAAAGAGAAGGTTCAGACCCCAAACCACCTACAGCGGGTCCGCCCCTTGGGTAGGGCTCAGAAACGGAAGGATAGATAGCAAGTCTAGCGACTTTGACGGAACAGTTTTTAAGTCAGAGAAAGCACAATAAATGGCGGCACCGTACAAACGAGTTTGCTCAGAAAGGGGTGAGAGAAATCAGGAGGGAATTAGGAAATGAACACCTTTATAACAACATTAACAGAAAAGCATCTGCACTCTATTATAGTGCAATGACATGTTTCGTTCACACCGTTTTATCCAGCAGTTGTGAAGCAGGAAAACGAGTGAGAGCCCAAATTAGAAAAACAAGACGTCAGTGTATGCAAATGAGTTGACACCAAGGCCTGAACTAAGAAAGAAACAGAATTCTAATACCACTCGTATTAGAGCTTAGAATACAAATGCTATATGGAATACGTTATCAGAATGAACCCTGGGCTAATACTGGGTTGGTGCGAACGAAATGTCCGTCAAAGGACCAGCACACGTGGACGGCGAGAACGGAAAAGTAGGACAACTTACCTAAGCAAAATAATCCCCCTCGGCATCGACACATAGTTGCCATCTGTCCGGCAAGGCCATGATCCCGGAATAAAAAAGTGTTGCTCCTGGGACCGGAGGAAGTCATCAACTGCATGTTGAACCTCGTTGTCTGTCGTGAACTGTTTTTTGGACAGGAAGGGATCCATGCGACGAAACAGATAATAATCTGTCGGAGCCAAGTCCGGGTAATAGGCACAATGAGGCAGTGCTTCACAGCCCAAGGCACTTAGTGTCAGAATCGTTCGTTGTGCGACATGAGGGCGAGCGTTGTCCTGGAGCAGAAGAACGCCATGTCTGTTGACCAATGCCGGTTGTTTCTGCAGCAATTTCAGGTGCATCTGGTGTAATTCAGCACAATAACGTTCTGCAGTGATGGTTTGGCCTCTTGCCAAGAAACTTTGATGAGTTATCCCGGATGTGGACCACCAGACAAGGAGCATCAACTTCTTGGTGTGTAGGGTTGGCTTAGGATGCCGTCCAGTAGGCTGTGCCGTGTTTAATCATTGTGCAGATCGTTTCCGATTATCATAAGGGACCCACTTCTCGTCGCAAGTGACGATTCGATGCATTAGATGTTCCTGTTTATCCCTGAGAAGCAGACTTCCAAAATGCCTAATCTTGTTGGCCGCTGTCAACTTATGCGGCAGCTATAAGTCCACATTTCTGACCTTACTCAGAGGCCAAACAACTGTAGTGTCGTGGACACCAACCTCTGCCGCTATCTCACGACACGTTTTTCGTGGGTCCGCTTCAACCACACGTAACAGAATTTCGTCAGAAACCGCAACAGGTTGGAGACCACGTGCTTCGTTTTGCAGGTCCCTATCTCCGCTTCGAAACTTCACAAACCGTCGCCAATGGGTTCGTTTGTTGGCTGTACTTTCCCCAAACACTTCGTTAACGTTTCGAGCGGCAATTACTGCAGAATGGCCTAGTTTAAATTCATACAGGAAGATGATTCTCGAATCCGGCGTCTGCATGTTTCCTTTGCAAGCCACGTTACGTCCAAACAAACCATGCCTAATCCTTGTTTTTCACACACGTGCTAGCTATTTATAGTAACTGTGACGTAATACTCCTGTGGGTGGCTTCATTCCGCAGTGGTGGAGGCCTGTCTCCACTGCTCGTTCGCGCCGGACATTTCATTCGCACCAATCCAATATCGAAAAAGTTTTTAAATATTTTTAGCCTGACAGCACGTAAAGACATCACGTAAAACAGTAAAGCAACTATGGAAAATAAAGCTACTTCAAAACTTTTACAGTGCAATAACAGCACTTAGTAGGAATATCAGAAGAAGTAACAGACAGACAAGACTAGTTGGAAGCAACGGGACCATTTTAGCAATTTGCATAAGATCCATTTTCCTGATTTGCATAAATAAATGGATCGGAACATTTGGCTTAAGAGTTATGGAAGCATGTCACTTTGGACTCCAGTGGTAGAAGTGACAAAGAAAGAAATGTAAATGTATGTAATGCAACAGCTCTTGTGTATAGTGTAGGGCACAGTAGCAGGACACCAGCCCAAGACAACACCAGGGAGAAGGCAAAATGTGACCCAACCAATTCTAAGTAAAAAAACAACAACATGTGATTTGAACAGGGCAATGTGTTAATATGAGAAAAGAGAAGTACATATGCAAGGTATGGACGAAACACGTCACTCCACTATAATAGAGTGAACAGAGTGCAGATGATTTTCTGTCATTGAAGTAAGTTCTATTTCAATTTGTATGACGCCCCTTGAATCCTCGCTGTGTTTCCTAGGTTACTGTTACAAACTCAATTTGCAGATTGGCTCCTTAGTGTTACCAGAGTCGACGGTTGTCATCGAAGAAGGCTGCCATCACTGACCGCGAACTACCCCGCGAGACTTCTCTGTAGGTCCCGGTAGATTTCAAAGTTGCTTGTATTAGAACATTACCGAAACTGTTAAAGACAGAGGAGCGCTTAGTCGACTGCAACAAAAATTTCACCTTTCACTCGAAAACATATGCTCCTCCGTTAGTGTAGCGCAATTCAAGATCTGTTCTTTCTCCAATTGTTCAGCGCCAACGGTTCTAACCTTTTTTCATGATGGAGGTTGTATAACGAAGTAAATTTCTCCGTCATTTTTGTCCACGCCGGGGCTCGAACCCGGGTTCTCTCATTCCGGAGTAAGTCACTCTACCAATTGATCTACGCGGACGTTCGTTCTGACTGCTATCTGCCTTTATGTCATGTGCGTCCTGCTGGCAGGTACGTCACATCTGCCCCCCCCCCCGAAAGAGGGCCGGGGGCATGGCCCACGGGTCAGCCGTGACCATGAATCGTTGCAGGCAGCCATCCGCTGTAGAACGTGCACTTGAGAATTCCCAGTCAATCTGGTGTGTGGAATGCAACGTCACACATTTTTATTTTTCGAAGCGCTGGAGAAGGGATTCTCTTATTTTTCCCATCTCGCGGTGTGGAAATAACATCACATCACTGCGAGATTTTGAACGGCGGGTCATCCGGAAAGTTCGGGCGCCATTATAACGAAGTAAATTTCTCCGTCATTTTTGTCCACGCCGGGGCTCGAACCCGGGTCCCTCATTCCGGAATAAGTCACTCTACCAATTGTTCGTTCTGACTGCTATCTGCCTTTATGTCGTCTGCGTCCTGCTGGCAGGTACGTCACAGTTGGGGATGGGGGTTAACAACATCAGGGAGATCTATCGTTTCTAATTTAGGGTCACTTGTTCCAGGAAAGGGGCAGAGCCACCGCTGTCGGACGAGCACACCTTTCATTCTTCATCCGGGATCCGAACCAAGACACATCTCCACCTTGTACGTATAACACCGCCTCATACTACACTGTTAAAAATTGTGGGGTAGGACGCCCTAAAACATGGTGCTACACCAGCTGCACAACTTTCTGAGAAAAGATACTCTATTGTGTGGTGCAAACAAAAATCAACAATATGGTGAAACTTTGTATCATAATGTGGTGCAGCCTTGTACTGTAGCACGGTGGAAAGTTTCACCATGTTGTTGGGTTTTGTTTGCATAATACAATGGTGTATCTTTTTTAAAGAAGTGGTGCGGTTGGTGTAGCATGACTTTTTTGTGCAACCTACGACAAAATGTTTAATAGTGTACCAGAGTGGCCATTTTTAATAGTGTATCAGAGGGGGGCCCACGACATCAGTTCAAAAACAGGAACGTCTTTGTATTTCAGAAAATCATTTTATTTCCCAGAACTCAACTACAGCAGAAAAAAAAGTGCGAAACGGTTTCATAAAACAAATTTTGAAGATGACAATCTGATTTTTGGCGTAAATGTGACAAGGATGGTAAGTCAGATAATATCCGAAAACTTGAAAATTTTCATCGTCCTGGAGCGGGACTCAAACCCGCGTCTCCTAGAAAACGCCCGGGTACGCTAACCACTACACTACCCAGAACGACCAAGTTTCCAATCAATTTGAATTTAACCATCACAGGATTCGCTAGTCGAAGCAACCGGCATTCATGTTTAGCGAATCTGGAAGTTAAGAATCTTATCCCGTGTTTGCCCGGAGAAGCAGATAAATCATGAAAGAAATACGGGATTACGCCATATAATACAAATTTTGAAGATGACAATCCGATTTTTGGCGTAAATGTGACAAGGATGGTAAGTCAGATAATATCCGAAAACTTGAAAATTTTTTCTCGAACAACTCGAACCCGCGTCTCCAAGAAAACGATGCTAACTACTACACCACCCAGAACGACCAAGTTTCAAGTTTCCGATCAATTTTTTGACCATTACAGGATTAGCTAGTCGAAGCAATTGGCATTCATGTTTAGCGAATCTGGAGGTTAAGAATCTTATCCCGTGTTTGCCCGATGAAAATTTTCAAGTTTTCGGATATTATCTGACTTACTATCTTTGTCATATTTACGCCAAAAATAGGATTGAAAATTTGTATTATATGGCGTAATCCCGTATTTCTTTCACGGTTTCATAAATTTTGATTACCGTATTTTTCATCATAGAAGTTGGTATAGAATATAAGTCCAATGGGTAAAATTTCTGAATTTCCTTATTTTCTTTTTTTTTTTTTTTTTTTTGATTGGAGGTTTAACGACCACCGTGAGCAACTCAATGGGCTATAAGCAGTCGCCCGTCCCTAATTTAGGGTCACTGGTTCCAGGGAAGGGAGAGAGCCAGTGCCGTAAGGCAAACACAACATCCATGCCTCACCGGGATTCGAACCCGGACCCCTTCGGACGAATGATCAGAGGCCAACGCCTTAGACCACTGCGCCAATGGGGCGGCTTCCTTATTTTCATTCATAGATAAGTCGATCCTGAGAACAGGATGAGGCTAGAAGAAACACAGTTAGTGTTCAGAAATTCTGCAACTTTTTTATATAATGTTTCAGCAAATATTAAAAGGAAAAAAATGGGGTAACTTTATCATTTTTTTCGGGAAGAAAAATTTTAATTTCATAATTTTGTTTTTCTGCTTACGAGCTAACGTATTGCTTCCTTCCAACCGATCAGCTGGAGAAACCGCCGCACAAAAGTGTAAAACAGAACCAAGGTCACACAAGTGTACCAAATAAGAGTGATGTGAGTTGTGGTTCACTGCTTTGTCTACTGAGTGCACTACGACTGCGAACGCAAGATGCTTCGATCGATAGAGTTCCCTGATTTCCAGAGCAGATTGATATCAGGATACCACCATATGCAATCGCTCAGTACATGACATTTCAGTGGCACTGAAGACGCCTAGGTCGACGGTTGGGGATGTGATATGCCAATGAAAGCGGAATGGGTTGAAAATGTCAAGTAACGGCCTAGTAAACCTCTGAAGCGAACAGAACTCTGTAAAGCATTGTCTGCTCAGAACGCAAATCAACATTGTCTCAAATCACGCAAACCCTATGTGAGACTAATGGGACTGATGTTAGCACCAGTACAGTGCAAATGCCGCTGCACAACAAGGATTACCATGGTTACGCAGCCATCCACAAGCAGATAATCCATTAAGACTAATACCACACGTCGATTCGCGTGGTTAAAGGAACGTCAAACTTGGACTGTCGACCAATGGACAGCTATGCTTTGGAATGAGGAGTCACATCATACAGTCTACCAGCTTGATGGTCGTTCCTACAAGTGGTGGATGCCAGGAGAAAAGTACCTGTATCGTCCAGATAATGAAGAATGGTGGAGGTAGTGTGATGGTATGGAGCTGCTTTTAGTGCTTCGACATTAGTTACTTTAGACAAAACCGGGAATTCGGAGCTCTTCCTAGACCTCCTGGAGAATTATGCGCTACAAACGTTGTAGAAAAATCTTGGAAAAGGCCCATACCTATATCAGCAAGACCATGTAATTCTCGGGTTTTTACAGAGTGGTTTGAAGACATGGGCATCGAAATGTTGGATAATCCAGCCCATATTTCTGATCTGAACCCTATGGAGCATAGCTGGGACGAATTGAGTCGTTGGATGCATGAAGAGATTACCCAACAAACAAAAATAAACTGGTCACTGCTTTGAAGGCTAAATGGCGGAGTATCAGCGGACATTTACTCAAAAAAATGGTGGATACTGTTTCACGAAGACAAGAGGCCGTCGTAAGGGCCAACGGTTTCAGAATTAGATATTAATTTTTTGTAAATAAAGATGTTTCATCGATATGGAGGTGTCTACACATTAATGGAAGGGCAATGTATGCTTCGGTATGATATATTATGATTAATGGGATATTTCATGTGTGTTAGTATGCTAATAGACCCGAAGTGCTGGTAGTGGCTACTTTTAGTTTCTTGCCATGGCGAAGGTAGTGCTGCACATAGTACTACGGTTGCTTAAACTGCATAAGGAAGTGGTTCGTATTGGATGCTGACTGCTTTGAAGTTTCGCCATTTTGTTTTATTTTAGAGTAGCATCTGGTTGGTCGTTATAGCTGATAGCTAAATAATTTAGTTGGTCAACGGAAAGAATTAGTTGATCGCTATTTTGTTTTTTTCTCGCTTGGACAGGTCCGTAGCTATGGGGTGGCCCGAAGAAGTTGGGCTTCCCTACGGAAAACGGATAATATTATATAAATACTTTGAACTTTTATATTTTTTGTCATTTCATAGTACATACATGGTATGAAATGGTATTTTACGATCCATAGGATTTCATTAAATGCATGAACAGTTTCTTTAACTTATTTATGTATTTATCTTTTTTTGAAGCAAAATTAAAATGATCAACATAAATCGTGGGTGACTCAAGGAAGCTTAAACTTCTCAAGACGAATCAATAGTAGCCGTTATGTCAGTAAATATGTCAGTTTCTCAGTAATTGGCGTTAGGACTGAGAAACAAGTGTCCTTTTATTTTTTGGAGGTAAGGGAAGAAATTCGGAAGAACATTACACTAAAAGTAGCCTGTAGAGTAGGATTTCGATGAGATACTGAAACAGAGTTGGCTGTTCGGTAAGTGGCTACGAAATCAAAGTTGCTGTTATAAAATTTTGTCAAATTCAGTTGAGGGTAAAGAGGTATTTCTTGAAAAGGGAAACAAGGTATTTAAAAAAAACATTGTGGGTATCTATTTGCATATGTGAACATGATAGTCTCTGCACATCAGTATTTGACCGTTCAGCTGTATTATTTTGCATAGAAGAAGCTCGTTTGCGAACCTAGCCCACAAAAGTTTTGTTAACGAACTACACTCATTAACCATTACATCATGATCTCCTACGTATACCAGCCACTGAATTAGAAACTTTTATCCAATAGCCGAGATCCACAGGGAAAATCCTCCAAATACGTGGCGTCAGTGAATAAACAAATACATCGCTCTTTCCACGTTAAGCAACGCACAGCAATCGAACAATTGTTATTCGGGCGCCCCAGGGGAATTGAATCCCGGATCTCTCGATATCTAGCCGAGCGCGTTAGGCATACACCACGGTGGCCAACAATCCACTGCGCTATGTGCGTTTTTCTGTCAGCATTTGACATCATAAATCTGTAAGATGGGCTCAGCAACTGAGACGTCTCCATCTGATGGGCATTAACGGCACTGGCTATATACGTATTAATTATAGCAGTTAAATTCAAAGGGCGAGATCCAAAGTGAAAATCCTGCAAATACCTGGCGTCAGTGAATAAACAAAGACATCGCTTTTTCCACGTTTAGACGAACTTTGGCGGTTGGACCTCCTTTAACCTGATTTACAGTATGTATGCGGTGTGGCATAGATTCCACAAGGTGTTGAAGTGCATCCACGTATGCAGGCATACCATGCGTCCACCAGATAGTCCTTTGACTGGTTCAGATTTCAAGGAAAAGGAGTTTCCTTCAGGATCTGTTTGCTAACCTGTCCCATACGTTCTCAATGAGGTTCAGATCCGGGCTTTGTGGTGACAAGAGAAAATGATGAAAATTGCTGTCATGCTCGCTGAACCACTGCTGAACGTATTTGGTGCGATGAACAGTAACATTATCCCCAATAAAACAGCCGTCACCTGCCGGACAACCAGTCAACATTACAGGGTGGACTTGATCGACAACAATATTCAGATAATTCTTGGAGGACACCCAACCTTCCAGAGAAATCAGGGTCCTCGTTTCGTACCAATGGAACGTCTCCCACACCATGACCCCATCTACAAACCTTGAGATGCGTTTACAAGGCAAGCTGGATCCATTCCCCCATGAGGCTCCTGCCAAACTCTCTGACAACCGTTGGTACAAAACAACGTGTACCGCAACTTGTCGGGCCACATGACTTTATTCCTGTCTTCCGGTGTCCGGTCACGGTCTTCCTCGACAGCATTACGAACTTTGATTCTTTGCAGAAACCAGTAGTATCCGCATTGGCTGCCGTTGCCAGTACTGATCCTCTTGAATTCCCTGCACATAGATCGCTGAGATATGGGTCAGGAACAGCCTTCATTGAATGCTTCGGTTAACTTCAGCACACAGGAAGTCCTGTTTCTCCGCACAAGCTTTCTCAGACGACAGTGATCTCGTTCTTGACATATTGTCGTCACACCACAGTTCAGCTCTGCTATTTTCAGAATCGTCGCCCCTGCCAGACGGGCACCCACAGTAAGCCCTTTGTCGAACTCCGACAGATCCTTTCTTTTCCCATTGTGATCAACGCAACTGAGGTTTACAGACGAGAAGCAGTTTAAAATAGTTGCCTAGATCACGTGGTGACGCATATGACCACGTATTTTGCATATACGCTGCGTGATTGACGTTTACGTACATCTGCATAAAGGTTTCCAATTCAGTGGCTGGTATGTGTGTACATAATATCGTGATCGGCCGTTTTTTGGCGCGATAACCGTTTACTCCACTAGAGCTCGGAAGGTATACTCAAGTATTTTATACTAACTGGTAAGATGTTTCCTACTTCTCCGAATTCCCTTGTACTCTTTGGTAACATAAGTAATATAAAAATCAACAACAGCTAATAAAAATCTTCATAGAATGCAAACTGTGTTGAGTGGAGAGCATGGAGATTGTTAAGATCGTAAGAGCAAGTTGATACTAATATCAGAAGATTTATGAATTATTATTGTCAACGAGAAATTATACGCAAGCATAAACCGTATTTGTGATTACTGCTGCATATTCGTGTGACGTCTGAAATTGAGGGGAATAAAAGATTGTATTTTAACGCAAGTTGCTCGTCCTTAAAATCCCTGGCTGTTTTCCATTTAGTCAGACTAAAACAATAATATTTAATGTTCAGCAAGCGATTTGGTAAAGGCTATCTTTCCTATTAACTGTTCACAGATATAATTAGGAATCACTTAAATTTCAATTAATAATTCATAAACCAAAATACGAAGTTCCGCTACAATTAAATTCATCATGATTGTGAACTCACATAATATAAATTCCACGATTTTGGCTAAGTAAAGCTAATTTACTGTCTACTGCAGGTCCACTGCATATTATAAAGCCCAGCTTTATTAGCCCAGTTGCCCTGATGAAGATGGACAAATGAATGATTTCACTGTCCCTAAAACATGCATTGTGATCTGATTTGCTCTACACTACTATAGCTGCCTAATCTTATTGCAAACTACGTTTGCAATCTGAACTCATGCAGCTACTATACAAATTTTAATAGAAACTTTCTAATTGGACCCGTAAAAGAACCTACAAATTAAACGCGCTTAATTGAAGTTGCTAGTGTAATTAATTTATAAGCAGCATAAACTGAAGAAAGAAACAAAGAGAGGGAGAGAAATGTATTTATTAAAATTATTAGGATGAGTCAAAAGATTGTCTCGTTTGCAGCCAAAAAGTTTAATGATGCAAGAAAGACACCCACGCTTTCTCATTGTACAAACTACAGGCAGTTGTTTTCTGTAGTCCTCTGCCAACGTTCCAATAGAGCCACAATCCCACGGCGGCATCACTCGGAAGATTTCGAGAAGAGAAACTATGTGACGACAGGTTCCACATTCACCACTGAAGCGAAGTGCTGTCCTTGTAAGAAATGGGTTGTGCATCAAAACCAGTGGTAATCGGAAGGGAAAAGTTCCGGACTTTATGGAGAATAGGAACGGACCTCAAACCCTTCCAATTCCTGTAGTTTTCAGCTGACCAATCTGAAAGTGTGGCTTGGGGCATTACCCACTTGCAGCAAAGCCCGCTTCCTATTAATGAGCGCTGGGGAGCGTTTGCGCAGAATATCATGGACCACTCTGGATGTGCGACTTGGGACATTATCCACTTCCAGGAGCTCTCGCTTCCTATTAATAAGCGCTGGGTAGCGTTTGAGCATAATACCATGGACCACTCTGGAAGTGTGACTTCGGGCAGTATCCACTTTTTTTTTAAGTGGAGGTTTGACGATCACCGTGAGCAACTCAATGGGCTATCGCCCGTCCCTAATTTAGGGCCACTGGTTCCAGGGAAGGGAGAGAGCCAGTGCCGTAAGACAAACACAACATCCATGCCTCACCGGGGTTCGAACCCGGACCCCGTTCGGACGAATGATCAGAGGCCATCGCTTAGACCACTGCGCTACTGGGGATGCCAGTATCCACTTGCAGCAACGCCCGCTTCCTAATAATGAGCGCTGGGGAGCGTTTGCGCAGAGTGTCATGAACCACTCTGGTTGTGTGACTTGGGGCATCATCCACTTGCAGGAGCGCCCGTTTCCTATTAATAAACGCTGGGTAGAGTTGGAGCAAAGTATCATGGGCCACTCATGAAGAGTGACTTCAGGTATTACCCACTTGCAGCAAAGCCCGGTTCCTATTAATGAGCGCTCGGTAGCGTTGGCGCAGAGTATCATGAACCACTCTTGAAGTGTGACTTCGAGCAGTATCCATTTGAAGCAACGCCCGCTTCCAATTGATGAGCGTTGGGCAGCGCTGGCGTAGAGTAGCCTATTATGGACCCTCTGCAGTTGTTCGGCATAGAGATTCCCGACCACAGCCATCTGGCACAAACTCCCAGTGCACAGGGTCCTCACAATTCCACCAAACACACAGCATGCCTTTCCTGTCAAACCGCCATCTTTTCACTACTGGCTGAGCTTCCAAGCGTGGCCTCAGCCACTGATTTCCAGTGATAGGGTACCGTAGGAATATCTACTTCCTGTAGCTATATGACGCCTAAACCTATCATCCTGTAGATTTGACAGCAATCTGTCACATAGGGCGACGCTTTGTTTCGCCTGCTGTGATGTCAGTTCACGGGAAACCATTTGATGGCACCTAGAAACGAAAGCAAGCTGGTGTAAGCCACGAACGATAGTGAATTAGAAAACTCCACCCAGCTGGCAATTGTCTGGCATTGGTACAGGGGTTCGTTGTCACAGCTTTAACCAGAGTGTCAGTGTTTGTGATCAATCGACGTCCTGACCTAGGCTTTCCTTCTACACGAGATTGAAAGCTCGGCTTTTCTTCTACACTGGTGTCTCCTGCATTGCAACCTCGGCTTTACTTCTACACTGGTGTCTGCTGCATTTCAACCTCGGCTTTCCTTCTACACTGGTGTCCTCTGCATTGAAACGCTGGGACCATTTCCATACAGTGCTGCTACGCGCTGTTTCCTCGCCTTCAACTGCTCAAATTTCTTTCCTTCATGCCGCCGCGTTTTACTTTTTTTATAATAATGGCGTGGGAGCACCCTAACAGCACGCTTATCGACTTCCATCTTCTGCTCACCTAATAACGCAATGTGGCTCCGTTCCAAATGCATGTCGTCGCTGCTCCGATTGGACCCAGGACAAGAACGCAGCATTATGTGTAGCTCAAAACGGGACGAACTTTTTACTCATCTTGGTATTTTATAAGCAGTAAGAACTCAGGGAATGACCATTAGAATTAACGCATAAATATTATGAACCGAACTGAAAAGTTGTTCTTAAATCCTATTGTGAGCTGATAGAACACATCAGGAAATTGCTATTAAAAATGATTCAAGAACACTGAGAACCCAAGAATGCAGTTAAGAATTGCTGTTAAAATTAACTCGTGAACATTGCTGGTAAATTGAAGACTTTGCAACTAAATTAATTCATGTCCCGCAATAGCCAAGTATGCAATCTCTGTTAAAATTAATTCATAAGCGGCGAACCCTGATCAGATAATAGCTGCAAATATTATCGCCGAGCAAAAGTAACTGGAGTAAGTGATCGATACAACAATAACTCAAGTAACAGAACCGCGGAAAGACGTTGCTGTCAAAATTAATTTGAGTAGTTCGAGCACGACCAGAAAATCGACAAAATTATGCGTGTTAAAAAGTTATAATTACGCTAACAAACATTTATTAAAAAGATGTAAACCATACATAGATAAACAACACGTCTATCAATCTATGCAATATCCAATCATGGTTCTGGACCATTCCAGTAAATATTTCGGAGGCGCACAAAACACAAGCCAGACATAGTTTTTGACACCGGGAATTTAGAAAAAAATGCGGTAGTACACGGCGAACAATAAAAAACGGTCGTTCAATCCATCTTCTTTCACCGGAAAATTAGGGATTACGGAAATAACTAGGAATTTGCCTTCCCTTTCATAATTTTTAGTTTGCATGAAGGCAAGACTGTTTACGTTATATTTTTTACTTTCCCCTCTTTCTCTCTCTCACACACACATATCCTGCGAAAGTGTTGTCTTTTATACCCTCCCCTCACCATTTTTCAGTCACCTAATCCTTGTTCGGGGCCGCCGCAAACCTATTTCTATACAATGAAATTAACGTCCCGTTAACGATATGATTTCCCACTGGGATTCCATTTCTATCAGGATAGCATCCCGCTCTTCAGTGATGGTTATGCAAGTAATCTCACATAAGTGAAAAAGAAAGACGTTGGTCACATTTGGAAAATTTAGTTGGACTTCAACTGCTCAGTTGCACATTGGTCCATATAAAGTGCTTGGGAAAATCGAAAAATCAAGGCTTTAAACAAGTGTAAAACTTTAAAGTTATTTGAGAAAATCCAAGAAGAAAAGAAAAAAAAAGAGTTAAAATTTTTGAAGTAGCGAAAAGAAAAAGTTATGCATTTCACCAAATTGACTTTCTACAGTTTTAAAACTAAAGATGAATTGAAACTAAAATTCCAGTCATCGTTCACCGTGTGTTGAAAGGAACGGTTTTCGAGCGGGAATTCAAGCAAAAGTGGGCGCAGAAGAGCACATTCAGGACAAGAAAGATGATCCATCAAGAAAAGAAGAAATCACAATGGAAAAGACAGCAAATAGACTTGCTGTTGAAAGTTAAGAAAATCTTAGTTTGTTTTCCATCTAGAAACATTTCAACCACAGCGTTTGAGGAAACTGGAAAAAAATCATAACCCGCACAAAACAAGCAACAATGGAGTCATATGTCCAGCATAACGTGTAAACAGCAAAACAAACGTAAGAGGTGAATTGATAACGAGGAACAGTACACCAACAATGTAGAATATAATAACACTATACTAGTGATCCGATACTCATTCTAGACAACACGAAATTGAAAGCGTCATCAAGTTGGCCACTGATGCAGGATATTCATTGAATCAGATACGCAACTTCATCCAAAAAGCCAGGATCAAACACTCTAATCTTCTTGTGCCGCAGCTTCGTTATTTAGGCTCAGTTCCCTACATACCAAATGTGTCTTACAAACTCATGAACGCCCTCAAGAAGATGAACTTATGCATCGGCATAAGGTCTCCTACATTTTTATATACTATGCTAAAGAGGAATAGTGAAAAACCACCTCTTTCCAGCGAAGGAGGTGTTTGTGCGATCCCATTATAGTATCCGGACGGCTCTAAACGATACTACATTGGAATGATCAGGCGTTCGTTTGGAATCCGAGTCAACGAACATAAAAGGGACACAAAATACAGTAAAGTAGCCACGGCCCTATCCAGAGAAGTTACATTCAGGTCCGCTACTCCTATGTGGGATGATATAAAGAAATTAGCTACCTACTCTACCCCTAAATGTACAGCCATTCGAGAAACCTCGGAGATCTTTCCCAACACCGATACTTACAATGATAGCGTCTCACTCGAGTTGCCACGAATTTGGAACCAGTTCTTCAAGTAACGCCTTTTCCTTACCAGGATGCCGCGCGCACAACCAACGTGATTCCTCGTATCTCTAAATAAAGATAACGTCGAATCTATTTATTGTCAAGTTCCCGCGTTCAAATTCTTAAGCGTTCTATTATCCAGTTTGCAGTTTCTGTCTAACTTCCTCGAAAAAGACATCTGGTTGATGTGCGAAAGCTTGGAAACACTTATGTATATACAGTATTTTCCCGCGCCAATTAATCGTATCACTAGTACAGTGTTACTATATTGTAAGAGGTTTCAAATTTTTGCAATTAGTTTAAATTTTACATCAATAAAATGTTTTAGTTATTGCAGAGCTCATGAGCTCATTCATATTTTAATAGTTTGCTATATTTTTAATTAGCGAGTATTATTTACCTTCGATTAGTTGATAAACAGCTTATGATTGACTAGTTTCAACTAAGAATGTAAAATGAAAAAAATGGCCCTTTTATTTATTTGTCCGGTTATAACGAATTCGCATATATCGAATGTTTTTAACTTTCCCTTCAACTTCGTTATATACGGTTTCGACTGCATTCCGATAGTGAAACAAATAATATATTTTTAAAATACCTTTGTTACGCAGGAATTTCTTCATGCGGGTCAGCAGCGTGAGTTTGGGACCTCGGAAAAGCGTATGACACGTAGGTGGCTTGCAAAATATTCCAGTAGCTGGGAATACGATGCAGAAAAGCATACACAAAATTAATTACAACGTAGATGTCGCGAAAAAAATTACGTGAGTTGGGGCGATAAGTAAATAAATAGGTAAAAGTATTAGGTTGGTGCGAATGAAATGATCGAAGCGAACGAGCTATGGAGACAGGCCCCCATCACAGCAGAATGGAACTACCCACAGGTGTTGCGGGTATTACGTTACAGAGTTACTATAAATACCTAGCACGTGTGTGGAGAACAAGGATCAGACGTGGTTTGTTTGGATGCAACGTGGCTTGCAAAGGAAATATGCAGACGCCGGATTTGAGTCATCTTGCTGTATGAATTTAAACTGGGCCACTCTGCAGGAATTGCCGCTAGAGACGTTAACAAATCGTTTGGGGAGAATAAGTCCAACGAACGAACCATTCAACGATGGTTTGTGAAGTTTCGAAGCGGAGATACGGACCTGGAAAACGTAGCACGTGGTCACAGACCTGTTGCTGTTTCTGGTAATGTTCTGTTGCGTGTGGTTGAAGCTGACCCCTGAAAAATGTGTCCTGAGATAGCGGCAGAGGTAGGTATCCACCACACGACAGTTGTTTGGCGTCAGGCTGCGCTGGGTAAGGTCAAAAAGCTGGACATGTGGCTGCCGCATGAGTTGACAACTGCCAACAAGACTAGTCGTTTGGAAGTCTGCACGTCGCTGCTTGCCAGGAATAAACAGGGACCTCTACTGCATCGAATCGTCACCTGCGACGAGAAATGGGTCCTTTATGATAATTGGAAACGATCTGCACAATGGTTAAACAAGGTACTGCCTGCTGGTTAACATCTTAAGCCACCCCTACACACCAAGAAGATGATGCTCTTTGTCTGGTAGTCCACAACCGGGATAATTAATCGGAGTTTCTTGGCAAGAGTCCAAACCATCACTGCAAAGAGTTATTGTGCTGAATTACACCAGATGCACCGGAAATCGCTGCAGAAACAACCAGCATTGGTCAACAGACATAGTGCTCTGCTGCTCCAGAACAACGCCCGCCCTCATTTCGTACAAAGAACGATACTGACACTAAATACCTTGGGCTATGAAGTACTGCATCATACTGCCTATTACCCGAACTTGTCTCCGACAGACTATCATCTGTTTCGTCGCTTGGATCACTTCCTGTTCGGGAAACAGTGCACGACAGACAACAAGGTTCAACGTGGAGTTGTTGACTTCTTCAGGTCTCAGCCACAAGACATTTTTCGTTCCGGGATCATGGCCTTGCCGGACAGATGGCAACTATGTGTCGATGCCGAAGGCGATTATTTTGCTGCCTAGATAAGCTGTCCAACTTTTCCGTTCTCGCTGTTTACATGTTGTCTTTTGTCGGACATTTTATTCACACCAACACAATAACTTCACTAAGACCTGGTACCACAAAATATGCATAACACCTCGTTTCTTCTCACGTGTAAGAGAAAAGTCTCGTTTAAAATACTGTCAAGTGAACAGTTTCTTCTTTCCGGTAAAGAAACTATAAAAATAAATCTTAGATTCTGAAAAATAACCTGATACAATAAGGAGATAGGCAAAGGAACAGGTAGAGATAACTTTAGTGAGACCCAGTACCGCAGAAAGCGCACAACACCTCGTTATTTCTCACCTGTAAAAGAAAAACACAGAAAAACTACGTTTAAAATACTGTGCAAGTGCAATGTTTTCTCTTTCCGGAAACGAAACTACAGAAAAATAAATTTTAGATTCATGTTTTGTTTATACAACGGTAAATCAAAAAGTAAAGTCAATGTTGTCGTATATTAAAGAAACTAAGAGGCATACAGATAACAATTACCTTATTTCTCAACATAGTCAACCTTATTTCTCAACGTTGTCGTTCAACGCATATTTTATATATGTCGATAAACTTATGGATTCCTGCAAAGAAGAAAGTTTCGTGTTGTTCCTGCAGACACGAATGCACTGCTTCCTGTACCTGCACATCATTTTCAAAGCGGCGGCCTCGCAAAGCGTCTTTCAGAGGTCCGAAGACATGAAAGTCGCACGGCGCAAGATCGGGGCTATAAGAAGGATGTGGTAAGACCTCAAACTTCAATTCGGTAATTGTTTGTTGAGTTCCCAATGCCGAACGTGTTTTGGATAACATTCCCCTTCGTTTTGTGCGAATTGTTTGTTTTAATTTGTCTTGCAGCAAGTCACAATATGACCGACTCTTAATTCAGTCACCCTGTGCTTGATGGTGTGCAACGATGGGTCCTTTCATGTC
This sequence comes from Macrothele yani, assembly GCA_039090855.1. Classification (NCBI taxonomy): domain Eukaryota; kingdom Metazoa; phylum Arthropoda; class Arachnida; order Araneae; family Macrothelidae; genus Macrothele; species Macrothele yani. Next base: position 197,038,621 of record CM076990.1, read on the forward strand.
AAAAAAGAGAGTCAGCATTAATTTTGGTGCCGAAGGGACAACTTTGAACTTCATTTTCCATGGGAAGCTCGGACGTAGTTTTTTTTTTTATATTTATTGGAGGTTTAACGACCACCGTGAGCAACTCAATGGGCTATAAGCAGTCGCCCGTCCCTAATTTAGGGCCACTGGTTCCAGGGATGGGAGAGAGCCAGTGCCGTAAGACAAAACACAACATCCATGCCTCGCCGGGATTCGAACACGGACCCCTTTCCGACAAATGATCAGAGGCCATCGCTTAGACCACTACGCCACCGGGGCGGCGCTCGGATGTTTCCACTTCATGCTTTACCGTTTGCTCTCGGGGTCGTAATGATGAACCCATGTTTCGTCCCCACTGACAATTCTCTCCAGAATAGGGGGATCTGTCTCATACCGCTGCAAAAACTTTCTGCCAATTTCCAAGCGCTGATGCTAGTGCGCATCAGACAACTGTCGTGGTACACACTTCATGATATCCGAGATCGCCATGCACTATTAAGAAAGCAGAACAATAGCTAATGTTTACCTATGAGGCGATCTCAGACAGAGTATCCAGGCGATCTTCTTTAATAAGCGCATTGGTGCGATCCAGGTGGTCCTTTGCGCGAGAAGTCAACGCACGGCCCGGGCGAGCTACATCTAACACATTCGTTCTAAGAGCTTGAAAATTTTGTTTCACTTGTACATATGTCTCTAGCTCATACACTTGTCCATCCCATATTGCGTAAGCATTCTACGATGAATTTCAGGGGGTTGCACATCCTCCACCCATTAAAATCACAGTACACTTCGCTGCTCGACGATGGAGTATTCCGACAAACGGGCGGCCATATTTACGCTCTTACAACTGCTGGGTTATTGCGGTTAGAAGATTAACATTTGCATCCGCCACGTGTCAAGGTCACGTGTTCCCCCTACCCCGACAGCAATTTGTCGCAGCTCTGCTTGCCTACGTAACGAGAGCATTGATCTAATTTTTTGATTCATCCTCGCATTTTATGAAAAATCACAAAGAACTGGGTTGAATATAAATAAATATAAATAAGTTTTAAATTCGTGTTTCGTTTATATATTCTAAAAAATAACCTGACACAATGGGGCGACAGGCAAATAAACATGTAAAGATAACTTTAGTGACACCTTGTACCACAAAAATCGCATAACACCTTCTTACGTGTAAAAGAAAAACTGCGTTTAAAATAATGTGCAAGAGCAATCTTCCCTCTTTCTGGTAAAGAAATTATAAAACATAAATTTTTGATTAATGTTTCGTTGATATATTCGGTGTACGAATAAGTTTTAAAGCGTTTTAAAACAATTCAACATGTAACTTGAGAGAAAACAACAATACCTTCACGAATCAAAATATACGCCGTCATTACTATCACCTTCCGCCATCGGTTGGGCAGCTGACGGATTCCAGTCATGAAGAATACTTCGTCGTGTGACGCGATGAAGTCGTCAATCCATTTTTACACTTCGTCACATGTCCGGAACCGTATAGCAGACAAACCATGTTGCATCGATCGGAACAAATGATACTCTGAAGGGGCTGTGTCCTGACTATAAGCCGGGTGCTCCAAAACTTCTCAGCCAAGCGTCAATAACGCTTCCTTGACCGATTCCGCGACATGCGGCCTAGCGTTGTCATGCAATAATTTCACGGGACGCAATCTTTTGCCTGTGAATGAACGTTTCCGACAGATTTCCTGCTTCAATCGCAGCAATTGTTGCTCGTAGTGATCAGCAGTAACCGTTTGACCCTGTTCCAATAGTTCATAATAGAGCATACCCTTCATATCCCACCAGATGCACAGCAGAACTTTCTTGGAATAAATATTGCGTTTCGGTGTATAAGTTGTTGCTTCACCACGATTCAACCAGTGTTTTTTTGCGTTTGGGATTACCGTACCATATCCACTTTTCATCACCCGTAACGATTTTCTACACGAAAAACTTTCTGTGTTGCTTATTCAACATATTCAAACACTTCGTGACACGCTCATCCTTATTCCTCTGCCTCAGGTCATGTGGCACCTATTTTCCTTCCTTCTGAATCTTTCCCATTGCGCGTAAACGATTGGAAATGGTTTGTTGAGTTACCCCAATTGTTCAGCTAGTTCTTTTTGTGTTTGAAACGAATCTTCATCCAGCTCTGCTTGCATTTCCTCATGTGCAACCTTCTGCGAGGCGCCGCTACGTTCTCGATCGCTAACATCAAAATCACCTGCTTTAAACCGTCTAAACCAAACTAACACGTGCTTTTCGATACAGTATTCTCCCTCAGAACACAACAGATCGATAGACATGTCTTTGCAGCACTTTTTCCTTGATGAAATTCGTAACGAATGCAGTGTCAAATAAATGCAGTATAGCTTGCAATATTTTACCTACCGATGCGCAAGTGCGTTTGACTGTTGGGCAATCTTCTGTGTCATATACTATGGACCAGTTACGGTCACATGACAACAACGCGGGGAAATGTCGGATATGTAAATTAGTGGTATACGTCACACAAAAAGCGCTTTAAAACTCATTTGTACACCTAATATTTTGAAAAATAATCTTACCCAATGGGGCGATAGGAACGATAACGGGTAAAGATAACTGTAGTGAGACCCAGTCCTACAAATATCGCATAACACATGTTTCTCTTCACGTGTAGGAGAAAAACCACATTTACTAAACAAGGGGCACTCACACATTTTTAGAAGGTTTTTCATAAGAAATAACAGAAAATCAAAGAAGTTGAAGGCATTGAAACTGGCAACAGTGTGTTGGATGAACATGAAAAAAAGAACTGCAGCAGTTAAACATCGTCTCGGTGTTACCAAACTCTGTAGACTGCTAAAATACGGTGTCATTATACAATAAATATTTACAAAACAAGTACAGAATTTACAGGAATTTTCGTATCCTGGAGTAACATTCCTCGTCTACTAAGGAAATGGCGCACGTAAATATGCTGTGGATAGAAGTTTATGATTTCGCTCTTTACGAAGAGAAATATTCCTACTAGAACTTACTATTTTACTCGTGCACAGTATGTATCTAGGACGCAATAAATATCTGTCTTAAGCACGATTACAAATATACTGTACAACCACACATACCCGTCCTCAATGAACAAACACTTTTATTCGAAACTAAAAACATCTATGTAAAGCTAAGAGCATATTAAAAAGTTAAAAGTTAAAAGGTGAGCACTTTTGGTCCCCCCCCCCCCAAGTGGCCATTATCAAGCCAACAAGTGAGCTCAGATTTCCTGTGAGTGGGACTATAATACATACAGGGTAGGCACGTGTAGTTACCATAGCAACGCAAAGTAGCAATAACAACGTGGTAAAACATATATAGTTTTTTATATCTTAAAGTCTTTAGCTTAAGTTAAGTGTTCTTTGGTGGTCTAAGTGTTCCAATGTTTTGTCGCCATGAGTTTGGTTCATAACATGGTAAATATTCGTTACAGCATGAATTATTGTACCATAGAGTAAATAAGGCTTCATTGAAAAAGGTATCAGTCTTGTTTCCAGTATATGCCAAATGTCTCATTTGTTCCCAAGCTGGAACAAAATGTTCCACTTTAATTTTCTTGGCTAGAGAGGTCGACATCGTCTTTCTAGAAATATCGTATTTATGTTCCGACGTTCTCAAACCCAACGTCCTGAAGGTGGAGCCTATATAATAACAAGGTTGAACTTCATGTTTAAGAGACTGAAGCGGTATACAGCATATTCCATATTTGTCATTTATTTTTACTTGATCACGATCACAACGAACCATGTTGAAAATATTTGTTGTTCGTAGTCCACATTGTACCTGGTGTTTATTACAGAAACGCTGCAGAGCATTTTTAATGTTAGGGTTATAATCTAACGATCCATCAAATGTTTTATTTACTATTTCTCTTGTCAGCGTTGCAAGCGTTGTTGTTTCCCAATCAGTTGTGAGATATATGATTCTGGGTACCCGAACTATTTCGTGATCCGTAGTATATAATTAAGTTCTTTTTGTCTTGACTGTATAGATGAGGAATGTGTAAACGCTCTTGCGATATGTGATCGCACTCCTGCTAGTTTGTGTTCTAATGGGTGGTTGGATGCAAAAGGAATATAAGTCGGAATATATTTAGGTTTACGATAAACTTCAAATGAAATATCATTGGTTTTTGAGTGCCTAGACAGAACGACATCCAAATAAGGTAGTGATAGAAAGGCGATGTCGACCTCCTTAGCCAAGAAAGTTTAAGTGGAACATTTTGTTCCAGCTTGGGAACAAATGAGACATTTGGCATATACTGGAAACAAGACTGATACTTTTTCAATGAAGCCTTATTTATTCTATGGTACGATAATTCATGCTGTAACGAAGATTTACCATGCTATGTACCAAACCCATGGCGACAATACATTCGAACACTTAGACCACCTAAGAACACTTAACTTAACCTAAAGACTTTAAGATATAAAAAATTATATATGTTTTACCACGTTGTTATTGCTACTTTGCATTGCTATGGTAACTACACGTGACTAACCCTGTATGTATTATAGTCCCACTCACAGGAAATCTGAGCTCACTTGTTGGCTTGATAATGGCTACTTCGGTGGACCGAAAGTGTTCGCCTTTTAACTTTCAACTTTTTAATATGTTCTTAGCTGTACATAGAGGTTTTTAATTTCGAATAAAAGTGTTTGTTCATTCAGGACGGGTATGTGCAGTTGTAGAGTATCTTTGTAATTGTGCTTGAGACAGATATTTATTGCGTCCTAGAGAAATATTCCTATTGTGTAATTAAAAAACGCTGTGAGAATGATGGAATTATAATTTCTAAATATACGAACAAGCAATATTATTAATAATAGAGAAGAAAATCGTCAAGCATTGCTTTTAACATGAAAAAGAACACCAAACGAATGTCCAAAGAAGGTACGCACTTTAAAAAATCCACCGACTCAAAGTGCAATCGCCAAGTCGTTAAAAATATCTGTATTAACTGTAAGCAAGGTAATAAACAAAAAAATTTGAATCTGGAAAAAAACCAAAAACATGATGTTTACCCTCTTTTGCCAAGGCACGTGGCTGAGCGCAGAACACGGAGTAGACTTCTTTATGAAAATCACTTAGCTGGAGACAGATAGAAATGTATTGTGACTATTTCTGAAGTATGGATCTACCTGAATGACATTAAAGAAAAAACTTGGTTTACTAACGCAAAAGAGCAGAAAAAGGGCTACACACTTGTTTCCAAGAATCCAATGAAAGTTTAAATAAAGAATTCACGATTATTGCTAGTTTCTCGTACAATCGGAAATTAAAGTTAAAAAAGTTGAAAAGAATGTTAAAATCAATTCTAAGTATTACCAAAATAATGTTTTAACTCCTATATTTTACCATTTCTTTATCCACAGAGCCTTCAAAGAGTAGAATTGCACCAGGATAAGGTTACCAATTATACACCAAAATCTACCACTCTGTTTCTTGAAAAAGTGAAATAAGAGACCGATATCAAGTCCATACCTTTTGCTCATATCCCTTCGGAGTCCCCTGTTGTGTCAACAAAGGACTATTGTGCCTTCGGACTGTTAAAAACAGTGCTTTCTAAACGCAGACCTAAAACAATGATTGGGCTATGGGAAAGCAGTGGAAGAGGAGTGGAAAAAACGTCACTACCAATTTCAAAAAATGCCCTGATCTCTTGGAAATCTAGATGTAGGTTCGTAGTCCAAAGATTGGTCTATGGGAAAGCAGTGGAAAAGGAGTGGAAAAAAATACCACTACCAATTTCAAGAAATGTCAATCTAGATGTAGGTTCGTAGTCCAGAGAATGGGCTATCAGTTGGAAAACTAATGAAAAAAAAAGATAATTTTATTTTAAACATTAATTATATTGCTAGAAAATCATTCTAAAAATGTGTGTGTACATCCTCTGTACTGTACAAGTGCAGTGTTTCCTCTTTGTGATAAAGAAATTAAAAAAAATGAATTTTGGATTCATGTTCCATTTATATATTCTGAAAAATAACAAAGTGGGTTGAATAAAAACATTGCAGAAGACGTTTATTTATCGTCGTGTTACAAAGACTCTGTTTATAAGCCCGTAATATCACAATGAAACACTTACATGGTTTCAAACATTTCAGAAAAGAGGGTGGTACGTCGAGAGACATGTGGTGCCTGGAGAACGGCCAAGTTGCAGCGGAAACATCACCCAGATTTCAGAATATCTATTGAAGCGTGTCACGCCGGAATGGAGAGCATTCGTCCGATATCCAGAAGGGCTGCTTCAAGAGAATTTCAATACCGCTTTTTTTTTTTTTTTTTTTTTTTTGATTGGAGGTTTAACGACCACCGTGAGCAACTCAATGGGCTATAAGCAGTCGCCCGTCCCTAATTTAGGGTCACTGGTTCCAGGGAAGGGAGAGAACCAGTGCCGTAAGACAAACACAACATCCATGCCTGACCGGGATTCGAACCCGGACCCCTTACGGACGAACGATCAGAGGCCAACGCCTTAGACCACTGCGCCACCGGGGCGGCTCAATACCGCTTTAACTCGGCTCACGGAAATTTATGAATAGCGCGCGATTTGCATTTATTAGTTTAGATGAATTATCGTTCCAATGACGCATCATGATTCTATGTTATTCATGATTCAAGTACATGCAACTAAACATCGTGATTCAAATATACGCGGTAAATTTCATTTTCGAAACTGAATTTCATATTCGTTTTAGCAATTTAACACAAATGTCTTAGAGATCGCAGTAGATGTATAACGCTGACAAGACGCAAGTGTTATGCGAAGAAGAGCAATTTATTCCCAAAGAGAAGTTTTACACGACAACTGCAATCTAAATGACGCCGAAACTAGCTGAGAAATTTAAACATGGGAAGTTAGAAAGATACAGAAAAAAGTAGTCTGAATTTGTGTTGATAATGACACAATAAGACAAAAGAAGTTTAAAAGGTACAGAAAAAATAGTCGGAATTTGTATTGATAACATCAGAAGACAGCGTTTTATTTTTGTAGAATAATATACGTAGTTACAAAATTTCAACTAATATCTTTATTTAAGTCTGCCCCCCCCCCCCCGTGAAATTATAAGCCAGTGCTTTTCAGAATAAGTCGTACTGCCCTCCAGTGGCAGCCTCTGTAATTGGGCCCATTATTGTTTTCTGGGAGCATTATACTGTAATAAGCCCAAAGGGAAGCTCATTACATTTGGTGTCGAAAACTGAAAATCTCTTGTATGCTGTAAACAAAGGCAGATTGGGATTAAATTAGGTGCTCGCAGGTCATCATGAATTCGTTCAGGTCACATAGTTGGCATCCGCCAGAATTTTATTACGATGTTACTACACGTATCCAGGACTTCCCTTAAGTAATTCCTTCTTCAGATAGCATTACACATCGCCAAGGTGCCGAATGAAGCCGTGAGCTCCACGATTGTCCTTAGCCGCGAATATACCAGATTGGGTAGCTAGCCCAATGCGGGGAACTCTTCGTATGACATTACACATCGCAAAGATCTTTTGTCGCCGACTAGAGCCGTAGCACCCCATAGAATCCATATCCCGGAATACACAAGTCTGGGTGGCCAGTCCAATACCGTGGGACTCTTCTTATGGAATTGCAGATCGCCATGATCCTTTACCGCCGAATGGAGCCGTAGTACCCCTTACGAGCCATAAGCTGGAATACATCAGATTGGTGGCGAGTCCAATGCTGAGAGACTCTTCATACGGTATCACATATCGCCAAGATCTTTTGTCAGCTAACAGCGCCGTAACACTCCATAGAATCCATATCCGGGAACACACAAGACTGGGTGGCCAGTCCAATACCATGAGACTCTTATTATGGAATTGCAGATCGCCATGATCCTTTACCGCCAAATGGAGCCGTAGTACCCCTTACGAGCCATAAGCTGGAATACACCAGATTGCTGGCGAGTCCAATGTTAGGAGATTCTTCATACGGCATTACACATCGCCAAGATCTTTTGTCGCCGAACAGCGCCGTAGCACTCCATAGAATCCATATCCTGGAACACACAAGACTGGGTGGCCAGTCCAATACCGTGGGACTCTTCTTATGGAATTGCAGATCGCCATGATCCTTTACCGCCGTATGGAGCCGTAGTACCCCTTACGAGCCATATGCTGGAATACATCAGATTGGTGGCAAGTCCAATGCTGGGAGACTCTTCATACGGTATTACATATCGCCAAGATCTTTTGTCACCGAACAGCGCCGTAGCACTCAATATAATCCATTTCCTGAAACACACAAGACTGGGTGGCCAGTCCAATACCGTGGGACTCTTCTTATGGAATTGCAGATCGCCATGATCCTTTACCGCCGTATGGAGCCGTAGTACCCCTTACGAGCCATATGCTGGAATACATCAGATTGGTGGCGAGTTCAATGCTGAGAGATTCTTCATACGGCATTACACATCGCCAAGATCTTTTGTCGCAGAACATCGCCGTAGCACTCCATAGAATCCATATCCTGGAACACACAAGACTGGGTGGCCAGTCCAATACCGTGGGACTCTTCTTATGCAATTGCAGATCGCCATGATCCTTTACCGCCGTATGGAGCCGTAGTACCCCTTACGAGCCATATGCTGGAATACATCAGATTGGTGGCGAGTTCAATGCTGAGACGATTCTTCATACGGCATTACACATCGCCAAGATCTTTTGTCGCCGAACAGCGCCGTAGCACTCCATAGAATCCATATCCTGGAACACACAAGACTGGGTGGCCAGTCCAATACCGTGGGACTCTTCTTATGGAATTGCAGATCGCCATGATCCTTTACCGCCGTATGGAGCCGTAGTACCCCTTACGAGCCATATGCTGGAATACATCAGATTGGTGGCGAGTCCAATGCTGGGAGACGCTTCATACGGTATTACATATCGTCAAGATCTTTTGTCACCGAACAGCGCCGTAGCACTCCATAGAATCCATATCCTGGAACACACAAGATTGGGTGGCCAGCCCAGTACCGTGGGACTCTTCATATGGCATTGCAGATCGCCATGATCCTTTACCTCCAAATGGAGCCGTAGAACCCCTTACGAGCCATACGCTGGAATACACCAGATTGGTGGCTAGTCCAGTGTTGGGAGCTTCTTCATACGGCATTACACATCGCCAAGATCCCTTGGCATTGAACGTAGTCGTGGTCAGCATTAAGAATCTCAGTCAGGAATACACCAGATTGGTAGCTAGCCTAATGCTGTGCTGGGAGAAGTCTTCATGTAGCATTACAGATCACCACGATACTTTGTTGTCAAAAGGAGCCATAGCATCCCTTAGAAGCCTTATCCTGGAATTCACCAAACCAGGTGGCCACCCCAATGCTGGGGGCTATTCAGATGGCATTACATATCATCAAGATCCCTTGCCGCTGAATAGACCCGTGACCTCTCTTAAGAGTTTCAGTCGGTAATTGAGTGACAATCCTAATGAAGGGAGAAGGGTAGAAATCACGGTGACAACCGCCGGAAACGGTTCATACATCCCGGACCGATCTGCTGGGACCCATTCACGTGATACTCGAGAAAAAATCTAGGGAAAAACACAAACTGGATGGGCAGCAAGAAGTTGAACCCACAATAGCCACCTACCACACAGTTCAATAACTTCATAAATTTGTTTAGATTGGTGCACTTTGCATTTTTTAAGTCACGAAAAAATCTGTGGATCTGAGACATAGCATCATATGTAAATCAAACAGTATAGTACCACAAAATTTAATTCTAAATAACACATAAAATTTAAACACCACATTGAATTACTCCGTATTCAACTTATAGTGACGGACACTATCCATTTACCGTTAAGTACAGAAAAGTGATATATACATTTTGGCAACAGTATATTTGTTGATGAAGAAGTGCACTGTATTTAATGTACTTAATAGTATGACGTAGTGATAATTCCTGAAATTGTGCAGAATGGCTCAGTCGCCTTTGATAGTAATACCTTAAATTTTTCTCAAAGCCTATGCCCGACCTGACCCATAGTGGTTGAAGTCTATACCATGAAACTGCAGACCGGATTTCATTTCTTCAAGTATCGCTACAATACACGTGTGAAAACAAATTAAACCCACTTTGTACACATTTATCACAAAACGTGGTGCTTTACATCTACAATATCGTGGTATACGTGCGGAAAAACATACTCTAACACAATTCTGAACTAACATAACGTATCGCATAAAATGGAACTAGCCACCAACACCAGAACATTCTGCGTGACTCTGTATAGCTTATTTTCAGTGTTTATAGATTGTTGGCATTTCATGCTAGATGTCTTGTTGCAGTTCAGAAATATGTCTGGGTTGACTTCGCAAACTTTGTCATTTAGAAATTTTTACTCGGAAAAGTCATAGGTACGAGATCTCTCTTGACGTGATCCTTTCTTCAAAAAACGGCTGTGTCAACCATACGGAATGACCATATGCACAGTGCTGCTGAAACCTACTAGGTACTGTCCTGGAAATAAGCCAGGAAGTTTTGCAGCTCCTAACTCCAGCCAATAAAGTTTTTTGACAAAACAAAGGCTATAGTGAAAACATGCAACCCTGTTTGAATATTGTATTACTTCTGACTTCGTTAAATCTTTTCTCGGTGAGCAAGACAGGGCGAAGAATAAATTCACATGCTCTAAAAGCTAGAACATGCAGATGGCGTCACCAATATGATCACATGCCGCTTTGCCTAAACGAAAGTATGTTATGATATGGTTTCATTAAAAACGCTTATTGCGTAGTATATATCCGTTTATTTAATGGCCTAACATAGTATATAGACACACCAGCCACTGAACTAGAAACTTTCAGGCAGATGCACGTTGACGTCATTTATGTAGCGTATATGCAAAATATGTGATCACGCGCAGCACGACCTGACTAGGCAACTACGAGTATTTAAGACTTCTGCTCGTCAATAATCGTAAGTAGGCCGCGGATGGCATAGTGGTTAACATTCGTGACTGCCACTGAGAAACCTTAGGTTCGATCCCAGGCAGGTACGAACGTTCGAACCACTAAAGATCCGCAGGGCGTCGGATGGGCACGTTAAGCCGTCGGACCCCGGGTACTGGCCTACCGTTAATAAATATGGGCGTCTTTCTCCCCTTTTCTACCTCTCTTCCATGTCACTTTCCTATCGGGCACTTTAGCACAAATCTCTTTGCTTCATATTTCTAAAGATTGTTTAAGACCTGGGGTTAGACACTCTCTTCCTAAAATCCTCTACATATGAACTGATCTGATAATTGTAAGTAGTATTGAAAACAATGAGAAAAAAGGATCTTTCGCATTTTGATAAAGGCCTTATTGCGACTGCCCATCAGGCTAGAGTGACAAGTTTGAAAACAGCAGAACTGAACGGTTTCTCAAAAGGTGAGATATCCCGGATCTTTAATCCCACATTGCTTATGTAAGAGGCGTAACTGTGGCACGACGACAATCTTTCAGGAATGAGATCACCGTCATCTCAGAAGACTTGCGCGGGGAAAAAGCACTGCCTGTGTACAGCAATTGAGTAAAGCATTCAATAAAAGCTGTTCCCCACACATATCTCAGCGAACTACGCACAAGGAATTCAAGAGGATCGGTTGGAGGTCGCGTGCCTATATGGGTGCTAGGCAAAGAGTTTGGCGGCAGTCCCATGAAGCAATAGATCCAGCTTGCCTTGTGAACATAACTCAAAGGTCTGGAGGTGGTGTCACGGTGTGGGAGAACGCTCTGTCGGTCAGCTTGCCTTGGGAGCATAACTCAAAGTTCTGGAGGTGGTGTCACGGTGCGGGAGAGCGCTCTGTCGGTCCAGCTTGCTTTGTGAGCATAACTCAAAATTCTGAAGGTGGTGTCACGGTGTGGGAGAACGCTCTGCCGATCCAGCTTACCTTGTGAGCATAACTCAAAGTTCTGGAGGTGGTGTCACGGTGTGGGAGAACGCTTTGCCGATCCAGCTTGCATTGTGAGCATAACTCAAAGTTCTGGAGGTGGTGTCACGGTCTGGGAGAACGCTCTGCGGATCCAGCTTGCCTTGTGAGCATAACTCAAAGTTCTGGAGGTGGTGTCACGGTCTGGGAGAACGCTCTGTCGGTCCAGCTTGCCTTGTGAGCATAACTCAAAGTTCTGTCACGGTGTGGGAGAACGCTCTGCGGATCCAGCTTGCTTTGTGAGCATAACTCAAAGTTCTGAAGGTGGTGTCACGGTGTGGGAGAACGCTCTGCCGATCCAGCTTGCATTGTGAGCATAACTCAAAGTTCTGGAGGTGGTGTCACGGTCTGGGAGAACGCTCTGCGGATCCAGCTTGCCTTGTGAGCATAACTCAAAGTTCTGGAGGTGGTGTCACGGTCTGGGAGAACGCTCTGCGGATCCAGCTTGCCTTGTGAGCATAACTCAAAGTTCTGGAGGTGGTGTCACGGTCTGGGAGAACGCTCTGCGGATCCAGCTTACCTTGTGAGCGTAACTCAAAGTTCTGGAGGTGGTGTCACGGTCTGGGAGAACGCTCTGCGGATCCAGCTTGTCTTGTGAGCATAACTCAAAGTTCTGAAGGTGGTGTCACGGTGTGGGAGAACGCTCTGTTGATACAAAACGGGTCCAATGATATTGCTGGATCGTCGGGTCTGTTCTAAGAATTATTTGAACATTGTTGCCGATCATGTCCATCGTGCAGCGTTGATTTGTTATCCAGCAAGAAAGGCTGTTTTAAGGATGACAATGCTTACTACCCATCACGCGAGATGTGTTCATCAATGGCCCAACGAAAATGGCAGCGACTTCCACCATCTTCTCTGGACACCACAAAAAACTCAGATCTGAACCCTATTGAGAATGCATGAGACATGTTCGAAAAACAGATCCGGGAACAAAGTCCTCTTCCGTCAAATATGAGCTAGTTAAATGACAGTCTGATGAATGCTTCGTATACTGTAGACGTAGATGCACTCCAACACCTTGTGGAATCAATGCTAAACCGTATACGTGCCGTAACTTTGGCTATAGAAGGTGCAAGCCAGGACTGAATAAAAGTTTCTAATTCAGTGGGTGGTATGAGTACAAGTTGCCAAACTTTTATTCCCTTCTGGGAGGCTTTTACAAGGTAGTCGTGACCACTGCTTTGAAAAAGCCTCCCCTCCCTTCCCCCTCCACCCCCCGGTGGAGCTGTTTTGAAAGGTCTTCCAATTGGAGTGTAATGCTTGGAGATTTGTACATATTGTAACGCTACTCAAGAAACGGATTTGTGCTACGCTTAAGCGTTTTAAACTTGCAGAGTTTGGTTATACTCGTAAATGATATTCATGGTTTTTGTTTGTTAGCATCTGTACCTTGCGAAAACACGAGGTTTTTTTCCGGTTGCCTGTTTAAAAAAATGTACAATGTCAGAGCACTTGAAAGCAAGCACCACAACAAACACACACGCTGTTACATTTTTATACAATTTCCAGGCGCAGTTTGTTTTAGAAAGCAAAACATTTCCTTAGTCGCATTTCTCTTTCACTGGCTGATTGCGTTTAAATCGCTTTACGGATTTAGCAACAAATGGGAGTCTCACAGAAATAACTTAGCACGTACTTTCATTCATTAGAAACCAGCGAAAAGAATAGATATACCTCACGCACAATCACTTTGTTCTATGTGAGTTCAGTTCATTCCTAACAGTCCACTGCATCATTCCACACGACTAAATTTTACACTAACATCGAGCACTTTGGGATAAAAGAAATCGTTATGTTTTCAGATATATTAATATTACAGCTACATCGGTCATGTTGATCTTTTTCGGAGTCACATCCGCTGGCTTCGGCGCACTGTATCTATTGTTCGTGTGCTATTTCTTAAAGGATTTTGAAAATCCTGTTTGGAAATTTATTTAAAAGCCGCCAATGCAGTTTTTGTGCTAACACACAAATTGATCCATATCTTCTAGATGTAGTTTTTCTTTGACCTTTAGAAGTAGTCAGAAGTTCCAAGATGCAGCTACTCTATGGATGTCGTGGCAATTCCTTTCTTACAAAAATCTAGACGCCATACAGGCCGTGAGGCTACTTGCATTATCATGGAGCGGAATACAACGGGCGACATATGACAGTTCGTCTCCCCTTGAAATGCTGCGCAACGTTAGTCAATAAAAGCAACTCTGTTAACAGAAATCTCAACTGTTGCCTTTAAGGGTCCGCCGACATGGGACTTCAAACAGCCACTCTCACTCACGTCCATCGTTTAATTCCTTCTACGGTGGGAACGTCATCAAGTCATCTGAACTTTAATATTTTTGTGCTTAAGTATTATCTCAACATTTTGTGCAGTAGTGTTCGTAGGCGCTATCAAAAAACGAACAACATAATACTGTTTCCAAGTCAACGGTACGGCGCCCCGTGACCGAGTAATCAGAGGAGCTGGTTTCAGGCTAGTGGTCCGAGTTGGTGTGAAATGAAGCGTGAATGATGTAATTCTACTAAAGTACTGATTTTGCGACTTTGCTGGAATCAGTGTTCTTAAGCAACTGTGCACAACCAGTGATCCCAGATTATCGCTGCAGGTGGGTGCAAACACAATATATCCTGCGTAAAAGAGCAATGGATAATGCTGAATCTTTTCTGTATTCCGTTTCTTGGTTTAACGAACCGTTAGGTTTAAGAGTTGTGCACGGTGGTCGTTAAACCTCGAAACCGAAAAAACAAAGCGAAACGGAATTCAGCGGTAACCATTGCTCTGTCACGAAGGGCCACTTCGGGTTTGTACACAACTCCAGTGATTTCCCAGATAACGTGTCTTACGCACTTACCACTTACAACAAATTACCATTACAGCAGTGGTGCCGTCTACCGCACGTATGTGGAGATATAATTCCGCAATCCATGCTCAGTTGCTATGAGATAACAAATGAGCAACTACTTTGAAGATATTTGGAGTAAGCCCATTGCCAGAATTAGGGTAGAGGGTTCACGTGTTGCGCACCGCCACGGATATATATATATATATATATATATATGCCAAATTATTATGACTACCAGGTTAGCCTGGTTAGTACGTTGTTGCGTCACCTTTTACTCTTAATATTGCTTCAATTCATCTAGGTATGGACTATTAAATGTTGCTAAGTGGCTTTGGTATATTAGCCCATATGCGATGCATTGCACTCTCCAACTCTTGAAGATTTGATGGTAGCGGATCCAGCTGTAATGCTGCATTGGATTGAGATCTGGGGATTGAGGAGGCCAATGTAGCAGGGAAATGTCTCCGTGATGCTCCTCAAACCATTCGTGTGCAATGTGAGCGCTATGCTATGCAGCATTGTCCTGCTGGAAGTATCCATTTTCTTTGAGATAAATCATTAACATAACTGGGTGGACTTTGTCAGCAACGATATTTGAATACATTTGGGTAGTCAGACGATGCTTCACGTGAATCAAAGGGCCCACTCTCACGAAAGCATGCACAGATCATGGCGTTGCTTCCGCCAGCTTGAAGACTAGTGACGATACAAAATGGGTCCATGCTGCCGTGCTGCTGTCTCCATATCCTCGCCCTTCCATCTGCGTAGCGTTGTTGAAAACGTGATTCGTTGGACAACATTATCCTTTTCGACTCATTTACTGCCCAATTCTTGTGTTCCTGTGTGAACTGGAGGTGTTGTTTCTTGTTCGTTGCAGATTACCATGGCTTACAGACGAGGCCGTCTGCTTCTGTAGCCCGTATGATGTAATGTGCGGCTAATTGTACGTTGAGAGGCCATCAGACCTGGTCCCTGATTCAGATTAACCTGAGGAAGTGTTGCCCGTTCATTGGGCTCAACAAGTCCTCCTACTCTGCACTCAGCTCGAGCGTTCAGTAGCCGTTGACGTCACACGCTTTGCTCTCAGACCCGATTATTTTATTGTGGTTCACTCTCTGTAAACTTTAACAAGTGCAGCTGTTTCGCTAATGCTCGCAACAATGCTTCGAGCACCCACGATCATTTCACGTTTTGCTAATGCTCGCACCAATGCTTCGAGCACCCACGATGATTCCACGTTTTGCTAATGCTCGCACCAATGCTTCGAGCACTCACGATCATTCCACGTTTTGCTAATTTTCGCACCAATGCTTCGACCACCCACGATCATTTCACGTTTTGCTAATGCTCGCACCAATGCTTCGAGGCGCCCTTTGGCCAACCATGGCCCTTGCGCCAATAAAATCAATGAACCAACCAATGCTTCGAGCACCCACGATCATTCCACGTTTTGCTAATGCTCGCACCAATGCTTCGAGCACTCACGATCATTCCACGTTTTGCTAATTTTCGCACCAATGCTTCGAGCACCCACGATCACTCAAAGTTTTGCTAATGCTCGCACCAATGTTTCGAGCACCCACGATCATTCCACGTTTTGCTAATGTTCGCACCAATGCTTCGAGCACCCACGATCATTCCACGTTTTGCTAATGCTCGCACCAATGCTTCGAGCACTCACGATCATTCCACGTTTTGCTAATTTTCGCACCAATGCTTCGAGCACCCACGATCACTCAAAGTTTTGCTAATGCTCGCACCAATGTTTCGAGCACCCACGATCATTCCACGTTTTGCTAATGTTCGCACCAATGCTTCGAGCACTCACGATCATTCCACGTTTTCCTAATGTTCGCACCAATGCTTCTAGCACCCACGATCATTCAACGTTTTGCTAATGCTCGCACCAATGCTTCGAGCACCCACGATCATTCCGCGTTTTTCTAATGCTCGCACCAATGCTTCGAGCACTCACGATCATTCCACGTTTTGCTAATGCTCGCACCAGTGCTTCGAGCACCCACGATCATTCCACGTTCCAAGTCCGTCAGATCGAGTCTTTTACCCATTGTTTTTTACGCAATGTATTCAATTAGTCTCTTCATACCTTCAGCGTTCTCGTTTTACACTGATTCAGCCATCTTGCGACGTCAGCATCTTCTGGATAGGGTCTGGTGGACATAATACTTTGGCAACTCAGTGTATATAACAGGGGGCGAATATTCGGTGTGTGCTAGGTGTACCGCGCACACCCACACAGAGTCGTCGCAATTTATTTAACCTATACTATCGACATTACATTTTAGGATTTATTTCTAATAGAACTCTCCCGAGTTTGTCCTAAGGCTTCGAATAGTGGCTAAAATTAATTCCGCCACACAGTGTTTTCATTAAAAGGAGAAAGTTTGTTCATTAAGCATAATATCACATTTGTGCTAAACTCCTCGGGTGTGCACTTTCCCGACAGAATATCTGACGGTTTTCAAGCAGCTGTGGTACAAGCGGTCCCTAGATGGCACTGCAGTTAACGTTTTTATTTCCCTGTGGTTTCAAACATTACAGATGATCTCCCAGGGTGTGTTAGCCAAATAGAGCACCACTTGTAATCCCATGGAGAAACGCAATTCAACGTTGTCATACGAGTTGCTGTTATATCATGTTTTTGGATAACAAAACTCACTAAAGTTTGTCTTAAGGCTTCACGTGGTGGCAATTTCGAAAAGATTCGTTGCGTCGTTGTGTGAACAAAACAGTTTTGTAGTATTCGCATCCGTAGGTGTGCTGTTCGGCCAGTGAATACCCTAGGCGTGTAAAGCAACTGTGGTACAAAGCTCTCCAGATGGCGCTGTACGTCACGTTTTTATTTTTGCAGAGGCTAAACTTCCAGGGTGTGCGCACTGAAAAAATGGATTACTGGTCATACGTTTGCGTTTGGAATCGTGTGGAGCCATAAATACAATTCAACGTTCGGCCACGAATTGCAGTTTTTCAGTCTTTTCGTCGCAGTGCGAATCGATGTGCTTATCAGCACAAATTTGAAAAACAGAATTTGAAGTTTTGTTATCCATTGAGGATGGGATAACAATTTTTTTTATTTTTTTTATTTTTTAATTTTTTAATTTTTATTCAAGGACCGCTAAATAAAAAAAATGCTTTCTTATGTTAAAAATCAATGAGGGAATTTTTCAGGTTGAGTTACATAGTAAAATTTTTTCGTATTTTTTTTTTTCGTAACAGCGCACACCCAACCTAAATGGGCACGCGACCCCACTGGTATATATACACAACAAGTTAGTAAAATCATGCAATGCATTGATTATGATACGTTTTCCAACATACCAGAAATCATTACTCAAGTTATGAGGATAATGGCTGTAGAATAAATTTCACTCCTGTGCCCTGACCTTTGACCCCATTTCTATGATATTCAACAGAACTAGTTCAGTATACCTCCAGAACAACGAGATAACGTTTTGTCGCAAACGAAGCATTTTTACGTACGTTATGACCCATAAGAGCGGTGGAATAGATCCCGCTCCTGTGTCCTGACCTTTGATCCCATTTCCTTGATATTCAACAGAACCGGTTCACTATACCTCCGGAATAACATGATAAAGTTTTCTCGCAATCGTAGCATTTTTACGTAAGTTATGATGCAAGAGGGCAATGGAATGGATTCCGTTCCTATCTCCTGACATTTAACCCCATTTCGCTCATTTTCCATAGAGTTTGTCCCCAGGATGTCCCCTACCACATACTAGAATTTCATCGAAATCAAAGCATTTTTACGCAAGTTATGACGAACAAGGGCAATGGAATGAATCCCGCTCCTGTGTCCAGACCTTTGACCTCATTTCGCCCATTTTCAATAGGGTTTGTCCCCAGGTGGTTCCCTACCACATACTAAAATTCCATCGAAATCGAACCATTTTTGCGCAGGTTAGGACGCATAAAGGCAACGGAATAAATCCCGCTCTTATGTCCTGCCTGACCTTTGACCCCATTTCCAATAGGATTCGTCCCCAGGTGGTTCCCTACCACATACTAAACTTTCATCGAAATCGAACCATTTTTACGCGCGTTATCGTGCTGACGGATAGACAGACATACAGATGGACAAAGCTGGAACATATACGCTTCTTCAACCTATGGTTAGAAAGTGTAAAAAATGATAGCAACATCCCGGACGAAGAAGCACCAGTGGTGTGTGTGACGCCCTGAGAGAAATTACCTGAGAATTGATATTGATGCTCTCTAGGTAATTATATTTCTTGTCTGTATCAAAGTTGTTGGTAGATCCAGAGACTAAAGTTTAGTATTGCCAAAATAAGCAGCAAGCAGCAAAGAAGCTCTCGTACTTTTCATGACGTCTAGTTGATATTAGTGTTGTTGTTTCAGAGTTTAACAAGAATCATGAGCAACTCTAAGGGCTATAAGCTGCCGCCAGGTCCAGATATGTAGCCACTGGTTCCAGGGAAGTGACAGTGCCAGGGCCATCTGACAAACACACCACTACCTCATCCGGGTGATGTAGAGCAATGCCTCAGTGTGTCCCTAGGTGGACAACCGGACACAGGTCCTTACGAGGTAACTGCTCCGAAGCAGTCGGTCACCGGGGTACACACTGAGGCATCGTTCTGCTTTGAAGAGTAAAACTTAAGCAGTATTTCGTGAAAAAGGCACTTAAGTGAAACTGTTGAACATTTTGCTGGTATAGCGAGGGAAATGTTAGTAGACACCAGAGTTGTAAAAAAATAAAATATATCTGCGTACACAATTGAAACAAAACTTGCCGCAAATCCGCGAACCACGATAACAATAGAATAAGGTACTTTAAAGAAAAATTATTAAAACAATAAATAATTATTAGAACATTACACATTCCAATAAGGACAAAACAGGTACATTATAATTGAAGGTGCAGCAATGTGTGTGAAATGGACCTTTATGGCAAAATATTGGACTATAAACCAGATAAAAACAAGAGAACAATTAAAGAAAGTTTTTGCATACAGAAAAACAATTCCATCAGTGAACTTCAAAAATTATAAACAGGCTTTTCAACAACTTTATTCGAAAATAGTAGACTTACGAAATACATAAAGATTTTATTTTAATAACTGGCAATTGCAGGACGAGCGTGGCAAAATTTAAATTCTTTCTGTCTAAAAGAAACTTTTGATATAGTCAGGGCCCGATTAAGGGGGGGGAAGTCTAACGGCACTATAGCCTAGGAACCCACAATTACATATAGCCCAGGAGGCATGCCACTTCATCGCAAATAATACACAACTTATAAATTTATAGATAATACACTGGAGTGCAAAAATTAAGGGCGAGACGGTTTTTTGAATGTAACTTCGCGCAGAAGTGCTCCACATCGACTCAAATCATACCATAAGATCCCCAAGATGTAAGAATATGGGACAAGTGAGCAAAACCGTCCAAACAAGGAATCCAAAGGATACAAAGGCACTTTATTGAAAAGGTAGCTTCGAGCACAACTGGACAGAAGACAGAAACGTCCATGTGACAGGCGGCTGCAAAGAAAAATTTAGTCTTTAGTAGGGGATATGATCACCCCTGACTGCGTTGCAGGATTTACAACGTCTGTCCACGCTGAGGACGAGGTTTTCAAGGAGATGTTTAGGCATCGCGGTACATTCCTCTTGTAGCGCCAATCGCAGCTGCGGAATCGTTGCTGGCGGCTGGTTACGTGCTGCCAAGCGTCTCCCTAGAAGGTCCCACATGTGTTCGATTGGATTTAGGTCCCGGGATCTTGCGGGCCAATCCATGCGTTGAATATCTTCACTCTCCAACAGCTCTGCGACAGCCACTGTACAATGAGGTGTAGCGTTGTTGCCCATGAAGAGGAACTCAGGACCCACAGCACCTCTAAACAGACGCACGTGAGGCATGAGAACCTCGGTACAATAGCGGACACCAGTGACTGAACCTCCTTGGAAGATGTGGAGGTCAGTCCGGCTACCAAGCATGATACCGCCCAAAACGAGAACTCCGCCACCTCCAAACCGGTCCCTTTCGATGATGTTGGAGGTGTGATTGCGTGTTCCCTGCTCTCTCCAGATGTGTATACGTCCAGAATCGCTCGTCAGACTAAATCGGCTCTCATCCGTAAAGAGAACTCGACCCCATTGCTGATGTACCCAGTTCTTGTGTTCCTGGCACCACAGAAACCGCCGTCTCCGATGAGCAGGCGTTAATGGCACACACCGTACTGGTCGTCGTGCAAATAGATCACCTTTGTGCAGCCTCCTGGCCACGGTAAAACGCGATGACGGACGTCCAGTTGTCTGTTGCATGTGCCTTGCGATTTCTCCCGCTGTCTGCCGTCTGTCTCTTCTCGCCTGTAGGACAATATACCGGTCGTCCGCCGCCGTGGTTGCTCGTGGACGACCACTGCTGAACTCTCGGACAGCTGTTCCTGTAATTTGAAATGCTCTCCAAGCTCGTGAAATGATGCTGTGAGCGATCCCGAACTCCTCGGCCACACTAGTCACATTTCGACCTTCTTCCAACTCTCCAATGACGCGACCTCGGGTAAAGTCATCCAGATGTCATCTACTGGATTGCCTGTTGGCCATATCCCACAGTGGCAGCAACACGACGTCGTTCAAACCGATGTACACCGTGCAATAGCTTGCACCTAATTGCTGAGCGTACACCGCCCGTGTGCTTTATACCCTTCCGACACTCCCCTCCTACGTCATGCTGATATATGCGCATGCCCAACCGTACCGGACTCTAGTCTATCTAATGAGTAGTCTTTCGGTCCGTTATGCCGGCTCGTTCCGCTGTTATGCTAATTTTTCCTCTTCGTCCTTAATTTTTGCACACCAGTGTATATTATACAACTTATAGATTCTTATAGATTTAGAGAGAAGTAAATTAGTTTAAGTTTTTTTTCTCGTATAATTTGCATCCGATCACAAACAATGCGTAGAAGACGAACATATTTAAAAGCAGTGACTCACTAAGGGTAAAGGCTTCATGTGCTGTGTACCGAGGGATCGGCGAGACCGTTTCAGCATTTTCACTACTATCCATCTACAGCTCCCTGTTTGCACTTGGAACCGTTAATTGGCGAAATCTACTGTGGCTTCACATTGCATAACAAAACAGATTGCTCAAGAAAAGTAAACAATACTAAGTTATTAAAAATTCCATGACAAAATCAGGAATCTTTAGCTTTTAACTCATGTTCTTGTGAGAACAGTGGAAAATACAGTAACTTTTTATGAAAACTCGGCAGGTAATGTATTAGTTTGAAGAATGTACTACATATTAATTATCACAAGCATATTGGTACAGTTTTGTGTTTTAACGGACTTCGATAATGATTGTCCGTCATAAGTTCTTTGGGGGCCCACTCAGGTGTCTTAGCCTTGGCAGTTCACCCTGCTGCCTCAGCGTAGGGGCCCACTAAGGCCTTAATCCGGCCCTGGATATAGTTCCTATACGTTGAGAACAAGCCTTGATATAATTCCTATGCGTTGAGAACAAGCCTTGATATAGTTTCTATACGTTGAGAACAAAAGAACTCTGTGAAAAATAATTGAAAGTTCTTCAAGTTAAAACAGAATTAAGTTTATTAATCTGAATAAAGCCGTGAGTGAATGTTAGAATTGCTTTAAATAACATTTTTACTTTTTTTAATCTACAAGGAAAAACTATCTGCAAAATCTGCTAATAATTTGAAAACAATCCGCGTGCAGCGTTCGGGCGTACTTTTACAATCTGCCACTCTGGTAGACACGCAATGATTCATCAGTGAAAAATCAAACCGAAACTACGATTATTAACTGTTGGATTGAGCTCATGATTTTGTGGAAGAAATAAAATTTTCAAGGCAATTGAATTTCAAATAAATATGATTCAATATAGTAGGAAGACCTTGTTCATCAAATTAATTACAGTACAGTCATTAATAGACACCTCTTTAAAAACTTGGAAGAAAGAGTAAGAACCAAAAAAATGACGTAATCATTTTCTTAAGAAAAATTATTAAACTTTTCATGATGATGAATACTTAAGGAAATTCATAAAAATTAAAAAAATTGGACTATATTGAAGAGAGCGTTTAATCGTCTACATTCCACAAGAATGAACTAAAATGTGCCATTCATTTTTTCTGACGCAGAATTTTTTTCTATAAAGTGAGAAAAACGAAAAAGCACACAATTGCTATACACAATTTATTTAACTAATCCAAATAAATTTTCTGTATTGTATATTTCTGTAGCATTAAAAAACGTACAAAATTCAAATTGAGAGTAAAAAGAATCGCAATACTTTTTTCGGCTGGAACCTCAAACAGAACATTTGTTATTTTTTATTCTCATTCTTTATTTCGTTTTGCGGCAGATGTTATCCTCTATTCAAAAGTCAGAGATAATTATCGATTAGTTTAAATTCCATTTTTATTTTTGGTATTTTCTGCACATGCGTCTTATATCTGGGCAAAACTTTTCGCCATCTATTTTTACTGTCGGAATAATAACCCAAAAGGCGATAAGTAGGAATGCAAGAACTTTCTTCAAGATCACATATCCTCTTCACTTTTACACTCCCTCCTTTTTTTTTTTTTTATATATATATTTTTAGGTTTAAAATCTTTTCGTGAACATCTTAACCCTTTAAGCCGCCGATGTACCTGAATCAATTGGTGTCCAAAATTCTCGGTGCTCCCCAAACAGAAATGTTCATATACGTCTGGGTTTTACGACAGTCATGGCTAAACAATTCCTTTCTCCCTCTCATCTCAGCAGAACCGACTATAAACCTAGCACAGATGATAAGATCTCGCTTCTCGTATTTCATTCTCTTTATAACGCAAGACAGGATTGAGAAAGGCTAGTCCCCCTGACATGGATACAAAGATACTAAGCAGAAACAAGTGACTCAAATATACACTCATTGTCATAAAATTCCGCGCACCAAGAAGAAGGGGTCGGATTCAAATGAGACTTTAATAGTGAGATGGTACATAACAAGGACAGAAGTGATTACAATATCACAGCAGCAGGGCGATTTCCCGCGGACATACGGTACACATTCAGGTCAGCGTTAGTACCGCATCGGACCGCCTCGTGCTCAGATACTCCAAACAGTCGGAGTAAAAGAGACGCCGTATGTTATCCTAGGACAGATTGGCCCACACTTCTTGCAATTGACGCTCTAAATAACGAACACTGTGACATGGAGAAAGCTGGCGCCCAATCTGGTCTCACACGTGCTCAATGGGCGAGAGATCAGGCGATATGACAGGCCACAGAAGCGTCAAAGCATGGCTTAGACAGTCCTGGGAAACCCGAGCCGTGTAGGACGGGGCGTTATCTTGTTGGAAAATGGCTCCGGGCCGCCCCGCCAGGAAAGGCAGCACATGGGAGCGCAGGATCTCCTGTACGTAGCGCTGGGCTGTCAACGTCCCTCGGAACGCTGCGATAGAAGTCCGGCTGTCATACGCGATGGCTTCCCAGACCATCACGCCTTCAGTACGGGACGTGTGCTGCTGTACTGTGAGGTTGGTATTGAAGCGCTTACCTGCGGTCTTCCACGCTCTGACATGGTGGTCGTCCGTTCCCATACAGAAGCGGGATTTATTGCTGAACACTATACGTCGCCAGTCCGTAGCATTTCACGTTGCTCGCTGCTGGCACCACTGCAATCGACGTAGACGATGGTCAGGTGTTAATGCCAGAAAACGTACGGGTCGTCGAGAGTGCAGATTCAATCTCGCCCATTATATATGCTACGTCGTATATATGCAAGTCCATACCATACAACCGCCTCACAAGCTTGCCCTGTATGCTACATCGGTCAATTAATAGCGCCCTCTCGTAAATCACGTGGTCAACGGGCCGCAGCAACTTTTGATAAGGGTGGTCACAATTCAGCGATCACTCAGTGTACATATCACAATATTTTAAACAGTAACTTTCAATGCAACCCCCTCCCCCCCCCCCCACACACACGCTCCTAAAAGATCGTACATCCTCAAACAAGTAGACCATTTGAAAATAACACATTTTCAAAATATTTTAATTATGAGCACACTTCTAATTCTGCATAAAGTTCGGCATGTGTCATTCCGAAAGAAACGCATCGTGTTTTTGTACACGAATTCTGTAAAATTTTATTTTGGCCTAAGCGATGGCATTTGATCATTCGTCCGAAAGGAGTCCGGGTTCGAATCCCGGTGAGGCATGGATGTTGTGTTTGTGTTACGGAACTCGCTGTCTCCCTTCCCTGGAACCAGTGACCTTAAATTCGAGTCGGGCGACTGCTTATAGCCAATTGAGTTGCTCACGGTGGTCGTTAAACCTCCAATAAAAAAAATATATTTTTTTTTACTTTTACATCACAGCAAGGTTGACTCTTCAAGCATTCGCATGTCGCATGAAAAAAGCAGCACACAGTGAAGATGAATGTACAGAGTTCACCCGAACTAACTAAAGCGACGTCTCATAATGGTAAATTCTGAATTGGTACATTGATACCACCTCGTGAGGACATACTCAGCACTCTGGAAAAGCTTTCTGTTTTCAGTAACACTAATATATATATATAAACAATAGTTTTGAAAAGAGCAGGCTATTCCACTTTGCCCTGTTCTTGATAAAAAGAATGCGATACTTCGTAAAGAAGGAAAAATATAAAAATATAATGTTCAAGGAAAGATAGGTATTACTTTTGAACTCTGTGAACTTGATTTAGTGAAAGACAAATAAGGTTTACTAGACCTCGGAACCATTGGCGGCTTATGTAATCTTTTCATATCACGTCTCCAGTTTGTAGCAGAAAAAAGAAATATTAAAATCCCCAGTGACCGTAAGATAAAACGTCTACAACTTGCAAAACAACTGTTGCTTCTCAGCGTGTGCTCCCAGAATCAACAAATATTATGGACATCTATCTTGCAGAGGAACAAGAAAGACATTAGGAAGCGAATGCCTTATATCGGAGAAGATTTTCAAAAAGTATTGATTCCTGAAGAAGACTCTATTCTTGTTGAGCCCAAGGTAGTGTTTTCTTGATTTAGATCTAGAGGGGCCTCGCAAAAAAAAAAAAAAAAGGTAATCAGGGGCATTGTTGCTCGCCCAGACTGTCTCCGGAGGTCAGGGTTGCGTTTTCAACTCCGTTTTCACATGACAAGCTAAAAGAAGCAGTCGAGCCAAGCAGCTTTTTTCTGCTCACATGGTGCGCATGCGCGCTACTGCCACGGTCCTCTCCCTCTGTGAAACCATGTTGGCATACATCGCATGACAACAAAGTTGAGTCACCATCTAATACACACAATTGTATATCGTATCCGAGGATCATTCTGTCAAAAAGAACTATTCCCTTTTTCTTCTTTCTTTTATTTTTTGTACAGGTGATATCCCCAATCGCGTAGGGTGACGTAAAATTTATTCGGGACTATATATTTTTTTAAATTGCCCTCAACCTTTCTTCCGTACTGTGAAATGTAAGTTCAGTGGATTGTGAGGTTTCCAAACGCCACTAGGTGAAATCATAATCAACAATATAGTAAAATGATGTGTTGTATAACATAAAATAATAGTTTAGGTTTTCAACTTACTTCACTTCTAAAGGAACTGTGCTCTGTTTTTTTTTTTTTTTTGTTTTTTGTTTTTTGTTTTTTTGTTGTTGTTGTTCGGCGAACTTCTCCATAACTTTCATTTTAAAATAGTCAATTTCTGAAATGAGCTTTGTGACGTATATTCTAAATTAACTTTCCTTTTTAGTTTCTTTCCCTATGTAATTCTTGAGTTTATTCTCAGTATTCTTCACGCTTAACGAAATATCTTTTCTCTCAAACGAATACGTTTGGCAACACAATTGAGGTTGAATGCACGTGACGTATGCCTGAGTTTTGATAAGAACAAGAGATAAGAACGACGACTGATCTATTGCTTGAGAGCGTTGTAAGAGAGAGCGTTGTAAGAGAGAGCATTGGGTTGTAAACTGATTATTGATAGGAGTGTTGTGATAATGTGTGGTGTGTGGAGCGTTCACTACAATGTGCTATGTTACGATGTGTGTGCTACATCCTGAATAAAGTATCTTTCCCGTAAGTTGACTTCTGTTATTTACATGTTTCGTCTGGCCGTTAAGGTTTCTTTCATTTAGGAACTATTTCTTAGTATGTTGATGTGTTAAAACAACGTAGAAGTAAAAAAGACTTTTACACTATAATGGCGCCCGAACTTCCCGGATGACCCGGCCGTTCAAAATCTCGCAATGGTGTGATGTCATTTCCACGCCGCCAGATATGAAAAATAAGAGAATCCCTTCTCCAGCGCTTCGAAAAATAAATGTGTGTGACGTTGCATTCCACACACCAGATTGACTGGGAATTCTCAAGTGTACGTTCTACAGCGGATGGCTGCCTGCAACGATTCATGGTCACGGCTGACCCGTGGGCCATGCCCCCGGCTCTCTGTCGGGGGGAGATGTGACGTGCCTGCCAGCAGGACGCACACGACATAAAGGCAGATAGCAGTCAGAACGAACGTCCGCGTAGCTCAATTGGTAGAGTGACTTATTCCGGAATGAGGGGACCCGGGTTCGAACCCCGGCGTGGATAAAAATGACGGAGAAATTTACTTCGTTATAGCTTTTACTCAACAGATAAAACAGTCAATGCACTTAACCGTTCTTCCCCTTTGTGTTGCGTAAGCAAGTTTCAGCACGCTTCAAAGTAGAGTTCTAGACAGATTCTGACGTAGATTATTTCAGAAGTACTGCACACTGCGCAGGCGCTGCCCATGTGATGATGCAATCCCTCCAATCGTTGCGCCAGTTGTGAGTCAGATTTCAGTATATAAAGTTGTGTCGACGTTTGCTGGTTAATTTGCTCCTGTTTCTAAACATTCTACCTAAAAATAGAGGAAGAAAGTGAGTCAGGTGATATCTAGTGTAGCGACCAGAGATTCTACACTAAAATTGAAACTTTGCAAAGAAAATCCTCTACCAATATTCATAAAGCTTTGTGTAAAGTTTGTGGGGCTAGTGTTGTGGATCGTAGCACAGATGTCACAGTGGGCTTCTCGTTTCCGCCGAATTCGGGAAAGCATCGAAGACGACCGAAGAAGCGGCCGGCCATCAGATGCAACGGACGACACTTCTGGGGTTATCGTCAACAGCATTATGGAAGAAGATCAACGGAAAACATGTGAAGAGATTGCATATGTAGGAAACATGTCTACAGCTTCGGTTTTCATAATCCTAACTGAAAAGTTACAGAAGAGAGAAGTGGCTGCCAAATGGTTTTCGCGTAATCTGAGTGAAGATCAGCAAGCACTTCGCAATGGGATTGCAAAAGAATTGCTTCAGCAGTACGAGACAGAAGTCCAGCAGTTTTTGGACAGAATTGTTGCTACAGACGAAACCTGGATACGAGATTTTGAACCAGAACTGACACCGCAGTCCGCTCAGTGGAAACATCCAGAATCATCTTGCCAGAAAAAATTCTGCCGCCAACAACCAAAGGTTAAGGTGATGATGATTATAGTCCATGGCAAGGTTGGAGTGATAGCAACACAGACAGAGCGCCCAAGGGAACCACTGTAACAGCGGAATACTACAGAAGGTTTCTGCAAAATATATTGCACCCAAAGATTCGCCAAAGAAGCAGAGCCGGATTAAGGCCTCAGTGGCCCCCTAGGCTAAGACATTTGAGTGCCCTTCCCCCTGGACTTATAACGGGGAATTATTATGGAGTTCGTTAAAACACGAAACTGTAGCTGTTAAATTATCAGCAGAGTTTTCATAGTAAGTCTCTGTATTTTTCCTTATTCTTAGATGCACATGAGTTAAAAGCTCACGATTCCTAGATTTTGTCTTGGATTTTCTAATGATTTAGCATTGCATACTTTTCTTAGTGCATATATTTTATTATGTACGCTGAAGATACAGGGGACTTCCACCATCAACGGTTTCAAGTGCAAGTTGAGAGGTGCGGGTGGATGGTAGTGAAAAAAGCTGAAACTGTCTCTCCGACACCGCTGTGCACAGCGACATGAAACCTTTACTCTTCGTGAGTCACTGCCTTGAAATCTATGTCTTTTTTTTTTATTGGAGGTTTAACGACCACCGTGAGCAACTCAATGGGCTATAAGCAGTCGCCCGTCCCTAATTTAGGGTCACTAGTTCCAGGGAAGGGAGAGAGCCAGTGCCGTAAGACAAACACAACATCCATGCCTCACCGGGATTCGAACCCAGACCCCTTTCGGACGAATGATCAGAGGCCATCGCTTAGACCACTGCGCCACCGGGGCGGCCTATTTGTCTTCCAGCCTCTGTTTCTGACCAAATGGGAACCATACGAGACAAAAGTAAAATTGCGAATTTTATAAACCTCTCTCTCTCTCTCTACCAAACTAGCAATTATTTGCCCAGGCATGCTTCCTGGGCCCTAGGTTATGGTGGATCCCAAGACTGTAGTTCCTATAGTCCCTCCCCTAATCCGGTCCTGCAAAGACGAGTCTACATGCTCGAAGCTGGTGTCATCATTTTGCACAACAACGCGAGACCGCATGTTCCCCGTAGAGTAAGTTACATTCTGGAAAGGTATGGATGGGAATTGCTTCCCCAAGCCCCACACTGTGCTGAATGATCCCACCAGACTATGACTTGTTCCCAAAACTGAAGAAGCCTCTCCGTGGGAAATGATTCAGTACGATTCTAAGAGGTGACCCGAGTAATCCGATACATCAACAATGGAGGTGTCCTGACTAGAATACAAGACTTGTCCAAACGTTGTGCCGCTGTCATAAAGAAACATGTCTGCTGCTTCGGTTTTCAGAATCCTAATTGAAAAGTTACAGAAGAGAAAAGTGGCTGCTAAATGGGTTCCGCATAATGTGAGTGAAGACCAGCAAGAAGTTTGCAAAGGGATCGCAAAAGAATTGCTTCAGTGGTACGAGACAGAACGCCAGCAATTTTGCGACAGAATTGTTGCTATAGACGAAACCTGGATACGAGATTTTGAAACAGAACTGACACTTCAGTTCGCTCAGTGGAAACATCCAGAATCACCTCGCCAGAAAAAATTCTGCTGCCAACAACCGAAGGTTAAGCGATGATGATTATGGCCTATCACAATATTGGAGTGATAGGAACACAGACAGAGTGCCCGAGGGAACCACTCACTGTAACAGCGGAATACTACAGAAGGTTTCTGCAAAATGTTTTGCGCCCAAAGATTGGCCAAAGAAGAGTCAACATGCTCGAAGCTAGTGTCATCATTTTGCACAACAACGCAAGGCCACATGTTGCACGTACATTAAGAGACATTCTGGAAAAGTATGGATGAGAATTGCTTTCCCAAGCCCCACACTGACCTGACATGAGCCCACCAGACTTTGACTTGTTCCCAAAACTGAAGAAGCCTCTCCGTGGGAAATGATTCAGGATGTTTGTAATGAATGTGAACCGAGTAATACGACGCCTTAACAATGGAGGTGTCCTGACTGGAATACAAGACTTGCCCAAAAGTTTGGGCCGTTGTCACAAAGAAACATTGAAGATTACTTCGAAGGCCTGTAAAGGTATGTTGATTAATTCATATTTTAAGAGACAACCCACAGTATGCAAGACTTCTGAAATGACCCTCGTATGTTTTTTTGCACCAAGCAAATATTTGGTTGATGTGGGCCCAAGTCTTCAACGTGTTTTCTTTTTCATCCATTAATAAACTAAAAGGGTGTTCCATTAAAAATTCCGCTAAGTTCATTTACTTACAGAAGCGAACCTGACAGCTATCTAATCTCCACGAACGAAAATCAGCAGCTCACTGTGGGACGACGCGAACGCAAACTTGATGCTGGTAAACAGAAAGGCGACCAGCCCCGAAGGTCTGTTTTACGCATGCGCAGTTCAGCGCACGTCTGCTCATTCGTTACTGTTCTTTGAAGCTTCGACAAGGCGACGAGTTGACTAGAGTTGCCTCTCCCAAGCACGCGGTATTTAGCCGTGGCCACGATTCAGCGAACTCCGGTAAACGGATATGGAAGGCTGTAAAGTGTTACCCAATTATTCAACTACTGTAATGGCCCTAATTTGCATTCAGAAAATCTGGGGACTGGCTACTAATACCGAATTTCTTTCAAAAAATTTCCAATTGAAATAAGAAACAATTTTCTTCTCATTTTTAATCCGGATGTCTATAATGACCTGACACCACTGCCAGTGATGTAAAAATATTCAGTGCTATAGACGAAGATAAGTTCTATAGAAATTGTAACATCTCGGAATAATACTTGAAATGTGGTGAACAAACTTGTATTATGACTTGGAAGATTATGGCCTTTTACAATGACGGACGATTTTGGCATTTTATGACAGATGACATGATCCAAAACTCATGAAATTTTAGCTATTCGTCACAACTACTATTAGAGGTATCTGCATTGTGTAATTGTTTAGCAAAATGTTTATCACCCTGGGCTCATATTCTAGTATATTTGAAATCGTAAGAAGCAATGGCATTACTCGAAACCAAAAATTTAGATTTAATGATCAACACATACTAATGGAACTTACGGTGTGTGTTATTCAACACTACTGAACACCATCCCAACATTTAATCGACCCATGCATCGACACTACTAAAGATATTATCACAGAAAGAGTTACCGGAAGTACAGGAAAAATACACGACCGTATTACGTCCATCAATCGGATTTCGGTACTGAACCAACTCCTCGGAAAATTTAAAAATGGGACTGCGTCGATTAGTACAAATCTGAAGCTGTTTAGACTCTAAAACTGCAATTTCTTAGTTTCAGTTGGTTGAAGATTCGTTTTGGTCTGGGGTTGTGTAACGGTAGCATACGCGAACGGAACTTAGGAGATACGAGTTCGATTCCTGCTCTAGGGAGATGTAATTTTCAAGTTTTCTGTGGAGCTACATTACCCCAACCAAGGCACTGTGGGTATTTGTGTGCATAAATTTAAAGTCTTACATTTTGCTTTAAATTTTCAAATATTTCAATGATCGTCAAATTAGGGGTAAACTACGACACCAGATTTCCTATACTGGCAACCCAACGCAATGGTTTGAGACGTGGTTGCGTTGTTATTCATATGACCCCCTCCCCCTCCTTTTTTTGTTTCAGGGTTTAACAACCACTGAGCAACTCGATGGGCTGTAAGTTGTCGTCTTTCTCTAATTTAGGGCCACTGGCTCCGGGCAAGGGAGAGAGCCAGTGTCGTAAGACAAACACAACATCCATGCCTCACCGAGATTCGAACCCAGATCCATATCGGATGACTGATCAGAAGCCACAGCTTAGACTACTACGCCACCGAAGAGTCTCATATGAACATTTACTAGGAACTCATATGTTGCTATGTAGCTAAATGAAACTGCAATCCAGCTGTAAACAAACTGACAAAAACATGATGTCGAAACACTTGTTGGCGTGCATAGTGCCAGCAGGGACGGTTCTTATGCTCGTTATCGAAGTATCTAGTTCTGATCTAGAGTAATGGTGACAGTTATCACCTCGCTATTCTACTGAGGCCCACAACTGAAAAGAATCGGGTATCGATAGTTGAAGTTCACATTTCCAAAGTCGCTACAGGTGGAACTATTGCCCGAAATGGCTCCAAATTTGATAAAGGCACTTCTGAAGCCATGGAATTTTGCTTGACGGAAAAACAAACATTAGTTCCAAAAATCAGCTCGGTAGGGCGGGGGGATAAGTAAAGCACCGCTTTATTACAGTAGGGAAAAATACAAAAAACGTACAGTACAGAAGGCACATTTTGTGGTTGCACAATGTGTTCGATACCCTATCCTCCGTTTTCTGCGACATGCTGTAATCACAAGATAGCATGCTCAACCACAGATTGAAGTGTTTCACTGGAAATGTTGTAGATATGCTGCGTAACGCTTGCCTTGGAGTCCACTAAGTTTGCTAAGTGACCACCATAGACGATGTTGTTTTAGATGTTCCCAAAATCAAAAGTCGTACGGGCTCACATCCGGTAAGCACGCTCTCCTAGTTGCAGGGAACTGGCTGCTGATTATTTTTTCGTTGGCAAAATACGCCTGCAACAACTACTTGAAAGACGTTGCTACGTGAGGTGGCTCACCAACCTGCATAAAACACAGCTGAATCGAGACGCTGACGCTACTGAAGAGTTGGGATCACCTGGTTCGACAAAAAAACGCAAATTGCTGGCCATTGACAGAGCATATACCGCTACCCGTAGGACCAAGTTCCTCGAAAAAGAAGAGCCGAACAATGAATTCCTCTGTGAAACTACACTAAACAGTGACTTTTGGTGAATGGACTCAAATCTCGCCACGTAGTTTCTGCTACCAAAATTCTGCAGTTGTGCGTATTAATAGCACCATACAGATGAAAATGGGCTTCGTCTGTCCACAAATGCTCAATGGCCATTTCTTGTCCAGTTTAAACTGAGAAATAGGCAGCAGTGTGAATGCTTCTCGTGCACCTCAGTTATAGTCTGCTGTGTAAAAACTTAAACACACATAGTCTGCTGTGTTTAAATTTTTACATTCTTAAAATATGTTATATAAATGAGGACAAATCTGAATTTTTATCTTTGATTTTTCCCAGTTTCGCATTTCCATAAGCACAACTCTCACCTGGATATGTTGTTTAGATAGTTAAAAGTGGCCATTTGTGCTACTTTTACAGAAATACTCTCTCTCTCTCTCTCTCTCTCTCTCTCTCTCTCTCTCTATTTCTCTATCTATCATTCTATCTATCAAACCATCTACACTGCTGGCCACCCAAAATGCAACACCAAGAAGGACACCAGATAGCAAAGCCAGATTTACTGGACGCATAACAACAAATACAAAGATGAAACGATTGAGCGTACAGGGCCGTGCGACTTGCGGAACACGCAGGCATCAATAGTTCTTGTGGCCCCCATGGCTGGCAATAACGGCCGCTACACGCCGCGGCATCGAACGAAAGAGGCTTTGGATTTGGGCTTAGGGTATGTAGGTCCAGGCTGCTTCCACACGTTGCCACAGTTCATCAGGCATAACCGCGGGTGGTACTTGCCGGGTTACTCGGTTGTCGATTAGCGACCAGACGTGTTCGATGGGCGACATATCGGAAGAACAGGCGGGCCAAAGCATCAGTGACACCTGGTGGGCTGCAAAGAATTGTTGCACGATGCGTGCCACGTGCGGGCGCGCACTGTCCTGTTGAAACGTGGCTGCTGGCAGGTATTGCAGGTAAGGGAGGACTACAGGCTCCAAAACGACGGAGATGGTGCGGTGGCTGTTGAGTGTACCGGCGACGCGTACCAGAGGGGTGCGGGTGTCATATCCAATTGCGCCCAAACCATAACGCCAGGCGACGGACCGGTATGGCGATGCATAACGCAGGCGTCATACAGTCTTCGCCGCCGTGATGCTGCCACGCGGACCCGACCATCGTGGTGTTGCAGGCAGAAGCGGGATTCATCGGAGAAGACAATGTCGAACCAATCCGTAGCCTAGGTGCGGCGTTCAACGGCCCACTGCCACCGTACTCGCCGGTGGTGTAACGTCAATGGTAATCGGAGCAATGGGCTCCGTGCGGCAAATTCCCGCTCCTGCAGATGACGTCGAACAGTACGAGCTGACACAGGTTGTTGCGCAACACACCCTAATTCCTGCGCTAACGTTCGTGATGTGGCGGTGCGAGCCGTCAAAGCCCGCCGCACAACATGCCGGTCCTCTGTTCGGTGGTGCAGCAGCTACGGCAATCGCTCACGTCTGTCCGTCCGTCCTCCTGCACCCACCGAATCCATACTCGCCTCTCTGTGGCTGGATGTCATCTCACACGGGCGCCGATGTCTCGGTATGATAAACCGCTGTCTCGATAAGCCACTATTCGTCCTCTGTCGAACTCCTAAACGTGCTGGAATGACTGCCGTATTCTGCGACGAGTCATCAGGAAGCTTCCCAAGCACAGGTCCGGCAGTACTTACACTTCCCGCGTGCTGTGCCCCCTTCTTATAGTGATTCTCGGTGGCGTGCCGGGCGCACATGATTTGCATATGCCCTGCAATGCTAATCGTTTGCATGTCCTCTCGCGGGCGACACATGCTGCGAATTTCAGGCCAATCGGATGCTTCCTTCTTGGTGTTGCATTTTGGGCTGCCAGGAGTATTATACACTCTCTAACAATGGCATATGCTTCCATCTAGTCATTTTCATGGAGCTCGGATTCACTGTCAGTGTTGCCAAAATGCAAAAACTATTCAAGGAAGTAATGTGTTGTTCTGTAAGAAAACGTTTAATCCAAAAAGTAATTAAATTTACATAAGTAAACAGAAACTCAAAAGGAAGGATATTTAGAGATATACGTCACAAGTATTACTTTCTTCGTCGCAAATCAAGGCGACTTGACCAGATTGATCATCTTAAAAACTCTATTGACTTAAAAGGGGACCAGTACGGCAAAAACAAAAAATTTTATGTACATTTTTTTATTTCAATTTTGTTTTCTACAGAGTTTGCTGAATCGAATGATATACGACACTTGAGCAAAGCAGAGAAAATTCAGCAAAACAGAGGAAAAGGAGTATGACGCGGGAGGCTTCTAGTCACAGATATTCTTCGTTTTTTGCCTCTTCCTGAAAAGTTGTGGTTTTGTACATTTAGGAACATTTTTCTCATAAACCACTGAAGATAATGGCTTCGAATTTTTTTATACCTTACTGTATATATCATCAACCACCTGAACTAGAATCATGACTAAATAATGTACTCAATTAAAATAATAAATACAATTTCTAATGAAAACGTCAGCAAAATCAACAGCAATTTTGATTAATTAATACAAAATTAATTAATTGACCTATTGCGATAATTATAGTTCAGGTGTTGTAAAAATATCCTTGGGAAAACGCATGCCAAGTTTGCAATTGATAGGCCAAGTCTATCGTGAGAAACATGTACTGAAGTACATGGAGACCTCCCATAAGGTTAACATGTGAAGCCTAAAAAGGGACTGGTCTCGTTAACTAACCACCTGCAATTCAAAAACTGTCACTGGATTTTGCTGTATGGAGCAACAAATCTTGCAAACTATTTCGTTATGTCCATTCATTCATTTATTTATCATTAGCATATTCTTCAAGTTAAACACACATAATACATGTTATGTTTCTAAAACCTTTCGGACACCCGATTCATTATGTAAACAATGAATTCACGCGATTGCGTGCACTTGCGTTGTGCTTGTGAGAGTACTGCATTAAAAAGGAGATTCTGCTGGAAAAGAAGCTGTACATTAAAAGCCAATATACCACGTTAAAAACATGTTCAACGGAACTTATGTGAAGTTCCTCGCATGCCACATTAGTAACCTGTCTGTACGCGATATTACGATCCATCTTTATATATCAGGTTGTACAGAAAGTTCCCGGGAAAATATTTTTTTTTGGGGGGGGGGGGGGGTTGGAGGTTTAGCGACCACTGTGAGCAACTCAATGGGCTATAAGCAGTCGCCCATCTCAAATTTAGGGTCACTAGTTCCAGGGAAGAGAGAGAGAGCCAGCGCCGTAACACAAACACAACACCTATGCCTCACCGTGATTCGAACCCGTACCCCTTTCGTACGAATGATCAGAGGCCATCGGTTAGACCACTGCGCCACCGGGGCGGCGAAAAATAATATGTGGAGTGTATAATGCAAGATACTGCGGTCCTGAGGTGACGTAATAAACAGCTCTGAGTACTGCGCGCAAAACAATAAATTCTAAGGACAGAACGTATGTTGTTGTGGTGAAGATTAGTTGCTGGTAGCGACAATACCATGGCGATTGCGAAGAAAGGTATGCGTGCAATATTGCTCTATGAATACTAGAATGGCGTGAAAGTTACAGGAGCATTCTTGGAAAATTGCATAACGCGTACGGTGACGATATTATCGGACAAAGTACTTGCTATGACTGATACAGAAAGTTCGACATTAGTACACGGGATCCGTCTGATGCAAACAGAATTGGCAGACCCAGTAAGGTTGAAGTTGATACGCTGCAACACGTGCTATCGACCAAGAATGATGCAACACAACGGGAACTGGCAGAGGAACTGAAGACCTCCCATGCGAACATCAACACACGACTTCGGAAGTTGGGATATTCGTGTAAACTGTGCAAATGTTTGTTCCATGCTTCGTCTGACCAGAATCGGATGCAACCGCTACTCCATTGCTGTTGCTCTGCTTGAAAGATAAAACGGAGGGCTTTTCGCATCGCTTTGTCACGTGTGATGAAAAATGGGTCACATACGGGAATTTTACGCAACAAAGAACATGGACCAAACAGAGAAAACTTCCACAGAAGAACACTAAGCCACTCAACCCTTCACTGACAGATGGTCATGCTGAGTTGCTGGTAGGATTGTCGTGGTGTGATTAACTGTCAACTTTTACCGCGGGACAATACCATCACAGCGGATGCTTACATCCAACAGTTGGACCGTCTTCATACTGCACGGCAAGAAAAGCGCCCAGTGTTGATTAATCACCATGGAGCTGTTTTTCACCAGGATAACGCTCGTGCACATGTTGCTTTACAAACCCAGCAAGCATTGAAAGACCTGGAATGAAAAACGTTGTCACAATCCCTTTATTCCCCGGACCTTGCCCTGTCCCACTTTCATCTCTTCCGGTCTTTGTCTAATTTTCTTGCTGAGAAAAACTTTGGTAATGACGATGATATGAAACGTTGCATGGATGGCTTGTTCAACACCCGCTTGCCAGACTGCTACCACAATGGGCTTTTTCAACTCGTAAATCGGTGGAACAAGGTCATCAGTTCAAATGAGTACTACCTGGATGATTACGTTCAGTGTTTTAAACGATTTTTGATGCTTGAAATGCATGCTTCCCTATTTTCCTAATACTTTCTTGACAACCTGATATACCAAAACCTACTGTAGCTCATTAATTCGAAGATGGAAGACGGACGGTGCTACTACGGCAAAAAAAATATATCGAACCCTCTTGAGGGAAGTCCAAGAATTACGCACTTTGTCGGCAGTAGACCTCTCTGTAAAGATTGAAAATGCTGTAAGAACATCTGTCTGCAGAACTATCCGCAGAGAATTTCGTGCAGTCCAACCTCTAACTCGATGTTCTGGAAAATCTCAAGTTGTCGGTCTATGCTTTGGCTGTACTTCGATACGGACGGTTGTTCATTTCAGCATGACTGTACTACATAACACACTGTACTATGTGTACACGACTGGTGTGTGGAGAACACCGTTGAAGTATTGTTCTGAACATCGCAACGTTCAGATATCAACCCAATAGAACAGCTACGGTAAATACGATCCGTACCACACAGCACAACGTGCACGAGAGTGGTCTGTGGAATTTAACGGTGAAATGCTGGTCTGGACAGCTGTAAGTCTTGATATCAACCCAACAGAACACCTCTGGGAATCAGATCAGGAACGCAGAAACCTTCCTTCTAATCACCTATGGAAGTAATTTTGCCAAAGAGAGAAAGAATGTTCCGGTAAACACACTTTTTGAAATTTCGTAGAAAGTGTGCCCAGAAGGATTGGTCCTGTCATTGAAGAGAGGGGTAACTTTTTTATATTCTGTTATTTTGAAATAAAAGCTTCTGTCGCACCTACATGTAGAATAGTTTGGACAGCACAGTGTATTTTAAAACCGGTAGCATTTAAAATGTATTACTCTGCATAAAGCATACGTACATTGTAACTGGGCGTGTGCTGCTTATTGAGATTGATTTACTATAGCGTGGTTGCCGAAATATAAGTAATCCACGCGGAGCGAATGTTTTGTGTATTCACAAGTTCCTACGAACCTCCTGGAAGTACATCAACATTTGCGTTCATCAGTTTTGGCCCATTACCAAGGTGCTGTCGTAGTTGAATGTGACGCCATATGATATTGCCTTCCATCTGATGCCAAATTCCAGAAGCAAGAGACATCTGCAGGTCACGTGTTCTCTGCCGTGTGCTTCAGGCCATCCGGGAATTTCTAATGAAGCCTAGTTCCATTTCTCCCAAACCTTCCCGGCAGAACACTAGAGATGGCTGGGGATCCTTAGTAGAACAGAGGGCTCCCAGCCACAGCGACCAGATGCGGAGAGAGACTCGGTGAGTGAGAGAGAGAGAGAGAGGGGGGGGGGAGAGAACTATCTGTTACCACATTTATTGCTGTCTATTTAGAGTGGATGAGACAATCGCATTCCTCGCTTTGGAAAACTCACACTTTGTTTCCCACACTATATGTGCATCAAAAGCAAAGGAAGGTGCAATGATCAGAGAACATACGCTATATTTCGGTGCAGTGTGTCTAAGGTATCAGTTTGACGAATCACGTTTGTTGAAAATATGTAGGGTGTCGTGCGCGAAGCGACCGTGCGCCAAGCGACCCTCTGAAAATCGTGCGCGAAGCGACCCTGTTATATTTTACCGTGGACGAAGCGACCCTGCTAAACGAATCGTTTTACATATATATATATACACACAAATCGTAGTCAAATTACTTACATCTAATTAATTAATTACTTACATCAAGTTTTTTATACTAAACACAAGTTTTTAATATCATTATATATATATCATCATCATCATCATCATCATTGTCAACCATTATCAATCCACTGCTGGACGAAGGTCTCCCCAAGTTTCCTCCACAACGGTCTGTCTTGTGCCAGTCTCCTCCATGTCACTCCCGCATATTTTCGAATTTCATCCACCCATCTCCCACGTGGTTTTCTTCTGGGTCTTTTCCTATCCCTTGGAATCCAATCTAAAATTTCGGCTGTCCATCGATGGTCTGTCCTTCTGGCAGTATGTCCAGCCCATTGCCATTTCAGGGATTTAACTCTGATCATGATATCTTCCACTCTCGTCATTTTTCGGATCCACGAGTTCCTCTTCTTATCTCTCCTGGTTATACCAAGCATGCACCTCTCCATGCTACTTTGAGTTGTCAGCAGCCTTTGTATGTCTCTTCCAAAAGCTCTCCAGGCAAGTTTTGTACGCCGATTAATTTCTTCATCAATGTGACCCTCACTTGATATCTGCTGTCCAAGATAAACGTACGTGTCTGTTATCTTCCAGTTTTTCTCCATCAATCGATAAATCTTCATTTCTTGTAAAAGCATTGAACATCACTTTTGTCTTCTGAAAGTTCATTTTTAATCCCACTACTTTACTCTTGTCAGCAAGTTCCTGGATCATACTCTGCAGCTCTGGTGAGGTAGTTGCAAAAATGACTACTTCATCAGCATATATCATCATCATCATCATTGTCAACCATTATCAATCCACTGCTGGACAAAGGTCTCCCCAAGTTTCCTCCACAACGGTCTGTCTTGTGCCAGTCTCCTCCATGTCACCCCTGCATACTTTCGAATTTCATCCACCCATCTCCCATGTGGTCTTCTTCTGGGTCTTTTCCTGTCCCTTGGAATCCAATCTAAAATTTCGGCTGTCCATCGATGATCTGTCCTTCTGGCAGTATGTCCAGCCCATTGCCATTTCAGGGATTTAACTCTGATCATGATGTCTTCCACTCTTGTCATTTTTCGGATCCACAAGTTCCTCTTCTTATCTCTCCTGGTTACACCAAGCATGCACCTCTCCATGCTTGTTTGAGTTGTCTGCAGCCTTTGTATGTCTCTTTTAGTTAAGGTCCACGTCTCTGCACCATACGTAAGCACTGGAAGGATGCATTGATCAAACACTTTTCTTTTAAGACATAATGGCATATTGCTCTTGAAAATTATGCTGTTTCTTCCAAAAGCTCTCCAGGCAAGTTTTGTACGCCGATTAATTTCTTCATCAATGTGACCCTCACTTGATATCTGCTGTCCAAGATAAACGTACGTGTCTGTTATCTCTTTTATATATATATATATATTCTATTAAGAAGAGACCGAAGCAAAAAAATTTTTTGACTCATACCAAGTACAACATAGAAAAAGTTATGTATCTACCGGTGTGAGTAAAAAGAGAAAAATAAAAAATAAAATAAAACAACTGAATGTAGAAAGTGTCGAGAATACTGAGCCTTGGCTTTATCAAGGACCAGCAAAAACCTCTGCATTTTCTCACTTCCACAAAGATCTAGTTGGAAATGGGTTTCTGCAAAGCCATAGATGCAAGTAATAAGCCCACCAAAAATGTTTTTAAAAAATATATATTTTTATAAAAATATATATATATATATGTCATGACCCCCGCAGAGTTGTATGACCTAGCTTTAGTTAACAATTTAGCTTGCATCCATAACTTTCCTGGCCCGTCCCATGCTCTTCATCTGTTACTATTAAACAGAAAGAAGAAGATTATAGTAAACTCAAGTTGTGAGAGTGACATAATAATTAGAAATAATGTTCAGCAATAACGAAATGCCAAGTTCGCCTGAGAGAGAATTTAAACCTGAAAAGCAATGCAAAAGTATTCCAAATTCTTACATTGCAATTAAAAAAGGAAATATTAATTATTTAAAACTCAGATTCTTGAAAGAATAACTTGATTCTAAAACCCCCACTCCACAACTTCTGACAACACAAAAACGAGTATAAATTAAAGACAATAATTAACTAAAGAAATGCTTTGTGAAGGTTATATGACATAAACAATTAGTTGCAATATGTACAAAGTATTTCAGAAGTGCTTTAAGTGCAAAATTAAGTAGTTATTAAGAACTTAACTACTTTGAAAACACA
Organism: Macrothele yani; assembly: GCA_039090855.1. NCBI lineage: Eukaryota > Metazoa > Arthropoda > Arachnida > Araneae > Macrothelidae > Macrothele > Macrothele yani. The sequence continues at coordinate 197,080,186 of CM076990.1, forward strand.
GCGCAAAGTACAAGAACTATGAATGGCCAGCTGCTTGGCCTAAGTTTCCTAAAAAACGCGCAAAGTTACCAAGAAAAGAAAGAATTAAAATCCGCAAAAACGTTAACAGACTTGCCAGTGCCTAAATGCTAAAAAGCAAAAAAAACAGAGAAAAAAAAAGTAAAAGAATTACAAACATTGAACTTGGAAAACCTAAAACCCAAAGACAATGAAGTGAGCTTACCTGTTATGCAACTGAACTTTCTCCACACAAGAGGAAACATGGCCGACCTTTTCCCCAAACTTCCAAACTCCTCTGCCACTCCCTACTCGCTGGGGGACAGTGTGGGTGGGGCTGAAGGCCTCCACACACTGAAAGAATCCAATTCGCGGAGATTTTAACCAGAGAAAAAAATATATATACTTAAGACTGTGGACCTGTATGATCAGGAAGAGCAGAATTAACTCTCCAGAATACATGAGAAATATTATAAAATACACAAGTAGTGTATTTAATAATCTTTGCATGTATTTAATCACCTTAGTGAGCTTCTATGGATTATTCAGAATCCTATTAATTTTAATGTTAGTTTTACTATTTTTAGTATAGCTATTCTCGTGAGTGAATAACTAGTTTTATTTTTTATTTGTTTTTATTTTCTTTTATAAACAGATTTTTAAGCTTTTTTTGTGATTTTGTCTATATTATTTAATTTTTTTATTTTAATCGGACCTTCATATCCATAGCACTAAGGTTCCTTTTAGTAGTTAATAGGCATCCTCTAGCCAACTTCCAAACGGCTTTTATTGGTCAGAATCATATTATTAACTGTGTAGAAAATTATTATTCTTAATGATTATTCAGAATAATTTTTCTTAAAGTTCTTTTGATGAAAGAAGAAGGAATTTCGTTCTCTAGAAAACTGTCTAATAGTATATTAATGTGGTAATTGAAGTCCAAATTGTTGCTGCAAATTCTTGAAATTCTTAGTACCTGAGAAATTAGTACATTCTCAATTACTTTGGTTGATATGTAATAATATAGACAAAATCACAAAAAAGCTTAAAAATCTGTTTATAAAAGAAAATAAAAACAAATAAAAAAGAAAACTAGTTATTCACTCACTAGAATAGCTATACTAAAAATAGTAAAACTAACATTAAAATTAATAGGATTCTGAATAATCCATAGAAGCTCACTAAGGTGATTAAATACATGCAAAGATTATTAAATACACTACTTGTGTATTTTATAATATTTCTCATGTATTCTGGAGAGTTAATTCTGCTCTTTCTGATCATACAGGTCCACAGTCTTAAGTATATATATTTTTTTCTCTGGTTAAAATCTCCGCGAGTTGGATTCTTTCAGTGTGTGGAGGCCTTCAGCCCACCCACACTTCCCCCAGCGACTGGGGAGTGGCAGAGGAGTTTGGAAGTTTGGGGAAAAGGTCGGCCATGTTTCCTCTTGTGTGGAGAAAGTTCAGTTGCATAAGAGGTAAGCTCACTTCATTGTCTTTGGGTTTTAGGTTTACCAAGTTCAATGTTTGTAATTCTTTTACTTTTTTTTTTCTCTGTTTTTTTTTTTTTTTTTTGCTTTTTAGCATTTAGGCACTGGCAAGTCTGTTAACTTTTTTGCGGATTTTAACTCTTTCTTTTCTTGGTAACTTTGCGCGTTTTTTAGGAAACTTAGGCCAAGCAGCTGGCCATTCATAGTTCTTCTACTTTGCGCTGTGTTTTTAAAGTAGTTAAGTTCTTAATAACTACTTAATTTTGCACTTAAAGCACTTCTGAAATACTTTGTACATATTGCAACTAATTGTTTATGTCATATAACCTTCACAAAGCATTTCTTTAGTTAATTATTGTCTTTAATTTATACTCGTTTTTGTGTTGTCAGAAGTTGTGGAGTAGGGGGTTTTAGAATCAAGTTTTTCTTTCAAGAATCTGAGTTTTAAATAATTAATATTTCCTTTTTTAATTGCAATGTAAGAATTTGGAATACTTTTGCATTGCTTTTCAGGTTTAAATTCTCTCTCAGGCGAACTTGGCATTTCGTTATTGCTGAGCATTATTTCTAATTATTATGTCACTCTCACAACTTGAGTTTACTATAATCTTCTTCTTTCTGTTTAATAGTAACAGATGAAGAGCATGGGTCGGGCCAGGAAAGTTATGGATGCAAGCTAAATTGTTAACTATAGCTAGGTCATACAACTCTGCGGAGGTCATGACATATATATATATTTTTATAAAAATATATATATTTTTTAAATTTTTGGTGGGCTTATTACTTGCATCTATGGCTTTGCAGAAACCCATTTCCAACTAGGTCTTTGTGGAAGTGTGAAAATGCAGAGTTTTTGCTGGTCCTTGATAAAGCCAAGGCTCAGTATTCTCGACACTTTCTACATTCAGTTGTTTTATTTTATTTTTCATTTTTCTCTTTTTACTCACACCGGTAGATACATAACTTTTTCTATGTTGTACTTGGTATGAGTCAAAAATTTTTTGCTTCGGTCTCTTCTTAATAGAATGTGAATTCTGAATTTTCATAACTGCTGCATTGCGCGTTTTGATCTTCAGGTTATTTTGCAACTTTTGTTTTAAATTCAAAAGTTTTTCCTTTGTTTTTAGCTTTGCTCTTCAGTATATATATATATATATATATATACACACACAAATCGTACTCAAATTATTTACATCTAATTAATTAAGTACTTACATCTTCTGAATTTTGTAGCTTTTGTCCTTAGTCCAACTTGGTAAGACAGCTTAATGCTTTCAGGCATTTTTTAAGGTCTTTAAATTTCCAAATTTGACGTGTGATGCACAAACAACTATTAAAATAATTAGGAGAACATGTTCCAAAAAGGAAGAAAAGAAATGTGTATACAAGTAGAAGAACGCATTCGTAATATCATGGCGGAATTTGAGAATTCTAAGGACCTTAAAAAATACCTGAAAGCATTAAGCTATCAAAATTCAGAAAATGTAAGTACTTAAAAAATGCCTGAAAGCATCAAAATTCAGAAGATGTAAGTACTTAATTAATTAGGTGTAAATAATTTGACAACGATATATATATATAATATGTAAAATGATATTAAAAACTTGTATTTAGTATAAAAAAACTTGATGTAAGTAATTAATTAATTAGATGTAAATAATTTGACAACGATTTGTATATATATATATATATATATATATATATATATATATATATATATATATATATATATATATAACAGGGTCGCTTCGCGCACGATTTTCCACAGGGTCGCTTGGCGCACGGTCGCTTCCCGCACGTAATCATGTGTAGCATCCCGCAAATATTCATAGACTGTAATTTTACACGGGAAGCTGCTACATTTTGAATATTCGCGATTTTTACCACCCGAAGTAAAGCCAATACATCTTTTTTCAAGTTGTTTTCGGATACATTATATCGATGAAAAATAATTAAATAAATAAAATGAGAAGAAACCGTTTATGTCTTCACGTAAAGTACATCTCCTTTTGTTTTCAAATTTAGGTCCACTAATTCTTCAGAAAAAAAAAAGGGGGGGGGGGGATTCAGCATTCTTGTTATATTCCGAATTCGAACCCGAGAGCCAGAAGTGCACTGTTGCAAATTTTGTGGTGCGTTGCATCAAATAGTGTTGCTATACCAGCTGCCCCACTTTCTTAGAAAATGTACCAGATTGTGTGGTGTAAACAAAATCCAACAACATAGTGCAACTTTGCACCACGTTATGATACAAGGATGCGAAGCATTATGATGCGAGGTTGTGCTATATTGTTGGGTTTTGTTTGCACCACACAAAGTGGTATCTTTTCTCAGAAAGTGGTGCAGCTGGTGTAGCACAAATTTTTGGTGCAACCTACCACAAAGTTTTAACAGTGTAGCCCCTTACACCAGTGGGTCATCTTATCTTGCCCCAATCACTTCTTCTGGAGATTAGATTAAAAAATTAATTAATTAATTTCTTTATTATCTATTTCTTTACTACTTTTTTTTCTGCATCTCGAAAAACTAAACGTGAAAAGTTTCGACACAGCTTTCATTTTTTCTCGTCCCACATTTGTTAGGAATAATAGCTGAAATGTGTATTAGCTATCCCGCAAATACTTCTTAGGGGAATAGGTTTAGTGAAACACATTCGTGTTGGCCCAAATGAAGAAAACTACGCTCAATCTTTTTCGCACATTTCTCAGCTTTTCTTGTTGTTAGCTACCTCTGTTTCCAAAATGGTTAAAAAAACTAGAAAGCCATTCACACTTAAGTACGACAAATCATCATCACTGTTATCACTTTAAATTATTCTCAATCCACTACTGAATGATTTCCCCAAGTCTCTTCCATAACTGTCTGTCATGCGCAGTCGTCTTCCATATCAATCCGGCAAGCATTCAAATTTCGTACCTCTCCCACGTGTTCTTCTCTTGTTCCTTGGTATCCAATATAGTGCTTCAGTTGTCCAACGTGCGTGTGTGTGTGTGTGTGAGTATGCGGTCAGTTCTAGCAATATGTTTAGCCAAGCCACTTGAAAGTATTTTACTTTGATCATGATATAATCAAATCTTGTCATGTTCCTCATGTTTCTTGGTCACACCAAACATGAATCTCTCCATGCTTCTTTCAGTTGTCCCCAGCCACTCCTATGTCATTTGTACTTAATATGTCCACGTCTTTCTCTTTTTTGGAGATAAACGATAAACGTGAGCGATTCTAAGGGATACAAGTAGGCGCCCGTCATTAATTTAGGGCCACTGGTTACAGAGAAGAGAAAGAGCCAGTGCCGCAAGGCAAGCGCACCATCGATGCCTCATTCGGGAATCCAACACGGGCCACTCGGACGAACGGTCAGAAGCCAGCTCTTAAACCACTAAGCGGTGTCATAGTTGGCGCTAGTCAGACGGGCGATAGTACATGTATTTCGGAGGTAGAAGCGAAGTTCGGATTTTCACGGACGACCATTGCAAGGATGTACCGTGACTACAAGAATTCCGGCAAAATATCCAACCTACGATACCAGTGTGGCCGTAAAAAGACATTGGGTGAACGTGACCATCGTCTGATGTCAAGAATCGTTTCGGTAGCCGTGCAACACTCACGCAGGTATCATCGGAATTCAATGCTGGGGCCTCAACAAGCATCAGCGTCCGGACTGTGCAACGTACCCTGCACGATATGGACTTTGGGAGCCGACGCCTAACTCGAGTCCCCTTGATGGGTACGCGACACAGAGCTATGCGCCTCGCTTGGGTACGGCAATACCGCAACTGGACACGTGATGACTAGAAACAAGTAGCTTGGTCTGACGAGTCGCGTTTCCAACTGTATCGGGCAGATGGAAGGATCCGTGTTTGGCACAAACCCCATGAAGCCATGGATTCCGCCTGTCAACAGGGAACTGTATCGGCTGGTGGGGGGTCTGTAATGGTATGGAGTGTGTTTAGCTGGACTTCACTAGGACTCCTGGTTCGTCTACAAACGTCTGTGACCGGCCAACGCTATGTGCGCATCCTTTCTGACGAGGTACACCCGTTCATGTCCTGCATTCATGCTGATGGGTTCGGCTTGTTCCAACAGGACAATGCACCTCCACACAAGTGTCGGGACGGCACATTATGGTTAGAGGAGTATTCATCTGAGTGTGGGGTGTTGCCATTCCTACCCAAGTCCCCAGATCTGAGCGTGAGAGAACACATTTGGGATGCCATGCAACGCGCTATCAAACACAGGAATCCGCGACCTCGGAATACACCCGAATTGTGGAACGCTCTGCAGGAAGTATGGTGTGCATTGCTTACAGCATATTTCCAGAAGCTAGTGGAGTCCGTGCCCCGTCGTATTTCTGCAGTCCTGCGCTCCCGTGGGGGGACCTACCAAGTATTAGACTGGTGTACCAGTTTTTCTGGCACTTCAGTGTATGTCACAGAAGAGGAACACAAAAACCGATGTAAATGCGTAACAGTCATACAACGGACCATACAAAATGAAAAACACTGTTACAACGTAAAACAAGTTAGTAAAATCATGCAATGCATTGATTATGATACGCTTTCCAACATACCAGAAATAATTACTCAAGTTATAAAGATAATGGCTGCGGAATAAATCTCGCTTCTATGCCCTGACCTTTGGCCCCATTTTGACGATATTCAACAGAACCGGTTCGGTGTACCTCCGGAACACCATACTAAAGTTTTGTCGCAATAGAAGCATTTTTAGTCAAGTTATGAGGATAATGGCTGGGGAATAAATATCGCTCCTGTGCCCTGACGTTTAACCCCATTCGATGATATTAAACAGAACCGGTTCAGTACATCTCTGGAACAACATGATGAATTGTCGCAATCGAAGCATTTTTACGTACGTTATGACGAGTAAGGGCGATGGAATGGATCCCGCTCCTATGTCCTGACCTTTAACTCCATTTCGCCCATTTTCAATAGGGTTTCTTCCCAGGTTGTCCCCTACCACATACTAAAATTTTATCGAAATCGCGCCATTTTTACGTGAGTTATCGTGCGGAAGGACGGAAAGACATACAGACAAAGCTGAAGCATATACGCTTCTTCAACCTATGGTTGGAAAGCTTAAGAAAGAGAACATGAATATACGCTTGTAGACAAAATATCTCAAGTTATTTGGAATATTTCGAAAGGTTTCATGTTTTAATTTAGTTGGATTGTTTTGGGACAAGCCTTGCATATACGAGGGGAGTCCGATAATTATCCGGAGTTTTCTTCCTATCGATACAAAACCGTGTGTATGATCGTATGTATGTGTGAAACTATTACGACTACTTTCAGTGAAGCGCCGTAAAAGTGGAGCGGCTTGATTCTAATGTTAGGTGGCGCTGCTGATCAAAAACAATGGCGGCTATATTAAGTGTTCAGTTTGAGCAGCAGTGAAATTTCTAACGGAAGAAGGCGCAAAGGACCTGGGCATTACGAGAAGACTTCGGACTGTGCATGGTGATGCGGCTATGTCTAATTCCAGTGTTTATGAATGGGTTACGAACTTCAAAGCTGGCCACGAGAGACTTGAAGGCTAGGCACGGTCAGGTAGTCCTAACACTGCAGTGACTAAAGAAACAATTACACGGGTTGACGACTAAATGTGACACACGCATTCGTGTTCGGGATATTGACATGGAATTGGATATCAGAAAAGATTCTGTTGGTCGAATTATTCAATAACATCTCAACTATAGGAAGATCCGTGCCAGATTGGTACCCCGAATGCTAACAGCTGTGCATAAACGCCAAAGGGTAGAAATTTGCAGTGAACTTGTACAGCGATACGTTGAGGAGGGTGACGCATTCCTAGGATGCATAAACACAGGCGATGAACCGTGGAGTCATCAGTTCGAACCGAAGGCAAAACGGAAAAGTATGCAATGGAGTCATACGAATTCGCCCCCATCCAAGAAGTTCGAAGTTGGTTCGTCGGCGTCCAATGTCATGGCTACTGTCTTCTGGGACAAACACGGTATCTTCCTGGTTGAGTACTTAGTAAAAAATGAAACAATAAATGCGAAGGCCTATGTGAAGACACTGAGAAAACTTGTGCAGCGTATCCAGAACAAACGGCCTACACTGAAAAACAATCAAGTGTTGCTTCAGCGTGATAACCTTCGCCAGCAATTTCTTCTTGCTAAACCAGTGCCAGCAGAAAGTGCAAAACAGAGGTGAACCGTTCTTCCGGACTGTTTTTGGTCCTTTGAAGGATAGTCTTCGTGGTAACAACTATGAGAGCATGGACGATCTGCGAGCGACTGTCCATCAATAGATTCGCAACATCCCTGCTGATCTCTTCGCTGCCGGAATGAAACGACTTGTTGATCGGTGGAGGAAATGCATTGTGATGAATGGAGAATACGTGGAAAAGTGACTTTGACTGTTCGTACCACTGTCTTACATATGTGAGTATCATATTTATGCAACCTATATTTTTTATCCCTCTCCTGTAACTGATAGGAATAAAAATCCGGATACTTATCGGATACCCCTCTTACATTTTTTAAGTTTAATTTTGAGAGTACAGGTTTCCTCTTTGGTAAGCTGAAACCTGAATACTAGTTACGCTCGTGCATGTTCTCTTATTGTTTTTAACTACCATGTTGCTTTTCAAAAATTTCGTGAGTTACTATTCAATATCTCATGAATATTGATTTGTATTAGGTGTACAAATAAGTTGTAAAGCGTTTTTTGTGTGAAGTATACCGCTAATTTACATATCCGACATTCCCGCGCGTTGTTGTCATGTGACCGTAACCGGTCCAGAGTATAAAATGTGACACAGAAGGTTGCCCAACAGTCAAACACACTTGCACATCGGTAGGTGAAAGATGGCAAGCGATACTGCATTTATTCGACACCGCATTCGTTACGAATTTCATCAAGGATAAAGTGCTGCAAAAGCATGTGCATCGATCTGTTCTGGGGAAAAATATTGTATCGAAAAGCACGTATGAGTTTTGGTTTAAACGGTCTAAAGCAGGTGATTTTGATGTTAGCGATCAAGAACGTAGAGGCGTCCTGCTGAAGGTTGCACATGAGGAACTGCAAGCATTGCTGGATGAAGATTCGTCTCAAACGCAAAAAGAACTAGTTGAACAACTGGGGGTAACGAAATAAACCATTTCCAATCGTTTTCGCGCAATGGGAAAGATTCAGAAGGAAGGGAAATGGGTGCCACATGACCTGAGCCAGAGGAACAAGGATGAGTGTGTTATGAAATGGTTGAATCTGTTGAATAAACAACACAGAAAATCTTTCCTGTGAAAAATCGTTACGGATGATGAAAGGTGAATATGGTACGACAATCCCAAACGCAAAATACACTGGATAGACCCCAGGGAAGCAACGACTTCGATATCAAAACGCAATATTCACTCCAAGAAAGTTCTGCTGTGCATCTGGAGGGATATGAAGGGGTGTGCTCTATTATGAACTATTGGAACAGGGTCAAATTGTTACTGCTGATCGCTACAAGCAACAATTGCTGCGATTGAACCAGGAAATCTGTTGGAAACATCCATTCACAATCAAAGGATTACTGCATGACAACGCTAGCCCGCATGTCACGAATCCGGTGAAGGAAACGCTACTGACGCTTAGCTGGAAAGTTTTGGAGCACCCGGCGTATAGTCCCGACATAGCCCTTTCAGACTATCACTTGTTCCGATCGATGCAACATGGTTTGTCTGATGTATGGTTCCGGACATGTGACGAAGTGAAAAAGTTCGCGTCACGCGACGAAGGCTAGAGTCCGTCAACTGCCCGACCGATGGCGAAAGGTGACAGATAATGACGGCGCATATTTTGATTCGTAAAGGTATTGTTGTTTTCTCTCAAATTACATGTTGCGTTGCTTTAAAACGCTTTGTACACCTAATAGTTGACACCTTTTGACCTTTATAAACTATTGAAAAACAACGAAAATCTAACCAGTTTTGTGAATTTCATCTTCTGCCAAAGCACTGATTTCACTTTTCCTTGATAAACGAAAGAGAAGAAAAATGAAAATTCTTTAATTATTTTTAAGTCTTATCTCGTCTCGAACGGACAAAACACATGATGCAGATAACAGAGAATCACCTCAAAGTCCCCGAATTCCTCATATGAAATATATCAACCTCAATATCACTGCCTCAAAGGAACGCCGGAATTAAAAGACTTATTCCACAGTGGTGCCTTTGGAAGGTCGTTTTGGAAGCTAATTATCGGAACAATAAGAATGTGAAGAATTGATCCCGTTTTCTCTGAATACGTGTGTGTGTGTGTGTTCGTGAACGTTTGATTCCAAAAAATCTGAGTCGCTCTGTGGGGAAAGCAATTTTTACTTATTAATATAATGCATTTCTTATCGCTCCTTCTGCCCTCCTCCAAGAAGTAAAAAACAGAACAAAAATTCCAGCATACTTTTTTGTTCCCTTTAATCCCTGTCATAACGTCGGATGTGTTCGTAGCAGGGAAGAATAGGAAAGGAAATGAAAAAGTGGAAAGAAAAAGCATTTGGAATATTTCTGGAGTTAGCGGCGTGAATATAATTACCACGGTAAGCATATTTTATTCCATGCGGTGGAAATTAGTTATGAAGATATTAAAATTCTTTTCATCCTGATAGGTTTTTTAATGCATTTTTAAATTTATAAGAAAAAAGTTGAGAACGAGGAAACGTAGAGGGTTGAGAGCAGGGCTTGCGGCAAAGAAGATCTAAAATTTAGAATTTTCCTCAAAACTTCAGAATAATGCAAAAACTCAAGGCAGCTTTAATACCACGTCTATCCACGCAGAATACTGTTTCCTGCCTCTTCCCAACATATCTTTTATCCAATTATGAAAACTTACCTATAGCGACAGAAATACACTGAAATGCCAAATGTCATGGAATAGCAGTATGCAAATTTTTAACTAGTGCTGCCATAGTAAAAAGGCTTCGACGCATACTAGGATTTTTATCCGTTGCGACGTGTAATCTCGTGAGCCAAACTGAACAACCGCCAGTAGGATCATGGCAAACCAACGTGAATTATCGGAATATGAACGAGGCATAGTAGTGGGAGCCAGACGGATGGGAAATTCAATTTCCGAAGTTGTGCAAACATTCAACATTCCTCGATCTACAGTGTCACGCGTGTACCAAGAATACCTCATAGAAGGCATTACCACCCACTGTGGACAGCGCAGTGGCCGACCACGTGTGCTGAATGACCATGACAAGCGGCGTGTGACCAGGATTGTCCATGCTAATAGACAAGCGACACTTGCTCAAATAACATCCACAATCAATGCAGGACGTACCAGTGACATATCCATCAGGTCAGTGTAGTGTCCATGGGGTATGGGAGTAGAAGACCCACCAGGGTGCCTTTGTTAACACATCAGACACAAAGCCTCACCTGGACTCGTGAACACGATAATTGGACCCTGGAAGACTGTAACATGTGGCGTGGTCCGATGAGTCACGCTACCAGTTGTTACGAGCTGATGGTAGGGTTTGGGTGTGGCGCAGACTCCATAAGGCCATGGACCTAAGCTGTCAACAAAGCACTGTAGTGGTGCTTCCATACATGTATGGGGTTTCTTTACGTGGCACGGTTTGGGTCCTCTGGTCCTCGCAAACGCGCCATTAACCAATAATCGCTTTGTTGCTCTGCTGGGTGACCATTTGCAGCCCTTCATGGACTTCATGTACCCCAACAACGATGGGATTTTCCAGGCGGACAATGCACCATGTCATCGGGCTAAAGTTGTCCAAAACTGGTTCGACGAGCATTCTGGACAGTTCCGACGGAGGGTGTGGCCACTGCATTTGCCCGACATGAATCCAATAGAGCACTTATGGGACGTAGTGGTAAGCTCCTTTCGTACCCAAGATCCTGCACCTAGAAATACCAGGGAACTGTAGGCGGCTGTTCAGACGACATAGCTCAACATCTCTCCAGAAGTCTTCCGGCCACTTATGGAATCGCTGCCACGTCGAGTTGCTGCACTTCGGCGGGCTACAGGATGTCCTACATGATACTAGGTACGTATCTCATGATTTTTGGCATTTCAGTGTAGAATGTGTTTACGCCATCTGCATAAAATCTTCTGCGTTACGAAAATCCCGGAAAAGTCTGGCGAACTTTTGGTCATCGTTAAATCTGTAAGATAATTTATTTATTTATTTATTTATTTTTTGGTTGGAGGGACCAGCCTCAAACACTTACACAAAATCATTAATGTAATTTTAATCATCATCATCATCATCATCGTCAACCATTATCAATCCACTGCTGGACGAAGGTCTCCCCAAGTTTCCTCCACAACGGTCTGTCTTGTGCCAGTCTCCTCCATGTCACTCCCGCATACTTTCGAATTTCATCCACCCATCTTCCATGTGGTCTTCTTCTGGGTCTTTTCCTGTCTCTTGGAATCCAATCTAAAATTTCGGCTGTCCATCGATGGTCTGTCCTTCTGGCAGTATGTCCAGCCCATTGCCATTTCAAGGATTTAACTCTGATCATGATGTCTTCCACTCTTGTCATTTTTCGGATCCACATGTTCCTCTTCTTATCTCTCCTGGTTACACCAAGCATGCACCTCTCAATGCTACCTTGAGTTGTCTGCAGCCTTTATATGTCTCTTTTAGCTAAGGTCCACGTCTCTGCACCATACGTAAGCACTGGAAGGAGGCATTGATCAAACACTTTTCTTTTAAGACATAATGGCATATTGCTCTTGAAAATTATGCTGTTTCTTCCAAAAGCTCTCCAGGCAAGTTTTGTACGCCGATTAATTTCTTTATCAATGTGACCCTCACTTGATATCTGCTGTCCAAGATAAACGTATGTGTCTGTTATCTCCAGCTTTTCTCCATCAATCGATAAATCTTCATTTCTTGTAAAAGCATTGTACATCACTTTTGTCTTCTGAAAGTTCATTTTTAATCCCACTTCTTTACTCTTGTCAGCAAGTTCCTGGATCATACTCTGTAGCTCTGATGGGGTAGTTGCAAAAATGACTATGTCATCAGCAAAACGAAAGTGGGTTAGATAATCTCCATTAATCTTTATCCCTTTGTTTTCCCGGTTCAGTGATTGAAAGACATTTTCCGATGTGGCATTAAAGAGGTTCGGAGATATGGTGTCACCTTGTCTCACTCTTTTTCCAATTTTTATGTGTGTTGTATTTTCAAACAGCCGAATCTTTGCACTTGCATTTTCATAGATGTTATTAATAATATTAATGTATGCATCTTCAACACCGCAAGATTTCAGAGCCATTGCAACTGCTGATGGTTTCACCGAATCAAAGGCTTTTTCATAATCGATAAAAGCCATGCACAATGGAAGTTCATATTCCCTCGCTCTTTCAATTAGTTCTCTCAGTACGTGGATATGATCTATTGTGCTGTAGCCACTCCGGAATCCAGCTTGTTCTCTCGGTGGAGCCATGTCCAGTGTCACCTTCAAGCGGTGTGAAAGAACTTTAGTGAAGATTTTATAAACCACTGATAGGAGGCTGATAGGTCTGTAGTTCCTGAGATCCTCAATGTCACCTTTTTTATGTAGCAAGATCATTGTAGCGTTGTTCCAATCCTCAGGAATTTTCCCTTCATTAAGGCATCGAGTGAAAATTTGGGCGAGTACTGTTTCGATTTCTCCACTTGCTTCTTGTATGATGTCTACAGTAATTCCATCTTCTCCTGGAGCTTTTCCCCGCTTCATGTTCTTGATTGCATGTGCAACTTCTGCTGGAAGGACTGGAAGAACTCTGGTACTGGTACCTTTCATGATGTCTGGAGTACATGTATCATCCCTTTCATATAATTTGGAGTAGAAATCTTTCACTCTTGTCAAAATTTCTCCTCTATTTCTTGTTACAGAACCATCTTCTTTTCTCAGTGCCATAATCTGTTTTTTTCCCTTACTGAGATGTCCCTTTGCTATCTTTAGGCTTTGGTTGTTTTCAATTGCTTTCCTTACTAGTTCACAGTTGAATTTCCTTACGTCTTCAGTGATACTTTTTCGTACTGTCTTGCATAGCTCTATATATTCCACTTTGGAAGTCACATCTTCTTTAGTTGTCCTCATCACTCTTCTTTTTTGCATCAACATTTTGGTTTTTCCTGATAATTTGTTCACATGCAATTTGTTCTTAGACCCAGCTAATTTTGTTGCTGTTTCCATAAGAGCTTTGGTTACTTTTCTGTTAACTTCCGAAATATCGACTTCTTCTGATGTTAGGCCTTCTAAAGCAGAGAACCTGTTCTTCAGTTCCAATTTGAAGGTATTATGGTGTTTTTTAAGGTTGGTTATGTCAATACATTTTGTTTGTCTTATGAGCTTGCTACGTTCGAGTTTAGTGTTGAGGTGCATCTTACATCTCACCAATCTATGGTCACTACCTGTGTTGAACTTGTTTAGCACACTGCAGTCTTCTATGACGAATTTTTTGTTACACATAATAAAATCAATTTCACTTGTCGTCCCATTTGGATGTTTCCATGTCCATTTCCTGTGTGGCTTTTTCTTGAAAAAGGAGTTCAAGATGAAAAACCCTTCTGCCTCTGCAAACTCTACGAGAGTATTTCCACGCTGGTTTCTGTTGCCGTGACCGAATTTACCTACTGAAGTTTAATTCTGCTGCCGTTGCCCTATTTTTGCATTGAAATCTCCCATAATTATCTTCAAATGCTGCTTACCTTTATTATTTAGATCACGAATTTCCTCATAAAATTCTTCAATTTCTTCTTCAGCATGACTTGTGGTGGGTGCATAAGTTTGAATAATCTGAGACTGGTATCTTCTCGAGAGTTGGATAACGAGTCGTGCAGCTCTGTCAGAGGAACTTTCAACTTCTGCAACTTTATCCTTCAGTTTCTTGTTTATTATAAATCCAACACCACTAGTTCTGCCAGTATCTGTCCCACGATAGTAGAAGAGATGTCCACTTTTCAGTTCAATGAGATCTTCTCCTTTTCTCCTTACCTCACTTAGCTCGACGATGTCCCACTTGATCCTTTGTAGTTCCTCTTCCAATTCAAGAAGCCTTGAATCAGAAGATAGGGAGCGTCCGTTATATGTAGCCAAGGTCAGCATCAGATGGCAGCCTAGTCCGGTCCTCCGGGGATTCTTAGCACCCTCTGCCTTCATGTCGCACTGGCCGCTGCCTTGGCCAGGTACATTCCAGCTGCCGGAGACTGAGGGCCAAGATTTAAGTTGTGGAGTCATTTTGGAAGGGTTTGGCCATAACTCACCACGCTGGCCAAGCGGGTTGGTGAGTGTGGGATAGCATTTCCTCTAATCCCGATGGTATAGTTATACCGCTATTGGCGGTCGTCAGAGCCCCTTTAGTGGGAACAGGATGTACCACGAGAAGGCGGGGTTGACATTTGTCAAGGAGAGGCTGTGATGTTACGCATCACCTGACCTTACATCCCGTAATTTTAAAATAGTAATTTGAATAGAGGCTAATAATTCTCTCGCCGCACCGGTGACGCTGTGGTCTTAGCGCTGACGTTTGACCATTCGTCTGAGATAGGTCTGGATTCAGATTCCGGTGAGGCATGGATCCTGGGTTTGTCTTATTGTAGTTTATCTCTCCCTTCCCTGGGACCAATGGCCTTAAATTAAGAACGGGAGACTGCTCACACATCGAATTACTCACGGTGGTCGTTAAACCGACACACAAACAAAAATAATAATGAATGAAATTCTCCGGGCAATTACGGGAATGAATTCTAAACCTCCAGATTCGCTATATATGAATGCCGGTTGCTTCAACTAGCGAATCCTGCGATGGTTATATTCAAATTAATCGGAAACTTGAGACTTGGTCGTTCTGGGTAATGTAGTGGTTAGCATACTCGGGTGCTATCCGGGAGACGCGGGTTCGATTCCCGCTCCAGGAGGACGAAATTTTCAAGTTTTCGGGCATTATCTGACTTAACAACCGTGTCATATTTACACCAATAAACGGAATCACATCTTACAAATTTGTAAAAATAATAATATCTGATATTTTTTCTGCTAGTCTTTTTCAGTATGACAACCTAAAGAAATAATTTTAAAAATAGGTAGTTATGTGTATGCAGCTAACTGCATATCTTCTTTTTCCCAATAACATTGGAGTATAATTAATTAAACTTGAAATTATGAGCAAGAACATCACGATACGGAATATTTTCTCTTATTTTTGATACAAGAAACATTTGAAGAATATCACGATATGCAATATTTTTCCTAACTTTCGACACAATAACATTTGGAAAGTTATCCCATGAAGGATTTAAAAAATTACTATGACTGACTTCTTCGCTGAGTACGATTCATGAATTAGATATATGAATACAGCATTTGTAATATTGAATTCACTTTCAGAAGATAAGACTCATAATGCAGTTTAGAATAATGTTTTTTTCTTCTTTTGTGGTTAACAATATTAATGACCAACCAGTAACATTCATATATATGATACACAACAGAACAAGAAATTGTCCGAAATATTTTGCTATTTAGGTGTCCGGGAAGCTTATGAGTTTTAAATTAAAATTTAAGTCTTCCAGGGGCAAGCAGAAATCATGCGAACCTTTTCTTGTTTCAGGGTATCCCACTTCCCCATGAGCAACTAAAAAGTTGCGGTTCCCAATTTGGGGTCACTGGCTCCAGAGAAAGAACGAAACCAGAGCCACAGGACAAAGACTCCCCCCTCCATACGTCATCTGATATCAGAACTGGGATCCAGCTCAGACGATTGACCAGAGAATTCTCTGCTAGCGGAACAACGGCGAAACACTGATTTCTAATGTCAGACTGTTTGACATGACACAATACTTGGAATTATTCTCCACGCAAATTTCGCGTGATCTCCTTTGAAGAACATCTCGAAATTTTTAGTCATCATTGGAAAATTGTGACGTATACTCTACTTTAACATTCCTTTTCAGTATAATACTTTAACCTTCCTTTTCAGTATAATACTTTAACCGTCCTTTTCTTATATAAATGTTTGTTTATTTTGTTCAGCATTTTTCAGTTCGAACGCTACATTTCCTCTCTCGGTGAATTTGTGTTTGGCAATCTGACGACAGGTCAAAGAATAATGACGTATGCGAAAGCTGATGATAAGGGTTGCTTCGTTTGAAATGTTTTGGGTGATTTGATTTGTATGAGGGATCTGATTTGAGGGTAACTCACACCCTCACTGAATGTTCACGCTTCCTTGTTCTAGAGTCTGAATTGTTTGTTGAATAATGGCGATATTTCATGATTATACTGTTTCACAGCACGACGTTGCAAATTGTAGTGAATTGCTAAAGTACCAAGCAAACATGTGTTGTTGAAAGACAGAGAATTGTATGTCTTTACATATACGCGCTACGAAATTATTTGATTGAGCATAGTGCTTTGCCATACTACTCCTTCTGGACGAATAAATATATTGAATATAATCAGCAAGAATAATTCGACATTTTTCTGGTAGTTTAGGTCTGCAGTGTTTAATTAGTTGATTCTTGTTCATTAAGTACCAACTGTGCCGAAGTTAAGCTGTCCGGGATTGAAACAAAGCCATTCAGCTAAAATAATTCAGTGGGCTTTACAGTGAAACTATTTACTTCAGCATCTTTTAAGCTTTAGCCTGCAATCAGATTAAGGCTTTACAGTGAAGTCCATTTTAGAGTACTATAAGGGTCGTCCAAATAAAACATAGACTATCTATTAGAATTAAGTGTACTTCATTACAGTATAAGAATATATATACGAGTAAACATATATATAACATAGGGATGTAAGGTCAGGTGATGCGTAACATCACAGCCTCTCCTTGACAAATGTCAACCCCGCCTTCTCGTGGTACATCCTGTTCCCACTAAAGGGGCTCTGACTACCGCCAATAGCGGTATAACTATACCATCGGGATTAGAGGAAATGCTATCCCACACTCACCAACCCGCTTGGCCAGCGTGGTGAGTTATGGCCAAACCCATCCAAAATGACTCCACAACTTAAATCTTGGCCCTCAGTCTCCGGCAGCTGGAATGTACCTGGCCAAGGCAGCGGCCAGTGCGACATGAAGGCAGAGGGTGCTAAGAATCCCCGGAGGACCGGACTAGGCTGCCATCTGATGCTGACCTTGGCTACGTATAACGGACGCTCCCTATCTTCTGATTCAAGGCTTCTTGAATTGGAAGAGGAACTACAAAGGATCAAGTGGGACATCGTCGGGCTAAGTGAGGTAAGAAGAAAAGGAGAAGATCTCATTGAACTGAAAAGTGGACATCTCTTCTACTATCGTGGGACAGATACTGGCAGAACTAGTGGTGTTGGATTTATAATAAACAAGAAACTGAAGGATAAAGTTGTAGAAGTTGAAAGTTCCTCTGACAGAGCTGCACGACTCGTTATCCAACTCTCGAGAAGATACCAGGCTCAGATTATTCAAACTTATGCACCCACCACAAGTCATGCTGAAGAAGAAATTGAAGAATTTTATGAGGAAATTTGTGATCTAAATAATAAAGGTAAGCAGCACTTGAAGATAATTATGGGAGATTTCAATGCAAAAATAGGGCAACGGCAACAGAATGAAACTTCAGTAGGTAAATTCGGTCACGGCAACAGAAACCAGCGTGGAAATACTCTCGTAGAGTTTGCAGAGGCAGAAGGGTTTTTCATCTTGAACTCCTTTTTCAAGAAAAAGCCACACAGGAAATGGACATGGAGACATCCAAATGGGACGACAAGTGAAATTGATTTTATTATGTGTAACAAAAGATTCGTCATAGAAGACTGCAGTGTGCTAAACAAGTTCAACACAGGCAGTGACCATAGATTGGTGAGATGTAAGATGCACCTCAACACTAAACTCGAACGTAGCAAGCTCATAAGACAAACAAAATGTATTGACATAACCAACCTTAAAAAACACCATAATACCTTCAAGTTGGAACTGAAGAACAGATTCTCTGCTTTAGAAGGCCTAACGTCGGAAGAAGTGGATTATTCTGAAGTTAACAGAAAAGTAACCAAAGCTCTTATGGAAACAGCAACAAAATTAGCTGGGTCTAAGAACAAATTGCATGTGAACAAATTATCAGGAAAAACCAAAATGTTGATGCAAAAAAGAAGAGTGATGAGGACAACTAAAGAAGATGTGACTTCCAAAGTGGAATATATAGAGCTATGCAAGACAGTACGAAAAAGTATCACTGAAG
This sequence comes from Macrothele yani, assembly GCA_039090855.1. Taxonomy (NCBI): domain Eukaryota; kingdom Metazoa; phylum Arthropoda; class Arachnida; order Araneae; family Macrothelidae; genus Macrothele; species Macrothele yani. Next base: position 197,098,886 of record CM076990.1, read on the forward strand.
ACGTAAGGAAATTGAACTGTGAACTAGTAAGGAAAGCAATTGAAAACAACCAAAGCCTAAAGATAGCAAAGGGACATCTCAGTAAGGGGAAAAAACAGATTATGGCACTGAGAAAAGAAGATGGTTCTGTGACAAGAAATAGAGGAGAAATTTTGACAAGAGTGAAAGATTTCTACTCCAAATTATATGAAAGGGATGATACATGTACTCCAGACATCATGAAAGGTACCAGTACCAGAGTTCTTCCAGTCCTTCCAGCAGAAGTTGCACATGCAATCAAGAACATGAAGCGGGGAAAAGCTCCAGGAGAAGATGGAATTACTGTAGACATCATACAAGAAGCAAGTGGAGAAATCGAAACAGTACTCGCCCAAATTTTCACTCGATGCTTTAATGAAGGGAAAATTCCTGAGGATTGGAACAACGCTACAATGATCTTGCTACATAAAAAAGGTGACATTGAGGATCTCAGGAACTACAGACCTATCAGCCTCCTATCAGTGGTTTATAAAATCTTCACTAAAATTCTTTCACACCGCTTGAAGGGGACACTGGACATGGCTCAACCGAGAGAACAAGCTGGATTCAGGAGTGGCTACAGCTCAATAGATCATATCCACGTACTGAGGGAACTAATTGAAAGAGCGAGGGAATATGAACTTCCATTGTGCATGGCTTTTATCGATTATGAAAAAGCCTTTGATTCGGTGAAACAATCAGCAGTTGCAATGGCTCTGAAATCCTGCGGTATTGAAGATGCATACATTAATATTATTAATAACATCTATGAAAATGCAAGTGCAAAGATTCGGCTGTTTGAAAATACAACACACATAAAAATTGGAAAAGGAGGGACACAAGGTGACACCATATCTCCGAAGCTCTTTAATGTCACATTGGAAAATGTCTTTCAATCACTGAACTGGGAAAACAAAGGGATAAAGATTAATGGAGATTATCTAACCCACCTTCGTTTTCCTGATGACATAGTCATTTTTGCAACTACCCCATCAGAGCTACAGAGTATGATCCAGGAACTTGCTGACAAGAGTAAAGAAGTGGGATTAAAAATGAACTTTCAGAAGACAAAAGTGATGTACAATGCTTTTACAAGAAATGAAGATTTATCGATTGATGGAGAAAAGCTGGAGATAACAGACACGTACGTTTATCTTGGACAGCAGATATCAAGTGAGGGTCACATTGGTGAAGAAATTAATCGGCGTACAAAACTTGCCTGGGGAGCTTTTGGAAGAAACAGCATAATTTTCAAGAGCAATTTGCCATTATGTCTTAAAAGAAAAGTGTTTGATCAATGCATCCTTCCAGTGCTTACGTATGGTGCAGAGACGTGGACCTTAGCTAAAAGAGACATACAAAGGCTGCAGACAACTCAAACAAGCATGGAGAGGTGCATGCTTGGTGTAACCAGGAGAGATAAGAAGAGGAACACGTGGATCCGAAAAATGACAAGAGTGGAAGACATCATGATCAGAGTTAAATCCCTGAAATGGCAATGGGCTGGACATACTGCCAGAAGGACAGACCATCGATATACAGCCGAAATTTTAGATTGGATTCCAAGAGACAGGAAAAGACCCAGAAGAAGACCACATGGAAGATGGGTGGATGAAATTCGAAAGTATGCGGGAGTGACATGGAGGAGACTGGCACAAGACAGACCGTTGTGGAGGAAACTTGGGGAGACCTTCGTCCAGCAGTGGATTGATAATGGTTGACAATGATGATGATGATGATGATATAGCATAGGAAAGGTAAATTTTCACTCATATAATATAATATGAACCACAACAAAACTGCGCAATGCTGCAAGTATTAGATGTAGTTAGTGTATGTAGAAGAATATTAAAATATTAAAATGACAAAACATGTTTTGTCATTTATTAATCACTTTATAGTTTGTTTGTTTTTTGGTTTTTTTACTGAAGGCTTTTGGCCCCATTTGTTTGTTTATGAAGGTAGATTGATTGTATGTTAATATTCTGCTACACACACACACATATATATATATATATATATATATATATATATACACTGCCGGACAATTGCTAAGGACGGATGACAATAGCAACGATAGCAACCATAAAATGGAAGGCAGGAAAATGTGGAAATTAGCATAAGTGCGGGATACAGTAAGACGTGTTGTGCGTATGCAAATTTTGGATTGCCGAATTTGTTCGTGACGTCATAGCGCTGATAAGAGATATAAAGGATTTGACGCGTATTGACCGTTGTTGTTCAAACGCATAGTTGAAAGGGAAAGAATCAATTGACGAACTTGCAATTTTCAGTATGTCTTCCCGACATCACCTAGATGATTTTACGCGTGGCGGTATTATTGGCAAGATTGAAGAAGGGCGAAAAATAACAGATGTTGCCAGGGAGTTCGACGTCAGCCACGGTTATGTTTCAAGGCTTTGGAAATCATTTCAAACAAATGGAGAGTGTAGCAAACGTCACGGGGGAGGTCGTGTTCCCAGTACGACACCTGCAGAAGATCGGTACATAGTGCTATCAACAAAAAGACACCGGCGCAGCACAGCTAGCGAGGTAGCAAATCAGTTTATGGCTGCTACTGGCAAGCGGATCTCCCGAAAAACTGTCGCCAGACGTTTGCATGAAAGAGGACTATACGCCCGCCGTCCTGTAGTGTGCATTCCATTGTCCAGACGTCACCGTACCGCCCGTTTGCAATGGTGCCATCAACATCGCAATTAGACTGATAACGACTGGTCTGCTGTCCTCTTCTCAGATGAGAGTAGATACAGTCTATCGTCTGATTGCCGACGACAACTGATCTGGCGTGATAGTGGCACTGCATATTGTCCAGCAAACATACAGGAAAGAGACCGATATCCGACATGTAGTGTCATGGTATGGGCTGGCATCATGATCAATGGCCGTACGTCCCTCTATGTGCTTCCAACTGGGACTATGACTGGCCAACGATACATTAATGATGTTCTGCTACCTCATGCTCGCATGTTCCGTGGTGCTGTCGGTGATAGATTCATTTTCATGGACGACAACGCAACATGTCATCGAACAGTCGCTGTCCAGGAGTGTCTTGAGAGCGAGGATATTCAACGCCTCGTATGGCCAGCACGTTCTGCAGATCTGAATCCCATTGAAAATGTATGGGATGCTTTGGGGATGAGTCTTGCTGGTCGCCAATGCCCTCCAATAAACAAGGACACCCTCATCCGTGCACTGACACAGGAATGGGATAAATTACCCCAACAGCTGCTTGATAATGTTGTGCAAAGCATGACACGACGTGTGGAATCTTGCATCGCCCTCCATGGTGACCATATCCCGTATTGACATCTTACGCTGGAACGCCTGCAGACGGTAATTGCATTTTTTTCACGTTTACGTATTCTGCACAAAATGGCCTGTTTGTCCCTTGAACACGTTCCAAAGCCTTTTGGATTTCAGAGCACAATAAATTGTCTTTCTTGTAATGTCCTGGCATTCTGACATTATTTTATTTCACTTGGCATCCAACCACACTTACTTTTTTATGCGCTATATAGCCGTTTATGATCCGTCCTTAGCAATTGTCCAGCAGTGTATATACTACGTAACACACGGGTACTGATAGCACTAGAAAACGGCACCCCTAACATTTAAGCAGATGTCCCATTTGTCGATAAGTTGATGGATTCTGTGTTATGTGCTTGGGAACCTACTGCGTGCAAACTTTCGAATACCCCCAGTTCCTGGTGAAGGATTGAGCCAATGGAGCCCCTGCTGATGCCTATTGCAGCTGCTAAGTCGCTAACTCTGAGGTTAACTTTCACCAGTTCGTCCACTGCTGCGATTGTCTCCGGTGTGATGGCGGCGTGTGCTTGGCCAGGTCTTGGCAGATGTATAGTGCTTTCACGTCCACCCTAAAATTCTATGCTCCATTTCAAGACCGGACTGCTACCAGCATGCGTCGTAAAAATTCTATAGATTTGCTTCCCTCTTTTGTAAAAAAATTGGATCACGGCTCCCTGTGCCCGCTTGGAGGTATCCATGAGATAGTTCGTTTACGTTCCTTTGATATTACTCACATCCAACGCGACGCACCAACTAAATTTGCTTCTCACGCTGCATTCCTTTTTTCATGTGTGGTTACTGCAGCACCACGATCACTTCAGAAGGTACTGCAGCGCCACCTGGGTACCTGAGTCTATGTTTCATTTGGACTACCCATATACACTCATCATCAAAAAAATAGTTGCACCTAGAAGGACGTGTCTGATTGCAATGCTATTCGGAACGACGGTAAAGGTTACAAGGAACAACAAATGATTAAACATTGACACTGATATGGGAAATATTTATTGCACTACACGCCAATATGTAGTGTCTCTCAGTATGGCATCGGGGCGCTATGTTTGCTCACACAGCATGCCACACGTCTCGGCATGGAGTTGTACAGGTTCGTAATGGTGTCCTACGATATGTCATTCCATGCAGCTTGTATCTCCTTACGCAGTTCCTGCAGATTGTGCGGTAGGGGTGGAGTGTAGATAGCGCATCCAATAGCATCCCAGGCATTTTCCATCGGCGATAGGTCTGGCGGTGCGGCTGGCCATGTCAGAGTGTCAATGCCTTGAAGGCAAGCTCTCGAGACAGCAGCAGTGCAGCCAAGTATTGTCCTGTTGGAAAATCGCACCTGAGTGAGCTTTCAGAAAAGATAAAGCCACCGGTTGCATGGCCTCATTAACGTAATGTTGGTTTGTCAAAGTGCCTGTAATGAACACCAAAGGTGATCTGGCATCGTAGGCAATTGTACCCCATACCATGACATCAGGCCTTCTGGGCGTCTGACGCCCGACAACAAACCGTTCATCTTGGCGCTGACCACGGTGCCTACACGCACGGATTCGTTGGTCGTCTCCTCCACACACGGATTCGTTGGTCGTCTCCTCCACACACGGATTCGTTGGTCGTCTACTCCACGCCCGGATTCGTTGGTCGTCTACTCCACACACGGATTCGTTGGTCGTCTCCTCCACGCCCGGATTCGTTGGTCGTGTACTCCACACACGGATTCGTTGGTCGTCTCCTCCACGCCCGGATTCTTTGGTCGTCTCTTCCATGCCCGGATTCATTGGTCGTCTCCTCCACACACGGATTCATTGGTCGTCTCCTCCACGCCCGGATTCGTTGGTCGTCTCCTCCACGCCCGGATTCGTTGGTCGTCTCCTCCACGCCCGGATTCGTTGGTCGTCTCCTCCACGCCCGGATTCGTTGGTCGTCTCCTCCACGCCCGGATTCGTTGGTCGTCTCCTCCAAGACAAAAGCAGGACTTGTTACTTAAGATCACCCGCTGTCATTCTGAGTGGCTCCATGACAGTCTGGCAGGATACCATTGCAGTCTTTAGTGACGATGCAATGGTGTTAAGGGCAGTCGTCGTAATGGTCTGCGTGCGTGTAGTCCTACGTCGTGCAGACATCTGCCAATGGCCAATGGTGCTGGCACTAATCGGACGATGCATGAAGGGCACTTCTGGTCGCTGTATATCCGCATTCGCGGCTGTTGGGTCACTCCGCGCATGTCGGACAACCCGTCGGTCCTCCCTCTCCGTGGTTCGTCTATGTCTTCCAGACCCTTCCTGTCGCTGCTACGTGCCTTGTTCTATCCACTGCCTTCAACAGCGTACTATGGTGATATTCACAAGACCGGTATGGCGCGCAATACAGCGATAAGACCATCCCACTTCCCGGAGACCGACGATGCGGTCCTTCTGGAACTCTTCCAACTGCTCGAATTGCTTCCGAACTTTTCTCCAAGGCATACTTCACTTGCAAAGTATGCAACCAACACAACAGCGTGAGTCAGAAGGGCAAGCACGCGCAACGGCACGACCTTATATAGCCGGTCAGGCACAGCGCTACGACCCCTTTTTGCTGGCGTCACATGCGCGGCCGAGTGTGATACTTGAATCGTTTGCATGTCACACGATGTCAGACCTACCCACCAAGTTTCATTTCTGTCGGTTGCTTCTTTCTGGGTGCAACTATATTTTTTAACGATGAGTGCATAAATAATTATCAAGTAAAATAAACATATACCGACAAAAAATATTACTCCACAAAGTGTTTAATTAGCTATTGAAAAGACTTTCTTTTAATTTTGATGCATTACTAAGTCAGAAATTTATGAAGTGTTTACAATACAATGAATATTTCCTGGAAATCAAAGTTTCGTTTTGTATGTCGTAGCTCGTCCTGATATGAGAAGATAAGTGTTTGATAAAAAAAGAATACACCGATTAAAAGAAAGAAAGAAATATATAAACTGGTCGATTTAACTTAAGGACTGCCATCCGAGCGATGCATTTTCAGACGGCAAAAGACACAAGTAAGAATATAAGTTCTTCAGCTGTCAAAGCAAGATATCTTCCTGACATCAAAAATGGCTATATCTGTCGTTCCTAATTACGAAAGCCTTGATTGTCAGATTACCTCTGTTTTAATAAGTCTTCGAAACTTGGGGCCTAGAGAAAAGTGAGTATTAAAAATGCTTTGTCACTTCTATGAGATACAGGCGGCAAAGTAAATGAAGCTCTCTCATGCTATTAATTGGAAAAGTAGTTTAAGAGTACATACCGATATTGCATTCGAGATTATTGAAGTTTACTAACATCCTTCGCCTCATTATCAAAAGCAATGATTAAGCAATGATTAACTCTTGGGTTTCTTAACACCACGGCGAACTGAAATTGCAGAACTGTTAATTTTCCACTCTGCTGCTTCAACAAGTTCGCGCTGCATATTCGAGCTTTTGTCTCAATGGTAAATGACAACATTAGAAGGTCAATTATTTAGGAGTAGAAATTTTTAACAACATAGTAATACAGATAACAAGAAAAATGACACCGAATTTTCTTGTGTAATGAGCACGTCCTTTGAATCCGTTCTGACGCCAATTAAATTTATCAAAGCTATTCAAAGTCAATCGAACCGATATGGAAAATAATAGTATCTAACGGAAGAAAGAAGTTTTTCAATCAGGTTTTTAATCCCAAAGATATTGCCGTAAACAAAATCGTGAGCTTACGCCCTCTAATTGCAGACTTGTGCGTTAAGAAAATTTGAATTGATATGAGAAACACTGCGCAGCGGAAACGCTCTCCAACAAAGAAATATTTTTTTCAAATCGGACTCTTCGAAGTAAAGATATGTACAAATATAAAACATGCATCTACGCCCCCTGGCGGGAAAACCATGCATTATTTTAGAAAGAACGTATTGTCAAAAGGTTTTTCGATGTTAGCGTATCGGTCAAAGAACAAAAAAATTTTAGTCGAGTTTTCAGGAGCTCAGAATTTGCTGCAAATACATCAGAAACAGAAATTAAGACTTACGCACACTGGTGGCCAAACCATTCTTTACCAAATATATGAAAAACATTTTCTATCAGGAGCTGTATGCGATTCAGAAAGAATTTTCGAATCGGAGTTTTAGAAGCAGAAATAACGCAGAAAACGCAATTTATCTTTGCGCCCCCTAGCGGAAAGTCTATGATTTACTTGAAAATTTGGAATTTATATGAAAAACATTGCGCATCGGAAACACTAAACAACAAAGAAGGAATTTTTCAAATCGGACTCCTAGAAGTAGAGATATTGACAAAAATAAGATATACATCTACGCCCACTGGCGTAGAAACCATCCATTATTTTAAAAAGAAAATATTCCTAAAAGGTTTGTCGACGTGAGTAGTGTTGGTCCACAAACGATTTGTTTTTCAATCGAGACTTTTGAAGCTCCAATTTTGCTGCAAATACATCAGAAGCGGAAATTAAGACTCACGCCCCCTGGTGGCCAAACCATTTTTTACCAAAATTAAAAATTATATGCAAAGGATTTCCCATCAGGAGTTCTATCCGGTGAAGAAAGAATTTTCCAAATCGGAGTTTTAGAAGTAGGGATATCGAGGGAAGCACAATTTACCTTTACGACCCCTAGCGAAAAGTCTATGAATTACTTGAAAATTTTGAAATTAAATGAAAAACATATCACACCGGAAACTCTATCCAATAAAGAAAGAATTTTTCAAATCGGACCATTAGAAGCAGAGATATTGACAAAACTAAGATAAACATCTGCGCCCCTGGCCGAGAAACCATGCAATATTTTAAAAAGAAAGTATTCCGAAAACGCTTATCGACGTCAGTGGCATCGGTCCGATCGAGATTTAAAAAGCTGAGATTTTATGGCAAATACATCAGGAGCAAAAATTAACACTTACGCCACCTGGTTGCCAAAGTATTTTTCACCAAAAATTAGAAATTACATGCAAAAGATTTTCTATGAGGAAGCTGTATCCGCTGAAGAAAACATTTTTCAAAACGGAGTTTTAGAAGAAGAGATATCGGGTAAAACTTAATTTACTTTTATTCCCCCTAGCGGAAAATCTATGAGTAACTTGAAAAAGTAACTATACTCTCCGACATAAATGGAATCGAAAAATAAAAGAATTTTTTCAATCGGATGTTTAGAAGCAAATATATGGAATAAAATGTATTTTGGATTCGACATGATCTGCATTTACGCCTCTAGCGGTGAAATTGTACATCGTATAAAAAACGAAATGGTTAATATATATTAAATACGTGGAGATAATGTAAATGGACGATGTCATCGCTCTATCCACGTTATTTTATAAACAACGCATAGCAACTGAAAAATTGTATTTCGGCACTGCTGGGATCGAACCCCAGAACTCTCGATAACTAGTCGAGTGCGTTCGAATTTACGCTACAGCGCCAACAATTCTCAGCGCCATGCGTGGTTTATCAGTCAGCATCTGACTACACGAATACATATTGATGGTCTCAGCAACTGAGATATCGTCATCTGGTGGTATTTTAACGCAAACAGCTATTTAATTGCAGCTGATAAATTCAAAGTGCGATAGAAATGGTTAATATATATTAAATACGTGGAGATAATGTAAATGGACTATGTCATCGCTCTATCCACGTTATTTTATAAACAACGCATAGCAACTGAAAAATTGTATTTCGGCACTGCTTGTATTTCGTCCATTTACATTATCCCCACGTATTTAATATATATTAACCATTTCTATCGCCCTTTGAATTTATCAGCTGCAATTAAATAGCTGTTGCGTTAAATGCCACCAGATGACGATATCTCAGTTGCTGAGACCATCAATATGTATTCGTGTAGTCAGATGCTGACTGATAAACCACGCATGGCGCTGAGAATTGTTGGCGCTGTAGCGTAAATTCGAACGCACTCGACTAGTTATCGAGAGTTCTGGGGTTCGATCCCAGCAGTGCCGAAATACAATTTTTCAGTTGCTATGCGTTGTTTATAAAATAACGTGGATAGAGCGATGACATCGTCCATTTACATTTAAAAAACGAAATGAAGGATCATCATTTCGCATATTTAAAGCTTCCCAATGCAAAACGAATTTTTCAAATCGGACTAATAGCTGTAGAGATATGGTATCTACAGACAGACGGACGGACGAACGAACAAACAAACCGATAACATAAGCACGATCTTTTTTTGCAAAAGACGTGCTAAAAATTAATTAAATTTTCTGTTGAAAGAATTCTAGAACATTTTACTTGAGATTAGCCCAATGACGACTTTATTTCTTTAAAAATCAAAACCCATGGTAGTCTCGCAATAAAGCAAAAGTTACAGATCGCAAGTGAGTTTCATGGTATCATAGGCGTAGGTTCAGAGATATTTATGCTCAGTTTCGAACTACAATATAACACTACAAAGTTTACGAACTGAATGCGACAAGCGAAAATCTGTGTTTACGAGGCACGAAGTAACAAGTTTTCTAATTCTAAGTTTTCTGGTTAACTGGATTCTATCCAACAAAAGCATGGGAATGTGTGCTTCATCACTTACATTGTACAAGCATACGAAAACACAAAAACAACTGCTAAAAATAGATGTGACAATACAAAATTTTTGTTTTTTATTAGGGGTTTAATAAACATCATGAGCAACTCAATGGTCTATAAGTAGTCGCCCGTCCCTAATTTTTTGGGTCACTGACTCCAGGGAGGGAGCGAGCCAGTGCCGTAAGACAAGCACGACATCCATGCATCACCGGCATCCGAACCAGGACCCATCTCGGGCGAATGATCAGAAGCAAGCGCTTAGACCACTGCGCTACCGGGGCGGCACAAAATAATTTTACACCAGGGTTAAATTCGGAGAGTCTCATTTTTTCATAACCTCGGAGGCACTGCGACAAGGTGTGGCAAAAGGCGCAACATGGCTCAATTTGATTACTTTAACAAGTAGACGATGACATCGCTCTGTACACGTTATTATAACCAGCGCATAGCAACTGAAAAATTGTTCATCCGGCGCCGCTGGGATCGAACCCCAGAACTTTCGATAACTACCCGAGTGTGTTCGCTTTAGACCACAGTGCCAACAATTCACAGCCCTATGTTGGATATATTGATTACTTAAGATTTCCTCATTATGTCTTAGAACAAAACCTTTCGCTGTGGTGTGACTCGAACCAAATTCTTCATATTTCAGAGCGGTTTTCTCCCAACCTGAACTGCGCCGACAGGCTTATGGCAGCTCCATTGTCTATGTGGATCATGCGTTACCTCAGTTGTGCGTGTGGGCGGGGGAAGAAATCGAAGGTTTCGGGTCAGTCGATAACCATATTCGAAGAACCATTCAATTACAAAAGAATTAATTTATATTCAGTGGGGTATTTCTAATCAGGCGCACTAGGCGCACGCCTAGGACCCCAAAGCTTGAGGGGCCCCAAAAACGTATAATTATTGCCAGTATTGTTTTGGTTTTCACAGACCGAAACAAAAAATGCACATCTTAATATTACGATGAAAATAATAAGAAAAAATTGCTTTCAAGGAACTCTTCACATTCTCGCCCTCCTGCAGTGACTGATGAAATTCTTACTGTCCACCTTTCTTCGTTCATGATCTTTCTTGGTTGTCAAACTCAAAAAGAACTTTTGCTGTAACTGAAATACTTTTCGTAGCGCAAAGCTAAAATTTACAAAATTTCCACTTTAAGAACCCCTAGCGGGAAATTTATGAACTAGTAGTGAAATTTAAAATGGGAAAATTTTAATGAATTTTTATGTCCAATCATTCGCAAAAATAAGTCTTCAAAAATCTGTGAAAACCAAATTTTTTGGCCTTTAGCAGGAAATTAACGAACTAATTGGAAAATTTAAATATTTGAGAAGGAACAGTTAAACCAAATCTGAGAGGCAGAGAAATATTTTTTTCCTTTAAGTTGAATAGTTTTTTCACCACAGAACTTTATTTTTTTTAATTTTCGACTGGACAGCTCTTAGCGGTATTTAAAGTGCCGAGTATCCTTAGATTTCCTATTAGCGACAAAAATAATTTTTGAAATATCTCCAAAAACAAAAAACTCGATGTGCACGGGCAGACGAAAAGATTACACTAGCACTGTTTCTTACAAAACGTTCTAATAATAGGAAGATAAAAATGGAATTTTAAAAAGCGTAGAAACTTTTTCCTGGACTTTACTTTTTTTTTTTTTTTTTTTTTTGCTAATCTTACGGAACAAAATTTTTTAGGCGATAAGAAGGGGGCACCTGCATCTTTTAGCGCTTAGGGCCCAAAGGATCTAAAGTCGCCTCTGTTTATGTTAATTACGTGCGTTGTGTGAAAGAATCATCACGCAAATTTTTCAAACATCACGGCTAGGAAATCCAACTTCGTTCAGGGGCCAATGTAGCCTTTCTTTTGCCTGCGATCAGATGCGAAACCATATCTTCCTACTCCGGAGCTTCTGTTCTCCCAACTTGAGCTACGCCGGCAGGTTTATCGCAGCTCCATTTTCGATTTGACTCATGCGTCGCCTCAGCAGTATGTCACATCTCTCATGTGAGGTAGTACGTAAGACCCTAGAATAATTTGAGTTCTATCCCTTGTATAAAATTAGGAACTCTAAGTGCCTTTGAAAAGGTTAGTTCAAAGATAAATATGGTATAAACATAGATGATTGTGAGTTCAAAGAGATCAGCAAAGGTTATTACAACCGACGCAGAAGGTAAATGGCCAAAAGGACAGTATAAACTTTAAAATCTTGGGCTCCTTAAGAAAGAACGACAGCTGCAAGAAGACCGTGATAGAGACAGTGAAGGTAGGCTGGAATAAAAATAATCAGATGTCGGGGTAATTGGTGTCAAGAAAGCCACAATAAAAGAGAAATGAAAGATATACAGGGCTGCTGTGACACTTGCTTTTTCATATGGATGAGGTCACGAAAAGAGGAGCAGAACAAATAGAAAGAAGAGAAATGAAAATGTTTAGATTGATGAAGGAGAGATCAAAGACAGAACATTGAGGAAATAAAGATGGGCTTAGAATTAGAGAAATCAAGGGAAAATCACGAAAGAGTTATCTAAGATAATCTTGTGTGGAAAAGAATGGAAATTGAGGTAACAGGAAGTTGTAAATTAGAAAGATCAAGAAAAAGATGGTGGGAAAAACAGTGGAGAACATGAAAGAAGCAGATACCAACACGATATACATCTACGCCCCCTGGCGTAGAAACCATGCACTATTTTAAGAACAAAATGTTTTTAAAAGGTTTGTCAACATGAGTAGTATCTGTCAACAAACGACGTTTTTTTCAATCGAGAATTTAGAAGCTCATATTTTGCTGCAAATACATCAGAAGCGGAAATTAAGGTTTACGCCCCCTGGTGGCCAAACCATTTTTTTTACAAAAATTTGAAATGATGTGCAAACGATTTCCCATCAGGAGCGCTATCCGGTGCAGAAAGAATTTTTCAAATCGGAGATTTAGAAGCAGAGATATAGGAGGAAACGCAATTTACCGCTACGCCGACTAGCGGGAACTCTATGAATTACTTGAACATTTTGAAATTATGTGAAAAACAAGTCACACTGGAAACACTATCCAACAAAGAAGGAATTTTTTTAAATCAGACTCCTAGAAGTAGAGATATTGACAAAATAAGATGTACATCTACGTCCCCTGGAGGAGAAACTGTGAAATATTTTAGAAAAAACATATTCCAAAAAAATTTATCGATGGGAGTGGCATCAGTCTACGAAAGAATTTTTTCAATTGTTATTTTTGAAGCTCAGATTTTAGGGCAAATACATCAGAAGCAAAAATTAACACTTACGCCCCCTGGTGGCCAAAGGATTCTTTATCAAAAATTTTAAATTATATTCAAAAGATTTTCCATCAGGAGATGTATCCTCTAAAGAAGAAATTTTTCAAATCGGAGTTTTAGAAGAAGAGTTATCGGGGAAAATGTAATTTACTTTTTCGCCCCCTAGCGGAAAATCTATGCGTAATTTGAAAAAGTAACTATATCTAAAATACTCTTCGACATAAATGGAATCGAAAGATAAAATATTTTTTTCAATCGGATGTTTAGAAGCAAATATGTGGAATAAAACGTATTTTTGAATTCGACATCATCTGCATTTACGCCCTCTAGCGGCGAAATTGTACATCGTAAAAAAACGAAATAAAGGATCATCATTCGCATATTTCAAGCTTCCCAATGCAAAAAGAATTTTAAAAATCGGACTAATAGTTGCAGAGATGTCGTGGGTACAGACGGACGGACGGACGGACAAACCGATAACATAAGCACGATCATTTTTACAAAAGACGTGCTAAAAAAGGGGGATGCACGGGAAAAAAGATGGAGAAGACATATTCTAGTGGAGGACTCTAGAACAAACTGGGACTAAGCTTGTTGCTGAAAAGGAGAAAGAAAAGAAGCAAAGGATTCTCCTATCACTGTAATTGCTAACTGTATGACACTGAAAACTGATTAACTGGAAAACATTTTAATTTGCATGAGCTCTTATAACTTAAAGGAAATGTGTCGGTTCAAGATATGATGCATCAGTATGCACTCGATGTTCTGTATCCAAGAACTGACGTAGCACTGAAAATCTTCACCAGAATGACAGCCACGAATTCTATCTCGGAAAGTTTTATTACTTCCAAGGATTCAAAATTATTTTTCATTGTAGATTCTAGAAGAAAAAAAATCAAAGCTCATGTTTTTCTCTCAATGATCAGGCGATAATTTCGTACAAAAAGGCAGAAGAAATTACAATTTTCTTGAACCACATGAATAAATGCCACAAGATTATTTTTCCTATTCCATCCGCATTCATTCACTTCTCATATACGCACTGCAATGAGTATTCAAAAGTTTGTTGCTTGCATTGCAATGAAATAATTTCATTGCAATAAACTCTGAATGAAGAAATGGGGAAACTGAAAGTAAAATATTTACAATAACAAGAAGTGGAATGGACAAAAAGAGAAAAAAGTCCCATTTTCCCTCGCAAATGAGAAAGCTCACTGCTTTAATCCAAATTATCCTAAATAAAATTCAATAATTTTCCCTGCAGAACCTCCACCTCCCCTTATTACCGGAAATCAGAAACTCAAGATATGACTATAAGAAAACCAGACCCCTTTGCAGTGCAAAAGTTTATTGGACCAATTGTGCCATTGAACAAAAATGGGCCAATCATACTGCTGGACAAATTGGCATTGAACCAATCGTACCATTGGGGAAATTGGTTTTGGGCCAATCATAATATCGGAAGAATTGGCTATGGACCAATCGTACTACCAGACGAATTATACCTTCGGACCAATTGTCCATTGGACAAACTGGTATTGGACCAATCGCACCATTAGACTAATCATACCAGATCTAACAATCAGTAACAGTGTGCAGCCAAACTCTTCGTGAAATCTGAGTGAGCAAGAAAATCTCTCTCTGCGTGATGTCTCTAAATTCTGATTTTTAATTAGCCAACAGCAATGAAAATTTCCTAAAATTATAATAATTGATAATCAATCAGTTTCTTTAAACTTTTGCGCTTATAAAATTTGAAATAGACATAATGCCATGGATTTTCCTTTCATAGGTATGAGGTTGTACCGAAAGTAATACAAAAGTGTGCATAACTTTTTATTAATTGACAGAGGTCGTTCAAATTGCACATGTTGGTTGAGTAACTCTTCCTCTATAGTAACTCTTCTTCTTCTTTGTAGGTAAATAATGGATTCCAAACAGAAACAATGTGCGGTCATAGATTTCTTGACGAAGGAAGGGTGCAGGCTGTCCGACATCCACAGAAAAGGCTACAGAATGTTTACGAAGATGACACCATTGACAACGGCAATGTGCGCATATGGATGAAGAAGTTTAAAGAAAGTTAAACCAGCATTGAAGACAAACCACGCAGCGGTAGACCATCATTTGCGACCACTGACACGAATCGTCAGCGAGTTGATGAATTGATTCACGCCGAGAGACGAGACACAGTCCGTGAGCTTGTTGCACAATTGGACTGTGGTCACAATGCTATACAGAAGATGGAAAAAATAAGGTATCGGAAAGTGTGTGCAAAGTGGGTACCTCGGCAGTTGACAAATGATTTGAAGGAGAGAATGGTGGAAGTCTTCTCTGACCTGCTGGAAGCGTTTGAAACCAATGAAGACACGTTTTTTACCGATATAGTGACAGGTGATGAAACGTGGGCATATCTTTACGATTCAGAAACGAAGAATCAATCCATGGAATGGAATTACACCTTTTCAACAAGGCCTAAGAATTTCAAGAGCCAGCAATCAGCACAGAAATTCATAGTTACTGCTTTTTGGGATGACAGGGTGTAATTCTTCATAATTTTCTGGAACGTGACCGTACCGTGACCAGCGAACGGTACATTGAGACACTCAAGAAGCTTAGAGAAGCCATAAGGAGGAAGAGACCGAACAAGAATCTGAAAAGGATACACATTCATCATGACAATGCGAGACCACACACATCTTTGCCAACAAATCAGGCGATCAGCAAATTAGGCTTGTCGATGGACCCCCATTCACCGTACAGCCCAGATCTGGCGCCCTCCGATTTTCTCCTGTTCAGTCCAATGAAGGACAGTCTCCGGAGACAACGATTTGATGGCACAGACGCGGTGAAAGTGGCTGTGAAGAAGTGGGTACAAGAGTCCACACCTGAATTTTTTCAAAGAGGATTCAAAAATTGGGTTCAACGTAGGCGCAAATGCATCGCTTGTGATGGAGACTATATTGAGTAGTATCTTTGTGTAGAGGAAGAGATACTCTACCAACATGTGCAATTTGAACGCCTTCTGTTTGTTAATAAAAAAGTTATGCCCACTTTTGCGATACTTTCGGTACAACCCTCGTAGTAACTTCGCATAAAATATCTTAGGTTTTACAGACTGAGAATCCAAACACTTCAGTTATGTAAAGCCATATGTGAATATTTACATCATCTGACAGCAATTCCTTTAAGTACTTCACGTCCGTTTCGCTCCAAAGGAGCATGTTTGACGCTAATTTCATTACATCACGTTCCCTCACCGTTTAAATAGTCATTCTTCGAAAAAAAAAATCGTTGTTCCTCTTTCAATGTTTTATTCTGTGTCCAACGATGATCGAGATCTCACGGCGTAGATTCGCCGCTGATAAAAGTTTTCCACAAGGAAGCGACGTGTTATTTAAACAGCGGAAGAACCGGAGACTTGTGTGCCCGTGAGATTGCACTGCTGACGTGACCCTTTGTTTTAAGAAGATACGATAAGTGCAGAAGAACACGTACTAAAATTGATAAAAATGTCTTCCAGCAGTGACGTGCCGTTTCCCAGAAGGAGCCCCAGGGCGAACATTTAAGTGAGTAATACTTGGCGCTGCGATTCATCGCCGCTTCTGCTACTGCGTTCCAGGACTTTGCAAAACATTTTAGCTGAAAAGTAAGACAGAAAAGAATTCACGCGTCCAAGAAAAGCGCTTTAACAAGAAAAATACCATATATTTATTTTCGATCACATTTTTTAAGAGCGTCAGACGGTAGCATAAATATATTTTGTTAGCTCCACATTAAAGTGAGCTCTCCCTTTTGAATACAAAAAAATCATTTTAAGCACGTTAAGCACGATGCATTTCAAAAACAGTAGATTGCAATTCATTTAGCTAGTTCCAACATACAGTTCATTCGATTTTAATCTTTAACTGAAAGATGTTTGAAAAACCTGTTTCAAGATACAGTGTAAATATTTAAAACATTACAATATGCTTCTTTAGATCACCTTTAAAAAAGATTGTCCACTTGAAAAAGAAAACTGTGTTTTAGACACCATTCTTGACGCATACTGATAGTTTTACAATATAGAAATTCGCAACGCGCGTTCTTAATTTTGCCTTACAAAAGAATCACCTGCTATTTGAGGAAAATTGCGTTTCCAGCACGTCATATGGCTACAGTTAGAAAAGGAAATATCACAGTGCGCTAATTTAATTCAGCATTAAAGCGAATTCTTTTTCTGGATGAAAAAACTACTTCATGTTTAAGCGTCTTTGCTACAGTGCAGCTTGAATTCAGATAGTAAAACATTAATTGGATTTTCCAAGCAAAATATGTTATCTAAGGGTACAATATAGATTATTTTATAGTTAAAACAAGAAAGATGATACGCAATTATCGGGTGTAATGTACACTTTGAATCCTTTCCGATTCGAAAATTTGTCAAAGTAGATTTTTTGGGAAAAAGAAGAATACGTTTATGTCCCTAGTGGAAAAACTGCTTATTATTTAAAACTTTAAATAATATGCGCAGTATTCCTCATAGGGAATGGACCCACACTGTTAAAAATTGTGTACTAGGTTGCACCAAAAAGCGGTGCTGCATCAGCTGCACCGCTTTCTGAGAAAAGATACACCATCGTGTTTCGCAAACAAAACCCAACAACGTGGTTCAACTTTTCACCACGTTACAGTACAAGGTTGCACCATGTTGTTGGGCTTATTTCGCACAACATAATGTTGTGTCTTTTCTAAGAAAGGGGTGCAGCTGGTGTAGCACCATTTTTAGGTGCAACCTACCACAACATTTTTAACAGTGCAGTTACAGAGTAAAAAAAAAATAAACCAAATTTCCAAATCAGCTAAAACATCCACAATTAGAAGAGCCTACTTACGTTCACTTCAGGCAAAAATCTTCTTCTTCTTCTTGGTTACTCAGTCCAATGACTGGTTGTTCAGTAGATGCACTCTGTCTCTACATTCCCTGCTGTTCCCTTCAAGTCATAGTATGTCCTAGTATTAGTGTCTTGGAGTAACTGTGCCCCAAAACTATTCCTTGGCCGCTCTCTTCCTCTCTTGCCTTGAATTTTTCCTCCCAAACTTTTGGAATCGGGCATTTATGGCGCAATGTGTGTCCCATCCATAACATTCTTCTTCTCTTTAACATGTTGGCCATATTCCTGGGTTCTCCCACTCTCTCCAGAACCTCCTCATTAGTCTTTCTATCGAGCCAACTTATTCTCTCCATTCTTCTATAACTCCACATCTCAAATGCCTCCAGCGTTTCCACTTCCCTCTTGGTCAATATCCATGTCTCAGAGCAGTAGCGCTACTGGCCAAACACATGTCTTTAAAATTCTCTTCCTCAATTTTAGATCTATATTTCTGGCAGTCTTTGATTCTCTCTAAAAGCAGTTTTTGCCGTCCCCAGTCTCATTCTAATTTCCTTTTCACATCTCGCATCTTCAGTAACAATTTGACCCAAATAGCGAAATGATTTAACTTGTTCGATGAATTGTCTATCAATTTTAAGGAATGCCTGTTCTGGATCCTTCCCTATTACAGTTAGCTTTGTCTTGTTTTTATTTATCTTCATTCCATAGGTAATCGCATTTTTGTGTATTTTTGACAACATGCGCTCTAATGATTTGGCTGATTCTGATTCTAATTTCTGGTCGTCAGCAAACTTGATGGCCTTAATTATCTCTCCATTAACCCAAACTCTTTCAATGGTGCTCCCCAAAGCCTGGACTATCATTATTTCGGCATAAATGCCAAAACGACTAGGTAACAACAGGTATCCTTGCCTAACACGTTTATTTGTTGGGACTGGATCTGTCATTCTCTCTTGAATTGAAATCAATGCTTCCTGATTTCCATAGAGATTTTTGATAAGCTGGATACTGTTATCATCTACGCCGAGTCTTCTTAGAACTAGAAAACGTTTTGTCCAAGGCGCTCTGTCGAAGGCCTTCTCATAATCAATGAAACATACGTAAAGGGAGCGCCCCTGTCGAAGGCCTTCTCATAATCAATGAAACATATGTAGAGGGAGCGCCCCCTGTCGATCAGTCTTTCAGCCAAGAATCTCAGGGTGCCAATCGCATCCCTAGTACCCTTTCTTCTTCTAAATCCGAATTGAAACTCTTCCGACGCCTCTTCCAGCTTATAACCCAATCTCTTTTTAATAGTCTTCAGCAGGATCTTGGATGCATGTGAGATTAAACTTATGGTTCTATTCTGTTCACACTCTGTTACGTTGGACTTCTTTGGAATTGGAATAATTGTGGAGGTCGTATGGTCAGCAGGCCAAATTCTTTTTTGAAAGCAACAATTTACAAAGACGAATAATTGATTTATCAAAGCTTCTCTAGATGCTTTTGATAGTTCAATGGCTACCTCATCTACCCCTGGAGCTTTGTTGTTTGAAAATTGATCTTAGCGCCTCGTCAAATTCCTCTCTTGTAATGTGCGTTCGGGAAAATCAAAAATTGTACACAAAATGTTCCTCATAACGGAAGATATGCGAGGCAAAAAGAGTTTTTCCAATCAGAAAAGGAGACATAGAAGAAACTTTATATAACTGTACGCCTGTACTGGGTAAGCTATGTGCTATTTGAAGAAGGAAATGAACGCAAAATTGTTTCCAAAATGCCGGGAATTCTACCAACAAAGAATTTTTCCAAGGGATTTTTAGATTTGGAGATAATCTGTCAAATACACGCTGCCACTCTATGGCGGAGGTACTGTAAATGAGAAACAGTAGAAAGTATGCAAACAAATTCTTTATATCGAAAATAAGACTTCTAGAAGAAAAAACAGCAAGGAAAAGATATTTACGTATATTCCCTCTAGCACGAAAATTGTGCATTATTTAAAAAAATAATGTTCGCAACCTTCATCATAGAAAATTTTATATAGTACATAGCAATTTGTTTTTAAATATGGATTTTAGAAGCAGTTGCAAACAAGAGAGAATACACACTATACCTCCGCTTCTAAAATTCACAGTTGCAAACAAGAATATATCGAGTTATAATTACACATTACGAAAAATACGAAAGCGTATACACAATCTTCCCCAAATTGAATGGCATCGTATTTTAAAAGAGCGTTCTTTTAGAAGCAGAGATATCGAGAGAATTGGAATATATTTTTGCGCCCCTAGCTGTTACATCTTGTACTATTTTGGATAGTCTAAGGTTGGATCCGATGAAGAACAGGCCATAACATTAACATTTGAGAACAATAGACTTTTCGTGATTGGAGAGTGGGAAGTGGGCGTTAAACATGATTTCTGCGTCCCAAGTTATAAACAATACAGTCTCTGCGTCATTTGAATGGAATTTGTGTTTGTGAAAGAAATCCACTACAGTTTTAAAAACACTCCGTTGTTCTTGCAACAAAATGCAATCCATTTTCAATATGGTTTACTGCTGTTTTCTGACGTGCACGTCTTCTAAGAAGAAAAATGTGGAAATGTAATTTTATGAGTTCCGATTAGATTAGAAGCTGGAGCAACTCTGGTTGAAAATAATATCTCGACAGGATTTTCAACCAAATGACAAGTCCCCATGAGGTGTTGTTTGTGGTAAGCATTTTCATTCTTATAGTTTCGTGTCTAACATGAGAATTCAACTGAAGGGATATGCTGTACCATGCATGCCTATTTCCAGGTCATCCACATTATATAGAAAGTGCCTCCTACAAAAAAGAGCAGACGTGTTCTTAAGAAAAGGAATGATACTGCAGGTTAGTGTACTAATACAAAAACTAAAACAACGAGTGCAACATACTTGGATAACACAGAATTATTGGTTCACTAGGTGAAAGCCCGTCAATGATGAAGGGGTGGGGGAATAAGATATGTAGAGTAAATTTTAATAACCATGTATTCATTTTGTTTGTGATATGTGAAAGAATGTTTCATGAACATTATAAGAATAAAAATGAAGTATGTCAGTTGAGGCAAAGATTCAACAGTTAGAAACAGGCAAGCGCTCTTTCCACTGCGCCACCAAAGTGGGACAAACGTTCAGACATAGGATATTATATTGTTTGTAA
The DNA here is from genome assembly GCA_039090855.1 of Macrothele yani. Taxonomy (NCBI): domain Eukaryota; kingdom Metazoa; phylum Arthropoda; class Arachnida; order Araneae; family Macrothelidae; genus Macrothele; species Macrothele yani. Next base: position 197,120,118 of record CM076990.1, read on the forward strand.
ATTTGTAAATACTGTCAGGGATGACTTTGATGATTGATTAAGGTCCAATACTGTCAGGGATGACTTTGATGATTGATTAAGGTCCAATACTGTCAGGGATGACTTTGATGATTGATTAAGGCCCAATACTGTCAGGAATGACTTTGATGATTGATTAAGGCCCAATACTGTAAGTGATAACTTTAATGATTGATTAAGGCCCAATACTGTCAGGGATGACTTTGATGATTGATTAAGGTCCAATACTGTCATTGATGACTTTGATGATTGATTAAGGTCCAACACTGTCAGGGATGACTTTGATGATTGATTAAGGTCCAATATTGTCAGTGATGACTTTGATGATTGATTAAGGTCCAATACTGTCATTGATGACTTTGATGATTGATTAAGCCCCAATACTGTCAGGGATGACTTTGAGGATTGATTAAGTCCCAATACTGTTAGGAATGACTTTGATAATTGATTAAGGCCCAATACTGTAAGTGATGACTTTGATGATTGATTAAGCCCAATACTGTAAGTGATGACTTTGATGATTGATTAAGGCCCAATACTGTCAGGGATGACTTTGATGATTGATTAATGTCCAATACTGTCATTGATGACTTTGATGATTGATTAATGTCCAATACTGTCATTGATGACTTTGATGATTGATTAAGGCCCAATACTGTCAGGGATGACTTTGATGACTGATTAAGGCCCAATACTGTAAGTGATGACTTTGATGATTGATTAAGGCCCGATTTTATCACATATTATTCCATCGGTAGTCATGTTAGGCTTAGCTTGTCGTGCGTTTTGTAAGAAAAGTACCCAGTTCCCGTGTTTCTGTCTGAAAGCAATGAAATAGTTCTGTGATCTATTGAACTATACTGATATTTACACATATATTAAAATATCCTTGCCCAAACGCTAGGAGTTCAGAATATAAATAAAATCCACCTGTTCTAAAGATGTGAATAATGATATAGAAACAATGCTTGTTTCTGATTCACACTTCAACAGATGGTGCTACGTCCTTTGTCTTCGCCGTTTTCTCTTAATGTTACAGCCTGATAGGTGTTCCAGTTCACCTCTGTATAGTCAATAAGCATAAAATGTTTTCATCATTAGGGGTATCCGTCCGAAAAGAAATTCTTTCAGGCGGGTTTTTAGATGAATACGCCCCCAACGCAAAATAGTTTTCAACGTGGCGGTTATTCTACAAAGAAAGAATTTCTCCAAGGGACTTTTAGATTCAGAGATACTCTGTCAAATAGAAAAACACGCTGTGGTGGCAGAATTGCTTACAGAAACTTCGGTATTATGTGCAAAATATTCTTCACTATAAACGCTCAAGCACGAAATGAATTTTGTGGAGAAGGACTATTAGAAGAAGAACGTAGAGAAAAGTCAGTATTTCACGCCCCTTGCGGACAAACTTTTCATTATTTTGAGCAGGAAAAATGCGTAAAATGCTTTTCATTGCAGAAGGTACTTGACCGGAAAGGAACTTTTTCAATCGACTTTAGTACAGCGCAGACACTGCCGCAAATGTTTCGTTACGAAAAATTATAAATTACATGCAAACTATTTCTTACTTCATACTCTATCCAATGTAATATGAATTTTTCAAATCGAACTTTTAGGAGAGATATCGGGAAAAATATAACATGTATTTACGCTTCCATGCGAGAGAACTATGCAATATTCAAAAAAGAAACTGTACGCAAAATGTTTTTCTTTGCAAATGGTATCGAAATAAAAAATAATTGTTTCAATGGAATTTTTAGGATCAAATGATATGCAATAAAATATATTTTGAATTCCATAGCAACTTTATTTACGCCCTCTACCGGCGAAGTTATTCAATGGAAAAAAAGCAAAAGGCAACGATCGTCTTTCTCACATTTAAGGCTTCCCAATGCAGAAAGTTTTCAAATCAGACTAGGAAATGCAGAAATTTGGAGAACACAGTTGAGCGGGTCGATAACAATAACATAAGCATGTCCTCTTTTTTCTTAGATGACATGCTAAAATGGCACACGGATATTTTCTGACGCTCCTTAGTCGTTTGAAAATCTTTCAGAGCAGTGACAAAAATGCTTTTATTTTTTTCGAAACAAATCGGAAACTTTTTCAACAAGTTACTATACGGTAATCTTCGAAATTTCCTAGAGCAAATTACAACAAATTACAAATACGGAAACTTGACGTTTGCTCATAAGGCCTCCTTTCTAATGAGAAGCATTGTAGAAACTTTTTTAAAGAACAAATGCTACCCAAATCGTAATTGCATTTCGTACGACCTTTAACAAAACACATGGCTCTAACTCAAAATTTTCACATTTCACAATCAGGTGGAACTTTGTATATAATTCAAAGGTACCGAAAATACCGTGCCGCGTCTGAAATCATTTCGAGTACGCCGTAATTTAGTGCCATCTAGACAAAGAAATATAATCCTAGCAAGTTTCTTTTTTCTTTTTGTTTATTCGTTTAAAAAAATTTACCTAGCCGGACTTCTGGAAAACTTCGTGCCTGAAGGCATATAGACATACGGATAGACAGAACGATATGAAAAACATGGCTTTATGTGAGTATCAAAGTACGGGAGTGGCACTGAACGAACGGTAACGATTTTTTGCAATGGCTGTCTTTGGAGTGAAACCGTGTATTATCGAGTTCACATTAGAATATACAGGAAACGACAAGAACATAGTCGGCTGGATAACCTACAACAGAACTTCATCGGGTACCTCTAGAAGCATAATTGTCACCATTTACAATATCTCTTCGAACACGGGGGTCGTCCTAGTTTGAGCAAGTTTGTTGTTGTTGTTGTTGTTGTTGAGGGTAACGACCACCATCGACAACTCGATGGGTTATAAGCAGTCACCAGTCCCTAATTTAGGGCCACTAGTTCCAGGGACGGGAGGCAGCCAGTGCATTAAAACAAACACGAATTGGTAAAGTAAAGAAGCTCGGTGCGTGGGTCTCACGCGTACTGACGGAGCATCAGAAGCAACAACGATTTGAGATGTTCAGTAACTTTCTGCTTCGCAACGAAAGCGAGCCCCTGCTTGATCATATTGTAACCTGTAATGAAACTTGGGTGCTATACGACAACCTAAGCGATCTGGACAGTGGCTGAACCCTGGTGAACTACCGAAACAACATCCTAAACCAAGGCTGACGCCAAAGAAGATTTTGTTAACAATGTGTTGAACTGTTTACAGTGTCATACACTACAGGTTCTTGAATGCTGGTGAAAGCATTACCTCAGTCACATACTGTGAAGAAATTGACCGAATGCACCAGAAGTTGGGTTCCAAATAGCCAAAGAAGGTTTTGTTGACAGTGTGGTGAAATGTTCACAGTCATACACTACAGGTTCTTGAATGCTGGTGAAAGCATTACCTCAGTCACATACTGTGAAGAAATTGGCCGAATGCACCAGAAGTTGTGTTCCAAACAGCCAAAGAAGGTTTTGTTGACAGTGTGGCGAACTGTTCACAGTGTCATACACTACAGGTTCTTGAATGCTGGTGAAAGCATTACCTCAGTCACATACTGTGAAGAAATTGACCGATTGCACCAGAAGTTGGGTTCCAAACAGCCAAAGAAGATTTTGTTGACAGTGTGGTGAACTGTTCACAGTGTCATACACTACAGGTTCTTGAATGCTGGTGAAAGCATTACCTCAGTCACATACTGTGAAGAAATTGGCCGAATGCTCGAGATGTTGGGTTCCAAACAGCCAAAGAAGGTTTTGTTGACAGTGTGGCGAACTGTTCACAGTGTCATACACTACAGGTTCTTGAATGCTGGTGAAAGCATTCCCTCAGTCACATACTGTGAAGAAATTGACCGAATGCACCAGAAGTTGGGTTCCAAACAGCCAAAGAAAGTTTTGCTGACAGTGTGGTGAACTGTTCACAGTGTCATACACTACAGGTTCTTGAACGCTGGTGAAAGCATTACCTCCGTCACATACTGTGAAGAAATTGGCCGAATGCACCAGAAGTTGGGTTCTAAACAGTCATCTTTAAATAATAGGAAATGTCCTATCCTCTTCTGTGATAATGCGAGACCACACGTGTAACAAATGACGAAACAGAAACTACACGAACTGAGGTTCGAAACCCTTCCACATCCAGCCTATTCGCCCGACTTGGCACCTACCGATTGCCACGTGTTCATCCATTTTAACAATTACCTCAAGGACAGGACCTTCAGAAACCGAGAGGAGAGGAGTCTGAAATTGTATTCCGGGACTTTCTTCCATCCAGGGAGCCCAATTTCTTCCGGACTGGCATTGAAGCACTTGTCACTCGCTGGCAGACGTGTGTAGCTGCTGAAGACCGAAATTGCATTCTGGGACTTTCTTGCATCCAGGGAGCCAGATTTCTTCCGGACTGCCATTGAAGCACTTGTTACTCGCTGGCAGAAGTGTGTAGCTGCTGAAGGCCGAAATTGCATTCTGGGACTTTCTTGCATCCAGGGAGCCAGATTTCTTCCGGACTGCCATTGAAGCACTTGTCACTCACTGGCAGAGTTGTGTAGCTGCTGAAAGCCCTATTTCGAATAAAACAAGGTTGTGTGCTATGAGGTATTTCTCTTTAATTTTTATCCTCCAAATACCGAAAGACCTGATATAATTCATAAAGAAAAGAGTATTAGCAAAGATTTCTTGACTTACTCTAATGCAATATAATAACTTTGGAGTTTATGGTTGCTGTACAAATTGAAAAATCTCGGAATCACAACATCGTAAGTTTTAGTTACGAAAGTCCCTCGGGTTTTAAAGTTCTAGCACAACTTCTTAATACAGCGTAATACTTTGATTAATGATTTTCAACATGTCTACTTCCTGTCCTTTCCGTAATTTTCCTCTCTGTCAACCATAAAACTGAAAAACATTGATTTTTTAATTCGAAGCATGATTCTTCGTCAAAGATGCAAGCCGACACTTAAAGTTTCTCAAACTGCGTCGTTTCTGATATAATTAGGAATAAACGACTGGCTCAACTTATTTTACGACTTCGATAACGGCCGAAATGGTTCCGCCGACGACTGCATCATGGAAGCGACAGAACTTATTTGCGATGTCACAGGAAAACTTTCACCAGCTTCTCACACGTAACTAAATAAATATGGCCATAAATAAAATAAATAAATAAATATAAGATTTGCCCACAGAAACATTTTCTTCCAGAATTTCGCAGGAAGTCATTTCTGCAAGAGCACGGAAAAGTGAAACTAATAAAGAGTTTCTGAATTCAATGAATATTGCATAATACATTTTACAAATTTACAACATAACACGTTGAAAATAAAATCTATGGATGTTATCATCATCATCCATAATCAATTCACTGCTGGATGAAGGTCTCCCTAAATTTCTTCCACAACTTTGTCTTGAGCCAATCACATGGTTTAATCACTCATCTTCCACATGGTCCTTTGGGTCATTTTCTGTCCCTCGGAATCCAGTAGTATTTCAGTTGTCCAACGTTGTGGTCAGTTCTTCAAGCAATATGTCCGGCTCACTGCCATTTCAGGAATTTTACCTTGATCATGGTGTCATCCACTCTTGTATTTTCCTAATGCATTAGTTCCTCTTCCTTGTTTTCCTTGTTATACCAAGCATGCACCTATCCATGCTCCTTACAGTAGTTTACAACCTGTGTATGTCTTTTTTGTCGATGTCCCTGATCCATAAACAAGAACTGGAAGGATGCATGGATTAAGCACTGTTCCTGATCATAAACAAGAATGAAAGGATGCATGAATTAAACACTGTCATGGATCCATAAACAAGAACTGGAAGGATGCACGGATTAAACACTTTTCCTGATCCATAAACAAGAACTGGAAGGATGCGTGGATTAAACACTTTTCTTTTAAGACATAATCGTTAATTGCTCTTGAAAATTGTACTGTTTCGTCTAAAACATTTCCAAATAAGTTTTATGCGCCGACTTTTTTAACGATGTGGCTCTTGCTTGATATCTTTTGTCCAAGGTAAATGCAAGCATCGGTTACTTCCAGATTCGTTCACTAAATCTTAAGTTTTTGTAAAAGCATTACGCATCAATTTTGTTTTCCGTAAGTTAATTTTAAGCCCACTTTACTCTCATCATCAAGTTCCTGGACTCCGTAGCTCTGTGGGGGTACTTGCGGAATCGGCTATGTCATTAGCAAAACGATGGTGATTTAATAAAGAAGTTTCTTGTCATAACTTGCACATGTCTTTTCTTTCTGTTTTCTTCTTTTTTTATCTTTCACTATTTTTATGATCATGTTTGTGAACCAGGAACGCCGCCCCGGTGGCGCAGTGGTCTAAGGCAATGGCCTCCGATCATTCGTCAGAAAGGGGTCCGGGTTCGAATCCCGGTGAGGCATGTATGTTGTGTTTGTTTTACGGCACTGGCTCTCTCCCTTCTCAGGAACCAGTGACCCTAAATTAGGGACGGGCGACTGCTTACAGCCCATTGAGTTGCTCACGGTGGTCGTTAAACCTCCAATCAAAAAAAAACCAGGAACACCATTTTCTCTCAGTGCGTCTATTCAACAAACTGATTCACACATTTCAAGGGTTCTTTTTGATTTCAAGAGAGAGAGAGAGAGAGAGAGAGATGATTTGCTTATATTACAACTTCGTTCGTATGTGGACATGATAGCACAGCTTCTGGAAGTCGGATTCAAAAAAATCATTTTCGTCGTGTAAATCACACGATGAAAAAGATTGCCTAAGTCTGTCGTTTGATGGCGTGAATCCCCATTACTATTGGTTGGACGGTTGTGACTGTTTCAGAGCATAGAAAACTTTTCGAAGTCGTACAGTGCTAACCACAATGCTTAATTTGAAACGAGTATGTTAAAACCTAAACCCTTCCTACAAAAACTTAGCAAACTACGTGGCATGGCCATAACGATTAATTTGAAACAAGTATATTCAAAAGTTTACTCTTTCTGCAAAAATTTGCAAACTACGTAGCATAACCACAATGATTAATTTGAGACAAGTACGTTAAAAACTAAAATATTTTTTATTGGACCCGGTGGCGAGTTGTTTAATATTTAGATGCGCTTCAAAGCTATGAAACTCTTGTCACTCAGCCTTCATAGCTGCATAATTTTTCCCTGCTGTTTCCCTCTTCTGAGAGTTAAGTTTTCTAAAAAAATGGAGAAGCCACCTCCTATAACTTCATTTTAAGGATTACCGTCTGCACACAACAATGAACATTATACTATAGCTCATTATGCATAAGAAGCCCCGCGATATGAACCAACTGTCTAGTCTCATCATTGCAGTACAAACATTCGTTTAAGATACGAGTATGCTTGGATATAAAACACAATATTTCTTATTTTTATGAATCTCTATTCATCTAAAAGAATTCACTTATGTATCTGCGGCAACCATTTAACCACGAGAAGTTCCTTAGCGCCGCTAAGCCTAGAAAAATAGTTCCTCAGCACCGCTAAGGAACATTTACACCGCCGTTTCACTAGTATCACCTTGGGCTTGCTTTCAAGAACTGGTAGCGCATTTTCCTTCAGCCTGCATTCTTTCATCACGCTCCAAATAATATGGTTTCCCAACAATTACGCCATATTGAGTAATATCGCGCACAAATCATTTTCCCAAACTCATATTCTTTCTGCACCAACTTATTGAAATTTCTTACATGGTTCAATTTTCCTGAACGCATTACAAGATATTTAATATAGAAAAGCTGTTTGTTTTAACAATTTCATGTCCACAGATAAAGAAAGAGAAAAAGAAAGAAAGAAAACTGTACAGTGTACTTTTGCTACTCTGCACTATTTTCCTTCCTCTTTTTTTTTTTTTGGTCGTTTTATTCTTTATTTTTTTCCAAGAAAAATTTAAATTAAAAGTCTTAACACTTTTTTAAAGCTTTAAAATCAGAGTACATAAACGCTCACTCACATAGAAACTTTAAAGGCTTAAACAAATTTTGAAGATGACAATCCGATTTTTGGCGTAAATGTGACAAGGATGGTAAGTCAGATAATATCCGAAAACTTAAAAATTTTCATCGTCCTGGAGCGAGACTCGAACCCGCGTCTCCCAGAAAACGCCCGGGTATGCTAACCACTATACTACCCAGAACGACCAAGTTTCAAGTTTCCGATCAATTTGAATATAACCATCACAGGATTCGCTAGTCGAGTCAACCGGCATTCATGTTTAGCGAATCTGGAGGCTAAGAATCTTATCCCGTGTTTGCCCGGAGAAGCAGATAAATCATGAAAGAAATACGGGATTACGCCATATAATACAAATTTTGAAGATGACAATCCGATTTTTGGCGTAAATGTGACAAGATGGTAAGTCAGATAATATCCGAAAACTTGAAAATTTCTGGGAGACGCGGGTTCGAGTCCCGCTCCAGGACGATGAAAATTTTCAAGTTTTCGGATATTATCTGACTTACCATCCTTGTCACATTTACGCCAAAAATCGGATTGTCATCTTCAAAATTTGTATTATATGGCGTAATCCCGTATTTCTTTCATGGCTTATACACAGTTGAGTCACATTATTGTGACCACCTAATACTTCTGACGTCAACTGGCCGCAGCCAACGAAAGAAGGCACGTGTCGTGAGGTGGCTTGGAGGGTACATAAGTGGTGCTGTAGATAATCTGAAAACATATCACGCGTTGCTGTCATGGGTAAAAGAAGCGATTTATCAGATTTGCAAAAAGGGATGATTGTCGGCTTTCGGGCCAAGGGCGGCAGTATTTCTGAAACAGCGCAGTTTGTGAGCTGTTCGCGTGCGCTGTGACTAAAGTGTATCGTGATTGGAGAAATGGCACCATTGCGAATAAGCAACGTGCAAACTGCAGAGCACCACTTGCCATTGATGTGAGAGGTTAACGTCGTCTTCGAAGGTGCGTGAGGGCCGTTCGGCACTCTACAGTGGAGCAACTCACTGGCGAAATGAACCAGAGGGCTACCGGAACTGTGTCTAAAACGATAGTTCAGCAAACCCTGCTGCTTATGGGGCTCCGATGCAGACGGATGGTCACTGCACCTATACTAACGAAGGTGCATCGGTAGAAATGGCTTACTATTTGCACGGCAGTATCGGAATTGGACCTCCGCTGATTGGCAAAGGATTGCCGTCTCCAATGAGTCACGTTTTCTGCTTCATCGAACGGATGGACATTGGCGTATAAGGCGAGAAACATCTGAGAACAAACACTATTCAACCATTGCTGGAAGAACACAAGCTGTTGGGGGCATAGTTATGGTCTCGAGAATGTTTTCGTGGCATTCCCTGGGTCCACTCATACCTGTGGTAGGCACTATGGACCGATTTCGTTGTGAATCCATCCTTGCAGACGACGTACACTTATACATGCTGATTGTCTTCCCTGGGGCGTATGGGATCTTCCAGCACGACAATGCGACGTGTCACACAGCTAGAAATGTCCGAGAGTGGTTGGAAGAGCACGATGAAGACTTCAAAGTTCTTCCCAGGCCACCTAATTCCCCAGACTTAAACTCAATTGAGCATCTGTGGGACAACCTCGATCGTGTTGTTCGCTCTGTGGATCCTCCACAACGCACCTTGCAGCAGCTGTCAGATGCATTGCTGTCAGTATGGTTCCACATACCTGTGAACACCTTCCAACACCTTACTGAGTCACTCCCAGATCGTTTAGCTGTTGTCCGCGCTGCACACGGTGGTTACTCTGGATATTAACTGGTGGTCACAATGATGTCACTCGACCGTGTATAAAGTACAATAACGGCCATAACTCTATAAATTAGTTTTCTTTTTTGGAATAATGCAGTAGCTATAAGACAGTATAATATTAAGCTTTTCAGCTAATGGGATATTTTGGACTAATGTTCTTGGGTGATATGTAGGCAAGCAGAAGCTGCCATATCTTAAGCGTCTCGTAAGAATTTTTTTGTTTTAGTTTTCATATCCACTAAAACGGAAAACGCATGTTTAGAAGCATAAAGCATTGTAAACTGCCGTTTTACAAGCGGTGAATATATATTTGTTTCCGTGAGAAAGCTTAAAAGATCCTCCGAGCTCAAGGTGACTTTCGATTTCAAAGCAACGTCGCACTATCGACGAGTCGGCTCTTTTTTATAAGCCATGAACTCTTTGCAACTGTGAACAACCCCATCAAGACGAGAAATTTTTCACGCAAATTTTTTTGCAGGACCCGAAATGATCCATAATGAAGGAAACCAGCGCTGTAATCCGCCATTGAATTGTGATAAATGTTTGCAAATTAATCATGGTTTTCACTGAGTCACATTTTTTTAAATGGACTCCTTTGTATCTGGAAGTTAAAATATGTTCCTACTTATCTTCGTAACTGTAGTTAAGAGCATTTATGTTTGGAAAAATATTCGCAAGATCGGCTAGCTGAGAAAATTGATTTTCTGCACGACGTTCAAATAAATAAATTAATCATCAGGGTGTACGCTTCCAAAACATATTAATAGTTTCTATAGTGTAAAAACACTTAAAAATATTTTTCTTTTGATACAAAAATAAATAGTGACGGCGTAAATCAAATTCTTTATCTTCTAGAAGCTGAGAAAGTCTTCTTTTTAACCTCCGGGGATTACATTTATTGGTGAGTTTAACATCGCCAGTTATGATTTGTTCAAACTCTATACAATACGCATTTTTATATTCAAAAGACAGTTCATAGTAAATGAAGACGGGCTTTCCTCTTTTATGTAAGTTATTTTTGGCCGGGTTTTTTTTTAAGATTCACCGTTACCCGAACGGTGAATCTATTATTTATATTTATATATATATATATATATTCTATTAAGAAGAGACCTAAGCAAAAAAATACATATATAATTTTGACTCACACCAAGTACAACATAGAAAAGGTTATGTATCTACCGGCGTGAGTAAAAGGAGAAAAGATAAAAAAAATAAAATAAAACAATTTTTTTATATTTATATATATATATATATATATATATATATATATAATTATACAGACATTATGAGAAACATACGACCCTGTTCTAAATCGTGATGAGAAAGATGGAGCAGCAGAAGCTTTTGATGAGAAGGTTTTCTCTCAGACAACTTTTACAAATCTCCGAATTGCAACCGAGTACCCCAGCAACTCTGAAATTTGTTGGGTATCAGTGGTAGAAGCATAAACCATGAAAAATCCAGTGAAACCCCGGATGACCGGGTGTCTTATATGAAACGCTATACTGCAGGGCTATCCAGTTTCTACAGAGCCGCGGGCTAAGATTTTTAAAAGAACTAGCAGTTACGCCCGTTCTCCAAACAGGGAATCTATAATTTTTTGAACATACGAATAAAGAAAGGAAAAGTAATTAAAGAAAAGAAAAGTAATTTAAGATCCGTAACTGTTTTGCGATTTAGAACAGAGTCGTGCCGTCAATGCATACGATTTAACGTAAAACGAACCAGGCTTTGGCGCCCATTAATTTTAAGTCAAAATTTCATGGACTTTTTACAGCATTTCAACGTTTCTGGCATAATTATCTTTAAACCTATCAGCATTTTGAACAGTAAAGCTAAGCCTCCCTTTTGAACTGTTTGGTGTTTAGACTTTTTTAGGCTTCCGGATCTTAAGGACTATCAGCATGCCAGTTTTCAGATCTCAAGGTTATGAGGAAAAGTCGAACAATTCGCGAAAAATTCAAGCAGAGAATGTTCCAAAGCCGTCATTTTGATTGTTCATTTTGTTTTGTTTTCGAACCCTTCTAGGTAATCGGACCTTAAGTCCTATCAACATGATAATTTTCAAATCTCCAGGTCATGTAGAAGTGGTCGGACAATTTACGAAAATTTTAAGCAGAGAAATGCTTCATAGCTACCATATTTTACGCTTTGCAACCGTAGGTTGAAGAAGCGTATATGCTCCAGGTTTTTCCGTCCGTCCGTCTCTCCGCACGAAAACTGGCGTAAAAATGGTTCAATTTCGATGAAATTTTAGTATCTGGCACGGGACCACCTGGGGACAAAACCTAGTAAAAATGGAAAAAATGGGGTCAAAGGTCACGACGTAGGAGCGGGATCCATCGCATTGCCCTTATGCGTCATAACTTGCGTAAATATGGTTCGATTTCAAAGAAATGTTACTATGTAGGGGACCGCCTGGGGACGAACGCTATTCAAAATGGATTACGTGGGGTCAAAGGTCAGGACATAGAAGCGGGATGCATTCCATTGTCCTTATGCGTCATAACGTGCGTAAAAATAGTTCGATTTCGATGAAATTTTACTATGTGGTAGGGGACCACTTGGGGACGAACTCTATTGAAAATGGACGAAATGGGGTCAAAGGTCAGGACATAGGATTGGAATCCATTCCATCGCCCTTATCCCATATGATTAAGATGGACGTCAAGTAATTTTGCTTCCTTTGCTTCCAATGGAAAAACTTTTGCACACATTTCCTTCACAATTAATGTGTTCCCAAGGATGAAAATTTGAACATCGATTAAAATAACTTCATATTATAACTTGGAATACTTAATATTTTCCAAAACATAACCATAATTATATTAAAAATCAATAACTTTTCCTTTGGTGTTGAAACCAGAAAAAGGTTGGCGCGACCTGTACTTTGATGACGTAAGTAGACAAATAAATGTTGGATTGCATAATTATGGTTATGTTTTAGAAAATATTAAGTATTCCAAGTTATAAAATGAAGATATTTTAATCGATGTTCAAATTTTCATCCTTGGGAACGCATTAATTGGGAAGAAAATGTGTACCGAAAGTTTTTTATTCGAAGTACAAGAAGCAAAATTACTTGATGTTCACCTTAAAGGAGCAATTCTTGTATGTATGTAAATTTTATTTTGAAAACGGCTCTAAGGATTTTGATGAAAGTCGTTAACCTACCGTTTTCTGGTACTGGAAATCAATTTAGCTTGATCTCGACTTTAGGAAAATTCGTTTAGTGGGTTAAATAACCACCCAGAATTACCAAGTTTTCAGTGGCATGGCGTCGTCCCATTAATGTTATCCATGCTTAGAAATCTTATGACGTCATACTCTCGCAATTCAGATGTTGGCGCGCGGTCACGCCATCTGTCTCATTACGTCACGCGTTGTGTGTGGATGCTATTAAAGTTTTATGACGTCACACTCTTGCGAGCAGATGGTCGCGATTCCCATCTGCCTCATTACTTCACGCGTTGTGTGCGTATGTTCGTCCGCACGATAACTCGCGTAAATATCGTTCGATTTCGATGAAATTTCAGTATGTGGTAGGGGAACACCTGGGAAGAAACCCTATTGAAAGTGAACGAAATGGGGTCAAAGGTCAGGACATAGGAGCGGGATCCATTGCACTGTTCTTATACGTCATAACTAACGTAAAAAAGGTTCGATTCCGATTAAATTTTAGTATGTAGTAGGGGACCAATTAGGGACAAACCCTATTGAAAATGGGCGAAATGCGGCCAAAGGTCGGGACATAGAAGCGGAATCACTTCCATCGCCATTATGCGTCATAACTTACGTAAAAATGTTTCGATTTGGATGAAATGTTAGTATGTTGTAGGGACCTGCCTGGGGTAGAATCTAATAGCAAATGGGCGAAATGGGATCAAAGGTTAGGACACAGGAGCGGGATCTATTCCATAGCCCTTATGCATCATAACTTATGTAAAATTGCTTAGATTGTGACAAAATTTTATCATGTTATTTCGGAGGTATACTGAACCCGTTCTGTTGAATATCATCGAAATGGGATCAGAGGTCAAGGCACAGGAGCGAGATTGATTCCACAGCCATTATCCTCATAACTTGAGTAATGATTTCTGGTATGTTGGAAAGCGTATCATAATCAATGCATTGCATGATTTTACTAACTTGTTATCTTTATTGTTTTATTTATTTAATTAACCAAAGATTCGGTATATTATCATGTTTTCAATTCTACATAAAGAAATATATTTATTTCTTCTCTATACGCTTATTTCCGTGCACTGTTGTTCAAAAGCACCACTTTTTGATCACACTCTATGCCACAGAAATTAGAGGACATTCATTTAAAAATTTACCGCAATTAAAAAGTGGAAAAATTCGTGTTAACAGAACTTAACAAAAAATCAGTTTTTGTGGAAATATACTCTCTCAGAAAAATGTTCACTCCATTCCCATTCTTTAGTACAAGGTGACTAACAGAACTGTTCGAGTTCCGTAGGCATCGATTTTTCTTGAAAGACGAGGAATTAGGTTCAGTGTATTTGATGATTCCACATTTGGTACAGCTCTGGGTAACCTATACTTCGTGAACAAGCGCCATTTCCTGCCACTATCTTCCGAAGAAAACACTTACAAATGGCTGTGGATTAAAAAAATGCACTTTCACCTGCGAATTAAGCAATCGTCTTTTAAATGGCAATGGGCTGCTTTCAAACAGAGTTCCAACAAATCAAAAATTAATCCATGCACGCTTTCGTTAGAAGGCTATTTCATCTTGGAAAGAGGTTGGCTTCAGCGGATTTAACACTGAGCTTTTTCTTACACTTTTCAACGATAAGATGTATTGAATTTTAGTGAATGAATGAAGACTGTTCTTGTTTCGTATATTTCAGGAATGTTAATTTCTGCTTACGTTTAAAATTTCTGAATTAAGAGCGCGAAGTTTCAACCATAGGAAACTATTCTGCAAGTATAGAATTTCACGGAATAAAGATTTAATTTATTACATACATTTCAACCAACGATGAGAAAATTTCCCTGACCATTCATGCTTCACTGAATTCGAAAGAAATTTTTTCTTGACAAAATGTTTTTATTAAATTAATATCTTTCTGATTTCATACGTTTCGTTTTCTTTCTTTTTTCTTTTTATGGAGAAACTTAAGCGACCCCATAAGGTAAATAGACAAAGTCATCGCTCTTCAAACGTGTTTCTTTAATTAACACACAACAACCGAAAAATTATATTTTGACACCGCTTGGATCGAATTCCAGATCTCTCGATAACTAGCCGAGTGCTTTCGCTTTGCGCTACGGAGCCAACAATCCATGGCGCTATGTGTGTTTATCTGTCAGCATCTGACTTCACAAATCCGTAGGGATGGGCTCAGCAACTGAGACGTCTTCCATCAGGTGGGGCTTAACGGCACAAGCTTTTTAATTATAGCTAATAAATCCAAAGGGCGAGAGAAATGGTGGAAATCTTCCAAATACGTGGAGACAATGTAATTAGACAAAGACATCGCTCTTTCCACGTTTTTCTTTAATTAACCAACAGCAACCGAAAAATTGCCTTACGCCTTACATTACGATTCGCCTTACACTACGGTTCACATTACGCTACGGCTGACACCGTAACGTAAGGGGAACGCACTCCGCTAGTTATCCAGAGATCCAGCGGTGTCAAAATACATTTTTTCGGTTGCTATGTGTTAATTAAAGAAAAACGAGGAAAGAGCGATGACTTTGTCGATTTACATTTCCTCCACATATTTGGAAGATTTTCACCTTTTCGACCCCATAAGGGCTTGAGGCAAGAAACAGTTTCCCACTTCTTTCTGCACGGCCACAATTCCCGGAAAGGAAGGCAGATGATGCTTTAAGAAATGACGCAAATAGGGTTCCAACCCAGAAAATAGCATCACTGAGAACAAGAAGGGTTTTTGGACGGGTGGGAGTTAACCACCACCGTGAGCAACTCGATGGGATATAACCACTTGCCCGTACCTAATTTAGGGACACTGGTTCCACGGAAGGGAGACAGTCAGAGCCGTAAGATAAAAACACCACCCATGCCTCATCCGGGACTCGAACCCAGGGACCATCTCAACGAATCGTCAAAAGCAGCGCTTAGCCGCAGTGGTCTAAGCGATGGCTTCTATTCATTCGTCTGAGATGGGTCCGGGTTCGAATCCCGGTGAGGCATGGATGTTGCGTTTGTCATACGGCACTGGCTCTCTATACCTACCCTGGAACCAATGGCCCTAAATTAGCGACGGGCGACTGCTTATAGCCCATTGAGTTGCTCACGGTGTTCGTTAAACCTCCAATAAACAAACAAAAAAAAAGCCAGCGCTTAAACCACAGCGTCATCGGGACGGCAGAACAAGAGTTCAGCACTATACAACAATCTATTGTAGGATGATTGCAAGTTATGAATTTCAACTAGTGATCAGAAGTTACATTTCACCTGTGATTTTTTTCGGCATCAAGACTTCGCTTACATCATATGTAGCAGAACCGAAGAAATCCCGTAACATGTACAGGACTTTGTTGAATTAGTTTAAAAGATACAGCAAAATATATGTTTTTCGTTCTCCAAGTATCTTTCCTCGGATGATATGCAACGGTCCCATCGTTCAGTCCACTTTTCAAAGCATGTGGCGAAGGCATTTTGCGGAAGCTACTTTAGCGACCTCTGTACAGCTTGAATAACGTCAGCATCTGTGTTGAATGTTGCGCCACGGAACTTCTCCTTCAATGTTGGAAACAATCAGAAATCGCAAGGGGTGAAGTCAGGACTGTAGGCAGGCTATGGCATGATTTCAATACTGCATTTCGTAAGAAACTGTTGAACACAAGCAGCCACATGTGGGCGGGCGTTATCATGGTGTAGGGTCCACTTGCCCACCAGTCCCGGTCGCTTAATCGATATGTGTCATCGCAGACGCTTCAAGACTAAAATGTAATACTCAGCATTGACAGTAATTTATGGAGGAACGGCATGCTGGTTGACTACAACTTTATGATCAAAGAAAATTTTCATCATCCCCTTCCCAGCTGATTTGGTTTGGCGGACTTTTTTCGGAAGAGGCGAGCTTGTGTGTTTCCAGACACTCGTTGCACGCTTCGTGATGGGGTCGAAATAGTGGACTCATGTTTCGTCGGCAGATATAAAAAGTTTGGATCCTTTGCAATCATTCGGTTCCACTCATGACACACCTGAACACAGGCCAGCAATTGTTCTCTCGTCAGGTGATGAGGTACCCATCTGGAACACACACGATGCAGCATTAATTTGTCGTGTAATATGCGGAATACCAACGTTTTTGAAATATTAATTGACGCCGCTATGTTTTCACATGTCATTCGTCGTTCATCTTGCAGGATTTCCCAAACAGTTTTAATAATACGCTCCGTAACAACACTTTCAGGTCGACCAGGCCTAGGAGCGAATTCTGTCGACAAACGCGCTATTTTGAAATCATGGTGCCATCTAAAAGTCGTTGACTCACTCAAAACATTTATCTTTGTAAGTGTTTTTCATTAAATCAACTATTTCTGGAGCTGTTTAACCCAAACGATAGCAAACTTTTATCGCACAACGCATTGCACTTCTTAGCTCTGAATCACTCACCTCCATAGTTGTATGGCGAAATTAAGACGTACCTTTAACAACTGCGCAATAACAAAACCAGAATCGTCTGCCACGGCTAATAATTGTTTCCATATATACTCTCTTAATTCAGTTATTCGTCTGCGTGCTGTTTTTCCCCTTTAAACTGTTGCCAACTCATTAAAATTACTCTCAAGTTTTATGGAACGGCCTTTGTAAGAGTCTTTGTTTATTTCATGCGTCTCAACGAGTGAAAAAATTTCTCTTTGAGCGTGGGGTTTTATTTAATAAACAATATGTTTATTTTATACATATCGCGATAGGAAATTCTACTTTACGAAAACAATTTAACTGAATTAAAATCAAAACCAAAAGAAGCCTACGTCAAGACTGTAAGTCATCACCATTCCTTTACATTATTTTACTCGGAAAAAATTGCCGAAGAAACTCTGGAAAACGAGAAAAGAATTGAAACAAATTGGGATTCTTATTACGTACTTTCCTGACGATGCTTTTTTATGTGCATTAATCATGGATGTACAGAATTTACAACAGTCAGCATGATAGTCAAAAAAATAGAATTAAAAATTAGTGTAAATATACAAAAATGCTAAACATTTGCAAACGACCAAACCTACGACAGCAACGTTACTGAATAAAAAAAAGAAGCAATTAAAATATTTATATATTATACCAAGGTGAAAAATTTCACCAAAGTTCTAAGTGAAGCGAAGGAAATTATGGAAGAGTCAGAACAGAAATTATTTACCTTTATCACAGTGAAAACCATTTTATTTAATTTTTAAAAAAACCCGTCATATTTAAATAAGTCGTCCTGGAATGTTACACTAAACCTTTGCTGTTACATGGTTGCGAAACTTGAATCGTGATGAAATAAATTTACTTCAGAGCATTTAAGATTTAAGAAATTAAAGAATGCGTAGAATAAAATCTACCGACAAAATTCCAGAAGCTTGTATTCTTGAGTACCGAGAAGTTAAAAGAAGACAGGTGATTTCCATAAAAAAAATAAGAATTTGCGACATCTCAGTAGCGCCGTAAGAAATCAATAATATGAAATCCCAAAATTAACTCTGGAAGAGGAAAAATTGAAAAAAAGAAAACCAAAGAATGAACTCAACTGTCCATGAGCAGAGAAGTAATTCACCTGGAGCGAAATGTAAGACTGATCATAAAACTGATGAATAACTTTCAAGGTAAAAAACAGCATGTTATGATAAAGACTGTGCTTCCCTCAGACGTGTTCATAAAACTTAATATAAGCGTTCAAGCAAAAAATGGCATGGTACGAGAAAGATTGTGTTTTTCTCAGACGTATTGGTAAAACGTTCGGCCAAAAAACGGCATGTTATGATAAAGATTGTTCTTCTCTCAGACGTATTCATAAAACTGGCCATTAACCTTCAAGCAAAAATAAACCGGCATGCTTTAATAAAGATTGTGTTTCTCTCAGACCTATTCATTAAACTGAACAACCTTAAAAAACACAGCATTTTATGAATAAAGGTTGGGCTTCTGTCAGACGTATTCATGAAACTAATCATAAACTTTCAAGCAAACAATAGCATGTTACAATAAAGATAGTGCTTCTCTCAGACCAATCCATTAAATTGATCGGTAACGTTTAAGAAAAAAAACATTTTATGAATAAAGATTGTGCTTCTCTCAGACGTTTTAGCGATAGGAAAGTTAGCTAAACCCAAAGAACTTCCCTTGTATCTGCATTTTCGAGATTTAAGAAACGTCTGACTGTACAAAATTAGTATATTTTGCTCAACAAAACTATTTGAGAACTCATGTAGTTCAATCACGATATAATAGTTTCAAAACCAACAGTTAAAGAACTGGAACTCCAACTTCAGTTAACAGAAGATTTCTTCCTATTGCAGCTTAAAATGATTTTTTGTGATTTAAAAATAAAAATACAAGCATAACTATAGTATTGAGTTCTGAAGAATAATTCGTTGTCTGCCGGTATCCAATCATCAAGGTCGTAGATGAAATCAATAAAAAGGGAATGATGGCACCCAGTCGCAGGCAACCGATCAGCTAATGGCAGTTGTTCGTTGCGACGAAGTTCCTGACATATGTTCAAGCTATCTCTAACTAAACAAGATTGCTCATCCTCTAAATAGAGACATCCTTCAGAGCTGTTCTTATCCAATAAAACAGTTATTTATTGCCTGGAGTTCCAGGAGCTTTACCCTTCATTCTGTCTAACTCAGGAGTCTGCAATCGTTCAAAAGAATTGTAGTCTTTTATTTTTATTTATCATCAAGATATTTTGAACGACATCAATGGAATTTGATGATTGGGGATTCAGTAGTATGTAAATAGAATTGAAAGCACAAATAGAAGACTTAACAGTATATAATGGAAAAGGCACAGACGTAAGAACACTGACAGGAACGAAGTGCTTAATCAGCCGCTTTAAGTTAAGTGAATAGTGGACTTAAAAATAAAATAAAGTCTCCTAACTCTCTGCCCACTCATCAAAAAAATTCCTTAGAAATCTCCATAAATAAATAAAAAAAAGTATGAAAAAGCTGACTCAAGAGAGGCGGTAATACAGTCCGTCCCACACTTATATGGAAAGGTGTAAAAACACAGTAAATGTACGATTAGTGAAAATGAACGCAGCCCATTGACACAGTGGTGAAAAAAACACAGTAAATGTACGATTACTGAAAATGAACGCAGCCCATTGACACAGTGGTGAAAAAAACACAGTAAATGTACGATTACTGAAAATGAA
This sequence comes from Macrothele yani, assembly GCA_039090855.1. Taxonomy (NCBI): domain Eukaryota; kingdom Metazoa; phylum Arthropoda; class Arachnida; order Araneae; family Macrothelidae; genus Macrothele; species Macrothele yani. Next base: position 197,140,222 of record CM076990.1, read on the forward strand.
CGCAGCCCATTGACACAGTGGTGAAAAAAACACAGTAAATGTACGATTACTGAAAATGAACGCAGCCCATTGACACAGTGGTGAAAAAAACACAGTAAATGTACGATTACTGAAAATGAACGCAGCCCATTGACACAGTGGTGAAAAAAACGCAGTAAATGTACGATTACTGAAAATGAACGCAGCCCATTGACACAGTGGTGAAAAAAACACAGTAAATGTACGATTACTGAAAATGAACGCAGCCCATTGACACAGTGGTGAAAAAAACACAGTAAATGTACGATTACTGAAAATGAACGCAGCCCATTGACACAGTGGTGAAAAAAACACAGTAAATGTACGATTACTGAAAATGAACGCAGCCCATTGACACAGTGGTGAAAAAAAACACATAGTCTTTGCAGACATATTTTGCGGATGAAAAAATAATAGTTTCGGATACGTATTAAACGTTTTAAACATGTAGTGTACTGAATCTGTTCCACAATTATATGGAATTTCACACAAACGCGCGAACACTAACACGCATTGCTATGCAAATTAGCCTGGCGTCAGAGCAGGATAAATAGCCGGTAAACATGATGTGGCTGATTCAGTTTCAACCAAAAAGCTGTCAGCGGAGGAGATAATTCACATTCGAGAGTTGCACGATTAAGGAATGAATGTAAGTGTGATTTCAAACAAATAAAACGATCCAAATCTTCTATTTATAACGTTTTAAGTGGTAGCAAAACATATCCAGCTCAGAAACGAACTGGACGGCATAATAACGTTTCGCCTCGAATGAAACGATATATCCGGAAGCTCGCTGTGTATGACACTCTGTCTATACGGAATATGGGTCAACATGGAAACGTGAAAATGTCGAAAAGTACGGTTCACAGAGTATTACGGCAGACACTCCTCGTGAAATATGCAAGACTGTTAAAAAAAGCGCCTTTAACTGCACACCACACACAAGCTCTATTAAACTGGGCCAAAGACCATATGTCATGGAAGAACGAATGGCTCCAAGTATTATTTAGTGATGAAAAGAAATTTATTTTAGATGACCCAGACGGTGCGAAATATTATTGGCATGATATGAGAACGAAAAAACGCCAAATGTTCAGCCGAAAATACGCAGGAGGTTCCGTGATGGTATGGGTCGTTTTTGGATTTAATATCTGTGTTTTTTCAGGGCGTCAAAATGCCGTACCATACCAGGAACTTTTAAAAGACAGTTTGCTCTCAGCTGCTGCTGAAATAGGTGGTCCTAATTGGGTTTCCCAGCAGGAAAATGCGAGCATTCACAGACCAACCTCTACGATGGCCTGGCTGAGATAGAACAATGTCAAATTACTGCCGTGACCAGCTCGTAGCCCGTATCTCAAACCAACTGAATATCTTGGGAGAATTTTGGTTCGAAGTGTTCTGTTACCGTTTTACGTCAAATCGTACGCATTGACGTCACAACTCTGTTCTAAATCGTAAAACAGGATCTTAAATTACTTTCTTTCCCTTAATTACTTTTCCCTTTTTATGCCAATCACCGACGATTTTCAAGCGTTAAAGATCTGGAAACCGAAATCCTGAACTGTCGGTACGATTATGCATAATTTAATATACAGTATGCCAGAACGCATATGTCAGCTTATTGCGCGTGGAGTAAAGTCTATTAATTATATTATAAATTGTCATGATTTATCTGCTTCTCCGGGCAAACACGGGATAAGATTCTTAACCTCCAGATTCGCTAAACATGAATGCCGGTTGCTTCGACTAGCGAATCCTGTGAGGGTTAAATTCAAATTGATCGGAAACTTGAAACTTGGTCGTTCTGGGTGGTGTAGTGGTTAGCATACCCGGGCGTTTTCTGGGAGACGCGGGTTCGGGTCCCGCTCCAGGACAATGAAAATTTTCAAGTTTTCGGATATTATCTGACTTACCATCCTTTACCCATTTACGCCAAAAATCGGATTGTCATCTTCAAAATTTGTATTATAAATTGTGTTTGCCATTTAAATATTCTTCTGGTTTTGTTTGTTTGTTTAGTTTCCATATAATTCTGGGACAATGTTAAACAGTTTGATTTCATAAAGCTAGAATATTATGTTAAGTATATATTGTCAACAGCGTTTGACGTGTGTATATTATGTTGCTGGTCATAATACATAATGCCCCACCAGAAGTCTTAGATATTTTCTTAATGCAACTGTTTCCGTTTACAAAATTATGTTTCCATATACAGTATATATGGAATGGACTGTACAAAGTTCGCTGCAGCGGAAATAGAAAAATTAGAAGGTGAGCTAGAAATGCATAAAAAATTAAATTAAAACACCTATCAAAACGCAAAACCACGAAAACTAAAGCGTAACGAAAAATGTTGACCTAAAAAATAAACAAACAAATAAATACGGTAGGAAAATGCCAGGGCCAGTACTGGTAGGAGACAATGAGCGCCTCTGCGTGATAAAAGCTTTTTCATCTTATGTAAAGTGGCATCTGTATCTTTCTCATCTGAAGAAGGAGAACGCTTCCTAGACTTTCTGGAACACTCTCCTCGAGAACGTCGAGATAGCGATGAGAAAGATGGAACAGCAGAAACTTTTGATGAGAACGTTTTCTCTCAGACAGCTTTTACAAATCTCCGACTTACAACCGAGTACCCCAGCAGCTCTGAAATTTGTGGGGTCTCAGTGGTAGCAGCATAAACCATGAAAAATCCAGTGAGACCCCGGATGACCGGGTGTCTTATATGAAACACTCTACTGCAGGGCTATCCAGTTTCTACACAGCAGCGGGCTAAGATTTTTAAAAGAACTAGCAGTTACGCCCGTTCTCCAAACAGGGAATCTATAATTTTTTTAACGTAAAATTAAAGAAAGGAAAAGTAATTAAGGGAAAGAAAAGTAATTTAAGATTCGTAACTGTTTCACTATTTAGAACAGCGTCGTAACGTCAATGCATACGGTTTGACATAAAACGGATCAGGCTTTGGCGTCCCTTAATTTTAAATCAAAATTTCATGGAATTTTTACAGCATTTCAACGTTTCTGGCATAATTATCTTTAAACCTATCAGCATGTTGAACAGTAAAGCTAAGCCTCCCTTTTGAACTGTTTGGTGTTTAGACTTTTTTAGGTATCCAGACCTTAAGGACTATCAGCATGCCAATTTTCAGATCTCAAGGTTATGAGAAATGGTCGAACAATTCGCGAAAAATTCAAGCAGAGAATGTTCCAAAGCCGCCATTTTGATTTATTTTTTGTTTTGTTTTGTTTTCGGACTCTTCTAGGTAATCGGACCTTAAGACCTATCAACATGACAATTTTCAAATCTCCAGGTCATGTAGAAGTGGTCGAAAAATTTACGAAAATTTCAAGCAGTGAAATGTTCCATAGCCACCATTTTTATTTTTATTTTATTTTATTTTATGCCGGCGGAAAACAATGAACTTTAAAAACGTCGCTACGTCATTAAGCATTGCTCATTACTAGTTTGATTGCAGCCTGTCCTTTCATCTAATGAGAAGGGAGTGCTAAAAATAACTGCGTCACCATGGTAGCAGGTCACGGGACCAGAACTTCCCTGTGTGGTTACCGTTGAAGACAGAGGGAGCCGTTCGTTCATTTCCTTTGCGTCTTTAAAAAATGCTTAAAAATCAGATGATTTTTTCTTAATTTTTTGTAAAGAGGGATGATAGTGGTGAGTTTAAGCTGTAAAAATTGCAAAGCATTATGGTGTATAGTTTGCCGTATATCCGATTTTTAAACTGGATTCCATCGCGAAATAGAGAATTTTGTGAAATTTTAAAAAAATAATGTCCCTTAAACTAAATCAAAATTTAAAAAAAGGGCGACGAGGTGCAAAAATTCGGCAATGGCCCTACATGCCTACAAAGTTTTTGTGTTGCTGTTAGTGTGTCCGGAACGGGAACTGATAGACCTTTTTTCTTACCTTAACTTTGAAATACAATAACTCTTGAAGTATCGTTAGAATCGAAAAACGGTTTATTTCAGCATGTTCTCCAACCAATTCTCTACAAACGATGTAAATATCATATTTTTGTGTTCAATACTTTTTGCGCTGCGTGATAGGAAAGCGCGAGTGTCACGAAATTTCTAAAACAGTGGCGGCGACGGTTACTTTTATTTTGAATAGAGAAATTAAATGACGGACAAAATATATAATGAAAATATAAAGATACCCTGTTCTTGATTTGTTCCTTTAAGCTCTTTTAATCAATATTATATCAGCTGAAATTCAGAATTTGAAAAACAGTTGAATTAGAGCACTGTGGACGATTAAACTCCTTTAAAGATTGTTGCATGCCCACATCGATGTTTTTCGTTGAAAGACAAAGTAATTGTTTAATAGTATTCATTCGCACAGTTTCTGTTATTTCACTGTATAATGTATTTCATATCAGAATATGCACTCTCGCATATGTGTTTGTAAACAATGAAATAACTTTTAATCCCAAATCTCTTATGTTTGGGTATTTTCAGTGAATAAAAGTTTAAACCAGACATGCACAACCAACGGCTCTACGCCTGATTGTATGTGACCCACGCGCACAAAATCCCAGGGTGCCACAAAGCGGAAATTAGTAAAACATTTACAGAAAGAAATTTCATATTACAGGGATGTGAAAATTTTATGTGGGTACACACAAATATATGATGTGTTTGCAATACCATTCGCAAATCGCAACTAATATTGAAACGGTGTCCGTCAATTTTTAGAATAGAAGTTGCTGATCTTCAAAATAACTCCGAATTGGAGGCTAAATTTGCAGACGTTTCTTTAGAATCCTTAGAAATTTACCTGAACTACTTGCCTTGGGAAATAAAGAGATTGGAAATCCACGTTCAAAAAGCGGCAACATTATTCAGAAGCACCTGCTTATGCGAACGATAATTTTCTGTAGTGAAACAGGTGAAATCAAGAGATCATTCTCGTCTTACTGATGAATACTTTGAAGGAAACCCGTGGATTGCTGTGTCCAACATTGAACCAGCAATTGAAAGACTAATAAAAAACAACGTCAAATTTCTCACCAGAAACTTACAAAAAATAATAAAGTTTTGTCAACACGTGCATATTTTTCACGCAAGTAAGTTGTTTTGTTTAATCAATTTCTGTACACTTTTTTTAGTCTTTTTTTTTTGGGGGGGTACCCCTGCGGCCCGCCATTTTTCACTCAATCTGAAATTGGCCTGCAGGTGGTAAAAGGTTATGCAGCCGTAGTTTAAACAATTCGGCTCCAGTTTCTGATCGAGTTCTAATAAAGACAACTGCTTGAGGTTCATATAGTTCCATTAGATGAAAGGGGTGTTTGCTTTCAATACCAACATTCAATGGATTGCTGAACTGCCGTAAGCTTAGTTTGAGTTCATCCAATTGTTTTTCCTTGCCATCAAAATTCTTAAAGTGTCTAACTGAGGAACAGGTATTTTAAAATCTATAGTTTCACCATTTCACCAAAAAACTTCTTGAAGCATTTGAAGTCAAGCTGATTCTTTATAGATTTGATTTTAACAATGGCAGCTTGTTACGAAAACGAGTGGCATGGCTGTAAATACAGTGCAACTTGTCTAATTCGAACGGTTTTAATTCGAATTTTTCTTTTGGTCCCTTGAATTTTCTATACACATAATGTTAGAAAAAACCCTTTAATTCGAACTTTTTTTGTTTAATTCGAAGAAAGCCCTATTTTCGTATTCTCGCATTTTCAACAATTACCTTTTAAAATGGGTACGTACTGTTCTGGATGAAGTTCCGAGTTCTGGGTGAAGCAACAAATTAAACCTGAAACTATAGCCAACTGCTTCGGAAAAGCAGGCTTCCAGCAACCCTATTATGAGTCTCAACTACATCGCGGTATTGGTGGCGAGGAGATCATACCCACTGTGGACTACTGGGAAGACGTAGGCCGTGATGTACCGTACGAGGCTTCTGTGAGAGTTGATGACAATTTAGCTGTTTGTGGTGAGCTCACAGATGGTGAGATCTTGGCTGATGTTATGAATAAGGAAACCTACTGTGTATCTTCAGATGAAGAACTGGAACGGCCAGAATTTCCTGAAGAGAGCCTTCCAAATTCAGTACAGCAGTTGGTTTACCTCCAACAGTTAAGGAAGTTTGTTGAGGGACAGCAGAATATAAGTGACTCTCCGTTTCATTCACTCGATAAACTTGAGGAATTTACACTTACCCATAACATAAATTCTAAGAAGCAGGCCAAAATTTCACGTTTTCTTACAAAAAGTTTGCAAATTTACTGTACTGTACTTTTTTTGTATGTTATGAATAAATATGTTGTTTTTACAGTACTTGAATGTGCCCATATTCAAACTTGCCTAATTCGAATTTGTCGATAATTCGAATTATTTATGTGGTCCCTTCAGCTTCGAATTATCCAAGTTACACTGTATCACAGACTAGGGTGAAGTCTGGGGATCGTGCTGTCTGAGATATTTACAGACAGCGCAATCCCCAGACTTCTACCTAATAGAGAAAGTGTGGGACGTCACTGGCAGACGACTTTTCTGCACAACCCTCTCGCAATGTGGATCAATTGTGGACACAGATCAACGACGTATGGTCAGCAATACCTCAGGACACCGCGGAAGGACTTTTCCACTCTATGCCACGCAGTGTTGCCCGAATATACTATGTATATATATATATATATACACTGAGTTAGCTTTGCATTAGGAACACCTACCTAATAACGTGTTGGTCCATCTTTCTGGGCAATCACGACTCGCAGACGCCTAGGGACAGATTCTACAAGGTGGCGAACATTCTCCATTCGTAACTGTATTCATGCCCTCTGCAGAAGCTCCGTCACTTTACGCTCATTCCATGACGAAGAATCAGCAGTTCTCATACCCCTTCTAGCATATCCCACAAATGTTCGATTAAGTTACAGTCAAGGAAGTTTAGGGGCCAAGGCAATGTGGCGAATTAGTTGTTATGTTCCTCCAACCACTCAGTAGTTATACGAGCCCTATGACACGGTATATTGCCCTATTGAAATGTGGAACTGTGGTCCGGATAAATCCCCTGCAGATATGGATGCAGATGGTCCGCTAATAAGCACCCCGGACAAAAAATTACGGAATGCTGTCATCCGGAGGAACAGTTGGAAACTGGTCAGGCTGTTGGGACTTCGCCGACAGAGGGCGCAGCGGAGGAGGCGAACGCCAGATGTGAGAAGATGGCGGACATGTGAGGACGCGTGGAAAGGGCGGAAGAGATTATACGGCAGAGGTCGCAATGTGAAAATTGATATTAAGACTTATGACGCGAAAGACAAAAGGACGAAATATTCAGTGTGTGTGAGTGTTTGTGTATTTACATCTAATTCATATAAAATGATCCGCAATAAAATTAGTTTATTCCTTTTATGTGCAACTCTCTTGGAATACGCCATTGTGTATACAACCGTATACATAGAAGATGTTGGATAAAGAAGATGCTGATTGCTGGAGGGCCCGTGTACAGACTCACGGAAGAGGTAAGAAGTTAAATATAAATACCTCTAATTACCGAAATTGAATTGAAACGCGAAAAGTAAGAACACAGGCAGAGAGAAATGCGTGTATATACTGGAATGGAACGTATTGTATGTTACTTGTTACTTTTTCAGCCTTGTAAGACGTGCATACCTAATCAGTTTTATTGTTGCTTACAGGTAGTACCATGGGTAGAAAAGGTGACGTAATAGAGTGGCAAAAGGGAGCTATCGTCTTTGGTCGTGAACATGGTCATTCGCTTAGGGAGGTGGCGGAGTTCGTTGGCGTGTCCAAGCCCACAGTCAGTAGTTCTCATTTAGCGTGAAAAGAGTTAGCCAGAGATAATTCCCGTCGGAGCAGCTGCAGCAGAAAAACTATCATAAGCAACCGTGATCGTCGACGTCTGGGACGATTATCAACCGCAAAACGGTTCCAAACCCGGCAGGAATTGCTGCAAGAGTACAATGCGGGACCCAGTCAGCCTGTTTCCGAATGAACGCTTCGACGAGAACTGCATGGTGTAGGAATATTCAGTCGTGTAGCTAGGGTACACCCCAAGCTGTCTGCCATACACAAGAAAAAGCGGCTGGAATGAGCGAGAGAACACCGACACTGGACCACAGAACAGTGGTGACGCATCATCTGGTCGGACGAATCCAGGTTCTGCCTGTATTCCAATGATGGTCGATCCAGGGTCATGCGGAAGGCCGGAGAATCCTTCAACGCAGAGTGTGTGCAAAGGGCTGTACAGAAGGGGTGGAAGTGTCATGTTTTCGGGGTATATATCCAGTGCTGGGGTGGGTCACTTAGTTCACGTGTCTAATGGCATGAAAGCGGTGGACTACGTGAAACTGTTGGTTAACGAGGTGTTGCCATATGTCCAGTTCCTCCAAGATGCCGCCATTCCAGATCCACGTTATCAAGACGACAATTGCACTGTCCACCGAGCTGCCATTGGGCAGTATTGGTTTGCAGAACATGAGGTCAACGTCCCACATCTCACCTGGCCCGCCAATTCACCTGATCTCAATGTTATAGAGAAAATTTGGGACATGCTTGAACGAGCCGTTAAAAAGAGACAAAAACACCCTCCCAATTTGACTGCTCTGCGGGACCAGTTGTTCAGGGCGTGGGGCAAACTGGACATCAATGTCATCCGCTCTCATATTGACAGCATGCCAAAGAAAATCAAGGCTGTGCTTCGAGCTCGCGGTGATGTAACACCATATTAACCAATAAAATGAGCATTCCGTAATTTTTGTCCGGTGTGCTGAGATCTCTGTAGCATCCACCATTCAGTGTTTGTGAGATGATAACCAACAGACCTAGGGCTTGCCAGGAAAAAGTTCCTCAGACCAGAACCCCACCTCTACCGGCCTGTGAACTCCAGATGCGCAACCAGACGATAGGGCTTCATGCTTTTTTACGCCATAAATGAACCGGCCCATCAGCGCACAGCAGAAAAAAGGCTCATCACTCCACACGACCTTCTTCCATCTGTCGAGGGTCCATTAATGAAGTTCCTTGGCCCATGTGGGCGTTGTTTGCAATGAATGGGCGTAATCATGGGAACCCTCGACGAATGTCTGTGCATAGTTAATCCAGTCCTGGTACACCCTTGATACAGTAGTACGGGAGCAGCCAACAAGTGTGGCTGACCAATGAGAGCCCTTCTGCTGGATGCCTGTTCAAGGTTAATCCAGTCTTGGTACACCCTTGAAGCAGTAGTACAGGAGCAGCCAACAAGTGTTGCTGACCAAGGTGAGCCCTTCTGCTGGATGTCTGTGCATGGTTAATCCAGTCCTAATACACCCTTGATACAGTAGTATATGGGAGCAGGGAACCAGTGCGGCTGTTTCCGAAATACTGGCAAATGTGCTGGGGGCCCTAACTATATGGCCGCGGTCAAATTGATTTAAGTCGTTACGTTTCCCCATTACTGGAAAATGTTTACTGATTACGTACAGAGGTTAGGTGTGCACAATTTTATAGTAGCCGCACGTGACGTTGATATCACGTGGTACCTCGTTATCGCTCCGAATATGTGGAACGGGGGTATCCCTCATGAAAAGCTGACTCGATGTATAACCCAGCATGGTGGGCACATTATACTGTTTCCTCACCCATCGCATTTATATAATTTCCCAGAAATTAAACTACTTCTTTCCCACCTACATATCTACATGTGTGGTAAGTTCACTTTGATTTCGTGCATTCTTTTTTGTTGTGGTATTTTCAAACAAAGTCAAGCAGGGTATTTTTGAAGTCAGTTAAAATTTATTTTAACAGCATGAATTCAACATTCTTCTTTCTGCAGACAGAATGCTATTGCTGGTCTTTTGAAAGCATCACGATAAGGTAACTTCACAGATTATTTCCGGAAAGAATCATGATCCATTAACTCTCTAAATAGAAAGCCTTTTGTTTTAGACCCTAAGATCGATCAGCTCCATTTGTCCAAAACCACTTTTTGCAACCACATCTTCACTCTTGTACACAAATTACATTAGATCCTGGAAGACCACTCTACTTTTGCGTGCAAGAGCAAGACTTAGGAACGCTGCTAAGTTCCTTTCAGGAATTCCAAAAGCTTTCTAAGACTAAATGCCTTGTCAATACTTCTTTGGCAGCTATCACCAATAAATACGTCATTTTGTATTGGCTCTACATTTCACTGGGCATGGGATGCTTCTTAATAGACCGCACAATGAAAAAAAAGTAAATAGTGAGTCACAATTTTTTTAAAGTGTCATGTTTTTTGTTTATAATATCACTACCTAAAACATTACTACCCTACTATCTGATGTAGCACTGTAACTTCGAAATCGTAAGCTCCCGATAGCTAGCACACAAGAATCATTAATTATACCCTGAGCAAAATTAGACGACCGAACAGCTAGAAAAGAATCGATTTCAAATTACGAAACTTACTGTCCTTTATTATCCAAATACTTCAGGTCAAATAGGCATCTACGATAATCATTAGCCACACAATAATGAGTATCTCTATTTCTCAATGAAAATCACAACTTCTTTACTTACAAAAAGTCCTGAAAACGCAACATTAGTCTATACACAACATCGCCACACTTTTTCGCTGCTTACTCTAATATTATATGCCTCGTTCTTATCTGTCAACACGCACACGTCCCGCACTCTGTCCTCAAGACTGTTGCCAACACCATTCAGCGAGTGAGAAATTATAACATTAAGGTAGAAAACGCTTAAAGAAAATGAACTCAATTTTTTTACGACGGTAGAAAAAAAATGTCTACCATCGTGAGCAACTCAATGGGCTATAAGCAGTCGCCCGTCCCTAATTTAGAACCACTGGTTCCAGGGAAGAGAGAGAAAGCCAGTGCCCTAAGACAAACACAACATCCATGCCTCACCGGGATTCGAACCAGGACCCATCTCGAACGAAAGATTAGAAGCCATTGCTTAGACCACTGCGCCACCGGGGCGGCGAACTCAAATTTACATAGAGAAAGAAACCAAAAATGAAATTTAGTTAGAGTAAACGTCATAAAAGGACTACTGTAATCACAAGGTGAAGATAATTACCATCCGGACACGTTGACACATTTATTCATTAAAAAATATTAAAACACACAAGTGATTTCGAAAAACTCAACTTGTTCCCATCATCAGGTATAAAAATGAGGTGGTTAAACGCTACATGATATTTCTAAGTTAAAACCACACGACATGTAAGAGACAGATGGCACGTCTACTTGAAAGACAACGTAACATACACAGCTACACGTGCAACGTGCGTCGACAGTAATTATCCTCACCTTGTGGCATTTTTTGGTGTGTACTTGAAATGTACCAAGGTCATCCTTGGTTAGTCTTAAGGACTACTGTAACATTTGTGTAGCTCTTTAATAATCAAAGGAATATTTATAGCCGAGGAAATAAAGTACTTTGTTACCTATAACATCATCTCTATTTTTGGAAAGAAGAACAGTCGTGCTATACTCTATATTAAAAAAATGTAGGTCTCGAACACTTTTCTATAATATATTTGTTTAAAAATATTATTCGCAATATTAGCTACGTTTATAAACAGCAGTAAATATTTGGGTAACCATATCCCTGTATTACTTTTATATGCCGGCAAAACTAACTTTGTAATGCCCGTTCACCACTCAACAATTTGAGTACTACTGTACTTATGTTGGTGTGGTTTTATTGTATGTACATAGTTCCATTTGCAATACACTCCATAAAAGAAATGCTATTGTTGGTTCCAAAGAAAAGTGAAAATATATAGAACATTTGAATGTAATTTCAGAAGCTTTGCGGAGTCACATTCACACAATTCATTCATTCTTTGCAAAAAAGATAAAAAAAAAAAACAAGCACCCAGAGGAAGTCGTTCGATCCTGAGGAAACTCGGCATGCAAGGGCCGAATATGCAAATGATTAAAAAATAACGACCAATAACGAAATAGCGGTCCGCAACAGAACATGGGAACAGCGCATTGAGGAGGGTATGTCAAGAGTAAAGCTCGCACGCAGAGACAATTGTGACAGCGGATTGCGGTTCCCTCGACGTCGGATCCGTGCACAATAAGAGCATTTGAGCAAGTTTTAAGGAAGACGTATAATTGGGCTGAGAGAGGCCGGATTGTCAAGTGGCCGTATCTCCAGGCATTTGGATCGGAGCGGCGTGACAATCGGAAGATGTTAGCGCCAATGGATCGAGGAGGGCACAACCCAGCGGCATGTTGGCAGTGGACGGCCGAGGGCAACGACAGAACGCGCGGAACGAGCGATTGAGAGAGCCACACGAACAGAACCGAATTAGTCGCTCTCAACCATCAGTGCCATGTCGCGTTTTCTACAGGTAAGAAAGTGGCCATCTGAACCGTTGCCAGACGACTTGCGGCATGGAAACTACTTTCGAGGAGGACACTCTGCTGCCTACCACTGACCAGCGAGCATCGCCGGCACCGGTTGCAGTGGTTTCTTACCCTATTAACGTAGATAGTGTCCAGTGACGTCGTTCTATCTTCACTTATGAGCCACGGTTTGCACTTGGCGTCGATGACCAGCGCATACGTGTCTGGAGACGAGCCAGGCCAGCGCACGGATCCGGCTTTTAACCTGGAACAGCACATGGCTCACACACCGTGATTGACTATCTGGGAAGCCATTTCATACGATAGCCGGACACCCTTGGTAGATCTTCGTACCACCCTCACATCTCAACGGTACGTCGACGACATTCCACGACCTGTTGCGTTGTCATTCCTGTCGCAGCATCGTCGAGCAAATTTTTCAACAGGATAATGCGCGGTCACACACCACAAGGCTCTCACAGACCTACCTCCGTAATGTCAACACCCTCCCGTGGCCAACTCGATTGCCCGACCTCCCACATATCGAATATATTTGGGACAAAAATATTCGATCTGTGAATATGTTTGAGAACGCCACCAGCGCCCAACCCAAAATGTCGGCGAACTGGATGGCAATTTGGAGACAGTATCCGGGAACTGTATAATCCTCAGTACAGTATCCGTGAGCAGTATAATCCCCAGTACAGTATTCGTGAGCTATATAATCCTTAGCACAGTATCCGTGAACTGTGTGTGTCTGTGCCACGCCAAGTAACCGCTTGCATCCGAGCCAGAGGTGGTGCTATAACGTACTGACCTGTTCCACTCGTATAGCTGTTTTATCCGAATGAATAGCTTAACATATCTGGAATTGCAATCATTTTCTTTCCTATACATGTACACTGCACCTACTAATTTTGATCTTGGTTGGATAATCCCTTTTGAGTGTTTTTTTTTTTTTTTTTGTTTATTTGGAAAGAGTATATTTATAAACAAAACTGCTTTTTGAGCATGACACAACAATACACCTCAGTCAGACTACTGAAAAGCATTTTTCTTTTCAAAGTATGCACTTGGAAACTCATAAAACGCCTTTGCAAAAGCCACCGGAAAGCGACCCTGGGAACCTTTGGAAAATAGTAGTTCATAAGTACCTGGACAACGAAAGAAACAGCAAACCTCTGACACCTGAACGCTGAATGACGTACCACGTGGGTTCGGTTCTGTAAGCGTAGAACTAGCACTCTTCTAGAAAGTGACAGCTCGGGGGGAAATACGCACACAACACAGGCACAAAACACTCATCCCACGACGATTTTGAGCTTGAGGGAACACGTTAGTGGGACTCAAGTTTCATGAGAAATCTTGAACTACTCTTTGGATTCTTTTTTTATTTTGATTGGAGGTTTAACGACCACCGTGAGCAACTCAATGGGCTATAAGCAGTCGCCCGTCCCTAATTTAGGGTCACTGGTTCCAGGGAAGGGAGAGAGCCAGTGCCGTAAGACAAACACAACATCCATGCCTCACCGGGATTCGAACCCGGACCCCTTCGGACGAATGATCAGAGGCCAACGCCTTAGACCACTGCGCCACCGGGGCGGCTCTTTGGATTCTGTTGAAATCAGTTATCAATTACATTAGTATTAACGTTCTGATCCATGTATACTTTGTGCGCTCGCCGAAATTCCCAATCCATTCATGGTGTCAACAGTTAAACAATACAGACCTTCCGTCGCACCCAAGCACACACTATAACGAAGTAAATTTCTCCGTCATTTTTACCCCGCACCGGGGCTCGAACCCGGATCCCCTCATTCTGGAATAAGTTGCTCTACCAATTGAGCTACGCGGACATTTTTATTCTGATTCCTATCTGCCTTTATGTCGTGTGCGTCCTTCTGGCAGGTACGTCACATCTCCTGGTACGTTACATCATCTCCCCCTTATTATTTTTTTTTCGAAGTGCTGCTCTTATCTTTCCTATCTCGCGGTGTGGAAATAACATCACACCATTGCGAGATTGTGAACGGTCGGGTCATCCGGATAGTTCGGGCGCCATTATAACGAAGTGAATTTCTCCGTCATTTTTATCCGCGCCAGGATTCGAACCCGGGTCCACTCATTCCGGAATAAGTTGCTCTACCAATTGAGCTACGCGGACATTTTATTCTGACTACTATCTGCCTTTATGTCGTGTGCGTCCTTCTGGCAGGTACGTCACATCTCCTGGTACGTTACAACACAGACGTGTAGAATTCGAGCTGAATGAGTGCATTTACTAAGAAATGCTTCTTCCTTCTGTGACGTATACCACTAAATAACTTTCCTTTTTGATTTCTTATGTTAATTCGGTTTCATCTCGTTAAACGTTTTATCAAACAACATACTCTTCTCCCCGAAGAGCTTTTTTTTTAATTTTAGCATCACTCACACTGAGTCGGAACTACATAAAAGGCAAATATTGAATGTATGAACTAAAGACTTGTTAGAGAGACATGTAACGTAACGCAGAGTTGTTACTGAGATTTATTGAACAAATGTTGCACAGAGTTATGGCGAGTTAAAATTACACGTGTTATGGCGAGTTAGAATTACACGTGTGAAGATTAATGTAAAAGGGTTGTTGTTATAACAAATATGATCATTATATTGAGCTATTTTCCGAATTGAAGCCAGAGAGTTTTCATATTGGAAAGATTTTATCTTCATGTTCTAAAGTGCAAGTGAGAAGCTAATATTCAATTGGACTAATGTA
Organism: Macrothele yani; assembly: GCA_039090855.1. Classification (NCBI taxonomy): domain Eukaryota; kingdom Metazoa; phylum Arthropoda; class Arachnida; order Araneae; family Macrothelidae; genus Macrothele; species Macrothele yani. The sequence goes on from CM076990.1 coordinate 197,155,338, forward strand.
AGTTGACTTACTGATTTATTATGTACATGTGCGCGTTCGTGTGTGTTCACGAAGTTCTTTGCGAACAGTAGCCAAGGGAAACATATCTGTAGCTGAGCAACGTAAGCACCTTTAAAGTTAAACCGACAGCTACAATTTAAACTAATTTATAACATCGAACGAACTTGCTATTTGTCAGATTGTACAGGCAGAAAGAAATACTCAAACTTTAAAAAATGTTGAAATGTTCATATCAACAACACACAAAGGAGTGTTCCTTTTCAAAGATGTGTCTTACATGGAAAGATGTGATAAATTTGGTACCCTTTTTTCTTTTACTTTACCTGATACTCGTAACAAAAAACTGCTTTTGTTAAGAGTTAAATTCTATAACATTTCCTCATCAACGGTAAATTGCTTCAATTTCTCAAATCAACGATGAATCAACACTGCAGAAATTTTATTTGTAACTTTATGTTCACTAAAAAGCGAGATTCATTTCAAAAGGTTTGCACACTGTGGGTTATCTCTTTAAAAAATGAATTAATTTCACAACATACCTTTACAGGCCTTCGAAGTAATCTCCATGTTTCTTTATGACAGCGGCACAACGTTTGGGCAAGTCTTGTATTCCAGTCAGGACACCTCCATTGTTGATATATCGGATCACTCGGGTCACCTCATTAGAATAGTACTGAATCGTTTCCCACGCAGAGGCTTCTTCAGTTTTGGGAACAAGTCATAGTCTAGTGGGCTCATTCAGCACAGTGTGGCGCTTGGGGAAGCAATTCCCATCCATACTTTTCCAGAATGTCTCTTACTGTACGTCCAACATGCGGCCTCGCGTTGTCGTGCAAAATGATGACACCAGCTTCGAGCATGTAGACTCTTCTATGGCGAATCTTCGGGCGCAAAACATTTTGCAGAAACCTTCTGTAGTATTCCGCTGTTACAGTGGTTGCCTCGGGCACTCTGTCTGTGTTGCTATCACTCCAATCTTGTCATTGGCCATAATCAACATCAGCTTAGCCTTCGGTTGTTGACGACAGAATTTTTTCTGGCGAGATGATTCTGGATGTTTCCACTGAGCGGACTGAGGTGTCAGTTCTGGTTCAAAGTCTCGTATCCAGGTTTCGTCTGTAGCAACAATTCTGTCCAAAAACTGCTGGACTTCTGTCTCGTACCGCTGAAGCAATTCTTTTGCAATCCCTTTGCGAACTGCTTGCTGATCTTCCCTCAGATTACGCGAAACCCATTTGGCAGCCACTTCTCTCTTCTGTAACTTTTCAGTTAGGATTCTGAAAACCGAAGTAGTAGACCTGTTTGCTTCATATGCAATCTCTTCACATGTTTTTCGTCGATCTTCTTCCATAATGCTGTTGAAGATAACAACAGAAGTATCGTCCGTTGCATCTGATGGACGGCCGCATCTTGGGTCGTTTTCGATGCTTTCTTGACCTTGGCGGAAACGAGAAGCCCACTGTGACACCTGTGCTACGATCCATAACACTAGACCCACAAACTTTAAAGCTTTATGAATATTGGTAGAGGATTTTCTTCGCAAAGTTTCATTTAACCCTTTAACGACCATAACGCCCAAAACGCCCGTACGTACAAACGGCCATAGCTGCCCAAACCACCTGTCCTGAGTGAGTCAGATTTCCTACCCGTATTTGTTCTTCAAATTTTCTCGACCTATGAGAGATCAGCTGGAGTCAACCTCAGTCACTATTGTTGTTATTAAACAAAGAAGTGAAACAACAGACAGTTTCGGGCGTCATGGTAATTAGAGTGATGCAAGATTTCTGAGTCATGGTCGTTAAAGGGTTAATGTAGGATCTCTGGTCGCTACGCGAGATCTCACCTGACTCACTTTCTTCCTCCATTTCTAGGCAGAATTTTTCGAAACAGGAACAAATTAGCCAGCATACGTGGACACAACTTTGTATAATGAAGTCTGACTCACAACTGGTGCTGCGATTAGAGCGATTGCATCACCGTAGGGGCAGCGCCTGCGCAGTGTGCAAAACTTTTGAAATGACCTACGTATACAGATTTTACAGTGATTTCATTCTGTAATTACGATTTGCCAAAATTATCATAATTTAAGTAATTTCTACGATTTTCTTTCTAATATTGAATTCATGATACAACATGATTTAAAAAACAAAGCGAGTAAAAGAAAAAAAAACTCTAGATAAAAATCAGATCTCCACAAATTAAGAAACACTATGCTTCAAAACAAGCGTTCACTAAACCAAGCCATACGTCCTAGTGATTTCATTTTGTAAAGCAACTTTTCAAAGTTATGATAATGAATATAACTTTTAGGATATATTTAAACTGAATTTTATGTAGTAGAACCATAGAACTAAAGCGAGTGAAAAACTTTAATAAAGCTGAAGATCACGCAGCTCCATATCAATTTTCCTTGTGTTTCTTTAATGAACAACAAAACTTCCTTAATAAAGAATTTGCTTTGACAAGGGCACAAAAAATGATGAATTTTCACTGCTTCGAAAAGCAGATTTAGGTTCTGCTTGAGACAATAACTTCTTTTACAGTTTCTACTTTCATTTTCTTCCTTTTTCTACAAGCGCAAACAAAACAGCCACTTTTTTCGACAAATTGAACCTTTTAATAAAGATACAAAATCTCATTTTTACTTGATTTTTGCCCTAAGTACCTTAATTTTTATGTTGTTGGTTTTCCCACCAGCCACCTCTCCTTGAAATAGAACAATATGCTATATTTTATCTTCTTAAGTAATCACTTAAACATTTACTTTGCAAAACTTTATAATCAACAACATAAATATATTTCTCCGAAAAGATACATTTCCAGTTGCCTTCATGCGACGCAATGATGCTCTGAAAACAGAACTTGGTGAAATTCTGATCTGTTTCAAACGAAATGTCTCTCATATACAGTATTCCACGTGGTTTCGGTATGCACATCTGTCGAATACAACCAGTTGGCTGCTGTCTGTTATCGGATGCCTATTGTTGAGCTTCATCATGTGGTGAAACAGTGATACTGTAGACAACGCTGGCGGAATGATATTTGATAAAAGATAAATTCATCTTTCAAAGTTTGTTGGAACTCTAGTCCAATTAAGATAGATTGCTGATAGTAAAGCATTCATCGTGAATGGAGATGTCAAATTATATCTTCTGGGAGATGTGCTTGGATTTAAATTGATTTCTGATTCTGTGGAGAAAGACAGTCCCTTGCTCATACCGCATTTTTGTTTCGGTAGAATTCAATATAAAATCTGAACCACAGTCAATCATGCCAAAAAGACTGTCTGGCTGAGTCCCATATACACGCAGACAGGTTTCACTCGAAATAGAGCAGCACATTTTCCTCAAGCAACAGACAAACTTCCTTCCTTCATTGGAAGTTTTATCGAAGGCGAGGTGTTGACATTTGGCACATAGGTAAAGCGTGAATGGGCACCTTCAATAAAAACTAACCACATATGCAACTTCCACATACCTTTGTTGCCATATATTTATTCTGAGAACATTTGCGGTTTATTCTGTTTCTTCAATCATTTGTGATACACTTGTGAATCCAAAAATATTTTGTAATTGTTCAATATTAATCCAGTCCATGAGTGCCGAGACCACTAAATTCTACAGTAGATGCATTTCGAACGAACAAAAACTTTTTAGCTGTCCCATTTTCGTAAAAGAAAAACTGATGTCTTTCAGATGTGATGTGCACTTTGGACGCCCGTCAGTTAGTAAAAACAATAGCTCAGCTGCGAAACTGCAGAAAATTATCTGATCAAAAAATAGGCAATTGAAGATGGTGAAATTTCTTGCGCTTCACACCAGGCCATCTAAATTAATGACTGATGCTTTAAATACACCTCATCCTTGATCATTCGACGGTTCACAACACAGAAATAAAAAATATCTACATGGCTTCAAGTTTGCAATTGCTTGGATGCGGAGAAAGTGACGAATATTTTTAAAAAAAAAAAACGCAGCAGCAGGTAAGAAGTGCCTTGGTGAGGCTTTTTCCCTGTTCTTTGAAGAAAAAAACGAAATGCAAAAAAAGCATGAAGTTTGGTGATGTGGAAGCAAATAAGAGTAATGATGAAGGGAAACTGTTCGCGTTTCCAAAAATTCAGGTGCTTCCAGTGCGCAAAGGCAGAAACAGTGAAATGAGTGTCCATGTGTTGGCGAGTTTACATGAAACAAGATGAACTTCTCATTCTGACAAGCGAGGTATCTTTGCCTTTACAAATAATTTTCTATCAGCCATCATTTTTTTTCCATGCATCCAGTTCTTGATTTTGCTTTAGATTTACCTCCTGAAAGAACAGAGCAGAAATAACCGAGCTCCAGAGAAGTTCAGAACTGGAGTATTGGAGTCAGTTTTCAACAGCTTTGCTGGTTGGATGATTTATCTCACCTTTGCACTCCTTATCTCACCTCTCTCTCTATATATATATATACTTTTCTTCCTATTTTGTTTTCTCTCTCCTATCTTTTTTGTTACCTACATCTCCTTCTACTCCTTTCTTTGGCTCATTCGCATCTTACCCTCGTAAAACTCCAGTCTTTATCTCATTCTCATCTTACCTTCGTAAAATTCCTCTCTTTATATCCTTCTTTAGCCTCGCTCCACTACTCTTTCTCTCCTTTAATCATTTCTATCTCCCTCTGGCTGGCTATCTCGTTCCCTCTGTGTCTTTCTCCTTTCAATCTTCTTCTCTCCTCTTGCCTCACTCCTCTCTTTAACTCCTTCCCTCCATTCCTTCTCTCTCACTCTAGTTTTCCTGTCGTATTCTCTCCATTCTTCGTCTCTATCTCTTTTTCTTCCTCCTCTTGCTCTTCTCACTCCACTTCTCACTTTATCTCCTTTCCCATTCAATCTGTCTCTCTCCAGTTTTTTCTATCTCGTTCTCTTCCCCCGCCTCCTCTATTTATCTCCTTACCTCCATTTCCCAGCTCTCTCTCTCATTTTTCTAACTCGTTCTATCCCTTCCCCTTTCTATACCACAACTTCTCTCTCTCTCTCTCTTCTCTCTCTCTCTCTCTCTCTCTCTCTCTCTCTCTCTCTCTCTCTCTCTCTCTCTCTCTCACTCTCTCTATCTATCTATCGCATTCCACCCTCTCTCTATATTACTCTCTAGATTTTTTTCTCTATCTCGATATCTCCGTCCTTTATCTGTACTTAAGCACTTTTCTCTATGACTTTCTTCCCTCTGTTTCTCTAAACATCATTTTTCTCCCACTTCTCACTACAGTCCTCTCTCTACTTCCTTTTGTTCTTTCTCTTTAAATGTCTTATATTTTTCCACGTTCTACTCCACTCTATGTTATTCTCTCTCGCCCCACTCGCCCTAATTCCCTCTATCTCCTCTACTCTCTCCCTCTCTTTCTTTCTCTCAAACACACATAGGCACATGTAACAACTCATCACACAGCCACGCAAAGCAGCTTGTCAGATAGATCAAGAGGATTGTTGAATTTCCCCTGTTCTGTAATTAGTAGCAACAGCATTCAATTCTCTGCATATTAATTTGATGTAATTTCTATAGTACCATAAAACATGGTCGCTGTGAATTTCAAAAGACACACACTCACTTAGCAGCTTCCAAATATTGTAACGCCAGAAACCCATATTTACGATGCAGAAAAGTTTAAATTTCGACTTGTTTTTTATTGAGTGAGATGAAGCCATGCTGTTCATAAAGTTTTTCATTCTAAACATCCTGAAACTCAGAAGGTATTCTCCTAAGGCACGTTTGCGAATAAAAGAAAGGAAATATCTTTTATGAAAGTCGCGTCATCCTCGCGAAATACGAAACTCGTTTTGTTCTGTAGACCTCTATCTGTCTTTATCTTTTCAGTGCTGTTTCACCACGATATCGATTTTCCTTTCATTTACGTAACCATCGCTGTTTGCAGTTTTCTTTTGCTGTTTGTATTCCATTAGCGTCTGTCCAGCAGCAAGTTGCTCAAGCAGGCAGGTAGGTAGATAAGTAGGACGACATGGTTTCAAAGCATTTCCGTGCGTGTGCGAGAGTCTCTGTGGGCTGAACTTCTGGCGACGAGGCACTCATAATAAGGGTGGAGTCCCAAACAATGCGATGACGCTGTCGCCGAAATAGAGATAGAATCGTTCATATTTAACTTGGGTGACAGCACTCGTTGCTTAAGAACTCATTAGGCAAATGACTGTACACACAGCTTGGGCAATTTGGTTTTCAAAGGACAAACACTTGGGCGGGAAAAGTCGCGCTAAGGGTATTCAGCTGTATTTAACACTCACCGACACAAAAAAGTTATTGACGTTGAATATGTATCCCACTTGAAACGGATTGGATTGAAAGTGAAACGCTATTATTATTTTTTGAAATTAATGAAAAGTAGAGGGGCAAGCAGCCTGTACATGTTGTTACGAAACTTAGTTTTACGAGTACGTTGGGCTTTCGCTGGAGGCGATCACAATGTGGACATGGCGTAACATACTCTCCATGCATTTTTTGAACATGCTTTTATCGCTTTTGAACGGCTACTTGGTAAAATCAGAAGGGAGTGCATGTTCTATCTCACTCCACAGATTTCTGGTATGACCGAGGTCCGGTCACTGGGCAGGCCAAGGGAGGTCCTGAAACAATTTTTCTTTTTATTCGAACTAATTATAAATGATTCCAGATCGATGAATCAGTGGTAACACTGCCGATCTAAAATTTGACGACCTCGTTGGATGAAAATGGTGCATCAACGGAAGCACACTGTCCTCGAGGAGACGTACTTATTCTCAGAAGATGAGGCACGTGTTCATAAGCATCGGAAGTACCCATTTCATGACAGCAAAATGTACCCCAGATATCTCGAATAATGAAAGCTATGTTCAATGGGTGCATAGCGTCCTGGTTTACTGTTACACTCTGAGTAGCTCATACGTGATAAACAGATTCGTTGGAATGCGAGGCATGTCTTCAGTTCTGTATCGTTGGATATACTGTTATTCGCACCGTCTGATCATTCGAGTTTATCGTTAGTGGAGATGAAAAGTTTTAGAGTCATTGCAGGATTCTTTAACTCCATAGGCACTGAGTTCATTCTTAGCTTTTCTCCATAGGCACTGAGTTCATTCTTAGCGATTCTTCAACTGCGCCGTGGCTGTTGGATCCACCATCTCCATACGGAGGAGATGACTGTCTTCCTGTGCGTTCCTCCATCGTTGGGCACCAGACAACCCTCAAGCCGGCGCGTCAGACATCCTTTTTCCCACTAGCGCCATATTCGCATCACTTTCCTTGCGTTTCGTCCAACATGAGCAGCCGTGTCGCAAAAGGAAAGTCCACCTTTTCGTAATCCAGCACATCAGCCTCGATCAAAGTCCGTCAGCTTTATGTACGAGTCTCGTCTGCTTCAGTGGAGCATACTCAATTACTATAACACTACCTTACTGCCACAATTCCCGCGTATCGACTATGGAAACTTGCCCTAGGATGCGTCCTCCTTCTATACCTCATGCGGGACAGCTACGAGGGATTGGCTGGCACAAATCATTTTTTGCATATGCGCTGCAGTTGTAAACGTTTGCACCTCCTCAAGTGGCCTACCCATTCTATGAGTTTCAGTCCGATAGCACACGTTTTTCCCGGCGTTGCATTTTTAACAAACAGCAGTGCACATAAAGATGTATGTACACTGATGAGCCAATTACATTATGACCACCTACCTAACAAGCTGTGCGGTCCCCTTTAGCACGCAAAACAGCGGCCACTCGATAAAATGGCGATAGGTATCCTGGTGTATCTGGTACCATAATGTCAACAGCAGGTCCTCCAGTTCCCGTACATTTCGGGGTGCTGGTGATTTAGCGCGAACCCGTGTTTCCAAGTCGAACCACAAATGTTCGATTGGATTCGTGTCAGGTGAATTTGGAGGCCAGGGCGTTAACAAAAAGTCACTAGCATGTTCCTTGAACCACTCGTTGACGATTTTGGCAGTGTGGCATGGCGCATTATCTTGTTGGTAATGACCATCATCAGCAGGGAACACATTGCCATGAATGGGCGAACTTGGTCCGCAACGATGTTTAGACACCTGACAGGTGTCAGGGATTGTGCTATTGGGATAATAGGGCCTAAAGTGTCCCAAGAAAACATCGCCCACAACATAACACTTCTGCCTCCGGCTTGTTTCTGGTTGAGAGTATCCAGGTGCCATAGCCTCCGTTGGTAATCGGCGTATCCGCGCTCGGCCGTCTACGTGATGCACCAGGAATCTCGATTCGTCAGACCAGGAAACTTTCTTCCAGTCATCCATGGTCCATTCTCGATGAACTTGGGCCCATTTCATGCGTTGTTGGCAATGACGTGCAGTGAGAATGGGGACCCAGTTGGGTCTTCGGCAACGCAGGCCCATGCGCAGAAGGCTGCGATGAACTGTGTGCCGTGACACATTGCCCTGATCACCACAGTTGTAGCTGCGGATGATTTGTCGCACTGTGGCCCTGCGGTCGCTGTGAACAGTGCGCGACAGTCTTCGCTCCACTCTGGCATCTAAGAAATGCAGACGACACGTGGCTGGACGACGGGTCGCCGTTTGGCCATCTGTGCACAACTTTTGATACGTATTCACTACAGCGGCACGTGAACAACCCACAAGCCGCGCCGTTTCCGAGATCATAGTTCCGAGGCACAGTGCCACCACAATTTGTCCTTTATCAAACTCCGATAAAATGGCAGCTTTTCCCATTCTGACTCCGAAAACTATACTAACCGAAAGCCGGTCCTCGGGTTGTATATATACTTATCTGTGAACTTCACCAGCATACCGTTCGATCTCCAGGCGAGTTCATTTCTCTAGGCTGGGGGTGGTCGCAGTGGAATAGCTCATCGGTGTAGGTATTGCGTATACGTCTTTGTCACAGTGACTGCTTTCCTACGTAAAAAAAAATATTATTTCTGCCGATATTTTGGGAAAGCAGTACGACTTCTAATTTTATGGTAGCTAGAAATAAGATGGAAATTACTGAGAAAATAGTTTTTTTATGCACCTATTAAAGTATACAGAATACAGTAATAACACACTTTGAAAACTAGGAATAACGAAGAGTTTCAGTTGATAAAGTGCCACGTTTAGTCAGAGAAGGGAAATTCTCCTTAAAAATAAATAAAAAAATAAAAAATATATAGCATTTCATGCATTAAAGATCTATTATACATTACTTTTCGTCTTCAATGCGTTTTAGCACTGTATTTGATGCATACTGATATGTGTACATCGAATCTTTTTTTAATAGTTTTTTACGCTTTCCAACCGTAGGTTGAAGAAGCGTATATGCTCCAACTTTGTCCGCCCATCCGCCCGCCTGTCTGTCCGCACGTAACTCGCGTAAAAATGGTTCGACTTCGATGAAATGTCAGTATATGATAGGGGATCACCTTGGGATGAACCCTATTGAAAATGGGTGAAATGGGGTCAAAGGTCAGGACATAGGAGCTGGATCCATTCCATTGCCCTTATGCGGCATAACTTCAGTAAAAATGGTTCGATTTCGATAAATTTTAGTATGTGCTAGGGGACCACCTGGGGGCGAACCCTATTGAAAATGGACGAAATGGGGTCAGGACATAGGAGTGGGATCCATCCCATCGCCCTTGTACGTCATAACTTACGTAAAAATGCTTCGCTTGCGACAAAACTTTATCATGTCCGGAGATACACTGAAACGGTTCGGTTGAATATCATAGAAATGGGGTCAAAGGTCAGTGCACAGGAGTGAAATTTATTACACAGCCATTATCCTTATAACTTGAATAGAAATGCTTCTATTGCGACAAAACTTTAGTGTGTTGTTCCGGAGGTATACTGAACCAATTATGTTTAATATCACCGAAATGGAGTCAAAGGTCACCGCCCAGGAGCGAGATTTATTCCACAGCTATTATCCTCATAGCTTGAGTAATAACTTGAGTAATGATTTCTGGTATATTGGAAAGCGTATCATAATCAATGCATTGCATGATTTTACTAACTTGTTTCGTATTTCTGAATACTGTTAATGAAAGCTTTTTCATAAAAGTATTCTGAACGTGTGCTTTAGAAAATTAAGATAGATATCTACACCCAAGAGAGAACAATCATTCCCTTACTTCACGCTTTTGTCGGTCCGACGAACCAGTTTTTAGATATGCTCTAATAAATCATGATGGAGATTTGAAAGTTCGAGGCGCCTAAGGTTCATTCACTCGTGATCTTCGAAGCATCTGCGGACAGAAGGTTCGAGGACAGCCAGGGGTTTAGCTGTCTTGCCAGAGACACTTTTTTGAATTTTATGAAGTTCAACTATCGATTTTCTAAGAAAAGAGGAATTTAAAAAAATAAGCTATTTTCATCGGAAACAAGAACAAAATTTTATCATCCACCAGCTCATGGGCTGATAATCAACCGAACTCACAAAAATCAATGACCAAACATTAAGTTTAAACAAAAGAAATCTTGGATAAAAAAAATTCAGCGATTTCATGACGAGATATAGGCAATCCTACAAGCATATCAATTTAGCGTAATTTATTCGTACCTGCTCATCACCACGTGTTGATGCGCTGATCACAATATTTATTTAAATCCGCACACAATTTAAAGCATTTTTTTATTTTTCCGGAAGTCTTAGAAAACTATGCACGAAACAACTTTAGCTTAGAGGACTTGTCTGTATTGGTGGATGGATGCATCCGGTGGCTCGTGTACACGAAACGAGAGGTTTAAGCAGCTACGAGGAATATATGAAATCCATGATTTACAAACTTCTCGGCTTCTACACCGCTGGCATGTGTAAGCATTCATGCTAACGAATTTTCGGAAATTTTAAGAAGCTGTGTTAATTTAATCTAATCTTAATAACTTTCCTTTTGTAGTCATCTTCACATATTTCTTTCTGATCTCTCACTATTGTCCACCTGTCTAAAGAATTATTTAAAGCGTCCTTGCGGGCAAGTGTTACACAATCATTTGAACGGACGCCTCGCTATCTAACGCTTGTACATTCAAAACTTCTTCCGATCTTCGAAAAAGAAACTTTGAAAGAGATATGTCTGTACTGTGAAAGGGATGGTATAGTCAATGATCACCCAGCATAAAACATTGAAGGTTGACCTTGTCTTTTACGCAAAATTTGAAGGAGGCATGCTTGGCATACAGAAGAGAGGCGTAATCCTGGATCGTAAAACTTCCCAGAAGTTTAATTTTGATTTTGTCTTCAACAGAAAAAATTGAGACCTGCTTGAACTGTGAAATAGGTGGTGTAGTACAGGATCATCCAGCCCAAAATGTTTAAGGTTTCCCTTGACTTTAACCAAACATTTGCCTAAGGTCAGCCAGCCCCAGACGTTGAATGTTATACAAAGATAATATAAATGTAGATGTATTTTACAAAACATGCGCAGTAAATTTTTCAAGTCTGCGCGGTAAATGGGTGGGGTATTCCGAGTTCAATCAGCTCAAAATTTTGTTGAATTGTATGCCTTTCAGAAATGTTTTATTATACACTAAAGCGCCAAAGGTCATGGGATAGCAGTATGCAGATTTTTAACTCGCGCTGCAGTCGTATAAATGCTTCGACGCACGCCACGATTTTTATCAGTTGAGAGGTGTAATCTCGTGAGCTAGGTTGAAATATGGCAAGCCGACGTGAATTATCGGAGTTTGAACGAGGCATGGTAGTGGGAGCCAGACGGATGGGACATTCAATTTCCGAAGTTGTGCGAACATTCAACATTCCTCAATCCACAGCGTCAAGTGTGTACCGAGAATACCTCATAGAAGGCATTAGCACCCACTGTGGACAGCCCAGTAGCCGGTCACGTTTGCTGAATGACCATGACAAGCGGCGTGTGACCAGGGTTGTCCATGCTAACATACAAGCGACACTGGATCAAATAACATCCACATTCAGTGCAGGAGGTACCAGAGACATATCCATCAGGTCAGTGCAGCGTAATTTAGCGTCCATGGGGTATGGGAGTAGAAGACCCACCAGAGTGTCTTTGTTAACACATCGAACACAGAGCCTCATATGGACTCGTGAATATGGTAACTGGACCCTGGAAGACTGTAACATGTGGCGTGGTCCGATGAGCCACGCTACCAGTTGTTACGAGCTGATGGTAGGGTTCGGGTGTGGCGCAGACCCCATGAGGTCATGGACAGAATCTGTCACCAAGTCACTGTGCAAGCTGGTGATGGTACCATACACGTGTGGGGTGTTCTTACGTAACACGGTTCGGGACCTTTTGTCCTCGTAAACACGTCATTAACCGGTAATCGCTTTGTTGCTCTGCTGGGTGACCATTTGCAGCTCTTTATGGACTATGTACCCCAACAACTATGGGATTTTCCAAGCGGACAATACACCATGTCATCGGGCCCAAGTTGTCCAAAATTGGTTCGAGGAGCATTCTGAACGGTTCCGACGGATGGTGTGGCCACCACAATCGCCCGACATGAACCCAATAGAGCACTTCTGGGACATAGTGGAAAGGTCCATTCGCACCCAAGATTCTGCACCAACAAATGCCAGTGAACTGTGGGCGGCTATTCAGACGGCATGGCTCAATATCTCTCCAGAAGTCTTCCGGCCACTTGTGGAATCGATGCTACGTCGAATTGCTGCACTTCGCCGGGCTGGAGAAGGTCCTACGCGATACTAGGTACGTATACCATGACTTTTGACACTTCAGTGTATATCGCTACTCTGTTTACCACATCATATGCTCTGTGGTTACCATCTTTCGATACGCTGACCACATGAGAGCGAGCGCTGTAAATATGTAAAAGAGCAAAACATGAAACGTGTCACGTGCCAGTCCACATTGTTTCTCAATAAAAATTAAGGGTAATATTTCGATCACTATAGTAAATAATATTAAAAAAAATTTTGAAAGAAGATGATTTCTTTTTATAAACTTCTACTACAAAGGCTGCTCGCATTCCTAATTTAGGAGCTACTGGCTTCAGGAACGGAATCAAGAACCGAACAACAAATTCCACACTCATGCATGCACGGGCCCCCAAAAGAGCCCGTTGAGTGGTGTTCATTGAGAAACAGGTATCCTTCTGGATACAGACAAAACATTTCGAAACCTACTATCTTTGGAGTGTGAAAAAGAATGTCTATGTTCAAATACTAGATACTATGTGCCATAAAAAAATAAAAGAATTTCTATGTGTCATAACTAAAATATATCATAGGTAGATCCATTTGAAATATCTATTTAAAAGAAAGGAATGTAATCTGCAAAAATAACAATTTAAAAGATGTAATACTACTGTATCCCGCGAGAGTAGAGAAGAAATTCACCGCAGCGTTTAAAGAGAGAGAAAGCTGCTTCTCTTAATCTTCGAGCTCTTCAATGTGGCACAATTTTTAATGCCATTTTTAATTTCAAACGTAGCGACATGAAGGGAAGAATAGCGCGGAATTACTTTGAAAATGTATGCAGAAGCTATGGAGACATTGCAGATGTAAGGCAGAGGACGTGAAAGGATTAGTGGCCTAACTTACCACGGCAGACTCACTTCCGGCCTATACTTTCGTCACAAGGTGTAGGAGAGACTCAGAAATAACTGTTAACCTCATACACACAATTTATTTTAAGGTGTCCAAAGAAACAAAAACAGACTACTTAATTATTTTGAAAAAACATGAAGAAGCGATTGAAATAGTAATTATTAAAGTAAAGATACCTAGAGACCAAATAAGAGCGAATTTTAACGGTGGGAATACATCTTAGTTAAGACATGTTGAACAGAAGGTGAGAGAACTGAGTTATGAAATGCAGCATGTGGAATGAATTAAACTCCACATGCCATGAACTTGTAAAAGTAACCATTCTGTAAAGTTATGCAATCGTAACTGTAACATCTGGTAAACAAAGATTGGAATCTACGGGATAAATAGAAACAATCTACAAAAAATGAATCGCATTATAGTGTAAAACCTTGCTAAACAGTCACAGACCGCAGAAACAAATGTTAAACTTCATGCTTCAGTATTTACTGAAAGAGCTTGCTAACAAATAATTTGGACTTGCTTTACGGCAGTAACAACAGGGTATCTTAAAGGCGTAATATCTAGACGAAGGTACTTTTTGAGGATGGAATTAAATTGTTGTCAACCTTCTTTGCACTGGAGGACCTGATTGAAAGAGATATTTGCCACATTTATACTCGGAATACTACATATCCCAATAGTTATTTTTAATACGCTAAATAAAATCCCTCAATAAAGTTGCCACAATTTTAAACAAGCAAAAGGTAGTAGTTTTCAAAAAAGGAATTACAGAGTTTAGTCAACCATTTTGAACTGGCGCCGGCTGCAATTGTTTGAAAAGATGCATATCCCAAATATTTATTGCAAGATGTTGATGGAAATATAGGCAGAAGAAAAAACACCAAACACTTACCCTGGACAGTATACAGCAAGGACAATCATCTGTTTCTTTGGGGGCGATTCAACCCTGGCGGTTTCTTCCGTTTGCTTCTTACGCCGGCGTCTTATACGGTTCGGTATGTATTTGTAACTAGAGAACCTCCGACGAGAGTGTCTCACGATCGACACCCAGTCGATCATATCTCACCATCCCAATCCACCGGCACTACTTCCACATGCACAAACGAACAAACAAACACAAAAGAGTAGGATCGGCGAGAAACCCCGAGAGCACTAGGAAATCCACGACTTGATCCCTCAGTCACGGAGACCAGGCTGCTAGAATGAGTATCCGTGAGCTTCGCCCGAGGTCGATGGTGTTACTACTCCGGATCATGGGAAGAAGCAAGGGAGAGAGAGAGAGAGAGGGAGAGAATGAGATGTCAGCCCGACGCACGCAGCCTGCCAGCATCAGTGGATGCGCTCCACATCATGCTCCTCCTCATCCTTAACACTCTCACACTCAGCTGCTCGCTCATTCTTTTTCGCTCCGCTCTCTCGGAACCAACAGGTCCACGAGAATGAACAACGCTCGACTTTTTGTTTGTTTCCTTACCGGCGCGAAGAACAGGTCCACTGCGCCGCACCAAGCGACAGATCGGGAAATATCTCAGGCTGATTTTTCGTGAAATTGGCTGGAGCATATTTGCAACTGCTAAGCGCTATGACACAGAAATTATCTTTTGAAGTGGGATGCGCTCATATCTCGAACAAAATTAATTCCACTTGGAAATGTGCAACCGGAAATTCATGAGAGATGAAATTTCAAAACGTGGAGCCACTCATTGTGGTTCACCTAACTACCCAACACAGTCTCTATAGACGTATTTCTCAATAAGCTGTGATCCACATAAACAAAACACAGTTTCACAATGCACGCGCATTAGTTCAACGTGCTTTATTTTCTTATTCCGTCTTTTGGCATTTACCTTTGTGTGTGTTGAAAAGGACCTGCTCGTTTAATCGTTCTGTTTTCTTTCAACTGGGGGACGCAGCTAAAAATAACCGCAGTTTCCTATCAACAGTGTTTACGCTAAGTGGCATCTTCTAGAAGTGATATCTCTTCTGAAAGAATCCGTTTTTTGGGATAAAGAAGTATCGCTTCTGGAAGATTAACTAAAAAAATCATTTTGTAGTGGATAAAAACTAAGTATCACCAATATTCTTATGAACTTCCATATTTCAGTTAAGTGGCTTAAATATATTTATATATAGTGCCACGGATGGCCTAGTGATCAATGTTCGTGATTGCCACGGAGGAAATTCAGGTTCGATCCCGGGCAGGTACGAACGCTTGAACCACTAAATATCCGCCGTGCGTCGGATGGGCACGTTAAGCCGTCGGACCCCCGGTAATAAATAAGAGCGTCTTCCACTCCCTTTCTACCTCGCCTCCGTGTAACTTTCCTATAGGGCACTCTAGCCTAAATCTTCTAGCTTCCTATTTCGAAGGGTTGTTTAAGACCTGGGGTCAGACACTCCCTTCTTAAAATCTTCTACGTATGATCTGATCTGATATATACTGTATATATATATATACATATTATTCAAAAGTTCGGTGCGAAAGTAAAATGCGATTAAAACAGATCTATGGGTCGGAGAGACATGCGGTTTGTAGATTAATATTCACCGAGGTACCGGATTTTGTATGCCATCAAGTAAGAAAAATACATTGTTCAAAATCTCGACAATAGAGCGCGCTGCTGCAAAGAATGCCATATAAGCGACGTTTTTACATTACTCGCACAAAGCAACGTTAGGGTGAGACATAAAAACCATTACGGAGAAATGCAGTCACATTTTCCATGTGCGAAAATAATAATAGTTCGTGCTGTCGTTTTGATTGCAAAACCACACGGTTTTATTAAGCTAATAATTTGCATAAAACGCGAAATCAGGCGTGCACGTTTAGTGCCGATCGTCTATTGAGCAGGCATAGTGCACACGAATGGCCTCCTAGATCTCCAGATCTAACACCCGCTGATTTCTGGTTGAGGGGCTACTTGAAATCCCGTGTTTATAGAGGAAATCCCCGGACCATACCATCGCTGAAAGACGCCATACGGCAGGAGGTATCAGCCATTCTCGTTGACATATTGTTCAATGCTGTATCAGGCGTAATACTACGACTTCGCAGTACTGGAGTCTGGTGGTGGACACATTGGGCACTTGTATCCGTAGATCATGATGAAATAAAGTAAGTTTCACTGATTTAACGTAGATCTCATTTCACAATTCGCACCTCTTGTTGTTTTCTCTACAGCAGCGCCCTCTATTTTCGAAATTTTGAACTTTTTTTTTTTTATCCCATTCAAAATCCCATACCTCTGTGAATATTAATCTGCAAACTGCATGTATCTCAGACCCATAGATCTTTTTTATTAGCATTTTACTTGTGCAACAAACTTTTGAATCGCCCTGTATATATATACACACACACACACACACACATATATATATATATATATATATATATATATATATATATATATATATATATATAAACGTTATATATATATATATAACGTTGGATATATATATATATATATATATATATATATATATATCTTGGATATATATATATATATATATAACGTTGGATATATATATATATATATATATATATATATATCTTGGATATATCATCATCATCATCATCATTGTCAACCATTATCAATCCACTGCTGGACGAAGGTCTCCCCAAGTTTCCTCCACAACGGTCTGTCTTGTGCCAGTCTCCTCCATGTCACTCCTGCATATTTACGAATTTCATCCACCCATCTCCCATGTGGTCTTTTTCTGGGTCTTTTCCTGTCCCTTGGAATCCAATCTAAAATTTCGGCTGTCCATCTATGGTCTGTCCTTCTGGCAGTATGTCCAGCCCATTGCCATTTCAGGGATTTAACTCTGATCATGATGTCTTCCACTCTTGTCATTTTTCGGATCCACGAGTTCCTCTTCTTATCTCTCCTGGTTATACCAAGCATGCACCTCTCCATGCTTCTTTGAGTTGTCTGCAGCCTTTGTATGTCTCTTTTAGTTAAGGTCCACGTCTCTGCACCATACGTAAGCACTGGAAGGATGCATTGATCAAACACTTTTCTTTTAAGACATAATGGCATATTGCTCTTGAAAATTATGCTGTTTCTTCCAAAAGCTCTCCAGGCAAGTTTTGTACGCCGATTAATTTCTTCATCAATGTGACCCTCACTTGATATCTGCTGTCCAAGATAAACATATGTATCTGTTATCTCCAGTTTTTCTCCATCAATCGATAAATCTTCATTTCTTGTAAAAGCATTGAACATCACTTTTGTCTTCTGAAAGTTCATTTTTAATCCCACTTCTTTACTCTTGTCAGCAAGTTCCTGGATCATACTCTGCAGCTCTGATGGGGTAGTTGCAAAAATGACTACGTCATCAGCAAAACGAAGGTGGGTTAGATAATCTCCATTAATCTTTATCCCTTTGTTTTCCCAGTTCAGTGATTGAAAGACATTTTCCAATGTGGCATTAAAGAGCTTCGGAGATATGGTGTCACCTTGTCTCACTCCCTTTCCAATTTTTATGTGTGTTGTATTTTCAAACAGCCGAATCTTTGCACTTGCATTTTCATAGATGTTATTAATAATATTAATGTATGCATCTTCAATACCGCAGGATTTCAGAGCCGTGGTAACTGCTGATGGTTTCACCGAATCAAAGGCTTTTTCATAATCGATAAAAGCCATGCACAATGGAAGTTCATATTCCCTCGCTCTTTCAATTAGTTCTCTCAGTACGTGGATATGATCTATTGTGCTGTAGCCACTCCTGAATCCAGCTTGTTCTCTCGGTTGAGCCATGTCCAGTGTTACCTTCAAGCGGTGTGAAAGAACTTTAGTGAAGATTTTATAAACCACTGATAGGAGGCTGATAGGTCTGTAGTTCCTGAGATCCTCAATGTCACCTTTTTTATGTAGCAGGATCATTGTAGCGTTGTTCCAATCCTCAGGAATCTTCCCTTCATTAAGGCATCGAGTGAAAATTTGGGCGAGTACTGTTTCAATTTCTCCACTTGCTTCTTGTATGATGTCTATAGTAATTCCATCTTCTCCTGGAGCTTTCCCCCGCTTCATGTTCTTGATTGCATGAGCAACTTCTGCTGGGAGGACTGGAAGAACTCTGGTACTGGTATCTTTCATGATGTCTGGAGTACATGTATCATCCCTTTGATATAATTTGGAGTAGAAATCTTTCACTCTTGTCAAAATTTCGCCTCTATTTCTTGTTATAGAACCATCTTCTTTTCTCAGAGCCATAATCTGTTTTCTTCCCTTACTGAGATGTCCCTTTGCTATCTTAAGGCTTTGGTTGTTTTCAATTGCTTTCCTCACTAGCTCACAGTTGAATTTCCTTACGTCTTCAGTGATACTTTTTCGTGTTGTCTTGCATAGCTCTATATATTCCACTTTGGAAAAGTCACATCTTCTTTAGTTGTCCTCATCTCTCTTCTTTTTTGCATCAACATTTTGGTTTTTCCTGATAATTTGTTCACATGCAACTTGTTCTTAGACCCAGCTAATTTTGTTGCTGTTTCCATTAGAGCTTTGGTTACTTTTCTGTTAACTTCCGAAATATCCACTTCTTCCGATGTTAGGCCTTCTAAAGCAGAGAATCTGTTCTTCAGTTCCAACTTGAAAGTATTATGGTGTTTTTTTAGGTTGGTTATGTCAATAGATTTTGTTTGTCTTATGAGCTTGCCACGTTCAAGTTTAGTGTTGAGGTGCATCTTACATCTCACCAATCTATGGTCACTACCTGTGTTGAACTTGTTCAGCACACTGCAGTCTTCTATGACGAATTTTTTGTTACACATAATAAAATCAATTTCACTTGTCGTCCCAATTGGATGTCTCCATGTCCATTTCCTGTGTGGCTTTTTCTTGAAAAAGGAATTCAAGATGAAAAATCCTTCTGCCTCTGCAAACTCAACGAGAGTATTTCCACGCTGGTTTCTGTTGCCGTGACCGAATTTACCTACTGAAGTTTCATTCTGTTGCCGTTGCCCTATTTTTGCATTGAAATCTCCCATAATTATCTTCAAGTGCTGCTTACCTTTATTATTTAGATGACGAATTTCCTCATAAAATTCTTCAATTTCTTCTTCAGGATGACTTGTGGTGGGTGCATAAGTTTGAATAATCTGAGCCTGGTATCTTCTCGATAGTTGGATAACGAGTCGTGCAGCTCTGTCAGAGGAACTTTCAACTTGTACAACTTTATCCTTCAGTTTCTTGTTTATTATAAATCCAACACCACTAGTTCTGCCAGTATCTGTCCCACGATAATAGAAGAGATGTCCACTTTTCAGTTCAATGAGATCTTCTCCTTTTCTCCTTACCTCACTTAGCCCGACGATGTCCCACTTGATCCTTTGTAGTTCCTCTTCCAATTCAAGAAGCCTTGAATCAGAAGATAGGGAGCGTCCGTTATAGGTAGCCAAGGTCAGCATCAAATGGCAGCCTAGTCCGGTCCTCCGGGGATTCTTAGCACCCTCTGCCTTCATGTCGCACTGGCCGCTGCCTTGGCCAGGTACATTCCAGCTGCCGGAGACTGAGGGCCAAGATTAAAGTTGTAGAGTCATTTTGGAGGTGTTTGGCCATAACTCACCACGCTGGCCAAGCGGGTTGGTGAGTGTGGGATAGCATTTCCTCTGATCCCGATGGTATAGTTATACCGCTATTGGCGGTCGTCAGAGCCCCTTTAGTGGGAACAGGATGCACCACGAGAAGGCGGGGTTGACATTTGTCAAGGAGAGGCTGTGATGTTACGCATCACCTGACCTTACATCCCCTTGGATATATATATATCCAAGATAAGAAGGCCTAACATCGGAAGAAGTGGACATCTCTGAAGTTAACAGAAAAGTAACCAAAGCTCTTATGGAAACAGCAACAAAATTAGCTGGGTCTAAGAACAAGTTGCATGTAAATAAATTATCAGGAAAAACGAAAATGTTGATGCAAAAAAGAAGAGAGATGAGGACAACTAAAGAAGATGTGACATCCAAAGTGGAATATATAGAGCTATGCAAGACAGTACGAAAACGTATCACTGAAGACGTAAGAAAATTCAACTGTGAACTAGTGAGGAAAGCAATTGAAAACAACCAAAGCCTAAAGATAGCAAAGGGACTTCTCAGTAAGGGAAGAAAACAGATTATGGCACTGAGAAAAGAAGATGGTTCTGTAACAAGAAATAGAGGCGAAATTTTGACAAGAGTGAAAGATTTCTACTCCAAATTATATGAAAGGGATGATACATGCACTCCAGACATCATGAAAGATACCAGTACCAGAGTTCCTCCAGTCCTTCCAGCAGAAGTTGCACATGCAATCAAGAACATGAAGCGGGGAAAAGCTCCAGGAGAAGATGGAATTACTGTAGACATCATACAAGAAGCAAGTGGAGTAATCGAAACAGTACTTGCCCAAATTTTCACTCGATGCCTTAATGAAGGAAAGATTCCTGAGGATTGGAATACCGCTACAATGATCCTGCTACATAAGAAAGGTGACATTGAGGATCTCGGAAACTACAGACCTATCAGCCTCCTATCAGTAGTTTATAAAATCTTCACTAAAGTTCTTTCACACCGCTTGAAGGTAACACTGGACATGGCTCAACCGAGAGAACAAGCTGGATTCAGGAGTGGCTACAGCACAATAGATCATATCCATGTGCTGAGAGAACTAATTGAAAGAGCGAGGGAATATGAACTTCCATTGTGCATGGCTTTTATCGATTATGAAAAAGCCTTTGATTCGGTGAAACCATCAGCAGTTACAATGGCTCTGAAAACCTGCGGTATTGAAGATGCATACATTAATATTATTAATAACATCTATGAAAATGCAAGTGCAAAGATTCGGCTGTTTGAAAATACAACACACATAAAAATTGGAAAGGGAGTGAGACAAGGTGACACCATATCTCCGAAGCTCTTTAATACCACATTGGAGGGTGTTTTTCAGTCACTGAGCTGGGAAAACAAGGGGATAAAGATTAATGGAGATTATCTAACCCACCTTCGTTTTGCTGATGACGTAGTCATTTTTGCAACTAGCCCATCAGAGCTGCAGAGTATGATCCAGGAACTTGCTGACAAGAGTAAAGAAGTGGGATTAAAAATGAACTTTCAGAAGACAAAAGTGATGTTCAATGCTTTTACAAGAAATGAAGATTTATCGATTAATGGAGAAAAGCTGGAGATAACAGATACGTACGTTTATCTTGGACAGCAGATATCAAGTGAGGGTCACATTGATGAAGAAATTAATCGGCGTGCAAAACTTGCCTGGAGAGCTTTTGGAAGAAACAGCATAATTTTCAAGAGCAATATGCCATTATGTCTTAAAAGAAAAGTGTTTGATCAATGCATCCTTCCAGTGCTTACGTATGGTGCAGAGACGTGGACCTTAACTAAAAGAGACATACAAAGGCTGCAGACAACTCAAAGAAGCATGGAGAGGTGTATACTTGGTGTAACCAGGAGAGATAAGAAGAGGAACTCGTGGATCCGAAAAATGACAAGAGTGGAAGACATCATGATCAGAGTTAAATCCCTGAAATGGCAATGGGCTGGACATACTGCCAGAAGGACAGATCATCGATGGACAGCCGAAATTTTAGATTGGATTCCAAGGGACACGAAAAGACCCAGAAGAAGACCACATGGGAGATGGGTGGATGAAATTCGAAAGTATGCAGGGGTGACATGGAGGAGACTGGCACAAGACAGACCGTTGTGGAGGAAACTTGGGGAGACCTTCGTCCAGCAGTGGATTGATAATGGTTGACAATGATGATGATGATGATATCCAAGATAAACGTTTATCTTGGACAGCAGATATCAAGTGAGGGTCACATTGATGAAGAAATTAATCGGCGTACAAAACTTGCCTGGAGAGCTTTTGGAAGAAACAGCATAATTTTCAAGAGCAATATGCCATTATGTCTTAAAAGAAAAGTGTTTGATCAATGCATCCTTCCAGTGCTTACGTATGGTGCAGAGACGTGGATCTTAACTAAAAGAGACATACAAAGGCTGCAGACAACTCAAAGAAGCATGGAGAGGTGCATACTTGGTGTAACCAGGAGAGATAAGAAGAGGAACTCGTGGATCCGAAAAATGACAAGAGTGGAAGACATCATGATCAGAGTTAAATCCCTGAAATGGCAATGGGCTGGACATACTGCCAGAAGGACAGATCATCGATGGACAGCCGAAATTTTAGATTGGATTCCAAGGGACAGGAAAAGACCCAGAAGAAGACCACATGGGAGATGGGTGGATGAAATTCGAAAGTATGCAGGGGTGACATGGAGGAGACTGGCACAAGACAGACCGTTGTGGAGGAAACTTGGGGAGACCTTCGTCCAGCAGTGGATTGATAATGGTTGACAATGATGATGATGATGATGATGATGATGATATATATATATATATATATATATATACATCAGGGAATGGCTTTGAAATCCTGCGTTATTGAAGATGCACACATTAATATTATTAATAACATCTATGAAAATGCAAGTGCAAAGATTTGGCTGTTTGAAAATACAACACACATAAAAATTGGAAAGGGAGTGAGACAAGGTGACACTATATCTCCAAAGCTCTTTAATGCCACATTGGAAAATGTCTTTCAATCACTGAACTGGGAAAACAAAGGCATAAAGATTAATGGAGATTACCTAACTCATCTTCGTTTTGCTGATGACATAGCCATTTTTGTAACTACCCCATCAGAGCTGCAGAGTATGATCCAGGAACTTGCTGACAAGAATAAAGAAGGGGTATTAAAAATGAAAACAAAAGTGATGTACAATGCTTTTACAAGAAATGAAGATTTATCGATTGATGGAGAAAAGCTGGAGATAACAGATACGTACGTTTATCTTGGACAGCAGATGTCAAGTGTGGGTTACATTGATGAAGAAATTAATCGGAGTATAAAACTTGCCTGGAGAGCTTTTGGAAAAAAGAGCATAATTTTCAAAAGCAATATGCCATTATGTCTTAAAAGAAAAGTGCTTGATCAATGCATCCTTCCAGGGCTTACGTATGGTGCAGAGACGTGGACCTTAACTAAAAGAGACATACAAAGGCTGCAGACAACTCAAAAAAGCATGGAGAGGTGCATGCTTGGTGTAACCAAGAGAGATAAGAACAAGAACTTGTGGATCCGAAAAATGACAAGAGTGGAAGACATCATGATCAGGGTTAAATCCCTGAAATGGCAATGGGCTGGACATACTGCCAGAAGGACAGACTATCGATGTACAGTCAAAATTTTAGATTGGATTCCAAGGGACAGGAAAACCCCCAGTAGAAGACCACATGGGAGATGGGTGGATGTAATTCGAAAGTATGTGGGAGTAACATGGAGGAGACTGGCACAAGGCAGGTCGTTGTGGAAGAGGCTTGGAGAGACCTTCGTCCAGCAGTGGATTCATAATGGTTGACAATGGTAATGATGATGATATATCAGGTGTGAATATTCGGGGTGTGCTACCCACACAGAGTCGCAATTACGGATTTATTTCTAATAAAACTCGCCAGAGTTCGTCCTAAAGCTTCGAGTGGTGGTTAAAATTAATTTCCCCACATAATGTTTCCATTAAGAAGAGAAGGTTCGTCCAGTAAGCATATCGCATTCTCGCTAGAATCCTCGGGTGTGCTGTTCCGCGTGTGCACATCCGACGACTTTAAAACCGCTGTGGTAGAAGCGCTCCCCAGTCGCAATTATGGATTTATTTCTAATAAAACTCGGCAGAGTTCGTCCTAAGGTTTCGAGTGGTGGTTAAAAATTAATTTACCCAGATAACGTTTTTATTAATAGAAGATTCGTTCAGTAAGCATATCGCATTCGCGCTAGAATCCTCAGGTGTGCTGTTTCTCATGCGCACATTCGACGACCTTAAAGCAGCTGTCGAACAAGCGCTTCCCCCACGGCGTTGCAGGTCACGTTTTAATTTTTTCCCTGTGGTTTCAAACGTTAACAGCGGAACTTTCAAGGTGTGCTACTCAAAATGAGCACCGTTTGAGTCCCACGGATTGTTGTTGTTTTGTACTTATTATGTATTTCCAATAAGACTCGCTAAAGTTTGTCCGCTAAACTTAATTCCCTTGTGCCATATTTTCGTGAAGAGGAGAAGGTTCGTTGCTTCTTGCAGTAAACAAAACGTAGTAAATAATATTTGCAGTTGCAGGAGTGCTATTTTACCAGCGGACACCCTAAGTCGTCAAGGCAACTGTAATTCAAAGCTCTCCAGACGGCGCTACAGGTCATGTTTTTATTTCCTCGTGGATCCCACGCAGAGTTTTAAATTCCCAGGTTCTGAGCACTTAAAAAAGCAACACACTGGTCATACTTGTTTGCGTTTGGAATAGCGTGGAGTCATTAAAACACTTCAACGTTCTGCTACGAATTAATGCTTTTCTGTCTTTTCGTCGCTGTATGAATCGGTGTGTTTATGAGCACACAGCTTGAACGGATTCACAAGGAGGGCCGTTGTGTGCCCCACCAACTCACAGCTGCGAACTAGTCTAGGCGCTACGATATTGCTGTGCCCTTGCACTCCAGATTCAAGAAGAATTTCCTCCACAAGATTTTGAACTGTTATGAGAAGTGGATCCTCTACGATAATCATAAGCGGCGCAAATCGTGGGTTTTACACTATGAGTTGCTCAAACCTAGTGAAACGGTCAATGTCAGCAACTCATTCGTGTGAGTGACGCAATAGATGCGAAAAGGCCGTACACCGGCAAGGGCAGAAGGTCGGTCCTGTTGCTTCAGGATAATGCGCGTCCTCACACTGCGAAAACGACTTTAAATACGATCGCCGACCTAGGATGGGAGATTTTGTCCCACCCGGCGTATTCTCCAGACTTTGCCCCGTCGGATTATCACCTCTTTGGCTACCTGCAACATCACCTGAGTGATACGCACTTCACTTCTGTTGAGGAGGTCCACACAAGTATTGATGACTTTATCAACTCGAAACAGCCCTCTTTTTTCCGCAGTGGTATTCGGCAGCTCCCTGACCGATGATTCAAATATATCCAACACGACGGGGATTATTTCCCTGATTAGGTACGTATTCGATTTGCTATAATTTGCTGTCAACGTGTCGTGCCTGTGGCAGAGAATTAAGTTGGACATCTAATATTTTGATTCGGCAATTCATTCAAAAACGTGTGGCATCTCAAAGTGATATTTTCTTCCTCTTATACGCGAAGCGATTATAAATAAAGTCTTTCACATGAGTTGCATCCAGCGTAATCGCATGCTCTAATAATGGATGGCCACGTGACATGGGAGGATGTCTTCAGCCTTCGAATTTCTCTATTTCCAAAAGATCTTCCAGTTTCCTGATTTTCCATCCGATTATATTTTCATGACCAACTGTCGGTCAATAAAGTTATTGAGGTCGTGTGGAACAAAAAAAACATGGCTATTTATGCCCAACTTTGCGTTACTTGTTCCGCGGTTGGAGATGAGGCAATCTTTTTTTTTCCTTTTGATTTAGGGGTTTAACGACCACAGTCAGCAACTCGATGGGCTATCAACAGTCGCATGTCCCTAATTTAGGGCCACTGGTTCCAGGGAACAGAGAGAGCCAGTGCCGTAAAACAAACACAACATCCAATTCCTAACAGGGATTTGAACCCGGACCCATCGTGGACGAATAATCAGAAGCCAACGCTTAGACCACTGCGCCACTGGGGTGGCACGAGGCAATCTTTAATCTGGCATAAAAAGCAGTAATACGCCAAATAAAATTTATATGGAAAATTTTCAATTATCAATTACGTTGTGCGCTAGCTACATGAACATGAAATATCGTTGGCTGGTATTTTGATTACCTGATAAAAAAGTACATCGGAGCATTCCGTAAAGAATACCGTACTTAAATACAATACTATAACTATACTAGTGATCCGAATTTTTTGGCGTAAAATAGAAATCTAAGTTTCCAAGCTTCCGAACATCAACCAGATGGCTTTTTCAAGGAAGGTAGATAGCAAACTGCAAACTGAATAATAGAACGCTTCAACAATTTAAACGCGGTGACTTGACTCGACAATAAATGAACAGATGCGAACATAATTAGGCATTCAAAAAATCGAAGCGCTCATTTAGCACGCAGAATCATAGAAGAAAAACAAAAGGTATTCACTGCTTGAAGAACTGGTTCCCAACCCGTGGGAGCTTCAGCGAGACGCTATCATTGCATGACTCGCTGTTGTGTATGATATCCATAGTTTCGTGAATGGCCGTAGATTTTGGGGTGAAGTAGGAAGCTAATTTCTTTATGTCATCCCATATAGGAGCAGCGGACTTGAATTTATCAAATTGGAAACACATTTTATCAAGTTGGAAACACGTGGAACAGTTAATATAGACATAAATCAAGCTGTTCTTTCCATGTAACATAAACACAGAAATTTGAAAATTTCATCGTCATGGAAAGGGAATCGAAACCACATCTCCCGATTTGCGCTCGAGTATGCTAACCATTACACCACCCAGGACAGTGAAATCCAAACAACTGAGGAATTAATCTAAAACCCCAGACTTTGATTTCACTGCACCAGTCGGAACAAACGCGTCTCATCGTAGTGCTAAGTTAGATCACCAGCAAATGAGTAAATATCAAGTTGAAAACACATGAAATAATGAATATAGACATAAATCAAGCCTCAGTTGTTGACATATTAATGCTTCAGTTGTTTGGATTTCATTGTCCTCGGTGGTGTAATGGTTAGCATACTCGAGTGCAAATCGGGAGATGCGGGTTCGATTGCCGTTCCAGGACAATAAAATTTTCAAATTTCTGTGCTTATGTTTCAAGGAAAGAACAGCTTGACTTCCCAGCAAAAACAGTCTTGTTGGCCCAGCACTATGTTGCCGCTGCCGAACCGCCAATAAAATGTCCGGGCGGCCAACAGAAAGGCCAGCTGTTCTGGCCAACAGCTGGCCAACAGTTGGCACCCCATCAGCTGTCATATGCCACAACAGGGCCATCAGTTATCCATCACAGGCAGTAGCTGCCACAAGTGGCCCTTCAGCGGCCCTGCAAGCACGTGCCAGAAATGATGGCTAGCCTAATGGGGTCCGCTAGTTTGCCGGTAGTGGCAGCCGGCATCCACGTGACATAACTGATGGCTTGCCGAATCTTGTCCGCCAATTTCTCAGTAGTAGCCATAAAAGAAAAAAATCAAGGATAACCGCAGTTCCCCAAAGCTATAACTTTTTCCCCGTTACGAAACTTCTGAATTATAGCACTGCGCTGGGGAAATTTTCTCAACAGACCGGAAAAACGCCCGTTTGGATCTGAGTGGATACGAACCAGGGCTGTCGGCGTGGGAGCTGAACTCTCTACCGACCGAACTAATTTGCCACGCCCGAGCGTGTTTCGTGAGAAATGCGTAATCGAATGGTTCTTTCTTTTATTTTACAATATTGCGAGGTATTCTTCATAAAAGTAAGTTTCATATAATTCATAAATTTATTTATTCAACGCAACGATAGTTTTTTTACCTTAAGGGAACTTCACTCATTTTCAAGGAGTGTACCAACTTAAAGTTGCTTTCCGAAGTTTTGTACTGTCCTTGTCATCTTGAAAGGCGATTGTTGAATTAATATATATTTACCAGGGTTCATGTCACATTCTGTTACATTTTTAACGTTGTATCTTTCCCTTCCGTTGTCCGAAGCTACATTTGTTTCAAAGAGGAAATATATTTTATTTTACTTCTTGTTATTTTAGAGCGAATTCCTTCAGTCTTGTGTATTCAACACATGGATGAGTACATTATATTCACATAGCGTTGCTTTTTTTTTTTCAAATAATTAATAAATTTGTACGCGTATAATTCTTTTTTTCACCAACAAACTTTTTTTAATGTTTTTCCAGGACATTTGTTTCAAGCGGTTTTAAATTATTTCTTGTTATTCACCCACTCCATTCCATGAATTGTTATTCATGCAAATGGAGTGGGTGTATTTCATGGCTTAATCTGATATCTTCGTCGACGTTTAATTTCATTAGGAAATTAATTCGCCTCTCTACATATGGCGTTTTTTTTCTTAACATCCACTAAAATAACACGATGGCGATAGCGTCGTCTTCAACTAACTGGTACCATGAGAGACACAGCAAGTGTTGCTTCTGCGCATGCGCAGTCCCGTTGCTTCCACCTGTTGTTGGGGTTGCATCGTTTGCCATCAACGGGCCACTAATGGAACTTGCTTGGAGGCCCACAATTCACAGCGATGCTACAGGGCCATCAATGGCTCGCCAACTGATAGCGCTGCCACCAACGGACATCTACCGGGCCGTGAGCAGCAGATTGCAGCCAGCAGTGACCCATCACTGCCAGCTGGTGGTTAGCAGTTTCCCAGCACTTGTGTTTTTGCTGGGTGTGTATATGTAGTCATTTTATATTTCCTCTGAAGTGAGGAACATGTTTCACAGTAAGAAAACTTGATTTCGTCTCAATGTACTTGATGCCTGAATAATTTAAATTAAGGAACATGAAATGTACTTCAGGTGTTGAATTCAACCTTTCTTTTTCACTATATTTAAGAAAATAATATTTTGACCTGACGAAGTAATCAAAAACTTGTTGTATCCCCAAAGTTATTCTATCTACCTGTTATGTCTGAAATGCCTGTGAATTAGCGTGCTCCTTGTCATATGTCTACACTGCATATATAGCAAGCATTGGTGCAACGTAGAGACGAGACAAAATTGAGAAAGCGATGAGCATGAAAACTGTAGTCAGATTTCCATAGAAGACGTTACATCGACACCGCGAAAAGTCTAATCATATTACAGCCAGAACAATCCAGAGGAAATTTCCCATGAGGAGCTTCGACGTCACTCGTATCTAAAATATCTTCTTAAACACATTTTATAAGATTTAAGGGCGAAAAATTGCATTATAAATACAGTAAGAAAATATATTGGGAGTTGCCCAGCCAAATCTTTTAAGAACAAAAGGAGTTGCTAAATTCTGCTTCCCAATCCTAATGTGGGCGGAGGTATTTATGTTGAAATGACTGAAACATTTTTACGTTAATGAAGTAAAGAATATAATTTATATGCAGCAACTGGAAGATGTTGCACTGCTTTTTCTCAGAAAGCAAAATTAAATGGTGGGATATAAAATGATCAGAAATGCTTCTATTTTCAATGAACACTTAGTGTTTTTTAATAACGATCGCATTTGTCAACATACTTTGTTTCGTCACAAGTCCTAAATAAGGTTGGCTTCGTGACGTAAGCCCACCGCAACCTCCCTTCGGCAAATTGTGAGAGTTCCCGAAATAATAGAACAGAAATGTAGCTGGGAAGCATTTCTGCAGAGGAAAGGGAATCTCGGATGACGAATGCATGTTGCATTCATTTCAAGAGCACTGTTCACCAGAAGCTGTGGCCCTAAACCAAAGGTGGTCGTCAACATTCTTTGTTTCGTCACAAGTCCTAAAATATCAAAGGTGGTCGTCCACATTCGTTGTTTCGTCACAAGTCCTCCCTTCGGCAAATGGTGAGAGTTTCCAAAATAATAAAACAGAAATGTAGCTGGAAAGCATTTTTGAAGAGGAAAGGAAATCTCGGATGAAGAATGGATGTTGCATTCATTCCAAGAGCACTGTTCAACAGAAGCTGGGACCCTAAAGTAAAGGTGGGCGATTCCTACTGGCCACAGATGCCCATGGGGATAATTAAATTCGAAAAATTGTTTAAGTGGGATTCGAACTCAATTCCAGCGATGTGAAGAGTTCATATGTGTGCCATCTGACTACGGCGGAGCTCACCTTTTATACACTGCCGGACAATTGCTAAGGACGGATGACAATAGCAACCATAAAATGGAAGGCAGGAAAATGTGGAAATTAGCATAAGTGCGGGATACAGTAAGACGTGTTGTGCGTATGCAAATTTTGGATTGCCGAACTTGTTCGTGACATCATAGCGCTGATAAGAGATATAAAGGATTTGACGCGTATTGACCGTTGTTGTTCAAATGCAAAGTTGAAAGGGAAAGAATCAATTGACGAACTTGCAATTTTCAGTATGTCTTCCCAACATCACCTAGATGATTTTACGCGTGGCCGTATTATTGGCAAGATTGAAGAAGGGCGAAAAATAACAGATGTTGCCAGGGAGTTCGACGTCAGCCACAGTGTTGTTTCAAGGCTTTGGAAATCATTTCAAACAAATGGAGAGTGTAGCAAACGTCACGGGGGAGGTCGTGTTCGCAGTACAACACCTGCAGAAGATCGGTACATAGTGCTATCAACAAAAAGACACCGGCGCAGCACAGCTAGTGAGGTAGCAAATCAGTTTATGGCTGCTACTGGCAAGCGGATCTCCCGAAAAACTGTCGCCAGACGTTTGCATGAAGGAGGACTATACGCCCGCCGTCCTGTTGTGTACATCCCATTGTCCAGACGTCACCGTACACGCCTGTTTGCAATGGTGCCATCAACATCGCAATTGAACTGATAACGACTGGTCTGCTGTCCTCTTCTCAGATGAGAGTAGATACAGTCAATCGTCTGATTGCCGACGACAACTGATCTGGCGTGATAGTGGTACTGCATATTTTCCAGCAAACATACAGGAAAGGGACCGATATTCGACATGTAGTGTCATGGTATGGGCTGGCATCATGATCAATGACCGTACGTCCCTCTATGTGCTTCCAACTGGGACTATGACTGGCCAACGATACATTAATGATGTTCTGCTACCTCATGTTCGCATGTTCCGTGGTGCTGTCGGTGATAGATTCATTTTCATGGACGACAACGCAACATGTCATCGAACAGTGTCGCTGTCCAAGAGTGTCTTGAGAGCGAGGATATCCAACGCCTCGTATGGCCAGCACGTTCTCCAGATCTGAATCCCATTGAAAATGTGTGGGATGCTTTGTGGAGGAGTCTTGCTGGTCGCCAATGCCCTCCAATAAACAAGAACACCCTCATCCGTGCACTGACAGAGGAATGGGATAAATTACCCCAACAGCTGCTTGTTAATGTTGTGCAAAGCATGACACGACGTGTGGAATCTTGCATCGCCCTCCATGGTGGCCATATCCCGTATTGACATCTTACGCCGGAACGCCTGCGGACGGTAATTGCATTTTTTTCACGTTTACATATTCTGCACAAAATGGCCTGTTTGTCCCTTGAACACGTTCCAAAGCCTTCTGGATTTCAGAGCACAATAAATTGTCTTTCTTGTAATGTCCTGGCATTCTGACATTATTTTATTTCACTTGGCATCCAACCACACTTACTTTTTTATGCGCTATATAGCCGTTTATGATCCGTCCTTAGCAATTGTCCAGCAGTGTAAAAGCAGCGAACTATAACGCCTCGAGAAAAATTCTATTAGCTCCTTCATTTCTGCAAAAATTGGTAAACGATGTCAACAACGATTGCTACTGATAATATTGAAGAGTTAGTGCCTTTAAACTACATTAAAAACTCAACTGATCACTGAAAAAAGTATAACGTAAGCCCTTGTGCTCTGTAGGACATTTTTCTGACGAAGAATCGCCTCACAGTGAAATTTTTACGAGAGTATGTGTCTGATGCAACTTAGATGTTCAGGGTGTTCCAAAATTATCTTTACAATTTTTGACCCTCAATAAAACCTAAATGAAACAAAATAGCGAATTTCTGTTTTTTGTACATATAACAGCAATGCGTGAAGTTTTATTGACACGCAAAAGGTTTTTGTGTACTTTCAGGTACGACCCTGAACTTGTGATGGCTACACCACAGGAAAAGACCCAGTGTGTGGTATGATTCATAGAGACGAAGTGAGATACACAAGTCCAAAGGAATTTCCGTACCAAATACCGAGGTAATCCACCATCCAGACCCTCAACACGAAAGTGGCACAAGAATTTTATGAAGACTGAAAGTGTGCTTCATAAAAAGGGCGCTGGCCGGCAAAACACAAGTGAAGAGGATACGGAACGTGTTCCTACGAAGTCCAGAGAACCATTCGTACGGCCTCCAGGCAGTTGGGGTTACCACCTGCACTAGCGCTTGCACCTGACTGCCTACAACGTACATTTGACACAGGCATTGCACCCCGGGGATAAACCGAAACGTTTCGATTTTGCTGTTGATATGCAACACAGGATTGATAATGAGGAAGGCTTCCTGAAACGTGTATTATTCAGCGATGAGGCAACGTTTCATGTCCGTGGTGTTATTAAGGGGGGGGTCTGAAAACCTATATGCCATTTGTGATATTGAACGTGACAGCTCTAAGGTTAACGTCTGCTGCGGTCTTCTACACAACCGCATCATCGGCCCATTCTTTTTCGCCGAAAACAGTCACATCCAATGTTTATTTGGACATGTTGAGTGAGCTTGTTACCTCTCCCCACCCTCTAATTGGCTACCCAAAACCGTCTCACATCTTCAAGTCGGACGGTGCACCTCCGTACTGGGCAATTCGTGTCCGTGAGTTTGATAATCAAACCTTTCCGGAGCGATGGATTGGCCGGGACGGTCCAATTTCTTGGCCCCCACGTTCACCGAATTCTACTTCCCTAGACTTTTTCTGTGAGGCTATGTGAAGGATATTGTGTACCACACAAAGGTTCCGGATGTGGATGAGCTAAAGCACAAAATTACAGCTGCCATCACAACAATTCCTGAGTACATGCTCGGGAGAACATGGCGGAAGGTCGAATACCGTCTCGACGTTATTTGTGCAACCAACAGTGCGCTTGTGGAGCTCTACTAACATCCCAACAAACTTTGCAACGTGCTGTTTAACATGCAAAAAACCGAGTTTTGTTCTCTTATTCCGTTTCTATTTTATTGAGGGTCAAAGTAGTCAAGATAATTTTGGAACACCCTCTACTTTAACTGAATTCTACTGCAAAGACACACCTTAGAAAGCAGCAAATCTGTATTACTTTTTGAGCCCTGTCACGTTTAGTTCTCTCTTCAAGGATTGAAAAAACTAAACCAAGGTCTGTGTTACTACTAAGAAAATGATCTTGGTTATAACACTTTGCGCAGGCTAACTTCTAGTTGCGAATTATCTGTGTAATTCTTTTTACTGGTACATCTTTTTAGTACGGAGACTAAAATTGAGTAAAGTGCGTTCTCATGGAATTAATACGTCTGTCCGCTGGCCGGGTATTCTGAGGCGTAGGTTTCTGCTTAGCCATGCGGGTTGGAACCGGGTTCGCGTCCCGGATAAGACGTGGACGGTAAGTGTGTCTTATGGCGTTGCCTTTCTTCCTTTCCTGAAACCCGTGGCTCCACAAATAAGAGCCTGGCTTACTTACCTTACAGCTGAATACGGTGGATACGAAGCAATAAATAAGAAGTTCCTCAAGTCATTTTAATTAGTTCAGGAAGAAGCTGATCCTCATCAACCTACTGTGCCTATCCGTTAGTTAAGACAATGTCGCCGAATCTGATTCGAAAAATTTGTTTTTTTCGAATCAGATTCGGATTCGAAAAATTTGTTTTGAACTGAATGGAGCTATCTATGTAAATCATTATTTATGCCTTCTCGAATGTCTATGGCGCAGTTTTATCGGCAGATGGTGTAAAGGTACATTTACAAGTTTGACAGTGTATATAGGTACATAATGCTGTATAGAAAAAACTCTTTTTGCATTTGTTAGATGAGATAATGTGCAAACGTTTCCCTGTATTTCTTTTCATTCAGTGGTACAGAAGTTTACCACAAGAGGTGACGCAGATGTACGAGTATATAGATATATCAATACATGTATTTTACGAAGAGCAACTTGCATGTGGCACTACATCTGCACTTTCTAAGTGCCTGATCGATAACCACTTTTGCATCTGCAATTGAACTGCAGTTAAGAACAGAATCTGTCATGCGTCCGTCACTAAGTGACCAATATCTTTCCTACTAAACTGGGTATTAGAAAAATTGTTTTAACGGAGGCCGTATTTAACCAAGACCAATACAGTTGGAGTCCTGTTTGATTTCCCTCGCAGGGAGATGGATGTAATTTTTTCGATGTAGTTGTTAAAATACTACTGATTTAACAGTATATACACCGAAGAGCCAAAACATTGTGACCAGCGCATTTCTATGCAAATGAAGCAACAGCAGCGACGGCGCGTATAAAAGTCATGAAACGGTATAAGTAACACCTGATACTGAACTCTGTTAATCAGTGTTATTCTTGTTCTCCAGATGGAAACAGCAGCAGACTTAAGCAAGCTTGACAAATGCTTTGACCCAGACGACTGAGTCAGAGTGTTTCTTAGACGGCAAGGTATGCTAACGATCAGCCGCGGTTAGTACCTTCAAAGAGAGATCCGAGGAGGGAAAACCACGAACCGCCGGCAAGGTGTAGGCCAATCAAAGCTCATTGATGCTAGAGATGAGCGAAGGCTATCCTATACGGTACGAGCTAACAGAAGAGATACTGTGGCGCAACTCGCCGGTAATTTGAATGCTGGTTTCGGGAGTAATGTGTTACAACACACAGTACATCGAACCTTGAAGAAAATGGGGCTCAGTAGCCGCAGGGAGCTCCAAGTGCCCATGCTAACCTCGGTTCACCGAAAGCGCCTACAACGGGCAAGCGAGCATCAAAATTGGGCCTTAAATGATTGGAAGAAGGCCCCGTCTGGTCCGATGAATCTCGTTTCCTGTTGCACCATGTGGACGGCCGGGTGCGTGTGCATCGTTTACCTGGGTAAGTGTTGGCACCAGGATGCACCGTGGGACGAAAACAAGACGATAGAGGAAGTGTAATGTTTTGCGAAATATTCTTCTGAAAACCCTGGGTCAGGTCATTCATGCACAGGAAGCAATGGGGTCTACCACCTACCTAAACATCATTGCAGACCAGGTACTTCATTTCATGGCAACGGTATCCCCCCCCCCCACCTCCACCTCCGTATCACGACAAAAGGGCGAACGACAAAAGGGCAACACGACAAAAGGGTGCAAGACAAAAGGGCGATGCAACAAAGGGGCAATACGAGAAAAGAGCGAAACGACAAGAGGGCTAAACCACGAGCGAGATATTTTTCTACTTCAACTGCAAGATTTCTAAAATATATCATTTTCAAAAACAGCACCGGGGTCCCTTTGAGCAAATTACATATTTCTTTGTGTATTCAAATTTTAACTGAAATCAGACGTCTCATTCTATACATAAGGCTTTCTAAACAATGTTTTTTCCAAAGAGGCCGCAGGGCCCTTTCAGTAAATTCAGTATTTCTTTGTGAATGCAAATTATCCCAACTGAAATCAGACGTGACATCTTTTGTACTCTAAGTGAAATCTTTACAGAAGGCTTTCTAAACGATGTTTTTTCCAAAGAGGCCCCGGGGCCCTTTCAGTGAATTCAGTATTTCTTTGTGAATGCAAATTATCCCAACTGAAATCATACGTGTCATCTTTTGTACTCTAAGTGAAATCTTTACAGAAGGCTTTCTAAACGATGTATTTTCCAACTACGGAGCTCTTTTCTGAAAGTGCCTTCTTTGTACATTCAAAGCGAAATTTTACGCATACATGAAATAAATATTTTGTGCTTCAACTTCAGCCTGCAGAAATGGCCTAAGAGATATTCCCAAAAAAGCCTCGAAAACTTGATTTTGTTTTATTTCTTGAGTTAAAGAAAAACAATTTATACAAAGTGAGCAATCTTTAATAGGTTGCATATCAGTACAAACAATGTCACGTCTGCACTCAATTGGGATTTGAATACACGAAGAAATAAGCAATTTGCTCAAAGTTCTCACGGGCCATTTTGGAAATAATATCTTTTTAAAAGCAATCCCTATAGATTATTGAAGTACAGAAAAATTAATCTTTGCTTTCAGTTGGGATTTGAACATAAAATAAAAAAAGCAATTTGGAAATTTATATCATTTGAATGTTTCTTGCAAAACGGATAAATAGAGTCCCGAGTTTAGCGAATCATTAGTCTGATAGTCGTGCGCCCTTCTGTAGCAGCGCCC
Source organism: Macrothele yani (assembly GCA_039090855.1). Taxonomy (NCBI): domain Eukaryota; kingdom Metazoa; phylum Arthropoda; class Arachnida; order Araneae; family Macrothelidae; genus Macrothele; species Macrothele yani. The sequence continues at coordinate 197,191,850 of CM076990.1, forward strand.
TTTCGTCATATCGCCCTTTTGTCGCATCGCTCTTTTGTCGTGCGCCTTTTTATCGTATCGCCCTTTTGTCGTGAGATCTTTCGTGACGTCGCTCTTTCGTCGCTTCGCCTTTTTTTGGCGTTCGTCCTCTTGTCGTGCGCTTTTTCGTCGTTCACCCTTTTTTCCTGCGCCCTTTTATCGTATCGCCCTTTTGTCAGATCGCCCTTTTGTCAGATCGCCCTTTTGTCGTGCGCTCTTTCGTCCCGTCGTCCTTTTCTCGTGCGTTCTTTCGTCACGTCGCCCTTTTGTTGTGCGCTCTTTCGTCACGTCGCCTTTTTGTCGTGCCACCTTTTCGTCGTTCGCCTTTTTGTCGGGCACTCTTTCGTCATTCGCCCTTTTGTCGTGCGCTATTTCGTCTCGTCCCTCTTTTGTCGCGTCGCCCTTTTGTCTCGTCGTCCTTTTAAAGTACCCTCTTTCGTCGTTCGCCCTTTTTTCGTGCGCTCTTTTATCGTATCGCCCTTTGTCGTGCGCTTTTTCGTCACGTCGCCTTTTTGTCGTGCGGTCTTTCGTCACGTCGCCCTTTTGTCGTGTCACTTTTTCGTCGTTCGCCTTTTTGTCGGGCACTCTTTCGTCATTCGCCCTTTTGTCGTGTCACCCTTTCGTCTCGTCCCTCTTTCGTCGCGTCGCCCTTTTGTCGTGTCGTCCTTTTGACGAACACTCTTCCATCGTTCGCTCTTTTGACGTACACTCTTTCGTCGTTCGCCCTTTTGACGCTCGTCCTTTTGTCATGCGCTTGTTCGTCGTTCGCCCTTTTGTCGTGTAATCATTCCCCCAGAGTAGTGCCTTTTTTCAGGATAATTCGCAATTCCACACTACGCTGATTTTTCGAGAATGGTTCGCGAAACGTGAGGAAAACTTCCAAGTATTCCAAATTCCCCAGAAATCAATCCCATCGAGCATCTGTGGTGTCTGTTGGAACAGCAAATCCTATCTGCGACGGCTCAACCATGTGACTTACAAAAGTTAAAGGATCTGCTGGTAATGTGTTGGTACCAGATACCACAAGACACCTTTAGAAATCTTGTACCGTCCATGCCTCATCGGAAAAGAGCTGGTTTCGGAGGTACATAGAGAACGAACATAATATAAAATGCACAACAGCTTTTTTGTCCTTCTGTGTGGACACAGACATGAAATGCGACGAATTCGGGATGCCAAAACATAACAGGCGGTTTTTCTGCCATCCTCGAAAGAATTTATTGAAAATACGCTGTCTGACAGAGAAAATGCTACACCATGAAGGAATGCTCGAAAAGAGACCAAACTGCACACACAGTCCTGAACAAATGATTTAATTGTCACATACAGACAAGGATCTAGTGGTCAAATATACAAGATGATCAATAAGGAGTGCGGCCCCCATTCTGGGCGATACAGCGTTGAATCCGAAGTGGTATCGAGGCATCAATAAGAGTCCGAATACAGTCATGGGGCAACGTGGACCCTGAACTGCAGAACCACTCACCTGTGTGGATTTGGATCAACCCTCTGATGTTGATCCGAATCCACAGTTCATCTTCATTTTGCGGGGGAGGGGGCTACTCAACCGACGTCGAAGTCGAATCGTGTCCCATAGATGCTCGATGGGCGAAAGGCCGTGGGATCGTGCTGGCCACGTAAGCATCAGCACACCATGTAAAGCATTCAGGTTGATCTGAGAGGTATGAGGCCGGGCGTTATTCTGTTGGAAAACGCCGCTTGGGATGCCCTGCAGATATGGTAGTGCCACGGGCCCCAGCACCTCGTCAACACAGCGGCGTGACGTCAATGTGCCCGTAATACGTACCAGCGGTGAGCGGCTGTTGGCGCTGATAGCACCCCACACCATGACTCCACGTTGCCGGGCCGTGTGACGCTCCACAATGGCGGAGGAATCCGCCCATTGGCCACGTCGCCTCCAGATTCTTATACGGCAATCATCCGTGGTGAGACAGAACCGCGACTCTTCGCTGAACGCCACACTGTTCCATTCGGCACCCCACGCAGCTCTGGCGACACCACACCAACCAGTGGCAACGATAACTAGCTGTTAAGGGTAGCCTTCGCAATGGGCGGCTGGACAGCAAACCAGACGCAGCCAATCGGCGCGACACTGTCCTCGTCGATATCGGAGCACCCACGCCTCCCTGTACACTCCGCAAAATGTCGCCCGTTGTGGTCTGTGGGTCAGCTACGGCATGACGTCGGATGCGACGAGCGGTGCGCTCGGACATCTGTCTCCCTGCTCCGGTCCCCTTACGACGTTGCACAGATCCTTCCTGAGACCACTATCTCCAAATGCGACCGACGCTTGTGGCATCACGCTGCGTTTCTTTCCGCGATACGACACAAGGACCATCCGGAGGTACGAAAGCCTATGATGACACCTCTCGTGAATTCATCCGTTTAACGAAATCGCGTACGACGGCGTCTTAACGGCATTAGCACCCCTTGTTCGTTCTCCAGACACGGGTACAGCAGAACCACTCACTTCTTGCGGCCGTGACGACGTCTGGCTTACAAATGCAATCATTTGCATAACTTGTATGTGTGTGCACGCACCCTGCAATTTGCATAGCGCTGCGTTCACATCTTCGTGGTGTGACATTTTCTCTGTTAGGCAGTGTATATGAAACGCATTTTTCAATTGTCTATTCTTAAATCTTCGAAACAAAGTAATGAAAGTAAAAAAGACATAAAAAAAAATTTGATTTGCAAAGTTAATTCCCAGTTTGAAGCTAGCGAGCACAAAGTGTTACCACCATAACCGTTTTCTTAGTATAACAGAACTTCATTTTGTTTTTCCAATCCTTGAAAACAGAGTTAAAAATGGGAGAGCCCAAAAGTAATACAAATTCGCTGCTTTCTAAGGTATGCCTCTCCGGTAGAATTTAGGTAGTAAGACGTGCATTCCAATCAAAGTACATCAAAGTTCCTTCAATCGCATAACCTTACAAAACTCATATGATGTATATAAACTTTTAGCCAAGTTTTTTTCTTATTGAAGAATGACATTCGTAAAGAAAACGCTTTGGGAAATTCAATGTCGTAAAAGTTCCCTTTACTCAGTCTCTGCGGCAAGCCAATCTACTTCTTTCCAATTCCAGCTAACAAATAAAGACCTGTGTAGAGTTCTCCCTCATCGGGATATGTTTTTCGCTTCAAAGGCAAAGCAATAAAATTCAGCTTGTTCTGCAGCAGATGGGACAAGAGGCATGGAGGATTGTTGGGGGAAGGGGAGCAGTGAATGGTTCTCCAAGCTTCAAAGGTAGAAGGGGACATTAGTGCACGTGACTACACACACTTTTGGACTCTTCACTCGCCAATCACATCACGACAAATATTTGCTGAGTGCCATCGTCAAGACTTGTATTACTCAAAAAATAAGTGCCTGCTCTTGAAGAGCAAGCTACACAGCAGGCCAAATGCCTAGGAAAAACATCCTAACAAAATGTTTCATTAGGGCTCGTGTATTTCAGCATTTTTAAAACGCACTTCCTTTAAGAGCATATGCAAACACAATTTCTTGTTACTCTAATTTTGTCTAGCTATACAAAGAACGGAAAATTTAAAAGCAAGATTTTGCGATCCTTTTGTAATCCAGTTGTAACTACTAATACAAGTTAGAAACTTCCGGTAATTATTTTTTTTTTCACCAGGCACTATAAAGCAAAGCGTATAACACCCAAGCTCTCATCTCGGGATGACGTCATCCATGCGAAAAAGAAAGCGTTAAAATAATAACGTTACTGTTTAAAAGAAACGACTGACAAAGAAATAAGAACACTAGACACGATGTAAATATGGAGAAAGTATACCAGTTTTAAATAAAAGTATTTTTTTTTAAACAAAGACAGCTTACAGCGAGGCTTTTGTTCCTCAAAACATTAATTTGTCAATATTTTCTTTGTAGCACTAACCAAGTTTTACTTTGTTTAAATCATGTCTGGTGTTCCTATTTATTTACTGAAGGAGGTCTTCCGAGCCTATATGGAAACGGTAATTCACATTCTAGAATACAACCGAAACCTCTGAAATTTGGTGATACAAGACACGCATTAAAATTGAATGCCTATATGGGCAGTAGTAATGTTAATTTAGCGGCATGTGGCGCCATCTACTTTCCAAATATTCGTTAGAAATAAAATACAAAAATAAACATTCAGTAAAGATTTATCACCATAACAAACAAAAACAATAGTAGCGCCATCTGGTGTTGTGAAAAGAAACCTACGTTCTTAGAAACTCCATATAACCAACAGAACTGAGTATACTGAAATTTCACATTCTCATAAACTTTCATATCATGGAAAATTACTCACATAATCGAAAATTATGAATTTCAGTGCGCTGTAGAAAAATATTTGGCTAGTCTGCTGCAGACGGGCGCACGGCTCATTTCTCACAACTAAAACAGCGGAACGCTAGCACAGCTCCCCGAACATATACCGGAAGCATCAAGTTACTGTTTTCGATGTGGCAACAGATATGTTGTTCTGTGATGTTTACAATCGAATTTTTTTGTTTTTTTTTTGTTTGGAGGTTTAACGACCACCGTGAGCAACTCAATGGGCTATAAGCAGTCGCCCGTCCCTAATTTAGGGTCACTGGTTCCAGGGAAGGGAGAGAGCCAGTGCCGTAAGACAAACACAACATCCATGCCTCACCGGGATTCGAACCCGGACCCCTTTCGGACGAATGATCAGAGGCCATCGCTTAGACCACTGCACCGGCTCACATTCGAATGCAAACATTATGGGAAAGAGGAAAAGTGCGTTTGTTTTTTATCATTCTGTGCTTACTTTTTTTATATCATCATGATGACTGATGTTGCTTTCATCAAAGAAAATATTTCATGAACTACATTACATGGAACACAACAACTGAGATACTGAAAAAGAACCAAAAAAGAAAAATAATAATGAACTTAGTTAGCACTATATATACGTTCGGATACTGATAAAAAATTTTACTTTCGTATTTACAAGTAGTATTTTAATTCATATTTACAAATATATAGAAAAAGACAATTTTAAAACAAAAGCATCAACGTTCATTCCCATTCGTGATTTATTATTTGAAGTATTTCTTCGAAGACGTCTGTACTCCTGGCATTACATTCCCTTCGGAACATGAAATCCATCAATCGATCACCTAGATTGTCTTTATGTACACCTTGTTTCATTATGCTACTTTTTAAATGTCTCCTAAAACTTGTTGTTTGCGGTCGAATGTAAACGACAACAGATCCGTTGCCACATCGAAAACAGTAGCTTGATGCTTCCGGTACATGCTCGGGGAGCTGTGCTAGCGTTCCTCTGTCTTAGCTGTGAGAAATGAGCCGTGCACCCGTCTGCGGAAGAATAACCAAACATTTATTCAATGATAAATGGAAATAAGTATTTGCGGAACTTTTAGTTTCATATTTTATTTTATTTCTAACGAATTTTAAGAATGCAGATGGCGCCACATACCAATAAATGACAACAATTATTACTGCACAAAGAAATATCCTGATTCTTCTTCTTTCTTTTTTCTCCATACGCTAAACTTTAATGCATTTCCTACCGTGTCACAAATTTTCAAATGTTTCGGTTTATTTGCTACATAGGGTGATTGTAAATTCTTTCTACAAAACAACAGGGGTGATGAACAATATTTGCAATGGAACCTAGGGCCGCATTCCACTCCTAGTGCCAGAAAAGAGTAAAGTTACATATCCAAGTTGAGCCTTCAACAGTGAAAACAAAGAGATATACCTAATTTATGAGTTTCACAATTCCAATCGCATCAGAGAAGGACTCAAAGGAGATGCTCAAACTGGCGTCCAAGGGCGTCGTTGTACAGCCTACACCGGCGAATGAAGGACTGTCTCACCCTCTCGTAGACTCGCGGTGTAGTGTTGATCTCGTGCGTAGCTACAGCGATTCGCGCAACGAGATCTTCCAGGGAGTCCACAGGTGTCTCGTACACCAATGTTTTCATGTGCCCCCAGAAGAAGAAGTCCAGTGGATTAAGGTCCGGGGAGCGGGGAGGCCAAGTCACGGATCCACCGCTTCCAATCCACCTCCCGTGATATGTCGCATTTAGGAAGTATCGGACCTCGGTGGCAAAGTGTGCTGGGGCCCCATCATGCATAAACCACATGTCCCTTCGTGTGGTGAGCGGGACATCCTGCAACAGACCGGAAAGCACTTGCTCCAGGAACACACGGTACGCTGCGCCGGTCAGACGTTCTGGCAAGCGGTAAGGTCCCACCAGACAATCGCCAAGGATGCCTGCCCAGATGCTGACGCCAAATCTCTGCTGGTGTTTACGAGGATCCAGGACGTGCGGATTTTTTTGAGCATAAGCGTGCAGGTTGTGACTGTTGAAAACGCCAGATGCATATCCGCCAATTCCTCGTATGTGTAGTCCTCCATGCTCTTCAATAATACATCAATTCTCATGTGATGTTTGCACGGTACTATCGCTGAACGGGTTCGGTTGCGTTTTAAAATGTTTGCTCCTCATGGTCTGCGCACGTGTTTAGGTCACCTGATTTGCATCTTGTGATTCTCATGCACTGGTTGGAACTCCGTGTGCCTAATGGACTTTTTCGAACGTGCTCTTTTCTGGCACTAGGAGTGGAATACGGCCCTAGGTTCCACTGAAAATACTGTTCGTTTTGATGCGTACTATCACCCCTCTTGTTTTGTTGAAGGAGTTTACAATCACCCTGTATTTCAGAATGTGAACTTCTGTTTCCACCATTTGTTACACTATATAGTATCGACAGAAAGCATTAAGATAAATGTAGTTCTAAAAATATGTGCATGATGAATGAAATTTTGTGCGTTATATGGCTTTCCTTACTATGCTAACAAAACGGATTACTGGTAGTTTATGACTTGTAATTTTTTGGTGTACATTCCACTTCTGTGATCGAATAATAAAAGACGAATATTCGAAAGTACGGTCATTACGAAATAAACAATTTTTATGTACTCTCTTTCACAAAAAAAAAATCGTGAACAAATCATTCTTCTTAACCCTTTCCCAACGCAAACTGCACCGTTTCTCTAAACAAGACGAGAAAACTTTTTTTGTACGTAACATAAATGGGTGCATGTTGTTTTCATGTAAACAGATATACCCCGGTAGCACAGTTATGTCGAATTGACATCGATTTTTGGTTACCAAGTCGATATTACGTCGAGGCATAGTTTTCGACGTAAAATTCATGAGACGGAACGTCAAGAAAATTCATTACATTGAATTTCAGTATACATGTAGACGGTTTTACCCAGTTTATCCCTTTAGTTCCATTAGGTCGAATAATCGATGCTTTTCATAAGATCTGTAAGCATCGCACGCATGCGACTTTGCAACCATTACGCCAAACAAACTTTTTGGATGCTGGGGTGTTGGTCGGTTGTAGCATTTCTGTTGTAAGACGAGATTCTTATTTACCCGTCTCCTTTTTCGCCGGTAAGTTAAAAGTTGTTTTCTTTGTTTAAGAATGTTTATAAGAAGTTGGGTCTCGTTCTTTTAAGTAGAATTACTTTTTAAGATATATAATTTGTACGTACAAATATTCCAATTAGGGATAGGCTTAGCGTGATGCTGACGGGTCACCAAAAAATTCTGTGAATTTTTTGAGAATTATGTGTCGTTTTGAATGTGTCCAAAAAGACTCGGATGTTGAAACAATAAAAAAAAATTATATGATATTTTAATCGTAGACAGCGTCGTAGAATCATACTACAAAGACGATTGCATTCTACGCTTTGTGCCACGATTAAAAGTTTAGAATTTCCTGCTTCAGCATCTAAATTGTAGAGTAAACGTAGATTCGACATTACAACAGTACTAGAATCGATTACTAAACTGCGTAATATCAACGTAGAATCGACGTCTACACTACGTAGCCACGATGTATATGTTTCTCTCGAAAGGTCGACTCTTCGTCTACTGTTGACTTGATATCGACTTAATAGGTTTAAAATTCGACGTCGAAAAGACGTAACAAAAGGTGGACCTGGATCTACATTCGACGTCTCATATTGACCAAAAATCGATCAAAATTCGACGTGGAATTGATGTAATCTAGTACCGGGGTAGGTAGACCTATGTATAGGACAGTCAGTTCCGAACCGTGACTTCATAACTGCGAATTTGACAGTACGCAAACACACTTTCCTGTGCTCTTACAAAACGCGACACCAAACGCTATGAGTATATGCAGGTCGACGGCCATGCTCTGTCCTTCACCTTAACCCTTAAATGCTATTTTTTTTTTGAGGTTTAACGACCACCGTGAGCAACTCAATGGGCTATAAGCAGTCGCCCGTCCCTAATTTAGGGTCACTGGTTCCAGGGAAGAGAGAGAGCCAGTGCCGTAAGACAAACACAACATCCATGCCTCACCGGGATTCGAACTCGGACCCCGTTCGGACGAATGATCAGAGGCCATCGCTTAGACCACTGCGCCACCGGGGCGGCAAATGCTAAATTCAAATTCCATCTAGCCGGATTTAATTTTGAGACGCTCAAATTTATTTTACTTTCCGATACAAATTATCTTGTGTTTTCTGAACTATGTATGACTTAACGTTCGAATAAATAGCTTTCAACCGTTCTTGGAAATAAAAAATAGCCAGCACAATATGGCAAAACAAAATGGAATACGCAAATCTCATGTATATCTATAACATACCAAATAAAATCTAGTGAGTAAGTTTTTGTTAGTTTGTAAAGCTTATTTCCTATAAGATATACACAGATAAGACATTACATTATGACCACCTACCTAACAAGATACAGGACCGCCTTCATCCCGCAAAACAGCGCCACTCGGCGTGGTACCGATGACATGAGATGGCGATAGGTACACTGGGGTATCTGGTACCATAATGTCAACAGCAGGTCCTCCAGTTCCTGTACATTTCAGAGTGGTGGTGGCGATTTTGCGTGAACCTGCTTTTCCAAGTCGAACCCCAAATGTTCGATTGGGTTCATGTCAGGTGAATTTGGAGGACAGGGCATTCACAGAAAGTCACCAGCATGCTCCTCGAATCGTTCCTTGACAATTCTGGCAATGTGGCATGGCGCATTATCCTGTTAGTAATGGCCATCACTAGCAGGGAACACAGTTGTCATGAATGGGTGAACATGCTTCGCAACGATGTTCAGATACCTAACCAGCTGTCACGGATTGTGCTCTTGGGATAATGAGGCCTAAGGAGTGTCCCAAGAAGACATCGTCCACAGAATAACACCGCCGCCGCAGGCCTGTTTCTGCCCAACAGTGCATCCAGGTGCCATAGCCACCGTTGGTGATCGGCATATCAGCACTCGGCCGTCTACGTGATGCACCAGGAATCTCGATTCGTCAGATCAGTCCACTTTCTTCGAATCATCCACAGTGCAATCTCGATTATCTTGGACCCATTTCATGCGCTGTTAGCGATGACGTGCAGTGAGCTAGGAGACCCGACTGGGTCTTCAGCTAAGCAGGCTGCGATGAACTGTGTGCTGTGACACATTGCCCTGATCACCACTGCTGTAGCTGCGGCTGATTTGTCGCACTGTAGCCCTGCGGTCGCTGTGAACATTGCGCGACAGTCTCTGCTCCCCATTGGCATCAATGAAATGCACACTACATACGGCTGGACGACGGGTCTTCGTTTGTCCATCTGTGCACCACTTTTGATACGTACTCACTACAGCGTCACGTGAACAGCCCATAAGCCACGCCGTTTTCGAGATCATAGTTCCGGGTCGCCGTGCCATCACAATTTGTCCTTTATCAAACTCCTATAAATTGGCAGCTTTTCCCATTCTGACTCCGAACACTCTACTAATCGAAAGCCGGTCCTCGGGTTGTACATATACTTCTGTGTGAACTTCACTTGCGCCACCGTTCCGTCTCCAGGCGCGTTCATTTCTCTAGGCTGGGGGTGGTCATAATGGAATAGCTCATCGGTGTATTATTTTCATCGTGATGTTTGGAGGCGACAGAATACATGGGAACTCGAGATTTTTTTAAACTGACAATGATTTTCAGTCATCTTTAAGAAACGGTGTTATTTCATAAAACTCCTAAATATAAAATTTACTCTTGATAGCTATAATACAGCTTTTGTTTGAAGGGGTCCACAAACTGAATACATAGACATACTACAATCAACTATACAATAATTTAAGTACCCGGTTTCTTACTGTAACATAGTACACAATAACTGGCGCACAAAATGGGAAAGAGTAGAAATCACATCCGGTGCCACAGTAACAAATATTTCATGGGATATGCAATCTCGCTACAGAACTTCAAAATTAGATGCTCGGACAGATGATTGAAATTTAATAGTTAATCAAACCTCAAGTATTCCCACGAATCACTCGCATTGCTGGAAATTTTCCGTCGCGAAAAAAGTGAGAACGGAGTTTTTCTGTTAAAAAAGGAAAGAATCGCGGAAAGGTTTTTGAAAATTCAGAATTTCCGTTAACATATCTTAAAAACGGTAATTTACCGTTAATATGCGAAAGGACTTGCGGAAAGGTTTCTGAAAATTCAGAAATTTTCCGGCGTACAAAAGATTCGTGAAATTCAGATTTTGTCCCCGTTATTTCTCCGAAAAGGTTATATCAGGAATATATTTCGTTAATTCACGAAAGAAAGCACGTAAAATGGCTAGTCAATTTCAGAAAAATGTTTACAGTGTAAAGTGAACGCTTGATTGCATTACGAAAGTTTAAAACTCAGTTAAAAATAAGTAATCTTATCTGAAATATTAGCTGACTGGATATATTTCCATTATGTTTTATATTTTCCCAAATTCCTGAACTTTTTTATATTTATTCTGATTTTCCATGCAATATGGAATATTAGGCCCTATAGAATATGAAAATGAAGTCCTTATGTAGGGCTGAGGTATATATATATATATATATAATTTTTTTTTTTTTACGGGTTTTAAAAGTTTGGACTACTTTTTGCTCCGCGCAGTGCTTATCATCGCAAGTGATTCGGCATTTTCGTACTCCGAGCTAGGTTTTGTAGACCCTGCCGCTGGGCAAAAGCAATATGCATACAGTATGTCCTTGTTTATTAAAATATATACATTGAAATAATTATAAACATTTTAAAAGAAATATAAATATTTTGTAATATATACATGCATATATATGCAGATGTCGTTATTTAATGAAAAATTGTTACGAGGTCCTTGGGGAATAGAGGGAGGGTACACCACTGCTACCGTCTTCCAGAAATGGTGAATCCGTTCCTTTTCATCCTGGAACGTACGCTTGAACTGGAAGTCTGCTAAGTAACCTGGGTAATGAGGCTTCCGACTTCCGTAACGAGGAGCACCACCTCTCGAAAAACTCGCTCAATGCTATTGGTGTGCATGCGAGTCTGCGGATCGACGAAATGAAGTGAGTGATTAACAGTGAAGTGTTGAAAACCAAAGTCACTGAGGTTAGCGTGTGCCCTCCATCATTGCTTCAACATGGCACAAAAAGTAACTGTAGGTTGTCGTTAAAATTGTATATTATGCATTTTTGTATGTGCGTACGAATAAGACGTGATATGAGTGTTAAAATATGTTTTTCTGTTTCTTATTAAATTGAATTTAGAGCATTAGTTATTTTACTTTACCAGTTTATTGTTTGAATTTCAAAACTAACTTTTCGTTTTTCATTAACTTTTCGTTTTTCATTTAAATCTTGAAAAATGAAAAACGAAAAGTTAATCTAATAATAACTTTTCTATTTCATTATAGTTAATCTAACGATTTTATCACCACATTATTCCTTATAAGTCAAAACAAAAATCCAAAGAAATTTATTTAGTCAGTTTTTATGTGATCGGAATTATCATTTATTTTTGTTCCCAGTGAAAAGCACAAATGTATACACAAAAGTTACTACACTTTCAGAAAGAAGTGATTATAAAAAATTGTTATGGAATGTTGCTACCCATTTTATTTGCATTGAGGTAAACTGTAAAAGAAATAGGTAATTCTCATCACCATTTCAATTTTCCCTGCTTTATTTCAGTAGCAGCCCATCGTAGTTGGTATGTTGTAAGATTTCGCCATTCTTCAGTAATTTAATATGGTTTCACTTTCGTTGTTTTTTTTCATAGGAATTATGGGTTGTTGTTCTTTTTTTCATAGGCTTTATGGGTTGTTGTTGTTTTTTTTTCTTAGGAACGGCTTAAATATTGGGAAAACGGTAAGTAAAGGTAACAACTTCAGTTTTCTTTGCGAGAATTGAGAAAAAGAAAGGAGCGACTTAATGAAATTTTAAATAAATCACTTTGCACATGAAAATCGCACGTAAAAAAATGCGGCAATCTGGAAGAATGAAGTCAGTTTCATTTGTAACAGTTATTCTTCCTTTCCTTTGATACAAATGTTACACGAGGAATCTCTCTTGTTTATTTCACACAGTTTAATTTCGATAAAAGAGTTCCAAACCTCGGCATCATCTTTCTTCAGCAGTAACATAAAATCCATTAAAATAGTAAAACTCTTCATACCTTTTTAAAAATTTTACATTTTGTTTCATTTTTAATGGCAAAATAATAAACGAAAGTGATATCTCCAAAGTCATGAGGGCATTAAGTTTGATTTTTAATGAAAACAGAATCAGAAGAATGTGAAACATTAAAAAAAAATGTTTCGACACGACACATATAGAGTCGAAAACGTTCATAATGAGTTTGAAGGGAGAATTTAAAAACTTTCAATATAAACGAACTTCGATATATCCCGACAGATCAAAAATGCGCTATTTTGGGGATATTACATTACGTCAGGTTGAAATTAATCAATCACAAAAAATATTTTTTTATTAATCGAAGATAATAATACTTGTTAAATATAACTAGCAATAAAAAGAGTGAGATATACAATAAACAAAATACTTAATTAATGTAAAAGTTGAAGTAACTGCCAAACATTTTAAATTTCGCCTGTTATACATTTACGAACAATAAAATTTGCGCACCTAGAAGAAAACATGCTACAGCCGCGAAACTGTGCAAATAGCTAGAGTGCGTGCTGGTATGCAAATGATCCACGTCTGGTGCGATTGCGCATGACTGCACACCCTGTCGTGGCGCTGCAAGCACGAACCGCCAGCCTTATAAACCGGAGTGTAGTCGATGTCCCATGAAAGCGAAAAGCACCGGCCGACGCAAGCAAAAGTACAGTGACAGGAATACCGGGCTGAAAGCCGCAGGGTGGTTATCGGGCTGAAAGCCGCAGGGTGGTCGGCGCGTCGTTTAGCCCGCCACGTGGATCGTTCCATACCGTCCGACTGTGTTGGGAACAGTGGACACGTGACGGCACTGCCACACGGCGGAGCGGCTCCGGACGGACCAGAAGGACCACCGTTAGAGACGAACGGATCCCACGAGGACCCGGTCCACTATACAGGCAAATGTAGCGGCTACTGTGTATCCACGACCCATATCCAGACGCCTCGCAGGAGCGAATCTGCGAGCCCAGCACCCCTTACGTGTGCTGCCATTAACACCGGAACATCGCCGGCTCCGTGTGCAGTGGTGCCAGGCCAGAGCGACGTGGAACGCCACATACTGGCGACGTGGAACGACACAGACTGGCGACGTGGAACGACATAGACTGGCGACGTGAAACGACATAGACTGGCGACGTGTGGTGTTTAGCGATGAGTGTCGCTTTGTTTTAGGGACAGATAATCATCGTGTCCGGGTGTGGAGGTCCCCAGGTCAACGGCACAATCCCAACCTCGCTACCGAGCGCCACACGAATCCCACTGCAGGCATTATGGTCTTGGGAGCCATTGCCTACGATAGCCGATCAGCTCTAGTAGTGGTACGTGGATCATTGACGGGCCAGCGGTATGTGGATGAGATCCTACGGCCCCACGTGCTCCCATTCCTGGTCGGGATTCCAGGTGCACAATACCAGCAGGATAATGCCCTCCTGCACACGGCTCGGGTTGCCCAGGACAGTCTACGTCATATCCAGACACTTCCATTGCCTGCTTGCTCCCCGGATATGTCCCTTATCGAGCATATGTGGGGCCAGTTGAAACGTCGGCTGCCTCCGTGCCGCACAATCCGGGATTTGGGACATACCGTACGACACGTGTGGGCAGTCTGCCGCACGACAACATCAGGCGTCTGTTCGCCTCCATGCCGGACCGACTTGCAACATAAATCGCTGCACGAGGCGGTGCGACGCGCTATTGAAAAGACTGGACTGCGCGCCACAGATCCCTCTGTAATTGTCTTGAAACTCTGTTTTTGCCGTCATGTGTATCATTCATCTGTATCATTACGTCCATAAAATTTCAGTTAAATACGATACTTCCTTCTTGGTGCACAAATTTCATTATCCGTGTGTGTATTTGATTTGCTGTTTACACTTGTTATTAGGAAATGTGAGTCGGTAGTTGCTTGTTTTGTCTTGTCGTGATAGTTGTTTTAAATATTTTTCAAAATTTTCTAACGCGGTGGCTGAGATGCATCTAGATGCAAAATAAACTCCTGAATAGAGAGTAAGAAAACAAAACGTGGTGATGGAAAGAGATAAAGTTAGCATTTGCCCGGGAGATCCATGTGTGACGGCAAGCTGGGCGGGATGGTAGCGTGAGATAAATAAATAAACAACTGAAACATTCGTGTCTTCGTCTAAACTGACCTGTCTGTCAGTGGAATCACGTGATGTTGTCAACAACAGGTAATTCTTAATTTTCCAGTGAAAGAGGGGAAAAATTACGTGAATACCACCTACTTTATTTACTGATAACAGCGTTGAACTTCGATATATACGGTTTCTCCAAGAATCATTGTTCGTAATATGCGGTTAAAATAACAAGGGAGAATATTACGAAGCTCGAGGGGTCTGTAAAAACTTCGTATTATGCGAGCTCAATAAATATGGGTTCGAGTATACCAAAGGCGTAACTACGGCGAGGTAGACCAGGCGGCTGCCTCTGGCGTAGCTCAAGAGAGAGCGCAAAAGCTACTGCTAGCAATCTAAACATGGAATTGAAACTTTTTCACCACTTTCTGGTACACTCAAAATTCTAAATTCTTCATTAGAATGTTCAAGAGAATTCATCAGAATGTTCAAGAATCCCAAAATGACGATTATCGGAAGCGCACGTCGGTCGCCAACGTATTTGCCTGCAGTAAAAATTCAAAATTTTTTCAATCGATATTTAGAAGCTCAGATTTTATTAAACTTAAATGAAATGAGTTTCTCTTTTAGAGTTTCTCCTTTAGAGTATACTGCAGGCTACTTACCTGCAGTAAAAATTCAATACTGAAGGGCAGACTCTCATGCTCAAATCACTAATGACCGGATTCAGAAGGAAGAACAACCTAATATATCCAAAATGAATGAAAAAGCAATCAAGAGACTTTTCTATTGCCGTCAATGAATTTTTGCGAGTTAACCTTTTCCGTTATGTCAAGTAATTACTAAGAATGAGGCTAGAAATTGATTTAATAAGCGTTAATCCTTCCTTTGGCTAATTCTAGTGCAGTTTCCACAGAAGTTAATAATCAGTGTGCAATCCGCAGGAAAAATAAGCCACATGAAGTTTATCGTTTTTATGTCTCAAGGGCTCTTCTGGTAACTTTGCAAGGTTGTGACCTGATGATCTAAGTCATCGGTTCCCAACTAGTGGTGCCCGTACCCCAAGGCGTACGTACTGGGCCGTTCAAGGGTACACGAAAAAATAATCAGTAATGGCGGAAAAACAAGTAAGGTAAAAAAAAATGCAAAACGTTAGTTATGGAACAATAAATGTTAAGTTTGAATCTTCGCTAATGGAAACACTTTAAAACCAGCTCACATTAGCGAATGATGACTGGTGAGGGCGTGGCTATGAACCCCTCCCCCAAACCACTCTTTTACCAATCATTACGCACAGTCCATGTGTCACTTTTGTCACCCATTCTCCTTTTCAGAACAATCGCGTGTTACTAATACATCCGTAGCCAGACTGTTTGATCAATTCAGTTATTGACTGAGTATAAGTAAGTGCGTTGTCTTTAATTGTGATTCTTTTTATGTAGTTTTTTTATTTAATGTTTAACGAAGTTTCAGTTATTATTGTTAGTGAATTTTTAAGCGTGTCAGTTATGGACCAATGGTTGAAAACAGGAACGGTTAAAAAACCAAAACTTGATGTGGTTTATAACCCGTCGCCAAATACTTCTCAACACGTGTCCGCAGCAAGGAGGTAAGAATAATACTTCTGGAGATGCTCTGAGTGTCTTAACCGTGAAGCCGCAAAGTGTGGGAATTTTCCGTTGTTTACATGATACCTATGTAATTTCATATGTTTGTATTTTGGAACTGCGTGGTTTTGGTTTTTTGGGTTGCAGAAACCGTGTTAATATCAAATCGGAATGAATTATACTTCTTATACGAGTGAAGTTTTCAATTTTAACGTAATGTTTTGTTTAGAATTCTCGCTAACGTTCGTGTACTTCAATTTAAAATAAAAATGGGAAGGAACCTCAAAATAATTAAGAATTTTATAAATTCAGCATTTCCTCACACATTGGCAGGAAATTATAATGCGAAATTGGAAACATTTGCAACGAAAGAAGGCGATTCGGCCAACACAAAATGCATTGCAATAGCCTTGAAAACCATCAGCTTTCCCATACTTTGACGGCCGTCGCTCACGGTTATAGGCTTCACGCAAAGTGGCATCCCCTACAAATGAAACCCCATATTTAATATACTCTTCACAGTATTTCCTTTTCATCTGTGTAGTACTAGAGGCACGCGCCTTTTTACTATCACCTGGTGTGGGTGCAGATATCTTATTCTAACCTCCTTGGTCCAAGCAGCTACGAGTACACCCTACACCCACACCTGGAGATAGTAAAAAGGCGTGTGCCTCTAGGTACTACACAGATGAAAAGGAAATACTGTGAAGAGTATATTAAATATGGGGTTTCATTTGTAGGGGATGATGTCTGTCCTAACACTCTGTGTGTTGTGTGCGGGGAAGTACTATCCAAAGGTTGCATGAAAACCTCTCTACTCATGCGACATTTAGAAACCAAAAAAAAAAATGTATGAAAACAAAGAAATGCGTTATTTTCAGCGCTTAGAAAAGCGTCCAAATGTAACTTCACACATGACGTCAGGAAAAGGAAGACAATGAGAATGCAGTTGAGGCTTCCTACTGTATTGCTTATCGCATAGTTAAATATGGTAAAAACCACACCATAGCTGAAGATTTAATTTCTCCTTGTATTAAAGATGCCGTTTTTTGTATGTTTGGGGGAAAACATGTCCGCAAAATCGATGCTATCTCTTTTTCAAACAATACAATTTCTCGAAGAATTCACTATATGTCTGACGATGTTGAAGCTCCAGTGGTAGATAAAATTAAAAAAAGTAAATTCTTTTCCATCTAGGTCGTCGAAAGTGTAGATGTTGCTGATTTATCTATTTGCTCGTCATCGCGAGGTACTTGACAGAAAATAAAATTGAGGAAAACCTGTTGATTTGTTATTTATTGACGGAGCGTACCACAGGTGAAGATATTTTTAATGTGATCGATGGTTATTTTTTTGAAAAGGACATTGGTTGATCGAATTGTTGTGGTGTATGCACTGACATAGCCAATTCTATGTCAGGTTGTTTTATAGGCCTACGTGCCGAATTAAAGAAGTAGCTCGAAACTCTTGCATCCATGCCTCTTCCTAGTGAACTAAAAGACGTTCTTGATGAGGGTGTAAATTTTATTATGTCACAACCGCGAAACTCCAGATTATTTAAAGCGCTGTGTGAAGAAATGAACAACCTTCAGAGCATTTTACTTTTGCATACGGAGGTCAGGTGGCTTTCTCGTGGCAAAGTACTTACACGGCTGTTTGAACTTAGACGTGAAGTCCAGTTTTTTTTTTTTGAAGGCCATTGTTTCTGTCTTGCTTTAAAATTTCGTGACAGTGATTTGCTTCAAAGTCTTGCATATTTATTATACACTGAAGAGCAATTGAATTAGAGATACCTGTCTAGTAACGTGTAGCACCACCTTTCGCCCTGACGACAGCGGCGATTCGTCTCGGCAGGGACTCGACAAGACACCGGAAGCGTTGGGAAGCCATACGGATCCACGACCTCTGAAAAAGCCCCCACAGTTCACGAAGATTTGATGGAGGCGGGTCAGAGCCTCGAGCATCTCTCTCGATGGCATCGCAGATGTGCTCGATGGGATTGAGGTCGGGTGACCTAGCTGGCCAAAGAAGCGAGGGCACGTCGGTGGAGTGTTCATCCAACCATTCGCATACAATTCGGGAGCGATAGCACGGTGCATTGTCTACTTGCAAGATGAGGTCCCCAGTGGGATGTTGAAGACGCACAAACGGGAGCAAATGGTCGTCCAGGATATCCCGGTAATGTTGACCTGTGAGAAACTATATCACACGTACCAGGGGTCCCATTTCAGTCCACGTAAACAGTCCCCAGACGAGAATGTCACCCCCACCAGCTTGAAGAGTACCCTGGTGGCAAGAAGGATCCATCGCTTCATGTGGTTTGCACCGTACTCGTATCCTGCCATCCACATGTACCAACGTGAATCTCGATTCATCGGTCCAGGCAACATTTTTCCACATGTCTAGGGTCCAGTGGCGATGTTCCCGCTCCCATGATAATCTTTGCACCCTGTGATGTGCGGTCAGCAACGGTACCCTCGTGGGACGATGGCTTCTGTACCCCATAGTGAGGACATGGTTCTGGATAATGTGGCTGCTTACACGTTATTGTGCACCAGCGTTAAATTGCCGAGTGATTTCTTGCACTGTGGCCCGTCTATCCGCTGTTACAAAGCGAGCTAGCCGACGATGACCCCGCTCATCCACACGCTGTTGTCCACCGCAGTTGGCCCTTGCAGGGATGGTTTTACCGGATTCGATGTACTCACGGTGCACCCGTGACACAGTGGCTCGTGAAAATCCCAGTGCTTGCACGACTTCCGAGAGGGGCCCCGACAATTTTCCCACGATCAAATACGCTTAGATCCTTCATCTTACCCATACTGCGTCCGACTCTTACTGAATCCCGTCGCATCACTACTTATATTGTCGGTTTGCTGCATACGTCATGCCGTTTTCGTTTACAGGGCCACCCACGGAGCCACATTTGCATAACGCCAGCTGTCTCTAATTCAATTGCTCTTCAGTGTATATTTTTCTGGAAATAAACAAACTCAACTTGAGACTTCAAAACAGCTCAATCACTATAATTAAAGTAACCGACAAAATTGAGTCATTGATAAAAAAACTGGATTTTTTGGAAAGCGTGTATTGAAAGAGGTCAGCCTAAAGTTTTTGAAACTCTGCACAACTTCTGATCTGAGAATGACTTGCACCTATCCCAAAACGTGAAAGAGAATATTTTACGTTACTTGGAAGGTCTTAAAGTGTCCTTTTATAAGTACTTCCCTCAACGTGGAAAAGAAAACAATTAGATTGCAGATCCCTTCAATGAAGAATTCTTGAAAGAAACTAAACTATCAATCACTGAAAAAGAGCAGTTAATCGAACTTTCAAACGATTCTTCTTTAAATTTTGATTTTAAAAGAAAGCATCTTATTACCTTCTGGGTAGATGTCAGTGAGGAATACGAACAGCTCAGTGAGCAGGAACTGAAATACCTCGTGCCATTTACTAATACTGAACTAGAGGTGAGAGCTTTTTCTTCTTACACCTTCATAAAAATAAGTATCGCAAGAAGCTTAATGCAAGTCCGGATTTAAGACTATCTTGCATCTTTTGAGAATGATTTCAAGAAACTAAGTGCATCAAAGCAAACTCAACGATCTCGCTAACAATGTTTCAATCGGCTAGTGATCTATATAACAATTATTACAGACTTTTCAGATAACACAAATAAATATTATTAATAATAATAAATCAAAATTGTGTTAAATACTTGATCACCATTATCAATGTTTAACATGAAGCTATACTTACAGAGAATAGACTTATTTCTGTGTTACGAATATTGTAAAATTAAATCTGCGGTTTGTACTTTTAGTGTAGTAATTTTCCTTTCCCAACTCATTATCTCATTTCCACTATTTTACATTAAGATAGGCACTGAACAAAAGTGTCAGTATTTAAAAACAGCTATTTTAAAAACAAGGGGTACAATTTATAGAAATGGGTTTAAAAGGGGTACACAAGTGGGAAAAGGTTGGGAACAACTGATCTAAGTAATATATCTAAAATTTCCGAGCTTTGTAATATTGTTTTTTTTTCTTTATCTGCACTTAAATGGAGTCGTATGAGCTCCTGTCGTCCATTATTTAGGAATACCTACTACTCTAAGAGATGTGAATAAACCAGAAGCAAAAATTAGGCACAACGCCCCACGTCTTACCTAAGACACGAACTCAGTCAGGTTCAAGAATCAACAGCCCGGGCAGAGGTTGACAGATGTATCTTTTTAAAGTTTAGAGGTCTTCAAAATGAAAATATAGTTTCCAAGCAGCTGGGTATCTTTTTAACGTTTAGAGGTCTTCAAACAGAAAAATAGTTTGCAAGCAGTTGGCGTGAAATAGCTAACAAGAAATTTCGAATTCCCCGATTTCAAAAACTTAGAGGATTTCATAAGTTGCTAGGCATTTTGCAAGTTACCGAGTAAGCCAAACGCCCCAGAAAAACTTAGAAGTTCATTTTCATTTATCTGATCACCTTCAAAACGGTACCAAAATTTCCGAGCTTTGTATTGTACTTCAACATTCACCAATGTCAATCTGAAAAGCTCTAGAATTCAGGATTTATATGTGTATTTTTTAAGCCTCTGTCGCTTCTCTTGAAAATAACTTAGTCAAATATCAAAATCTGTGATTCGGATCTTCCCGCTACAATTACAAGAGATACGCAGAGTTTACGAATTTGTAACATTTCAAACTCCTTTGTTTTCGTCATAAATGACTTAAACGTTTCAAAATTTCTGGAAAATTTTAGCTTCCCTCAACAGCGTCCGAAAACACTCTAGAACTTTTGCACTTCCCTCTCATCACACCTCTGAAACATTTTCTTGAAGGTGTATGCGACCCTTATTTATTCTCATTTCCTTTTTTATGGAACACTCTGGGCTTTACACATTGCCTTTCGCAAAGGATAGAAAATCAGGACTTAAGGGACTGAAAATTTCTTGATTTCATTCTGCAAAACAAATTACTTCACATTCCTTCTAACTTCTTTTAATTAATGGTTAAGTTAAATTGTCTTGTCTTCTGAAACTGCAGCAGATTTTCTAATTTTGTCGTATCTCAACCCCTATAGGTCCCAAAACCTCCCAAAATATCAAAAGTAAAAAAAAAAAAAAAACACCTGAAATTTTCGCTCTTTGGAGAATAAGCAGAACAATTCAAAAGTTTATTTCGGAATTTCAGAATTCTAAGAGCAGCTTTCTCAGGATTTCTTGTTTTCCGAAAACACGGCTCCCTGATGTTCTATAAATTTTGATGTACTCGCATTTCAGAATTTAAGATTTAAGGAGACACATGTTCTCCAACTTCCCCGACAAAATATATTCGGCCAAACAGAGCGTTAAGCACAAAAATGTTCTACCTTTTCTTAAATCTTCGTATAATAGATCACGATAATCCATATATCTTCCTCTACTTCCTTACAAGTGTTGAAATTGTAAAACATAAAAATGCAAATTTTTTTGTGAAGCATTCAGCAAGACTGAAGAATTTTCTCCCCTTCTACTTCCCAAGAGTGTTAGATATGCTGTCAAATATCACGTGGCATTTTATTTATGCGCTGCTCCCCTTCCTCCCAAAGGTTCAGAAAACTTCTCGAAAAAAAGGGGGAAAAAAAAAGGAAAGGAAAAAATGCGTATGACTCGCACTATGTTCATCATCATCTCTCTCTCTCTCTCTCTCTCTCTCTCTCTCTCTCTCTCTCTCTCTCTCTCTCTCTCTCTCAGCACACATACTGTGAGTCCTAAGTCTTTCCAATTTGCAGTAGAACTGGGTAGAGAATTGAACACACACACATTTTATTATACTTATGGAGAAAATAAAATTTGGTAATTTGCGCATTTTTAATGGATTTCATAAGTTGCTAGGCATTTTGCAAGTTGCCGAGTAAGCCAAACGCCCCAGAATTTATCTTAACATCCCTTAAGACCGCAATATTAATTTCAACGTGTCTTCATGCCCCAGTATTCATTTTTCAAACATCAATATTTGTTTTAAGTGACGATAGAGCAATCTAAAATTAACTGATATTTATATTGATATATCACTATACTTTCACATTATGCCATCTCGATGGAAATGCCAGTACTAATTTTAACACGTCTTCGGACGTCAACATTTAATCTTATGTGTTGTAGAAGGTGAAATTATGTAACTAACTTTAAGTTTGGAGTTTACGCTATTTAATTATGCTTACCTCTCTCTGCTAATGTTCGTAAGAAACTTCGGAAACTACAGAATAATAAATAGGGTTTATCTGACTGTAGAAGTATCGGTGGTTTAACTTCAACGTCAATTTAAATGTCACTTGTTTTAAATTAAATTTGATGAACTCTTATTGTTCTAATTCGTTTTTGCTTGTTCGTAGCAGCTACAACCTTAATTAAACAATGGCGATCTCTAATTAGACACTTTCAAATAAACAGCCCAGGATAAGTGATGAGACAGTACTTACAAGTTCAAAGTCCACTATGTTATACAGTGGTGTTAATAGAAATTGCAACACCATGAAGAAATGCTCAGATTTGCATGAAATTTGCAAGGTGGATAAGGCGCTATGGGAAATGCAAAGGATTACATTTGCAGTGCACATGCAAATGTGATGCGCGCCCAACGCCATCGGAAACGTCACACCAGGAGGTATAAAAGAAGGCGTACAGTGAGCAGGTTTTTAAGCTTGCCATCGCTAAACTGGACCGTACGCAGTTGTTAACATGTAAACATGCCGCGTAAAAGGACGAGACAACCATACGAATACTTGACGGAGTTGGACTCTGAGAAGGTGATTTATCATACCGTGATGTGGCTGCACGCGTTAGACTTAACGCAACTACCGTTATGCGTACATGGCGTTAATGGACAGCAGAAGGTTCTACGCATCGTCGTGCAAGGTCTGGAGCTCGAAATCATGTGACTGACCGGGAAGACAGGCACTTGCACCACAGGGCAGTGACGACGCGAACAACGTCATCCACGACACCTGCGCAGCAATGGAGGATGGTCACACATCGTCCGATGTCTGCAAGCAGTGTTCGTCATCGATTGCTGCAGAGAGGCCTCGTTGCTCGCCGTCCATTAATGCGATTTTAATTGACTCTGAACCACAGCAGACAGCGATTGCAGTGGTGCCGCGAACGTCGAAACTGGAGTGCTGAATGGGGACATAGTGCTTTTAGACGAGTCCGGATTCAATCTAATGCATCACGACTGGAGAATCCTTGTTCGCAGATATCGCGGTGAACGGCATCTTGAAGGCTGCATTGTGCAGGGCCATACCGGTCCCACGCCGAGCGTGATGGTCTGGAACGCTATTGCGTTTCATTTACGCACTCGCTTACTACGCATCACAGGCACATTGAACAGCCAACGCTGCATCACGGAAGTGTTGGAAGCTGAACTTCTACCCTTCCTTCAGACGATCTCGGAAACAGTCTTCCAACAAGACAACGCCCGATCCCATGTTGCTCGTAATGTCCAAGACGTATCCTGTGCACATCAAGTCGGTCGTCTTCCGTGGCCTGCACGCTCGCCAGAACGCCTGGCATGTCATCGCACAACGACTGACTCCCATGGCCTCGTCGCCTGTCACAACCAACGAATTGCGGATGCGTGTAGAAGCAGAATGGAATGCAATACCGCAGACGACCATCCAAACTCTGTTTCATTCGATCCCACTGCACGTGGGGTCGGTTATTTTGAAACAAGTTTTGTGGCTATGTAAGGATTGACTTATTACTAATTTTTTGTCCTTCCTCATCACGAACTGGTATGTAATGAATGCGAAAGTTTGCAGCTTGTGCCATAACAAATCAGTTATCAACTTGTTATCAATTCAGTTCCATAAATTTCATTGTGATTGCTTGTTTCTTTCTTGGTGTTGCAATTTCTATTAAAAGCAGTGTATATCTCCCATCACGTAAAGTATTCGTCACATATCAATAGGCTGCTTGTAACCTCAAGGCCAGACACACGTTAACCTACTACTTCATAAGAATATACGTTCAACAACTACCGCTCAACGTCATCAAATCTGGAACACAAGTACAATCTTATATTATGTATCGTACTCCTCTCACACCAAATCTCTCAATCTTTGAACATAGCTTTCTCAACTTAACTCTAGCTCTCCGAATACAGCTGTACTCTGAACATCGAATATGGCTCTCACTCTGAACATCGAATATAGCTTTCACTCTGAACACAGACTATAGGTCTCACTCTGAACATTGAATACAGCTTTCACTCTGAACATTGAATATAGTTCTCACTCTGAACATTGAATATAGCTTTCACTCTAAACACAGACTATAGGTCTCACTCTGAACATCTATATAGTTCTCACTCTGAACATCAAATATAGCTTTCACTCTGAACTTCGAATATAGTTCTCACTCTCAGCATCAAATATAGTTTTCATTCTAAACATCTAATATAGCTCTCACTTTGAACAGCGAATATAGCACTCACTTTGAACATCGAATATAGCACTCACTCTGAACATCGAATATAGCTCTCATTCGCTACAACAAATACACTATCTACCAACAAGTAATTGGACACCCCTGCAATCGACGATATCTGCGGTCCTGATACACGTCACGGCCGCCGCCGTTAAATATCGTGTGGGAAACAACAACGCAACCAGTCGTATGCAAGATGCCACGCAGTTCGGAGCTCTCTGATTTCGAGAAAGGTGTAATCGTCTGGTATCACAGAAATGGCCGATCCATACGTGACATATCTAGCAAGTTGAAGTACCCAAAATCGACAGTGGCCTACGTGATTGGCAAGTGGAAGATGAGAGGTGACTGTCGGAATGTGCCCCGATCCGGCAGACCCACAAAACTGGGAGTTAGAGACCGACGGGTGCTGGCCAGAGAAATTCGCAAGAACCGCACCAAATCGATGGGCCACATCCGCGAGGAATTTCAACAGGCATCAGAGAGTGTTCTTCCGATGAATACCATCCGTAAGGAAGCCCATCTGCTCGGTTATCATGGACGTGCTGCCGCCCACAAGCCTTTGATCACCAATTCCAATAGCGCTGCTCGGCTAACGTGGTGCAATGAACGTCGACAGTGGACCGTTGAACAGTGGAAACAGGTTCTCTGGAGCGACGAATCAAGGTTCCCCCTCTACCGTTCGGATGACAGGGTCTGGGTTTCGCGTCTGCCTGGAGAATGCCTCCTGCCGGAATGTACTGTGCCAACTGTGAAGTTCGGCGGCAGTGGAATTATGCTATGGGGGTGTTTCTCCTGGTATGGCACGGGACCCTTGGTCGCAATTCCTGGTAGACTCAACGCCGAGACCTACTGCACCATTTTGGATGACCATGCGCTTCCTACGTTGTGGCAGTTTTACGAGGTGGACCCATGCTACTTTCAGGATGACAATGCCACCTGTCATGTTGCGAGGTCCACCATGGCTTGGTGTGGTGACAATGGGATTAATCGAATGGACTGGCCTGCGCAGAGCCCGGACCTTAACCCTATCGAGCACCTCTGGGACGAGTTGGAGCGTCGACTTAAGGGTTGCCCCCACCGTCCGAAATCGGTGAAGGAACTGACCTGTCTTCTCCAAGCCGAGTGGAAGAAAATACCGCTAGCCGTCGTACAACGCCTGGTTGAGAGTATGCCCCGGAGGGTCGCAGCTGTAATCGCCGCTCGTGGAGTTCGTTTTCTTTTGCTATCACAGGTGTCCAATTACTTGTTGGTAGATAGTGTATTTCACCATGTCTTCATACCCCATTCTTTATTGCAATAAAAATTAACCCAAAACGTATTTAAGCGAGATTCTTTCCCAGTCATTTCTGTTAACAACTTGAAGACGAAAATAAAAATGAATGTCTCAAGACATTTTTTCAGCCTCTATATCTCATCATTAAGTTTGAAACTTTTTAATAAATTTACATCAACAAGTCTTCCTACCGCATCATTTATTTTAAGTGAAAGTGAAAATGAGAACCCCATGACTTATTTCAAAGTGTTTTCATACACCATCACTTACAGCAAACTCTCGATTATCCATCCTATTCACTGGATAAATGTGCACGGATAACTGAAAAACACGGATAAATCTATTTTTGGCTTTTTACTGAAAAACTTACCTTCGTACGTACTATACAGTATATAAAAATACATTTGACACATTGAACTGCTAACAATAGAGTATATAAAATTATAAAATATTAGTACTGTATTTACAATTTCTGTTGTTGACAAAAATAAAATGCGATAGGCCTATATACATATAGTACGTTTACTAGACACAACCCACAAAAGTCATATGTCTTTTAAATGTAAATGGACGATGTCATCACTCTTTCCACGTTATTTTTTAAACAACGCATAGCGACTGAAAAATTGTATTTCGGCACTGCTGGGATCGAACCCCAGAACTCTCGATAACTAGTCGAGTGCGTTCGAATTTACGCTACAGCGCCAACAATTCTCAGCGCCATGCGTGGTTTATCAGTCAGCATCTGACTACACGAATACGTATTGATGGTCTCAGCAACTGAGATGTCGTCATCTGGTGGCATTTAACGCAACAGCTATTTTAATTGCAGCTGATAAATTCAAAGGGCGATAGAAATGGTTAATATATATCAAATACGTGGAGATAATGTAAATGGACGATATCTTAAAAAATAACATGGAAAGAGTGATGACATCGTCCATTTACATTATCTCCACGTATTTGATATATATTAACCATATGTCTTTTGGAGTAGAAGTCATATGTCGGCCTCAAAAGTCATATGTTTTGTTTATACTAAAAGTCACCGTCAAACCCATCTCTAGAGACTACAAGATTATAAAGCTGCACTCAGCAAAAATAAGTTGGTCATAGGTAGTTGATGATGAAGCGCAAAGCCCGCAGTCAAACCCAACGCTCGGTTCGCACGTATTAAAAATACTGCCGCGAAAAAAAAAAAAAGCAGTGCACGGATAATCGAGAGTTTGCTGTATTTTCAATGAAAATGAACCCAAGACAGATTTCGATGAGTCTCCTTATCAGAGATGGGAACGGGTCACGGGTCGACAATTTCTTGCGGGTCCAACGGGTCGGGTCAATGTGTTCCAGACACGATTTTGACCTGGTTTTATTCCCGTTTTATTTTTGAAAAGAGAAAAATATATTCCAAAGATAAATGCGCGTTGTGGAATTCTGTATTCGATACTGGTTGCCCACGGAGTGAATAATGATTTGCCATGCAAAAGTATTGTCTCTTTCTTAAAGCAACGAAGGTTTCCACCGACAGACATCAGACCCACCGACACTATTACGTAAAAAGATACTTCCTTTGCGTTATTTTACAGTGCGATTGTCCAGGGCAAGGTACAGGCAAACGCCATTCGCCTGCTTCTCAGCTGATTCACTCTCTCCGTGCGAAGTTCACTGTATGACTAAGAGTTACTTTTCACATAGCATCTTTTGCATTGAGCTTCCAGAGGTTTTCGATTGATGTGCTAACATCCCGTTCCCATGACATGTCATGCTGAAATCAACTGCTTATTTGTTAATATGGATGGATTTAATGTTAAGGAGGTTGAGAAAGGTGTCGAGGCCAACAAATATGTGCTTGTTGAAAACCACAAGGGGAAGAGTGAATGCTGGAAATTGTTTCGTCTCATTAAGGAACCGGTGAATAGTTCTGTGCTGTTTGGTTTTGCTTGTTGTTCAAAATGTAGAAAGTGTATAATTACAAAGAAAGGTGTCGACGGTGTAATAAAAGATAATAGAACCAAAAATCTAACGGACCATATGAAAGTATGCGCACCTCCATCAAAGCGTGGAAAGAGTGAACAATCTAAATACATTTTAAAAAATGCATTTGTGTAATCGTAAATAATGATTCCCATTTGTAATATACTTCATGGTAACGGTCATAGTCAGCCATTACTTCTGGATTACGCAAAATAGTGGCACTAAAATGGCACTAAAATTTAGCAAGTAACCAAATTTTATTATTAAAAAAGGATTTCAGTTATTAAATATCAAGCAGTTATTGGGATGAATATGTATATTACGTTTGTATGTATACTGCTGCGTTGCGCGTTTTAATCTTCAGGTTATCTTGCAACTTTCGTTTTAAATTCTAAGGTTTTCCTTAGTTTTCAGTTTTGCTCTTCAGTATATATATATATACTGAAGAGCAAAACTGAAATATATATATATATATATATATATATATATATATATATATATCTGATGCTGACCTTGGCAACGTACAATGGACGCTCCCTATCTTCTGATTCAAGGCTTCTTGAATTGGAAGAGGAACTACAAAGGATCAAGTGGGACATTGTGGGGCTAAGTGAGGTAAGGAGAAAAGGAGAAGATCTCATCGAACTGAAAAGTGGACATCTCTTCTACTATCGTGGGACAGATACTGGCAGAACTAGTGGTGTTGGATTTATAATAAACAAGAAACTGAAGGATAAAGTGGTAGAAGTTGAAAGTTCCTCTGACAGAGCTGCACGACTCGTTATCCAACTATCGAGAAGATACCAGGCTCAGATTATTCAAACTTATGCACCCACCACAAGTCATCCTGAAGAAGAAATTGAAGAATTTTATGAGGAAATTTGTCATCTAAATAATAAAGGTAAGCAGCACTTGAAAATAATTATGGGAGATTTCAATGCAAAAATAGGGCAACGGCAACAGAATGAAACTTCAGTAGGTAAATTCGGTCACGGCAACAGAAACCAGCGTGGAAATACTCTCGTTGAGTTTGCAGAGGCAGAAGGGTTTTTCATCTTGAACTCCTTCTTCAAGAAAAAGTCACACAGGAAATGGACATGGAGACATCCAAATGGGACGACAAGTGAAATTGATTTTATTATGTGTAACAAAAAATTCGTCATAGAAGACTGCAGTGTGCTAAACAAATTCAACACAGGTAGTGACCATAGATTGGTGAGATGTAAGATGCACCTCAACACCAAACTTGAACGTGGCAAGCTCATAAGACAAACAAAATCTATTGACATAACCAACCTTAAAAAACACCATAATACCTTCAAGTTGGAACTGAAGAACAGGTTCTCTGCTTTAGAAGGCCTAACATCGGAAGAAGTGGACATCTCTGAAGTTAACAGAAAAATAACCAAAGCTCTTATGGAAACAGCAACAAAATTAGCTGGGTCTAAGAACAAGTTGCATGTAAATAAATTATCAGGAAAAACGAAAATGTTGATGCAAAAAAGAAGAGAGATGAGGACAACTAAAGAAGATGTGACTTTTCCAAAGTGGAATATATAGAGCTATGCAAGACAGTACGAAAAAGTATCACTGAAGACGTAAGAAAATTCAACTGTGAACTAGTGAGGAAAGCAATTGAAAACAACCAAAGCCTAAAGATAGCAAAGGGATATCTCAGTAAGGGAAGAAAACAGATTATGGCACTGAGAAAAGAAGATGGTTCTGTAACAAGAAATAGAGGCGAAATTTTGACAAGAGTGAAAGATTTCTACTCCAAATTATATGAAAGGGATGATACATGCACTCCAGACATCATGAAAGATGCCAGTACCAGAGTTCCTCCAATCCTTCCAGCAGAAGTTGCACATGCAATCAAGAACATGAAGCGGGGAAAAGCTCCAGGAGAAGATGGAATTACTGTAGACATCATACAAGAAGCAAGTGGAGAAATCGAAACAGTACTCGCCCAAATTTTCACTCGATGCTTTAATGAAGGAAAGATTCCTGAAGATTGGAACACCGCTTCAATGATCCTGCTACATAAGAAAGGTGACATTGAGGATCTCGGAAACTACAGACCTATCAGCCTCCTATCAGTAGTTTATAAAATCTTCACTAAAGTTCTTTCACACCGCTTGAAGGTAACACTGGACATGGCTCAACCGAGAGAACAAGCTGGATTCAGGAGTGGCTACAGCACAATAGATCATATCCATGTGCTGAGAGAACTAATTGAAAGAGCAAAAGAATATGAACTTCCATTGTGCATGGCTTTTATCGATTATGAAAAAGCCTTTGATTCGGTGAAACCATCAGCAGTTACAATGGCTCTGAAAACCTGCGTTATTGAAGATGCATACATTAATATTATTAATAAGATCTATGAAAATGCAAGTGCAAAGATTAGGCTGTTTGAAAATACAACACACATAAAAATTGGAAAGGGAGTGAGACAAGGTGACACCATATCTCCGAAGCTCTTTAATGCCACATTGGAGGGTGTTTTTCAGTCGCTGAGCTGGGAAAACAAGGGGATAAAGATTAATGGAGATTATCTAACCCACCTTCGTTTTGCTGATGACGTAGTCATTTTTGCAACTAGCCCATCAGAGCTGCAGAGTATGATCCAGGAACTTGCTGACAAGAGTAAAGAAGTGGGATTAAAAATGAACTTTCAGAAGACAAAAGTGATGTTCAATGCTTTTACAAGAAATGAAGATTTATCGATTGATGGAGAAAAGCTGGAGATAACAGACACGTACGTTTATCTTGGACAGCAGATATCAAGTGAGGGTCACATTGATGAAGAAATTAATCGGCGTACAAAACTTGCCTGGAGAGCTTTTTGGAAGAAACAGCATAATTTTCAAGAGCAATATGCCATTATGTCTTAAAAGAAAAGTGTTTGATCAATGCATCCTTCCAGTGCTTACGTATGGTGCAGAGACGTGGACCTTAACTAAAAGAGACATACAAAGGCTGCAGACAACTCAAAGAAGCATGGAGAGGTGCATACTTGGTGTAACCAGGAGAGATAAGAAGAGAAACTCGTGGATCCGAAAAATAACAAGAGTGGAAGACATCATGATCAGAGTTAAATCCCTGAAATGGCAATGGGCTGGACATACTGCCAGAAGGACAGATCATCGATGGACAGCCGAAATTTTAGATTGGATTCCAAGGGACAGGAAAAGACCCAGAAGAAGACCACATGGGAGATGGGTGGATGAAATTCGAAAGTATGCAGGGGTGACATGGAGGAGACTGGCACAAGACAGACCGTTGTGGAGGAAACTTGGGGAGACCTTCGTCCAGCAGTGGATTGATAATGGTTGACAATGATGATGATGATATATATATACTGAAGAGCAAAACTGAAAACTAAGGAAAAACTTTAGAATTTAAAACGAAAGTTGCAAAATAACCTGAAGATCAAAACGCGCAACGCAGCAGTTTTGAAAATTCAGAATTCACATTCTATTAAGAAGATACCTAAGCAAAAAAAATACATATATATTTTTGACTCATACCAAGTACAACATAGAAAAGGTTATGTATCTACCGGTGTGAGTAAAAGGAGAAAAGATAAAAAAATAAAATAAAACAACTGAATGTAGAAGGTGTCGAGAATACTGAGCCTTGGCTTTATCAAGGACCAGCAAAAACTCTGCATTTTCTCACTTCCACAAAGACCTAGTTGGAAATGGGTTTCTGCAAGGCCATAGATGCAAGTAACATGCCCACCAAAAATTGTTTTAAAAAATATATATATGTCATGTCCTCCGCAGAGTTGTATGACATAGCACTAGTTAACAATTTCGCTTGCATCCATAACCCTCCTGGCCCGACCCATGCTCTTCATCTGTTACTATTAAACAGAGAGAAGAAGATTAAAGAGAACTCAAGCTGTGAGAGTGACATAATAATTAGAAATAATTTTCAGCTATAACGAAATGCCAAGTTCGCCTGAGAGAGAATTTAAACCTGAAAAACAATGCAAAAGAAATCCAAATTTTTACATTGCAATTAAAAAAGGAAATATTAATTTTTTTAAAAATCAGATTTTTGAAAGAAAACTTTATTCTAAAACCCCCTACTCTACAACTTCTGACAACACAAAAACGAGAATAAGTTAAAGACAATAATTAACTAAAGAAAAGCTTTGTGAAAGTTATATGACTTAAACAATTAGTTGCAATATGTACAAAGTATTTCAGCAGTGCTTTAAGTGCATAATTAAGTAGTTATTAAGAACTTAACTACTTTGAAAATACAGCGCAAAGCTATGGGCTTGCAGAAACCCATTTCCAACTAGGTCTTTGTGGAAGTGAGAAAATGCAGAGTTTTTGCTGGTCCTTGATAAAGCCAAGGCCCAGTATTCTCGACACCTTCTACATTCAGTTGTTTTATTTTATTTTTTTATCTTTTCTCCTTTTACTCACACCGGTAGATACATAACCTTTTCTATGTTGTACTTGGTATGAGTCAAAAATATATATGTATTTTTTTTGCTTAGGTCTTTTCTTAATAGAATATATATATATATATATATATATATTCTATTAAGAAAAGATATATATATATATATATATATATATATTCTATAAAGATACCTAAGCAAAAAAAATATACAAATATAATTTTGACTCACACCTAGTACAACATAGAAAAGGTTATGTATCTACCTGTGTGAGTAAAAGGAGAAAAGAAAAAAATAAAATAAAATAAAACAACTGAATGTAGAAGGTGTCGAGAATACTGAGCCTTGGCTTTATCAAGGACCAGCAAAAACTCTGCATTTTCTCACTTCCACAAAGACCTAGTTGGAAATGGGTTTCTGCAAGGCCATAGATGCAAGTAACATTCCCACCTAAAATAGCTTAAAATATATATATATATAAGTCATGTCCTCCGTAGAGTAGCATGACCTAGCACTAGTTAACAATTTCGCTTGCATCCATTAACCTTCATGGCCCGACCCATGCTCTTCATCTGTTACTATTAAACAGAGAGAAGAAGATTAAAGAGAACTCAAGCTGTGAGAGTGACATAATAAATAGAAATGATTTTCAGCTATAACGAAATTCCAAGTTCGTTTGAGAGAGAATTTAAACCTGAAAAACAAATTTTACATTGCAATTAAAAAAGGAAATGTTAATTTATAACGAACAGATTTTTGAAAGAAAACTTGAGTCTAAAACCCCTACTCTACAACTTATGGCAGCACGAAAACGAGAATAAGTTAAAGATAATAATTAACTAAAGAAAACTTTGTGAAAGTTATATACCTTAAACAGTTAGTTGCAATATGTACAAAGTATTTCAGCAGTGCTTTAAGTGCATAATTAATTAGTTATTAAGAACTTAACTACTTTGAAAAAACAGCGCATAGACAGCGCATAGAAAAGGAACAAGCTTAGCCATCTTCTGTTCCTAGGTACCACAAAAGACGCTCAAAGTTACAAAGAAAAGTAAGAGTTAAAACCCGCATAAATGTTAACAGACAAACCAATGCTTAAAAGCTGAAAAGCTAAAAATACAGAGAAAAGGTACATGAAGTACTAACATTGAACTTATAAAACCTAGAGCCCAAAAACAAGGAAGAGAGCTTACGTCTTGTGTTACAAAAACTTTTCTCCTCACAAGAGGAGAACATGGCTGACCTCTTCCGCCACTCCTAGACGCTGGGGGGCAGTGAGGGTGGGGCTGATGGCCTCCTCATACAGCAAGAAACCAACGCGCGGAGATTTTAACCAGAGAAAAAATATAAACTTAAGACTGTGGATCTGTATGATCAGAATGAGCAGAATTAACTCTCCAGAATACATGAGAAATATTATAAAATACACGAGCAGTTTATTTAATAATCTTTGCATGTATTAAATCACCTTAGTGAGCTTCTATAGATTAATCAGAATCTTATTAATTTTATTGTTGGTTTTACTATTTTTAGTATAGTTAGCCTCTTTGATAAAAGAGCTAATTTTCCTTTCAAAGTAATTAAATATCTACACTGGAATAATAACATTTCAACCAAAGTAATTGAGAATGTACTAATTTCTCAGGTCCTAAGGATTTCAAGAATTTGCAGCAACAATTTGGACTTCAATTACCACATTAATATACTATTAGAAAGTTTTCTAGAGAACGAAATTCCTTCTTCTTTCATCAAAAGAACTTTAAGAAAAATTATTCTGAATAATAGAGTAAGGTTGGCAGATCTGCTTTAATTTTCTACACAGTTAATAATATGATTCTGACCAATCAAAGCCGTAAGGAAGTTGGCTAGAGGATGCCTATTAACTACCTAAAGGAACCTTAGTGCTATGGATATGACGGTCCTATTAAAACAAAAAAATTAAATAATATAAACAAAATCACAAAAAAAGCTTAAAAATCTGTTTATAAAAGAAAATAAAAACAAATAAAAAAGAAAACTAGTTATTCATCACTAGGATAGCTATACTAAAAATAGTAAAACCAACATTAAAATTAATAAGATTCTGATTAATCTATAGAAGCTCACTAAGGTGATTTAATACATGCAAAGATTATTAAATAAACTGCTCGTGTATTTTATAATATTTCTCATGTATTCTGGAGAGTTAATTCTGCTCATTCTGATCATACAGATCCACAGTCTTAAGTTTATATTTTTTTCTCTGGTTAAAATCTCCGCGCGTTGGTTTCTTGCTGTATGAGGAGGCCATCAGCCCCACCCTCACTGCCCCCCAGCGTCTAGGGAGTGGCGGAAGAGGTCAGCCATGTTCTCCTCTTGTGAGGAGAAAAGTTTTTGTAACACAAGACGTAAGCTCTCTTCCTTGTTTTTGGGCTCTAGGTTTTATAAGTTCAATGTTAGTACTTCATGTACCTTTTCTCTGTATTTTTTTAGCTTTTCAGCTTTTAAGCATTGGTTTGTCTGTTAACATTTATGCGGGTTTTAACTCTTACTTTTCTTTGTAACTTTGAGCGTCTTTTGTGGTACCTAGGAACAGAAGATGGCTAAGCTTGTTCCTTTTCTATGCGCTGTCTATGCGCTGTTTTTTCAAAGTAGTTAAGTTCTTAATAACTAATTAATTATGCACTTAAAGCACTGCTGAAATACTTTGTACATATTGCAACTAACTGTTTAAGGTATATAACTTTCACAAAGTTTTCTTTAGTTAATTATTATCTTTAACTTATTCTCGTTTTCGTGCTGTCATAAGTTGTAGAGTAGGGGGTTTTAGACTCAAGTTTTCTTTCAAAAATCTGTTCGTTATAAATTAACATTTCCTTTTTTAATTGCAATGTAAAATTTGTTTTTCAGGTTTAAATTCTCTCTCAAACGAACTTGGAATTTCGTTATAGCTGAAAATCATTTCTATTTATTATGTCACTCTCACAGCTTGAGTTCTCTTTAATCTTCTTCTCTCTGTTTAATAGTAACAGATGAAGAGCATGGGTCGGGCCATGAAGGTTAATGGATGCAAGCGAAATTGTTAACTAGTGCTAGGTCATGCTACTCTACGGAGGACATGACTTATATATATATATATTTTAAGCTATTTTAGGTGGGAATGTTACTTGCATCTATGGCCTTGCAGAAACCCATTTCCAACTAGGTCTTTGTGGAAGTGAGAAAATGCAGAGTTTTTGCTGGTCCTTGATAAAGCCAAGGCTCAGTATTCTCGACACCTTCTACATTCAGTTGTTTTATTTTATTTTTTATTTTTTCTTTTCTCCTTTTACTCACACAGGTAGATACATAACCTTTTCTATGTTGTACTAGGTGTGAGTCAAAATTATATTTGTATATTTTTTTTGCTTAGGTATCTTTATAGAATGTGAATTCTGAATTTTCAAAACTGCTGCGTTGCGCGTTTTGATTTTCAGGTTATTTTGCACCCTTCGTTCTAAATTCTAAAATTTTTCCTTAGTCTTCAGTTTTGCTCTTAAGTATATATATATATATATATATATATATATATATATGGGATGTAAGGTCAGGTGATGCGTAACATCACAGCCTCTCCTTGACAAATGTCAACCCCGCCTTCTCGTGGTACATCCTGTTCCCACTAAAGGGGCTCTGACGACCGCCAATAGCGGTATAACTATACCATCGGTATTACAGGAAATTCTATACCACACTCACCAACCCGCTTGGCCAGCGTGGTGAGTTATGGCCAAACCCCTCCAAAATGATTCCACAACTTAAATCTTGGCCCTCAGTCTCCGGCAGCTGGAATGTACCTGGCCAAGGCAGCGGCCAGTGCGACATGAAGGCAGAGGGTGCTAAGAATGCCCGGAGGACCGGACTAGGCTGCCATCTGATGCTGACCTTGGCTACGTACAACGGACGCTCCGTATCTTCTGATTCAAGGCTTCTTGAATTGGAAGAGGAACTACAAAGGATCAAGTGGGACATCGTGGGGCTAAGTGAGGTAAGGAGAAAAGGAGAAGATCTCATCGAACTGAAAAGTGGACATCTCTTCTACTATCGTGGGACAGATACTGGCAGAACTAGTGGTGTTGGATTTATAATAAACAAGAAACTGAAGGATAAAGTTGTAGAAGTTGAAAGTTCCTCTGACAGAGCTGCACGACTTGTTATCCAACGCTCGAAAAGATACCAGGCTCAGATTATTCAAACTTATGCACCCACCACAAGTCATCCTGAAGAAGAAATTGAAGAATTTTATGAGGAAATTTGTCATCTAAATAATAAAGGTAAGCAGCACTTGAAAATAATTATGGGAGATTTCAATGCAAAAATAGGGCAACGGCAACAGAATGAAACTTCAGTAGGTAAATTCGGTCACGGCAACAGAAACCAGCGTGGAAATACTCTCGTTGAGTTTGCAGAGGCAGAAGGGTTTTTCATCTTGAACTCCTTCTTCAAGAAAAAGTCACACAGGAAATGGACATGGAGACATCCAAATGGGACGACAAGTGAAATTGATTTTATTATGTGTAACAAAAAATTCGTCATAGAAGACTGCAGTGTGCTAAACAAATTCAACACAGGTAGTGACCATAGATTGGTGAGATGTAAGATGCACCTCAACACCAAACTTGAACGTGGCAAGCTCATAAGACAAACAAAATCTATTGACATAACCAACCTTAAAAACACCATAATACCTTCAAGTTGGAACTGAAGAACAGGTTCTCTGCTTTAGAAGGCCTAACATCGGAAGAAGTGGACATCTCTGAAGTTAACAGAAAAATAACCAAAGCTCTTATGGAAACAGCAACAAAATTAGCTGGGTCTAAGAACAAGTTGCATGTAAACAAATTATCAGGAAAAACGAAAATGTTGATGCAAAAAAGAAGAGAGATGAGGACAACTAAAGAAGATGTGACTTTTCCAAAGTGGAATATATAGAGCTATGCAAGACAGTAAGAAAAAGTATCACTGAAGACGTAAGAAAATTCAACTGTGAACTAGTGAGGAAAGCAATTGAAAACAACCAAAGCCTAAAGATAGCAAAGGGACA
This sequence comes from Macrothele yani, assembly GCA_039090855.1. NCBI lineage: Eukaryota > Metazoa > Arthropoda > Arachnida > Araneae > Macrothelidae > Macrothele > Macrothele yani. The sequence goes on from CM076990.1 coordinate 197,229,295, forward strand.
TCTCAGTAAGGGAAGAAAACAGATTATGGCACTGAGAAAAGAAGATGGTTCTGTAACAAGAAATAGAGGCGAAATTTTGACAAGAGTGAAAGATTTCTACTCCAAATTATATGAAAGGGATGATACATGCACTCCAGACATCATGAAAGATACCAGTACCAGAGTTCCTCCAGTCCTTCCAGCAGAAGTTGCACATGCAATCAAGAACTTGAAGCGTGGAAAAGCTCCAGGAGAAGATGGAATTACTGTAGACATCATACAAGAAGCAAGTGGAGAAATTGAAACAGTACTCGCCCAAATTTTCACTCGATGCCTTAATGAAGGAAAGATTCCTGAGGATTGGAACACCGCTACAATGATCCTGCTACATAAGAAAGGTGACATTGAGGATCTCGGAAACTACAGACCTATCAGCCTCCTATCAGTAGTTTATAAAATCTTCACTAAAGTTCTTTCACACCGCTTGAAGGTAACACTGGACATGGCTCAACCGAGAGAACAAGCTGGATTCAGGAGTGGCTACAGCACAATAGATCATATCCACGTACTGAGAGAACTAATTGAAAGAGCGAGGGAATATGAACTTCCATTGTGCATGGCTTTTATCGATTATGAAAAAGCCTTTGATTCGGTGAAACCATCAGCAGTTACAATGGCTCTGAAAACCTGCGGTATTGAAGATGCATACATTAATATTATTAATAACATCTATGAAAATGCAAGTGCAAAGATTCGGCTGTTTGAAAATACAACACACATAAAAATTGGAAAGGGAGTGAGACAAGGTGACACCATATCTCCGAAGCTCTTTAATGCCACATTGGAGAGTGTTTTTCAGTCGCTGAGCTGGGAAAACAAAGGGATAAAGATTAATGGAGATTATCTAACCCACCTTCGTTTTGCTGATGAGCTAGTCATTTTTGCAACTACCCCATCAGAGCTGCAGAGTATGATCCAGGAACTTGCTGACAAGAGTAAAGAAGTGGGATTAAAAATGAACTTTCAGAAGACAAAAGTGATGTTCAATGCTTTTACAAGAAATGAAGATTTATTGATTGATGGAGAAAAGCTGGAGATAACAGACACGTACGTTTATCTTGGACAGCAGATATCAAGTGAGGGTCACATTGATGAAGAAATTAATCGGCGTACAAAACTTGCCTGGAGAGCTTTTGGAAGAAACAGCATAATTTTCAAGAGCAATATGCCATTATGTCTTAAAAGAAAAGTGTTTGATCAATGCATCCTTCCAGTGCTTACGTATGGTGCAGAGACGTGGACCTTAACTAAAAGAGATATACAAAGACTGCAGACAACTCAAAGAAGCATGGAGAGATGCATGCTGGGTGTAACCAGGAGTGATAAGAAGAGGAACTCGTGGATCCGAAAAATGACAAGAGTGGAAGACATCATGATCAGAGTTAAATCCCTGAAATGGCAATGGGCTGGACATACTGCCAGAAGGACAGATCATCGATGGACAGCCGAAATTTTAGATTGGATTCCGAGGGACAGGAAAAGACCCAGAAGAAGACCACATGGGAGATGGGTGGATGAAATTCGAAAGTATGCAGGGGTGACATGGAGGAGACTGGCACAAGACAGACCGTTGTGGAGGAAACTTCGGGAGACCTTCGTCCAGCAGTGGATTGATAATGGTTGACAATGATGATGATGATGATATATATATATATATATATATATATATATATATATATATATATATATAATGTCAACCCCGCCTTCTCGTGGTGCATCCTGTTCCCACTAAAGGGGCTCTGACGACCGCCAATAGCGGTATAACTATACCATCGGGATTAGAGGAAATTCTATCCCACACTCACCAACCCGCTTGGCCAGCGTGGTGAGTTATGGCCAAACCCCTCCAAAATGATTCCACAACTTAAATCTTGGCCCTCAGTCTCCGGCAGCTGGAATGTACCTGGCCAAGGCAGCGGCCAGTGCGACATGAAGGCAGAGGGTGCTAAGAATCCCCGGAGGACCGGACTAGGCTGCCATCTGATGCTGACCTTGGCTACGTACAATGGACGCTCCCTATCTTCTGATTCAAGGCTTCTTGAATTGGAAGAGGAACTACAAAGGATCAAGTGGGACATCGTGGGGCTAAGTGAGGTAAGGAGAAAAGGAGAAGATCTCATCGAACTGAAAAGTGGACATCTCTTCTACTATCGTGGGACAGATACTGGCAGAACTAGTGGTGTTGGATTTATAATAAACAAGAAACTGAAGGATAAAGTTGTAGAAGTTGAAAGCTCCTCTGACAGAGCTGCACGACTTGTTATCCAACTCTCGAAACGATACCAGGCTCAGATTATTCAAACTTATGCACCCACCACAAGTCATCCTGAAGAAGAAATTGAAGAATTTTATGAGGAAATTTGTCATCTAAATAATAAAGGTAAGCAGCACTTGAAAATAATTATGGGAGATTTCAATGCAAAAATAGGGCAACGGCAACAGAATGAAACTTCAGTAGGTAAATTTGGTCACGGCAACAGAAACCAGCGTGGAAATACTCTCGTTGAGTTTGCAGAGGCAGAAGGGTTTTTCATCTTGAACTCCTTCTTCAAGAAAAAGCCACACAGGAAATGGACATGGAGACATCCAAATGGGACGACAAGTGAAATTGATTTTATTATGTGTAACAAAAAATTCGTCATAGAAGACTGCAGTGTGCTAAACAAGTTCAACACAGGTAGTGACCATAGATTGGTGAGATGTAAGATGCACCTCAACACTAAACTTGAACGTGGAAAGCTCATAAGACAAACAAAATCTATTGACGTAACCAACCTTAAAAAACACCATAATACCTTCAAGTTGGAACTGAAGAACAGGTTCTCTGCTTTAGAAGGCCTAACATCGGAAGAAGTGGACATCTCTGAAGTTAACAGAAAAGTAACCAAAGCTCTTATGGAAACAGCAACAAAATTAGCTGGGTCTAAGAACAAGTTGCATGTAAACAAATTATCAGGAAAAACGAAAATGTTGATGCAAAAAAGAAGAGAGATGAGGACAACTAAAGAAGATGTGACTTCCAAAGTGGAATATATAGAGTTATGCAAGACAGTAAGAAAAAGTATCACTGAAGACGTAAGAAAATACAACTGTGAACTAGTGAGGAAAGCAATTGAAAACAACCAAAGCCTAAAGATAGCAAAGGGACATCTCAGTAAGGGAAGAAATCAGATTATGGCACTGAGAAAAGAAGATGGTTCTGTAACAAGAAATAGAGGCGAAATTTTGACAAGAGTGAAAGATTTCTACTCCAAATTATATGAAAGGGATGATACATGCACTCCAGACATCATGAAAGATACCAGTACCAGAGTTCCTCCAGTCCTTCCAGCAGAAGTTGCACATGCAATCAAGAACATGAAGCGGGGAAAAGCTCCAGGAGAAGATGGAATTACTGTAGACATCATACAAGAAGCAAGTGGAGAAATCGAAACAGTACTCGCCCAAATTTTCACTCGATGCCTTAATGAAGGAAAGATTCCTGAGGATTGGAACACCGCTACAATGATCCTGCTACATAAGAAAGGTGACATTGAGGATCTCGGAAACTACAGACCTATCAGCCTCCTATCAGTAGTTTATAAAATCTTCACTAAAGTTCTTTTACACCGCTTGAAGGTAACACTGGACATGGCTCAACCGAGAGAACAAGCTGGATTCAGGAGTGGCTACAGCACAATAGATCATATCCACGTACTGAGAGAACTAATTGAAAGAGCGAGGGAATATGAACTTCCATTGTGCATGGCTTTTATCGATTATGAAAAAGCCTTTGATTCGGTGAAACCATCAGCAGTTACAATGGCTCTGAAAACCTGCGGTATTGAAGATGCATACATTAATATTATTAATAACATCTATGAAAATGCAAGTGCAAAGATTCGGCTGTTTGAAAATACAACACACATAAAAATTGGAAAGGGAGTGAGACAAGGTGACACCATATCTCCGAAGCTCTTTAATGCCACATTGGAGGGTGTTTTTCAGTCGCTGAGCTGGGAAAACAAGGGGATAAAGATTAATGGAGATTATCTAACCCATCTTCGTTTTGCTGATGACGTAGTCATTTTTGCAACTACCCCATCAGAGCTGCAGAGTATGATCCAGGAACTTGCTGACAAGAGTAAAGAAGTGGGATAAAAAATGAACTTTCAGAAGACAAAAGTGATGTTCAATGCTTTTACAAGAAATGAAGATTTATCGATTGATGGAGAAAAGCTGGAGATAACAGACACGTACGTTTATCTTGGACAGCAGATATCCAGTGAGGGTCACATTGATGAAGAAATTAATCGGCGTACAAAACTTGCCTGGAGAGCTTTTGGAAGAAACAGCATAATTTTCAAGAGCAATATGCCATTATGTCTTAAAAGAAAAGTGTTTGATCAATGCATCCTTCCAGTGCTTACGTATGGTGCAGAGACGTGGACCTTAACTAAAAGAGACATACAAAGGCTGCAGACAACTCAAAGCAGCATGGAGAGGTGCATGCTTGGTATAACCAGGAGAGATAAGAAGAGGAACTCGTGGATCCGAAAAATGACAAGATCGGAAGACATCATGATCAGAGTTAAATCCCTGAAATGGCAATGGGCTGGACATACTGCCAGAAGGACAGATCATCGATGGACAGCCGAAATTTTAGATTGGATTCCAAGGGACAGGAAAAGACCCAGAAGAAGACCACATGGGAGATGGGTGGATGAAATTAGAAAGTATGCAGGGGTGACATGGAGGAGACTGGCACAAGACAGACCGTTGTGGAGGAAACTTGGGGAGACCTTCGTCCAGCAGTGGATTGATAAAGGTTGACAATGATGATGATGATGATATATATAAATTGAGTTTCGAGTTTACAGTTTAAAGCAGATTTGTCCGGGTCAGTCATACGGGTCTGGATCGGGTCGGTCCGGGTCCGAAATTTTTGACCCGTTTCCAACTCTGCTTCTTACACGTCATTTATCTTTGACAACTTGATGATGAAAATCAGAAACACGAATGCTCCAAGACTTATTTCAAATTTCGTCTAACCCGATAATTTATTTTAGCGATTTCATGCGAAATTGCAAATCCCTAAACTCATTTTAACATGTCTTCATACCCCAAAATTTGTAATAACCCGTTGATTGAGACTTGTGCAAAAAAAAAAAAAAAAAAAAAAAAAAGGCACTTACCCTGGAATACACACAGCATGAGCAAGTATCTGTTTCTTTCGCGGGCGGCTCAACATTAACAGCTTCCTCCGATCGCTTCTCACGCCGGCGTCGTATACGGTTCGGTATGTACTTGTAACCAGAGAATCTCCGACGAGAGACTTTCACGATAGACACCCAGTCGATCATCGCTCATCATCCTAAGCTGTCGATACTACTTCAACACGCACGAACACATGCACAAACACACACAGAGATGAATCGGAAGAATCCCTGAGCGCACTAGAAAATCCGCGAACTGAAGTGACAATGGGTAGGCTGGTGAAATATCCGTGAGTGTCGCGCGACGTCGATGGTAAAACTACATGCAGTCATGGGGTGAACAAAGCGGAAGAATGGGATGTCAGCCCGACGCAAGCAGGCTGCCAGCATCAGTGGATGCGCTCCACATCATCCTCAGCCCTAAAACACTCATTCGGCAGCATTCTTTTCCGCCCCGCCCTCGAAACCAATAGGCCCACAGAATGAGCAACGCTCCTCTTTTGTTTACTTTGCCAGCGCGGTGAGCGTGCCTACTACGTAACGAGAAGTAATGGCTTGGCGAAGTATTTACGGCTGATTCTCGTGAAACTAACAAAAATACCGCCAAGTTGCTAAGCCGGGCTGAATTATCTCTCACTCTGAAATCCGGAACAGATGTTACCAGCTTTCATGTTGGGCCGTTGGATTATGAGGACTTCTAAGTCCATTTCACTTCTTCTTGACTTCAAAAAAAGTTAGCTTTTATGCTGTGTTAAAAGCAACTGCTTTGCAGCAGTGCTGGGGATGCTTCACGCCTGCTAGTTCTGCTCGTCAGCTTCCAGCTGTTCAAAATGAAAACTTAGTATGTGTGTCAAAAACTTGACGAAGATAAATAATAAGATTTTCAAATAGAAATGATCATACTATAGAACACATTACTCACGGGAGGACAGGATAAAGCCTGGGCAAGCTTATATATACAACACTACTAACCTTGAAAAAGAAAAACACACATTTGAGGCACATTACGCCATTAACTTATTGCTACCTATTAATTAAAGATGAAAGTAGTTATTTGCAAACATTTTTGTTATTGTTGTTGATTGTTTGGAGTTTAACGACCACCGTGAGCAACTCAATGGACTATGGCAGACGCCCGTCTCTAATTTGGGGCCACTGGTTACAGGGAAAGGAGAGAGCCATTGCCATAGGACAAACACAACATTCATTCCTCACTTAGGATTCAGACCCAGACCCATTTTGGACGAATGATTAGAAGACAAAGTTTCGCAACACTCAGCTACCGGGACGGATTTTTTAAATTCATCATACATTCTTCGCCAGGGATTCAGACCTGGACCCATGTCGGACGAATGATTAGAAGTCAAAGCTTCGTAGCACAAGGCTACCGGGACGTATTTTTTAAATACGTCATCCATTCCTCGCCCGGGATTCAGACTTGGACTCATCTCGGGCGAATGATTAGAAGCCAAAGCTTCGCAACACTCGGCTACCGGGACAGCTTTTACAAACACCCATTCCTCGCCCGGGATTCAGACTTGGACTCATCTCGGGCGAATGATTAGAAGCCAAAGCTTCGTAACACTCGGCTACCGGGACAGCTTTCACAAACACCCATTCCTCGCCCGGGATTCAGACTTGGACTCATCTCGGGCGAATGATTAGAAGCAAAGCTTCGCAACACTCGGCTACCGGGACAGCGTTTGCAAACAACCATTTCTCGCCCGGGATTCAGACTTGGACTCATCTCGGGCGAATGATTAGAAGTCAAAGCTTCGTAACACTCGGCTACCGGGACAGCTTTTGCAAGCACCCATTCCTCGCCCGGGATTCAGACTTGGACTCATCTCGGGCGAATGATTAGAAGTCAAAGCTTCGTAACACTCGGCTACCGGGACAGCTTTTGCAAGCACCCATTCCTCACCTGGGATTCAGACGTGGACCCATCTTGGACGAAGTCGAAGCTTCGTACAACTAGACTACTGGGACGTCTTTTACAAAAGTTAACTAGCAGATGTAAAACATATCTCTCCCGCTACTGAGAGACTAGTTTGATCCGTTAATAACATAGGGTGGGAGATGAGTCTTCTACTTTTATTCCTACACACAATACAGGCAATCAGATTTTTTTCACGCTCACTCGCACTTCCAGATGATTAAAGTATTCTAGAGGAAGAAAATATCAGCTACAAAATGAAAAATCTTTTTCTCGTTGTTGAGGAACCTAAATATATTTTGTAGAGTGAGATGTAAAGCAGCGCACTTAACAGCGATGGCAAACACGTGGATCGAAAAGAGGACACGTCAGGTAAATGATATACACGAGACAAATATGTGGAGGAAAACTTCTCCTGAATTTTCCTTTATAATGCGCACGTCTTTTCGTAAAATATCGTAAACTTAGAATCGTAACGGCATTGTAACATGTGTGAGATACACCTCTAATTTATTTCCTTTGATTTTCTATGTTCTTATATAAATTTGGTTTCTTCTGGTTAAACGTTTTTCTGACCGAACGCCACAGATTCCCCCATGATGAATTTGAACTTGAGAATACCTGACAACAGATCAAAGTGCATCTACGTAGTAGATATCCAGTGATAAGAGCTCGAGTACTCAATGCTCTGGGAGCTATCTCGTTTTCGAATGAGCGATATTTGTTGAATCGTCGGCGTACTAAATGATTTGTGAAAACAGCGAGCGATATTTATGTGAAGCAAAAGGTTTTTATACCATCAACGTATAATTAGATGCTTGAGCGATTACAATTATTGATGTTACTTGCATTCCTCATGTGTTGAAAGACTACAATAAGCAGGTTGAATCTTTTATGTTGATTCCTTTACGAACGCGAGCAGTTTATTACACAAACGTTTTGATTGTGTTCAATTAAGAATTTCAGCTGCTACGACTGAGACTCATTCGAGACAACAACAACCTGCTAGTTATACAGTTAAAATTTAAGTATAAAGTGAAACTTGAAGTGTAGTTGAAGTTTAGAAGTTAATATAATAGTTACAGACATTGGAAATTAATTAACTTATAAGACCTGAGAAGGCAAGAACAGCGAACCGATGCTGCAAGAATTGCTCTCATTCGACTAGCAAAAATACAGATATCGCAAAACCCAGATTTGCGTCCACTACGAAAAATGTTCGTTAAGAGAAACTGGAAGTTTTCTGAGAAAATGTTGTTTACGTTTACAACTAACCTATAGAAAAATAATTTTAGAAAACCTAATTTCGGTACGGATATAGAAAGGCTCAGACGAAAAAAAACAATCCTTTCTTTTGGCATAAAATGTCAAAACAAGTGATAAAAATTAAACGATGGGAAACAACTGCAAATGGGATTTATAACTTAGATATAGGAACGAGCAGAATATTTGAAATGGGCAGATATTATGCAAACAAGGATACAAACAATGTGTAGATTTTATATGATATGATCATCTGATTTCTCTTTCTTGTTATTTTGCTTCGAGTTTTAACGACTACCGTAAGCAACTCTAAAGGCTATAAGCAGTCGCCCGTCCCTAATTTAGGGCCACTAGTTCCAGAGCTAGGAAACCGGGAAGGGGGGGGGGGGGGCACATGACTTCGGCGAGTTTATAATATTCCATAACACTGTGGAAACCGAAATTTCCAGCTAGCGAAGATAACGTGTCCACAGAGATACAATATCCGCAGCTTTCACAAACAATGCTATTAATTATTACTACGCAGCATTAGGAAAATTTAAACTATATACACGGTAAAACGAAGAATTCTCGGTCGTGCTTACCTCTGTATTTGGAATCAAAACAGATTTTTTTCGCATACATCTTTTGATAACAAAGATATCGTGATAACAGAATGACGGACAGACCAAGCAATGTCACACGCCATTTCCTGACAAATGTGTCAAATGGCAGGCAAAAACTATCACTTAAATATTGAAAATGAGTTGTAAAATATTATGCTTCATACTGAACACGAACAATAACGAAAGTGAAACCATTTGTAGACATCAAGATAAAAAAGAAACTCTTCTTTCATGGGATAATCTTTTGTTATTTAACATTTCATTTAGATAAGAAACTCTTCCTTCATGGGATAATCTTTTCGTATTCAACATTTCATTTAGATAAAAAACTCTTCCTTCACGGGGTAATCTTTTCGTATTCAATATTTCATTTAGATAAGAAACTCTTCCTCCATGGGATAATCTTTTATTCTTCAACATTTCATTTAGATAAGAAACTCTTCCTTCATGGGATAATCTTTTCTTATTCAACATTTCATTTAGATAAGAAACTCTTCCTGCATGGGATAATCTTTTATTCTTCAACATTTCATTTAGATAAGAAACTCTTCCTTCATGGGATAATCTTTTCTTATTCAACATTTCATTTAGATAAGAAACTATTCCTGCATGGGGTAATCTTTTCTTATTCAACATTTCATTTAGATAAGAAACTCTTCCTTCATGGAATAATCTTTTCTTCTTCAACATTTCATTTAGATAAGAAACTCTTCCTTCATGGGATAATCTTTTTGTATTCAACATTTCATTTAGATAAAAACCTCTTCCTTCATGGGATAATCTTTTCTTATTCCACATTTCATTTAGATAAGAAACTCTTCCCGCGTGGGGTAATCTTTTTTTATTCAACATTTCATTTAGATAAGAAACTCTTCCTTCATGGGATAATCTTTTCGTATTCAACATTTCATTTAGATAAAAACCTTTCCTTCATGGGATAATCTTTTCTTCTTCAACATTTCATTTAGATAAGAAACTCTTCCTTCATGGGATAATTTTTTCTTATTCAACATTTCATTTAGATAAGAAACTCTTCCTTCATGGGATAATCTTTTCTTATTCAACATTTCATTTAGATAAGAAACTATTCCTGCATGGGGTAATCTTTTCCTGTTCAACATTTCATTTAGATAAGAAACTCTTCCTTCATGGAATAATCTTTTCTTCTTCAACATTTCATTTAGATAAGAAACTCTTCCTTCATGGGATAATCTTTTTGTATTCAACATTTCATTTAGATAAAAACCTCTTCCTTCATGGGATAATCTTTTCTTATTCAACATTTCATTTAGATAAGAAACTCTTCCCGCGTGGGGTAATCTTTTTTATTCAACATTTCATTTAGATAAGAAACTCTTCCTTCATGGGATAATCTTTTCGTATTCAACATTTCATTTAGATAAAAACCTCTTCCTTCATGGAATAATCTTTTCTTATTCAACATTTCATTTAGATAAGAAACTCTTCCCGCGGGGGGTAATCTTTTTTATTCAACATTTCATTTAGATAAGAAACTCTTCCTTCATGGGATAATCTTTTCGTATTCAACATTTCATTTAGATAAAAAACTCTTCCTTCATGGGATAATCTTTTCTTCTTCAACATTTCATTTAGATAAGAAACTCTTCCTTCATGGGATAATCTTTTCGTATTCAACATTTCATTTAGATAAAAAACTCTTCCTTCATGGGATAATCTTTTCTTCTTCAACATTTCATTTAGATAAGAAACTCTTCCTTCATGGGATAATTTTTTTCTTATTCAACATTTCATTTAGATAAGAAACTCTTCCTTCATGGTATAATCTTTTCTTATTCAACATTTCATTTGGATGTTATCCTTCGTTTCCACGAAACCTGGGTATCCGCATAATAACCTATGTGATCCCTACAATTCAAATAATTAATGAAGAGGAATGCGAAATTAGACAAGCAATTTTTTTCTGAAATATTGAATTATTTAAATGTTAAATAATGGCATCTTTTTCTTTTCAAATATCTTGTACAATGAAATACGGTTTTTGTAAGATGAATAATAAGTCAGCGCAGTTCGAGGAACAATGAGCTGTAAAATCGAAAAGACAGAAACGTCTTATAACCGAATTACAGCTGTACGCCAACATAGAATCACAGTGAAATACGTTTTGGACATGCCAACAACGAGTCCATGCCTTTAAAATACTCACAGGCATCATTAGCAAAGCTTCGCAGAAAATTTCACATTCTTAAACCCCCTCCTCCCTTTCCTCATTTCCCATTAGCCCTTACAGCACTTCGAATTTTCAAGGATAAAGACCCGTATGTTCATCAACAAGCAACTGTTTGCGTCTTTTCCATTGTTCTCGGCCAACGCTCAGCGAACACGCTTGCTAAAGCGAAGGACGGGGTAACTCCGGAGATCCGCTGCCTTTATCCCGATCCTGAGACATCTTGCGAAAAACCAATAGGAACATTCGAGGCTTAAGAATGCCAGCTAGTGAAATAAGCACGACTTCCTTGTTGGTCGAAAATAGAAGTCACGTTGCCAATAAAAGACTCGGCAGAAACCTAACTAAAAGAGTCAGAGTAAGAGAAAAAAAGAAAATTCCGTAGCAATGAAAATAAAAGCTTCTGAACTAACCGCTTGTTTGAAGATTCAGTGTCGCCTCGTGGAGAAGAAAAAAAAATTGTCCTTATTCCAAACACAGGGGCGTTTTACACAAACTCATTCCTTTGTTTATTGTAAAGAGCATGTTTATGGAGGAAGTTCATGAATAATGCAGATTGGACACATATCCATGCTTACCACTTTTCTGGAGAAACAGTTTAACACGTTGCGAGAAAAGTAACGCCAGAATTTTTCAGGGACTGATTTTCTTTTTCGCCAGATATTAATCGGGAAGTGGAAGAATATTGTCGAATTTTCGGGGCTTCTGGTTAAGTGGTCACAGTACAGAAAACGCACTTGATAATAAAAACATTTTTTCGGTTTTCTTTTCCCAGTAAAACACAAACACTTCTGAATCGTTTGCTCATTTTAATATTTTTTTGTGAAACACGTAAACCGACTTACAGAGGATGTTTACACATTATTAGAATGATTTTCCAGCAATATAATTAATTTAAAATAAAATTATTTCCTCCTTAAAAGTTCTATTTGATAGCTCTTTCTCTGGACCCTGAACTTGCATCTAGATTTCCAGGATAACAGGGATTTCTTAAAATTGGTAGTGGTATTTTATTCCACTCCTCTTCCACTGCTTTCCATAGTCCAATCATTGTTTTAGGTCTGCGCTTAGAAAGCGCTCTTTTTAACAGTCCGAAGGCACAATAGTCCATTGGTGACACATCAAGGGGCTTTGAAGGAATATGAGCAAAATGTACACACTTGATATGTCTGTTTTTCATTTTTTGAGCAAAATGTATAAGACTTGATATCCGACTCTTTTTCATTTCTCTGAGCAAAATGTATAGACTTGATATCCGTCTCCTTTTCATTTCTCTGAGCAAAATGTATAGACTTGATATCCGTCGCTTTTTCATTTCTCTGAGCAAAATGTATAGACTTGATATCCATCTCTTTTTCATTTCTTCAAGAAATAAAGTGGTAAATTTCGATGTGTGACTCGTAGCCTTATCCTGATGAAGTTCTACTCTTTGAAGGCCCGGTGAGTAAAGAAATGGTATTTCCTCTTATATATAATTTGACTACTAAACTTGAGGTTTTGAGATAAAATAAAAATGCCAACGTTTACCACAATCAAAGGTTTATCATACATCGAATATAATTTCGCCGAGCGTTTGGCTCGGCATCACCAGGACGAGCTGATTATGCGGAACCAAACTCTCTACGAAACTATAGTCGATGGATAATAAACCTTTGATTGTGTTAAACGTTGGTATTTTTATTGGTGTTCCCTCTTCTTTTTTTTTATTTATCGTGGGTTTAACGACCACCGTGATCAACTCAATGGCCTATAAGCAGTCGCTCGTCCCTAATTTGGGATCACTGGTTCCTGGGAAGGGAGAGGGCCAGTGCTGTAAGACAAAAACAACATCTATGCCTCACGGGATTCGAACCCAGACACATCTCGAACGAATGGTCATAAGCCAACGCTTAGACCATTGCGCCACCGGAGCAACTATATTTCCTCTTTCAATATAAGAATTAAAACATTATTTTGGTATATGTAGAATTGATTTTAACATTCTTTTCAACTTTTCTTAACTTTAATTTCCCATCGTACGAGAAACCAGCAATGATCATATATCCTTTATTGAAACTTTCTTTGGATTCTTGGAACCAAGTTTGTAAGTCTTTTTCTGCTTTTTTTGCGATAGTACATTGACCTTGTTTCGTTACAGTCATTTAGCTAGATGCATGCTTTATCAATAATCGCAATAAATTTCCATTTGTCTCCTACGCTCAGCCACGTGCCTGGGCAAAAGGTGGTGAACATTATGTTTTTTCCTCCTTAAATGTTCTACTAGTACGTTCAAAAAGTTCCAGAACTTTTTGAATATTAGTCAAATGTCAGTGAATTACGTCATTCCCCGCTGAGCAAGCAAACAGCATCATGTGGCCGACCAGCCAGAACCGGTTTGATCCAGATCCAACTCGTACAGTGTATGTGCGTAGTTCGTGATTACAGGCATTCGAGGCTATCCGTCGCGAGGACAACGATGTCGAGTTTTGAACAGCGTTGAAGTGTAAAATTTTGTGTTCTGCTCGGAAAACCTTTCGCTGAGACTTTTCAAATGATTAAGTCTGGTTACGGTAGGAGTGCAATGAGTCGAACTAGAGTTTATGAGTGACATCGACGATTCGAAAACGGGCGACAGAGTATCGAGGATGATGAGAGGTCAGGACGACCTCCAACATCCACAACGGATGAACAAATCGCCATTGTCTAAGAAATTGTGAACAATGACCGTCGAAAAACTGTTGCAGCGATTTCAGAAGTTGCCGGCATCTCAGCTGGAAGTTGCATGCCATTTTAACAGAGAAACTGGGCATGCATCACGTGTGCCAACAAATTTTTCCCAAAAAGCCTGACACAAGAAAAAATGGATGAGCGCATGCAAGTTTGCGGGGATAACATCGATGCAGTGGATTCAGATCCCAATCTCTTGAATCGATTGATCACTGGCGATGTGACTTGGTGCTTTCTGTACGATCCCCAATCCAACCGACAATCAAAAGTGTGGAAAATCACCGTCGTCACCACGACCTAAAAGGTTCAAGGCTGACCTCTCCAAAGGAAAGGTCTTGTTAACAGTTTTCTTCGATTGCAAGGGCGTCGTACACAAAAAAATCCTTCAACATGGTCGTACAGTCACTAAAGAAGAGTACGTCAACGTCCTGAAACGTCTCCGAGAATCAGTGAAACACAAGCTGCCCGATCTTTGGAAGAACAACTCGTGGGTGCTCCATCACGACAATGAGCCGGCTCACAGATCCCTCCTGGTGTCCGATTACCTGTCTAAACATCACATTCCCGTTCTTTAACAACCAGCTTATTCCCCTGATCTGGCCCAGTGTGGCTTTTTCCTTTTTACCCCGATGAAGAATTTGCTTAAGGGGCGACGCTTCTCAAGTTCCGAAGAAGTGGAACGAACTGCGACGGAGGCACTGGAGGATGTGGCAAAATAAAGGCTTGCAATCTGCATTTAAATCTTTGCATGAGCGCTGGCAAAAATGCATAGTTGCACAGGGTAAAAGAAACACCGCATAAGCAGGTATTATCTGTACTCATTCTTTTTTAATGTAAAAAGTTCTGGAACTTTTTATTTTCACATTTTCTGAGAAGTGTTACATGGATGAACAGTAAGTGGTACAAGCAAATTCAGTTTGCTTTGCTTGAATATTCTGTGAATTTTCCATGAAGAATATTTCTTCCTTCATTGATTATGTTTTTTTTTTTTTCAGATTGAAATCTTTGTTTATTACCTTGTTTACAGTCGTTAGAGCACACAACGTGGACTGATGATTCATGGAACCGTGTAATGTGGTCGGATGCATCCACATTCACACTATTCCCCACCGCAGGACGTGTTTACGTGTGGAGAACACCGTCAGAAGCGTACAAGCCATACTGTCTGCTTCCAACAGTGCAGTATGGTGGTGGTTCGGTCATGCTCTGGGTGGTCATATTGTGGTTTTCAGCAGATCCCCTGATCATCTTGAAAGGACGGATGACTGGCAGGGCGTATGAAACCATTTTGGCCGACTAAGTCCATCCAATGGCTCAGGCATTATTTCCTGCAGGGGATGCCATCAATCAAGATGATAACGCCCCGATTCACCAAGCTCGGAATGTCCCATCATGGTTTGAGGAACACGAGGACGAACTTTCTCACCTTCCTTGGCCTTCCCAATCACCAGACTTAAACATCATGGAGCCATTGTGGTCTGTGTTGGAAAACAGGGTAAGATCCCGTTAGCCTCCTCCTATATCTTTTAAAAACCTGGAACAGTTTATGCATGAAGAATGGTGTAACATCACACTAACCACCAGCTAAGATTTATATGCGTCCATTCCAAGGAGGATTCAGGTGTTTTTGAATGCCAAAGATGGTCCCACACCTCATTAGGCAAGTAAAACCATCTTTTCCTAGGGGTTAACTTTATTTCGTCCAACCACTGGAACTTCTTTCGATATTCATTTGATGTTCTTTTTCCTGTTAATAGCAATGCTTGGCAACTTTTCCCATATTACAAATGATATTGCTTATTTTACATTTAGAAAAGCTAATTCCATCTTCACAGCGTTTTTTAATTACGGAATACGAATATTTCTCTTCGTAAAAAGCAAAAACATAACCTTATACCCACAGCTTGTTTACCTGCAGCATTTTCTTAACAGACGATATTTACATAACAACCTGCAGATGTTTCTTTCATGTTCATTTAACAAGCTGTTGCCAGTTTCTAAGTTTCCGAACTTCTTTTATTTTCTGTAATTTCTTATCAAAGACGTTCTAAAAATGTGTGAGCATTCGTCGGAAAGCATATTAAAAAAAAAAAACATTTATAGATTATGAGAAAGTTTTGACTCAGTAAAAATAGACACTTTAATACATGGTGAAGATATCTCAAAATACTGTTACGCCATACATAAAATATTACAGAATACATGTGCAACGGGGAGTCAATTATTATCAGCAATGCATTTATAATAGGAGTATGCAAAGATTTCCGCCGCTTTAAGGATACATGAACAATCATGAAACCAATACACATTTATTCAACGAAATATTGGCCGTTAGCATCAATGACCTTTTGCCATTTTTCAGGCAACAAATGAATGCCCCTGTGATAGAAGAGCTCGGGTGGTTTTAAGCTGAAGAACGCAGTGACGAAAATTTCCACCTCTGGAACTGTGGTGAACCGCTGTTGGGCTAGGGCATGTTGCATAGGGCGAAACAGATGAAAGTCTGAGGGTGCAATGTCGGGGGAGTAAGCCAGTGCAGTAAAACCTCCCAGTGTAACTGTTCAAGGATTGATTTCGTGGTGGCACCGATATGTGGTCAGACATTATCGTGTAAAAGGATGACTGCGCGGCGTCGTTTACTTGTCCATGGGCGTTTTATCTCGATTGCGGCGTTCAGTTTTATCAGCTGATCGTTATATCGTTGTGCAGTGATTGTTTCGCCCGGCTTCAACAGTTAGAAATACGGCACACCGTGCATATCCCACCACACACACACACACACACAACAGCCCCTTTTTCCTGTGGATATCCTGTTTTGCAATGGATGCTGATGGCAGGCCTGGGTCGACCCAGGATCGCTTTTGTACGGGGTTGTCGCAGTAGACCCATTTTTCATCCCCGGTGACAATCTTCCACAAGAAATTTTTCCCCTTTGATTTTTCACACGCTGATAGCCAATCGTTGACCAATATTACGCTCCATTAAAGTATGCAGAACCTACTTACCAAATTTCTGGATCTTCCCCAAGGCCTGTAGAGGCCGTACCACTGTCGATTGAGCCACTTTCAAACGTTTCTCCAGTTGCGTGGTCGATTGTGTGGCATCCTCTTGCAGCAGCGATTCCAGCTCCTCGTCTGGGAGTTCCTGCGGTCTACCTGCACGTGGCTTGTCTTCCAAGCTTAGATCACCTTTCTTAAACCTGGCAAACCCATCTCGACACATCCATTCACCCATAACCGTTTCGCCATACGCGTGACATATTGAACCGTATCCTTCACTCGCACTTTTTCCCTAAATTAAACATGAATAACAAACAGTGCCGTAAATCAACTTTATCGGCCGCCATGCTTGGCTTCATGTACGAACGGACAACACGAGTCGCCGGCCGGTTAGACCCCTACAGCGCCCGCTAGCGGGGTCGGAAGAAAATTATTAATAACTAGCCTACAGCCCGTTCTAGGACAATTGTTTTTAACATTTAAATAAATATTAATATATAAGTGATGTTTTCCGTCCTAAGACGGGGTGAAATTTTTAATTGAAGCTGATTGAAAACAAATCAAATAGACGCCGGCTTTTTGTAAGGAAGTACAGTTAAAACCTATATAGTAAAAACTCATTCATGTTAGAACTGAAAAGTATATGCTATTTGTTTCCGTTTTTCAAAAGACCTTCCGATAAATAAACATTCTGTGTAAAATATTTGTTGTTGTTTAACCATTTTTCTTGTAGTCCAGTTGCTGTCGTGTAAACTTATCTTAATAACTTTTGCTTTGATTTTTCGTGTTAAATGACTTTTTCTCCGGCACACTTGTAATGTTATTCCTTTCACAGCTTGTTTTAGACTGTCCTGTTCGGAGGTTAGTTCGAAACTTCATACGGAAGCTTTTTCTAAAAAATAATACGACATCTGGCATTACAAATCGGAACTATTTAAATTACCGACAATGTGCTGTTGCGCCGACAACTGTTTTTAGATGCAATTGTGCACGCTTCGACATCTCAAGATTTCAGTTTTTATTGAAAGTTAGAGCGTTCAGATAGTTCGATATTTTGCAAAATGTATAATAAAATCAGCACTAAACTCTAAAAGTGAAATTTAAAAAAGAAAGATCTTCAATGCATGTATTAACCCCGTATTTACTTATGGAAGTGACACGTGGAGTGTCACAGAACGACAATGCGAAAAAATAAAAGTATCGGTAAGAAAGTTAGAAAGAAGAATGTTGAGAATAACAAGGAGACAGAGTTAGAAATTAACTTATAAGAGAAAGAACAGGAATAATAGATATTATAAACATAATAAAAGAAAGAACAGGAATAATAGATATTATAAACATAATAAAAGAAAGAACAGGAATAATAGATATTATAAACATAATAAAAGAATCAAAGTGGAGATGGGCTGGACATGTTGGAAGACTGAAAGATAGACACGATTAATAACAGAATGGCAGCTGAGAGATGGAAAGAGACGAGATGGACAGATGACCTCCAGAAATTTAGAGGTGCTAAAATGGTGGACTAAGGCTAAGGATCGAGGAAGTTGGAAAAGACTGGGAAGGCCTATAACTGCAGTGGGTGCCAACATCAGACTAAGATGAAGAAGAAGAAGAAACTCGGGAAATTAGTTAAATTAAAAAGTAAAAAACAATTAAAGCGTACAAATTAATATTGGAACTGTGCTAAATTAAATTAATATATAATACAAACTCAACTTGCTGTGATATTATTTAAATTCGAATTTTGTAGATTGGATAAATAGAACTCGAGTCATTGATAAATCCGCAGAGGAGGAGAGACATAAGACCAACTCTCATATTTAAGACAGCGACCCAGTAGTCGGACATGAAACTACGATAGCGTCTGTCACGTGACATGGTACCAGTGGCTATATAAGTAGCACCGCGGAAAGAGTGGGCAACTTTCGTGATTGCCACGGTGATACTTCAGGTTCGATCCCGAGTAAGTACGAACGCTCAAACCACTAAATATCCGCCAAGCGTCGGATGGGCACATTAAGCCGTCTGATCCCGGGCACTGCCCCCCGGTAATAAATAAGGGCATCTTCCTCCCCCTTTTTATCTCGCTTCCGTGTCACTACCTATCGGGCACTTTAAAAACCCAAATCTCCTAGCTTCCTATTTCTAAGAGTTGTTTAAGACACTCCAGACACTCCCTTCCTAAAATCCTCTACATATGATCTAATGTAAGTTGCAAACTCTTAAAAAAAAAAAAAAAAAGGCAGGCTATTACGGTTCGACGTTTTAGTTCCATGTCCGTCCACTGGCGCGTTGTTCTATTGAGATATTCGGGGCTAAATTGTTGCCATGAGCCTTGATGGAAGATTAAGCTCTGAGTCTCCTGCTCTGTGGTTAATCCAATGTTTTTAAATTTGCACGCGATCTCTTTGACATTAGGTCGTTTTAGTTCCATGTCCGTCCACTGGCGCGCTGTTCTATTGAGATCTTCAGGGCTAAATTGTTGCTATGAGCCTCCATGGAAGATTAACCTTTGAGTATCCTGCTCTGTGGATAATCCAATGTTTTTAAATTCGCACGCGATCATTTTGACATTAGATCGCGTGCTATTATAAGCACGCAATAACTTTGACATTAGATCGCGTGCTATTATACAGCACGCAATTACTTTGACATTAGATCGCGTGCTATTATACAGCACGCAATTACTTTGACATTAGATCGCGTGCTATTATACAGCACGCAAACACTTCGACATCTCGAGAGCACACACGAATTCGTCGATACGTGATGGCGCAATAATGCAAACGTTGTTGTAACGTCAAGAGTTCCAGACAGATCTGACTGTTTATATTATTAACACCCAACAACAATCAGACACGTACTGTCCTCGCTTACGTGCGCAACTATGAGGTGCGAGATGGCTTTATAAACAGCTCACTACAAAGAGAGGAGAACTTCATCCACACAGCCCGCTGTACATCGGCACGAATAAACTATAACAGCTGATGTCCCTTTCATGCAGCACTCGCCTCTGCTAAAAACCGACAAATTTGTTTGCAGTGGGTTCCGGACCACCCTTGAGAACTGGAAATAGGTCGCCTACTCTGATAAATCACGTTTCCAGTTAATACACGCCAATGGAAGAGCCACATTATGGCGACAGAACGAATCAATCGATTCCATTTGCCTAGGGTTGACGGCTCAAAACTGGTGGAGGCGGTGTAATATTCTGGGGTCGGTTTTCGTGGCGAGCATTGGGTTTTTTAATACCCCAGCATCTGGATACCAAAAAGTATTTTAACATCACTGCGGATCATGCACCCGTACGTGCGTGTGTGCATGGCGTTTCATGATGGAGGGGTTACTTACAGCATAATAATGCGCTATGACTCTGATCGTCGCACAGTGACTTCAAAGTACTGAAGTGATCCCCACAGTCCCCGGATTTTAACCCAATTGAATACCTGTGGAATGACACTGAGAGCCATTCGTAACAGAGATCCTCTTCCAGTAAGCATTTAGCAACTGACGAAATCCGTAACATCTGCTTGTCTGAACATATCCGTAGGATGATATCAAAAACTCGTTTACTCATGATACATTGAGTCGAAGCTATCATGAAGGCCAAGGATGGCCCTACAACAAGAATTGTAAACTTACAAGGATATCATTTTCCAACATTGCTTTTTTTTTTTTTTTATTGGGGGTTTAACGACCACCGTGAGCAACTCAGTGAGCTATAAGCAGTCTCCCGTCCCTAATTTAGGGTCACTCCTTCCAGGGAAGGAAGACAGCCAGTGCAGTAAGACAAACACAACATCCATGCCTCACCAGGATTTGAACCCGGACCCATCTCGGACGAATGGTCAGAAGGAAAGGGCACGACCAGGGCGGCCCCTTTGCCCTTCAACGCACTTGATCCATCCAGAGCTGCACGCGATCCTTTGTTCTGTCAGAAAAAGAAATTATTTCTTATGAGAGACGCATGCTCCGCTTCCTCCACTTCTTGATCCGTGGAAAATCGACGGCCACTTCACGCGTCTTTGAGTGAATTAAACAGATTATAGTCCGAATGGACAAAGTTAGGACAATATGGAAGATGCTCGCATTACCTAAAGGTTCATTTGCGGGAGGTTATCAACAGTACGGGAAGCTGTGTGAGGACATGCATAGTCGTGCAACAACAAAACGTGTTCCGACAATTGTTTTCGGCGATTTCTTAGAATTGCTTGCTTCAGCATGTCACGTAGCATCTTGCTGCAACGATCGCTGTTTACTGTTGAGCTATTCTGCTAATGTTCTAGCTGTCCAGAACAGAAGAGGCCATGACATTAGAGAGAGAGGAGTTCCCTCAATTTCTGACGTCAGTATCAGGTTACGTGTCCTGGTACGTGGGTATCATGCTTGTCATTCGTCACATACGACAGCATTGGAAACCAATCAGAGACCCTGGTTTTCGCGTGACGTCACTAAAGGAACTCATCTCTAATGTCATGGCCTCCTACTTTCTTGACGTCCTTCTATGGACTCGCAAAAATCAGTGAGTAACACTTTTTCAGCTACTCGTTGAGTTTTGACGGGAAGGGAAGTTGACTAGTGATCTCGGATGTTGCCATACCGGTTGTTTACCCTCTGGTTCGTAATGGTATATCTATGTTTCGCCCCCAGGAACGATTCTTTTCAAACATGCGCCACCTTCGTTAGCATAGGGAGCAAAAAGGAGTTGACAGATGTTCAAAAGATTGCGCTTATGGAGTTCTGTGAGAAGCTTTGGAATCCACCTTGCATAGACTTTACAAACGTCTGTTGCAGATGATTCCATAGGCAGGAACAATGAACTAATCTGCATATAATTTGACACTTCATCAATAGTCACCCGTCTGTTGCTCAGCACCGTGAACTGACTGGTGGTCCGGCGTAATCTGCAGTGGACGAGGGCGGGCTGCAGTGGACGAGGGCGGGCTGCAGTGGACGAGGGTGGGCTGCAGTGGACTCATTCATGCGTTATACTTGTGCTATGGTTTTTGATTTTGAAAATCTCTTCGTTGACATTCCGCTGTGGCAAAACACTGCTACCACAGTGTGCTGAAAGCCATCGATGAATTTCAGCCCCTGGTACACCTTCATCTCACAAAAGAAAAAAAAGAAAGAAACGGATCACTGCTCGCTGTTCTGCTTTGGTGCAAACGGAAAGCGGAGCGGCCATTTTAAGGGCATGGCAACAACACAAGGATTGACCGTTAAAACCTCCACCACAGTGACACCACTTTTTTTTTGTTTGGAAGTTTAACGACCACCGTGATTTCCAGGGAAGGAAGAGAGCCAGTGACGTAAGACAGACACAACATCCATGCCTCATAGGGATTCGAACCCGGACCCCTTTCGGACGAACGATCGGTAGCCAACGCTTACATCACGTTTACATGTGCACGAGCAATAAGCAGTAAAACCAACTGAAAAGCAATTGAAAATACACTGCGGGTAAATATTAACTCACCCTCGTATAATAAGGAAATCTTAATATTGACTCTAAATCGTAAAAAAGTAAAATGTTAAACTCAACAATTGAATAAAACAAGGAAGACCTGAAATCATCACTGCGGTGCTGTTATATATCCTCCGAATACCGCTTTTGTGGTAGAGTCTACCCATCAGTGAAAGGGAAGTTAGGTTTCATATTAATAATCTTAAAAATAAAAAGGCACCAGGCAATGATGGCATAAATAATAAAATTATGAAAACATTACCGGAAGAGTATGTGCAAACCCTTACTAAAATATACAATTGTGCCATTAAATTAAATTATTTCCCTGATATTTGGAAGACAGCAGAGGTAATACTATTACCCAAGCCAGGCAAAAACCCGGCAATTCCTGAAAATCACAGACCGATTTCGTTGCTCCCAACCATGGGAAAAATCTTTGAAAAAATAATTCTTATTAGAATGCAACAATTCTGTGAGGAATTCCCAGTAATTCCATTTACTCAAGGAGGTTTTAGAGATAAACACTCCACGGTGCACCAACTCTCTAGAATAACTGAAAAATGTGCTGAAGGAATTATAAAAAAAGAACACACAGCAGCCATATTTCTGGATGTGGCAAAAGCATTCGATAAATGCCCACATGAGGCAATTATCTACAAGCTAATAGCACATGATTTCCTACCCTGGATTATACATATAATCAAATCATACCTCACTAACAGAACATTCTGTGTAAAAATCAATGGGAAAAAATCGTTAAAAAAAAAATCGAAGCTGGTGTACCTCAAGGCAGTGTACTCGCACCAACGCTGTATTCTATCTTTACGTCAGACTTTCCCAACTATAATAACAGGAATCTGACTACAGCTCTCTATGCTGATGACACTGCACTCGCTTATACTTCCAAAAATAAAAATCAAGCAACTTTCATGTTGCAACATTATGTTGAAAAACTTGAGAAATATTTCTTAGATTGGAAAATTAAAATCAATACCGAAAAAACTCAAGCAATTCTATTTTCTAGGATTAAATGCAATCACAATCCAGACTTTGAAATAGAAATGTATAAAAAAAATACCTTGGGTAAATGATGTTAAATACTTAGGACTTTTTATGGACCACAACCTAAACTGGAACAAGCATATTAAAGAAACTGTGTCCAAATCTCTTAAGATCAGAGGAAGTCTCCAGCCAATAATAAAAAATAAAAGGCTTAGCAGGAAAAACAAAACTTTGATATGGAAAGCCTGTATCAGCCCTGTTATTACTTATGCCTGTCCTATCTGGGGTAACTGCAACAAACAGCAGAAAAATAAGATTACCTCATTTCAAAATAAAACCCTACGATATATGGTTGGACTTGATGGAAGAACTTCAAACCATGCTATCCGAAGCATGCTAAATATTAACTCCATCCATTACACGATGTATGACTTAGCTTATAGATACTATGAAAAAGCTAAGATTCATCCTAATCCTCTAGTCAGAGCGGCCATTAACTATACTGTCAATGAAACTGACAGTTATAAAAGGCCAAAAACTATCTTGAATAAAGTTCCAGAAATGAACCCAATTCACAGCTACCCTAGCAAAAAAAAATAACAATAATTGGGACTAGTGTTTAGAGGGTATTTCTCACCTAAGAAGAATTTCTGATAAAAAAAAAAAAAAAAAAAGGCTCTTTTAAGGGCCGTACTCTGATTTGCAAATATACTTCACACATGTGAATAAATCTCGTTAAATAAAAAAAAAAAAAAAAAAAGGGGGGGGGGGCTCCTCTAAGAGCCGTACTCTGTTTTGAAAACATACTTCACCCATGTGAAGAAACCTTGTTAAATAAAAAATGTGGAAAAAAAAAAAAAAAAAAGGCTCTTTTAAGGGCCTTACTCTGATTTGCAAATTTACTTCACACATGTGAATTAATCTCGTTAAATAAAAAAAAAAAGGAAGGGGTGGGCTCCTCTAAGAGCCGTACTCTGTTTTGAAAACATACTTCACCCATGTGAAGAAACCTAGTTAAATTAAAAATGAGAAAAAAAAAAAAAAAAGGCTCTTTTATTAAGGGCCGAACAAAATGTTGCATAAAAGATTTATCTTTTTTGTACTAAATATCTCTGTCCCTAAAAAAAAACAAGGTATTGTTGGTCTTGCCTTTTATGTTAAAATTTGTTGTTGTTTTTCCCTGATTAAAAAAAAAAAAAAAAATGCTCTTTTAAGAGCCGAGCAAAATGTTGCATACTCTAAACGAGTATCTTAAACCTCGATCGGTGTAATTTGGTGATCACACCACCTCAGCTATGGTTACTCTGACATGCCTGTCAAGAATCAACAAAAGTAAACCTGTGAAAAAATTCTTTAAACCAATGGGGAAAAATCTTTTCTCTCATTGGCTGGCGAGCAACACTGAGCAAATAGCCAGTTTTGTCTTACCCGGTGTTCAAAGACGATTTTCTCTGGGAAAGATGTTCTGTGTGTGATGTTTTTTTTTTCCAGGTTCCCCTTTCCCGTGTCCTTTCCTTCCTTTCTCCCTGTGCTCTTCTGTGGCACAGGTGCACCGAGCATTTTTCTGCGGAGAGAAATATCACTTGAAATGGGTTGTTGTTACAGGTAAGTATGTAGGGCAGCTTACAACTTCACTTCTTAACGGGTAACCGTCTACTCCCTCTCCTCTAATATTTCCATACTTTTCTTTCGTACTATTCTATCAGGGAAATCTGTTCCCAAATATCTAATATTCCTCTTTTTCACCTGACAAAAGGCGCAGAGCGCTGAGGGTTCGGGTCTCTCAAACTCAGATAGGAAATATCTCTCTTTGTGGTAGAGTGATACGAAGCAAGTTCGTCGGAACCGGGTTCGAATCCCGTGAGGCACAGACAGTGTGTTTGTGTTACGGTAATGACTCTCTCCCTTCCATGGAAACAGTGGTCTTAAATTCGGGAAATTCGACTGCTTATAGCCCATTAAGTTACTCACGGTGGTCGTTAAAGACCCCAGCAAACAATAACCACACATAATCTCCAAAACCTTCATTGGGACTATCAAAGTGATTAACGACTTAAACGTACCTATTAGAGGTCATTACAGGCCCAGCCGTGTAAGGCCTGTACTGGAAGATTTAGCATTTTGCTCATAGATCAAAGAAAAACGTTTCGACTCACAAACCGAAGAGGGATTGACTTTTTAAACAATCGGATGGCGAAGATCACTGAGTGAAACGAAAGACATGGAATTACACTAGCCATAGGATCCGTTGATTAATTACAGATGCAGTCCAAAAGTAAGATGAGAGTCTGAAATGGGCCGGTTTATTTTATGAAAGGTTGAAATCGAATTTCGTCTTCACTTCCTTGGTATTAGCGACTAAAACACGTGGCATTTTGCCTTTTCCGAGAAATGTTTACATAAACAGACTTTTCAGCTTCACGAAATCCCGAGATTCGTCGCTACAACAGAGATAAGGAAGTTCGAAGTTTTTTGTCATATTTAGGGGATTGAATCTATGTTGTTTATATTTAAATGTGGGACAGGAAATGCGTTAACATTTGTAACAGAAGTAGGCAGCCAAATCTTAACCTCATTTGTGGAATGATTCCCAACGAGAAATGGCACGTCTCTCAGCGTGATATTCCGTTTACTGCTAAGGTAGTTCAGATCAGTAGAGAAGCTTTGTTTCTTCACAGGAAGCCTAGTCTTATTTGCAGTAAATAGCGGAGAACGCGTGACGAAAGTTTGAAACCGGCCTGGCCGTAAACTGGGAAGTTTGAGCCGCGCACGGTCCCCTAAAGTTCGAGTCCAGGCAGGGCTGGGCTTTCCAAATTAAGGCACATCTCTCTCTTCGTTGTTCGGTTCGAGCGTCGTGACACAATTCGCATCTTGTCAGTAGTCAAGGTTCGCCATTCCTGCCTATTTTCCACAGTTCTCATGATCTCTGCAACCGATAGATTTAGGAGAATTTTTATTTGATCGATGAATCTGTCTGGGAGACGCCCTCTCGTTTTTTTGCAGTAGATTTTTCTCCGAATATAAAGTTTCTGTATACCGTCTCGCTGGATGATGTGGCCAAAGAAAGTTAATATATATCGTTGTCGAAAGAAGTCGCTTTTGCGTATCTACCCCGAGCTCTCCCAAGATTGATGCATTAGTCCTATGCACAACCCAGGATATTCTCAGCATGCGTTTATAGCAGATCATTTCAAACGCCTAGATCAATCTGCGACATGCTGCATTAAAGGTCCGTGTTTCAGAACCGTAAGTCGCGATGGGGAACACGAGGGCGCTCTGATCAGCCTCAGCTTGGTGGTTTTGTTGATATTGCAACCCTTCAAAATTTTTGTAAGCCCTGCCAGGGCAGATTTGCCCATTCCGACCCTCCTTTTGATCTCGTTTTCGCAATAGCCATTGTTGGTTATCCGGGCCACCAGGTATGTGACTTCTGATCTTCGGGAAATATCCATGCACGTGCAGAACTCTAATGCTGACGACATTATCTTCGTGTCGACTGAGATAAAAAAGTACAAATGAAATGCTAAATGCCGTACATGAGAAAACAAGAAACACAGGTCAGAAAACAAATGAAGAAAGGAAAACGTAATGAGGAGTACATACCCTATAATTGATTAATTTCCCTTGAAAGGGAAAACCACACAAGATTAACTTTTATTTAACATGACAAATAATTGAAAATACTAACAACAAAGGGGGAAAAGAAAGAACGGACAGTTCAATCAAGTTGATTGTTGGGGAAAATTAAAGTGATACTTCAATAACTACATTCACACTTCGAAAAGGCGTTCAATCATGAAGAACATGGATAAAGCAACAAAATAAGACAGAAGATGCATAAATTTCCTTGTCTAATGAAATGAAAATGGGCAGGCCAGCTAACCCAAATAAAAGATGAGAGATGCATAGAAAAAAAATTGCATGAAACGCTGGACTGATACATCGAAAAAGAGAAAAGACAGAGAGAGATGATTGGATATGATTAAAAGAACTGCAGGAAGATAATAGAGATTAAAAGCCGAAAATAGAGATAAATAAAAAAAAAAGTAGAACGAAAACAGGAGAGGCAAGAGATTCACGTTATGCCGAACCAGGCTTAAAAGACAAACTCTCCAAAGGTAGCTCGGAAAAGTTTTTAGGTATTGGACAGTTCAGACTATTGATTGCCAAGACTTTTATGATACACTGAGACGACACAAATAATGGAAAACTTGGTTCCCGGAATACGCGGCGCTGTCGTCCCTCTTTCTAGTGGACGAACCAACAGTTTGGCAGGTATATAGGTAGGAGGACTCACTGCATTCAAGTAGATTAATCTATCCCAGAACTAAGGCGGTGATCGATGCCTCCCACATGGACATGGGGAAGGGCAGCACTGTTTTATGGGCTGGAGGTCTTCGATCAGATGGAGGAATGGATCGGATGGAGCGTAAAGTGTGAACATAGGTGTGTGTAAGACAAACCACCAACTCTTTTCTTTTTCAGGATGGCGTTGAGACGGTGAGTAATGATTGCTTCTCCGGCGTCCGGATATGTTTTTCATGTCCTCGGGAACGTCGGCGGCTGGGTGGTGGTGTGGTATGCTGTGATGGATCACTGAGGTCTTTCGCTCCCCTTCACGTTCCCTCTCCTCCTTCCCGCTACTGACTGGTGTCGCGATTTGCTCCAAAGACCAGCTCTCTTCTCCTATCACTTAATTTTCTGTTTCTCTTTCCGATTGAGTTCAGTTACTCCTAGATTCCAATTTCTAAGGGCAGTTTTAGATTTGTGGTCAGACACTCCCTTCCTAAAACTACTTCAAACAAGTGCAAGTTCAAGTGCATTCAACTAGACGGTAATTCGATGTGATTATGGATAAGCACAGTGAGTTAGCAGATTTTGAAAAGAGGGACGAAAGGGAGTGTTTTTATCGCGAAGGTGGTCCAATAATTGCAGTATTCTTGTTCAACAATATCAAGAGTGTATCAGGAATACGCCATTTTCGGAATATCATCGCATCGTTGACAGCGCTGTGGGCTGAGAAAGGTGGTGGATTAACGTTGCTGTCGATGTCTGTCTTGCATAGTTGCAACCAACAAGAAAAAGACTATGGCACAAATCAATGCCGACTTCAACGAGAGAGGAGCCAGAAACGTCCCCACCAAGACCATCCAACGATCATTACCCTCAATAGGTAATGACAGCCGCTGACCCACCAGAGGCCATTGCTAATATCACATCACCAGCTTGTACGCTTCAACTGGGCGAAAGAACATCGGCACTAGACTTCGGGTGATGAAAGAGAGGTCTCTAGATTCGCTGAGTCCCATTTCCAGTTATTTCACGCAGACTGGAGAGTGAGGATCTGGTGGAAACCGCGCGAAGCGATGAACCGGGCATGTCAACAAGGAACTGTTTAGGCTAGTGCAGGCTAAGTTATGGTCTGGAGCGTGTTCAACTGGCACACGTTGAGACCTTTGGTATGTTTCCACGCATCTCTGAACGGCCCATGCTACGTGTCTATCCTTGCAGATCATTTGCATCCGTTCATGGTCATCATGCTCTTCTAGCAGAACAATGCGCCTCTCAATACAGCCGTGGTGACTAGAACATAGTTAGAAGAGAAATCCGAAGTTCTCACCCTGGGAAGGCCTCCCTGCTCACCGAACATCAACCCTGTGGAAAATATTTGCGATGTTGTAGAAAGGTCCGTTCGAGCTTTGGATCTTAACTTATCTGGGCGAAAGGTGAGTCTACACGTTGCTAGGTAGGTATCACATTATTTCTGTCCACTCCGTGCATTTTCCACATTTTTACGTGCACAGTTCTCTCACTTGGTTACCTAACTGTTCAATTTCATTTGTCCTAAAATCTCTGCTTCTTCGAGACTGGAAAGCTTTTTTTTCGGACAGGAGAAAGGTGATAAGCTTTTCAGTTTCCCTATAAGACTTTTTTCTCTGCAAAGTAGTAGCAATTTACAAACGCCGTTCCATAAAAACTGAGAGTATTTGTTTTTGAATTGGCAACAGTGCGATGGGGAAAATAACCACGCAGACTACTAACTGAATTAAGGAAGTATCTATGGTAACAGTTATTAGCTGCGGCAGACGATTCTGGTTTTGTTATTGTGCAGTTGTTTAAGGTACGTCTGCATTTCGCCATACAGCTATGGAGGTGAGTGATTCAGCGTTAAGAAGTGAAATCCGTTTTGCTATAAAATTTTGCTATCGTTTGGGAAAAACGGCCCCAGAAAAAGTTCATTTAATGAAAAAGCTTACAAAGATAAATGAAAGTCAACTATACTTAGATGGCACCATGATTTCAAAAAAGGGTGTTGTCGGCAGAACTCGCTCCTAGGCCTGGTCGTCCTCAAAGTGTTGTTGTGGAGCGTACTGTTAACACTGTCTGGGTAATCCTGCAAAAAGATCGACGAATGGCGTGTGAAGACATAGCGACGTCAACTAATATTTCAAAAACGTCGCCATTCCGCATTCTACGCAACAAATTACTGCTGCATCGTGTGTGTTCCAGATGGGTACCTCATCACCTGACGAGAGAACAATTGTTACCCAGAGTTCAGGTGTGTCATGAGCGGAAACAAACCAAACATTTTAAACGCAGTAATAACTGCCGATGAAACATGGGTCCACTATTTGAACCCCCTCACGAAGCGCGCAACGAGTGTATGCAAACACACAGGCTCGCGTCCTCCAAAAAAGTCCGCCAAACCAAATCAGCTGAGAAGGTGATGATGATATTTTTTATCATAAAGGTGTAGTCTATCAGCATGCCATTCCTCCACAAATTACTGTCAATGGTGAGTATTACATTTCAGTCTTGAAACGTTTTCGACGACATATATCGATTAAGGGACCGGAACTGGTGGGCAAGTGGACCCTACACCATAATAATGCCCGCCCACATGTGGCTGCTTGTGTTACACAGTTTCTTACGAAATGCAGTATTGAAATCATGCCACTGCCAGCCTACAGTCCTGACCTTGCCACGTGCGATTTCTGGTTGTTTCCAACAATGGAGAAGTTCTGTGGCTCAACATTCAACACAGATGCTGACGTTATTCCAGCTGTACAGGGGTCGCTAAAGCAGCTTCCACAAAATGCCTTCGCCACATGCTTTGAAAAGGTGGACTGAACGATGGGACCGTTGCACATCATCCGAAGGAATATACTTGGAGAAAGAATAACATATATTTTGCTGTACCTATATTTCTTCATTTTGTATGAATTTACTCTCCGTTTTTATGGAACGGCTGTCGTATGACACGCAAATTCTTTAATTGAATCCTTCCTGTTTTTCCTTGTCAGTTTTAATTATTTTTTTCTTGAATTACATCCTTCCTGTTTTTCCTTGTCAGTTTTATTTTTTTTATTGCATCCTTCCTGTTTTCTCTTGTCAGTTTTAATTTTTTTCCCTTTGATTGTATCCTTTCTGTCTTCCTTTATCAGTTTTAATTTTTAATCTTTCATTGCATCCTTTCTGTTTTCCCTTGTCAGGTTTAATTTTGTGTTTTCTTTGATTGCATCCTTCCTGATTTTCCTTATCGGTTTTATTTTTTTTTATCTTTGATTGTATCCTTCGTGTTTTCCCTTTTCCGTTTTAATTTTTAATCTTTGATTGCATCCTTCCTGTTTTCCCTTGTCAGTTTTAATTTTTTTTTCTTTGATTGCATCCTTCCTGTTTTCCCTTGTCAGTTTTAAAGATCATTCATAATAAGATAACACATTAGCAATAATTCTTAGTGTCATTTTCTAGTTTGACCTCAAATGAAATTAACCTTTGCTATTAAGAATTTTCTGGGTTTTTTTTTATAATTTATGATCGAACTGCATATTTAAGACGAGTAAAAGGAAGAACTGTACAAAGCACGTATTGCAGCAATATCGCGTAAAATTTGACTACATATTGTCCCTCGGGGGGGGGAGACGACGACGACGAAATTCGGAGAGAAAGATCTAGCATATTAATACATTCCATTTAAATAAAAGAGGGAGGGGAGGAATACATTAAACGATAAATTGCTTTTTTTATCTTCCAGGAAAGAAACTAGTTCGTCTAAAGTGCCCCCTCGGCCGTGAGACGTTAAGTAAAAGCGTCCTCATAAAAGTATCACAAAGCTTCTAATTCCATTAAGACCAACATGAAGAGTATTAACAATTTGGAAATTTCTTCATAAACGCACATTTCCATCATGGCGCTCTTTTTTATTTATTTTTGTACTCTTCATCTCTCTAATGTTCGATTATTAATTAATGGATTTAATTTTCCAGTTTGCTTCAGCGACCTTCTGAATTATCTACACACCTTGCGGAAAACGTTCTTCTTTATTCATTGAGAGTTCTTCAGCGCTGATGCTTGCTTTTCCTTTCATGCTTATCATTCAATGGCTTTATTTACTTGTGTGGCTTCTTCTCTTAAACATGAAGCAGTGTTTTGGCGATTACTAGGAGACTAAAATGCCTGCCAGGGTTTGTGATCAAGATAGCGATCGATCCTCGATCTCTGGTACAATGGCTTCCATAAAAAGACGGCACTTTATTTCCATTTTCTGGGTTGATCAAAAGTAATTGCAATACGCCGAGCGGCTAAGACTTATAATTGAAAATAAAAAGGCATCGTGTGCGTTAATTCTGGAATATCTCAAATCAATTCAATGAAATCTCAATTTAACGCTACCTCATTTATTGTGTTCGCACATTCTGAGTAGTTTTATTGAAGTTCTAATTCTTGATCCTTAAAACTAATGTTAAAGTTTCCTGCACTGTTTTCGATTCTACGCTCTTTTGGTACTGAGCTTTTAAGACCGACCGACGGCTTCAGGATTTATTACTACTGCGATTTTATGTTGATTTTTCGTTTTAAATGCTCGGCTTACATTTTTTAATGTGCAATTCTGTACGACACGAAAAATAGAGGAAAACTGTCTCTTACAAATAGCACAGAATGTGTCTCGATGTATTGCAATCCACCAACAACGTTGTATAGTTCTAACATCGTTCCATGTTCGAGCTGCATGATCATTTATTTACGACCATCTGACCATGGATTAGTTTGATGGCCTTTATTTTCCAATTCAATTAACTTCGTGTACAAGTTAGATGGTCTGCATATACCAGTCCGATTACCTTCACATACCAATCTTCATTTGCCAGTTCGATGATGCTCGTGCATCATTTCGATAATCTACATATACCAATACACTTTTCTTTACACAGAAATTTTATCACCATCCTCTTACATTTTAGCGATATTCGTGGACAGTGGCGCACCCAGGATTTTGACAAGATGAGAGGGTGCAGAAAATATCTTCCCGTTGAAAAATGTGTGTGTGTGTGTGTGTGTGTGTGTGTGTGTGTGTGTGTGTGTGTGTGTGTGTGTGTGCGTGCATCGACCTCGTTTAGATAAATACTGACACTAGAAATATTATCATGGATTGGACACTTACGTAATACTTCGTTGAAATTCCTCTGTCGGAGACTTGAAATTTACATGATGACTTTAAGGTCAGAAAGCAACTCTTACACCTAACACCACGTTAGCACTTTTTTTGTCCGTCTGTCTGTATGTCCGCCTATTTTTGATTAATATCTTGCTAACCGTTGGAGTTAGATTTAACATTTTGCGGATGGTTTTTACGGACTGCACATAACTGTCACACAACGTTTGCCCTTTGTGTGTCTGTTCGTCCGCCCGTCTATCTCAGGGTTCTCCACCATACGGCCCGCGGGCCATAGTCCGCCCTGCAAAGGTTTTAATCCGGCCCGCCTGCTACTCTTCGGAATTTAAAAAATTCCAAGATTTAAAAAAAGAAAAGCAAAAATTGTAGAAAACTAAATATTTTTCAGAAATAATGAAAACCCGCGGGAATAGTCACACGGGAAGCCTTTTCTCTATCACAAGTGAGCAAGCAAATATCCCAGAGAAAAATTGAGGGGAGGAGAAAAGGTCCACACAGTCACTGGAAGCGTTGTTTTCTCCAGCCAATCAGGTGTCAAATATCCACCTGTTTCACGCACAGCTGAGCTCCACGTCACGATTGCCTCCTCAGCTTTTCATTAGGAAATCGTCTTTTCAATTGCAAGTTTTTCTCACAGAAGTAACTGTGCTAGCTAAACATCAGTGTTTTTATTAGTTAAATATCCAGCGAAGTTCTTGTTAAAATACATCGCACCAAACATGGCGGCTCCAGTGAATACACGCAAGAAAAGGAAAATCGATTCTGGATGTAGAGCTTTTAAGGGTGCTTGGACCGATGATGTTTTTGTTATTGAGCATAACGGGGCATATTGTTTCTGATATGCCGAGAGAGAATCGCTGTTGTAAAAGAATATAACACCAAAAGACATTATTCTACGAAGAATGCCAGAAAATATCAGAATCTAACAGGCCAAGAAAGAATCGATCGAGTGAACTCTCTAAAAAACAATATTATCGGGCAACAATCTTTCTTTAAAGCTGCAAACCAAAGTTTTGAGGCGGCTACCAAGATCAGTTATTTGATATCCGAAGAAATAGCCAAGAGAGGAAAACCATTATCGCATTGGGAATTTGTGAAACTTTGCTTGTACATATTTACACCTGTAGCATTCCCTGATAAAAAGCCGATCGTAGAAAAAACGAGTCTTTCACACCAGACAGTTACTAGAAGAGTAGATTTAGCAACCAACAGTGAAAATGCTCTCATTAAAAGACTCAAATCTTGCCAATTTTACTGCTTAGCGCTCTATGAAAGTACGGATACAAGCGGTTTAGTACAACTGACAATCTATGTACGATCAGTCACCGCAACTTTTTAAATCGTTGAGGAACTATTGGACTTATGTCCACTGAAAGGCACAACAACCGGAAAATATATTTTTGATCAGGTAAAATGTGTCTTGGTGAAATTCATCCTTCCGGAGGATAAACTTTGTGGAATTACAACAGATGGAGCCCCGGCAATGATAGGAAAGCATAATGGATTTGCAAATCTAATGCTGAAATCAGTGCCTAATGATGTCATCGCATACCAATGCATCATTCACCAAGAGCAACTGTGTGCAAAGACCACGGATATGCAACACGTAATGGAAAAAGTTGTTTCAACAATCAATTTTATAAGGTCTAAGGGGCTCAATCACAGACAGTTCAAAACTTTTCTCACAGAATTAGAATCATCCAAAGGTGATGTAATTTACTTCAACCATGTTCGCTGGCTCAGCAGGGCGGCGACACTGGTCAGATTCTGGACACTGCTTGAAAAAATAAAGATCTTTATTGCAAAAAAATGGAAAGATACTAGTTTTATGAATGACGATGAGTGGTTGAATGACTTGGCATTCCTGGTAGATATCACTAAATATCTTGCAAACTTAAATGTGAAATTACAAGGAAAGGACCAACTTGCCTATAAACTGTTCGAGCATATACAAGCGTTCATGCAGAAATTGCAACGGTTTCAGTAATAGTTGAGTGTGAACAAAGTTGTGCATTTCACGACGCTATCAACAAGGCCGTCTGAGACAGTGAACCATAAAAAGTACTCTGAACTGATTGAAAAACTTAGTGATGAATTCACAGAAAGATTTTCGGATTTCAGAGAACACGGTGGTGAAATGAAGTTGTTTTCAGATCCATTTGGAACCGATGTCAATGATTCTCCTGATATGTTGCAGATGGAACTAATAGAGATCAAAAATGACCCTGCCATGAAGACAGCATTCGTAGAGCATGATTTGTTAACATTTTATAAAAATTATGTTCTTTAGATTGTTATCCAAATGTCTCAAAACACGCCCTTCGATGCATTGCACTGTTTGGTAGCATATATTGCTGCGAACAGCTATTTCTTAGAATGAAAGTCATAAAAACAAAATCAAGGCCCCATCTGACAGACGAACATCTTACTGGTATTCTGCGCATCGCTACATCAAGTGTACGGGCAAACATTGACTACCTGTGTAAGCAAAAGTTAATGTCATCCCTCACATAAACTGAGCGTTTGGCTTAACAACGAAAGAAAAGGTAATAAATTACTTTTATATATATACACTATCTACCAACAAGTAATTGGACACCTGTGATAGCAAAGGAAAACGAAGTTTATTCACCTTCAATAGTTGGTGGAGCCTCCACGAGCGGCGATTACAGCTGCGACCCTCCGGGGCATACTCTCAACCACGCGTTGTACGACGTCTAGCGGTATTTTCTTCCACTCGGCTTGGAGAAGACAGGTCAGTTCCTTCACCGATTTCGGACGGTGGGGCACCCCTTAAGTCGACGCTCCAACTCGTCCCAGAGGTACTCGATAGGGTTAAGGTCCGGGCTCTGCGCAGGCCAGTACATTCGATTAGCCCCATTGTCACCATACGAAGCCATGGTGGACTTCGCAACATGACAGGTGGCATTGTCATCCTGAAAGTAACATTGGTCCCCCCCCCGTAAAGCTGCCACAACGTAGGAAGCGCATGGTCATCCAAAATGGTGCAGTAGGTCTCGGCGTTGAGTCTACCAAGAATTGCGACCAAGGGTCCCGTGCCATACCAGGAGAAACACCCCCATAGCATAATTCCACCGCCGCCGAACTTCACAGTTGGCACAATACATTCCGGCAGGACGGCAGGTGGCGTTCTCCAGGCAGACGCCAAACCCGGACCCTGCCATCCGAACGGTAGAGTGTGAACCTTGATTCGTCGCTCCAGAGAACCTGTTTCCACTGTTGAACGGTCCACTGTCGACTTTCTTTGTACCACGTTAGCCGAGCAGCGCTATTGGACTTATTGATCAAAGTCTTGTGGGCCGCAGCACGTCCATGATAACCGAGCACATGGGCTTTCTTACGGAAGGTATTAATCGAAAGAACACTACCGGATACCTCTTGAAACTCCTCGCGGATGTGGCCCATGGATTTGGTGTGGTTCTTCCGAATTTCTCTGCCCAGCACCCGTCGGTCTCTAACTCCCAGTTTTGTGGGTCTGCCGGATCGGGACGCATTCCGACAGTCACCTCTCATCTTCCACTTGCCAATCACGTTGGTCACTGACGATTTTGAGTAATTCAACTCGCTGGATATGTCACGTATGGATCGGCCATTTCTGTGATACCCGACGATTACACCTTCCCGAAATCAGAGAGCTCCGAACTGCGTGGCATCTTGCATGCGACTGGTTGCGCTATTGTTTTCCACACGATATTTAACGGCGGCGGCCGTGACGTGTATCAGGACCTCAGATATCGTCTATTGCAGGGGTGTCCAATTACTTGTTGGTAGATAGTATATATATATATATCTACGGAATTTGCATCAACCGTTGGCCCGCGATTTCCGTGAAAAATGTTTAAGTGGCCCTTTACACAAAAATGTTGGACAACCCTGGTCTATCTCATATGTTCAATGAATATCTAGGGAGCAGTTTGATATGAAAACAAGAAAATTCCTGAATAGGCATAAGATACCGCGAAAATCACTAGCCCACACCTCCACATAGACGTATAACAAACACTCAGATCCTAGCTGAAGCTCATGTTTTTCAAGGAGGAACTCCTCTTAAGGAGGACTGAAAGAATACATATGCTTTAACTATTTTTTTCTTAATTTAAAAAACATATCTTGCGTGTGCATGCAATATAGTATGCATGAATTAAATATGTATTATTTCTGTAATAGCACAATATCTTAGGGTCATTGCTATTATTTTCAGTGGAGGGGGTCCGGGCCCGTTATACCCCTACCGTGGGCGCGCCACTGTTCGTGGATCAGTTCAATGATCCTCATATACCATTTTATTGAATTTCATATACCAACAGTGTGATGCTCAAAACCAAATCAGTGAATACCAACCGTATGATTTACATTATACCATTTCGATTTCTCATACCACCGGCATGATCTCCATACATCATTTCGATTATCTCCATGTTTCACTTCAATGATCTTCATGGAGAAGTTAAAGGATCTTCATATACGAACAGAATTATCTTCATATTCCACTTCGACGATCTTGAAGAAGCAACCTGAAGAACGTTTTTCATATTTCGACGATTTTCAAGGAGCATTCGACGATTTTCACATCCCATTACATTGACTTTCACATACCACTTCTCTGAATTTCATATGCCAAGTACATGACTTCCATATACCATTTCAGTGAACTTAATACCAACTGTATGATCTCTATACACCATTTAATTATCTCCATATATACACACTGCTGGCCACCCAAATTGCAACACCAAGAAGGAAGCATCCAATTGGCCTGAAATTCGCAGCATACGTCGCCCGCGAGAGGACATGCAAACGATTAGCATTGCAGGGCATATGCAAATCACGTGCGCCCGGCACGCCACCGAGAAGCACTATAAGAAGGGTGCACATAAGGCGGGGTGTAAGTAGTGGAAGTGTGTTGTGCTGCAGGACCTGTGCGTGGAAGGCTTCATGATGCCTCGTCGCAGAATACGGCAGTCATTCCAGCACGTTTCGGAGTTCGACAGAGGACGAATAGTGGCTTATCGCGACAGCGGTTTATCGTACGGTGACATTGGCGCCCGTGTGGGACGACATCCAGCCACATTGAGGCGAGTATGGATTCGGTGGGTGCAGGATGGACGGACAGACCGACGTGAGCAATTGCGGCAGCCGCGGCACGCCACCGATCGAGAGGACTGGCATGCTGTGCGGCGGGCATTGACGGCCTGCACCGCCACATCACGAACGTTAGCGCAGGAATTATGGTGTGTTGCGCAACAACCTGTGTCAGCACGTACCCTTCGACGTCGTCTG
Source organism: Macrothele yani (assembly GCA_039090855.1). Classification (NCBI taxonomy): domain Eukaryota; kingdom Metazoa; phylum Arthropoda; class Arachnida; order Araneae; family Macrothelidae; genus Macrothele; species Macrothele yani. Next base: position 197,267,471 of record CM076990.1, read on the forward strand.
CAGGAGCGGGGACTTGTCGCACGGCGCCCGTTGCTCCGATTACCGTTGACGTTACACCACCGGCGAGTGCGGCGGCAGTGGGCCGTTCAACGAAGCACCTGAACTACGGAATAGCACGGCATTGTCTTCTCCGACGAATCCCGCTTCTGCCTGCAACACCACGATGGTCGGATCCGCGTGTGGCGGCACCGTGGCGAGAGACTGTATGACGCCTGCATTATGCATCGCCATACCGGTCCGTCGCCTGGCGTTATGGTTTAAGGCGCAATTGGATATGACACCCAGACCCTCTGGTACGCATCGCCGGTACACTCAACAGCCACCGCTGCATCTCCGACGTTTTGGAGCCTGTAGTCCTCCCTTACCTGCAGGACCTGCCGGCGGCCACGTTTCAACAGGACAATGCGCGCCCGCACGTGGCACGCATCGTGCAACAATTCTTCACGGTCCACCAGGTGTCACTGCTGCTGTGACCAGCCTGTTCTCTCGATATGTCGCCCATCGAACACGTCTGGTCGCTGATCGGCAACCGAGTGGCCTGGCAAGCACCACCCGCGGCTACGCCTGATGAACTGTGGCAACGTGTGGAAGCAGCCTGGACCGACATACCCCAAGCCCACATCCAAAGCCTCTTTCGTTCGATGCCGCGGCGTGTAGCGGCCGTTATTGCCAGCCATGGAGGCCACACGAACTATTGATGTCTGCGTGTTCCGCAAGTCGCACGGGCCTGTAAGCTCAATCGTTTTATCTTTGTATCTGTTGTTATGTGTTCAGTAAATCTGGCTTTGCTATCTCGTGCCCTTCTTGGTGTTGGATTTTAGGTGGCCAGCAGTGTATATACTGTATATACATATGCTGTATATATTTCAGTTCAATGATCTTCATATGCCAACTGAATGATCATGTAAAAATACGATGATTTTCATATTCTATTTCGACGATCTTCAAGGAGAAACCTGAAGAACGTTTTTCACTCTTCGGCAATAAGAATCATACAGAATTTATCACCAAATAAATGAAAGAAAATGTCAGAAGCAAAATAATCACGTTTTTCACTCTTCGGCAATAAGAATCATACAGAATTTATCACCAAATAAATGAAAGAAAATGTCAGAAGCAAAATAATCAAGAGTAATTAAAAAATCATACTGTCGAGGTATCGGCTATTTAAAAAAACATCAGTTTCGTCTCTCTCTTTTATGTAACTCTTTAGTCGGCTGGATCGAATTAACTTGGGTTTAGCAAAATGGTCCGAAATCAGCTTGAATTAACATATTCGCTATCTTCTACTTCTTAGTGGTCAGAACGCAGCTGGAATGAATGAACCTCAGCATCGGAAAGCGTTGCTTTTCCCCTCAACTTTATTATTCAAACTGAACATTTAGGGGGATGATTGACACTAATTTTAACTGAATGATTACCTTCTAAAATAACAATGGTGACGAACCTAAGAAAGGAGAGAAATATTTGGAGTCACTTGCTTCTACCCAATGGCATGATGTCCTTGTCAGGGCGGGACTAGCCCTTCCTCATCATGCCTTGGGTCCTGGAACGGAGCATAGAAGACTATATGGGAGCGTTTGTAACTCGTCACAGGCTTATGGTCGGTACTGCTGAAATGAGAGTGGGGAAGAAATAGTTTTTCTGCAGATTTCCTAAAACCCGACCTCTATGTATATAGGCATTTCTGTAAGGGTAGCGCATAAAATTCTGGACGCTATTTGATTCAGGTACATAGCGCTTAAAGGGTTTATATCAATTCAGAAATTAATCAGCAAGGATCTGTATCTACCTAGGACGGTAAGAAGTTAAAATCAATTTAGAAACTAATCAACAAGGATCTGTGTTTACTTAAAACGGTAAGAGGTTAACATCAATTTAGAAAATAATCAGCAAGGATCTGTTTTTACTTAAAACAGTAAGAGGTTAATATCAATTTAGAAAATAATCAGCAAGGATCAGTATTTACCTAAGACGGTAAGAAGTTAAAATCAATTTACAAACTAATCAGCAAGGATCAGTATCTACCTAGGACGGTAAGAGGTTAAAATCAATTTAGAAACTAATCAACAAGGATCTGTTTTTACTTAAAACAGTAAGAGGTTAATATCAATTTAGAAAATAATCAGCAAGGATCAGTATTTACCTAAGACGGTAAGAAGTTAAAATCAATTTACAAACTAATCAGCAAGGATCAGTATCTACCTAGGACGGTAAGAGGTTAAAATCAATTTAGAAACTAATCAACAAGGATCTGTTTTTACTTAAAACAGTAAGAGGTTAATATCAATTTAGAAAATAATCAGCAAGGATCAGTATTTTACCTAGAACGGTAAGAAGTTAATAACAATTTAGAAATTAATCAGCAAGGATCTGTATTTACCTAAGACGTTAAGAGGAGCAACCAGCAGAAAATATTTATCTTACATTATTGTTTTTCTGAAACAAATGGGATTTTGACAAAGATTACTTTCAAAACATATCTTAGTCTGTTTTTTATCTGACGGAGGAAGTATAGTGTTTGATTTCAGATCGAGTTGCACTGGGTCAACTGAATAGTTTGCCGATATTTTTATATAGTATTGTTTGAATCATCGCCTTCAAACGATACCGGAATGTTCAGTTAATGATAAAAAAATTGAAGACATTTTTAAAATATTTATGAAAAAAAAATTTACCGTAAAGGAAACAAGAACCGACATTAACATTAGGCGATTTCAGGAGAATCTAAAACACAAATAATTAAAACCGGTCGAGTGACGCTCAGCAAGTAATTTAAGTTTGGCAAAGAAAGTATGGCTGCCATATAAGGCACATTTTGAGCACTGTGAAGAACTAAAAAAAAAATTGAAACTGTAATGCTTTCTAAAGGACTTGGCCTTAACGATGCGCATATTACAGGAAATACCTAATTTGCTACATGCTTTACATAGGTTCGTGGTAAACATGCGAGCAAAATTATTGAAATCAAAAGGCTTTTTAATTTATTCGAATATTTATGATCCCTTCAGTTCATTAAAATCGAAACTCAGAAAATTATTCGTCATCGGCATAAGACGTAAACATACTGCACTATTTCCATAAAATTATTAACTTTGATGTTGATAACAATGACTTCCGCAAAAATGTTTAAAACGTGATTTGTTGCAATAGGGAAATTCCCGAAAACCAAACTGTAACCATAGTTCAGCCAATGGGGAAAGAGGATTTTCGCTAATGAGCTGCGTATATACAAATAACAACTCTGGGAATGTAAGCTTAACAAACTGAAAATATCATGGAAATAAATTTAAATGGCCACCCTAGCAACCTCCGAGGTCTAGAATCACATTGGAAAACATGGTTGTATCGAAAAAATGCTAAAGATTGTTCGAGAGTTCGACAACGAAGTGAAATGAAGATAAGAATTTTATTACAAAAATTATATGAAAATGATCATTAAATGTACAATTAAACTGGATATATGCTTATTTTTATTCTCCAAAAGAAGGCAGCTGGTGATGATGAATTTGTAGTAAACTCAGTCATTTAGAGAAGGTCCCAGAAGGTGCGAGGGCGCGTCAGTCACTACCCCCCCCCCCCCTCGGTTCACCTCTATGACTTGTATGACGAAGTAAATTTCTCCATCATCTTTGTCCGCGCCGGTCATCGAACCCGGGTCCCCTCACTTCGTAGTAAGTCGCTCTCCCAACTGAGCTACGCGGACGTATGCTCTCGCCGCTATCTGCCTTTATCTTATGTGCGTCCTGCGGCGCAGGCACGTCACACTTGCTTTTCCAATCTGTCATTTAAGAAAAAGTGAGTACCGCTTACCTGTGAGAGATGGAAAGCATAGGAATTATCAGCAGATATATTTTAAATGTAAAAGTAATAATGTATCTTATAAAATGAGCATTGAAATAATCAGAAGAAATCTTCCGTGTAGATGTATTGCAGTTGCGGCAATTTTCAGATACATGGAGACTGTTATCTCTTTTTGTTCATCTGTTTTTGTTCTGTTTTCGTAAGAAAGAACGTATTTACCGTTTCAGTAACTCCTAATAGCTGATTTTCTTCTTGTTAAACAATTCATACTGCAAGTGCAATACCTCGCGATTTACTCATAGTATTTCTTTAACAATTCCTATTAAGTTTCAGTTTTGAAAATATCCTTCTACTGAGGCTGTTATCATTGGAAGAGTAAGGTATAATACAAGAAAAGAACATAAATCAGGCACACTTCCTGCAATACAACTATACTCTACATGAAAAGTGTTGCAAATCCGTTTTGGAAGTCTTTTTATTTATTTCTTTGGCTAAGAAACCTTTTTGAAAGTAATTATAATCTGTCTTACAAAGGCTAACACGTCTGACTCGTATTTCTTCAAGAATTACGTAGTTCATGCGTTCTTCAGAAAACAAAGTAGCTGTCTCAGGACAGAAAAACGGAGTTTTCCAGAAAACTGTTAATGCCTGTGAATCGTGTATTTGGCTGGTTGAGTGCTATATCGATCGACGCGTTGAAAACGGTCATTCGAAAACTACTGAGCTCGGAAAAGTGAATCAATGACAGTTTTTTCAAAAGATTTCTTCACCGCTCTCCGACATCTCAGCTTGGGCTCGGATATTCCAGAAAGTAAGTTGCTTCAATGATTCTTGCAAAAAAGAACCAAAGCAAAAAGTAGCTCTTCGGCGTTTTCATTTGTGAAACAGCTGCACTAAGATATGTGCCATCGCTTAGCAACAGTTTTGGTATTACAATTACACACATCTTTAATCCTGTCAAAACTGGCAGCAAAATAAAGTACGATCTGTCCGGGATCTTTCTGATGACTACTGCTTCTGCTAATTAACACAGCAATCAGACATCTCTGCATTCTTTCTGATGTGATTGATATTACGTGAAGAACAGTAAATACAGTCAATTCAGAGATGTCTGATTGCTGCGTTAATTACCATGATGTATTTTCCACGTATTATGAGAGGAACGTGTCTTCCACACTAAGTACTGCTTCTGCTTTTGCAACAGGAGTTCTTTGAACTGTTATAATACTCGTATGTTATAGCGACATTTGGGAGGCGGGAGAATTTAACTATACAGTGAGCATCTGAGACTACTTGGAGTCGTCCATCTTCAATTTAGTACCACTGCTTCTAGGGAGGGGACACAGCCTGCACCGTGGGACTAACGCACCGCTTATAAGTCCAGGACTCAACTTGAGCATTAGTCAGAAGCCCTCGCTTCTTCCTGCTAGTCCACCTGGGGGAGTTATTACCACATACACGGAAAAGATAGATTTTAAGACAGATGGAAGATTGAAACTATAAAGGTCGTCCCTATGAAATATGGATTAGTTGTTGGAATTAAGTGTACTTTATTACAACACAAATTACATACAGCATTTATTACAACATTTATTACAGCGTACGCAAGTAAATATATGCATAACACAGGGGCGCTGATAGCGCTAGAAATAGGCGCTCCTAATATTTAGGCATGTGTTCCATCGGTTGATAAGTTTATGGATCCTCTGTAAGGTGCTTTGGAACCCACTGTGCACACACTAGAATACCCCAGTTCTTGGTGGAGGACTGTGCCCATGGAGCCCCTGCTGACGCCTATTGCAGCTGCTAACTGTTATTCTGCAGCTGACTTTCACGAGTTTATCCATTACTGCGATTGTGTCCGGTGTGGTGGTGGCTTGTGTTTGGCCAGGTCTTGGTAGATCCATAGAGCTTTCACGTCCACCCTGAAATGCTTTGCACCATTTCAAGACTGCGTGGAAGACACGGCATGCGTCCATAAACCACCGGCATGCGTCGTAAGATTTCTGTCGATTTGCTTCCCTCTTTTGTCAAAAATTGGATCACGGCTCGCTGCTGGCTACGAGGTATCCATGAGATAGGTCGTTTACGTTCCTTTGATATTACTCACATCCAAAGCGACGCACCAACTTAGTGCTTCGCACGCTGCATTTATCTTTTATGTGTAGTTACTGCAGCGCCACCTGTCTACCCGAGTCTATGTTTCATTTGGACGACCTATAACTTTTCTGATAGTACAACATCACACGCACACCCAAATTAACTAAGTCGCGAGAGGGCTGTCTAAACCAATGGGTTCACCACTGTCTCAGACGGAGAGTGTGACTCCATAATTGACATTTCTGTTCTGCACGACACAAAATGCTTTACACCAACCTCGAAAGTTAGAATTAAGGATTAATTTGCACTTTTTCCAAAACGGAAGTGATTGTACTTATTTTTATCTTTTTACAGTACTTTACATAGAAATTATCACACTATGAAGGAATGAACGATATGAAATGAAACTTACCAAACGTGTAGGCAAGTAGGTGGGAAAGAAGTGACTTAATTTCTGAGAGATTACATGAGTGCTATGGATGAGACAATATATACGGCCGGGAGTCAGTATAGGTCATATGACTGCCATGCTGGACTTTCGTTCGGCAACACGATATGGCATCAAGCGGAAAAGTTCCCGGATGGTTTCCCGAGGTGTCGCTGACTTGTATCTACAATTCATCGATATTGCAATGGGGTCGCGTAGAAGAGTTCTCTTCTGTAAATGATGTCCCACACTTTCATCTTTGGGGAAAGTGTCGCGATCGCGCTGCCAGGGCACCACCTGGACGCCTTGTAGGCACTGTCTGCTGATGTCGGCAGTGTGCGGATAGGCATTATCTTGTTGAAACTAAGCATTAGGAATATCACGGAGATAAGGCAACAAAACGGGCTGAAGCACCTTATCGGCTATGCGTGAGAGCACTGAACAGCTGTTGAAACTGATAGCTCTCCAAATCATGGTGCCAGGTTGAGTAGCCAAACAAGACAATCAATCGGTGATGAAAGCGAAACTCGTTTCTGAACATGGCACGGTTCTGTTCGTCCAGCCACACATGCCTGCCACGGCACCACTGCAACCTTGTGGGACAATGTGCTGCGGTGAATAGAAATAGTCGCAATGGCTGGAGATATTACAAACCTGCCTCAGCTAACCTGCGATTCACCGTCCGTTTCAATAAGGAGATTCGATAGCTGCCTGTACAACTCAGTGATTGTCGTGAGCTGTGAATTGTGGGGCTGCTACAGCTTGCCGTAGAAAGATCGAAGCATTTGGACGTCCGCATATTAGCACCAGTCCCACTACGGCGATGGACGCTACCTTTCTCCAACCCTTGTCTCCACATTCGGCCAACAATTTTTGCACCCCCAATGCTGCTATTCCGTTCCGACCGCGATGAGACGCAGAGACTAACCTTCCCTACGTTACCCCATGATGAAGCCTCAGGTGTCAGTATGATGGTATGATTCCCAATGATGTTGCTCAGACATTCGCATCTGTTACACGTGCTTTCGCCACCGAGATCTCTCCGATGCACACGTTCAGGTGAGGATAACTAAACTTAACTACTGCGAGCCGTTTTACTCTTTTATCTTAATCATCAATCATATTATTGGTTCGCGACTGCAATTGTTTACATAATACAACTGTCGACACATAACCACCGATCTACATGGCTCTCCGATAAATACTTTGGGATTTTCTACGTCCAGCAGGACAGTTCCGCGAATTAACGATTCCCGCAAGTAAGCATCTGGGACTATAAAAAAGTCGGTGGTTTCCGGGAGAAGACACAACATGCGCATCTACCACCCAGCACGGATTTGAGCACGTGCCTAACACTGAACAATATTCAGAGGTTTGCGCTTCTGACCACTCAGCTGCCTGGTAGCGATTTGAAACTAACCGTTAATTTATTGTACAGGGTAACTACTAACTTCGGTAACAACTTTAGAAATTCACAGCTCGTGTTAAAACTTATATTTGAAATGAAGACACATATAATATTGTATAATAAAATACGCACTTGTACACAAACTTCAGCACGCCTTTTGAAAATAAAAATATTTATTCGTCCGTCCGTGTATGGAGATCACCATATCTCCGCAACTATTAGTCCAATTTGAAAAAAAAATTGTGCATTGGTTTTCCTCTACTATAACATCGCGTTTTCTACTGTACCTCTTCTTCTATATGCTCGATTTTAAAATCGCTTTTGCCTATGATATCTACCGCTATGAGAAACTTTTGTTGCAAACTTTGTTATTTTTTTAATTCACTTTTCAGCTGCTGTTGGAAGTAAGTAGTTCTTCCTATTTGTAAAGTGTACATATATCGATTGTAAAAATCCGGTTGCTTTTTTTTCGCAATCTCGCAATCTATTCCATTCACGATGAATAAATCGCTCACATTGCGTATTTGAAATTATGTGTAGTTTTTCCTTAGGTTGCGTAAGTGTATTTTCTTTTTTCTGCATAATTTTTTGATTTTCAAAAATCAGCATTGAAATTTTAATTTCCTGTTGGAAAAGATTTGAATGAAGTATCATTACAAACGAATATTCGGTGTCATCTTTCTTGTTCTGCACGTGTTTCATATTAGCTCCCGCGGTAACACAGCATATAATCCAGCGATAATCCAGTTCCTGCCGCAGCCTTTCCAACGCATTTGCAACATGACGTCTGAAATTCCGGATTTCAACTTAATAACACTTTGGGAAACGGAGGCAAGTTGATAGCATCTTTAACACAGCCACATAAAAGCGAAATTCAGGAATGTTAAGTCCGTTGATCTTGGAATAGGACCCCTGCGACTGATCCATTTTTCCAGGATAGTGACTTCCGAAGAAGTTGCGGAAATCTCACAAAAAAATGTGTGAGAGCGCAATCTTGTTGGAATATCACATCAGGATCTATGTCAACGCCCAATTGTGGAATGAGAAATTTTTTCAACATGCCTAGATAAACAATCTTGGTGGCGGTTGATTCTCGTACTCTTTCAGCAGTCTCCGCTGGAACACCCTTCCCTTGTAGAACACAAACATCTTCTCTGAACAAATGATTTGTAACATACATACATAATTATCCTTGCCGAATTTTGCCCGAAATCTACACTGAATTCTTCCAATCGCCGACTTCGTTTCGTTAAACCGCAAGACGCAATACCTCAATCTTCGCCTCAGTGGAATCAGCCATTTTGATTGATCGACTAACGTGTTGCCACCTCGTGGCCTATGCATGAAACAGTCGTGCTGAATGAAACTTGAAGATATGATAAAATATTAACAGTTTAAGCGACGGTTGAACCTGAACTAAATTGTGCGCAAACTTTTTTGGCCTCGCCTAACAGAAATGTTAACGTAGCTACCGGGATTTACGAGAGCTATGGCAAAATAATCCCTTCCCCTCACATCTGAGCAGAATAAACCACAAATCTGTAACTAGTGATAACCGCTCGCTTCTATACATCGATTCACCCTAAGATGACACTGCAGTTTAAGGTACAAGAGCCTACGCACTTACTGAGCCTTCGGAGACGGCCGAGAGTTTTGTTCATCCGCGTCACTCCCCAATATGTCCTGCTCTTAGCAGCTGTCAATCATCAGTGGCATCCTTGTCTCCCAAACACTACATATCTACGCATGCGTGTATTGGTCTAATTTTAAAAATTAATATCTGAAAACAGATCATTTTTAGATTTGACTAAAATAACTATATGTACTTATAAGTAAACAGCTAGGACAATATAAAGTATGATTCTGGGCAATAAATGCGTTGATTTTCACGGAAAATGTTGGGAACTACTTTTAGTCGCGGAAATGGGCTTCACGTACCTTCCCCTTCAGTGTCATCTTAGAGTGAATCGAAGTATAGTCGGCTTTTTTTTTTAATTCAAAGTTTAACGACCACCGTAAGCAACTCGATGGGCAATAAGTAGTCTCTCGTTCCTAATTTTGGGTCACTGGTTTCAGGAAAGGGAGGGAGCCAATGCCTTAAGACAAATACAACATCCATACTTCACCTGGATTCGAACCCAGACCCTTCACCTGGATTCGAACCCAGACACTGGTTTATGACCATTCTCGGAAGAATGGTCATAAACCAGTGCTTAGACAACTGCGCCACTGGGGCCTAGTCGTTTATTCTCTGCTCCATGACCCAAGGCATGATGGGAAATGGCTGCGCCCCTGACACGGAAATCATGCCACTGGGTAGAACCAAGGGACACAAACATCTTTTCCCTCCTTTTTTAGGTTAGCAGACAATCAATCAGAACGGATTATTGTCAATCAGCCTCGTAAATGACCACTTTGAATAACAAAGCTAAGGAGAAGCAACATTTTCAGATGCACACGTTTACTTGTTCCAGCCACGTTTGGTCAACTTCTTAACAACAAATATTTTCGTTCAAGCTTGTTTCAGCCCATTTTGCTAACTCTGAGTTAATTCGTCTAAGCCTGTTAAAGGGTTAATGACGATTTCATAGCTATAGGCTAGCTGGATGCAGTGCAAAAAACAGAAAATTTTAATTTGTTAACAAAGCTTGAAATTACCCCTCTCTCCTTGTACATTACCCTGTACTTGAACGTAGGCCCAGTTTCATCAAGTAATGTTAAGTGACATGTCTCAATTCAGTAACCCTTTTTATTTCTCTTGGGCATCAAAACGTTAATACTGGCTGTAGGTTTGTTCTACCTATGGTTTCGGGTCTACTTCAGTCGGGCAAAGAAAATGTAACGTATACTCTAGATTCAGTTTCTTTTTTATTTTACTATCTCTTGTTATTTTATTTTCCTATGCAAATTATCTTCTCACTTAACGAGATGTTGTTTCTCCCGCTGAATGATATGTGGCAACGAGTGTAAGTCATGACGTGGTGGTATGCAGTATATATAGGTGCGCTCAAGTATACCAGAGAGCTTCATTTTATATGTGATAGGTTCTTCCTAATTATTGTTATGCGATTCTACGATAGTACGAAAGTTCGGTCTAACAGTAGTTGTGTTATTTTTGAGTGTGTAATTGAGTAATACCAGGAGCTCCCCAATAAAAGGTTAAAAGTGAGTACGTTTTCTTCGTTCATTTTATTGTCAGACCTCTGTGTGGCCGTTAAGTCTATTTCATTGAGTGTTTACGTTAAGTTCAGGGGATATTGTGTTTACCGCGCTAATAAGGAGCCTTCAAGGTACTAATGTACTAAAACCGAAGTTATATTACTGATATTCAAGATAATGAGGAACGCTGAGTAAAAATAATTCCATATTCTTGGAATTTATTGCACGTGAGTGTCTTACCTAAACAAACTCTAGCACTTTGAAGATTAAGCACACTTTAGCTACGTCAAGTAACCTTTCAATAACCCTAACGTGACTTAACGTAAGCTTTCCTGCACTACACGTCCAGCCGGAGAATTTTATTCATTATAAAAAATTTGATGAAACTGGAATGGAAGCACGCATTGTCTTCTACTTGCGCTGGTATTCGCTGTTCAAAACGATGAGGTTGCAGCTGCTGACGAGTAACATTTTCACTGGTGTGTCTGTTAAAAATTTTGCGGTAAATTCCACCAAAAAGTGGTGCTACACCAGTTGCATCGCTTTCTGGGAAAAGACACACCCTCGTGTTTTGCAAACAAAACCCAACAACGTGGTTGCACCACATTATGATGCAAATTTGCACCATGTTGTTGGGTTTTGTTTGCACCACAGAATGGTGTATCTTTTCTCAAAAAGTGGTGCAGCTTGTGTAGCACCACTCTTTCGTGCAACCTACCACAAATGTTTTAGCAGTGTACCATTAGTTCACTCCACATCACCTATCACTATCATGTACAGCAATTTGCTTAAGCCATCATGTATCTTTGTGTGTTTGTGTACGCGTGTGTGGGTTTAATGAATACCGTGAGCAACTTGATGGGCTATAAAAGGTCGCCCTTACTTAATTTAGGGACACTGGTTCCAGGGAAGGGAAAGAGCCAGAGCCGAAAGACATCATATATCACGGGCAAATGCATCACTCATATAACGTACATTATAGCTAACAGTAATTTATGCCGTTCTGTTCCAACTAAATGACTTGAACAAAATCATCGTGAGGCAGAATTAAAAGAAGATACGCTAAACATTTCAAATGTTTAGCGTATCAGCTTTGATGCTTGTTCGTTAAACTATCATAAACAGTTAAACTCGCTGTGGTTTTCGCAATTTCATTTTTTGAACTGAACTTATTTGTGAACTCTGAAAGAACATCAATTAGTTCTCTTAGTCTTCAAATAACTTGGTTTAGAAAAATGCATAATAATAACAATTTATTATTGAAATCCCAGATAAAATCAAAAATCAACCAAATAAGTCAGATAAGAAAGTAGCAACTATCAATAGATAATAGGAATAAACATTAATTAGGAAAGTAAATATTTATTACACATATTACCTCATTTCTTAGCATTATCATTTTTAAATGAAAGGACTATTTTAACTATTATGATTTCCAAAGATGACTTTTTATCTATCTATCTATCTGGAACGCTTGACGTTGTTTGCATTGTTGCGCCACCATATACCGATCAATTCGTGTGTGGTCTCGAGATGACAAAGAGATTGTCTGCTACATAATAGCACGCTATTACTTTTAGATGTCAAGGTGATCGCGTGTAAATTTAAAAACATTGGATTATCAATGACTCGAGTTCTACTTATCCGATCTACAAAATTCGAATTGAATTCTTAATATCACAGCAAGTGGCGTTTGTATATTAATTTAATTTAGCACAATTCGAATATTAATTTTGACGCTTTAATTATGTTTTACTTTTTTAATTTAACTAACTTTCCGAGTTTAGTGCTAATTATATTACACATTTTGCAAAATATCGATCTATCTAAACACTCTAACCTACAATAAAAACTGAAATCTTGAGATGTCAAGGTGAGCAAAATTGTATTTAAAAGTAAATGTCGCCCCAATAGCATATTGTCAAGAATTTAGATAGTTCTGATTTGTTAAACCAGATGTCGCATTATTTTGTAGAAAAGGTTCGGTATGAAGTTTCAAACTAACCTCCGAATAGGACAGTCTACAACAAGCCGTGAAGGGAATAACAAGTGTGCCGAAGAAAAAGTAATTTAACGCGAAAAATCAAAGAGGCGTTAAGATAAGTTTGCACGAAAACAACTTTCCGAGTATAGTGATGCTTATATTATACATTTTTGCAAAATATCGATCTATCTAAACGCTCTAATATACAAACAACAAATATTTTACACAGAATGTTATTTATCGCGAGGTCTTTTGAAAAATGGAAATAAATAGCATATAATTTTCAGTTCTAACATGAATGAGTTCTTACTATATAAGTGTTTACTATATTTCCTTACAGAAATCCGGCGTCTATTGAGTTTTTTTCAATCTGCTTCATTAAAAAAGTTCACTCCGTCATAGGACGGGCAACATCCCCTATATATTAATATTTATTTAAAGCTTAAAAACAACCGTCCTAGGACGGGCTATATGCTAGTAATATGATAAACTCATTATAATTCACTCATTTATTTCATTAATTTATTAAATTTCAGATTTCTTGTTGTACATGAAACAATACTACTGCCTTCCAAAGTATTGCAATTAACGGTTTATCGGAACAAATGCTGTTCAAAATAGCAAATGTTTTTTCAAACTCTTTGTTTAAAGTTTAAGGAACTGAATCGCATTTTCTACAGACTAGACATAGAAAAGAAAGCTGTTGGGAGAAATCGAATTGAACGCCTGTGCAGTGAACGGAAGATTTTAACACTGGCGCATTGATGTTGCCATTCTGATTTATTGAATGATCGATTCCTGCATGGCAGTCCCGGTGTCGCCCACTTTTTCTCTTCAAGATGTGTGTGGGGCGCCATGAAATCGCGTCGCATCGGCATGCCACGTGATATATGTAGAAACAAACGGCTGTCCTCAAACCGATATCTCCGTAAAATCAGCCACTTATACTTAAGCTCGAGCTTCTTTCGCCACTGGATCTCCAGCACTCGTAAACAATTATTTAATTGAACAGTTCAAAAAGAATGGAAAAGGAAGTGGATGCAGGAAGAAACAGAAACGAAGACAGGACGAAGAGAGGGCAGAAAAAGAGATGTGGCAAAAGCAAACAGGAAGATGTAAAAAGTGACAGATGAAAGAAAAAAGGAGAGTGCCTAAGAAGAAAGGACAGCGAGAGAGAAAAAGCAAAAAGAAAAAGAGAGGATGACAGTCAGCCAGAGAAAAAGGAAGGAAATTTAGAGAGCTAATGCTGCTTCATAAAAGAAATGCGGGATTACACCATTTTTGAACATGACAATCCAATTTTTGGTGGAAATGGGACAAGGATGGTAAGTCCTGCAGCAGGACTCAAACCTGTGTCTCCCAGATAGCGCCCGGGTATGCTAACCACTACACCACCCAGAACGACCAAGTCTCAAGTTTCCGATTAATTTGAATATAACCATCACAGAATTCGCTATTCGAAGCAAGCGGAATTCATGTTTAGCGAATCTGAAAGTTAAGAATCCTATCCCGTGATTGCCCGGGGAGAAGATAAATCATGAAAGAAATACCGGATTACACCATATAATACAAATATGATATAATATTATATATATTATATTGTCTGACTTACCATCCTTGTCACATTTATACCAAAAATCGGATTGTCATCTTCAAAATTTGTATTATATTATGTAATCCCGTATTTCTTTCATGATTTATCTGCACCTCCGGGCAATCACGGGATAGGATTCTTAACCTCCATATTCGCTAAACATGAAAGTCGGTTGCTTCGAATAGCGAATCCTGTGATGGTTATATTCAAATTAATCGGAAACTTGAGACGTATTCTGGGTGGTGTAGAGGTTAGCATACCCGGGCGCTATCTGGGAGACGCAGGTTTGAGTCCCGCTGCAGGACGATGAAATTTTCAAGTTTTAGACTATAATAATCTGACTTACCATCTTTGTCACATTTACACCAAAAATCGGATTGTCATCTTCAAAAAAAGCTAAAGTAAAGGTATTGTTACATACTGTCCGTTGCTCATAAAAATTCATATCTCAAACAACAACAAAAAGATTTCGCTTACCCAAAAGACCGAACACTGAAAAAGAGAATGAATGATATTGTCAGATGTTTTTAACAAAACGTACATTTTGTAGCAGGGCTGAGCAAAATACACTGAGAGATCACTAAATTATGACAGACCACCTATACCTAATATTTCGTAGATTCTCCTTTCGCCCTTAGTACAGCAGCTATCTGACGTGGCATCGATTCAATAAGATGCCGGAAGCCAGTTGGGAGGTAAGGCCAATCAAGCTGTTTAATGCGGCCTTTAATGCAAAGTAGGGAAATGTTTGGTGTAACCAGACACCTGCAATGCCATTCTATAGTGTCCCACAAGTGCTCTTTGGGATTGATATCGGCGGAGTTCGGAGGTCAATCGATATGTTTAAAGTCTGAATTGTGTTCCTCAAACCATTTCTGCACAGCATTGGACCTGCGGCTCGGCGCATGGTCATATTGGTAGAAACCGTCCCCGTTCGGAAAAGAGTGAAACCTTGCTGGGTGTACAAAGTCAGCAAGCAATTCACGATAGTGGGCACCAATCATACGTTGTTCCACATGCACCAGAGGTCAAAGTTTCTGCCAGGTAAACATGCAGGATGTATCGAGTGTCTCATGTTGTTTGCGCCTTACGTAAACGACCATCTACGGAGGGGAGTAACAAACGTGACTCGTCAGATTTAAGTCATCCGACGTCCAACTTGCATGATCTTTGCACCAGGAGTCTTTTGGGCCGATGAACCGCGGTTAAGGGAGGATATCGTCTGCTGTTCTAGCCCATATGTGTGAGCGTACGACGCATGCTCGTGACAGATACTGTTCCGGGTTGACCTTTGCTGTATTGGGTAATCAACTGTTGAACAGCGTTGCGTCTGTTGCCCTGTACGTGTCGTCGATCCCGACGCTCACCTCTCACATCAACCTTTCGCTGTCCTGTGCAGTTTTGTCTCCGGGTCGCTGTTTGACCATTTTCCCGCCAGTCCTGATACACTTTAACTACGGCGGCTCGCAAACAACCCACCAGTCCAGCCGTTTGGGAAATCGAGGCGCACGCTCTACGAGTTCCCACAATCCATCTTTCTCGAAGTCCGATAAATCCTTCCGTTTACCTACAACGCTCTGCATTTTACGACCTACTGCTCCACTAACATCTTATATATACTACATCGGTCGACTAATCGCACACTCTCGGAAATCACGTGGTCAACGGGCCGTATCCACTTTTCATAGGGGTGGTCATAATTCAGTGATCGCTCGAAGTATATTGTGATTGAAATTAGGCGAATTCCACCCCACACAGTACAGAATATTTCGTATATGTTACAAGTACGTAGCACTGAAACATTGAGACTTTTCATATACGTTGCGCAATGTAACAGTAATGTTTCAGAAACCTTATGGTTACGTCAAAATGTCCTCAAACATTACATAACTTTGAAACATTACCAATACGTTACAGTGAAAGGTCTTTGTAACTTCAACATACCAACTTCATGTAACTGTTACGTATTTGAAAGATATTCGTGACGTCATCATATTGAGATATTTGTGACATCATCATATACAGAGTGCTTCGGTGAAATGGCATAAATGCGCATGCGCATCCACGCCGTTGCCAAACCAAAAATCTTAAATATCGCCGGAATGTAACATCAAGGTAGCAATTATGTACAGTGGAAACAATAAAACAGTAGTATCGGTGAGGGCTATTTTTAACGTAACCGTATTGTACAAAAAGTTATGTTCCAAAATAGATGTTGCTGAAAAGTAATTGTAAGATATCTCTGAAAGTGTAACGAAAATGAGAAATTTTAACATTATTGATGCATATCTGAAACGTTTTGCGCTGTATGGGAACTTACGAACATGTGTTCTTCAAAATGTGCTTTTATATTGAATTTATATTTTTCAAAAGATATGTTGTTAATGTGTTTCTGAAACAAAAAGCTAATTTTATATCAAAATTATAAAAATGCATAATTCGAATGGAATTAATTCATGTATTCTAGAACAAGTTTATTGTAAAAACATACAATTCGAGAAGAATTGTATTTAATTCTTCCAGAAGAATTAAATTTATTCTTAATGTAAAAATTAGGTACTACTGCCTGGAACTGGGCCAGGATTAAAAAATCCAACAAGGCCAGAGTTTTCCCCATTTTTTAAAGAAGCCTTTAAACAAAAGTTGTACAGAGTAGTACTCTTCTTTTTTTCTTTTTTCATATACTGGTTTCTATCACGCCTACTCTCTATAAACGCCACTGCACACTTTAGGACTTCTTCCGGCATTTGGGTCATTATCGTTTGGCGCTTTTAAAGCCAGCTCAGTTTGATTTAAAGAATCTGCAAGTTGACTGTTAAAAACAACCAGGAGGAGGATTCAGACTGTTTCCGTTGTCTTCATCATCTGCTTCTTCTCTAAGTTCTTTCTGCGTTTCGTCGTTTGTCACTTCAACTGAATGAGACTCAGAAGGATCGAAGCAGGTTTTATTATTATTATTATTATTATTATTATTATTATTATTATTATTATTATTATTATTATTTGGGAAGAGCAACTTTCAGTTCAACAGTTTCCCCCTGGAATATTATTTAACTTTTACTTTCTCATACCTCCGTTATGGGAAAGTAATATGGTCGTCCAAAAATCAGACCATTGCTTTACTAAAAAAACTTTGCATAAAGAACCTAAGAACACAATATTACAAAAAAGACATTTGTCAGCACTTCTGAACTGTAATCAGAAACTTCAAAAAACAACTTTTTCTTTTACAGAGGGCGAGTCGGAAGTTTTGCAATATTTGGATCACTTTATATCTTCATACATACCTTCAAATCGAAAGCTGACTGGGATTCAAAGTATAAGCCATCGTGTTGCACCATCTTCAGCCATCTGTCAGCCAGTTCTTCGACCCCGCGGCGGTACCAGTTTTTGTCCTTTGAGGCGAAGAGCTCCTTCACCCCAGCTGCCACCTCCTCCTGGTTGTTGAAGTGCAGCTGGCAAAGGAAGTGGGCCATGGACCGGAGCAAGGTCCGGACTATATGCTGAGTGTGGCATCAGTTCGATGCCCTCAAGTTGCCGGCATTTTGCCCGGGTCGTTCGAGCGTATGAGGCCGATAGTTGTCCTGCTGTAGGAGAGCGCGCTTTCTGTGCACTAGTGCCGGGTACTTCTCCTCCAAAAGGCATACATGTGCTCCAGCTGTTCAGAGTAGAGGTTGGCGTTGATGGTCCGACCGTCTGGAACAAATTCGTAATGGATTATTCCCTCGAAATTCCACCAGACGCAGAGCATCACCTTATGCTCGAAGAGCCCGCGTTTGGCAACAGGTTCAGGAAGCTGGCCGGAGCTCAACCACTGCCGTTGTTTGTTAGGATTACGGAAATTTGACCCAGTTTTCATCGCACGTAACAATTCTCTTGATGAAATGTAAGTACATTGCGCGGCTTTTCTCGGAATTTCGGGCACAATTCCACTCGGCGGTTTGCTTCAGCTGGCGTGAGGGACTATGCGGCAGCTCCTGTAGACCTTGTTGGGGTCCTGAAGGTGACGGACCACGGTAGTCTGTGATATGCCCAGCTTGCCTGATAATCTCCGAGTACTGGTTGTCGGATTTGCCTCTACGGCCTGGCGCACGGCCAACGAATCCACGGTTCGCAGGCCTGTCTGACCTTGGCTGATCGTCAAGGTTTCTGTCACCTGAATGAAATTTCTTGAACCATCTGGTTGTGGTGCTGTGGTCCACGGAACCTTCCCCTTTCGCATGACAAATGCTTCGTGTTTCTTGAGCAGCGTTATGGCAGAGTTCAAACCCGTAAAGCAAAAGTTCCCTAACTAGACAGTTGTGGCTGTTCATCTTTTAGGCGTCCCAACCACAGACAGAACGACTACATGCAGTGTTGTTCACAGCAACGACTACCACTTTCAGTCTCTTTCAACTGACCGCAGTGTGCGACTTGAACTAGTTTAAACACGTGAAATACCCGCCGCAGCATATGCGTTTATGCAAATATTGCAAAACTTTCGACTCGCCTTCTGTATTTGTTGTTCCTTTAGGTAGATTTTTTCATTTAGTTTATTTTTGTTAATATTTCACCTGCGTGGATAGCATTTTTGATTCCGTAATGATTGGAGTTACTCGATAAAAGAAAATGCAGCAAATTCAACAGCAATTGTCACGTGGCTCCAGATTCCGAAATTTCAGATGTGTGTAAATAATTTTAAAATCTTCCCTTGCGATAGTCTGCATTAGCAAATGAAGCAATTAAGCTTGCTTCATCCAATGTCCCGCTGATTTATTCTCTATGGAAAGGACAGATAATGATGAAAAGAGTTCTTGTGGCATCGACATATAAAATGATTTTTAATTACTTTCAATTATCTGAATGTCCTTTCACAAGAAGCAACTGAAAATAAAATAATGAGCAGCAATTTGTAAGCTAGAACTACATTCGGATGAACTTCGCGTAGACCATGTTTAAGCATGTTACGTAAAGGAGAAGTGCACTTCTAAGGCCTTTAATTCTTGAAGCATCAAACAACAGAAAGATATGAACTCTTCTATGAATATCCTGCTTCGTTGAGATCACAGATATAACACAAGCACGTTTAATTTTGTTTCTATCCATGAATTTCTCGTTTTTCTTGAACTCCTTTGTGTCTTTCTCACCTTCTTATTTGAATGCCCTTTATCTCAGTTAGACTACTAGAAATTTTCTTCACTTATTCCTCCCTGGCCCGCGCGTATCGAGTTTGTTCTAGCTTCAATTATGACATTGAAGTTAATAGGATTTTACCCTGTAATTTTAAAATTACTGGAATACGGTTTCATTTACACGCTTACCCTGTAATTTTAAAACTACTGGCATACGGTTTCATTTACACGCTTAATTTTAATTTTATTCTAGTATATAATCTTTACAATTCTAATTTTTAAAGCATTAATTATCATTTTACGCAACTTAACCTATTCGTAATTTATATTTGAGGCTGCTAATACTGTAGTTGCCTCCGTTGTTTAGAAAAATTCCTTCTTTTTTTTTTTTCTTTTTTTTTTTGATTGGAGGTTTAACGACCACCGTGAGCAACTCAATGGGCTATAAGCAGTCGCCCGTCCCTAATTTAGGGTCACTGGTTCCAGGGAAGGGAGAGAGCCAGTGCCGTAAGACAAACACAACATCCATGCCTCACCGGGATCTGAACCCGGACCCCGTTCGGACGAATGATCAGAGGCCATCGCTTAGACCACTGCGCCACCAGGGCGGCAAATTCCTTTCTACAGACTCGGGTTGCAGCTCAGGAAGTAGACAACCTGGTTAAATGTGCGCGATACTTTTTTCTTACATCTGAAATGTTCATTTCCAAGACCAGATTCAATACGATTTGTACAATTTCTTCGGTAAGCACATTGTCATTAGAAAAATTGTACGGCACAGAATACATAACGTTACAATAACATTATGAGAAGTTATAAGGAGAATGTTACAAGAATATTATAAGAAGTTATAAGAATATTACACAGTCCAGTCACATTATTGTGACCACCTACTACTTTTGACGTCAACTGCGCCAATGAAAGAAGGCATGAGTCGTGACCTGGCATGAAAGGTATATAAGGTGTGCTGTAAGCATTCTAAAAACATATCACTCGTTGCTGTCATGGATAAAAGGAGCGATTCATCAGATTTCCAAAAAAGAATGATCATCGGCTTTCGGGCCAAGGGTGGCAGTATTTCTGAAACAGCGCAGTTCGTAAACTGTTGGCGTGTACTGTGATTAAAGTGTATCGTGATTGGAGAAATTGCCCCATTGCGAATAAGCGACGTGGAAACTGCGGAGCACCACGTGCCATTGATATGAGAGGTGAACGTCGGCTTCGAAGGTGCGTGAGGGCCGAACGACGCGCTACAGTGGAGCAACTTACTAGCGGAATGAAACAGGGGGCTACCGGAAGTGTGTCTAAAACGACAGTTCAGCGAACCCTGCTGCGTATGGGCCTCCAATGCAGACAGAAGGTCACTGCACCTATGCTAACGAAAGTATATCGGAAGAAAAGACCTACATTTGCACGGCAGTATCGGAATTGGACCTCCGCTCATTGGCAAAGAATTGCCTTCTCCGATGAGTCACGTTTTCTGCTTCATCGAACGGATGGACATTGGCGTGTAAGGCGAGAAACATCGGAGAACAAACACTCTTCAACCATTTCTGGAATAACACAAGCTGGTGGGGGCAGCGTTATGGTCTGGGAAATGTTTTTGTGCCATTCTTTAAGTCCACTCATACCTGTGGAAGGCACTATGGATCGAATTCGTTATGAATCTATCCTTGCAGACCACGTACACCCATACATGCTGATTTGTCTTGCCTGGGGCGGATGGGATCTTCCAGTACGACAGTGCGATGTGTCATACAGCTAGAAATGTCCGAGAGTGGTTGGAAGAGCACGATGAAGACTTCAAATTACTGGCCCCCTAATTCCCTAGACTTAAACTCAATTGAGCATCTGTGGGACCACCTAGATCGTGTTGTTAACTCTATGGATCCTCCACCAAGCAGCCTCCAGCAGCTATCAGATGCACTGCAGTCAGCATTGCTCCACATACCTCTGAACACCTTCCAGCACCTTATTGAGTCACTCCCTGCCCGTCTAGCTGCCGTCCGCGCTGCACACTGCGGTTACTCTGTATATTAGCTGGTGTTCACAATAATGTGACTCGACCGTGTATAAGACTATTATAAGAAGTTATACGAATATTGCAAGAATATTATAAAAAGTTACAAGAAGAATAATACAAGAATATTGTAAGAAGTTATAAGAATATTGCAAGATTATTATTAAAAGTTACAGGAAGAATAGTACAAGAATATTATAAGAATATTATAAGAAAGGGAAATTTATGTAGAGAATTTTAGGACAGCAGTGTCTGTGTGTGCGATCCTAGGTCTTAAGCAACCTTTAGAAGAAGGAAGCTAGAAGATTTGGGCTAGAGCGCACGACAGGAAAGTCACACGGAAGCAAGGTAGAAAGGGGAAGGAGGATGCGCTTAGTTATAACCGGGTGACAGTACCCGAGGTCCGACGGCTTAACGTGGCCATACGACGCACGGTGGATATTTAGTGGTTCGAGCGTTCGTATCTGCTGGGATCGATCCTGAGACTTTTCCGTGCCCTTCACGAACGTTGACCACTAGGCCATCCGCCGCACAAGAATTTTATAAGAAGTTATAAAAATGTATAAGAAGAACATTAGAAGAAAATTATAAGAATATTAAAAGAATATTATAGGTTATAAGAAGAATATTATAAGAAGTTATAAAAAGATTATTGTAAGAAGAAAATTATAAGAAGTTGTAAGAAGAATGTTATAAGAACTTATGAGAAGAATATTATAAGAAGTTATCAGGAGAATATTATAAAAATTTATAAGAAGAATTTCACAAGAAGTTATAAGTAGAATATTATAAGAAATTATAAGAAGAATATTATAAGAAATTATAAGAATATTACAAGAAGTTATAAGAATATTACAAGAAGTTATAAGAATAATATTATAAGAAGTTATAAGAAGATATTATAAGATGTTATAAGGATAATATTATAAGAATTTTATAAGAAATTATAAGAATATTGCAAGAATATTATAGAAATTATAAGAAGAATATTATAAGAAGTTGTAAGAAGAATATTATAAAAAGGATATTGAAATAATATTATAAGAAGTTAAAAGAGGAATATTACAAGAATATTATAAGAAGTTAAAAGAGGAATATTACAAGAATATTGTAAGAAGTTAAAAGAGGAATATTACGAGAATATTATAAAAAGTTACAAGTAGGATATTGTAAAAAGGTTATTACATTATTATTATTATAAGACGTTATAAGAAGAATACGCATGTGTATATCAAAAAAATTATGAAAAGTTATAAGAAGAATATTATAAAAAGCTGAAAGAAAATTATGAGAAGTTATAAGAAAGATATTACAAGAATATTATAATACGTTATAAGAAGGATATTACAAGAATATTTAGGGAGAATATTACAAGAATATTATAATACGTTATAAGAAGGATATTACAAGAATATTTAGGGAGAATATTACAAGATTATTAGAAGTTATAAGAATATTATAAGTTATTATAAGAAGAATATTACAGAATATTACAAAATATTATAAGAAGCATATGGCCCACTCAATCCGGCATAGAACGAGAAATTACCGGATGCGTTTTCCGTCGCGTTTCGTGAAATGTTCGTAAGCAGTTTGTTTTGTGTTCGTTAAATGAATTGGAGGTCGCAATTTCTTAGTCCCTGCAATGTTCGTAAATACGAATTTTTCGTTTCTCGAAAGTTCGCCTGTATAATTAAATATTTTTTTATGATGACATACGACGTTTCTTTAAAATACACTCTTTTCCTTAAAAAAATAACAAAAACGAAGCACCCAGAAGGAATCATCCAATCCATATGAAAATTGGCATGTGCAATGTAGATGTATAGGAAAGGAAATGATTGCAATTCCAGAGCAGTTGGGCCATTTATTCAGATGAAACAGCTACTCGAGTAGAACAAATCAGTGCGTTGTAGCGCCACCTTTGCCACGGATGACTGCACGCGTTTATACCACACGGTTACCCGGTGTGGCATAGACGCATGCAGTTCCCGGATACTGACCTGTGGTACGGAATGCCAGATGGTATCCAAATTATGGACCAGTTTGCCGACATTCCGGGATGAGCGTAGGTGGAGTCACATCACGGGAGCAGGCCTAGGAACGCTGTGTCGTATGTGGCCGGGCATTATCCTGTTGAAAAATTTATCGGCGATGCTACACGACAACAATAGTCGCAACATCACTGAGACCATTCGAAGATATTTTTTTGACGGGGTGTCTTAGGAAATTTGGTCAGGGTGCGGGGGAAGGGGGAGTGGTGTTGGTATGAATGTATGAATCCCTGAATAGTGCGCTGACGTTGGAAATCGCCAATTTAGGAAATTCTAATTCGCTTCCAAAGGTAATCCGAAGTTACTTAATGATCAGCGTCAAGAATGTAAATTCCGCAAGATGACTCCATATCGGGAGAAAGGATTTCAATTTTTTTAACCAGGTGATAGCGATAAGCACATCCAAGATTTTACACTTTTTCCTACTATTGAGTTTTCACGGGTAGGTTGCAGCATTCTACAGAATGGATGAAACCAGCAGGCGGCGTTTTCCATGGACACGATCAGACATCCGCTCCTAACCCTCAGGGTAAAAACTTACAAAGCCATTGCTATCAGACCACGAGGGACATTATACAAGGACAGCTGGTGTATTGATGAATCAGGTCAACAGCCATGCACATTAAAGCTTCAGCAAAAAATTTACTTTGAATGCATATATACTAACTTACACTGTATTGCCAAAAGTCACCGGACACCTAGTAGATAAACACAACATAGCATTTATTGACATACATTACTACGATGTCGGTCCACCTTTGGCCTTAATGCATGCACTGCTTTCGACAAGGTTTTGGAACACAGAGATAGGTATGCGTTTTCATTCAGTACATAATTCTGCCGCTAATTGTTGCTTAGTAGTAGGCCTTGGTTCCAAACTTCTTATGCGGAGCTCTAATTCATCCCATAGGTGCTCTATGGGATTAAGATCAGGGCTCTGTGCTGGCCCATGCACACACGATACGGAATTATCGTCAAACCACGCCGTAACAGTCCCTGCTTTATGGCTCGGTGCATTATCCTACTGTTACCAACAAGGCTCGGTTCCATAGTATTGCCACAGAGTTGATAATTGTCCAGAATATTGAGGTAGACGTGCTGGTTAACAGATTTGCCCATGATGACCAATGGCCCGGGACCATACCACGAAAAACACCCCCACACGAGTACACTGCCAGCTCTAAACTTGACCGTAGGAACAGTACACTGTGGTAAATAGCGTTCCCACGGCTGCCGCCATACCCACACACGACCATCAGACTGGTGGATCATGTATCTGGATTCATCAGTCCATAGGACCCGTTTCCATTGATCTACGGTCCACGATAAATGTTCTTTACACCATGCTAAACGATGAGTAGCATTCCGAGTGGAGGTGAAAGGCTTATGAGCAGCCGCACGACCACGGTAACCCATGGAATGAAGTTCTCTGTAAATGGTACGTGTACATACCGAGGTTCCAGCATTTTTACTCACCTGTACACTGAGGTCTTGTGCATTACTCCGTCGATTAGCTGTAACGACTCTTCTGAGGCTTCGACGTCCTCTATCACTGATTTTCTTTGGTCTACCGGTACATCTCGCTGCTTCAGGCACGCCATGTGTCTTCCACTTATTCAGTACATCCAAAACAGTTGACTTGGGTATGTTTAAACGCCTCTCGGTTTCTCTTATGGAAACCCCACTAATATAACACCTAACAATCTTTCCTTTCTCACAGTTCTCTCCCGCCTCGACATTTTCACTCAACCTCGCAGTGCGATATGATCACGGTCAGTTGCAGGTTTGCTTTTATACCGTTTGCAGCTGTACCGCGCATCTTAACAACGCAGCGGATAAGTTCATTTGCTTTTGAAGGGGTGTCCGGTTGCTTTTGTCAATATGTTACCGTGAAAACCCAAAATCCATTATTTCGCGAAATTACTAGTAAGAACGCGGGGTGTTCACGAGCGTTGGTAACTTCGGGTTTTCACTAGTAACATCTAGAAATGACTAGCATCCTCAGTAAAATGCAGAATAAAAAGTTTGCGTCGGGTATTTACTTAATTTTTAAGTCAAAATCCGTTCTCACTAGACGCAGAACAGTAAAAATCGGAAATGATTACGATAGATATGTACTCGTACGGTAAAGATAAAGTACACTGAATAAAATACAGAAAATTATCTATTTGAAAATCACAAAATGAAATCACTCAATAAAATACAGAAAAATCATTTGTTGGAAAATCATAAAATAAGAACATTACAATTTACTTGATATTACATAGCCCACTATTGTGGCATTTAGAGTTACACAAAACATTATTCTTTTTAAATTTGCGTAACTTTTTTGCACACTTTAACATTGAAAAACCTTGACTTTAACCTGTTACAGAAAAAGAATCTGCGTGACGCAAAGACAATTGCATATCTTTTTTCACTTCAGTGATATCAATAAATTTTTGTTCAAATTCTGATCTAGCATACAAATGATTTATGAAACCTTCTTTAGTACCTAATTTATGCATGTTGTCTTTATTTTTCATCAAAACAACAGCTATAATATTTCGTAACGAACCCTTTGGTTTATCGACGTCAAAAATAGGTACAGTTACCTTAACACGTGCTATAAAACTGACAACTTCACTCTCTGACACAAGGCAATGTTCTACAACAACTTTGCAGCTGCATCGCGTGATGCTCGTATGATCGATGACACATGATCGCATTAACCAATTGGAGCGAGACTTTTGTAAAGAACACAACAGTTCGGATTTTTACTGTTCCGCGTCTAGTGAGAACGGGTTTTGACTTAACAATTAAGTAAATAACCGATGTAAACTTCTTATTCTGCATTTTACTGAGGATGTTAGTCATTTCTAGATGTTATTAGAAAATACCCGAAGTTGCCAATGCTCGTGGACACTTCGCGTTCTTACCAGTAATTTCGCGAAATAATGGATTTCAACCATTATCAATCCACTGCTGGATGAAAGTCTCCCCATGCCCGTAAAGCAAACTCAACTGTCTCTCTTGACCATGCCTCCTTTATGTCCCTCGGTATATTTTCGATAATCTGAGCCTGTGACGCAGTGGTCTAAGCGCTGGCTTATGATCGTTCATCTGAGATGGGTTCGGATTCGAATCCCGGGGAGGCATGGTTGTTGTGTTTGCTTTACGGCCATAGTTCTCTCCCTTTCCTGAGATCAGTGGCCCTAAATTAGGGACAGGCGAATTCTTATAGCCCATCTAGTTGCTCACAGTGGTCGTTAAAACTTCAATAAAAAAAAAAGGAATGTATATGCACGCATCGTCGAAAAACTAGTTGCACCCAGAAGGACGTGTCAGATTGCAATGCTATTCAGGAGGAAGGTAAAGGTTACCAGGAACAATAAATAATTAAACATTGAGACTGCTATGGGCAATATTTACTGAGCTACACGCCAATAAGTAGTGCCTCTCAGTATGGCGTCGGGCCGCCATGTTTACTCATACAGCATGCCAGACGTCTCGGCATGGAATTGTACAGGATCCTAATGATGTCCTGCGATAAGCCATCCCATGCAGCTTGAATCTTCTTACGCAGTTCCTGCAGATTGTGCGGTAGGGTGGAGTGTGGATAGCGCGTCCAATAGCGTCCCACACATTTTCAATCTGGCGATCAGGCTGTCCATGGCAGAGTGTCAGTGCCTTGAAGCTCTTGAAACAGCAGCAGTATGCGGATGAGCGTTGTCCTGTTGAAAGATCGCATCGGAGTCAGCATTCAGAAAAGTTAGGGCCACTGGTTGTATGACCTCATTAACGTAACGTTGGGCTGTCAAAGTGCCTTTAATGAACACCAACGGGGATCTGGCATCGTAGGCAATTGCACCCCACACCATGACACCAGGCCTTCTAGACGTGTGACGCTCGACAACAAACCGTTCATCTTGGCGCTGCCAACGGTTCCTCCACACACAGATTCGGTGGTCGTCTCCTCCAAGGCAAAAGCGAGACTCGTCACTGAAGATCCCCTGCTGCCATTCTGCGTGGCTCCATGGCAGTCTGGCACGACACCATTGCAGTCTTTGGCGACGATACATTGGTGTTAAGGGAAGTCGTCATAACGGTCTGCGTGCGTGTAGTCCTACGTCGTGTAGCCGTCTGAGAATGGTGCTGACACTAATCGGACGATGCATGGAGGGAACCACTGCTCGCTGAATATTCCGAATCGTGGCTGTTGGGTCACTCCGCACATGCCGGATAACCCGTCGGTCCTCTCTCTCCGTGTTTCGTCTAGGTCGCCCAGACCGGGACTCAGGCTTCTCTCTTTACGGGCTTGGCCATCGTTTTCGTGACGTCACCCTAAGCGACGGAGTAATGCACCGAGAAGTTTACAGCATTGTACGTTTCTGGGCATACAGTCGTACTTAATGCTTAAAGGAACAGCTTAATAAAGTCTATATTTTAGTTTTCTGCATATTATTTCCTGATATATTACTTTATAATAGTAGTGTTCTACCGAAATAAAAAAAAAAGAAAAAAAAAAGAGAAAGAAAGAACTCAGAATTAGTTGTCGTGTACCACTCAAATAATCAAATAATAATCGACACTGAAAGATCTAGTAGATTTTTATCGACACGAAAGATCTAGTAGATTTTAACTTGTAAATAATATATTTTATTAAATTAAATATGAAGAAATATAATATTTCTTAATCTAATAAACTTTTAATCTGATCTTGTTAAATCGGATTTTAAATCGTGCAGTGACAGTGACAATTATTATTGGATAATTCCAGAAAGAAAGAAATTTGCGTCTGTTTTACCTTTCTCAGGAGTTTCGCTTTCTCTGTTCTGTGTGAGTATAAACGGTTATACCAAAAACCTCTGTTAATGCAGTTTTAAACAGACGCAGATAAAAATTGAAACGCAATCTATTAGTACGTTGACATACTGTTACGTTGCAATTTCCATGTTTAAAAAAAAAACAGCGAAAACTTAATAAAGCAGCCTCCAAAAGTGCGTTTTTAGACCCTAACTTTCTGGTCAAATAACATTGCTTTCATCCAAAACTATAATAAATCTGAAAAGGCAACGTGTTCCAAAATTAATATACTGAGAATGTGTTTGAAAAGGTAATTCCCAAAAGAAAAGTTATAATAATGCTGCACCAGGTTAATGTTGCAGTACAAACAGAAATATTTTTTTTAAATGGGCGAGGCCAACCAACTATATACTAAATTAATACTGAGAACATATTTGGAAAAGAAAGTAACGAAAAAAATTAATAATGCTACTACAGTCTATATTTATTTTGCAGGGTATACAGATATAAATAAAAAAGTTTTGAGGCTGTCAACTAGACTCATTTGATACTGAGAATGTGTAACTCTCAGCACAATGTACACACAGAAATAAATAAATGAAAAATAAACACCTTGTACTGACTTCGCCCCCATGGTTATGAGCATGTGTTAGAACATGCATGCTTAATAATTTTGTCCTACACATGAAATGAAGATTGAAAATATACAAAAATGAAGATTGAAAATATACAAAATGAAGACTGAAATATATTTATTTGTACGGGGTTTAGGGGTTTAGGGTAGTTAGACTGGAACTAGGATTAAATTTCCCTGTAATAAAGATTATCAAATGTCTTTTCCAAAATTCTGAGATATTCCCATCGTTGTTGAGGCACACGGGAAGACCAGATTCATTAAGTAGCTGCTGCAAACATAGCATATTTTCTTTTCATTGACCTGTTATTTAAGCGGTCATTTTTCAACTTTGAGTAGTTATTTAAAAATACTGAAGCTCACTTTAGTCCCAGTTCAAATTCAGTTTGATTACATTTTGAACATTTTCCGTTTAATACATTCAATCAACTCTTCAACCTTTTTTGCTGCTGATTTTTTTAAACACAAATTTTACATTTTGTACAAGGAGTAATTGCTCACAATCATCAGTCAAAAGGAATTTAGATAATTTGAAACAAATAATGAATATTTTGACATTGATGTCTTCAGCTACCCGTGGACATACCCGTCGCTTAGCGTGACGTCACGAGCTAGTTCTTAATCCGGAGGAGGAGTCCCGGCGGCCTCGCCCAGACCCTTCCTGTCACTGCTGCTTTCCTTGTTTACGCTTTCCAACCGTAGGTTGAAGCCACCTGGGGACGAACCCTACTGAAAATTGGCGAAATGGGGTCAAAGTTCACGGCATAGGAACGAGATCCATTCCATTGCTCTGTTGCGTAATAACTTTTGTACATATGGTTCGATGTCGATGAAATTTTAGTATATTGAAGGGGACCACCTGAGAATGAACCCTATTGAAAATGGGTGAAGTGGGGTCAAAGGTCAGGACATAGGAGCGAGATGCATTCCATTGCCTTTATGCGTCATAACGTAAGTAAAAATGGTTCGATTTCGATTAAATTTTAGTATGTGGTAAGGGACCACCTAAGAACAAACTCTATTGAAAATGGACGAAATGGGGTCAAAGGTCAGGACATAGTATCAGGATCCATTCCATCTCTCTTATCCCATATTACTAAAGGAGCAATTCTTGTATGTATGTAAATTTTATTCTAAAAACGGCTCTAAGGATTTTGATGAAAGTCGTTAACCTACCGTTTTCTGGTACTAGAAATCGATTTAGCTTGATCTCGACTTTCGGAAAATTCGTTTAGTGCGTTAAATAACCACCCCGAATTGCCACGTTTTTAGTGTCATGGCGTCCTGTTAATGTTACCCATGCTTAGAAATCTTATGACGTCACAATCTCGCGATTGAAATGCTGGCGCGCGGTCACGCCATCTGTCTCATTACGTCACGCGTTGTGTGTGGATTCTGTTAAAGTTTTATGACGTCACACTCTTTCGAGCAGATGGTCGCGATTCCCATCTGCCTCATTACATCACGCGTTGTGTGCGCATGTCCGTCCGCACGATAACTCGAGTAAAAATCGTTCGATTTCGATGAAATTTTAGTATGTGGAAAGGGAACACCTGGGAAGGAACCCTATTGAAAGTGAACGAAATGGGGTCAAAAGTGCGGACATATGAGCGGGATCCATTCCAGTGCTCTTATGCGTCATAACTAATGTAAAAAAGGTTCGATTTCGATTAAATTTTAGTATGTGGTTGGGGATCACCTGGGAACTTACCCTATTGAAAATGGGCGTAATAGGGTCCAAAGTCAGAACATAGGAGTGGAATCACTTCCATCGCCGTTATGCGTCATAACTAACGTAAAAATTCTTCGATTTGGATATAATGTTAGTATGTCGTAGGAGACTGCCTGTGGACGAATCCTGTTCGAAATGGGCGAAATGGGGTCAAAGGTTAGGACACAGGAGCGGGATCTATTCCATAGCCCTTATGTATCAAACCTTACGTAAAAATGCTTCCATTGTGACAAAGTTTTATCATGTAATTTCGGAGGTATACTGAACCGGTTCTGTGGAATATCATCGAAATTGGATCAAAGTTCAGGACACAGGACTGAGATTTACTCCACAGCCATTATCCTCATAACTTGGGTGATAACTTGAGTAATGATTTCTGGTATGTTGGAAAGCGTGTTATAATCAATGCATTGCATGATTTTACTAGCGTGTTCTATCCACTTCTGCCAACAGCATACAATGGTGATATCCGCACGAACGGCATGGCGCACAATACGGCGATAAGGCTATCCCACTTCCCGGAACCCGACGATGCTGCCCCTCTCGATCTCCTCCAACTCCTCGAATTGCTTCCGAAATTTTCTCCGAGGCATACTTCACTTGTAAAGGATGCAACCAACAACACAACAGCACGAGTCAGAATGGCAAGCACGCGCAACTGGACGACCTTATATAGCCGGTCAGGTACAGCGCTACGACCCCTCCTTGCCTGCGTCACATGCACGGCCAAAGGTGATACTTGAATCATTTACATCTTCCTTATGGGTGCAACTTTTTTTTTGACAAAGAATAAAGAGGAAATAGGAGAACCAGACAGTTATATATATATATATATACAGGGTGGTTTATAAAGAAGTATACAGTTTCCAGATGCTGTAAAACCGTAACAGTTGAAGACATGGACCACAACTGCGAACCGTTAGGTAGATGTACTCATAAAGTTTGTGTCCCGCTACTGGGGGAAGTGACGTAGTCACGCGTGTCACGTGACTAGTCAGTCAAAATAGCAGCGTCTGCAGTGGAGAAGGCGTTTTGTGTTCTTGAATTGAGCAAAATGGAATCTGTAACTGTTGTGCAACGGCATTTTCGACTACGATTCGGAAAACAACCTCCAACCAAAAAATCTATCTACGATTGGTATAAACAATTTGAAACTACGGGCTGTTTGTGCAAACTTAAAAGTCCTGGACGACCGCGTGTATCGGAAGAAGTCGTCGATAATGTTTGCATCGCCATTCAAGGAAGCTCGGGAAAATCAACGCGGAGGGTGAGTCGTGAAGTGCAGATTTCGCTGCCCACTGTCTGGAGAATTTTGAAAAAGAAGCTGCAAATGATTCCATACAAAGTGTAGATGTTGCAAAATCTCACTGCACTTGATTCAGTTATCTTACCTCTCGTTTGGGCGGAAATGAATTACCGGCGCGATGTGTGTCGTGTGACTAAGGGTGCGCACATAGAACATCTGTGACTGTCTCTAAAAAAACTTGAAACATTCCCCTACAATTCTGTTACAGGTAACATAAAATATATTACATTGTTCTTGTTTTATAGTGCGTTGAAACTGTATTCTTCTTTATGAATCACCTCGTACTGTATATACACTGACGGAAAAAAATCCAACACCAAGAAGGGGTTGTGTTAGATAAACGACAGTTCGTAGGCGGTGAGAGTACATCTGTAAGATGACGTCTATGCAAATTTCGCGCTCGGCGCATACGTGTGGCGCTTATAGCGCCCCTCGGAACATGCAAAGCAGGTTTGCTGTAAATACGCGCTGTAACGTTCGTGAGCGTTAGTTATCGTTGAGAATCGACGTAGTGTGTTGATGTTAGTCAAGAATGCCTTTAAGAAGACGAAGAAGCCATTATCAACAGCTCACAGAGTTTGAACGAGGTTGTGTAATAGGGCTACGAGGTGGATTTTCTTTCCGCAATATTGCAGAACAACTTGGCAGGAATGTAGCCACTGTGCATGATTGTTGGCAGCGGTGGTCAAGGGAAGGTACTGCCTCAAGAAGACCGGGTTCCGGCCGGCAACGTGGCACTACTGAGAGGGAAGACCACCGTGTACGGCGTATGGCCGTGGTGCATCGTACCGCGTCTGCGGCAGCAATTCTAGCTGCAGTTGCCACCACAGTGACACAACGAACTGTTACAAATCGGTTACTTGAAGGACAGCTCCGAGCCAGACGCCCTGTAGTGTGCATTCCACTTACTCCAAACCACTGCCGTTTGCGACGTCAGTGGTGTCAAGCTAGAGCTCATTGGAGGACGGAGTGGAGATCTGTTATGTTTTCTGATGAAAGCCGGCTCTGCCTGGGTGCCAGTGATGGCCGTGTGTTGGTTAGAAGGAGGCCAGGTGAGCGCCTGCAACCAACTTGTCTGCGGCTGAGACAGACTGGACCTACACCTGGAGTTATGGTCTGGGGAGCAATTTCCTATGACAGCAGGAGCACTCTCGTGGTTATCCCACGCACCCTGACGGCACAGTTGTACGTCGGTCTGGTGATTCAACCTGTTGCGCTGCCATTCATGAACAGCATTCCAGGGGGTGTTTTCCAACAGGATAACGCTCGCCCGCATACCGCTGTTGTAACCCAACATGCTCTACAGAGTGTCGACATGTTGCCGTGGCCTGCTAGATCACCAGATCTTTCACCAATCGAGCACGTATGGGACATCATTGGACGACAACTCCAGCGTCACCCCCAACCAGCATTAACCGTCCCTGTATTGACCGACCAAGTGCAACAACAGGCATGGAACTCCATCCCACAAACTGACATCCAGCACCTGTACGACACAATGCATGAACGTTGGCGTGCTTGCATTCAACATTCTGGCGATTACACCGGTTATTAATGTACCAGCATTTCACATTTAAAATGGCTCTTCTCGCGCTTACAATAAGCTGTGATCTTGAAACCTTAATCGAATAAATATGTTACCTATACGAATGCATTGCCGCCATTTCATTCCTCTACAACTATTTTTTCGGGGTGTTGGGATTTTTTTTCCGTCAGTGTATATATATAAATATAAGTGGCTGGTTCTCCTTTTTCCTCTTTTATTTATTTATTTATTTATTTATTTATTTATTTATTTATTCTCAGAGAGGAATAAATTCTATGCATCGTTCAGAATTTATAAGCCTGTCATGACATCTGAAGGAACAGTAACGTGCCGGAACAAGTGCGCCGAAGTAACATCTAAGCACATGTGTGTTTTCCTGACATCTGAATTCAGTCTCGAAACTTGAGCATCTTATATTTTTTCTGTAGCACGTCAATCGTAATTTTTCAGTCTAAAGGGATCACCAAAGCGTTTTGAAGACGTCGTCCAAAAAAAGATCTCTGTTCTCAAATAAAAATGTATTCCATTCGTTGTTATATTACACACCACGTGATCAAGAAAATCCATGCTTGTCATCTTCTTCCACAGGGCAAACCTTTCCGGAACAGTTCCTTGACCTTTTTATTTATGTTTTCTTTTTTTTTTTTCAATACCACATCATATTGTCTCGTAACATTTCTCTTCATTCACTCAATCCCTTTTTCTTTCTTTTTTTTTATCTCCCTTCTTCCTCGTTTTTAGGTTTTTTTTTCTTTCCTCGATCTTGGCGCCGTCACCAAAGAAAACACACAAGAGACCTAAAATACCGAATCTTGTTGCGCTTTTGGGAAGTTGCCAATTTCAACTATGAATCTGGCATCACCTGCTTTCGGTTTGTTGCTATCTTGATCCCCATTCCAGTGGTAAGGATTCGAGGGGATAAACCGAGATCACTGTTTTCCTAGTAGCGAGAGAGAAAGAAAGAAGGATTACTCAGTCCCTTCTCCTCAGGGTTATGACAGCGAAGCGGGTGCAGTTTCAATATAAATCCACCTCCCCTCAGTAAAGTTAGACTCTAAAGTGCTCTCTAACATGTATCAGTACTTGTTCGACTACAGACAGGATGTTCCAGGAAACGAAATGTCACTATATCACACGTGTATAGAAAGATGGGAAGTTCTCTCTCCTTTTTTTTTATTTAGTACAGGGGCTGAGGTATGGAGACTTGCATGGAGATAAAAAATCAGTAGATGTTTTTCTACCGAAGTCTGCAGTGTAATGAGCATGTTGTTTGACAAAAGGAATAACAGTTACAACATTTCACAATTACCTCAAATATCCAAATCAGAACACCTGAGATATCATGTCCACATACAAATACACTACAGAGGGGCGGGCAGATCCAAAAGCTTACCATAGGGAGGGCGGTTGCGCTGGTATAAGAAAAAAACAGATTGATACAGAGACTTTGTGGAAGGATCACACACAAATAGACTACAGAGCTACCCCTCCATGGTATTGCACATTTTAAAAACCTTTTCCATGAAAAAAATTGTGCTGAATTTTTAAATCACAAAGTGGGAAAGCTAATTGAAAAATCATCACTATTTTTCTGGCATACAATAGCCTGCTTTGCGAGGAAACGAACTCAGTGGTTTTTAAAATGTCAAGTTTGGATAGAATCGTTCAAAATAAATTTGAGCCCTTCTATTCAGACACCTTAATTTAATAGAAAAGTTCCCAACCTGAATCATGGAATCATTCCTGAGCAATATGACTGGAAATTCCTCTTTAAAATATTCGTTTATTGTTTCTCAACGCATGATTCCCACTCCTTTTGAAAGGAACTTCCATTTACTTAATAACATCAAATCATTCCTGCGCCATTCGTTATCTTACTGGCGATTTTCGCTCCGTTTGTGGAAATGTTACATTAAACAAATCACACACACATTGCTTAACCTGATTACTCAAAATCTCTTCTCCATTACGCTCTGAGCTTTCTCAGTTTCTGAAACTCTAGAGTTTTTTTTTTTTTTTTAGAGGTGGGACGGGGCCGCCCCAGTGGCGCAGTGGTCTAAGCGATGGCTTATGACCATTCGTCCGAGAAGGGTCCGGGTTCGAATCCCGGTGAGGCATGGATGTTGCGTTTGTCTTACGGCACTGGATCTCTCCCTTCCCTGGAACCAGTGGCCTTAAATTAGGGACAGGCGTCTGCTTATAGCCCATTGAGTTGCTCACGGTGGTCGTTATACCTTCAATAAAAAAAAAAAAAAAAAAAAAAAAAAGGTGGGACGAATCCTAAATTTTCTCGATTCCAAATCCGAATCCTGAAAGGTTCTCGAATCCTTCATATAAGAATAATTATAGGAAAAAAAAGGGAAAGAAAAGACTTCTACTTCATCATCTCATGGGTTGACATTCGTCGCAGGTTATACGAGATGCTAGGTTGTGTGGCAGGCACAAGATAGATCGCTCCTAAGTATGCCTAAATACTGTGGTTAGCGATAGAAACTACGTAGGAATGAAAACAATAAAGCATGAGAAACGCTGAGATTGAGACAAAAAATACAGACCTGATAACGCCGAGCGTATACTGATAGCGTGTGCAAGTGGGACGCTGCGGAGAGTTGAGCAGAACTAGAATCGCTGAGCTGTACACAGAGTAACTTGAGTCATGTGCGCAACGCGGCTCAAGGTCACACTCCCCCTCCGTTCTCACGCTCGTTACCACGGTAACGGCTACCGGGAAAGAGATAAAATATGGCTAAGTCACTTTACACACTATACTTGAGGTGTGGTGGCTAAGGTACTGTCCGATGGGAGACCCCAGTCGCTTCGGCGGTTGCTCTCTGTGTTTGGCGGAACAAAATTCCTTCACTGTTGCATCCGGGTGGGAAGTAACGAACTATTTCAAAAAGCTGTGTAAACACTGTAGACGATCTTCTTCCACTGTTTTGAAATGTCAGAACTCGTCATGCTGACAAAAATTCGAACAAATATCGCTCTAGAACAAGCACCAAACGCCAAGATTTTTAGATTAAGATTCGAAAGATTCGAATGACAAAAAAAGCGCAAAGATTCGAGTTTTCGAAGATTCGCGGGATTCGAGGATTCGAATGTCTTTCTCTTTCTCTCTCTCTCTTCCTGAAGCTAGAACAGAACACTTAATCTCCAAATTCACAGCAAATTTTAATAATGTTATGAAAATTTTTACAAAAATCTGTTCATTCATTACTATAATTTTGCAAAAATAAACTCATTAATTATTAATAACGAGAAACTATACACTAACTATGTAGAAAATAGTATTACTATGCTAGTAATCCGAATTTATTAGCGCAGAATAAAAGTAAAAATCACGTTTCCAAGCTTTCGCACATCAACCAGATGGCTTCTTTTTCTGTCTATCTTTTGTGAGAAAGTCATCTGGTTAATGTGCAATAGCTTGGAAACTTGATATTTATTTTTATTCTATGCCAATAAATTCGGATTACTAGTGTAGTTGTACTACTTACACATTAATTATTTACGATGCTGGCCATTTAAAAAGGAAAAATCTGTTTTGGGGGGTCGGTCGCCCCAGTCGCCCCTGCTGCATCAGCTAGTGACAATACAGTGCGTTTCTTTTGTTTAGTTACAGCATACGTTAATAGCAAAGAGACACTATCCTAATAAAACTCTGAGAAACACCTATGCATGATTAAAAGGAATCTTTACAACTTGAATTGTAAAATCAAAGATCTTATGTCAAATACGTAACAATGACTGCTCCGTATACAAGAAAAATATTATACGCTAGAAATTCATGACGTGCTTTTACTTATTCAATAAAAAAAAGAGTTTTCACGATTACGCTGTCTACAGTCTGAAACACCTCCATAATAGACGGGCAGACAGAGTGAAAACATAAACACTTTTTTTATCTATATCAGTGTGCCAAAAGAAGCGTAATACAAATACATGTTACATAGCTAATTTCATCAAAATAAGTCTGATTGATTCATAGGTATTATCATCATGAATTTATAAAATAATATTGACGTAACATGGGTAAAAAATGCAAGTTCTCCTGAGTTACGCTACAGAAATAGGAAAACTTTCCCTTACCCAGCGAAGCCGATAAAGAGACGTATTGGCTATTCTGACCTGCTGGGGGAAAAAATCTTTAAAAAAGACGAGAAGAAAGAAAAAAGAAACCCAAACAAAAAAGTTATTTATTATATTATATTTACGAGCTACTTGTATTTCTATTACCAGAGGAAAATGCGCATAAAAAGCATAAGAGATAAATTAATCATCTTTTTATTTCTCTTGTTCCTCCTACATCTTTTATTTCTCTTGTTTTCACTACGACTTTTATTTCTCTTGTTACGCCTATGTTGCTTATTTTGCTAGACCTTCTACGTCCTTAATTTCTGTTATTTTTCTCATGTCGTTTAATTCTCTTGTTTCTCTTATACCGTTTATTTTGCATTACTCTTACGTCACTCCTTCTCTTGTTATTCTTATGTCGTTTATTCCTTTTGTTCCTCCAGTAGCATTTATTTTTCTAATTTCCCCTATGTCGTTTATATATCTAGTTACTTCTATGTCATTCCTTTATCTTGTCACTCCTATGTCGTTTATATATCTAGTTACTTTTATGTTATTCCTTTATCTTGTCACTCCTATGTCGTTTATTTCTCGTCTGTTTCATTTTATAATTTATTTTTATTAAACCTGTGTCGTTTATTTCTCTTGTTACTCCTATGTCGTCCATTTCACTTTATAATTTATTTTTCCTTAGATTAATCCTATGTCATTTATTTATCTTGTTCCTCTTATGTCGTTTATTTCTCTTGTTTGCAGCTACTGTTTATTTCTCTTGTTACTCCTATGTCGTTCATTTCTCTTGTTCCTTCTGTCATTTATTCTCCTCGTTTTCTCCACGTCTTTTATTTTCCTTTTTACTCCTGTCATATGTGGCATAGGAGTAAAAAGGAAAATAGGAGTAAAATGTGCTTTTACAATCCAGTGAATCAAAAAATTATGTGCTTTTAGAATCCTATGGAACCCTGCATTTGTGTACTTGTTTAGTCAAACACCGTTTGCCGTAAGTTAGAGTTGTACAAGTAAGGTGAAATTCGACTGTACGCCGTACATATCTGTACATCTCGTGTCATCATTTCTTATAGACTTAGTTTTCCAGGCACGGAAAAAAGTACATTGGTGACGTTGACTTGTGTGAAAACCAGAATTAGTAGGAACAAAATCCCGCCCTACTCCTTCTATGCTGCAAGAAATCTCAATTACCTTAATTATAGGTATTTGAATAAAAGTCAAACTACTACCTTAATAAAGACTCGGTGTGAATTTTAATGTTTTGATAAGAACAACACACGCATATACACATTCATGGACCAGATTATTATTTTACATTTGTCTCAACGAGTGGCCCCATAACATAGCACGTACAATGACGTCACCGACCAGCTAGGAATAAGCATAGAATGCACGTGCAGCGAGTCAGATCGCAAGTACAAAGCCAAGGGAAGGTTTCGTCGGAGTTTGAAAAGGAAGCGATTATCAACGCAAGAAAGGCAGGGGCATGCCTCTCAGCAACCTCAGGCATTGTTGGCAGTTCCAGGCAAGGAGGTTATATTACTAGAGACACCACTCCTATCCACGCAGCATTGGCCGCCGTAAGTCACCGTCTGTGCTGCAAATGAGCAGGCACGACGCAGCCGCAGAAGAGAAGCTGCTTGGTAATCAATGGAACAAAAGCTTCTATGCGTATAAACAGATAAAATGAGTAATTCAATAATCTTTATCAATGATACACAAGCTTACTGTTTCATCAACTGTGTAATTTAGTTTATTTTTGCCTGCTTGTGACGTCACACCACAGATTAGCTGTGACCTATGGCGGCAGAGCCAGTGGTGTCTCCAGTAATATAACCTCCTTGGTTCAAGGTCCACCACACTAAAAGCATTGCGAGGAGGGTCCGAAGAGGGGCACACACTGGGGTAGGGGGAGGTCACTTCTGGTTGACAGTCGAGGTGGAAGTCTGCTGCTACGTGCTGTCTGGAATAGCAAAAAACTCATGATCCGTCAATACGTTGTAGACTGCAACCACCAGGGTGCACATAGAAACATTTCTAAATATACAATCCAGTGGATGCTAACGGATGGGCCTAAGGGGTCGGCTGCCTGTTCATATGCTCATGTTGACCAACTGTCATCAATATCTTTGCCTGCCGTGGAGACGGGAGCACCATAACCAGAAACTGAAAAAAGTAGTCCAGGTCCTATGAGTCCAAATTCCAGTTCTAACATGCCAATGGATTGATCTGCTTTCGACACCGCTTAAGTGAATACCAGCAAGCAGAATGCACGATTATTCAGAAACAGGCCGGTGCAGGTGGTATCCTGGTATGGATACAACCTGCATCGGCCTGTTATTCTCGTGAACATCACAGGGTTTCCTCAACTCTCTCGAATGCACGTCGGCCATCAGACTTTACCTAGGTATTTTTAGGACAGCGATAAACTACATGGTGACCGTGCATCCGGAACAGGATGGAACTGGGTTCTTTCATCACGACAACGCACCGTGTCACAAGACCAGCACTTTGCAGTTATTGTTCACGGATCGTGTCTAAGATTTTCGTGTGCTCCCCTGGTCTCCATGTTTCCCTGACTTGAGTCCCATCGAACATTTGTAATATATTGGAATGCAGAATTCGCCGGTCCACGCCAATGCCTCGCTCCATCGCCCAGTTCTGGAAATTAATTCTGTTCAGTTGGAACAAAATATCTGACGGCACCTTCCGCGTTCCACAGGAGTCGATGCCACGGAAGATGCAGGTGGTTATCTCGATGAAAGGCTATTCAACACGCTATTAAGTTGATGGCCATAATGTTACAGCTTACGAATGCATATTCGAAGGATCTCCATTTTTAATTAGGCATATTTCGTTAACAAAATGCTTTATATCACTTTAACACAATGGCTCATACTATTTACATAAATGCCAAAAGACGCCAGGGAGTTCACTATGTGGCACAGCCTCGACAGTTACTCGCTTGGAGAGTTTGGGAATCTATATAGGCAAGGGGGCCTGTGAGTGCATGCATGATTGAAGATCGCTCTGCGACAGAGTTCACAAACCAAGGGATAGAAAATAGTTTCTCCGGTGGTTTTGACGAATGTTTAAGATTTATTTATTCGCTGTATGAAAGTTTGGTAACCAATATCACACATATTTCTGAGTGATAATGGAAAAGCACGCAAAAATTGTAATATCAGGAAATAGCAATAAATATTTCGCAGCGTAATGTAACTAAAAAATGCCAAAAGCATTTCCTGGAGTAATATCACAAAGATAAATGCTAACGATATTTCCTAGAATGACGGAAAATGTGTCCCGTGAAACACGGATAGCATTAAAAACGACAAAAGTTCTCAGCGTAACTTACTATTAGAAAATGACAAAAAAAAATATGTTTAGGGCAGTATAGTGGCATTACAACGTCAGAATAATTTCTCTCTAAAGTAATATGACGTTGGGATATGTTTCCGATCAGACACTACCTAACAAAGCAAGAATATATGTTTTGTAAGAATACATTTGGATTTAATGCTTTTCTAAAGAATGTATGTATATTAGAATAGCATCGAAATTTTAGAAGAATGAACATCGGTAAACTCCCTACTGAAGCACGTGTCATCTACAGTCTCCTAAAATTAATCTGCTGGCATTGATGCGGACCTAGTATAGTTTAACCAGATATCTCTATAGATCGGCGTATCTAAAGAGTTCTGGTACGCTTTCTCCAACGACGACTGGTTCTATTCCGATCACCCCAAATCCGATTTGACCACGGAACAGTTGGTTCAAAAGGGCGTTTCCTCCAATGGTACGATTGGCCCAATCTCATTTCGTTCAGTGCTACGACCTGTCCAATACTCATTGGTCCAATGCTCCCTCGTGCAAAAGTAACAGTACGTGAATCAAAGACGATAAAAATGTTTTCAGGCGTATTGTTGCGGACATAAAAAACATTTTGTTTTTACTGTATTTTAGCTCACTTTCTTTCCAAGAAAGGACGCTATCGCGTCTACTGTTCCTGATAGCATTCAAGGCTCCAAATTACGCCGGAAACAATTTCATATAATAACACACTCATATTATAGAATATTACGGCGGTATATCAAAAGGAAAAAAAATACCGCATGTTTTAATATAGAAAATAAATATATGTTTTAATTAATATATAGTGTAACTTATCGCTCACGAGAAAGGTGTTTTTCAAACAGCATTTCATATTTATGAAGTTTTTAACAGTATGTAAGAATCATAATATGAACAGTTTTATTATTAATTTAATTGCAAGTTATTATAATATATATATGACGTAGTCATCTTTGCAACTATCCCTTCAGAGTTGCAGAGTATGATCCAAGAACTTGCTGACAAAAGTAAAGAAGTGGGATTAAAAATGAACTTTCAGAAGACAAAAGTGATGTACTTTTATAAGAAACAAAGAATTATCGATTGATGGAGAAAAGCTTGAGACAACCAATACCTACATTTATCTTGGGCAGCAGATATCAAGTGAGGGTCACATTGATGAAGAAATTAATTGGCGTATAAAACTTGGATGTAGAGCTTTTAGAAGAAACAGTACAATTTTTAAGAGCAGTATGCCATTATGTCTTAAAAGAAAAGCGTTTAATCAATGCGTCCTTCCAGTACTTACGTATGGAGCAGAGACATGGACCTTAACTAAAAAGGACATA
Source organism: Macrothele yani (assembly GCA_039090855.1). Taxonomy (NCBI): domain Eukaryota; kingdom Metazoa; phylum Arthropoda; class Arachnida; order Araneae; family Macrothelidae; genus Macrothele; species Macrothele yani. The sequence goes on from CM076990.1 coordinate 197,309,900, forward strand.
CAAAGACTGCAGACAACTCAAAGCAGCATGGAGAGATGCATGCTTGGTGTAACCAGGAAAGATAAGGAGAGGAACTTGTGGATAAGGAAAATGACAGGAGTGAACGACGTCATGACCAGAGTGAAATCACTGAAATGGCAATGGGCTGGACATGGTGCCAGAAGAACGGACCACCGGTGGACGATTGAAATTTTAGACTGAATTCCGAGGAACAGGAAAAGACCCAGAAGAAGACCCATTGGGAGATGGATGGATGAAATTCAAAATTATGCTGGAGTGACGTGGAGGAGATAGGATCAAGACAGACAATTGTGGAAGAAACTTGGGGAAACCTTCATCCAGAAGAGGATTGATAATGGTTGATGATGATGATGATGATGATGATGATATATATATATATATCATCATCATCATTGTCAACCATTATCAATCCACTGCTGGACGAAGGTCTCCCAAGTTTCCTCCACAACGGTCTGTCTTGTGCCAGTCTCCTCCATGTCACTCCCGCATATTTACGAATTTCATCCACCCATCTCCCATGTGGTCTTTTTCTGGGTCTTTTCCTGTCCCTTGGAATCCAATCTAAAATTTCGGCTGTCCATCTATGGTCTGTCCTTCTGGCAGTATGTCCAGCCCATTGCCATTTCAGGGATTTAACTCTGATCATGATGTCTTCCACTCTCGTCATTTTTCGGATCCACGAGTTCCTCTTCTTATCTCTCCTGGTTATACCAAGCATGCACCTCTCCATGCATCTTTGAGTTGTCTGCAGCTTTTGTATGTCTCTTTTAGTTAAGGTCCACGTCTCTGCACCATACGTAAGCACTGGAAGGATGCATTGATCAAACACTTTTCTTTTAAGACATAATGGCATATTGCTCTTGAAAATTATGCTGTTTCTTCCAAAAGCTCTCCAGGCAAGTTTTGTACGCCGATTAATTTCTTCATCAATGTGACCCTCACTTGATATCTGCTGTCCAAGATAAACATACGTATCTGTTATCTCCAGTTTTTCTCCATCAATCGATAAATCTTCATTTCTTGTAAAAGCATTGAACATCACTTTTGTCTTCTGAAAGTTCATTTTTAATCCCACTTCTTTACTCTTGTCAGCAAGTTCCTGGATCATACTCTGCAGCTCTGATGGGGTAGTTGCAAAAATGACTACGTCATCATCAGCAAAACGAAGGTGGGTTAGATAATCTCCATTAATCTTTATCCCTTTGTTTTCCCAGTTCAGTGATTGAAAGACATTTTCCAATGTGGCATTAAAGAGCTTCGGAGATATGGTGTCACCTTGTCTCACTCCCTTTCCAATTTTTATGTGTGTTGTATTTTCAAACAGCCGAATCTTTGCACTTGCATTTTCATAGATGTTATTAATAATATTAATGTATGCATCTTCAATACCACAGGATTTCAGAGCCATTGCAACTGCTGATGGTTTCACCGAATCAAAGGCTTTTTCATAATCGATAAAAGCCATGCACAATGGAAGTTCATATTCCCTCGCTCTTTCAATCAGTTCTCTCAGTACGTGGATATGATCTATTGTGCTGTAGCCACTCCTGAATCCAGCTTGTTCTCTCGGTTGAGCCATGTCCAGTGTTACCTTCAAGCGGTGTGAAAGAACTTTAGTGAAGATTTTATAAACCACTGATAGGAGGCTGATAGGTCTGTAGTTCCTGAGATCCTCAATGTCACCTTTTTTATGTAGCAGGATCATTGTAGCATTGTTCCAATCCTCAGGAATCTTCCCTTCATTAAGGCATCGAGTGAAAATTTGGGCGAGTACTGTTTCAATTTCTCCACTTGCTTCTTGTATGATGTCTATAGTAATTCCATCTTCTCCTGGAGCTTTCCCTCGCTTCATGTTCTTGATTGCATGAGCAACTTCTGCTGGGAGGACTGGAAGAACTCTGGTACCTTTCATGATGTCTGGAGTACATGTATCATCCCTTTCATATAATTTGGAGTAGAAATCTTTCACTCTTGTCAAAATTTAACCTCTATTTCTTGTTATTGAACCATCTTCTTTTCTCAGAGCCATAATCTGTTTTCTTCCCTTACTGAGATGTCCCTTTGCTATCTTAAGGCTTTGGTTGTTTTCAATTGCTTTCCTCACTAGTTCACAGTTGAATTTCCTTACGTCTTCAGTGATACTTTTTCGTGTTGTCTTGCATAGCTCTATATATTCCACTTTGGAAGTCACATCTACTTTAGTTGTCCTCATCTCTCTTCTTTTTTGCATCAACATTTTGGTTTTTCCTGATAATTTGTTCACATGCAACTTGTTCTTAGACCCAGCTAATTTTGTTGCTGTTTCCATTAGAGCTTTGGTTACTTTTCTGTTAACTTCCGAAATATCCACTTCTTCCGATGTTAGGCCTTCTTAAGCAGAGAATCTGTTCTTCAGTTCCATCTTGAAAGTATTATGGTGTTTTTTAAGGTTGGTTATGTCAATACATTTTGTTTGTCTTATGAGCTTGCCACGTTCCAGTTTAGTGTTGAGGTGCATCTTACATCTCACCAATCTATGGTCACTACCTGTGTTGAACTTGTTCAGCACACTGCAGTCTTCGATGACGAATTTTTTGTTACACATAATAAAATCAATTTCACTTGTCGTCCCAATTGGATGTCTCCATGTCCATTTCCTGTGTGGCTTTTTCTTGAAAAAGGAGTTCAAGATGAAAAATCCTTCTGCCTCTGCAAACTCAACGAGAGTATTTCCACGCTGGTTTCTGTTGCCGTGACCGAATTTACCTACTGAAGTTTCATTCTGTTGCCGTTGCCCTATTTTTGCATTGAAATCTCCCATAATTATCTTCAAGTGCTGCTTACCTTTATTATTTAGATGACGAATTTCCTCATAAAATTCTTCAATTTCTTCTTCAGGATGACTTGTGGTGGGTGCATAAGTTTGAATAATCTGAGCCTGGTATCTTCTCGATAGTTGGATAACGAGAAGATACCAGGCTCAGATTATTCAAACTTATGCACCCACCACAAGTCATCCTGAAGAAGAAATTGAAGAATTTTATGAGGAAATTCGTCATCTAAATAATAAAGGTAAGCAGCACTTGAAGATAATTATGGGAGATTTCATATATATATATATATATATATATATATATATATATCATCATCATTGTCAACCATTATCAATCCACTGCTGGACGAAGGTCTCCCCAAGTTTCCTCCACAACGGTCTGTCTTGTGCCAGTCTCCTCCATGTCACCCCTGCATACTTTCGAATTTCATCCACCCATCTCCTATGTGGTCTTCTTCTGGGTCTTTTCCTGTCCCTTGGAATCCAATCTAAAATTTCGGCCTACTGAAGTTTCATTCCCTACTGAAGTTTCATTTCGGCCTACTGAAGTTTCATTCATATATATATATATATATATATATATATATATATATATATATATATATATATATATATATATATTCTATAAAGAAGATACCTAAGCAAAAAAATACATATATAATTTTGACTCACACCTAGTACAACATAGAAAAGGTTATGTATCTACCAGTGTGAGTAAAAGGAGAAAGGATAAAAAAAATAAAACAACTGAATGTAGAAGGTGTCGAGAATACTGAGCCTTTGGCAGATCTGCTTTAATTTTCTACACAGTTAATAATATGATTCTGACCAATCAAAGCCGTAAGGAAGTTGGCTAGAGGATGCCTATTAACTACCTAAAGGAACCTTAGTGCTATGGATATGACGTTCCTATTAAAACAAAAAATTAAATAATATAAACAAAATCACAAAAAAAGCTTAAAAATCTGTTTATAAAAGAAAATAAAAACAAATAAAAAAGAAAACTAGTTATTCATCACTAGGATAGCTATACTAAAAATAGTAAAACCAACATTAAAATTAATAAGATTCTGATTAATCTATAGAAGCTCACTAAGGTGATTTAATACATGCAAAGATTATTAAATAAACTGCTCGTGTATTTTATAATATTTCTCATGTATTCTGGAGAGTTAATTCTGCTCTTTCTGATCATACAGATCCACAGTCTTAAGTTTATATATTTTTTTCTCTGGTTAAAATCTCCGCGCGTTGGTTTCTTGCTGTATGAGGAGGCCATCAGCCCCACCCTCACTGCCCCCAGCGTCTAGGGAGTGGCGGAAGAGGTCAGCCATGTTCTTCTCTTGTGAGGAGAAAAGTTTCTGTCACACAAGAGGTAAGCTCTCTTCCTTGTTTTTGGGTTCTAGGTTTTATAAGTTCAATGTTTGTACTTCATGTACTTTTTCTCTGTCGTTTTTTAGCTTTTCAGCTTTTAGGCATTGGTTTGTCTGTTAACATTTTTGCGGGTTTTAACTCTTTCTTTTCTTTGTAACTTTGAGCGTCTTTTGGGGTACCTAGGAACAGAAGATGGCTAAGCTTGTTCCTTTGCTATGCGCTGTCTATGCGCTGTTTTTTCAAAGTAGTTAAGTTCTTAATTACTAATTAATTATGCACTTAAAGCACTGCTGAAATACTTTGTACATATTGCAACTAACTGTTTAAGGTATATAACTTTCACAAAGTTTTCTTTAGTTAATTATTATCTTTAACTTATTCTCGTTTTCGTGCTGTCATAAGTTGTAGAGTAGGGGTTTTAGACTCAAGTTTTCTTTCAAAAATCTGTTCGTTAAAAATTAACATTTCCTTTTTTAATTGCAATCATTTCTAATTATTATGTCACTCTCACAGCTTGAGTTCTCTTTAATCTTCTTCTCTCTGTTTAATAGTAACAGATGAAGAGCATGGGTCGGGCCAGGAAGGTTTATTGGATGCAAGCGAAATTGTTAACTAGTGCTAGGTCATGCAACTCTACGGAGGACATGACTTATATATATTTTTTAAACTATTTTAGGTGGGAATGTTACTTGCATCTATGGCCTTGCAGAAACCCATTTCCAACTAGGTCTTTGTGGAAGTGAGAAAATGCAGAGTTTTTGCTGGTCCTTGATAAAGCCAAGGCTCAGTATTCTCGACACCTTCTACATTCAGTTGTTTTATTTTTTTATCCTTTCTCCTTTTACTCACACTGGTAGATACATAACCTTTTCTATGTTGTACTAGGTGTGAGTCAAAATTATATATGTATTTTTTTCCTTAGGTATCTTCTTTATAGAATGTGAATTCTGAATTTTCAAAACTGCTGCGTTGCGCGTTTTGATTTTCAGGTTATTTTGCAACCTTCGTTTTAAATTCTAAAGTTTTTCCTTAGTCTTCAGTTTTGCTCTTAAGTATATATATATATATATATACTTAAGAGCAAAACTGAAGACTAAGAAAAAATTTTAGAATTTAAAACGAAAGTGCAAAATAACCTGAAAATCAAAACGCGCAACGCAGCAGTTTTGAAAATTCAGAATTCACATTCTATAAAGATACCTAAGCAAAAAAATACAAATATAATTTTGACTCACACCTAGTACAACATAGAAAAGGTTATGTATCTACCTGTGTGAGTTAAAGGAGAAAAGACAAAAAAAAAAATAAAATAAAACAACTGAATGTAGAAGGTGTCGAGAATACTGAGCCTTGGCTTTATCAAGGACCAGCAAAAACTCTGCATTTTCTCACTTCCACAAAGACCTAGTTGGAAATGGGTTTCTGCAAGGCCATAGATGCAAGTAACATTCCCACCTAAAATAGTTTAAAAAATATATATATAAGTCATGTCCTCCGTAGAGTTGCATGACCTAGCACTAGTTAACAATTTCGCTTGCATCCATTAACCTTCATGGCCCGACCCATGCTCTTCATCTGTTACTATTAAACTGAGAGAAGAAGATTAAAGAGAACTCAAGCTGTGAGAGTGACATAATAAATAGAAATGATTTTCAGCCATAACGAAATTCCAAGTTCGTTTGAGAGAGAATTTAAACCTGAAAATCAATGCAAACAAATTTTACAATGCAATTAAAAAAGGAAATGTTAATTTATAACGAACAGATTTTTGAAAGAAAACTTGAGTCTAAAACCCCCTACTCTACAACTTATGACAGCACGAAAACGAGAATAAGTTAAAGATAATAATTAACTAAAGAAAACTTTGTGAAAGTTATATACCTTAAACAGTTAGTTGCAATATGTACAAAGTATTTCAGCAGTGCTTTAAGTGCATAATTAATTAGTTATTAAGAACTTAACTACTTTGAAAAAACAGCGCATAGAAAAGGAACAAGCTTAGCCATCTTCTGTTCCTAGGTACCACAAAAGACGCTCAAAGTTACAAAGAAAAATAAGAGTTAAAACCCGCGTAAATGTTAAGAGACAAACCAATGCTTAAAAGCTGAAAAGCTAAAAAACGACAGAGAAAAGGTACATGAAGTACAAACATTGAACTTATAAAACCTAGAACCCAAAAACAAGGAAGAGAGCTTACCTCTTGTGTTACAAAAACTTTTCTCCTCACAAGAGGAGAACATGGCTGACCTCTTCCGCCACTCCCTAGACGCTGGGGGGCAGTGAGGGTGGGGCTGATGGCCTCCTCATACAGCAAGAAACCAACGCGCGGAGATTTTAACCAGAGAAAAATATATAAACTTAAGACTGTGGATCTGTATGATCAGAATGAGCAGAATTAACTCTCCAGAATACATGAGAAATATTATAAAATACACGAGCAGTTTATTTAATAATCTTTGCATGTATTAAATCACCTTAGTGAGCTTCTATAGATTAATCAGAATCTTATTAATTTTAATGTTGGTTTTACTATTTTTAGTATAGCTATCCTAGTGATGAATAACTAGTTTTCTTTTTTATTTGTTTTTATTTTCTTTTATAAACAGATTTTTAAGCTTTTTTGTGATTTTGTTTGTACTTCATGTACCTTTGCATTTTTTTGCTTAGGTATCTTCTTTATAGAATGTGAATTCTGAATTTTCAAAACTGCTGCGTTGCGCGTTTTGATTTTCAGGTTATTTTGCAACCTTCGTTTTAAATTCTAAAGTTTTTCCTTAGTCTTCAGTTTTGCTCTTAAGTATATATATATATATATATATATATATATATATATATATATCAGGTCAGGTGATGCGTAACATCACAGCCTCTCCTTGACAAATGTCAACCCCGCCTTCTCGTGGTACATCCTGTTCCCACTAAAGGGGCTCTGACGACCGCCAATAGCGGTATAACTATACCATCGGGATTAGAGGAAATTCTATCCCACACTCACCAACCCGCTTGGCCAGCGTGGTGAGTTATGGCCAAACCCCTCCAAAATGATTCCACAACTTAAATCTTGGCCCTCAGTCTCTGGCAGCTGGAATGTACCTGGCCAAGGCAGCGGCCAGTGCGACATGAAGGCAGAGGGTGCTAAGAATCCCCGGAGGACCGGACTAGGCTGCCATCTGATGCTGACCTTGGCTACGTACAACGGACGCTCCCTATCTTCTGATTCAAGGCTTCTTGAATTGGAAGAGGAACTACAAAGGATCAAGTGGGACATCGTGGGGCTAAGTGAGGTAAGGAGAAAAGGAGAAGATCTCATCGAACTGAAAAGTGGACATCTCTTCTACTATCGTGGGACAGATACTGGCAGAACTAGTGGTGTTGGATTTATAATAAACAAGAAACTGAAGGATAAAGTTGTAGAAGTTGAAAGTTCCTCTGACAGAGCTGCACGACTTGTTATCCAACTCTCGAAAAGATACCAGGCTCAGATTATTCAAACTTATGCACCCACCACAAGTCATCCTGAAGAAGAAATTGAAGAATTTTATGAGGAAATTTGTCATCTAAATAATAAAGGTAAGCAGCACTTGAAAATAATTATGGGAGATTTCAATGCAAAAATAGGGCAACGGCAACAGAATGAAACTTCAGTAGGCAAATTCGGTCACGGCAACAGAAACCAGCGTGGAAATACTCTCGTTGAGTTTGCAGAGGCAGAAGGGTTTTTCATCTTGAACTCCTTCTTCAAGAAAAAGCCAAACAGGAAATGGACATGGAGACATCCAAATGGGACGACAAGTGAAATTGATTTTATTATGTGTAACAAAAAATTCGTCATAGAAGACTGCAGTGTGCTAAACAAGTTCAACACAGGTAGTGACCATAGATTGGTGAGATGTAAGATGCACCTCAACACTAAACTTGAACGTGGCAAACTCATAAGACAAACAAAATCTATTGACATAACCAACCTTAAAAAACACCATAATACCTTCAAGTTGGAACTGAAGAACAGGTTCTCTGCTTTAGAAGGCCTAACATCAGAAGAAGTGGACATCTCTGAAGTAAACAGAAAAGTAACCAAAGCTCTTATGGAAACAGCAACAAAATTAGCTGGTTCTAAGAACAAGTTGCATGTAAACAAATTATCAGGAAAAACCAAAATGTTGATGCAAAAAAGAAGAGAGATGAGGACAACTAAAGAAGATGTGACTTCCAAAGTGGAATATATAGAGCTATGCAAGACAGTAAGAAAAAGTATCACTGAAGACGTAAGAAAATTCAACTGTGAACTAGTGAGGAAAGCAATTGAAAACAACCAAAGCCTAAAGATAGCAAAGGGACATCTCAGTAAGGGAAGAAAACAGATTATGGCACTGAGAAAAGAAGATGGTTCTGTAACAAGAAATAGAGGCGAAATTTTGACAAGAGTGAAAGATTTCTACTCCAAATTATATGAAAGGGATGATACATGCACTCCAGACATCATGAAAGATACCAGTACCAGAGTTCCTCCAGTCCTTCCAGCAGAAGTTGCACATGCAATCAAGAACATGAAGCGGGGAAAAGCTCCAGGAGAAGATGGAATTACTGTAGACATCATACAAGAAGCAAGTGGAGAAATCGAAACAGTACTCGCCCAAATTTTCACTCGATGCCTTAATGAAGGAAAGATTCCTGAGGCTTGGAACACCGCTACAATGATCCTGCTACATAAGAAAGGTGACATTGAGGATCTCGGAAACTACAGACCTATCAGCCTCCTATCAGTAGTTTATAAAATCTTCACTAAAGTTCTTTCACACCGCTTGAAGGTAACACTGGACATGGCTCAACCGAGAGAACAAGCTGGATTCAGGAGTGGCTACAGCACAATAGATCATATCCACGTGCTGAGAGAACTAATTGAAAGAGCGAGGGAATATGAACTTCCATTGTGCATGGCTTTTATCGATTATGAAAAAGCCTTTGATTCGGTGAAACCATCAGCAGTTACAATGGCTCTGAAAACCTGCGGTATTGAAGATGCATACATTAATATTATTAATAACATCTATGAAAATGCAAGTGCAAAGATTTGGCTGTTTGAAAATACAACACACGTAAAAATTGGAAAGGAAGTGAGACAAGGTGACACCATATCTCCGAAGCTCTTTAATGCCACATTGGAGGGTGTTTTTCAGTCGCTGAGCTGGGAAAACAAGGGGATAAAGATTAATGGAGATTATCTAACCCACCTTCGTTTTGCTGATGATGTAGTCATTTTTGCAACTAGCCCATCAGAGCTGCAGAGTATGATCCAGGAACTTGCTGACAAGAGTAAAGAAGTGGGATTAAAAATGAACTTTCAGAAGACAAAAGTGATGTTCAATGCTTTTACAAGAAATGAAGATTTATCGATTGATGGAGAAAAGCTGGAGATAACAGACACGTACGTTTATCTTGGACAGCAGATATCAAGTGAGGGTCACATTGGTGAAGAAATTAATCGGCGTACAAAACTTGCCTGGAGAGCTTTTGGAAGAAACAGCATAATTTTCAAGAGCAATATGCCATTATGTCTTAAAAGAAAAGTGTTTGATCAATGCATCCTTCCAGTGCTTACATATGGTGCAGAGACGTGGACCTTAACTAAAAGAGACATACAAAGGCTGCAGACAACTCAAAGAAGCATGGAGAGGTGCATACTTGGTGTAACCAGGAGAGATAAGAAGAGGAACTCGTGGATCCGAAAAATGACAAGAGTGGAAGACATCATGATCAGAGTTAAATCCCTGAAATGGCAATGGGCTGGACATACTGCCAGAAGGACAGATCATCGATGGACAGCCGAAATTTTAGATTGGATTCCAAGGGACAGGAAAAGACCCAGAAGAAGACCACATGGTAGATGGGTGGATGAAATTCGAAAGTATGCAGGGGTGACATGGAGGAGACTGGCACAAGACAGACCGTTGTGGAGGAAACTTGGGGAGACCTTCGTCCAGCAGTGGATTGATAATGGTTGACAATGATGATGATGATATACTTCTGACATTGATAGTTCTGTATCGTGCGCTAATTGTTGTATCATCTTAGCAAAATTAGTATGTCGCTGCATATAATCAACATTTGCTAGCGTGGTGCATCCTCCGCAGATGTGTTCAATGGTCTCACTGCCCATACCACATCTCCAATTGTCATTTTGCAGATCCTCCTTTAAAATGTGATTTCTGTAATTTTTGGTTGCAATCACTTTGTCTTGAATAACCATCATAAACCCAATAGTCTCTCCATATAATTTTCCTCGCTTCAACCACTGATTTAAGGCTTTCTTGTCAACTTCTGGTCTGTCTAACTGGTTCGGATGAGCCCACGAAGTTCCTTTCGCTTCCATTTTCGAATCTGGTCTTCCGTAGACGATTCTTCTATTTTAGCACCTGGCTTACTTAATATCAGTGGAGTTCTTTCTTTGTCTGAAGCACATATGACATCAAACATATTATTTTCATTACATTTAGAGTGAAAGTATTTCCGCAGTGAGCAAATTTGCGCATCGTGAAGGCGGTTTGTATCAAGAATATACCTAATCCTCCTTCTTGTGGGAGTGTGATGCGCTGTAAGGCTGCCTTTGGGTGTCTCATTCGATGTTGAGTCATACTTGATCTCACAGCTCTGTTAAATTCCTCAAGATCTGTTTTCGACCATCTGATAATACTAAAAGAATAATAAGTTAGGACCGGGACTACAAAGGTATTACTTGCTTTCACTTTACTAGCTGTGTTTAGTTATGTCATTGGAAACATTTTAATTCGATGCTGGAATTTATCTTTTATATTATTCTTAATTTTATTATGTTTAATGCCACGTGCTTGTAAAAATCCTAGGTACTTGTAACCATTTCCTGCGTTTAAATCTTCAATTATTTCATTGTTGTCTAAAGAGAAACCTTCAGATTTAACCAGGACACCTCTTTCTAAATGCACCACCTTACTTTTGTCCAAGCCAAAGCCCATATGAAATGATTTGCTAAATGTGGCAGCAATCTGTAGAAGCTTATTCAATTATGTTTTGGGGTTCCTGTAAATCTTAAGGTCATCCATATATAATAAATATTGATTGTATGACTAAGTGTTCTAGTGCTGTTCATATTGAGTTTATACTAAATTTATTAGGACAATGAAAAAGAGAGGTGACTGAAAGGATTAAGGCCTATGCAAAATCAAAGAGCACTGAGAGAGTCCCTTGACAAATACCTTTCCTGATTCTGATATCTCTAGAAATAATCAGTTTCGTTCCATCAGATAGAGATTTGTTAGCCACTGAGACATGGCTTGTTGAAGCAACTGAATGACTTTGTTGTCCGCGAATGGAATACCCCATACAATACAAATGTTGAAGATGACAATCCGTTTTTGGTGTAAATATGACAGTCAGATAATATCCGAAAACTTGGAAATTTCGTCGTCCTGGAGCGGAAATTGAACCCGCGTTTTCGGATATTACCTGACTTACCATCCGTGTCATAATTACACCAAAAAACGGATTGTTATCTTCAACATTTGTTTTGTTGTGCACTTTATATATATTCAGTATTTCTATGAGGCAATCATGCGGAATTGAATCGAATGCTTTCTTGTAGTCAATATAAGCCATGCTGAAGTTCCTTTTCTTCTTAAACAGCCTGATTTACCACAATATTATCAATAATAACTTGATCTTTGCATCCTTTAGATCTCGTATAACATCCTTTTTGTACTTCTGTCATCACACTTTAAAGTGATGATGACAGAAGTTACCTTTAAAGTGATTGTTAATCTTCATAGTTAAAGTGGTTGTTAGAAGCTTATAGGTTGTCGGCAGACATGTAATAGGTCTATATTTTGACGGATTTGCTGTATTATTATCTTTCGGTAAAAGAATATTATTATTATTATTATTATTATTATCGTTTACATTTCATTTTTTGCATTTTAGTTGTTACAACAGTATTACACAACAGCGTGATGCATATAAGAAGCAATATGTAATGGTAAAAACAGGAAATGAGGAGGGAAAACGCCGTATAGGCCTGACTTGGTCCTCTTCTCCCAAAGTAACAAGACCAGCTTTAACAAACAAGACGACAAGCTGGCATGCTATTGAAGAGCGGGATGAAAGTCTAACAACGGTTTTCAACAATATTTTTGCGCTATATAGCTTCAGTTAATAAATAACACTTTAGTTCATGAAAGAAATACGAGCTTACACCGTATAATACAAATTTTGAAGATGACAATCCGTAAATGTGACAAGGATGGTAAGTCAGATCCGAAAACTTGAAAATTTCATCGTCCTGGAGCGGGACTCGAACCCGCGTCTCCCAGAAAGCTCCCGAGTATGCTAACCACTACACCACCCAGAACGACCAAGTCTCAAGTTTCCGATTAATTTGAATATAACCATCACAGGATTCGCTAGTCGAAGCAACTGGCATTCATATTTAGCAAATCTGGAGGTTAAGAATCTGGAGGATTTTATCTGACTTACCATCCTTGTCACATTTACACCAAAAATCGGATTGTCATCTTCAATGCTTTAGTTTTTTCTTAAATAACGTAATATTGTTAAGGGATGTAAGATCACATTGTAGGACCTGAGTAACTGATATGTGTTGTAAAACTCTCTGTTGTAGGGAACATAGGAAGTAATGATTTTTTATTTCTGGTATAATGAGAATGACTATGTGTGTTAAGTAGGATTAAATCATGTTATAAATTATTCTTAATTATCTTAAACATTAATTCTCCTATGTTGTAGTCATGCAATAGCTGTATTGATAAGATATAAAAATCATTGGATTTAAGTCTGGAATGGAAAAACGTACTAGAATAATGATTATTTGCTAATTTAAGTTCTAAGAGTCTAATAAATTTATTCTGAAGTATCTGTAATCTATTAATATTATATTTAGTAGGCTTACCCCAGACAGAGATGCGATAATTAAGAAGAGTCTGAATTAGTGTATTATTAAGAGAACCCTTAATTAAGGGGTCAGATTAGTCAATACACTTCTAATGACTGCAATGTTCCTGGAGATCTCTCATTGTATCGGTGAAAACAATTGAGCTGCGTAAGGGGATGGGATGAAAGAGAGAGAGAGAGAGAGAGAGTTCAGGTAAACTTTATTTTAGAAAAAATGCACTGCCAACAGGTAATTTGGTCTAATCGCTAGTAGAATTAAATGACAGTAGATGTGAAACGGACATTATGCATTAAGTTTATGTCCTCGTTCTTTATGTTTGCTTTTCTTTGTTTGTTTGTTTTAATTTCTGCGCATCGTAATTGTAAAGCAAAAATAGAAAATTGAAAAAATGCATCGCAAAGTTGTTCCTAAAAGCTTAAAATTCCAGTAAATTACGAATGGATCTCTAATCATCTTGTGAGGCAATCGTGATTCTAGCAATTCACTTACCTTACTGTTTAATGCTGTGATTATTTCAGTCTAGTTTCTTTACTTGATTCGTCTTACATAATATTCGCTTATTATAGCACAGATAGGAACCACTTGGTAAGAAAGACAGAGAAGACAGTAAAAAATAATTTACCTCACTGTTGAGATAACTGAGCCCAGAAAGAGGAGGACTGTTTTCCCACTTGCAAGCAATCTGTAGGGTTTCAGCCGTCTTCTGCTGAATACTCTTCGACTCATCCAGAAGAGTGATTTCGTAAAACTCCTGGATATCTGAAACATAAAAAAAAGCAGTTCCTTAAAAATGTGCACCTAAAATTGATGCATGCACAGTAGCATACGGGAAAAACTTGTCCCCAACCCCGGGAAAAAAAACGTCTTCGAGGCCCTTTTTGCGAAAATGTATTAGCATACAATTACTGAAATTTTTTAATTCCATATTATTAACTAGGTTTTGTGGGCGTTTTAATAATTCAACTTCTTTGGAATCTACAGTTTTTTTGGGGTTTTTTTTTTCGTAAAACTAAAGTGATTGCACTTTACTGTGTGTAACACAAATGTGCACGGTGCAATTAAAATCATTGTTCTAATACAAAGTACTACAAAACACTTATTACAAAGTTAATCATATCATGCAAATTTTATTCTTTTAGAGAACAAAGAGCAGACTCTTTAAAATGCCTCACGATCGCACACGTAACTTCCGTGCGGCCGTGTTTAATAACTTTCTCCGATTTATAAGAAAATACATAACTAAGCAAAAAAAAAATAACAATTAAGAATTATGACACGTAAGAAGTAAAACTTCTGAAATTATTTTCTTTTGAATATATACGACAATGCACTTAACATAATGCTAAATGTTTTGCACTTAGTACAAATTTCATTGGACCATGTCATAAAAAAAAAAGAAAAAAAAAAAAGACGCAATACGGTTTTTTTTTTGGCTCCGTAAAGAACACCTTTCAGCTCATTATATTCTTAGGATACGTAGGCTATATGCAAACAATGTACTATATAACACCTTATCCTCATTGGTATATAAACTTCATTCACTGAACTGATACTTCTTTCACATTTTCCTGTTAATATGCATGCATAGGGACTATTGCTTGGCTGTGAAAAGGGGCCTTAAGTGATCTGGAATAGCTGCATTCCCAATAGTTTTTATAAACTAAGACCGCGAAAATAATTTCCAAATATTTTACTTAATTTATTGAAAAAGACACCAAAAATTCCTTTTCTTTTTTAATAGTCTCTCTATCAGGGGTGGATCCAGAAGTTTACTCTGGTGTTGTGGGGGTCGGGTACAAAAAGGGGGGGGAGAAGCCATTATTAATGTTTTTTTTATATATAACGTTAGTATATACACTGAGTGGCCACTTTATTATGACCACCCCTTTAGTACTTCTTTGGGCCACCTTTTGCCTTTAATACTGCGTCGATTCTTCGTGGCACGGACTCCACGAGATGTTGACAGGTGGTTTGTGGAATCTGATATCATGATTGATGAATAGTACTTTCTAGGAGTGTGAGATTGCAGGGTTGTGGATCCAGCTGTCTGATGGCTCGTTCAACTTCATCCCAGAAATTCTCAATGGGGTTGAGATCTGGAGATTGTAGGGGCCACCTAAGCAAAGTAAACTCACTGGCATGTTCCTGAAACAAATCCTGTACAATGCGAGCACTATGGCAGGACGCATTATCTTGTTGAAAGTAGCCATTGCCATTGGGATAAACCATCCACATGACAGATGCACTTGGTCCGCAACGATGTTTAGATATGATGTGCCAGTCAGACGTTGATCAACACGAATTAAAGGACCCAAAACATGCCAGGAAAACATTTCCCAAACCATAACGTTGCCTCCACCAGCTTGAAGGGTTGTAGCAATGCATTTGGGGTCCATGCTTTCGTGCTGTTTCCTCCAAATTCTCACTCGGCCATCGGCATGGTGCAACTGAAAATGTGATTCATCGGACCACATAATTTGTTTCCAATTATCGACTGTCCAATCCTTGTGCTCCTGTGCGAACTGGAGAGGTTTTCTCTTGTTAACTGCAGACAGCAAAGGTGTTCGAACAGGCCTTCGGCTGCCATATCCCATCCGATGCAGTATACGGTGAACAGTGCGTGCAGAGATCATTTAAGGGGAACCATGATTAAGATGGTCTGTAATTTGCTGCACTGTTGCCCTTCTGTTGTCTGTTACCAGTCTGGACATACTCCGTTCCTCCCGAGCAGTCACTAGTCGATGACGACCACACGTTGCACGTAGAGACCCAGTTTTTTGGCTGACAGTCCAGTCTTTAAACACTTTAACAACAACTGCTCTGGAACATTTCACGAATGTGGCGGTTTCGGTGATACTCGCTAAATGGCTCCGAGCTCCAACAATCATCCCACGTCGAAAGTCCGTCAAATTTCATTTTTTACCCATCTCGTCACCCAAAAATCACTTCTACTACTGTCGCAAGCACTAAGCTTTCCCTTTTTATACTAACCTCGCCCTCCGACGGCAACAGCGTGCAGCCATAGCTCATTTGCTTAAAACTGTCAGGTGGTCATAATAAAGTGGCCACTAAGTGTATAATATATATATATATATATATATACTTAAGAGCAAAACTGAAGACTAAGGAAAAAATTTTAGAATTTAGAACGAAGGGTGCAAAATAACCTGAAAATCAAAACGCGCAACGCAGCAGTTTTGAAAATTCAGAATTCACATTCTATAAAGATACCTAAGCAAAAAAAATATACAAATATAATTTTGACTCACACCTAGTACAACATAGAAAAGGTTATGTATCTACCTGTGTGAGTAAAAGGAGAAAAAGAAAAAAAAAATAAATAAAACAACTGAATGTAGAAGGTGTCGAGAATACTGAGCCTTGGCTTTATCAAGGACCAGCAAAAACTCTGCATTTTCTCACTTCCACAAAGACCTAGTTGGAAATGGGTTTCTGCAAGGCCATAGATGCAAGTAACATTCCCACCTAAAATAGTTTAAAATATATATATATATAAGTCATGTCCTCCGTAGAGTAGCATGACCTAGCACTAGTTAACAATTTCGCTTGCATCCATTAACCTTCATGGCCCGACCCATGCTCTTCATCTGTTACTATTAAACTGAGAGAAGAAGATTAAAGAGAACTCAAGCTGTGAGAGTGACATAATAAATAGAAATGATTTTCAGCTATAACGAAATTCCAAGTTCGTTTGAGAGAGAATTTAAACCTGAAAACCAATTTTACATTGCAATTAAAAAAGGAAATGTTAATTTATAACGAACAGATTTTTGAAAGAAGACTTGAGTCTAAAACCCCTACTCTACAACTTATGACAGCACGAAAACGAGAATAAGTTAAAGATAATAATTAACTAAAGAAAACTTTGTGAAAGTTATATACCTTAAACAGTTAGTTGCAATATGTACAAAGTATTTCAGCAGTGCTTTAAGTGCATAATTAATTAGTTATTAAGAACTTAACTACTTTGAAAAAACAGCGCATAGACAGCGCATAGAAAAGGAACAAGCTTAGCCATCTTCTGTTCCTAGGTACCACAAAAGACGCTCAAAGTTACAAAGAAAAGTAAGAGTTAAAACCCGCATAAATGTTAACAGACAAACCAATGCTTAAAAGCTGAAAAGCTAAAAAAATACAGAGAAAAGGTACATGAAGTACTAACATTAAACTTATAAAACCTAGAGCCCAAAAACAAGGAAGAGAGCTTACCTCTTGTGTTGCAAAAACTTTTCTCCTCACAAGAGGAGAACATGGCTGACCTCTTCCGCCACTCCCTAGACGCTGGGGGGCAGTGAGGGTGGGGCTGATGGCCTCCTCATACAGCAAGAAACCAACGCGCGGAGATTTTAACCAGAGAAAAAAATATAAACTTAAGACTGTGGATCTGTATGATCAGAATGAGCAGAATTAACTCTCCAGAATACATGAGAAATATTATAAAATACACGAGCAGTTTATTTAATAATCTTTGCATGTATTAAATCACCTTAGTGAGCTTCTATAGATTAATCAGAATCTTATTAATTTTAATGTTGGTTTTACTATTTTTAGTATAGCTATCCTAGTGATGAATAACTAGTTTTCTTTTTTATTTGTTTTTATTTTTCTTTTATAAACAGATTTTTAAGCTTTTTTGTGATTTTGTTTATATTATTTAATTTTTTGTTTTAATAGGACCGTCATATCCATAGCACTAAGGTTCCTTTAGGTAGTTAATAGGCATCCTCTAGCCAACTTCCTTACGGCTTTGATTGGTCAGAATCATATTATTAACTGTGTAGAAAATTAAAGCAGATCTGCCAACCTTACTCTATTATTCAGAATAATTTTTCTTAAAGTTCTTTTGATGAAAGAAGAAGGAATTTCGTTCTCTAGAAAACTTTCTAATAGTATATTAATGTGGTAATTGAAGTCCAAATTGTTGCTGCAAATTCTTGAAATCCTTAGGACCTGAGAAATTAGTACATTCTCAATTACTTTGGTTGAAATGTTATTATTCCAGTGTAGATATTTAATTACTTTGAAAGTAAAATTAGCTCTTTTATCAAAGAGGCTAATAGATGGGTTACCTCTGTTGAGCTTAATGCTTAAGTCTAGGAACTCAAGTTCCTGATTACTGTGGTTGGTTTTACATAAGTTAAGAGAGCTAGGATAGATATTATCAAAATCACTCTCTATAACTTCGGAATTATTGATACACAGCAGATCATCAATATATCTAAAAGTGTAAAGGTAGTTATCTGAGCAGGTGGGGTGATTTTTAATGAATTTATATTCCTTAAAGAACAGGAATAGATTAGCGATATTCGTGGACGTTGATGTTCCCATTGGAATACCGTTCACTTGCTTATAGAGAGTATTATTATATAAGATATGGTTGTTTTTTATGCAGCAATTGAGATAAGAGTTCCAAGTTCCTACATCAACAAATTGGTTAAGTTTAAATTCTGCATACAGCTCTTTAAAGGTAGTGATTATATCTGATAGAGGCAGATTAGTATATAGGTTTTCAAAATCATAACTATTAATATCTAGGGGACAAACTTTGAGTATAGTAGAAATTACTTCTGCATTATTATTAATTATCCAAAAATCTTTGTACATCAAGTTAGAACAGTTTCTAATGTGTTTCAAAACCTTCTTTAAGACATCTTCAAAAGCAAGATCTATTTTCTTTTTATGACTCCTTACTCCACTAGCTATGAACCTGAACTTCACAGGATCCTTATGAAACTTAACCGTTGCAAAAAGAAATGGAAATTCAGGCCCATATCTTCTAGTTTGCGGAATTTTAAGTTTCTTGAAGAATGCCTTAAACCGATTTTCTAACTGCCTGGTAGAATAACTTACGGGCTCGTATGTTACTATATTATTGAGTTCCATAGTTAACAATTCAAAATAGAACTTCTTACAGATAATTGCAAAATTATTGCTAGCTTTATCCGTAGTGGTAAAAATAAATTGGTCTTGTAGTTTGGAGAGTGACCTTTTAGCTTCTCCAGAGAAAAAGAGCTTTCTGTCGAAGCAAAGTCCAGACCTGCCAACTCACCGGTGAAGCTATTGATTATATTATATTTCCATTCTGCGAAGGCCTCAATAGGCTGATTGTACGTTAAACTGGTTTTTACGATGTACTTATTTACATCTTGAGTGAAGCTCTCAAGAATCCTTTCTTTGGAAATTGTGAAGGAAGGTCTGAATTTAGAGCCATACTCTAATAAATTCCTAAGCTTTTCATTTTCAACAAAACTCAAGTTTCCGGTGATAATATGGTTGTAATTCTTATCATAGTGAACTGTTTCTTTATGTTCATCACAAGAACAAGTAGTAATTACAGGAATGTAGCTCGAAGAGTTAAGTTTGTAGTTTTTAACTATTGACCCTAAGGTCTTAACATATTTAAAACTTACAATAGACTGGTGCCTGTGGATGGGAAAAAAAAATTGCATTATTGTAGAACAGCTTCCTTACATTGAGATTATCGTAGGCTTTATTTAGGAACCTGATGGTAACAAAATTACTGGAAAATTCTTTAAGAGAAATTTTATCTTTAAGAATATGTTTAAGAATGTCCAGAACCAAAGCAAAAACATGCTTATCAACATGGTCAGCAGTTTCATTCCAGAATTTGAAAAAACATTTAAGGACAGAGTGCTTGAAGGACTTGAGAATTTTGTAAGTATTTTTAACAAAATTAGTGCCAGTTTTAAAGCTTTCCAGAGTTTTTAGCAAGTTAGCAAAATCAACTTTGCTTGATGTGCGAAATAACCTCTGTCCTCTATTACCTCTAGAGCAGCTCTTATTATTAACAAGAAAGAAGAGTTCACGAATTGAAAATTTATGCTGATTATGCTTATTGTCAGATAGAGTGGAATTAAGGCCATAGGGATAAAGAGACTGATGCTGCAAAATTTCAAGGATTCAGTTTCTAGCCGAGCATAGAGGTCAGGGATAATATGTAGTACCTCTATTTTCACTTTGTCAAAACCATGAGTATGGAAATGCTCTAATTCAAAGGTAGAGTACTGGTTGGCGTTTGTGGAGGGTTCACTCCTGAATTAGAGAACTTGTTTACTAGAGACCTGTGACCATTAATCCTAAGATGAAGAGGATTTTTACTTTGGCCAATATAGCTAAGGTTGCAGACAGTACAGGTGAGCTTATAGATGGTATTGTAGGCTTTGCAAAACTTGTTGGAGCAATTATCCTCAACAGAAGAATACAGGTTAGGATCTGCAGATTTACATGTCAAACAACGTTTGTCATTTCATAACTTTAGATTACTATGTTGTACTAGGTGTGAGTCAAAATTATATATGTATTTTTTTGCTTAGGTATCTTCTTTATAGAATATATATATATATATATATATATATATATATATATATATATATATATATATATATATATTAGCCTCCTATCAGCCTCCTATCATATCAGCCTCCTATCAGCCTCCTACCAGTAGTTTATAAAATCTTCACTAAAGTTCTTTCACACCGCTTGAAGGTAACACTGGACATGGCTCAACCGAGCGAACAAGCTGGATTCAGGAGTGGCTACAGCACAATAGATCATATCCACGTGCTGAGAGAACTAATTGAAAGAGCGAGGGAATATGAACTTCCATTGTGCATGGCTTTTATCGATTATGAAAAAGCCTTTGATTCGGTGAAACCATCAGCAGTTACAATGGCTCTGAAATTCTGCGGTATTGAAGATGCATACATTAATATTATTAATAACATCTATGAAAATGCAAGTGCAAAGATTTGGCTGTTTGAAAATACAACACACGTAAAAATTGGAAAGGGAGTGAGACAAGGTGACACCATATCTCCGAAGCTCTTTAATGCCACTTTGGAGGGTGTCTTTCAGTCGCTGAGCTGGGAAAACAAGGGGATAAAGATTAATGGAGATTGTCTAACCCACCTTCGTTTTGCTGATGACGTAGTCATTTTTGCAACTACCCCATCAGAGCTGCAGAGTATGATCCAGGAACTTGCTGACAAGAGTAAAGAAGTGGGATTAAAAATGAACTTTCAGAAGACAAAAGTGATGTTCAATGCTTTTACAAGAAATGAAGATTTATCGATTGATGGAGAAAAGCTGGAGATAACAGACACGTACATTTATCTTGGACAGCAGATATCAAGTGAGGGTCACATTGATGAAGAAATTAATCGGCGTACAAAACTTGCCTGGAGAGCTTTTGGAAGAAACAGCATAATTTTAAAGAGCAATATGCCATTATGACTTAAAAGAAAAGTGTTTAATCAGTGCATCCTTCCAGTGCTTACGTATGGTGCAGAGACGTGGACCTTAACTAAAAGAGACATACAAAGGCTGCAGACAACTCAAAGCAGCATGGAGAGGTGCATGCTTGGTGTAACCAGGAGAGATAAGAAGAGGAACTCGTGGATCCGAAAAATGACAAGAGTGGAAGACATCATGATCAGAGTTAAATCCCTGAAATGGCAATGGGCTGGACATACTGCCAGAAGGACAGATCATCGATGGACCGCCGAAATTTTAGATTGGATTCCCAGGGACAGGAAAAGACCCAGAAGAAGACCACATGGGAGATGGGTGGATGAAATTCGAAGGTATGCAGGGGTGACATGGAGGAGACTGGCACAAGACAGACCGTTGTGGAGGAAACTTGGGGAGACCTTCGTCCAGCAGTGGATTGATAATGGTTGACAATGATGATGATGATGATATATATATAGTATATTAGCCAAGCTGCTTCCCTCCCAGCCCACCCCACCCAAGCGGGGATCGACTTCGGAGTGGGTGGAACAACGGGAAGCGCCCGTGAGGCGTGAGGGAGCAGGAAAAATAAGAAAAAGAAAGAAGTCCTAAAAAGACCTTCTGGAAGGAAGCGGTGAGGACATTTTTACGAATTTTCTGTATGACCCAATTAAGATACGTACGTAGATCAGATTGTTAATCACAGTTTCTCCCACCTACTCTGACTTCAGTACCAAGCTCTGCCTTACCCAGTTTGGAGACGTTACAGGTGCTAGACAATATGACAATAGCAAAGAACTAACAAAAAATATCCCCATGCTTTTTACCCCCGATATCCCTGTTTTCTCTTTATCTTTTGCGCTCTCTCTCTCTCTCTCTCTCTCTCTCTCTCTCTCTCTCTCTCTCTCTCTCTCTCTCTCTCTCTCTCTCTTTATTCTATTCCCTTCTCTTTCTTTTTTAACTGAACCTAAATCAATGTAATAAATATTTTAAATCCTCCGTACTAAGTTTAATTGTTAATTTTTTTAGAAACACTGAAAACAAAATATGCAAAGTTATTCATTTACGATCTTCGCTACTTTAAACGTACAAACTTCGTTAGGATTTAGAAGGGGGCGATCGCCCCAGTCACCCCCTACTGGATGCGCCACTGGTATCTACACTGACGGAAAAAAAATCCCAACACCAAGAAGGGGTTGTGTTAGATAAACTACAGTTGGTAGGCGGTGAGAGTACGTCTGTAAGATGACGTCTATGCAATTCTCGTGCTCGGCGCATACGTGTGGCGCTAGTAGCGCCCCTCGGAACATGCAAAGCAGGTTTGCTGTAAATACGCGCTGTAACGTTCGTGAGCGTTAGTTATCGTTGAGATTCGACGTAGTGTGTTGATGTTAGTCAAGAATGCCTTTAAGAAGACGAAGAAGCCATTATCAACAGCTCACGGTGTTCAAACGAGGTCGTGTAATAAGGCTACGAGAAGGCGGATTTTCGTTCCCGCAATATTGCAGAACGACTTGGCAGGAATGTAGCCACTGTGCATGACTGTTGGCAGCAGTGGTCAAGGGAAGGTACTGCCTCAAGAAGACCGGGCTCCGGCCGGCCACGTGGCACTACTGAGAGGGAAGACCGCCGTGTACAGCGTATGGCCGTGGCGCATCGTACCGCGTCTGCGGCAGCAATTCTAGCTGCAGTTGCCACCACAGTGACACAACAAACTGTTACAAATCGGTTACTTGAAGGACAGCTCCGAGCCAGACGCCCTGTAGTGTGCATTCCACTTACTCCAAACCACTGCCGTTTGCGACGTCAGTGGTGTCAAGCTAGAGCTCATTGGAGGATGGAGTGGAGATCTGTCGTGTTTTCTGATGAAAGCCGGTTCTGCCTGGGTGCCAGTGATGGCCGTGTGTTGGTTAGAATGAGGCCAGGTGAGCGCCTGCAACCAACCTGTCTGCGGCCGAGACACACTGGACCTACACCTGGAGTTATGGTCTGGGGAGCAATTTCCTATGACAGCAGGAGCACTCTCGTGGTTATCCCACGCACCCTGACGGCACAGTTGTACGTCGGTCTGGCGATTCAACCTGTTGTGCTGCCATTCATGAACAGCATTCCAGGGGGTGTTTTACAACAGGATAACGCTCGCCCGCATACCGCTGTTGTAACCCAACATGCTCTACAGAGTGTCGACATGTTGCCGTGGCCTGTTACATCACCAGATCTGTCACCAATCGAGCACGTATGGGACATCATTGGACGACAACTCCAGCGTCACCCTCAACCAGCATTAACCGTCCCTGTATTGACCGACCAAGTGCAACAGGCATGGAACTCCATCCCACAAACTGACATCCAGCACCTGTACGACACGATGCATGAACGTTTGCGAGCTTGCATTCAACATTCTGGCGGTTACACCGGTTATTAATGTACCAGCATTTCACATTTAAAATGGCTCTTCTCACGCTTACATTAAGCTGTGATCTTGAAACCTTAATCGATTAAATATGTTACCTATACAAATGTTTTGCCGCCATTTCATTCCTCTACAACTATTTTTTCGTGGTGTTGGGATTTTTTTCCCGTCAGTGTATATAATAAACTTCCATTTAACGAACATTTCTGCGGAACTTTGACTTTGAACGACATTTACGGGAAAATCAATCTCCATATTACGAAAATCAATTTCTATGTGACGATGCTTTTTTCGACCAAAAATTACCGCGCGTGTGCGTGTTGCTTTACAAACTTTTAGCATGCAGATGGGAGCAAAGCGTCCTTAATTCCTTATCTTGAAAATTCTGGTTCTGTTAGTCGCCGGGAGACTTTATAGATGGAGGACGACACGCAGGGAGTCGTATCCATGGAGACGGTACGAAGCTGCTGTTTTTCCAAGTGTGGATGGAAAGTCAATCGTGGAAACTGCATTCCACAGGGTAAAACTGATTGTAAATTGCGTGGGCCTAACTCTGTAGAAGTTACGTAATCACTCTCATTCAATCAGTACGCTTGACTTGCCTGTGTTGTTCGCTCAAAATGTCCAAAAGAAAGTGCCTGTCTTTCGCGGATAAAGTGAAAATTTCAGATGATATTGTTCAAGAAAGGTGCGAGAATAAAGTATTGTATAGCCGCAAGCAGTGTGTGAGCAATTTTAAAAAGTCGATCGGCAATTAGCATTCAATACGAAAGCAGTAGGAATGTGAGTAGAAAAAGATTTAAACAGCGTTTATATGAAAAACTCGATGCCGCTGTTTTAAAATGGGTGAAGACGGTTGAAGATAAAAATCTGCAACTCTCGGGTCCGATGATCCAACAAAAAGCCCTGAAATTTACTAAAGATTTAGGACACTCAAAATTTCTAGTCAGCGTTCGGTGGCTAGATATTTTTAAAAACATACATGGAATTTCGTAAAAAACCCGTATCAAAAGAAAGCGCAGATGTTTCAGAAGGGGTGTGTAAAAAAAAAAAAAAAACTGAAAAACTTTTGAAAGAATATTCTGCAAAAGGCATTTTTAATGCAGATCAAACTGCTCTTTTTTTAAGTGTCTACCAAATAAAACTTTAACATTTAAGGATGACAAGTGCTTCGGAGGGAAGCATAGAAAACAAAGAATAACTGTTTTGTTATGTGCGAATATGACTAGAGAAGAAAAATTAAAACCTCTAGTAATCGGGAAAAGTAAAAACGCGAGATGATTTAAAGGTACAAAATCTTTAGAGGTAGACCATGAATTCAATAAAAAGGCGTGGATAACTTCAGAAATTTTTGAAAAGTGGTTATTAAAATGGGACAACTAATTAATAAACCAACGTCGCAACATTGTGTTGCTTAGACAACTGCCCTGTCATCCAGAAGACTATTCTGCCAGATGCAAATTAAAGAACATACAATTTATTTTTCTTCCTGCCAATACAACTACGAAACTTCAACACCATTAGACCAAGGTACAATAAAAAAATCTTAAAATGCACAATCGAAAAAGGAACCTGCAAAACGTTATTCTAGCCATAGAGAGCAGCCAATGTATAGACAATCTTTTAAATATGAGAATCGCCATATTGAAGATGACGAAAGCTTCGGAATGTGATGTGACTGCATCCACTGTGCACAACTGTTTTCTGAAAAGCGGATTTAAAACTGACATTGCAGAAATTAAATCTGAATCCGATATGAGCCTGGAAAAATTAAAGGAAAATTGGCAGCAGCTGAAAGACAAAGGAAGTGTTGAAGGTGCAGAGCCCTCCAACTTTCTCAACGTTCATGAAAACCTTGTGATAGCTGAATGTCCTACAGAGAATTACACCTTGGAAAGTGTTGAAAAATGTAGTGAAGAAACTATATACAGTGAGTGATGAAAATGATGCTGAAGAGGCTATCAGAAAAGTTTCAGATGAAGAAATGCTAAAATCATTCGATATTACTCGACGATGATTACGGTTTCAAAAGAGTGTTTCAGACGAAATGTTCCAATGTTTACAAAAATGTGTAACATTTTATGAATAGAACTAATATTTATAAGAATTCTAAACAGAGCAGCATTACGATTTTTTACAGTTTAAAATAAGTACATATATTATTATTATAATGAAAAAAGAGAGGTAAGCTTTAGTCTTCGTTTCCTTCTCTTCGTTAATTTGTTTACTCAGACAACGTATTCTACTTCTAAGAATATATATATATATATATATATATAAAATGCAGAGTTTTTGCTGGTCCTTGATAAAGCCAAGGCTCAGTATTCTCGAAACCTTCTACATTCAGTTGTTTTATTTTATTTTTTTATCTTTTCTCCTTTTACTCACACAGGTAGATACATAACCTTTTCTATGTTGTACTAGGTGTGAGTCAAAATTATATGTGTATTTTTTTGCTTAGGTATCTTCTTTATAGAATATATATATATATATATATATATATATATAACTCACCAACCCGACAACCCGCTTGGCCAGCGACAACCCACTCACCAACCCGCTTGGCCAGCGTGGTGAGTTATGGCCAAACACCTCCAAAATGACTCTAAACTTAAATCTTGGCCCTCAGTCTCCGGCAGCTGGAATGTACCTGGCCAAGGCAGCGGTCAGTGCGACATGAAGGCAGAGGGTGCTAAGAATCCCCGGAGGACCGGACTAGGCTGCCATTTGATGCTGACCTTGGCTACCTACAACGGACGCTCCCTATCTTCTGATTCAAGGCTTCTTGAATTGGAAGAGGAACCACAAAGGATCAAGTGGGACATCGTCGGGCTAAGTGAGGTAAGGAGAAAAGGAGAAGATCTCATTGAACTGAAAAGTGGACATCTCTTCTATTATCGAGGGACAGATACTGGCAGAACTAGTGGTGTTGGATTTATAATAAACAAGAAACTGAAGGATAAAGTGGTAGAAGTTGAAAGTTCCTCTGACAGAGCTGCACGACTCGTTATCCAACTATCGAGAAGATACCAGGCTCAGATTATTCAAACTTATGCACCCACCACAAGTCATCCTGAAGAAGAAATTGAAGAATTTTATGAGGAAATTCGTCATCTAAATAATAAAGGTAAGCAGCACTTGAAGATAATTATGGGAGATTTCAATGCAAAAATAGGGCACCGGCAACAGAATGAAACTTCAGTAGGTAAATTCGGTCACGGCAACAGAAACCAGCGTGGAAATACTCTCGTTGAGTTTGCAGAGGCAGAAGGATTTTTCATCTTGAATTCCTTTTTCAAGAAAAAGCCACACAGGAAATGGACATGGAGACATCCAATTGGGACGACAAGTGAAATTGATTTTATTATGTGTAACAAAAAATTCGTCATCGAAGACTGCAGTGTGCTAAACAAGTTCAACACAGGTAGTGACCATAGATTGGTGAGATGTAAGATGCACCTCAACACTAAACTGGAACGTGGCAAGCTCATAAGACAAACAAAATGTATTGACATAACCAACCTTAAAAAACACCATAATACTTTCAAGTTGGAACTGAAGAACAGATTCTCTGCTTTAGATGGCCTAACATCGGAAGAAGTGGATATTTCGGAAGTTAACAGAAAAGTAACCAAAGCTCTTATCGAAACAGTAACAAAATTAGCTGGGTCTAAGAACAAGTTGCATGTAAACAAATTATCAGGAAAAACCAAAATGTTGATGCAAAAAAGAAGAGAGATGAGGACAACTAAAGAAGATGTGACTTCCAAAATGGAATATATAGAGCTATGCAAGACAGCACGAAAAAGTATCACTGAAGACGTAAGGAAATTCAACTGTGAGCTAGTGAGGAAAGCAATTGAAAACAACCAAAGCCTAAAGATAGCAAAGGGACATCTCAGTAAGGGAAGAAAACAGATTATGGCTCTGAGAAAAGAAGATGGTTCTATAACAAGAAATAGAGGCGAAATTTTGACAAGAGTGAAAGATTTCTACTCCAAATTATATGAAAGGGATGATACATGTACTCCAGACATCATGAAAGGTACCAGAGTTCTTCCAGTCCTCCCAGCAGAAGTTGCTCATGCAATCAAGAACATGAAGCGGGGGAAAGCTCCAGGAGAAGATGGAATTACTATAGACATCATACAAGAAGCAAGTGGAGAAATTGAAACAGTACTCGCCCAAATTTTCACTCGATGCCTTAATGAAGGGAAGATTCCTGAGGATTGGAACAATGCTAGAATGATCCTGCTACATAAAAAAGGTGACATTGAGGATCTCAGGAACTACAGACCTATCAGACTCCTATCAGTGGTTTATAAAATCTTCACTAAAGTTCTTTCACACCGCTTGAAGGTAACACTGGACATGGCTCAACCGAGAGAACAAGCTGGATTCAGGAGTGGCTACAGCACAATAGATCATATCCACGTACTGAGAGAACTAATTGAAAGAGCGAGGGAATATGAACTTCCATTGTGCATGGCTTTTATCGATTATGAAAAAGCCTTTGATTCGGTGAAACCATCAGCAGTTACCACGGCTCTGAAATCCTGCGGTATTGAAGATGCATACATTAATATTATTAATAACATCTATGAAAATGCAAGTGCAAAGATTCGGCTGTTTGAAAATACAACACACATAAAAATTGGAAAGGGAGTGAGACAAGGTGACACCATATCTCCGAAGCTCTTTAATGCCACATTGGAAAATGTCTTTCAATCACTGAACTGGGAAAACAAAGGGATAAAGATTAATGGAGATTATCTAACCCACCTTCGTTTTGCTGATGACGTAGTCATTTTTGCAACTACCCCATCAGAGCTGCAGAGTATGATCCAGGAACTTGCTGACAAGAGTAAAGAAGTGGGATTAAAAATGAACTTTCAGAAGACAAAAGTGATGTTCAATGCTTTTACAAGAAATGAAGATTTATCGATTGATGGAGAAAAACTGGAGATAACAGATACATATATGTTTATCTTGGACAGCAGATATCAAGTGAGGGTCACATTGATGAAGAAATTAATCGGCGTACAAAACTTGCCTGGAGAGCTTTTGGAAGAAACAGCATAATTTTCAAGAGCAATATGCCATTATGTCTTAAAAGAAAAGTGTTTGATCAATGCATCCTTCCAGTGCTTACGTATGGTGCAGAGACGTGGACCTTAACTAAAAGAGACATACAAAGGCTGCAGACAACTCAAAGAAGCATGGAGAGGTGCATGCTTGGTATAACCAGGAGAGATAAGAAGAGGAACTCGTGGATCCGAAAAATGACGAGAGTGGAAGACATCATGATCAGAGTTAAATCCCTGAAATGGCAATGGGCTGGACATACTGCCAGAAGGACAGACCATAGATGGACAGCCGAAATTTTAGATTGGATTCCAAGGGACAGGAAAAGACCCAGAAAAAGACCACATGGGAGATGGGTGGATGAAATTCGTAAATATGCGGGAGTGACATGGAGGAGACTGGCACAAGACAGACCGTTGTAGAGGAAACTTGGGGAGACCTTCGTCCAGCAGTGGATTGATAATGGTTGACAATGATGATGATGATGATGATATATATATATATATAAAGATTTAAAATCATTAACGAAAAGTTTCTACTGAAAAGTTCAATTTACTGTATAAATTCAGTTACATTTTACTGTAAACCAAAACATAGCACTGGGCAGATTACACCAAGAATAGTATGTGCAATCGTACGAAAAAACTCCGTTTGGTGTAAATTAACATACAAGCATAAACATACAAGCTTTCACCACCAGGCGGGTGGCTTCATTAGATAAATAGCTCGGTGTGAAGAATGAGAGGTTCCACTTAAAATTTAAAAACGTAAGCAGTAATGAAAACGTGCTAGGTGCCAAGGGTAAAGCCTCGCGCAGATTACATCACTCTAAGAAGCATATACACCCAATCGCGCGCGACAAATAACAGGTAAGTCAGTAGAAACGTCCTCGTTGCAAACATTCGGGTAGGACAGGATCTCAATAGTTTCCCTGTATGCAGTGGCTCTTGTGTTAGTGTATCAAGCGATCGTCTTTATCTCATCCCATTTAGGGACTGCTGCGTGGTTTTTAACTTGACGCGCTAAAGCTGTCCTGCCATGCACATCTCGCTTTGGCTCAAGAGTCTCAACTTGAAGGACACCTTGGTCATACCATTGGTCATACCTCTTAGTTATACCATTGGTCATACCAAGGGGTCCTTCAAGTTGAGACTTCTTGAGCATAAGCGAGATGCTCGTATGCTTATGCTTGTACCTTTATTAATTTACACTAAATAAACGGAGTTTTTTCGTACGATTGCACATACATTTTACCATCTTGTTAGTTTCATTTGATTAGGATTTTACAATTTAAGTTTTGCTATTTAACAAATGTTTTCTATAACGAAGTTTTTAAGTGGAACGATGGAACTTCGTTAAATAGAGACTCAACTGTACTTCATTCACAGTTGCCGTAAAGAATTCCTGTTTACACCGATAAGCCAATTACATTACGACCACCTACCTAATAAGCTGTAGTGTCCCCTTTAGCACGCAAAACAGCGGCCACTTGGCGAGGCATCGATTCGATGAGGTAGCAATAGGTATTCTGGCGTAAGTGGTACCATAATGTCAACAACAGGTCCTACAATTCCCGTACATTTCGGAATGGTGGTGATTTAGCGCAAACCTATTTTTCCAAGTCGAACCAAAAATGTTTGATTAGGTTTACGTCGGGTGAATTTGGGGGCCAAGGCATTAACAGAAAGTCACTAGCATGTTCCTCGAACCACTCCTTCACGATGCTGGCAGTGTGGCAGGGCACATTATGCTGTTGGTAATTGCCATCACCAGCAGGGAACGCAGTTGCCATGAATGGGTGAACTTGGTCCGCAACGATGTTTAGATACCTGACAGCTGTCAGTGATTGTGTTATTGAGATAATGGGGACTAAAGTGTCCTGCGGATGAACTGTTGGGTAGAAACAGGCCATCGCCGGCCTGTTTCCGCCCAACAGTTCATCCAGGTGCCATAGGCTCCGTTGCTAATAGGCGTATCCGCAATCGGCCGTCTACGTAATGCACCAGGAATCCTGATTCGTCAGACCAGTCCACTTTCTTTCAATCATCCACAGCCCAATCTCGATGATCTTGGGACCATTTCATGCGTTGTTGGCGATGACGAGCAATGAGCATGGGGATCCGGCTGGGTCTTCGGCTTCGCAGCCCCATTCGCAAAAGGCTGCGACGAGCTGCGTGCTGTGACACATTGCCCTGATCACCACTGTTGTAGCTGCGGGTGATTTGTCGCACTGTGGCCCTGCAGTTGCTGTGAACAATGCGTGGCAGTCTCCACCCCCTCTGGCATCAGTGAACTGCGGACGACACATGGCTGGACGACGGTTCGTCGTTTGGCCATCTGTGCACCACTTTTGATACGTACTCACCACAGCGGCACGTGAACATCCCGCAAGCTGCGCCGTTTCCGAGATCGTAGTTCCGAGGCCCCGTTCCATCACAGTTTGCCCTTCATCTAATCCGATAAATCGGCAGCTTTTCCCATTCTGACTCCGAGCACTCTACTAACCGAAAGCCGGTCCTCGTGTTGTATATATACCGCTCTGTGAACTTCACCTGCGCCACCGTCGCTCGGTCTCCAGGCTCACTCATTTCTCTAGGCAGGGAGTAGTCATAATGGAAATGACTGATCGGTGCATTTATTTCACCAGTTTCCGCAAACATTTCGTAAAATCTTACTAATGAGGTTAGATGCACTTTAACCGGCACACCCGCAACCTCCGCGATGCGGGGTTGTGGGGTGACTATCAGTACGCGCCTGTGCACCTATACCAGCTTCCTTTAAGGACTAGAGATCATACAATCTGAGGATTTTCTGCTTAAGAAGATAGAAATTTAGGTTCTGCGGATTATACGCCGTTTCGGATAAATACGTCGCTGTAAAAGAACAATAACGTTTCTTCGGCACTCAGTCTTAAAAAAATCCGCGAAGTAATCGTCAGTATAAAGACAGGTCGCATATTTGAAAAAGTACCAGAAATACGTTAATAACAGGAAAACGTAACGCAATATGACGATGGAGCTCTAAAAGCACTTGCAAAGAAGTTCTGTTCTTCTTTTACTTACGAGCATTTTAACATAAAATGCGATGCAATGAAGGCCATATTATTTGCTGTCGCAGACGATCACGTGCTGCGGGAAGCTTAGCGTCACACACGTTCGTTGGTTCCGCAGGTCAAACTACGCAATTGCATACTGCGAAATCTAACTACGAAAAGAAACTACGGTAATGCTGAAAAAGTAAATAATTTTTTGCTCTTTGTCCACTTGAAAGTAACACGAAAACATTTAAAAATTACGGTTATTTTTTTAATAACGAAATCGTCTTTTCCCTATTTTTTTTTTTTTTTTGGACTGCTGAGTCATCCAGTGAATAGCAACTTTTCTGTACGAAATTATGATTCCAGATAAACATTGCGAAAATGGATTGTACGGCGATTTTTTTCCTGAATTTCACGGCCTGCGGATTATGCGCCGCCGCAGATTAATGGAAGGCTGAAAATAGGCAAAAAGTATTTTTATGGCTAAAGCTATGCTAAAGAAAAAGAACTTTTCAAATATGTCTCCTGAAGAACAGATATTGAGAAAAAGGTTCTGACCTTTACACCCGCTGGCCGGAAAGCTGTGCATTGTTTAAAAAGTGCAGTGCTCCACATCTTTATTGTAGCGAATGGCATACAGCAAAAAAATAAAATGTTCAATGGGGTTTTTCAGATGCAAACAAAAGTGCACAAACGCCACCTAGCGACAAAAATTTGAACTACAAAACTCCTCAAATACATATTTAAAGTGTTATCTATGGTAAATGACATTCGGTGTTGAAAGAATTTTTTTAGATCGCACATTCAGAAGCAAAGATATTGAGAAACACAGATGAAACATTTGCACCCCTAGCGACGAAACTGTGCATTCTTTTGTGAAGAAAACATACGCAACGTGTTTTCATAGTCAGTGTCAGACTGAGAAAGAATTTTATCAATCGGGTTTCTTACCCTGCGGATATTGCCACAAACGGAAACGTGAACTTACGCCCTCTAATGGAACATTTGTGCATTAAAAGAATATAAAATTATATGAGACAATTTCGCACTAGAAACGCTCTCCAACAACGAAAGAATTGTTCAGGTCGTACTCTTAGAAGCAGAGATATCGGCAAAAATAAGACATACACTTACGCTACTGGCGGTAAAATTATGCACTATTTTAGTAGGAAGTATTCTCAAAAGGTTTTCTGATTTGAACGGTATCCTTCCAAGAAAGAATTTCTTTAATCGAGTTTTCGGAAGCTTGGCGCTTGCTGCAAATACATCAGAAGCAAAAATAAAAACTTACGCCTCCCAGTGGCCAAACTATTTGTTACTAAAGATTAGAAATTGTAGGCAAAATATTTCTCATCAGGATTTGTATCCGATGCAGAAAAAAAATTTCAAATCGGACTTTTAGATGCAGATTTCGAGGGAAACGCAATTTACCTTTACGCCCCTAGCGGAAAACCTATGCATAACATAAAAAAGACTGTACCTAATATCTTAAGTACAGTCTAAATTTCGATATAACGGCAGCGAAAGGAGGGAAATTTTTCTATGAGATATTTAGGAGAAAATATATGGAATTAAACATATTTTGAATTCGCGTCTGCACTTGCGCCCTCTAGCAGCGAAGCTGTGCATCGAAAAAAACCGGAATGCAAGGATCGTCATTATCACATTTCAGGCTTCCCAATGCAAAAAGAATTTTTAAAATCGGACTAATAGTGGCAAAGATACGGTGTCCATAGACGAACAGACGGACAAAATGATAACATAAGCACGATCTTTTTTTACAGGAAAGTGCTTCTGGATGAAGATGTCGCCAAGTCAACCACAGAACCGGAGATTTCTGTGGTCAACTTGGCGACATCTTCATCGAGAAGCACGGGATATATAATATACAGTATATACGGAGGTTTTGCAACTACCCCATCAGAGCTGTACAGTTTGATCCAGAAACTTGCTGACAAGAGTAAAGAAGTGGGATTAAAAATGAACTTTCAGAAGACAAAAGTGATTTGCAATGCTTTTACAAGAAATGAAGATTTATCGATTGATGGGGAAAAGCTGGAGATAACAGACGCGTACGTTTCTCTTGGACAGCAGATATCAAGTGAGGGTCACATTGATGAAGAAATTAATCGGCGAATAAAACTTGCCTGAAGAGCTTTTGGAGGAAACAGTATAATATGCAAAAGCAATATACCATTATGTCTTAAAAGAAAAGTGTTTGATCAATGCATCCTTCCAGTGCTTACATATGGTGCAGAGACGTGGATCTTAACTAAAAGAGACATACAAAGACTGCAGACAACTCAAAGCAGCATTGAGAGGTGCATGCTTGGTGTAACCAGGAGAGATAAGAAGAGGAACTCGTGGATCGGAAAAATGACAAGAGTGGAAGACATCATGATCAGAGTTAAATCCCTGAAATGGCAATGGGCTGGGCATACTGCCAGAAGGACAGACCATCGATGGACAGCCGAAAATTTAGACTGGATTCTAAGGCTCAGGAAAAGACCCAGCAGAAGACCACATGTGAGATGGGTGGATGAAATTCGAAAGTATGCGGGAGTAACATGGAGGAGACTGGCACAAGACAGACCGTTGAGGAGGAAACTTTGTGAGACTTTCGTCCAGCAGTGGATTGATAATGTTTGACAATGATGATAATGATATACGGAGGTCATTCAACAAGTAACGAGACTGACGTCACACCACCAAAACAAACCCACGCAGAAAAATGCAGCTACCTGAGTCGGCGGAACACTTGCAAGGCCAGTTACATGCCGACGCGTCGTTACAGCGCTCCTTACTAGACTGACCAGAGGGCGCTGCCGGTCCCGGACATGCGTAATGACTCTGCACTTCTAATCATTTGCATGACCTACCCTGCTCTACATATTCAGTAAGTTTCACGTGATTACCATCATTCCTTCATGGTGTTGCAATTTTCACAAACAGTAGTTTATTTTAGCAGGCACTCAAAGACTGACTGAAATACTTAAAGAAAAAACATTACATTTAATTCCTAAAAAGTATAGTACTTTATTTCCTAGATATTCAGAGACTCCAATCTTCCCAGAAAATTTTCAGTAGTAAAGGCTAAAAAAATCAATAGTTTCTTGTTTTTCTCAGTAGTTAACGCTAGAAAAATCAGTAGTTTTTTCAGTAGTAATAAATAAAATTGTAAAACGTGTTCTGTAACAAACACAATGTGATTAAAGTCAAAATAAAAGTGTAGATTCATAAAACAGTGAATTTTTGCTTAAAAACTCTTAAAAAAATTGAAGACTTTCCGTGGAAAACAAGTGCCACCAACATTTGTTTTGCTTTGGTTTTACCTCAAAAACCAATGTATGTTCCAAAGAGAATCCTGCAATATGGTAAGCGCCTCAGCTTGTTTGAACAACTTCCAACCTGTGAAGGCACTATGTTGTCTGTAAAATAACGGAACATATATATACTATATTGACAAAAGTCACCAGACACTCCTTCAAAAGCAAATGAACGTATGGGCTACGTTGTTAAGATGCGCGGTACAGCTGCAAACGATATAAAAACAAGCCTGCAGCTGACCGCGATCATATCGCTCTGTAAGGTTGAGTGGAAAAGTCGCGGCGGGAGAGAACTGCTTTAAGAAAGGAAAAATTGTTGGGTGTTATATGAGTAGGTTGTCCATAAGAGAAACCGAGAGGCGTTTAAACATACCCCAGTCAACTGTTTTGGATGTACTGGATAAGTGGAAGACACATGGCGTGCCTGAAGCAGCAAAACGTACCGACAGACCAAAGAAAATCAGTGACAGAAGACGTCGAAGCCTCAGGAGAGTCGTTACAGCTAATCGACGGAGAACTGCACAAGACCTCAATGTACAGGTGAGTAAAAATGCTGGAACCTCGGTATGTACACGTACCATTCGGAGAGAACTTCATTCCATGGGTTACCGTGGTTGTGTGGCTGCTCATAAACCTTTCATCTCCACTCGGAATGCTACTCGTCGTTCGGCATGGTGTAAAGAACATTTATCGTGGACCGTAGATCAATGAAAACGGGTCCTATGGACTGATAAATCCAGACGTACGATCCATCAGTCCGATGCCCGTGTGTGGGTATGGCGGCAACTGGGGGAACGTTATTTACCACACTGTATTGTTCCTACGGTCAAATTTGGAGCTGGTAGTGTATTCGTGTGGGTGTGTTTTTCATGGCACGGTCCCGGTCCATTGGTTATCGTGGACAAACCTGTTAACCAGCACATCTACCTCGATATTCTGAACAACTATGCCATATATTCTGCAACATGGACAACTATGACATATATTGACAACAATGCCTTGATATTCTGGACAACTATGCCATATATTCTGAAACATGGACAACTATGACTTGATATTCTGTACAACCTACCTCGATATTTTGGACTCTGTGGCAATACTATGGAACCGAGCTTTGTTGGTACCAGCAGGATAATGCACCGAGCCATAAAGCAAGGACTGTTACGGCGTGGTTTCACGATAATTCCATATCGTGTGTGGACTGCCCAGCACAGAGCCCTGATAGTGCATGCATTAAGGCCAAAGGTGGACCGACACCGTACTAATTTATGTCAATAAATGCTGTGTGTTGTTTCTCGTCTAGGTGTCCAGTTATTTTTGTCAATATACTGCATATATATACACGTATACTACTTTTTTTTTTTTTTTTTTTTGTGAGAGAGTGAGATTAAGGCAGTTTCGTGCCATGGTCGACCTGGTATACGATTTAACACGAGGAAGACTTGAAAAGGATCTCTCTCCTCCATAGGTTGACACTGGTACAGTTAAAATTATACGAATTAATTTGCCAAACTCTGGTAGAATATTAACTACGAAGAAGTCCTTTTTGAAGAAATTCACAACGCCGTCAAAATCAGTCAGATTTCGAGATTGCAAAGTGTCAAAGAACATAGATTAATGTAACAGCCTTTTCTTATCTATAACGATTGTCCTTTCGTAATTATAAATACACCACACTGTGAATACTCAAGAGACGCAAATAGCGTATTAAATCCGTTTATTTTTGCGGCGTAGTAAGATCCGTATAATTGCGTGATGAAAATTCGTGTAATACGCTCGTGATGTCACCCGCGTTATTTCTTTTTTTGACTGAAGGTTTAACGACCACCATGAGCAACTCAATGGGCTATAAGCAGTCGCCCGTCCCTAATTTAGGGTCACTGGTTCCAGGGAAGGGAGAGAGCCAGTGCCGTAAGACAAGCACAACATCCATGCCTCACCGGGATTCGAACCCAGACTCCGTTCGGACGAATGATCAGAGGCCATCGCTTAGACCACTGCGCCACTGGGGCGGCCCACGCGTTATTTCAAAAATTGTTTTTGTTCCTTACGTGTTCCAATTCCCTGCATTTTTATGTCTACCATTATTGCCTTGAAAAAGCCTCCCAGTGGAGTGCGAAAGCTTGGCGAATCTTTGTACTTACTACGCCGCAAAAATGAACGGATTTAATACGCTATTTGCATCTCTTGAGGATAGTCCTTTCTTTCTTTTTATTTATTTATTTATTTATTTATTTATTTATTTTGAGGGAAGGCGGGATAATAAACATCATGTCGGAAATTTCTATGCAAACTAAATGAGAACTCAACAACGAAAAACAAAATGTATGCATATTCGCAGGTATGATACATGCGTTACAAGAAATACGTGAAATAAACTCTTAGCCAAACAAAACGAAGCACCCAAAAGGAATCCTCCAATCAAGATGAAATACGGTATATAAAAGGCAGTGGCGGCGGAACCGCCCTGGCCCGGTCAATAATTTTAAAAATTTTAGTCAATATTTTTATTTATTTATTTTTTATTTAGCATATGTACGATTTTTGTTGTTGTGATGTGCCTTAGAAAGTTTCTCTAGGTAAGTGGTCAGTCAGGTGGTCCTAATTCCTAACAAAGGCTCCTTAAGCATTGCTTTTCTTCTGTTTGTTCCGGGAAGCGGGAAGGGAGGGGTGCACCACGATTCGAAATTTCGGGCCCGGTCAACAAATTCCACTTTCCGCCGCCCCTGATACAATGTACAGGTATAGGAAAAGAAATTATTGCAATTCCTGAGCAGTTCGGCCATTTATTCGGATAAAACAGCTACACGAGTGAAACAAGTCAGTACGTTCTAGCTCCACCTTTGGCTTGGATACAAGCGGTTACCCTGCGTGGCACAGACGCATGCAGTTCACGGAAACTGACCTGAGGTATAGCGTGCCAGTTGGTGGCGAAATTGAGGGCCAGTTCGACGACATTCCGGGACAGGCGTAGGTGACGTCCCATCATGTCCCAAACATTTTCGATCGGCGAGAGGTCGGGCGATCGGGCTGGCCATGGAAGGGTGATGACGTTATGGAGGCAAGCCTGGGAGAGCCGTGTCGTGTGTGGCCCGGCATTATCCTGTTGAAAAATTCTTCGGTGATTCTTCGACAGGAATGGCAACACAATTGGTCGTAGAATGTCGTCGGCGTGCCGTTGAGCCGTGAGGGTGGTACGGAGGACTACCAAGGGTGTCTGGCTATCGTAGCAAATGTCTTCCCGAACAGTTACTCCCCGTGTGCTAGCCCTGTGCCGTTCGTTCCATGGTAAAAGAAGGATCCGCTCGCTGGCCACCTCGTCTCCAGACTCGTATGCGCTGGTGCGAATCGTGACTCATCAGTGCGAATCGTGACTCATCAGTGCGAATCGTGACTCATCACTGAAGGCAACACTACGCCACTAGACACTATCCCACGCTGATCGGGCCTGACACCACTGCAACCGGTGCTGGCGATGCTCGCTGCTCAGTGGTAGGATGCGGAGTGGCCTCCTTGAATGTAGCACCCAGTTGTGGCAAGGGTCCGGATGGCCACTTCCGTACCTGTAAAAGACGGAGCATGGGCACGGATGGTTGACAGCAACGAAATCGGTTCTGTTCGTGAGGTTCTCACAATGATCCTCGCATTCTGTTCTTGCCCTCGGCCGTCCACTGCCCGCTTGCCGCTGGGTTGCGCCCTTCTCGACCCATTGGCTCCAACATCGTCAAACTGACGCGTCGCTCATACAAAAATGCCAGGCAATACGGCTACTCTGAGCGTCCTCTCTCAAACTCGTTCAACTGCTCGTATTGTCCACGGATCCGACATCGAGGCATCCCCACAATCTGTGGAGGTTAATGCAACCGCAATCCGCAGTCACAATTGTCCGTGCGTGCGAGCTTTGCTTTTGATATACCCCTCGATGTGCAGTTCCCATGTTCCATGGCGTGGCACTATTTACTCATTGGTCGTTATTTTTTAATCATTTGCATATTAGGCCCTGAGGTACTTTCATAGTTTCATCAAGGCCGAACGTCTTTCTCGTAGTACGTAGGTTTTTTTTTTTTTGGTTGTTTTTGTTGCGAAGTGCGTAATTATATATTATTTAGATTTAGAAAAACGTAAGAAACGACCCACACACCGATGAAACGTGATGTACCTATGAAAATCCATCTGCTCATACGCAAGATAAAATATGACCTCAGTATGGAAAGAAAAGCTTAATTTTGCCAGTGTGTTAATGACGGGGATTGGTAACTTTTTTTTTTTTTTCGATTGGAGGTTGAACGACCACCGTGAGCAACTCAGTGGGCTATAAACAGTCGCCCGTCCCAAATTTAGGGCCACTGATTCCATTGAAGGAAAGAGAGCCAGCGCCATAAGACAAACACAGCATCCATGCCTCACCGGGATTCGAATCCGGACTCATCTCGGACGAATGATCAGAAGCCATCACTTAGACCACTGCGCCACCGGGGACGGCTGGTAACTTTTGGCCTAAAATACCTACATGTTACACCTCATCGTGTAATACATATAATGCATCATTTTAACGCTCTCGTCAATAGCAGATAAACTACCCTTGTGGGGAGGGGGTCGATAGAAAGCCAAATTTCCTAGCGACACATACTTTTCTACCGTCAGGAAAGATGCACAGCATCAAAATGCGTTCTTGTAATGGCTTTTATCACGTTTACATCAGGTTCTCGTAATTTACGCAGACCGCAATGAGACAATGTTACGTTTATAAAAGCCGTGATCACATATAATATTCGGCGATAGTTTAGTAAAATACACTGGCGGAAAGTGAAAAAAGAACACCAAGAAGGAATTGGCGGACGATCATGAAATTTGCATATGTTAATGGGGTCGAGTTTACGTAGGTGTGATGTTAATTTCGGAACCAACCGCTGAGCGCTTACGCCACGGCACGGCATAATATGCAAATTATCGTCGGTGGTATTTAAGGAGTACGGTGAAGTGAATATAATCAGTCGTCGGCGTACGGTCACGTGCGAAGACCCTGAAGAAGCTGCAATGCCTGGACATGGAAGACGTGTACGATTTCAGCAGTTATCGGACTTTGAGCGAGGTCGTCTAGTCGGACTCCGCGAGGCCGGGTGGTCGTATCGTCGTATTGCGGAGCGAATTGGATGGGAAGTATCGGTGGTGGTACGATGGTGGCATAGATGGTCCGAGGAACATTCCCACACGAGAAGACGTGGAACCGGGAGTCACAGACGGACTGATGAGCGGACCGATCGACGCATAAGAAGAGCGGCGTTGTCAAGCAGAACATCCACTGCGACACAAATCCGAGCTGCCGTTGCAACTGAGGTGACTGTGCGAGCAATCCGCAACCGTCTACTGGATGCAGGGCTACGTGCACGTGTGCCTCTGGCATGTGTACCTCTGACTCCAGCCCACCGTCGGGAACGGCTGCAGTGGTGTCACCAACGTCTGCACTGGAGAACGCAATGGCAATCTGTCGTGTTCAGCGATGAAAGCAGATTCTGCTTGGGAGCCTCCGATGGCCGTATGCGTGTTCGCAGACTCACAGGGGAGCATCTCTACCCTTCTTGCATCCGCTAGCGACACACAGGGCCTACACCTGGTCTCCTGGTGTGGGGAGCGATCAGCTGTCCCTCCCGTACACAACTAGTGTTTGTACCGGGTACGTTAAACGGCACCTCCTACATCAACAACACCATTCAGCCAGTTGTTGTGCCATTTGTAAGGTCGGTCCATCGTGGTGTTTTCCACCAAGATAACGCACGGCCACACACGGCACGTGCAACGCAACATGCACTTCAGGGAGTGAGACAACTTCCATGGCCTGCACGTTCACCGGATTTGTCCCCCATTGAGCACGTGTGGGATTTTATGGGACAACGACTTATCCGGTCTCCACGGCCAGTCACGACCATTCCCGATTTACGCGTCCAGGTTGAGGATGCTTGGAACTCAATACCCCAAACTTACATCCAACATCTGTACGACAGACTCCGTGCCAGAATTGTACAGTGTGACGCAGTTCATGGCGGTTCAACCTCGTACTAACCATGTTACATGGAAATGTTATTTTTCAGTTTACCAGCAAATACAGCTGTATTTTGCCATAATGTTTTGATCACGTTATCCTCCGTATTCCGTTATTATGCTGTATAAATTTCGTTGGTATCAGACGTCTCCTTCTTGGTGTTCTTTTTCACTTTCCGCCAGTGTATATTGTTGAGTAAGAGTAAAATAACTATTGTTACGTCACTTCATGGAACAGCATTCGAAAATCAGATTTCACCGCCCCGGTGGCGCAATAGTCTAAGCGATGGCTTCTGATCATTCGTCCGAAAGGAGTCCGGGTTCGAATCCCGTGAGGCATGGACGTTGTGTTTGTCTTACGGCACTGGCTCTCTCCTTCCCTGGAACCAGTGGCCCTAAATTAGGGACGGGCGACTGCTTATAGCAGCTCATTGAGTAGCTTACGGTGGTCGTTAAACCTCCAATAAAAAAAAACAGATTTCGATAATGGTTTTGACTACTTCCGTTACCCATTTCCGTAACATCGAAATTTCATATTTGAGATTTACTTTACTACTGTGGGGAAAGGTGCGTAGCATCAGAAACCCCAAAAGTACTAAAATATGCCATTATGATTCCAGAGACGACTATTCTAAAAGCGCCATTAAGAATTCATAAAGCAGAACTGCAAACATGTAATGTTGCTGGATTATATTTCCTCTGCGATTGTTTCACCCTTAACAAGCTGCACGTGGCTATATTAAGGCTGAAACAGCGATAAAGGGAAGAATTGATTTGTGCTTGCGAAGGAAGTAAAAACGAAGACTGTTTACACTCAATGGTTGTTGTAACATCATAAAATGCGTTTGCTCCGCAGGGTCGACCTTGATACTGATTGCCTCTGACTTCCCGCACTACAAGTAGCTTTCGCAACTGGATACACTAACACGCACGATTCTGTTAATAGTAAACAAAAAATATTTCTTGGGCTGACACTCAGAGTTCATAACTGCATTATAACTATACATCAATAAACACAATTATCGTTGTTCTAACGATTTTCCAACAACGCCAAGTGTATATTGCCAAGGCCAGTACAAGGTTATGCACAACCCTCACTTCCGGTGAACGCTTCACGACGTCACTGTCCAAATCGTCATAGCAACGCTACAAAACAGCCATGTTTGTATTTATCTGCGCCACAGCAACGTGCCAGAATTATTATTCGCAAATCGGAAGGAAAAGCATTCGTAAATTAAAACAGACTTTTTAATTCATGTCGTTTGCAGCTCTATCTCTATTTGAGCAAATTTGTGGAATGCTGCGGAGATTTCTTTGTTCGGCATAATTTTCTTTACTACACGCCAGTTATATGATATTTCACATTCTGTTGTTAGGTTTTTTCAATCAATATAAAAATAGGAATAATTGTCCTTGTAATTAAATCAAAATTAAAAAGCATGAGCCGTTCCCCTGCTTTATAAGTTATAAATATGTGTGGAAGGTATTTTTGAAATTTTGCTTAAAAACACCTAAAATACTGTAAAAAAATATCTTTTTTCTCTTTCTAAAATATTCACGACGCTGCTGATTTCTTCTTAAATAATGCAAACGTGCTTTCTCATAAAGTTTAACTGCAATTTCTCAGTTGCATGCCCTGTTTGGGTTAAAAATTCATGAAAAGGCTGCCCATTTCAAAGTTTCAGTTTGGATACACGATTTGCATTTTAGGACGGTGACGTGTTTGACGTCACCGTCCTAAACTCGAATGACGTCAGTGTTGAACGTTTTGAGGGTATTCTATTAACTTTGCGACCAAAAAATACTAAAACATCATAAACAAGTAAAGAAAAGTACTAAATATAACTAACTACACTGCTGACCACCCAAAATGCAACATCAAGAAGGGCACGAGATAGCAAAGCCAGATTTACTGGACACATAACAACACATACAAAGATGAAACGATTGAGCTTACAGGCCCGTGTGACTTGCGGAACACGAAGACATCAATAGTTCGTGTGGCCCCCATGGCTGGCAATAACTGCAGCTACACGCCGCGGCATCGAACGAAAGAGGCTTTGGACGTGGGCTTGGGTTGGGGTATGTCGGTCCAGGCTGCTTCCACACTTCTTCAGGCGTAGCCGCGGGTGGTGCTTGCCGGGCCACTCGGTTGCCGATCAGCGACTAGACATGTCCGATGGGCGACATATCGGGAGAGCAGGCGGGCCACGGCAGCAGTGACACCTGGTGGGCCGTGAAGAAATGTTGCACGATGCGTGCCACGTGCGGGCGCGCATTGTCCTGTTGAAACGTGGCCGCTGGCAGGTCCTGTAGGTAAGGAAGGATTACAGGCTCCAAAACGTCGGAGATGTAGCGGTGGCTGTTGAGTGTACCGGCGATGCGTACCAGAGGGGCGCGGGTGTCATATCCAATTGCGCCCCAAACCATAACGCCAGGCGACAGACCGGTATGGCGATGCATAATGCAAGCGTCATAAAGTCTCTTGCCGCGGTGCCGCCACACTCGGATCCGATAATCGTGTTGTTACAGGCAGAAGCGGGATTCGTCGGAGAAGACAATGTCGTGCCATTACGTAGTCCAGGTGCGGCGTTCAACGAATTTCAGGC
Organism: Macrothele yani; assembly: GCA_039090855.1. Classification (NCBI taxonomy): domain Eukaryota; kingdom Metazoa; phylum Arthropoda; class Arachnida; order Araneae; family Macrothelidae; genus Macrothele; species Macrothele yani. Next base: position 197,353,825 of record CM076990.1, read on the forward strand.
CAATCGGATGCTTCCTTCTTGGTGTTGCATTTTGGGTGGCCAGCAGTGTAAATATACACTATCTACCAACAAGTAATTGGACACCTGTGATAGCAAAGGAAAACGAAGTTTATTCACCTTCAGTAGTTGGTGGAGCCTCCACGAGCGGCAATTACAGCTGCGACCCTCCGAGGCATACTCTCAACCAGGCGTTGTACGACGGCTGGCGGTATTTTCTTCCACTCGGCTTGGAGAAGACAGGTCAGTTCCTTCACCGATTTCGGACGGTGGGTGCACCCCTTAAGTCGACGCTCCAACTAGTCCCAGAGGTGCTCGATAGGGTTAAGGTCCGGGCTCTGAGCAGGCCAGTCCATTCGATTAACCCCATTGTCACCATACCAAGCCATGGTGGACCTCGCAACATGACAGGTGGCATTATCATCCTGAAAGTAACATGGGTCCAACCCGTAAAACTGCCACAACGTAGGAAGCGCATGGTCATCCAAAATGGTGCAGTAAGTCTCGGCGTTGAGTCTACCAGGAGTTGCGACCAAGGGTCCCGTGCCATACCAGGAGAAACACCCCCATAGCATAATTCCACCGCCACCGAACTTCACAGTTGGCACAATACATTCCGGCAGGAGGCGTTCTCCAAGCAGACGCCAAACCCAGACCCTGTCATCCGAACGGTAGAGGGTGAACTTTCATTCGTCGCTCCAGAGAACCTGTTTCCACTGTTCAACGGTCCACTGTCGACGTTCTTTGCACCACGTTAGCCGAGCAGCGCTATTAGACTTGGTGATCAAAGGCTTGTGGGCAGCAGCACGTCCATGATAACCGAGCAGATGGGCTTCCTTACGGATGGTATTCATTGAAAGAACACTCCTGGATGCCTGTTAAAACTCCTCGCGGATGCGGCCGATCGATTTGGTGCGGTTCTTCCGAATTTCTCTGGCCAGCACCCGTCGGTCTCTAACTCCCAGTTTTGTGGGTCTGCCGGGTCGGGGCACATTCCGACAGTCACCTCTCATCTTCCACTTGCCAATCACGTAGGCCACTGTCGATTTCGGGTACTTCAACACGCTGGATATGGTCACGTATGGATCGGCCATTTCTGTGATTCCCGACGATTACACCTTTCTCGAAATCAGAGAGCTCCGAACTGCGTGGCATCTTGCATGCGACTGGTTGCGTTGCTGTTTCCCACACGATATTTAACGGCGGCGGCCGTGACGTGTATCAGGACCGCAAATATCGTCGATTGCAGGGGTGTCCAATTACTTGTTGGTAGATAGTGTATAATAAGTACCCAAAAAGTACTAAATTATGAACACTGAGCGTCAGTACAAGAAATATTTGTGGTTAGAAATATTTTTTGCGAGTTCTTAAAAATATTTACGGCCGCCCCGGTGGCGCAGTGGTCTAAGCGGTGGCTTCTGATCTTTCGTCCGAAAGGGGTCCGGGTTCGAATCCCGGTGAAGCATGGTTGTTGTGTCTGTCTTACGGCACTAGCACTCGCCCTTCCCTGGAACCAGTGGCCTTAAATTAAAGACCGACGACTGCTTATATCCCAATGAATTGCTCACGGTGGTCGTTAAGGTGGCTCCACCTAAAATCTGTCTTATATTCCCAATGGTCAAACTTCTGTACATATTTTCTTCGCAATTAATGTATTCCCAAGGATGAAAATTTATACAGCAATAAAATTAACTTTAACTTATAACATGGGATACTTAATGCTTCTAAAACAACCATAATTATATTAAAAATCAATCATTTTTCTGTGAGTAATGTTCAGACTTGTTAATAGATGGCGCGACCTATACATTGATGACGTCAGTAGACAAGCAAATGTTGGATTGCTTAATTATGGTTATGTTTTAGCAAGCATTAGGTATCCCATGCTATAAGTTAAAGTTAATTTTATCTATGTGCAAGTTTTCATCCTTGGGAGCACATTAATTGCGAAGAAAATATGTACGTAAGTTTTACCATTGGAAACATAAGGCAGAGATTTTAGGCTGAACCGCCTTGAACCTCCAATCAAAGAAAAAAAAAATATTTATGCTCGTTATGTCAGATCAGTGGCAGCGCCAGCAGCTCAGAATTGAGGTGGGACTATTAGGGAGACTGCGTATCGTACGGAAGGGCACAAATTTTAAGCTGCTGCGCACAAATTTTTCAAAAAAAAATTTCAGTTCATGTAGATTTCACCCAATGCTGATAATATTATCCGCTATCATCCCTAGAAAAGAAAAATACACAAGCATACTGTACGTAGTTTCTTAAAAAAAATTACGTAGTTGTTTATTCAGTATACTGGAACCTATGGATACAAACCTCCATAGCCTTTAATAACTTCTTATTTCTGCGAAATTTTAGTTTACTTGGGTCATTTGTCTTATCTTTTTTTTTTAATATTTCCTATCGTAAGGCTGTTTATGTATTTTACGAGAGGAAATCAAAAAGTAAGGTCAATGTTGTCGTATTTTAAAGAAACTAAGAGGCATATAAATAAAAATTACCTTAAGCAAAGGCATCGCTCTTTCCACGTTTTAGCAACACATAGCAACCGAAAAATTGTATTCGGTCACCGCTGGGGATCCGAATCCCAGATCTCTCGATATCTAGCCGAGCGCGTTAGCCTTACAGCACGGTGGCCAACAATCCACGGCGCTATGTGTGTTTTTCTGTCAGCTTCTGACATCATAAATCCGTAAGATAGGCTCAGCTACTGAGAAGTCTCCATCTGGTAGGCATTAATGGCACTGGCTATAAATTAATTATAGCAGTTAAATCCAAAGGGCGAGATCCAAAGTGAAAATACTCCAAATACGTGACGTCAGTGAATAAACAAAGACATCGCTTTTTTCATGTTTTAGCAACACATAGCAACTGAAAAATTACTTTCAATTTATGATGTCCGAAGCGGCCAGAAAAACACATAGCGCCGTGGATTGTTGGCCACCGTGGTGTAAGGCTAACGCGCTCGGCTAGATATCGAGAGATCTGGGATTCGGATCCCCAGCGGTGACCGAATAACAATTTTTTGGTTGCTATGTGGTACTAAAATGTGGAAAGAGCGATATCTTTGTTTAATCACTGAAGATACGTATTTGGAGGATTTTCACTTTGGATTTAACTGCTATAATTAATACATAGCCAGTACCGTTAATGCCCACCAGATGGAGACGTCTCTGTAGCTGAGCCCATCTTACGGATTCATGCTGTCAGAAGCTGACAGTAAAACACACATAGCGCCGTGGATGGTTGGTCACCGTGGTGTAAGGTTAACGCGCTCGGCTAGATGTCGAGAGATCTGAGATTCGGATCCCCAGCGGTGACCGAATAACAATTTTTCGGTTGCTATGTGTTGCTAAAATGTGGAAAGAGCGATATCTTTGTTTAATCACTGAAGCCACGTATTTGGAGGATTTTCACTTTGGATTTCGCACTTTGGATTTAACTGCTATAATTAATATATAGCCAGTACCGTTAATGCCCACCAGATGGAGACGTCTCAGTAGCTGAGCCCATGTTACGGGTTCATGATGTCAGAAGCTGACAGTAAAATACACATAACGCCGTGGATGGTTGGCCACCGTGGTGTAAGATTAACGCGCTCGGCTAGATATCGAGAGATCTGAGATTCGGATCGCCATCGGTGGCCGAATAACAATTTTTCGGTTGCTATGTGTTGCTAAAACATGGGAAGAGCGATGTCTTTGTTTATTAACGAACGCCACGTATTTGGAGGATTTTCAAAAAGTATCTTATTTCTCAACATACGTAGTCCCCTTGTTGTTCAACGCATATTTTGTATCTGTCTACAAGCTTCTGGATTCCTGCAGAGAAGAATGCTTTGGGTTGTTCCCGCAGCCACGAATCCACCACTTCCTGTACCTCGAATTCACTTTCGAAATGGTGCTTCGCAAAGCGTCTTTCAGAGGCTCGAATACATGAAAGTCGCACGGCGCCAGATCGGGGCTGTAAGCAGGATGTGGTAACACCTCAACCTTCAACTCGTTAATTGTTTGTTGAGTTTCCAGTGCTGTAAATGGACGAGCGTTGTCATGCAGAAACAACACATTTTTTGGATAACATTCCCCGTCGTTTTGTGCGAATTGCTTGTTTTAATTTGTCTTTCAGCAAGTCACAATATGACCGACTCTTAATTCAGTCACCCTCTGCTTGACAGTGTTCAACGATGGGTCCTTTCATGTCAAAAAAGAGAGTCAGAATTAATTTTCGTACCGTAGGTGCAATTTTGAACTTCTTTTTGCATGAGAAGCTCTGATATTTCACTCCATGTTTTGCCTTCTGCTCTTGGGGCCGTAATGATAGACCCATGTTTCGTCCCCAGTGACAATCCCTTCCAGAATACTGGGATCTAACTCATACCACTGTAAAAAATTTCTGCCAATTTCCAGGCGCTGCTGCTTGTGCGCATCAGACAACTACCGTGGCACTAATCTGGCACACACTTTATAATATCCGAGATCGATACTGAGAATGCACAACCATAGCTAATGTTCACCTTTTGGGAGATCTCTGACAGAGTAACCCGGCGATCTTCTTTAATGAGCGCATCGATGCGATCCAGAGGGTCTTTTGTGCGAGAATTCGACGGACGGCCAAAGTGAGCTTCATCAAACACATTCCTTCTACCGGCTTGAAACTTTTCTATCCACTTGTACACATGTCTCTGGCTCCTACACTTGTCCTCTCCATATTGCACAAGCATCCTACTATGAATTTCAGCGGGTTGCACATAAAAATCTTACTATATTTCGCTACTCGACGATGGAGCATTCCGACAAACGAGCGGCTATGTTTACGCCCCTACAACATGCTGGATAACTGCGGTTAGAAGATTAGCGATTGCATCCGCCACGTGTCAAGGTCACGTGCCCTCCACTTCAGAAATAGCAATCTGCCGCAGCTCTGCTTGCCTATGTAACGAGATCATTGACCTTAATTTTTGATTCATCCTCGTACTTGTCTTCTGCTTATATTGAGATGAAATGATTTCAGAAACAGACAAAATTAGAGTTTTAAATAAAGCTGAAGGCAGCATTTTTATACAGGAAATGTAAGAGCAAAAATTCCCACGTATGCACCAGGAGAAGAAACTTTGCGTAAGCATTGGAGAAAAACACATCACAAGTCGGGAACAAAAACATAAAATAACGGCTTTAGTTCTGCACCCGGGAAAAACTGAAGAAAAGAGGTTTTTAGAACATAAAATTAAATTCGCAGCCCCGAAAAATTAATTAAAAAAACTTCGCAAAGTCCACGGTCATTCATAAAATCAAAGAAAACAAATGTAACTTCCGTTATCCAAAAGAAATCTTTAAACATGGAAACACATTCTTGAGCAGGTAATTCAAACTTCGACCTACAAAAATCAGTCGAAAAAAGAACAGACACTACGCACTCAGGAATAATGGGCAAATGTAAAGCAGCGACAGAACGGTACCAAAAACCACGGTGTTTCTGAGGATGTCCGGAAAAAGAAATGCATCGAGCAATGTTTATATCAGAATGTAAACATATACATTGGCAAAGGATAAAAAAGGTTACGAATCGAATAAACCTTCATGTACAAATGCCGTATTTTAAGCTACAGTTCTTCAAAAAAAAAAAAAAGTTACTAGATTCGGCTTTCCGTGAACGGTTTTCGAAGCATTCCAGATTGTTTGAAAAATTGGCTCATTTCCAACATATAAAATTTGATCATTTTCGAAAGCAAAAGTAAGACTGTAGGTGTTTGCACATTTGTCTTAAACTAATCTAGTCCCTATTTCCCTTACAAAATTCTACCAGAAACTTCATTTTGAAGTTGCAGTCTGCGAAATGTGCCCGCATATTAAATTTCTAAAGCTATTAATTATGCCTGCCCTGCCAACAATGCCCTAGCATGATTAAATTTGTTGTAGTGAATGTTATGTGCATGTAGCATATGACATACGCTTTGTCATTATTATTTTCTGTTACGACCTTCGGTAGAAAGTTTTAAACAGCGCCTGTCCCAATAGATGAAATCTGTCGCTTCCGAAATTAGACTGTATGCCAAATATATAAACACCTAAACGATACATTTTTAATGATGAACGGATTTTATCTACAAGTCAAAACGAAGTTACAAAATGAAACACACATGCACGTACAAAGGGAGTGCGACTTTTACTTACTACACTGAGCTGCACGCGGGATTCAGCACACAAAGTGAGTACTACACTGGACAAACGCAGCGCAGGAACTAACGAGTTCTTCCTTTGCACAGGGGTTTGGGTTTGGGGCTCAACGACCACCGTGAGCAACTCAATGGGCTATAAGCAGTCGCCCGTCCCTAATTTAGGGTCACTGGTCCCAGGGAAGGGAGAGAGCCAGTGCCGTAAGACAAACACAACATCCATGCCTGACCGGGATTCGAACCCGGACCCCTTTCGGACGAATGATCAGAGGCCATTGCTCAGACCACTGCGCCACCGGGGCGGCCCTTTGCACAGGTACTAAGAGTTATGACCGCGTGTCCCACGTCCGCTCTTATTGCTGATTGCAAAGTCTGTAAACTTCCATTCAGCGCTTTTTCTCTCCATGCAAATACAACGAGTCAAAATTCTGAATTTGACGCGGATGAACACATATTCACAAATTCTAAAACAAACAAAAACATGAATATGCTTTCAATTAATATCACTATGGTACCGGAAAAACCTCAGTTACTATATAAGACAACAAAATTGCTTCCGGGAAAAGCAAACAAGAAAGATTCCACCCAATTATCTGGCATAAGTACATCTTTTGAGAAAAGTTTCAACTGTAGTAAGATAAATCTACTTCAGTTTTTATAAAGTCTGCAATCAGTATTTATCAACTAAAGACTAATTTTAAACCACCAGGGTCGTGGGGAAGGTTGCATCAACTCGGAATTTTTTTATCGTAGTTGAGACTACTGATTCCTCAAATAAAATTCTTTAGATCTGTCTGACCTGTAGAAGAGCAGATATCGCGAGAAATATGAATATGATTTACGTAGGTACTAAATAGCAACGGTGCGATATCGTGTGAAATATGAATATGATTTACGTAGCTGTGAAACAATATACATTTACACAACCTAGAGGTAGAAATGCGTAAAAAGTTCTGTCATAGTTTTAGCCACCGAATTCAAAATCGATTTTTTCATTCCAACTTTTGGAAGTGCATACATCGTGTCAAACATAAAAATACGTTCGCACCACCTAACAGATAAACTGCTATCCGGTGCAAAAATAATTTTTAGCATCCGACTGATAGGTGCAGAGATAAGGAGGCCGAGCAAGGGATGGACAAGTTCAAAAATATTCATGGACATTTTTCCAAAATGAGTGCTAAAAGAAGGATGATAACTCCTACCTTTTAAATAGAGCTATTAATCAAGACTTTTTTTTTCGGTATTCATTTTACATTACCAAGGAACTACCACCAGTTCTTCCATATTTGCAAAAAAGAAAAAGTCCCTTTTCGTAGCACGGTTAATATTTCACGAGCGTTTGTGAAAAAAAAAAAGGGTGCTTTAATGACAAATGCTGATTTTTTTTATTGATTTTTTTTTTGGTTGGAGGTTTAACGACCACAGTAAGCAACTCAGTGGGCTATAGGCAGTCGCCCGTCTCTAATTTACGGTCGCTGGTTCCTGGGAAGGGAGAGAACCAGCGCCGTAAGACAAACACAACATCCATGCCTCACCGGAATTCGAACCCGGACCCATCTCGGACGAATGATCAGAAGCCAACGCTTAGATCACTGCGCCACCGGAGCGACCAAATGCTGGTTTCAGTTTTATGCGTCGGTGATCCATAGAGATTGACACACTTGTTCATCTATCGCCACTGGATAAAGAAACAATATATGTATAATGTTTTCCTTAAAAAAAAAAAACATACATTTCTGCAAATGCGTTAGACAAATTTCAGCGTAATCTTAAGTTCTGTAGTCTGTCCCTTTATGGTGTTTTCTATATTTTTTTTTTTTTTTGCAAACATCGCTCTATTCCTTCCTGAATGAATGACATTTCTTCTCTAGTTCCTTTGCAAGAATCAAAGTTTCAAACGCTTGAATCAAAACTGATATGATGCAGTAGTCAGTCACATGCCCTTCTTTTGGAACTAGTACATATATCATTTCCGAATATGTTTCAGAACTTTGAGAAGTACTGCAACATGAAACCTGTAATCTTCCTCGTATTCCTTTCACTGCTCTCAATTTACATCAGGAGGCTCTTTCTCGACGTCAGAGGTTCCATGGATCGTCAGAATTCCAACCCCATCTCCATTTTCCTTTTGTCTCGGGAATTACGCTGTTCGGTGCATAATTTCAGATTCCGTTCAGCCTATGATATAACAAGTGTATCACCGTTTTGTTTTGATTCCTGACGAGTGACCTGCCGAATGTTTTAAAAATTTTACAGAAAACTTTTTTGCGCAAGGGTTATGTTTTTCCAAAATGCGTGGTCAGATATTCAGTATATACTAAGGCTCGGACTATTGACATATTTGTGTATTCGAATAGTGTTCGATCATTTGGTACTTGCAAATAAATTCGGAAAAGAGATTACCCGAATATTGCTACTCGAATATCCGACGTTAGTTATTTGACTATTTGGTTATTCAAATAGCGTCATATACTCCGTTAAACATACGTTAACCATACACTTACCAACGTATATCGTAATACGCAATAGGGAGACACCAGAAACCTCAGTGCCGACCCGGTGACGCAGTGGTCTAAGCGATGGCTTCTGATCATTCGTCCGAGATGGGTCCGGATTCCAATCACAGTGAGGCATAGATGTGGTGTGTGTCTTACGGCACTGGCTCTCTCCCTTACCTGGAACCAGTGACCCTAAATTAGGGACGGGCGACTGCTTATAACCCATTGAGTTGCTCAGGGTGTTCGTTAAACAATCAATCAAAAAAAAAAAAAAAATCTCGGTTAGACCCATTTGGACTATGTTACCGAGGACAGTGTTGACAATCGTTGTTTAACGGAAAGCGTGGTTTGGGTCCAAGTGGGCATGCAGAGAGGGAGCTATTTCCCTGCGTAAGTAGCTTGTAGTGGCAAGCATTCGTGGTCAGACCAGTTCGCTGACTAATAACTAAGGCGCGGATTTCTACGACATGTCATATTTTATCCTAGAAAGTCATATTTTGATCTTTTGAAAATCTTAGGTCATATTTTTGACTAATTTCGTAATAAACGGTATATTTGGTCATATTTTAGCCAATCGTTGGCTAGCCGCCCCGGCGCAGTGGTCTAAGGCGCTGGCCTCTGATCATTCGCCCGTAAGGGGTCCGGGTTCGAATCCCGGTGAGGCATGGATGTTGTGTTTGTCTTACGGCACTGGCTCTCTCCCTTCCCTGGAACCAGTGACCCTAAATTAGGGACGGGCGACTGCTTATAGCCCATTGAGTTGCTCACGGTGGTCGTTAAACCTCCAAAAAAAAAAAAAAAAATCGTTGGCTACGCGAATGCGAAAATGACGTCATAAGGACCCCACGACTCGTAACCGAAGCATTTCGAACGGCCTGACTTTCCCGTGGGAAAGTTTTCCTGAAACATTTTTTTTTTACTTAGTGTCTCGTTTGGATTATTATTGACATCTTGCGAACCACTGAAACTAGCCTTGCGTAGTGGTGTCTTCACAAGCACTTGTGAATCAGAGCTTAATTCTCTTTTATTTTTGATTTACTATACCCAAGCTCCCTGTGTAAGTACCAATGTAAATATTGTTCAATGTTTTTCAGTGTGAGAGGGCTCATTGAGCAAAGGATTAACCTCCCACGTAAAGATGAGTTCCTCAGTGTATATATGTGCATGTACGTATTTTTTTTAATAAAGGGTGCTCGCCCCAAACAATTCGCACTGGCAATAGATTCTCCCAGACAGGGGTAGAGCCATTTTCTAACCCCTGCCCAAATGACACGCACACACGGGTGATGACGGAGAGGTGAGAAGTGCCGGCCCACGGGGGTAGCAGCAAGCTGCGGGTCTACGGACCGATTCTGTCCGGATGGGGGAATGTCGGATCCTGGCAGGATTTCTCGCAACGCCGTCACTTTTAATATCGAGAGAGTTTGTTTAACCCTGTGGAGTCCGCAATTGGACGGTAGTTTTCATACCCAAGCTAAAAGTAAAACTCTCATCTCAACTTCAGTTTGATCTCAACATGTCCAAAAGTGGGTGTTCGATGAGTGTGAAATTACAGTGTTTTGTTCAAGAGTTTGGGGAGCAGATTTTCAGTAGCGATGGTGATATTTTCCTTTGTAAATTGTGTGAAGTCACGGTATCGGCCCAAAACCGTTTTAATGCTCAACAGCACTGTGCAGAGGTGTTCAGCAAGATTTTCCTCCGCTGAGAACAGGCAGCGTCTCCTTTTCGAGACATCATCTTCAACTACAGGTTCATCAAATATACAGCCAAAACATTGTACGGACCTCTGTAAAATGATGATTATTTCTAGTATTCCCTTAAAGAAATTGAGTAGTGGTAGACCCAGAGATTTTTTGGAAAAGTACACCAGTCATCCGATTCCAAATGAATCAACCCTTAGGGGAAACTATATCCCTGCCTGCAATGAAGATGGTTTAGGTAAAATAATATCTGCTGTTGCCAAAAATAAGATATGGGATTCAATAGATAAACGAAAGGTTGTAGATGGAAGATGCATAGCTAATGTTATTATCGGCACTCTGAAATGTGACAAACCTGGAGAAGTATTTCTTCTAACGTGCGGAAATCTGCAAAAAGTAAACAATTCCACTATTTCTGTGCTCTTCGACGATTCAATGAAATTACTCTGGCCAGATGATGTACAAAGGAAAACATCCTCTTGTTTGTATCATGCCGCTCCATAAGGAAGCAAAGGGACTGAAACTACTTTATCCGAAAACGGTCCATATCACATGCCTCGCACATGGTTTACACATAGTGGCCGAGAAGATTCGAAACAACTACCCTGATGTATAAAAGTTAATTTCAAATGGAAAAAAATGTTCACAAAAGCTCCGCTTCGCGTGCAGAAGTTCAAAGAAATTGCTCCTACCTTGGCACTTTCTCCCCAACATGTCGTAACGCGGTGGGGGACCTGGCTGGATGCGGCTTTGTATTATTGCACAAATTATGATTCCTTAGACAGGACAGTTAAAGAATTTGACTGTTGTGATTTTTCTTCCATTAAAATTGTGCACGATTCCTTTTCTGATACCTTGACTGGAAACTTGGCATATATAAAATGTAACTTCAGTGGAATATCTAGTGCAATCACTCGCCTTGAAACTGTAGAAATGAAACTTAGCGATGAACTAGAAATTGTGAAACAAACTGTGGGCGATTTAAAGCAAGCAAAGGAGAAAGTAGCTGAAAAAGTTAGTGACAAACTGCAATGAGAGCTGCAATCTAATCTCGGTTATTCAACACTTTGCAAAATAAGTGAAATTCTTTGCGGAAGTGAAGCAAAATTTGATGACTTCGAGCCAGAATTTTCTCCAGATGAGTTGTCGTTATTCAAATTTGACCCTGTAACCTCTTGTGATGTCGAGTGGAGTTTCTCTAGGTACAAGAACATACTGACGAGCAACTGAAGGAGTTTTGAGTTTGATAACCTGAAAATGCACGTAATCATCCAGTGCAATTCTATGATCAACGAAAACTAATCCAGCTATGGTCATTATTTTACTCTCAAAATGTCCATTTGATTCCTTCAGCTCTAGCACTTTTGCACTGATTAGTACTAATTGTTTTATTAAATAAAAGCCATCAAGTTCTAAGTATGTACAAGTGATGAAGAATAAACCTTTTAGTTAAAAACTACAATCTATATGTGTGTAAGCACAGAGTTTTAAAAATTGGGTGATAATTTCATACAATTTATGAAGTCATATTTTCGGTTTAATTGGTCATATTTAAACGACTTTAAGGTCATACATATGCTTTCATATTTTTGACATTTTTAGGTCATAAAAATCCGCGCTCTACTAATAACAGTGCGGTAAACGGATTTGATTTGCATCTACAAGACAACGAGCAGAGAACTGCTATTGGTCAGTGAACCGGTCCCGCTGCAAGTGTACTTAAGCAGGGAACTAGCTCCCTGTCGGAACGCAGGCTAAACGCAGGGGATGTCGTCAAACGTTGAAGAGCATTACATGGCGTTTTTACTAACAGTCTTCCGATGACTTGGAAGCAACCTGTAATATATGTGATGCCATTTTAAGATGCAGAAGCCTTGTAGAATCACCTGCGAGGCTTTGCAGAAAAACAAGCGAAAATACACTGACGGAAAAAAAATCCCACCACCAAGAAGGGGTTGTGTTAGATAAACGACAGTTGGTAGGCGGTGAGAGTACATCTGTAAGATGACGTCTATGCCAATTTCGCGCTCGGTGCATACGTGTGGCGCTAGTAGCGCCCCTCGGAACATGCAAAGCAGGTTTGCTGTAAATACGCGCTGTAACGTTCGTGAGCGTTAGTTATCGTTGAGATTCGACGTAGTGTGTTGATGTTAGTCAAGAATGCCTTTAAGAAAACGAAGAAGCCATTATCAACAGCTCACCGAGTTTGAACGAGGTAGTGTAATAGGGCTACGAGAAGGTGGATTTTCTTTCCGCAATATTGCAGAACGACTTGGCAGGAATGTAGCTACTGTGCATGATTGTTGGCAGCGGTGGTCAAGGGAAGGTACTGCCTCAAGAAGACCGGGTTCCGGCCGGCCACGTGGCACTACTGAGAGAGAAGACCGCCGTGTACGGCGTATGGCCGTGGCGCATCGTACCGCGTCTGCGACAGCAATTCGAGCTGTAGTTGCCACCACAGTGACACATCGAACTGTTACAAATCGGTATCTTGAAGGACAGCTCCGAGCCAGACGCCCTGTAGCGTGCATTCCACTTACTCCAAACCACTGCCGTTTGCGACGTCAGTGGTGTCAAGCTAGAGCACATTGGAGGACGGAGTGGAGATCTGTTGTGTTTTCCGATGAAAACTGGTTCTGCCTGGGTGCCAGTGATGGCCGTGTGTTTGTTAGAAGGGGGCCAGGAGAGCGCCTGCAACCAACCTGCCTGCGGCCGAGACACACTGGGCCTACACCTGGAGTTATGGTCTGGGGAGCAATTTCCTATTGACAGCAGGAGCACTCTCGTGGTTATCCCACGCACCCTGACGGCACAGTTGTACGTCGGTCTGGTGATTCAACCTGTTGTGCTGCCATTCATGAACAGCATTCCAGGGGGTGTTTTACAACAGGATAACGCTCACCCGCATACAGCTGTTGTAACCCAATATGCTCTACAGAGTGTCGACGTGTTGCCTGGCCTGCTAGATCACCAGATCTTTCACCAATCGAGCACGTATGGGACATCATTGGACGACAACTCCAACGTCACTCCCAACCAGCATTAACCGTCCCTGTATTGACCGACCAAGTGCAACAGGCATGGAACTCCATTCACCAACAACTGTTTTTACGTACTCTTGCAAGTTCACAGCAGTGTGTCTCTCCAATCTCCTCTGTTGACAGTGTGAAAGTTTGTCTCTCCCAGTTATTGTCCAAGCAGTGTGCATTTATCGTGACATATGAGTCCATAACCAAAGAACTCCAAGAATTCTTATATAGCGCAACGAAGTCGTAATTCGCAATCTTTTCTTGCAAGTAGCATCGCTTACCTGTATATGATAGATCTATGAGCGTAGATACAGTTTTGGAACAGGGAACCTTCTACGTTGGCTCAATTATTTCCATGAAAATAGGGAAACCATCGCCCTTAACAAAGTTAATAGGAAGTTGATCTTGTGTAATAATTTGTGCGAAAGCTTGGTGAATCGCAGTTCAGTGCGATCCTTGCCGCATGATCTTGTTTGAAATGCTTTAGCAGTTCTGGATAAATGGTTGCTAGTTATTATTATTTTTTTTTTTTTTTTGATTGGAGGTTTAACGACCACCGTGAGCAACTCAATGGGCTATAAGCAGTCGCCCGTCCCTAATTTAGGGTCACTGGTTCCAGGGAAGGGAGAGAGCCAGTGCCGTAAGACAAACACAACATCCATGCCTCACCGGGATTCGAACCCGGACCCCGTTCGGACGAATGATCAGAGGCCATCGCTTAGACCACTGCGCCACCGGGGCGGCAAGGTTGCTAATTACAGACGTCGAGGAGGACGCCACACTTACCGATGGACAACTGGATGGTCCAGACGAATTTACACTGCTAGGCTCATCCACACTGCTGTCTCCATGTCTTCATCATACACTGAAGGAAAAAATCCCAACACCACGAAAAAATAGTTGTAGAGGAATGAAATGGCGGCAATACATTTGTATAGGTAACATATTTAATCGATTAAGGTTTCAAGATCACAGCTTAATGTAAGCGCGAGAAGAGCCATTTTAAATGTGAAATGCTGGTACATTAATAACCGGTGTAACCGCCAGAATGTTGAATGCAAGCACGCAAACGTTCATGCATTGTGTCGTACAGGTGCTGGATGTCAGTTTGTGGGATGGAGTTCCATGCCTGTTGCACTTGGTCGGTCAATACAGGGACGGTTAATGCTGGTTGGGGGTGACGCTGGAGTTGCCGTCCAATGATGTCCCATACGTGCTCGATTGGTGACAGATCTGGTGATCTAGCAGGCCAGGCAACACGTCGACACTCTGTAGAGCATGTTGGGTTACAACAGCTGTATGCGGGTGAGCGTTATCCTGTTGTAAAACACCCCTGGAATGCTGTTCATGAATGGCAGCACAACAGGTTGAATCACCAGACCGACGTACAACTGTGCCGTCAGGGTGCGTGGGATAACCACGAGAGTGCTCCTGCTGTCATAGGAAATTGCTCCCCAGACCATAACTCCAGGTGTAGGTCCAGTGCGTCTCGGCCGCAGGCAGGTTGGCTGCAGGCGCTCTCCTGGCCTCCTTCTAACAAACACACGGCCATCACTGCCACCCAGGCAGAACCAGTTTTCATCGGAAAACACAACAGATCTCCACTCCGTCCTCCAATGAGCTCTAGCTTGACACCACTGACGTCGCAAACGGCAGTGGTTTGGAGTAAGTGGAATGCACGCTACAGGACGTCTGGCTCGGAGCTGTCTTTCAAGTAACCGATTTGTAACAGTTCGTTGTGTCACTGTGGTGGCAACTACAGCTCGAATTGCTGTCGCAGACGCGGTACGATGCGCCACGGCCATACGCTGTACACGGCGGTCTTCCCTCTCAGTAGTGCCACGTGGCCGGCCGCAACCCGGTCTTCTTGAGGCAGTACCTTCCCTTGACCACTGCTGCCAACAATCATGCCCAGTGGCTACATTTCTGCCAAGTCGTTCTGCAATATTGCGGAAAGAAAATCCACCTTCTCGTAGCCCTATTACACGACCTCGTTCAAACTCCGTGAGCTGTTGATAATGGCTTCTTCGTCTTCTTAAAGGCATTCTTGACTAACATCAACACCCTACGTCGAATCTCAACGATAACTAACGCTCACGAACGTTACAGCGCGTATTTACAGCAAACCACCTGCTTTGCATGTTCCGAGGGGCGCTACTAGCGCCACACGTATGCGCCGAGCGCGAAGTTTGCATAGACGTCATCTTACAGATGTATTCTCACCGCCTACCAACTGTCGTTTATCTAACACAACCCCTTCTTGATGTGGGATTTTTTTCCGTCAGTGTACATTACACCCTTTAGCATACAGGCCACGCCCTTCTTATTACGTCAGTATCGGATGAAGCCAATTTTTTATCCGGTAGTTGTAATTCAGTTAATACTTAGTGTACAGGTTGTTGTTTGGTTTGGGGGTTTAACGACTACTGTGAGCAATTCAATAGGCTATAAGCCCGTCCCTAATTTAGGGCCCCGGGTTCCAAGGAAGGGAGAGAGTGTTGTAAGAGACAAACACACTATGCATGTCTCACCCAGCATCCGCACCCATCTCAGAAGAATGATTAGAAGCCAGGGCCTCGTTCTGCTCAACCACCGGTCAGTGTATAGGTCAGCTGGGTCAATGGAGACGCTAAAGCAGAGTTAACAGGAAAACTAACAGAATCTGATGGGTTCTGTCGAAAGCAGTTGCTACAGTTTTATACACCATTTGCACTCAGCATACAGCCTTTCCAGATTCCAGCAGGATATTAGTATATAGCAAAGATGTCCTTTACCTCGAAATTCTTTTTAAGGAGCACTCGTAACTGGACTAAATTCACTGAGATTCAAACTAGACTCCTTAATAATGACCAGGTTAATTAAATTCCCAGTAAAATAATTTCCCCACGGCATATCCCCACCTCAGTGTTCTTAACAACAGTAGAAACAGGAGTTTCAAGGGCTGTCAAGTAAGAATGGATTTTAAGACTAACTCTACCTTCATCAAGCACGGGAAGTTAATTCCACTAACTGTGCTGTTTTTCTGTTGCATTTTGTTATTGGAAAATAATTAAGACCTTCGCATTTTAAAAAGGAAACAAATTATGATGTATAGGATTTACCAGAACGCCGGCCGGCTAGAAAAAGAAAAGTACCGGAACGCTGTTCCAACTCCACAGCACCACCATAGACATTAATACATTCTTACTACAAACAATTACAAATATCCTATCTGGCAGTTGCGTGTGCTTTCGGGCAGAATCTTTCTGACACCAAATATGTTTTTCTCTTATTTGTTTTGCATTTTATTATCAATACAAACCTACTGCTACGAGAAGCGATGACAAAGGGGGCTTAACTTCGACCTGTGAACGGGAAAGAAATTCAAAATGAGGCAACTAACGATGCGATGGTCCCAATTTATGCTAAAAATCAAGCGCTCCCCTTATTGGACGAACTATCTGACACAATTGTTATTATTTCTACGAAGGAACAAAATTAAACACAAGTACTATAATATGCGTATTCTAGTTTCTATGGCGTTACAGAAGAATAAGTTTTTTTTTCTTCTTTTTCTGCGAAAATACCCAGTGGTGTGACTTCAGATTTTAGGCCCGGGGCAGAAGTTTGAATCAGGGCCCATACCTCTTAAACGACGGGAAAGTTAAAATATGTAGAATTAATAGTAAACTGGTGAGAATTAATTTAACAACTATAGGTAAAGTAGTTGAACAAGCAGCTTGCCATGCTGAGAACTTGGAGAAACTAAAACTTGAGTACGAAGTCTCAGGAACTGTAAAAGCCGCCCAAATTACTATTTGAAGCAAGAACCGAAAATCTCTCACAATTACTGAAACTACTACATTCACTTTCTACTCATTCTTAATTTTAACTAATGTGCCTGCTGTTTTGATCAGACAAATCTAAATGACAAGCGAATGGAATATGAATATAAATGTGTAACAAAGTGCAGGAATTAAGTGATTCTTGCATTTTGTAACACATTATATTTAGATTCAACTTAGTGAATATCATCATTATCAACTCTTCTCAATCCACTGGTATTTCTCTGTCTTGAGCAGTTCTCTTTCCTGTATGCTTTAGAATTTTATCCACCGATCTGCCACTTGATCTTCTTCTGTACCTCGATATACAGTTAAATATTTCACTTGTCCAACGCTGGTCAGTTCTTTTAGCAATACACCGAATACATTGCCAATCGAGGGTCTTTACTTTGATCGTGATGTTACGAACTCTTGTCATTTTCCTGATCCACGAGTTCTTATGTTTCCTGGTTACATCAACTATGCATCCCACAATGCTTCTTTCAATTGTCTACAGCCTCCCAATACTTTTTTCCAACCCTTTAAGCCGCTCATGTACCCAAAATCTTTTGCACTCCCTTAATAGAAATATTTACACAGCGACTGGCTTTAGCGAAAGCTAAGCTAAGCTAAAACAATTCCATTTTCCCTCAATCTCAGCAATACCGATCATAAGCCACTCAATTGTGGTAAGCGATCGCTTCTAGTTCTTTATAATCTACTCCAAGACCCAAGGCTTAATGGGGAAGGGAAATTTCCCCTGACACGAACATCGTGGCGAAACAAGTACTCAAATATCTCCTTTCTTTCTTCTTTCTTACTTATCTATTTCAAAAGGTGTTTTTTAGTGGAAACATAATCATTATACATGTGGTGACTTGTGATTGTATCTGCAGACACCAGACGAGCCCTATAAAAAAGATTCTCTTTTGCTCTTTCTTCACATAGATCTGAATATATCCTTTTGCAACAATTTTCTTTCGTTCAGCTCTTCTTAATATGCACTTCCGTTATCTGTTATTTCAATTCTTCAACGTTCACAGCATTGTGTACTCGTAACTCTGTACTTCCTTTCGTGCCAGTGTTTTGAAATCAGTGTACAAACAAATCTTCATGTACTACTCACCGTTATCAATCGTATATGCCACAAAAATAAAGGTCTGGTTCTCCAACTAATTATTCTAACAAATAACTGTTATGGCTTTAACGGATACATACGGCAAAAACAGGTGCATTTTTTTTAAAAAACACACAAGACCTGAATCTATGTTTATTTGTTAATGATTGGTGTAATTTCCACGGAGAGACAAAGAAAGTATATTTTTTGTTTAGAAAAATCCACGCTTTACAAATCTGATTCTCTCAGCTTTTTTCTGTTTACCAAAAGATACATTCTGTGCAGTTTCTACAGAGATTGATACCAAGCTTAACAAGAAAGATGACACCGAATTTTCGGGTGTAATAAGCACGTCTTTTGAATCCGTTCTGACGCAAATTAAATTTATCAAAGCTATTCAAAGTCCATGGAACCGGTATGGAAAACAATAGTATCTGACGGAAGAAAGAAGTTTTTCAATCGAGTCTTAAATCCCTCAGATATTGCTGTAAACGGAATCGTGAGCTTACGAACTCTTAGAAACAGAGTTATCGATAAAAATAAGATGTGACTTTACGTCCCTTGGTGGGAAAACCATTCATTATTTTAGGAAGAAAGTATTCACAAAAGGTTTATCCATATGAGCGGTATCGGTCAAAGAAAAACATTTTAGTCGAGTTTTCAGGAGCCCAGATTTTGCTACAAATACATCAGAAGCAGAAATTAACACCTATGACCCCTGGTGGCCAAACCATTCTTTACAAAACGTTAGAAATTATGTGAAAAATATTTCCCGTCAGGTCTTGTATGCGATACAGGAAGAATTTTTCAAATCGGAGTTTTAGAAGCAGAAAACGCAATTTACCATTGTGCGCCCTGGCGCAAAGTCTAATTTTTCAAATCGGAGTTTTAGAAGCAGAAAACGCAATTTACCATTGTGCGCCCTAGCGGAAAGTCTATGATTTACTTGAAAATTTTGAATTTATTGGAAAAACATTTCGCATCGGAAACACTATCCAACAAAGAAGGAATTTTTCAAATCGGACTTTTAGAAGTAGAGATATTGACAAAAGTAAGATATACATCTACGCCCCTGGCGTAGAAACCATGCATTATTTCAAGAAGAAAATGTTCCTAAAATGTTTGTCGACGCAAGTAGTATCGGTCCACAAAAGACTTTTTTTCAATCGAGATTTTAGAAGCTCATATTTTGCTGCAAATACATCAGAAGCGAAAATTAAGACTTACGCCACCTGGTGGCCAAACAATTTTTTACAAAAATTTGAAATTACGTGTAAACGATTTCCCATCAGGAGCTGTATCCGGTGCAGAAATAATTTTTCAGATCGGAGATTTAGAAGCAGAAATATAGAGGAAAACGCAATTTACTTTTACGCCCCCTAGCGGAAAGTCTATGAATTACGTGAAAAATTTTGAAATTATATGAAAAACATGCGACACGGAAAACACTGTCCAACAAAGAAGGAATTTTTAAAATCGGACTCCTAGAAGTCGAGATATTGAAAAAATAAGATACATCTACGCCCCCTGGCGTAGAAACCGTGCGCTATTATAAGAAGAAAATGGACTCCTAGAAGTCGAGATATTGAAAAAATAAGATATACATCTACGCCCCCTGGCGTAGAAACCGTGCGCTATTATAAGAAGAAAATGTTTCTAAAAAGTTTGTCGGCATGAGTAGTATCGGTCTACAAACGACGTTATTTTCAATCGAGAATTTAGAAGCTCATATTTTGCTGCAAACACATCATAAGCGGAAATTAAGGTTTACGCCCCCTGGTGGCCATACCATTTTTTTACAAAAATCAGAAATTATGTGCGAACGATTTCCATCAGGAGCTGTATCCGCTGCAGAAAGAATTTTTCAGATCGGACATTTAGAAGCAGAGATATAGAGGAAAACGCAATTTACCCTTACACCCCCTAGCGGAAAGTCTATGAATTACTTGAAAATTTTGAAATTATATGAAAAACATGTCACACGGAAAACACTATCCAACAAAGAAGGAATTTTTCAAATCGGACACCTAGAAGTCGAGATATGGACAAAAATAAGATATACATCTACGCCCCCTGGCGGAGAAACTGTGAAATATTTTAGGAAGAAAATATCCCGAAAAGGTTTATCGATGTGAGTGACATCAGTCCACGAAAGAATTTTTTCAATCGATATTTTAGAAGCTCAGATTTTATGGCAAATACATCAGAAGCAAAAATTAAGACTTACGCCCGCTGGTGGCCAAAGTATTCTTTACCAAAAATTCGAAATTATATGCAAAAGATTGTGCATCAGGAGATGTATCCGCTGAAAAAAAATTTCAAATCGGAGTTTTAAAAGAAGAGTCATCGGAAAAAATGCAATTTACTTTTCCGCCCCCTAGCGGAAAATCTATGCGTAATTTGAAAAATAAACTATATCCAAAATACTCTTCCACATAAATGGAATCGAAAGATAAAAGATTTTTTCAATCGGATGTTTAGAAGCAAATATGTGGAATAAAACGTATTTTTGAAATCGACATCATCTGCATGTACGCCCTCTAGCGGCGAAATTGTACATCGTAAAAAAAAACGAAATAAAGGATCATCATTTGCATATTTCAAGCTTTCGAATGCAAAAAGAATTTTTCAAATCGGACTAATAGTTGCAGAGATACCGTGGGTACATACGGGCGGACTGACGGACAAACCGATAACATAAGCACGATCTTTTTTTACAAAAGACGTGCTAAAAATGTGAGATCCTATTTCTTCTACCATGACGAAGATCTAATTTCGACACTTTCTTATGATGTAGCAAACCGAAAACAAAGGCAATATTCCGAATGCAGTGGTATGTTCGTCCGTTACCATAAGTTTGGTTTCGAAAGCTTCATTTCGACGAAAATATTTTTGCATACTTTAAGAAAAACCCATTTTCGCATAGTACATTTTCAATACAATGTTTCATGCTAAAGACGTTACGGTAATGATGTTAAATGTAAAAAGAATCATTTATTAAGTTCACCTGACCCAGCTGCTTGTGCAATTAAAATGCCATTTGCTGGCTGCCCATTACTAGAACTGTGTTGGATGAAAGCCATATGATGCGCACACCAGAGCATAACTTAGTAGTCCTCCAATGCAGCCGCACTCTTGAGAATTCTTAATAGTTATCCACAATGTCACAATATAAACGTAATAATGGCCTCACTTAATGTCGTACTGTCGAGCAGAGTAATTTCCTCATTGCTCAACTCAATCTGCAGCTTCGGGACGCGTCGTTTGGAATCTAAATTCCTTTACAAAATAAAGAAACTTACGCATTCATTCATCCATCCATCGTTTTGCGAATGCAGATTAAAACGACTACTTAATATCCATCTATTTCATAAGTAGCGACATACTGTAGTCTGTTCCTCCCCGCTTCAGAAGGGAAGGGTAGAAACAGCCCAATCTCCCATCCCTCAGCAGGAATGATGAAACAAGACCGTGCATACCGAAGAGATTAAGTGAACTGCTTTCAGTATATTTGTGTAAAATTAAATACAAAACAAGGGCACCAGAAGATTAGGTTTTAATAATTAATAAAGCCTTTTGCCCCAAAAGAATTTTTTTGCATTGCTTACCTTGAGTAATAACGATATTAATAAGACGAAATCGGATATTTAGTTAATTTACCTTTAAATGTGGAATCTATTTATCGAGGTAACTGAAGAACTAGTGGATTTCTTCCTTTTTCATTTTGAGATAAGTGGTGAGTTATTTTTGCAACAATTTTAATTCTGAGTTCAGTTTAAAATTTGAGTAAGTACTCACAAAACTTATTTTACGTCGCCTTCGATGAAAACAATTGCTATTTAATTAATTAAAATTTGAACACTGATTTTTTTTGCATGATGGATTGAAAATCTAATACTACACAGGTATAGAAATATTTTGATGAATTTGTTG
The DNA here is from genome assembly GCA_039090855.1 of Macrothele yani. Taxonomy (NCBI): domain Eukaryota; kingdom Metazoa; phylum Arthropoda; class Arachnida; order Araneae; family Macrothelidae; genus Macrothele; species Macrothele yani. Next base: position 197,376,083 of record CM076990.1, read on the forward strand.
GTTTGGCTTGAAAATAACAGAATCGGGAGAACAATTTTAAGTTGGCACCGGACCCGTTCTCAGTTTTTTGTTCTCTCTTCAGATTGCTGAGCTTTTCGGTTTTCGGTATTCTGGCTTTTCCGTCTCGAATGTAGCAGTCAGTTTGTGTGAAAGACTAGTAACGTGGAACGTTTTTGTTTTCTACAACCAACAATCCTAACTGGAGACTTCCTCTATGGAACATCAAGTAAGAAGCAGAGCTCCGTATTTTTGCAGTTTTTTCGTGTTGTGTGCGATTTCAGTAACGCATCTTGCACAACGAGGTTAGCTTTCAAAGAGATTCTACGGTAATATATGTCTTCTACGTACAGGGATTTATCAAAATAATGGAATCGCCAACTGTTTGTGCTCTACTTTTTATTAATAACCCGTAGGCCCATCTCGGGCTTTCAGAACAGAAGCAAGTAGACTTAGAATATTTTTTTACAAGTCATGCACATATGATAATGAAATTTGGGATCATTCTTTCCGTAAAATATGTCCCACTTGCTAGTGACCTCCAGATAATTCCCCCAAATGTTTAATAATATTGAGGTCTAGAGATTGAGGTGGGCAAAGTAGTTGGTGTACTTTATCCTCATGCAATGCAAGCCACAAGCACAGGTGCATTATCTGCTCGAAACAAGGGACGGAACAATGTTCACAACATTAGGTGCAGGTGGTCCCCAAGAATGGATTCGCACGTTGCAGCTGTGACACGATCCTGCAGAATAACCAATGACCCTAAGAAATGCAATGACATGCCCCCCCCCCCGGCAGCATCAGGGGCCACCTCTATACTTCACAGTCGGGGTGTTACGCTTCTGCAGGTTCTCGCCAGATGTGCACTCTACCGGTGGTGGAAAACAATTCGAAATGCGATTCATCAGACCAGATGACAAATTGCCAGATTTAGCATTCCAGTTTTTATGTGCCTTACACGTTTTGTAACATTGATGTTATTAATCAGAGGCTTGCGGACTGCAGCCTGACCATAAATACCGGCACGATGGACTTCCCGACGAACTGTTATGACGGGAACGGGATCATTCCGACTGGTGTTTTACTCTGCTTCTATTTGCGGTGCTGTGTTTCTATTGTACAATCCATGCCAAACTTCGCCTATCCCAATCTGAAATCTTCATATGGCGTCCACAATTTGCACATTTGGAGGCAACGCCATGTCCTTTATGATAGGTAGTCATAATCTTCGATACAGTTCCTTGTCTCACGCTTACTATTTCTGCTGTTCTAGTAACTGAAGCTCCTGCAAGACGCGCACCAACGATCATGCCTTTTTTGAAGCCACCGAGAATTGACACTGTCGACAATTACTCCACATCTGTTTCACCTGAGACTGTGGCGCTGCTAGTGACAACTTACTTAGTACTACACAGCGTGATATACTTCACATGGTGGCTGACGTCGTCTTTATGATTTGCATACTGCGAATTACGTATACTGCAGTCAGTATTTCCGTTATTTTGATATACCTCTGTATCTGCTAGCAGATTGTGCCATGGCACCTTTAATCTTTGACGAAAATAAAGGCTTAGATTCAGGAAGTATGTAGAAGACTTTTTTATAGGGGTTTACCGACCACCATGAGCAATTTAGTACCTATAAGCAGTCGCCCGTTCCTAATTTAATGCCACCGATTCCGGAGAACTCGAGAATTAGCCAGAACCCGGAGCCTCTGGCAGGGTGCCCGTTCAAAAGTAAAAAAATCCCTGACTTTTCCAGGTGGTTTTGAAAGGTTTTTTTCAGAGCAGCGATTCAAATCACGTTCTGATCAATTGTTACATTTCCTTCCGTTCTTGAATTTTTTCACCAAAGTAAATCTCAAAATGAATTAACTTTACACAATTACACCTGTCTTTCATTAACAGCTAAATTCCCGATGCACATTATGTTTAATACCATAATTCTATGATCTTTCCTGATGCTGAGTGTATTGCTCACGTATAATTCATTCATATAGAAATAGTTCGTGTGTAAGAAAACCTGTTAGTTGATTTGTTTCCAAAGCTAAGCTTAGTGATCAAATGGGCTCCTGTTCAGAGAAACATGTCGCAAGGGAACTAACCGAAAAAGGACTTTGATTCATTGGTTCTCTTATGACGTGTTACTCCGAACAGGAACGCGTATCCGGCCATAATGCCTAATTGCTCCACGTTACAAAATATGAAACAAACTGTCCTCAGAAACAAAAAAAAAAAACTTAATAAGCAGTTTTTAAAATTCACTTTTAACATATACACTACTGTTTGTGAAAATTGCAACCACGTGAAGGACTGCTGGTATCAGCTTGAAACATACAGGATCTATACACTGAAGAGCTATTGAATTAGAGATACTTGTCTAGTAACGTGTAGTACCACCTTTCATCCTGATGACGGCGGCGATTCGCCTCGGCATGGACTCCACAAGACACCGGAAGCGTTGGGAAGCCATACGGATCCACGACCCCTGAACAAGCTCCCACAGTTCACGAAGATTTGATGGAAGGGTCAGAGCCTCGAACATATCTCTCGATGGCATCCCAGATGTGCTCGATGGGATTGAGATCAGGTGACCTAGCTGGCCAAGGAAGCGAGGTCACGTCGGTGGAGTGTTCATCCAACCATTCGGATACGATTCGGGATCGATGGCACGGTGCATTGTCTTGTTGCAGGATGAAGTCCCCAGTGGGATGTTGAAGACGCACAAACGGGAGCAAATGGTTGTCCAGGATATCCCGGTAACGTTGACCTGTGAGAAACGATGTCACACGTACCAGGGGTCCCATTTCAGTCCACGTAAACAGTCCCCACACGAGAATGCCCCCCCCCCCCCACCACCACCAGCTTGAAGAGTACCCTGCTGGCACGAAGGATTCATCGCGTCGTGTGGTTTGCGCCGTACTCGTATCCTGCCATCCGCATGTACCAACGTGAATCTCGACTCATCAGTCCAGGCAACATTTTCCCACATACCTAGGGTCCAGTGGTGATGTTCCCGCGCCCATGCTAATCTTTGCACCCTGTGATGTGCGGTCAGCAGCGGTACCCTTGTGGGACGATGGCTTCTATACCCCATAGCGAGGAAATGATTCTAGATGGTGTGGCTGCTTACACGTTTTTGTGCACCAGCGTTAAATTGCAGAGTGATTTCTTGCACTGTGGCCCGTCTATCCGCTGTTACAATGCGAGCTAGCCGACGATGACCCCGCTCATCCACACGCTGTTGTCCACGGCAGTTGGCCCTTGCAGAGATGGTTTTGCCGGATTCGATGTACTCACGGTGCACTCGTGACACAGTGGCTCGTGAAAATCCCAGTGCCTGCACGACTTTCAAGATGGAGTGATCCATTTGTCGGGCCCCGACAATTTGCCCACGATCAAATACGCTTAGATCCTTCGTCTTACCCATACCGCGTACGACTCTTACTGATTCCCGTCGCATCACTCCTTATATTGTCGGATCGCTGCATACGTCATGTCGTTTCCGTTTACAGAGCCTCCCACAGCGCCACATTTGCATATCGCCAGTTGTCTCTAATTCAATTGCTCTCCAGTGTACAACAGGTAGAGGCTTGAAAATGATTAAAATGTCAGTGAAAATACGCATGCGGTTTCTGAGCAGCGCCCTCTGAACTGTCTGGTATTGGGTATAAATAGCTGGCACAAACGAAAGGTTGCAATCAATGAAGAGCCGACATTGAGTCGAAAAGGTGTGTTTTTTTTGTGTGTCTCACTATGCCCGTCGCCGAAGAAAGTCGCATTATGAACACCTGACGGACTTTGAGATTGAATATACTGTTGGGACGAAAGAAACGGGATTTTCCTACCGAGACATTGCCAATCGTACGGAACGAAATGCCAGTACAGTCATGCGAGCGTGGCGTCAGTGGACAGGTGAGTCTCGGACACACAGCAATCTGGAAAATGGACTGAAAAATCGCACCACCGCACGGGAAACCTTTGCCGCATGGCACTGACCGATCGCACAGCGACATCCACGGGGTTAGCGCAGCAGTGGAGCACTGTCACAAGTCAGGCTTTGTCCTCCAGCATAGTTTGACGACGTCTGCTTAACACAGGACTGGTTGCTAGCAGCTCATTGCTGCGCATTCCTATTGACGCGCCGATTGCCAACAGGTCGTGTTTTCTGACGAGTCACGATTTAACTTGATGCACCATGATGGTCGCATAAGTGTTCGAAGATATCGTCATGAAAGACACCTTGAAGCGTCATACCGGCCCAATGACAAACGTCATCATTTAAGGCACTATTCGGTTCAATACGAGATCTCGTCTGATACGAATTGAGGCAACCCTCAACAGCCAGCGATACATCAGGGATGTTATAGAAGCATAGGTGATACCCTTTCTTTAGAGTTGTCCTGACGCTATATTCCAGCACGACAATGCTCTGACGCACATGTGACCCGGAAACTCTTCTGTGCACGGCAGATAACGTTTCATCCTGGCCTGCACTTTCGCCAGATATTTCCCCTATCGAACATTTCTGGGACATGGTAGCTAAGCGACTGGCCAGTCAAGAGCTACCGCCATTTACCAAAAATGAACTCTGGTCTCGCACAGAAGTAGCCTGGCAGGTTATTCCCCAAGACAATATCAGAAATCTCTTCCATACAATGCCACGCCGTATAGAGGCTGTTATTGTTGCTCCAGGTGGTTTTACACAATAGAGTTTTGGAGGGTAAAAATCTTGTATCTTCTACTAAGTAATCAGTTATCTCCTGTAGCATGAGGAATGTGATATAAATTTCATTTGTATAGCGCGATTCTTTCTTGGTTTTGCAATTTTTACAAATAGCAGTGTATATGTATCATCATCGTCATAGTCAACCATTACCAATCCACTGCTGGACGAAGGTGTCCCCAAGTTTCCTCCACAACGGTCTGTCTTGGGCCTGTCTCCTCCATGTCACTCCCGCATACTTTCGAATTTCATCCACCCATCTCCCATGTGGTCTTCTTCTGGGTCTTTTCCTGTCCCTTGGAATACAATCTAAAATTTCGGCTGCCCATCGATGGTCTGTCCTTCCGGCAGTATGTCCAGCCCATTGCCATTTCAGGGATTTAACTCTGATCGTGATGTCTTCCACTCTTGTCATTTTTCGGATCCACGAGTTCCTCTTCTTATCTCCCCTGGTTACACCAAGCATGCACCTCTCCATGCTGCTTTCAGTTGTCTGCAGCCTTTGTATGTCTCTTTTAGTAAAGGTCCAAGTCTCTGCACCATACGTAAGCACTGGAAGGATGCATTGATCAAACACTTTTCTTTTAAGACATAATGGCATATTGCTCTTGAAAATCATGCTGTTTCTTCCAAAAGCTCTCCAGGCAAGTTTTGTACGCCGATTAATTTCTTCATCAATGTGACCCTCACTTGATATCCGCTGTCCAAGATAAACGTACGCATCTGTTATCTCCAGCTTTTCTCCATCAATCGATAAATCTTCATTTCTTGTAAAAGCACTGAACATCACTTTTGTCTTCTGAAAGTTCATTTTTAATTCCACTTCTTTACCCTTGTCAGCAAGTTCCTGGATCATACTCTGCACCTCTGATGGGGTAGTTGCAAAAATGACTACGTCATCAATAAAACGAAGGTGGGTTAGATAATCTCAATTAATCTTTATCCCTTTGTTTTCCCAGTTCAGTGATTGAAAGACATTTTCCAATGTGGCATTAAAGAGCTTCGGAGATATGGTGTCACCTTGTCGCACTCCCTTTCCAATTTTTATGTGTGTTGTATTTTCAAACAGCCGAATCTTTGCACTTGCATTTTCATAGATGTTATTAATAATATTAATGTACGCATCTTCAATACCGCAGGATTTCATAGCCATTGTAACTGCTGATGGTTTCACCGAATCAAAGGCTTTTTCATAATCAATAAAAGCCATGCACAATGGAAGTTCATATTCCCTCGCTCTTTCAATCAGTTCTCTCAGTACGTGGATATGATCTATTGTGCTGTAGCCACTCCTGAATTAAGCTTGTTCTCTCGGTTGAGCCATGCGCAGTGTTACCTTCAAGCGGTGTGAAAAACTTTAGTGAAGATTTTATAAACCACTGATAGGAGGCTGATAGGTCCGTAGTTCCTGAGATCCTCAATGTCACCTTTTTTATGTAGCAGGATCTTTTAGCGTTGTTCCAATCCTCAGGAATCTTGCCTTCATTAAGGCATCGAGCGAAAATTTGGGCGAGTATACTGTTTCGATTTCTCCACTTGCTTCTTGTATGATGTCTACAGTAATTCCATCTTCTCCTGGAGCTTTTACCCGCTTCATGTTCTTGATTGCATGTGCAACTTCTGCTGGGAGGACTGGAAGAACTCTGGTACCTTTCATGATGTTTGGAGTACGTGTATCATCCCTTTCATATAATTTGGAGTAGAAATCTTTCACTCTTGTCAAAATTTCGCCTCTATTTCTTGTTACAGAACCATCTTCTTTTCTCAATCCCATAATCTGTTTTCTTCCCTTGCTGAGATGTCCCTTTGCTATCTTTGGGCTTTGCTTGTTTTCAATTGCTTTCCTCACTAGTTCACAGTTGAATTTCCTTACGTCTTCAGTTATACTTTTTCATACTGTCTTGCATAGCTCTATATATTCCACTTTGGAAGTCACATCTTTAGTTATCCTCATCTCTCTTCTTTTTTGCATCAACATTTTGGTTCTTCCTGATAATTTGTTCACATGCAATTTGTTCTTAGACCCAGCTAATTTTGTTGCTGTTTCCATAAGAGCTTTGGTTACTTTTCTGTTAACTTCAGAAATATCCACTTATTCCGATGTTAGGCCTTCTGAAGCAGAGAACCTGTTCTTCAGTTCCAACTTGAAGGTATCATGGTGTTTCTTAAGTGTTGATTATGTCAATACATTTTATTTGTCTTATGAGCTTGCCACGTTCGAGTTTAGTGTTGAGGTGCATCTTACATCTCACCAATCTATGGTCACTACCTGTGTTGAACTTGTTTAGCACACTGCAGTCTTCTATGACGAATTTTTTGTTACACATATACATAATATATATATATTTTTAGGGAATCAAGGAATAATGTAACGTGTTGAAATAAGATCTATCGAATTCTAGGCAGGCAGTAAGGGCAAACAAAAGTCTGAAATCCAAAAAAAGGTGGGTTTTTTTTTTTTTTTTTTAGAAAAATTAAAAAACAATTTGACTTTAGCGAACAAGTTAGTAAAATCATGCAATTCATTGATTACGATACGCTTTCCAACATACCAGAAATCGCGCGCAGAAAAACCCTCTTCCCTACCCTGTCTACTGATTCGTTCAGTATACCTCCGAAACAATAAACTAAAGTTTTGTCGCAATAGAAGCATTTTTACTCAAGTTATGAGGATAATGGCTATGGAATAAATCTCGCTTCTGTGCCCTGACCTTTGACCTTATTTCGATGCTATTCAACAGAACCGGTTCAGTATTCCTCCGGAACAACATGATCAAGTTTTGTCGCAATCGAAGCATTTTTACGTAAGGTATGACGCATAAGGGCTATGGAATGGATCCCGCTCCTATGTACTGACCTTTGACCCCATTTCGTCCATTTTCAACAGGGTTCGTCCCCAGGTTGTCCCCCTACCACATACTAAAATTTCATTGAAAGCGAACAATTTTTACGCGAGTTATCGTGCGGACAGACAGACAGACGGACAAAGCTGGATCATATACGCTTCTTCAACCTACGGTTGGAAAATGTAGAAAATTGCATTTATCTTGATTTTTGGAACCATTTTCAAATTTCCTGATAAATCCATGTTTTCCAGATTTGGTGGAAACCCAGTCTGGCCTCTCGGGCACTAGAGTGGCATTAGTCATGATTATCTCGTCCTATCCGAACAGAATTTTTGCATTCTGTCAGCGTATTGTTAAATTTTAGAAATTTAACAATACGCTGTTTGTTGCATGGCGAATAAAGATATATATATACCGTTTATTTGAATTTCTTACATTTTATACATGAAGAAAAGCTGGAAAATATATTCAAAATCTTAGGCATTCTATTTAAAAAAGAATTATTCTAACTCGTCTTTCAGAAACAAATACACTGTATTAATCAAAAATACACATCCACGCCATAAAACGTAAACTGCAAACAGTCTATCATGTCAAGCTGTATATAACTGAGAATTCTTGTCATGCTTACAACACTGTCAGATTAAAAAACAATTTTTAGTCATTTCTAGAAACAAGTATTGCGAAAAAATACAAAAATGAGCTCCTAAGAGCCTAATTAATAAGCTAAGGGCTACGAGAAGCAAGAAACACATGCAGATCAAGTAAGAAATATCACCTGCATTTCAAGAGTTTTAAGTCAAAATAAATATGAACATCCAGCAGTTAATGGTTAAAAAACATAAGTTCTAATGTATTTTTAATCATTTTTAACCATAAGGACTTTCAAATTTAAAGTGCAACTAACACGGATACAAACTTTTTCGGTGTTATTGGAAAAGAGCAAAATCAAATGGAAAAGTAAAATTATACTACACTGCTGGCCACCCAAAATGCAACACCAAGAAGGAAGCATCCGATTAGCCTGAAATTCACAGCATGCTTCGCCCGCGAGAGGACATGCAAACGATTAGCATTGCAGGGCATATGCAAATCATGTGCGCCCGGCACGCCACCGAGAAGCATTATAAGAAGGGTGAACAGAAGGCGGGGTGTAAGTAGTGGAAGTGTGTTGTGCTGCCGGACCTGTGTGTGGGACGCTTCCTGATGCCTCGTCGCAGAATACGGCAGTCATTCCAGCACGTTTCGGAGTTCGACAGAAGCCGAATAGTGGCTTATCGCGACAGCGGTTTATCGTACCGAGACATCGGCGCCCGTGTGGGACGACACACAGCCACAGTGAGGCGAGTATGGATTCGGTGGGTTCAGGAGGGACGGACGGACCGACTGCCGCAGCCGCGGCACACCACCGAATGAGAGGACCGGCATGCTGTGCGGCGGGCATTCACGGCCCGAACCGCCACATCACGAACGTTAGCGCAGGAATTAGGGTGTGTTGCGCAACAACCTGTGTCAGCACGTACCGTTCGACGTCGTCTGCAAGAGCGGGAACTTGTCGCACGGCGCCCATTGCTCCGAATACCATTGACGTTACACCACCGGCGAGTGCAGCGGCAGTGGGCCGTTGAACGCCGCACCTGGACTACAGAATGGCACGATATTGTCTTCTCCGACGAATCCCTTTTCTGCTTGCAACACCACGATGGTCGGATCCGCGTCGAGAGACTGTATGCCGCCTGCATTATGCATCTCCATACCGGTCCGTCGCCTGGCGATATGGTTTGGGGCGCAATTGGATATGACACCTGCACCCCTCTCGTAAGCATCGCCGGTGCACTCAACAGCCACCACTACATCTCCGACGTTTTGGAGCCTGTAGTCCTCCCTTACCTGCAGGACCTTCCAGCGGCCACTTTTCAACAGAACAATGCGTGCCCGCACGTGGCACGCATCGTGCAACAATTCTTCACGGCTCACCAGGTGTCACTGCTGCCGTGGCCCGCCTGTTCTACCGATATGTCGCCCATCAAACACGTCTGGTCGCTGGTCGGCAACAGGGTGGCCCGCCAAGCACCACCCGCGGCTACGCCTGATGAACTGTGGCAACGTGTGGAAGCAGCCTGTATCGACATACCCCAAGCCCACATCCAAAGCCTCTTTCGTTCGATGCCGCGTTGTGTAGCGGCCGTTATTGCCAGCCATGGGGGCCACACGAATTAGTGATGTCTGCGTGTTCCGCAAGTCGCACGGGCCTGTAAGTTCAATCGTTTCATCTTTGTATCTGTTGTTATGTGTCCAGTAAATCTGGCTTTGCTATCTCGTGTCCTTCTTGGTGTTGCATTTTGGGTGACCAGCAGTGTATTTGCCCCAGTGACTGGTATCATATCCAAAATAAAATTCCTTTTAATCGATATTCTAACAGCGAAGCTACCAATTGCTTCAGACGCAAATACGTTCTGTCTCTTAGCACCAAAATCATGAATTGTGTGTAAGTAAAAAGTACACAGGGAATGTTTTCCAGAAGAGTTTTCTAAAAGAAAAAAAAATTAAACGGGATTTTTAAAAGTAAGGAGGTGATCAAAGAAAAAGAATATTTATTTAGGACTTTAGCCGATAATTGTACATTATTTAAAACATAAAATGTGTGCAGTGTCTTAGCAGTGAATGGTAAGAAGAATTTTTTCAATTAGATCTTTAGAACCGGAAATACACTGGCAAGTAAAAATACGCACTTACGAGGGGTTGCTGAGAAGTTCTCAGCCTAACCCACTTCCTCTAAATGTAGCATTATTTTGTCACTGCAGCTCGAAAGAGTGTTCTTTTGTAGTGTAAACTGCCAATTTTCAGAAAAAACAGTTTTTTTTTTTTTTTTTTGCAGATGATTGATGTCCTGAACTTCATGTCATTGCAAAGTCTTGAATTTTCGAAAGTGGAACTCCGGGCTGTCATGAAATTTCTGTTCCTGCAGAAGAAAACTCCAAAGGAAATCTATGAGTGTATGATGCAAACATTAAGCGACAAGTGCCCTTCATATTCCACTATGAAAAAATAGTGTGCCAACTTTCAGCATGGAGACTTTGATACTGAAGATGCAGCAAGATCTGGGATGCCTTCAACTGTGACAACACCTGAAATTGTTGTTCGTGTTCATGACTTGATTTTGTCAGATCGGCGAATCTTGGCTAAAACAATAGCGGATACACTGGAGATATCCAGGGAATGTGTTGGGTTCATAATTCATGAGCACTTGGACATGCAGATGATGTCAGAGAAGTGGGTGCCCAAACGTTTGAATGCCGATGAGAAACGAAAACGAGTGGACACTTCCAAATCGGTTTTGCAGCATTTTGAGCGATCTGGTGATTATGTTTTGCAGCGACTTGCCACTGTTGATGAAACGTGGTTACATCACTACGATCCAGAGACGAAACCAACAGTCCCTGCAGTGGCGGCACTTTGGTTCTCCACTGCCAAAGAAATTCAGGACTCTGAGGCCTTCGGGAAAGGTGATGGCAACGGTTTTTGGGATTCAGAAGACGTTTTACTGGCTGTCTTCCGAAGGGCCAAACAATAAATGCGGAATGCTATTCCACCTTGCTGTGCCGATTAAAGGAGGCATTGAAGGGAAAAAGGCAAAGAAAACTGCGGAAAGGTGTTCTCTTTTGTAGGACAATGCGCCGGCTCACAGGACAATGGATGTTTTGAGGGATCTGAGGTTTAGGTGCATAGACCATCCACCCTACTCACCAGACTTTGCTCCATGGGACTATCTCCTGTTCCCAAACCTTAAAAAAGTTTGAAAGGGAAGCACTTTTAGAATGATTCGGCGGTGATGGCAACAGCAGAGCAGTATTTGAGTGATCAGACTTCAGAATTTTTTTGGAAGGGTTAAAGAAACTCCAGAAACGCTGTGCCAAGTGTGTTGGAACTTCGGGGTGAATATGTGGAGGTCGAGAACTTATCAGTATCCCCTCGAACGCCTTATGAAAAATCAGAAAACATGCAAAATATTCCTCGTAGAAGCCGAAATGATTTTACAAATCGAGCTTTTATAATAAAACAACCATCAAGGAAAATATAAGTATACACTCCGTAGCAGGAAACAATGCGCTATTTGAAGAAAATAGTTCTCCATATTCAAAGACATCCTACCCGGAAAGATTTTTAAAATTTATTCCCCGGAAATCCGTTCCAAATACTTTTTTTTTTTTATTGCCAGGAAATCTGAAGTACTGCTATTAAAATATAGTAAAACTATAGGTCATTTCAACCTATAATCTACAACAAGCACCTCTTACAGGCTTCAACTAACTTAACGCAGTACTTTGGAAACGATGTTTGCTGCACCGATTAAGAAATTTAGAATCGCAGATGAAAACTAACATACCAAAATTCTTATTGAAAATGTAACCTGGGATTTAATTTCTACGAAACTGATGTATACTGCGCTATAATGATTTGAAACCAAATTGTTTCTACTTTGGTTTTAATTCGATTACTGCAGCAAATTAAATATCAATAAAAGAAATACTCTCAAAAACATATAAATATAAAATTTATAGTTATACCATTAAATGTGCCATATACGCTGGAAATGCATTCACATACCACAACAATGTACATGTATAAACTAAGTACTATTTATATTTACATATTTTGAAATAATGCTTACATCGGAAATTCAAGGATAACTAAAGGTGAAACATGGAGTAAGCATATTTTTTTATTAAAGCAAAATTTAAGTAGAAAATTGTCGCTTCATTAGTTCTTATTAGAAAATGTAACGTTTTCGGACCCGTACAGTTGTTTTCACGGCAGGTTTTTCTAGTGTTATAACTATGCATTATCGCTTTTACAAGCTTATTTCTCTGAAAATACATGGTTTCCCATTGCTTAGTAGATTTTTGTTATATCAACAGGCATAAAAAAGCAAGCATTTTCGTTTTTGTTTAGTAAAATATTACAGTTGAAAATTGGAACTTCCAACTCTCCATCTTTCGTTCAGAGTAAAGCTGTTTTCCCAGCACAACAAAGCACGCAGTAGCATTTTCGAACATAGTTTCGCTTTAAACAAAAGAAAACATACTTGCCCACACCTTTTAAGCTAAATTAAATATCAAAATCTCGTTATTGCGTTATTCAGTCTACAGTGAAAAATATTTTACGGGTCACGGAAATGGTTCAAGAGTCCGCCACGGACAGATTAAGCATAGACTTTCAAATTTAACTTTGCTGTAAAAAAAAGTGGGGGGGGGGGGGTAAAATGCTTGCTCTACTGATTGGTTTTTACGACGAAGCTATTAGGAATAGGAAAACACGCATTTCATTAGAAAAAATTCTAAAACAAAAATACGGAGTCATCATTTTCCATTACCGAAGATATAAAAAACCAGGAACATGAACAGAGGAACATAAAAACTAAGAATATAAAGCGCAAGATAACTGGGAGTGGGGGGGCGCAGCTTGGTCCGAAAATTTAGAAATTCTGAAAATAACAAAACTTTGTCATCACTGCTCAAAGAATCGTTTCTGGCAGCTTAGGACAACAAAAAAAAAACGACGAAAAATCGGGAAAATGTTACGATATTAAAAACATCCAATCAACTATTCTAAAAACATTTAATAAATGTTAGAATTTTGAAAACGTGAAAATAAATTTTACGCAGATATTTTTTTTTTTTTTTTGATTGGAGGTTTAACGACCGCCGTGAGCAACTCAATGGGCTATAAGCAGTCGCCCGTCCCTAATTTAGGGTCACTGGTTCCAGGGAAGGGAGAGAGCCAGTGCCGTAAGACAAACACAACATCCATGCCTCACCGGGAGTCGAACCCGGACCCCTTACGGACGAATGATCAGAGGCCAACGCCTTAGACCACTGAGCCACCGGGGCGGCTTACGCAGATATTGAATAACATTATTTCACTGAGGTTTTCGATGTTTCCCATACTACTTAGCGGACCAACGATTTGCGTAGTTCGTACGAAGAATCCATAGCACTTGGAGTGCTGCAATGGTAGTAAACAAGAAGCATGTTACAGCAAAAAATTACAAATTATTAAAATTGTACAAAACCCTGACTTTCCTAAAAAAAAAACTGGATTCCTGACACTGGGTTCGAAAATCGGACGTAACTGCGTTCAATCGGGACACTTGGCAACTATGCATAAGTTAAAACACTAGAAAAAAAACCCTGAACTACAAAACATCGCGTAAGGACAAAACACGACAAAATTACAAGATATGAAACAGAAGTTTGGAACAGCTCCAAGATTCCCAGGACAAGTATGAAAAAGGTGAATGCGTCCAGGGCAGGGAGCATGCGGTTATCATATGCAACACAAAATTCTCTGTCATTTGAACACTGCAATTATAATTTTTACATGATCATTACTTTCCGTCCAATATGCTTTTGTAACTCAGGAAGTCGCTTACCCTGTACAACGACTAAAGTTTGCAACATGATGGAGCAACACCTTTTTTAAATTTCATTTAAACAAAACAAAAAACAATTTAAACATTTTACTTACATGGCAATTATGTCTTTTATGTCTCCCTAAAAAATGGATTTCTAACAATATGGTCTCAGCATGCATGTTTTTTTACTACTGCAAACTGAAAGGTAAGGTAAACACTTCGGTATGATACAAACTTTAATACAGACATTTGACGTGGACCCCCAATGAGAATTTTTCCGTGACTCACTAATAAACGTGGAAAGAGCGATAACATCTGTTTGATGTTACCAACTTTGATCCATTATGCAATCATAAAAATAGGTAAAGCATTAAGAACCCGATTTTCTATTATTGGGATATACATGTTTGTGTGGGAGCCATAGCTCATTGCGAAATCGTCGGAAACACTTCGAAAGTTGCCAGATTATTTCAGCTGCTGTCTGAGTTGCAGTGATCTGTTTCAAGACAAAATTCCAAAACAGCAAGGAGGACTTCTAGAAGTAACAGTATTTAATAATGCAGGGTGATTCACTAGGGACTTCGCCCAAAAAAAGCGCTATAATTTTGAAAGGGGAAAACATTTCAAGCAGAAATTTGAAGATGAAGTGCCTTACTTTTTCACAATCACATTGATATCAGAGATGTTGAAAGTGTCCGCCATTTGCATCCAAACAAAGATCAACTCGTCGCTGCCAGGGGCGTAGTAATAGGAAGGGGGGGCTCAACGGGCCCAAGCGCCCCCCCCTTTCTCTCTAATATTATATATAAGTTTTGTTTTTCAATGTTCAGTTTGGTTGTTTTTACACTTCTCCAGAGTAGAGGAAAACCAAAATTTGAAACTTTTTCGTTTTGAAAATGAATATTAATTCTAGAACATGGAGAGGGATGGTGTGTGTGGGGGCTGGGGGTGGAGCTTCAGCTGTTTCAAGTGTCTGAAATCACAATGTCACATTAAGGTCAAACGCAACTGCAGTGTTCAATTTTCCTTGGACAGCCATGAGCTTGGGTATAGGAGGGTGAACGCACAAGTATACATTAGCTTGCTGACGGGGGACGGCACGAAATAAGCAACATTTCTATTCCTCACCACTGGTCTGGCCATTGTACGTAATGTCAGCCTTTAGAATGGAATACAGTAATACACCCGGGACCCAGCCCCGAGGTGTACTGCATTTATGAATAAGAAATGTTTCCGAACTACACCACCGAGGCACCGACCACGAAACCGATGCAATTCATGGGATTTGTATATGTGTTGTATTTGTGTTTGTATACTGACTCTATTTCATTTAATTTTTAGACTGTTCACTTTTGCAACATAACTTTTAAAACATTGGTTCCAAATCATGCGCTTTCGGTAGATTAAAGATTTAGATAAATAATTACACTTTTCTTCTGTTGTGTTTTCATAATATCGTTATTATGCTAGCCAGATATAACCGCTTGTAGTGACATCTTCAAGCGCAATAAGAATAAATAAATAAATATATACATAATTTATTTTCTTTGAGCCGCTCCCAAAAATTCTGAATTGCTACGCCCCTGGTCGCTGCATATTGTCAAATGTGCGCCTCAGCATGTTGGTATTTCTTGCTCCCATTTCCTGTGTGGTGATGTTCTCCAGCTGCCGAATAGTTCTAGGCTTACTGCTGAATACAATAACTTTCAGATGATCCCATAAGGAGAAATCAGGTGGAGTTCAATCTGGAGACCTGGGCGGCCACAAACCTTTGGAGATAACCCGATCACCGAAGAAACTCCGAATCTCAGCCATGCTGGCATTAGAAGTGTGACAAGTCGCATTATCCTGTTGGAAAAAGCCATTCTGCAATTCAATATCATCCAGTTGGTTAACGAACTGCGTGAAGATATTGAGATGCACTTCTGTGTTGACGGTCTGTTCAAAGAAAATGTGACCGATTATCCGGTTCCGTGAAATGGCGCACCATACGTAAGCTGACCAGACGTCCCCAATTCTTGAGGACAATCCTCGAATTTAGTTTACTGTCCCCAAAAACGTCTGAAGCCTTTGGGGACGCAAATTGTCCTCAAACTTTAATGTTTGTCCCCAAATGTCCTCGAATTTACACTCCTTCGTTAACCTTTTAGATTTCCAATGAAAATGTTCTTAAAAGGAGGGCCTGATTTCTGCACGTGCACAGGGCCTCAGAATTTTGGGGGCCTCCAAACTACCTCTAAAAACCAAATATATTTTTAAGTCTATTGATGCCAAATTAATGAAAAAAGAGACTGCTTTGTTAATGATTATCTGAGACAATATTGCTACGAATCAACAAAGTGAGCACTTCCCTTTCAATCTTCCATGGGCAATTTGTCGTTAGTTTTACCGTTATATGAGTCAATTATTGACTTCATCCTGAATTTCGTGAGAAAAAAATTCGAACTGTTCGATAAAGAATCCAACCAGTTGTTAGGGAGAGAAATGGACTACGAATCCTCAAGAAAGAAGAAAATACCCAAGAACCGACTTCTAAATGATTCATAAACTCCAGACGTTGTTTTTAATAATCGAGATTCCTTCATCACTCAAACTTTTTCGGTAATATGTGACAATCTTGTTTCACAGTTGTAAACCAGAAAGAAGTCATATGAGGAATTGGACTCTAGATTTGGATTTGTCTACAAGAATGACCTAAGTGATGTGATGGAAGCAGCTGAATTGTTGCAAAAGCAGTATTCAAATGAACTTGAAGAAGACTTTGCTGAAGAGTTCCTTCAGTTTCAAATCCTGACGAAACAATTCATTCACTGACAGCACAGATCCCCTTACTTGCCTTGGGAAGTTAAGGGACTTGAATTTAGTTCATATTTTTCCCATTGTTGACACATGCCTCAGGATTTTTTTACCAATACCAATTTCCAACTGTTTCAAATGAACGCTCGTTTGCGGTTCTGAAAAGAGCAAAGCATAAAGTTTAAAAGAAGAGTCAATTGATGCTCTTCATATCATCATCATTGTCAACCATTATCAATCCACTGCTGGACGAAGGTCTCCCCAAGTTTCTTTCACAACGGTTTGTCTTGTGCCAGTCTCCTCCATGTTACTCCTGCATACTTTCGAATTTTATCCACCCATCTCACGTGTTCTTCTGGGTCTTTTCCTGTCTCTTGGAATCCAATCTAAAATTTCGGCTGTCCATCGATGGTATGTCCTTCTGGCAATGTATCCAGCCCATTGCCATTTCAGGGATTTTACTCTGATCATGATGTCTTCCACTCTTGTCATTTTTCGGATCCACGAGTTCCTCTTCTTATCTCTCCTGGTTACACCCAGCATGCATCTCTCCATGCTTTTTTGAGTTGTCTGCCGTCTTTGTATGTCTCTTTTAGTTAAGGTCCACGTCTTTGCACCATACGTAAGCACTGGAAGGATGCATTGATCAAACACTTTTCTTTTAAGACATAATTGCATATTGCTCTTGAAAATTATACTGTTTCTTCCAAAGCTCTCCAGGCAAGTTTTATTCGCCGATTAATTTCTTCATCAATGTGACCTTCACTTGATAATTCCTGTCCAAGATAAATGTAGGTATTGGTTGCCTCCAGCTTTTCCCCATCAATCGATAAATCTTCATTTCTTGTAAAAGCATTGTACATCACTTTTGTCTTCTGAAAGTTCATTTTTAATCCCAATTCTTTATTCTTGTCAGCAAGTTCCTGGATCATACTCTGCAGCTCTGATGGGGTAGTTGCAAAAATGACTACGTCATCAGCAAAACGAAGGTGAGTTAAATAATCTCCATTAATCTTTATCCCTTTGTTCTCCTAGTTCAGTGATTGAAAGACATTTTCTAATGTGGCATTAAAGAGTTTGGGAGATATAGTGTCACCTTGTCTAACTCACTCCCTTTCCAATTTTTATGGATGCTGTATGCTCTTCATATACTGTCCATTAAAAGTGATGTAACAGCAGATTTAAGTTTTGACGACATGATTTAGCAGCTACAAAAGGTAAAAAAAGCCATTTTTTAATATCCTGCTGCTAATTCAACAGTTAAAAATTATCAAGCATTTATAAAATATTTGTTCCATGCATTTTTAATGGTTAGTGTAAAAATGGGGTGTGACTTATAAGCACGCTCCTGTAATAACATGTAGGTATGGTTTGTTTTTCCTTGAGGTCTCATATCACGGGTGAAGCCTATATTCGGAGCAATACGGTATATTATATAAGAAAAGCATTTCAGCAAAACATGTAGAATTTCCTAACAGTATTTTTATTAATATTAGTTTTGTGAGAACAAAATTTGTGAATCAATATTCATAATTATGTAAAGTTTATTTTCACGTAAATGAAAATACGGAAAAAGTTCAAATGACACCACTTTATTTAAAGACTTGTAATAATTTACATGGACTGTTGCAATAATTTATCCCACAATGTGTGTTTTCACTTGTTAGCTGTAACATTTTGTGAAGGATTACTTCTTACAGTTTAAACTACCATCGGTTCATCATTTCCATTAAATTTATAGGACTAGAGGTTTTAAATTATATCTCTGGGAGGATAGTTATTTGTGTTGTAAATGATACCATAAAACAAAAAAAAAAAAGAATGCCAGATAAATTAATGATGCAGCTGTAAGCTGTGCGGATGCGGGGAAGTACAAAGTGGTGTGAATGCTCGTCTATTACAATCCACATTGGCTGTAAAGATGACTAGCATGTGGGATGTATTTTAATATTTTACTGCTAGAAAAATTGCTTCCAAAAAAATTTTTACCAGCAAATATTCTTTTCAACTGCTGGCTGATAATTTTAATCGAGGGGGCCCCAGACATAGGATGTGCGTAGGGCCTACGCTGACCTAAATCGGGCCCTGCTTAAAAGTAGTGTCCGTTGTACTAATTTTCCAACATGCTTCTTGTGAAAACAAATTTTGACTTTTTTTTTTCTTCTTTCTGAGTTTAACGACCACTACGAGTAACTCTAAGCAGTCACCTGTCTATAATTTGTAGACATTCGTTCTAGGAAAGGGAGGTAGCAAGTGCTGCAAAACAAACACACCACCCGTGCCTCATTCGGGACTCGAACCCGTACCCACTTGTACGAATGGTCAGTAGCCAGCACTAGGTCAATGCACCACTGGCGCTGTCAAATTTCGACTGTACTTGTTCTGAGTTTCTCCAAAAACTAAGGCAAAATGAAAAGTTCGCCATGAAATTACTATGGTGTGCAGCCTAATTTTAATTCAGCGGATGTACCTAAGGTAAAGCAGTTCACTTTCGCTAATATGTTCTCGCCATCATAGTTCTGCTTTGTCAATACAAACTACCAACATTCTGTAAGATATATCCTTTTAAGACACAGATTTGAATGTGTAATATCACACTTATTGAAGCAATGCAGTTTTGTGACAAAAAGATGTGCATATTATTTTGAATACTACGTGTCCTCAAATCGGTGTCCCGATATCTGGTCACCTTAACCATACGCCAATCTTTATGGGATACATTCTTTCCTCGTGAATGACGTGGGGATTCTCACTCGGCCATACCCGTGTATTCTGTGAGTTCACATAGCCTGAAAGGTGGAACCAGGCTTCGTCCGTGAGCCACGTAATGTCTAATACGGCTGGATTTTAACTGACAAATTCCTTAAACCACAGGCAGTAATGCATTCGCTTCGGCATGTCAGTTGGTAACAGCTCCATGAACAACTGCAACACGATATGGCTTTTGTTTACCCCTTTTTGCAGCCCTCTGGCAGGTGGAATGACAGTCCTGTTTGTTGCGACAGCCTGCGTAAACGATTTCTTTGGAGACTGTAACAACCACTTTTTCACACACTGCACAGTGTTTTCTGACATTGCGGGTCGCCCTCCTGAATGTGTATCAACAAGGCTTTATGTCGTCTCAAGTTTCTTTGCAAGATTTGAAATCGTTGGCTTCGTAGGTGGTTCCCAACCAGGAAATTTCTTCTTAAACTCTTTCTGACACTCCTTGAAAGAGATAGAATTTCAATAACTTCAAACGATAAACACGCGCTCAGCAATCGTGAACACCATCGTACTCGACCCTAGCCGACGGACGAAGAGAATGGAGCTAAACCGTTTCCACCAGACGCCGAGCATTGTGGCGTCATCTGGGCATACGAGCCAAACGGCGCAGATATCGATGTGAATGTCAGAACATACGGCACTTCGTCTTCAAATTTCAGCTTGAAATGTTTTCCCTTTTCAAAATTATAACGCTTTTGGGGGGGGGAGGGGGTAAAGTCCCGAGTGAATCACTCTGTACTATGCTGTTTTTACAGGAATCAGGAGGTTCTAAACACGAGAGCCAACAAGCATACATGAGCTTGAAGTGGTTCGCTCGCTGTCATTGGTGCCGGCGTTCAATTCAAGTGTTTTCCTCCGGTGCATATCACGAGAACTAAAACAACTTTCCACATTCGGGTATTGCTATTCGAGCGGTGTTCGCACTCTTTGGCAACGCAGAATATATGTCACTCTCCCGGGGCATGCAGGGCTTTACTACCGGACAGAGAGAGCTGGGCAGTGGCGGCCCGTCAGATGAGGCAAGTGAGGCGCCGCCTCACCTGAAATTCCGCAGAATGAGAAGTGAAAAAAAGAACAACTTCGGTCAGTAAAAAAGATATAAGAACTTTGCAGGATAAATGAAACACTGAAATTCACATTGTGATTCATGAATTAGGTTAAAGAAAGGCTTTCAAGAAGAGGAATGAATCATTATTTTTGCAAAGGAGCTGTACGTTTTAAGCGCTTAGAGGCGACCGGCTGAATCGTCTCGATGAGAAGCCGGTTTGGAAACTGGGGATCAGAGAAGAGCCCTACAGAGTGAACCCCCCACCCCCACGGTCCGAAGTCTACCTAAGGAGGTGCCGGACTTCCAGTAAGAGAAACGAAATTTCTGAGGCGACCCTCCATTTCGCTTAAACTGGAATCGCATCTCTGCTGTTATTGGAGAATCCAAGGATTGTGTATCCAATGGGCGCGGGAAAATGAGCAGATGACCTTGGTAAAAATTGGTTTTACAGGCGATGACGCCGTTCGCCTCTATTGCTTTGGAGTACGATGATTTCTGCGTAGCTTTAACTATTCGTCAGAGTGTATTTGAGTCTAACTTTTTGTAGTGTGTTTTCAATCCTCTCTTCTGCGGGTGTTGGCTAGTTCATAGTAATGTTGAGTTTTTCTTCTTTTTTATTTTGTTATTGTTACTAAACAGCATATTTTGATTTTGGTTGGAAAATATGAATGGCCCAACAAACGACGTGATTTGTGTTCTGGAAGAAATTCCTTTTAAACACTGGAAAGACTATGATAAAAGGGATGTTCTCATATCTGGAAGACCGACACCTATAATAAGTTCAATATCTAAAGATAAGAAGTGCGGCAAATCGTTTTTTACGTCTTTCAATAAGTCATGGTACGAAAATTTCCCCTGGCTTTCTGGTAGCTATTACAAGCAAACTCTCTTTTGCTGGCCATGTTTACTTTTGAGCAATAAGAAAAATGTGTGGAATACAACGGGTTATTTTGATCTGAAAAACTTTTCTCGTAGTGCAAAATTGCACGAAAGCTCTAAAGAGCATATAACTACCCGCGTAGGTCTGAAACGAATGGAAAAAAAATATAAACACTATTTCTGATATGCTCAAAGAAAATGCTGCTCTTCATAAAGCTAAGTTTAATGAAAAGGTCAGACTAAATAGGCTTTTTATGGAACATATAATCGATTTAGTTGTCGTTCTAAGCAAGCAAGAACTGCCTTTTCGAGGACATGATGGATCTATTTCCTCATTAAATAAAGGTAATTTCAAGGAGATGTTCCGTTTGTTACTTCGTAGAAGCACCCCAGAATTAAGCATATTTTGAAGAAATACGAAGATTATTTTCTGGACAATCAAAAACGATACAGAATGATTTACTGGAGTGTATTCATGAATATATAAACGAATGTGTTAAAAGCGAAATTAATGAGTCAACATTTTTTTCAGTGCAAGTTGATGATACAACTGATATTACTCAAAAATCACAGTGTTCAATAATTGTCAGATACATATTGGACTCAAATTGTGAAGTAGTTGAGCGCTTCCTTGGTTTTTATTATATCAGCACTGACAGGACTGCTGTGGCACTGTATGATCTGCTAGCTTCGGTTTTGGAGGAGTTTGATTTTAAATCAAAGTTAGTAGGCCAGTGTTATGATGGTGCAAGCGTTATGGCTGGAGAGTTGAGCAGTTTGCAGAAAAGAGTCAAGCTAGAAGCCCCGCAAGCTTTGTTTACCCACTGTTTCGCCCACCGCCTTAACCTTGTCCTACAACAGGGGTGCAAAAGTATTGTAAAATGTCGCATATATTTCGCACCTCAATCCAGCATGCCCTCATTTTTTCATAAATCTGCCAAGAGAACCCACGTAGCAGATTCAGTTGTTGGGAAACGGATTCCTCAAATAGCTGAAACACGTTGGGCATCACGTTCGCAAATTTTGCGTTTAATTGTAAGCGAATGAGGCAAACTAAAGAATGTGTTTGAAAACATAATGAATGACCCGGAATCAACGGCAGAATCAATCAACGGAGCCATAGGATATATGAAAAATTTCACTAATTTTGAATTTGCTTTTTTATCACTGATTTTTGATAACATTTTTGGAATTACGGATGTACTGTTTGATGTTTTACAAAAAAAGACTTTAGATATCAGTTATTGCCAAAGACAAATTAAACAATGTTGCGAACGAATAAATAAAAAAAGGAATGTAACCACTTATTTGAAACATTTCAGTGAAGCAATTAGTTTGAGTGGAGGTCCTAAATGTCGCCAAAAGAAACATTTGGCTGAAGAAGAAGTGGAAAACTATTACAAAATTTTGTTTTACGAAACCGTTGACAGCATAATAGTCCAAATAAATACCAGATTTGAAGATATGGGGAAGCTCGAGTTTCTGCAGCTAGTTGACAACTCAAAATACCATAGTAATTCAGAGTCATTTCCATCCAGTGCCCTTAACACTCTCAAAAAAAATTATCTAAACATTTTTACAGACACACAACTACTAAAAAACGAATTAATTTTTTATATAATGATCACAACTTGGGGAACTCAGTGTTCAGAAAACCTTGAAAACAATGAAAGAAAACGAGTTGAAAGATGTGTTACCAGAAGCCTACAAATTATTTTCTTTTGTATTGACACTGGCATCAACAAGTTCTTCTGCTGAAAGGAGTTTTTTCTTGTTTGAAGAGAATTAAGACTTACCTCCGTAATACAACGGCACAAGATCGTTTGTCTTCACTCGCTAAAATTTCTTTTTTTTTTTTTTTTTTTTTTTGATTGGAGGTTTAACGACCACCGTGAGCAACTCAATGGGCTATAAGCAGTCGCCCGTCCCTAATTTAGGGTCACTGGTTCCAGGGAAGGGAGAGAGCCAGTGCCGTAAGACAAACACAACATCCATGCCACACCGGGATTCGAACCCGGGCCCCTTACGGACGAATGATCAGAGGCCATCGCTTAGACCACTGCGCCACCGGGGCGGCCGCTAAAATTTCAATCGAGAAAGAATTGCTGAACCATCTAATGTCCACTCAACCATTTTATGATCTGATCATAGACAAATTTGCAGCCAAAAAGGATCGCAGAATTGAACTTATTTATAAAACATAAACTGAAAGCATGCTGTTCGAGACCAAAGCAAATTAATATCGTATTCCTCTGTTTTTAATTCCAGGTTTAAATTACCTAATACTTTTTTAATATAGAAATGTGCTTCCTTAACTTGACTTCTCCTGTACATAGTTATCACGAGCCTGGTCTTCAGTTTGTGACCCGTGCTAAATGCACCTTCACTAATATGCCAATCGAACTGTGACTTTTATTCAAGCTCAAGAAACATTTCGTGAGAAAACAATTTCTATTCAAATGATTTACTTTGAATTTTTTAAGAAGTGTATCTCCGACTGGCGTTGGGATGTGAGTGTAGCATTGACTAGCTAAAGAAACCGCACAAATTGCGTATTTTCGCTGAAGTGTATTACATAAAAGAATACAGGTGAAATATTTCTTTCTTTGTTGTAAAATTATCGAATAATTGTTTTCATAAAAATATTGTTGCAAAAGTAGCGTATATTACACACACACACACACACACACACATATATATAGTGGTATATGCACATTTTCCCTCTAAAATTTTTGGATTTTTTCGTGAAGAAAGATTCCCCACGCCGTGTTTCATATATTTCTGTAATTTTATTCCATTACTGTTGAATAATATTTGTATATAAGGGCTTAATGGCATGGGCTGAAGCCCTAAGGAATGGGATTTACAGCTGTTTATAACAAGGCGCCTACCCGGGACCAATGGCTTAACGAGACTTCCGAATCTCAGCGGAATTTAATGATTCAGCCGACTCGAACCCAGGACTTCAAAGATATTCGATGGGTGATACTGCCTTTGAAATGAAACTTTTTGAGAGGGGAAGGGTTCTGCACTTCTGCTGTATAACTGTGTATAAGTACATGTAACAATTGGGGGGGGCGCTTCGACAAATATTTTTCTATTGGTACGTACGCACATCTTGAACATTAATACAAAACGAAGCTAATTTAATAAAATGAAGAAAATGCAATAAATTATAGTTGCTTTAATAAAAATTTAATAAAGCAACTTCTTTGGCCGCTTTGCTTTACTTTCTCTTCTATTATCAAGAAATTACATTGATATTATGTATCAATGTAATTTATTTGTATTACATTGTAAGTTATGTAAAAATCAATCAATTTAAATAGGGAAATTATCTATAAAACGTACTTAGAAAAAGCTAACTGTCTCGCATACTTAGGGGGTGCAAACCACGACCCCCCTGGCTACGCCACTGATATGTATATATGTTCGTATAACGGTATACGAATTTATATATATTTCAATAACATATGTTTTACTGTTTTACATTTACATCAAGACCGTTCGCCTCACCAGCATTTTACACCACGAGCCGCCACTGGAGCTGGGTAAATTATTTTACCTATGGTTCATAAAGGATTACATAGTGTGTGTTTGCCTAGCTCATGTTAACTACATTTCTTTCTGAAAAAGAAAATTCATAGCTGCAACTAGAGCAATTAAAACAGAAGAAGCGAAATGAAAGAGAAAAGTAACATTTCAGCACCACATGGAAAAATAATTAACATAGTTTATAAGTTTAGGAATTATTATTAATTAACTTATTAGGGGTTTTTTTCCGTGTTTTTGTATTCCAAAAATAAGATTTACGTTCACAGAGTGCATAAACAACGAAAATTTTCGGTGTCTAGGGAGCTCCCGAAGTGGTTCTTTCAATTCAACCATTCGCTGCAGTAAAAATCATCAGAATGTACAAATGGCATCTTAAAGGTTTTAAATGCCCACAGGTACAGCTGGAAACAATTTAGCTAGTTTTAAATAAAACAAAGTTGTTCAATCTAGTTATGTAAACTTTTTCATTCTCCGTTAAAAACAGAATACATTGCCATCACACAAGACTAATTCTTGTCTAAAAATTTCATTTAATGGCGTGAACACAAACACTCAATATTCGCCGAGCTTTCACACTCAGCTGGGGAGGCTTCGTATGAGTATATTTTTTTCCGAGCTTAGAACAGTAACAGACAACGGAGCCGTTTCAGCATTGTGTGTTACAGTTCTAAGCTCTGAAAAACAAGCCTAGACAAAGCCTCCCAGCGAAGGTCAGGTGAATATTGAGTGCTTGTGTTTATGCTGTTAAAGGAAAATTGTAGACTCATCTAAGCCTTGTGTTATAAAATATAGCGCTGGCTTGACATCATAGCACTAAACATTATGAATACATATTAACAACACAACTGCACAGCAATTCTGAATACAAATCAACACTGTGCAGCATCTGGAGAAACAAAGTGGGAGGAAATGGATTTCACCAACCGAGTGGGATATTTTTAATAATGTGTTATGTACATGAACAGTAAATTTTCAAAACATAGAAATGTGAACTCAAGAAATTTAAACTCCATTTGAAATTTTGCATCCACACAAGATTCATAATATCATATTACAGCAGCGGCAGATTTTTGATACCTAAGATTGAAAAACCTTGTATAATCATTTTTTTTAAGCAAATGCATGCAAATTAATGACACGTCTATTAACTGCCTGCACCTAATTTGACCTTAAAATACTGTACGTTTCTGAATGTAATTGCATTGCAAATGTACCAGTTAAATATTTCAAAGAATGATGCTGTGGGATGGCCTGGAGCTACTTTTCAAGGTTCAGACTGTTAGTCACATGGCCACGAATCCAAAATTCCAAGGTACACAAATTCTACATTCTATATACTTTGCCAGCTCTCTAGAACTGCCCCCATACATGCTTCAGCACAATTATGCTCTGGCTCATTCTACTGAAGCTGCAAAACCCTGCTTTGAGTAAAAATTTCCTTCCTACATTCACCTTTTATGTAACTACAAAAGACCCTCAACTACACTCTACGATCAACTCTGGGCATCAGATGGGTTGAAAATTAGGACAAGACTACTTCTATTTGTATTCTGAAAGTGAAATAAAAACAAAGGCACTTGCCTTTTGTCAACATGTAACTGAGTGTTGTTAAACATATGGCTGTTATTCAGTAATTTCACCAGACATTTATTTTTGAAGTAATGTATTTTCTACAACACTAATATGAATACTTTTGGAAGGGCATGGGAACAAGGTAGCAGTCCAAAGGTGACCACCTACAGAGAATATTAAAACATTTTTAGAACGATTTTCCAGCAATATAATGTTTAAAATAAAAGTATTTCTTTCTTAAATGTTCTATCTGATAGCCTGAAGCAGTAATACTCTGGAATATGAACCTGCATCTAGATTTCCAAGATAACAGGACATTTCTTAAAATTGGTAATGGTATTTTATTCCACTCCTTTCTATAATCTAATCATTGTTTTAGGTCTGCATTTAGAAAACACTCTTTTTAGCAGTCCAAAGGCACAATAGTCCATTGATGATGCATCAGGGGACTTTGAAGGAATATGAGCAAAAGATATAGGCCTGATACACGTCTCTTCTTTTCAGTTTTTCAAGAAATAGAGAAGATTTGGATGTATGACTGCAAGCCTTATCCTGATGGAATTCTTCTTTGAAGGCTCTGCGAATAAAGGAATGGCACCTCCTTTTCAAATATAGGAGTTAAAACATTATTTTGGTAATATGCAAAAGATTGATTTTAAAGTTCTTTTCAACTTTTCTTAACTTTAAGTTTCCATTGTACGAGAAACCAGCAATAATCGTGAATCTTTACATGAAACTTCTTTTGCTTTCTTGGAAACAAGTTCGTAAGTCCTTTTGGTCTTTTGTGATAGTAAATAGACCTTGTTTGTTAAATCGTTTAAGTAGATCCATGTTTCATCAATAGTCACAATAAATTGTCATCTGTCTCCGGCCAAGTGATTTTTGTAAAGAAGTCTACACCATGTTCTGCGCTCAGTTACGTGCCTAGGCAAAAAGTGGTGACCATGTTTTCTTTTTTGTTTTTGCTTTTTTTCAGATTCAAATCTTCATTTATTACCTTGTTTACCATTGATACACAGATTTTTAATGACAGGGATTGCTCCTTGGGTCAGTGGATTTTCTTTTAAGACTAGCCTTACTTTTGAAATAGTCATTAAAGTACGTACCTTCTTTGGAAATTCTCTTGTTCTTTTTCCTGTTAAAAGCAATACCTTGCGAATTTTTTTCTTCTCTATTATTAATAATATAGTATATTTTGCACTTAGAAACGCTAATTTCATGATTTTCACAGTGTTTCTTAATTACAAAATAAGAATATTCCTCTTTGTAAAGAGCAAAAGCATTAGTTTCTATGCACAGCTTGTTTACCTGCAACATTTTCTTAGCAGATTATATTTAACTGCAGCAGATGTTTCTTTCGTGTTCATCTAACATGCTGCTGCCAGTTTCAATTCTTTGAACTTCTTTTATTTTCTGTAATTTCTTATCAAAAACATTCTAAAAATGTGTGAACATCCTCTGCATAAACGAATGTTTCTCAAAGAGATATATTTATGGTAATATGGTAAAACATGACAACAGATGGCAGTCAGTTGGTTAGTAGTCCTCAAAATTTAGTTATCACTCCACATGTTAAGATTGAACTGTTTGGAAGGAAAACAGCAGATAAAAATGGAGCAGGCACGATTCCCACTTATTTTCTCCCAAAAAATACAAGCACTTTTTAAGCACTTTTAGCACCTTACAATTTTTTAAGGACCTTACAAATTGCACATGCGAAAATAACATATACAAATATACTCTTACGCATGACTTAACTATCAAAACTAAAGTCTGTTGATGAAGCTCACAATATTGTTGCGTATAATTCAAGTCTGTGGATGTAATAAATTATAATTTCTGCAATTTAAGAGACAGTTCTGCTCTTCAAAACAGTTTTCATATGACAGAATAATCACATATGCAACAAAAAGAGTGAAAATCACAAAACTGTAGTTAAGTTACAAGATCTAGATTAGGATATTGCACATAATTATTTCACGACTTGAATTGTAAAACTAAATAAAAGTCAAGTTCACCACGAGTCACTGATGAAAGCCTCTCCTGCCTCATGCTCTCCCATGGGCTATCTGCTGATGTCACACGGCGTCATGATCAACATAGCCAACTAGCAGCAGAAGTTGTATGCACTGTGTAACTTCTGCATGTCACGCAGGCAGTTAGCACAAAAAATAAGTACTTTTTAAGCACTTCGGAGAATTTCTGGCAAAAATTAAGGGCTTTTAAGCACTCTATAAAAATTAAGCACTTTTTAAGGACTGAAGGATTTATAAGGACCGTGGGAACCTTGATGAAGGATGAGTGACAAGTTTTGTATTGTTGTTAAGGGTATTTTTACTAAAGCAACTTGCCACAGCCAATGTATCATTTTCTGATATACATATATATATATATGTATTTTGTAACACAAAAGAAATTCCTTATAACCCCACCCCATAACTTCAAAGGCAACAGCTTATTAATCACACTAAACATGTGATCATCCATCACCTGACCACAGGTTAAATTTTTCTTCAGTTCATGTTGCTCTTTCCCTAGGCATGTCTACAAGGAGAATGGGTTTGACAAATTTCTGTAGACAAAGTGAATTTTCAATTTTTATTTTTTTTACCTTCAGCTGCTGTCCATAATTATTGGCAGTATAATGAAATGAGCAAAGGATTCTATATTACACAAAAGTTTTTTTTTTTTTTTGTTTGGGGGTTCAAAGACTACCATAAGCAATTCAATGGGCTATAAGCAGTAACCCGTCCTTAATTTAGAGTTACTGGTTAAACGGAAGGGAGCGAGGCAGTACTGTAAGACAAATATTATTCTAAGTCTCACTTGGGATTCAAACTTGCCAGACCTATCTCGGATGAATTACTTATTAGAAGCCAATGTTCTATACCACTATGCCACCACGGAAAGTTTTTTTTTTTTCACTATGAATATGTAACCCAAGATGTGTTTAAATCTATGTTAGTAACTAACCTCTGCTTTTTACATTAGTATGAAATGGAGTCTATTTTTACTTTAAGTTGGAAAATGGAGTGTTCCATTTTCCCTCAGCCAAGAACAGACTTTACAAAGCACACTTAGATGTCTAGGAGGACTGCAAACAAAATAGTATAAGTCTCAGCAAAAGTAGTACTGGAATGAGATTTCAAAGTGAATATTCTGTGCCTGAAATTGTTCATAACTTTGCTTTATAACAGAGTAACTTACATAATTAAAAAAAAAACTCTCAATGAATAAAAAGTACAACAGAATGCAAGTGAATCTGAACTTAATGGAGCTCTACAAGTTAGAATTCAAGGCAAGAACAACAAAAGAATTTCAATTTATTGGTTAAAAGTATTTTAAGTTTTAATACTCCAATAATTCAAAAATATTCTTAATTTTATAAATTGATGCCTACTTATCCAAAGAAGACAAGTGCAGAGTGAATAAATTAAACATGTGCAATATGTTACAAGAAGAAACCAAATGGTGGGTATAACTGTTTTTATGCTGATATGCAATGATTGGAAAGTTTTTTAAAAGTAACTGGCTAGTGCTACAATTACATTCTTCAAAAAGTAATTCACTACAGCTTTGATTACTTCTGAAAAGTAGTTAGCTATGCTACTTTTTTTACTTTTAGGCTTAAATTAAAAGTGAAAATTATGAGGAAGATCTTTATAATGACATTCTTACAATGGCATTTAGAGCTAAATACAAAGGTAAATTACACGAATAATTTACATTTTCATTTACTCAGCTCTGATCAACATATACACAGTCGAGTCACATTGTGAACACCTCCTACTTTTGACGTCAACAGCGCGTAGCCAATGAATGAAGGCATGTCTTCTAAGCTGGCTCGGAGGATATATAAGGTGTGCTGTAGGCAATCTGAAAACATATCACTCGTTGCTGTCGTGGATAAAAGGAGCAATTTATCAGATTTGCAAAAAGGGGATTGTTATAAGGGCTCCGATGCAGACGGATGGTCACTGCACCTATGCTAATGAAGGTGCGCCAGCTTACATTTGCACAGCAGTCGATCGGATTGGGCCTCCGCTAATTGGCAAAAGATTGCCTTCTCAGATGAGTCACGTTTTCTGCTTCACTGAACGGATGGATGTTAGCGTATAAGGCGAGAAACATCAGAGAACAAACACTTGAACCACTGCTAGAAGAACACAAGCTGGTGGGGGCAGCGTTATGGTCTGGGGAATGTTTTCGTGGCATTCTCTGGGTCTACTCATAGCTGTGGAAGGCACTATGGACTGAATTCATTATGAATCCATCCTTGCAGATGCCATATACCCATACATGCTGATTGTCTTCCATGGGGAGGATGGGATCTTCCAGCACGACAATGCGACGTGTCACACAGCTAGAATTGTGTGAGTGGTTGGAAGAGCACAATGAAGACTTCAAAGTACTTTCCTGGCCCCCAATTCCACAGACTTAAACCCAATTGAGCAGCTGTGGGACCACCTCGATCGTGCTGTTCGCTCCATGGATCCTCCACCACGCACCCTCCAGCAGCTGTCAGATGCACTGCAGTCAGTGTGGCTCCACATACCTGTGAACACCTTCCAGCACCTTATCGAGTCACTCCCAGACCGTCTGGCTGCTGTCCGTGCTGCACATGGCGGTTACTATGGATATTAGCTGGTGGTCACAATAATGTGACTTGACCGTGTATCACACATTGTAACATATCTACTGGCATATATTCAAACTGGCTAAACTATCTACAGAGCCCAGGGAATTAAACACATGCATGCACGCACGCACGCACACACACACACACACAAAATACCTGAGCATTCGCTTTGACTAAGAGGATTGAATCTTGCATTCAATAGTTCTCGATAAAACCACTAGAATTATCTCATATGCACTGTCTTCGCAGGCTGACAAATTTCCCAGTTAACAGTTTGGCTAGCTTTCACATTGATGTAAATCAAATGAGGTAAGCACTTGTAGGCAGAACACACACACTCAGACTCTTTGCCCTTGAAGTGTCATGTGATTTAAAGAACTTTTTCTTTTTTAAAGTAGCAAAACTTGTAGCATAATTTCTCGCTACAAGCTACTTTATTTTACAGCGTGCTACTGCTCTGAATACATTTTTCTATTTGTAGTGATTCTCCATGCCATGCTACTTGCAAGCTATTTCTGATCACTGCTATATCAAAGGACACAGGTTGGTTACTACCATATGTTAAATCAAATGTTAACTTATAAGGCATGTATAAAAATTAAAGAATTAATAATTGATAACATTTATGCTTCAAGATAGAGTGAAGGTTGCATATCACACTGATTCTACAATGTCTTAGGTAAGTAGTTCAGCTTTCAGCAATAAGGAAGTACAGTGGCGTAGGAACGCTTTTGATTTAGGGGGTACAAGCTCATGAACCTAACATCTCAAAAATTAAGCCATCTATGGATGACCCCCTCCGAATTTTTTTTTTTTGGGGGGGGAGGGGGGTAGTATATTAGAGTTTTTGTAAAATACGTATACTGATCAGGAATTCATCCGAATGAACATTGTTATCATATTATTATTAATTATTACCATTATTATTTTTATTGCTGACAAAAAGTTCACATTATTAATTTCTTATCAGAAAATGAATGGAGAAGTTTTTTTTTTTTTTTTGTGTGTGTTCTTGTTAATTTTTGTATCTTTTTTTTCCATTAAAATATTGAGCAGGGACAAGTCAACATTAGGATGAATTTCTGTCAGCAGGGTTTAGAAAAGAGGGATTTCTCAGGAAATGTTATATAACTCTTTACAAGAACAAATTAAATTTCTTATCATTTTTGTTTACGTTAATAAAGTAAAACCGCAGTAAGATAAAAACTGCTCTACCCGCGAAGATAGTACCATTGAAGCATTATGAAGTCTATATTAAAAACTTTGAACGATACATAGGCTGACAATTGATGTAAAAAGCACGTTGGTCAGGTGCAAAGCTAAATGATGGTGGAGATATCGAGGAATTGGAGTTCTACGAGTGGTATGTGAAATCCGTAATGCACTTGTTGTATTGCTACAGATCTAAAGACAGAAAACAATTTTAGTGCCGGGGCTGTGGGCGCTGAAATGTCCACTTCTGCATTAATTTTTTTTTTAAAAGTGCAGAAAGGATGACCTGATCAAGATGCATTGAATTTTAAGAGAAAAGAAACACTGATCACAAGTATGTTATCAAGCCCTAGCCCTACCATATGCTGTTTGAAGTTATTAACAAAAACCTGGCACTCGTCGTTTCCCTGCAGAACTAATTTGCTGGAGTTTCTCAGATGGTTGGCCAGTTTTTGGTGGATGAAAGCCTCCCACTACAAACTTCGGATATAAAAAAAAAAAAAAAACCCAAATGACTCGTGATATTTCTTTGAAAAAAATAGAATAAAAAAAAAAATAAGTAGCATATAAATTTTACAGTTCACTCTTTATGAATGATTGGTTTGTGTTTGCTCATATCTGAGGGGGGTACAGTAGATATTAGTGTACCCCTCTCCAAAATTTGGGGCGGGTACATTGTACCCCTGTAACACCCACCCCCCGTTCCTACGCCACTGGGGAAGTACAGCAACAAAGAATTCAATATTTCAAACTTACGTTTAAACTCAACTTTCCCCAGGTGCTTAAACAATAGTAGTATAAGTCTAATCCTGATATATAGTCATAAGAATCGTGACCAGAAAACCAAAAATGCCACCCTAGCAGCAAAGTGGAAAGCTGGGCTGTATAATTTGTTTACAATTGCAAAATTTTTATGCATTCAAATTGTAGGATTTGCATATTAGCCCATAATGATGTAATTAAGCATAGCAAACAACATAAATTGTAGAGACCAAAAGATTGTGGACCATAATTCGGTACCCACACAAAAGCAAGTTGCAAAAGATGAGTAAAAATTAGGTTCTTGAGGCCAATTTAAACAAGAAACTGTCATAATCTAGACTGAGAATTTTCCTAATGAAGTGTTATTTTACTAAAGAAAATACACAGACGACTTTCAGATCATAATGATTCTCTAAAATTCCAAAGAAAACTGGACTACATAATGCTATATTGCTTCAGTGTCACTATGATTACAAATTGCATCACTGTTAAATTTAAAAATTAACTGATAAAAGCAAAAATAAGACTATAAAACATCCATTTCAGTGAGCAACACATCTCTAATTTTTCACCAAAGTTCATAAATGCCAGTCTGGTCCTATCCAACGCCTTTGCAAAATGTTTCATGAGGATCAGTTTAATATGTAGAGATGGACAAAAGCTTTACTGAAATCTACCAGCAGTTCAAATGATACGTTCTTCGTTCCAGGCGCAAGTGATTTACAATTAAGCCAATTATTCTTCCAGTAGTAGATAGCTTTTGCATGACTAACCCATTCACCTAGAAAACAATAGAACTTCACATAACCATTTTGCAGCACCATCAAAATGGCAATTACTCCTAAATCACTGTAAATCAGCCATTAATATTTTTTGTAGTTAACACAAGCTGAGAATGTTCACATAGCTCACATGTTTTCCTCATGTGGATGGCACAGTCAACAGGGATTAAATGCAGCACATTTCTATTGTTTATGAATAGCTATTATTCTGGATTATGCCTGATGTTCTTTGCTGTCATCACACACCATTGATATCCTAACAAACAGTGAATTCAGGTTCTGTTTCGAAGAACTGCTGTGTACTTTTTTTGTCAGAAGCAAAATGCAATAACTTACACAGTGTGCTGCAGAAAATTCCACTACTGCAGCCTTGAGGTCAACAGTTCTGCCTTATTCTTTGGCAGTTCGAGATCCCTGGCAAGATCATAAAGTTCATTATCCATGATCCAGCACAGGTCACATTTGGATGAAATTCTGGATCTCTTGAAGTATATAGCTACAGTATTTCTTTGGGTATGCCATACTGTTTCTCATTGCCTATGGAAAAACTGCTTGGGGACTTGGGATGGGCAGTCCTTCAGTGTGGGGTAGTGTGCATAGAGCAAATGGTATATTTTGGTACATCACTGTCCAATTTTTCTTCTTGGTAATCTCCGTCTGAACAGAGAACAGAAAGTGCCAAACAGATGTAATGGTCTCTGAAATCCATTGGCTCTGTCGATATCATGGGCATTGAGAAATGGCATGGATCATCTCTCGTAATTCACTATACAGCGAGCTTTTGTATACGATGTGCAGCACAGTACTGAGCTTAGTTTTTATCTTGGTTATCTACTTTGCAGCCAACGTACAGGAAGTAGGCTTTTCTTATCACTGGGGTTACAGCCCAAATCCTTGGAGCAAATGTGACTTCTCCACATATGTATTAGGTTGTTGTAGATGAAATACAAGATTTTGCAGACGTGCAATAGCCAGGTAATTTCGGAATTCAATTAACACGTTTCTTGCAATATGTGAATTTAAAGTAATGCAAAAGTGGGCATAACTTTTTTATGAACTGACAGAGGTCATTCAAATTGCACACGCTGGTAGAGTTACTCTTTCTCTGTACAAAGGCACTATTCAACATAGTCTCCATCACAAGTGATGCATTAGCATCATTGTTGAACCCAACTCTGGAATCCTCTTTGAAAAATTCAGGTGTGGACTGTTGTACCCACTTCTTCACAGCCACTTTCACCACATCTGTGTCATCAAATCATTGTCCCCAGAGACTGTCCTTCATTGGACTTAACAGGTGGAAGTTGGAGGGCACCAGATCTGTGCTGTATGGTAAATGGGGAACCACCGACTAGCCTAATTTGCTGATCGCCTGATTTGTTGCCAAAGATGTGTGTGGTCTTGCATTGTCATGGTGAATGTGGATCCTTTTCATATTCTTGTTTGGTCTCTTCCTCCTTATGGCTTCTCTAAGCTTCTCGAGTGCCTCGAAGTACTGCTCGCTGGTCACGGTATGGCCATGTTCCAGAAAATCAAGGAGAAAAACACCCCTGTCAACCCAAAAAAAAAAAAAAAACCAGTCATCATGACTTTCTGTGCTGGTCGCTAGTTCTTGAACTTCTTAGGCCTTGGTGAAGAGGTGTGACGTCATTCCATAGATTGATTCTCCATTTTTGGATCATAAAGATATGCCCACGTTTCATCCCGTCACCAGATCAGAAAAAACAACAACGTCATGTTGGCTTCAAATGCTTCAAGCAGATCAGAGCAGACTTCCACCCTTCTCTCCTTCAAATCGGGTGTCAACTGCCAAGGTACCCACTTTGCACACACTTTCCAATACCCTGAGTCTTTCACCATTTTCTGTATGGTATTGTGACCAGTCCAGTTGTGCAACAAGCACATGGATTGTGACTCGTCTCTGTGTGAATCAATTAATCCACTCACCAACGATTCGTGTCAGTGGTCGCAGACGATGGTCTCTCGCTGCTTGGTTTGTCTTATATGCTTTTTTTTTTTTTAGATTGAAAGTTTAATGACCACCATGAGCAAATCAATGGGCTATAAACAGTCGCCTGTCCCTAATTTAGGGTCACTGGTTCAATCCAGGGAAGGGAGAGAGCCAGCATCGTAAGACAAACACAACATCCATGCCTCACCAGGATTTGAACCCGGACCCATCTCGGATGAACGATCAGAAGCCATCGCTAAGACCACTGCACCACAGGGGCGGCTCTATGCTGGTTTCTCTTTCTTTAAACTTTATCCATCTGGGCACAATGCTCTTGTCAATGGTGTCATCTCTGTTAAAATTATGTAGCATTCTGTGGGTGTCGGACAGCCTGCACCCTTCCTTCGTCATGAACTCAATGACGGCAGGTTACTTCTGCTTGGAATCCATTATTTACCTGCAGTGAAGAAGAAAGGTTACTATAGAGGAAGAGTTACTCTACCAATATGTGCAATTTGAATGACCTCTGTCAGTCAATAAAGTTATGCCCACTTTTGCATTACTTTTGGTACAACCCTCATATCTAGGCTGCTGCCTATAGAGCACTAACCATTTCCCAAGTGGCATCAGTACCAAGAAGATTTTACTACAGGAAAGAGGGCAATGAATCAGAGCCAAATTCATGCACTTTTCTTGTACAAGTTTAAACTTGGACATCGTGCATTGGTGGCAGCTTGCAACATCAATACAGCATTTGGGAAAGGCATCATTAGTGAACACAAGACAAAAGGTTGGTTTGTTAAATTCCAATCCAGTGATAAGAGCCTCAAAAATGAACCATGTGGCAGATCAGAAGGAGTTATCAATGATGCCACATTAGAGGAATTGATGGAATCCAATCCCTGCCATGGGGAAACTGTCCACCAAATAGCTGACAGTCAATTGCCATGGGTTCATACTTCTCCATGATAATGTGAGACCCCACATTGCATGTCAGATGATCCAGAAGCTGCACCAGTTGAGGTACAAAACCTTACCTCATGCACCTTATTCACTTTACCCATTGTCTATGGATTATCCCTCCTTCAAGCATCTGGAGATCTTTCTACAAGGTTAATCATTTCCCAATCAAACATCAATTGAAACCACATTCAGAGAGTGTCACATTCCAATGCTTGACATTTATTTTCACAACAGCATACAGAAGCTTGTATCTTGTTAGAAAAATGTGTTGCTGCTGGTGGTGCTTATTTTGACTAATGAAATTTATTTCATGCCATGTTTTGTATGTTTGAAGTTTCTGTCAAAATTCCAACATTTTATCTGCAACAACCTAATAGCAGAAGTTGTGTACACTGTTCAAACACTTACAGGGTGTATTTATTCCACCTAAAAAAACAAAGGCTTTAACTGTTCAAGACTCTCAACTGCATTAAATCATGGAGTGCCTAACCCAACTACTAGTCAGGTGTGCCTACAAGGCAGGAGCATCTGTGACACAGGCAGTTGATTCTGTGATGAAAAGAAGCATCATGACCTTGGAATGCAGTGATTCCATGTCTGAGCCCCAGTGGCACAGTGGTCTAAGCACTGGCTTGTAACCATTCGTCCAAGATGCATCAGGGTTCGAATACCGGTGAGGCATGGATGTTATGTTCATCTTACAGCACTGACTCTCTTTTCCTTTCCTGGAACCATTGGCCCCCAAATCTGGGATGGGCAACTGCTTATAGTTGCCCATCCCAGATTTGGGGGCCATATCGTTGATTCATAACAGATAGTCTTGCAAATTCTGTTTCTCACATTCTGTATATTATTAGGACGAAGAGGAGGGTGGGGGGTAAGCCCATATGTTGTTGTATATACATAACCAATATTCAAGACATGAAAAAAAAAACATGCAAAAAGATTTCATAAAAATTAAAAAAAAAAACATTTATTTTCAGCTGCTGTCCCTAATTTATCATCATTGTTAACACATACCTAACAAGCACAAAAACCGAAAAACATGGACGATATATGAAGCTGAGTTGAATAAAGAATAGCTTGCTGAATAAAGAACGGCTAAAAACCATGAAACAAAGGAAAAACAAGTTGAAAAAGTGAATAAAATGGATAAAAACTAGCAGTACAATTAGAAAATATTAACACCTGTCATTTATATGAGCTGTATCCTCCATCATCGTGTCCAGATGCGTTTCGACCCTGTCGAGATGGCTTTCCTCAGTGGTGGATGATGTCTTTGTTAAGGTTGCTATTTCTTCACTGCCTGATGGAACTACTGCCATCAAACCCAGCGACGTCGTGATCTGCACTGCACACATCGCATGTTGCCCCATCTAACATGCGATGTGATTAACATGACTGATTTTTTTCAGCTTTTTGTTCAATTTCTGATTTGTTTTTTGTTTTTTTCTTTCAGGTCATTTCCTTATAGCCCAATAAGTTGCTGCATTAGCCATCTACACAGAACTAACTTGCTCATATGGGATCCCTTCCGCAACTTGAAAAGAAGAGGCACTTTAAAAAAAAGTTTTCCTTTTTCGTGTTCAGCACCCAAAAATTAGTTAATATTAGCCAAATGTTTTCATAACAATTCCCATATTTTAAAGTGTAAGAGAAATGGCTTGCTTTAGTCCAAGTCGGAAGGCTGTTGGTTTCATGTTTTACAAACAAAAAGAAATGGCTTGACTTAGTTTCATATTAGCCTGCAGAAAAATTCTCACAGAAATTTTTATATTCTGGAAAAAGACCATACTGGCAATACTTCATTATAATACAACTTTTGAGGATGGAAATATAAGCATTTCATAGCAAGCAAATCCAGAGTATTAGATGAACATCAAACCTTTTGAAACACCACCACAAATATAATTAAAACAAAACAATTATAAATATATAGAAGTCCTTAATGGCAGTTACACTTTATGTGAAAATACATCTGCCCAATATAGAACAGAGATCCATTACATAAATTAGAAATACTCAGTTCAAAAAGGAAATATTTCAAAGCTCTAGGTAAATCCTTATCACTGTGCCCTTCTTGACTCATTTAAAAAATCAACTACTCTGCCTCTTTCATGTGTTACACATAAAATGAATTAAAATTCTACATTTCCTTATTTCCCTCTGCATGTTGTTAATAAAAAACAAATATGCCAGAAAATTGCATGCATAAATCTTCTGATTTAAGGCAGGCAAAACAAATGTATTAACACAGAAATTTATGCTATGCTAAAAACTTACACTATGGCATTCAATGCACAACAAAAACAAAAATGTTATAAAAACAAAAACTTTATTTCAAATAAAAGAAAACATTACATGCCAAAACAATTTCATATAAAAATGATGCATAAATTAAGCTCCGTGTGTGTGTGTCTGACCGATTTTATTGTCGTACTACCAAAATCAACGACTAACATATGTTGGCAATGAAACCAGCTGGCAGCTTTGACTTGGCTGCAAAGGAGAAACAAAAATGAGAAACAATTCCATTAATCTAAATACCTCTGATGTGAGAAGAAAAAATATTTAAAACTTTAAGTGACTGAACTAAAATGCCATTCAAAAAAAATTCACTTAAAAACATGAAGCATGCATCATCACAATAAAAACAAATAAATGCTAATTTTCACTAATACTTGATTAAAACAATCAAAAAGTATGTTTTATATAAAGATGATTCAAAATGATGCACAAATGAAATTAACACAATGCAAGAAATAAAAGCATATACTACTTTTTATACCAGCATGATAAAACTAAATGAAGCACAAAAGCTTTTCTGATGTTTCATATTTACATTATGAAGTGCACTTCTCTATAAGAGCCATGCAAAGGAAAGAATGGAGACAGCAGTGGGGAACGCAATGTGGCAGATGCAAAGCCAACAAAATTTACCACAATAAACCAAAACATTTGGATGGCTAGATGAATGGTGCCTAGCCAAATCTTACAAACATGTAACAAAATGTAAGCATGCAAAAACAATCAGAAAATTTTAGATGGGCAATAAAGCACCAAATACATCTGTAATTTGATTGGGAATAAGCACAGTAGGGATCTCAAAGAAAGAAGTTTGTACAGCTCTAAAAGCTCTTCAAAATAGTAGGAGTAAATGGCACGACTGCTGAAGCTTAAATACGGTGCTGACTTTGTAACTGACTGGTTAACTGAAATCTGATAGTTGTACAGAGAAAGTCCCTCAGGATTGGAGGGATGCTATAATTGTTCTCTGTACAAGGGTGACAAAAGTCCTGCACACATTGATCTAAAACCGAAGCAGATGACGCAATCGGGAAAAAGATTGCATCATGTCAAGGTCAGACTCTTAGCGATGCAGTGGTGTCAGAACAATGTGCTATCATTTGCCATGTGGATGTGGGAGGGTTTGGAAATGGAAGTGTGCAGTTTCTGAGGTCGAGTCACGGTGTTAGACCAGAACTCGTATGTGAAAATAGAAACTGCGAGAAAAATTCCAACATAGATCCACGCTGCCTTGCAAGAAGTTTGTTGGAAAGGAACTCTTGATTGAAGCACAATTTTTTTCTGAGGACAAATTTGAGGCCGAAAATTCGTCAAAATCGCCCTAACTTGTTGGAAGCGGGAGCGATCTTGCTGCATGACAACACATATCGTGTCATGTTGCAGCGTCGGCATGGGGTCTTTTGTCAAAATATGGCTGGGAAACTTTATCCCACCCACCATACAACAGCCCTAATCTCAATCCTCCCAACTCTGATCTTTTCCCAAAGTTAAAAAATCACCTCTGTGGCATCAGCAACGAATCACTGTATCACTGGATGAACTGTCATTGGGCATGACTTGGGTAATACAACAGCTGAACAAGGATGGATGCTACGGGTCATCCAGGACCTACCTCACAGCTGGCAAGCTGTGACTAGCAGCGGAGGGGAGTACATTACACGGCAATAAGGTAAGTTTTCTCCGTTACTTCACACTTTTCTCAAAAATGGATAGTGTGCAGCACTTTTGTTAGGAACCCCATATAAGGGAAAAGGTTATCAGAACAAATGCAAGAACTGTAATGGTACCAGCCTGCTGTGGCAGGAAAAGTGTTTGGAAAGGTTGTTATCATTAAGATATGTAGTCTTACATCACAAAAGGTGTGGGATGTACAGAGGGTTTATCACAAAGGTGTGAGTGATTTTGTGCCTGGTAAGGGCTGCACTAACTAAATTTTTACATTGAAACTTATAGACTGAAAGGTATCAGTCCGTTGGTAAGAAAGTTTTTGCTGGCTTTATAGATTTAGAGAAAGTTTATGACTCAGAAAACTGCCAAAGTTTTGAAAAATTATGGTATAACTGGAAATCTTGCTTAAAAGTGTGAAAGCTATGTATGCTGGCAGTAGAGCATGCATCCAAGTGAATGGTGTTTTAACAAAATGGTTTTTTGTTGGTACAAAAGTCAGACAAAATTTTGTAATGTCACCATGGATGTTTAATATATCTATGGATGCATGCATAATGCCATAACAGAAAAAATACTGGTTTATGTCTTGCTATCCATGGGAACAGATTGCTGTATGCTGATGACACAGTCCTGTTGGCAGAGGCAAAAGTGAGCTGCAGTGTATGTTGTATGTATGAAGTTTGTCTGAATTTCAAACTGAGTGTAAATAAGGAAAAAACCAAAGTTATGGTTTTTGAGCAAAGAACTGTTAGTAATGAATGCAAGATCAGTCTAAGTGGTATAGAGATAGTGAATGAATTCGCATATTTAAGAAACATGTTTGACAGAGAAAACAAATTAGATAGTGAAATTAGTGGACAAGTGAATTCATCTTTGAAAGTCTGTCTTATGAAGATTTCACAAGATTGATGGAGTCTCAAAAAGATCCCAAATAGCTGTGTGTGAAAGAGTAATTGTTCCTACTGTGATGTATGGCTTGAAACTTGGATACTGTAGAAGAGGCATTGGGGTTGTTTGTGTGCTGGGAAAAATGCCTTACAAGGGATTTGTTGCAAAACATGTTCTGCTCATGCCAGGAATGAGGCTGTGTTGTAAATGTGCAATGTGAAACAAAATTTTGTGAGTAAGGTTAGATATATTCTGAGGTGGTTTGACCAAGTTAAGAGAATGGAGTGGTTGAGTTGAGAAGAGAATTTATTCAGCCCAAGCAGCAGAGACAACCCAAGCAACAGAAACAAAAGGTAAAGGAAGGTCAAGGAAATCATGAGAAAACTAGATTCAGGTATATCTGCATGAGAGAAAGATAATAACAATGAAGTACAAAAGGTCTTGAGTAAGATGTGTGTTGGATATAAACAAAGCTCAAGTTGTACACCAAGAGCGCTCGCTGTAAATGAAGATGTTTGTTACATCAACAGTAAGTAAAACCTAGCACCATCAGTTTTAAACTTATTTGTCAGATAAGCTTTTTTCAGGAGCTAAGCTCTGAATCTCAGACAACAGCTTAGTGATACATATGTATGTAAAACTGTAAGAAAAGGCTGACAAAATAGAAAAACAGGAAGATTATTAGATACAACTTGAAAAGAATAAGTTATAAAAAAGGACAAATAAGATAATAGACATAAATGAAAGCCTTCACATTAATTATTATTGGCCAAGAAACACTGCAATTAGCTTTTCCAACAGTTAATTGTTTAAAAAACTTGAAAACTTAATTATCCTTGGGGTGAGACCTGAATGTGCACCTCCAGATTTCAGTTTGGGCACAATACCATAACATTGCCCAGGACATGTATCAAGTAACTCAAGTACACAAATCTGAACAAACATCTGACTGCACTAGCTGAGGTGTCAAGTGGCACCTCAAATACAGCAACCACCAAAATTGTCACATAACAGGTACTAAGTGCAGAGAAATGATCCCACTACAAAATGTTACTGGACATATCAGAAGCCCTGACATAAATTCTTAAAACAGATACTAGCATCAGCCACTGCTTTAAACAAAATAAACAAATAAATGAAAAAACGGTAATTTCATAGCACATTCTTGCAAACACAACTTACATGTATGATATATGCCAGGCTAAGTTTAGATCATCATCATCATCGTCAACCATTATCATTCCACTGCTGGACGAAGGTCTCCCCAAGTTTCCTCCACAATGGTCTGTCTTGTGCCAGTCTCCTCCATGTCACTCCTGCATACTTTCGAAACAAGCACATAACTGTGAATCAACAAACATAACTGAGGGCAGCAGCATGAGGTCTGGATGATTTTCGTGGCATGTCAAGCTGGTGCGACAGATTTAGGAAGAGGCACAGACTGGCAATGAGAGTAAAAACAAGAACAACACGAAAAATTCCTGAAGATTATGAGAACAAAATAATCGAACTTCACAGGTTCCTAACCAGTGCAAGAAAAGAGACTGGCTATGAACTGGGCCAGATTGGAAACGTGGATGAGGTGCCATTAACGTTTGATGTGGTGTCAAATAGGACAGTGGATGTTAAAGGGAATTTGGTTCATGTCCACCCTAAGGGGTGGATGGATGAAGAGGGAGTGAAGCTATGACTGGATAAAGTCTGGTCAAGGCATCCCAGTAGCCTACTTAAAAAAACATTCCTGCCTGTGTGGGAGCAGTTTTGTGCCCACTGAAACACTACTAAAGAAAGGGAGCAGAGACTGAAGACAAAAATGGCAGTGATCCCTGGTGGTTTAACAAGACAATTACAACCATTGCACATATTCATCAACAAGCCTTTTAAGGCATTTATGAAAGAAGAGTGGATTCAGTGGATGCAGGCAACTGGCCAAGACCTAACCCTAACTGGTAGTTAGACAATTGCTCAGGTGTGCACGTGGGTCCTAAAACCATGGAATGTTGTGAATACTGAAATAGTAGTAAAATCTTTAAAAAACGTGTTAGATGGCACAGAAAATAACATTCTGTTTGAAGATGGTGACACTTCGTAGAGTATTGATGACCCTGATTATGACAATGATGCCAGTGATATGGATAACACCAGTGATTTTTTTGGATTTGAGGGTATGGATGACTGAAATGTTTTTCCTTATATGTAGAGGTACAATTTGTATTGCTTTTAACCTTTATGAAAGTGCTGAAACTTTATTTTTATGTTTATTCTTTTTTTCTCAAAATTCTGCAGCGTCCTTGATGCCAGCAAATACGGTACTTCCTCCACCTGCAGAACAGTTTTCTACACTAGATGCTGAATCTTTTTT
This sequence comes from Macrothele yani, assembly GCA_039090855.1. NCBI lineage: Eukaryota > Metazoa > Arthropoda > Arachnida > Araneae > Macrothelidae > Macrothele > Macrothele yani. The sequence goes on from CM076990.1 coordinate 197,420,219, forward strand.
TACCTTCAGTGTTCTTTCTTGAGCTTCTCACTGTTGAAAACATTAAATTCAGAAGTTTGAACTTCCAGGCAACAATCAAAGATCTGTATACGACTGCTTTCATACACTTTGAGAACAAACCTGTTTTGTTTATAACAAGACATATTAGAGGTTTACACAGGCCACACTTTTTTATTTTATTTTTATTTTTTTCTTTCATCAGTTAAGTGAAAATTTTTGGGCTTGGGCAGAGCCTGTACTGGAAGGATTAGCATTTTACTCCTGGATTGAAAAAATATATATATTTTTGTCTCACAAAATAAAGACAGACTTCTTAAATAATCAGATGGCAAAGTTCACTGAATTAAATGAAAGACCCCATCAGCCACCAGATGCTTTGATTAATTTACAGCTGAAACTGAAAATCCTGGCTTTAACATGAGAACCTGAAATGGAACAGTTTATTTCTTTATAGGTCAAATCCTGTAAAGAAATAAATCAAATCCTGTTTTCACTTAAATGGCTTTAGCGACTAAAACACATGGATTTTTTTCTTTTGTTAGAAACATTCAGATTTTTCAGCTACAGAAAACCAAAACAAGCTTCTGGTACCATTCGTTGCTACAATGAAGATGAGGAAGTTTAAAGTATCTGTCAAACATATTGTGTTGATGCATAAGTTCATGCCATTTTATTTCAGGAGTGTTTCCCAGGTCAGTAGTGAAGTTGTAGATGGCCAGTTGTACATCAAAATGTAGCCAATAATATCGTGAATCTAAATCATATTGCGTTGTATGATTGTGGCCAATGGGTTTTTGGTTTTCAGGTCCGGAAGTATGGAGTGTCAAGTAGAGAGGAATGAACATTTCCGACATCTGCTTCTCTACAAGTTTAACAAGGGATCCACAACTGCCGAGGCCACTTGGCAAATTTGTGCTGTTTATGGGGAGGATACTATTGCTCAGAGGACAGCCCTCAAATGGCTTGAGTAGTTTTGAGGTGGCAATTTTGACCTCAGCGACTCTCCACACTGAGGTCACCCATCTCACTTTAATGAGGATTGTTTGAACCATCTCATCCACTTGGATCCGCGTCAAACCACATGCGATTTGCCACTGAAATGGACTGTGATCAGGCCACAGTGGTGTGACACCTAGAACGTATGGGAAAGGTCCAGAAATTGGAGTCTTGGGTGCCTCATACTCTCACCGAGGAAAACAAGAATCAGGGTGTTGCCATATGTGATTCCTTGCTCGCCCGTTATCACGAATGTTTTGCCCATCATCGTCATGTCGCAAATGTTTTCAGCAACACAAACCCTTTCTGTCATGTATTGTTAATGGAGGTGAAAAGTGGTGCCTGTACATGAATTTCAGGCATCGAAGGGAATGGTTAAGCCCAAATAAGACACCCACACCACGTCCAAAACATGACCTTCAAGATCATGTGTGTCTGGTGGGACATAGAAGGCATTATTCACTAGGAAATGCTGCCGAGGAATCGGACCATCAACACTGCATTCTATTGTGAGCAACTCGCCGCGTGGAAGGAGCAATTCAGCAGAAACGGCCACATCGGTGCCATGGTGTCCTTCTCCAACATGATAATGCACACCCTCACAGTGCAAACATGACCAAAATGACCATTCAGGACATGAAATGGGAGATGATTCCACATTTGGCCTATTCCTCTGATGTCCTTTTAGACTATCACCTGTCCCAATCTCTGTTGAATGCATTCGATGGCAGAATGTTCAACACTGTTGTTGATCTCCAGAATTTTCACGATGATTTCTTTGCAGCAAAACTTGCAAGTTTTTTCAAGAATGGCACTGCAGACCTATCCAGACATTAGGACACCATTGTAAACAAGGGGGGGGTACATAGTTGATTAATTCCGTTTTCCCTTCTGATGTAATACATTCCTATAGTGCTGTGAAAAATGTGAAAAAAACGGCAAACTTACGCAACAACCCAATATTTAGGGATTGTTTATACATAAGCGTAGAAAAGGAAAATCCCATATATTTGTAACAGAAGTATAACAGAAGCACTTCTCTCTGTGTTGCATTCCCTTTACTATTAAGTTAGTTCTGTTTAGTAGAGTACCTTTGTTTCTCACACAGTGGAATTTTCAACCATTTCTGAATTGTGGACATGACAAAATGGTTTAAAACTCAGGCTTCACGTGACAATAACGCATGAACATAAAAACGAGCGAAACACAGTCACATACGGTAAAAGGTTCGTTTAGTGGTAGCTTTTGGTCCTCCTACGACCTTGATCACCGGCGATCGACTAAATGGGCTGGTTGCCAGAACTACAATTTGAAGTTGGGGTGTTGGAAATGTTGCCAGATTTTAGAAGAGAGGTCCAAATAAATGGGATTTGGTGAGGGGTCTCTGAATTGTAGTTTTTGGTGGACAAAATTTCAATGCTCTCTTGGAAATGCAGAGAGGCTTTGTTGATGAAAGGGGCAACTTTTCTGGTTTCTTTCCAAAAGGGAACTGCAGAGGTGTCTTCAAGGGTTAGTGCAGATAAAGCTGTCTTTGGAAGACCATTAGAAACTTTTTTTTTTTTTTTTTGTGTTTAGCAAGTCTTGTCTTGATGCTTCAGTATGTGCTTCCAATATATACTGAGAGACCAGAGGAAGTTGAAATAGGAATAGCATAAACTCCAGGGGTGTTCAACAGTGAGACAGGGATCCTGTCTCACCTTTGGACACCCGTGGAGTTTATGCTATTCCTATTTCAACTTCCTCTGGTCTCTCAGTGTATATTGGAAGCACATACTGAAGCATCAAAACAAGACTTGGTGAACACAAAAAAAATGTTTCCAATGGTCTTCCAAAAACAGCTTTATCTGCACTAACCCTTGAAGACACCTCTGCAGTTCCCATTTGGAAAAAAACCAAAAAAGTTGCCCCTTTAATCAACAAGGCATCTCTGCATTTCCAAGAGAGCATTGAAATTTTGTCCACCAAAAACTGCAATTCAGAGACCCTCACCAAATCTCATTTATTTGGATTTCTCTTCTAAAATCTGGCAACATTTCCAACACCCCAACTTCAAATTGTAGTTCTGGCAACCAGCCCATCCAGTCGATCGCGGGTGATCAAGGTCGTAGGATGACCGAAAGCTACCGCTAAACAAACCTTCTACTGTACGTGACTGTGTGTTTCGCTCGTTTTATATGTTTATGACAAAATGGAATAGAACTCGCTGGCCGCATGAAAAAGAAGAGTGAAAATGCATATTTCTTAGGAATATCGATTATTTTGGAGAGGTACTGAAAACTAAAATTTAACTTTTGGAAAAAAAAATGCAATTAACATGATATCTATATTACAAAGAATTTCAAAGTAGGTACCTGATATGCTCACATTTTTTAGTAGCTTTAAAAATTTCAATTATATAACTTATTGCAGCATAGCTCACAGCAGAATTGGGAATTCAAAGCCCATGTACCCAAGATACCTGGGTATTCATTTTTCCATTCCGAGGGTGGTTGTTTTTGTTCAGTTTAGAATTTATTTTGTGGACAATGTCTCATGGGCCATTAAAGAATGCTCTGAAGGCCACAAGTAGAAGAGTCCCTGCTTTAGAGGAAGCCTTCTTTTATTTGCAATAAGTGGTAGGGAATATTTGATGGAAATCTGGAAATCTGAAAAGGGGGTCTGTGGCCAGGGTTTCCAAATTAAGGCCCTTGTATACAGGCCTGTATGACATATTACAAGAAAAAAGGTGGCCTTCCAATGAGTTCATCTTTATCATCTAATCTTTCTACAATATGTCTAACTTATTTGAGCACAACATCCCCAAGAAGTCCCAATTCCATCAAGAAGTTCCCTACCATGAATTTTACAATCAACAACAAAGAAAAAAAAAATGAATGTAGTTTCCAAATCTCTCTCCAAAGAAAAAGTAATTATAGCATTTCAAGAGATCTTTTTTTCCACAAACCCTCTGTAACCACCAATACCAGTAGGTTCAAAAAGTTCCGGAACTTTTTATATTAAAAAAGAATTAGTACAGATAATACCTGTTTATGTGGTGTTTCCTTCGAAGTAGTTACCCTGCGCAATTATGCATTTTTGCCAGCGCTCATACAAAGATTTAAATGCAGATTGCAAGCCTTCTTTTGCCACATCCTCGAGTGCCTCAGTCGCAGCTCGTTGCACTTCTTCGGAACTTGAGAAGTGTCACCCCTTAAGCAAATTCTTCATCCGGGGAAAAGTCACACGGGGCGAGATCAGAGGAATAAGCTGGTTGTGGAAGAATGGGAATGTGATGTTTGTACAGGTAATCGGACACCAGAAGGGATCTGTGAGCCGGTGCATTATGGTGACGGAGCACCCACGAGTTGGTCTTCCAAAGATCGGGTCGCTTGCGTCTCACCGATTCTCTGAGATGCTTCAGGACACTGACGTACTCTTCTTTAGTGACTGTACGACCATGCTGAAGGAATTCCTTGTGTACGACCCCCTTGCAATCGATGAAAACTGTTAACAAGACCTTTCCTTTGGAGCGATCAGCCTTAAACTTGTTTGATCGTGGTGACGACGGTGATTTCCCCACTTTTGACTGTCGGTTGGATTGGGGGTTGTACAGAAAGCACCAAGTCTCATCGCCAGTGATCAATCGATTAAAGAGATCGGGATCTGAATCCACTGCATCGATGTTGTCTCCATAAACTTGCATGCGCTCATCCATTTTTTCTTGTGTCAGGTTTTTGGGAACAATATGTTGGCAAATGTGATACATGCCTAGTTTCTCTGTTAAAATGGCATGGCAACTTCCAACTGAGATGCCAGCAACTTCTGCAACAGTTTTTCTACGGTCATTTTTCACAATTTCTTTGACAATGGCGATTTGTTCATCCGTTGTGGATGTTGAAGGTCATCCTGACCTCTCATCATCCTTGATACTGTCGTCCGTTTTCAAATCGTAGATGCCACACAAACTCTAGTTTGACTCATTGCACTCTCACCGTATGCTGACTTAATCATTTGAAAAGTCTCAGCGAAAGATTTTCCGAGCAGAACACAAAATTTTACACTTGAACGCTGTTCAAAATTCGACATCGTTGCCCTCGCAACGGAGAGCCTCGAATGTCTGTAATCATGAACTATGCACATATGCTGTACGTGTTGGATCTGGATCAAACCGGTTCTGGCTGGTCGGTCACATGATGCTCTTCGCTTGCTCAGCGGGGAATGACGTAACTCACTGACATTTGGCAAATATTCAAAAAGTTTGGGAACTTTATGAACGTACTAGTATCATTCCTTTTCACTCATTCACTTTTCAAAATTACAAATATACACACAAAATCTTTTATTCACAGAGCTCACAATTTCTGGGATAATTCTTGAATACAAGAAAATCTTGCAAACTGACACTTCACATGGATGTCCTCATCAATAACCAAAAACCCAATCCCTCATTATGAATCAAAATCATGCTGAAAATTAAAAGTTCTTTCTTTCTAAGGAAACCATGCTGAAAATAAGCATGAAATGGATGCTGTATTACAATGCGCTTATACCTAAAAGCAGGACCGTAGCAAGCTTTTCTTATCTAGAAGAGTGGGACTTGAAATTACGCCCCTTAGAGATCAGAATTGCACCCCTTTGAGTTCCACTCAAATAATACGTGGTTTTTATTTTCTCACACACTGCCATTATAGGAAAGTATTATAAATGTTTAAGAATCACACTTCAGGCTTTTGACTTAATTTTATTAAAAATGTAAACCTAGTAAACCAAGTAACCAAGTAGTAGATTTTTTTTTTTTACATAAAAAAAACTAGGTCTACCTAGAGTTTCTTTTTTAATGAAAAAAGCTAGGTAAACCTAGTTGTAAAGAACCACAAGTTGTAAATACCAAGTGAAGCATAAACGTTATGTGAACACCGACAACACAACACTGCAGAGAAATGCAGAACGAAAAACAAACCAGTGCAGAACGAATGAGTATCGGATAAATATGTAACAATAGGAAGAAGCTTTATAAGGCTTGGAAAATTCCATTCAAAGTTAAACACTCAGAGAACTTTGTGCAACAGACCACAAATGATCAATTAGCTCTTCATCCCAACAACATGTTCGGAAAGGTCATGGAGGTTAGGCATATCAGCATATTGATTTCTATGCCTCCATTCACTAGTTTAGAAAATTTCCCCCATGGATATGAGATGCTCATACCTCATACCTCATAGTGTATGTTACTCTGTACTCTAGCTAACTCCGTGGAATACTGTACGAGACTCACTGAGGTCTTTAGAAAGAAAATGCTGAAGGGTGTAATTCCCTTTTTTTTAGTTACAACTTCCATTTCTTATATCCCCCATAGCAAGAATTTATGCCCCTGAAATGACCATTCTGGGAGGATATGCTTTTCATTACACAGGGTGTCATATCCTGATTGCTGCTTAAATAATTATATGAATATCTAGTGTATTCATGAAGAATAATTCTTCTTTGATTTCCATATTCAACATCTTATGCTAAAATATGTTACATTGGAAGAACTTACCACAGCATTTCCTTTATGAGAGCACAAAAGTTACATCCACAAAGGAAATTCTAACACTTCAATAAGCGTCTTAACTTTGGAGGACAATTCTGCTGAATCGATCTTAACAGAAAAATAAAATATGACATTATAGATCTGGTAACCACATATCATCGGTCACGGTCATCCATCCTACGGTTGAAAAGTACTAAGTTAGGAGTAGAAAGCTCCCTTAATTTCTTTTTTTTTTACGTAACTTAATCATGTTATTTGCAGTTTTAAATACTTGTTTACATGACATGACCTGTACACATCAGATATGCAAATTTACACACCAGTTAAAGTCACGTTTTGGTGATATAATCCATCTCTTGTCCCAAGCTGATGTCAGGCTTGCAATGATAGCATTTCTCTAGAGTTGGTGCGAATTTGGGACTAGTTCTTCAAACAGCACATTTTTCCTAGAGATACCACGTGCCCAACCAATGTGATGTGTCTTTGAATGAAAATCATATTGTATATTTGTTAGTCTAGTCAAGACACCACTTTCAAATTGTTGAAGCATTCTATTATTCGGATTGCAGTTTTCTGTCTACCTTCCTTGAAAAAGCTTGAAAACATTGATCTATATTTTTCATGCCAATAAATCAGATTACTTAGTTTTGCTATTTCATGTACCATACTCTTACCATGTGACATTCAGTACAGCTGAGGAAGTAATTTGTGAAATCCATCAACAAAAACGATGGTTTCAGATGAACATACAGTATATAGTAATGCAAAAACATAAAGGCCACATTACTAGTTAAATTATGGCAGTTGCCTATTCATAATTGCTAGGAATACCTACACTGTACTCTAAGATTACTCATAATACTTGAAAAAAATGCAACTCATGAATAAATATAATATCTGGCAAGAAAACTGCATGATAACGTCATACTAGTGAAACTGCAAAAAAGCACAGCAGAACAAATGACTGCAGAACATTACATGAAGTATTTTCTGTTGAAAATGTATCCATTTGTTCTCTTGCTGAATTAGATGGCACCTTTGAGTTCATCTTTCAGCAAGTTATGTTTGGTACTTGTTTTCATCATCTGACTTCCAGATTCTATTAATAATAATAAATTATTATTATTATTATTATGGGAGTACAATATGGACTGACTGTCAAAGTGCATTACTTCCAGCTTTCCTTTCTACAATTCAGAAGCTATGTCATTCAACATTGAAGGCCTGGAACAAGACTGCTTGGAACAAACTGTGAATAGAAATTTGAATACTGCAAGTAATACACTAAGCATCATATCCACTTTTCCTTCATTTGAATTTAAAGAATACTTCCTTTATGTAGCATGTAAATTTATTCTGACAATATTACCCACCAGAGGCAAAGTGTGCTAGTATCTAGTGTTACTACTGGAAACAGTTTTAAATAAATAATTAAAATTCATTCAAATAAGAGACAGTAATGTACTGTAAGTTGGGTATGAAGTTGCTCATTCCATATTGGCTCTCAAAAGATTTCATACCTCTGCCTGCCTCATGAAGTATTGTGTTGATGTATAAGTTCATGGCATTTTATTTCACGAGTGTTTCCCAGGTCTGTAGTGATGGTGCAGATGGCCAGTTGTATTAGTGATGGTGCAGATGGCCAGTTGTATATCAAAATGTAACCAGTAATATCGTGTATCTAAGTCATATTGTGTTGTGTGATTGTGGCTAATGGTTTTTTTTGTTTTCAAGTCCGGAAGTATGGAGTGTCAAGTAGAGAGGAATGAAGATTTCCGACATCTGCTTCTCTACGAGTTTAACAAGGGATCCACAGCTGCCAAGGCCACTTGACAAATTTGTGCTGTTTATGGGGATTATACTATTGCTCAGAGGACAGCCCTCAAATGGTTTGAGTAGTTTTGAGGTGGCAATTTTGACCTCAGGGACTCTCCACACCGAGGTCACCCATCTCACTTGAATGAGGATTGTTTGAACCATCTCATCCACTTGGATCCGCGTCAAACCACAGGCGATTTGCCACTGAAATGGACTGTGATCAGGCCACAGTGGTGTGACACCTAGAACGTATGGGAAAGGTCCAGAAATTGGAGTCTTGGGTGCCTCATACTCTCACCGAGGAAAACAAGAATCAGGGTGTTGCCATATGTGGTTCCTTGCTCGCCCGTTATCACGAATGTTTTGCCCATCATCGTCATGTCGCAAATGTTTTCAGCAACACAAACCCTTTCTGTCATGTATGGTTAATGGAGGTGAAAAGTGGTGCCTGTACATGAATTTCAGGCATCGAAGGGAATGGTTACTGCTAAGGATAATAGAATAATCCAGGAGTGCCAAAAAAAAGAGATTAAGAGCTGAAATTGTCAATAAAAGGAAATTGATTTTTAACTTGAATATGAAATGTTTACATTTAATCGATTTGATATGTTATAAAAAGTATAGAAATTTTGACGGTAATTGGAAAGATGAGATTTTGGATGTAACCTTCAGGGAAATTTTTGACATCGTGGAATACGAAAAAAATGCTCAAGAGCAGTCATGGAAAAAAAGTTGCACGTGATGATTGACAGACAACGTGTACAAGAACAACGGGAGAATATGTATGAGGTATATCAGAATAACTCCAACTTGACCTTGAGCTTCACGCAAAGAGCTGTTTTGCAGAGAGGTAAAAAATTTGCGTTTCCATGGAGCCTGCCGAGGACGGAGGAATTAATACCCAACTTAGAAGAAATGGCACGCAGTGTACCAGCAGAAGAATGTGCAAATTTTCGAAGTAAACTGTATAGAATTGTTTTGAAAGAATTTAATGAAAAAAGTAAGAAAAAGAAATATCATATAGATAAAATTCAGTATGAGAAAGAACAACTGATTAAATTAAGAGATGACCCAACAATTAAATTCTGTGAAGCTGATAAAACAGGGCAAATTGTAATATTAAACACAACTGAATATGATCTAAAAATGAATAGAGCTATAGAAGAACTGAATTGCAGCATTCTAACAAAAGACCCAACCGAATCTCAAGTAAGGTACTTTGCTAGAATAAGAAACCACAGCACCTTGCCTGATGAAATAAAGAAAGCATACCCACCAATGGGTACTGGAATACCAAAAATGTTTGCAAAAATAAAAACTCATAAGCCTGATACACCTATGAGAGTGATTGTATCAAAAAGGAATTCCCCACTAATAAAACTGGAAAAGAATATCTAGAAATTTTTGGCACCTTTGTTCATGAAGACAAGGTTCACTGTGAAGAATACATACGAATTTATTGAGAAAATTAAAGTAATTAAACAAGATTTAAGTGAATATCATATGGCTAGTATGGATGTGAGAGCTCTTTTTCCTAGCACACCAGTACCTCAGGCAATAGAAATAATTATTGAAAAATTATGTGCTACAGACAATGAATGCAATACAAATAGAGGAGTTAAGAGAAATTTTATTGTACATATATGAAAATAACATTTTTAAGTTTAACAAGATGTACAAACAAAATCATGGTGGACCTATGGGGTCACCACTGTCAACTTTATTTGCTGAAATTATAATGAGTGACATTGAGGAAAAAATAATAAGTAAACTCGAGGATCCACCACTGATATACTGCAGATATGTTGATGACATTTTTCTATTATCCAGGCTAAAAAATGATGAACTTGAGGACTTGACAAAAAAGTATAGTGAAATTTATCCATCTATTGAACTGACAGTAGAACAAGAACATGACAATACTTTGGCATTTTTGGACGTTTTGATTGTTCAAACAGAGGAGAATATGCAATTCAGAGTGCATAGAAAATCTTCATATATCCCAGTACTTATACCATTTCAGTCATCACATCCATTAACACATAAAAGAAATAGTGTTAAAACACTAATTAAAAGAAGTTTAACACACTCATCAATTGAACAGTATAGAAAAGAAGAAATTGAATATATTAAAAAAATTGCATATGATTTTGGATACCCTAAACAGGTATTAAAAAATGGATTTATGAAGTAACTCAAGGTTACAATAAGGTCAAGACTGATAAAAAACTTGTAAAATATGTAGGAGCAATACCATATATAGAAAATGTTTCAGCAGAAATTAATAAAGTTTGTGGCAAGTATGACATACAGGTAGGAAATCAGGTACTTACTGTAAAAAATTTAGTGATTAAAAATGAAAAAATTAGCCAATTAGGTAGAGCAGGAATTTATGAAATCCCAATAAACCAGCAACCACCTGTGTCATATATAGGCAGCACCAAGAATAAATTAAAGTATAGATTGAACCAGCATATTAATAATTGGAATAAAAAAGAAGCTAAGACAGCATTGACCCAATACTGTATGGAAAATCAACAATGTCCAAGGTTTGAAGATATTACAATTATTAAGAGCTGTAAAAACGAAAAGCAGTTAAGAATTGCAGAATCAGTGTTAATTGAAAAAAACAGATCAAGATTATGCAACATTAATGAGCCAAGTAACCTAAACGAACAATGGAAAGCCCTAATAAAAACTGAACAGCAGCGTAAAAAGAAAGGGAAAAAAGAGCAGCAGGGACAATAGATGGCGCCAGAGACACAGCAATTCAGAGATAGCGACTGGGGCCCGTGCCTCGATGGCTCTGCTCACTTGAGCTGTGGTGGGCGGGTGAGACACACCTGCCTCCTGAAGATGACAGAGGCCTGTTGAAAGTACTAGAGGATTGGATGTGAGGGGCTGAATGGGTGTGACACTTGCAGTGGGAGTAGCAGGGGTTGTGAAACAGAAGGAGCAGTTTGATAATTACAGTTGACCAAGGTTTAATCACCTATGAATGTAAGGTTATGTACATAGTTTTTACTAGAATTGTATGAATGAGTTGTATGTGTGATTTTTTATGGAATTGACAAGCTTTATAGTAACATCTCATAAGGCTAAGGAAAAAAAAAATGATGTTTCACACCCGGAAGTAAGAAGCGTAAGCAAGAAGTCTGTAAACCTTGGAAGCCCAGTTACATCACGATGATTGACGTGTTGGAAGTGTGTTGTCATTGGAGGTTACCATGATCTTTATGGTGAGTGATTGGTACTTTCTAATGGTTTTTTCATTTATGAATTGCACGTAAACTATGCACACTTTGCAAGAGGTTAATACCTTAAAAGTGCAAATATAATAATCCAAAAAAAATACAAACTTCCAGATATTTTTACTTATTGTTGTCGTATCAAACTTCTCCATTTACAACGATCTTGACATACAACTTGTGCTTCACTGATATCCATTACATGCCATACACAAGATCTTTCATACTTCATACTCAATCTTTTTCTCATGCAGACACTCCTGAATCTGATCCACCCATGTCTTCCTTGGTGCCTTCCTCTGCCTTTCCTTCCTGCCACTTGGGCTGAAAAGATTTTCTTAGTAAGCATTTCATCACTCATTCTTTCAACATGGCCAAACCACTGCAGCATATTGGTCTCCACCTTGCTAACAACATTTTGCTTCACATCACACAACTGCAATACATCTTCATTTCTCACACAACCATATCGTGTCTTGCCACAAACCCCACGTAAGTAACGCATTTCTCCAGCGCACAAACGACTCCTATGTTTCTTCTGCAGTACCCAGGTTTCACTGCCATACATCAGAGTAGGAACAATTACAGTTTCATTCACAGCCATGCAGGACTCTCTAGAGAACCCATCATTCCTGTGAAAACCTCCCAGAGCAGCTATGACTTTCAAAGAAGAATTCACTTGCCTACTGATTTCACCATCCAACTTGTTCTCTCTGTCAAACATGCTTCCTAAATACACAAACTCACTCACCTGGTCAATCACAGTGCCATTTATACTTACATTACATTACATTCAGTGCTACCCATTCCTCTCTCAAACACCATAACTTTAGTTTTTCCCTTATTTATACTCAGTTTGAATTTCATGCAAACTTCGTGCATCCGAGTCAACATACTCTGCAACTCACTTTTGCTCTCTGCCAACAGGACAGTGTCATCAGCATACAGCAATCTGCACACACGGATATCACCAAGACATAAACCACTATTATCTATTTTGGCATCACGCATGCATGCATCCATAAATATATTAAACAGCCATGGTGACATTACACAACCTTGTTTAACTCCTGCACCAATGGAAAACCATTTTGATAAAACACCATTCACTCGTACACAAGCTCTACTACCAGCATACACAGCTTTTACACTATTAAGTAGATTCCCAGTAACACCATATTCATTCAATACCTTCCACAAAAGTGTCCTATTCACTCGGTCGTAAGCTTTCTCTAAATCTATGAAGGCAGTAAAAACTTTCTTCCCAACAGCCAGATACTTTTCAATCATCGTGCGTAATGCAAAAATCTGGTTAGTGCAGCCTTTACCAGGTACAAAACCACTCTGAACATCCCACACTTTCTCTGATGTAAGACCCCGTACTTTTTCAATAACAACCTTACCAAACACTTTCCCTGGAACACTCAGTAGGCTAATACCACGATAGTTCTTGCATTCAGTCTGATCACCTTTTCCCTTATACAAGGGAACAATGATAGCATCCTTCCAATCCCGAGGGACTATTCCTAACTCCCAGCACAACTGGCAAATTTCAGTTAACCAGTCAATTATAGAGTAACCACCATATTTCAACATCTCTGCAGTTATGCCATCAACTCCCGGAGCCTTACCATTCTGAAGAGATTTTAGAGCTTTACACACTTCTTCTCTTGAGATCCCCTCCTGTGCTTTCATCCCTCATTGTGACATCATCTGCGTCTGTCTCAGAATCAGCTTTGCTTTCCTGATCTAATAACTCACAGAAGTATTCACCCCATCTGCCACTTAACTCATTGGGCTCCCATATCATTTCCCCAATCTCATTCTTCACACAACTTACAACTTTGTTTCCTCTATTTTTCCTGAGTCTCATGTACTTCCAGAAGGACTTCCTATCTTTCCAAAAAGCCAGTTCATGCCTTTCCACTTTCTCCTTCCTATCTTTCGCCTTACTGTGGCGAACCAGCTTAGCAGCTTCACGCTTCTTACAGCAACATTCATCCACAGAGACTCTATCTTGCAACATCCCCAAATAGGCTTCCTTCTTTCTCTTTACTGCCTCTTCAATCTCACTATTCCACCAAGCATCACCTCTATTGTTACCCACTATTATGGTGCCACAGACCTCTTTAGCAGCAGTGACAACACAGTTCTTAAAACATTCCCACTTCTTTTCTACATCCCTCTCACCAGACTTCAGATCCTTCAGTCGTTCTCTGAGTAAGTCAGAATACCGCTGATGATCTTCAAGGAGCCTATCAACCTTTGTTCTTTCTATCCTGGGTCCCTTCCTATTCCTTTTCCTCCAACCAACATTAAGTTTCACTCGTGACACTACTCAGTAATGATCAGAACCAACATCCGCACCTCTCATCACACTGGTGTCAACAACTAAGTGTTTCAAACTCTGATCGTAGACAACAAAATCTATCGCACTCTTTTGACCAAGAGTACGATTTTCCCAAGTATATGTGTGGATATACTTGTGGTTGAAAAATGTATTAGATACACACAAACCATTCTCAATGCAGAGTTCAATTAATCTTTCACCATTATCATTCACACAAGGATCATTAAAGTTACCCAGAACATTGTCAGAAATGGCATTCTGCACACCTACTCTAGCATTGAAATTCCCTGCTATTATAACTTTTTCTTTAGCACTAAACTGGCTCAGAACAGCTTTTAGCTCATTCAAGAAATCTTCCTTCTTATCAGAAGGTTCTGAGTCACAAGGAGCATACACTACAACAATTACAATTCTCTGAAGTTTCACTTTCAAACAAATCCAGAGAATTCTCTCACTTGCGCAGCTATAGTGAATCAAGTTGTTCATCTTTTCACTTAAAATCGCACCTACACCAGCCTGTCCTCTCATATTATCCAATACTCCAGTCCACACACTCACCGTGCCATTCACTTCTTCTACCCCAATTTCCTTCTTTTTGTTTCACTTACACACAGCACATCCAGTCTATACTTATTCATCTCCTCAATCACCTCACTCAACTTGCCATTTATACCTCTAGTATTCCATACACCAATCTTACATTCACTCAGCTGACAGGACAGTAAAAAACGCTGAATTCTGACTGCTGTTTGACATGCATGATAGCTCATCAACACTAGATGCATACTCACTATTAAGTGAGTGTTGTCGACTTTCATTACGCCTTTTTTTTTATTGTATTTTACTCCTTCCTTCACTCTTCCCTCAGCAACTTGCCCCTAAAATTCCCAATTCCAAAAAATGGTACTCAATTCTAAAGCACATACCCATACACCCAATAAATACTCACATACATCACAGTCATATTCAATTCAATACCTATTTCACCTCATACAATACATTCATACACTCATTAAAAACCACTATCTACATAATTACACTATTTACATTTTACGGCAGTCAGACCACTGTCAATTGTGATTTACGTAGCATTCCATTTGCCTCGTACATTATAAATACCCTGCAGCAAACCCTAGCCTCATTCAGCCAGTCACACACAATACCCAGGTGCTTTCAACAGTTACTTTGTCATCCTCAGGAGGTCGATGTATCCCTCTGCTCTGCTAACCACAGATCAAGTGAGCAAACTCGTCAAGGTTCCGGCTCCAGTCGCAAACTCTGCGTTGTATCTTTGGTGCCATCTATTGTCGGTGCCGTTTGGGTTTTTTCTCTCCTTAACTGTTGTTCTACTTTAATTAAGGCTTTTCAATGGCCATTTAAGTTGTTTGGGTCGTTAATATTACATGCTCTTGATCTGTTTTATTTTTTATTAACATTGATTCAGCAACTCTCAACTGCCTTTTGTTTTTACAGCCCTTAAATAATTTTAATATCTTCAAATTTCGGACATTGATGATTTTCTAGACAATACTGGAAAACGCTGTTTTAGCTTCTTTTTTATTCCAATTCTTCATATGTTGATGTAATCTATATTTTAACTTGTTCTTAGTGCTGCCTATATATGACAAAGGTGGTTTCTGATTTATAGGAATCTCATATACACCAGCTCTATCAAGTTGGCTGCTCTTTTCATTTTTTATTACTATATTTTTTATACTATGTACTTGATTTCTTACACTATGTACTTGATTTCTTACTTGTATGTCATATTTGCCACAAAGCTTATTAATTTCAGCAGAAATACCTCTGACATATGGAATTGATCCTACATATTTCAATAGTTTTTTACCATTAGTGCCCTTATTATTTGCTTCAGTTACTTCATAAATCCATTTCTTTAATACCTGTTTAGGGTAACCAAAATCATGTGCAATTTTTTCAATATATTCAATTTCTTCTTTTTTTATATTGTTCTTTTGACGAGTGTGTTAAACTTCTTTTAATTAGTGTTTTAACACTATTTTTTTTATGTGTTAATGGGTGTGATGACTGAAAAGGTATTAACACAGGAATAAATGATGCTTTTCTATGCACTCTGTATTGTATATTGTCATTTGTTTTGATTACCATAATATCCAAAAAAGCTAGTGTGTTATTTTGTTCCTGTTACACTGTCAATTCAATAGATGGATAAATATCATTATACTTTTTTGTCAAGTCTTCAAGTTCTTCATTTTTTAGCCTGGATAACAGAAAAATATCATCTACATACCAGCAGTATATCAGTGGTGGATCTTCCAGTTTACTAATTATTTTTGTTTCTATGTCACTCATTATTATTTCAGCAAACAAGGTTGACAATGGTGACCCCATAGGTCCACCATAATTTTGTTTGTAGATCTTGTCATTCAACATAAAAATGTTATTTTCATATACGTAAAATAAAATTTTTTTTAATTCTTCAATTTGTACTTCGTTCATTGTATTTAACCGATATAATTTTTCAACAATTATGTCAATTGCCTGAGGTACTAGGGTGCTAGGAAACAAAGCATGAACGTCCATGCTAGCATGCTTTGTTTCCTAGCACTCCAGTACCTCAGGCAATTGACATAATTGTTGAAAAATTATAGAGAAGGTATTAAAAAGTTAATAGAGAAGGTATTAAAAAGAAACTTTTTTATTAAAAGAGTATGAAGAAAATACATGCTGCCCCGGTGGCTTAGTGGTCTAAGCGATGGCTACTGATCATTCGTCCAAAAGGAGTCCGGGTTCGAATCCTGGTGAGGCATAGATGTGTTTGTCTTACGGCACTGGCTCTCTCCCTTCCCTAGAACCAGTGACCCTAAATTAGGGCGGGCGACTGCTTATAGCCCATTGAGTTGCTTACGGTGGTCGTTAAACCTCCAAGCCAAAAAAACAAAAAACAATTGATATTACATGAGAACAGTAAATACAGTCAATTCAGCGATGTCTGATTGCTGTATTGATTATATTATGATGTATTGACCACGTATTATGAGAAGAACATTTCTTCCACATTGTTTAGCCTTTTCCTGTTTTTATGGCCTGTTGATGTAAAGCTCATGTCATAATTTTATCACAAACAACTCTGTTCCTGTTTGCTAAAGGAAATTGAATTTTTACTCATTCCTGTCATAGCAACAGGGAACTTTTCCCACACTTCCCTTAACATAAAGCTAGCTGTTTCAACTCCATAACTTTTTATAGTATTCTTGGTTTCAAATTTTTTTGGCAAGTATGAATAGCTATAAAATTTTGTCTTGCTATATTTTTTTCTTACTTTAGTTTTAATGTAACCATGAACTCAATTCAATATTTCTATTTAAATTCAAGTAAAACAAAACCCTAGTACTCATTATTATTTTATTACTGTTTTACCATCAGTGCATACAAGATATACTTTGTGAAAGTGTGATTAAAAGAAAAACAATTATTAACCTCTGGAATGCATGCAGTAACTGAAATATATTAAAACCCAAAGTAGGTTTCACATGGATTTGTCTGGTTAACATATCAATATCTTCTTCTTTTTTTTTTTTTTTGAGTAAGATGTACAAAGGAAAGGTAACCTGCCAAACTCTACTTATGAGATGAATCTTATGCTTGTGCACCACATTCAGACACAGTTATTTACATGATAATTAACACAGCAATTGGACATCGCTAAATTGACTGTAATTACTGTTTCACACGTGAATTAAATCACAACAGAAAACTTGAAAATTTCGCCGCCTTGTAGTGGGAATCAAACCCGCATCTCCCGATTTACGTTCCAGCGTGCTATCTGTTGCACCACCCACGACGGCGAATTCACAAGTTTCTGTGTGTTAAGAGCATCAGAATATTCTCCGACCACATTCAGATTCATGCAGATTCTGCTGCCATTTAGCGTTGTTAGGAAAATCTCCAGTTGTTTAGGTATTCAGAGTTGAAGAAATATTTTTCTCATAATACGTGGTAAACACAGCATGATAATAAACACAGCAATCGGACATCGCCGAATTGACTGTAATTCGCCGTCGTGGGTGGTGCAACGGAATGCGCGCTCGAACGTAAATCTTCAATGTGATTTAATTCACGTGTGAAACAGTAATTATAGTTAATTCGGTGATATCCGATTGCTGTGTTAATTATCATGACGTATTTACCACATATTATGAGAAAAATATTTCTTCAACTCTGAATACAGTAATTTACTGCCGAAGTTTTCACTACTTTTGTTGAATTTCAGTTCGTTCTTTTGAGATCAAATTTGTTTTTATCCATGTTCCACTCAGTTTTATCTGCATTATCTGCACATGCATTGAAACGTGTTAGAGTCCCGACAAATGGAGACATCAACCAGAACTCTTCAAAGTCGGCAAATTACGGTTAGTCAACCAGTGCAGTGAACACAACAGGGTTAGTTGCCATATTGTTTATTTACTCCTTTCAAAACAAGCATTATTTCTCAGCATATTCAATTAGTAGTGTTCGTGATGGAACTTTAAGCACTGTGCTCCTTAGGACTATTTTAAGAAATAAGGTGAGAAACAATAAGAAATGCTATGGACTTTTTCACCTACAGCACATTCGTAAAATATGCCACATATAACAGAGTCAATATTCTTATTGAATAAATACTAACCATAGACCGGTCTTTGTGTGCAAAATTCACTGTGACAACGTAAGCTGTTGTTAGCAATAAAATTGAGGAGTGAAGACAATAGAGTGAACTTCACTGGTGTCAAGGTCTGCTGATAAACTCTAAGAATTTGCATAAAAAGTTCAACACAACTTCAACTGTTATCTGGAACAATATGTAACTCATATATCTAAACTTATAAAAACATCATAATGTTTACCATGCACTCATCATGCAAATTTGTAAAGTGCTCAGCTGAACCTAAAGAATAGCATAAGGCTGGCACTTTATTCAGGTATGAACTCTTAACCACTTGGTTACATGCCACATGAGGAGTTCCACACTATGACACTACGTAAATAGAAGGTTTCATTTATGGTGTTTTAAATGACCAAAAAATGTCAATACAATCATTTGCAGATAGCTGAAAAGTGTTACACTTTCTAATTAGTTAAATAAACTTTTAGGTTAATTCCTTTTAATATTTCTGAGAAGTGCAGAAGCTGGGTTGGGTTTCTTTTCAGATACTCTGAACAGAAATCAGAGAGAAAAATTAGCAAGTTCTTGGATAGATTAGTAAGTTCTAGATAACACGATTTAGCCTCCCAGTGGAGTGTGAAAGCTTAGTGAATCTTTGTGCTTATTAACTACAAAAATAAATGGATCTAATACACTATATGCACTTCTTGTGTATTAAGTTCTTGATAAAGTTCAGTAGAATGGATCAAATAAACAGCATTTATTCACAATATATTTAAGGTCTACTATAGTTTCACTGAGCATTTTGCTCGGCTTAATCAAGACAAATGGAGTGTAAATATTCAAATCACTGGGACATCAGTGTTCTGACAGTCATGAATTTTGGCGAGTCATTTGCACATGCTCACCAAAATTTCATGACCATCAAAACACTGATGACGTCACAATGATTTAAACATTTACGCTCCATTTGTCCTGATAAAGCCATGCCAAAAAACACTCAGTGAAACTACAGTATAGCTTAAAATAAAATATATTTTGAATAAATGTGCATTTTGATCTATCTCAACATCACAAGGATTGTAATCAAAGAATTTTTAACATTCAGTACAGTGAGTTGATTGAAATTTACTGATGCAAGGGCCTCAATGGCCCTAAGTGTGCTGAGTATCTCAGTTTAAAAAGAGAATAAAATAAAAGCAGGAGTGTCAAAGTACACAATACGTGTAACAGAAAAACATCGGCAAAATGTGAAAAAAAGCACAAAAAACACACCACACTGATGATTTGAAATGACTCAGGGCTGTATTTGTAAGAGCAAACTCTTGCTACAAAACATGCTTTAAATGACCAATATGTTTGGCTTAAATGAATAACTAAAATCTCGGAAATCCAAAAAAGTCCTCTAAACTTTATGCACGTTAATCTGAAGTTAAAAAAGCACGGTTCTGATTGGGGGAGGAGGGGAGGGGGTAAAAAAAGTTAATTGAAACACATCAGGGCATGGCACACAAGACATGACACATGGAACAGCATGAATATGGTAGAAACCCCAACTCGTGTTCAAGGTCTTCACTCCTTGCACATACGTTCAGCAATTTACTACCAGCCTGAAGAAGACACTAGGTGTGTCGAAATACATAGAATTTGGACTTTTTTTACATCAAGAAGTTTTTAGCAGTTCCGGTATCTTAACACTTCATTCTTTTACCAATTCATCATTGGTTTTAATAATTGGACTTCAACCATCTCACAATGTTTTAAGGTTCAATTGATGACTCTTTCTGAAGACTTTGTCATCAAGTAAGTGTGTTCCAATTGACTTCTTTACTTTTTTCCATCGGTACAACACTTTTGACCAGATTAATGTGCATAAAGTTTTAGAGGACTTTTTTGGATTTCCGAGATTTTAATTATTCATTTAAGCCAAACCTATGACTCAGAGTTTCTAAGCCATCCTGTAGAGTAGGTAAAAGAAGAAAATGAGAATGTTCATGAATAAAATGATGACAGTAATACTGGAACAATGTGATTCTTCACCACATTTGTTTCATGGTGCTGAGGATGCAGATTTCGTTTTTATGAAGGACGATAAAGCCCATCCTCATGGAACAGTAGCTGTGGATGAATCATTGACTAGTGAAGATCATTGTTGGATGGTGTGGCCAAAGCACTTCTTTGATATCCATCCAATCAAACATGAATCGGACCCTCTGGGGAGACATGTTCCACAAAGGAATCCCCCACCAGAAACCAATCCAGTATTTATCAGGGCTCTCGAGCAGGAGTAGGACAATTTATCTCAAGAGGTCCTGAACCACTTGGTGCTAAGCACAACACACCAGTGCCAACATGCATTGTGCTATGGGGTGGGGTGGATACATACCTTACTGAAGATTTCACCCAGTATGATGTATATGAAAGTGCCGATGGAAGTGTCATAGAACCACAGGTCAGCCTGTACCTCCTTCATAACACTTTTTGTTGTTTCAATCTCTTACTCAGAGATGCCAACTTTTACGGATTTTCCGTAGTTTGTATGGATTTTCACTCCATCTTGCGGTTTTACGGAAGTCACCCAAAAACTATGCAAAAGCTCACGCACGCAATTTTCTATTTTTTTACTGTGTTTTGGTCGAAAAACGCACCTTACAAGTAGTCCCTATAAGCCTTTGATGTGTAGACTTCCCCCACCAACGGAGGTGGCGATTCTCCTCATATGCTGTTTGTCACTTGATTCCCCGTACAGGTATTTGAGAGTGCTGTGCACAAAAGCAGAGAGGGAGCTCAGTTCAGTGCATTTTGCGAACTCTTTACACTGATCACATGTGACTTTGTGCTTGTGAAATTTCTGATGCAGACGTTTCAACCCTTTCCGCTCGACTCTTGGGTGACACCCGACATTACAAAATCGCCGAATAGCTCGTGTGACACCTCTATAGCTAGCATGTCGGCGCTTGTGAGACATTTCTTTTTCGCCGAATAGGTTGGTGTCACCAGCCACACTGATGACGTCTCTATAGCTCATATGTCGGGGCTCCAGAGACGTTTCTTTTTCACCGAATGGAGAAAAAGAAATGTCATCGACGTGTCTGGTGTCACCCACCTTGCCGATGACACCTCTATAGCTCGCATGTCGGTGCTCACGAGGAATTTTCTTTCCACCAAATAGTTCGGGTATCATCCGCCATGCCTATGATGCCTCTATGGCTCGTATGTCGGTGCTTGAGAGACATTTCTTTTTCACTGAACAGATTGGGTGTCACCAGCCACGACGATGACGCCTCTATAGCTCGTATGTCGGGGCTCACAAGACATTTCTTTTTCACTGAATAGATAAAAAGAAATTTTATTGTCGTGTCTGATGTCACCCACCATACCGATGATGCCTCTATAGCTCGCATGTCGGCGCTCACGAGGAATTTCTTTTTCACCGAATTGCTCGCATATCGGGTGTCATCCGCCACGCCTATGACGCCTCAATAGCTTGTGAGAAATTTCTTTTCCGCCGAATAGGTCGGGTGTCACCCGCCACGCCGATGATGCCTTTGCAGCTCGTATGTCAGGGCTGGTGAGCCAAAGCTGAGCTTTCATTGCTAAAATGTGGTCTCTACTGCAGAAATATATATATATATATCATCATCATCATCATCATTGTCAACCATTATCAATCCACTGCTGGACGAAGGTCTCCCCAAGTTTCCTCCACAACGGTCTGTCTTGTGCCAGTCTCCTCCATGTCACCCCTGCATACTTTCGAATTTCATCCACCCATCTCCCATGTGGTCTTCTTCTGGGTCTTTTCCTGTCCCTTGGAATCCAATCTAAAATTTCGGCTGTCCATCGATGATCTGTCCTTCTGGCAGTATGTCCAGCCCATTGCCATTTCAGGGATTTAACTCTGATCATGATGTCTTCCACTCTTGTCATTTTTCGGATCCACGAGTTCCTCTTCTTATCTCTCCTGGTTACACCAAGTATGCACCTCTCCATGCTTCTTTGAGTTGTCTGCAGCCTTTGTATGTCTCTTTTAGTTAAGGTCCACGTCTCTGCACCATACGTAAGCACTGGAAGGATGCATTGATCAAACACTTTTCTTTTAAGACATAATGGCATATTGCTCTTGAAAATTATGCTGTTTCTTCCAAAAGCTCTCCAGGCAAGTTTTGTACGTCGATTAATTTCTTCATCAATGTGACCCTCACTTGATATCTGCTGTCCAAGATAAACGTACGTGTCTGTTATCTCCAGCTTTTCTCCATCAATCGATAAATCTTCATTTCTTGTAAAAGCATTGATCATCACTTTTGTCTTCTGAAAGTTCATTTTTAATCCCACTTCTTTACTCTTGTCAGCAAGTTCCTGGATCATACTCTGCAGCTCTGATGGGGTAGTTGCAAAAATGACTACGTCATCAGCAAAACGAAGGTGGGTTAGATAATCTCCATTAATCTTTATCCCCTTGTTTTCCCAGCTCAGCGACTGAAAAACACCCTCCAATGTGGCATTAAAGAGCTTCGGAGATATGGTGTCACCTTGTCTCACTCCCTTTCCAATTTTTACGTGTGTTGTATTTTCAAACAGCCTAATCTTTGCACTTGCATTTTCATAGATGTTATTAATAATATTAATGTATGCATCTTCAATACCGCAGGATTTCAGAGCCATTGTAACTGCTGATGGTTTCACCTAATCAAAGGCTTTTTCATAATTGATAAAAGCCATGCACAATGGAAGTTCATATTCCCTCGCTCTTTCAATTAGTTCTCTCAGCACGTGGATATGATCTATTGTGCTGTAGCCACTCCTGAATCCAGCTTGTTCTCTCGGTTGAGCCATGTCCAGTGTTACCTTCAAGCGGTGTGAAAGAACTTTAGTGAAGATTTTATAAACTACTGATAGGAGGCTGATAGGTCTGTAGTTTCCGAGATCCTCAATGTCACCTTTCTTATGTAGCAGGATCATTGTAGCGGTGTTCCAATCCTCAGGAATCTTTCCTTCATTAAGGCATCGAGTGAAAATTTGGGCGAGTACTGTTTCGATTTCTCCACTTGCTTCTTGTATGATGTCTACAGTAATTCCATCTTCTCCTGGAGCTTTTCCCCGCTTCATGTTCTTGATTGCATGTGCAACTTCTGCTGGAAGGACTGGAGGAACTCTGGTACTGGTATCTTTCATGATGTCTGGAGTGCATGTATCATCCCTTTCATATAATTTGGAGTAGAAATCTTTCACTCTTGTCAAAATTTCGCCTCTATTTCTTGTTACAGAACCATCTTCTTTTCTCAGTGCCATAATCTGTTTTCTTTCCTTACTGAGATGTCCCTTTGCTATCTTTAGGCTTTGGTTGTTTTCAATTGCTTTCCTCACTAGTTCACAGTTGAATTTTTCTTAAGTCTTCAGTGATACTTTTTCTTACTGTCTTGCCATAGCTCTATATATTCCACTTTGGAAGTCACATCTTCTTTAGTTGTCTTCATCTCTCTTCTTTTTGCATCAACATTTTCGTTTTTCCTGATAATTTATTTACATGCAAC
Organism: Macrothele yani; assembly: GCA_039090855.1. Taxonomy (NCBI): domain Eukaryota; kingdom Metazoa; phylum Arthropoda; class Arachnida; order Araneae; family Macrothelidae; genus Macrothele; species Macrothele yani. Next base: position 197,444,307 of record CM076990.1, read on the forward strand.
TTGTTCTTAGACCCAGCTAATTTTGTTGCTGTTTCCATAAGAGCTTTGGTTATTTTTCTGTTAACTTCAGAGATGTCTACTTCTTCTGATGTTAGGCCTTCTAAAGCAGAGAACCTGTTCTTCAGTTCCAACTTGAAGGTATTATGGTGTTTTTTAAGGTTGGTTATGTCAATAGATTTTGTTTGTCTTATGAGCTTGCCACGTTCAAGTTTAGTGTTGAGGTGCATCTTACATCTCACCAATCTATGGTCACTACCTGTGTTGAACTTGTTTAGCACACTGCAGTCTTCTATGACGATTTTTTTGTTACACATATTAAAATCAATTTCACTTGTCGTCCCATTTGGATGTCTCCATGTCCATTTCCTGTGTGGCTTTTTCTTGAAGAAGGAGTTCAAGATGAAAAACCCTTCTGCCTCTGCAAACTCAACGAGAGTATTTCCACGCTGGTTTCTGTTGCCGTGGACCGAATTTACCTACTGAAGTTTCATTCTGTTGCCATTGCCCTATTTTTGCATTGAAATCTCCCATAATTATTTTCAAGTGCTGCTTACCTTTATTATTTAGATGACAAATTTCCTCATAAAATTCTTCAATTTCTTCTTCAGGATGACTTGTGGTGGGTGCATAAGTTTGAATAATCTGAGCCTGGTATCTTTTCGAGAGTTGGATAACGAGTCGTGCAGCTCTGTCAGAGGAACTTTCAACTTCTACAACTTTATCTTTCAGTTTCTTGTTTATTATAAATCCAACACCACTAGTTCTGCCAGTATCTGTCCCACGATAGTAGAAGAGATGTCCACTTTTCAGTTCGATGAGATCTTCTCCTTTTCTCCTTACCTCACTTAGCCCCACGATATATGTATATATAATTTTTAAATAAAACTACACTTTGGAACTTATTCATTTTATTAAAAAGTGTTATATAAACGATTGAGATTTTAAAATAAATATTTTTGATATACTGAAAATATTTTACTGAAGGTTGAAGCAGTTTTACTGAAAACTACTGAAAACTCCGAATTTTTTTACTGATGACCCCTTCCGCAGGTTGGCATCTCTGCTTACTACTCATGATTCGAAGTAAAACGTGGATTTTTTTTGACCTTGCACGTAGCACAGCCGGCAAGTCCACAACCAGAAAAACCACAAAACTGTATGCAGCACACTTCTTACCATGTGAAATTAGAGTGGTCTCTCTCTCTCTCTCTCTTTACGAACACATAAATCACTGAAGGTGTCAAAACTGCAGGCTAATCGACATCCACCTACTGCTGCCACAAGATTAATAATACATGTTCCGCTTTGAAATATGGTATTTCACACTCACTCCCTCTCCTGTAAATGGGTGTGATGTTGTTTTACACATCAGCAGCAAGAGTTATACAAGTCTAGTAATGAAGCATTGGTGACAACTGCCACTTAGTGTATAACTTTCCACACCTCTACAGCACTTTCACCTCCAATGCTATTATGCATGAGTTGAGAACGGAATTCAAAAGGCATTATAAGTATGAACAGTTTTCCTAACACCTCCCTTCACTGCATCATTTATCTTCAACAAAAGCCATACAATGCACCCTGCTACCATATTGGTGAGGAATTAGAATATATATTCTTTTTCTCCTGTTCTATTAGGTAATCTTTCTTTTTATCCTGTACCTAATAGAACAGGAGAAAAAGAATATATCAAATAAAACTAAAAACCTTGAAAAAGAATAACCTACTGAGCTTGTCAATTAATGAAAGTGAATATCGGAAGATGGCGACACTGAACTCAAACGTGAAATGACGCTATGATCTGATGTATAATGGTGACGGCAACATTGTACTGAACATAAATCGCCAAAGTGGCCACTGCAAAAAGCGCCAAGTAACATTGATGGCTAATCGTTTAGCTGGAACAACTCACTAATGAAGGCTTAAACAATGTAAGCTGAAACTAGAATGAGAATACTTACAACAAAGAAGACGATGTTGTATTGCTTTTGTTCTCGGTTTCCTCTCATGATGTTTTTTAAGGCTTAAGGTACCTGGCCTCCAGTATCATTTCATCTGTTGAATATTCCTTTGTAGTTCATTGTTCAATGATTGTAGATATTCATTGGACAAGACATGACTGTTATACACAAAATTACTTATAGAAGTCAACAGTTACATATATGTACGTATTAAAAGGACTACTATAACTCTTGCACACGGAGTAGACTATCACACAAGTTTTTTCGTACAACCCCTCTTTTTGTTCCTCACTTGTGAAATCCTTTGTTTGGTCAATAATGATGGAATTCTCTGTAACATACTATTCAGTATACTGAAAGTTTCTCCTAACAATGTAATATGCTTGGTCAAGGAAAATATCAAGGTAAGCTTTAGTTATTCAGATCCTTAGAATTATAGTTACAACTTATATGTTCGGACTTGTACCGGTGTGGTACAGATTTGTTCTTATTGAAAATAAGAACTAATCATAACGTAAGAAACAGTACAGCAAACTACAGAATTTATGTTCTGCAGTAAAGATAATTTAATCATATTTCCACGTAGTCAAACAACAACATAATGTTATAGTCTTTGACAACTTTCAATGCTCGTAAAGGTTTACTTGTCTGGTATCAGATAAGATCTTATGCATTTTTAATGAAAGTGGACAAATCATTTCAGGCAGAAAATCTCTAGAATTTGAAGCTACATAAGATGAGCATTGTAAAATTTACATTGAAGGTCTTCAGTACAGATTGTAATCTTCCAATACAAAAGAAGTGTTCAGAATCATCACAAACATCTTTATGGAAGCACTGTACCATAATCTTACTATTTAACCTTAATACCTCACATTATTCCACACAAAAGTAACATACCTGATAAGTAGCATAACTCTTCCATTGGCTGAAGTGTGTAACCATTTTAAGTGGATCGCTAGAGAACATGAAATCCACCAAATGCATCACATCAAACACCTTTCCACAAGAAAGCACATCCAGCGTTTCGAACACTCTCTTTATTTTTGACAATACAAATTGCCAGTTCCTATTCCATGAAAAATTTTGTTTATGAGAGTGAGTGCTACCTAATTCAAATAGGTGCCCTGGTGGTAAACACTTGATATCCAGATAAATATTAATCACAGACACCATAAACAAATCAGAATATGGTGAACATTTGAATTCAATTTCAGCTCTTCATGTTCTGAGTTGTGTTATTAAATACTTGTCAGGAAGAACAAATGTCCTGAAGACCATCAACACAGAATCTAAGTTCATTTCAGCGAAGAAATTCATGTACGCCCATCCTTGAAAGAATTCAAACTGAACACATCATGAATATTAGATACAATGCTAATGTTTCAATTGCTAAATCACAATATGTAATCCTCAGACACATACACAAAACCAAAACGCTACTTCTAACAGATGCTCTTCCTAAGGAATCCTTCTCGTCTTTTCTGGCACCCTGCTGCATTTGCCCCAAGTAGAAATCTTCACCTTTTGTAAATGCCTATCCCACCCTCTTGTTCCAAAGGTTGTTTAGTAGAATTCAAGAGATATAGTCTACTCATCTAGTTTTAGGTAGTTTAAGTGCAAATATCTCACCCATACACATATATGTATTGGGCAAGATCCTGAACTCATAGATGCCTTGGTAATAAATCAACTTTTAAATTATCATTACTAACAACGCATTAAACAAGTTAGTAAATTCATGCAATACATTGATTATTATACACTTCTCAACATACCAGATATCATTACTCAAGTTATTACTGAAGTTATGAAGGTAATGGCTGTGGAATAAATCTCGCTTCTGTGCCCTGACCTTTGATCTCATTTCGATTATATATACAACAGGATTGGTTGAGTATAAATCCGGAACAAGATGATAAAGTTTTGTCGCAATTGAAGCATTTTTACCTAAGTTATTACACACAAGAGCAATGGAATGGATCCCGCTCCTGACCTTTGACCCCATTTTCCATAAGATTTGTCCCCAGGTGGTCCCCTACCACATACTAAAATTTTATTTAAATCGACCCATTTTTACGCGAGTTATTGTGCGGGTGGACAGACAGACTGATGGACAAAACTGGAGCATATACGCTTCTTCAACCTACAGTTGGAAAGCGCAAAAAAGTGTGCACCAAGACCACTCACAAGCGAATCAAATGCCTTTTTCTAAGTTTAGATTTGCCATTAGAGAGAACAGCAAAGCAGGATGGAAGCCCTAAACAGACAATGTAGCAGAATTTTAGTCACACTATAGATGGAGGGTCAAACAGAGAAAAGAGTAGCAAATAATCCAAAACTGCTGCACAGAATGAGAGGTAAAACCCAAATCTTAAACCCACCAAATCAAATCCTGATACATAAATCCTTCCTTCCCCCCCCCCACACACACAAAGTGTAAAACATAGTCACTAGAAATAATATCCATACACTCCCATGTTTTTTTCGCTTGGAATTCCCTCCCTGCGTCTGACATGTTTCGGCTGTAATATATCAACACATCAAGATTTTTTGTATTTTGCTTATATAATTATTATAAACTCATTTGTCCATCTTCCCATCCAAAATTTAATATTAGCTTTCCCATTCATTACTTTTACTCCATAACACAATGCAGTTTATCTGTAAGCATGCTACACTGTACTGCACAGAAATATAGTCCGAAGTGCACTGAAACTAATGATCCAGTTAATTTCACTAGTGTCACATTTAACTGGCATTTACTAAACCTGAAAATAAGACGGTATCTAATGCATGTAACTACTGAATACCAATCAAGCTAAAAATTCCTTTAGGACACACAGTCTTGCATGAATCAATGTAAACTTTCACTTAAACACTAATCAGAATACAATTTATGCAAACACACAACAAGAAGTTTAAAACTTAAAACCATACCAAGCAAAGCCTGAAATAATCTACACTTGAATATCCTAATAACCCTTTCAATAGCATTTCGCAGTTGCTTGTCTTGAGGCCTTGTGAGTTTGCAATGATATTCTTCCAACAGTTCTAAAGCTCGGTGAGCCTCTGGAAAGTAAAAATACATTAAATTAAACTTATTTTTTTAAAGTGTTATAACAAAACTTAGGATTCAAAACTAACAGAAGCTGAAACACGTATGTACCTATACAATAAATAAATATATATATCATCATCATCATCATCATTGTCAACCATTATCAATCCACTGCTGGACGAAGGTCTCCCCAAGTTTCCTCCACAATGGTCTGTCTTGTGCCAGTCTCCTCCATGTCACCCCTGCATACTTTCGAATTTCATCCACCCATCTCCCATGCGGTCTTCTTCTGGGTCTTTTCCTGTCCCTTGGAATCCAATCTAAAATTTCGGCTGTCCATCGATGATCTGTCCTTCTGGCAGTATGTCCAGCCCATTGCCATTTCAGGGATTTAACTCTGATCATGATGTCTTCCACTCTTGTCATTTTTCGGATCCACGAGTTCCTCTTCTTATCTCTCCTGGTTACACCAAGTATGCACCTCTCCATGCTTCTTTGAGTTGTCTGCAGCCTTTGTATGTCTCTTTTAGTTAAGGTCCACGTCTCTGCACCATACGTAAGCACTGGAAGGATGCATTGATCAAACACTTTTCTTTTAAGACATAATGGCATATTGCTCTTGAAAATTATGCTGTTTCTTCCAAAAGCTCTCCAGGCAAGTTTTGTACGCCGATTAATTTCTTCATCAATGTGACCCTCACTTGATATCTGCTGTCCAAGATAAACGTACGTGTCTGTTATCTCCAGCTTTTCTCCATCAATCGATAAATCTTCATTTCTTGTAAAAGCATTGAACATCACTTTTGTCTTCTGAAAGTTCATTTTTAATCCCACTTCTTTACTCTTGTCAGCAAGTTCCTGGATCATACTCTGCAGCTCTGATGGGGTAGTTGCAAAAATGACTACGTCATCAGCAAAACGAAGGTGGGTTAGATAATCTCCATTAATCTTTATCTCCTTGTTTTCCCAGCTCAGCGACTGAAAAACACCCTCCAATGTGGCATTAAAGAGCTTCGGAGATATGGTGCCACCTTGTCTCACTCCCTTTCCAATTTTTACGTGTGTATATATATATATATATATATTGCATATATTTACCTATATACCTGTTCGACACATACAAAAGCATTTCATAACACTAAGTAGTTTCATTTCTTATGAACAAAAAAATCAATCTGAAAACAAAGAGAAATTCACAACTATTTACTAATCCCATAAAGAAATAGTTGTGAATTTTCTGGATTACACCTGCACTTAATCTGATAGTAGAACCCGACAATCTTCAAAGGTAACTACTGCAGTGTGTGAATATGATGGACCAAGGTGACAGGCAACAAATCACACACTGGGTATATACACTGGCATGCAAAAATTAAGGACAAGACGGTTTTTCGAATGTAACGACGTGCAGAAGTGCTCCACATCGACTCAAATCATACCATAAGATCCCCAAGATGTAAGAATATGGGACAAATGAGCAAAATCGTCCAAACAAGGAATCAAAAGGATACAAAGGCACTTTATTGAAAAGGTAGCTTTGAGCACAACTGGACAGAAGACAGAAACGTCCATGTGACAGGCGGCTGCCAAGAAAAAATCCAGTCTTTAGTAGGGGATATGATCCCCCCCGACTCCGTTGCAAGATTTACAACGTCTGTCCATGCTGAGGACGAGGTTGTCAAGAAGCTGTTGTGGCATTGCGGCCCATTCCTCTTGCAGCACCAATCGCAGCTGCGGAATCGTTGCTAGCGGCTGAAAACGTGCTGCCAAGCGTCTCCCGAGAAGGTCCCACACGTGTTCGATTGGATTTAGGTCCGGGGACCTTGCGGGCCAATCCATGCATTGAATATCTTCACTCTCCAACAGCTCTGCGACAGCCACTGTACGATGAGGTGTAGAGTTGTCATCCATAAAGAGGAACTCAGGACCCACAGCACTTCTAAACAGACGCACATGAGGCAGGAGAACCTCGGTACAATAGCGGACACTATTGACTGAACCTTCTTGGAAGATATGGAGGTCAGTATGGCTACCAAGCATGATACCGCCCCAAACAAGAACTCTGCCACCTCCAAACCGGTCTCTTTCGATGATGTTGGAGGTGTGATTGCGTGTTCTCTGTTCTCTCCAGATGTGTATACGTCCAGAATCGCTCATCAGACTAAATCGGCTCTCATCCGTAAAGAGAACTCGACCCCATTGCTGATGTGTCCAGTTCTTGTGTTCCTGGCACCACAGAAACTGCCGTCTCCGATGAGCAGGCATTAATGGCACACACCGTACTGGTCGTCGTGCAAATAGACCACCTTTGTGCAGCCTCCTGGCCACGGTAAAACGTGATAACGGACGTCCAGTTGTCTGTTGCATGTGCCTTGCGATTTCTCCTGCTGTCTGCCATCTGTCTCTTCTCGCCTGTAGGACAATATACCGGTCGTCCCCCGCCGTGGTTGCTCGTAAAAGACCACTGCTAAACTCTCGGACAGCTGTTCCTGTCGTTTGAAATGCTCTCCAAGCTCGTGAAATGATGCTGTGAGCGATCTTGAACTCCTCAGCCACAGTAGTCGCACTTCTCACCTTCTTCCAACTTCCCAATGACGCGACCTCTGGTAAAGTCATCCAGATGTCGTCTACTGGATTGCCTGTTGGCCATATCACACGGTGGCAGCAACTCGACGTCGTTCAAACCGATGTACACCGTGCAATAGCTTTCACCGAATTGCTGAGCGTACACCGCCCGTGTGCTTTATACCCTTTCGACACTCTCACCCCCCACCCACCCCCGTCATGCTGCATACATGCGCATGCCCTACTGTACCAGACCCCAGTCTATCTCCTGAGTGGTCTTTCAGCTCTTTCTGCCGGCTCGTTCCGCTGTTATGCTAATTTCTCCTCTTCGTCCTTAATTTTTGCACATCAGTGTATTTATGCCACTGACATAATGTTGAAGATATTTAAATTTCTAGAATCTTTACGGCCTAGAATTTATTTTGAAATAAAACATTGATTTCTTGAAAGACTGAGAGCTATCTTACTTTAAAACAAATGCATTCTTAATATCATGAATTTCCATTTTAATGACTGACCTTGGTTCAACAGGCCACTTATGGCAGAAGTTGCAGTATGCAACTTATGGCAGAAGTTGCAGTACGCAATACCTTCTCTACAAATCAGCGTTTATTAACAAAATTACACAGCTACAATGTATGTAGTGCATTATGCATAAAACACCAAAAAGCTGAAATCTGTCTTTTGTGTTACAAAGATAAGCAATAATTATTACTTTCAACAGCACAGACAGTTTTGTCAAGAGCGGAAAAATAAATTTGAGTGTTAAAACACATATTTGCTCGATCTATGTAACTTCCAAGCGCACAAGTCAAGCTATATTATTTCCAAATTATGCACTTTCATATGCATCAGACAATGCATCAAGCAGTTCAAATGATTCTGCCAGATAGTACTAAACATTACACTTACCAAATTCTATTCTCTCTTCATCGCCGACATGTTGTGGAACTGTCACAAAATGTCATTATTTTGATGATCCAATATCAACACATAGATGATTCTATGGGATACATACAGAGGGGAGTCCAAAATTTTGCAATATTTGCATAAATGCATGTGTTGTGGTGGGTATGTCACATGTTTAAACTAGTTCAAGTCGAACACTGCAGTCAGTTCAAAGGGATATAAAGTGGTAGTCATTGCTGTGAACAGCATTGCATGTCGTCATTCTGTCTGTGGTTGTGACGCCTAAAAGACGAACAGCCACAACCGGCTGATTAGGTAACTTTTGCTTTACAAGTCTGAACTCTGCCATAACGCTGCTCAAATAACACAAAACATTTGTTATGCAAAAGAGGAAGGTTCCGTGGACCACAGCACCTCAACCAGGTGGTTCAAGAAATTTTGCTCAGGTGACAGAAACTTCGACGATCAGCCAAGGTCAGATAGGCCCGCGAACCGTGGATTGGGAGAGCGTGCGCTAGGCCATAGAGGCAAATCTGATAACCAGCACTCAGAGATTATCACAAGCTGGGCATATCACAGACCACCATGGTTCATCACCTTCAGGACCTCGGCAAGGTCTACAGGAGCTGCCACATTGTCCCTCACGAACTGATGCCATCTGAAGCAAACCGCCGAGTCGAAGTGTGCACGAAACTCCTAGAAAACCTGTGTCATGTACGTTTCATCAAGAGAATTGTTAAGTGAGATGAAAAGTGGGTCTATTTCCATAATCCTAACACACAATGGCACTGGTTGAGCTTGGGCCAGCTTTCTGAACCTGTTGCCAAAGGTGTGCGCTTTGAGCACAAGGTGATGCTCTGCGTCTGGTGGAATTTTGAGGGGATAATCCATTACGAATTTGTTCCAGACAGTTAAACCATCAATGCCAACCACTACTCTGAACAGCTGTAGTGGATGTATGCCATTTTGGAGGAGAAGTACCCAGCACTGGTGAACAGAAAGCATGCTCTCCTACAGCAAGACAACACTCGGCTTCACACCGCATGAACTACCTGGGCAAAACTCCTGGAACTTGAGGACATCGAACTGGTGCAACACCCCGCATATAGTCCAGACTTTGCTCAGTGGGATTATTGCTTGTTCCGGTCTATGACCACTTCCTTCGCGGGTGGCACTTCAACAACCATGAGGAGGTAGCAGCTGGGGTGAAGGAGTTCTTTGCCTCGAAAGACAAGAACTGGTACTGCCGTGGAATCAAAGAACTGGCAGACAGATGGTTATAGATGGTGCAACACGATGGCCTATACTTTGAATGCTAGTTAGTGTTTGTTGCAAAGGTACGTATGCAGACAAAGTGACCCAAATATTGCAAAACTTTCGACTCACCCTCTGAAAGTCAATGTTTAGTCTCACGTGAATGAAAACAATCACTTCTTGTTTACATGGCCCACATCCCAATTTCTCCTTACAAGGTCCATCTTCCTATTCCTCTTTCTCCAACTAACTAACATTCAGTTTCAGTCATAATACTAACAGGTAATGATCAGAGCCAACATGTGTACCTCTCATCACAAAAGTGTCAATAAGCAAATGTTTCAGAAATGTATTACACTTTTCTGCACCAGAGTATGATTCTCTCACATATGCATGTCGACATACTTGAAGTTGAACAGTGCACTAGGTACACACAACCCATTCTCAATGGAGAGTTGTACGTTTCATCAAGAGTATTCAATTAATCTTTCACCATTATCATTCACACCCAGATTACTAAACTTACTCAGAACGTTGTCAAAAATTTCACTGTGAACACCTACTCTAGTATTGAAATCTCCTGCTATAACTTTCTCTTCAGCACTAAACTGGCTCAAAACAGCTTTCTCCTCATTCCAAAACAAATCATCCTTCCCATCAGAAGGTTCCAAAATTTCAAGGAGCAAACATTACAAGAATTATTATTCTCTGAAGTCTCATTTACAAATGAATTAAAAGAATTCTCTCACTTATGCAGCTATAGTTCAGCTCATCTCACATTATCCTACCCACCTGACCAAACACTCACCATTCCATTTGCTTCTATCCCAGTTGTCTTATTTTTATCTTCTCTTATGCACAGCAAGTTTTCTATATTTATGCATTTCTTCAATCGCCTTATACATCTTTCCGTTTATTCCTCTATTATTTCATACAAATTTTGCACTCACTTAGCAGAGATCTCTTTCTCATATGCTGCTTATTAGTTCAAAGTCAATTGCATGGTGGACCAGCCTTTTCAAGTCTGTGATTTTCCATAGCCCACACTTGAGTTTTTCAAATATTCTTTGCCACACAAAAAAAAAAAAAAAAAAAAAAAAAGAATCCCAAAAAAGTTGTTTGATCCTGATGAAATTCCATATGCAAGTACCTCAGGGCTGAATATGCAAATGATTAAAAAATAACAACCAATGACTAAATATTGGCCCATCGCAGTGAATGGTAACTGTGCATCGAAGAGGGTACATCAAGAGCGAAGCTCACACGCAGGAACAATTGTGACAGTTGGAATGAATTAACTTGAGATTAGTAGAATGTACTGAAAACAGCTTGAATGAATATATTTGCTGTTTATAAAGTTGGCTAAACGTAGCTCGGACGAGTGAACCTGCATTTAAGAAAGTGTTGCTTTTCCCTTATCCTTGCTATTCAAAGTGGTCATTTACAAAGATGTGTGATCCACACCAATCCTTTCTGACTGCTAAAAGTGCTGTAAAAATGTCAACAAACCTAAGGACAAAAGTGTTTATATGACTTATTTCCACCCAGTGACATGTCACTGTCAATGGGACTACAGCTTCCCATAATGTTTTGCATCATGGAGCAGAAATTAAAGGACTAGAAGGGAGCACTTATCACAAGGGACAGGTTCAGGGATAAGGAACTGTTTTGCCTTAGGTTTCATAAAACCTGACCGTTAGGTGAACATTTCTATTTGAGAAGTGCAGAAAATTGTAGGCATATCATTTGGTTCAGGTACATCGGTCACTTAAATGGTTAATTTTCGTTTTATTCCAGCAGTTAGAAAATACTGCAAAATGAACAGTTTAATATTTAAGACATTACTTTTGAACAATGCTCAGACATCAATCATTACATAATATCTATTCTCAAATTAAAGTTGTCTATACCTCCAAATTACCACATGCAAAATTCAGCTTATAAATCAGAAAATCATAACCACTTTAAAGCAGTACCACATGAGGAAAACAATCCACCAGGCTATAGAGGTGACTGAGAAGGAAGGCACATTAGCACAGAAGGGAATGCTAGAAAAGTTATAACATCTGGAATATAGTGACTAATAATGGGGATTCTTAGGCAAAGTTAAAGGAATCAATCATGGAAGAGGTTTAACCCAGATTTAGTTAAAAATTTTAGAGGTTTTCGAAAGACTTTTAAAGCTCTTACACAAGAAGTTCAGCTTGTGAATTAACTGGACTTGGGTGTTGCCACTGAAGATGTGGATGAATTCATTGCATCTTATTCAGAGCCTTTGTCCAATGAAGATCTAAATGATATACAAGAGGGAAATAAAACACTATTTAAAACCAAAAAATGATTATTATTAAAGTCCTCCCACTGAGACTTTGACAGTGAAGAAAATGAAGGAAGCCTTCACATGCCTTAAACAGTTCTTAAGCATCACAGAGGACTAGTAGTCACAAGTACACACAGCATTTAATAAGGACCGCTTGCATACTGTACCTTAATCAAGAAAAGGCTACCATTCAACTTTTTCTTGAATTTTTTCAAGAAAGCTAAGATACCATTAATAAGTACAGTATGGGATCTTTTATCTGTTGTCCCATTATCCAAAGCACTCCAAAAACTAGCACTGTTCTAGAGAACAATTTAGTTTAAAGTTAGTGTCAAGTAATGCCAGCACTAGTAATGCTCATTTTTTGTCTTAAAATTATGGAACCAAGATCTGTGGTGCTAAATTATTCAGACAGTTTCTAATGCGAATTTATTAAAAAAAAAAAAAACTCATGTTTTTTTGTTTACAAGATTTTTGCTATTAAAACTTATCCACAACCCCAAAGTTGGCTGCTGCTCCATGTGGTGCAGTGTCAATGGGATTTTGAGTTATGCTTAAATGTCAGAATTTTTTAATACAGTAACAACTATTATGGATATTTCTGCAAAAGTAATGCAGGGAAGTTACTGAACATTGTATTCTTGTCAAATAAGCTTCTGAACATTAATTTTTTTGCTGAAGAGGTCCCAGCTAGTGGAAAATTGATATTTGAGCTGTGCTTAATGGAGAAATAAAAATAATTTTTTAAAGTATGTGTTTATCAATGCTTAAGTAACTTCCCAAAATTACTTATTTCCCAAGGAGAGCAAATTTTATGGCTTTGCCCTCAGAGACCAGTTGCCTTTGCTATGCCACTGAGACAGAAGTCCTGTTTACTATTTGGTTGGATCTAAAAACTTTTTTTAACTCTCACTAGATCCATGGACAGCCAAACGTAACTAAATAAATGAACGTACATAAACTAATCTTTCCTCAGCAGAATAGTGAACACTGAGGAGGATATAGTGTGGAAGAGTTTTTTTTTTTTCTCATAATACATGAAAAATGATCATGATAATTAACATTAAATGATCATGATAATTAACAGGAGGATATAGTGTGGAAGTTTTTTTTTTCTCATAATACATGAAAAATGATCATGATAATTAACAGAATTCACCACAAAAATGGATTTAATATGCTATACGCATCTCGAGTATTCACAATCTGGTGTATTTAAAATAAAGTTACTGATGCTACATCCGGGCATGGAATCCATGACTTTTAAACTTTTTCTGGAAGTCTATACTAGTTTCAGTGAGAGAAACCACAAACCTGGAGTTCCTGATGTCCTGCAAAGAGAACAACACCATCCGGAAGTTTGTACAATTTAAGTCAGTGGTTGAATGGCCACTGGTTAAAACGACGTAAGAAAGAATTGCTTGAAAGAACACTGTTGCACATCGTGAGGGAAAAAAGAATCCTGGTAATGAAATTGCATTCTAGAACTTTCAGACATTACCAGGCGTTAGAGAATAGCTCCACCCATTTTGTTTTATATATTTCTCTGAAAAGTCAGTGTCCTAGTTTCAAGAGAGGAAGAGATCCTGAGTAAGAAACTCGAAATTCTTTGATCAATTCAGATTCAAACTAATAACTACAAAGTCCCCTTCATAAATGAGTCGGCAGTAAGAATGATGGATGAACAAGTGGAAGTTTTGGAGCGCGGGCCAAAATATTGCCCTCCATCGAAGCATAGAATCAAATAGTTAATACCTGAGGTAGAAAGTATAATTTCCCAAGTTCCAGCAGAAGATCGTGATATGACCAGATGTTTAGTGGTATCGAAGTTAAGAAGCAGTGTAATGAATTTTAAAAGGAGGAATATTAAAAAAAAAGGTACATTAAAGAAAGTGACAGGCAGATTAAGAGTGTTTTAGAGAACCTACATTTGATTCTAGAAAATCAATTACCCTAACCGACAAGTCGAATCAGATTGTCATTATGAACAGGTCTGATTATGTTAGAAAACTTAAAGAATTTGCTGATCAATCAAACTCAAATCTGCAGTGGAGGAATCCTCTGAACAGCATCATATGGAAAGTTCAAGCTCCAGCCAGGGACAAAGATCTACCAGAAACTATTAGAATGTCAGCAAAGATCCCTCCGTGCCTACAATTCCACCACTCTTTGGACGACTAAAGAACCATAAACCTGGATTTGCCCTTAGACCTATAGTAGCAAAAAACAAATCTCCAACTAAGAACTTGGAGAGTGTGGAAGAAGGTTAAATATATTTGATAATGATATAATGGGAAGTTGCGGCATAGTGTCTTCATATCCATCTATACCTATACCAAAGGTTATTGCAAACCTTGAAGAAATAATAGTCATTTCCTGCGAATTCATACCAACCCAAACAAAGAAAATTATTGGCGCCTTAAATCTGGTTACTAAACTATTTCAAGTTGGATGGAGAGATCTATAAACAAACTAAAGGAACACCGATGGGTTCACCTCTATCTTCAGTCCTTGCAGAAGCAGTACTTAAAACACCGCTGGAAGATCTCATCTTTTAAAATTGTATCAAGAAACCCCGAGTGTGAATCCGCTATGCTGATTACATATTCTTCACATGGGAACATGGAGTAGACAAATTAAATGATTCCATGCACAAGATAAATAACCTACACAATAAGATAAAGTTCACCATGGAGCTTGAAAAGGGTGGGATGTTGAATTATCTCGACGTCGCGCTCAGAAGAAACGGAACATCCACCTTCGATTTTAACGTTTATTATAAACCAACCGCAGTGCCGAACATTATCCCTCCTGATTCACACTGCCCAAAAGAGTACAAACTTTCTGCATTTAGGGCGTGGTTCTATAGAGCATATAACGTATGCATAACCCAACTACCTAAATAATAAAGAAATCGATAATATTTATAGCAGAGGTCTAAAAGGCTGGATATAAGAAGGATGACATAGACAGAATACATAGGACTGTAAGAAATTGTATAATGTCAGCAATAACAAAATCACCTAGTAAGACTATAAGATATGCAGGATCCATCACAATATCTCTCAGGCTTTACATATTGGTTGAAGAATTTATTATGTACATACAACATATTAATAGCAATAAAGTCCCCGACCCCATTGTCACATATAATATCAAGTTGCAAGGAGAGACAATGTGAGAAAGAAAAGGCGGGTGTGTACGCTATACCTTTGGTATATCCTGACAACACAGAAAAAGTATATAACGGAATGACAAAGCGATCCTTGGACACTAGATGTAAAGAACACGTAGGAAGTGTCAACAAGGACATGCAGAATACAGCTCTCACCAGAGAAGTCATGCATTGCTCAGCCACTCCTGTATGGAATAATATTAGAAGAATTGCCCCTTACATGAATTTTAAAAAGACTGCAATCAGGGAAACAGTCGAAATCCTACCCAGCAAACTGGCATGCAATGATATGGTCTCTACTGAACTACCAATGGTTTGGCATGCGTTATTAAAAGATGGAAACACATCGCGGCACACGTATAATTGTGTGATAAAAATTCATGTAATATGCGTGTGATGTCGCCCACGTTATTTTTTAAAATCATCTTCGTTCTTTACGTGTTCCAATTCCCTGCATTTTTATGTCTACCATTGCCTTGGAAAACCTCCCAGTGGAGTGCGAAAGCTTGACGAATTTTTGTACTGACTACACCACAAAAATAAACAGATTTAATATGCTATATGCATCTCTTGAGTATTCACAATCTAGTGTATTTAAAATAAATTTTTTTCTGAATTGACCATATTTATTGTTCT
The DNA here is from genome assembly GCA_039090855.1 of Macrothele yani. Lineage (NCBI taxonomy): Eukaryota > Metazoa > Arthropoda > Arachnida > Araneae > Macrothelidae > Macrothele > Macrothele yani. Next base: position 197,460,188 of record CM076990.1, read on the forward strand.
TCACATAATATCAACCACAACAGAAAACTTGAAGAGTTTTTTGCTCTGAAGCAGGAATCGAACCCACATCTCCCAATTACAGTTCGAACATGCTAACCATTACATCTCCCAGGACGATAAAGTCCCAAACATATGAGCGTTAAGAGCATCGGAATATTCTCTGACCGCATTCTTAATTGCACGAAACTGTGCTCCTGTGTTAATTATCATGACTGAGGAGAATAGTTATTCTCGGCTGTCTTCACTAACCACGCACTTAAAATACAGATTACTACAGGCAGCAATCTGTATTCTAGTTTTGCAAGTTCTAAGGGAAGATTATTTTCTTGGCACACACTTAATTACAGCTAGCTGTTTAGTTGATTCTAATACCTCAGGGTAAAAAAGAAGATCCATTGAAGCAGCAAACAGTAATCCTGCCTCTGAGCCTCGTACACGCATGGCACCAGCAATCAACACCATAAGTAATTGGCGTACACCCTAAGCCTAATTCATATGAGTAATGACATTCACTGTTTCTAAAGGAACAGGAACACTTAGTCATGCCAGCCAGGGATGACACCATCAAAGAGATGCACAAAACAGTTTTATGAGAAAAATCCTTAAACATATTCCTTTTCAACAAATTTGCTATTTGCAACTCTCCAAATAATTTATTACTATAGGCACTTTCTGTAATGTAAAATGGCCACCAGGGGTAAGGCATCCATGGAAGCAGTGGAAGCAGCGCTTCCCTTAATTTACTCAGCGAGACTTCAAGTTTTAGTGCTGTATAAAAATTTAAAATAAGCCATAGAAAACTGAATGGAAGTTGAGAATAGAAATCTTAGTCTTAACCAAGGAGAAATTAATGTAAGCTGAAATAGTAATGGCAATGAAACACTATAAAATAGTGATGCATTGCCATTTACAGTACACTGGAACTCAGTTGGAAGCACCCGAGTGGAAAGCAGTCTTGGACGGCAACTTTCTTCTTCAGCCTTCACTAGAGGGGAGTGGGTAGGTAACACAATGTTGAGAAATGCACATGCATTGCATAAGCTCTTTGACGAAGCAGTCACAGGAAGTCAAAGCAGGAGGTAGAGGTACCCGCATTTGCTTTGTTTAATGGCATGTAGCAATGGTGAGTTTTCATTAGTGAGTGAATAGTGTTTTAAAAATGTTTCAATGCATTTAAATTACATTCCTGTGTTAATTACAATTCAGTTACCTTGATTTTTTATTGTGCAGGAAATCAGATTTTGCAATCGATTTTCCCAAACGTGGAAAAAACTGGCGTGGGCTTGCAGAGTGGATGTTCCTGAGCTACAAGCTTTTCTAGATGGTAGTTGTCCTTCTGATACTTTCATGCACAATAAAATTATCATTCCTTGTACTTCAGATGCTTTGTTTCAGGAAAATTAGTTGCCTGGTTCACACTGCAATTGCATCATTGAAAAAACTGTGCAAGATTCGATAACATTCGACTCACTTCCATTTATTGAATTAAACAGTAAACTGAAAATATTGGCCATGTGACAGTTTAACTTTTACCCATGTACAGTTTTTATATACTTTCAAGCACTTGGAAACAACCTCCTTTATAAGATACTCAGTCTAAAAATATGTGCAGAAGATATATATATATATATATATGAAAATGCAAGTGCAAAGATTCGGCTGTTTGAAAATACAACACACATAAAAATTGGAAAGGGAGTGAGACAAGGTGACACCATACCTCTGAAGCTCTTTAATGCCACATTGGATGGTGTCTTTCAGTCGCTGAGCTGGGAAAACAAAGGGATAAAGATTAATGGAGATTATCTAACCCACCTTCGTTTTGCTGATGAGCTAGTCATTTTTGCAACTACCCCATCAGAGCTGGAAGAGTATGATCCAGGAACTTGCTGACAAGAGTAAAGAAGTGGGATTAAAAATGAACTTTCAGAAGACAAAAGTGATGTTCAATGCTTTTACAAGAAATGAAGATTTATCGATTGATGGAGAAAAGCTGGAGATAACAGACACGTACGTTTATCTTGGACAGCAGATATCAAGTGAGGGTCACATTGATGAAGAAATTAATCGGCATACAAAACTTGCCTAGAGAGGTTTTGGAAGAAACAGCATAATTTTCAAGAGCAATATGCCATTATGTCTTAAAAGAAAAGTGTTTGATCAATGCATCCTTCCAGTGCTTACATTATGGTGCAGAGACGTGGACCTTAACTAAAAGAGAGATACAAAGGCTGCAGGCAACTCAAAGTAGCATGGAGAGGTGCATGCTTGGTGTAACCAGGAGAGATAAGAAGAGGAACTTGTGGATCCGAAAAATGACAAGAGTGGAAGACATCATGATCAGAGTTAAATCCCTGAAATGGCAATGGGCTGGACATACTGCCAGAAGGACAGATCATCGATGGACAGCTGAAATTTTAGATTGGATTCCAAGGGACAGGAAAAGACCCAGAAGAAGACCACGTGGGAGATGGGTGGATGAAATTGGGGAGACCTTCGTCCAGCAGTGGATTGATAATGGTTGATGATGATATATGTACACATAAGAAAAATTTTCAAAACAGGCACAAAAGTCAATTATTTGTCCTTCATACATATTTTCAGGAAAGCATTATTTATGAGGGTAGGGGAGCGCCTATAATCCTGATCTAATACAGCTTTTGGTTCAAAGGTTGATGCATGTATGTACCAAAGAAAATGTTCCATAATAAAGCACACAAGGAAATTCTTGCGGGCTGTTAATAAGAAATCAAAGGGTCATAAAAATTTTATTCCATCAATAATGACATTATTACATCTGCTAAACTTGATTTTAAAAGTGCACGTGTATGATGTGAAAAAACCCGTGAAAGGGGTCATTTCACGTGAAATCAACACAGAAAAATATGATTTTCAAACTTGCGTCTCTTGATTTTATTGAAATTTGGTACACAGATGGCTATAAGAAATAAATTCTGTTAAAATTTTGGGTACTTGTGCATTAGTTGGGCACCAGTAGAAATATATCAGTAAATGTCACAATTGTCAATAGATGGTGCCACATGAATGGCCATTTCGTTTTAGAATTGAGCTGCAATGAATGATGTGATGAGTTTATTTTTGGTACATTCAATTTATGAAGGAACTATATCACAAAAATGACAGTAATACTGCGATTTTTTTTATTATTATTTTTATCTTGAGGTAGTGTACATTTGCATGCGAAGCTGTACATGGCACTACATCAGTACTGCAGATAATGTCTCGTTATTTGGATTACTGACAACTTGATTCTCATGTCACTCAGTTATCTGTTTCTGTGGTGTTGAACAATATGAAAATTTGGGATTTACCTCAAGATGAAGGAAGTGCTGTGTCATTTTTTCAAAGTAAAGGAATTCTGCCAAGTGAAAGAATCTTCAAATTGGGTCGTAATATGAAGCTATGCTTTGGAAGTGAAAGTATTCAATGGCAGTGCAACGTTAAAACTTGCAGATCTAAGGTAGGCTTACATGTTGGAAATTCGTTTCAGAGTAGTCGGCTTACTTTTTAACTGCTGTTTAATTTATTTATAGCTGGAGTGAGAATTTAACTTCTATTAAATGGAGTGAACAACAGCTGGATATGGCAAGTCACACAACTGCTGATTGGAATAACTATTTGCGAGAAATTTGCACAAAGGTTCTCAAACATCAGTCTGACAAAAAAAATTGGAGGCCCAGGATTGTGGAGATAGACAAAACATTATTTTCGAAAAGTCTAATACAGGTCGTGTGCTTCCAGAGCAGTGGATTTTTGGAGGAATTTGTCGTTCTATTAATGACTTGAGTGAAAGTGCCAGACAGAAGTGTAAAAACCCTGTTGAAGAAAATGAAGAATCATGTTGTGGAAAATTCTATAATCTATTCGGATTCATGGGAGGCATATAAGACTGATGAGTTGGAAGAGGCAGGTTTTGAACATTTCAAAGTCAATCATAAGTACAACTTTGTCGACCCGGAGAGCGGAGCCCATACTCAAACAATAGAAAGATTGTGGGGATCAGCTAAATGGAGAAAAAATGTCATCGCAGAACTGCTAAACAGCATATTGATTCGTACTTAGCTGAGTTAAAGTGGAGAGATCATTTAGCTTCATCAAACCCATTTGATTCCATTTTAAATTGTATTAAAACTTCTTGGCTCCCAAAAATTAATGTATAGGTTTCAGGCCACTAATAACGCTTGTGTGTTGTGATATATATCTTTCATAAATTGTGTTTACCAAAAATAAACTCATCACGTCGTTCATTACAGCTAAATTCAAAAAAGAAATAACCATTCATGAGGCGCTAACTATCGACAATTGTGACATTTTCCGATACATTTCTACTGGCACCTGGCTAATGCACAAGTGCCAAATTTTGACTCAAAAGAATCATTAGTTCTTTTTCTGCTAGGCTCTGAACTTAGAAAAAAAGTACAATTTTGGGGCTACCATTATGTCTTAAAATTAATATATCTCAGTTTGTTTTCAACTTACAGAGATAAAGCTGGTCTTGTTGGAAAGTTATTTTTATTAGCTTTAATTTGACACATAACACATTAGTCTTATTGAAAAAAATATTTTCAAGGTCATTAAAATTAACCTTTGACCTTGAATTTCATAAAAACCTATTTCTTAAATCAAATTTTTAAAATGCGTATTTTATCACCGAATTGTTGTTTACATATTGTTACAATTTTATAATGGAACAGCAAACAGTTCTCCACTTATAAAATCTTGAAACACTGAAATAAATTTAAATTTACATTTATTTCAGCTTTGAAGTCTGAGACAGTCTTTAAACATGCACAACAGACATTGATGTAGGGATGCTTTCTAGATAGAATGTATTTTATGGCACACACAATAAACTAGATTACTGTTATAATATGTACTTTAACCTACATTTTGAATTGACCAGGTGAATGAGTCTGTATTTAGGAAGCATGTTTCACAGAGAGAACAAATTGGATGGTGAAATTAGTAGGCGAGTGAATTCTTCATTGAAAGTCATAGCTGCTTTGGGAGGTTTTTACAGGAATGATGGGTTCTCTAGAGAGTCCCACATGCTGTGTATGAAAGTGTAATTGTTCCTACTCTGATGTATGGCAGTGAAACCTGGGTACTACAAAAGAAACATAGAAGTTGTTTGTGTGCTGGAAAAATGCGTTACTTATGGGGGTTTTGTGGCAAGACACGTTCTGATTGTGTGAGGAATTAAGATGTGTTGCAGTTGTGTGATGTGAAGCAAAATGTTGTTAGCAAGGTGGAGACTAATATGCTTCAGTGGTTTGGCCATGTTGAAAGAATGAGTGATGAGATGCTTACTAAGAAAATCTTTTTAGCCCAAGTGGCAGGAAGGAAAGCTCGGGGAAGGCCAAGCAGGTCATGGGAGGATCACATTCAGGAGTGCCTGCATGAGAAAAAGATTATGAGTATGAAGCATAGAAAATCTTGTGTATGGCGTGTGATGGATGTTAGTAAAGCCCAAGTTGTATGTCAAGATCGCTGTAAATGGAGAAGTCTGATACGGCAACAGTAAGTAAAAATTATCTGGTAGTTTGTATTTCTTTGTGGAGAGTGGAGCTAACCTCTGAATATCAGAAACCAGCTTAGTGATATGTATGTATGTACGTATGTATGTATTAAGTCTCAGAAAACATTTCGTACGTTAAAAATGTTATACTTCTTTGCAGTTTTTGCTTAATTTTGGTTTCAAATTTCTCAGTGGATGATCACTTTTAGTTGTTCACCCATCACTGGGTAGTTGCATTTGGTTTCATATTCTTGAGTGGATGGTTACTTTTGGTTTTGGTACAATGAACCCTGGAAGTTGAAGGCATGAAGAGCACTTTTAAGGAAATTGTTCACCAAGAATGGCATAGATGAAATCATATAGAAACAATGGATTGTGACTGATAGAACAAATCTAGAATGTATAACAAAATTAAGTAATCATTTTATTAGCATTTTTATTAAAAAATTAAATATTCTATTGGAACATTCCTTTATAGCCACTGAGCAGTCATAGTTTCAGAGTGACCTAAAGATAAAGCTTGAAAAATATACATTAAAAGTTACATGCCCAGCTGGGCATGTGCAGAATATTTACCTGCACAGGTCATAAATGTCACAAGGTACAGAAATTAAGCATACACTATCTGGATGTCTTGTGGAAAGCTCTACATCAGAAAATATAGAGAAGCACATGTAGCCCATATGCCATATTTCCATATTTATGCCATATTTCAGACTAAAAATCCTGGAGAGAAGTACAAAATATGGTAAATTCTAGAACAAAAAAGTGGCTAAAGGTTTAAATTAAGAACCCGATTTTACTAAATGAAAGTATTACATAGGTTTTTGAGCAAGACACCTATCATAAATAGATAGATGGATTTTCAAAAGAACAAATCAACGCAAAAATTAAAGTGGAAACCTATAATCAAGACTTACGTACAAAGAATACATTAAACAACCACAACTCATAATGTGACTCTGGAAAAACTTTTTGCCAGCAGTGAAGCATACAACAATATAACACTCTTGGAAACTGTAGTATACAAGAATTTTCAGATTCACTACTAAACAAACTTTTCTTTATGAGAATTTAGAAGATGCATAAGTAGTTCAATCAGGGGGGTCTGAGAAGCAAAGCAAAGAAAATAAGCATGTGAATTGCAAAAGAGTTAGCAATGATTTAAAGCTTTCTGTTACAAACTTTAATTAAAGAAAACTGCAGAAATAAACTTTTGGGTGATGAGAGTTCTAAAGAGAGCACAGCAGATCTATGCCTGTGCACATTTAAGAAGAAATATGAGATGTCATACTCGGCAATTTACATAGACTGTGACTCAGATGTATCAAAGAAAGAACATGTCAAAAAAAAAAAAATGCTTGAGGGTAAATCTGAAGGTCAAATACAGAAGGTGAGTCGAAAGTTTTGCAATATTTGCATAAATGCATGTGCTGCGGCGGGTATGTCACATGTTTAAACTAGTTTAAGTCGTGCACTGCAGTCTGTCGAAAGGAACCAAAGTGGCAGTCGTTGCTGTGAACAGCACTGCCTGTCGTCGTTCTGTCTGTGGTTAGGACGCCTAAAAGATGAACAGCCACAACCGGCTAATTAGGGAACTTTTGCTATTCGCAGAGAACTTCATTCCATGGGTTACCGTGGCTGTGCATTTGCTCATAAGCCTTTCATCTCTACTCGAAATGCTACTTGTCATTTAGCATGGTGTAAAGAACATTTATTGTGGACCGTAGATCAATGAAAACTGGTCCTATGGACTGATGAATCCAGGTACATGATCCATCAGCCTGATGGCCGTGTGTGGGAATGGCGGCAGCCGGGGAAAGCTAGTTACCACAGTGTACTGTTCCTATGGTCAAGTTTGGAGCTGGCAGTGTACTCGTGTGGGGGTGCTTTTCGTGGTATGGTTTCGGCCCATTGGTTATTGTGGACAAACCTGTTAAACAGCACATCTACCTTGATATTCTGGACAATTATGCCCTACCAACTCTGTGGCATTACTATGGAACCGAGTACTGTAGGTACCAGCAGGAACGTAAAGCAAGGCACTGAACCATAAAGCAAGGAATGTTATGGCATGATTTGACGATAATTCCGTATCATGTGCAGACTGGCCAGCACAGAGCCCTGATCTTAATCCCATAGAGCACCTATGGGATAAATTAGAGTGCTGCATAAGAAGTTTGGAACCAAGGCCTACAGCTAAGCAACAGTTAGTGGCAGCATTATGTACTGAATGGAAGAGTATACCTATCACTGTGTTCCAAAACCTTATTGAAAGAATGTCTTCAAGGGTCAGTACATGCATTAAGGCCAAAGGTGGACCGACACCATACTAATGTATGTCAATAAATGCTATGTTGTGTTTCTCTTCTAGGTGTCTAGTGATTTTTTGTCGATATAGTTCATATTACATTCAGTGCTAACAGTTCCTCACTAAAAAACCATTACTTTCATTTTTCCCTTATTCATACTCAGTTTGAATTTCATGCAAACTTCATACATCTGGGACCACATACTCTGCAACTGACTTTTGTTCTGCCAACAGGACTGTGTCATCAGCATACAGCAATCTGCACACACGGATGTTACCAAGACATAAACCAGTATTGTCCATCTTGGCATCACACATGCACGCATCTATGAATATACTAAACAGCCATGGTGGCATTATGCAACCTTCTCTGACTCCTGCACCAACAGAAAACCATTTTGATACAGCACCATTCACTCGTACACAAGTTCTACTTCCAGCATACATGGCTTTAACACTATTAAGTAGATTCCCAGTAACACCATATTCATTATTTACTTTCCACAAAAGTGTCCTATTTATTTGGTCGTAAGCTTTCTCTCACTCTATGAAAGCAGCAAAAACTTTTTTTACCAACAGCCAGATACTTTTCAATCATCATGCATAATGCAAAAATCTGTTTCGTGCAGCCTTCACCAGCATAAAATCACACTGAACATCCCACAATTTCTTTGATGTAAGACGTCATACTTTTTCAATAACTACCTTACCAAACACTTTCCCTGGTACACTCAGTAGGCTAATACTACGACAGTTCTTGCAGTCACTCTGATCACCTTTTCCCTTATACAAGGGTACAATGATAGCATCCTTCCAATCCCGAGGGACCATTCCTAACTCCCAACATAAATCATACATACATACATATCATTAAGCTGTTCTCTGAGATTCAGAGGTTAGCTCCAAAAAGAAATACAAACTACCAGATATTTTTACTTACTGTTGTCGTATCAAACTTCTCCATTTACAGCGATCTTGACATACAACTCGGGCTTCACTGATATCCATTAGATGCCGTACACAAGATCTTTTATACTTCATACTCATAATCTTTTTCTCATGCAGACACTCCTGAATCTGTTGCACCCATGTCTTCCTTGGCCTTCCTGTGCCTTTCCTTCCTGCCACTTGGGCTAAAAAGATTTTCTTAGTATCTCTTCACTCATTCTTTCAGCATGGCCAAACCCCGAAGCATATTGGTCTCTACCTTGCTAACAACATTTTGCTTCACATCACACAACTGCAACATATTTTCATTCCTCACACAATCAGACCGTGTCTTGCCACAAGCCCCCAGTAAGTAACACATTTCTCCAGCACACAAACAACTCCTGTGTTTCTTCTGCAGTACCCAGGTTTCACTGCCATACATCAGAGTAGGAACAATTACACTTTCATACACAGCCATGTCGACTCTCTAGAGAACCCATAATTCCTGTGAAAACCTGCCAGAACAGCTATGACTTTCAATGAAGAATTCACTCACCTACTAATTTCACCATCCAATTTGTTTTCTCTGTCAAACATGCTTCCTAAATACACAAACTCACTCACCTGGTCAATCACAGTGCTGTTTATACTTACATTACATTCAGTGCTACCAGTTCCTCTCTCAAACACCATAACTTTGTTGTTTTTCTTATTTATACTCAGTTTGAATTTCATGCAAACTTTGTACATCCGAGACAACATACTCTGCAAGTCACTTTTGCTCTCTGCCAACAGGATCCACTGAAAGAAAGTGAGGCATGGGATAAAGTCTGGTATCGTTTACTTGATCGAAAATCACTTGATTGAAAGGTACATTTTACCGAAGGGTCACTTGACCGAAAAGTTCATTTCACCGAAGGATTACTTTACCTAAAAGTTCATTACATCGAAAGATCATTTCACCGAATGGTCAGTTTATCGAAAACTTAGAATTTTGTTGTTAGAGATCTGTTGGAGTGTGGTGGGTTTTTTTGAAATACTGGCCACCTAAGCATTATCGGATTGTATAAAAAATACACTTTTAATTTCTATGAAACACCTCCACATGAGTAGGTTTTTTGAAATGCAACATTAATTATAAGGCTTAGATCTGTGCCTTTTTGTCAAATTTTAATCCTCCGAGCTCATATTCATAAGGGTTACATAGTAAATCAAGTAAATAATGTTCCATTTTTACTGAACCACAAAACAAATTTTTTGACCGTTGGCCTAGATGCAGGGCATTTTAAGATTTTAACCCTACTCATATTCATAAGCATTACATAAAATGTAAAGTAACTTTTTATGTAAACCTTATGACATACATGAGCACGCACGGTTAAAATTTGCTAAAAAAGGCCTAAGCCAAGACATAGGGTCCTAAAATTGGTTCTTTTTGCCTGAAAAAATGTGCAACATTATTAACTTGACTTTTTATGTAAACCTTATGAACACGAGTTCGTGCGATTAAAATTGGGTAAAAAGGCCTAAGCCAAGGCCTAGGGACCTAAAAAGTTGATTCTTTTTGTCTGAAAAATGTGCAACATTATAAATTTTACTTTTTATGTAAACTTTATGAACATGAGCACTGAACATGACTTTTATGTAAACCTTATGAACATGATTAAAATTTGCTAAAAAGACCTAAGCAGAAACCTAGGGACTTAAAATTAATTATTTTTGTCTTAAAACTAAATCTTTGCGTTCTCTGTGACACGGAGAAATCATAAGTGCAATTTAAGTGTGATCCCCTAACGTTTCGGTGGTCTGTCTGCCAAACTTGCATCGTGCTTCAACAGATCCTGTAATGAAATCCAAAGTTTTCGATGAAATGAACTTTTAGGTAAAGAGACCTTTCGGTGAAATGAACTTTTCAATCAAGTGACCATTCGGTGAAATGAACTTTTCAATCAAGTGACCATTCGGTAAAATGTACCTTTTGATCAAGTGACCCTTCGGTGAAATGAACGTTTCGATCAAGTGATCTTTCGGTGAAACAATCTTTTCGGTGAAGTGATTTTCGGTCAAGTGACCCTTCGGTGAAGTAAACATAGGGCAAATGAACCAGACCCGATAAAGTCACATCCCAGACCACCAAAAACTGCTTCAAAACTTAGAGCAAGACTACAGAAGGCAACGAAGACCTCAAAGATAATTATGCCTATAATCCATTAACAATGTGGTTGAAGAAACATAAGTTAATGAAACACTGACAGACAAGGACATTTTTGAAGCTATTAGACAAAAAAGACTACCGTAGATGGCAGCGAAGATGACAGTGAGTGTGAAGTTACTGCAATACCAAGCACAGTGGCCCAAACTGCTTTCGAACTCTGTTTTATGAAACCAACAACATCAATCCAGAATTTCAATTTTATCACAGTAAAATAAATGATACTGCTCATAAATTTCATCATGAAAGAAATTTGAAACAGAAGATATTGGGAGACTTCTTTGAAAAACAAAAATTAATTACAGGTATGCATTCCGAACTTCTTTAATAATGAAATTATACACGCATTGTTCTTGTGAATTAATTGCGCAGCACATAAATCCATGAGTATCAAAAACATGTGCAAATTGCTAATTGTAAGCTATGCTTAATAACTGTTTTTATCCCTTTAATATAGGTATGTATGCATATACAGTACATGTGTGGGATAAAAATGAGTAACAGCAAAAGTAACCTATAGTTACAATAATGGTTATAACAAGCAGTATTTTTTGGTTCCTTAGATCTCATTGGAATCAAGTTGAAACCACTTCTATCAGGAAAAATTAGCCCATGTAATGAAATTTAAATTCCATGAAATTTAGTTTTTTTTTAATTTAAATTCTATTCAGGTAATTTAAATACCCTGATCAAAATAATAAAGTTTATGAAATTTAAATGTTTCACACAAAAATTTAGAAGTTCAGAGATGAGCTTTTTTTCTAAAACTGGCACACTAATTTTATGCTGAATATTTATTTTTGATCAGGGTTTACCTTTAAATGAGCAACTACCAAAAACTTGAATTCACACCAGTAAGATATAAAGGAAATAACTTATGTTCATAAGGTTTCGTGCTTAAATCTTCACGTATATCTCTTTCAACTTAGGCTTAAGGGGTTTCCTAATACTACCAGTCATATTTTAATTTCTGCATATCTCCTCCACATGTTGCACGATTTTCCCAATTTTTGAGAAACTGGCAGAAATATTTGTACATGCACCGTAGTGTCCTTTAGAAGTTGCTTGTGAGTAGATAGGAAATCACTATACTGCATTGAAGCTTCTAAATGTTAGTGGAAAAGGTTGATTTTAAAGCTGGGTCCAATCTGTATACCTATCTCCTGCATATCACTGCAACTGTATCTGGTAAAACCAAATGCTGGCCACCATTGGGAATAATCAATCATCTGAGACTACAGTGCCGTAAGCGTATTCAGAGTAACATCATCATCATAAAAATGTTTTTCGACGGCAAATAAAACAAAAACAATCACAAGGAATAAAGCAACAGAAACATTTAAAATTTCTTCCATCTCACCTTGATCACTGAGCCTTGGAACAGATCGTATATCCATGATACTTGTCAACTCTCATTCCCCGCAGGAAATCGGTTCATCCTCACACTTGCAAAGAACTAATGCTTCCTGACTCATGACCTATAAAAACAAATAGACAATCAAATACTAGCAATTGCAAATTGTTTTTACTGTATAAAACAACATAACACAGGTGAAACTGAACTGTATCTATCGAAGTTGAAGAAAGAAATTAAAAACATTCCATTCTTGCAAACTTAATAATATCCCAACAGATCTAAAATGCTACTTTTGGGCATATTATATTATGTCAGATTAAAACTATTCAAACAAATTATTTATCAGTTAGTCAAAAGTAAATGATACTTGTTAATTAAAAACTGGTTTGCAATGAAAATATGAATGACATCTCCAATGAGCAAAACATTAAATTAGTGTAAAAATTAAAATAACTGCAAAATAGTTGAAATTTTACCTGTTACATTCACTTTACTGTTTACATGCTTCTTTGGAAATGCAAGTCCATTGTTGCTTGTTATGATAGAATTAATTGCAGTTTCCTTTCCTAGTTTCCTTTAGCGGCTTCATATAATTTACCTGGATTTCTTAATAAAACTCACGTTTCCCATTATTTGTAGGCTTATGTACTTACCTGATTAAAAAGACAAAAAGAAATATTAAGAATGACTCAAGTGTGGGATATGGTGGACCTACCACACTTGAGAAGGACGGTCCAGCAGGGAATCGAACTGGACTTTCTAAACGGCATACGAGAAAGAGATCTCGGCTGAGTGAATGCAAGATTGGTGTATGGAATACTAGAGGTATAAATGGCAAGATGAATGAGGTGATTGAAGAGATGAATAAGTATAGACTGGATGTGCTGTGTGTAAGTGAAACCAAAAAGAAGGAAATTGGGGTAGAAGAAGTGAATGGCACGGTGAGTGTGTGGTCTGAAATATTGGATACTGTGAGAGCACAGGCTGATGTAGGTGTGATTTTAAGTAAAAAGATGAACAACAACTTGATTCACTATAGCTGCATATGTGAGAGAATTCTTTGGATATGTTTGAAAGTGGAACTTCAGAGTATTGTAAATGTTGTAGTGTACGCTCCTTGTCACTCGGAACCTTCTGATGGGAAGGAAGATTTTTGGAATGAGCTGAAAGCTGTTTTAAGCCAGTTTGGTGCTAAAAAGAAAGTTATAATAGCAGGGGATTTCAATGTTAGAGTAGGTGTACAGAATGCGATTTCTGATATTGTTCTGGGTAAGTTTAATGATCCTTGTGTGAATGATAATGGTGAAAGATTAATTGAACTATTCATTGAGAATGGTTTGTGTGTATCTAATACATTTTTCAACCACAGTATATCGACACTTATACTTGGGAAAATCGTCCTCTTGGTCAAAACAGTGTGATCGATTTTGTTGTCTATGATCAGCATTTGAAACACTTAGTTCTTGACACTCATGTGATGAGAGGTGAGGATGTTGGTTCTGATCATTACTTAGTAGAGTCACGAGTGAAATTGAATGTTGGTTGGAGGAAAAAGAATAGGAAGAGGCCTAGGATTGAAAGAATAAAATTGAAAGGCTTCCTGAAAATCATCAGCGTTATTCTGATGTACTCAAAGAATGACTGAAGGAGCTGAAGTCTTGTGAGAGGGATGTAGAAAAGAAGTGGGAATGTTTTAAGAACTGTGTTGTCATTGCTGCTGAAGAGGTCTGTAGCACCATAATAGTGGGTAACAATAGAAGTGTTGCTTGCTGGACTAGTGAGATTGAAGAGACAGTAAAGAGAAAGAAGGCAGCCTGTTTGGGGATGTTGCAAGGCAGAGTTTCTGTAGATGAAAATCGCTTTAAGAAGCATGAAGCCGCTAAGGTGGTTCGCCAGAGTAAAGCAAAAGATAGGATGGAGAAGGTGGAAAGGCATGAATTGGCTTTTTGGAAAGATAGGAAGACTTTCTGGAAGTACATGAGACTCAGGAAAAAAGGAGAAACAAAGCTGTAAGTTGTGTGAAGAATATGATCAGGGAAATTATATGGGAACCCAACGAGTTAAGTGAAAGATGGGATCAATACTTCTGTGAGTTATTAAATCAAGAAAGCAAAGATGATTCTGAGGCAAAAGCAGATGTCACACTGAAGGATGGAAGCATAGGAGGGATCTCAAGAGAAGAAATGTGTATAGCTCTAAAATCTCTTCAGAATGGTAAGGCTCAGGGCATAACTGCCAAGATGATGGCATAACTGCCAAGATGTTGAAATATGGTGGTGATTCTGTAATTGACTGGTTAACTAAAATTTGCCAGTTCTTCTGGGACTTATGAATGGTGCCTCAGGATTGGAAGGATGCTATCATTGTTCCCTTGTATAAGGGAAAGGTGATCAGACTGACTGCAAGAACTATAGTGGTATTAGCCTGCTGAGTGTGCCAGGGAAAGTGTTTGGCAAGGTTGTTATTGAAAAAGTGCAGAGTCTTTCACCAGAGAAAGTGTGAAATGTTCAGTGATTTTGTTTGGCAAAGGCTGCACTAATCAAATTTTTGTGTTACACATGATGATATGAAAGTATCTGGCTGTTGGTAAGAAAGTTTTTGCTGCCTTCATAGATTTAGAGAAAGCTTACGACCGAGTCAATAGGACACTTTTGTGGAAGGTATTGAATGAATATGGTGTTACTGGGAATCTACTTAATAGCGTAAAAGCCATGTATGCTTGTAGTGGAGCTTGTGTATGAGTGAATGGTGTTTTATTAAAATGGTTTTCTATCGGTGTCTGACAAGGTTGTGTAATGTCACCATAGCTGTTTAATATATTTATGGATACATGCATGCGTGATGCCAAAATAGATAATACTGGTTTATGTCTTGGTGATATTGATGTGTGCAGATTGCTGTATGCTTATGACACTGTCCTGTTGGCAGAGAGCAAACATGAGTTGCAGAGTATGTAATGTTGTCCTGGATATAAGAAGTTTGCATGAAATTCAAACTAAGTATAAATAAGGGAAAACCCAAAGTAATGGTTTTTGAGAGAGGAACTGGTAGTACTAAATGTAATATAAGTCTAAATGGCACAGTGATTGACCAGGTGAATGAGTTTGCATATATAGGAAGCATGCAGAGCAAGCTGGACGATGAAATTAGTAGGAGAGTGAATTCTTCATTGAAAGTCATGGCTGCTTTGGGAGGTTTTTACAGGAATGATGGGTTCCCTAAAGAGTCCCACATGGCTGTGTATGAAAGTGT
Organism: Macrothele yani; assembly: GCA_039090855.1. NCBI lineage: Eukaryota > Metazoa > Arthropoda > Arachnida > Araneae > Macrothelidae > Macrothele > Macrothele yani. The sequence continues at coordinate 197,475,789 of CM076990.1, forward strand.
AATTGTTCCTACTTTGATATATGGCAGTGAAACCTGGGTACTGCAGAAGAAACACAGGAGTCGTTTGTGTGCTGGAGAAATGTATCACTTACTGGGGGCTTGTGGCAAGACACGGCCTGATTGTGTGAGGAATGAAGATGTGTTGCAGTTGGGTGATGTGAAGCAAAATGTTGTTAGCAAGGTGGAGATTAATATGCTTCAGTGGTTTGGCCATGTTGAAAGAATGAGTGAAGAGATGCTTACTAAGAAAATATTTTTAGCCCAAGTGGCTGGAAGGAAAGGCAGAGGAAGGCCAAGGAAGTCATGGAAGGATCAGATTCAGGAGTGTCTGCATGAGAAAAAGATTATGAGTATGAAGTATAAAAGGTCTTGTGTACAGCATGTGATGGATGTCAGTGAATCCCAAGTTGTATGTCAAAATCGCTGTAAATGGAGGAAGTTTGATACGGCAACAATAAATAAAAATTATCTGGTAGTTTGTATTTCTTTGTAGAGTTAACCTCTGAATCTGAGAGAACAGCTTAGTAATGTATGTTTAATATAGTGATCGAGATGCTACTAGATGCAAAATAAACTCCTAGATTTTCTATTCTTTCAACAGCAGCAGGTCTATTTGAAATGGCTTTCTTTTATATAGTGATTTCTTCACCGCTTTATTGATCATCATTCTTGCCCTGAATGTGATCCACTATGTCCACATCTGTGTTTAGTGATTCTGCCAACAACTTATTGCCAATGTTCATATAACGTTGAAAGGAGACATCAGAGGATTTGAGGTTTGAAATATTTTTGTACTTTCCTTGCTCTGTTCATGTACATTTGCTTTCCAAGGGAACAAACAACCAGATAAACAAGTTGTATAATGATTTTTTTTAATTAAAAGAATATGGTAAAAAAAATGGTTATGGACTTGATGTTCTTTGTTTTTCTACAAAATAAGCCTGTTGAGCTATTACAGAGAGCATTTGCTTTGTCGCAGGCATTTCATGTTAATCATTCATCTTAATGAAAAAACTGTAGAACAGTACCTTTTCTACTCAGGCATTCTAGTCATGGCAAATATATTTCCATGTCACCTTTCAGTATCACCTGATGAACCATATGTTTGAAATGCCTCTCAAAAATCTTAAATTATTTCCATTTTGAAAAATATCAGATTAATAAATAACATATTTCTTCATTTTGTGATTAAAAAGCAATAAAAAAATGGAATTGTTTGGAGCAAGCAGGAGTGTATACAATACCCATATCGAAGAATTCACCGGTTTCATTCATTGGTGGTACCAAAAACAAATTAAAACACAGATTAAAGTAACATTTACCCCCCCCCCCTCCTAAAAAAAAAAAAACTAAAACTGCCATAATTCAATATTTCCCGGAAAACAAAGAATATCTAAAATTCAAAGACATTAGAATAATTAAAAAATGTAAAACAGAAAGACATTTGAGAACAGCCGAGTCTGTACTTATTGAAAAAAAAATAAGGATAGATTATGTATTTCTAATGACCCAAATACACTTAATGATAAGTGAAAGGCCCTGATTAAAATTGAACAGAAAAGAAACTAAAAAAGAAAAAAATTCCAATGCTAGATTTTGACCAAATTAAAGAACAGATGGCGCCACAGGCAAACATTGTGAGATAGTGAGAGAGCAGAGACGATTGCATTACTTGCTCTGCGGCTGCAGAGAAGAACTGTTTTTCAACAGGCCTCCTGAAGGCGGTCAGGGTCTGGCAGAAAGTGCTAGAGGCGTGCGAAGTCATGGTGGTGAGGCTTACAGTATTGATGGTTAAGCGTATCGGGTTTCCCGTCAGAAAACTAAGTAGGGTTGGAGGAGGAAGGTTGAGCCATTGTATAAATAAATTGAGTTGATGGAATAAGGCTTCTGTAAATAGTGTACATAGATATCGTTTTTAATATGAATATATGTATAAATGTTGTGAATATAAGGATGTGGGCGGCAATTGCTACCAAGAGAATTAGGGTTAAAGTCTTTGATGAACGGAATGTAAGTTAGGTACAGTGTTTTGGCCCTTTTGAATATATGTTGAAGATAATGAAAGTTGTATGTATGTGATGAAAATGTGAATGTAATTGTAATGTGTTGGCTCAAAAACAACTTGCAAGAGTATATGCGAAGACACAGGGAAGAGATACAACAACCACAAAATGTCCATCACACATTATGACAAGTCAGCCGGAAATATATGTGCAGTAAATGTTGCAAAAGGAACAACAACCTTTTAGGTGAGTTCCAATTAATGAAGTTACATCAGATTAAGTTCAATTTTACGAGTAAAACAAATGACATTTCAATACTAGTTACTCTTTATTCTATGTAAAATTACTGTCAAGTAAATAAAGTTCTTCATTTTTCTAACTTTCCTGCTGTGAAGATAAAAACTGCAAAGTTCTCATTTGATGGTGTACAATGAGTAGTGCAGTAACAAAACAGGTAGTCAATGGTCCACCTATGAACAGAAAAGACTGGTCAATGTTTGAGGGCAACAGCAGCTGGAGAAGATTGTACATGGTAACAGACGGGCTCCATTGCATCAAGCAACCAAGCAGTAAAATGGTGGTATCAAGAGGAAAATTTTATATATGTAGCCCACCACTATGATAGCAGACATCCCCTTCATGTACCACTTGTCTCTGCTAACAACTAACAAATCCATCTGCAGTAGGCATGGGAGCACCAAAACTGTAGTACCCTCGAGGACCAGAAAAGGTCACTTGGTCCAATGAATCATGTTTTCAGTTAATACACAGCAATGGACAGGCCATAATATGCATCAACAGCACAAATCAATGGATCCCAGCTGCCCAGGGTCAACAGTACAAACTCTTAGAGGCGGTGTAATGGTCTGGGGTCTGTTTTCATGGCAGGCATTCTGTTCCTTAATACCTCTGAAACTGCTCTTTTAATTTTTTTATTGTTTTGCAGAAGCCTATTGACACAGTGCATAGATGTTTTATGCAATAGCATTCTACAGGGTGGTCCAAATGTTTTGTCATCCCCATATGTTGAATGAAGTATACTTACATTTATCTTCTGTTGCAGATGGCCGAAGCTCCTACACTGTTGAAGAATGGCAGATTGCAAGTGTATGGGCCCATGGACATTCACACAATGGGAGGAGCATGGTAAGTAACGCATTTCTCCAGCACACAAACGACTCCCATGTTTGTTTTCTGTAGTACCCCGGTTTCCCCCATACATCAGAGCAGGAACAATTACACATTCATACACAGCTATGCAGGACTCATAGCTGTGTTTGAAAAAAACAGCTATGAGTTCTGTGTATGGATTAAGGTCTCTCCCCTTGAGAATCCATCATTCCTGTGAAAACCTCCCAAAGCAGCCATGACTTTCAATGAAGAATTCACTCGCTTACTAATTTCACCATCCAATTTGTTCTCTCTGTCGGACATGCTTCCTAAATACACAAACTCGTTCACCTGGTCAATCACTGTCCCATTTATTTTCCCTTACTTATACTCAGTTTGAATTTCATGTGAACTTCATACATCCAAGACAACATACTCTGCAACTCACTTTTGCTCTCTGCCATCAGGATTGTGTCATCAGCATACAGCAATCTGCACACATGGATATTACCAAGACATAAACCAGTATTCTACATCTTGTCATCACGCATGCACGCATCCATAAGCATATCAAACAGCCATGGTGACCCTTCTATTCCCATACGCGAAATGGCATATGGCGCAAAATTACGCGACTAATGACTTTAATGTACAACCGCTTATCGGAAGCTGCGACTATACTGTTTGTCACGTATCTTCTTGTTTAAGTACAGGAATTAAAAAACATGACTTCAAGTTAAAATCCTATACCATTGTATAGGTATTCGCAAGGAATGATGATTAAAATATGAAAGTTAAAACCCAAATGAATAAAAAGGTTAAAAAAGAATAAAAGATGGACCAAAACCTCATTCACCACCGCAACACACTTCCAAACATGTTTTGGCAAAACATGTTTGGAAGTGTGGCAAAACGTGTTTTGGAATTCTTCAGTAAAAAGTTCTAGGTGTATGCAGGCATCAAGTCCTCATTGGCGATCTTCGAAAGACTCATGTTGTGTCTTGTATCGCTGTCTTCAGCCTTTGTCATCACAGACCATGGATAATTGTGTATCTTTGTGCAAGCTGTTAGTGGTGACATCTATGGCATGGTGTTCTTCTTGATCGACCTTTGCCCTTCCACACTCTCCATCTTTGAACCTGTGTTTATCGGGGTTTTTTAAATCGACTGTTTTTATGCTCGATCAAATATCACCATGCACGAGATAATTCAATTGGCGAATTAGTGTTGCAGCATTTATTTCCCAATTTCTCAATGACCAAAGCTTCCGATGTTATGATTTGTCACGAATCCTGGGAGATGTTAAAAGTCTAATATTCTCCCAGTTGGGCTTTGATTTTCCATGCAGTGTTGTATTAGAGCCGTTTTTGTTCTTTTCTTTTGCCAATCTTGAATATGTTCTTTTAATCTCGTAATCATACGTCTTTTTGTACTTCCGATATAAATAGAATATTTTTGATTATCGTCTATCCTGGTTGGAATGGCATATACTCCTGATCGATCTAGGATGGATTTTTTGTCATTACCAGAAGTTAGTAATGAGCCATTATCAATGATGGTTTCTGCAAGATTTATTTCATTTGAAATACATTCATTCTTTAATATGTTACTTAATGGTGGTAAGTATGGGAAGGAGATGTACGATTTATATATGTTCTTTTGTTTCATCTTGTTTTGATTATTCTTAAGTTGTTGTATATTGAATTAATCAAACATTTACTGTATCCAAATGTTCTGCTGTATTTTCAATCCATTGTATTTCGGTAAGTTCGAACTCTGCTATAAAGGAATGTGTTATAGCTCTGTTAATGTGATATTGGAATGCAGCCATCTTATATACCCATGGGTGTACATAATCCGATGGGATTAATGTTGGTACAAAACATGGTTTTCGATAAACAGCGTAATCTATGGAATCATGCCTTCTGAACAAATTTATGTGTAAAGAATGAAGACTTTCATCAACCTCTTCCACAAGCGTTGTCTTTATGGTTGGGTAAGTATAATTGAAGGCTTCTATAATACTATGCATATGATGACATCTTGATTTTTTGGCAAAATATGAAGGATAAATTAGATATGTTTATACAAGCCTTCAATAATACTTACCCAAGTATTATTGAAGGCTATTATTTCTCAGGGCCAAAAAGAGCACCACTTGCAATCCAACGATGCTTAAGCAACTGTGGTACAAGCACTTCCTAGATGGCGCTGCAGGTCACGTTTTTATTTCCCCAAGCATTACAGCTGATCTCTAAGAGTGTGCTTGCAAAAAAAAAAAAAAGCATCGCTTGCAATCCCATGGCATAATGCAGTTCAGCTTTGATGCAAGTTGATGTTAAATTATTTTTTGGGATAACAACTCACCACAGTTTGTCCTAAAGATTCACATGGTAACTAAAATTAATTCCCTTATACAATGCTTTTGTAAAGAGGAGAAGGTTCGCTGCTTTGTTGAGTAAACAAAACATAGTAAGTAATATTCTCATCTGCAGGTGTGCTGTGTAATCAGCAGACACCTAAGTACGTAAAACAGCTGTGCTCTCCAGATGGCGTTGCAGGTCATGTTTTTATTTTTTCGTGGTTTCAACCCATGACGAAAAACTTCCCAGGGTGTGCACGCCTAAAAAGCACCACTAGTCACCTTTGTTTCCGTTCAGAATCTAGTAGAGTCATCATACATTCCAATGTTCTACTGCAAATTGTTTTTTTGTCTTTTCATCGCAGTGTGAATCGATGTGTTGATGAGGACAGATTTAAATATAGAATTTGAATTTTTGTTATCCATATAGGATGGGGAACAGTGTTGATGATGTACAAGTGTCCCATTTTTGGCCAGAGCTTTTCCATATTGTGTAAATATAGTTAAGGAAGGTAAGCCTCATCCTCCTCTTCCAAACTTACTGTGCAAGCATAAAGATAAAAGAACCGAGTACACAAGACATTTCTCTGTTTCACAATATGACACAGTAGAATGGTTAACTGGATGTGAAGTGCGGTCAAGACTTTTTGTTGGCCTTGCTTACTGTTCTCCAAAGAGAAGAGAAAGGTGTTTGGAATAAGAATGGTTATTATGATCTTAATCATTTAGCCACAGCAATGAAAAAGCATGAGCACTCCCAGTCAAACGTGCAGTTTTTTCCAAATCTCAAGGTATTTGGAAAACAAAGAATTGACACCCTCATTGACAAGCAGAGAGAAATTGAAATAACCTGTCATAATGAAGAAGTGAAGAAAAATAGAGACATCTTGAAAAGAATAATTGATGCTGTATGCTTTCTGGCTAAGCAATTTTCTTTCAGAGGTCATGACGAGTCTGAAGATTCATGAAATTGGGGCAATTATATTGAATTTTTAAATGTGCTCCGTGAGTATGACCCTCTATTTTAGACAGTCATTTGAAATCATAGACTGTATTTCAAGGAGCTTCTTCCACTGTGCAGAATGATATCATTAACGCTATATCCAATGTGGTTAAAGATGCTACAAAGAGAGAAATTACTTCAACCACATTTGTGGCCATTCTTTTGTATGAAACTTCCGATGTCATGACAAAATCCCAGCTATAAACTATTTTATGTTTTGTTTATAATGGGCAAATACACGAATGGTTCATCGGTTTTACCGATGTAAGTTATGACAGAACTGCTAGTGGACTTTTTAAACATGTTGTAAATACAGTTGAGGAATTTAATATTAAGGACAAGTTGGTCGGCCAAATTTATGATGGTGCCTGTGTAATGAGTGGACATATTAATGGGTTGCAGAGAAAAGTTATTGAGACCTACCCTTTAGCAATATTTATGCATTGCTACTCCCATGTTTTGAATTTAGTTCTGAAGCAAAGCCTCTTGAATATCAAGGAATGGCAGGCATTTTTTCAAACTATGAGTGGATTAGCAGCATACTTTTCTAAATCATCAAAAACAATATATATATATTGCAAGATTTTGTTGCAAAAAATTCTGTCCATCATACCAACCAGGTGGAACTTTAGTTCCTATCTAACAAACATTGTAAAGTGTTACAGAAGTCAACTTATTGAAATTTTTAAACACATTGTGGAGAATTCTGGTGAATGAGATGTGGATGCTGCAATCAAAGCACATGGGTTTTTGTCTTTCTTACAAAATTTTAGGACCATTTTGTTTCTAGAAATATTTTCTAAACTGTTTGCCTATATATATACCTTGAATAATATATTACAAAATTCATTGTATGACATATTGTACTGTTGTAAAAAAAGTGCACGATACTGTGCAACAGCTTAGGAATGATCAGAAACATGGATCTGATGACATTTGGGTTTCTGTAGCAAAAGAAAATCATACGATTGATGAATCAAAGCCTAAAAGACTAAAAACATCTGAAGAAGAGGGAAAAAAAGTGCATGTCTTCAATTATACCAGGAAATAGTCGACGGCATATGCCTGGAGATGGAAGAAAGATACTCTTCACTTTGGAAACTTGAATTTTTTCAAATACTAGTAGCGAAAAATATGATCAGTACGCAAAAACTTTTCTTGGTGGAATTCTAGAAAAATTAAAAGATTTCTGCGGGCCACTTTTCGACTACGTTCGCTTAAAAAATGAACTGAAAGTTTGCTTGTTTTTCTGACGAATTTGCAAGGAAATCAGTGCACCAGCTTGTAAAATTCACACAAGAAAATCAACTTTGGTGTGCATTCAAAGAAACTTATAAATTAGTGGAATTGGTCATCTCGATTCTAAGTTCCACCACTACAGTCGAATGCTCTTTTTTCTGCGATGAAGCGAATACACACCTGTTGTAGAGGAATGCAAACACATGAAAGGTTATGCGGCTTAAGTTTACTCGCGTTCGAAAAAGCATTGCTGGTAGAACTGAAGAAAAGTCACTCATTTTACGATTATATGATCGCGCAATTCCTGTGGCAAAACAGGAGATTAGAACTAGAATATAAATAAGTGAGGTCCATAAGTTTTTAAAGCATCCTTGTTAGAAATATAATATCTGGAAATATAATATTTTACCAAGTGATTATTACATTTACAGTTTTCCTTACAAATTATGTGACTATTCAGAAATCATAAAAAAATACCGAAAGTTCGTTCCTCACTCTAGAACAGTATTTGCATAGGAAATTCAGATTTTCTTACAATGGAGTGAATGTAAAGATCTTTACCATGAGAAACAAAATGACCATTAAATAAAAAAGTGCTTTTCTATGTTCAAAATCAATGCGTGAATTTTTCAGCTCAGATTGCATGATAAAATCATTGTGTGTTTTTATCTTCCCGTAACAGTGCACACCCAAGGCAAATGGCCAAGTGACGCCACTGCTGATCACCTTTTCCCTTATACAAGGGGAAAATGATAGCCTCCTTCCAATCCCAAGGGACCATTCCTAACTTCCAGAACAACTGTCAAATTTCAGTTCATCAGTCCATTACAGTCACCACACCACCATTTTTTCAACATCTCAGCAGTTACGCCATCAACTCCCAGAACCTTACCATTCTGAAGAGATTTTAGAGGTTTACACACCTCTTCTCTTGAGATCTCTCCTGTGCTGCCATCCTTCACTATGGCATTATCTGCTTCTGCCTTAGAATCACCTTTGCTTTCTTAATCTAATAAACAGAAGTGTTCACCCCATCTTTTGCTTAACTCATTGTGCTCCCACATCATTTCCCCGATCCTATTCTTCACACAACTTACAACTTTGTTTCCCCTATTTTTCCTGAGTCTCATGTACTTCCAGAAAGTTTTTCTATCTTTTCAAAAAGCCAATTCATGCCTTTCCACCTTCTCCTTCCTATATTTTGCCTTACTCTGGTGAACAAGCTTAGCTGCTTCACGCTTCTTACAGTGATATTCATCCACAGAAACTCCACCTTACAACATCCCTAAACAGGCTTCCTTCTTTCTCTTTACTGCCTCTTCAATATCACTATTCCACCAAGCATCACCTCCATTGTTACACACTAATGTGGTGCCACAGCCTTCTTCAGTAGCAGTGGCAACACAGTTCTTAAAACATTCCCACTTCTTTTCTGCATCCCTCTCACACAACTTGAGCTCTTTCAGTCATTCTCTGAATAAGTTAGAGTAACGCTGAAGTTCTTCAGAGAGCCTTTCAACCTTTAGTCTTCCCATCCTAGGTCTATTCCTTTTCCTCCAACCAACATTCAGTTTCACTCTTTATACTACCAAGTAATGATCAGAGCCAACATCTGCACTTCTCATCACACAAGTGTCAACAACTAAGTGCTTCAGACACTAATCATAAACAACAAAATCTATAACACTCTTTTGACCTATATGTGTGGATATACTTGTGGTTGAAAAATGTATTAGATACACGCAAACCATTCCCAATGAAGAGTTCAATTAATCTTTCACCGTTATCATTCACACAAGGATCATTAAACTTACCCAGAACATTATCAGAAATCATATTCTGAACAACTACTCTAGCATATAAATCCCCTGCTATTATAACATTATCTTTAGCACCAAACTGTTTAAAACAGCTTTTAGCTCATTCCAGAAATCTTCCTTCCTATCAGAAGGTTCTGAGTCATAAGGAGCATACTAATACACTACAACAATTACTATTCTATGAAGTTTCACTTTCAAACGAATCCAAAGAATTCTCTCACATGTAGCTATAGTGAATCAGGTTGTTCATCTTTTCACTTAAAATCACACCTACACCAGCCTGTCCTCTCACATTATCCAAAATTCCAGACCACACACTCACTGTTCCATTCACTTCTTGTATCCCAATTCCCTTCTTTTTGGTTTCACTTACACACAGCACATCCAATCTATTCTTATTCATTTCTTCAATCACCTCATTCATTTTGCCATTTATTCCTCTAATATTCCATAATCTTACACTCACTCAGCCAAGATCTCTTTTTCCTTTGCCTTTTCCCATTTCCATATTGTTTCCGTGGGAGGCCATCCTTTTCAAGTCTGGTAGGTCCACCATATCCCACATTACAGTCCTTTCATTTCTTTCTTTGTGTCTCTTTAATCAGGTAAGTACACCAGTGTGGGAGATTAGTCCACAGTTGACGGTTCCAGTTGGTCATTCAACCTAAGGATTCTGGAACAAAACCCAGCGAGTTGGGGTCTTTTCACCAATGTCACACAGAACCAGCTGGTACCTCTACAAGATTCAGAGGCCCTTGTTGCTGTTCTGTGTGCCATTGATCAGCCCATGGAGCAACCGGAGGAGGCAAACCCATCTCTCTCACTAAGACTGCCTATTTTTTCTTTAAAAAGAAGTAATATGATCTTTTTTACTTTTTTGTTATCCACTTTAGGATTTTTTTCCTACTATAGGTAAAAAATGTGACATTTTTAATTAATGGTACATTATTTCCACTTTTTTCTTTGTCAGTCAAGATTTTTTAGTACATCCTAAAATTGTGGATAGTCTCAAGAAAAGCAAAAAAAAAAACTGGTGTGACATGAAAATGAACTAAAAATCTAATACAGTGGCCCTCTATTAAAGATAGATTATTCAGTTAACAAGTTACCTCCTGTAGACTTCAATGCCATTAAAAAGCACAAATTCTTTTAATGACAGCTTTATGAACATTTGGTGCTGCATAGGTATTATCTGACTCACCCATCACAAGCACATTGGGTGATTGATTGCTTCACTCACCAAGTAATTGGTTCTCAGGTTTAATTCTGTTCTTATATTGGAGTAAACATTGAGAAAATTATGCTCTTCAACAGGGCATTTTCCCATTTAAATTTTTTTGTGATTCTATAATTACAAAACATGGATCCCAAGAAATTCCAGAAGGTAAGTTCACAATTCAAGTGAATAAAAAAAATATTCAAAAATACAAAGAGGGCATTTAAAGCCAATAATGTACTCTGCAAAGAATATTGCATGTCATCATCAGCTGTGTCTAAAACTATTGCACAGAAAGCTAAACTTAAATTGCTGATGATGAGAGATGAATTACCAGAGTATTCAAAAGTAGATTTACTGAATTCGTTTATGAAAGAGCCAGGGGAATTCATGAATGTTTGAAGGAAAGCAACCTATTTCTTCTTAAACTGTGTTTGAAGACCTTAAAAGGCCAGCATGAACTGATCTGACAAGTTTAAGTAAAGAGTTAATGTTGTTAGGCATGGTCAAGCTGCATACACATGTAAAGAAAGTGAAAAATATGTGGAAGAATTCAAGAAACTGATTGATGAAGAGGATTCTCTTCCACAGAAAGTTCTCAATGTTCATGAAACTGGGCTTTTCTGGAAGAAAGTTCTCAAAAAGATATTCATCGACATAGATGAAGCCACTTTAACACTGCATAAACCAATGAAGGACCCTATCACCCTACTGCTTGGTGTACTGCTTCAAGGAATTTCAGACTGAAGACCATGCTTGTATACCATTCCAAGAACCTGAAGGTGTTCAAGCAACAAAAGGTAGTCAGAGGACAATTTTATTGGGATTTGAACTGTAAGGTATGGTGATTAGGCAGCTCTTTAATTAATGGGAAGTAGAGGTGTTTTTGCCCTTCTGTGGAGAAATTACCTCACCACAAATAAACTTCCTTTAGTCTCTTCTTGTTACAGAAAATGCTCTGGTCATGATCCTGATCTTGCCAACACTCTGAAGGCCTAATTTGTCTTTATCAAAGTTTTTGTTTTCCCCTCCAACAACTACATCAATACTCGAAAAATGAATCAAAATGTAATCATCAACTTCAAGAAGCTTCAAAGTGATCACTAGGCAAATAAATACTACTGATCCTGATCTATCACTGTCATAGTTGAGTCATCATGGCAAGAAGTCTCTGCTCAATGCCCAAATTCTGTATGAGGAGCACTGAGGTCATCAGCAGCCTGTAATTTTGATGATTTTCAAGTATAAGCGAAGTTGGACAAGGAGGTTGTGTCCATTGGTCAATTAATGGGACTTGAAGTGAAGGATGTTTAAGAGCTTGTGGGGTCTCATGAGCAGGACCTTTCTCTTTAACACTTGAAACAACTGGATGAGATGTTTGAAACACAGTTCTAAAGAGGACAGTGATGACCATATGCCTAATTCAGACTTAAAAAGATGCCATTCACTACTGGGAGATGTATAGGAAATTGGCTTTAAGACACACTAATGTGGAAACAACAGCACATATGTTGTGTACCATGGAGCACATATGTTGTGTGCCATGAAGGACAAAGTAATCTTCTCCTTCACGAAGCAGCTAATTAATAAGAGAAATGCTACACAACAAACACTGGACAGTTTCCTCTCTAAAAGGCAGTGTGTGAAAGGTGATATCTCTAGGTCTTCCATTCCAAAAATAAAGACAGAGGATTTTTGTTAGAGTAATGGAAGGTGTTTGAGGTTTGAAGTACTTGCATACTTTCTTTATTCTGTTCTTCACATACATTTGATTTTAGGTGATTTGCCTTCCAAGAAGCATTAAAATACTTTAATTACCATAACTTTTAGACTAAGAGCCACAGCCATGAAATTTTCTCATCTTTGAAGCAGGAGTTGCCATAAGGGCCACATGTATAAGTGGTGCTGCTTAGAAAATAAATTTTCTTATAAGTAACATCCTGAAATACTGTAAACATTTGAAAAAATTCCACAGAATAAAGTATGCGTCAGATTTAAACTCATTCATATTTTTATGCACTTTACTGATTCATTTTTTTATTTTTGTGTACACACATTCACTATCGGATGTAAGAATAAGAGTTAATAACTCTAAAAATCCTATGATCTTATTGCTGATGACAATCTGTTTTGTAAGTCTTAGTCATTTAGCATGAATTTTATTGCATAACAAAATGATTCACGACACTTTTTTTGCTAAAATAAGGGAATTTGCTATTCCTCCTTCATGCAATTCAAATATATATTTTCTTTTTTTGATTGGAGGTTTAACGACCACCGTGAGCAACTCAATGGGCTATAAGAAGTCGCCCGTCCCTAATTTCCTGATTTAGGGTCACTGGTTCCAGGGGAGGGAGGGATCCAGTGCCGTAAGACAAACACAACATTCATGCCTCACCAGGATTCGAAACCAGACCCCTATCGGATGAATGATAAGAGGCCATTGCTTAGACCACTGCGCCACCGTGGCGGCATATATTTTCTTCATACTCTTTTAATAAAAATGTTTCTTTTTAATACCTTCTCTATTAAAAGTAAAGAAAAAAATGGAGGTTTTGCAAATTTGTCATGCTCTCTGAATGCAGAAGGTTGCCTAGGCAATCTAACCACTTGCTTGTTTTTCTATCCTGCTCTGTTTACAAGCTCTGGTGGCTTAAGTAATAGCACGTTCATCACAAATCTGACAGCTTTTCTTTTTAAGCCAGGGAATTTATGTGCACTCAGGGGCTAGATCCTTTTTTTTTATGACAGTTGACAGGAAAAGGAATAGGGAAGAGACCCAGGATAGAAAGAATAAAGGTTCATAGGCTCCCTGAAGATCATCAGCGGTATTCTGACTTACTCAGAGAACGACTGAAGGATCTGAAATCTTGTGAGAGGGATGTAGAAAAGAAGTGGGAATGTTTTAAGAACTGTGTTGTTACTGCTGCTAAAGAGATCTGCGGCACCACAATAGTGGGTAACAATAGAGGTGATGCTTGGTGGAATAGTGAGATTGATGAGGCAGTAAAGAAAAAGAAGAAAGCCTATTTGGGGATGTTGCAAGGTAGAGTCTCTGTGGATGAATATCGCTGTAAGAAGCGTGAAGCTGCTAAGCTGGTTCGCCACAGTAAGGCAAAAGATAGGACAGAGAAAGTGGAAAGGCATGAACTGGCTTTTTGGAAAGATAGGAAGTCTTTCTGGAAGCACATGAGACTCAGAAGAAATAGGGGAAACAAAATTGTAAGTTGTATGAAGAATGAGATTGGGGAAATGATATGGGAGCCCAATGAGTTAAGTGACAGATGGGGTGAATACTTCTGTGAGTTATTAGATCAGAAGAGCAAAAATGATTCTGAGACAGATGCAGATGATGTCACAATGAGGGATGAAAGCACAGGAGGGATCTCAAGAGAAGAAGTGTGTAAAGCTCTAAAATCTCTTCAGAATGGTAAGGCTCCAGGAGTTGATGGCATAACTGCAGAGATGTTGAAGTATGGTGGTGACTCTATAATTGACTGGTTAACTGATATTTGCCAGTTGTGCTGGGAGTTAGGAATGGTCCCTCGGGATTGGAAGGATGCTATCATTGTTCCCTTGTATAAGGGAAAAGGTGATCAGACTGAATGCAAGAACTATTGTGGTATTAGCCTACTGAGTGTGCCAGGGAAAGTGTTTGGTAAGGTTGTTATTGAAAAAGTACGGGGTCTTACATCAGAGAAAGTGTGGGATGTTCAGAGTGGTTTTATACCTGGTAAAGGCTGCACTAACCAGATTTTTGCATTACGCATGATGATTGAAAAGTATCTGGCTGTTGGGAAGAAAGTTTTTACTGCCTTCATAGATTTAGAGAAAGCGTACGACCGAGTCAATAGGACACTTTTGTGGAAGGTATTGAATGAATATGGTGTTACTGGGAATCTACTTAATAGCGTAAAAGCCATGTATGCTAGTAGTAGAGCTTGTGTACGGGTGAACAGTGTTTTATCAAAATGGTTTTCCATTGGTGCAGGAGTTAGACAAGGTTGTGTAATGTCACCTTGGCTGTTTAATATATTTATGGACGCATGCATGCGTGAGGCCAAAATAGATAATAGTGGTTTATGTCTTGGTGATATCCGTGTGTGCAGATTGCTGTATACTGATGACACTGTCCTGTTGGCAGAGAGCAAAGGTGAGTTGCAGAGTAAGTTGTCTCGGATGCACGAAGTTTGCATGAAATTCAAACTGAGTGTAAATATGGGAAAAACCAAAGTTATGGTGTTTGAGAGAGGAATGGGTAGCACTGAATGTAATGTAAGTATAAATGGCACTGTGATTGACCAGGTCAGTGAGTTTGTGTATTTAGGAAGCATGTTTGACAGAGAAAACAACTGGGATGGTGAAATCAGTAGGCGAGTTAATTCTTCTTTGAAAGTCATAGCTGCTCTGGGAGGTTTTCACAGGAATGATGGGTTTTCTAGAGAGTCCCGCATGGCTGTGTATGAAACAGTAATTGTTCCTACTCTGATGTATGGCAGTGAAACCTGGGTACCGCAGAAGAAACATAGGAGTTGTTTGTGTGCTGGAGAAATGCGTTACTTACGTGGGGTTTGTGGCAAGACACGATCTGATTGTGTGAGGAATGAAGATGTATTGCAGTTGTGTGATGTAAAGCAAAATGTTGTTAGCAAGGTGGAGACCAATATGCTTCGGTGGTTTGGCCATGTTGAAAGAATGAGTGATGAAATGCTTACTAAGAAAATCTTTTCAGCCCAAGTGGCAGGAAGGAAAGGCAGAGGAAGGCCAAGGAAGACATGGGTGGATCAGATTCAGGAGTGTCTGCATGAGAAAAAGATTATGAGTATGAAGTATAAAAAGATCTTGTGTACGGTGTGTAATGGATATCAGTTAAGCACGAGTTGTATGTCAAGATGCTGTAAATGGCAAAGTTTGATATGACAACAATAAGTAAAAATATCTGGAAGTTTGTGTTTCTTTTTGGAGCTAACCTCTTAATCTCAGAGAACAGCTTAGTGATATGTATGTATGTATGACTGGTTGAGATTATCCTGGGTCAGGGTTTTGCACTTTTCTTCTAGGCTTTATATTCTAGGTCTTCAACTCAATAAACTGGTCTCCACTGTGAATTTCAATGTTCCTTATCTTGGTCACTCCTCTTTCTTATGCCTGCATGCAAAATGTGTTTATTTTACCATTCCACAACCCATTGCGCATCTACTGACACCAACCGATCTGTCTTTCTCTCTTCCCTTGTGTTACTTATCCCATGCTACTCTACTTCTACTCAGCCACAGCTCTTAGCCTAAAATCCCATGAATTTAAAAAAGAATTCTGTGAATTAGAATAAATTACCTAACATCCCATTGAAATAACACATTCAGTTAATGAGATTTCCAAGTTAATGAGTGACACTGTAAAACCTATTGTGCTCATATTAGAGGTTTCACTGTATTGTGATTAGCTGGTATTCCTAGTGTAATGGACAAAACTGAAAACTAATCTTACCAGCTTTCCAGGGGAAAAATTAAGCAGTATTGCATCACAGTTTGCGATGCAAACTTACATATGAATCGCAAAACCACGATTTAAAGTTTAAAAATTAAATTTCCATTAAAATATTCAATCCGTAGAGCAACTCATGGTTTATCGAAAATGCGATTTTGCTTATGCATGAATATATAAAAATTCACGTATTCATAACTTTACAAATACTTTTTGTTTCTTTCAGCTGGAAAAAAAATTCCTTGTGTAGCTTTAACTGTGCAGTTATGAGATGGTCATCATCCGATCGCAGAGCATCTACGATGGGTTCCACGCTCCAGCCTGTCTGCACCACGAGTCATTTAAGAAAAGATGCTCTCATCCCCGTTTTTGTTTTGGTTTTGGGTTGACCGCCACTTAATTTTAGGGGGACACAAGTTTGTTGTTTTACTCTTTGTTATTTGATCAACCGAAAAGGTGGATGGAGGAATTAAATCCAAAAGGTAGTTGGTTACGCTATGATGTTGCCGCCAATAAAATCTCCATCTGGTCTGCCTATTGCGAGCTTTGTCGGAAAAATTTTGACAGCACAAAAAAATTTCGAAATTTAAACTCTTCTTTTATTGATGGAGTTTCTGGATTCATTATTAAAAAGAACACTGCGGTAAAGCACACCAGATCAGAAATTCACCATGCCAGTGTCGCCAAGGCAGAACATAAAGGAAAATTGCTCGCCGATATTTATCAAAGGACATCTATACATCTATTGGTAAGTCAATGATTGTTGCTTCCAATGCATCTAAAGCTCAAATTAGAAAATTAATTGATATAGCATATACACTGAAGAGCAATTGAATTAGAGATACCTGTCTAGTTATGTGTAGCACCACCTTTCGCCCTGATGACAGCGGCGATTCGTCTCGGCATGGACTCTACAAGACACCGGAAACGTTGAGAAGCCATATGGATCCACGACCCCTGAACAAGCTCCCACAGTTCACGAAGATTTGATGGAGGAGGGTCAGAGCCTCAAACATATCTCTCAATGGCATCCTAGATGTGCTCGATGGGATTGAGATCAGGTGACCAAGTAAGCTAGGTCACATCGGTGGAGTGTTCATCCAACCATTCGGATACAATTCGGGAGCGATGGCACGGTGCATTGTCTTGTTGCAGGATGAGGTCTCCAGTGGGATGCTGAAGATGCACAAACGGGAGCAAATGATCATCCAGGATATCCCGGTAATGTTGACCTGTGAGGGACGATGTCACACGTACCAGGGGTCCCATTTCAGTCCACATAAACAGTCCCCAGACGAGAATGCCACCCCCACCAGCTTGAAGAGTACCCTGATGGCAAGAAGGATCCATCGCTTCATGTGGTTTGCGCCGTACTCGTATCCTGCCATCCGCATGTACCAACGTGAATCTCGACTCATCAGTCCAGGCAACATTTTTCCACATGTCTAGGGTCCAGTGGCGATGTTCTTGTGCACATGCTAATCTTTGCACCCTGTGGTATGCTGTCAGCAGCGGTCCCCTTGTGGGACGATGGCTTCTGTAACCCATAGCGAGGAGATGGTTCTGGATGGTGTGGCTGCTTACACATTTTTGTGCACCAGCGTTAAATTGCCGAGTGATTTCTTGCACTGTGGCCCGTCTATCCGCTGTTAAAATGTGACCTAGCCGACAATGACCCCGCTTATCCACACGGTGTTGTCCACGGCAGTTGGCCCTTGCAGGGATGGTTTTACCGGATTCGATGTACTCACGGTGCACCCGTGACGCAGTGGCTCATGAAAATCTCAGTGCCTGCATGACTTCCGAGATGGAGTGACCCATTCGTTGGGCCCCGGTAATTTGCCCACGATCAAATGCATTTAGATCATCCTTCATCTTACCCATACTGCGTCCAACTCTTACCGATTCCCGTCGCATTACTCCTTATATTGTCGGATCGCTGCATATGTCATGTCATTTCCGTTCACAGGGCCGCCCACAGCGCCACCCACAGTGCCACATTTGCATAATGCCAGCTGCCTCTAATTCAATTGCTCTTCAGTGCATGTAATTGCCAAAGAGGAAATTCTATTTTCGAAATTTACTAAAATTATTGAGTTAGAGAAACATCGTGTGTTGATGTAGAGCAAACTTACCATTCGTCTGTGATGTGTGCTCAGTTCACGGACTGCATTGCTAATGTTTTTGAAACTGATTTTTGCAGTGACTTAAGAAAGCCAGACTATTTTATCTTATTTACTGACAGCAGTGCAGATGTTAGTGTACCTGAAAATAAAATTATTTTTATTATGTATGTCAATTAAGTAGGAGATACCGAATTCCCATTCCTGGCATTAAAAGAACTGATAAATGCTGATGCTAATGATATCACAAATGCAATTGTAAAGTCCATTGCAGAATTTGGAATAGTCAATTTTGAAAATAAGTTAATTGGATTTTAGCTGAAGGAGCAAATGTTAACATGGGACAGAAAAAGGGTGTTGCAGCTCTTTTGAAGAAAAACTGTCCTGTTTAGTGTCAGTGTACTGTTTAAGTCATCGCTTAGAGATAGCTCTAAAAGATTTTATGCTGTGAATGCATTTTCAAGAGGCACTTAATTTAATGGAAGACATTCATTATTTTTTATGAAAAAAGGGTCAAACGAATTAGACTTTCGTGAGCTCTCAAACAATATTCGATGAAGAGGTATTAAATACACCAGCTTTGCGAGACCATGGCACCCGAAGGATTTCACATATGCACAGAGCCACTGACCCAACTAAAAATTATTTTGTTATCATACAACTAGAAAATATGGTTGCAGATCTATCAAGCAAAGGAGAAAAAGCCAGGATTACAAGCATTTTAAGAAAAATTAAGTCCAGCAAATTTGTAACTTGGCTGCTGTTGCTTTGCAACATTTTATATTCTTTGTCAAAATTATCTCTGTCTCTCCAGTTGGATGATGTGGATGTACCTTGTATTTTGAAAGCATTAGAAAAAAATCGATGATTTCATCGAAATTACGAAAAGGAAGTTTTCGGCCGACCTGTCCAAAATTTTACAAGACTTAGCAAAGGTATCAGCTTGCGATTCCAGTGACTGTGATTCAGTGAAAACTGTAGAATTTCGTGGCAATGAACTGACTGTAATTTGATAGTAGATCTATTCTATGAAAATTGTGAATATCTTTTAACTCATATTCCTTAATGTGTGCATACTCAGCTTGGTGACTTGCACGAAAATCAGGTTTTTAACGCTGCCAAGCTGGTTGCACATAAGCTTTGGCCAACAGGCAAATCTACTCTTGCAAATTTTGTTGATGACCAAATTACTGTACTAACTGAACATTTCAGTGAGTTGTTGACTGCCAACAACATTGACAACGATAAAATTAAAGAGGGCGGGGATAATTTCAAAACCTTGAAAATTATGTGAATGAATTTCCAAATCTAAACTGCATGATAAACTCATGAAAGTATTGCACGTATCCAATGCTAAGATCGAAAAAGCCTTTTCTGTGATGAAAAAAATAAAGACAGATTTCCATAATCAGATGAATTCTGATACATTGAACCATCTATTGCGGATAATTATGGAAGGACCAGAACAATGCAAGTTTTACCCTGAACAAGCAGTGGAGGTATTTTTTTAAAAGAAGCCCCGACGCGGAACCAGAAGCTACTACAAGTTTAGGAGTACTCTCACTATCAAGTGACAGTAAGTAGCTGCAATGTGTGACCAGGTAACATTTCACCAGATATACATAAAGAAAATTTGTACTTTTTACATATCTACTAAAATATTTGTAAATTTTATTTTTCATTACTGATTAGAGTATTTTCAATCAATACTGAAATGTGCCAGTAATAGTTTTATTTGATAATAAATTATTAGTCACTTAAATCAAAAGAAAAATGAGTCTCAAAAGTGCTCTACATAATTGCTCAATTGCTCTGCAATGCTAAATTTGAAGAGCAAAATTGCTCCCCAAAAAATATCAGTTATTTTTCACCCTGCAAGCTTTTAGAGGCCTGTGTGTGGCTAGTGCCATGGATACAATAAATCAAAAATTAAACAGTAACTGTCAATTTTAAACAGAGCAAGTGTCCATGTCATGGAAAGAAAAACACTGATTTTTAAACACATTCTTCAACTGAAGCCATGTTACAAACCATCCTTCATAGTAACTGGCATGTTTTTCAGTCAGTAAAGTAGGTGTAAATTCATAATTAAAACATTCAGACAGTCAAAGGTATATACAAAGTGGTTGGTTGATTTTTATGGCACAAGGGCCATGTTTGGCCAAAGAGCACTTATACAAAGTGGATACCTTAAAATCGTTTGCCTGAGTACAAAATTTGACACAAAGGCATTTACACAGAATTTTTGGTGCATAATGAAGCTGTAGCACTTTAAACCACAGATTGTGAAACTGATGAAACATGGATTCATTCACTTCAAGCAAGGAACAAAAAGGCAGTGCACATGGATGTGGGAATATCCTTTACTCTCATTTCCCCCATCCCACGAGACAAAGGTATTTGCTCAGACACAATGACAAAAATTTGTTTTGAGACTGTCAAGGGATTTTAGTCGATGTGCTATTTCAAAAGAACAGTACACATTCAAATGCCTGCATCAGCATGAAAAATCACCCATCTGTCTTTTCTGTTACAGATGGACTTATGATGATACTCAACCCAAACAAATATTCACAGCTTTGACAAAAATGCTAACTATGAACCTCAAAGCGTAGGGAAAAACAAACTATAATGTGAACAGAGACTTAGCAGTCCACCCTAAAATAAGTTATTGTGCAGTGTTTCTAGTTTCTATGAATGAAACTTTTAAAGTTTGCAGCAGAGCTGATAATTAAATAAAACCTCTGTGTAACACGCTTGAAATTTTAGCAAATTATTAACAGACATCAAATGATTAATTCTGATTTTACTGTTGACATAGAATATGATTGCAGTCCAAATCTATGGCAGAAAAATTATACCTGGTCGCATCCTACTTAAATTATAACATTCTACCACATTTATAATCCAGAAATAAAACCAGGAAACTATACATTTACTCAAAGACAATTTCTTTTGAGCAAAAACTAAGAGGTCTATTTTATGAAGAAAGAGAACAAATTTCAAAAATAAGAGGAATGAATTTTAAAATTCATGAACAGACTTACCAATCACATACTTTCGATTAATTCAAACCAAGAAAGAGAACAATTTCCATGAAATGGGAATGTTGATTACTTCAAGTGTCATGACAATCTACAAAAACATGAATTTAATTATTAGTGATAAAAATCACATAAGCATAACATAATTCTGATATAAGTAAATCGGGTTTTAGCATTCTACTTTTAAAAAAAATATATTTTTTTCCATTTCAGGTGCAGGAAATACTTCACATATTTTTTGCATTCATAATTTTGTTAAAACTGGAGTCCTCTGCATGAAAGTCAATATCAAGTTTGTTTTGATGCTTGCATGACTATCAAAACGACTATCATATGCAACACTTATTATCCATGACTGTACCTGCACTGATAAGGGGGGGGGGGAATCACAGCTGTGATATAGCTGGAGAAAGGTTGCAAAACTTTTCCACAGTTTGGTTTTTGGCCAATTCAGACTTGTTCCATCACATATTACTGCATTAGTGAAGCCACGTAAAGCTTAGCCATATGTTGTTGTTATTTTTGTAAAAACAGCAACCAATTCCCAGGTTTTCAGCAAAAATTCACAAAAATGGCCGTATATTAGATTCCCGTGCAAATAATTTGCTCAAAATTGGCATGGTTAAAATAATGATTAATATGAATTTGCAGACAGTTATTACTACACAATTGAAAATGCACCCAAAAATCAATGCTTATAATGAATGACACACAACAGCATACCTTGGAATAGCACATAGTTAGTAAAGGATATGATCCCCCCTGTGCATGATGTTTATGAGGCATTTCAAAAGTCACAATAACTGCCATTGGTTGGCAAGAGCATCAGCTTATGCATAGATTGTGGTAGAGGTTGAAAGATAGTAACATCAGCTTATGGAGAGATAATGAGGTGTGGATTGAAGGATAGCATCTCAGTCTGATCAAGAATGATCAGAGTGACACTAGGAGCTCCTGCTGGCCAGTCCATGCAACAAATGGTATTCACTTCCAGACATTCATCAACCAGTCATACAGGATGTGGTGGAGCATTTTCTTATAAAGTGAATTTTTTTATATTGCACCAGCATACAGTTGCACATGGTGGTGTGTGTGGGGGGGGGGACTAAGGAGTATCTTTACAGGTTACATGTCCACCCAATGAGATGCTTACCCAAACCATGGCATCGTTCTCACCACAGTAGTCTCTTTCAACGATGTTAGGAAGATGATGACTTGACCGAAGTTCCCTCCAAAGAAGTATGCACAGAGTCCCTCGTAAATTTAGGAAACCATAACTTATCTTCAGTCCAGGTCACATGCTCTCTGCCCCAATTCAACCAAACTCACCTGTGGCATGGAGTCAGAGGGATACACACATGCTACTGCATGTCTGGACAGGTCACCTTCATGCAACCTCCTGCACATGATCTTTGGAAAAACAGAAGTTACCAAGGCAGCAATTAAGTCTGAATGCAATAAAGATAATGTTGTCAACCCATTGCTGTTATGCTGTAAGTTAAAGATACCTGTTTCATTTTATGCAGCAGCTCTCTGTCTACCTTTGCCCATCCTTCTGGCAATGGTCCATTTCTTTGAACAGTTTCTAAATTCTGCACAATGGGATGATCAACACTCAGTCATTTGGTAACAGTTAATTGGGACTATAGTCTCAAGCCATTCAATGGCTCTCCATCATATTATAAACATGCTGGAGGGCAATTCCTATTAATGAGCATGTTGTTATTGTAAATAGTTGCCAGGGGTGTAATACAAACAAACTGATCTTTCTGGCTACTGTCATATAAAAAGGACAATGGAAAAATCAGCTGCATTGTAATTGATTCACCTTGGCAGCAAACAACTCAAATTTACATATGTCTTTTACATCAGGATTGTGAGTTTAAACTGTCACAAGGTTTCACAGTATTTGTCTCATTTCTGGAACAGGAACTGTCAAAAATCTCTGTTGCTTGAGTTCTGGACATCTGTGTATGTAGCAGTTTTGTGACCTTTCACCGGTTATATCACAGTTTCTCACCCAACACCTACCAGGGAGATGCAACAGTGGATGATAACTGCCACATATAATAGTTGATTTCAATAGTTGTTCAAATGTAAACAAATGATGTTGGCTTTCTTGCTGAGCATATCACAATTCATTGACACATACATAATGAAACTGTATGATGAAAAAACAGCAAAAACACAACCTAAATATTATTTCTTGCATCTATTCCACCATAAAAAAAAAAAAGTTCTCATTTCAAAATATCATATAAAATAAACATATCTAAATTTCACAGGAACATGAAAATTTATTATACATATCAGCCAGTGAGAAAAACTGAAGGTTTAAAATTTAGATTCCAGTTCATCCAAGATTCTTGGTAAACTCTGGAGTTTGATAGATGAAAAGTACATAGAATTATTTATCATTTTCAAAGAAATATATTTAACAATTTCAACATATTTGAGAATTTTTTCATGTACAACATCTTTATTTCTGAAGCACACAGTGTAAGCAGTAGGGTGTCTAAACTCTGTAGTCAAAAAGAAAAATTGTCATGAACTACAATCAAAATAAATAAAAACTGTTGCATTTGTTATTGCTTAAAACAGAGTGTAAGTGCTTTCATAAAGCATTGTGGTACATTATTTGCCCAGTTTTATGTTTCTTTTTGTACAGTTTTTAATGGATGATGAACTACTGCCACAATGATTTTGGTTATGGAAAAAGTTGTTGCACAAGTTTATCCTGCCCAGTACTGTCCACAAAGGCTGAGCTCTTGGTTACTGGTTTTGACATTAATGTATGATTTTTTTTTTTTTTTTTTTTTTTTTGCATAGAAGTTTGTTGAGTGATGTGCCATCAGCACAGTTAGGTGTGCTAGGAATGTGCAACTCCATACACAATGTAGATCTCAGTGATTTCTGCTGGATATCAATTATACAATGGTTGTACCGAAAGTAATGCAAAAGTGGGCACAACTTCTTTATTAACTGACAGAGGTCGTTCAAATTGCATATGTTGGTAGAGTAACTCTTTCTCTATACAAAGGTGCTATTCAACATAGTCTCCATCACAAGCGATGTATTTGCCCCATTGTTGAACCCAACTCTTGAATCCTCTTTGAAAAAAATCTAGTTGTGAACTGTTGTACCCACTTCTTTACAGCCACTTTCACCTCGTCTGTGTCATCAAATCATAGTCTCTGGAGACTGTCCTTCATTGAACCGAACAGGTGGAAGTTGGAGGATGCCAGATCTGGGTTGTACAGTGGATGGGAGACCACCAACAAGCCTAATTTGCTGATTGCCTGATTTGTTGCCAAAGATGTGTGTCGTCTTGCATTGTCATGGTGAATGTGGATCCTTTTCAGATTTCTGTTCGGTCTCTTCCTCCTTATGGCTTCTCTAAGCTTTTTGAGTGACTCAATGTACCACTCGCTAGTCACGGTACAGCAACATTCTAGAAAATCAAGGAGAATGACACCCCTGTCATCCCAAAACATCAATCACCAAGAATTTCTGTGCTGATTGCCAGCACATAAACTTTTTAGGCCTTGGTAAAGAGGTGTGATGCCATTCTATGAATTGATTCTTCATTTCCAGATCACAAAGATATGTCCATGTTTCATCCCCTGTCACCAGATTGGTACGAAATGTGTCTTCATTGGCTTCAAATGCTTCCAGAAGATCAGAGCAGACTTCCTCCTCTCTCCTTCAAATCGAGTGTCATCAGCCGAGGTACCCACTTTGAACACACTTTCCGATACCCTAAGTCTTCCATCACCACCTGTATGGCATTGTACAAGTCTCTCCGCGCGAATAAATTCATCCACTCGCTGACGATTGATGTCAGTGGTCACAGATGATGGTCTCTCACTGCATTGTATGTCTTCAATGCTGGTTTCCCCTTATTTAAACTTCTTCATACATCTGTGCACATTGCTCTTGTCAATGGCATCATCTCTGTGAACATCCTGTAGCCTTCTGTGGATGTTATATAGCTTGCATCCTTCCTTTGTCAAGAACGCAATGATGGTACGTTGCTTCTGCTTCGAATCCATTATTTACCTGCAATGAAGAAGAAAGTTACTATAGAGGAAAAGTAACTCTACCAACATGTGTAATTTGAATGACCTCTGTCAGTTAATAAAAAAGTTATGCCCACTTTTGCATTACTTTTGGTACTGTCCTCGTATCTTTACAATTTGGAATGGATTTATGTTGCCTATATAACCCTGAATATATGGTGTCATTGAGATTTTGACATGCTCCATTAAACTAATTATAAATGACTTTCAAAGTGCTTCCAACATAAAAGGTGTGATTGTAAGAGATATCATCCATAAGAGGTAAAGTGTAAACTGCTGATTTTTATAAGTCACAATGGTACCACTATTTATTTAAATCAATCAATTGATGTTAGCTTAATTAGAATACTCAAGTCACATTTTTGTAGCCAGCTGCTTCAGCATAGGTAGTGACTGCCAGTGTTGTAGTTCTAAATGAAAAAGTGCCTTAGCAGCACTTTTCATTTAGGTAAAAAAAAAAAAATTGACAGAAAGCCCTCAATTTTTTTAAAAGCAATATTGATTGATTTGTTGCTTCATTATTTAGCGCTTTTAATTTTTATTAGCAATTACTTTCATTAATTTTAACTAAAATTGGTTAATTTGAGCAATTTTGATTGAAAGAACATTGCAAGGGTATCATATGATAAGAATGTTAAGTCTTTCTTTAAATACTGCTGTGTCATTCCAAATATTCAGTGTAAACAAAATGTGTTGGTAACACTGAAAAGATGTAACTAATAAATTTACATCCATTCAGCTCGAATAATACATTGTTTTCTCTAAGATTTTGAGGTAGGTACAGGAAATTTATTTTGCACTGCCCATAAGGAACCACAAAAAGAGCTACAGGGATTACTTTTATTACAGCTGGTAATCTAAGTAGATTTGTTCAGTAAAAATACCATTCAAAACTAAAAAACTCTTCCTACTTAATCTTCATAGCTGTATACTGTAATTGCTCTGTGCTGCTTTTTCTCTGAGCAGTATAAGCTTTACCACGAATAAGCTACCTCCGAGAACTTTATTCTGAGGATCATCCTCTGCGTGAAGAAACTGATGTGTGATCCAAGTATTTACTCTCATCACTTCAGTGCAAACTTTCAGTTAAGATAGGAATATGCATGTATATAAAACACAGTGTTCTTTATTTTTCTTTCTAATACCTGATCATCTAAAATAATTCCTTTGCTCTGCTTCTGCAACCAATTAACCATAAAAAGTCCTTTAGCACTGCTGAGCCTGGTAAAATAGTGCCTCAGCACTATTAAGGCTTTTCTACACCACTGGCAACTGCTGACAATATGACAAACAGGATATGTATTTCAGAGGCTTGTTGCTTTACCTTCTTGCTTCTTCATCATTACATAATTTAACAGCATTTGATAGACCATTCTGTACCACACATTATAAATATTCTAGTAATATCCATGATTTTCAGATAAGTAAAAGATTCCCTTAAATTCAGCATTACAAGCATAAACCAAAGATAAGTTGCTCTCAAAATATAGCTTCAGAATCCTGATGTTTCGTAACTACTGTGGTACATAAGTTGGCTTCATACTTGCAGCAATTTCAAAGCTATTTTTCACATTTCTTGCAAGAATGTTCAGAAAAGGTAATTTATTATCACACTTTTTCAACTGTACATTGAATAAGGGAGAAACTGGAAGCTTTCAGCAAAATTCAGCTAAACAGTCTTCCCTATGATGTCACAGTATTTTTGTTACTGATTTTGGCATTAATGTGTGGCCCTTTTCATCTTTCTTAATCACTTTTAGCATAGAAGTTTACATCTACATATCTAATGAAGATTACTGGACTGAATCAAGGATATGCTGATATCATTTTTAAAGTTTTGAATAATGACTTGCACTATTAATATTGGTAAGAGATACACAATAATTGCAGCACCAGAAGAAGTCTACCTAGATATTCTATTGTTGTACAGTAATTATAGTTATTAAAATGTTTAAACACACCAATGATGTCATCAATTTCAGTACTTCAATATTAACATGAATTTATCAATTTCATGATTTGGACATGTCATACATGAAATTCAAGATTGTAATTATGTCCTAAAGCACTCTTCAGAAGGTATTACAGTTATCCTGAATAATTAGAATGATTCTTTTTAAAAAGCTACATTGTTATTGATATACAAAGCTCATGGCTCAAATACTCCAGTTGATGGAGGTAATGATAAAATCATCAACTAAAAATTGATAATACCACGATAGTTTTTGCAGTCAGTCTGATCACCTTTTCCCTTATACAAGGGAACAATGATAGCATCCTTTCAATCCTGAGGCACCATTCCTAACTCCCAGCACAACTGGAAAATTTCAGTTAACCAGTCAATTACAGAGTCACCACCATATTTCAACATCTCAGCACTTATGCCATCAACTCCTGGAGCCATACCATTCTGAAGAGATTCTAGAGCTTTACACACCTCTTCTCTTGAGATTCCTCCTGTGCTTCCATCCTTCCCTGTGACATCATCTGCCTCTGAATCACGTTTGCTTTCCTGATCTAATAACTCACAGAAGTATTCGCCCCATCTTTCACTTAACTCATTGGGCTTCCATATCATTTCCCCAATCCTATTCTTCATACAACTTTGTTTCCCCTATTTTTCTTGATTCTCGTGTACTTTCAAAAAGTCTTCCTATATTTCCAAAAACCAATTCATGCCTTTCCACCTTCTCCTTCCTATCTTTTGCCTTACTCTGGCGAACCAGCCTGGCGGCTTCACACTTCTTACAGCGGTATTCATCTACAGACACTCTACCTTGCAACATCCCCAAATAGGCTTCCTTCTTCGCTTTACTGCCTCTTCAATCTCACTATTCCACCAAGATCACCTCTATTGTTATCCACTATTGTGGTGCCACAGACCTCTTCAGCAGAAGTGACAACACAGTAAGTACTTAAAACATTCCCACTTCTTTTCTATATCCCTTTCACAAGACTTCAGCTCCTTCAGTCATTCTCTGAGTAAGTCAGAATAACGCTGATGATCTTCAAGGAGCCTTTCAACCTTCATTCTTTCTGCCCTGGGCCTCTTCCTATTCTTTCAACCAACATTCAGTTTCACTCGTGACACTACCAAGTAATGATCAAAGCCAACATCCACACCTCTCATCACACGAGTATGAACAATTAAGTGTTTTAGACATTGATCGTAGAAAACAAAATCTATCACACTTTTTTGACCAAGAGTACGATTTTCCCAAGTATATGTATGGTTATACTTTTATTTGAAAAACATATTACATACACACAAACCATTTTCAATGCAGAGTTCAATTAATTTTTCAACATTATCATTCACACAAGGATCATTAAACTTACCCAGAACAATGTCAGAAATTGCATTCTGCACACCTACTCTAGCATAGAAATCCCCTGATATTATAACTTTTTCTTTAGCACCAAACTCGCTCAAAACAGTTTTCAACTGATTCCAGAAATTTTCCTTTCTATCAGAAGGTTCCGAGTCACAAGGAGCATACACTACAACAATTATTGTTCTTTGAAGTTTCACTTTCAAACAAATCCAAAGAATTATCTCACTCATGCAGCTATAGTGAATCAGGTTGTTCATCTTTTCACTTAAAATCACACCTACACCAGCCTGTGCTCTCACATTATCCAATACTCCAACCCACACTCATCATTCCATTCAATCCTTCGGTGAAATCAACTTTTCGATCAAATGTCCTTTCGATGAAATGAACTTTTAGGTGAAGTGACCTTTCGGTGAAATTAACTTTTGGTCAAGTAACCCTTCAGTGAAATGTACCTTGTACCTTTCGATCAAGAGATGTTCAGTCAAGTGGCCTTTCGATCTAGTGAACAATACCCCATAACATCAGAAGGTAGACGGCTTAAGTCAGTGGTAGTTAGCAGTCAGAAAGGGAAGAGTACAAGCACCAGCCAACATGGAAACGGAAAAGGAGCACATCCCCCATTGCATGCTGTACGAGTTTCGTAGCAGTAGCATGACCAGTGTGTACTACAATGCTGTATCACATTATCAGTGCTGTCATTGGTTTGAACAGTTTCGAGAAGGAAAATTTTACTTGTGAGTTTGTCCAAAACCGGAAGCTCCGCAACAGTGGATGTGGACATCCTGAAGACCCTAGTAGAGACCGACCATTTGACCACAAAGGAGTTGGTCAAACAGCTAGGGACTACAGTATGCGAGCATTATCACGCACCTGCGTCAACTTAGAAAGGTGCACAAGAGGGGAATTTGGGTACCCCGTCAAGTCACAGTTGAGCAGAAAGAAAATTGCACAAAAGCATGCAGTGCATACTCCTATAACAGGTCTTCCGGCTTGGACAAACATCAACTCACAGTTGAGCAGAAAGCAAATTGAACGAGTGCATGCATTTCCCAGCTTGCATGTGATCAAGTTGAACCAATCTTGGACTGCATTGTGATGAGAAACGGGTCCTGTATGACATTATCAGCACCCACAAACAGTGGTTGGACCCAAAACAGAAGCCCATGCTGATTCCCAAAGCTGGCTTTCACCCACTAAGGTCCCACCGTCTGTTTGGTGGAATATGCAGGGTGTCATGTTTTTTGAGCTGCTGCCGGACACCACCACCAATGTGTACTGCCATCAGCTCAAGGATCTGCATAACCAGCACTGCTAAACCACAAGGGCATCCTCCTACAACAGGATGGAGCAACACCTCACACAACATGGGCGACCTGTCACAAGATCAGGAACCTGGTCTGGGAGCTGCTGCTACATCCAGTGTATCCCCTGAACATTGCCCTAAGCGACTACCACCTTTTCCGGTCGTTGCAGCATTTCCTGGACGGACAATGGTTCACCAATCAGGATGATATCAAATGCACTCTTACTCACTTCTTTGCGTCCAAGCTGCCACAATTCTACAGGGACGGTACTCAACAGCTGTGCAGACAATGGAAGCAGGTCGTGGCAAACCACGGCATCTACATTTTGGACTGATGTTTACTAGTACGTATGGTAATTAGCACTTTTCTGCATTGCTTTCTTCCCAACCCAGCAAATATATCAAAATTTTCTAATTTTGCAGCTGTATTGTACTCTAAATTGTCAAGCCTTTTACCAAATATGTAATTTCACTTGTAATGATACCACATTTGGTGTTTATTTGTTCTATCCATAATACTTAACTACACCTCATCAATGGTGCACACACTGTGTGAGGATCCCCCTATGAATGCCCCTGTCCTCAATTTATCAGAGGAAGGAAACAAATGGTGATCATTAAAAACACATTCTAACTACAGCTAAATTTAAGAAAAATATCTTACTGCAAATTTTTTGATAATTTAGCATTTTGGTTATGATCAATTATTTTTTGTATGTTTTAGTTCTATTTTCCATAATGGTCATTTTTCTGTATGCCTTATGGACTTACAATGAGTGTAATTTTGCCTTACTTATTCAAAAGAGTAATTTTTTTAAAGCTGTGTGTGCATCTGTGTTGATTTACACCAAAATTTATTTTTAAAAATGCATATATTCACATGTGTGTGTGTGTGTGTGTGTGCGCGCGCGCATGCACGCATGTGTCACAGCACAGTACAACTTTTTTTTTTGTACCATGGATTTCTTGAACTCCTTTGTAAAAATGCTGGGTGCACTACTGCACCTTATGTTTGCCATTTTTTATTTTCTTTATTGACAGTAATGATTTCTTGCTTGTTTTATTTAGGATATCTTATAATATAATAACGCCGGGATGCAGGATTTGTCATTTTTATGCAGGACTAAGTCCACAGGGAGTAGAGTTTAGGTCCCAGCCACCTACAGCGAGATCGCCTTTTGGGCAGGACACAGAAACGGAAGGAATGAGAGCAAGTCTAGCGACTTGGACAGAACAGTTTGTAGTGAGATTGGAGTACAGTAGATGGCGCCACCGTACAAGTACGATATTGCACATAGATGGGTGAGAGAATTCAGGGGGGACATAGGAAAGGATACCCATTTTACCAGTGGGTCCAGCCTGGGGGCCGTCACTTTACGTGCTCGTCCGATGCACGGCGGATATTCAGCGATTGTTAGTAATTCACACCATCTCTGAAAGATCAGCCCAGGCTTGAACCTGGGGACCCAGCATCGACAGTCTGAAACACTAACCACTAAGCCAACCGCGGCTCTATTTAGGATATCTCTCATTGTCCATCAGCTAAATGTTTCTCAAATACATGTGAAAAATGATTTGCAATAAATTGCTGGCTTGAAGAAAGATGGTTTTCCTTGTACATACAAATTAAAAACTTTTCATGGACACCCAAGACAGTTTTCTACATTGGTGCAGAATTTAGTTGAAGACAGAACTGAGATAAGTAGGAGTCACACTTATAACAATTCCCTACCTATGTGATAAACCACATTGGAATGTAGTAAATGCACTGAACAATTAAAAAGCTGTTGTCCACTTAAACACGGCAGTGTCCGGATGGCTAACTCCCTTTTAAGCAGAAGGTAAACTCATAAGATAATACTCTTCTAATTCTATCCTATCATCTTTAAGACATCAATGGGTGCTGATAAACCTGCACACATTAATACCCATGTAGTTTCAAATAATCCATGTACTTCAAAATACAGTAATCCACTCTTGCAAACAAAGTGAGAAACTAACCAACAGAGGCATAGCAGGGGAAGGTATGACAAAAAACCTGTGCCCGAGTTTCATAAACAATTCTGTTGACTAGAATCGAAAAAAGTGATAATTCAACTCTTACAATGGCGAAAAGAAGGTACATGCATTAAGCTTTTTTTAATTCTTTTCCATAAAGATTGCAGTTTAAAAGGGTATTTAACATGCTTTGGATACATCTGCTACTCTTAGTGTATGGGCAGTTTGGTGGACACTGAGGCAGAGGTTCACCAAAGGAATTTTCAATGTGTGGGTATTCTGGAAAATTCATTCTGGGGTTACAGCAGGTGAAAAGTGAGGGTGGAAGTTTAAGAAGGGGTAGTTTAAAGAGGTTAAACTGTATTTATGCACAACATATGGGATCAGTCAATGTGTACAAATATGAGAACATTGAAATGGCAAAACAAATAAAACATCTACAGACCAAGAAAATAATTTAAAAATGGCACACAAAACAACATATGCATAAATACTTAAGAGAAAGCATATAAAGACCAAAGATCACTGATAAAAATGCAATGGAGATATTTCTATCTCCACTGCATTTTTATCAGTGATCATTATACAGTTTTATTATTTGCATCTTCATTGGCAATGATCAATAAAAACATGCACTATTTACGTGCAAGTCATTAATGACTTCACAATCAGAAAGGCCAAACACTTACCTAAAAGGTTTTGGCTTCATTCCTTTTATACACTTTGTGCACAGGCTGTTGTTGTTACTATAATTCCTCAGGCCATGAAACATTTATACTTTCATTCACAGGACACTAAAAAATGCTGAATTCTGACTGCTGTTTGACGTGTGATATCATGTCAACACCAGACGCATACTCACTATTATGTGAGTGTTGTCGACCTTCATTACGCCCTTTTTTTTTTTTTCTTTCCTTCCTTCACTCCTCCCTCAGCAACTTGCTTTTAAAATTCACAATTCTAAAAACGGTACTCTGTTCTAAAACACATACCCATACACTGAATAAATACTCACTTACAATCACACCCATATTCAATTCAATATCTATTTCATGACGTACTATTTACATACCTCATACTAACACATTTACGTACTATATATACAACACATTCATACACTATTTAAAACCACTATCTACATAATTACACTATTTACATTTTACGGCAGTCAAACCACTGTCAACTGTGATTTACATAGCGCTCCATTTGCCTCACACCTTGCAAATACCCTGCAGCAAACCCTAACCTCATTCGGCCAGTTACAAACAATCCCCTTGGAAGCACTTTCAACAGCAACTCTGTCATCCTCAGGGGGTCAATGTATCCCTCTGCTCTGCTAACCACAGATCAAGTGAGCAAATTCATCAAGGTTCCGGCTTCAGTCAGTAATATTAACGACCCAAACAACTTAAATGATCATTGGAAAGCCTTAATTAAACTAGAACAACAATTAAAGGGGGAGTAAAAAGAGAACAGCACTGACTATAGATGATGCCAGAGATACAATGATGCTGAGTTCAAGACTGAAGACAGAACCTTGATGAATTTGCTCACTTGATCTGTGGTTAGCAGAGCAGAGGGATACATCGACCCCCTGAGGATGACAGAGTTGCTGTTGAAAGCGCTTGGGGATTGTGTGTGACTAGCCGAATGAGGTTAGGGTTTGCTGCAGGGTATTTACGATGTATGAGGCAAATGGAACGCTAAGTAAATCACAGTTGACAGTGGTCTGACTGCCATAAAATGTAAATAGTGTAATTATGTAGATAGTTGTTTTAAATAGAGTGTATGAATGTGTTGTATATGTAGTACGTAAATGTGTTAGTACAAGGTATGTAAATAGTACGTCGCGAAATAGGTATTAATTGAATTGAATATGGGTGTGATGTAAGTGAGTATTTATTTGGTGTATGGGTACGTGTTTTAGAACAGAGTACCATTTTTAGAATTGTGAATTTTAAAGCCAAGTTGCTGAAGGAGGCGTGAAGGAAAGAAATAGAAAAAAGGGGGGGCGTAATGAAGGTCGGCAACACTCACATAATGGTGAGTATGCGTCTGGTGTTGACGAGATATCACGCATGTCAAACAGTAGTCGGAATTCAGTGTACTGTGAATGAAAATATGAATGTTTCATGACTTGAGGAATTATAGTAACAACAACCTGAGAGCAGATATCATGAAAGTTTCAACCTTAAAAGGCTAGCTGCATAACAAAATGTTCTTGTTAACGTGCACAAAGTGTATAAAAGGAATGAAGCCAAGACCTTTTTTTTAAGTAAGTGTTTGGCCTTTCTGATTGTGAAGTCATTATAGTTTTGTGGAAATCTGTTCAGATTTGCACAAAACTAAAGAAATCACATGCAGCATTACCATAATTTAAAATGCACCTCTGGAGAATATAGTATGAAGAAGAAAAAAATAGGAAGAATGAAATAAACACACACAATGTGAACTCTGTGAGATGAACAAACTTATAAGGTTTTGCTAGCAAACATACACTATATTGACAAAAGTCACCGGACACCTAGAAGAGAAACACAACATAGCATTTATTGACATACATTAGTACGGTGTTGGTCCACCTTTGGCCTTAATGCATGCACTGACCCTTCGAGACATGCTTTTACAAGGTTTTGGAACACAGCGATAGGTATGCGCTTCCATTCAGTACATAATGCTGCCGCTACCTGTTGCTTAGTAGCAGGGTTTGGTTCCAAACTTTTTATGCAGCACTCTAATTCATCCCATAGCTCTACAGGTTTACGATCAGGGCTCTGTACTGGCCAGTCTAAACATGATATGGAATTTTCGTCAAACCACACTGTAACTGTCCTTGCTTTATGGCTCGGTGCATTATCCTGCTGGTACCAACAAGGCTCAGTTCCATAGTATTGCCACGGAGTTTGGTAGGACATAATTGTCCAGAATATCGAGGTAGATGTGCTGGTTAACACGTTTGTCCATGATAACCAATGGGCAGAGACCATACCACAAAAAACACCCCCACACGAGTACACTGCTAGCTGCAAACTTGACAGCAGGAACAGTACACTGTGGTAAATAGCATTACCCTGGCTACCGCCATACCCACACACGGCCATCAGACTGATGGATCATGTATCTGGATTCATCAGTCCATAGGACCCGTTTTCATTAATCTACGGTCCACAATAAATGTTCTTTACACCATGCTACATGACGAATAGCATTCTGAGTGGAGATGAAAGGTTTATGAGCAGCTGCACAACCACGGTAACCCATGGAATGAAGCTGGGATGCAAATGGTACGTGTACATACCGAGGTTCCAGCATTTTTACTCACCTGAACACTGAGGTCTTGTGCAATACTCTGTCGATTAGCTGTAACTACTCTCCTGAGGCTTCGACATCTTCTATGACTGATTTTCTTTGGTCTGCCGGTATGTTTTGCTGCTTTAGGCACACCATGTGTCTTCCACTTATTCAGTACATCCAAAACAGTTGACTTGGGTATGTTTAAACGCCTCTCGGTTTCTCTTAAGGACAACCCACTAGTATAACACCTAACAATCTTTCTTTTCTCAAAGTCAGTTCTTTCCCGCCGCAACATTTTCACTGAACCTCACAGTGTAATATGATCGATGATCGCGATCAGCTGCAGGCTTGTTTTTATACCATTTGCAGCTGTACCGCGCATCTTAACAATGCAGCGGATTCATTCATTTGTTTTTGAAGGGGTGTCCAGTGAGTTTTGTTAATATAGTGTATATTGGCTTTACAAGCAGAGAAATACGGGAACTAAGTGTGGATTTTTCCACTGGATTAAATTGCACAAAACATTATCCAATGCATTTTGGAATGATTTTTTGCTGACTTTTACAATGTAAGTCAGGAATGTCATATTGGTGGCAAAGTCCAGGATATGTTCGTATAACAAATCTCTCAAGCAGGCTGCAGATAGCTTAAGATGAGACCCTCCCTTTAATTTATTTTAATAAATTATTTATTTCAAGTCTAAATAAGGTGAATAAATTTTAAACTGTTTTCAGTAAAGGTATTTGAAGTACTAAAAATTATAAATAATAATGCATTTCATGTTTAAATTTTTTTGACATTGCTGCAAATAAACAATCGTGATTGCATATGGTTTTAATTACTTGATTTCCAACCTTCAATGGATGTTTACTGAACTCTAACACTTTTTCTAATGCCTACTTTGCAGGTGTCAGTGTTGAAAATATGGAATTTGCTAACAAGTTAGATGCCCTTTGTTTACACTATTTTTTTCTTTTTCTGCATGAGAATGCTCTTTTATTATGATAGTAGATAATTTCTGTTTCAGATAGTGGAAAAAGAGTTGAATTTTTTTGCTGTTTTTTTTTAATTCATTATATACAATGCCCTGCCATTAGTATCTGGACACCTTTCCATGGATAATGAATTAGGTCCTACGCAAGCACCACACCTCAACTCAGACCCAACTATAAAGAAGCTTGTAGGGCTACGATGAAACAACAGCATGATAGTGAATGCAAGATGCCTCTACCTGCAGAGTTAACTGATTTTCAGTGCAAATATACAATAGGGTGCCACACATAGCAATTGCTCCATACGTGACATTTCGGCTACTTTAAAGATCCTAGATTGATGGTTGGGGATGTGATATGCAAATGAAAGCAGACTGCAGCTGAAAATGCCACAAAACCAGCCAGCAAACCTCTGAAGCTAACTGAATGTGAAAGGGCAGTTCACTCAAAATGCCATGTCTCAAATCACACAATGAAGGCCATCTTTGATATCATACAAGCCGATGATATTAGAGAGTGATCACTTCCCTCTTTTAGTGAAGTCACGTGGAAATGAAGATTTCCAATTGGTTCCCAACGCCCTCGTGTATGACATCAAACACAAGAACGGTGTATTAGGCCATATAATATGAGACTAATTGTCGCAAACAGAGGGAACTTATCTCTCTGTCATGGCCTTCTACTTTCTAGACGGCCTAGCACAAACCATATATGTGACACAACAGGGATTGATGTTAGCATAAGTTTAATGACTACCAAGAACAACTCACTGGGCTATAAGCAGTTACCCGCCCATAGCAGAAAGTTCCTGACCAGTGGGCGACAGATGTCAAGGTGCCACAAAATAATCTGTATCGGGGTCACTTAGCAAGATAACTACTAGATGCAAAAAAAAAACAATAAAAATGTGCATGGGTTGAAATTACAATAAAAAAAAAGTTTCTACAGCAATTGCAATAACTAGAAGATCCATAACACTCTGCCCTCTGTACTTAGAATTTTGCCTGCATTTTCAAGCTGAAATACAAATATTTATTCAGTAAAAGTATATTTACCAACCACACGGAACACAGGAAACATCGCAAGAAAGAAAATATGAATACGGAAAAAATCGTTGTTCCATCCAACTTTCGTTTTCATTTTTTTTTTTTTTTTTTATGAAATTAAATGTTTAAACAATAATACAGTTAAGGGAAAAGAAACGAAAAAAACAAAACACAAAAAAAAAAACGATTACCAGAGAAATCTTCTCTGCCTTTACTTTCATTGCCGAAAAAATTTGCTTACATTTTACGATTACGGGTGAAATTTTCACTCCGTCCAGCTTTCAGAAAATTTTCCTTGATTTTCTATCTTAAATACAAACATTTATGTACTAAAATATTTAATAATCACATGGGGTAGAGGAAACATCAGGAGAAAAATAATTTGAGATTACACGGCTGTGTCTAACAAAAAAAACGATTACCAGAGAAATCTTCTCTGCCTTTACTTTCATTGCCGAAAAAATTTGCTTACATTTTACGATTACGGGTGAAATTTTCACTCCGTCCAGCTTTCAGAAAATTTTCCTTGATTTTCAATCTTAAATACAAACATTTATGTACTAAAATATTTAATAATCACATGGGGTAGAGGAAACATCAGGAGAAAAATAATTTGAGATTACACGGCTGTGTCTAACTTCTGTTTTCAGAAATTGTTGCCTCAATTTTCAAACTGAAACAAACATTTATGCAATAAAGGAACATATAACAATACTCGACAGAGGATATATTGCGAGAAAAAGCATTACAATTATGGGAAAAACCCTTACTCCATCTAACTTCAGTTTTCAGAAAGTTTTGAAAGACAAAAAACTTACACTTATGAATGGGAGGCTGCACGAGAGGATTTAATAAGGTTCTGAGGATATTTCTGTCTGCAGGACCAAAATAAAATTTGCAATGTACGTCACACGTCGCCATGCTTCTGCTACGGGGATTTAAGGCTACTGGTTCCAGGAAAGGAAGTGAGCCAGCACCATAAGACAAGCACAACATCCATGCCTCACTGGGATTCGAACCCGGACCCTTCTCGGAAAAATGATCAGAAGCCATCGCTTAGACCACTGCACCAACAGGGCGGCACAGTATGCTGCACGTCATGGGTTACCACAGTCAAGCAGTCATCCACAAGCAGCTGACCATTTCGACTACTGTCACACTCTGATTAGTGAATGTAGAACCAATGGAAAACTGCTTTGGACAAATGAGTCACAGTACACAGTCTAATAGACTGATGGTTGTTCCTGTGTGTGGTGAATACCAGAA
The DNA here is from genome assembly GCA_039090855.1 of Macrothele yani. Classification (NCBI taxonomy): domain Eukaryota; kingdom Metazoa; phylum Arthropoda; class Arachnida; order Araneae; family Macrothelidae; genus Macrothele; species Macrothele yani. The sequence goes on from CM076990.1 coordinate 197,514,509, forward strand.
GAAAAGTACCTTTCAGACTATAGTCCAGACAATGAAGTTTGGTGGAAGCAACATGATACTATGGAGTTCTGGTTCAGCTTGGGCCATTAGACATTCTGGACAAAACCATGAATGATGAGCTCTACCTAGATGTCTTGGACAATTATGCACTACCAACAATGTGGTAGTACCGTTTGAGGACACGGAAATCAAAAACTTGGACTGGCCAGCCCCGAGTCCTTGATCTGAATCCTAACAGGATATTTTTTTTTTATGATGGTTTAATGACCACCATGAGCAACTCAGTGGGCTATAAGCAGTTGCCAACCTATAATTCAGGGCCACTGGTTCCAGGGAAGGAAGAGAGCCAGTGCCGTAACAAAAAACACAACATCCATGCCTCACCGGAATCCGAACCCATCTTGAACAAATTATCAGAGAACAGCACTTAGACCACTGCACCACAAGGGCGGCCTAAAGGGGAATCCCTGCTATGAATTGGATTGTTGGGTGGTTGAAAAGGAGAGATTGCTTAACAGACAAAGCTGAACACGACACTTTGAAAGCTGAATAGCCAGTGGAGAGCGTTGCAGGAAGACTAAGGCCATCATATGGGGCAAAGGTTGTCACACACAATATTTTATTAAATTTTCTGTAAATAAAGATTATTTGTAAGCATGCAGGTGTCTCAATGTTAATGGAAGGGCAGTGTGTATATGTTAACAAGTCAGTGAGATGCTCAGCAGGAAAGAAAGCCAGCACAGAGTTTATTCTTGCATGACTATCAAAACCCATGACTATAATACTGGGTGTGCAGGTGTGGTGTAACTGGTAAGAGTTCGCAAAACTATTATAGTTTTTTTTTTTTTACAAATTCATTTCAGTTTTTGTTATTCTATCAATGGTCATGCTAGGCTAAGTTAACCATGACCATGCACTTTGTAGAAAAGCAGCTAATTCCCAGGTTTTGCTTTACAAACTATGTGACTAGTTTTATGACCTTTCACTAGCACCTATGGATGTCATATATGACAGATTAAGGTTTTGGTAGTTGTGTGAACATAAACGAACTGGATGGCTTTCCCACTGAGCATGCCACAGACTGATCACGATTGTGCGTGACAAATATACAGAGGTGTCCATAAAGGAATGCATTTAGTGCACCCACGAGGGGGCTTTGGGGGCTTAAGCTCCCTCCAAGGAGCTTAAGAGCAACGTGCGTCACAAATTAAATCTTCAAAAATATTATTTTGCATGTTCAAAAAATTATGTGTCTGACATAGTGTCTTCTTCCCAAAGAGATTAAGAGCGACGTACGTGACAAATTAAACATTCAAAAATATTATTTTACATGTTCAAAAAATTATAGTGTCTGACAATGTTTTCTATTACATGGTGTCTTCTTCCCAAAACCTCAAAGAGATTAAGAGTGCCGTACGTCACAAACATATATAAACTATGTGTACACTATCATCATCATCACCATTGTCAACCATTATCAATCCACTGCTGGACGAAGGTCTCCCCAAGTTTCCTCCACAACGGTCTGTCTTGTGCCAGTCTCCTCCATGTCACCCCTGCATACTTTCGAATTTCATCCACCCATCTCCCATGTGGTCTTCTTCTGGGTCTTTTCCTGTCCCTTGGAATCCAATCTAAAATTTCGGCTGTCCATCGATGATCTGTCCTTCTGGCAGTATGTCCAGCCCATTGCCATTTCAGGGATTTAACTCTGATCATGATGTCTTCCACTCTTGTCATTTTTCGGATCCACGAGTTCCTCTTCTTATCTCTCCTGGTTACACCAAGTATGCACCTTTCCATGCATCTTTGAGTTGTCTGCAGCCTTTGTATGTCTCTTTTAGTTAAGGTCCACGTCTCTGCACCATACGTAAGCACTGGAAGGATGCATTGATCAAACACTTTTCTTTTAAGACATAATGGCATATTGCTCTTGAAAATTATGCTGTTTCTTCCAAAAGCTCTCCAGGCAAGTTTTGTACGCCGATTAATTTCTTCATCAATGTGACCCTCACTTGATATCTGCTGTCCAAGATAAACGTACGTGTCTGTTATCTCCAGCTTTTCTCCATCAATCGATAAATCTTCATTTCTTGTAAAAGCATTGAACATCACTTTTGTCTTCTGAAAGTTCATTTTTAATCCCACTTCTTTACTCTAGTCAGCAAGTTCCTGGATCATACTCTGCAGCTCTGATGGGGTAGTTGCAAAAATGACTACGTCATCAGCAAAACGAAGGTGGGTTAGATAATCTCCATTAATCTTTATCCCCTTGTTTTCCCAGCTCAGCGACTGAAAAACACCCTCCAATGTGGCATTAAGAGCTTCGGAGATATGGTGTCACCTTGTCTCACTCCCTTTCCAATTTTTACGTGTGTTGTATTTTCAAACAGCCTAATCTTTGCACTTGCATTTTCATAGATGTTATTAATAATATTAATGTATGCATCTTCAACACCGCAGGATTTCAGAGCCATTGCAACTGCTGATGGTTTCACCGAATCAAAGGCTTTTTCATAATCGACAAAAGCCATGCACAATGGAAGTTCATATTCCCTCGCTCTTTCAATTAGTTCTCTCAGCACGTGGATATGATCTATTGTGCTGTAGCCACTCCTGAATCCAGCTTGTTCTCTCGGTTGAGCCATGTCCAGTGTTACCTTCAAGCGGTGTGAAAGAACTTTAGTGAAGATTTTATAAACTACTGATAGGAGGCTGATAGGTCTGTAGTTTCCGAGATCCTCAATGTCACCTTTCTTATGTAGAAGGATCATTGTAGCGGTGTTCCAATCCTCAGGAATCTTTCCTTCATTAAGGCATTGTGTGAAAATTTGGGCAAGTACTGTTTCGATTTCTCCACTTGCTTCTTGTATGATGTCTACAGTAATTCCATCTTCTCCTGGAGCTTTTCCTCGCTTCATGTTCTTGATTGCATGTGCAACTTCTGCTGGAAGGACTGGAGGAACTCTGGTACTGGTATCTTTCATGATGTCTGGAGTGCATATATCATCCCTTTCATATAATTTGGAGTAGAAATCTTTCACTCTTGTCAAATTTCGCCTCTATTTCTTGTTAGAGAACCATCTTCTTTTCTCAGTGCCATAATCTGTTTTCTTCCCTTACTGAGATGTCCCTTTGCTATCTTTAGGCTTTGGTTGTTCACTGCTGAAATACTTTGTACATATTGCAACTAACTGTTTAAGGTATATAACTTTCACAAAGTTTTCTTTAGTTAATTATTATCTTTAACTTATTCTCGTTTTCGTGCTGTCAGAAGTTGTAGAGTAGGGGGTTTTAGACTCAAGTTTTCTTTCAAAAATCTGTTCGTTAAAAATTAACATTTCCTTTTTTAATTGCAATGTAAAATTTGGATTTCTTTTGCATTGATTTACAGGTTTAAATTCTCTCTCAAACGAACTTGGAATTTCGTTATGGCTGAAAATCATTTCTAATTATTATGTCACTCTCACAGCTTGAGTTCTCTTTAATCTTCTTCTCTCTGTTTAATAGTAACAGATGAAGAGCATGGGTCGGGCCATGAAGGTTAATGGATGCAAGCGAAATTGTTAACTAGTGCTAGGTCATGCAACTCTACGGAGGACATGACTTATATATATATATGTTTTAAACTATTTTAGGTGGGAATGTTACTTGCATCTATGGCCTTGCAGAAACCCATTTCCAACTAGGTCTTTGTGGAAGTGAGAAAATGCAGAGTTTTTGCTGGTCCTTGATAAAGCCAAGGCTCAGTATTCTCGACACCTTCTACATTCAGTTTTTTTTTTTTTTTTTCTTTTCTCCTTTTACTCACACAGGTAGATACATAACCTTTTCTATGTTGTACTAGGTGTGAGTCAAAATTATATTTGCATTTTTTTGCTTAGGTATCTTCTTTATAGAATGTGAATTCTGAATTTTCAAAACTGCTGCGTTGCGCGTTTTGATTTTCAGGTTTTTTGCAACCTTCGTTTTAAATTCTGAAGTTTTTCCTTAGTCTTCAGTTTTGCTCTTAAGTAACTAATTTCAATTTATTATTTAGCAGCTCATGCGCAAATTCTAGTTGAAATGTTTTATTATTATTATTTTTTTTTTTTTTTTTTTATTACTATTTTTTATTTGGGTTTTTTTTTTCATTTTCTAATTTTTATTTTTAGTATGTTTTGGATGCAGCTTTTTGGAGTGTAGTTTATACTCGAGTATGGTCTTTTCTTGGACTGCTTATTTCTAAAAAGTTTTTTCCTAGTTGGTTTGCTCAGAATTTGTATGTTTTGGCCCAAGTGGAGTTCTAAGGACGATGAAAGGATTGGAGGTCAGCTCAGATATTTTAAGTCCTCCCGCTCGGTCAGGCTAGCACCCTTTCCCATAGTGTATGAACTCGCTGGCAAAGGTTATCTAAAGTTATGAAATGACAAACGTTGTTTGACATGTAAATCTGCAGATCCTAACCTGTATTCTTCTGTTGAGGATAATTGCTCCAACAAGTTTTGCAAAGCCTACAATACCATCTATAAGCTCACCTGTACTGTCTGCAACCTTAGCTATATTGGCCAAAGTAAAAATCCTCTTCATCTTAGGATTAATGGTCACAGGTCTCTAGTAAACAAGTTCTCTAATTCAGGAGTGTACCCCTCCACAAACGCCAACCAGTACTCTACCTTTGAATTAGAGCATTTCCATACTCATGGTTTTGACAAAGTGAAAATAGAGGTACTACATATTATCCCTGACCTCTATGCTCGGCTAGAAACTGAATCCCTTGAAATTTTGCAGCATCAGTCTCTTTATCCCTATGGCCTTAATTCCACTCTATCTGACAATAAGCATAATCAGCATAAATTTTCAATTCGTGAACTCTTCTTTCTTGTTAATAATAAGAGCTGCTCTAGAGGTAATAGAGGACAGAGGTTATTTCGCACATCAAGCAAAGTTGATTTTGCTAACTTGCTAAAAACTCTGGAAAGCTTTAAAACTGGCACTAATTTTGTTAAAAATACTTACAAAATTCTCAAGTCCTTCAAGCACTCTGTCCTTAAAAGTTTTTTCAAATTCTGGAATGAAACTGCTGACCATGTTGATAAGCATGTTTTTGCTTTGGTTCTGGACATTCTTAAACATATTCTTAAAGATAAAATTTCTCTTAAAGAATTTTCCAGTAATTTTGTTACCATCAGGTTCCTAAATAAAGCCTACGATAATCTCAATGTTAGGAAGCTGTTCTACAATAATGCAATTTTTTTTCCCATCCACAGGCACCAGTCTATTGTAAGTTTTAAATATGTTAAGACCTTAGGGTCAATAGTTAAAAACTACAAACTTAACTCTTCGAGCTACATTCCTGTAATTACTACATGTTCTTGTGATGAACATAAAGAAACAGTTCACTATGATAAGAATTACAACCATATTATCACCGGAAACTTGAGTTTTGTTAAAAATGAAAAGCTTAGGAATTTATTAGAGTATGGCTCTAAATTCAGACCTTCCTTCACAATTTCCAAAGAAAGGATTCTTGAGAGCTTCACTCAAGATGTAAATAGGTACATCGTAAAAACCAGTTTAACGTACAATCAGCCTATTGAGGCCTTCGCAGAATGGAAATATAATATAATCAATAGCTTCACCGGTGAGTTGGCAGGTCTGGACTTTTGTTTCGACAGAAATCTCTTTTTCTCTGGAGAAGCTAAAAGGTCACTCTCCAAACTACAAGACCAATTTATTTTTACCACTACGGATAAAGCTAGCAATAATTTTGCAATTATCTGTAAGAAGTTCTATTTTGAATTGTTAACTATGGAACTCAATAATAGAGTAACATACGAGCCCGTAAGTTATTCTACCAAGCAGTTAGAAAATCGGTTTAAGGCATTCTTCAAGAAACTTAAAATTCCACAAACTAGAAGATATGAGCCTGAATTTCCATTTCTTTTTGCAACGGTTAAGTTTCATAAGGATCCAGTGAAGTTCAGGTTCATAGCTAGTGGAGTAAGGAGTCATAAAAAGAAAATAGATCTTGCTTTTGAAGATGTCTTAAAGAAGGTTTTGAAACACATTAGAAACTGTTCTAACTTGATGAACAGAGATTTTTGGATAATTAATAATAATGCAGAAGTAATTTCTACTATACTCAAAGTTTGTCCCCTAGATATTAATAGTTATGATTTTGAAAACCTATATACTAATCTGCCTCTATCAGATGTAATCACTACCTTTAAAGAGCTGTATGCAGAATTTAAACTTAACCAATTTGTTGATGTAGGAACTTGGAACTCTTATCTCAATTGCTGCATAAAAAATAACCATATCTTATATAATAATACTCTCTATAAGCAAGTGAACGGTATTCCAATGGGGACATCAACGTCCACGAATATCGCTAATCTATTCCTGTTCTTTAAGGAATATAAATTCATTAAAAATCACCCCACCTGCTCAGATAACTACCTTTACACTTTTAGATATATTGATGATCTGCTGTGTATCAATAATTCAGAAGTTATAGAGAGTGATTTTGATAATATCTATCCAAGCTCTCTTAACTTATGTAAAACCAACCACAGTAATCAGGAACTTGAGTTCCTAGACTTAAGCATTAAGCTCAACAGAGGTAACCCATCTATTAGCCTCTTTGATAAAAGAGTTAATTTTCCTTTCAAAGTAATTAAATATCTACACTGGAATAATAACATTTCAACCAAAGTAATTGAGAATGTACTAATTTCTCAGGTCCTAAGAATTTCAAGAATTTGCAGCAACAATTTGTACTTCAATTACCACATTAATATACTATTAGAAAGTTTTCTAGAGAACGAAATTCCTTCTTCTTTCATCAAAAGAACTTTAAGAAAAATTATTCTGAATAATAGAGTAAGGTTGGCAGATCTGCTTTAATTTTCTACACAGTTAATAATATGATTCTGACCAATCAAAGCCGTAAGGAAGTTGGCTAGAGGATGCCTATTAACTACCTAAAGGAACCTTAGTGCTATGGATATGACGGTCCTATTAAAACAAAAAATTAAATAATATAAACAAAATCACAAAAAAGCTTAAAAATCTGTTTATAAAAGAAAATAAAAACAAATAAAAAAGAAAACTAGTTATTCATCACTAGGATAGCTATACTAAAAATAGTAAAACCAACATTAAAATTAATAAGATTCTGATTAATCTATAGAAGCTCACTAAGGTGATTTAATACATGCAAAGATTATTAAATAAACTGCTCGTGTATTTTATAATATTTCTCATGTATTCTGGAGAGTTAATTCTGCTCTTTCTGATCATACAGATCCACAGTCTTAAGTTTATATATATATATATTTTTTTTTTCTCTGGTTAAAATCTCCGCGCGTTGTTTTCTTGCTGTATGAGGAGGCCATCAGCCCCACCCTCACTGCCCCCAGCGTCTAGGGAGTGGCGGAAGAGGTCAGCCATGTTCTTCTCTTGTGAGGAGAAAAGTTTTTGTCACACAAGAGGTAAGCTCTCTTCCTTGTTTTTGGGTTCTAGGTTTTATAAGTTCAATGTTTGTACTTATTCTCTGTCGTTTTTCAGCTTTTCAGCTTTTAGGCATTGGTTTGTCTGTTAACATTTTTGCGGGTTTTAACTCTTTCTTTTCTTTGTAACTTTGAGCGTCTTTTGGGGTACCTAGGAACAGAAGATGGCTAAGCTTGTTCCTTTTCTATGCGCTGTCTCTGCGCTGTTTTTTCAAAGTAGTTAAGTTCTTAATAACTAATTAATTATGCACTTAAAGCACTGCTGAAATACTTTGTACATATTGCAACTAACTGTTTAAGGTATATAACTTTCACAAAGTTTTCTTTAGTTAATTATTATCTTTAACTTATTCTCGTTTTCGTGCTGTCATAAGTTGTAGAGTAGGGGGTTTTAGACTCAAGTTTTCTTTCAAAAATCTGTTCGTTAAAAATTAACATTTCCTTTTTTAATTGCAATGTAAAATTTGGATTTCTTTTGCATTGATTTACAGGTTTAAATTCTCTCTCAAACGAACTTGGAATTTCGTTATGGCTGAAAATCATTTCTAATTATTATGTCACTCTCACAGCTTGAGTTCTCTTTAATCTTCTTCTCTCTGTTTAATAGTAACAGATGAAGAGCATGGGTCGGGCCATGAAGGTTAATGGATGCAAGCGAAATTGTTAACTAGTGCTAGGTCATGCAACTCTACGGAGGACATGACTTATATATATATGTTTTAAACTATTTTAGGTGGGAATGTTACTTGCATCTATGGCCTTGCAGAAACCCATTTCCAACTAGGTCTTTGTGGAAGTGAGAAAATGCAGAGTTTTTGCTGGTCCTTGATAAAGCCAAGGCTCAGTATTCTCGACACCTTCTACATTCAGTTTTTTTTTTTTTTTTTTTTGTCTTTTCTCCTTTTACTCACACAGGTAGATACATAACCTTTTCTATGTTGTACTAGGTGTGAGTCAAAATTATATTTGCATTTTTTTGCTTAGGTATCTTCTTTATAGAATGTGAATTCTGAATTTTCAAAACTGCTGCGTTGCGCGTTTTGATTTTCAGGTTTTTTTGCAACCTTCGTTTTAAATTCTAAAGTTTTTCCTTAGTCTTCAGTTTTGCTCTTAAGTATATATACTGTATATATATACACACATTGTGTACGTATAATATATATCTATATCATCATCATCAACCATTATCAATCCACTGCTGGATGGTCTCCCCAAATTTCTTCAACAACTGTTTGTCTTGGGCCTGTCTCCTCCATGTCACTCCAGCATACTTTCGAATTTCATCCATTCTTCTCCCATGGTGTCTTCTTCTGGGTCTTTTCCTGTCCCTCGGAATCTAGTCTAAAATTTCGGTTGTCCATCGGTGGTCCGTTCTTCTGGCAACATGACCAGCCCATTGCCATTTCAGGGATTTCACCCTGGTCATGATGTCGTCCACTCCTGTCATTTTCCTTATCCACAAGTTCCTCTTCTTATCTTTCCTGGTTACACCAAGCATGCATCTCTCCATGCTGCGATGAGTTGTCCGCAGTTTTTTAGTTAAGGTCCATGTCTCTGCTCCATACGTAAGCACTGGCAGGATCTATTGATTAAACACTTTTCTTTTGAGACATAATGGCATACTGCTCTTAAAAATTGTACTGTTTCTTCCAAAAGCTCTCCATCCGAGTTTTATATGCCAATTAATTTCTTCATCAATGTGACCCTCACTTGATATCTGTTGCCCAAGATAAATGTAGGAATTGGTTGTCTCAAGCTTTTCTCCTTCGTTTCTTGTAAAATCATTGTACATCACTTTTGTCTTCTGAAAGTTCATTTTTAATCCCACTTCTTTACTCTTGTCAGCAAGTTCTTGGATCATAATCTGCAGGTCTGAAAGGGTAGTTGCAAAGATGACTATGTCATCAGCAAAACGAAGGTGAGTTAAGTAATCTCCATTCATCTTCATTCCTTTGTTTTCCCAGTTCAATGATTGAAAGACATTTTGCAATGTGGCGTTAAAGAGCTTGGGAGATATGGTGTCACCTTGTCACACTCCCTTTTCAATCTTATTCGTGCTGCATTCTCAAATATCCAAACCTTTGCACTTGCATTTTCATAGATGTTATTAATAATGTTAATGTATGCATCTTCAATACCACAGGATTTCAAAGCAATTGTTATTGCTGATGGTTTCACGGAATCAAAGGCCTTTTCATAGTCAATAAAAGCCATGCATAATGGGAGTTCATATTCTCTTGTTCTTTCAATTAGTTCTCTCAGTACATGGATATAATCTATAGTGCTGTAGCCACTCCTGAATTTAGCTTGTTCTCTTGGTTGGGCCATGTCTAGTGTTACCTTCAAGCGATGTGAAAGAACCTTAGTGAAGATTTTATAAACCACTGATAGGAGGCTGATGGGCCTGTAGTTCCTGAGATTATTAACGTCACCTTTTTTATGGAGCAAGATCATTGTAGCATTGTTTCAATTATCCGGAATCTTCCCTTCATTAAAACATCTGGTGAAAACTTGGGCGAGTGTAGTTTCAATTTCTCCACTTACTTCTTGTAATGTCTACGGTAATTCCATCTTCTCCTGGAGCTCTTCCCCGTTTCACATTCTTAATTGCATAGGTAACCTCTTCGTTCTTAATTGCATAGGTAACTTTTTCGGAAAGGACTGGAGGGACTTTGGCACTGGTACCTGTCGTAATGTCTGGAATAGATGTATCATCCCTTTCATATAGTTCTGAATAGAAATCTTTCATCCTTGTCAAAATTTCGCTTCTATTTTTTGTTACAGTACTATCTTCTTTTCGCAGAGCCATAATCTGTTTTCTTCCCTTACTGAGATGTCCTTTTGCTCTCTTCAGGCTCTGGTTGTTTTCAGTTGCTTTCCACAACAGTTCACAATTGAATTTCCTTATGTCTTCAGTGATACCTTTTCGCACTGTCTTGCATAGCTCTTTATATTCCACGTTGGAAGTTACGTCTTTATTTGTCCTCATATCCCTTCTCTTTTGCATCAACATTTTTGTTCTTCCTGACATTTTCTTCATATGTAACTTGCTCTTAGTACCACCTATTTTTGTTGCTGTTTCCACAAGAGCCTTGGTGAGTTCTCTGTTAATTTCAGAAATATCCACTTCTTCCAATGTTAGGCCTTCTAAAACAGAGAATCTGTTCCTCAGTTCCAACTTGAAGGTATCATGTTGTTTTTTAAGGTTGGTTATGTTAATACATTTTGTTTGCCTTATGAGCTTGCCAAATTCGAGTTTAGTGTTGAGGTTCATCTTACATCTCACCAATCTATGGTCACTACCTGTATTGAACTTGTTTAGCACACTGCAGTCTTCGATGACGAATTTTTTGTTACACATAATAAAAACAATTTCACTTGTCACCCCATTCGGATGTCTCCATGTTCATTTCCTGTGTGGCTTTTTCTTGAAAAAAGGAGTTCATGATGAAAAACCTCTCTGCTTCTGCAAATTCTATGCGAGTATTTCTACGTTGATTTCTGCTCCTGTAACCGAATTTACCAACCAAAGTTTCATTCTGTTGCTGCTGCCCTACTTTTGCATTGAAATCACCCATAATGATCTTCAAGTGCTGTTTGCCTTTGTTATTTAGATTCTGAATTTCCTCGTAAAATTCTTCAATTTCTTCTTGAGGGAGACTTGTGGTGGGCGCATAAGAATGAATAATCTGGACCTGGTATCTTCTAGAGAGTTGGATAACGAGTCGTGCAGCTCTGTCAGAGGAACTTTCAACTTCTACAACTTTATCCTTCAGTTTGTTTATTATAAATCCAACACCACTAGTTCTGCCAGTATCTGTCCCACAATAGAAGAAGAAATATCCACTTTTCAGTTCAATGAGATCTTCTCACTTTCTCCTTACCTCACCTAGCCCGACGATGTTCCACTTGATCCTTTGTAGTTCCTCTTCCAATTTAAGTAGCCTTGATTCAGAAGATAGAGAGCGTCTGTTTTAAGTAGCCAAGGTCAGAATCAAATGGCAGCCTAGTCCGATCTTCCGGCGATTCTTAGCAACCTCTGCCTTCATGTCGCACTGGCTCCCGCTTTGGCCAAGTACATTCCAGCTGCCGGAGACTGAGAGCCAAGTTTGAAATTGTGTAAGCATTTTTGAGGGGTTTTGGCCATAACTCACCATGCTGGCCAAACGGGTTGGTGAGTGTGGGATAGCATTTCCTTTAATCCCGATGGTATAGTTATACTGCTACTGGCGGTCGTCAGAGCCCCTTTAGTGGGAACAGGATGCACCACGAGAAGGAGGGATTGACATTTGTCAAGAAGAGGTGATATGCTGAGCATCACCTGGCCTTGCATCCCATATATATATATATATATATATAGAGAGAGAGAGAGAGAGAGAGAGAGAGAGAGAGAGAGAGAGAGAGAGAGAGAGAGAGCCTCCCTCCAACAAGAATTCCTGGGTGTGCCATTAGAAGAATGGATACATTTCAAGCATACTTCATAAGGAAATAAAAAACATTAGAATATAGTTTTCAGCATATGAAAAAAAAGCAATACAAACTCAATGACACCACAATATGACTCACCACATAACAGTGGCACATCAATCTGCACATATGTATGTTTAAGTGATGGCTGCAGAGACCACCTGCCAATTGTGTTGGGTATGATGGCTTATCAGCACAAGGCAGTATGTGGGGGGAGGTGGGGCAGAATCACTATGTCGTTCTGAACTTTCTTTTCCCAGTGGTGATTTATTTTGATTCTGCCCCACCTCCCCCACTACGTCATTCTGAACTTTCTTTTCCCAGTGGTGTTGGGTATGATGGCTTATCAGCACAAGGCAGTATGTGGGGGAGGTGGGGCAGAATCAAAATAAATCACCACTGGGAAAAGAAAGTTCAGAACGACATAGTGGAGACCCTAAGCATTATAGCATTCTGCAATGGGATGGGCAGTTCAAGATAACCAGCAACACGAAGAAACAACACATTTGCAATCTCACAATGCACAGATTTTCTCAGGCTCTGATAAAGAAAGCTGGCAGTATGGTTTCAACACAAATGTTTGTCTAGAACTGTGACGTTTCTTCATGCTACTGATTGCCTTGAACTGCTCAACCAATCACAGTTGGGGGTTTTTTTCGGTTCACTAGTATAGTTATACTATTTAAGTACAGTTGGTGTATAGTTCCTTGTTACTCAATCACAAAATGCTGTTAAAAGGTGTATGATGTTTCAAAGAAACATTTGAAAATTTGCACATACAAATTTGAAGTTATCTAACCGCTTCAATAATCCTGTGTATTAATGAAGTAGTGGCAAAAATCCTAGTGATATCTTAAAAGTATAATTTAGATTACTACTTTTTGGTCAAATTTTCAGGCTACGCACCAACCCATCATCAGGACAGACTCAAGAAAGTAGGTGCTGCTACTCAAGCAGTAATACCCAGCCTTTTTGTTCATTAACTGTGGAACCTGTTCTCCTTTTGATTGGAAATCGGTCTATAATTGAAAGAAGAATCCCATCATAATATGATGAAGCATCAAATGTATGTGGTGCAATGCATACAATATGCATCTTGATTACAAATACCATTCCCTAAATATAGATTGGGGGGAGGGGATGACCACCATGAGCAACTCAATGGGCTTTAAGCAGTCTGCTGCCTGTTCCTAATTTAAGGCTACTGGTTCCAGAATAGAGAAAAAGCCAGTATCACAAGACAAACACACCTCTATGCTTAACCTGGGATTCAAACCCAGACCCATCTTGGACGAATATTGGTCAGAAGCCAGTGCTTAGGCCACTGGGGTGGCCAAATGTATTCTTCCAGTGACACAATGATAACATGTGAATGTATTTGCTTGTGGATGAACTCCATGGATTCATATACTGTGTCTATAGGCCCATTGACCTAGAAGCATGAAATCAATGATCCAGCAGTAAATACACTATCTACCAACAAGTAATTGGACACCCTGCAATCGACGATATCTGCGGTCCTGATACATGTCATGGCCACCACCGTTAAATATCGTGTGGGAAACAACGCAACCAATCGCATGCAAGATACCACGCAGTTTGCAGCTCTCTGATTTCGAGAAAGGTGTAATCGTCGGGTATCACAGAAATGGCCGATCCATACGCGACATATCCAGCGAGTTGAAGTACCCAAAATTGACAGTGGCCTACGTGATTGGCAAGTGGAAGATGAGAGGTGACTTTCGGAATGAGCTCCGACCCGGCAGACCCACAAAACTGGGAGTTAGAGACCGACGGGTGCTGGCCAGAGAAATTCGGAAGAACCGCGCCAAATCGATGGGCCACATCCACTAGGAGTTTCAACAGGCATCCGGGAGTGTTCTTTCGATGAATACCATCCGTAAGGAAGCCCATCTGCTCGGTTATCATGGACGGGCTGCCGCCCACAAGCCTTTGATCACCAAGTCCAATAGCGCTGCTCGGCTAACGTGGTGCAAAGAACGTCGACAGTGAATCATTGAACAGTGGAAACAGGTTCTCTGGAGCGACGAATCAAGGTTCACCCTCTACCGTTTGAATGGCAGGGTCTGGGTTTTCCGGAATGTATTGTGCCAACTGTGAAGTTCGGCGGCGGTGGAATTATGCTATGGGAGTGTTTCTCCTGGTATGGCACGGGACCCTTGGTTGCAATTCCTGGTAGACTCAACGCCGAGACATACTGCACCATTTTGGATGACCATGCGCTTCCTACATTGTGGCAGTTTTACGGGGTGGACCCATGTTACTTTCAGGATGACAATGCCACCTGTCACGTTGCGAGGTCCACCATGGCTTGGTATGGTGACAATGGGGTTAATCGAATGGACTGGTCTGCGCAGAGCCTGGACCTTAACCCTAGCAAGCACCTCTGGAACAAGTTGTAGCGTCAACTTAAGGGGTTCCCCCACCGTCCGAAATCGGTGAAGGAACTGACCTGTCTTCTCCAAGCCGAGTGGAAGAAAATACCGCTAGCCGTCGTACAACGCATGTTGCGAGGTCCACCATGGCTTGGTATGGTGACAATGGGGTTAATCGAATGGACTGGCCTGCGCAGAGCCCGGACCTTAACCCTATCGAGCACCTCTGGGACGAGTTGGAGCATCGACTTAAGGGGTGTCCCCACCGTCCGAAATCGATGAAGAAACTGACCTGTCTTCTCCAAGCCGAGTGGAAGAAAATACCGCTAGCCGTCGTATAGTGCCTGGTTGAGAGTATGCCCCGGAGGGTTGCAGCTTTAATCGCTGCTTGTGGAGGCTCCACCAACTATTGAAGGTGAATAAACTTCGTTTTCCTTTGCTATCACAGGTGTCCAATTACTTGCTGGTAGATAGTGTACATTTGAGGTAAAAAACATATGCCTAGGGGACCTACTATAAAACTTGTCTGGATTCTTTGGTGAAGGCCATATCTCAACTAGAATACCAGTTTAACTTGCTAGAGATGTCCATAGTCACAATAGTCATCAAGCAACCAGATGTTTCAGAAGATGATTAAATAACTTAGAGTAACTTCAGTATCCATCTCCTACGTTGCTCAGTTTTTACACTTATATTATAAAAAAAATAATAATTTGCATGTAATGTGAAATACATTTCTCAAAGATTAATATCAGCATTCGAACTACTCAGTGGTCCACTGGCCAGTAAAACTTCCATCGGAGCACTGAACTATTGATTTTGCTGACCCAGATGGCCAGCAAGTTTGTTTTTTTCTAAGTTGTCACAAGTTACAAAAATGAGTTTATTTATTTTACCTCACTGTACAGTTTCCTTTTCAGGCTGTAAACTAGTGATATTTTCATGAAATGCTATTGGACAACAGGTATTTTTTTTATCCCTCATGATTTGTAAAGAGTGGAAGGAACAACAAATACAGAAAGGCAGTTTCCCAGTCCTTGTCTTGTAATGGCAACAACCACTTTTTTTTTTTTCTTAGTTTTGCCCACACTAGTGAACTTAGCAGATACTAGCCAGCTTTTGTTTCTGGCCCAAGAAAAAACACTAGCAGAGGAGGTCAATTGGATGTGTGATATGTAATACTATACTAGTGATCCAATTTATTGGCGTAGGAAATAAGTATAGTATTACTAGTATAATATATACTGAAGAGCCAGAAAAACTGGTACAGATGAGCTTATGCAAAATACATAGCAATGTCACTTATGCGCGTACTCGGTCGTGTCCACCAGTGTGTATATAAAGCGATAGACATTCTTGCCAGCTGTCAGAGCTGTTTTCAGCATGACAATGACAAGCAATAACAATTTAAGTGATTTTCACTGCAGTTTCATAGTTGGCGCTCGTGAGATGGGCCATAGTATTTCGGAGGTAGAAACAAAGTTCGGATTTTCACAGACAACCATTGCAAGAGTGTACCGTGACTACAAGAATTCAGGCAAAACTTCCAACCTACGATACCAGTGTGGCCGTAAAAAGACATTGGGTGAACGTGACCATCGTCGGCTGTCAAGAATCGTTTCATGCGGTAGGCGTGCAACCCTCTCACACGTATCATCGGAATTCAATGTTGGAGCCTCAGCAAGCATCAGCATCTGGACTGTGCAACGTACCCTGCACAATATGGGCTTCGGGGGCAGACGCCCAACTCTAGTCCCCTTGATGGGTGCACGACACAGAGCTATGCGCCTCGCTTGGGCACGGGAACACCACCACTGGACACTTGATGACTGGAAACAAGTAGCCTGGTCTGACGAGTCGTGTTTCCAACTGTATCGGGCAGATGGAAGGATTCGTGTGTGGCGCAAACCCCATGAAGCCATGGATCCCGCCTGTCAACAGGGAACTGTACCAGCTGGTGGGAGGTCTATGATGGTATGGGGTGTGTTTAGCTGGAATTCACTGGAACCCCTGGAACGTCTACAAACGTCTGTGACCGGCCAATGCTATGTGTGCATCCTTTCTAACGAGGTACACCCGTTCACGTCCTGCATTCATGCTGATGGGTTGGGCCTGTTCGAACAGGACAATGCACCTCCACACAAGTGTCATGATGCCACATTATGGTTAGAGGAGCATTCATCTGAGTTTGGGGTGTTGCCATTTCCTACCAAGTCCCCAGATCTGAACGTGATAGAACACATTTGGGATGCCATGCAACGCGCTATCGAACACAGGAATTCAAGGCCTCAGAATACACCTGAATTGTGGAATGCTCTGCAAGAAGTATGGTGTGCATTGCCTACAGCATATTTCCAGAAGCTAGTGGAGTCCATGCCCAGTCGTATTTCTGCTCTTCCGTAGGGGACCTACCAAGTATTAGACTGGTGTACCAGTTTTTCTGGCACTTTAATGTATTATACTATAGTATAGTATTACTTTTCCCTACATAACTGGTGTACTGTTCTTCATTATCAATTTGGATGTGTAAAGTTAATTTTTGTGAAAGAGCAATTCACATGAAACAATTTTAAATGGGGAACTAAAACTAACTTCATGGGAAAGTAGATAAGCAATAAGACTAAAAATGAGGAAAAGGGAGGTGAGCAATAAAACATTAAAAAGACTACTAATGTAAAAGATTTTTTTTTTTTTTTAGCCTTGGAGACTCCTTGATCCTTTTTACTTAAAAACAGAGAAGGACTGCACTTTTACTCTGTTATATCACCAATAATACACCACAATCTTATTCTGGAAACATTCTTTGTCCTATCAGTTGCACTTTCAAATTGGACATTTTGAAAACAAATATTGAAGATAGTTTTGTTAAAATGATACGTTATTTTCTACATATATCGTAAATGCTTTTGTTTTGTTTTTACAGACCAGTGGGCATTTTGGTGAACCATTGGTTTGCAAATTCTCATGGTCCGTTGGGCCAGTAAAAGATTTATTTCTAATTCTAAGACTGAATATCTCACCAGAATTTATTATTATACACATTTTAAAAAAATCACATTTAGAATGCTGGTTAGTATCATGCAGTTCAGAATACCAATAAATTATAAGGTTAAATAGCCCAATGTTACATCATCATATGAAGCCTTTATCCTGTAAAATTTTCTGATTCCCAACTAGCTATTTACTAGTGAATGAGCACTATGACACTCTGGTAAACACATTTTCCCCAATCAGCAGTTGAAGTCTTATAATTGAAGGACACCCATATCTCATTTTACCCATATCTCATTTTGAGATTTTTTTTATTTTTATTTTTTTATTGGAGGTTTAACGACCACCGTGAGCAACTCAATGGGCTATAAGCAGTCGCCCGTCCCTAATTTAGGGTCACTGGTTCCAGGGAAGGGACAGAGCCAGTGCCGTAAGACAAACACAACATCCATGTCTTACCGGGATTCGAACCCAGACCCCTTTCGGACGAATGATCAGAGGCCAACGCCTTAGACCACTGCGCCACGGGGGCGGGTGAGATTTTTTTGGACAAGGAAACAACCACTGTGAGCAACTCTATGGGCTATAATATAAGCAGTCGCCCATTTCAAATTAGGGCTACTGTCTTTAGAGTAGAGACACAGTCAGTGCTGCAAGAGAAATATGCCATTCACACCTCATCTGGGATTCGAACCCCCATACCTGAGGTGACCAGATATTGGAACACTGATTAGAGGACAAAATAGTGAGGTGTCCCCAAATCAGCAGATTGTTTGGGGACACATACATACTCAAAATAAAGCAAATCTTTTTGTCATAAAAGTATTTTCTATAAGTGTGATATTACATATTAAAATTTATGTCTTGAAAGGACATATCTTCTAGAATGTTGGTAATTTGTACTGACAAAGCAGAACTATGATGGTGAGAACATGTTAGCAAAAGTGAAATGTTTTACCTTAGGCACGTGTGCTGAATTAAAGTCAAGTTTCACATAATGACCGAATTGCACGGTGAATTTTTCATTTTGCTGAAGTTTTTGGTGGAACTCAGAACAAGTACAGTCGAAATTTGACCGCCCAGTAGTGCAGTGCTCTTAGAGTTGGCCACGGACTATTCATACAAGTTGGTATACGTTCGAGTTCCGAATGAGGGGCATAGGTGGTGTTTGTCTTACAGCACGTGCTCTCTCAATGCCCTAAAACGAATGTCTCAAACTTAGGGGCAGGTGACTGCTTATAGTCTTTAGAGTTGCTCAGTGACCATTAAACTCAGAAAAGGGAGGGGAGGGGGACAGTCAAAATTTTTCACAAGAAGGATGTTGGAAAATTAGTACAACAAAAACTATTTTAAGAACATTTTTTATTAGAAATCTAACTAGCTAATAAGGAAGTGTAAATTAAAGGACAAACATCAAAATTTGAGGACAACTTGCATCCCGTAAGGTATCAGACGTTTTTGCGGACAAACTAAATTCGAGGACTGTCCTCAAGAATTCGGGACTTCTGGTCAGCTCGCCCATACCCATTTTGAAAGGACATTTAGAAGTCTGCATCTCATACCACTCAACCATCACAATTGGTTTTAAACACGACATCCAAGCTTCATCTATAACTTAGGCTCTCAGCCTGAAAGGCTAGCAGTGCAGCCACTCAACTGGTGTTTAAGATATTTCTTCTGTATTAAGGCATTGCAAAGCTGTAGAAGCAACATTACTCACAAGAAAAAAGTAAAATCATTCCTCAGAGATGCTCACTGGATTTGAAAGACACTCACAAACTCTTAGTTCTGTTTTTGGATCTATTTACCAACTTGTTTTCTTGCAACTGTGCCTTCGTTTTCTAATTTTTATTTATTTCTTTTAAACCCTTGCTAGAAAAATGCAAAAAAACACATTTCATGGAATAAAATTTTTGGAGACTGAAAATTTTGCCACAACAAATTTGAGACTAGTCAATATAACTACTCTAACTAATGCATCTTTTTTTTTTCATGAAATACAAGAATTATTAAGGAATATACAGATAACTTACATTGCTTTGAAGTACAACTAAAATTATTCAAAAATATTTCAAAGCAATGCAATTTGTCTACACTAAATAAAGCTGCTGAATTTCAACTCCGTCCAAATAAAAGTTACCCGTATCTCGGAACCAATTAAAACTAATGCACCTTTTTTTCGGTATTTAATTTTAAACAACAAACCATATTTGAGTACGCTACAGAGAACGAAAATACAAATTAGTATCGTCACGATTATCAATTCAAAGCCCACCTATAATCCTCTGATATACACCAAAATAAATATGAGACTTTTAACATGTGCTGATGTAAAAAAAAAAAATTGGCAGTAACCAAATACAACCGTTTCCTTCACACAAATGTTATGACACCTTGCTGGTAAATTTTAAGATGCTAAAGTAATCAAAACGAAAAAAAAAAAAAAAAAAAGGAAATTATTCTTAATGGAGACTTAAAAACTTCGTGTTCGGTACCTTGATACTTCCGGCGGAGCACACATTTAAAATTTTCTCAAATGGATAAATTCAGAGTTCTGCGGCTACTCATCCTCATACGCAACATCAGTTCACCTACGGAGCAAACATGAGCCCATTAAATGCCTACAGTGAAGTGTTGATACCAGGTGATGCGAATATTAGGCTTAATGAAAATTGTGCAGCTCTACACAAAATGCATAAGAATCACAGCATTCCCGTTTTTAACACAGCGTCATTTCTCTGCGCTCTGGTGCATAATAAAATAGTTTAAAAACAAATACTACTCATGTTCTACCACTTCAACCGCCGGGAACACCATCAGACCGTTCCATTTGCACCATCCACGGAACATCCGCGGATTTGCACATTTCCGATTCTGACCGAAAGTATGAAGATCCGTGGTTAAAAAGCGGTAGTTACCGAGCTTGGCATTCATCTAGCTTTCATTAAAAAAACATTACTTTGCTGGAAATATCCCATCATTTTCGTTTGTAACTGCAATAGAAAAAGGAATGGTGAAAATAAAATCCAAAACTGGCATTTGGAAATTCAAAAAAACAGAAGGTGAAAGTAGCTGGTCTGACACTCAACATTTACATTTCCAGCCTCATTTGAATGAGCGTGGTGGAAATGAAGAATATCTAGAATATGAGTTGGTAACTTGTAGGGTAAGATGGCAACCAGCACGAGTAACCGCGCGGTGAGCCAATACCACAGATATTATATCCTTTATATGATATCTGTGGCCAATACAGATTGCTGAGATGTCGAATAATCGAGAATATTTTAGAAGAACTGATATGGATTCCGTAGCTCTTGCAGTGTTCGAAGTGGGCCGGTTTGTGCCGTATGGCATACCGGTAGTTAGAAAAACATTATTTGCCATCCCGGTATGTAATAAATTATAAATCCGTCATAAACTAAGTAAAGAAATTAGGTTTAAAGCACAAATTTTTACGCAAAAATCGGCAAATGACATTTTTAACGGATAAAATTTATAAATGATTAGCAGCTGGGTCTGAAAGAAACCACAAACCCTTCAACGAAGGGGTTTTTTGATTGCATTATTTTTTAAATATTATATACATTAATTTTTAATACCAAAAAGCAAACAATTATGTGGAATGGTATGCATTTCTTTCGAAACCTTCTATTTATACTATGACCAATGTGGATTTATGGTCGACACCATACCGGCAGTTGCTCTATGCCACTTTGACCACTGAGCTCTTGACTCCATTTTTTTTTTGTGTGTGTGCGGGCATATGATTCCCGGCCAAGGAGGTTAGAATAAAACTTCTGGAGATGCCATATGTCTCTCAACCGTGAAGCCGCAAGTGTTTTCGGTTGCAGAAATCGTGTTCATATCAAACCACAATAAATTATACTCCATACATGTCTGAAGCTGGGGGGATTGGGACGACCAGATCAGGCCGGGAATTTTATTATTGTAGTCCACTATAAACACACACACATACAGAAAAATATGTCATAAATTCCCTCATGAAAAAAATTCTGTTGGATACCGGATGAAGTAGAACTGTTGAAATATGCATCGTAAAACGAATTCAATTGTGAACGTATTTTAATAGCAATTTTAAAATTTTTTTCGTCATTGAATGCAGTATCAAAACACGCTCAAAACGGGACATTGTACCAGATTACCATTTTCTTTTAAAAAATTTGATTTAAAAAAGAAATAGAAAAAAAATCCAGGGTCTCTCGAAGATCTTATTTCCAACTAAATCAATATAAAGATCATTCTGAAAGTTAAAATGTGCAGATGCAACGTATAAATTTCTCTAGTTTTTATATTTGCTCATTGACCGAATACTGCGCATTGGTATTGGTATCCCCTCCTTGGGTCGAGGCCTTTTCTAAGTCTACCCATTATTTTGACCCATGAGCTAGTACTGGTAAACCTTTGTTTCTTTTAAAATACATGTGTGCAGGAAAAAGTTTTTGAATATCTCTGCCGGAGAAGCATATGCTGTGTGTCAACCAGTGGATAAGTGTGGGGGACGATAGAGTATCACATTAGGGTAGGGCACACTAATGACAGAAGGTTCCGAAACCTAGCAACCTAGTCTAAATGCAGTTAGCCTTAACTTAATTAATTTATAAGAGCTTGCTTAGTCAGGAAGCTCTTTCCTCACAAAAGTTCAAAATTTCAGTTATCCATCGGTGGTCTGTTCTTATATATATATATATATATATATATATATATATATATATAAGAACAGAGGGAATATGAACTTCCATTGTGCATGGCTTTTATCGATTATGAAAAAGCCTTTGATTCGGTGAAACCATCAGCAGTTGCAATGGCTCTGAAATCCTGCGGTATTGAAGATGCATACATTAATACTATTAATAAGATCTATGAAAATGCAAGTGGCCGCCCCGGTGGCGCAGTGGTCTAAGGCGCTGGCCTCTGATCATTCGTCCGTCTGGGGTCTGGGTTCGAATCCCGGTGAGGCATGGATGTTGTGTTTGTCTTACGACACTGGCTCTCTCCCTTCCCTGGAACCAGTGACCCTAAATTAGGGACGGGCGACTGCTTATAGCCCATTGAGTTGCTCACGGTGGTCGTTAAACCTCCAATCAAAAAAAAAAAAAATGCAAGTGCAAAAATTCGGTTGTTTGAAAATACAACACACATAAAAATTGGAAAAGGAGTGAGACAAGGTGACACCATATCTCCGAAGCTCTTTAATGCCACATCGGAAAATGTCTTTCAATCACTGAACTGGGAAAACAAAGGGATAAAGATTAATGGAGATTATCTAACCCACCTTCGTTTTGCTGATGAATAGTCATTTTTGCAACTACCCCATCAGAGCTACAGAGTATAATCCAGGAACTTGCTGACAAGAGTAAAGAAGTGGGATTAAAAATGAACTTTCAGAAGACAAAAGTGATGTACAATGCTTTTACAAGAAATGAAGATTTATCGATTGATGGAGAAAAGCTGGAGATAACAGACACGTATATTTATCTTGGACAGCAGATATCAAGTGAGGGTCACATTGATGAAGAAATTAATCGGCGTACAAAACTTGCCTGGAGAGCTTTTGGAAGAAACAGCATAATTTTCAAGAGCAATATGCCATTATGTCTTAAAAGAAAAGTGTTTGATCAATGCATCCTTCCAGTGCTTACGTATGGTGCAGAGACGTGGACCTTAGCTAAAAGAGACATACAAAGGCTGCAGACAACTCAAAGCAGCATGGAGAGGTGCATGCTTGGTGTAACCAGGAGAGATAAGAAGAGGAACACGTGGATCCGAAAAATGACAAGAGTGGAAGACATCATGATCAGAGTTAAATCCCTGAAATGGCAATGGGCTGGACATACTGCCAGAAGAACAGACCATCGATGGACAGCCGAAATTTTAGATTGGATTCCAAGGGACAGGAAAAGACCCAGAAGAAGACCACATGGAAGATGGGTGGATGAAATTCGAAAGTATGCGGGAGTGACATGGAGGAGACTGGCACAAGACAGACCGTTGTGGAGGAAACTTGGGGAGACCTTCGTCCAGCAGTGGATTGATAATGGTTGACAATGATGATGATGATGATATAAGAACAGACCGCCGATTGACATTTGAAATTTTAGACTGGATTCTAATGAACAGAAAAAAACCGAGAAGAAGACCTCATGGGAGATGCATGGATGAACTCGAAAGCATGCCGGAGTGACTGATATATATATATACTGAAGAGCAAAACTGAAAACTAAGGAAAAACTTTAGA
This sequence comes from Macrothele yani, assembly GCA_039090855.1. NCBI lineage: Eukaryota > Metazoa > Arthropoda > Arachnida > Araneae > Macrothelidae > Macrothele > Macrothele yani. Next base: position 197,538,112 of record CM076990.1, read on the forward strand.
ATTTAAAACGAAAGTTGCAAAGGGATGTAAGGTCAGGTGATGCGTAACATCACAGCCTCTCCTTGACAAATGTCAACCCCGCCTTCTCGTGGTGCATCCTGTTCCCACTAAAGGGGCTCTGACGACCGCCCATAGCGGTATAACTATACCATCGGGATTAGAGGAAATGCTATCCCACACTCACCAACCCGCTTGGCCAGCGTGGTGAGTTATGGCCAAACCCCTCCAAAATGACTCCACAACTTAAATCTTGGCCCTCAGTCTCCGGCAGCTGGAATGTACCTGGCCAAGGCAGCGGCCAGTGTGACATGAAGGCAGAGGGTGCTGAGAATCACCGGAGGACCGGACTAGGCTGCCATCTGATGCTGACCTTGGCTACTTACAATGGACGCTCCCTATCTTCTGATTCAAGGCTTCTTGAATTGGAAGAGGAACTACAAAGGATCAAGTGGGACATCGTGGGGCTAAGTGAGGTAAGGAGAAAAGGAGAAGATCTCATCGAACTGAAAAGTGGACATCTCTTCTACTATCGTGGGACAGATACTGGCAGAACTAGTGGTGTTGGATTTATAATAAACAAGAAACTGAAGGATAAAGTTGTAGAAGTTGAAAGTTCCTCTGACAGAGCTGCACGACTTGTTATCCAACTCTCGAAAAGATACCAGGCTCAGATTATTCAAACTTATGCACCCACCACAAGTCATACTGAAGAAGAAATTGAAGAATTTTATGAGGAAATTTGTCGTCTAAATAATAAAGGTAAGCAGCACTTGAAAATAATTATGGGAGATTTCAATGCAAAAATAGGGCAACGGCAACAGAATGAAACTTCAGTAGGTAAATTCGGTCATGGCAACAGAAACCAGCGTGGAAATACTCTCGTTGAGTTTGCAGAGGCAGAAGGGTTTTTATCTTGAACTCCTTCTTCAAGAAAAAGCCACACAGGAAATGGACATGGAGACATCCAAATGGGACGACAAATGAAATTGATTTTATTATGTGTAACAAAAAATTCGTCATAGAAGACTGCAGTGTGCTAAACAAGTTCAACACAGGTAGTGACCATAGATTGGTGACATGTAAGATGCACCTCAACACTAAACTTGAACGTGGCAAGCTCATAAGACAAACAAAATCTATTGACATAACCAACCTTAAAAAACACCATAATACCTTCAAGTTAGAACTGAAGAACAGGTTCTCTGCTTTAGAAGGCCTAACATCGGAAGAAGTGGACATCTCTGAAGTTAACAGAAAAGTAACCAAAGCTCTTATGGAAACAGCAACAAAATTAACTGGGTCTAAGAACAAGTTGCATGTGAACAAATTATCAGGAAAAACCAAAATGTTGATGCAAAAAAGAAGAGAGATGAGGACAATTAAAGAAGATGTGACTTCCAAAGTGGAATATATCGAGCTATGCAAGACAGTAAGAAAAAGTATCACTGAAGACGTAAGGAAATTCAACTGTGAACTAGTGAGGAAAGCAATTGAAAACAACCAAAGCCTAAAGATAGCAAAGGGACATCTCAGTAAGGGAAAAAAACAGATTATGGCACTGAGAAAAGAAGATGGTTCTGTAACAAGAAATAGAGGCGAAATTTTGACAAGAGTGAAAGATTTCTACTCCAAATTATATGAAAGGGATGATATATGCACTCCAGACATCATGAAAGATACCAGTACCAGAGTTCCTCCTGTCCTTCCAGCAGAAGTTGCACATGCAATCAAGAACATGAAGCGAGGAAAAGCTCCAGGAGAAGATGGAATTACTGTAGACATCATACAAGAAGCAAGTGGAGAAATCGAAACAGTACTCGCCCAAATTTTCACTCGATGCCTTAATGAAGGAAAGATTCCTGAGGATTGGAACACCGCTACAATGATCCTTCTACATAAGAAAGGTGACATTGAGGATCTCGGTAACTACAGACCTATCAGCCTCCTATCAGTAGTTTATAAAATCTTCACTAAAGTTCTTTCACACCGCTTGAAGGTAACACTGGACATGGCTCAACCGAGAGAACAAGCTGGATTCAGGAGTGGCTACAGCACAATAGATCATATCCACGTGCTGAGAGAACTAATTGAAAGAGCGAGGGAATATGAACTTCCATTATGCATGGCTGTTATCAATTATGAAAAAGCCTTTGATTCGGTGAAACCATCAGCAGTTACAATGGCTCTGAAAACCTGCGGTATTGAAGATGCATACATTAATATTATTAATAACATCTATGAAAATGCAAGTGCAAAGATTATGCTGTTTGAAAATACAACACACGTAAAAATTGGAAAGGCAGTGAGACAAGGTGACACCATATCTCCGAAGCTCTTTAATGCCACATTGGAGGGTGTTTTTCAGTCGCCGAGCTGGGAAAACAAGGGGATAAAGATTAATGGAGATTATCTAACCCACCTTCGTTTTGCTGATGACGTAGTCATTTTTGCAACTACCCCATCAGAGCTGCAGAGTATGATCCAGGAACTTGCTGACAAGAGTAAAGAAGTGGGATTAAAAATGAACTTTCAGAAGACAAAAGTGATGTTCAATGCTTTTACAAGAAATGAAGATTTATCGATTGATGGAGAAAAGCTGGAGATAACAGACACGTATATTTATCTTGGACAGCAGATATCAAGTGAGGGTCACATTGATGAAGAAATTAATCGGCGTACAAAACTTGCCTGGAGAGCTTTTGGAAGAAACAGCATAATTTTCAAGAGCAATATGCCATTATGTCTTAAAAGAAAAGTGTTTGATCAATGCATCCTTCCAGTGCTTACGTATGGTGCAGAGACGTGGACCTTAACTAAAAGAGACATACAAAGGCTGCATGCAACTCAAAGATGCATGGAGAGGTGCATACTTGGTGTAACCAGGAGAGATAAGAAGAGGAACTCGTGGATCCGAAAAATGACAAGAGTGGAAGACATCATGATCAGAGTTAAATCCCTGAAATGGCAATGGGCTGGACATACTGCCAGAAGGACAGATCATCGATGGACAGCCGAAATTTTAGATTGGATTCCAAGGGACAGGAAAAGACCCAGAAGAAGACCACATGGGAGATGGGTGGATGAAATTCGAAAGTATGCAGGGGTGACATGGAGGAGACTGGCACAAGACAGACCGTTGTGGAGGAAACTTGGGAGACCTTCGTCCAGCAGTGGATTGATAATGGTTGACAATGATGATCATGATGATATATATAAACAAATAACACAGTTGGCTCAGTTTCTGATCATCCTGCCGAGGTACCGCTTTCAACCACAGTTGCTTCAGGTTCTGATCAGATGGGAACTCATTAAATGACATTCCCGCATTTTTCTCATTTGAAGACCTGCACAACAGCAGTAAATTGTATTGAAAATAACTTGTTTTTTGTTGTAAAACAACGGATTGTTTTTGAAACTGTAGTAGAATTTTTTTTAAAAGTTCCTCTAAATAATTAGGGCCGTCCTAGTGGAGCAGTTGTCTAAGCGCTGTTTCAGCTTCTGAACATTCGTCCATGATGGGTCCGGGTTCGAATCTCAGTGAGGCATGGATTTTGTGTTTGCTTTACGGCACTGGCTGTCTCCATTTCATGAAGTCAGAGACCCTGGAATTGTTCATGGTGGTCGTTAAACCCTAAAAGAAGGAAAGAAAATAATTCGAAATTTTATAAAGCAGCATTTTCTCACACATCGGCAACAAATTACGACGCATAATTCGAAATATTTAAGACGTTATAATGCGATTCGGCCAACACAAAATGCATCACAATAGCCTGGAAAACCATCAGCTTTCCCACACTTTAGTGACTAGCACTCGCGGTACAAAGGTTAGGCTCCAAGAAAAGTGGTACTACTCTATTCACGAGAGGACATCTCCAGATATCTTGTTCTAACCTCCTTGTTTATATATTGGTCGCAGTGCCATTTAACGGTAGAAATCGCCTTTATTTGTCTTAGGGGACAACGATTTGATGACACAGACGAGATGAACGTGATTGTGAAGAAGTGGGTAAAACAGTCCACACCTGAATTTTTTCAAAGAGGATTCGAGAGTTGGGTTTAGCGATGGCACAAATGCATCGCCTGTGATGGAGACTATGTTGTATAGAGAAAGAGTTACTCTACTAACATGTACAATATGAACGACCTCTGTCCGTTAAAAAAAAGTTGTGCCCAGTTTTGCATTACTTTCGGTAAAATCCCAGACCCGTAGCCAGACAAGCAAGTTAGGAGGGTGCGGCTGATGATTGAGATCGGGCGAAGGATATTAAGTGGTCGGGATAAAGAAGTCAAATACGGCCTCCAGCATCCACGGAAACGGGGATGCTGGAGGCCGGGGTGTTGCTGTATCCAGCACCGACACTGCTCTTAGCTCCCTGTCACCCTATACGGGCGGCTGGGAACGAACCCATTCCTAGTCAATGAAGTCAGTCGCCGAGTGGAGTCCTGTCTTCTAACGGCTCATTGTTGCGTACGACGTGGAGAGCCTGGGGATGGTGTGGTCACGTCAAAGGGGTGTTACTGCGACACGGGAATGTCAAAGTACACGCCGAGCACATGCCTGCACTGTCAACTTGCTATGTTCGCTGTCAATCCCCGGAGCCGTGTCCTGAGTCCTTTGGAGATTGCGGACCTCCGGCCCTCCCCAGTTGGGCTCCGTGTTGGGTGGGTAGGTAGCGGACATATTCTATTCCATCATTTTTTTATTGGAGGTTTAACAACCACCGTGAGCAACTCATTGGGCTACAAGCAATCGCCCGTCCTTAATTTAGAACCACTGACTCCAGGGAAGGGAGAGCCAGTGCCTCAGGACAAACTCAACATCCATGCCTCACCGGGATTCGAACCCGGATCCCGTTTGAAAGAATGATCAGAAGCCATCGCTTAGATCACTGCGCCACCGGCGTGGCCATTTATTTATGGATTCTTTTAACTCTTTCCTTTCTGTAAAACCGAAGACTTCTTCGGACAAGGAGCCTAGCTACACAAATAAGAAAACGCGTACTTTGTCGACTCACAATACCCGCATTTTTATCATTCATGCACGGGAAGACTCTGACAAACTTAACTTAAAATCTCCTTTCTGGATTCAGAAGGCCCTGCAGGGAGCCGTTGGGTCACTAACAAGTGTGAAGAAGCTACAATCGGGAGGTCTCTTGTTGAAAATGTCAACTCCACGCCATGATGAATTTCTCTTAAATTTTTCCAACTTGGTTGGTGTCCTTGTGGATATCAAGCCTCACCAGCCCCTGAACTCATCCTGAGGTGTCATTTCTGAACGCGACCTCGTGGATGTGTCAGAGCAGGAACTTCTAGAGGAGCTTTCTAGCCAAGGTGTTTCAGCAGTGCGTCGCATCAAGTTTCGCCTCAACGGTGACCTGGTGAACTCAGGGACAGTCATTCTGACCACTGATCGCTTCACTCAACCATCCTCCATTCATTCGGGCTATTTCAACTGCGCTGTGCGTCCTTACAATTCCGACCCCCTTCGTTGCTTCAGATGCCAAGTGTACGGGCACTCCCAGCAGTCCTGCCGTGGTACTGCGACTTGCAGTTGTTGTGATTCACACGATCATCTATCTGATTGCTCTGCTGCGGCTCCCCATTGTGTGAACTGTAACGGCGACCACGCGGCCAATGCGAAGGACTGCCCGAGGTGGGTTGAGAAGCTGAATATTCAGGAGGTAAAGACCCTCGAACATCTGTCTTCCCCTGAAACTCTACGAAAGATCGTCTCTGCTGCCTCAGGTGGACGCACTTACGCTTCCGTCTTAACTTCTAAAACATCTCTTGCTACTCAGACGAATATCATTGTTCCGAAGGACTGCCTTTTTTATTTCCGGGAGATTTATGCTGCTGGGCTGAAGGCCCTTAGAGTTTCCAATACAGATACTTTGTCTTCGCCGCAGCCTCACCCAGGCCCGTGGCTACAGAACAGGTTTCCCGTGCTACGACGTCTGCTTCTTCGCCTAGAAAATAAAAAGGAGCCGCCCCGGTGGCGCAGTGGTCTAAGCGATGGCCTCTGATCATTCGTCTGAAAGGGGTCCGGGTTCGAGTCCCGGTGAGGCATGGATGTTGTGTTTGTCTTACGGCGCTGGCTCTCTCCCTACCCTGGAACCAGTGACCCTAAATTAGGGACGGGCGACTGCTTATAGCCCATTGAGTTGCTCACGGTGGTCGTTAAAACCTCCAATAAAAAAATCAAACAAAAAGGTAGGCCCAAAACATCCTCGGACACTCAGTCTCAAACAAAGACCAAAGCCGGGACGACTCAACCCAAGTCCTCGTCTTGGAAACACCCACCAGTCACCCCCCCCGATAGCACGCCACCGAAGGACACAGTAGAACTCTGAGACCTTTTAGGCGTCCCATTTTCTTCTCCAGCTTTCATCGTATTTGTCTTTCTTTCTCATCATCGCCTCCACCATACAGTGATATTGACGAGTCCTCCTACCACACATTGACGACTAGAAGGGCTTGCTGACTTCATATACTCTAGTGTGCACGTGTCTCCAAGAGACAAAACTCCGACGTACGGACATTCTTTCGGTAAGCAGGCATACAATTTTTCGTAAAGATCATAAACACGGGACTATCGCATGTGGAGGAGTGGCCATTCTTGTGCCTCATGGTGTTCCTCTCACAGCAGTCGCTCTGCGTACGAATCTACAAGCGGTGGCAGCGAGAGTTTCTTTGTGCTTTCTGCTCACCGTCTGCTTCATCTACTTACCACTAGATGAAGCTGTAAGCCTTTCTGACTTGGAAGACTTGCTTGGTTGACCAGCTACCGCCTCCTTTTTTCCTTCTCGGAGATCTTAATGCACATCATTCGCTGTGTGGAGACAACAGTAGGGATTCAAGGAGCCACGTTTTAGAGTCTCTCCTGTCTCCATAAGACTAAGACATGCTCGTACTCCGTCATTGGTCTGTCGTTGAGTTCGCCATCCATATTTCCTGACTAGTCCTGTAGCGTGTCTGATGATCTTCTTGGCAGTGATCATTTTCCAATTTTTGTCGGCTCGGGGGTAACGGATACTTCCCTCCTTCCCATCCTGCTAGATGGAATATTGATCGAGCCAAGTGGAACACATTCACTGCTTCAGCGGCTGTCACTCTTGATATGGTTTCCACGGGTACAGTCAATGAAACTCTTGCGGCGGTTACGGATTGTATTAAGCATGCGGCAGAACTTTCTATTCAGAAGACGTCAACTAAACTTCCAGGTTGTCCGAAGCCTTGGTGGCATTCCATTCGCAAAGCAGCCCGTCAAGGTCAGCATGAGGCTTGGGGCAGGTTTCGTCGGTACCTCACCGATGCTAACATACTTGCTTTTAAAAAGGCCAAGGCCTATGCGCGACTGGTTCGTCGTCGGAAAACAGGGAATCTTGTATCCAGTATGTATCGCGGATCAACTCTTCTATTAGCTCCAAGATCGTTTGGGATTGGCTCCGAAAGATTCGGGGAAAGTACCCATCTGGGGAGATTTCCATTCTCGAGACTGGCGGAGAAACGGTTGCCGACGCTCCGGGTATTGCTCACTGTCTTGGTGCAGCGTTTACTTCTGTGTCCAGCAGCAGCAATTATCCTCCTCCGTTCCAACAACTTCAGACGCAGCTTGAGAGGAAAAGCATATCCTTCCGCCCGTTTTCCTCGGAGGACTTAAACAGCCCGTTGACAGCGGTGGAACTGAAGGTCGCTTTAAATCGGTCTGGACGAACATCAGTCGGACCAGATAACATTCACTAGGAAATGCAGAAGCACCTTTCTCCATCATCCATTGACTGTGTGCTAATCCTGCTTAACAGGATTTGGCACGAGCACGTTTTTCCCGAGTCTTGGCGTACGGCTATTGTGACATTGGTTCTCAAACCTGGCAAAGATCCGACGAACCCGTTCAGCTACCGACCGTTCGCTATGACAAGCTGCTTCTGCAAAGTTCTCGAACGTATCATCAATTTTCGTTTCATCTTTTTTCTTGAATCACCTTTTGTCACCTAACCAGAGCGGATACTGTCATTATCGCTCTGCCACTGATCTTCACCTTCACCTTGAGACATCTATCAGGGAAGCGTTTGTTCGACGTCAGCACGTAGTCTCGGTGTTCTTTGACATGGAAAAGGCTTACTATCGCGCTTGGAGATATGGCATTCTCCGTGATCTGCAAGGCTGCAGATTTCGGGGTAACTTACAAACTTTTATGACTGGTTTTCTCCAGAACCGGACGTTCCGTGTGCGCTTCGATTCGACCCTCTCTACCCTTTACTCTCAAGAGCGAGGTGTCTCTCAGGGCTTCATTTTAGCGGTCTCTCTCTTCATCCTTCGAGTCAATCACATTTTCACCCTACTTCCTCAGATGGTTCGTCTGACTATGTATGTGGATGGTCTTCAGATTTCCTGTGCCTCCGTCAAAATGCGCAGTCTGCCATTAATAAGATCTCTTCCTGGGCTTCACATAACAGTTTTGAGTTCTCTTCCCAGAGAACTGTTTGTGGGCATTTTTGCCGCAAACGAGGTCTTCACCTGGACCCTCACCTCCGTCTGGGGAGCACTACTATTCCTGTGGTTACAGAGGTTAAGTTTCTGTGATTAATCTTCGATTGCGCACTCACTTTCCGACCTCACATTCTATTCTTAAAGGTGACGTGCATGCGATCATTGAGTATCGCATTTATCACTCACTTGTCCGGCAAAGGTTGGACTATTGCTGCGTGACGTACGGATTAGACCGGTCTTCTATCTTAAAGCTTCTCGATCCCGTTCATCACCAGGCTGTGCGCCTTCGCATAGGAGATTTCCGTACGTCTCTCGTGCATAATCTTTATGCCAAATTTAACGAACCGTCGTTATGCCATCGCCATCAGTAACTATCTCTCTAATTCTTCACTAAGCTGAAATCTCTCCCTGATCATCCACTGCATGTTCCTGTCTTCCAAATACAATGCGTTCGCTTGTTTTCCAACTGCCTTTCTTGTGTTCCCACTTTTGGGATTCGTTTGTCGAATGTGGCGCGCGATGCTGGACTTGTCCTGGTTGATTGGTGTGACCAAGGCTTTTCTTGATCCCCCTTGGCAGCCAGTTTAGGCACTTGCTGATCTTTCTCTTTCTTTGTGGCCCAAGTCTTCCACGCCAGCGCAGGTGTACCAGCAGCCTTTTGCCGAGCATCTTTCGCTCCATCCGGATTTCGTGCCTGTTTTCATCGATGGCTCGAAATCCGGGGATGTTGAAGGCTCAGCATTTGTGTGTGGTGATGAGACCTCTGTTGAGAGGCTTACTGCGGAAGCGACAGTCTTATTGGCAGAGATGTATGCGGTTATCCTCGCCCTGCGTCACATCCAGTCTGGAACCCTCGTCGCGCCATGCTTTACATTGATTCCTATTGTGTCATCCAAGTTTTATTTTCTCCTGAGGGCAACGATTCTCCGGTCACCAGAGCGGTTCGTAGCCTCCTGCGGGTTTTGACTGGTGTTGGATTCCTAGTCCGATTTTGTTTGGTTCCTGGCTATGTTGGGATTCGGAGTAACGAGCTAGCGCATGCCTCTGCCAGGTCCGTCGCCTCCATGCCGATCACTCGACTGCCGCTGTTTTTTAGAGATTTCCGACCTGGCATCCGTGCATTCATCATGGCTGAGTGGCAGTCCCTCTGGTCTCAACAGGGCAGGAACAAACTTCTCTCCATCAAACCACAGATTAGACTATGGCCATCTAATTTGCGTACAAACCGTCGTGAGGAAGTTATACTTGTGCGTCTCCGCATTGGGCATTGTCGTTTCATACACCGCTTCTTGCTGTGTGGCGACACTGCCCCGATGTGTGTGACGTGCGACTTCCAATTCACTGTCGCTCATATTTTATGTAGTTGTGTTTGTTTTCGTGATGCTCGTGTTCACTATTTTCATTCTCATTTGTTGGACGACTAAGCAGCTACGCTGCAGAAGCTCTTAGACGACCACTGCGGTACAATCGCAGTTTTTTCCTTTTTAAACCAAAACTTATCTAGCTTTTACACTTCTCATCATTCTGACTTTTCACTTTTACCGCATTAGCATGCTTTTAGCCATTATACTACGTTTTTAAAATCTTTCTTTGATGGTCTTGTGTCTGGCGCTCTTTCGCCAACGTGGCCCTTTGCGCCGTAAAAATTAATCAACCAAACAACCAACTCAACTTCAAAGCATTTTTCAAAAGCTGTGCAAACAGTCACAGTTGATTTGATGTGAAATTAATTTTGTTTTGTCAAATAGTGTATACTTATGTATACATATACCCAGTAGTGGAAATGGGAATTAATCGCTTGACCCAAAGTACAAGTGAATGCCTTAAAAATTTAATATGCACATACACATTCGCAGTAGATATAAAACCATATAAGAAAATTGCCTTATTAAACTTTAAAATGAAATACTCACATTCGGCTGAAGTCAGAGCTAGCTGTTCTCTTTATTCAGAGACGAACAAATCACGCAAGATGGCGTCTTTAATTGAAATGTACACAGTCGTATCAGAACAGTATGACCATCTATCTAATATTGGGTATGACCACCCTTGGACCGGGTGACAGCGGCGAGACGGCGTATCATGGACTCAGGCCCTGGAAGGTTGCCCGAGGCATACGTGACCATTCGGACTGCAGCAGAGCACGGATATACCGGAAATGGCGTAGTTGTGGGTCGGCATGTCAAGCCTGTCGATCCAAATAGTCCCACGAGTGCTCTTGAGGATTTAGGTCGGGCGATTTCGCCGGCCAAGGGAGAACGAAGCCATCGCTGCCGTGTTTCTGGAACCAGTCACGCACCCCCTTAGCGACATGGCAGGGCGCATTATCCTGTTGGTAGACACAATCACCACCGGGGAAAACATCCAACATGAAGGGATGCATGTAGTCAGCGAGGATGGACAGGTAGCCATTGGCGTTCAGGGATCCATCCAGTAATACCAGTGGTCCCAAGTTATACCAGGAAAACCCCCCCCCCAGACATGCACACTGCCACCGCCGGCCTGTACTTGATCGACAAGCGTGTCCGGGGGTTGGTTCTCGTGTATCTGACGTCCTATTCGCCACCGCCCGTCACTTCTGTGGAGTAGAAACCTCGATTCGTCGGAAAGAACAAACTTTTTCTACTCTCCCACTGTCCAATGACAGTAGTCCCATACGAACTGAAGGCGTCGTTGCCGATGGACCTGGGTTGACATCGGCTCCTTGACACAGTGTCGACTCCGAAGATTCATGCGTAACAGGGCTCGCTCTACTGTTATCAGGGACACGTACTAGGGTGCCCCAGCGTTCATTTGCGTGGTCAATTGCTTCACTGTTGCGCCTCGATTTGCTTTTTACCAGTTGACGGAAGCTACGTTCTCTTCTGGAGTCGATGTCCCTTGGACTTCCACAGTTACGACATCGGGAGGTATTCTGTGTGCCATTGTTCAATTCTTGGTACACCCTTACTACAGCATGATGCCACATTATGGTTAGAGGAGCATTGTCCTGTTGAAACAGACTGAACCCATCAGCATGAATACAGGGCATGAACAGGTGTACCTCGTCAGAAAGGATGCGCACATATAGCGTTGGCCGGTCACAGACGTTTGTAGGCGTACAAGGGGTCCCAGTGAAGTCCAGCTAAACACACCCCATACCATTACGGAACCCCCACCAGCCGGTACAGTTCCCTGTTGACAGGGGGGCCCATGGCTTCATGGGGTTTGCGCAACACACGAATCCTTCCATCTGCCCGATACAGTTGGAAACGCGTCTCGTCAGACCATGCTACTTGTTTCCAGTCATCAAGTGTCCAGTGGCAGTGTTGCCGTGCCCAAGCGAGGCGCATAGCTCTCTGTCGTGCACCATCAAGGGGACTCGAGTTGGGCGTCGACTCACAAAGCCCATGTCGTGCAGGGTACGTTGCACAGCCCGGACGCTGATGCTTGTTGAGGTTCCAGCATTGAATTCAGAGGATACCTGCGAGAGTGTTGCACGCCTATCGCGTGAAACGATTCCTGACAGCCGACGATGGTCACGTTCACCCAATGTCTTTTTACGGCCGCACTGGTATTGTAGGTTGGAGGTTTTGCCGGAATTCTTGTAGTCACGGTACACGCTTCCAATGGTCGTCTGTGAATATCCGAACTTCGTTTCTACCTCCGAAATACTAGGGCCCATCTCACGAGCGCCGACTATGACACAGCGTTGAAAATCGCTTAAATCGTTATAACTTGTCATTCTCATGCCGAACTCGGCTCTGACAGCTGGCAAGGATGTCTATAGCTTTATATACACACTGGCGGACGCAACCGAGTACGAGCATAAGTGACGTTGCTATGCAATTTGTATAAGCTCGTCTGCACCAGTTTTTCTGTCACTTCAGTGTATAATGCATTATGAAATGTTTTATTCAAATTAAACGCTCCCTTTCTTTTGGTGTCGTATCGCTCTAGGTACGTGGGGTTTTCCGCCTCTGCATATAACTAATAAATTACTAATATACATGTGTGTGTGTGTGTGTGTTTGTTTATCATATCATATTCTGTTTTGTGTTCAACGATTACCGTGAGCAGTCGCCCGTTCCTAATTTAAGAACGCTGATTCCAGGAAAAGAAGAGAGCCAGTGCCATAAGATGAACACAATACCTATACTTCATCGGGATTCGAGCCTGGACTCATCTCGGACGAATGATTAAAAGCCAGCTCTTAGACCACGGCACCACCCTGGCAGCTCCGAATCTCTCCTCACGTATAAGAATAAAAAGGAATTTTTACACACGAATTGATTAAATGTTGATTTAATTAAATTATAATTTAAAGATAAACCCATTTGTAATTGAAAAGCATGCTAACTGCTAGGCATAAACTGTTATCAGATGAACTGAATGTTCGATATACTGTATTATAATCGTTCTAATTTCTTAAAGTAGTTTTAAATTTTTTTTTAAAGAAAGAAAACAGTAGTTTCAGAAAAAAATATTATATGTTGGTTTACCAAGCTTTTATTTTATTCATAAAAAATTTACCTCATACTTTTTCTTAATTTTTTTTAACTACTCATTGTAGATATCTATAGTGAGTTCATTTAACATTTTACTTCCCGCTATCCTTACGTTTTATATCAGAAAATTTGAGTCCTTCCATTGAAATGGCAATAAAGTCTATTTTACGTTCGGGAAGAAGTTAACAACATTCAGAATTCGGCCTCCAATTTGTGATTCCACCTAAATTCTCTGCCTTATGTTTCCAATGGTAAAACGTCTTTACATATTTTTTTTTTTGCAATTAATGTATTTCCAAAGATGAAAATTTGCATATCGATAAAACTAACTTTAGGTTATAGCATGGGATACTTAATACTTGCTAAAACACAAACATAATTAAGCAATCCAACATTTGTTTGTCTACTGACGTCATCAATGTACAGGTGTGAACATTACTCAAAGAAAAATGATTGATTTTTAATATAATTATGGTTATGTTTTAGCAAGTATTAAGCATCCCATGCTGTAACTTAAAGTTAGTTTTATCTATGTGCAAATTTTCATCCTTGGGAATACATTAATTGCGAAGAAAATATGTGAAGAAGTTTTACCATTGGAAACATAAGGCAGAGATTTTAGGTGGAACCACCTTAACCACGTGACATTCAGCGCATGTATACTTTCGCTCAAAGGGATTCTTGTGACTGAAAAATAGAATTTAGCAGAATAAAAATAGAGAACCCTGTTGCACTGGTTTGCGTAGAGATACTTTCATAGGCGACGGAAGGATAACTTGGGAGGGGTTAATCCCCTCCCCTCCATCTTTAACCACATTACATTCAACCCATACATATATATTCACTTCAAGGAGGTTCTCGTGACTGCAAAAATAGAATTCAGGAAAATAATAGAGAATTGTAACTACAAAGAACAACGAGATATTAATAACATTAATCGAAGTAGCAATTATAGAGAGATTGTCAATTAAGAAAACGTGAATGAGACCAGTGGCCAAACCATTAATTTATGGCCCCAGTATTAGTACATGAGCGGGCCCTTTACTTCTTTCTATCTGGAAATGTTAATGGCACTCTTCTATGAAAAAAAAAATATTTTTTACAATCAAATGAAATGGAAAAATAATGTAATAATTCTTTTCACTTCACTATGGTTTTATACATATTATGAAACGTAAATAAAAGAATGCAAATATTCTTTGCACAATGACGGAGCAAAAAAAGAATAAAAATCTGCGTAGCATGTAGCACTGGAGGATAAGACCAGTAGCTGGAGAATGTTTCCTTTAATTTTATACATACTTTTCCTTACATTTCCCCCGACGGATAATAAGTTTAGCAGTTTTTATGGATTCACCCGTGATCAGGAAAATTTTATTAATACGCAATACATTAAATTTAATCGATCAGAATACGTTAACTACTCTGTTTAAGCTGCATGTGATTTGCAGTGCACAATTTGAAATCCTTCCGTGCACGGTTTAAAGGTTTGCAGAACAAATACCAATAACTTAATAAATAAAGCTAAAGCTTAACGTTCGATCAATTGCAAAAAAAAAAAAAATCTTCCGCAGTTGAAAGGCAAAGAAAAAGTCCAAAAGAAATGTAATGTCTATTTCCCGAGAAAAAAGTTGAGAGCATGCTAGGCATACTGATTGCTCCAGCAATCCCAGCAGTGCGGCCTCAGGGCTAAGAGGGGATCTAATCTCCGCAGAAAGATTTTCCAAAGTTGAGCGCATTGGCATACTGATTGCCCCCGCAATCCCAGCAGTGCGACCTGATGGCTAAGAGGGGATCTAATCTCCCCAGAAAGATTTTCCAAAGTTGAGAGCATGGACATACTGATTGCCCCCGCAATCCCAGCAGTGCGACCTGATGGCTAAGAGGGGATCTAATCTCCCCAGAAAGATTTTCCAAAGTTGAGAGCATGGGCATACTGATTGCCCCCGCAATCCCAGCAGTGCGACCTGATGGCTAAGAGGGGATCTAATCTCCCCAGAAAGATTTTCCAAAGTTGAGAGCATGGGCATACTGATTGCCCCCGCAATCCCAGCAGTGCGACCTGATGGCTAAGAGGGGATCTAATCTCCCCAGAAAGATTTTCCAAAGTTGAGAGCGTGGGCATACTGATTGCCCCCGCAATCATAGCAGTGCGGCCTCATGGCTAAGACGCAATCTAACCTTCGCAGAAAGATTTTCCAAAGTTGAGAGCATGGGCATACTGATTGCTCCCGCAATCCCAGCAGTGCGACCTCATGGCTAAGAGGGAATCTAATCTCCGCAGAAAGATTTTCCAAAGTTGAGCGCATTGGCATACTGATTGCCCCCGCAATCCCAGCAGTGCGACCTCATGGCTAAGAGGGAATCTAATCTCCCCAGAAAGATTTTCCAAAGTTGAGCGCATTGGCATACTGATTGCCCCCGCAATCCCAGCAGTGCGACCTGATGGCTAAGAGGGGATCTAATCTCCCCAGAAAGATTTTCCAAAGTTGAGAGCGTGGGCATACTGATTGCCCCCGCAATCATAGCAGTGAGGCCTCATGGCTAAGACGGAATCTAACCTTCGCAGAAAGATTTTCCAAAGTTGAGAGCATGGGCATACTGATTGCTCCCTCAATCCCAGCAGTGCGACCTCATGGCTAAGAGGGAATCTAATCTCCGCAGAAAGATTTTCCAAAGTTGAGCGCATTGGCATACTGATTGCCCCCGCAATCCCAGCAGTGCGACCTCATGGCTAAGAGGGAATCTAATCTCCCCAGAAAGATTTTCCAAAGTTGAGAGCGTGGGCATACTGATTGCCCCCGCAATCATAGCAGCGCGGCCTCATGGCTAAGTCGGAATCTAACCTTCGCAGAAAGATTTTCCAAAGTTGAGAGCATGGGCATACTGATTGCTCCCGCAATCCCAGCAGTGCGACCTCATGGCTAAGAGGGAATCTAATCTCCCCAGAAAGATTTTCCAAAGTTGAGCGCATTGGCATACTGATTGCCTCCGCAATCCCAGCAGTGCGACCTGATGGCTAAGAGGGGATCTAATCTCCCCAGAAAGATTTTCCAAAGTTGAGAGCGTGGGCATACTGATTGAACCCGCAATCATAGCAGTGCGGCCTCATGGCTAAGACGGAATCTAACCTTCGCAGAAAGATTTTCCAAAGTTGAGAGCATGGGCATACTGATTGCTCCCGCAATCCCAGCAGTGCGACCTCATGGCTAAGAGGGAATCTAATCTCCGCAGAAAGATTTTCCAAAGTTGAGCGCATTGGCATACTGATTGCCCCCGCAATCCCAGCAGTGCGACCTGATGGCTAAGAGGGGATCTAATCTCCCCAGAAAGATTTTCCAAAGTTGAGAGCGTGGGCATACTGATTGCCTCCGCAATCATAGCAGTGCGGCCTCATGGCTAAGACGGAATCTAACCTTCGCAGAAAGATTTTCCAAAGTTGAGAGCATGGGCATACTGATTGCTCCCGCAATCCCAGCAGTGCGACCTCATGGCTAAGGGGGAATCTAATCTCCGCAGAAAGATTTTCCAAAGTTGAGCGCATTGGCATACTGATTGCCCCCGCAATCCCAGCAGTGCGACCTGATGGCTAAGAGGGGATCTAATCTCCCCAGAAAGATTTTCCAAAGTTGAGAGCGTGGGCATACTGATTGCCCCGCAATCATAGCAGTGCGGCCTCATGGCTAAGACGGAATCTAACCTTCGCAGAAAGATTTTCCAAAGTTGAGAGCAGGGGCATACTGATTGCTCCCGCAATCCCAGCAGTGCGACCTCATGGCTAAGAGGGAATCTAACCTCCGCAGAAAGATTTTCCAAAGTTGAGAGCATGGGCATACTGATTGCTCCCGCAATCCCAGCAGTGCGACCTCATGGCTAAGAGGGAATCTAACCTCCGCAGAAAGATTTTCCAAAGTTGAGCGCATTGGCATACTGATTGCTCCCGCAATCCCAGCAGTGCGACCTCATGGCTAAGAGGGAATCTAACCTCCGCAGAAAGATTTTCCAAAGTTGAGAGTATGGGCGTGCTGATTGCCCCCGCAATCCCAGCAGTGCGACCTCATGGCTAAGAAGGCCTCTAACCTCCGCAGAAAGATTTTCCAAAGTTGAGAGCATGGGCATACTGATTGCTCCCGCAATCCCAGCAGTGCGACCTCATGGCTAAGAGGGAATTTAATCTCCGCAGAAAGATTTTCCAAAGTTGAGAGCATGGGCATACTGATTGCTCCCGCAATCCCAGCAGTGCGAACTCATGGCTAAGAGGGAATCTTACCTCCGCAGAAAGATTTTCCAAAGTTGAGAGTATGGGCATACTGATTGCTCCCGCAATCCGAGCAGTGCGACCTCATGGCTAAGAGGGAATCTAATCTCCGCAGAAAGATTTTCCAAAGTTGAGCGCATTGGCATACTGATTGCCCCCGCAATCCCAGCAGTGCGACCTGATATCTAAGAGGGGATCTAATCTCCCCAGAAAGATTTTCCAAAGTTGAGAGCGTGGGCATACTGATTGCCCCGCAATCATAGCAGTGCGGCCTCATGGCTAAGACGGAATCTAACCTTCGCAGAAAGATTTTCCAAAGTTGAGAGCATGGGCATACTGATTGCTCCCGCAATCCGAGCAGTGCGACCTCATGGCTAAGAGGGAATCTAATCTCCGCAGAAAGATTTTCCAAAGTTGAGCGCATTGGCATACTGATTGCCCCCGCAATCCCAGCAGTGCGACCTGATATCTAAGAGGGGATCTAATCTCCCCAGAAAGATTTTCCAAAGTTGAGAGCGTGGGCATACTGATTGCCCCGCAATCATAGCAGTGCGGCCTCATGGCTAAGAGGGAATCTAACCTCCGCAGAAAGATTTTAAAAAGTTGAGAGCATGGGCATACTGATTGCTCCCGCAATCCCAGCAGTG
Source organism: Macrothele yani (assembly GCA_039090855.1). Classification (NCBI taxonomy): domain Eukaryota; kingdom Metazoa; phylum Arthropoda; class Arachnida; order Araneae; family Macrothelidae; genus Macrothele; species Macrothele yani. Next base: position 197,555,994 of record CM076990.1, read on the forward strand.
CGACCTCATGGCTAAGAGGGAATCTAACCTCCGCAGAAAGATTTTCCAAAGTTGAGAGTATGGGCGTGCTGATTGCCCCCGCAATCCCAGCAGTGCGACCTCATGGCTAAGAAGGCCTCTAACCTCCGCAGAAAGATTTTCCAAAGTTGAGAGCATGGGCATACTGATTGCTCCCGCAATCCCAGCAGTGCGGCCTCATGGCTAAGAGGGAATCTAACCTTCGCAGAAAGATTTTCCAAAGTTGAGAGTATGGGCATACTGATTGCTCCCGCAATCCCAGCAGTGCGACCTCATGGCTAAGAGGGAATCTAACCTCCGCAGAAAGATTTTCCAAAGTTGAGAGTATGGGCATACTGATTGCTCCCGCAATCAAAGCAGTGCGGCCTCATGGCTAAGAGGGAATCCAACCTTCGCAGAAAGATTTTCCAAAGTTGAGAGTATGGGCATACTGATTGCTCCCGCAATCCCAGCAGTGCGACCTCATGGCTAAGCGGGAATCTAACCTTCGCAGAAAGATTTTCCAAAGTTGAGAGTATGGGCATACTGATTGCTCCCGCAATCCCAGCAGTGCGGCCTCATGGCTAAGAGGGAATCTAACCTTCGCAGAAAGATTTTCCAAAGTTGAGAGTATGGGCATACTGATTGCTCCCGCAATCCCAGCAGTGCGACCTCATGGCTAAGAGGGAATCTAACCTCCGCAGAAAGATTTTCCAAAGTTGAGAGTATGGGCATACTGATTGCTCCCGCAATCCCAGCAGTGCGACCTCATGGCTAAGAGGGAATCTTACCTCCGCAGAAAGATTTTCCAAAGTTGAGAGTATGGGCATACTGATTGCTCCCGCAATCCCAGCAGTGCGGCCTCATGGCTAAGAGGGAATCTAACCTTCGCAGAAAGATTTTCCAAAGTTGAGAGTATGGGCATACTGATTGCTCCCGCAATCCCAGCAGTGCGACCTCATGGCTAAGAGGGAATCTAATCTCCGCAGAAAGATTTTCCAAAGTTGAGCGCATTGGCATACTGATTGCCCCGCAATCATAGCAGTGCGGCCTCATGGCTAAGACGGAATCTAACCTTCGCAGAAAGATTTTCCAAAGTTGAGAGCAGGGGCATACTGATTGCTCCCGCAATCCCAGCAGTGCGACCTCATGGCTAAGAGGGAATCTAACCTCCGCAGAAAGATTTTCCAAAGTTGAGAGCATGGGCATACTGATTGCTCCCGCAATCCCAGCAGTGCGACCTCATGGCTAAGAGGGAATCTAACCTCCGCAGAAAGATTTTCCAAAGTTGAGCGCATTGGCATACTGATTGCTCCCGCAATCCCAGCAGTGCGACCTCATGGCTAAGAGGGAATCTAACCTCCGCAGAAAGATTTTCCAAAGTTGAGAGTATGGGCGTGCTGATTGCCCCCGCAATCCCAGCAGTGCGACCTCATGGCTAAGAAGGCCTCTAACCTCCGCAGAAAGATTTTCCAAAGTTGAGAGCATGGGCATACTGATTGCTCCCGCAATCCCAGCAGTGCGACCTCATGGCTAAGAGGGAATTTAATCTCCGCAGAAAGATTTTCCAAAGTTGAGAGCATGGGCATACTGATTGCTCCCGCAATCCCAGCAGTGCGAACTCATGGCTAAGAGGGAATCTTACCTCCGCAGAAAGATTTTCCAAAGTTGAGAGTATGGGCATACTGATTGCTCCCGCAATCCGAGCAGTGCGACCTCATGGCTAAGAGGGAATCTAATCTCCGCAGAAAGATTTTCCAAAGTTGAGCGCATTGGCATACTGATTGCCCCCGCAATCCCAGCAGTGCGACCTGATATCTAAGAGGGGATCTAATCTCCCCAGAAAGATTTTCCAAAGTTGAGAGCGTGGACATACTGATTGCCCCGCAATCATAGCAGTGCGGCCTCATGGCTAAGACGGAATCTAACCTTCGCAGAAAGATTTTCCAAAGTTGAGAGCATGGGCATACTGATTGCTCCCGCAATCCGAGCAGTGCGACCTCATGGCTAAGAGGGAATCTAATCTCCGCAGAAAGATTTTCCAAAGTTGAGCGCATTGGCATACTGATTGCCCCCGCAATCCCAGCAGTGCGACCTGATATCTAAGAGGGGATCTAATCTCCCCAGAAAGATTTTCCAAAGTTGAGAGCGTGGGCATACTGATTGCCCCGCAATCATAGCAGTGCGGCCTCATGGCTAAGACGGAATCTAACCTTCGCAGAAAGATTTTCCAAAGTTGAGAGCAGGGGCATACTGATTGCTCCCGCAATCCCAGCAGTGCGACCTCATGGCTAAGAGGGAATCTAACCTCCGCAGAAAGATTTTCCAAAGTTGAGAGCATGGGCATACTGATTGCTCCCGCAATCCCAGCAGTGCGACCTCATGGCTAAGAGGGAATCTAACCTCCGCAGAAAGATTTTCCAAAGTTGAGAGTATGGGCGTGCTGATTGCCCCCGCAATCCCAGCAGTGCGACCTCATGGCTAAGAAGGCCTCTAACCTCCGCAGAAAGATTTTCCAAAGTTGAGAGCATGGGCATACTGATTGCTCCCGCAATCCCAGCAGTGCGGCCTCATGGCTAAGAGGGAATCTAACCTTCGCAGAAAGATTTTCCAAAGTTGAGAGTATGGGCATACTGATTGCTCCCGCAATCCCAGCAGTGCGACCTCATGGCTAAGAGGGAATCTAACCTCCGCAGAAAGATTTTCCAAAGTTGAGAGTATGGGCATACTGATTGCTCCCGCAATCCCAGCAGTGCGGCCTCATGGCTAAGAATGAATCCAACCTTCGCAGAAAGATTTTCCAAAGTTGAGAGTATGGGCATACTGATTGCTCCCGCAATCCCAGCAGTGCGACCTCATGGCTAAGCGGGAATCTAACCTTCGCAGAAAGATTTTCCAAAGTTGAGAGTATGGGCATACTGATTGCTCCCGCAATCCCAGCAGTGCGGCCTCATGGCTAAGAGGGAATCTAACCTTCGCAGAAAGATTTTCCAAAGTTGAGAGTATGGGCATACTGATTGCTCCCGCAATCCCAGCAGTGCGACCTCATGGCTAAGAGGGAATCTAACCTCCGCAGAAAGATTTTCCAAAGTTGAGAGTATGGGCATACTGATTGCTCCCGCAATCCCAGCAGTGCGACCTCATGGCTAAGAGGGAATCTTACCTCCGCAGAAAGATTTTCCAAAGTTGAGAGCGTGGGCATACTGATTGCCTCCGCAATCATAGCAGTGCGGCCTCATGGCTAAGACGGAATCTAACCTTCGCAGAAAGATTTTCCAAAGTTGAGAGCATGGGCATACTGATTGCTCCCGCAATCCCAGCAGTGCGACCTCATGGCTAAGAGGGAATCTAATCTCCGCAGAAAGATTTTCCAAAGTTGAGCGCATTGGCATACTGATTGCCCCCGCAATCCCAGCAGTGCGACCTGATGGCTAAGAGGGGATCTAATCTCCCCAGAAAGATTTTCCAAAGTTGAGAGCGTGGGCATACTGATTGCCCCGCAATCATAGCAGTGCGGCCTCATGGCTAAGACGGAATCTAACCTTCGCAGAAAGATTTTCCAAAGTTGAGAGCAGGGGCATACTGATTGCTCCCGCAATCCCAGCAGTGCGACCTCATGGCTAAGAGGGAATCTAACCTCCGCAGAAAGATTTTCCAAAGTTGAGAGCATGGGCATACTGATTGCTCCCGCAATCCCAGCAGTGCGACCTCATGGCTAAGAGGGAATCTAACCTCCGCAGAAAGATTTTCCAAAGTTGAGCGCATTGGCATACTGATTGCTCCCGCAATCCCAGCAGTGCGACCTCATGGCTAAGAGGGAATCTAACCTCCGCAGAAAGATTTTCCAAAGTTGAGAGTATGGGCGTGCTGATTGCCCCCGCAATCCCAGCAGTGCGACCTCATGGCTAAGAAGGCCTCTAACCTCCGCAGAAAGATTTTCCAAAGTTGAGAGCATGGGCATACTGATTGCTCCCGCAATCCCAGCAGTGCGACCTCATGGCTAAGAGGGAATTTAATCTCCGCAGAAAGATTTTCCAAAGTTGAGAGCATGGGCATACTGATTGCTCCCGCAATCCCAGCAGTGCGAACTCATGGCTAAGAGGGAATCTTACCTCCGCAGAAAGATTTTCCAAAGTTGAGAGTATGGGCATACTGATTGCTCCCGCAATCCGAGCAGTGCGACCTCATGGCTAAGAGGGAATCTAATCTCCGCAGAAAGATTTTCCAAAGTTGAGCGCATTGGCATACTGATTGCCCCCGCAATCCCAGCAGTGCGACCTGATATCTAAGAGGGGATCTAATCTCCCCAGAAAGATTTTCCAAAGTTGAGAGCGTGGGCATACTGATTGCCCCGCAATCATAGCAGTGCGGCCTCATGGCTAAGACGGAATCTAACCTTCGCAGAAAGATTTTCCAAAGTTGAGAGCATGGGCATACTGATTGCTCCCGCAATCCGAGCAGTGCGACCTCATGGCTAAGAGGGAATCTAATCTCCGCAGAAAGATTTTCCAAAGTTGAGCGCATTGGCATACTGATTGCCCCCGCAATCCCAGCAGTGCGACCTGATATCTAAGAGGGGATCTAATCTCCCCAGAAAGATTTTCCAAAGTTAAGAGCGTGGGCATACTGATTGCCCCGCAATCATAGCAGTGCGGCCTCATGGCTAAGACGGAATCTAACCTTCGCAGAAAGATTTTCCAAAGTTGAGAGCAGGGGCATACTGATTGCTCCCGCAATCCCAGCAGTGCGACCTCATGGCTAAGAGGGAATCTAACCTCCGCAGAAAGATTTTCCAAAGTTGAGAGCATGGGCATACTGATTGCTCCCGCAATCCCAGCAGTGCGACCTCATGGCTAAGAGGGAATCTAACCTCCGCAGAAAGATTTTCCAAAGTTGAGAGTATGGGCGTGCTGATTGCCCCCGCAATCCCAGCAGTGCGACCTCATGGCTAAGAAGGCCTCTAACCTCCGCAGAAAGATTTTCCAAAGTTGAGAGCATGGGCATACTGATTGCTCCCGCAATCCCAGCAGTGCGGCCTCATGGCTAAGAGGGAATCTAACCTTCGCAGAAAGATTTTCCAAAGTTGAGAGTATGGGCATACTGATTGCTCCCGCAATCCCAGCAGTGCGACCTCATGGCTAAGAGGGAATCTAACCTCCGCAGAAAGATTTTCCAAAGTTGAGAGTATGGGCATACTGATTGCTCCTGCAATCCCAGCAGTGCGGCCTCATGGCTAAGAGGGAATCCAACCTTCGCAGAAAGATTTTCCAAAGTTGAGAGTATGGGCATACTGATTGCTCCCGCAATCCCAGCAGTGCGACCTCATGGCTAAGCGGGAATCTAACCTTCGCAGAAAGATTTTCCAAAGTTGAGAGTATGGGCATACTGATTGCTCCCGCAATCCCAGCAGTGCGGCCTCATGGCTAAGAGGGAATCTAACCTTCGCAGAAAGATTTTCCAAAGTTGAGAGTATGGGCATTTTGATTGCTCCCGCAATCCCAGCAGTGCGACCTCATGGCTAAGAGGGAATCTAACCTCCGCAGAAAGATTTTCCAAAGTTGAGAGTATGGGCATACTGATTGCTCCCGCAATCCCAGCAGTGCGACCTCATGGCTAAGAGGGAATCTTACCTCCGCAGAAAGATTTTCCAAAGTTGAGAGTATGGGCATACTGATTGCTCCCGCAATCCCAGCAGTGCGGCCTCATGGCTAAGAGGGAATCTAACCTTCGCAGAAAGATTTTCCAAAGTTGAGAGTATGGGCATACTGATTGCTCCCGCAATCCCAGCAGTGCGACCTCATGGCTAAGAGGAAATCTAACCTCCGCAGAAAGATTTTCCAAAGTTGAGAGTATGGGCATACTGATTGCTCCCGCAATCCCAGCAGTGCGGCCTCATGGCTAAGAGGGAATCCAACCTTCGCAGAAAGATTTTCCAAAGTTGAGAGTATGGGCATACTGATTGCTCCCGCAATCCCAGCAGTGCGACCTCATGGCTAAGCGGGAATCTAACCTCCGCAGAAAGATTTTCCAAAGTTGAGAGTATGGGCATACTGATTGCTCCCGCAATCCCAGCAGTGCGACCTGATGGCTAAGAAGGCCTCTAACCTCCGCAGAAAGATTTTCCAAAGTTGAGAGCATGGGCATACTGATTGCTCCCGCAATCCCAGCAGTGCGACCTCATGGCTAAGAGGGAATTTAATCTCCGCAGAAAGATTTTCCAAAGTTGAGAGCATGGGCATACTGATTGCTCCCGCAATCCCAGCAGTGCGAACTCATGGCTAAGAGGGAATCTTACCTCCGCAGAAAGATTTTCCAAAGTTGAGAGTATGGGCATACTGATTGCTCCCGCAATCCCAGCAGTGCGGCCTCATATCTAAGAGGGAATCTAACCTTCGCAGAAAGATTTTCCAAAGTTGGGAGCATGGGCATACTGATTGCTCCCGCAATCCCAGCAGTGCGACCTCATGGCTAAGAGGGAATCTAATCTCCGCAGAAAGATTTTCCAAAGTTGAGAGTATGGGCATACTGATTGCCCCCGCAATCCCAGCAGTGCGACCTGATGGCTAAGAAGGCCTCTAACCTCCGCAGAAAGATTTTCCAAAGTTGAGAGCATGGGCATACTGATTGCTCCCGCAATCCCAGCAGTGCGGCCTCATGGCTAAGAGGGAATCTAACCTTCGCAGAAAGATTTTCCAAAGTTGAGAGTATGGGCATACTGATTGCTCCCGCAATCCCAGCAGTGCGACCTCATGGCTAAGAGGGAATCTTACCTCCGCAGAAAGATTTTCCAAAGTTGAGAGTATGGGCATACTGATTGCTCCCGCAATCCCAGCAGTGCGACCTCATGGCTAAGAGGGAATCTAACCTCCGCAGAATGATTTTCCAAAGTTGAGAGTATGGGCATACTGATTGCTCCCGCAATCCCAGCAGTGCGGCCTCATGGCTAAGAGGGAATCTAACCTTCGCAGAAAGATTTTCCAAAGTTGAGAGTATGGGCATACTGATTGCTCCCGCAATACCAGCAGTGCGACCTCATGGCTAAGAGGGATTCTAACCTCCGCAGAAAGATTTTCCAAAGTTGAGAGTATGGGCATACTGATTGCCCCCGCAATCCCAGCAGTGCGACCTGATGGCTAAGAAGGCCTCTAACCTCCGCAGAAAGATTTTCCAAAGTTGAGAGCATGGGCATACTGATTGCTCCCGCAATCCCAGCAGTGCGGCCTCATGGCTAAGAGGGAATCTAACCTTCGCAGAAAGATTTTCCAAAGTTGAGAGTATGGGCATACTGATTGCTCCCGCAATCCCAGCAGTGCGACCTCATGGCTAAGAGGGAATCTTACCTCCGCAGAAAGATTTTCCAAAGTTGAGAGTATGGGCATACTGATTGCTCCCGCAATCCCAGCAGTGCGACCTCATGGCTAAGAGGGAATCTAACCTCCGCAGAATGATTTTCCAAAGTTGAGAGTATGGGCATACTGATTGCTCCCGCAATCCCAGCAGTGCGGCCTCATGGCTAAGAGGGAATCTAACCTTCGCAGAAAGATTTTCCAAAGTTGAGAGTATGGGCATACTGATTGCTCCCGCAATACCAGCAGTGCGACCTCATGGCTAAGAGGGAATCTAACCTCCGCAGAAAGATTTTCCAAAGTTGAGAGTATGGGCATACTGATTGCTCCCGCAATCCCAGCAGTGCGGCCTCATGGCTAAGAGGGAATCCAACCTTCGCAGAAAGATTTTCCAAAGTTGAGAGTATGGGCATACTGATTGCTCCCGCAATCCCAGCAGTGCGACCTCATGGCTAAGCGGGAATCTAACCTCCGCAGAAAGATTTTCCAAAGTTGAGAGTATGGGCATACTGATTGCTCCCGCAATCCCAGCAGTGCGACCTCATGGCTAAGCGGGAATCTAACCTCCGCAGAAAGATTTTCCAAAGTTGAGAGTATGGGCATACTGATTGCTCCCGCAATCCCAGCAGTGCGACCTGATGGCTAAGAAGGTTTCAAAATCGCTTTATTCTAATTTATCATAAGAAAACATAAGAGGGAGACGTACAGTATTGGGCGTCTCACTATGAAATAATACAAAACTGTTAAAAACATGATGGTATATACACTGCAATGACAATGGGGATGAATAACAAATGCTGCAAGCAAAGCTTATTGAATAAAAATTGCAGAAGTGACAAAGAGAAACACATCGTGTCACATGACATTGGCTGGGCATGATTTACAGGATAACACAGGCGAAACAATAGTACACAATTAGAAAAAGAACAGCACAAACACCGCCGTGAAGGTAAAACATTACATACATGAGATAAAAACACAGCGTGCACAATTGTGCAAGTTATTTAACGAGGGCATCAAAGCAACATAATACAGGCGGGGTGAAAGTAAGTAAAGTACACGAGTAAGCATGAAAATACACTGAGATGGCATTAGCATTCACAATTCAACGGTAGCGTGGATTGCACGAGTCGTAGAGTGGAGGAGGGCCACCAGGGTGCCACGGAACTCAGCAAAGGAGGTGTAGAAAGTCCTAGGGTACTGATAGGTGTAGCAGTCCAGAATCAATCGCAAACCATGGAGCGGCCGGCGCCCAGGTAGCATAGAAGGTGGCTTCTCGACGACTGGAAGAAGCCGACTGGTACTCCAGGCGGAGTCGAGAAAGCAATCGATCTTGAAAATGGCACAAAAGTGCTGCGCTGGCCTGGTGTAAAGAGACCGGCGAGAAAATGCTGCGGAGTTGTTGAAGGTATACGTAAATAACGTGTTTAACCAGCACGAAAAGATAGGCACATACTGAAGGAAGAGTTGTAGGTGGATGAGCCCGCAGAAGAAGATGTCTGTAGGCAGTGAACGGAAGATCTTGAGAACAAGAGCGACTGGCAATCCGGAAAGCCTGGTGGAGGAGAGGCATCAGGATGGGACAGTAAAGGTAGACGTGAGAAACGTCTGCCTCCTGTGCGCAGAAGGAGCAGAGAGGGGAGGAGAGAAGAGACATGCGAAAGAGAAAATACGGAACAGGGAGGCGATTATGCAAAAAGAGCCAGTGGGTATTAATTTCAAGAGGGGCAGATAAGGGTGAGCGGGCAGCGGCCCAGACAAGAGGAAGAGAAGCAGGGGGAACCTCCAAAATAGAAAGCGGTGAAGGGGTGGCAAGGTGCACTAGAAAACGATAAAGAGATTTAGAGGAGAGAGAGGAGAGAGGAAGAACCGAGTTTGTGAGTCGGAGGAAAAACGGCAGCGGAAGAGGGGCAGAAAAGACAGAGACGAGACCGGTGGGGGAGACAAGATCAGGGAAAAGCGAAAGAAGTGCAGTTAGCAGAGAGTCATAGACCAAATGGGCGGATGGGGATGAGAGAATAGCAGGGGGAGGCCAGAGAAAGGGCGCCAGGATAGATCCGAGTTAGTGAGATCTTGTACAGTTACTACACCTGCTCGGAGCCAAGAGGGGAATGAAAAACAGGGGAGATGGGGGGATGAACAAGGGAGTTGAAGAAGAGGGGTTCAGAAAGAAGCTCTAGAGTTGAAGAGGGAGGGGAGCGAATGAGGGGGAGAGAGCGAAGGTGAATGAGGGCTTCAGAATATGCAGGTGGGAGTTTGGAGGGGGGAAAGGACAGCAATCCATGAGAACTAAAGAAAGAAAGGAGAAATGTGGGTTACGCAAGGAGGCAAGAACGTCACGTACCTGAACTGCGGAAGCCACTGGAGCCGTGAAAAGGTGAATGAAGTTGATCACTCGGCTTGCTTTGTAGCACAGCGGGACATCAGGTAGGCCAGCACCACCATAGGAGGGAGGAGCACAGAGCTTGTGGACGTTAATCCAGTGATGACCCGCCCACATTACTCGAGTAAGGCAGCGTGTAACCTCCTGGAGACAGAAAAGCGGGGTCGTAGATGCAATCCAAGAATGCTTGCAGATGGACAGAAGGTATGTCCTGGTGAGATTTGCACGCTGGTAGTAGGACGTACAGAACTGCGCACGACACCAGAATGCAGCTGTGCGGAGGAGGCGAGGATGGAGTTCCGAGCGAGTTGCACTGGATGTAGCTTGTGGTGCACCTAAGTGCACACCCAGGAAGCGTTGGGTAGTGGATGACCATGTGGCCCCCCATGGAGCATCCAAGCGATTGGACCACGACCCGCACCACAATCCAGTGCTCTTAGACGTATTCAGTTCAGCTGCAGAACATGAAGCATATGCGGAGAACAAACGACGAAGCAGTTGGAACTGTGAGTCACTACGAATGCAGACGGTGATGTCATCTGCATAAGCAGAGTAAATGACTGAGTGATGCCGTGAGCTGGCAACTGGTGGTGGAAGTTGTGCTAGAAGAGATGTTTGCAGAGAGCGTAGAAAAGGCTCGACGGCAATCGCAAACAGTTGACCAGAAAGCGGGCAGCCCTGACGAACTCCCCGCTTGAAGGGAACATGTGCTGTGAGAAAAGATGCCGTCTTAACATGGAAAACGGCGTCCCGGTAGAGGGAGAGAAGAACGGAGACAAATTGTGGAGGAAAGCCAAAGTGTAGCAGGGTTTGTGTTAAATAGGCGTGTGAGATATTATCGAAAGCGGAACGGAGGTCTAAGGAAAGGAGAGCAAGAGGTTCAGAATGAGTCTTGGCAAGATGAATGAGATCGCGAAGAAGTTGAACATTGGAGGAAAGAAAACGGCCAGGAACAGTATAGGTTTGAGAGTCAGCAAGGATGTGAGGGAGGATAGAGTTTAGTCGACGGGAAAGAAGCTTAGTATAGAGTTTATAATCTTGATTGAGAAGAGAAATGGGGCGCCAATTTCCCAAGTCAAGAGGGTCACCCCTCTTGGGAAATAGGACCACATGTGCGTCCGTGAAACTCCTCGGGAGGGGGGAGCAGTTAAATGCATCAGAAAAAGCGGAGAGGAGAAAAGGCAACAAAAGAGGCAAGAAGGCACGGTAAAAAGGAAAGAGAGGCCGTCCGGACCCGGAGCGGCATGGGGGTTAAGGGAAGAGAAGGTGTCGGACACCTCCGTGGATGTGGATGCAAGAGACAGGGTGTGAGCAAGATGAGACGGAACTTGAGGTAGGTTATTGAGAAGATGGGGGAGAGCAGAGGGAGAAGGGGGAGGAGTTTCACTGAACTTGGTGGTATAGAACTGACGAACGTGAGAGCAAATCGCTGCCGAATCGGATGTGATTTCGCCAGAGGGGAGGCGAAGATGACGAAGCGAGGTAGAAGACTTACGTGCAGATTCCATTGATGTTAGAAAATCATAGGTGCATTCCTCCGGATTGAGATGTTTAATGCGCAGACGTAAAAGTGCTTGCTGCGCAAGAGGTTTCAGCAAAGCCTGGAGCTCCGCCTGATATGCTGGGAAAAGCGGATCTGATAACCCAATCATTGTGAGCATCTGCCTGGCGTGATCGAGGCGCATCTGACTAGAAGTCTTCATGGTGAAGGAAAGTTGCTTGATATGTAAGAGGAGCTGATGCTTGATACGAAGCCAATACCTCTAACCTCCGCAGAAAGATTTTCCAAAGTTGAGAGCATGGGCATACTGATTGCTCCCGCAATCCCAGCAGTGCGACCTCATGGCTAAGAGGGAATTTAATCTCCGCAGAAAGATTTTCCAAAGTTGAGAGCATGGGCATACTGATTGCTCCCGCAATCCCAGCAGTGCGAACTCATGGCTAAGAGGGAATCTTACCTCCGCAGAAAGATTTTCCAAAGTTGAGAGTATGGGCATACTGATTGCTCCCGCAATCCCAGCAGTGCGGCCTCATATCTAAGAGGGAATCTAACCTTCGCAGAAAGATTTTCCAAAGTTGGGAGCATGGGCATACTGATTGCTCCCGCAATCCCAGCAGTGCGACCTCATAGCTAAGAGGGAATCTAATCTCCGCAGAAAGATTTTCCAAAGTTGAGAGTATGGGCATACTGATTGCCCCCGCAATCCCAGCAGTGCGACCTCATGGCTAAGAAGGCCTCTAACCTCCGCAGAAAGATTTTCCAAAGTTGAGAGCATGGGCATACTGATTGCTCCCGCAATCCCAGCAGTGCGACCTCATGGCTAAGAGGGAATCTTACCTCCGCAGAAAGATTTTCGAAAGTTGAGAGTATGGGCATACTGATTGCTCCCGCAATCCCAGCAGTGCGGCCTCATGGCTAAGAGGGAATCTAACCTTCGCAGAAAGATTTTCCAAAGTTGAGAGTATGGGCATACTGATTGCTCGCGCAATCCCAGCAGTGCGACCTCATGGCTAAGAGGGAATCTAACCTCCGCAGAAAGATTTTCCAAAGTTGAGAGTATGGGCATACTGATTGCTCCCGCAATCCCAGCAGTGCGGCCTCATGGCTAAGAGGGAATCTAACCTTCGCAGAAAGATTTTCCAAAGTTGAGTGTATGGGCATACTGATTGCCCCCGCAATCCCAGCAGTGCGACCTGATATCTAAGAGGGGATCTAATCTCCCCAGAAAGATTTTCCAAAGTTGAGAGCGTGGGCATACTGATTGCTCCCGCAATCATAGCAGTGCGGCCTCATGGCTAAGACGGAATCTAACCTTCGCAGAAAGATTTTCCAAAGTTGAGAGTATGGGCATACTGATTGCTCCCGCAATCCCAGCAGTGCGACCTCATGGCTAAGAGGGAATCTAACCTCCGCAGAAAGATTTTCCAAAGTTGAGCGCATTGGCATACTGATTGCTCCCGCAATCCCAGCAGTGCGACCTCATGGCTAAGAGGGAATCTAACCTTCGCAGAAAGATTTTCCAAAGTTGAGAGTATGGGCATACTGATTGCTCCCGCAATCCCAGCAGTGCGACCTGATGGCTAAGATGGCTTCTAACCTCCGCAGAAAGATTTTCCAAAGTTGAGAGTATGGGCATACTGATTGCTCCCGCAATCCCAGCAGTGCGACCTCATGGCTAAGAGGGAATCTAACCTCCGCAGAAAGATTTTCCAAAGTTGAGAGTATGGGCATACTGATTGCTCCCGCAATCCCAGCAGTGCGACCTGATGGCTAAGAAGGCCTCTAACCTCCGCAGAAAGATTTTCCAAAGTTGAGAGCATGGGCATACTGATTGCTCCCGCAATCCCAGCAGTGCGACCTCATGGCTAAGAGGGAATTTAATCTCCGCAGAAAGATTTTCCAAAGTTGAGAGCATGGGCATACTGATTGCTCCCGCAATCCCAGCAGTGCGACCTCATGGCTAAGAGGGAATCTTACCTCCGCAGAAAGATTTTCCAAAGTTGAGAGCATGGGCATACTGATTGCTCCCGCAATCCCAGCAGTGCGACCTCATGGCTAAGAGGGAATCTTACCTCCGCAGAAAGATTTTCCAAAGTTGAGAGTATGGGCATACTGATTGCTCCCGCAATCCCAGCAGTGCGGCCTCATATCTAAGAGGGAATCTAACCTTCGCAGAAAGATTTTCCAAAGTTGAGAGCATGGGCATACTGATTGCTCCCGCAATCCCAGCAGTGCGACCTCATGGCTAAGAGGGAATCTAATCTCCGCAGAAAAATTTTCCAAAGTTGAGAATATGGGCATACTGATTGCCCCCGCAATCCCAGCAGTGCGGCCTCATGGCTAAGAGGGAATCTAACCTCCGCAGAAAGATTTTCCAAAGTTGAGAGCATGGGCATACTGATTGCCCCCGCAATCCCAGCAGTGCGACCTGATGGCTAAGAAGGTCTCTAACCTCCGCAGAAAGATTTTCCAAAATTTTTGTAAGAACTTTACATGAAACTGGTTAAAGAAATGGAATTTTTGACGGCAGCTTTAAATGGAGTATTAAAAAGAAACGCAATTTTTGGTATTTGTTTTCAGTAAATAAATAAAATCTTCAAAAAATCATTTTCTCTTTAGTTTTTAAAAATGGGAAACGAGAAAGTCACAATTCGAGAGGACGTAAGGCCCTTTTCACAGCTATAGCAGTAGTTACTATTGGGTTGTCGGAAAAGTCATGACGTATTTTGGCACCCGATGGCGGTTGGGCGGTTTTGGAAGTACTAGAGGCATGGCAGCTCTGTTATCGCTATGGCATTCGACAGGTGCCAGTTCTAGCTGCAGTCTAAAAGGAATAGTGAGTGATTTGGTTGATTTGCAGAGATTTGACATCAAGTTGAAGATGGAAGACCAAACTGTGCATTTTCGCCGTATTTTACTGTTTTACTTCCGTAAAGGAAGAACGCGCGTCAAGCTTGTGAAAAGTTGCGTAAAGTATACGGTGATAATGCTCTACAAGAATGTCAGTGCCAGCGGTGGTTCGCAAAATTCCGTGCTAGTGATTTTGACCTCAACGATGCTCCTCGGTCCGGTAGGCCAACCGACGTTGAGGACGACCAAATCAAGACATTGATCGATTCAAACCCACGTTACACGACACGAGAGATTGCAGACACATTGCACATCCATCATTCAAGCGCTCACGACCACCTGAAGAAGCTGGGATACGTAAGCAAGCTCGATGTGTGGGTTCCTCATGAACTCAAAGAAGCTCAATTGACGGCGCGTATAAACACCTGCGATATGCTCATTAAACGTGAGGAAAACGATCCTTTTTTGAAGCGACTGATAACTAGTGACGAAAAGTGGATTGTGTACAACAATGTGCTGCGCAAACGGTCTTGGTCCCGACGTGCTGCTTCGCCTCAAACGACATATAAAGCAGACATTCATCAGCGGAAGGTTCTGGTCTCAGTGTGGTGGGATTTTAAAGGTGTCGTGGTTTTCGAGCTCCTACCACGGAACCGAACAAACAATTCGAATGTGTACTGTCGGAAATTGGGCAGTTTGAACAAATCCATCATCCAGACGTCCAGAACTCGTTCATCGTAAAGGTGTTGTGTTCCATCACGACAACGCGAGACCACGCACAAGTTTGAATACCCGCCAAAAATTATTGGAGCTTGGGAGGGATGTGTTGCCACACCCAGCATACTCACCTGACCTTGCGCCGTCAGACTTCCACTTGTTTCGCTCTCTTCAACAGTCCTTGCGTGGTATAATGTTCAATTCAGATGAGGCTGTAAATCAGCACCTTGTACAGTTTTTTGCCACAAAGGACAGGTCCTTCTGTATGAACGAGGCATTCTGCAGCTCACTGAAAGATGGCAAAAGGTTATCGAACAAAACGGGCATTATATCCTTGATTGATCTTTGTTCTTTCTATCAATAAATGATCTTTGCAGAACATGTCTAAAATACGTCATGACTTTTCCGACAACCCAATATATACATGTGTATTAACAAGAGAATGTGAATGAAATATCCGTTGAATAAATGAAATTTTTATATCAATGAGGATAAAGAGTGTTATACACTATCGACCAACAAGTAATTGAACACCCCTGCAATCGATGATATCTGCGGTCCTGATACACGTCACGGCCGCCGCCGTTAAATATCGTGTGGGAAACAACAACGCAACCAGTCGCATGCAAGATGCCACGTAGTTCGGAGCTCTCCGATTTCGAGAAAGGTGTAATCGTCGGGTATCACAGAAATGGCCGATCCATATTGAAACTCCACATCCGCGAGGAGTTTCAATAGGCATCCGGGAGTGTTCTTTTGATGAATACCATTCGTAAGGAAGCCCATCTGCTTGTTTATCATGGACGTGCTGCCGCCCACAAGCCTTTGATCACCACGTCCAATAGTGCTGCTCGGCTAACGTGGTGTAAAGAAAGTCGACAGTGGACCGTTGAACAATGCAAACAGGTTCTCTGGAGCGACGAATCAAGGTTCACCCTCTACCGTTCGGATGGCAGGGTCTGGGTTTGGCGTCTGCCTGGAGAACGCCTCCTGCCGGAATGTATTGTGCCAACTGTGAAGTTCGGCGGCGGTGGAATTATGCTATGGGGGTGTTTCTCCTGGTATGGCACGGGACCCTTGGTCGCAATTCCTGGTAGACTCAACGCAGAGACCTACTGCACCATTTTGGATGACCATGCACTTCCTACGTTGTGGCAGTTTTACGGGGTGGACCCATGTTACTTTCAGGATGACAATGCCACCTGTCATGTTGCGAGGTCCACCATGGCTTGGTATGGTGACAATGGGGTTAATCGAATGGACTGGCCTGCGCAGAGCCCGGACCTTAACCCTATCGAGCACCTCCGGGACGAGTTGGAGCGTCAATTGAAGGAGTGTGCCCACCGTCCGAAATCGGTGAAGGAACTGAAATGTCTTCTCCAAGCCGAGAGGAAGAAAATACCGCTAGCCGTCGTACAACGCCTGGTTGAGAGTATGCCCCGGAGGGTCGCAGCTGTAATCGCCGCTCGTGGAGGCTCCACCAACTATTGAAGGTGAATAAACTTCGTTTTCCTTTGCTATTACGGGTGTTCAATTACTTTTTGGTAGATAGTGTATATTACACTTGTTTGCACATAACTACGCATCTTTCAGAAAATAATAAGCTAAAAGTTGTTCTTCGTGGGAACGAAAAATGCAACGACCTGTGTCATTTTTTTATAACAGTCAAAGGAAAAGACTTTTACGATGTGCAAGACATTGTCATATTATGTTAAGTGTATGTTTTTTTCTCAATTCAAGAGTAAATAATTTAAGTAATTTTGCCCTTTTTGCATCATAATTCTGAATTGTTACTTTTTAATTTTCTTACTTATGTTCTGTACTTTTGTATAAATCAGAAAAGGTCATTAGACATTGCCACACTGCCGTTAACGTGTTCTGTGTGTGTAATAGTGAGGCATTTCAGAGGCTGCCCTTTGTTCTCTGAAAGAATAAAATTTGCATGGTGTGATTAACTTTGGCGTAAGTGTTTTGTAATACTTTGTATTGGTGTAAAACTAGGACAATCATCTTAATTACAATGTATACATTTGTGTTACACACAGTAAAGTGTACTGATTTTTTTTTACGAAAAATACCTATAGGTTCCAAAGAATTTCAATTACAGGACGTCCGTAAAACCTAGTGTAATGTGGAATTCAAAAATTGCAGTAATTGAAAGCTAATAGATTTTCGCAAAAGGTCCTCAAATATATTTTTTGCAGGGGGCTTTAACTTTTTCAGGTGTGCCACTGGTTGAGAACCTCTGCAACAAATGCGAATCGCCCTTACCCCCCCCCTCTCGTCCCGTGCAAAGCATGCAATCTCTACTCAGATTGATTTTTGTACATCATAAATTTTAACTGTGCACAGGCTGTAAAATTTTGAGGAAATACCGTTACTGATTAAAAACGAAAGTCACTTTACAGGTTCCTTGCTAAACTTTTTTGGGTATTACTGAAAAAATTCCTACGGAAAAAACACCCACAGAAGTAGGGGCGTCGCCAAGGGGATGTGATCGTGGGCTTGAGCCCGCCGTGAAATTTGTCTTGGCCACCCTGCTGCCCACCTATAGTTCAAAATGTACCATTTTTCAGTATATTTAACTGTAAAATGTAACAAGTCTTGTGTTTTACATCATGTAGCCCTCCTTATTTTCGCCTAGGATTTGCGTTGTTTACGTCTCCATAGAAAAGTCTTCAAGATAGCATCCGAAGAGCCATGAAAATTCAATTGCTCTCCACTCTTCCGATTCCTTAGTTTAAGCATCTTTTTCACATTTGTATAGCCAGAGGACTAATGAGGTGTGTGGATAGGAATTCACTGAGGGAGTCACTACTAATTGCTCTGCTGTTTGTTTTCTTTACAAAATAGGGGATTTCAACACGGAAAGTGGAGTCTGAAGCTATATACTAGCGCTTTTAAAACTGCTTGGGAAGAGTGAAAGTGCAGGAAGTGACCGAAGACTGCTTTGTAGGAGAGGAATGCAAGGCAAAGTCGCTGGCTTGAAAGGAAGGGAGTTAAGGAGGCAGGAGGTACTGTAAGTAGCACGACGTTAAAATTTGATTTAGATAAACAAAAACGATATTTTCCTTTAAATTGTTCAAGTACAGTACTATTTTCGTTAGGAAAAATGCAAACTTTTGAAAAGCAGTTCAGACAATGCGTTCAGAGCAAACAAAAGGCCGAAGGCGATATTCTAGTGAACTTACACCAGTGGCGTAACTAGTCATATCCATGTATGTGTATCCAGGTCGAGGGGGTGAGGATTGCATGAATTCCCTCTCAGCGGGTATAGTAAAGGGATAAAAAATTAGTTCTTTCAGTGTCTTGCAAAAAAAAAAAAAATGCTATCAAGTTTGCCCCACTAAAAATAATGCTCGCCCACGCGTCGCCCTTCCTGATTTCGAAGTGTAACGACGTCCCTGCACGGAAGAATGTTCACCGAAGGAAGTCCCAAATCTCGAAAATATGCAAAAATGCCCACATCATTTTTACATACATAATATTGCTTAGTTTTGATTCTCGTCCTAGTTTATCAGGTGTGGTGTAGTTTTAATTTGGGGATGTAAATCACTTACAGTTCCTGTTAATTTGTTCTACATGCTTAAACAATAACTGAATTGGTTAATAAAATATAGCAAGGGCGGGGTCAGTCTTATGATGAGCATTTTGTGAAAGGGGAAACTCTAAGAGATCAAGGGCCATAGTTAACGGGAGCTGGAATGGTCATTCCGGGTTCATTTATTTACATACTCTGAGGGGCGTAAAAAATAGAATTGTAACTAAAAAAAGGAAATTACACCTTTCAATATTTTCTTTTTATAGAGTGTGTCTAGTTAGTCTCATACAGTATTCCATGCAATTCACCAGTGTACAGAATAACAGAATACAGCATGAGGTGTGAGCATCTCATATCTATGAAGGGCATTTTCTAAAACAGTGAATGGAGGTATACAAAACAATATGCTAATATGCCAAATCTCCATGACATTTCCGAGCGTGTCGTTGGGCTGAAAAGCTAATTAATCATTTGTGCACTGCCGCAAAAAGTTCTCTGAGCGTTTAACCTTTAACAGAATTTTCCAAGCCTTAGCCATAAAGCTTTTTCTTGTTGCTACGTTCACTATCTGATACTTATTCGTTCTGCGCTGTATTTTTTTTTTTTTTTTTTAAGGTTTAACAACCACCGTGAGCAACTTAATGGGCTATAAAGCAGTCGCCCATCCCTAATTTAGGGTCACAGTCTCCAGGGAAGAGAGGGAGCCAGTGCCGTAAGACAAACACAAGATCCACGCCTCATCGGAATTCAGATTCGAACCCGGACGCTTCTGGGAAGAATAGTCATAAGCCAGCGCTTAGACCACTGTACGGACTTGTTTTTCGTTTTGCATTTCTGCGGTGTTGTGTTGGTGGCGCTCACATAACGTTTACGCTTTACTTAGAATTTACAACCTGTAGTTCTTGTAATTTACATAGTTTTTACATTTTTAATCAAATTATGTCAGAAACCTGAAGTAAAATTTTTGAACGATCAAACACTTTCCTGTAACGGCGGTGTGTGAGAAAGTAAAAACCACGAATTATTTGAGTGGAACTCACATAATTTTGAATTTGAAGGGGCGTAATTTCAAGTTTCGCCTTCCCAGATAAGAAAAGCTTTCTGCGGTCCTGAAGAAATCAAAAACTTTTATGAGAGAATCGTAAATTCCGATGCAATGTGAATTTTTCAAATGTCTGCAATTATCACACGCACAGAAATATGCCTCTATGTTAAGTCATAAAAAATGGAAATATGCGTACCATATTAAGACAAAAATATTTAAAGTTACAAGAACACCCCTTTGCTATTTTGGATTACTCAAACGAGTATCACAGATAAAACTAATTCGCAACGGCGAAATCAGAATATTTTTTCAAGGGGTGGAGAGACAGTATGAAAATTTTGCTTTAAAAATATTACTAACCGCAAACTTTTTTCAGTTGGTTCTATAAACTTAAACATACATTTCACAAATACTGTGTGCTGTGTTTATAGGGGTGTTTCCTGTTTCAAGAACATTTGGCTTGGTTTTTGTTGAAGGGGTATCTCTGCCATTTATTCAAAGACTAAATCTTCGACGGGTGTAGGCCTACACTGTTTCACATAAATTTCACAGCACAATATCGCCTTTTTTTCAATTTTTTATACACATTTTTTTTTTTTTTTTTTTGCTGGACCGCAGGTACCCCTGGAAGCCTGGGCCCCTTCCCTCGGGGATCTTTCCCCTCCTCCCCCCACAGCTGGGGACTAGATGGGACTTGGGGAAAGCCTCATTCAGGTCATAATTATGAAAGAAAAGGTAAAAGAAGACCCTTTTTTGATTGTGCTGACATCTGGTGACTATGTTACGGAGTAGCAGAGAAATCCATAGAGGTTTTGATTAGGGAAATAATTTCAATATACTTTACTTTGTGCAATCTGATTAAACATGTACTTGTTGCAATGATTTTAACTTTAACAGTTCTCTTCAGTTTTGTTTCAGGATATGAACAGACTCATTATCTGTAAAATTTATTTTGTACACGCGATGACCGTTCATTACTTCCTACATCATAATTTAATTTCTGTAACTTTATGTTTCATTGTTACGGCTTCCCTTTGTAAGTTTTCTCGATCCACAATTGGGTACAACCGTCAACTATTGTACTCTTCCCTGTTCAATCTTTATATTTTTATGTATTTTATTATTTTTCCAGTTAAACGTTTCTGGCTTTTAATTCTTTTGACATAGAAATTAATTTAACGCGGAGAGACACGCACAGTAGATAAGTTTGCAAAATTCGGTTTACTTGGTTTAACCTTCCCACTAAGAAACATTATTTTCCCCCCTTTTAACGATTTTGTGCGTGTTCGCACTTCTATTGTTTTTCCCCGGCAGGCTTTCACTGCTGACGCTAATCCGTGGACCCCCTCCCCCCAGAAAATTTCTGGATATTCCACTGATACTACGTAATACCTAAAAATAGATTATTTGTGTCTCGATGTATTTTTAAAACTCCAACGATATTTAACGTATGCCCAAGGTAAACACTTCTATTGGGAAATTACAATCCAAAGGGAAAGACTTGTATAAAATGAGGTTTTGTAGACATCTACAAAAAAGAAGAAAGAAAAAGATCTTGAAGCAAGAACAGAATGTACATGGCGAAATAAAACGGTATTCAGAGGCGTAACTACGGCGGCGGCAGCAACGCAAGAGAGGGCGC
The DNA here is from genome assembly GCA_039090855.1 of Macrothele yani. Classification (NCBI taxonomy): domain Eukaryota; kingdom Metazoa; phylum Arthropoda; class Arachnida; order Araneae; family Macrothelidae; genus Macrothele; species Macrothele yani. Next base: position 197,577,016 of record CM076990.1, read on the forward strand.
AGAAATCATTGCGTACAATCTGAACAAAATCTTGCTTATAACAATGGCGTACCCAGTGGAGGCGCAATGGGCCATGTGCACCGCCCCCCCCCAAATAATTTTGTCTAGTATTAAAAATTGATAAAAATTGTCGGTGACGTTGTTTTTCTAGTGTTGCAATTATGGTCTTTCTTAAATTGCCATGAGTTACTTCTTCATTTGGAATGGACAGACGAGATCACATATGCCAATTGTTAATGCCGATCTATCTCCCTCCCCCTCTCCCCATCCGTGCTCATTTCCCACTTATATGCCACCAAAGAAAGAAGCGAGCGAACTGGTGTTGTAGTGGTCAGACCGTCAGGCTAATGAATCGTGGGGGCTAGGGCAGCTAAGCTACTAGGGGGTGATGGCTAGGGCCTGGGGGAGAGAGAGGGTAAGCCTTTTATCTTGAGTACATACCATAGCCGGAAAATAAAAACGTAGAATGAACACCTGCTCTCATGCTCATTTTTTTCATCACTTTAGGAAGGAATGATATCGTAGCTGCAGTGATAAAACTAAGAATGTGAGAATGTTTCTTTTGTTGACTTGACATCATGCAAAATTTTATTCACTGATTTTATTCACTGATACAGATGCAACTTGATGTAAATGTTATGTATAGTGCTTGAACAGTCTGATGTAATTGCAAAAGTGGTTCTTTGATTAAATTTAATTTTTAAATGGCGATAATTCAAATTAAAAAATTTTGTGTTCGTGGTTTTGGCATTGTGACGACGATATGCACCCCCAAATTAATTTCTGGGTACACCACTGGCTTATAATATCTTTCGCCCGTTTCGGTAGCATCGACTGCTTAAAATTCGCATTTCTTCCTCAAAATGTGCAGGGGATGTGAACTGCTCATAATCAGAAATGAACGTGCAGTTGTTCGTACCTTGCAAGATAAGAATATCGTTCATAGTACTAAAGATTCTCTGGGGACAATTCGATCATTACTGCTACTACTGCAAGTAGGACCGTAGCAAGCTTTGCTTATATCGGAGGGCGAGACTCCAAATTACGCCCCTTCGAGTTCAAAATTACACCCCTTCGAGTTCCATTCAAATAATACATGATTTTTACTTTCTCTCACACCGTCAATATAAGAAAGTGTTATGATCGTTAAAAACCCGCACTTCAGTTTTTTTAACATAATTTTATTTGAAATGTAAAAACTAGGTAAATACCCAAGAACTACTGGATGTAAATACCAAATAAAGCGTAAATGTTATGTGAACGCAGACAACAAAACACTTCACAGAAATACAGGACGAAAAACAAACCAGCACAGAACGAATGAGAATGGGATAGTGAACGCAACAATAGGAAGAAGCTTTAGAGGTAAGGCTTGGAAAAATTCCGTTCAAGGTTAAACGCTCAGAGAAATTTCTGCGACAAAGCACAAATGATTAATTAGCTCTTCATTCCAACACGTTCGGAAAGGTCATGGAGGTTAGGCATAACAGCATATTAATTTCTATGGCTCCAATCGCTGATTTGGAAAATTCCCTTCATGGTAATGAGATGTTCACATCTCATGGTGTATATGTACCCTGGTGAACTGCGTGGAATACTGTATGAGACTAACTAAATACTTTAAAAAAAAATGTTGAAGTATGTAACTTTCTTTTTTAATTAGGATTTCCATTTTTTACATCCCCCAGAGCATGAATTTACGCCCCTGGAATAACCATTCTGGGAAGGAAACCGCCCTCCCTGTCTTTCCGGTAACTATGGCCCTGACTGCAAGCTGCATTCTGTCCGTTTCATGTGGCACAAAAAGTTCAAACTCCGAAACAGGAGAGAGTCTCACCGCCCCCCATCACTTTCTGTATTTCACAACCCTAAATGGCGTTCCGCGTCCAGTTCGGCTTCACTACACAGAACATTCTTGATGTAAGGATAAGGGAAATGCAGGAAACCACTCTGCTGAGTGCTGCCACCGTTTCCTAACTTCTTTCGACGCAATCAAAGACGGTAAAATGCCCTATTTACCGTATCATACCCTAATAAAAATACTTAGGCGTTCAGTTGTTCAACTACACTGAAAATGGCAATGAGGGCAATATAAATTAGCAAAGGAACACTGCCCGGCTCTTAAAATCTATTGCGCAACCATTAATGATTATATCGATTAACTACAAGAGAACGTGATAAAAAAAATAATAACTTAGTATGAAGCGAAACGTCAGAGCCTTATAAAAAATTGGCCAGTGTTAGCTATTTAAAAAAAGTTTATTACATTCGTTCGCGTGTGGGTTAAATAACGCAAATTTGTGCGTAATCAACACAAGACTAGATTTACTCTCTGAAAAATTCGTGCAACGTGCGCAATTATAATATTTCAAGCACCAAATAAATAAATAAAGAATAGACAATATTATTTATTTATTTATTTGTCTTGATGACTTCGGTGGAGGAGGGCAGTATTTTGGGATTTTTCCCGGGCGTTGAAATTCCCGGTTACGCCTCTGACCGTATTAATTAGTATTGCCTCTCCCTCTTTTGTTTTTTTCTGTTTATTTCTTTTTCCATTTCCTTTCTTTTTTTTATTTTTTGAGTACTGAACGCATCTTTTAATTTCTTAAGCACCTACACATGGGTAAGAAATCGGAAGGGGATGTTATGTATGCTAAATAATATTACTAGATCTTAGCACAATTTTAAGTGGAAACCGTTTTTTCATACATTGCTAAATTATAATATTACTAGATGGCAGCACATGTCTAAGCAATATTTGACGTGCGTGATAACAACTTTAAATACGATTATATTTTTATCAGACGGCAGCCCAACTCAAATACTAAGCAGGACTGAAAAATTCATGATGCAAATCATTGGAACCAGTTCATTCTGTATAATTAAAATGTACCCGATTTTTGATTCTGAGTAAGAATCAGTTGCTGTCGTGAACGTTATGTGGAGTCATGCAAAAATAAAGCATTAAATAAAAAACACGTCGTTCCATCTTGCAATGTTTTTTTTTCATTCTTCCTTTACTTTGTCACAAAATACAGGCTTCGACATCAAAATCTTTAGTAGAACTTTTTCAATTGTTATTAATGTTTTTTAGAAAATAACACATTTCTTTGAGGAATTCAGGCTCACTTCAGAAAACCCGATGCTTTTTGTAACACAATTTTTTGAGCCCATAAGCTTTCCATATAAGATAGTAAAATGGGGGATGATTACGATTTGGAAACTACCAGGCGGAAAGACTGTTCCATCTTCGTTGCCATCTGGTTGATGTGCTAAAGCTTGGAACCTTTGATCTTTGTTTTACACCACAATAAATAAGGATTACTAGAACGGCGTTACTGTTCTAAATCTGAATTTTGAACATTTTTTTTGTTTTATTTATTTATTAATTTAGGAAAGGGTAGACAGTTTCTAACAGTTGCACTACAAAATAATAAACACGGCCAACAAAACAGCTTGGGAGATTTGAAACTACAAATCTTGTCTGTTTGATAAACAGAAACGTTGAAATATTAATTAGTTTGTACGTTTAACCTGCATACTTAACGACGATGTTAAGCGATTCAAGTTTGAGGTTGGCGTTTCATTGCTTACACATTTTGATTTTTCTATAAATCTTAGGGAAGAAAAATAATTTTTATTTTGCATCATCCATTTCCTTATTGCAGTTTGCTTAAATTATCTTGAAGCATTTCAGTCAGAGGCCATTTAAGAGCGGACTAGGGGCTGCAGCCTCGGGCCCCGTATTTTGAAGGGGTCCCACCAGAATTATGCAGGATGCTTGAAGAATTGACACTAGAGTTCTACAGGTTTTTTTTTTTTTTTTTTTTACATATAGCAGAGCAAAAACATAAGAAACTGCCATGTGAAACATTTTCCCTATATCTTTGCGCTTTTTTAGGACTCCGCAAAAAATATAATCGCCCCCAGTATATCCTCAAATCTTTCGAAAGCATTACAGATGTTTTTTGTTCATATCTGTAATTGGGGGAAATATTCATGCATTAAGAATTCGTTTGAATCATGATATTGGATCATTTTGCCTAGTACTTCAATATGATTTCAACCAGCTGAACCCTAGATGGGGGGGGGGGGGTTAAAGCAGAATTGAACTGGTATCCATTTTTCAAATATGCATTTTTCCATTTTCTTGCTACCACTGATTCGTCCGCAAATCATGGAATACACACTTCAATACAGTGGGGATATTTTTATGGCTTCCTTATTATTTTGGGAATGTTTTGTCCAGGGTATTTTTTTTCATCCACCCATAGTGAAATTCGAGATGTACCACTAATACTGGGGCCTCAAAATACTATCCAGCCCGGGGCCCCTGTCTCCTTAAATGTGCTCTGATTTCAGTGCTTCAGAAACGCAAGGAATATACAAAAATGTAGCCGTACAATTTTTCAACTGAAATTACGTACTAGATAGTAGATACTCATCGTCAAAAGAAAACGAGCTTTCCGTTAGTTGATGCGACAATCTCTTTCGCATTTCGACAGGCAATTAACAAAGTCCAAAAACCTAGTGGGAATAAACAGTGAGGACAGAGGAAACGGACTCCGGTTCTTTGATTGGTTGACTACCAAAGCCCTGAATGCAACGGCCGATTCCGCATCAAATGTTATGCCTTTGACAAGCCCTGCACCGTCTCACATGAGTTCGGGCATGATGATACGAAGTTAGGTTTGCATTCGCGCTTTGTTTCAGTTCCGGGTAAGATACACACAAATATGTGAATTTGGTTTTAAATAAAACTCTTCTAAACCAGGTACTCAATTTAAATTTCTGATAAAAAAAAAAAACGGCAGTACAAAGCTTTCTTTGTCGAATTTTTTTGTTTTCAGACAGCAAATTTTTGTATTTAATTAGGGCATGCATTGCATACAACGACCGCACGCTACTGGTAAGGATTAATTGCACATGAGCAATTCAAGAAAAGCCGAAACATTAGAGTAAGGCTTTTTCGCATTGTAGAGGACGATTTAGAAAGAAAAAAAAAAAAAGAAAAAAGAAAGAAAGAAAGAAAAATTAAACGAGATTAAATAATAATGTTAAGAAATTTAACATTTCAATTGTTCTTTCTTGTGACGAAATGCTAAAAATCGAAATCAAAGAATTTCATGTTCTTTGATTTAATTGAAATTTTATTATGTTGATTTTCACTAACAAGACCAAAATTTTAAATATAATCTAACTGCAGGGGCGGATTTCTGTCCACCGAGATACTGGGTTTAATGGCGGGTAAAACTGCCCCCCCCCTCCTCGCAAAAATATCTTTGAGGTCCTTTGCGAAAATGTATTAGCTTTCAATTATTGAAATTTTTAAATTCCATACTATTAACTAGTTTTTATGTATGTTTTAATAATTCAAATTCTTTGGAACCTACAAGTGTTTTTCGTAAAACCGAAATTACTGCACTTTACCACGTGTAACACAAAGGTGCACATTTTAATTAAAATGCATGCAATGCTCTAGTTTCATACTAGTGCTACAAAAACACTTAGGGCGAAGTTAATCATACCACACAAATTTTACTCGTTTAAAGAACTAAGGCCAGCCTCTTTGAAATGCTTCACGATCACGCGCACAAATCACATAACTGCCGTGTGATAAAATATAATATATAATGTTGGAAATAGTGAATTTCCGCAATGCTTCACATGCTGCTCAAAAAAAAAAAAAAAAAAAAAAAAAATAACATTCACAATCATGCAAAGCAGCGACGTTGACGTATCACGTCACGAACCGTCATCAAGCAGTTATTAAGACGAACCGTCTTCGTATAGAGGCGGAGTATAGCCAGAAGTATATCTCGGTGACCTGTGGAGTATGTATGACCTGGAGAGTCCGAATCAGATGTCGACAAAGTCTGATGTCGTTGGAGTTTAAAGGAATTATGAAGCAACTACGAGGATCTGCTATGGCTATACCTCAAGTGTTGACACAGTGCATACTGCCCTTTTTTATGGATTATGACGACGGATCCAGCTCAAGTGTCTAGCAGAGTTTTTCCCGATCAAGGTAAAAAGTAGATGTCTTCCCGATGTCTCTAAGAACAGTAAGCCTAAAGTATCTTTTCAACAAAGTTGAATTTGAACTCTTTCTATAATAGTGTGTTGTATAAATATATTTTTGTCAGTCAGTTCAACTGAACGTCCATTTTATTTTGAGAGTTACAACATGGTAACAGAAGTGTATAGCTTAGGTCAACTGTATATATGTTATATTCAGATAAAGCTAATTTTTGTTCTCATTAATGCGTCGTCATACTTAGCAGATTGTGTTAAAATTTACTTAGTCAGCATTCCTTTATTGCTAAAAGCAACTGCTTCCTTTAAACAACAGATAGTGTCTATATCTGAAAAACAATTTTTCGGTTGCTGTGTGTTTCTGGAACGTGGAAAGAGCGATGTATTTATTTATTAGATAGTGTCTAAACGCCTTTTACGGTTTATATGAAAACACAGAATGATACGTAAGCAAATAAATAAATAACAATTAAGAATTGTGACATAAAAAAAGCAAAACTACTTCAATTTGATAACAAGGAACAGTACACCAATTAAGTAGTAAATAGTAACACTGTACTAGTGATCCGATTTATTGGCGTAGGAAGTAGACACATTAGAGTTTCCAAGCTTTCGCACATCAACCAGATGGCTTTTTCAAGGAAGTTAGACAGAAACTGTAACTGAATAATAGAACGCATTAACAATTTGAACGCGGAAATTTGACAGAAATAGATACGACGTTATATTCATTTAAAGATATGACGCATCACGTTGGTTGCACGCGCGGTATCCCGGTAGGCAGAAGGCTTTACTTGAAGAACTGGTTCCAAATTCGTGGCAATTCGAGTGAGACGCAATCATTGCAAGTATCGCTGTTGGTAATGATCTCCAAGGTTACCCGAATGGCTGTACCTTTAGGGGTAGAGTAGGTAGCTAATTTCTTTATATTGTCCCACATAGGAGTAGCGGACTTGAATTTCACTTCTCTGGATAGTGCCGTGGCTGCTTTACCGTATTTTGTGTCTCTTTTATGTTCGTTGACTCTGATTCCAAACGAACGCTTAGTCATTCCAATGTAGCATCGTTTACAGCCGTCCGTATACTGTAGGGGGATCGTATAAACACCTGCTTCGCAGGAGAGAGAGGTGGTTTTTCAGTACTTCCCTTTAGCATGGTATATAAAGATGCAGGAGACCTTATGCCGACGCCGTAGTTCATCTTCTTCAGGGAGTGTTTGAGTTTGTAAGACACATTTGGTATGTAGGGAATTGAGCCTAAATAACGTATCTGCGGCACAGGAAGATTAGAATGTTTGACCCTGGCTTTTTGGATAAAGTTACGTATCTGATTCAACGAATATCCTGCATTTGTGGCTAACTTGATGACACTTTCAATTTCGTGTTGTCTAGAATGGGTATCGGAGAAAACGGCGAAGGCTCTTCGAATTCGAGAACGGAAGATAGCTGTTTTAAATTCTGCAGGACAGAAAGAGCTGCGGAGCATCAGGTTGGAGACGGACGTGGGTTTGTAGTAGACTTGTGTACCGAGGCGGTTGTCAGGGGATTTTCTCAACAGAACATAACAGATAAGGCAAAGTGTTCTTGTGTTCAAGCTCCATCGTGAAATTGATCGTAAGATGCATATCATTGATTTTATCAAGGAACATCGGAAGAGTCTCTTTTCCGTGAGGCCATACAAAAAGTGCGTGGTCTGCATAACGCAGCCAAGTGGTAGGCCGTGGGGTAATGCTGGAGAATATATTCCGTTCAATAGGGCGAAATATTGCTTCTGCGAGGACGGGTGAAAGTGAGGATCCCATCGGAGCGCCATTATTCTGTTTATATACTTGTCCTTGGAAACTGTAGAAGCTAGTATTAATGACCAAGTCTATTAATTTGAAGATGCTGAGGCTTGACACCTGCGCATAAAATGTTGAATTTGATATGGCCTCCTTTAATGTTCTGATGGCTTCCGGAACGGGGATTGAATTGGAATCGCCCGGCCCGCCATGGCGGCCCGGGCGGTTCTTTTTTTTTTTTTTTTGATTGGAGGTTTAACGACCACCGTGAGCAACTCAATGGGCTATAAGCAGTCGCCCGTCCCTAATTTAGGGTCACTGGTTCCAGGGAAGGGAGAGAACCAGTGCCGTAAGACAAACACAACATCCATGCCTCACCGGGATTCGAACCCGGACCCCGTTCGGACGAATGATCAGAGGCCATCGCTTAGACCACTGCGCCACCGGGGTGGCCCCCGGGCGGTTCCGCCGCCACAGTTCTGAAGGATGCGTCATCATAAAAAAATTGTCCCTATTATAATAAAAATGTCATTCATTAGACTAATATTTCTGTCACATTCTCTTATTAATATACACAATATATGGCTGTGAAAGGGGGCCTCGAGTTCTCCGGAACAGTTGTTTTCCGTTATCCAGTTTTCATAAAATAAAAACCGCGAAAATTAAAAAAAAAAAGTGTTTTACTTATTATTGGAAACCAACCAACAAAAACTGCTTTTCTATTTAATACTTCATTCAAAGTTGCCGTCTAGAATTCCTGGTTATTTCTTTGACCAGCTCCATATGAAGTTTCCGCAAAATTTTTTGTAAAGTCTTTTTGCTGGGGACATATTAGCCGTGAGACACCCCGCAATGCGGGGGTTACGGAGACTTTCAATACTTCCCTGACTTGTATATTTTCTGGTGGACCACTCGAGAAATGGCCCACTATTTCTGGATCTTCTTTGTCTGGATTGTCTGGAAAGAACGAATAATTATTTTGGTACTTATGGTACTTATGAGTAATATGGTACTTATGAGTAAGAATCGTTAACTTCATTTGAAGTTAATATTATCTGTCGAAAATGCTATTGTCTTAAAAAAAATGACTATCTATATATATATATGTTGAGCGTTTGCTGTAAAATGACAAAGCAAAATTTTCTCTACTTCAGTGAAAAATTTGTCCCCTGACTAAGCACGCTGTTATAAATAAATTAAGCTAACTGTGGTTAAGCGTAGATCATTGAATCAGGTATATTATATAACTATGGTTAAGCGTACGCCAAAGGGACATTGGTAGGACTTACCCTCCTCCTGTGATCTTGAAGGAGTTCAAACATTACTTTATTAACCAAGAGCAATACATGCAAAACAATAAAAAAAAATGCATAGCACTGAAACAACAATAACAGTGCTGACATCAAACGCCTGTTGCCGTGTATAGAAATAAAAAAAGATTCAAAGTTGTCTTTATACGAGAGTTCAAACAATTTTTAAATAAAGCATGAGATCATGAAAGTTTTAAAAAATAGGGAGTACAGCGAGTAAAAAATTGACAGTAGTAAAACAAAAGTACACTGTTAAAAATGTTCTGGTAGGTTGCACCAAAAAGCGGTGCTACATCAGCTGCACCACTTTCTGAGAAAAGATACACCATTGTGTTTTGCAAACAAAACCCAACAACATGGCATAATTTTTCACCACGTTATGGTACAAGGTTGCACCATATTGTTGGGTTTTGTTTGCACCACACAATGGTGTATCTTTTTTCAGAAAGTGGTGCAGCTGGTGTAGCAACACTTTTTGGTGCAACCTACCACAAAATTTTTAACAGTGTAGGTTTGTACTTACAATGTGCTGGTGAACATATTAGAAAACAATCATCGTTAGAGCATATTTGTAGCCCACCGTGTCAGTACAAAGAGTATCACTAGTGTCAATATTAACTGTATCGATCTTTTGAGGCTCTTCAGTGGAGGCTTCGCCAGACTCCGGTGGCGAAGGAATGCTGGAAAGCGTGCCGGCAAGAAGAGAAATGTCCGAAGAGGATTTGGGAGACTTTTCTGTTTATTCTGCTCCTGCTTTCCGTCACCGCTCGATGTCTTCCCACATTGTTTGATAGTTTTAGTATCAACAGGTGGGTGATCTGGTCGACCATCTGCAGCTGAGTGCTCAGAAGTGTCCATTTGGTTAGTTTTCTCACAAACTCAGAGGTGGAAAATGTTCTGGATTTTCCAGTACCGCATGTGGAAGAGTAGATTCTAGTTGCTGTTCCAGAGTTGACTGCAGATGAGAAGATTCAAGTTGATGTTTGTCAGTTTGTTGCAGAACAGAAGGTTCTACTTGTTGTTCCAGGGCCAGTTGCAGATGAGAAGAACCAAGTTGTTGATTGTCAGTTTGTTGCAAAAGAGAAAATTCTAGTTGTTGTTCCAGAGTTGATTGCAGATGAGAAGATTCAAGTTGTTGATTCTCAGTTTGTTGCAGAAGAAAAGATTTTAGTTGTTGTTCGTATGTTTGTTGCAGACGATTGGGTGAAAAAACAAACCCGGCGTTGTCGAGGGCTGAGTACATAATGAAACTGCTCTAGGTGAATTTTCTGATGCAGAGACAGGAGGAAGAACAGCATCTTACGGTACCGAAGAAGATGCTTGAGCATTGGAAGGCGTTAGTTGAACAGTGTTTGTGCCGTTTTTACGATGTGGGAATTCTGAAACCACTCACTTGCAGTTGAAGCACTATATGTCGGCATAGAGGTCAAAATATTATGTTATGGTTTTTGAATGAAGAGTGATTATATTCGGTCTCTTAGAAATGGCTTGGGCTGACGAAAAAACAATTATGTATCGGGAACGGAAACCCGTGACAAAAGCGTAAGGGGAGTTGAGTGGCGCAGCGGGAAGCATCCGGGTCTCACCCATTATCTTGCCAAGAATTGAGAGAGCAGCAGCAATTAACAAGGAGTCTGGAACTTCCAGAGGGACTGGCGCAAGGGTAACAGTGATAGGACGTTGAAAAAGCGGAGTGGACTTCACATGAACGTTATTCACATCAACAACGTGAGCAAGGGCACGTTTTACAACTTCCATGGTTACGAAATGAATGACAACTCCCCTGTTTGCACGAGCAATATGCTTTGCTTCGTTGCAATTTTCTGGATAGTGTCCATATAGACGTAGCGAGGCGTTTCTCTCAACGAAGGAAAATATAAGCTACGTTGTAAAATTGGGCTGAATTCTTAGCCTTCCGACGATAAGTCACTGAACCTAATTTGTAGAGTATCATCAACCCTGAGTATATCGGGGACGACCAAATCCGGTGGAATTACAGCAGGAGCAGAAGAGGAAGGTCGTAAAGTACGTTAAACCGCCTCCACAAAGGAGGGAAGTAGGGTGGGTGGGATGCATTCAGGGGCTTCGTTGAGGACTCAGTCCGTAAGCCTGAAGGAGAAGAAGAGGTGTTCTCATTTACATACGTAGCAAGAGACGCAGACTTCATGGAACGCAGGGACGTCGCTAGACTTCGAAATCAGGATGGGTGACGGGTGGTCGAGCATTATTTTTGTGGGGCAAGCTTGATAGGAACTTTTTTCACAAAACACTGAAAGAACAAATTTTTAAAGCTTTTTTTTTCTTTTGATTGAAGGTTTTACTACCCCGTGAGAAACTCAATGGGCTATAAGCAGTCGCCTGTCCCTGATTTAAGGTCATTGGTTCTAAGGAAAAGAGATAGTCCGTGCCACAAGACAAACACAACCTCTATGCCTCACCGGGATTCGAACCCGAACTCTTCTCTGACGAATACTTAGTCCACTGCGGGAGCTGTTTTAATGGTTTTCACTACCAAAAGGAATTCGTGCAACCCCGATCCCCTCCACCTGGACACACATACATACATGGATCTGACTAGTTACGCCACTGGTGTAAGATGCAAGTGTTGGTAGAATGTCGCTTTCAACTTTTAGTTTTCTCTGAAAGCGTTGTCTTAAATTGCTTTTCAAAATTTTGCATTTTTGTTTGGAAAATAGTACTGTACTTGAACAACTTATTTAACAGAAAATGTCTTTTTTGTTTATCTAAATCAAATTTTAACATCGTACCGCGCATACACAATACCTCTCCATGGGCGCCCATAGCTCAGTTTTCAGGAGGGGGCAAACAGAAATTAGTTTTCAGGAGGGGACAAACTGAAATTATAGTTTTTCAGGAGGGGACAAACAAATTGACGAGGTGGGTTGGAACAACGGCTTAATGTGTGTTAGAGGCGGTTCTTTCGTTTTTTGTATCAATAAATGTATTTTTATTTTTATAACAATTTTTTATGTGCCTGTAGATATAAGTATGTGCTGTTTAAAATCTTTAAAACCTAATTTCCCAGAACCACGTTGTTGTGGAAAACTCGTTTTCCCACCTAGCTTATCAATTGTAACTATAATATACAAACAATATACAAAAACACCACATGAAAATTTCCTCTGTCCCTTCTTGTTGTCTAACCAGTTTTACCACACATACAATGCATAAATTTAACTGAAAAATCAGAAGATCCAAAAACTTCATAAAAGAGGTTGATAAAGTAAATTCGACAGCTTGTTGAGGCAATAGTGAAATTTCTTCGTCGTTTTTCTGAGCCTTATCCTTTCGGCTACTTGTGGCCCATGCGCCACGAAACTCTAGAGATCACTTAATTGGTCTTCAAGAAAAAGTTGTGGAAACAATTTCAGGTCTTTGTCAAGCAGTGGAAACGGCTGCTGCAGAGAATGATAATTTCTCATTCCTTCGCCTTTCATGGTGTGCATATGTACGTTCTTCTACATTAAATACAAAAATGTATTATTATTTTCTACTGTACATTCACAACGTTTTCCCTACCTTTACTGCATACATACGCATTCAGAAATTCAGCAGACAAATAAGCAATCAGAAATAATGTCATCGCAAAAATCTTTGTAACACCTTCCAAAACCAGAAACTATATAGTCAGATTTCCAGGGGAGGCCAAGTGCCCTCTCTTGCCTCTCCCTATAGGCGCCCATGTACCTCTCCCTCCCTTAACTTCCTTGCCAGCCAGCCAGCGACTTTGCCCTGCACTCCTCTCTTAAAAAGCTGTCGTCAGCCACTTTCTGCACTGTCGCAGGGCAGTCTTAAGAGCGCTAGTGTAGCTTTAGACTCCACTTTCCGTGTTGAAATCCCCTATTTTATAAAGAAAACAAACAGAGCAATTAGTAGTGACCTCCTCAGTGAATTCCTATCCACCCTCCTCATTCGCCCCCTGGCCATACGGATGTGAAAAAGAGACTTAAACTAAGGAATTGGAAGAGCGGAGAACAACTGAATTTTCATGCACTTACGGTGCTATTTTGATAACCTTTATCGGAGACGTAAGCACTTCCAACGGAAATACAAACTGCTGCATGAAATAAAACCCCTTATTACTTGGCAAAGTACTGATTATATTTTAAAGTTAAATATATTGAAAAATGGCACTTTTCGACTGGGTGGGCAAGATAAATTTCAGGGTGGGCTCAAGCCCACCCTCGCACTCCCTCGGCGACGTTCCAGGTGTAACGCACGCTGGAGGCAGAGAAATTTGCATAGCTTCGCTCTTCCGCTCGAGAGGGCAGCGGATAGCCTAGTGGTCAGCGTTCATGACTGCTACGGAGAGGACCCAAATTCGATCCCATGCAGGAACGAACGCTCGAACCACTAAATATCCGCCGTGCTTCGGATGGCCACGTTAAGCCGTCAGGTCACGGGTACTGGCCCCCCTATTATAAATAAGGGCGTCTTCCTCCTTCTTACTACCTCGCTTCCGTGTCACTTTCCTATTGGGTAATCTAGCCCAAATATCCTAGCTTCCTACTTCTAACGTTGTTTAAGACCTGGGGTCAGATACTCCCTTCTAAAAGTCCTTTACATATGATCTGATCTGCTTCCGCTGGAGTCATGTTAGAGCTAACATCTTCGAAAGTCGCCAATATTCAAAAGTAAACAAGTGGGCTGTTATAATTTGTAACACCCAAAATAAACAAAAGAATTGTTCACCCCTTTCGAGGATGATGAAAATGTGTATCCAAAACCTTTATGGAACTGAGCACAGAAAAAACACTAACCAGGCAAGCGAAAAACTGCGAAAACTTGCGTCAACTTTGGAGCGATGAGAAACACGTTACTCTCGAAAAATCTTGAAGGAGACACTGGATGACTAGAAAGAATAGAAACAATTTTGATGGCCCATCATCTCCTCAGCCTTATCTCCGTAAAGACATAGAGCACAAAACGATTCTTCGGCAGAGATTTTCCCAAATCCGTATCCAACCCACATTTCTCTTAAAAGAAGCAACGATTTACTAGTACTAGTTCATGAAACGAAATGGTACCTACTTCACGAGTCAAAATACTGAGTTGTCTTAAAAAAAGTCGCCTATTCAAGGAGATGTTAATACAGACATTTTACGTGGACCAGGAACATCAAACAAAGATCTTCGCTCTTTCCACGTTTATAAGTGTGTCATGGAAAAATTCTCATTGGGCCGCCACCGGGAGTCAAACCCAGGGTCTTCCAGTTACGCGCCGGATATGCTTCCGCTACACCACAGCGGCCTCGAATTCCTCCAGACTCGCACATGCTAACTGCCAAGCCAATTTCGCAGCTTGCTTCTTGGAGCCCCGCACAATGCTGGGGATTCACCAAAGATGGTAAGCAGCAACTGAAGAAGCGGAAGCATATCCGGCGTGTAACTGGAAGACCCTGGGTTCGACTCCCGGTGGCGGCCAATGAGAATTTTCCCGTGACTCACTTATAAACGTGGAAAGAGTGAAGATCTTTGTTTGATGTTCCTTGCCCACGTAAAATGTCTGTATTAATGATTCATTCGCCTTCTAATTATTTCTTCAGTTGCTGCTTACCATCTTTGGTGAATCCCCAGCATTGTGCGGGACTCCAAGAAGCAACCAGCGAAATTGGCTTGACAGTTAGCATGTGCGTCTAGAGGAAATCGAGGCAGCCGTGGTGTAGCGGAAGCATATCCGGCGCGTAACTGGAAGACCATGGGTTCGACACCCGGTGGCGGCCAATGAGAATTTTTCCGTGACTCACTTATAAACGTGGAAAGAGCGAAGATCTTTGTTTGATGCAAGGAGATGTTATGAATACCGTTGAGCAGTAGACGATCAGTGACCAAATAAATATAATATCTGATACAACACCCAGCTTCGAGGATAGTTTGATATGCTACATTCAATCATGAGTGGATTTTTAAAATTCTTTCACCCTTAAATTGCTGTTAAAATTTGTTCACTACTGAATTAGATTTAGAACTGTGGGTACATGTGTTTCTGTAGTGGACTACAAGACCAAAATTCGTCTGCGGGTTTCTTCGACCCAGTCCGCATATGTCTAACTGTACTGAATAATGCTGAGTAAATTCAAAAGGACGTTTTCATATTTCGCGGATATAACAGGCAAAGCAGAGTAATAATAGTAATAATAATAACAACAACAACAATAATAATAATAAAAAGAAAGTTAGCAATATATGGAGATCAATTGAACAACTCACCTAATACAAAAGAATGATACGAACGAATAAATTAAAGAAAACAAGTAGCTAAGTTTTTAAAACTAAGAGATATTAAAAAGTTAAATCATTCCGATTTAACTGCTGCTATTGACAAACATACACAACAGCTTGATGTGTATTCAAAACGCTTAAAGAGATGCAAAGTGTGGTATGAGCGTAAAGCCCAAAATGGCCATTTTCGTAGGAATCAAAAAGCTTTTTACAGAACTTTGCAAGATAAGATTAACAGTTATAATGAAAGAGTACCAACACTAACTGACATTACAGAGGTTTGGTCTAAAATATGTGAAAAAGCAGAGAGCTTCGATAAAACAGCAAGCTGGATTGCAGAAGAAAAAAGGCATTCAGAAAGCATAGCAGACATGCCAAACGCTTGCATTTCTGTGAGCCAGTTGGCTGGAGCTGTTAGAAAAAAACATCTCTGGAAAGCCCCAGGACCTGCTAATATCCAAAACTTTTGGTGCAAAAATTGACTGTTACGCATGCTCACATAGCCCTATACTTCAATGAACTACTAGAAAATCCTTCTAAATTCCCAACATTCATTACAAAAAGAAAAACTTTTCTTTTACTGAAAGATCATAATTCAGCAAATCTATCAAGATATAGGCCTATTACATGTCTGCCAACAATTTATTAGTTTCTAGCATCCATTTTAACTATGAAGATAAACAATCAATTAAGAGATAACAGTGTGATGACAGAAGAACAAAAAGGATGTTATAGGAGATCTAAATGATACACAGATCAAATTATTATTGATAGTATTGTTGTAAATCAGGCTGTTAAGAAGAAAAGAAACTTGAGCATCGCTTATATTGACTACAATAAAGCATTTGATTCAATTCCGCATGATTACCACATAGAAATACTGAATATATGTATAAAGTGAACAACAAAGTTATTCAGTTACTTCAACAAGCTATGTCTCAGTGGCAAACAAATCTCTATATATCATATGGAACGAAAATGATTAATTCTAGATACATCAGAATCAGGAAAGGTATTTTTAAAGAGGGCTCTTTCAGTGCACTTTGGTTTTTGCATAGGCATCAGTCACATACTAACCAGCACGAAACATGGATTCAGTATAAACGGGACTAGAACACAAAGTCATACAATAAATCATTTCTGATACATGAATGACCTCAAGATATACAACAATTTCAAAACACAATTGAATTAGCTTCTACAGATTACTGACACATTTAGCAGATCAATTCATATGGACTTTGGCTTGGACAAAAGTAAGGTAGTGCATTTAGAAAGAGGAGTTCTGGTTAAATCTTTAGACAACAATGAAAAAATTTAAGATTTAAATACAGAAAATAGATACCAGTATCTGGGTCTTTACAAGCACGTGGCATTAAACATTGTAAAATTAAGTATAACATAAAAGATAAGTTCCAGCACCAACTTAAAATGATTCTAAAGACATACATAACCACAGCTAATAAGGTAAAAGCAATTAATACCTTTGTCGTCCCGGTTATAACTTGTTATTTTGGTATTATCAGATGGTCGAAAACAGATCTTGAGGAATTTAACAGAGCTGTGAGATCAAGTATGACTCAACATCGAATGAGACATTCAAAGGCAGCCGTAAAGCGCATCACGCTCCCACAAGAAGGAGGATTAGGTATTTTTGATACAAAACGCATTCACGATGCGCAAATTTGCTCACTGCGGAAATACTTTCACTCTAAATGTAATGAAAATAATATGTTTGGTGTCATATGTGATGCAGACAAAGAGAGCACTCCACTAATGTTAAGTAAACCAGGTGCTAAAATAGAAGAATCGTCTACCGAAAGCCAGATTTGAAAATGGAAGCAAAAGGAACTTCATGGGGCTCATCGAAACCAGTTAGACAGGCCAGACGTTGACAAGAAAGCCTCAAATCAGTGGTTGAAGCGAGGAAAATTATATGGAGAGACTATTGGGTTTATAATGGCTGTTCAAGACAAAGTGATTGCAACCAAAAATTATAGAAAATATATTTTAAAGGAGTATCTGCAAAGTGACAAATGTAGAAGATGTGGTATGTGCAGTGAGGCCATTGAACACATCTGCGGAGAATGCACCACGTGGCAAACGTTGATTATATGCAGCGACATAATAATTTTATGCATCAAAACTTAGTCACGATACAGTCTGCCAATCGTCCAGACATGGTGCTGTATAACAAAATGCAGAAGGAAGCAGTCATTATCAATATATCGGTACCGTTGGAATATAATATTCAGAATACCTATGCAACAAAAATCAACAAGTATGGGGAACTGGCTGTTGAGATTAAACAGATGTGTAAGCTAAAAACAGTTCACATACGTCCACTGATTATCTCTGCATCTGGTATAATTCCTCAGACTTTTATAACTCAGCTTGATGCTTTAGGTCTACAACACGTAAGGCCCAAAATCCAAGGAGCAGTAATTCTCGATACGTGCCACATCGTACGACGATTTTCAAACCATGAGTGATTATGTCTTTACTTGACTTCATTTCCGTACTGAAAAGTGGACTATGCTACAGATGTCATTGCTGTAGATGAGAAAATTAAATAAAATATAATGATAAATAAAGCAGTTAATGCTTCCGAAGAACAGTATCATACAAAAGCGTCTGCAGTTAAAAACTGGACTGATTTTTATGGAAATATCAGTTTTTTTAATCTTCGAATACTTACCCTAGCATTTTGACGTACAAATGAAATTTATTAACAGTAAATATCCTCTTTATACTTTTATTGCAACATTTTTACATGTTTAATCATATCATTTCATGCAAAACTGATATGTGATTTTTCCAAAAATTCAAAAACACGTGAAATTTCTTCTCTCTCTGGAAATAAGTTAATAAACAAATTGTATGTTATCATTCAAGCTCTTACAAGCACAACGATAAGAAAAATTACTATGATAATCGAATTTCCAGTAATTTTGTCGAAAGTTTCTTTACCATTTGCCATATCTTCTGAGTGAAAGAATATGTCGTTGTTTATATAACTTCAACTTCATGCAAGCTATACATATTTCTGTGCTGTCTTATGTCGATTCCAGGGATGCAGTTTGCAATGAAAAAGTACCTCAGCTGTGAACGGACTAGGAAGAAATACCGTCAAAAATTTCAAATCTGACTCGTTGTTTTTACTATTTATTATTACTTTTTAATTTTCATTACCAATATCAATTTCAATTGAAACTGCGTAATCTGAGCAATTTTAAATAACTGGAAGAATGTAACGTCAGAAATATTTGCCAAGATTATAAAAGTTTTGTTTAAATACGGTTCTGTGTCGTTCTATAGGATTTTAAATATCATTGGAAATATTTTTGCCAGAATAACATCAAATTAATATGACTAATATGCGCTGCTTTTACTAAGATTATGTAGTACACATGGACGGTTTTGTGTTCCCCGTAAGGAGTCAGCTCAGGGGATTACCTTTATTGGAGCCAATACCAGTGGCGAGTTGTTTAGTACAAAATGTCCATCACTACCGTTTTCTCAAACAGAAGTCATCACTCTTTCCACGTTTATAAGTGATTCACGAAAAATTTCTAATCGGCCGCCACCTGGAATCGAACCCAGGTCTTCCAGTTACGCGCCGGACATGCTACCACTGCATCACGGCGGCCTCGAGTTCTCCTGACTCTCATACGACTAACTGCCAAAGCACTTGGCAGGTTGCTTCTTATAGCCCCGCACAATGCTGGGGATTCACCAAAGATGGTAAGCAGCAACTGAAAAAATAACTAGGAGGCGAATGAATAATTAATACACACAATTAACGTGGATTAGGAACATCAAACAGAAGTCATCGCTCTTTCCACGTTTATAAGTGAGTCAACAGAAGTCATCGCTCTTTGCACGTTTATAAGTGAGTCCGTGACTCACTTATAAACGTGGAAAGAGCGATGACTTCTGTTTGATGATCATAATTCACGTTAATTGTGTGTATTAACTACCGTTTATTTTGACTGCCGCCTGGACAAAGGAGTTCAAATTCTCTTTGTGATAGAATCTTAGGATTTGTGGGACACCCTACTGAGTTATCCGATTGTGTTGATCAATCTACACAGTATTTTTTGTTTGTTTGTTTGTTTCTGGGTTTAACAACTACCATGGGCAAATCGTGAGGTTATAAGCAATCGCTCGTCCCAAATATTGGGTCAGTTATTCCAGGAAAGAGACAGATCCAGCACCTTTGGCTATGCACACCGCACATGACTCATCCGGGTTTGCGACTCCGTCTTAGCTCAATGGTCGGAAGCCTGCGCCTCAGACCACTGTACCACCGGGACAGCCATTTCTGTGGTATGAACATTTGGTTAAGATACGAATATGCTTGCATACAGAACCCAGTTGTCCCTATTTTTGCTTACATGATCCTTTAAAAATGTTCCTTTGCTCAGATTCTCTTGTCATGTAACCACTAAAAGTGCCATACCTACGTTAAGGCGCGCTAAGCCCGTTCTACATCACTGGTCGATTCTCACACTCATCAAAGCTACTTAATAAATATTTGTTTTTCAATAATTCCCATAGAGTAACTAAAACCACATTTCTCATATAAATACAGATAATGTTCACACGTTTTTAGAACGTCTTTGATAAGAAATTGCAGAAAATAAAAGAAGTTCAAAGAATTTAAACTGGCAACAGCGTATTAGATGAACACGAAAGAAACCTCTGCTGCAGTTGAATTTTGTTTGCTGAAAAAATGGCGCACGTAAATAAGCTGTGGATAGAAAGTCGTGTTTTTACTCTTTACGAAGTGAAATACAGAATTTGTGTTTTAAAAGTAAAATGAGCAATGTTATTAGAATAATAAAGGGAAAACTCGTCAAGTACTGCTTTTAACAGGAAAAAGAACACTAAACGAACATCCAAAAACGATACGTACTTTTACGACTATCTCAAAAGTAAGGTCTTTGGTCTTAAAAGAAAATCCACCTACACAAAGTGCAATCGTTAAGTCGTTAAAAATCTCTGTATCAACTGTAAATGAGGTAATAAACAATTTTTTGAATCTGACAAAAAAAAAAAAAAAAAAAAAATTATGTTCCCTAGGATGTGAAAAAAAGAAAAGCACGGCTGAGAGCAGAACACGGCGTAGACTTCTTTATGAAAATCACTTATTGTTACTGTTGATGAAGCATGCATCTACCTAAACGACTTTAACAAAAAAAAAAAAAAGGTCGGTTTAATATCGCAAGAGCAGAAAAAGACTTACAAATTTGGCTCCAAGAATTCAAAGAAAATTTCAGTGAGGGATTGATGATTATTGCTGGTTTTTCGTACCATGAGAAATTAAAGTTAAGAAAAGTTGAATGTTAAAATCAGTTCTACATATTACCAAAATAATGTTTTAACTCCTACGTTTAAAGAGAAAATATCATTCCTTTATCCAAGAATCACATTCAAACAGCTAACTATGGCACAGGTACACATGGCCTCATTTATATTAACTCTACAAAGCTGACAGTCATCACAGGGGTATCGCGAAAATTATTTGACAAAAGGATAAACACAACAACGGGGATAATTGTGCTCCATCATCTGCACAAATCTTAATTTTTTAAAAACACACACCTACAGTGATTGCGTACTATGAAAATATTTGAAAATTTAATGATTGCATCTGCAGCTAACAAGAAAATAATCAAACAAATTTGAAGTACGCGTTTAACTGAGAACTTATTAGAAATCGATTTTAAACTTTGAATTTCCATGCAAAAATATCTTCAAATTGTAACAAAACGATGTGTAAAATGTTATTTGGTTTTTTGTAAGGAAATATCTACAAGTATCTTGGACAACACATATCAAACGAAGGCTATATCGAAGAAGAAAGAAAAACAGGCTTTTTAAACCTTGCAGGAGTGCGTTTGGAAAAAAACAGCTCAATTTTCAAGAGCGATACACATTAGTCTTAAAAGAAAAGTCTTAAATCAAAATGCATCCTTTCAGTTCTTACTTATGGATCAGAGACATAGATCTCAACTAAAAAAAAGACATATAACGGTTGCGGACAATTCAAAGAAGCATGGAGAAAAGCATGCCTTGTGTAACCAAAAAAGACAGCGAAAGGAACTCATGGACCACGAAAATGACAAGTGTGGATGTCATAATGACCAAAACAAAGACACCAAAACGGCAATGGGTTGGACACTTTGCTAGCAGAACTGATCAGAGTTGGAAACAGGTCAAACATTTTGGACCCGGACACAACTCGGACACGGGCGTCACATAATTGGACCCTACCCGAACCTGATCCGAAAAATCTGCTTTGAATTATAAATTCGAAACTCAATTTATAATTATACATAATCATGTCTATAATTACAATACATAATCATATATATACATTATATTGACAAAAGCCACCGGATACCTAGAAGAGAAACACAACAGAGCATTTATTGACATACATTAGTACGGTGTCGGTTCACCTTTGGCCTTAATGCATGCACTGACCCTTCGAGACATGCTTTCGACAAGGTTTTGGAACACAGCAATAGGTATGCGCTTCCATTCAGAACATAATGCTGCAGCTAACTGTTGCTTAGTAGTTGGCCTTGATTCCAAACTTCTCATGCGGCGCTCTAATTCATCCCATAGGTGTTCTATGGGATTAAGATCAGGAGGCTGTACTGGCCAATCAACACACAATATGTAATTATCGCAAACCACGCAGTAACTTTATGACACGGTACATTATCCTGCTGGTACTAACAAGGCTCGGTTCCATAGTATTGCCACAGAGTTGGTAGGGCATAATTGTCCAGAATATTGACGTAGACGTGCTGGTTAACAGGCTTTTCCTCGATAACCAATGGGCCGGGACCATACCAGGAAAAACACCCTCACACGTGTACACTGCCAGCTCCAAACTTGACCGTAGGAACAGTCATCATCATCATCATTGTCAACCATTATCAATCCACTGCTGGACGAAGGTCTCCCCAAGTTTCCTCCACAACGGTCTGTCTTGTGCCAGTCTCCTCCATGTCACCCCTGCATACTTTCGAATTTCATCCACCCATCTCCTATGTGGTGTGGTCTTCTTCTGGGTCTTTTCCTGTCCCTTGGAATCCAATCTAAAATTTCGGCTGTCCATCGATGATCTGTCCTTCTGGCAGTATGTCCAGCCCATTGCCATTTCAGGGATTTAACTCTGATCATGATGTCTTCCACTCTTGTCATTTTTCGGATCCACGAGTTCCTCTTCTTATCTCTCCTGGTTACACCAAGCATGCACCTCTCCATGCTGCTTTGAGTTGTCTGCAGCCTTTGTATGTCTCTTTTAGTTAAGGTCCACGTCTCCGCACCATACGTAAGCACTGGAAGGATGCATTGATCAAACACTTTTCTTTTAAGACATAAAGGCATATTGCTCTTGAAAATTATGCTGTTTCTTCCAAAAGCTCTCCAGGCAAGTTTTGTACGCCGATTAATTTCTTCACCAATGTGACCCTCACTTGATATCTGCTGTCCAAGATAAACGTACGTGTCTGTTATCTCCAGCTTTTCTCCATCAATCGATAAATCTTCATTTCTTGTAAAAGCATTGAACATCACTTTTGTCTTCTGAAAGTTCATTTTTAATCCCACTTCTTTACTCTAGTCAGCAAGTTCCTGGATCATACCCTGCAGCTCTGATGGGGTAGTTGCAAAAATGACTACGTCATCAGCAAAACGAAGGTGGGTTAGATAATCTCCATTAATCTTTATCCCCTTGTTTTCCCAGCTCAGCGACTGAAAAACACCCTCCAATGTGGCATTAAAGAGCTTCGGAGATATGGTGTCACCTTGTCTCACTCCCTTTCCAATTTTTACGTGTGTTGTATTTTCAAACAGCCTAATCTTTGCACTTGCATTTTCATAGATGTTATTAATAATATTAATGTATGCATCTTCAATACCGCAGGTTTTCAGAGCCATTGTAACTGCTGATGGTTTCACCGAATCAAAGGCTTTTTCATAATCGATAAAAGCCATGCACAATGGAAGTTCATATTCCCTCGCTCTTTCAATTAGTTCTCTCAGCACGTGGATATGATCTATTGTGCTGTAGCCACTCCTGAATCCAGCTTGTTCTCTCGGTTGAGCCATGTCTAGTGTTACCTTCAAGCGGTGTGAAAGAACTTTAGTGAAGATTTTATAAACTACTGATAGGAGGCTGATAGGTCTGTAGTTTCCGAGATCCTCAATGTCACCTTTCTTATGTAGCAGGATCATTGTAGCGGTGTTCCAATCCTCAGGAATCTTTCCTTCATTAAGGCATCGAGTGAAAATTTGGGCGAGTACTGTTTCGATTTCTCCACTTGCTTCTTGTATGATGTCTACAGTAATTCCATCTTCTCCTGGAGCTTTTCCTCGCTTCATGTTCTTGATTGCATGTGCAAGTTCTGCTGGAAGGACTGGAGGAACTCTGGTACTGGTATCTTTCATGATGTCTGGAGTGCATACATCATCCCTTTCATATAATTTGGAGTAGAAATCTTTCACTCTTGTCAAAATTTCGCCTCTATTTCTTGTTACAGAACCATCTTCTTTTCTCAGTGCCATAATCTGTTTTCTTCCCTTACTGAGATGTCCCTTTGCTATCTTTAGGCTTTGGTTGTTTTCAATTGCTTTCCTCACTAGTTCACAGTTGAATTTCCTTACGTCTTCAGTGATACTTTTTCTTACTGTCTTGCATAGCTCTATATATTCCACTTTGGAAGTCACATCTTCTTTAGTTGTCCTCATCTCTCTTCTTTTTTGCATCAACATTTTGGTTTTTCCTGATAATTTGTTCACATGCAACTTGTTCTTAGACCCAGCTAATTTTGTTGCTGTTTCCATAAGAGCTTTGGTTACTTTTCTGTTAACTTCAGAGATGTCCACTTCTTCCGATGTTAGGCCTTCTAAAGCAGAGAACCTGTTCTTCAGTTCTAACTTGAAGGTATTATGATGTTTTTTAAGGTTGGTTATGTCAATAGAATTTGTTTGTCTTATGAGCTTGCCACGTTCAAGTTTAGTGTTGAGGTGCATCTTACATCTCACCAATCTATGGTCACTACCTGTGGTGAACTTGTTTAGCACACTGCAGTCTTCTATGACGAATTTTTTGTTACACATAATAAAATCAATTTCACTTGTCGTCCCATTTGGATGTCTAAATGTCCATTTCCTGTGTGGCTTTTTCTTGAAGAAGGAGTTCAAGATGAAAAACCCTTCTGCCTCTGCAAACTCAACGAGAGTATTTCCACGCTGGTTTCTGTTGCCGTGACCGAATTTACCTACTGGAGTTTCATTCTGTTGCCGTTGCCCTATTTTTGCATTGAAATCTCCCATAATTATTTTCAAGTGCTGCTTACCTTTATTATTTAGATGACAAATTTCCTCATAAAATTCTTCAATTTCTTCTTCAGGATGGCTTGTGGTGGGTGCATAAGTTTGAATAATCTGAGCCTGGTATCTTTTCGAGAGTTGGATAACAAGTCGTGCAGCTCTGTCAGAGGAACCTTCAACTTCTACAACTTTATCCTTCAGTTTCTTGTTTATTATAAATCCAACACCACTAGTTCTGCCAGTATCTGTCCCACGATAGTAGAAGAGATGTCCACTTTTCGGTTCGATGAGATCTTCTCCTTTTCTCCTTACCTCACTTAGCCCCACGATGTCCCACTTGATCCTTTGTAGTTCCTCTTCTAATTCAAGAAGCCTTGAATCAGAAGATAGGGAGCGTCCATTGTAAGTAGCCAAGGTCAGCATCAGATGGCAGCCTAGTCCGGTCCTCCGGGGATTCTTAGCACCCTCTGCCTTCATGTCGCACTGGCCGCTGCCTTGGCCAGGTACATTCCAGCTGCCGGAGACTGAGGGCCAAGATTTAAGTTGTGGAATCATTTTGGAGGGGTTTGGCCATAACTCACCACGCTGGCCAAGCGGGTTGGTGAGTGTGGGATAGAATTTCCTCTAATCCCGATGGTATAGTTATACCGCTATGGGCGGTCGTCAGAGCCCCTTTAGTGGGAACAGGATGCACCACGAGAAGGCGGGGTTGACATTTGTCAAGGAGAGGCTGTGATGTTACGCATCCCCTGACCTTACATCCCGTAGGAACAGTACACTGTGCTAAATAGCGTTGCCCTGACTGCATCGAAGCCCATACACGGCCATCAGACTGATGGATCGTGTTTCTGGATTCATCAGTTCATAGGACCCGTTTCCATTGATCTACGGTCCACGATAAATGTTCTTTGCACCACGCTAAACGACGAGTAGCATTCCGAGTGGAGATAAAATGCTTATGAGGAGCCGCACGACCACGGTAACCGATAGAATGAAGTTCTCTGCGAATGGTATACGTATACATACCGAGATTCCAGCATTTTAACTCACCTGTACATTGAGGTCTTGTGTAGTACTCCGTCGATTAGGTGTAACGACTCTCCTGAGGCTTCAATGTCCTCTATCACTGGTTTTCATCGGACTGCCGGTACGTTTTGCTGTTTCAGGCACGTCATGCGTCTTTCATTTATTCAGGGCATCCAAAACACTTGACTTGGGTATGTTTAAACGCCTCTCGGTTTCTCTTATGGACAACCCACTATTATAACACCCAACAATCTTTCCTTTCTCAAAGTCAGTTCTCTCCCGCCACGACATTTTCACTCAACCTCATAGTGCGATATGATCGCTGTCAGCTGCAAGCTTGTTTTTATACCGTTTGCAGCTGTACTGCGCATCTTAACAACGCAGCGGATCCGTTCATTTGCTTTTGAAAGAGTGTCCGGTGAGTTTTGCCAATATAGGGTATATATATATATATATACATAGGGCGTTCAAAAAGTCTCCCCGTAGTGGGTATCATAGGGTATATAGAAATCATATAAAAATATGAGACGTATTACAGAAGTAAAACAAGTGTCAAGACGACAAATCTGCAACGATACATTCCCTCCGTGTAACTTAGTTGGGAAAGCAATATATGTATTTCGGACAGAGGGAGCGCGGGTTCAATCCTCGTCACAGACAAAGTTGTGTTTTCAGAAGTATTACGGAAACGTATAATTTTCTCATAGAAAGTGTTGAAGCTGTCGTCCTTCATATAACCTAACTCTTTTACATATGTTTCTGAACACATCTGAGAGAGTCAAAAAGTCCCTCGGCAGTAATGTTAAGGCTATTCCACTTAATTTTGATTTTGCTATTTTAATTAAATAACTTGTTGTATGTTTAATTTCAGTTTTTGCTGTTTTCTTAATAACATATAAAGTTTCAGAATATGTGAAATTGGTGTTGTTGTGAAACATATTCTGATTTCTAAATGAGACGAAACAACTTCCAGCATTCACTCTTCCCCTTTTTGTTTTCAACAAGAACACATTTGTTCGTCTCGTAGCCTTTTTCAGTCTCCTTAATATTAAATTCATCCAATTTGATAAATAAGGCATTAATTCCGACCCGACATACAATGGAACGGGATGTTAGCACGTCAAACGAAACCCTCTGAATGCTCAATGCAAAAGATGCGATGTGAAAAGTAACTCTCAGTCTGACAATGTGACACGCCGAGTGTGAGAGTATGAATCATCAGAAAAGCAGGTGACAGGCGTTTACCAGAATCAATCGCACTGAAAACAAACGCAAAGAAAGTATCGTTTTATGATATGGTATCGTCGGTCGGCATAAATCTTCTTTGCTTTAAGAAAGAGACGGCAATATTTTTGTAGGACAAGTCATTTTTCATTCCGCTGGCTCAACATCGAGCACAAAATTCCACAGTACGCATTTTTCTTTGAAATATTTTTTTTTCTTTAAAAAAATAAAACTGAGATGAAACCGGGTTAGGAATACCTTGACCCAACCCGTTTGACTCGCAAGAAATTGTCGACCCATTGACCCACGACCCGTTTCCATCTCTGGAACTGATCGCCGTTAGGCAACTTAAATGCTTGGCTCTATACCAAGGACAGGAAAAGGCCCAGTAGAAGCCCACGTAGGTAATGGGTGGACGAAATTTAAAAGCACAACACACTGACGTGAAACAAAACTGCTCAAGACAGTTGGTGAGACTTGGGAAGACTTTCATCCAGCAGCGGATTCAGAATGGTTGATGATGATGATTCCCAGAGGCGTACGACGTAGGAGAAAAGATGAGCGATTGACCCTGGGCGCCGGTTTATGGGGGCGCCAAAAAGGATGGAGTGATGTTTCTGTTAAATTTGGAGAAGGGCAAGGGAAAGTAATTCCTAAGATCCGATAGGACAAACCACAGAAAAGACTCAAAACTGAAAGGATAAGACAGGAACATGTCGTTTGTACTTTGCTTTTTCCATTGCAAAGATTTTTACAGGGCTCTCCTTTGGCCGAGTGGTCAGGTTTCTGGCTAGTTTTTCAATCTGGGGCTGGGTTCCAGTACCAGGTGAGGCTTGGTTGAAGCGTCGTCCTGGTGGAAACCAATGTCCCCAAATTGGGAAGGGAAAAATGCTTAAAGCCCTTACAGTTTAAAGCCCTTACAGTCCCTCCTTGTAACAAAAAAAAAATAGCTTTCAGCTCCAAATTTTACATTTTGTTCCTTTAACAATATTCGGCGCTGTAGTTGGGAATCACAGCTTATTCATTCACGTACCTCATGTGAGCTACCTTTAAAGAAATGAATCTGTGTGTTTCATTTAATTAAAAAAATCATTTTGACTCAAGTACGATGGCTAAAAGAATATAGTAAATAGTAAAAACGTGGACACTCAGGCGAGTGAGATAGTGGGAAGCATAACAACAAGAAGTTAGTAAAATCATGCAATGCATTGATTATGATACGTTTTCCAACATACCAGAAATCATTACACAAGTTATGAGGATAATGGATGTGGAATAAACCTCGCTCCTGTGCCCTGAACTTTGACCCCATTTCAATGATGTTCAACAGAACCAGTTCAGTATACCTCCGAAACAACATGATAAAGTTTTGTCGCAATTGAAGCATTTTTACATAAGTTATGAAGCATAAGGGCGATGGAATGGATCCTGCTCCTATGTCCTTTGATCCCATTTCGTGCATTTTCAATAGAGTTCGTCCCCAGGTTGTCCCCTACCACATACTATAATTTCATCGAAATCGAACCATTTTTAAGCGGGTTATCGTGCGGGAAGACAGACAAACAGATGGACAAAGTTGGAGCATATACGCTTCTTCAACCTACGGTTGGAAAGCGTAAAAAATAATGGCACAATCTACACCTAACTAAAGTCCAAGGACATCGTATACTGGCATCTTCTGATAATAGTGAACAGAAGAGTAAGCAGACAGAGAGGTGTGCAGTGCTGAAAAGCAAATGAACTTGAAAATTCCCAAAAGAAGAAAACAAACAAAATTTTTGAGGGGCTGTTACGCCAGTAGTGAAGCTCAATACCCCTACCTCAGCTTTAAAACTTGATGAAGGCATGAATTTTTCTTGATAGATACACATAGCTAACAGAAAAGAAAAGGATATATACACCGATCAGCCATTACATTATGACCACCCCCAGCCTAGAGAAATGAGCGCGCCTGGAGAACGAACGGCAGCACAAGTGAAGTTCACAGAGCAGTACATATACACTCCGAGGACCGGCTTTCGGTTAGTAGAGTGTTCGGAGTCAGAATGGGAAAAGCTGCCGATTTATCGGAGTTTGATAAAGGACAAATTGTGACGGCACGGCGCCTTGGAGCTACGATCTCAGAAACGGCGCTGCGTTTGGGTTGTTCACGCGCAGCTGTAGTGAGTACGCATCAAAAGTGGTGCACAGATGGCCAAACGACGAACAGTCGTGCAGTCGTGTGTCGTTGACAGCTCATTGACACCAGAGGGGAGCGGAGAATGTCGCGCATTGTTCACAGTGACCGTAGGGCCACAGGGAGACAAATCACCCACAGTTACAACAGTGCGGATCAAGGCAATGTGTCACAGCACACAGTTCATCGTAGCCTTTTGCGCATGGGCCTGCGTAGCAGAAGACACAGCCGGGTCCCCATTCTCACTGCACGTCATTGCCAACAACGCAGGAAATGGGCCCAAGATCATCGAGATTGGGCCGTGGATGATTGGAAGAATGTGGCCTGCTCTGACGAATCAAGATTCCTGGTGCATCATGTTAACGGCCGAGCACGGATACGCCGATTACCAACGAAGACTGACATCTGGATGAACTGTTGGGTGCACAGTTTTGCTGGTCCTTGATAACGTCAAGGCTCAGCATTTTCAACACTTTCTGCATCCCTGTTTTTATTTTTTATTTTTTTCTCGCTGCTCGTTGGCTTTGGAGTTTTTTTTTTGTGTTTTTTTTTTGCTGTTGTAATTGTTTCTGCTTTGTTATATATATATATATATATATATATATATATATATATATTCTATAAAGAAGATACCTAAGCAAAAAAATACATATATAATTTTGACTCACACCTAGTACAACATAGAAAAGGTTATGTATCTACCTGTGTGAGTAAAAGGAGAAAAGAAAAAAATAAAATAAAACAACTGAATGTAGAAGGTGTCGAGAATACTGAGCCTTGGCTTTATCAAGGACCAGCAAAAACTCTGCATTTTCTCACTTCCACAAAGACCTAGTTGGAAATGGGTTTCTGCAAGGCCATAGATGCAAGTAACATTCCCACCTAAAATAGTTTAAAATATATATATATATAAGTCATGTCCTCCGTAGAGTAGCATGACCTAGCACTAGTTAACAATTTCGCTTGCATCCATTAACCTTCATGGCCCGACCCATGCTCTTCATCTGTTACTATTAAACAGAGAGAAGAAGATTAAAGAGAACTCAAGCTGTGAGAGTGACATAATAAATAGAAATGATTTTCAGCTATAACGAAATTCCAAGTTCGTTTGAGAGAGAATTTAAACCTGAAAAACAAATTTTACATTGCAATTAAAAAAGGAAATGTTAATTTATAACGAACAGATTTTTGAAAGAAAACTTGAGTCTAAAACCCCCTACTCTACAACTTATGACAGCACGAAAACGAGAATAAGTTAAAGATAATAATTAACTAAAGAAAACTTTGTGAAAGTTATATACCTTAAACAGTTAGTTGCAATATGTACAAAGTATTTCAGCAGTGCTTTAAGTGCATAATTAATTAGTTATTAAGAACTTAACTACTTTGAAAAAAACAGCGCATAGACAGCGCATAGAAAAGGAACAAGCTTAGCCATCTTCTGTTCCTAGGTACCCCAAAAGACGCTCAAAGTTACAAAGAAAAGTAAGAGTTAAAACCCGCATAAATGTTAACAGACAAACCAATGCTTAAAAGCTGAAAAGCTAAAAAACGACAGAGAAAAGGTACATGAAGTACAAACATTGAACTTATAAAACCTAGAACCCAAATACAAGGAAGAGAGCTTACCTCTTGTGTTACAAAAACTTTTCTCCTCACAAGAGGAGAACATGGCTGACCTCTTCTGCCACTCCCTAGACGCTGGGGGGCAGTGAGGGTGGGGCTGATGGCCTCCTCATACAGCAAGAAACCAACGCGCGGAGATTTTAACCAGAGAAAAAAATATATAAACTTAAGACTGTGGATCTGTATGATCAGAATGAGCAGAATTAACTCTCCAGAATACATGAGAAATATTATAAAATACACGAGCAGTTTATTTAATAATCTTTGCATGTATTAAATCACCTTAGTGAGCTTCTATAGATTAATCAGAATCTTATTAATTTTAATGTTGGTTTTACTATTTTTAGTATAGCTATCCTAGTGATGAATAACTAGTTTTCTTTTTTATTTGTTTTTATTTTCTTTTATAAACAGATTTTTAAGCTTTTTTTGTGATTTTGTTTATATTATTTAATTTTTTGTTTTAATAGGACCGTCATATCCATAGCACTAAGGTTCCTTTAGGTAGTTAATATATATATATACACTGGCGGAATATATATATATATACTTAAGAGCATAGCCGAAAACATAAGAAAAACTTAAGAATTTAAAACAAAAGTTGCAAAATCACCTGAAGATCAAAACACGCAACGCAGCATTTATGAAAATTCAGAATTCTCATTCTATTAATATATATACACACTTACATATATATATATATATATATATATATATACTCTGACGACCGCCAATGGCGGTATAACTATACCATCGGGATCAGAGGAAATGCTATCCCACACTCACCAACCCGCTTGGCCAGCGTGGTGAGTTATGGCCAAACCCCTCCAAAATGACTCCACAACTTAAATCTTGGCCCTTAGTCTCCGGCAGCTGGAATGTACCTGGTCAAGGCAGCGGCCAGTGCGACATGAAGGCAGAGGGTGCTAAGAATTACCGGAGGACCGGACTAGGCTGCCATCTGATGCTGACCTTGGCTACGTATAATGGACGCTCCCTATCTTCTGATTCAAGACTTCTTGAATTGGAAGAGGAACTACAAAGGATCAAATGGGACATCGCCGGGCTAAGTGAGGTAAGGAGAAAAGGAGAAGATCTCATTGAACTGAAAAGTGGACATCTCTTCTACTATCGTGGGACAGATACTAGCAGAACTTGTGGTGTTGGATTTATAATAAACAAGAAACTGAAGGATAAAGTTGTAGAAGTTGAAAGTTCCTCTGACAGAGCTGCACGACTCGTTATCCAACTCTCGAAGAGATACCAGGCTCAGATTATTCAAACTTATGCACCCACAAGTCATCCTGAAGAAGAAATTGAAGAATTTTATGAGGAAATTCGTCATCTAAATAATAAAGGTAAGCAGCACTTGAAGATAATTATAGGAGATTTCAATGCAAAAATAGGGCAACGGCAATAGAATGAAACTTCAGTAGGTAAATTCGGTCACGGCAACAGAAACCAGCGTGGAAATACTCTCGTAGAGTTTGCAGAGGCAGAAGGGTTTTTCATCATGAACTCCTTTTTCAAGAAAAAGCCACACAGGAAATGGACATGGAGACATCCAAATAGGACGACAAGTGAAATTGATTTTGTTATGTGTAACAAAAAATTCGTCATAGAAGACTACAGTGTGCTAAACAAGTTCAACACAGGTAGTGACCATAGATTGGTGAGATGTAAGATGCACCTCAACACTAAACTCGAACGTGGCAAGCTCATAAGACAAACAAAATGTATGGACATAACCAACCTTAAAAAACACCATAATACCTTCAAGTTGGAACTGAAGAACAGATTCTCTGCTTTAGAAGGCCTAACATCGGAAGAAGTGGATATTTCTGAAGTTAACAGAAAAGTAACCAAAGCTCTTATGGAAACAGCAACAAAATTAGCTGGGTCTAAGAACAAGTTGCATGTGAACAAATTATCAGGAAAAACAAAAATGTTGATGCAAAAAAAGAAGAGAGATGAGGACAACTAAAGAAGATGGGACTTCCAAAGTGGAATACGTATAGCTATGCAAGACAGTACGAAAAGGTATCACTGAAGAAGTAAGAAAATTCAACTGTGAACTAGTAAGGAAAGCAATTGAAAACAACCAAAGCCTAAAGATAGCAAAGGGATATCTCAGTAAGGGAAGAAAACAGATTATGGCACTGAGAAAAGAAGATGGTTCTGTAACAAGAAATAGAGGCGAAATTTTGACAAGAGTGAAAGATTTCTACTCCAAGTTATATGAAAGGGATGATGCATGTACTCCAGACATCATGGAAGGTACCAGTACCAGAGTTCTTTCAGTCCTCCCAGCAGAAGTTGCACATGCAATCAAGAACATGAAGCGGGGAAAAGCTCCAGGAGAAGATGGAATTACTGTAGACATCATACAAGAAGCAAGTGGAGAAATCGAAACAGTACTCGCCCAAATTTTCACTTGATGCCTTAATGAAGGGAACATTCCTGAGGATTGGGACAACGCTATAATGATCCTGCTATATAAAAAAGGTGGCATTGAGGATCTCAGGAACTACAGACCTATCAGCCTTCTATCAGTGGTTTATAAAATCTTCACTAAAGTTCTTTCACACCGTTTGAAGGTAACACTGGACATGTCTCAACCGAGAGAACAAGCTGGATTCAGGAGTGGCTACAGCACAATAGATCATATCCACGTACTGAGAGAACTAATTGAAAGAGCGAGGGAATATGAACTTCCATTGTGCATGGCTTTTATCGATTATGAAAAAGCCTTTGATTCGGTGAAACCATTAGCAGTTGCAATGGCTCTGAAATCGTGCGGTATTGAAGATGCATACATTAATATTATTAATAACACCTATGAAAATGCAAGTGCAAAGATTCGGCTGTTTGAAAATACAACACACATAAAAATTGGAAAGGGAGTGAGACAAGGTGACACCATATCTCCGAAGCTCTTTAACGCCACATCGGAAAATGTCTTTCAATCACTGAACTGGGAAAACAAAGGGATAAAGATTGATGGAGATTATCTAACCGACCTTCGTTTTGCTGATGACATAGTCATTTTTGCAACTACCCCATCAGAGCGGCAGAGTATGATCCAAGAACTTGCTGAGAAGAGTAAGGAAGTGGGATTAAAAATGAACTTTCAGAAGACAAAAGTGATGTTCAATGCTTTTACACGAAATGAAGGTTTATCGATTGATGGAGAAAAGCTGGAGATAACAGACACGTACGTTTATCTTGGACAGCAGATATCAAGTGAGGGTCACATTGATGAAGAAATTAATCGGCGTACAAAACTTGCTTGGAGAGCTTTTTGGAAGAAACAGCATAATTTTCAAGAGCAATATGCCATATTGTCTTAAAAGAAAAGTGTTTGATCAATGCATTCTTCCAGTGCTTACGTATGGTGCAGAGACGTGGACCTTAACTAAAAGAGACATACAAAGGTTGCAGACAACTCAAAAAAGCATGGAGAGGTGCATGCTTGGTGTAACCAGGAGAGATAAGAAGAGGAACTCGTGGATCCGAAAAATGACAAGAGTGGAAGACATCATGCTCAGAGTTAAATCCCTAAAATGGCAATGGGCTGGACATACTGCCAGAAGGACAGACCATCGATGGACAGCCGAAATTTTAGATTGGATTCCAAGGGACAGGAAAAAACCTAGAAGAAGACCACATGGGAGATGGGTGGATGAAATTCCAAAGTATGCGGGAGTGACATGGAGGAGACTGGCACAAGACAGACCGTTGTGGAGGAAACTTGGGGAGACCTTCGTCCAGCAGTGGATTGATAATGGTTGACAATGATGATGATGATATACACTGGCTGAAAGTGGAAAAAATAACACCAAGAAGGAATTGGCGGACGATCATGAAATTTACATATGTTAATGGGGTTGAGTTTACGTAGGTGTGATGTTAATTTCGAGACCAACCGGTGAGTGCTTACGCCACAGCACGGCATAATATGCAAATTATCGTCGGTGGTATTTAAGGAGTACGGCGAAGTGAATGTAATTAGTCGTCAGCGTACGGACACGTGCGAAGATAGTGAAGAAGCTGCAATGCCTGGACATGGAAGACGTGTAGGATTTCAGCCGTTATCGGACTTTGAGCAGGGTCGTCTAGTCGAACTCGGCGAGGCCGGGTGGTCGTATCGTCGTATTGCGGAGCGAATTGGACGGGAAGTATCGGTGATGATACGATGGTGGCGTAGATGGTCCGAGGAACATTCCCACAGGAAGCGTGAGTCAAGGACGGACTGATGAGCGGACCGATCGACGCATATGGAAAGCAGCGTTGTCAAGCAGAACATCCACTGCGACGCAAATCCGAGCTGCCGTTGCACCTGAGGTGACTGTGTGAACAATCCGCAACCGTCTACTGGATGCAGGACTACGTGCACGTGTGCCTCTGGCATGTGTACCTCTGACTCCAGCCCACCGTCGGGAACGGCTGCAGTGGTGTCGCTAACGTCTGCACTGGAGAACGCAATGGCGATCTGTCGTGTTCAGCGATGAAAGCAGATTCTGCTTGGGAGCCTCCGATGGCCGTATGCGTGTTCGCAGACTCACAGGGGAGCATCTCTACCCTTCTTGCATCCGCCAGCGACACACAGGGCCTACACCTGGTCTCCTGGTGTGGGGAGCGATCAGCTATCGTTCCCGTACACAACTAGTGTTTGTACCGGGTACGTTAAACAGCACCTCCTACATCAACAACATCATTCATCCCGTTGTTGTGCCATTTGTAAGGTCGGTCCATCGTGGTGTTTTCCAGCAAGATAACGCACGCCCACACACGACACGTGCAACGCAACATGCACTTCAGGGTGTGAGACAATTTCCATGGCCTGCACGTTTACCGGATTTGTCCCCCATTGAGCACGTGTGGGATTTTATGGGACAACGACTTATCCCGTCTCCACGGCCAGCCACGACCATCCCCGATTTACGCGTCCAGGTTGAGGATGCTTGGAATTCAATACCCCAAACTTACATCCAACATGTGTACGACAGACTCCATACCAGAATTGCACAGTGTGACGCAGTTCACGGCGGTTCAACCTCGTACTAACCATGTTACATGGAAATGTTATTTTTCAGTTTACCAGCAGATACAACTGTATTTTGCCATAATGTTTTGATCACGTTATCCTCTGTATTCCGTTATTATGCTGTATAAATTTCGTTGGTATCAGACGTTTCCTTCTTGGTGTTATTTTTTCACTTTCCGCCAGTATATATATATATATATATATATATATATATATAGGGATGTAAGGTCATGTGATGCGTAACATCACAGCCTCTCCTTGACATATGTCAACCCAGCCTTCTCGTGGTGCATCCTGTTCCTACTAAAGGGGCTCTGACGACCGCCAATAGCGGTATAACTATACCATCGGGATTAGAGGAAATTCTATCCCACACTCACCAACCCGCTTGGCCAGCGTGGTGAGTTATGGCCAAACCCCTCCAAAATGATTCCACAACTTAAATCTTGGCCCTCAGTCTCCGGCAGCTGGAATGTACCTGGCCAAGGCAGCGGCCAGTGCGACATGAAGGCAGAGAGTGCTAAGAATCCCCGGAGGACCGGACTAGGCTGCCATCTGATGCTGACCTTGGCTACGTATAATGGACGCTCCCTATCTTCTGATTCAAGGCTTCTTGAATTGGAAGAGGAACTACAAAGGATCAAGTGGGACATCGTGGGGCTAAGTGAGGTAAGGAGAAAAGGAGAAGATCTGATTGAACTGAAAAGTGGACATCTCTTCTACTATCGTGGGACAGATACTGGCAGAACTAATGGTGTTGGATTTATAATAAACAAGAAACTGAAGGATAAAGTTGTAGAAGTTGAAAGTTCCTCCGACAGAGCTGCACGACTTGTTATCCAACTCTCGAAAAGATACCAGGCTCAGATTATTCAAACTTATGCACCCACCACAAGTCATCCTGAAGAAGAAATTGAAGAATTTTATAAAGAAATTTGTCATCTAAATAATAAAGGTAAGCAGCACTTGAAAATAATTATGGGAGATTTCAATGCAAAAATAGGGCAACGGCAACAGAATGAAACTCCAGTAGGTAAATTCGGTCACGGCAACAGAAACCAGCGTGGAAATACTCTCGTTGAGTTTGCAGAGGCAGAAAAGGGTTTTTCATCTTGAACTCCTTCTTCAAGAAAAAGCCACACAGGAAATGGACATGGAGACATCCAAATGGGACGACAAGTGAAATTGATTTTATTATGTGTAACAAAAAATTCGTCATAGAAGACTGCAGTGTGCTAAACAAGTTCATCACAGGTAGTGACCATAGATTGGTGAGATGTAAGATGCACCTCAACACTAAACTTGAACGTGGCAAGCTCATAAGACAAACAAAATCTATTGACATAACCAACCTTAAAAAACACCATAATACCTTCAAGTTGGAACTGAAGAACAGGTTCTCTGCTTTGGAAGGCCTAACATCGGAAGAAGTGGACATCTCTGAAGTTAACAGAAAAGTAACCAAAGCTCTTATGGAAACAGCAACAAAATTAGCTGGGTCTAAGAACAAGTTGCATGTAAACAAATTATCAGGAAAAACGAAAATGTTGATGCAAAAAAAAAGAGAGATGAGGACAACTAAAGAAGATGTGACTTCCAAAGTGGAATACATAGAGCTATGCAAGTCAGTACGAAAAAGTATCACTGAAGACGTAAGAAAATTCAACTGTGAACTAGTAAGGAAAGCAATTGAAAACAACCAAAGCCTAAAGATAGCAAAGGGACATCTCAGAAAGGGAAGAAAACAGATTAAGGCACTGAGAAAAGAAGATGGTTCTGTAACAAGAAATAGAGGCGAAATTTTGACAAGAGTGAAAGATTTCTACTCCAAATTATATGAAAGGGATGATACATGCACTCCAGACATCATGAAAGATACCAGTACCAGAGTTCCTCCAGTCCTTCCAGCAGAAGTTGCACATGCAATCAAGAACATGAAGTGGGGGAAAGCTCCAGGAGAAGATGGAATTACTGTAGACATCATACAAAAAGCAAGTGGAGAAATCGAAACAGTACTCGCCCAAATTTTCACTCGATGCCTTAATGAAGGAAAGATTTCTGAGGATTGGAACACCGCTACAATGATCCTGCTACATAAGAATGGTGACATTGAGGATCTCGGAAACTACAGACCTATCAGCCTCCTATGAGTAGTTTATAAAATCTTCACTAAAGTTCTTTCACACCGCTTGAAGGTAACACTGGACATGTCTCAACCGAGAGAACAAGCTGGATTCAGGAGCGGCTACAGCACAATAGATCATATCCACGTACTGAGAGAACTAATTGAAAGAGCGAGGGAATATGAACTTCCATTGTGCATGGCTTTTATCGATTATGAAAAAGCCTTTGATTCGGTGAAACCATCACCAGTTACAATGGCTCTGAAAACCTGCGGTATTGAAGATGCATACATTAATATTATTAATAACATCTATGAAAATGCAAGTGCAAAGATTCGGCTGTTTGAAAATACAACACACATAAAAATTGGAAAGGGAGTGAGACAAGGTGACACCATATCTCCGAAGCTCTTTAATGCCACATTGGAGGGTGTTTTTCAGTCGCTGAGCTGGGAAAACAAAGGGATAAAGATTAATGGAGATTATCTAACCCACCTTCGTTTTGCTGAGGACGTAGTCATTTTTGCAACTACCCCATCAGAGCTACAGAGTATGATCCAGGAACTTGCTGACAAGAGTAAAGAAGTGGGATTAAAAATGAACTTTCAGAAGACAAAAGTGATGTTCAATGCTTTTACAAGAAATGAAGATTTATCGATTGATGGAGAAAAGCTGGAGATAACAGACACGTACGTTTATCTTGGACAGCAGTTATCAAGTGAGGGTCACATTGATGAAGAAATTAATCGGCGTACAAAACTTGCCTGGAGAGCTTTTGGAAGAAACAGCATAATTTTCAAGAGCAATATGCCATTATGTCTTAAAAGAAAAGTGTTTGATCAATGCATCCTTCCAGTACTTACGTATGGTGCACAGACGTGGACCTTAGCTAAAAGAGACATACAAAGGCTGCAGACAACTCAGACGTGGACCTTAGCTAAAGAGACATACAAAGGCTGCATACAAGGCTGCAGACAACTCAAAGAAGAATTAATAATGGTTGACAATGATGATGATGATGATGTATCATCATCATCATCATCATCATTGTCAACCATTATTAATTCACTGCTGGACGAAGGTCTCCCCAAGTTTCCTCCACAACGGTCTGTCTTGTGCCAGTCTCCTCCATGTCACCCCTGCATACTTTCGAATTTCATCCACCCATCTTCCATGTGGTCTTCTTCTGGGTCTTTTCCTGTCCCTTGGAATCCAATCTAAAATTTCGGCTGTCCATCGATGGTCTGTTCTTCTGGCAGTATGTCCAGCCCATTGCCAATTCTGGGATTTACTTCTGATCATGATGTCTTCCACTCTTGTCATTTTCCGGATCCACGAGTTCCTCTTCTTATCTCTCCTGGTTACACCAAGCATG
Organism: Macrothele yani; assembly: GCA_039090855.1. Classification (NCBI taxonomy): domain Eukaryota; kingdom Metazoa; phylum Arthropoda; class Arachnida; order Araneae; family Macrothelidae; genus Macrothele; species Macrothele yani. The sequence goes on from CM076990.1 coordinate 197,616,338, forward strand.
CACCTCTCCATGCTGCTTTGAGTTGTCTGCAGCCTTTGTATGTCTCTTTTAGCTAAGGTCCACGTCTCTGCACCATACGTAAGCACTGGAAGGATGCATTGATCAAACACTTTTCTTTTAAGACATAAAGGCATATTGCTCTTGAAAATTATGCTGTTTCTTATATATATATTGTTAATAATGTTAATGTACTCATCTTCAATACCGTAGGATTTCAAAGCCATTGTAACTGCTGATGGTTTCACGGAATCGAAGGCCTTTTCATAATCAATACAAGCCATGCATAATGGGAGTTCATATTCTCTTGTCCTTTCAATTAGTTCCTTCAGTACGATGGATATGATCCATAGTGCTGTAGCCACTCCTGAATCCAGCTTGTTCTCTTGATTGACCCATGTCTATATAGTGTTACCTTCAAGCGAGGTGAAAGAACTTTAGTGAAGACTTTATAAACCACTGATAGGAGGCTGATGGGCCTGTAGTTCCCGTGATCTTCAACGCCACCTTCTTTCTGTAGCAGGATCATTGTAGCATTGTTCCAATCCTTAAAAATCTTCCCTTTATTGAGACATCTCATGAAAATTTGGGGTAGGGTAATTTCAATTTCTCCACTTGCTTCTTGTATAATATCCACGGTGATTCAATCTTCTCCTGGAGCTCTTCCCTGTTTCATGTTCTTAATTGCATGTGTAACATCTGCAGGAAGGACTGGACGGACTTTGGCATTGGTACCTGTTGTAATGTCTGGAATAGATGTATCATCCCTGTCATACAGTTTTGAGTAGAAATTTTTCACCCTTGTCAAAATTTCGCTTCTATTTCGTCTTAAAGTCCCATCTTCTTTTCTCAGATCCATTATCTGTTTTCTTCCCTTACCGAGATATCCCTTTGCTCTCTTCATGCTTTGGTTGTTTTCAATTGCTTTTCTCATTAGTTCACAACTGAATTTCCTTATGTCTTCAGTGACACTTTTCCATACTGTCTTGCATAGCTCTATATATTCCACTTTGGAAGTTACGTCTTTTTTATTTGTCCTCATCTCCCTCCTCTTTTGCATCAACGTTTTTGTTTTTACTGAAATTTTCTTCATATGTAACTTGATCTTAGTACCACTTATTTGTGTTGCTGTTTCCATAAGAGCCTTGGTGAGTTCTCTTTTAACTACAGAAATATCCACTTCTTCCGATGTTAGGCCTTCTAAAGCTGAGAATCTGTTCCTCAATTCCAACTTGAAGGTATTATGGTGTTTTTTAAGGTTGGTTATGTCCATACATTTTGTTTGTCTTATGAGCTTGCCCCGTCCGAGTTTAGTGTTGAGGTGCATCTTATATCTCACCATTCTATTATCAGTACTTGTGTTGAACTTGTTTAGCACACTGCATTCTTCGATGACGAATTTTTTTATACATAACAAAGTCAATTTCACTTGTCGTATCATTTGGATGTCTCCATGTTCATTTCCTGTGTCGCTTTTTCTCGAAGAAGGAGTTCATGATGAAAAACCTTTCTGCTTCTGCAAACTCTACGAGAGTATTTCCACGTTGATTTCTGTTCCCATAGCTGAATTTATCAACCGAAGTTTCATTCCGTTGCTGTTGCCCTATTTTTGAATTGAAATCACCCGTAATGATCTTCAAGTGCTGTATGCAAGCGCAAAGTTCGGATATTTGAGGATGCAGCACAAATAAAAATTGGAAAGGGAATGAGACAATGTGACACCATATCTCCCAAACTCTTTAATGCCACATTGCAAAATGTCTTTCAATCATTGAACTGGGAAAACAAAGGGATAAAGATTACTGGAGATCATTTAACTCACCTTCGTTTTGCTGATAACGTATTCATTTTTGCAACTACCCCTTCTGAGCTGCGGATTATAATCCAAGAACTTGCTGACAAGAGTACAGAAGTGGGATTAAAAATTTGCATTCAGAAGACAAAAGTGACGGACAATACTTTTACAAGAAAAGATTTATTCATTGATGTAGAAAAGCTTGAAACAACCGATACCTAAATTTGTCTTAGGCATCAGATATCAAGTGAGGGTCACATTGATGAAGAAACTAATCGCCGTATAAAACTTGGATGGAGAGCTTTGGAAAGAAACAGTACAATTTTTAAGAGCAGTATGCCATTATATCTTAAAATGAAAGTGTTTAATCAGTGCATCCTGCCAGTGATTACGTATGGAGCAGAGACATGGACTTTAACTAAACAAGTTAGTAAAATCATGCAATGCATTGATTATGATACGCTTTCCAATATACTAGAAATCATTACTCAAGTTATGAGGAAAATGGCTATGGAATAAATCTCACTTCTGTGCCCTGACCTTTGATCCCATTTCGGTAATATTCAACAGAACTGGTTCAGTGTACCTCCGAAATAACATGATAAAGTTTTGTCGCAATCGAAGCAATTTTACATAAGTTATGATGCATAAGGGCTATGGAATAGACCCCGCTTCTGTGTCCTAACATTTGGCTCCATTTCGCCCATTTTCAACAGGATTTGTCCGCTGACAGGTCCCTACAACATACTAACATTTCATCCAAATCGAAGCATTTTTACGTAAGTTATGATGCATAATGGCGATGGAAGTGATTCCGCTCCCATATTCTGACCTTTGACCCCCGTTTCGCCAATTTTCAATAGGGTTTGACACCAGATGGTCCCCTACCACATACTAAAATTTAATTGAAATCGAACCTTTTTTACGCTAGTTATAATGCATAAGAGCAGTGGAATGGATATCGCTCCTATGTCCTGACCTTTGATCCCATTTCGTTCACTTTCAATAGAGTTCCTTCCCAGGTGTTCCCCTACCACATACTAAAATTTCATCAAAATCGAACGATTTGTACGCGAGTTATTGTGCGGACGAACATACACACAAAACGCGTGACGTAATGAGGCAGTTGGGAATCGCGACCATCTGCTCGCAAGAGTGTTACGTCATAAAACTTTAATAGGATCCACACACAACGCATGACGTAATGAGACAGATGGCGTGACAGCGTGCCAACATCTAATGGCTCGACGCCACGACACTACACTAAAGACGTGGTAATTCGGGGTGGTTATTTAACCCACTAAACGAATTTTCCTAAAGTCGAGATCAAGCTAAATCGATTTCTAGTACCAGAAAACGGTAGTTAAGGACTTTCATCAAAATCCATAGAGCCGTTTCCAAAATAAAATTTACATACATACAAGAATTGCTCCTTTAAGGTGAACGTCAAATAATTTTGCTTCCTCTACTTCGAATGGAAAAAATTCTGTACACATTTTCTTTTCAATTAATGCGTTCCCAAGAATGAAAATTTGAACATCGATTAGAATATCTTCATTTTATAACTTGCAATACTTAATATTTTCTAAAACATAACCATAATTATGCAATCCAACATTTGTTTGTCTACTGACGTCATGAAAATACAGGTCGCGCCATCTTTTTTCTGGACAATTAATGCGTTCACAAGGATGAAAATTTGAACATCGATTAAAATAGCTTCATTTTATTATTTGGAATACCTAATATTTTCTAAAACATAACCATAATTATGCAATCCAACATTTGTTTGTCTACTGACGTCATCAAAGTACAGGTCGCGCCATGCTATTTCTGGTTTCAACACTACCAAAGGAAAAGTTATTGATTTTTAATAAAATTATGGTTATGTTTAAAAAAATATTAGGTATTCCAATTTATAATATGAAGTTATTTTAATCGATGTTCAAATTTTCATCCTTGGGAATACATTAATTGTGAAGGAAATGTGTACAAAAGTTTTTCCATTGGAAGTATAGGAAGCAAAATTACTTAACGTCCACCTTAATAATATGGGATAAGGGACGAATGATTAGAAGCCACCACTTCTTGCCAGCAGATTTCTATCGCTGTGGTTGGGACAATTCCAATGAAAGGAAATGTCACATAGAAAGAAATAGGCTTAGAAATATTAATATCTTGTTGAACAAAATTAAAATAAAATTTTGTGTACAACATACTGGCAGGGCTCGATTTAAGTGGTATCGCACCACAAACTGCGAGTCAAATCAACCTGAATTGCTCCGCAAGTATGACTTTGCTTCGCATACATTGCGATACATTTCATTTTTAACTCCCGTTACGCTGACCTCCAGCGAACTTTTCGAACTTTTATGGTGGTGAAAGGATTACACCACATAATACAAATTTTGAAGATGACAATCCGATTTTTGGTGCAAATGTGACAGGGATGGCAAGCCAGATAATATCCGAAAACTTGAAAATTTCATTGTCCTGGAGCGGGACTCGACCCCGCGTCTCGCAGATAGCGCCTGGGTATGCTAACCACTACACCACCCAGAACGACCAAGTCTCACGTTTTCGAATAATTTGAATATAACCATCACAGAATTCGCCAGTCGGAGCAACCAAAATAATCGGAAACTAAAAGACTTAGTCGTTCTGAGTGGTGTAGTGGCTAACATACCCATGGTGCTATCTGGGAGACGCGGATTCGATTTCCGCTCCAGGACGATGAATTTTTAAAGTTTTCGAAAATTATCTGGCTTACCATCCTTGTCACATTTACGCCAAAAATCGGATTATCATCTTCAAAATTTGTATTATATGGCGTAATCCCGTATTTCTTTCATGATTTATCTGCTCCTCCGGGCAACAACGGGATAAGATTCTTAACCTCCAGATTCGCTAAACATGAATGCCGGTTGCTTCGACTAGCGAATCCAGTGATGGTTATACTCAAATTATTCGGAAACTGGAGACTTGGTCGTTCTAGGTGGTGTAGTGGTTAGCATACTCGGGCGCTGTCTGGGAGACGCGGTTTCGAGTCCCGCTCCACAGGACGATAAAATTTTCAAGTTTTCGAATATTATCTGGCGTACCATCCTTGTCACATTTACGCCAAAAATCGGATTGTCATCTTCAAAATTTGTTTTATGGTGGTTGCTGTGGCCCTTATGTCAATATTACTTTTCCTCCCCAAAGACGATTTCCTCTTCTTTTTAAAGTGTTTCGTCGGATAGAAGTTGTTCTGTAACAAGTTGTTCTGTTAATAGGTGAACCTCAAAGACCCGAAGGATAGGGTCAGTCATAGATTTCCAGACATGACAAGTAATACAGTGAAGTGTCTAAAGGTTTCAAATGCGGCATCATGGTCAAAAGATCGTGATTCCCTTAAAAAAAATTGGTCAGGATGAAATTAGGAACATGGTTCAACATTTTGCCTTATTGCTGCAAGCCAAGAATGGGGGGAACTTAAGGAATTCTGGCTCCTGAATATGGCAACTTCATCAAGAGAAGACTTGTGGTTCTTCATATTGTTACGGAGATTTAATACTAGAATTTTAAGCAAAGATATTAAATCTCATTTCGCAACTTTTATTTCGCTTTAGTGCTCCTTTTCCTTTGTTTCCACAATGCGGGAGAAAATTTTACTTCGTCACCCGATATAGAAGCACCGGAAGCACGGTTTATTTAGAGATGCCAGTTTGTCGCATCTTAGGATCTGGGCCTTTGTATTTCGTAGACGCATTGGTATTGTCCATCTCATTTGATCTTTTGCTTTCTTAATTTCAAAGCAGCCGACTGAAAGCCGCCCTCTTAATTTCAATATTGAAGTTTTGTGAAGCCGACGCCGTGGTTTTCCTATGGTTTTTGTGGAAGTAAGGGGGAGTTTGCGTGGAAACAAGGGGGAGTTAAGACAGTCGACTCGAGAAATTGAAAGCGAGCGGCCTCAGGGAGAGCAGGCGAGGAAACGCCTTAGGTGTTAGGAAACAGGTCTTAAGCTGACCGAGGGAATGGAAGTTTTTCTCCACGTGCGCGGAATAGAGAGGAACAGGGACGAGGAAATGCAAAGCTGAGCACAACCTTCTGCATTAAGCAAAGAAAACAATAAAGGGTTTTAAGATATCTAAAACGGTAGTACAAAAATTATTGTTTATAACTGTCATTATTCTTATTTTATCTTCAACCAAGAAAGAGTATGAAAGTTAATAAAAACAGGTCAACAATTTTAACCCCCCCCCCAAAAAAAAAACATCTACTGCAATGTTTCTTTTTGAAATATTTCTAGCTTTGCCAGTGTCTAATACCATTATAGAGAGGGTTTTTTCCTACATGAGTCGCATAAAGAGTGACTATCGCAGCAGTCTTAGTGAATCTTCGCTGGAAAATTTAATGCGCATATCTGTTGAAGGACCATCTATGGACAAATTTTCACCTGATGAGGCTGTAATATATTTTTTTCCAAACCACGTAGGCCCAATACAGCCATATGGAAAATGAAAATTTTGTGACGTTGAAGAGGAGCAGCATAAATAAATAATGTATCCAAAATATTTTTTCTAGTTTGTATTCGAGCAGGCTGCAATCATAGCGTAATGTCTTAGTGCTATTCAGAAGTTTCTCATTGCTACGCAAGACTTAATTTGTATAGCAAATGCTGCTACACATTTATTTTTTCGTAAATCAAGCCCTACATGCGGGCCCTGAACGTTCGGGCCCGAGCCAGAATGGGTTTTACGAATTAAGGCCAGAAGATATGTCTGCCCCCAGACAGAGCATAATCTGAACATGCATATTTTAGAACATTACCGTATTTTGCTTACCGGTGAAAAATTCATTTATCAAAGAAAATATCCATCATTCTCTTTCCTTTTTAATCTTTTTTTTTTTTTTCCGAATAAGAAAAACTTTCATTAGACATAACCAGGTATATTTCATTCATTGCTAAGGAACAATGGTATGATTTGTGTAAGGTGCGAAATTTTGAAGGAATTATAGTTTGTTAACCACAGAGATACTTAATTGAGGTTGCGGTTAACGACAGATTCAATGTCCCCACGGTTCCGGTTTGCACAGTGGGCGGCAAAGGAGGACAATGGAGTCAGCCATTAGGCTTCTTTCCGATTGGTAGGAACGGTCCGGTCCCTCTTTGATCCCTTTGAGCACTCCATGCTCCTGCGGCCGGAATGTAATTTCCCCTCAGGTATGCTGATCCTATCTCTGCGGATGCTGCACGGACCGATGTTAGCGGGAACGCCTGGCAGCCTAATGAACTACGCGCCTTTGTCTCCGGGACATTAAGGCTTATCGAACGACAATGACGCCACGGCAAGGGAGGACGCTAATTAGGGTTTGATTAAATGATTAAAAGCTGCTCCTCTGTCACTTGCTCCCGCTGGCAGAGCTACTCAGTTTCACTTCACTAAGGATTTAAATTTGTGTCAAAGCACTTGTTGACATGAATTCTTGCTGTTATTAAACAAAAATTTTAAACAGATGATAAATAATAGATATAATTTTTTCTTCCTCGCCTGTCCTTTTTAAAGTTGAACGTCATCCAAAGTTTAAGCTAATAACCCATCTACCGCTTCAATTATCATGTGCAGAGATGGAATAGGGTAAAAGAGAATGATGGCACATTGTACTTAAATTAAGGACGGATCCGAAAAAGCTTACAAGAGGAAGCCATAAAAACAAAACTTAAATTGACAGAAATGAAATTATGATGTGGTGAAATAACGAATGCATATCGTTTGAATATTTGAATAAAAATAAGTTTTACAGATAAGAAATAAATTTACAGATTCAAACTTAATTTTCGAAACTCTCTAAACGTCATTCTCTTGTATACGCGCCTGACCTGATTCTTACTTCATGCAGCCTGAAACACCAAATTAACTTGAACTATGAGTGCTATTAATCAAATTGCAGTCACACTGCAAGGGTGAATTGTAACATTCCACGTAAATGTTAATATAAATACTTTCTGCATTTTAATATGACCACGTGTTGGAGGAAACAGAGGAAAAAAGAAAAGACTGCGCCATTTTGCTTGTTCTGGAAAACGAATTTTTCCGTTCCTTGGGTAGGAACAATGATAGACACTAAGCCGGTAGTACAACGGACAGAAAACAACGCACTTTTGTTTTTACCACCTCGGGGGATTAGAGACTCTTTGTGCCTAAGATTAATTGACTCGGTGTGCGTTTGCTAAAGTACAATTAACGCCAGCATGTTTAGTGGAAAAGAAGCCTATACTATTGTGATGCCTACTAGTAGGATGTGTAAACGTTACTGTATATTCTAAGCCGTCTAGGTCCAGGTGTCAGTAAGAGCGCAGTTCTTCGGAGATAGAATTTTAGAACGGGAATGCAGCCAAAGTCGGGTGAGCTAGCCAACCCAGGTGCTCCAACCTTGAGACGTATGGGCACACCAGAGGATACAGGTCGGAGGGTGATTGGAATTCACCCTGGGGCATGCATGGAAAGAGTTCTGTGTGCCAGGAAGGGAAGCCAGTCTTCGTTCTGGCGAGCTGTGAACTAAGTCGCTCGGAAGAGTTCCTCTCAGATAGAGAACTCCGGAGGTTATTGTCGTTCGTTTTACGGGAAGACGGGCGAAAAGGTTGCGTTTAGCGTAACAAGCCGAAAGAGCTTCGGAAGACGCGTGGGTAATCTTCATTGTTTTACGGCACAGGCCCCGACAGAAACCTATCTTCATTGGTGGAACGAACAGCGGAACCTGCTGAACTTATGATATTTCGGAAAATGCGTAATTCACGCGGAGGTTAAAATACTCCCGAGAACTGAGGATTCGAGTTGGACTACCGGACACTGACGGTTTAAGATATTGGATCTCAATTAAACGTTGTTTTGTTTTGTTAAAAAATATCGTTGGTCTGTGATACTGAAATATTCTTCACTTCCTCTCCCTTGATAAGCAGATGTCCTAGTAAAGCCGAGGGAGCAGAGCGCCTGATTTCCAACAAAGTCATATCATTTTTGAGAACCTAATTACTTACCTTATCGGGGGCGGTACTCCATAAGTCAAACCGGAAGCCTTGTAGTTAGGTGATTACGCAAGTTAGTCAGAGTACCACGCTCAACCCTATACTCACTTTATGACGTATACTCTAATTTAAATTTCGTGTTTAGTTGTTTTTCTCTATGTAAATTTGGAGTTCGTTCTCTTTCGGTGTTTCAACCTCAACGTATATGTTGGCAGCAGTCTTGAGGTCAAGAGTGAATGACGAGTACATGTTTGATAAGCAAAGAACGAGATATAATGTCTGGAACTAGCATATAAAGTGTGGTATGGTGTGATGTTGTAGCGTGCTGTTGATATATTACTGTAGCTATTTGTTGTAATTGGAAAATTAGATGTAAACACATCGAACCTATAATTTGATAGAGGTTCAGTATTCTGAATAATGCTGATGTGATCATTTATGATACGTTATGAGTCTGAAGTGCCGTGAAGTTTCGCACAATAAAGACCTACTGCTCGTAAGTGTTTTCAAGACTTCTCCCCAGGCCGTTTGGTCGCTTAATTTAGTTTAGTGTGTAATTAAGAATTGCTCATGAACTAACTATCCAAGGCTTAGCAGTACATAGTTCTAGTGATACGAGAGCAAGCGAATGATGGTAAGAAGGTAATATTTAAGTAGTGATATATTTTACCGACAAACATTAAACCTTACTCTAAAGCAAGTATAAGTCCTAGTAAGTTAGATAAACATTCTTTCAAACATTAAACTTTTAATTTCAGCAGTGCTATCATGAATTTTTAGAACCCTATGTAAAAAATAAATAAATAGAACAACTTTCGATTCTCTCTCTCTCTACAATAAACGAAAAGTTTTCCACACTTACAAGGAACACCCCCGGGTTCGAACAAACAAAACCGCACCAAACTTCCGTTTTAAGTCATTTACGTACCTCCGAATTCAATGGTGATATTCTTTTTCCTGTAAAACTCCGCAGTTGCTCACTAGAGGGCTCCGTTGAGTCACCCGTAGCTCGCCGGCTGCTACGCCAGCCGAGAGTGTGCTTGTGCTTGTATCACATGCCTTGTTTGTCTGTGTACGTAGTGAGACGACAAAATGGTTCGATCTTTTTTGCGTCAGTTTTGAATATACATCTGTCTGACAAGTCACTCGCACTTTCTGATTCCTGGTCTGGACACAAGGATGAACGAATACTTCAGGAGGCCTCCGGGGGAAACAAGTTCATTAAAAAAATCATTTCACCAAAAACTGCGAAATATGTTCAACTCCTCGATGTTAATTTTTTTCAGACAGTATAAAATTTACGCAAAGAAGATTACAGATTACATAAAAATACGATCCAACATGCAGCATCCAAAATTACATGACAGAATATTCCTTTCGAAGATGCATTCTGTGAACTACAATGAACTGTCTGTATAGATCTATAAACCGATGCTTCGTTACGCATGGCAGAAGGCTGGTTACCATTGTGGTGAACCTGTGCAGAATTTCAAAATTGCCATCGACGTGGCTTTCAACACTAATGTTCACTAATGTTTTTCAACACTAATGCATTCCGCGGGTGTACCGATGTTGCATTTATTAATTGTTGTGCATTTTGCTGCAATGGTTATTGCTTTGATCATTTTATAGCCAGCCCTCACATGAATTAATCTTTTGACACTTGCACACCCTGATCCTTCGTTATGAAGTTACTGACGTCAACAGTCCTATGTACGTTATAATTATTTTCGTGCAGATCTCGTTATAATTATTTTCGTGCAGATCGACGTGATACCTATCTTCAGAGACCTCTATTGGTCAACTGCGGAGTTTTACAGAAAAACGAATATCACCATTGAGTTCAGAGGTACGTAAATGACTTATACCGGAAGTTTGGTGCAGTTTTGTTTGTTCGACTCCGGGGGTATTCCTTGTTAGTGATTTTCAAGCACACAGTCTATCTATTACCTTTTCCTTTATTTAATGACGGAAGGGAAGGGCAATGCTGATTGATATAGTGGACATATTCTTACTTTGGAAAAATGAGAGGTGCTTCTTCTTCTTGTTCAAAAACTCGACAGCCCTATGTAGGCCTTGGCCTTCTCAAGGAGTTTTTCCGTGATATTTCGTAACGAGAGAATTGTTTTTTTATGAGGTGAGGTCGTTAGCCCAACGCCCAACTCCCAACCTAGAGGATCAAGGGAAACGAGCGTCCGGGGCCGACTTCACAGGGTGGGCAGAACCGCGATTTGGACACACGTCAGAAACGTCATGACCGGTATTAATTCGCTCATGACGTTTGCGCCTACATTTGGGAGCCTACGGTGAAAGCAAATGGTAGGCCCAACTGTGGACCTACCTTTTGCTCTCACAAAAGGGGCCGTGGATGGCCTAGTGGCCAACGTTTGTGTCTGCTACGGAAAAACCTCAGGTTCGATCCCAAGAAGATACAAATGCTCGAACCACTAAATATCCGCCGTGCGTCGGGTGGGTACATTAAGCCGTCGGACCCCGGATACTGGCCTGCCAGTTAGAAATAAAGGCGTCTTCCTTCCCCTTTTTACCGCGCTTCCGTGTCACTTTCCTGTCGGGCACTCTAGCCCAAGTCTCCTAGTTTCCTATTTCTAAGGGTTGTTTAAGACCTGAGATCAGACACTCCATTCCTAAAATCCTCTACTCTGATCTGATCTGCTCTCACAAAAGCAACAACACACCATGTCATGGACTTCCTGCATGCAAAAAATATTCATATAAATTTGCCAACATGAATTTTAATTTTTATTTGTAAAAAACAAACTGATTTGTTACAGGAACGTAGTTTGGTCCACGATTCGGTTTCTTGTGATCGCAAATCCGTTGATGTTTTTCGGGTGCTATTGGAAGACGCACCATTAAAGACACGTCGGCGCACGTGGTTCATGTATGACAGAGCGGCAACTTATTTTCGCCGATCTACAAGGGGGAGTCAAATTAAAACCTTAAATGATGTTTTTTCTCTCAATTTATTGAACAAAAGTGGTACACACCTGTATCATTTTTAATGTAATCTCCATTTTGTGCCATACATGTCCTCCAGGGCTTAAAAAGTGCATAGATTCCTGCAGAAAAATTTTCTTCGGTCTCGTGTGCAGCCACTCATGCACCACCTGCTGCACATCTTCATCGAACCTGAAAGTCTTTCCTCCCATCGCACCTTTGAGTAGCCCAAAGATGTGGTAATCGCTTGGGGCAAGATCTGGTGAATATATGGCAGGTGTGGAAGACACTCGACGTGCAGGTCTTGTATGTTTGCAACCGTTGCACAGGAAGTATGCAGCCGATGGTGGTCATGTTGCAACAAGACACCAGTACTGAGAAGTCCACGTCAATTGGATTTGATGGCAGGTCGAAGATGATTCCTGATAAGATTTTCATACGTGTCACTGGTGACAGTGCTCCCCCTGGGCATGTTATACTCCAAAATTTCACCTCGTTCATCCCAAAAGAGAGTCAGAATAACCTTCCCTACAATTGCCTGCATGCAGAACTTCTTCGGTTTTGGTGAAAAGGGATCGCGCCATTCCTTGCTCGCTCGCTTGGTTTCTGGCTCATGGTAATGAACCCAGGTTTCATCTCCAGTAACAATTCTCTGTAAGAAGTCATCACCTTCTGCTTCAAAGCGCCGCTAAAGTTCTTGACAGGCTTCAGCACGTCTCTGTTTCAATTCTGGGGTCAGCTAGCGTGGCACACACCTTGCAGACACTTTCTTGAACTGGCGCACATCATGGGTGATGTGGTGAGCTGAACCATGACTGATGTTAAAAAAGTGTGGCTATTTCATCCAATGTCATTAGGCGATTTTCCATTACAATGCCTTCAACTGCTGTAATGGACTCTGGTGTCACTACTTTGTGTGCCTGACCCGGTCGAGAAGAATCTGTCACAGAACTTACGCCGTTTCAGAACTTCCTAGTCCATTTGTACACGTTTTGCATGAAAGACATGCATCATAATATTACTTCATTCGGCGATGCATTTCAATCGGTTTCACGCCTTTACTACTCAAAAAACGGATGACAGAACGTTGCCCTTTTGTGGTACATATCTCAAGTCGGGCGACCATCTGTACACTGCTACTGTAGCGTCACTAAGCTTGTGAGCACCGTGCGGCCACCTGTAAGAAAATCTTTTAGCCATTGGTAACAATATTGCCAAGTTATAGGACAATAAACCTGTATTTTGAATTTTTTTATTGCACTTTTAAAGCTTTCATTTGACTCATGTGATATTTAAGAACATCAGGATCGTTCCTATCCCAGCAGTTGGATATGCAGAGATGGAACAATTGCATGGCCACCACAATCTACCAATGTGAGCCTACTGAACTTCTTCGTATGAGGGCAGCTGAAGGCCGATGTTTATGCTACATCGATTCCAAATGAACAGTCTCTCTGCCAAAGGATGGTGGATGGTGGTATGATAACACGGAATATTCCGGTACCTTTGGGCCGACGCTGTGAGGCATGTCTTGCTGCCCACCGATCCTATTTTTAACATTTTCTGTGATGTAGCTGTAAATAGTTGTTATCGATCATTTACTATGTGGTACAATACTAACTGGAATACAACCTTGTTACCTTTTCACTGTGTATGACTTGCAATCTGATACGTACTACGTCTCCGTAAGAAAGAATTTTCGGCCCTATGTGTGTATGACATCTTTTTTCTCTTTCATCAGAATAGGCGGCAGAACTGGTTTCAAAAGTTTGGCCAAACATTTTAAAAACACCCTATATATTGAACAATCATGACAGTACACAACCTCATCTGACTTCTGCACTGTTAGAAAACCTTTTTGATAAAACATCATTCACAGGCATCTCTCTTTTAAGTTGTTCGGTACCTGTACTGGAGGTAGACATAGCTTGAAGACTTTCGAGGTCTCAGAGCAATACAATGTGGGATAAACAACCCCAGTGTATTAGAGAGAAATTTATATACCTAAAAGCAGTAGAAACCACTTTTACTTAACCGTTCTTCTTAAGAGAATCACGTTTGCTTTTTGGGGAAATTCAAAATACCATCCAGCGAATTTTCATGCTAACCATACCTAAAATACAAGATTTTTAATTTAAAAATATCTTATAGGTTCAGTACAATCAGAAGTCAATTATTAACCGAATTCCATTTGCCCGTCAGTGTTACTTCTTATTAATTCACTAAGCGAAAACGAGTAGCAAGACATGCAGTTATATCCGTTTCAAAAACTTTGCAAATGTGTATGCTAAGGTAAAAATTAATTCAAGAAAAAAAAAAAGAATCGATGAAATATAGTTAAACTAATTTTGTACTGTATGCATAATTTCCATTCGAAATTTCCATGTTGTTCACCGGAGGACAGCCAACGATTTTCTACTTTAAAGGATCACTATTAAAACGAAAAATAAAAATGCACTTTTTCTGCAGTAAAATAATTCCCCACTCAGTGCATTTTGACAGATTTCGTTGAAATGAAGCTAAATATACTACACTGCTGGACAATTGCTAAGGACGGATCATAAACGGCTATATACCGCATAAAAAAGTAAGTGTGGTTGGATGCCCAGTGAAATAAAATAATGTCAGAATGCCAGGACATTACAAGAAAGACAAATTATGGTGCTCTGAAATTCAGAAGGCTTTGGAACGTGTTCAAAGGACAAACAGGCCATTTTCTGCAGAATACGTAAACGTGAAAAAAATGCAATTACCGTCCGTAGGCGTTCCGGCGTAAGATGTCAATACGGGATATGGCCACCATGGAGGGCGATGCAAGATTCCACACGTCGTGTCATGCTTTGCACAACATTATCAAGCAGCTGTTGGGGTAATTCATCCCATTCCTATGTCAGTGCACGTATGAGGGTGTCCTTGTTTATTGGAGGGCATTGGCGACCAGCAAGACTCCTACCCCAAAGCATCCCACACATTTTCAATGGGATTCAGATCTGGAGAACGTGCTGGCCATACGAGGCGTTGAAATCCCCGCTCTCAAGACACTCCTGGACAGCGACTGTTCGATGACATGTTGCGTTGTCGTCCATGAAAATGAATCTATCACCGACAGTACCACGGAACATGCGAACATGAGGTAGCAGAACATCATTAATGTATCGTTTGCCAGTCATAGTCCCAGTTGGAAGCACATAGAGGGACGTACGGCCATTGATCATGATGCCAGCCCATACCATGACACTACATGTTGGATATCGGTCCCTTTCCTGTATGTTTGCTGGACAATATGCAGTACCACTATCACGCCAGATCAGTTGCCGTCGACAATCAGACGATAGACTGTATCTACTCTCATCTGAGAAGAGGACAGCAGACCAGTCGTTATCAGTCCAATTGCGATGTTGATGGCACCATTGCAAACGGGCGGTACGGTGACGTCTGGACAATGGGATGCACACAACAGGACGGCGGGCGTATAGTCCTCCTTCATGGAAACGTCTGGCGACAGTTTTTCGGGAGATCCGCTTGCCAGTAGCAGCCATAAACTGATTTGCTACCTCACTAGCTGTGCTGCGCCGGTGTCTTTTTGTTGATAGCACTATGTACCGATCTTCTGCAGGTGTCGTACTGCGAACACGACCTCCCCCGTGACGTTTGCTACACTCTCCATTTGTTTGAAATGATTTCCAAAGCCTTGAAACAACACTGTGGCTGACGTCGAACTCCCTGGCAACATCTGTTATTTTTCGCCCTTCTTCAATCTTGCCAATAATACTGCCAAGCGTAAAATCATCTAGGTGATGTCGGGAAGACATACTGAAAATTGCAAGTTCGTCAATTGATTCTTTCCCTTTCAACTTTGCGTTTGAACAACAACGGTCAATACGCGTCAAATCCTTTATATCTCTTATCAGCGCTATGACGTCACGAACAAGTTCGGCAATCCAAAATTTGCATACGCACAACACGTCTTACTGTATCCCGCACTTATGCTAATTTCCACATTTTCCTGCCTTCCATTTTATGGTTGCTATCGTGGCTATTGTCATCCGTCCTTAGCAATTGTCCGGCAGTGTATTTTGTATTGCGGGATGAAGGCCTCCCCAAGTCTCTTCCATGTTACGCCGATATCCTTTGAAGTTTCATCCATTCATCTCCCATATGGTCTTCTTTAGTATCTTTTCTTCTCCCTTAGTATCCAGTCTAGTATTTCAGTTGTCAAACGGTGAGCAGTTCTTCTGCCAATATGTTCAGACCAGGATCTTCATTTCAGTCATGACGTCCTCCAGTTTCACCATTTTTCTGATCCCTGCATTCATTTTCCTATCTTTCTTGGTTACACCAAGCATGCACCACTCCGTGTTTCTTTTAGGTGTCCTCAGACACTGTATATCTTTTTTAATGATGATTCATATCTCTGATACATAAATAAGAACTGAAAGGATGCAATTTTGAACACTTTTCTTTTAAAACATAATAAATTATTCTTGAAAATTATATTTCTTCTAAAATCTCTCCCGCGAAGTTTTTATGCCTGTTTACTTCTTCCTCGATATGGCTCTTGTTCGATATTTGTTGTCTAAGGTAAATAAATGTGAGCAGCAGTCACTTCTAGATTTGCCAATCAACTTCTAAATTTTCAGTTTTTTTAAAAGTATTGTTCCTCAACTTTTTTTATGCGTAAGTTAATTTCTAAACCAACTTCTTTACTCTTGTCAGAAAGTTCCTGGATCATACTCTGCAGCTCTGAGGTATGTGTGTGTGGGGATGGGATTACTTACAAAAATTATTATATCGTCAGCAAAACGAAGGTGAGTTAGATAATCTCCAACAAGACAAGGGAGTGATTGTCTTCCAGTTCAATAATTGAAAGACTTCTGCGTGAACAGATAAATACAGAGAGAGAGAGTGAGGGAGAGAGACAGAAGAAGAGAGAAAGAGGAGAGAGAGGGAAAGACAGAGGAGAGAGGGGGAAGATAAAGGAGAGAAGGGAAAAGATAGAGAGAAAGAGAGAGACAAAAGAAGAAAGAGAGAAGGAGAGAGAGAATGAGAGAGGGAAAGATAGAGAGAAAGAGAGAAGAAGATTACGCACTTCTTGAAGTAAAGTCCTAGCTGCGTTACTGCCCACAGCTTTCTCAAGGCTACATAGCTTGCTGGACAATGTCCGTACTCGGCACTTATACCGCAGAATTAACCAGTTCCTCTTGCCTTCGATTTGGATTCAGGAAAACCAGGTTTTGCTCTTTAAATAATTTTCATGCAAGGATTGTAGGAAATTTTATGGAATTTGTAATAGAAGGAGAAATCTACTTGCCCACACACATTATACACTGCCGGACAATTGCTAAGGACGGATGACAATGGCAACGATAGCAACCATAAAATGGAAGGCAGGAAAATGTGGAAATTAGCATAAGTGCGAGATACAGTAAGACGTGTTGTGCGTATGCAAATTTTGGATTGCCGAACTTGTTCGTGACGTCATAGCGCTGATAAGAGATATAAAGGATTTGACGCGTATTGACCGTTGTTGTTCAAACGCAAAGTTGAAAGGGAAAGAATCAATTGACGAACTTGCAATTTTCAGTATGTCTTCCCGACATCACCTAGATGATTTTACGCGTGGCCGTATTATTGGCAATATTGAAGAAGGGCGAAAAATAACAGATGTTGCCAGGGAGTTCGACGTCAGCCACAGTGTTGTTTCAAGGCTTTGGAAATCATTTCAAACAAATGGAGAGGGTAGCAAACGTCACGGGGGAGGTCGTGTTCGCAGTACGACACCTGCAGAAGATCGGTACATAGTGCTATCAACAAAAAGACACCGGCGCAGCACAGCTAGTGAGGCAGCAAATCAGTTTATGGCTGCTACTGGCAAGCGGATCTCCCGAAAAACTGTCGCCAGACGTTTGCATGAAGGAGGACTATACGCCCGCCGTCCTGTTGTGTGCATCCCATTGTCCAGACGTCACCGTACCGCCCGTTTGCAATGGTGCCATCAACATCGCAATTGGACTGATAACGACTGGTCTGCTGTCCTCTTCTCAGATGAGAGTAGATACAGTATATCGTCTGATTGTCGACGACAACTGATCTGGCGTGATAGTGGTACTGCATATTGTCCTGCAAAACATACAGGAAAGGGACCTATATCCGACATGTAGTGTCATGGTATGGGCTGGCATCATGATCAATGGCCGTACGTCCCTCTATGTGCTTCCAACTGGGACTATGACTGGCCAACGATACATTAATGATGTTCTGCTACCTCATGTTCGCATGTTCCGTGGTGCTGTCGGTGATAGATTCATTTTCATGGACGACAACGCAACATGTCATCGAACAGTCGCTGTCCAGGAGTGTCTTGAGAGCGAGGATATTCAACGCCTCGTATGGCCAGCACGTTCTCCAGATCTGAATCCCATTGAAAATGTGTGGGATGCTTTGGGGAGGAGTCTTGCTGGTCGCCAATGCCCTCCAATAAACAAGGACACTCTCATCCGCGCACTGACAGAGGAATGGGATAAATTACCCCAACAGCTGTTTGATAATGTTGTGCAAAGCATGACACGACGTGTGGAATCTTGCATCGCCCTCCATGGTGGCCATATCCCGTATTGCCATCTTACGCCGGAACACCTGCGGACGGTAATTGCATTTTTTTCACGTTTACGTATTCTGCACAAAATGGCCTGTTTGTCCCTTGAACACGTTCCAAAGCCTTCTGAATTTCAGAGCACAATAAATTGTCTTTCTTGTAATGTCCTGGCATTCTGACATTATTTTATTTCACTTGGCATCCAACCACACTTACTTTTTTATGCGCTATATAGCCGTTTATGATCCGTCCTTAGCAATTGTCCAGCAGTGTAGTTCAACGGCGCCGGATATGGGAGGGACCCCTAGCCTTTGAATTTGAGGCACCACTGTTGTGTAATATGCCTAGGTACAGGGTGTTCATAAATGACTTCTCTGATATAAGCATGTTATAACTTTTAAATAAACCCTGATAATTTAACACAGCTTTCACGGGAGACAGAGAAACATACCAAGTTTAGATACATAGTTAATGAACTGAATAAAGTTCTACATGTGTAACCCTAGTGGGGTGTAAAATGTCTAAATGATATTCAAACTCGCATCTCACATTTCTCCACATTGGTGGGGTAACTATTGCTATCAGACCTGTAATGCATTCTTACGAAATCCTAATATCTGGAGCAACTGTGTGTTGCGTAAGCTATATCTTTACCAGTAAGCTCTGCTTATTTTGGGGATCATTGAATTGGCCCGGTCCTGCCAATCAATCTATTTGGAAATGTTACGTCGAGAGTTTCACGAACAACACGTGCCTCATCTTGTTGGAAGACGACGGTCGGGTTCCTGTACAGCAGATGGGATATGTCATAATTTATGAGCATATCCAGTTACGTATTTACGGAAGCCATTTCCTCAGTGAGGAGGAAATTACCAATTACACGGTATTGCGTTAGCCCACACCAAACACTGATCTTCAGATTGTCCTGAACATGTGTGATTATGACATGTGCGTTTTCTGATCATCAAATATTCGTGTTTTGTATGTTGATTATAACCACTAAGATGGAACATAGCCTCGTCTAAATAGAAGATGCGTATTCACCATTCTCGTCAGTGAGGTTCAGAATGTCATTGGCAAATGTTTTAAGTTTTGGACGGTCACCAAGATGCAGTTCTTGAAGAATTTGTATATCCACGAATGATAAATTTACTGGAAAATTTTAGACATCCACGAATGAAAAATTCTCTGGATAAATTCAGGTAACCAAGAATGGTAAATTCGCTGGAAAAATCCAGATACCCACGAATGACAAATTCGCTGGGGAAACTAGAAACAGTGAACTTCCAGCCAGCGCCGCTCTTTGGCACAGGTTGACTTGGAGCCCTCAACTGCTCCAAACTTGAAACTTTGACTGAAAACCGTGAATGGCTCTTCAACGTTAAAATATCAATTTTCAATCAAATTTCAGTATTGTATAAATTTTGTAGACGTGAATCCGTTTTTTGGTGTAAATATGACATGGATGGTAAATCAGACAATATCCGAAAACTTGAAAATTCGTCGTCCTGGAGCGGAAATCGTACCCGCGTTTCCCGAATAGAGCCTCCAGATTCGCTAAACATGAATGCCGTTGCTTCGACTAGCAAATCCTGTGATGGTTATATTCAAATTAATCGGAAACTTGCGATCTGGTCGTTCTGGGTGGTGTAGTGGTTAGCATACGCGGGCGCTATCCGGGAGACGCAAGATTCGATTCCCGCTCCAGGACGACGAATTCTCAAGTTTTCGGATATTATGTGACTTACCATACATATCTTATTTACACGAAAAAACGGATTCACGTCTTCAAAATTTTTATTGTGCGGTGTGATCTCGTATTCCATTCATGATTCAGTAATGTATTTTTTTGCAAAACATGACAAGAAACTAAAATAAAAAAAAAGGCATGTAAGTTATTGAATACATGAACTGTTTACACTTTTATTGATTTTACACATTTCTTCTTTTTGAAAAATAATACCGATTAAAAATTGGATAATGACAAAAGTAAAAGTTTGATTAAAATCCATGTTCCCTAAAAATGGCAGACCTAAGTAGCCGCCTTGCTTTCCGGTGCTTAAAGCCGCCGACCCTGCGTATAGCGATTTGAAGAACATGTGACAGGCATAGACGCCGACTAGGGGAGTAGGGGGCAAGGTGAATCTTTCATCTCCAATAATTTTATTGGGGGTAAGTGCCCACCCAATATTTTTTGTCCTGTTGAATTAAATAACCGCTTTAGAATCATTAGGTGAATCAAGTTCTCCACCTTTTGAGGCCAAAGTGATTTACTTCCAAAAAATTAATAAATAACAAAATACTCGTAAGTAAACATTTTTCTTCATTCGATGAGAAACTGGATTACCAGCCCCGTTTTGTGTTTGAAATGTTCCCGTGATATGCGGTAAATGTTTAAAACAATTATCGAAAATAAAATAAATAAAAATACAGAAATCTATAATCTCTAGAGACTTTATTTATCTAATTAAGCATCAGAAAATTATAACCCCGACAGGTTATAACCTCCTATGCAACGCACTTGTACAATACTAATATATATTTTTGCCTCAGGGAAACACCAAATGAATTATATCATTCACCAAGAGTTTCTCAGAGAAACACCAAATAAATTATATCATTCACCAAGAGTTTCTAAGAGAAGCACCAAATGAATTATATCATTCACCAAGAGTTTCTCAGAGAAACACCAAATAAATTATATCATTCACCAAGAGTTTCTCAGAGAAACACCAAATAAATTATATCATTCACCAAGAGTTTCTCAGAGAAGCACCAAATGAATTACATCATTCACCAAGAGTTTCTCAGAGAAACACCAAATGAATTATATTGATACAAACTCGGCCGCTCAATCAATTGTTACGGTCTCATGGGCCGTTATCCCACCGTTGACCAACAATTGATACTCGTCACCAAATGATACGTTCGTGGTCTCGATCCCGCCGCAGTCGGCAATTAATCCGCTATTTGGATACGAGACTTGTGGGTTCTTGTAATTCGGGAGCTGGCATATTTTAGCTAGAAAGTTAGCGGCTTGCTGAAACACAGGGATTTAATACAGGAGTTATTTACAACACCAGAGCCTATAGAATGAATAGAGCAAGATTAACACTTAAACTTCTTTATTTTGAGAAGAGAACTCTATCTAATGGCATTGCCCACGGCGATACAAACACAAGTTATCCTCCTAATTCGGAACTGGTATCAGCTGGCCCTAGATTCTGAAAACAGTTTTGCGCCGATAGGCGTATCAGAGTTCTGAACTAAAGTCTGGGTTCAGCTGATGTATTCAGTTCGTCCACTTAGCGAAAGGATAACAATAAACAGAAAAAAGTACTCACTTATTGCTTATAGTCGCACGGTAATCCGTCTTTACCCGGTCTATTTAAACTATTATGAGGCACTGTTGGCCCCTTACACACACTGTTGAGCGCTTTTATTTGTTTTGCGATGGCATTTCACCTGTGCGAAAAGCGCAGGAGGATTTTCACTTCCTTCGATGAGTACCGAACCATTGGGGTGATTTTACCTGTGTGTCACAGAGGGTCATCACGAATTCTCTGGCTTTCACCTCTTTCCTTCGGTGACGCCGAGAGCGAACTTCCCGCTCTTCACCGATCGTGTGTAGTGGGGGTAGGGGAGGAACACCCAGAGCTGACTCCTTTTCACCAAGCAGGGCGATGGCTGTAGGATGGACGGGGCAGCTCTCTTAGACCCCGTGGAGAAACTTCGTGGCCAGCCGGGAACGTACGCTCGCTTGTGGTTTTGGGTAGGAAGAGGACGTTTACAAGGGGAGAACTTTCTTAAGAGAAACATATTATCTTTGCTTGGCGTCCGGTGCCTGATTTCTAGCTGGAGATTCGTCGTGATCTCTTGGTCGGATACAGGTTTATGAGAAGATCGACACTGTCTACGGGCATCGCTTGGTCAACGGCTGATGACTTCTGTCAATAATTATAGCGGCTCCCTTTCAACGGCGGTTGAATCGCTCCTCTGCGGTTCCCAATCCGGACAACCTGGCGGGCTTACCCCCAGCCACCAAGTATAGTTTAAGCCTTACTTTTTCCTCGTACCCCGGCGTCTTACAACTGCGCTCCAGGTACAGTTGACTATCTTAGGTCTCGCCGGACGTCAGGCTTTGCACATCGCTGGTTTGTGCGTCTTACGGCAGCACTGACCCTTCTTGCGTATTCTTTTCGTGGCCATTTCTCTCGCGTGCGCCTTACAGCAGCGTACCGAGATAACTAACTCCCTCTTTTTTGTCTGCCTCTTTGCGGAGGCGAACCAGGATGTTCTCTTCCTTCTCAAGTGGCTTCGCCTGCATCTTTTCTGTCAACACTTGAGATTTCTCCCTTGTCTTTTGAACAGAGCGCCGTCGCTTCTGCAAGAATAGTTCCGCAACTGCCTCTCGCCCCTCATAATCGTAACTTTCTGCGTTCCCTACATATTTTTGTCACTAATGGTCCACTTGAAATCGTATTTATAAGGGTCTGGATGCCTCTCAGTCGCCGACTGGGTGGTCTCCTTGTTGCTGAGTAGGCCCCCAAAGGCGCTCTCCTTATCCCTTTGTTTCCACCCAGTCGAAGAGAATTACAAGATTTCCCCAATTAAAAAATGAGTTAATTTCCCAATTAATTTGCAATAGGCCAAATATTTAATTTAATCATGATCATAATTTAACCGCGCCTATCGAGTCCGTCCCCCTTTTTAATAGTAATTAATTTAGACCCAATTTTTGTATCAATATCATTCACCAAGAGTTTCTCAGAGAAACACCAAATAAATTATATAATTCACCAAGAGTTTCTCAGACAAACACCAAATGAATTATATCATTCACCACTTACCAGTCAGGAAGCCCAGTGCATGTGTCATTCTAAACACATGTCTCTTGTGCAGTTGTGATAGTGCAGCAACGTCTGATGATGAACATGGTTTGTCTGAAAGTCTTATACGGATATATGCCCTGGAGTGATTCTGTTGGTTCATTGAAGGATTTCGTATGTACACAAATCTTAAGTACACTGCTGGCCACCCAAAATGCAACATCAAGAACGACACGAGATAGCAAAGCCAGATTTACTGAACACATAACAACACATACAAAGATGAAACGATTGAGCTTACAGGCCCGTGCGACTTGCGGAACACGCAGGCATCAATTGTTCGTGTGGCCCCCATGGCCTGGCAATAACGGCCGATACACGCCGTGGCATCGAACGAAAGAGGCTTTGGATGTGGGCTTGGGGTATGTCGGTCCAGGCTGCTTCCACACGTGGCCACAGTTCATCGGGCGTAGCCGTGGGTGGTGCTTGCCGGGCCACTCGGTTGCCGATCAGTGACCAGACGTATTCGATGGGCGACATATCGAGAGAACAGGCGGGCCATAGCAGCAGTGACACCTGGTGTTGCACGATGCGTGCCACGTGCGGGCGCGTTGTCCTGTTGAAACGTGGCCGTTGGCAGGTCCTGCAGGTAAAGGAGGACTACAGGCTACAAAACGTCGGAGATGTAGTGGTGGCTGTTGAGTGTACCGGCGATGCGTACCAGAGAGGTGCGGGTGTCATATCCAATTGCGCCCCAAACCATAACACCAGGCGACGGACCGGTATGACGATGCATAATGCAGGCGTCATACAGTCTTTCGCCGCGGTGCCGCCACACGCGGATCCGACCATCGTGGTGTTGCAGGCAGAAACGGGATTCGTCGGAGAAGACAATGTCGTGCCATTCCGTAGTCCAGGGGCGGCGTTCAACGGCCCACTGCCGCCGCACCTGCCGGTGGTGTAAAGTCAATGGTAATCGGAGCAATGGGCGCCGTGAGACAAGTCCCCGATCCTGCAGACGACGTCGAACGGTACGTGCTAACACAGGTTGTTGCGCAACACACCGTAATTCTTGCGCTAACGTTCGTGATGTGGCGGTGCGGGCCGTCAATATCCGTCGCACAACATGCCGGTCTTCTCGTTCGGTGGTGTTCCGCGGCAGCGGCAATCGCTCACGTCGGTCCGTCCGTCCCTCCTGCACCCACCGAATCCATACTCGCCTCACTGTGGCTGGATGTCGTCCCACACGGGCGCCGATGTATTGGTACGATAAACCGCTGTCGCGATAAGTCACTATTCGTCCTCTGTCCAACTCGAAAACTTGCTGGAATGACTGCCGTATTCTGCGACGAGGCATCAGGAAGCTTCCCACGCACAGGTTCGGCAGCACAACACACTTCCACTACTTACACCCCGCCTTCTGTGCACCCTTCTTATAGTGCTTCTCGGTGGCGTGCCGGTCGCACATGATTTGCATATGTCCTGCAATGCTAATCGTTTGGATATCCTCTCGCGGGCGACGCATGCTGCGAATTTCAGGTCAATCGGATGCTTCCTTCTTGGTGTTGCATTTCGGGTGGCCAGCCGTGTACTTTTAATAGTGAGTTCAATTTCAACCATATGAGAGAATAGTCGAAAATCGGGAGATGCGACTTGGACTCAATTGGTGACGTTCCATATTTTAGTATGTTCTTAGCAATCCATGAATTTTATGTATTTTAATGGAACTTTGTGTTCAGTAGTATTGAATTAATGTGATGTCAGCAGGAATGATATGTAAGGAACTTTCTGGGTTTAAAAAAATTACATAGACTAAGTGTAATATATAGCATAGTGTCACAATAAAAACAATGTTAAAAGCATGATAATTACTTCATAAATTTGTGAGGATTTGAATTATTTCACAGAGGACTCCAGAGTATTGTCACACAGAGGGCTCCAGAGAATTGAATTGTCACACAGAGGGCTCCAGAGAATTGAATTGTCACACAGAGGACTCCAGAGAATTGAATTGTCACACAGAGGACTCCAGAGAATGGAATTGTCACTTCAAAATGTATTGTTTTTTGTCGGAAACTTTTGGTGAATGATATAATTCATTTGGTGTTTCTCTGAGGCAAAAATATATATTAGTATCATCTATTTATTTTTTGAGCTTCTTGTTCTTTGTTTAAGGAACCTAGCTAATTTCTCATTTTTTATGAACATTTGGAAATAAAATCTCTCTGGATATTTTTACAAAAAATCATAGGCTGAATTTTATTTTTAAAACCATTATTATTCAACAAAAGAATATTTCTGTTTCCTTGTTCATTTGTTGATGAGCAATTACAATTGAGTTTTAAAATATACGACAAATCTCGTAGTTTATCTGTTTGCCCTTTTTCTTTTAATTTTCCTCCTGACAATGGGGAAGACGTTCCCCTCTCACGTCTGTCCCCCCCCCCCAATAATTTGGTGAAGTCGGCGCCACCTGGTCAGGTAAAGAAAAAAACCGTAGAAGGGGAAGACGATCTTGGCGCTACAACTCTTCCCAATCCAGGTGTCCTGGGATTAACTATCTCGTTGGGATACTTACTACATTTGACTTTTCGAATTGCCGCAGTTCAGGGCTATTCAATTGGCGACCCGTGAGCTTACAAAATTTGGGCCTTCTACATTTGAATTAAAAAAATAATTTTTACATATATTAAACCTATAATTTGCAATTGCTACTTTTTTGAAAGTTGAAAATTGAGTGAAATTGTAGATCTCTGGTTAATTTTATCATTGTAATACATTGTAGTGTAATGCCATTACATCATTGCATCGTGCACAGGTCCCTTCCTCCTCCTCCCTACTTCCATATCTAGTCGCCTTGATAACAATCGATCGCGTAGTTCGATATTTACAGTTTCCAGTCAGCTTTTATTTACATAGGTATCATTACTTGTCGTGCGTATGTCTCCTCTCTCTCTCTCTCTCTCTCTTCCACTAAGTAATTAATCCATGCGTCCTTCAAAACAGCCGATCGCGCTGACCCCTTTCTCCAGTCTGCAGTCAGCTTTTGTAATGTTCTTTTGGCTCGTATAACAGTGTTTATTCATGAATTAAGTTTTTTATTGCGTGTGTTTTAAAAGAAATAGATTTTTCTACACTTGGAGGTAAAAACAGAAGCTTCCGCCAATTTAATTCTGACTGGACGCACAAGTACCTTTTATCCTTCCAACTCTATCGAACACTAAGCCTATATGTTTTATTTAACACATATTTCTCTAATCATTTACAGTAATTTCGTAAATAATATTAGTAACTTAATTTAATATATTGATATTAAACATGCAAATATACATTATACACTATCTACCAACAAGTAATTGGACACCTGTGATAGCAAAGAAAAACGAAGTTTATTCACCTTCAATAGTTGGTGGAGCCTCCACGAGCGGCGATCACAGCTGTGACCCTCCGGAGCATACTCCTAACCAGGCGTTGTACGACGGCTAGCGGTATTTTCTTCCACTCGGCTTGGAGAAGACAGGTCAGTTCCTTCACCGATTTCGGACGGTGGGTGCACCCCTTAAGTCGACGCTCCAATTCGTCCATTAGGTGTTCGATAGGGTTAAGGTCCGGGCTCTGCGCAGGCCAGTCCATTCGATTAACCCCATTGTCACCACACCAAGCCATGGTGGACCTCGCAACATGACAGGTGGCATTGTCATCCTGAAAGTAACATGGGTCCACCCCGTAAAACTGCCACAACGTAGGAAGTGCATGGTCATCCAAAATGGTCCAGTAGGTCTCTGCGTTGAGTCTACCAGGAATTGCAACCAAGGGTCCCGTGCCATACCAGGAGAAACACCCCCATAGCATAATTCCACCGCCGCCGAACTTCACAGTTGGCACAATACATTCCGGCAGGAGGCGTTTTCCAGGCAGACGCCAAACTCACACCCTGCCATCTGAACGGTAGAGGGTGAATCTTGATTCGTCGCTCCAGAGAACCTGTTTCCACTGTTCAACGGTCCACTGTCGAAGTTCTTTGCACCTCGTTAGCCGAGCAGCGCTATTGGACTTGGTGATCAAAGGCTTGTGGGCGGCAGCACGTCCATGATAACCGAGCAGATGGCTTCCTTACGGATGGTATTTATCGAAAGAACACTCCCGGATGCCTGTTGAAACTCCTCGTGGATGTGGCCCATCGATTTGGCGCGGTTCCTCCGAATTTCTCTGGCCAGCACCCGTCGGTCTCTAACTCCCAGTTTTCTGGGTCTGCCGGGTCAGGGCTCATTCCGAAAGTCACCTCTCATCTTCCACTTGCCAATCACGTAGGCCACTGTCGATTTTGGGTACTTCAACTCGCTGGATATGTCACTTATGGATCGGCCATTTCTGTGATACCCGACGATTACACCTTTCTCGAAATCAGAGAGCTCCGAACTGCGTGGCATCTTGCATGCGACTGGTTGCGTTGTTATTTCCTACACGATATTTGACGTGTATCAGGACCGCAGATATCGTCGATTGCAGGGGTGTCCAATTACTTGTTGGTAGATAGTGTATATCTATCCGTATATACTATATATCTCGGCCGGTATTCATGGTATTGTCTACCATTAATAATCGTTAAGCAAAATGTTTCCAGTACGGATGGCCGCAAAAAAAAAAAAAAAAAAAAAAAAATGTCACTTCGTATGTGTATCCGTGTGGTCATCTCTCTAAAATGCCTTACAGATGGCGTTAGCAGTACTTCACACAGATAATCAGTCTGGTATTTTCCTTATACGCATACATTTTGTGGATTCTTTAATTAAGCCAGTGATGGTCTTGTGGTTAGAGAGATTTTTTAGAGACTTATGTAGGAGATTTTACGAAGGGAGTGTCTGGAGTGTATTTAGCAACCTTTAGAAGTAGGAAGTTAGGAGATTTGGGCTAAAATGCCGGACAGAAAGTCACACGGAAGCGTGGTAGAGGAAGGTAAGAAGACGCCCTTATTTATAACCAGAGGGCCAGTCCTCTGTTCCGAGGGCTTAATTTGCCCATCCAACGCACGACAGATATTTAGTGGTTCAAGCGTTGATACCTGCCTGCGAACGATCTTGAAAGTTTTCCGTGGCAGTCACGAACATTGATCACGCGGCCAATCTTGTGGTTAGATCAACCGCCCTCCAACCTCGCATGATCGATAGCAGCAAGGTACGTGGGTTTGATCCCAGCTAGGCTGTGTTGCTCTGAAACACAAAATATCCACCGTGCGTCGGATGGGCAACTTGTCCACTGGCCTGGGAGTATCGAAGTCCCCGTTAAAAATAAGGTCACCTCTTCCTTTCCCCCGGCCCTTGTTCTTCCTTCCTAGAAGTGCTCGTTGTGACGTCATAGCCTGGACTCGTACTTTCAATCCAACGCTTCTATTTCTCAGACCTCCTTACCCACTGTCGTATCTGAACCTCTAGGTTCAATCTAGAGTAACTTCTTGTTTCTGATACGCAGAGCAAAAGTAAAAGAGAATATATTGTGAACTGATTTGTGTTAGCAAAGAAATTACTGCAATTGTACATGCACGCCACCGAATTCGAAAATTTGCATTACAAGAAACTGATAAATGAGCGAAGAAAACGTATAATGCTCACAAATGATCGATGAATACGTTTTACTTTCGGTCCGACAAACCGTAGCTGGGATACCGTTCCTCTTACGAATGCAGTTTTCGCCATTTAGAAGACAGTCTCTTTTATCAAGAAACCTTGGGAGATACGGGAATAACTTGGTAATAATGACTGGTATCCGCTTCAGGAAAGTAAGATATTATGTAAAATTCGCTGGTGGAAATGGAAAGTGATACAACCAGAAAGAATCGGTGGAGTTACACGAAACTTGGACCAAAGTATCTCCGTAGAACAAGTATTGAATGAATAAAAAGTGGAAGCAGTAGATGTAGTGATATGTAAATTACGTGCCGATATGTTATGCAACATTGCTGCGTTGTTTCGTTCATAAGTCTTTAACTGTGTGATGTAACAAGGTCGTTTTTCATCCACAGGTTGCCGGTAACAAGCTATGCCACGTCGTAGAGTGAGAATTCCATAAACCCACATGTCGGACTTGGAGCGAGGTCGCATCATCGGCATGTCTGAAATGGGGGCTTCGTATCGTGAAATCGGCCGTCGGATGGGCCGTAGTATCATGTCAGTACAGAGAGTGGGGACACAGTGGACCCGGGAATACGTGAGTACTCGCAGATCTGGCACAGGTCCACGAAGAAGAACGGCACCACGTGACGACCGTCATATTGTCCAGCTGGCCGTTGCGGACATCATACGGGCGACCGCAGCACAGATCCGAGCAGTTTTGACAGTCAGTGTGACCCCACGGACAATTGTCAACCAATTGCTTGATGCTGGGTTCTATTCTCGTACCGCCATGCAGTGTATTCCGTTAACCCGATTCCACTGCCAACAACGACTCACTTGGTGTAATGCTAGATGCACTTGGACACGTAAATAGCGTACAGTTGTGTTCAGCGACGAGTCCCAATTCTGTCTGGGCCAAAGGGATAATCGACAACATATCCGACGGCGTTGTGGAGAAAGGGCCAACCCTGCTGTGATTTCAGTGCGCAACAGTTTTCCAACCTCTGATGCCATGGTTTGGGGTCCATCAATTGTGACAGCAAGACTCCGTTGGTGGTTGTTGAAGGCACCATGACTGCTCGCCAATATGTGGACAGGGTGATACAACCTGTTGTCATACCCTTCGTGACCACCATCCCAAATGATCTCTTACAACAGGATAATGCCCGTCCACACACTGCGGCCATCACAAGACAAACCTTGCAAGGTGTCACGATCATGGATTGGCCTCCCCGCTCCCCTGATTTGTCCCCCATAGAGCATGTATTAGATGCCTGGGTAGACGCATTACGACACGTCGCCACCCAGCGGAAACTGTACAAGAATTGACTGAACACGCTACGCAAGCTTGGAGAGTCATACACCAAGACTACATCCGCAGACTTACTGATTCCATTCCAGCAAGAATCCAAGAGTGTAGAGCTGCTTATGGTGGGCACACTTCGTACTGAAACATATGCTGAACAGTAATAAACTTGAGCTGATTAACATCATTTTGGTTTCATTTATCGTGGTTAGGACTCTGTACCTATCTACCAAGTTTCATGCAATTCCACCAATTCCTTTCGAGTGTATCACTTTTCATTTCCACCAGTGTACAATATGCTGTTTTCATACATAGTAAAAAAGTTGTGTTCGCGGAAAAAGTGAAAAATCCTAGAAAATTTTACTGACGCTCTCACATTGGCGATGGTATAATGAATTAATGTTTCTTACTTATAGTTGTTGTAGTAGTTATAATGAACAAGCTTAACTGCTAGTAACGTTGTAGTAGTAGTGATTTATGATGAATAAAGTCTTATGCTGGTTGTTAATAGTAACACTTAATGAAAAAAGACCTAACAGCCAGACAGAGGTCTGACAAAACTATGAACTGAGAAAGACGTACTTACTAAGAAAACCTTTTATTAGGCAAACTTCTGGTATTTATCCACACTCACTTCATCGGTCACACAACTACTCGATATCTGGCTCTCACATATAACGAAGTTCCTCTCACATACACGAAGCTCTCTTTACACCAAACGAAGATCTCTTTACACATAAAACAAAGCTCTCCCTACGCACATCAACAAAAAGCTCTCTCTGGTAGGGGGTCAGCGCCATTTTCTTGTAGGACTTCCGTCCACAGGTAGTAGAGTTTAGGTCCCAGCCACCTACAGCGAGATCTCTTTTTGGGCAGGACACAGAAACGGAAGGAATGAGAGCAAGCCTAGCGACTTTGACAGAACAGTTTGTAGTGAGATTAGAGTACAGTAGATGGCGCCACCGTACAAGTACGATATTGCACATACAGGGGTGAGAGAATTTCAGGTGGGGTATAGGAAAGGATACCCATTTAACCAGTGGGTCCAGCCTGGGGGCCGTCACTTAACGTGCTCTTCCGATGAACGGCGGATATTCAGCGATTGTTAGTAAATCACACCATCACTGAAAGATCAGCCCAGGCTTGAACCTGGGGACCCAGCATCGATAGTCTGAAACACTAACCACTAAGCCATCAGCGGCTTAGCCCTCTCTGGTATCGTTGAACGCGCCTATTTATACTGCCTACCACCACGTCATGACTTACACTCATTGCCACATATCATTCAGCGGGAGAAATAACATCTCGTTAAGTAAGAAGATAATTTACATAGTAAAATAAAATAACCAGAGATAGTAAAATCAAAAGGAAACTGAATCTAGAGTATACGTTACAATGGTGAAAAACATTTCTTACAATTTGACTTCTGCAAGCTGAGATATCGTATTTAGTATGAGTAACCACCATGCGAAAATTTTTCATGAAAAATAAAGGGTGGAAAATTTGTGAATAATTTTTACCGTGATATTAGCTATGAGCAGCAGGCAGGATGCTTCAAACTATATTAAAACAAAACATGTACTGCAAAACACCTTACGTCACATGTAATGGCAAATGCGAATGTAGATTATTTCGTTTTGTGGAAAAAATAATGTGTCTGGAAAAATCAGAGAGTATATAGTTTATATTGGCCATAGTAACCCAACTGGCCGATATTAAATACGTTTTGCAATACTAGGCAGCTGATATTCCGAAAGGCAAATTTAAATTTGCGTCACTAGTGGGAAAATTTTACATCAGGATGCATGAGAAATTGTGTTCGTAGTTATATCACAACACAGTGCAATACGAATTTTTAGAACAGAACTTTTAGAAGCGCAGATATAATGTCATATGCTAATATTTGTTACCCCCTCCCCTTCTAGCCGTAAATCAGTGCATCTAGAAAATCCAAAAAGTACGTGGATAATATTGATCATGGCCATTGCTAGCCGGCGTGGAAATAATTTTTCCAATTCACTATGTAGAATGTGAAATATCGTGGAACTAAAAACATAAATTTAAGTAACCAAGCTGAAGAACTTTCATCATTAAAACCTAAAAAACATAATGTGTTTAAAATCCATCGTTTTCATGTAGGAATATTTTAATCTGATTTTTAGAAGCTGAAATATAGTGCGAAAGGTAAATACACATTTAGGTTTCGTAAGTGTGAAAGCCATGCATGCTGGCAGTAGAGCTTGTGTACGAGTGAATGGTGTCGTATCAAAATGGTTTTCCATTGGTGCAGGAGTCAAGCAAGGTTGCGTAATGTCCCCCTGGCTGTTTAATGTATTTATGGATGTATGCAAGCGTGATGCCAAGATGGACAATACTGGTTTATGTCTTGATAATACCCGTGTGTGCAGATTGCTGTAAGCTGATGACCCTGTCCTGTTGGCACAGAGCAAAAGTCAGTTGCAGAGCATGTTTTCCCGGATGCACGAAGTTTGTATGAAATTCAAAAGTGATAATAAATATGGTAAAAACCAAAGTAATGGTTTTTGTGAGAGAAATTGGTAGTACTGAATGTAATACAAGTCTAAATGGCACCGTCATTGACCAGATGAATGAGTTTGTATATTTGGGGAGCTTGTTTGACAGAGAGAACAGATCAGGTGGTGAAATCAGTATGCGAGTGAATTCTTCATTGAAAGTCATAGCTGCTTTAGGAGGTTTTCACAGGAATGATAGTCTCAAAAGGGTCCCGAATGGCTGTGTATGAAAGTTTAATTTTTGACGAAAAACACGAGTCCTTTATGAAAAGGTTCTCTGTTTGTGATAAAACTTTCTGCATGTTGTCTCCAGGTCTCTGTGTGTATGGCATAAGGAGGAAACTCATTGATAACTTTAAAATCTCAATATATAAAAACTGTACTCTAAAATCCTTAAAAATACTGTAGTTCCTACAAAAATGAAATATGAAACAGCAAAAATGATTGGGTGAACATACAACTGAACTGATACGAACTGGAAAAAAAAATTAGACGAGTTGGAACGAATTGGGATAAAATAAAAAATAATACATCGAAAAACGAATTGCGAGAACATACTTTTCATTGTATCGTCATTCGTGGAGTGATTACGTAGTTCCAACCACGTCTTCAATATGGTGGGATTCCCTGAAGGCATACACCACATTGAAATTCTATTCTCAACCTAGTATGTCACCAAACTTTACAAAAGAATATGAGATAACCCACACAAGCACCAACTTAAAACACTAAAGTGATCACAATGGACATTGTGCCTGAAGATGGTATTGCGTACATTATCGAAACGCATAGGAAAATAATATCGGAAGGACATCATTCATTATGCTTAGGCCACCGTGATTTGGCATTTCTGGAGGTTTTTGTGTTATTTAGTATTTTTTTCCACTTCGTTCTGAGGCCGTATTGTAATGTTTCAGCTGTGTTTTTTCGTCGTACACGACAAGAGTTCAACCGTTTTTGTACTCGAGAATATTAGTGTTTTAAGTTGGTGCTTGTGTAGGTTATTTCATATTCTTTCTTGTGAAGTTTGGTGATATTCTAGGTTGAGAATAGAATTTCAGTGTGGTGTATGCCTTCAGGGAATATCGGGTGGTTGGAACAACGTAATCACTCAACGAATGACGCTTCAGTGAAAGGTATGTTCTCCCAATTCGTTTTTTTGATGTATTATTTTTTTATTTTATCCCAATTCGTTTCAATTCGCTTCAATTCGTCTATTTTTTTTCCAGTTCGTATCAGTTCGGTTGTATGTTCACCCAATTCGTTTTTGCTGAATCATATTTCATTTTTGTAGGAACTATAGCATTTTCAAGGATTTCAGAGTAAAGTTTTTATATATTGAGATTTTAAAGGTATCAATGGGTTTCCTCCTTATGTCATACACAGGGACTTGGAGACAACATGCAGAAAGTTTTATCACAAACAGAGAACGTTTTCATAAAGGACTCATGTTTTTAGTCAAAAATGACATTTCAGCATATTATTGGAAACTTAGAATATCATATAGGTGAAGCTCACGTACTTGGGTTATCACTAAGGATATCTAAAAAGTTTTTCTGTGAAAGTGTAATTTTTCCTACTCTGATGTATGGCAGTGACCCCTGTGTACTACAGAAGAGACATAGGAGTCATTTGTGTGCTGGAGAAATGTGTTACTTAGGGGGTTTGTGGCAAGACACGTTCTGCTCATGTGAGGAATGAAGATGTGTTGCAGTTGTGTAATGTGAAGCAAAATATTGTTAGTAAGGTGGAGACTAATATGCCCCGATGGTTTGGCCTTGTTGAAAGACTGAGTGATGAAATGCTTACTAAGAAAAAAAATTTCGGCCCAAGTGTCAGGAAAGAAAGGCAGAGGAAGGCCAAGGAAGTCATGGGAGGATCAGATTCAGGAGTGCCTGAATGAGAAAAAGATTATGAGTACGAAGTATATAAAGTCTTGTGTACATAGTGTGATGGATGTCACTGAAGCCCGTGTTGTGCGTCAAGATTGTTGTAAATGGAGAAGTTTGGTACGGCAACAGTTGGTAAATCATCAGTTAAAAGTTTATCTGCTGGTTTGTATTATCTGTTAAATGATTATTTGTCAGATGGTCTTTCTTTGAGGAGCAGCTAACTTCTGAATATCAGAAAACAGCTTAACGATATGTATGCACAGGAGAACTGGTTCACGTGCTTGCCAGGAACTATATGAAGAATTTTGCTCACAATTCCAATTATCCAAATTAAGTATTAATACGTTTATAGTAAAAGGGATAATTGTCTTGCACACAGTGCGAACGTCTGATCCTCTTTGATTTCCGAGAACTTCCGTGGTTCATCTTTACTATTTATGAACATCTGTTTATCGAACCAGTTGTGCACGGAAACTCGAAACGTCCTGTGAAAGAAACTTCCAAGTCCAGTTCTGATTAACAGAAAAAAAAAGTGTTTGCAATCGATGACTTTGGAGAAATGCTTTGGTGAGCTGTTTCGCGTTCCGTCGGAAGGCGGTTTGTGATGCGGGCGGCAAAGAGTTGACCCCTATCGATATAGACGTTAAGCGAATTGAACCGCCAAGGGCTTAAAGGAGAATTTGTGACAAAGAACAGGAGATGGAGATCAGTACTGAGACGGGCTGAGCCCTAGCCCGAAAGCCTGAATTTAAGCCCGGCCCCGAACTGGGCTCGCGTTGCACAATATTTACTGCGATTCGTGCTCTGAGGAAGAGATCATTTTAATATTTTCTTCTTAAATGTGATTTCGATGTGATTTAGCACATTCTTACACTTTCCAGTTAGTAAAGAGAATTCCTTAGCTACTGGGTCTGCGTGAAGAGTGGGGACACGGAAGAGCTATTTATTCTGGGTTTGGATGGCAATACCATAGGAACGCATTAGTGGATTTCCGAGCTTCATCAATTATCATAGACACAACGTAGATAGCAGATACACTATCTACCAACAAGTAATTGGACACCTGTGATAGCAAAGGAAAACGAAGTTTATTCACCTTCAATAGTTGGTGGAGCCTCCACGAGCGGCGATTACAGTTGCGACCCTCCGGGGCATACTCTCAACAAGGCGTTGTACGACGGCTATAGCGGTATTTTCTTCCACTCGGCTTGGAGAAGACAGGCCATTTCCTTCACCGATTTCGGACGGTGGGGGAACCCCTTAAGTCGACGCTCCAACTCGTCCCAGAGGTGCTCGATAGGGTTAAGGTCCGGGCTCTGCGCAGGCCAGTCCATTCGATTAACCCCACTGTCACCATACCAAGCCATGGTGGACCTCGCAACATGACAGGTGGCATTGTCATCCTGAAAGTAACATGGGTCCACCCCGTAAAACTGCCAGGAAGAGCATGGTCATCCAAAATGGTGCAGTAGGTCTCGGCGTTGAGTCTACCAGGAATTGCAGCCAAGGGTCCCGTGCCATACCAGGAGAAACACCCCCATAGCATAATTGCACCGCCGCCGAACTTCACAGTTGGTACAATACATTCCGGCAGGAGGCGTTCTCCAGGCAGACGCCAAACCTAGACCCTGCCATCCGAACGGTAGAGGGTGAATCTTGATTCTTCGCTCCAGAGAACCTGTTTCCACTGTTCAACGGTCCACTGTCGAAGCTCTTTGCACCACGTTAGCCGAGCAGCGCTATTGAACTTGGTGATCAAAGGCTTGTGGGCGGCAGCACGTCCATGATAACCGAGCAGATGGGCTTCCTTACGGATGGTATTCATCG
Organism: Macrothele yani; assembly: GCA_039090855.1. Classification (NCBI taxonomy): domain Eukaryota; kingdom Metazoa; phylum Arthropoda; class Arachnida; order Araneae; family Macrothelidae; genus Macrothele; species Macrothele yani. The sequence continues at coordinate 197,652,689 of CM076990.1, forward strand.
AAAGAACACTCCCGGATGCCTGTTGAAACTCCTCGCGGATGTGGCCCATCGATTTGGTGCGGTTCTTCCTAATTTCTCTGGCCAGCACCCGTCGGTCTCTAACTCCCAGTTTTATGGGTCTGCCGGGTCGGGGCACATTCCGACAGTCACCTCTCATCTTCCACTTGCCAATCACGTAGGCCACTGTCGAGTTTGGGTACTTCAACTGGCTGGATATGTCACGTATGGATCGGCCATTTCTGTGGTACCCGACGATTACACCTTTCTCGAAATCAGAGAGCTCGGAACTGCGTGGCATCTTGCATGCGACTGGTTGCGTTGTTGTTTCCCACACGATATTTAACGGCGGCGGCCGTGACGAGTATCATGACCGCAGATATCGTCGATTGCAGGGATGTCCAATTACTTGTTGGTAGATAGTGTAGCACCCGGACGAAATTTTATCCCAGCCTTATAAACCCTACGTAGTTAGCAGATAACACCTTGGCGAAATTTTACCCTTTGCCTCCACGCGACAGCTCATCGCAAATTCTATTAAGCAATATGCGCAGATTGTAGAGCTGCCTGATCTTTCTGGATGTCTGGTCGCTCGAGTTTCCGGATGCCCTGCCGCCTGAAGCATTTCAGGAGGAAACTAATTGGTCAAAGAACATGAACGACTATCCCATAGAAACAGGTAGATATCACTTCCCCACTCCCCAGTTGAGTAAAAACATAGGTCAATTGCAGTGGGAAGATTGGGGAAATATACATAGAACAGCAGATTTTTTTTTAAATTAATGCCTAAACGGATTAGTCATATTTTTCGGGATTGTTCGGACAAGGGCTTTGTTTGGAAATATAAAATTTGGACTCGGGATAACATACTTTGGGCTCATGGGGGTGGGGGGCTTAAAATTGAGCCCGAACTCAGCACTGATGGAGATCCAAAATGAAAAAAGTGTGGATTAACGGACGATCCAGAAGCAAGAGATTTGGGGAAACGTTTTCTGTGCGACTGACGATATTTGGGGAGCAAGTGGTATTATGAGAACAAGAGAAGGGTGCTTGCCTAAAGCGGTTGTTTCTTCAGTCGAGAGTGAACGTTATAGCAGACGAATGACGATACGATTGTCGCTCATACACACGACAGTCCAACGCCAAAGCAACTCCCCAAAGTCAACGATTAAAATCCTCCCCCTCCCCAATTTTTTTTTTTTTTTCAATCAGAACCTGACTTCAAATTTTTCTTCACTGGACATTTTGATCTCCCGAGTACAGCTGATTCGATAACCAGATACAAGGCGAACCAGGAGTGGTCAGGGAAATCAAAGATGACGAAATAGGTTCCAGCTGGGAACAACAAAAAGTGGGATATTACACTGTTTACAGAAATCTGAAAACATGTCGTGCTCCTAATTTTCGGTACTCAATGCAAAAGGATTTTTCGTATTCGACTGTATCGTCACGGAGATATTTAGAAGATTTTTAGAATTATTTCTTTTCCAGGAATAGAATGGGGAATATTCAGCAATAAGTCTTTCTTCGTCAGTCAGCATGCGAAACTTCGATTATGCTTATCGGAAAAGGTCATAATTAGAGTTGTAAAACAGCGTTTCCCAGGTAAATCGAGCTTATTACGTAAGCTAGGTATATTTATTGCTTTACTGCCTTCAGCAGCAATCAATACTGGGTGCAGAGTAGCGTACCAGACTACGTAATGAGTTTATTTTTCTTTACGGCGACAGAAAAGCGCGGCAAAGAACAGCGAAAAGTCCCAAACAGAGGAGGGACGAGGGAAACAATAGGAGACGCGGGACAAGGAGGTTAGAAGTTTTTTGGAGGAAGCGAGAGACGCATTAGTTGCCTTTCCTGTGAGAGAGCGTAAGAGGAGGAAAAAGATGACGAAATGAAACAGCGATGAGGCTGATAGAACGTTCAAATAAAAATAATAGACATCAATTGTAAACATGGGCTGAGTTAGTTCCAGGACTAGCTGAAAAAATCTTTAGATAGTAATAAAGAACAGATTTAATACCGCAAGAGCTTTTAATACTTTCTTCATGATATACTTCCTTCCTAACACTCGCAACGTACTTAAATATGATTGGGCCTAATGCAGTCGTAAGCGAGATTAATGCAAACCGGATGGGAAGTATAAATCATCGTGGGGTCGCGGGTGGCCTAGTGGGCAACTTTCGTGACTGCCGAGGAGAGGACCTCAGGTTCGATCCCAGGCAGGTACGAAAGCTCGATCCACTAAATATCCGCCGTGCGTCGGATGGGCACGTTAACTGGCCCCCGGTAATAAATAAGGGCGTCTTCCTCCCCCTTTCTACTTCGCTTCCGTGTCACTTTCCTATCGGGCACTCTAGCCCAAACCTCCTAGCTTCCTATTTCTAAGGGTTGTTTAAGACCTGGGGTCTGACTCTCCCTTCCTAAAATCCTCTATATATGGTCATGGTCATAGTATAAATCTTCCTTACGACTGACTGCACGCTTACAATATCGGACGAGGGTCAGTTGCACCCCTCACAAAACCTGTCAATCAAATTCAAGGGTGAATTGCACCGGACACCCCCCACCCCCCGAGGAAGTTGCAGACTGTTTCGTAGACGATTTGATGTCGGATATCTCGCAGGATGGAAGGATGCAAAAATACGCTGATTATATGAAGATACATATGTAGCTGAAGAAGCCAAATTCCCGCCCATAATACACATGGGCTTCGGATAGAATAGAAGGAGAGAGAACAACTAATGCCTGTGAATCATTGCATGCAAAATTCAATTCTAATTTCAGTGCACCTAGCCCAAATATTTATGCTTTTGTCGAAGTAATTAAGCAAATACAGGTTGATGTTCATGCATTGAAAAATAGTAGAAATGTCATAAAGCAACCAAACCTAAATCTGAAGAAGAGAATGGGAAATATGGAAAGAAGGAAGCAGAAGTACAAGAATAAAGAACTTACAAGATTTGAATTTTTAAAAGCTATTTCTTATTATGGTTCTCAGAAGGATAAGAAGAAATAAGACAAATAGGAAAAGGACGGATCATGAAACAAGGCAAGAGAACATAATCTTGCTTTAAGACAAAGACAAGGGAAACTCATTCCGCAATTTTTTTAAACACTCCAGAAGCTATTAGCCCCTGCCAGTCCTAAGATTGGAAAGAGTGTGAAGGGAAAATTATGCGGATGAAAAAAAAACACCCTTATTAACCTTGCTTCATTATTATGGTTCTTAGATTCAGAGTCTTCAGAACCTTGCTTCATCCCTCTTCAGCTCGTTTCGCTATCTTTCCGGTGCAACTCACCCTCTCCCACAATATCATGTGTGCAAAACGGCGGACACCTGAACGGATGGAACTGCGAGAAGGTGATTTTCCGTGAAGAGACGTGTTAAAATTACTGTTTCATAAAACAAAAAGGGGGGGGGGAGAACGTAATATAAACTTAAACTGCACACGGTGTGCTCCTTTAGTGAGCGAAATATTTATATATGGAAGTCATTTTAAACTCCATATTTACCTCAAAGTAACAAAGCGCTACTGTATGTTTAAAGAGAAATATAATTTACAATGTCGCTAATTTGCGCTTTGTTGCCGTAAGGATAAGACAAATCATCATTTGCGATGAAGCACAAAATAATGCCAAAGAATGAGCTTACTCCTGAAAGCGTAATCTAATACACACCTGAATTGTTTTATCCGCCTTTTAGAAAAAAATTGTTTAAAATAGATCTCTTCATCCTAATTTCGACAATATAGCAGAAATGTATATTTGCGTTTCCCACAATATCTCTGTTTCTACAAAACTGACATGTTTTTTTGTTTTGCTTTTTGCAAAAGATATTCAATTTATTTTTTTATTTTTTAGATTACTTTTGTTCACACAATTCACTGAGAAAAACGTCTTGTTAATTCAACAAGAAACTTTGTCGATATACAGTCAACAAATATTTTTGTTGAATTTGCAAAATTATTTTGTTGAAAATTATTTTTGATTTAACAAAATTTATTGTTATCACGACAAAACGTTTTGTTTATTTAACAAGATGATTAGGTCGATTTTTGAGAATTTGTTTGATCCAACAAAACATATTGTTATCATAACAAAATGTTTTGTTGCTGCAACAAAACATATTGTTATAGCAACAAAACTTAGTGTGTCACGATAACAATATGTTTTGTTGCAGCAACAAAACATTTTGTTATGATAACAATATGTTTTGTTAGATCAAACAAATTCTCAAAAATCGGCCTAATCATTTTGTTAAATAAACAAAACGTTTTGTCGTGATAACAATAAATTTTGTTAAATCAACAATAATTTTCAACAAAAAAATTTTGCAAATTCAACAAAATGTTTTGTTGACTGTATATCGACAAAAAATTTTGTTGATTCAACAAAATTTTTGCTGAATTAAAACGTTTTTCTCAGTGTTCCTCTGCTGAAGATCTAAATGTCTGTTTACATTTAGTACGATAAATCCTTCTCAAGGAATCGATTTGGAGAATTTTTTTTTTTATTGAATAGCTGCGAACACTCTTAAAGTTTTTCTAAATATTTTTGAAATGTTTCTAGAAGCTTCGGTGTGTGGTGGTCAGAGGTGCGGGCTTCTAACTATCCGAAAAGGCTCAATGGTTTTCGATTCTTCAATTCCCATGGTGCATTTATTATACGCTTGTCGCCCCCTTGGAATGACTGACCCCCAGTTTTGGACGGAAGACCCCTTATAACCTTAGATGTTCACGAGTGTTGCTAACCCCCGAAAATGAACCTTTTTTTATTTCCACGGGTGGAGACAGCGCGCAATTGTGTTTGGCATGATACTCCTTTCCTAAAATACGAACTGAAAGAATTTTGTTTGGAATATGGGCAAACTTGCTCACGATTATATAAATATATGAATAAGAAGCATACCAAATTGACACAAGATATTACAAAAATCCGTTGTTGTTGTTTTTTATTTGCGTATATTGCCAACTTTTCGCGCACCAACGAGTGGCTTTATCGAGCCAAACTGATACTAACTTATGCGGAGACGATTTACAAGAAACGTTAGCATTTGAAAAGAAATGTGTTAAATTCAGATTATACGTAAATGCGAAATTTGCACATGAAAAAACATAAAACAAGAAAAAAAAATAAACATAAGGCCTTACTACACTAGGATTTCCATTTAGAGGCGAAGGAAGTCACGTGAGACAGAATTGTTGCATGCATATCGTGTTGCGAGTATTTCAATTGACCAAGGGCGGATTTATGCTGTAGGGGGCCCGTCTCACTGAACCTTTTTTCGGGCCCCTCGTTTAGAGACACACATCTGGGTATGTTTGTTACAATTTTTAAATGGACTATAATCAATTTCATCATCAAATAATTTTGTTATTTCATATTGCAACAAAGAGAAACACTATTTCATTTACTTACAAACATAACATCATGTTTATAAGAAATTCCTCCTGGCTTTAATTGCAATAAAAGTGTCTGTGACTTCAATATAAGTGACATGATTCAGCGCATTACTCTCTATGTACAATATCGAAGAACTATTCAAGTGCTCTTGAGAAAGTGTTGATCGTAGATAGTTTTTAACTCTTAAGAGCACTAAATGATATTTTCACCACTTACATTAGATATTGATAAAGTAAGGAAAATTTTAAAAATGGTTTCCACATTTGGAAGTGTCTCTTTCAAACCGTCACTGTCCACAAGCAGTTTGTAGTAATCTTCCGGCCGGACTGAGGATTGATCTTGTTCCATGATATTCGCAAAACGACGGAAGTGCTGCAGTTCATCACATAACAGTTTTCCATTTATGTCATTTCAATATACATTGGAAATATTGCTGAGGATACACTTAGCGGAATGGTCATTTTCATCAGCAAAAACTCCTTTGAATAGGTCGAATATACATATATCCTGGCTTTGCTTTTCTTTGCTCCTGCTCAACTACCAGGTTGTCACAGGTAGCTTTCAATATCTGCACTGGAATCTTTTCATTTCCTTCCATATGAACTTCATTGTCTGTACTTTCTCATCAGCAAAGCTCTTTCTTTTTATTCTCCTTTTGTAACTCATCATTGTCTGGTTGCTCCACATATGTACACAAAGTCGATGATTCCATGTCAATGCCAGAATAGTCGTTACGTACGTCACCAAAGAGTTTCAGAGACTGAAATAGATCTACTGCCATATTCATGTTTTCATCTTCTTTCTGCAAGGATTTGCTGACTTTGCCGATTCGTTGCAACAGCCGATTGCACAAGACAGTCATGAAAGCAGTTTCATATTTGACAAACTTTTTTGCCAATAATTTTGCCCCTGATTTGCCTAAAAGCTTTTCAGTTTCACACTCAGAAAGTATAAAAAATGCTTTTCTAATCTCACTATAAGCTCCTTGTAAGGCTTGTACGGCATCAGTTCTTGCTGACCATCGAGTATCACTCCACTGTTTCACAATGTGTTGATGCGGTTGAAGGTGGGATTTATGTATTTCCCAACGATGAGTGGAGGCCGAAAAAAGTATATACTTTTTGAACAAAATCAAAGTAAGCTTCAGCATGTCTGCAGCATTCAGGAGCATTATTGCCTACTAAATTGAAAGAATGGCTTCTGCACGGCACATAAAATGCTGTGAGACTTCTTTTAATTATTTTTACTTGAAGGCCAGCATATACATCTGATATGTTCAAGGCACTGCCATAGCATTGGCCTCTACAATTTTTATATCTAACCCTAGATCTCAAATCTTTTTAAGACAGTATCTTTCAAATGCTCCGCTTTGTGAGACTTTATGGGTAAGAAACCAAAGAATCGCTCAACAGGTTTTCCATCCGCTTTTACATACCTCAACACAAAAGTTTGTTGGTCCACATGACTTACCTCAGGAATACAATCGGCGATAATCAAAAAGTATTGTTAATTTTTAACCTCCTCACAAAAACCTCATGCTTTTCCGCCATTACAGTTAATATCTCATCATACGTTTGGTGAGACAAATAGTTTGTTCTGCCTGAACCATAGTGCTCAAACTTTCCAAAATGATCTTTCAGAAAGTCATCAGACTTTGCAAGATACTTCACACAAGTTAAAAAATTACCCTTATTTACATTTTCAGAGCAGTCAGTTTCTCTCTGACCTCTGAGTGGATGTCCTAGTCGTGCAAGTAGTTTCACAGTAGCTATTACTCAATATAGTACTTGCCCCCAATAGCCCTTCTGTTTTTCAATCTGAGTCATTAGTTGAGAATCAACTGTCCTGGATAATTTACTCCTTGTAAGCATATTGACACTGGCTGTCAAGTGAGACTTCGAAATTTCATGATTTATTAAAACTTTTTCTGTACGAGACCAATCAGAAAATCCATCAATAAGAACCCTGTGTGATTGTTTATGGTCGGTAAAAAGCTTACACCAGTAAACAGACTTAGAAGTTTCACAAAAAGTTAATCAGTTTTTTTTTCTTTTGTTTCATTTGTCCACAACTTATGAAAGGGATTTTCATTTATGTTCCTGAAATACGTTTTCCCAGAATCAGAAATACACTCACGGATAATGAAATTTGTATACCAAGAAGGAAGCATCGGATTGAACTGGAAGTTTATGGACGTAACGATACAGATGAATGATACACATGATGGCCAAAACAGAGCTACAGAACAATTACAGAGGGATCTGTGGCACGCAGTCCGATCATCTTCAATAGCGCGTCGCACCGCCTCTTGCGGCGATACATGCTGCAATACGGTCCGCCATGGAGGCAAACAGACGCCTTACGTTATCCTGCGGCAGACTGGCCCACACGTGTTGGACGGTGTGCTCCAAATCCCGAATAGTGCGGCACGCCGGCGTTTCAACTTTTCCCACAAATGCTCGATAGGCGATATATCTGGGGAGCGGGCAGGCCATGGAAGTGTCTGGACATGACGTAGGCAGCCCTGGGCAACCCGAGCCGTATGCGGGCGGGCATTATCCTGCTGGTATAGCGAACCTGGAATTCCGGCCAGGAATGGGAGCACATGGAACCGTGGGTTCTCATCCACATACCGCCAGCCTGTCAATGATCCACGTACCACTACTACACCTGATCGGCTATCGTAGGCAATGACTCCCCAGACTATAATGCCTGCAGTGGGGGAGGTGTGGCGCTCGATAGCGATGTTGGGATTGTACCGTTGACCCGGAGACCTCCACACCCGGACACGATGATCATCTGTCCCCAGAACAAAGCGGCCTTCATTGATAAACACCACACGTCGCTCTGGTCTGGCACCACTGCACACGGAGCCGGCGATGTTCCGGTGTTAATGCCAGCACACCTAAGAGGCGCTGAGTTCGCAGATTCGCTTCCGCGATGCGTTGGGAATGGTTCGTGGGCGCACATAAGCCGCCACATATGCCTGTGTTGTGGGCCGGGTCTCCGCGTGTACCGTTCGTTCCTGTCGCACGATCGGTCGATTCTCTCTACCAGTGGTGTTTCTGGTCCACCCGGAGCCGCTCCGCCGTGTGGCAGTGCCATCACGTGTCCACTGTTCCCAACACGGTTGGACGGGATGGTCAAAACGATCCACGTATACGGCTCACCGACCACCCTGCGGTTTTCAGCTAGATGATCCGGCCTCTCTGAAAGTCCGTACGTTGCGTAAATCGACGTCTCTAGCGTCTACCTGGCATTCTTGTCACTCTGTACTCTTGTTTGCGAAGGCCGGTGCTTTTCGCTTTCATGGGGATCGACTACACGCCGGTTTATAAGGCTGGCCGTTTTTGCTTCCAGCGTCACCACATGTTGTGCGGTCATGCGTACTGGCACCAAATGTAGATCATTTGCGTACCAGCACGCTAAGTTTCGCGATAGTAGCATGTTTTCTTTTAGGTGCGCAAAATTTCAGTGTCCGAGAGTGTACTTTCCTCAGATTTTTTATTTCTCCTTTATTTTCTGGTTTGTTTCTAATAAAGTAATCTATCATATCAGAGGTGGGGTTAGAAGGCCATAAAGCTATATCAGTTGGATAGCATGAATTCATTGAACAAGTAGACCTACGCTCTTCCTCTTGATCTGCTGGTTCATGCTCTTGGTTGATTATTTGGTCTGGTTCTGAGGGCTAACAATTAAAATCATTCAGTGGCAAATGCAATGGTTTCTCGCAAATAACTGGAGTCAAGATTTGAATTTATTAAACTAGGCTTAGCATCGTTGTTGTCTAAACTTGAATAGTGTGGGTCTTGTGCAGGTTCCAGCTGCACATTTTCTTTTGAAGCACGTGAATCTGGAGGCTTTTGCTCAATTCGCTCATCAACAGTATAACTGCACAGTCTTCTGTAGGAATACTAATAAAATATCCTTTTGGTCCTTTTGCTCTTGAAGACGTTCGTCTTTCTCTTTTTCTTCTTCCGCTTTTCGTAACCTGACTCATAATTTCGTTTCACTGGCTTCATTTTCAGGAGAATCAGTCAAATAAACAGTACGTAAACGAAACAGAAACAACAGCTGTAACGTTGCCGAATTTAAAAGCACTGTTACATGTTTATAATAACAATATTAAATAAGTAACACTGCATAATACCACAATAATGTGAAGATCGAATGGCCACACAGAAATACAGATTACAGACGATATTTTAGGTTGTGTTACGACGTTATCAGTAGTCAGTGTTGCAACCACACACAAATCAGGTTACTCTACAGTTAGCAAAATTTTGCCCGACTGTCAAGCAGGATAGCCAACTTTACATTTCTTAAGTAGAGAACAGACGACAAGCACTATATGAAGTTTGAACCACGACTGCTTTTCATTGAATCCGCAAAATATTATAGTCATCACACACAACACAACTTTCCCCCTCTTTTTTCCATTTCTTTGTTTCCTCCTTGCTTTACTTCTCTTTTCACGGTGAATCGGGGCCCTCCGGGACGCGGGACCTTTCGCGATTGCGACTTGCGCGACCCCATAAATCCGCCCCTGCGATTGGCTCTGATGCCAGTCCCAATTTGGGTAGTGTACGGGGATAAATATTTACACAATATGTATGCAACGATTCTCTTTTACGTGAATTGAATCGCCTCTAGATAGATATCCTAGAGTAGTAAATCCTTCTGGCTTTCTGTTTGTTTGTTTTTTCACGTGAAAATTTGGGATTTATATACAATTTAAATTTAACTAGACACAAGTATTAATATTTATTTTCAAATGTTAACGTTTATTGTAAGGCTTTTCAGCCTGCCTCGATAAAGCCACCCATTTGTGCTCGAAATCTTGGCAATACCATTACCCCAATAAATAACAATAAAAAAAAACAGGCAGACTCAGATCTGATTGAGCCGTCAGTTTAAAACGTAGGACTAGGAGCGGTGTGTTGGATTTTTGCTTGGGGACGGCTGCTTTCAGGCGTTCTTGATACTCTCTAGTTCGTAGGGCTGCAGACTTCTTGGGCTTCTTACATTCTTCATCACTTCCCTCTCGCTTTGATTTTCTCCACTTTTGCTTGCGTTCATTCTGCTAATTTAGCGGCATTGGCGAAAATATTAACCCGTTCACACGAAAACAATTTAAAAAAATTAAAGTGATTTAAACTAAAATAAAAAAAAATTTTTGTTCAAGTCACTGCGATTTGTTCTTTATGTATTTGAATAGATATCGTCGAGAGCTTTAAAACGATACCACACACAATCGTTTTGCACTCACGGTTGTTCAGATAAACCTCAATATTATCAAAAATGTTCACCGGTTCACAAGAAAACAATTTTTAAGATGTTCAGTTCAAACCACTGCGAAATGTTCTTCGTGTATTTGAATAGATCTCGTTGAGAATATTACCGCTCCCTGTCGGGTATCAGCGAACAACTACTACGTCTTATTCGCCGTAGTGGGAAAAAGTTAAAAAGGTCAAAATTCAATACTAAACAATTCACCCCCAAAATTTCGCTTAGTGGTGTCAACAATGAATTTGGATTCCCTAAATAAGGGTCTCCAAGCTCAGGGTCGGCAAATGCATCGCGTTGTGTTTCATATGAATTAGCATGGGGTTTCCATGCTCATTCATATGCCGCAAAGAAGTTAAAATAAAAAGTTGCATGAATAACAATAATAAAATCACTAATTGAACTCTAATGACATTTGGAGAAATGATCTTAGTGACACGGGAATTAAATTTAACTGTTTATTTCTTTTAGAAGATGGTCTTAAAGCTAGGTACAATGTACCGGTGAGGTTGCTTGTTTTAGCTAAACAATTTAGTTATTTATTTCAAACAGGTATAATGCACTTAAATATTCTTGACTTTAAACTTTAGTTACTGGTTTAAAACTCGGCGCGGTGCGCCAGAGGAAAATTATTAATGCATTATGTGAGAGACTTTCGGGTAACTAGTCCTGCATAGCACATGCAAAGCTATGAGGTATGAATCAGAAATGCGTAAGATAAAAGTCATCATACCCTCTTTTCCTTGGGAAGCCCCAATCGTGATGCTGGGTTTGTAACGTATACTCTCGATTCACTTTCCTTTTGATTTTTACTATCTCTGGTTATTTTATTTTTCTATGTAAATTATCTTCTTACTGAACGAGATGTTATTTCACCCGCTGAATGAGATCTGGCAATGAGTGTAAGTCATGACGTGGTGGTAGCCAGTATAAATAGGCGCGTTCAGCGATATGTACGGAGAGCGTTTGTTGTTATACGGAGAGCGTTTGTTGTTGTACGGAGAGCGTTTGTTGTTGTACGAAGAGCGTTTGTTGTTGTACGGAGAGTGTTGGTTTATGTGAAAGAGAGCGTTTGTTTATGAGTATAGAGCTCCGTTCATGTGCAAGGAGCTACGTGTTATTTGAGTAGCTGTGTGTGATGATATCAGTAGAAGTTCATAATAAAAGGTTTTACGTAAGTACGTCTTTCTCAGTTCATAGTACTGTCAGACCTCTGTCTGGCTGTTAGGTTTATTTCAATTAATATTACTAGTAACAACCAGCATAAGACTTTATTCATCTTAATTACTGCTACAACATTACTACCAGTTATAAGTTTGTTCATTACTATTACTACACTACTAGCAGGTGACTTTATTCATGATCTTAATTAACTAGTAACAACAACCATTTGAATTCACTATTTGAAGCTTAGTACAAGCATATAATTCAGTAGCAGAAGCGTTATACTTAGCTTAGTTAGCTTAGTAAAAGAGTTTATTCATTATAGGTTGCCGGCTGGTCGTAGACTATTTCAGACCTCCTAACTACCTCATTTCTCTATCGTGGAAACATCACTCTTCCGAAAACCGCTGAGACCTCTTCTACTCAGCATGTAATTCTCGAGTGTTCTCTCTGTCGTTATCTTCGAGTCTCTAGTCTGAAGTCTGTCCTCTTCATTCCTCATTCAGTTAATATTTTCTTTTCCCGTGCCCGGTGTCCATCTTGGGGAGTGACGGCCCTGCTGTCCAAATCGCGTCGGGTTATGTCATTGGCCCTCACAGATAGCCCTGCTATATGATTCGCTTGCTATCCGTTCAGTTCGGGTCACTTTCCCAAAAATATGTCTTCTTTCAGCTGTCAACTTGTGCTCGCACCTTTTTGTTAATTGACCGCGCCTAGCTACTTAGAAGCGAAGATTGTCACGTAGGTATTTCCGGCGACGTGACTTATCTCGAATTCCGTCGCTACCCCGGACAATGCAGAGATGCTCGCAAGCGTTGCTTGAGAAAAGGGGTGACGCCCCCAAAAGGATTTATTGCGCTCCTGCTATTCTCTCAGCTTCGGCTACGAGACTACTGCTACCTTCCTTCCATGCGTTTCGTGAGAAAAAAAAAAGAACTGTGAATGTATTCCTTTCTCTTCCTTCCCATATGGGATTTTCATCAAGTTTCCGTGAGAAAAAAAAATATAATTTTCCCCTTTTCATTTGGCTTGAGTGCAATTAGGACTGATCTAATTATCAACCGAAACTTTCGGGTAGCCTGGCTCAGCTTCACCGGAAAGTAATTTTTAATCATTGATATTCTATTTTGGCAATTTAAATATTTATTTCCTACCGCTTTAGAGTAAAAATAAAAAAAATAATAATAAATAAGCAAAATTATACGGATGAAATTTAAATGTTACGGGGATATGGAAAATTCCGCGGTAACAAGAACTTTAAAACGATACCACGCACAGTCGTGTTGCGTCACAGTTGCCGAGATAGATTGAGTCAAACGCGGCGTCATACCCAGAAATATTTTATCACCTCCCCCGCGCAGGGAGCGTCGCGTGCACTATGTATTGCGCAGTACGTGAATCGGACTCCACGCTGTTTACGAATATGCTAAAACGATTAGTGTGCGGCACGTATTTTTAACGCTATAATGATTTCAATTGGGACCTATTTTTTGTCACAGGCAGTCGGCCGTAAGTCGCCCCGTACTATCCGCAGAGTTAGACGTAGTCATACGTCAAAATGGATTTTTATAATATCTTGCTTAAGATTTTTTACATATTTGCTGGTTTTCTCTGTCAAAGAATTCTTCGAGTCGGCGCAGAAGTGCTGTGTGATAAAAATTCCACTTTGTAGAGGGTAGCATTGCAGCTGAGGGTGGTCGCGTTGTCCTGTTCACTTTTAGGAGTAGAATCTTGGTTTGAACCCCGGGTTTGTACTGTTACCTTATGACAGTCACAGCTTCTTGGGGGGGGGGGGGCAGTTGCGACCAACGTGAGCAACTCAATGGTCTATATGCAGTCGCTCTATAACGAAGTAAATTTCTCCGTCATTTCTGTCCACGCCAGGATTCGACCCCGGATCCCCTCATTCCTTAATAAGTCACTCTACCAATTGAGCTACGCGGACGTTTGTTCTGACTACTATCTGCCTTTATGTCGTGTGCGTCCTGCTGGCAGGTACGTCACATCTCCCCCCCCGAAAGAGGGCCGGGGGCATGGACCACGGGTCAGCCGTGACCATGAATCGTTGTAGGCAGCCATCCACTGTAGAACGTGCACTTGAGAACTCCCAGTCAATCTGGTGTGTGGAATGCAACGTCACACACATTTATTTTTCGAAGCACCGGACAAGGGATTCTCTGATTTTTCCTATCTCGCGGTGTGGAAATAACATCACACCATTGCGAGATTTTTGACGGTCGGGTCATCCGGATAGTTCGGGCGCCATTATAACGAAGTTAATTTCTCCGTCATTTCTGTCCACACCAGGATTCGAACCCGGATCCCCTCATTCCGGAATAAGTCACTCTACCAATTGAGCTACGCGGACGTTTGTTCTGACTACTATCTGCCTTTTATGTCATGTGCGTCCTGCTGGCAGGTACGTCACAGCTCGTCCGTAACTTAGGGCCATTGCTTCCGGGGAAGGGAGCGAACCAGAGTCGTAAGACAAACACAAGAGTCATGCTTCACCGGGATTCGAACTCGACCCATCTCAGACGAATGGTCACCAGCCAGCGCTTACACCACTGCGTCACCTGGGCAGCTTATCCAGACCTCAATTTTTCTTATTTTTAATACACGTATCAATGGCGATGAAACTCTACAGCTTTTGCATCGTTTATTGAGTGGTGGGTGTTACGGGGTCGCGATGGTACCCAAAAGATCTACAATGGATTCCGAAAGAAAGAAAGCATACATTTTTGTGGAAACGTCGTGAAGATCAATAATTATTTTTCGAAACATGTGATTATCCGAAGCTCAATATTTTTCGGCACAGAAATGCGAAGAGTCATTGTCATTCGTGTGGAAACTCAAAGAACACAGATGACAACTGACGAACCATTTCCATGCCCAAAGCTCTATTTTGTGTGGATAGTATGTTTCGTATGTCAAACTGTGGAATGATTTTAGTTAGTTTTTCCCTCTTTGTATCTATAAAGTCGAGAGCATCAGTTTTGTTACAGTAGATTTTTCAAACGCGTGAATTTCAATTTCCTGATAAATAAATTTGTTACGATGTGTTACATCAGACCAGGGCAACAGAATATGCAAACTTTTATCTTGCAGCTGGGAAAAGCAATTACGACAGAATAATAAATAAATGAAAAATAATATCTAGCTAATCATAAACAAATTTCAACTTAGAAACTGATGGTGTAAATTAAAAACTAAGAAATGATTTGCAACGGTAACTATGTTCATAATCGACAGACTTCTGATTTAAGTTTTTTTGTTATTTATTCTTGACTAAACACACAACTAAGACGCTATCGAAAATTGACGGATATATAATAAACATAGAATGAGTGAGTTATTATTAACAATAATGACACCGTACTTTAAGGTTATTTCGTCTGTTTTAAACAGTCTTACCATGATTAATATTACTTTTAGGAGTTTACGGAAAACACTTTCTCTAATCCCTCGAGAATCCTTTTAGGTAATGATAATACTCTTTTAGAGCAGTTTTTGTAAGAACAACAATCAGCGTGTTCACACACAGAGAAGGGACGCCAACAACTCCTCTCTCCTTCTCAACAATTGTCCAGGGTCGTGATCCCATAATTCTTTGCAACACATCGCTGACTGGCTGCTCAGCATCAACGCAAACGTAAACACACTTGCAGCAGGTGTCCGATGAAAAATAAAAAGAAACGAGCAAAGGACGTTAACATCCAACAAACCCCTCCGGCGTTCGCGCTATTTAATTCCAAGCTCCTTTCTGAATTTTGTAAATGCTGGATGTGGAAGGGGTTTTGTCATGAGGTCTGCAATGTTGTCTTGCGACTCACAGTATTCCAGGTCTAAAAACATTTCATTTAATCCAAAAATTTCAATGTCTTGGATTGTAGATTCAAAATGGGGAGTAATTTGTGGAAGCACCGTGGGCGCGCATATCTTGATAATTGGATCTGTGAATAATAATTCCAGCACATAAAAATATAGTTCTTTTGAATAGTGCGTGTGTAATAAGGTGAAAATAAGCCGTGTTAATAGCAAAAATAGAGATTTCTTGAATTTTGTTCCTTTGGCTTAAATGAAAACTTCCATCTTCGTTTTTCTGCATTTCAATTCCTAAGCAGTACTGCACTTCACCTAAATTTGTCACTTCGTACCTTTTCTGCAATTCTTCTATCACACTTTTTATTTCTGCAACATTTTTAGCGCTGATCAAAATGTCGTCTACGTACAGAATTAAATACACAGGATTTTCTTTTTCTGTCTTGAAAAATAGACAAGAATCGGCCTTGCTTTTAGTGAATCCAAGACTTTCCAACATTTGTTCTATTGAGTTATTTCACGCTTTTTCTGCTTGCTTTAAACCATATATAGATTTGTCCAATTTGCAAACTTTGTGTTCTTCGCCTTTCTCTTCAAAACCTTCTGGTTGCTTCATGCATATTTCCTCATTTAATTTTACATTCAAATACGCAGATTTAATATCAATATGGTGTACGTGCATTTGTTTATATGCAGCTGTAGTAAGAAAAGATCTTATTGTGTTGTGCTTGACCACTGGTGCAAAAGTTTCATCGTAGTCTGACCCATATTTTTGGTCATATCCTTTTGCTACTAATCTGGTCTTATACTTTGTTTCTTGACGTTTATCATTACATTTTGTCTTGAAGATCCATTTGCTTCCTATAGCTTTCTTTCCATTTGGTAACTCTGTTAGTGACCAAGTATTACTTGCTTTTAGAGATTTTATTTCTTTTTTCATTGCATTTTGCCATTTTGTTCTCTCTCTTTCTGGAAGATCTTGTGTACCACTTAGAGATTTTGGATCTGAGTTAGAAGTTTGGTTTGTTTTTGCTTTAAATCCTAGTCGTTCTGGTGGACCTCCTTTGTTTAAACGCTCAGAAACTCTAGGTAAATTAATGTTTATACCGTCTTCAGTTTCTTGCTCTTCTAAAATTTCTTCAGTGCTTTCTTCTTGTTGAGTCTTCTGTATTTCATTTTTAATATCTGCACTTTTTGAGTAATTCAGACTTCCTAATTGTACGAGATTAAAATCTCCTTGTTCTTCAGTTTCTTCCTTTTCTTTGCTAAATTAATTTTCAAAAAATTTTACCGATCTTGACACGATTACGTATCTTTCTCCAACGTAAACTCGATATCCCTTTGATCTAAAATCATAACCGATGAATGTACCTTCAACTGCTTTCTCATCTAATTTCCTTCTTCTCTGTTTATGAATGTAGTAGTAGACTTTGCATACGAACACTTTTAAATGATTGATATTTGGTCTTACTCCATTCCACAACTCATACGGAGTTTTATTACTTGCTTTAGTGACTAATCTATTTTGCAAATACGTTGCTGTTAGCACTGCTTCTCTCCAATATGCTTTTGGTAAATTTGCATTAATTAGCATTGCCTTGCACATTTCAACTAACGATCGATTTTTTCTTTCGACCACTTCATTTTGAGCTGGTGAATACACTATAGAAGTTTTATGAACAATACCTTCTTTTGTTAAATACTCTTCAACTTCTTTACTGTAGTATTCTAGTCATTATCTGTTCTCAAAATGTTTACTTTTCTATTAAATTTATTTGTAGTAGAACTAACAAATTCTTTCAACTTTGCCAATACTTCATCTTTTCTACTTATTACATATACTGTTGCATATCTGCTGAAATCATCTATAAAAGACAGGAAATATCTTTTTCTTCCCAAGCTTTCAACTTCAAAAGGCCCACATACATCTGAGTGTATTAGTTCCAACGGTACTTTCGCTCTGTGAGATGCTTGTTTCGGGTATGGTTTCTCTGTAAGTTTCGCTCCAATGCATGAATCGCAATAAAAACTATGCTCACAATTATTTATTTTCATATCTTTGGCTAAATTTTGATTTGCCATTTCTTTAATTGCTTCAATACTTCTGTGTCCTAGTCTGAGATGCCATTTTTAAATGCGGTTTTCATTTTTACACATATTATTCCCCAATTGTGTTACGCAGTTTGTAACTTGTTTATCTTTATCTTTTACAACGATGAGTTCAAATAAACCATCTGTGGCAATGGCATTTGCAACTATGGTTTGATCTTTGTTTATAGTGCAATTTTTTCTTCAAATAGTACTGTAAAGCCTTTACTTACACGCACTTTAACTGATAAGAGATTTCCAACTAGGTCTGGGACATACAAAACATTTGATACTCTAATGGTGTGAATATTTCCTTCTAGAGTTTTCACTATAGTACCTTATCTTCTTCAAAACCTTATGACTTCAACATATGACCATTTGCTATGGTTACATTTTCATTTGATTTTCCTGTAATTCTATAAAAGAAATTTATATCAGTACACATATGGCTAGTTGCTCCTGAATCTACAATTTAAGACATTTAATTGTTTTGTGATACTAATGCTCTTTGTGCATCATCCTTTGTTATATCAAGCACAAAAATCGTTCTCCACATTTTCATTTTTGCTACATATGTTCAACTTGTGTAGCAGGTTGTGTACTTTACCGTTATAAATCGGTTGCTTAGGAGTGAACTTTGTTTTACCTTTGTTAATATTACTATGCTTATTATTAGCATTCAGATGCCAACACTCATTTCTAACATGATTTGACTTGTGACAATAAGCACAATATACACTGGCGGAAAGTGAAAAAAGAACACCAAGAAGGAAACGTCTGATACCAACGAAATTTGTACAGCATAATAACGGAATACAGAGGATAACGTGATCAAAACATTATGCCAAAATACAGCTGTATTTGCTGGTAAACTGAAAAATAACATTTCCATGTAACATGGTTAGTACGAGGTTGAACCGCCATGAACTGCGTCACACTGTGCGATTCTGGCATGGAGTCTGTCGTACAGATGTTGGATGTAAGTCTGGGGTATTGAGTTCCAAGCATCCTCAACCTAGACGCGTAAATCGGGGATGGTCGTGGCTGGCCGTGGAGACCGGATAAGTCGTTGTCCCATAAAATCCCACACGTGCTCAATGGGGGACAAATCCGGTAAACGTGCAGGTCATTGAAGTTGTCTCACACCCTGAAGTGCATGTTCCGTTGCACGTGCCGTGTATGAGCGTGCGTTATCTTGCTGGAAAACACCACGATGGACCGACCTTACAAATGGCACAACAACGGGCTGAATGATGTTGTTGATGTAGGAGGTGCTGTTTAACGTAACCGGTACAAACACTAGTTGTGTACGGGAGTAATAGCTGATCGCTCCCCACACCAGGAGACCAGGTGTAGGCCCTGTGTGTCGCCGGCGGATGAAAGAAGGGTGGAGACACTCCCCTGTGCGTCTGCGAACACGCATACGGCCATCGGAGGCTCTCAAGCAGAATCTGCTTTCATTGCTGAACACGACAGATCGCCATTGCCTTCTCCAGTGCAGACGTTGGCGACACCACTGCAGCCGTTCCTGACGGTGGGCTGGAGTCAGAGGTACACATGCCAGAGGCACACGTGCCCGTAGTCCTGCATAAAGTAGACGGTTGCGGATTGTTCGCACAGTCACCTCAGGTGCAACGGCAGCTCGTATTTGTGTCGCAGTGGATGTTCTGCTTGACAACGCCGCTCTTCTTATGCGTCGATCGGTCCGCTCATCAGTCCGTCTGTGACTCCCTGTTCCACGTCTTCTCGTGTGGGAATGTTCCTCGGACCGTCTACGCCACCATCGTACCACCACCGATACTTCCCGTTTAATTCGCTCCGCAATACGACGATACGACCACCCGGCCTCGCGGAGTCCGACTAGACGACCTCGCTCAAAGTCCGATAACTGCTGAAATCGTACACGTCTTCCATGTCCAGGCATTGCAGCTTCTTCAGGGTCTTCGCACGAGTCCGTACGCCG
The DNA here is from genome assembly GCA_039090855.1 of Macrothele yani. Classification (NCBI taxonomy): domain Eukaryota; kingdom Metazoa; phylum Arthropoda; class Arachnida; order Araneae; family Macrothelidae; genus Macrothele; species Macrothele yani. Next base: position 197,672,412 of record CM076990.1, read on the forward strand.
ACGACTGATTACATTCACTTCGCCGTACTCCTTAAATACCACCAACGATAATTTGCATATTATGCCTTGCTGACATTGTATATTTACATATATTTACATATGTTAATAGGGTCGTAAGCTCGACCCTATTAACATATGTAAATTTCATGATCGTCCGCCAATTCCTTCTTGGTGTTCTTTTTTCACTTTCCGCCAGTGTATTTTGGCTTTAAAATTAGGGACAGTAAAAGTGTTCTTTATTTTATAAACTGAAAATTGTGTTTCATAGTGTGTAACTGACCCCTCCTTAATATGCATTCTTCTCTCATACTCGTTAATTAATTTAGATTTCACATAATCTAGTGATAGTTCCTCTTCATTTTTGCTTTCCAGAGCAGTTATCAGTGCAATAACTTTGTGGCATATTACACAACAAAATTGCTACCATATGGGATTATTTTATGTGTTCCCCAATATTGTTTAACTTCTCTCCCAGTTCGCTTACTAATTTATAATGCGCGATTGCATTGGAATCGATTCAATGTATTCTATACTGTACAATTTTCTTAACAAATACAGTTTACTGGATAAATTGGTTCTTTGATGTACTCGTCTGAGATTGTTCCAGGTATCCTTTGCACTGTCCGTGTAACACGTGATACAGTTGTGAATCACCGATATACAAACAAATTAATATACAATGCCTTCGCTTTGTCCACGTTATTTTTATAGACAACGTGGACAGAGCGATGACATTGTATATTTACATTATCTCCACGTATTAAAAAAATATATTCACCATTTCTATCGCCCTTTGGATTTATCAGCTGTAATTAAAACAGCTTGCTTTGTTGAATGCCACTAGATGGCGACACATCAGTTACTGAGCCCATCAATATGGCTTTGTGTGGTCAGATGCTGACTGATAAATCGCGAATAGCGCTGTGAATTGTTGGCACCGTAGCGTAAAGCGAACGCGCTCGGCTAGTTATCAAGATATCTGGGGTTCGATACCAGCGGTGTCGGAGTACAATTTTTCAGTTGATGTTCGTTGTTTATAAAAATAACGTGGACAGAGCGATGACATTGCATATTTATATTATCTCCACGCATTTAAAAAAAATATATTCAAACAAATTAATGCTCTGCATTGCCTATCCATTTTAAACCATGTTTCATCTACAGTTTGTGGTTTGGGTTCAAACTCTACATCACTTAGGTTTTCTCTGATTAACAATATTTCCGTACTATCTACCGACAAGTAATTGGACACCCCTGCAATCGACGATATCTGCGGTCCTGATACACGTCATGGCCGCCGCCATTAAATATCGTGTGGGAAATAACAACGCAACCAGTCGCATGCAAGATGCCACGCAGTTCGGAGCTCTCTGATTTCGAGAAAGGTGTATTCGTCGGGTATCACAGGAATGGCCGATCCATACGTGACATATCCAGCGAGTTGAAGTACCCAAAATCGACAGTGGCCTACGTGATTGGCAAGTGGAAGATGAGAGGTGACTTTCGGAATGAGCCCTGACCCGGCAGACCCAGAAAACTGGGAGTTAGAGACCGACGGGTGCTGGCCAGAGAAATTCGGAGGAACCGCGCCAAATCGATGGGCCACATCCACGAGGAGTTTCAACAGGCATCCGGGAGTGTTCTTTCGATAAATACCATCCGTAAGGAAGCCCATCTGCTCGGTTATCATGGACGTGCTGCCGCCCACAAGCCTTTGATCACCAAGTCCAATAACGCTGCTCGGCTAACGTGGTACAAAGAACTTCGACAGTGGACCGTTGAACAGTGCAAACAGGTTATCTGGAGCGACGAATCAAGGTTCACCCTCTACCGTTCGGATGGCAGGGTCTGGGTTTGGCGTCTGCCTGGAGAACGCCTCCTGCCGGAATGTATTGTGCCAGCTGTGAAGTTCGGCGGCGGTGGAATTATGCTATGGGGGTGTTTCTCCTGGTATGGCACGGGACCCTTGGTCGCAATTCCTGGTAGACTCAACGCCGAGACCTACTACACCATTTTGGATGACCATGCTCTTCCTGGCAGTTTTACGGGGTGGACCCATGTTACTTTCAGGATGACAATGCCACCTGTCATGTTGCGAGGTCCACCATGGCTTGGTATGGTGACAATGGGGTTAATCGAATGGACTGGCCTGCGCAGAGCCCGGACCTTAACCCTATCGAGCACCTCTGGGACGAGTTGGAGCGTCGACTTAAGGGGTTCCCCCACCGTCCGAAATCGGTGAAGGAACTGACCTGTCTTCTCCAAGCCGAGTGGAAGAAAATACCGCTAGCCGTCGTACAACGCATGTTGCGAGGTCCACCATGGCTTGGTATGGTGACAATGGGGTTAATCGAATGGACTGGCCTGCGCAGAGCCCGGACCTTAACCCTATCGAGCACCTCTGGGACGAGTTGGAGCGTCGACTTAAGGGGTTCCCACACCGTCCGAAATCGGTGAAGGAACTGACCTGTCTTCTCCAAGCCGAGTGGAAGAAAATACCGCTAGCCGTCGTACAACGCCTGGTTGAGAGTATGTCCCGGAGGGTCGCAGCTGTAATCGCCGCTCGTGGAGGCTCCACCAACTATTGAAGGTGAATAAGCTTCATTTTCCTTTGCTATCACAGGTGTCCAATTACTTGTTGGTGGACAGTGTAGATGGTTATGAGCATCGAATTCATTGAAAGAATAAAACGACAATTAGTTGGGTGTGTGTAAAAGACCAAAAAGAAAAATGCAAAGGAAGCCTAAAACCAAATTTCCAACATGAAGTTTTATGCAGAACGAATCATACGTGCGTTCCAAATGTAGCTCAAATCGATGTAAAGAAGACGATACAAAGCTTCAAAAATAAGAGTTATAGAAAAGACATCAGTTCCTGTTTGTAAAATTTCGAGAAGAATTTGCAAATATTTATGATAAAGGCTACGACTTAGTTTCCGAAACACTAAGCAAGCTATGGAAACTTAAAAACAAAGCTATATGGAAAGAGACGAGAAATTTTAGGAACGACACAAAGTCTAGGAAGTGGTATGAAGCTTAACTTACCCGAAAGTGTGCTTCGTCTTTCAAATGGTCAGAGCTTTCTATGAGTGGATACTACAGACGTTTACGGCAAACGAATTCTTGTATTTGCTGGTGAAGATGAGGAAAATCTTTTGATGAATGGCGAAAACTTCTTTTTTGATGGAACGTTCAAGAGTTGTCCAAGGCAATTCGCCCAATTATTTACCATCCACTATAACTGTATAAGTACATTGTCGGAAACAAATATCCACCCTGCTGTCTTCGCATCACTGTCAGATAAAAGAGATAAAACATATGAAATATTATTACATAATTTGAAGACTTGGTGCCCAGAATGAAATCCGAAGCTAAATAAAGATGGACTTCGAAGCAGCGGTTGTTAACGCATCGAGAACAGAATTTCCAGAAGCTGTAATGTCCGGATGTAATTTTCATTTTTCACGATGTTTGCGGAGGAAAATTCAGGAGATATATAAGATTGTTAGTCTAATATAAAGAAAATGAAGGAATCCGAACTATATGTAAGATGTGTGCAGCCTGGCTTATCTACCTGTGGAAGTACTCGTACAATAAAACCTCATTGCCGGACACTTACGAATGGCGGACACGGACAGTTTTGTAATCCCCAGTTCCAAAATATAGGCGATTTTACGTTTTTACCTCCGAATAGCGGACAGTGATTTCGATCGAAAAAGCTGAAAACGCGTCCACTGAAGAGAGGCAGGAGAAAAATGTATGCGAAATATTATCGCGACGCCAAGCCCATTGCACTGAAAACATTCCTAGCTATTGTTGAGCACTTCTTTCGCGTTAATGCTCTCCATGCCGTCACTTGGGTAACCTCTGCAATCAAAAACGTAAAACCGCAGTGCATTAGTCGTTGTTTCCATACGCAGAGTTTGTTTCGACAGGCAAAGAAGATGGAGTATGTATTTTCAACACAGAAGAAGAAGAGGATTTGAGCTGGATTTCTGAACTGATGACATGTTTTAGCACGTATTTTGCAAAAAAAGATCGTGCTTATGTTACCGGTTTGTCCGGCCGGCCGTCTGTACCCACGATATCTCTGCAACTATTAGTCCGATTTGAAAAATTCTTTTTGCGTTGGGAAGCTTGAAATATGCGAATGATGATCTTTTATTTCGGTTTTTTTTACTATGTACAATTTCGCCGCTAGAGGGCGTAAATGCCGATGACGTCGAATTCAAAAATACATTTTATTCCCCATATTTGCTTCTAAATAGCATCCGATTGAAAAAATTATTTTATCTTTCGATTCCATTTACAGTTACTTTTCAAATTACGCATAAATTTTTCGCTAGGGAGCTTAAAAGTAAATTACATTTTTCCCGATAACTCTTCTTCTAAAACTCCGATTTGAAAATATCTTTTTTCAGCGGATACACCGTCTGATGGAAAATCTTTTGCATATAACTTCAAATTTTTGGTAAATAATACTTTTGCCACCAGGGAGCGTAAGTGTTAATTTTTGCTTCTGATGTATCTGCCATAAAATCTGAGCTTCTAAAATATCGATTGAAAAAAATTCTTTCGTAGACTGATGCCACTCACATCGACAAACCTTTTCGGAATATATTCTTCTTAAAATATTCCACAGTTTCTCCGCCAGGGGGCATAGATGTATAAATTATTTTTGTCAATATGTTTACTTCTAGGAGTCCGATTTGAAAAATTCCTCCCTTGTTGGATAGTGTTTTCAGTGTGACATGTTTTTCATATAATTTCAAAATTTTCAAGTAATTCATAGACTTTCCGCTAGGGGCGTAGGGGGTAAATTGCGTTTACCCCTATATCTCTGCTTTTAAATCTCCGATTTGAAAATTTCTTTCTGCACCGGATACAACTCTTGATTGGAAATCGTTTGCACATAATTTCTAATTTTTGTGAAAAATGGTTTGGCCACCAGGGGGTGTAAATCCTAATTTCCGCTTCTGATGTATTTGCAGCAAAATATGAGCTCCTAAATTCTCGATTGAAAAAAACGTCGTTTGTAGACCGATACTACTCATGTCGACAAACCTTTTAGAAACATTTTCTTCTTAAAATAATGCATGGTTTCTACGCCAGGGGGCGTAGATGTATATCTTATTTTTGTCAATATCTCTACTTCTAAAAGTCCAATTTGAAAAAATGCCTTCGTTGTTGGATAGTTTTTCCGATGCGAAATGTTTTACCTATAAATTCAAAAATTTCACGTATATCATTTAAGACTTTCCGCTAGGGCGCGTAAAGGTAAATTGCGTTTTCTGCTCCTAAAACTCCGATTTGAAAAATTCTTCCTGTATCGCATACATGACCTGATGGAAAATATTTTTCACATAATTTCTAATGTTTTGTAAAGAATGGTTTGGCCACCAGGGGTCATAAGTGTTCATTTCTGCTTCTGATGTATTTGTAGCAAAATCGGGGCTCCTGAAAACTCGACTAATTTTTTTTTCTTGGACCGATACCACTCATATGGATAAACCTTTTGTGAATACTTTCTTCCTAAAATAATGCATGGTTTTCCCACCAGGGGACGTAAAGTCACATCTTATTTTTGTCGATGTCTCTGTTTCTAAGAGTCCGATTTGAAAAATTCTTTCGGTGTTGGAGAGCATTTCCGATGCGAAATGTTTCTCATATAAATTCATGTTTTTCTTAACACACAAGTCTGAAACCAGAGGGCGCAAGCTCACGATTCCGTTTGCAGCAATATCTGAGGGATTAAAAACTTCTTTCTTCCGTCAGATACTATTGTTTTCCATACCTGTTCCATTGACTTTGAATAGCTTTGATAAATTTAACTTGCGTCAGAACGGATTCAAAAGACGTGCTTACTACACCCGAAAATTTGGTGTAATCTCTCTTGTTGTTTTTTTTTTTTTTTTTTTTGTTTTTTTTTTATTGGAGGTTTAACGACCACCGTGAGCAACTTGGTAAGCTATAAGCAGTCGTCCGTCCCTAATTTAGGGCCGGTGGTTCCAGGAAAGGGAGAGAGCCAGCGCCGTAAGAGAAACACAACATCCATGCCTCAACGGGATTCGAACCCGGACTCCTTTCGGACGAATGATCAGAAGCCATCGCTTAGACCACTGCGCCACAGGGGCGGCATGACATGCTTAAACTCTGAGGGAAATGCAAAAAATTAAATAGCATGAATGGTTATATTCAAATTAATCGGAAACTTGAGGCTTGGTCGTTCTCGGTGTTGTAGTGGTTAGCATACTCGGGTGTTATCCGGGAGACGCGGATTCGATTCCCGTTCAGGACGAAGAAATGTTCAACTTTTCGGATATTATCTGGCTTGCCATCCTTGTCATACATTGTATTTACACAAAAAAAAAAAAAAACCCAACAGATTTTTAACTTTATAAATTGATTTTGTAGCAGTTGGTGATGAACTGTGTTTTGAAACGGATGATTTGCGAGATTACATTTCTTCACACACACACACACACACACACCCGTCAAGAATGAGATGGTCGAAGAGACAGCGGAAGGAGCTGAAGAGGAGGCACTGGTCGGAGTTGCAGAAGAGGTATACGACATTAATAACTTCACAGTCGTGGTGAAATATAGTGAAGAACTTCATAATTTTTTTATTATCAAAGGTGATTCTGTGGATCTGGCACTTTTGATGAATTTGAAAATTCATGTTGAACATGAGGCTGTAAATGACAAAAGAAAAAAACAAACGATTTTGTCAGATTTTTTTGAAGGCAAGAATGTTAACTGACAAACTGATGAATTAGCTGTAAGTACGTTTTGAAAATTTTCAAGCATTTGTCAATTAGAAACATATATACATATGCACGTAAATGAATTTTTCCTCATGTTAAGAAGCTCAAAAATATTTAAATTGGAATAAAACGTACATATATTCAATTTCGTGTACAGTATTATTGATGCGGTATAGGAATTAATCACGGTATAAATATCTACATAATAAGTACGTATATTTATGCATATACATGTAATTTTACTTTTAACGAAAAAAAAAAAAAAAGAAACGAACGGCAGCGAAGTTCGTATTGTGGAATGGCTTGGGCAGATAAGGCTTGTACCTCCCAATAGCGAACAGATCACCCAGTCCGGAGGTGTCCGCTATTCAGAGGTTTTACTGTAATAAAAGATGCGTGGTTACATATTTTGGCCAAATCTCCAAAAAATAAATAAATATCCCTATTTCTTGACTATTTCTTTGAGCAGTGGCTGGACAACAAGAATATGTCTATCAAAATGTGGAATGTTTATAGACAGAGACACAGGACGAACAACGGAGTAGAGGGTTGGAATTCAAAATTAAATAAGATTGTAAGCCAAAAGCAACCAAATGTGCAGTTGCTAGTGAACATTTTAAAGCAAGAAACCACGAGTGTTTCATAGAGTTTGAAAGCTAAAGAATTGGGACAAGTAGGAGAGAAAAAAAGAGACAAAATTCCCTTAGCTGGACAGAAGAATCGAAAATGTCATTACGAAGTTCGAGCGCTCAAATGACCTGGAAAAATGCATGACAGGCTTAAGATACGTTACTAAAATGCGTTAGAAATATATTTATTTATTTATTTTTAAGCGGTGCGTGTTTCTTACTCATGGCATAACCGTATGCTAAGGACACGATTTCCTACCCATCCGCAAACGCCATGACACTGCAGAAACGACGAAGACGGGGAAATTAAAATCTAGCGGGGATACAAAGAATTGCTTTCTGAATTACGACATAAAACAAACAAGTTTACATATAATATATATATATATATATATTACCTCTGTTACACGTTGAGACCTGTTATTTGAGTCAACTAGTTACTCTTCTGAACTGCGATAGGTGGTACTACTCAGGAATTATTTCACTGGATCGGGAGATCATGCACCATGTTTCATATTTTTAAATTTCAAAGAAATATTCTGCTAGTTTTTTCTATTTAAAAAGTTTCTTAGAATAGTATCTTTCCTGCGTGAATATTATTCTTTTTTTCCAGGTAACATAGCGCAAAGCAGACAACTAAATATGTCAAGTGAAAAATAATATTTAAAATGAGGTGTTCCGTTCATTAAGTTTTTGATCGATTGATCTTCGCGCTCTTGAAACAAGAGTCTGTTGGAAACAATTTACCTCTAATTTGTTTCTTTATGGGCCATTTTTCATATTCGTTTCGGCAATTTCCATTCGATACACTTTGCACCCTTGTCCATTAGTGATCGTGACCGATTTGCACGCGGAGCAATTAATACAAATTTCGTTAGCAAAATTTTCTCCACATTCCCTACCATCCAGGTAATCAAAAGTTTCGACACTTAATAAAAACCCATAACGTTTATTTTCGAATCTGCCAAGCTCCCCGCCGATGCCATTTGATGTTCTTCGAGATAAGATTGCCATTATTATCCGAAACATTTAGGCGGGAATAGCGACAATGATAATAAAAGAAGTCGCGCCTCGGCATCTGGCATCGGTTTTTCGGTCATAATAAGGCGTCGAATTACATCTCAGGCGACTGGCAACAAGGTACGAGCTACGCTAACGAGGGAATTCAGAAGCGGGTGCCATTTGTTGGAAACAACCAACGATTAGTACTCGGTTTTGTATAATATGCGTCTGTTCGGCGTCATTAAAATTCTGAGGTTTCAGAACTTTGCTTTCTGCCGAAGCAAAAAAGCGTTTCGATAAATCTGGTCGTTAATGTTACCCGTAGCCTTTATCTTTCCCAGTTTTTATCCGCTTCCCTAATGTGAGCGACGCAGGAAGTGAATGGAAGCTATCTCGCGTTAGAGAACCGGTGAGATGTCAGGGGAAGAGAGGAGTTTCGTGGGGATACGGTAGGGAGGGGGGCGGACCGTCGCACTGTCAGTATGGTGACAAAAGGCAACTGCATCACAATTGTGCACCTTCCCGAGAAATGATTAAAACTTGGTCTGCCCCTCCCGCGCATATCTTCCGCGCCATTTCGAGTTTGAAACAATGGAAGTTAGCGAGGGAATTTTCTGAATGAATGTCAAATGGGCTCAAAAATCGGGTGTGTTTTGTTTCGGATATCTTGTTCTCTTTGGCTCCATTAGAACTGAAAATAATACTACATTTACCTGCGCGCATGTATTTCCTTCCCGTCGTAGGTTTGATGAATGGACAATACTTTGGTAATGAGCAACTCTCATTTACTTCAGCTTATTATTTGAACTTGAAACAATACCTAATGGCTTCATTTGTTTGTCTCACAAAACCATTCTCCCCAAAGCAGGTGGCTGTGTGACAGTGTTTTCTAGTGGCTCCTTCTTGTTTTCTCTAATGAATGTTTTGTTCCAGTCATTTGGACGATAATATTTTTACAAATGCACGGCAGTGTTTTTTGCATCTTGTGATAAGCACGTCCTTAAAGCTGTTTAGGGGACAAGCCGTGTCGCAAAATTTCACCTCTCTTGTTTTCTGGAACGACTAAAACTAAAAATAATGCTCATTTAACTACATTTTTTACGAATGTGTATTCTTCCTGTTAAGTACTTAAATTGAGATCTTTGCCCAAAAAACAATCAGTCTGTTTCTTCTTTAAAACAAACTATTTAACAATGCAGATGCTTCTTTTAAGTGCGCGTTCGGGGGGCGTGGGATTTGACCCCCGTTTGGGGATTTGATTTGATTTATTTTATCTAATTTGAACTGACTTCAGTTAATTGCATTAGACTAAATTCCTTGATGGCTGATTGTGACAGGATGGATATGGGTGGCGCAGATGTATGCCGCCCAAAAAAAGGAGGTACAGAATTTTCTCTTAAAGCGATCTAACTGCAAATCTAACCTACTAACTTCGAATCTAACATACTTACTAACTGCGAATCCAACCTACTAACGGCGAATCCAGCATACTTTCTAACTGCGAATCCAACACACTTACTACTACAATTCCAACCCATTTACTAAATGCGAATCCAACAATCTAACTGCGAATCCAACATACTTGCTACTACGAATCCAACATATTTACTAAAAGCGAATCCAGCATATTTATTGCGAATCTAACATATTAACTGCGAATCTAGCATACTAACATACAATATACAGTATTTACTAACTGTGAATACACAGTTACATACTAACTGCGAATCCAATATGCGTTCATTAGAATTTTCTCCAGTGTATGCTTAGTTAGCATTGCAATTTTTACCATCCCCCCCAAGAGACTGTTGGTGCTGTCCTATATTTTGTGTGCTTAGAGAAATGATTACCACCAACATAGCGCAGTTGGAGTCGTTATGCACATGTGTGAGAGGCGGGTGTTCGAATCCCGGTCTTGCTAGCCTTCTATTCTGCGGTTTTTCCGGGGTTTTCCGCATCCTCCCGGTGTTTGGGGACGCGAATGCGTAGTTTGTTCCCTGTGAAGTCGGCCCCGAACGCACTTTGTCCCTTACCCGTATGCAGCAGAGGAATGGCTAGCCTGCTGCATTAATTTGCCAGTAATCCTCGAGGGCGCATTGTGGTCTTTGCGGAACTGTAGAATGAGTCACAGAAGTTTTGCATTCATGACTGTTAAGTTCGACACTGTAAAAAATCTGTGGAACGTTACACAAAAAAAAAGGGGCAGCTTAGCTGCCTCAACATTTTTGAAAACGTTATGCAAGAAATCCTGATAAACGTTCCACACATTTTTGAAGAAGTCTAAAACATTGTCCCGGGAGGATTTTGTGGAACGTTCCACAATAAGGAGAGGAACCTTTTCAACAAAAGTGATCAACCTTCCACACATTATTGAAACATTCCGTCCCAGGGTTTCTGCATCATTATGAGGAACGTTCCACAATAAACTTGAAAACATTTCGCAAAAGCGGAAAGCCTCCTGTGGAACCTTTTCAACAACTTTGAGGAACTTTACACATGCTACTGAAAAACCTTGAAACAGGCTGGCAGCTTGATTTTGAGGAACGTTCCACATTAATCTTGAAAACGTTTCACTAAAGCGGAAAGCGTCCTGTGGAACCTTTTCAACAACTTTGAGGAACTTTACACATGCTACTGAAAAACCTTGAAACAGGCTGGCAGCTTGATTTTGAGGAACGTTCCACATTAATCTTGAAAACGTTTCACTAAAGCGGAAAGCGTCCTGTGGAACCTTTTCAACAACTTTGAGGAACTTTACACATGCTACTGAAAACTCTTGAAACAGGACTGGCAACCTGATTTTGGGGAACGTTCCACAGTAAACAAAGAAAAGTTCCAGAAACATTTGAAGCCTTCAGGGAACAGAACAAATCTGAACAAGGTTTTGCATTATATATCTGACAAATAATTCTCTATAAAAATGTTCCTGAAAATTTCGTTTGCATCAGGATAGATAATTTTTTACCATTTCCAGAAATTACTTTTAGCATTTCAAAAATGAACTCCAATAAGGACAATTCATGGTGTACTAGTTAAGTCTTGATAAACATGGGTAATGTAGTAACAGCCCGTATTGAAACTTATGCTTACTGAATGAAGAAAGATAAGGACAATTTACTCATGAGTTTTCTCAGATTTCAAAAGAGAAGTTATAAGAATGAAATATTCATGAAGAAACACTGTTCTTAACAAATGTAATTGTGTGTTATACACATAGATACTACATCTTTTGTAGCGAATGCACCTGCACAAACAAATGCGTTCGAGGATATTCTACCTATGGCACATACAAAACCAATTTTTAGTTTACTCAAGCTTAACTGAAAAATCAGTGATTTTTACATTCGAGACACTTTAAATTTATATAGTATGGTGCCTTCTTAAGACGTTAATTACTCACTGAACAAACGATACAAGATAGAACTTACCCTGTATCATGTGTTACACCCAGTTAGAACTTATATAACTTATCCTGTATCCTTTCACACCCAGCTAGAACGTATTTACCTGCAGTGATCATCAGAAGTGAAGACTTAGTCATTTTTAACAAATGCCCAGTAATCAGCTTAATTGTTGGATGGTGGCTTCCTTTGCTTGTTTCTTTTATTTTCGTCGAACACCTGCTGCAAGTTTGTATTTGTGAGTTTCGGTTCGTGCTTGCGTGGATGCCGACAGCCAGCAGCTCGTTACAGAGAATTATGGGATCACGACGCTGGATTAGTTGGAATGACGTCGCAGTGATGTGCGGGAACTCACTGTTTGTTGTTCTTACAAAAAGTGCTCGAAAAGAGTACATGCATTACGATCACTGAAAAGGATTTTCACTGGAATATAAACTGTTTTGTGTTAAGTACGAAATGGATAGCAATTCAGGGTAAGACTGTTTAAAATTGACTAAATAGGAAGTGCGGAGTCGTTGTTTAATAACTCATTCATTCTATGTTTGCATTATCAGTGAACTTACATTAACATTTTAGTTGTGTGATTATTCAAGAATAAATAACGATAAATTATTTCAGGAGTCTGTCGATTATGAGCATAGTTACCGTTACAAATCATTTCTTAGTTTTAACTTACACCACCATTAATTTCATGTGCAATGTTTATACTCGAGGATGGGGGAGCACAACTTAATTTTGAAATATAATTGTGATTATCACGTATCTAAACTCAGTATACGTTAATCAAACTTAAATGACATGGAAGCGAGACACCAAATATTTGCAGGGAGGAAAATATTAAAGTAATGAATGTATAGATGTGTTCCGACAATTCAAAAGCAAATAAGCAATATATCAATTAAAAAAGTAGTGCTAGAGATAAACGTCCTTGGTGCAGCCAGTAGTAGTGACACCACAGTTTGTAGAGGAAGTTGGCCATCATTTGTTGCGATCTTCCCGTAAGTAATTGGGGAATTTGGCACCAGTAAGAGCATCTTATTCAACCATTCACAGGGCTTCCAGAGGTTAGAAATTACAGTCATACAAAGTCAGGATATTGCAAGAGGTGTGCCCGTTGGATGTAGACATACATGATCACTATTGCCATTGGTTCATGAGGTTCATGAAAACAGCGTCATAGTGCTGTACACATTTCTTACAGAAAAGGCCTGATTTCATTTAAATGGGAGCATAACTTCTCAAAAAAAAAAAAAAAAAAAAAGAACACCGACTTTTGAAAATTGTCAGGAAGCACACCAGGCTGTTTCCAAAGAGAGAACTGTGGAACCACATTTTTTTGAAGTCTACTTTGACCTTAGCTATCAACGCAAATATTATTACACAGTTTGTGGCTTTGCTACATGAGGATGAACGCTACTGTCGGTGCCAGCTAATGAAGCAATTAGGCACACATCAAATGAATCCATGGAGATCCTACTGTACATATTCCAGAATTCACTCGTTTTCTTCTTCAGATTTCTTCCTGTGAGTGGAATCTAAAGGAGACAGTGTACAAACATGACATTCATACGCTGGCGCCTCAACCATAAATTTAACTATGCCTTTGCAAAGGAAAGAGCTGCACTAATGGGAACACATTAGGTTACAAAGAAAGTCTTGTCTTTTATCAATAATATCAATCATTAAAAAACAGAAATGCAGTTAATACAAAATACCTGATTTTTTCAGTTTCTGAAAGGTACAAACTAAAACTGACGTCTTAATTTTGACATACGCGTAGTACACTGAAAATGAAAAGACTGTCAAGCTTTGAACTGATAGACCGCAAAGACTATCAGCAAACTCGATTAAAAGACTTTTGAATCTGGCAGATTAGAGCTAAAGTTCGCCTTAGCATATTTGTTTACAATTCACATTAGTTGAGAAATAATTACAACATTCATCTGATAAAACATAAAATTCTCAAATAACTAGAAAAATATAGAATGCTAGAAAACGGATATGGCTATTACATTCGAATTCACCATGTGCCTTTCACCAAACCATCACAAATTTCTTTAAACACTAACATCAATCATTAAAAAAAGCAGAGAACCTGTCATTTGTTTTCAGTTTTTAGCATGTTCACACTAACATTGACATCTTAAATGCTGATTTTTTTCTTACATTGTACACTGAAAATGAAAACACTGTAAAGCTCTGAACTGAATATCTGCAGACTTTCAGCAAGCTCCAAAAAAAAAAAAAATAAATAAATAAATAAAGCAAAAAAAAAAAAAAAAAAAAAAAATTAAAGCAAAAAAAAAAAAAAAGCCGTTTGAAACTGGCAAATTAGAACTAATCTTTGTCTCAGCATATCTGCTTACCATTCATATTAGTTGAGAAATAGTCACAACATTCATCTTACAAAGCATGAAATTATCAAAATAACTAGAAAATTATAGTGTTACAGTGGACAACCCCCCCCCCCCCCCATCCTAAAACCTGAAGAAAACTCTAAAATTTGTCCGCCATGTCGCGTATGGTATGAGGCAGCTAGGAATCACAGTTCGGCAGGCTCACATGTTCTTTTACAGTTCAGTTTTTTTATTTATTTCTCATTTACGTTGTTTTTCTTTCGGATGTTCTCTAAAATGAATTAACAAAATGGCGGGATAATTAGGAAGTCGCTCCAATGCTCTTGAAGGCAAGAAACGCAATATTTTTGCCATTTTGAATTGTTTCTACCTGTGGGAAAAGGTAGCACTCAATGGTTGCTCTGGAAATTGATAAGAGCAAAGCGATAGGCCCAGAAGAGGACTTCTGGATTTCTTGAGGAGGGGCCGATGTTACGACCCACCCCCGCCATTAATTTAGTAATTAATGGGCGTGGTTGATGTGTGAAATTAATTAAGTATTAATTATGTTCGAGGCTTGATTGGAGTTTAAAAGTGTAAACAGCAGATAAAGTTTTATCTGGGGGTTTGGAAAGAAAAGAGGCGAAGAATTCTCTCTCTGGCTGGGTGGTCTCAGAATAGCTCTGTTAGGTCATAAATATCAGGGCGCAGCTGACGGGAAGCCTAAGCAACACGGAAAGGAAAGTGGTACCTTTCGAAGAGGGGGTCCACTTGAGTAAATGAATGAAGATGGGGACAAAAGGTTTAGCGAATAATCGTAAATTCGTCGATTGTTTGGGGCATTTTCGAGAACAATTGCTCTCTGTGTGGTCCGTGCAGAAAAATAAGATTTCGCACTTAGCGTGAAAATAAGGAAGAGAAAGTTTAGTTGTCTGTGCGCTCTCCGATGTGAAAGGCTGGATGCCTTGGATCTGCAAAAATGAATTGGGGAAAATGAAGCAGCAAACCTCCCCGCATTTGGTAAGAAATGGAGACAACTCGAGGCGGCTGATGGAGATGCCAGTTTGCCATAAAGACAGCGGAATGCCTAAATCCGCGTGATAAAGCTGCAATTTCTAGGCTGGAGCGTAAGGGAAATCAGCGACTGTTTGGCCTAATGAAAGCCAAGTTACAGGGGAATTAAGAAGTCTGCGAGTGGACAGTGGTCATTCCAATGAGAAGCGAAGCCAAGCAAAGTCAGGTTCGGATGCCAACCACTGCAGTGTGGAATCGTCACCCCCATTCATCCCCTACTGTGGAGGAAGTGAAGAGACGCGCTTGTCTTACGGGGCGAAGCGAGGCCCCATGTGTGCGTGTGTGTGGTCACGTAAGCAGCGAAGCCACTACGTGTAAGTGCGACGGGATAAAAACATGGCGAAAGAAAAATATGAGCGTAAGAGCGGTGGCTTCGATACCTAACAAATATACAGGTGAAATGTTGAGTTGCCGATATACGCTTAAGTAAAAGCACGTCTGATTCCGCTCGGCCGAGAAAATTAATCTCAGGGCTGGCGGTCGCAACTCGATAAAAAAAAATGGAAACAAAACCTGCGAGGGGCATATTTGAACTGCGTACTCAGGCAGGGTAGATGTTATGCTAACGGAAAGAAACTGACCGAATTGGGAATGAACGGTCCAAAAGGACGGAAGGTAGTGACCGACGGAATCTACTATAGCAGCAGCGGAAGTGAGGGGGTCCCACTCTCCAAGCAGTCGACGTTCAGAATTATTTCTTCACAACAAAAATCATTTCCCAGGAACACAGAAAATCAGTCTCGGAAACTGCAACAGCAGATGTGAGAGAGCTATTTTGTTTAACGGCCACCTTTAAATCTTCACAAGAGTGGATCCGTGTATACTCGCATCAGCGCAACAAAGTGCGGCGTGATATCACCATTTTAATTGTGTGCTTCATTTACATCAAGCGTCAAAGTGAAGTGTTGAATCATCGGTGCTGCCACATGGTGCAAGTGTCTGTGTGTGTGTGCGTGTTTTTTTTTTTTTTTTTTTGTCGTGTGATATTATGTGATGCACAACGGATTTGCACAGCAAAGTCACGAAACTGTAAGTAGATGAATATTTCCTTTTTCTTTCTTCGCACATCTGCGAACTTGTGCCATCCCGACACCCAAAGCTGCATGGACATAGATGCAGTAATGCTGAGTGACTGAACCTCAGAGGAAATACCTGCACATACAGATTTCAATTTCTTACAGGGCCCATTTTCTGATTATTTTTTTTTACATGAATAAGGGAGAGGGTGTGGCCACAAATTCCGCTGGGCGGGACAGTTTCTTTTAACTTTGGTTCTGGGCCAAAGCTAGCGGGGCAGGGTTCTGCATGTGCATGCTTATTAGATTTAGTTAATTAACTTTGGCAGTATTTCGCACCTATAATCTTATACCGCAAATTAACGTGCTTGTGTATTTTGTGTCGCGAGTATTTTTAATGTGATCGTTTGCATATAATTTTTTTTCATTCTCTAAGCAATTGTATATGAATATCACCTGCAGCTCTATTTAGTGTATTAACGAGTAGTATCTCTTGTTCAGATAGTCCGGTGGAGACTCAGTCGGCTGCGTCTTCCGACAGTAAAGTGTGACACCGTATGCTGCCCACATATGAGGGGCAATTGTCTATGCGCCTAGAGAGCGCCGTATCTGTTTAAATCTCGCAGAACGTTATTAAATGTTGTGTTGTGTATTTGAGAATCATGTGTTATTTGCGAAAGTGAGTGTTGTACTGGCTGGTTGGGGATTGAATGTACCGGAGTAAGATCCGGACCACTACACTCAGTCACGAATTGGTGATTGCGGGTGAACCTCATCACAACTCTGATCCCAAAGTATCTTTTTTTTTTGGTTTATTTTATTTTTTATTTGTTGTTGTTATTTTGTTCACACGGTGGATTCACACAAGCCTTGTGCTTCGGGTCATTCTTCAACTTTTCATTTTTTATGTTCTGGTGTGAATCTTTGAGTGCAGCAGTGCACCTGAGATTCTCACCTGGTGCCGCGGCCAACTAAATTGTACTTCAGGTCCCAAGCATCGTTACCGGCCGACTCGGCAGGAACACTGCTAGTGCCGTGTAACAATAGAATACTAAAACACGGATATGGCCATTTCATAAGAATTCACCAGGTGACTTTTATCAAACCATCACAAATTTCTAAGATTCCTTTCCCCAAGAAGATATCCCAATAAAAGACAATATAAGACATTCAAAATGTGTTCATTTTTTAAACTTAGAGCAGGCCCAAGAAAATGATAACGTGACTAATTTAGCAGCACGAAAACCGATCTTTAAAATTTTATCATTTTATCCTCAATCGGGCTTCATTTTTTTAATGTTAGCTTATTTCTGAAAATACGAAAGCAAAGCTATCTGCATATATCCACTTGTCCATCCCCCACCTCCTGTTTTGAACTTGTACATTGAGGAACAGATTAAAAAATGTAGTTAAAACTTGGAGAGAAAAAATTAGGGAGCATTAGAAGCTTTTGAGAAGAGAATTTTTTTATGGATGCATGGTACTTCAACCAAATGGGGCTATGTATATCTGACTAGCTAAGTTTCAATATAGTCAATTTTTATATAGTTATTATGTTGCGACTCATGAATTGTTTGAATTTTGCTCCATTGATGATGGATTCCAACTGAGATAATCTAAAATAACTAGTAAAATTTCCAGCAGCACATCAGTACTTGAAAAAGTTTCACTCGATTATAAACACGTAAGCGCTAAGAAAAGAGAGAGAGAGAGAGAGAGAGAGAGAGAGAGAGAAAAGGCAAAAAAATTATAAGGGCATTTTAAAACTGGGCATAGCAACACAACAGTGCAAGGACCTTGTGCAATATATATTCCATTGAACATCTACCAGACACCGCGGTGGCGCAGGGGTTTAAGCGATGGCTTCTGATCAGTAGTCCGAGATGGGTGCGGGTTCAAATCACAGTGAGGCATGGATACGTTGTTTGTCTTACGGCACTGGCTCTCTCCCTTCTTTTGGGTCAATGGCCCTAAATTAGGGACCGGCACCTACTTATAGCCCATCGAGTTGCTCACGGTGGTCGTTAAACCCCCAATCAAAAAAAAAAAAAAAAAAAAAATCTACCATACATCAAAATTTATAATATTACGTAACCATGGTTCCCCACCTAATCAATATGTTTTAAACATGCACATAAAGAATGCCATTAGCTGTTCAGTACGAGTCCGCACTGAAAAAAAAATTTGCTGCAACTGCAAAAACTTGCTACTGCAGCAAATTCCGTCAGTGAATACAGGCTCAGCAAAAAGGTTTGCTGGCAATACTAATGAATTTTGCTTTGCTGCAGCAGCAAGATATCCGTTTGCTGTGGCAAGTTTTTATTGCTCTTCTAGCAAACCAACTTTGCTACTTCAGCAAATACTGTATTTCTTCTACAGAAGCCGATCTCCAGCAATGTTAATTTGCTAGTCTAGGAAACCAACTTTGCTGCTTTAGCAAATATTTTTGCTACAGAAGTCGATCTTTAGCAACGTCACTTTGCTCGTCCAGCAAATCAATTTTGCTACTTCGGCAAATATTTCTGCTAGAGACGTCGATCTCCAGCAATGTCAGTTTGCTGATCCAGCACACAAACTCTGTTACTGTAGCAAATATTTTCTGCTACAGAGCAAAATTCTTTGCAATGTTGAATTTCTACTTCACCCAAGATATAATGCTACAAACACAAATCTATAGTAATTTTGATTTCCTTGTTGGAATTTACTAAATTCCATTTATTCCTTGATTTCCTATCCTGGCAAATCAACATTTCCGTTGATTTATCTGTGCATATAGCAGAAATTCTTTGTTAAAGTAGCATAAAAATAATCATTCCAAAATTATGGGTCCTCAAACAATCACCACATTTTGCAAAAATTTCCTTATATTTCAGTGGATTCACGAGTAATGCAACAATTCCAGCAATCGCTACAGGGATTTCGTTACCAATAAATTTATAAAAGTAAAACAATTAGTGATAACGTTGAGAATTCACCAGCCATGGAATTAATACACTATCGGTTCTTTATATGTACATATATATATATATCTGGTCGATCCCTCCCCTCCATATGTATACACATCCTTCACTCTATCAAATTGTTTGCAAAATAAAAAAGAATTAAAATTAAAAATAAGTTTTTTAGGATCTTTTTCAAAAAAAAAATTTTAGGATCCCACAATAATTAAAATTTTCCTACACACAAACAACACATTTCTTTAGCAAATGAACTGATTTCAGCAGCTGCATGAAAAAATTTGCAATCACCCCAAAAAATTTATAGAACTCTACATTGCCAGCTGTTTGTAAAATTACATGAGCAGTGCAACAAAATCAGAGGATGGAGTGGGCACATTACTGTACTAAAAGTATCTATAAATTTGGAATTTGACTACACAGTCTGCCTTCTAAGGAAAGTGGTCAAGGTACATTACATATAGTTCACCAGTTTCCATACAGGCAATTTCTACAAACTTTATGAAATTGCTGGATACACCATCGGCCAATTATTGTCTGGACAGCTATAAGCTGTTTCGATGAGAAGGAATATTCAGTAGAAGAATTCTAAAAAAAAAGCTTATTAATTGTGATACTGATGGACATTGCAAGAGTGGGAAGTCATATTTGGTTTACTTTTTTCCCCCCAACATTCAAGCCAGAAAACAGGAAGCACCTTCTTATGATAGTGATGCTTTTGTCAACACTAAAGACTTTAAAATGTGATGCATAAACACTTTAAAATGTGATCCCAAATTTGAATGCACACAAATTTAGGATCAGGTACTTGTTAAACTTAGAGAAAATGGAGGCTCAAAGACACAAGATCTATTCACGGTTCTATTTTGTTTAAATAAATTCAGTTAAGCCAGAAAAAAAATAATAACACCACACTTATGTTGTACTATTCAGGCATATACAACCTGTACATAGCTGATATCTAGTATAATAAAATAAAAAAATATCCGCTTTAGAAAACAGTTCCATGCTTCAGTCTACTTCATTGTATTTCAGCAAGCAAAATACTACATCTGGGGTTCATTACATTTTTTCATTAGAATCTTTCTTTTTTTTTTCAAATTATTAGATCCTGGACATTTCTTTTCGTACAGATGTCCTGATAATTTTAGGGGAGTAGTTCATTTATATGGTAGCATGCTCACTTCATATAGTCACTGTTCAGAACCTTCTGGCATCAAAACTGCACACACCGTACTTCAGAATGACTGAAATCCCAATACCCAAGGAATTGTTTTCAAATGGAAGCTGTATGCTTCATTTTTCATTCAGTGAGTGTACTGCTGCTATTACTGATTGTTAGAGGACCCCACAAGTCAGGCTCACATACAGGGCCGGATTGAACTTTTGCGGAGCCCAAGGCGAAATTTCATATAGAGGGCCCTATGAAATGAATCTCATAGTTTAATGAAATCATTGTATGAAAAATGAAAATAGACAAAAATTATCATAAAGGAAAATGATTATCTCAAATTTTTGTGAGCTTAAGAAAAAGACCATCATATGGATTGAAAATTCAGAGAGAGAGAGAGAGTAAACAGTTTCTTTATGATAAAATTCGTGTATTTTCATTTTTCAGAGACAGACAGACAGGTATTTTTTTTTTTTTTTTTTTTTTTTTTTTTTTTATTGGAGGTTTAACGACCACCGTGAGCAACTCATTGGGCTATAAGCAGTCGCCCGTCCCTAACTTAGGGTCACTGGTTCCAGGGAAGAGCCAGTGCCGTAAGACAAACACAACATCCATGCCTGACCGGGATTCGAACCCGGACCCCTTACGGACGAATGATCAGAGGCCAACGCCTTAGACCACTGCGCCACCGGGGCGGCCAGACAGACAGGTAGAGTATGAGAGAAAAACAGGCCGACAAACAGAGTGAGAGAGGGAGACAGACAGACATTGAGTGGGAGAGAGACAGATAGACAGACAGACATTGAATGAGAGAGAGAGACAGACAGACATTGAGTGAGAGAGACAGAGACTGGCGGACAGACAGACAAAGAGAGAGAGGAAGAGAATAAATAGTGCCGAAATCTACGACTTTCTTTCTGGAGTTGAGGAAGTTTAGGTGTCTTTATTACCTTAATAAAAACTTTCCTGCAAAATGATGAAAAAGATAGCTTTAACTAGTCTGCGTAGCGAAAATTTTTCCATAGCAAACATTTTTGCGAATTGAATAATAACGATCCCTCTTAAATAAATTCGTATATATATATTTTTTTCCTGGTACATGTTTTAGTGATTGATTTTTGATGGAAAGTGGAATAACTGGTAAATTAATTACTTTATTCACCTCTTATACGATTGGCCTCCATATATAGCCCAGATACAACTTTGATATTGTTCTTTTTATTTTTTTATTATTTCAGTACCAGGTTTGCACACAAATTGTTGAGTATATAATAGGGAGTCACAAAATGTGATGAAATATAATTTCTTATTTCATGAATATGGAAAAGTTTAAGGTTTAAATAAGTTGGGGGGAGGGGTATAAACTGAAAAAAAAATTATAACAGGTTAGTAAAATCATGCAATGCATTGATTATGATACGCTTTCCAACATACCAGAAGTCGCGCGTTGACAAACTCTCCTCCCAACCCTGACTATTGATTCGTTCAGTATACCTCCGGAGCAACACTAAAGTTTTGTCGCAATAGAAGCATTTTTACTCAAGTTATTACTCAAATTATGATTATAATGACTGTGAAATAAATCTCGCTCATGTGCCATGACCTTTGATCCCATTTAGATGATATTAAAAATAATTGGTTCAGTATACCTCTGGACCAACATACTAAAGTTTTGTCGCGATAGAAGCATTTTTACTGAAGTAATGAGAATAATGGCTGTGGAATAAATCTCGCTCCTGTGCCCTGACCTTTTATCCCATTTCGATGACATTCGGCATAACCTGTTCAGTTTACTTCCGAAACAACATGATAAAGTTTTGTCGTAATCGAAACATTTTTACGTAAGTTATGACGCATAAGAGCGATGGAATGGATCCCGCTCTATGTCCTGACCTTTGACCCCATTTCTCTTATTTTCAATAGGGTTCGTCGCCAGGTTGTCCCCTACCACATACTAAAATTTAATTGCAATTGAATGATTTTTACGCGAGTTATCGGATGGACAGGCAGACGAACAAAGCTGGAGCACATGCGCTTCTTCAACCTACGGTTGGAAAACGTAAAAATAAATTTATAAATTTTTGAGGGTCTTGCGACCCAAAACTTAAAAAAATAACAATAAATATAGAGAATTCTAGCAAAATCAATTTTGTTTTTGTTTTGTAAAGTGCGGGGTCCCGGTTGCCCCTATCGTCCAGCCGGCCCTGCTCACATATATCATAACACATTCATAATAGCAGTGTGTGTGTGTGTGTGTGTGAGAAGGAAATTTGCATTTGAGTCATCTGGGGTGCATGTAGTTGGATGGCATGAACTTATGTTTCTTCTTCACGCACATATCACACAGTGTATGAAGGAAATTTCGATTCGAATAATCTGTGAAGCAGTTGGGTGGCATGAACACTACTTTAAACAAGATGTGGTAGAGCCCACCTCATTTTCAATTGAACTGGTGGGATCAGTGTTTGACGATACGGTGTCTTCTAACTGGCAGTGGCCACCATACCTTACTTTTGTTAGAAATTCTAAAAGGTTCGCGCGTTGATCTCAAATGACGGATTCAACAAACGAAAGAGAATTCTTGAACTCACAGAACGAATGGTTGAAAGCATAAAGAGTACTTACCACCTTTAAATAGATAATCCTTTATTCTTTAATCAAATGAGTATATTCACATCACATCACACTGAACATCTAAGAACAATGTAGGTTGAAAACACAAGCTATCCAATTTTATATTGGTTTTTGGAACAACATCACGTACGCAGTACGTTCACAAATAACTACATCTTTTTATTTTCGGTTCTCACGGGAACAGTTTGTCTTTTCTCATGTCGAAGGTCAGCACTTCACGACTTCTTGCGTTTTAGTGAGAATGAGATTTTTCTTTCTTTTTTCAAATAGGTTTTCTTAACGCAGCAACTGTTCTTTTGTGTGGAACTTGTACGTACACACCGCACTCTTTCCAACAACTTTTACTTTAGACTTACCTTCAAATCGTATTATAACGTCGTTCCCGAAACCCCAGTTGTTCAGTCGATCTCGTATATCAGACATTTCCATGCACATATGAAGTCGTCGGTTTCTTCCAAATTATTCTTTCAAATTTCTTTAGAGAGCACGACATACACACCACACCACAACCAGTTAGATATTCTTTGCCACAACAACAGACCAGACCGCCCATGAGACCACCATCATCCACGTCGTCACAAACCACAACATGCTGCGATGACCAGCAAAGCAAACACAGCTTTAGAATTTCACGGCGCATGCCCTGAATCTGAGACAGATGTCACGCAGCAAGCGAACAGCGATAAAATTCCGAAACATTACACCGATATTGAAAACATTACACAATTCTTAGAAAAATACGCATGTACCATTAATCAAATTCCGAAACGTTACACGGAACTGCGAAACGTTACACGGAACTCCGAAACGTTACACGGAACTCTGAAACGTTACACAACCTCAGAAAAATTTGCGCATGCGCATTGACCAAATTGCGGGTATTGTGGAATGTTACACCAAACTCCGAAACATATTACACAAAGGCTAGAGTTTTTCCATGTTCCACAGAACTTTAAAAAAAAAATGTGTAAACTTATTCAAATAATCTCAAAAACGTTACACAGATTTCTAACCGTGGATGGCAGGACATGCAAATCACAAAATGATTGACTCCTTGACTCCCCCCTTCAAATCCAAATCGTCCTTTCTGTTACACGGATAAACATCTGATTCATTAATTATTTCAGTGGATTACTACAACCTTCCGGTAGCTGAATCTACGAAACGATCGAGCCACTGAGCTTCGTGGAGAGATATGATTGAATGAGTCCTTCATGCAGCTTAATAGCTTGACCACTCAAGTAACAGCAAGAATATTTTGATAAGTTCTGAAGTAAATCTCAGGATTTTCCATTGATTTATATTAAACAAAGTGTGCTTGATTGAATCCAATTAGCCTGGATGCCTTTATTCCCTCTTTTTCTAAGTGTACTGAGGAAACTAACTACACTCAAACCCCTATTTAAAGGACTGCGGTTTAACAAATTTCTTGATCTTACGTAATTTTTTTATGGTCCGAACGGAGCCACATTGAAATAAATGCTTGGCGTTTCCCGATTTAATGAACACGTTTCCTCAATTTAATGAACATTTCTTTTTTTAAACCACCAAACTATGTTAACCAGCATTTTCATGTTAAAAGTTAACTAGAAAGAGAGCCTCGCGTAACAGGGAAATTTTAAAGAGCTGCGGATGGCTTAGTGGTTAGCGAGTCAGACTATCAGTGTAAGGTCCTCAGGTTCGAACCTGGGCTGATCTTTCAGGGATGGTATGATTTACTAACAATCGCTGAATATCCGCAGTGCAACGGACGAGCACGTTAAGTGACGGACCCCATGCTGGACCCACTGGTTAAATGGGTATCCTTTCCTATGCCCTCCTGAAATTCTCTCACCCCTCTGTGTGCAACATCGTACTTGTACGGTGGCGCCATTTACTGTACTCTAATCTCACTACAAACTGTTCTGTCAAAGTCGCTAGACTTGCCCTCATTCCTTCCGTTTCTGTGTCCTGCCCAAAAGGCGATCTCGCTGTAGGTGGCTGGGACCTAAACTCTACTCACTGTGGACGGAAGTCCTACAAGAAAATGATAAATACTGTGTGACCTTTGGAATATCAGGGAAATTTTACGCATGCAGTTAACCAGCGTTTTAAAGAAAATTATCTGCGCCACAGCTTGACGGAAACATAAATCAGTTCGCCTTTTCTCCGATTATCAAGCATAATCTTCTTACAGGAGGATGCAAATAACCAACAAGTTCCAAAGGAGCGCAACGTTTTCTTGCATGGGCGGGAAGCAGGAAGTAAAAAGGCGGTGTGGGGGAGAAAATCTAGAGTACCATGGGGATGCTTGTTTTCAGCTACAGATAGAACGATAGCTTTCTTTGAAGTCGGGGGATACCCATTGTACATACGCATTCCTGAACCTCTGGTACTCTTCACCAAATTGAGCTTCTTTTCTTCTCAGAATTAAATCTACAAGTCAAATTAAACAACACAACTCTTTTACGGATAAAGTTTTGATGAACATAGATAGAACTAGAAAAGTTAGAAGTGAAATTTACTGATCACTGTAGTTTGCAAACGGGTGTTTTGCGAGAGCATTAAAAAAAAAAAAAAAAAAAAACGAATGACTGCAGCAAAAAAGAATGCGGAAGAGGTTTTCAGTCAATGAAAAACTGGACATTTTGTCGCAGCTGGATGCAAACCCAGGATTAGCAGAGAAATTCGAAATTTTCAGCTAAATTTCTCGAACAGGAGGCTTAATTTCACACAACACTTCCAAGATACTACCCGAAGGAGGGCTGTATGCATTTACTATGAGCATTTTACTCCCTCCGCTTTCGAGTCCTATGGTCACCACTTGCGGGCACACCCTAGTTCCAAGACCGTGAGTCCTGGATTCAGGACGACTGTGGCTACAAGAGGCTTTTCTACTCGCGGGTAAATCAGTCGATGAGAATTGGGAAATCCTCGAATCAGCCAGTGTGACTATATGGTTCCTGCAGGAGCAATTATAACGTAATGTCTTTTTCGTGAGCAAGATTGGTGTTACGCTATGTCTAAGGAGTGTTGAACTAAATAAGAATACGATGCAATAGTTCGCCGCCCCGGTGGCGCAGTGGTCTAAGGCGCTGGCCTCTGATCATTCGTCCGTAAGGGGTCCGGGTTCGAATCCCGGTCAGGCATGGATGTTGTGTTTGTCTTACGGCACTGGCTCTCTCCCTTCCCTGGAACCAGTGACCCTAAATTAGGGACGGGCGACTGCTTATAGCCCATTGAGTTGCTCACGGTGGTCGTTAAACCTCCAATCAAAAAAAAAAAAAAAAAAAAAAAAAAAAAAGATGCAATAGTTCCTAATTAAGCTTTTACGGCCAGACGAAACATAAACAGAAGTACTCACGATAACTTTTTATTAGTCCAGCAAACTTTAAGTAGATCCAACATATAACTCAGCAGGTAAACTTCATATTATTCTTAGCGATCGAACGTCTACACACACACACACACACACACACATCCACTTGAGCAACTGTTGTATCAGCTGCCCCAGTGGCGCAGTGGTCTAAGCGATGGCCTCTGATCATTCGTCCGAACGGGGTCCGGGTTCGAATCCCGGTGAGGCATGGATGTTGTGTTTGTCTTACGGCACTGGCTCTCTCCCTTCCCTGGAACCAGTGACCCTAAATTAGGGACGGGCGACTGCTTATAGCCCACTGAGTTGCTCACGGTGGTCGTTAAAAAAAAATCCAGTCCAATCCAATCCAACTGTTGTATCATTATTTTTATCTATCGTTCTTATCACATTCATACGTCACTTTCTCTCTGACCTCAAATGTTGCCAACCTCATTCTCGTTTGAGGAAAAGACATAATGTTAAGTTTGGAAGTATAAAGGAGAACAAACTCAAATCTACATAAGAAAAGGAAATAAAAATGAAAGTTAACTGAGAATATACATCACACAAGACCAGACCTTATGCTCATCCGCCAGGAGTTGGACCTGGGCTGTCGAAGCTCTGGCATGATGAGTGTTCAGCTGTATTACCCTTAAGCTTGTCGATCCGGACTTACCCATAGTTTGTCCTAGATCTCAACAAACTCAGTTCTCTGATTAAGCTCGGACAAATTTTATCTAAACTGGAGTGCCCGATATCCAGATTGAGCTTAAACTTTTCATTCGTACTCTCACAATTCGAGCAGTGAGGTGCTTGCTCACACTTAAAGTGCTTGTGTCCCCCTTCACCGCACTTGTATATTTCTCAAAGACCTCTGGTCATTTGCTCTTAAAATGTTCCGATTCCATTGCACTTGAAGCAACGAACTTCCCTAAGGTACTTCCGAATGGGATGCATGGTCCATGCTAAACTGAGCTTCCATCTTTTCATAGCACCCTTAAAGGCCGCTGGTTTCAGTTCTGTTACCCAGTGGTTCCTATCACCTTTTGCCTTAATGGGGAGTTTGACCGAAAGGGCCTCTTCCTCCATCTCGGGATTCTGATGTCGTATCCCTGCTCTTCTTCCGCTCTGCTGAGACTACCATCGACTCCGTACACGATTCCCTTTGGGAGTCTTTTCTGGGGTTGCTTAGGTACTAAGCTGTCCATGGTACCTGGGTTAGAGGTCAACTCAGTCTCAAGCTTAGCAAGGTCCTCTTAGAAGGAACACTCTACCATCACACCCCTTATTAATTTTACGCACATTGCGCACACCAATGTGCAATTTAGCGGGATTGATCTGCGTTTGCATCGCAGTTTGTACATCCTGCGAAGTAGTCCCAGATTCTTTTAGGTAGACCAGGTCGACAAGCCTCTTGTCGTCTTTCTTCCTCTCTTTGGCTGCGTGGCCTTTGGGGCTCGCTTCCTTTGGCTTTTCTTTGCCACTTCTACATAAGTCTGTGGCTGTGGAGGATACGATACCGCCCTCTTACTTCGATGGGAGATGTTCACAAGTATCCTGGAAGGTGTTCACAGGTATGTGGAGCCATGCTGACTGCAGTGCATCTGACAGCTGCTGGAGGGTGCGTGGTGGAGGATCCATACAGCGAACAACACGATCGAGATGGTCCCACAGATGCTCAATTGGGTTTAAGTCTGGGGAATTAGGGGACCAGGAAAGCACTTTGAAGTTTTCATCTAGCTCTTCCAACCACTTTCGGACATTTCTAGCTGTGTGACATGTCGCATGGTCGTGCTGGAGGATCCCATCCACCCCAGAGAAGACAATTCACATATATGGGTGTACGTGGTCTACAAGGATGGATTCATAATGAATTCGGTCCATTGTGCCTTCCGCAATTATGCGTGGACCCAGGGAATATCACGAAAACATTCCCCAGAAGTAGTATAAGACCGCGCTTGATAACCCTTTTCGGTGGCAACACTTCCGGTCACGTGACGGGCGGGCGGGTCGTGCGCGACGTCACTTCCGGTCTCCTCTCGGCGCGAGGGAGAAATACGATGGCAGCGCCCTCTGGTGGTGGTTCGCGAAAATTTGCAGCCCCATCTGTCGGCACTTTTTGAAATTAATTTTCCAAAGGGGTAGTAACCTTTTTTCGATGGCAACACTTCTGGTCACGTGATGGGTGGGCGTGGCGTGTGACCTCAGTTCCGTTCGGCGCGAGGGAGCAAGGCGATGTCATCGCCCTCTGTCGGATTGGGGGGAGTGGTGGAGAAAACTTTCTATTTCTTTTCGCTTATTGGCAACGGAGGTCTGTTGACGTCATCATCTTAGGAAATATTCTTGTCGAAAAAACCGTACAGGGCGTGTTTGTGCTTCAATTCCGAAAGTTATGTGCTTTCACAGCGTGGTGAGAGAGTCACTCCTGTGTGTGTTGTCGACTGTGTCGGTTGTGTAATTGTGTCCGTAAGTTTTTTGACTCCAGGATGAAGCGCAGTAACGATGGCATTTGTGAGCAAGTGGATTATCATGAAAGGCCCTTTACTTCTCGGACTAAAACTTCGAAAGGATTCACATTGGATAATATACCAAGTCATCATTTTCATCTTGGTGGCGATGCGTTTGCTGTTGTCAGCGATTTTAAGGATCGTGTAAAAGTTCACCTTCGGATGTATAAGTGCGTCGACTTGCATTTTTACCCGACCAGTCACGGGCTAGTGATGACGCCATTTTTATGGGAGGAATTCATCGAGGCTATGATGTTCACGGGTCCGTTTGACACCGCCCTAACCGACGTAACTCAATGTATAGCAAGGAAACTGTTTCTGACAATGCATAAGGAAAACGACAGAAATTATCTGCATATTCAAAGCATTGGTGTGAACAATGGATTCTTATCAGCATATCGTAATCGGATATCTCTGACTGAAGACCAATGGGAAAAACTTAATGAATGTAGTGATGATATTAGGGCAAGCATTCACCAAACAATGTTTGGATCGTCCTTTAAGAAGCTCGTTCTCGACGAGGCTGAAAAAACTGGACATAGCAGTGTTGACTCCATAGATGGTGAATTTGCGTTAAAAAAGACATTTTGCCACGTGATAAAAAAGAACATTACTTCAGCCATCGATGGACTAATCGACTGTCTTATGTGCAAAATTGAAGATCGCTATGGATTAGGACATGTCTGTGAATTTTCAACTCGAAAAGGTAAAGTGCATGCATTGTTCAAAAAGGCCGTAGCCAATTTGGATCTAAAATTGCTCGCCCATGAATTTGTGAACGACTCATTTTTCATGTCGGAAAACACTTATTTGATTTTTTTTAATCACTTGAATATTTGCGATGTATTAGAAAGTGCTAAAAATCTGTATATTTTGGAAGACCCTATGCATCAATAAAATCCCATGTAAGTACCCTTTTGTGTCATTTCTGTTGTCTGTGTTTTAGTGTAAGCATGAGTTTTACTGTTTCGGTTGATAGTATTCAAATCAGTTGTTGTAATGGAGAATCACGACCTCTTGAAAAAGACTTATCTAGATCCAGCTCACCCCGGAAGTTTCGGTGGAGTAAATGCTTTGTACCAGGAACTTTAACAAATATACCTTCCGAAAAAGGATTTAAAATGGTATTTGAAAAAAGATTATTAAGTGATGATTCATATGTGTCTTTCCCATATGGGTATGAGAAGTAATAAAGTTTCTGTGCCTACCTGTGTTTCTGTGCATTTGTACGTTTTTTTTTTTTTTCTGTTTTTAAGCATTTGGTTCATTTACATTTGTTTACTGAGTTTCCTGCAGTATTAAATAAAAACTGTACTTCTAGTATTTCTAAAGTACCAGAATTTTGTTTTTAAGCATCGTCCTTGTTTTATTTCTCCCCCCCAAGGTTGTTAGGGATATATTTCTAGAAAATCGAAGAACATATGTTCTAAAATGGGTAATGGCGTTGTCAATTACCTCCCAAAACTATGTAAATCCGGCTGAACTAGATGATGGATCATTTCAATCTATCCCCATATGCATTGATCTAACCTGTGAACCCGATGTAATAGATTTGATTTCGAAGCCAGAGACGATAAATCTGACATCTTCCGAACCTGGGACAGTGGATTTAATTTCGGAGTCGGAAATAATGGAACCGGACTCCGACCCCCGAGATTATCGACATCGTTTCGGGGCTCTGAGGTAGAAAACCAGGGTTCCGAAGCTGGAAGGGATTCTGACTCTCTGCCGTCTACTATTTTGGCGGATCTAAATGACCGATTGTGGGTCTTACCATCATCAATGATAACCCCTTCGTGGAGTTCAACCCCAACTATCTAATTTTTGTATGCTTCAAAAAAAAATAAATGTGGTATAATAAATGTTGTTGTTGTATACTTTAAGTATATTGTATGGCGGT
Organism: Macrothele yani; assembly: GCA_039090855.1. NCBI lineage: Eukaryota > Metazoa > Arthropoda > Arachnida > Araneae > Macrothelidae > Macrothele > Macrothele yani. The sequence goes on from CM076990.1 coordinate 197,703,142, forward strand.
GTAATGCTAAAAATAATTGCAATAAAAAAAGCATGTTCTTTACAAAAATCCTAATGAGTTTTTTAAATTTTATGATTTTTTTTTATAGCCCAAAAGCTGCTGGTACTTGGGCGGTGGTATTTTCATCAGTATTGAAACGATTCATGACGAAGTTCAAGTTAATATATATCGTCGTTTTACTGTGCACGGTGAAGAGTGGCGTCCAGCAGAAGGGGGAATTTCTTTATTACAGGAAGAATGGATACGTATGTACAGAATGCTCGATATAATAGAGGAATATTTTCATTCAGATAGCCCACGAATCCGTGTGCTGTATTTTGGCGGGGAGCTAGTGATTACTGTATTTCCCGCTATTCGAAATGTACAACTACAAAAAAAACACCCCACAGCGAAAAGTGGAATTTCTAGCCAGGGGTATGTGAAACTCAACTATCAGCAGTGGAAATTTCTGTATCGGATCAAGCACAAAGCTACAAAATGCGTCATATTCAATTTTTTAAAATCATTTCCGCTAAGAGCTATGTTTAACGAAGTAACTGGGGAGGAAATCAAAGAATGTATTACTCCCTGTGATCACAGTGGCTTGAATCATTTATTGTACAATATCTTGAAAACACAATTAGTACAGAATTTAACAGAAAGTGCTCGTGATGAAGGAAAGGATATGTACGATATAGTGGCGAATGATTTCTATGTGAACTGTGCAATATTAGGCATAGAAATGTATGATATGATAAGTAAATTTTCTGGCAAATGTACATCCGTAGAAAACAATTTCATACGCTCAATCAACTTGAATTCAATACTATCTCAGATAATTTATGAACTCAGAGAAGTAGATGACTTTGAATGAACAATGTTTTTCTAAATGTGATCGATGTCTTCAAATGATAATTGACTATTTTTTATAATTTTCCCCTGTTGGGAATAATTTATAAGATTTAATAAAATCAGTTTTCTTTGAAATACTTGTGTATTTTGTTTATATAGAATTACTGAAACAAACACAAATTTCCAAAAAAGCAATGGATGTTTAATAAGAAATCCAATGATTACATTCTTTTGGTTTTGACAGAGATTTACCAACTTGATATTTTTCGCTTTTGATAAGAAATTGTTTATTTTTTACATATTTTAAAGGTAAGTCAACTTCTTTTATAGCATGCCTAAATTCAAGAGCTGCCGGAATGGGTCTTTGAATTTTTTTATTTCTCAGTAAATTGTCAACCAGATCAACAATATTCGAGTCAGGAAGAATTTTGTCTTTATACACAAATTCTCCATTAGGTGTCCATGAAATAATTTTTGAATTCTTTTTGAATACGTCTAAAATATTATGTGCATATCTTCTTAAATTTTTAGGTACAGTCTGCAACACCATATCTTCAACATCACTATTTTTTGCTGTTGAAACATCAGTTTTAACTTTTTCAGGGGTTCCCTTATATCAGCCGATACATCTAAGAGTTCTTCAGCTAAATGATCTTTCGTTGAAAAGTTTGACATAGGCGGATTTAAGAGGGGCACTGGAATTCTTTTATTAAGCACTTGGTTATATAATTTAATTTTAACATCAACAGGTTCTTTACTCAGTAAGATTTTCTTCATTTCTTTATCGAGGTCAGATAAAACTTCTTCCGTAGGTACATGTCTTGAAACTCTCTCCTCTGGGACGAGCACCATTTTCCTGGCGTATTCCATCTTATTTGTTTAACAGAGTTGTTAAAACACTCAGAGCCGCAGGTATCAACACACCTAAGAATCCACCTTTCTGAACCAAAATTCTTCTTTTCTTGAACAAGGGGACTTTTTTATCAGCTAACTTCCGTAGCGTGTGTTTATGTCCACGCAATTTTCCCTTCTGCGGAGGTGAAAGGGGAACATTGCCTTTTAAAGTGTTCAAAACACATTCACATATGACTTTGATTCCACTGTTTGGCAGTTTCCTTAAAAAATCTTTCAAGTGTTTTTTAGGACAAATCTTCATCAGACGCAGCTGCTGAATGTGTTGCTCCGATAATGTCATGGCGAAGAATAACGAACTTTATAACACACTTAAGTTTTTAACCACTCCGCGTATGTGACTGCTTTTTGGGGAGCACAATGGTTTTTATCAGTTCGATGACGAACTAGGCACTGCATTTGGACATCAGGGAGGTATTCCACATAAGGACAACACAGAGCATCAAAGTCCTTAAAGATGGTACCTGTTAACTTTTCCACGTACTTGCATTTATTTAGTCCTTTAGCCTCGAATCTGCAAATAACATGCAACGAGATCTTTCACTATGAATTTTCTGTTCTGAAGGAGAAATCCTTCTACGTCGACGACGACCGTTTTCATGGTAAATGGGGAGCTAATGCCGTGGTTGGTAAACATATTGAGTTTCTCCTGGCAGTATATTGGTGCGCAAGCGCATTTCTTCCGGTGTGTTTGGTTTGATGTCTATCATTAAGTAGCTGAACGGAAATTTCGTAGCATCCAGATACACCTCGTGAAAAAATTTCACTTTGTTAGGGTACAACTGTCTCCCCAAATGAGTGATCTGATTCACATCTCTACGTGACTTAAACAAAAACAAATAATGAGCATTAAGGGAAATTTCTCTCATTTCTTTGCCTTTATGGAAAATATTTTGGGTAATAAAAACAACGGATACATTATAATGATGACTACCCCTTGTAAATAAATGGGTTAGTCTTTTATCATTCCCACATTCTACCATCAAATCATCTATAATGAAAAGCGTGTTTCCTTCCAAATAATCCTTGAAATTTGGAGGAATGCCGTCGACAAAAGTAACATCAGGTATTTCATCATATAATGGTTGATGAACGCCGTAGAACCAAACCACATGTTGCGGTGATGGGTAGATGATTTCCACCTGATGTTGAAGTAAACGTTTCACAAAGTGAGTTTTTCCACAACCCGTAGGACCCGCTATTAGAGCTGTGAAAGGATGATGCAGCTTAAGCACTTCCATATTGACAACTGAATGAAATAACAAGAGTCAGCCCAATTTAAAGACATAACACATAAAATAGTGATAAATCAATTTTTATTATTCACATTCTAAATTTTGATACAATTCCAAATTTTTTTTTAACGAAACGAAAAACACGTACATCGTTTGTTTCACTTTTATAATTAAATAGTTTTACAATGGAATATAAGCTTTTTCCGCGACATCTAGAATATAAGTAAAAAATACAAAATTGGCCACACACGGCCGTAAACGAACTTTGGAGAGACATGTCATTAAAATTCACATAGGTAAACTTGGAAACAAATCGGAGAATAGGTCCTTCAAAATATTCTGGGGGATGTCCATAGGAATAGAAAAATTCCACAGTTATTGGGTTTGGCATAAACATGGCCAGCCAGTGTTTCCCGGGACTCCCATACTGATCCGTGTTCACAATGAGGCAGGCTGGGAACTTGGAAATTCTCTTAGGAAGTCGGTTGCATGCAAACACACCGAGAAATGAACGATGCGTCACAGGATCTTGCGTTAGAATCCTAGTTATTTGCACACTGTTCATTCCTTTTAATTAGCAAAATCACAAAGAATGCTTCTGGACTTGGAAATTTCGATAATATTCTGGAACTCTGCGTAGATCAACACAGAAATTGTTTTTGACAAAGCTTTTCTAAATTTGATTTCCACTCTCAAATTTCCTTGCTGGACCAAGTTCATATGTCCACCATCACATAAATCGGGACTAAGATCAAAAGCATACAGCGTATAACCCTTGGAAAATTCTTCACGGCCGATGAAAATTCCTATGTCTTGCCCCAATTTCTCGGTTCCTTGAAATAGGCTATGGTAAGAACGAACTGTATTTTCCGTTTCGAAGTTGGGCTCTAGTGGTTTATGGGGAACGGGTTGACCGTCAACGTACACGGCGATAAAGTTGACGTCATAATGTTTGAATTCGAAGGGGTTTGACTTATATGTACCATTAAAGGCATCGTTGTCCACACACCCAATGACCAATCTCTTTGGCATTTGTCCAAGGAATACGTTGTCTTGCACGAAGGACATACTTCCTTGAGAAATGGAATACACTTTGCATAAAACACGATCAATGGGATATTTGGCAGGAGATTTTTCTAAAGCTTTTGCATGACCTATGGCAACTCCTGGGTTGACTTTGACTTTTCTCACAAAAATTGATGCATGTTCGATGAGAACTCTGTAATTGGGTGTCCCGAAGGAGGAAACGAGACAGAAATCCGGTTTGCTACGAATCAGTTTGATTTTCACATCCACTAAATTTAGCAACAGTCTATTTTGAAAAAATAAATCACAATGCAAGGTTCCAATCATGTCCAACGTCTTGCTATCCTTTACGAGTTCGTAGCGTTGATACAATCCCTTGTTCGTTGTAGCATTCGTGGGGTTAATTTCATGTAGATGTCCGGATGTATCCTTGTAAAAACCTTCACATGCTAAATATGTTTTCTTTGCTTCTTCTCCATAATTCAGCAGAGTTTCAATATAAGCTCTGTATGGATACGTGTTGCTTGACGACGAAATCACTCTTTCGTTTAAACTGATGTCGACTTGCGAAAACAGAGAATGAAGGAAGCAGTTAATGGGAACCACGGGCTCTTTGTCGGGCAGGACGGAATTGTCGGATTTCACGATTTTGACTTTCACGTAAAGTTGACTGGAAGATAAGTCCATGTATTCTTCTCCACTCCCCGAAATATTAAATTCCAAAGGGCCTCCATCTCGAATATTGGCTAAGGGGTGGTATTCAATCCATTGTCCTTTTTCTATGCTTGTTTGTGTGGGCGGTAAAGCAAATAAATCCAGTTCCGACTTGAGGCATACGGAAGAATGACTGTGAATCAGAGCCATGGTTTTACGGATCAAAAATGTCACGTGTTACTCTCTTGGCTTTCTTTGAAGAAATGATATATTTCTTCGTCTTTCTCTTCCTTTTAACACTTCCACCCATCATTTTCTTTACTTTGTTAGCGACTTTGTCGGTGAGTAGTTGTCCTGCTTCTTTAGCTCGTTGTTTGGCTGCTATCTTCACATCTTTTCCTTGAATAACATCCGTGACGAGATCCATCCCCGTTCGTAAGACTTGTTTTCCGAGCGTTTTAGCACCTTGTTTGAATAATGGTACCGCCGTTCTAAATAACGAACGAAAGAGTCCTCCAAGTCCATAACCTTTTTGCAGTGGTACTCCTTGATAATAGAATAATCCTTTTCCAGTTTGGCTGATGTAATAATCCTCAAACGATTTCGTACAGCAGTGGTAGGGTTCATACATGATTACAGATGTTTGAGACGAAAATGAAGTTTCACGATTGCTCTCCCCCGTTCAAATGGCACTAATTGACCTGTGTGATTCCTTATAACAATTTCGATGGTTTGGAAATTTTTTCTTGCAAGAGGCAAATAATGAGGTCGATCGAACAAAGCGCTGACCATCTCTCCATCCACACCACTCACTTTAACGATGCGAAGGAGAGGAGCAACCATGTCCCCCACCGGTTGCGGTTCCACAATATCGCTGTACACATACAACAGAGAAAACCGACCGTTTAGATCTGCGATAAATTCACCATTTACAGAGAGAGCTCCATTCACAGCCGAAAGTTGCATGGGTTGGTATCCTAAGATTTCTGCAATCCCTGGGGGCAAAACCAAGCGAGTACCTTTAAGAAGAGTTGACTTGACCTTTTGAGTCGCTTTATTATAATTCAAAAAGATTTTATTGGCAAAGTGATTGCTCATGGATTTAACAATGTCCGCTACAGACTCGTAATGGCCTGGAGATATTCTTCCCGTCTTAAACTGACCCGTTCCTAAATCGTATTCGAAATGATTGGAATTTTTCGTGATATTATACCACGAATGGGGGTAGATCAGTTCGACGAGTCCCACTTCCCAGTCTCCATTCAGTTCGATTGAGGAAGGAAGATGCGTTATGAAATGAGAAATTTTGTTGTCCAAAAAGTACCCGAGAGAGCTATCGCTCGGTAACATCAGATAGAAACTCATTTTTCATACTGAACGTCTCAGGTAAGTACTTAAACTTTTATATGTTCACTAAATCGTTCGATGGTATCCATGAATTAAACTTATCAGGGTAGCCTTTAAATTTAACAAAATATTCATATTTGTCTTTCCGTTTACGTTTCTTCAGAACCATTTCGATTGGGTAGTGGTCATTTTTTTTTACTTTTTGCAGTTCTTCGGCGTAGAAGGTACCACCAATGTCTTCTCCTAGTAAATCTTTAACTTTATACACTGGAGGTGATCTAGCGAAGCGTTGGGAAACATTAAATAACTCCTCTGACCAATTCGTTTCGTACCCCTTTTCGAATTGTAATTTGGTTTTAGATAACCTCACAGTATCACCTATATAGAATTTATAAACTGGATGAGATTCAGATATATCGCCATATAAGTTATTCCACACAACCTCTTGGTTTTCTAGACTGACATTTACTGGTTCCATCTTAATACTTCGATGATGTGTTGCATTGTAACTATGTATCAATTTCTGCAAGATGTTAATATATGTGTATGTGCTTCGACTAGTGAAGTACTTCCACATTTTTGTTTTTAGAGTTCGATTAAACCTTTCCTATTACACTCGCTTTTGTCTCATTTCTGGTAGTAAAGAAATGGACGTTGTTTTGTTTCAGGAAATTCTGTAATTCTCGATTTTTAAATTCAGAACCTTGGTCAGTTTGTAGGTTTAACGGTTTGCGTTCTTTAAATATTTTCTGAAACACTTTGATCATGGATGACCCAGTCTTTTGTATCATAGGAACACACCATGCAAATTTTGAAAACACGTCAATGCATGTTAATAAATATTTATATCCGTTATTATGTTGTTTCAGACTGGTCAAGTCAACTAAATCAGCCTGCCACTGTTCATCGATTCCCATCACAATGACTCGATTTCTCTGAAAATGTCTCCTCGCAGGTTTATGAAGGGTGTAAGTTTTCTCCCCCTCAGCCATTCCTCGATTTCCTTTTTCTTTATTTTTCCGTTTACAGCATGGTACAAAGCATTTACTCCACCGAAACTTCCGGGATGAGCTGGATCTAGATAAGTCTTTTTCAAGAGGTCGTGATTCTCCATTACAACAACTGATTTGAATACTATCAACCGAAACAGTAAAACTCATGCTTACACTAAAACACAGACAACAGAAATGACACAAAAGGGTACTTACATGGGATTTTATTGATGCATAGGGTCTTCCAAAATATACAGATTTTTAGCACTTTCTAATACATCGCAAATATTCAAGTGATTAAAAAAATCAAATAAGTGTTTTCCGACATGAAAAATGAGTCGTTCACAAATTCATGGGCGAGCAATTTTAGATCCAAATTGGCTACGGCCTTTTTGAACAATGCATGCACTTTACCTTTTCGAGTTGAAAATTCACAGGCATGACCTAATCCATAGCGATCTTCAATTTTGCACATAAGACAGTCGATCAGTCCATCGATGGCTGAAGTAATGTTCTTTTTTATCACGTGGCAAAATGTCTTTTTTAACGCAAATTCACCATCTATGGAGTCAACACTGCTATGTCCAGTTTTTTCAGCCTCGTCGAGAACGAGCTTCTTAAAGGACGATCCAAACATTGTTTGGTGAATGCTTGCCCTAATATCATCACTACATTCATTAAGTTTTTCCCATTGGTCTTCAGTCAGAGATATCCGATTACGATATGCTGATAAGAATCCATTGTTCACACCAATGCTTTGAATATGCAGATAATTCCTGTCGTTTTCCTTATGCATTGTCAGAAACAGTTTCCTTGCTATACATTGAGTTAGGTCGGTCAGGGCGGTGTCAAACGGACCCGTGAACATCATAGCCTCGATGAATTCCTCCCATAAAAATGGCGTCATCACTAGCCCGTGACTGGTCGGGTAAAAATGCAAGTCGACGCACTTATACATCCGAAGGTGAACTTTTACACGATCCTTAAAATCGCTGACAACAGCAAACGCATCGCCACCAAGATGAAAATGATGACTTGGTATATTATCCAATGTGAATCCTTTCGAAGTTTTAGTCCGAGAAGTAAAGAGCCTTTCATGATAATCCACTTGCTCACAAATGCCATCGTTACTGCGCTTCATCCTGGAGTCAAAAAACTTACGGACACAACCACACAACCGACACAGCCGACAACACACACAGGAGTGACTCTCTCACCACGCTGTGAAAGCACATAACTTTCGGAATTCAAGCACAAACACGCCCTGTACGGTTTTTTCGACAAGAATATTTCCTAAGATGATGACGTCAACAGACCTCCGTTGCCAGTAAGCGAAAAGAAATAGAAAGTTTTCTCCACCACTCCCCCCAATCCGACAGAGGGCGATGACATCGCCTTGCTCCCTCGCGCCGAACGGAACTGAGGTCACACGCCACGCCCACCCATCACGTGACCAGAAGTGTTGCCATCGAAAAAAGGTTACTACCCCTTTGGAAAATTAATTTCAAAAAGTGCCGACAGATGGGGCTGCAAATTTTTGCGAACCACCACCAGAGGGCGCTGCCATCGTATTTCTCCCTCGCGCCGAGAGGAGACCGGAAGTGACGTCGCGCACGACCCGCCCACCCGTCACGTGACCGGAAGTGTTGCCACCGAAAAGGGTTATCAAGCGCGGTCTTATACTACTCCCAGACCATAAAGCGTCCCCACCAGCTTGTGTTCTTCCAGCAATAGTTGAAGCGTGTTTGTTCACCGATGTTTCTCGCCTTGTACGACAACGTGCATCCGTTCGATGAAGCAGAAAACGTGACTCATCTGAGAAGGCAATACTTTGCCAATCAGCGGAGGTCCAATTCCGATAATGCCGTGCAAATGTAAGCCTTTTCTGCCGATGCACCTTCGTTAACATAGGTGCAGTGACCATCCGTCTGCCTCGGAGACCCATACACAGCAGGGTTTGCTGAACTGTCGTTTTACACACACTTCCGGTAGCCCTCTCGTTCATTCGGCTAGTGAGTTGCTCCACTGTAGTGTGTCGATCGGCCAACACGCACCTTCGAAGCCCATGTTCACCTCCCACATCAATGGCACGTGGTGTTCCGCAGTTTCCACAGCACTTACTCGCAACGGTGCCATTTGTGTAATCACGATACACTTTAACCACAGCAGCAGGCGAACAGTTCACAAATTGCACTGTTTAAGAAATACTGCCGCCCTTGGCCCGAAAGCCGAAAATAACCTCTTTTTGCAAATCTGATAAATCGCGCCTTTTATCCATGACAGTCTGTTGGGTTTTGAGTAATAATTTGCATCTTTTGTCATAGTTAAAAAACTTTTTGTTCCAGTCTCTGCTTTGTAGGTTGTTTGTTCTGAGTATTTGTCACTGCTGCGTTGCGCGTCATGATCTTCAGAATGTAAGTTCAAAAAAATTATTTTTAAATTTTGTCTTTAACTCTGTTTTTTTAGATGTCTGTTTTCAATTTTCAATTTTGCAGCTTTTGCGCAAATTCTAGTTGAAATGTTTTTACCGGTTCACTGTTTTTTTGTTTGTTTTTTTCCATTTTGGCTGGTGATTTTTTTAATTTGGGGTGTCGGTTTTGCCTGTGTTTGGTGATTTCTTGGACTGCTTATTTCCTACAGAGGTTTCCTGGTTGATTGGCTCGGAATTTTATTTGTTTGGCCTTCCTTTGGGGTGTATTACTTGACAATGACCCATTTTCAACTAGGTCTTTGTGGAAGTGAGAAAATGCAGAGTTTTGCTGGTCCTTGATAAAGCCAAGGCTCGGCATTCTCGACACTTTCTGCATTTTGGTTTTGTTATTTTTTATTATTATTATTATTATTATTTTCTTTTGCCTGTTGGGTTTTGAGTTTTAATTTGTATTTTTTGTCATAGTAAAAAAACTTTTTGTTTCAGTCTCCGCTTTGTAGGTTATATATATATATATAGCATAGGAAAGTTAAATTTTCACTCATCTAATATAATATAAACTACAACAAAACTGCGCAACGCTGCGAGTATTAGATGTAGTTAGTGTATGTAAAAGAATATTAACATACAAGCAATCTACCCTCATAAACAAACAAATAAGGCCAAAAACCTTCAGATAAAAAAAAAAAACTATAGTGAATAACAAAATGACGAAACAATGTTAAGAAAATATTTATTAAAACATTTACTCAGAACCCCTGGATCACTCTTCAGAGAAAGACATCCAGAGGCTCTGAGCACACAAGTTCAGTTCAGGTTTCATGAGAATGCCAAAATCTCAAAAAAGCAATAATGGATATCCAATTTGAAATTTTGTAATGTAAATTTTGATGCATTCTGTCTTCCCTACCTGAACTATAGAAAATGCAAAAGAGTCACTGGGATTAAAATTGAACTAAAAGATGAACTATAAAAACCTTACCAAAACAATAATGTCACACGTACTGTTGTATAAATGAAAAAGAAACATCAAAACGAAAACTGAGTCAAAATTCCCCCTATAATTAAAAGACAGTAACAGTAACATAAATCCTTCCACCAAACCCTTCATGACATAAACAAAGTCATTCGTAGAGAGGCACGGTTAAGACGTAAATCCAATTTGGAAAATTAAACTCCAGGTGCTAAATCCAAGTTGGAAAATTAAACTCCGTAAATCCAAGTTGGAAAATTAACTCACACCTATAGTTTAATTTTCCAACTTGGATTTGCGTCTTAACCGCGCCTCTCTACGAATGACTTTGTTTATGTCATGAAGGGTTTGGTGGAAGGATTTATGTTACTGTTACTGTCTTTTAATTATAGGGGAATTTTGACTCAGTTTTCGTTTTGATGTTTCTTTTTCATCTATACAACAGTACATGTGACATTATTGTTTTGGTAAGGTTTTATAGTTCATCTTTTAGTTCAATTTTAATCCCAGTGACTCTTTTGTATTTTCTATAGTTCAGGTAATGAAGACAGAATGCATCAAAATTTAAAACACAAAATTTCAAATTGGATATCCATTATTGCTTTTTTGAGATTTTGGCATTCTCATGAAACCTGAACTGAACTTGTGTACTCAGGGCATATGGATGTCTTTCCCTGAAGAGTGATCCAGGGGTTCTAAGTAAATGTTTTTATAAATATTTTCTGAACATTGTTTCGTCATTTTGTTATTCACTTTAGTTTGTTTTTTTTATCTGAAGGTTTTTGGCCTTATTTGTTTGTTTATGAGGGTAGATTGCTTGTATGTTAATATTCTTTTACACACACACACATACACACACACACACATATATATATATATATATATGTGTAACAAAAAATTCGTCATCGAAGACTGCAGTGTGCTAAACAAGTTCAACACAGGTAGTGACCATAGATTGGTGAGATGTAAGATGCACCTCAACACTAAACTGGAACGTGGCAAGCTCATAAGACAAACAAAATGTATTGACATAACCAACCTTAAAAAACACCATAATACTTTCAAGTTGGAACTGAAGAACAGATTCTCTGCTTTAGAAGACCTAACATCGGAAGAAGTGGATATTTCGGAAGTTAACAGAAAAGTAACCAAAGCTCTTATGGAAACAGCAACAAAATTAGCTGGGTCTAAGAACAAGTTGCATGTAAACAAATTATCAGGAAAAACCAAAATGTTGATGCAAAAAGAAGAGAGATGAGGACAACTAAAGAAGATGTGACTTCCAAAGTGGAATATATAGAGCTATGCAAGACAGTACGAAAAAGTATCACTGAAGACGTAAGAAAATTCAACTGTGAACTAGTGAGGAAAGCAATTGAAAACAACCAAAGCCTAAAGATAGCAAAGGGACATCTCAGTAAGGGAAGAAAACAGATTATGGCTCTGAGAAAAGAAGATGGTTCTATAACAAGAAATAGAGGCGAAATTTTGACAAGAGTGAAAGATTTCTACTCCAAATTATATGAAAGGGATGATACATGTACTCCAGACATCATGAAAGGTACCAGAGTTCTTCCAGTCCTCCCAGCAGAAGTTGCACATGCAATCAAGAACATGAAGCGGGGGAAAGCTCCAGGAGAAGATGGAATTACTATAGACATCATACAAGAGGCAAGTGGAGAAATTGAAACAGTACTCGCCCAAATTTTCACTCGATGCCTTAATGAAGGCAAGATTCCTGAGGATTGGAACAATGCTACAATGATCCTGCTACATAAAAAAGGTGACATTGAGGATCTCAGGAACTACAGACCTATCAGCCTCCTATCAGTGGTTTATAAAATCTTCACTAAAGTTCTTTCATACCGCTTGAAGGTAACACTGGACATGGCTCAACCGAGAGAACAAGCTGGATTCAGGAGTGGCTACAGCACAATAGATCATATCCATGTGCTGAGAGAACTAATTGAAAGAGCGAGGGAATATGAACTTCCATTGTGCATGGCTTTTATCGATTATGAAAAAGCCTTTGATTCGGTGAAACCATCAGCAGTTACCACGGCTCTGAAATCCTGCGGTATTGAAGATGCATACATTAATATTATTAATAACATCTATGAAAATGCAAGTGCAAAGATTCGGCTGTTTGAAAATACAACACACATAAAAATTGGAAAGGGAGTGAGACAAGGTGACACCATATCTCCGAAGCTCTTTAATGCCACATTGGAAAATGTCTTTCAATCACTGAACTGGGAAAACAAAGGGATAAAGATTAATGGAGATTATCTAACCCACCTTCGTTTTGCTGATGACGTAGTCATTTTTGCAACTACCCCATCAGAGCTGCAGAGTATGATCCAGGAACTTGCTGACAAGAGTAAAGAAGTGGGATTAAAAATGAACTTTCAGAAGACAAAAGTGATGTTCAATGCTTTTACAAGAAATGAAGATTTATCGATTGATGGAGAAAAACTGGAGATAACAGATACGTATGTTTATCTTGGACAGCAGATATCAAGTGAGGGTCACATTGATGAAGAAATTAATCGGCGTACAAAACTTGCCTGGAGAGCTTTTGGAAGAAACAGCATAATTTTCAAGAGCAATATGCCATTATGTCTTAAAAGAAAAGTGTTTGATCAATGCATCCTTCCAGTGCTTACGTATGGTGCAGAGACGTGGACCTTAACTAAAAGAGACATACAAAGGCTGCAGACAACTCAAAGAAGCATGGAGAGGTGCATGCTTGGTATAACCAGGAGAGATAAGAAGAGGAACTCGTGGATCCGAAAAATGACGAGAGTGGAAGACATCATGATCAGAGTTAAATTCCTGAAATGGCAATGGGCTGGACATACTGCCAGAAGGACAGACCATAGATGGACAGCCGAAATTTTAGATTGGATTCCAAGGGACAGGAAAAGACCCAGAAAAAGACCACATGGGAGATGGGTGGATGAAATTCGTAAATATGCGGGAGTGACATGGAGGAGACTGGCACAAGACAGACCGTTGTGGAGGAAACTTGGGGAGACCTTCGTCCAGCAGTGGATTGATAATGGTTGACAATGATGATGATGATGATATATATGGATTCCAAGGGACAGGAAAAGACCCAGAAGAAGACCACATGGGAGATGGGTGGATGAAATTCGAAAGTATGCAGGGGTGACATGGAGGAGACTGGCACAAGACAGACCGTTGTGGAGGAAACTTGGGGAGACCTTCGTCCAGCATTATATATCATCATCATCATCATCATCATTGTCAACCATTATCAATCCACTGCTGGACGAAGGTCTCCCCAAGTTTCCTCCACAACGGTCTGTCTTGTGCCAGTCTCCTCCATGTCACCCCTGCATACTTTCGAATTTCATCCACTCATCTCCTATGTGGTCTTCTTCTGGGTCTTTTCCTGTCCCTTGGAATCCAATCTAAAATTTCGGCTGTCCATCGATGATCTGTCCTTCTGGCAGTATGTCCAGCCCATTGCCATTTCAGGGATTTAACTCTGATCATGATGTCTTCCACTCTTGTCATTTTTCGGATCCACGAGTTCCTCTTCTTATCTCTCCTGGTTACACCAAGCATGCACCTCTCCATGCTTTTTTGAGTTGTCTGCAGCCTTTGTATGTCTCTTTTAGTTAAGGTCCACGTCTCTGCCCCATACGTAAGCACTGGAAGGATGCATTGATCAAACACTTTTCTTTTAAGACATAATGGCATATTGCTCTTGAAAATTATGCTGTTTCTTCCAAAAGCTCTCCAGGCAAGTTTTGTACGCCGATTAATTTCTTCATCAATGTGACCCTCACTTGATATCTGCTGTCCAAGATAAACGTACGTGTCTGTTATCTCCAGCTTTTCTCCATCAATCGATAAATCTTCATTACTTGTAAAAGCATTGAACATCACTTTTGTCTTCTGAAAGTTCATTTTTAATCCCACTTCTTTACTCTTGTCAGCAAGTTCCTGGATCATACTCTGCAGCTCTGATGGGGTAGTTGCAAAAATGACTACGTCATCAGCAAAACGAAGGTGGGTTAGATAATCTCCATTAATCTTTATCCCCTTGTTTTCCCAGCTCAGCGACTGAAAAACACCCTCCAATGTGGCATTAAAGAGCTTCGGACATATGGTGTCACCTTGTCTCACTCCCTTTCCAATTTTTACGTGTGTTGTATTTTCAAACAGCTTAATCTTTGCACTTGCATTTTCATAGATGTTATTAATAATATTAATGTATGCATCTTCAATACCGCAGGTTTTCAGAGCCATTGTAACTGCTGATTGTTTCACCGAATCAAAGGCTTTTTCATAATCGATAAAAGCCATGCACAATGGAAGTTCATATTCCCTCGCTCTTTCAATTAGTTCTCTCAGCACGTGGATATGATCTATTGTGCTGTAGCCACTCCTGAATCCAGCTTGTTCTCTCGGTTGAGCCATGTCTAGTGCTACCTTCAAGCGGTGTGAAAGAACTTTAGTGAAGATTTTATAAACTACTGATAGGAGGCTGATAGGTCTGTAGTTTCCGAGATCCTCAATGTCACCTTTCTTATGTAGCAGGATCATTGTAGCGGTGTTCCAATCCTCAGGAATCTTTCCTTCATTAAGGCATCGAGTGAAAATTTGGGCGAGTACTGTTTCGATTTCTCCACTTGCTTCTTGTATGATGTCTACAGTAATTCCATCTTCTCCTGGAGCTTTTCCTCGCTTCATGTTCTTGATTGCATGTGCAACTTCTGCTGGAAGGACTGGAGGAACTCTGGTACTGGTATCTTTCATGATGTCTGGAGTGCATATATCATCCCTTTCATATAATTTGGAGTAGAAATCTTTCACTCTTGTCAAAATTTCGCCTCTATTTCTTGTTACTGAACCATCTTCTTTTCTCAGTGCCATAATCTGTTTTCTTCCCTTACTGAGATGTCCCTTTGCTATCTTTAGGCTTTGGTTGTTTTCAATTGCTTTCCTCACTAGTTCACAGTTGAATTTCCTTACGTCTTCAGTGATACTTTTTCTTACTGTCTTGCATAGCTCTATATATTCCACTTTGGAAGTCACATCTTCTTTAGTTGTCCTCATCTCTCTTCTTTTTTGCATCAACATTTTGGTTTTTCCTGATAATTTGTTCACATGCAACTTGTTCTTAGACCCAGCTAATTTTGTTGCTGTTTCCATAAGAGCTTTGGTTACTTTTCTGTTAACTTCAGAGATGTCCACTTCTTCCGATGTTAGGCCTTCTAAAGCAGAGAACCTGTTCTTCAGTTCTAACTTGAAGGTATTATGGTGTTTTTTAAGGTTGGTTATGTCAATAGATTTTGTTTGTCTTATGAGCTTGCCACGTTCAAGTTTAGTGTTGAGGTGCATCTTACATCTCACCAATCTATGGTCACTACCTGTGTTGAACTTGTTTAGCACACTGCAGTCTTCTATGACGAATTTTTTGCTACACATAATAAAATCAATTTCACTTGTCGTCCCATTTGGATGTCTCCATGTCCATTTCCTGTGTGGCTTTTTCTTGAAGAAGGAGTTCAAGATGAAAAACCCTTCTGCCTCTGCAAACTCAACGAGAGTATTTCCACGCTGGTTTCTGTTGCCATGACCGAATTTACCTACTGAAGTTTCATTCTGTTGCCGTTGCCCTATTTTTGCATTGAAATCTCCCATAATTATTTTCAAGTGCTGCTTACCTTTATTATTTAGATGACAAATTTCCTCATAAAATTCTTCAATTTCTTCTTCAGGATGACTTGTGGTGGGTGCATAAGTTTGAATAATCTGAGCCTGGTATCTTTTCGAGAGTTGGATAACAAGTCGTGCAGCTCTGTCAGAGGAACTTTCAACTTCTACAACTTTATCCTTCAGTTTCTTGTTTATTATAAATCCAACACCACTAGTTCTGCCAGTATCTGTCCCACGATAGTAGAAGAGATGTCCACTTTTCAGTTCAATGAGATCTTCTCCTTTTCTCCTTACCTCACTTAGCCCCACGATGTCCCACTTGATCCTTTGTAGTTCCTCTTCCAATTCAAGAAGCCTTGAATCAGAAGATAGGGAGCGTCCATTGTAAGTAGCCAAGGTCAGCATCAGATGGCAGCCTACTCCGGTCCTCCGGGGATTCTTAGCACCCTCTGCCTTCATGTCGCACTGGCCGCTGCCTTGGCCAGGTACATTCCAGCTGCCGGAGACTGAGGGCCAAGATTTAAGTTGTGGAATCATTTTGGAGGGGTTTGGCCATAACTCACCACGCTGGCCAAGCGGGTTGGTGAGTGTGGGATAGAATTTCCTCTGATCCCGATGGTATAGTTATACCGCTATGGGCGGTCGTCAGAGCCCCTTTAGTGGGAACAGGATGCACCACGAGATATATATATACACACAGCTGGCCACCCAAAAGGCAACACCAAGAAGGACACGAGATAGCACAGCCAGATTTACTGGACACGTAACAACAGATACAAAGATGAAACGATTGAGCTTACAGGCCCGTGTTACTTCAGGAACACGCAGACATCAATAGTTCGTGTGGCCCCCATGGCTGGCAATAACGGCCGCTACACGCCGCGTCGTCGAACGAAAGAGGCTTTGGATGTGGGCTTGGGGTATGTCGGTCCAGGCACCTTCCATACGTTGCCACAGTTCATCAGGCGTAGGTAGCCGCGAGTGGTGCCAGCCGGGCCACTCGGTTGCCGATCAGCGACCAGACGTTTTTGATGAGCGACATATCGGGAGAACAGGCGAGCCACGGCAGCAGTGACACCTGGTGGGCCGTGAAGAATTGTTGCACGATGCGTGCCATGTGCGGGCGCGCATTGTCTTGTTGAAACGTGGCCGCTGGGAGGTCCTGCAGGTAAGAAAGGACTACAGGCTCCAAAACGTCGGAGATGTAGCGGTGGCTGTTGAGCATACCGGCGATGTGTACCAGAGGGGTGCGGGTGTCATATCCAATTGCGCCCAAACCATAACGCCAGGAGACGGACCGGTATGGCGATGCATAATGCAGGCGTCATACAGTCTCTCGCCGCGGTGCCGCCACACGCGGATCCGACCATCGTGGTGTTGCAGGCAGTAGCGGAATTCGTCGGAGAAGACAATGTCGTGCCACTCAGTAGTCCAGGTGCGGCGTTCAACAGCCCACTGCCGCCGCACTCGCCGGTGGTGTAAACTCAATGGTAAACGGAGCAATGGGCGCCGTGCGACAAGTCTCCGCTCCTGGAGACGCGTCGAACGGTACGTGCCGATACAGGTTGTTGCGCAACACACCCTAATTCTTGCACTAACGTTGGTGATGTGGCGGTGCGAGCCGTCAATGCCCGCCGAACAACATGCCTGTCCTCTCGTTCGGTGTTGTGCCGCGGTTGCGGCAATCGCTCACGTCGGTCGGTCCGTCCCTCCTGCACCCACCGAGTCCATAATCGCCTCACTGTGGCTGGATGTCATCCCACACGGGCGCCGATGTCTCGGTATGATAAACCGCTGTCGCGATAAGCCACTATTCGTCCTCTGTCGAACTCCGAAACGTGCTGGAATGACTGCCGTATTCTGCGACGAGGAATCAGGATGCTTCTCACGCACAGATCCGGCAGCACAACACACTTCCACTACTTACACCCCGCCTTCTGTGCACCCTTCTTATAGTGCTTCTCGGTGGCTTGCCGGACGCGCATGATTTGCATATGCCCTGCAATGCTAATCCTTTGCATGTCCTCTCGCGGGCGACGCATGCTGCGAATGTCAGACCAATCGGATGCTTCCTTCTTGGTGTTGCATTTTGGGTGGCCAGCAGTGTAGCTGCTTGGAGGGTATGTGTCCCGAATAAGATGTGCTTGTCTTACGGCGCTGGCTCTTTCATGCATCTATATACGCCGTAAGAAAAGTAAATCTTATTCGGGGCACTCGAACTCTGCCCTACCTCGGACGACTAGTCAGAAACCTATTCCTCTGTCCATTTGGCCACGAGAGCGAATGGAATGACTTTGACTTTTCTACAAATGTCGATGCGTTCATTAGGAACTTCATAGTCGGGGACTCAGAAGATAACTGGCAAAATTAGGTTTCTCTTCGAATTAGTTTAATTCTTACATTAATCAAATTGGCTAAAAGTTAGTTCTCAAGAACAAATCATGGTAAAGGTCTTCAATAACATATAAGCAATCCTCCATGCCGAATTTATCACCACTGATTCCAAGAAAGAGTCAGAGCTAGTGTCACCAGAGTAGCACATTACTCATGCCTCATCAGAGAGTCGAACCCGGGCCCATCTCGGATGTTTGGTCTGTCAGAAGCTAGCGCTCCAGACTACTCGACCACCGGGTACATGGCTGTGGAGAATATCAATTGAGCAGACTATGACTTTCGAAGTAAAAAACAAAATTGTGCTTGATTTGGTCCCCACCTTTCTTCATCATTATATCAGCTATTTTTTATTACACCAATCAACATTTTCAAACTTTATTTTCATAACATTGGTGAAATAAAGTGTTTTTAACTAATTTCGGGAAGCTTAATTCAAATATGACTATAAAAACTCCCCATCGCGTACAGTTTTGTGTGTATGAACATTTGCTGTATTTCCAGATACGTACACTGAAGAGCAATTGAATTTGAGATACCTGTCTAGTAACGTGTAGCACCACCTTTCGATCTGATGACGGCGGCGATTCGTCTCGGCATGGATTTGACAAGACACCGGATGCGTTGAGAAGCCATACGGATCCACGACCCCTAAACAAGCTCATACAGTTCACGAAGATTTGATGGAGGGAGGTCAGAGCCTCGAACATCTCTCTCGATGGCATCCCAGATGTGCTCGATGGGATTGAGGTCAGGTGACCTAGCTGGACAAGGAAGCGAGGCCACGTCGGTGGAGGGATCATCCAACCATTCGGATACAATTCGGGTACGGTGCATTGTCCTGTTGCAGGATGAGGTCCCCAGTGGGATGTTGAAGACGCACAAACGGGAGCAAATGGTCTTCCAGGATATCCCGGTAACGTTGACCTGTGAGGGACGATGTCACACGTACCAGGGGTCCCATTTCAGTCCACGTAAACAGTCCCCAGACAAGAATGCCACCCCCTCCAGCTTGAAGAATACCCTACTGACAAGAATGATCCATCGCTTCATGTGGTTTCTGCCATACTCGTATCCTGCCATCCGCATGTACCAACGTGAATCTCGACTCATCAGTCCAGGCAACATTGTTCTACATGTCTAGGGTCCAGTGGCGATGTTCCAACACCCATGCTAATCTTTGCACCCTGTGATGTGCGATCAGCAGCGGTACTCTCGTGGGTCGATGGCTTCTGTACCCCATAGCGAGGAGATGGTTCTGGATGGTGTGGCTGCTTACACGTTTTTGTGCACCGGCGTTAAATTGCCGAGTGATTTCTTGCACTGTGGACCGTCTATCCGCTGTTGCAAATGTGAGCTAGCCGACGATGACCCCGCTCATCCACACGCTGTTGTCCACAGCAGTTGGCCCTTGCAGGGATGGTTTTACCGGATTCGATGTACTCACGGTGCACCCGTGACACAGTGGCTCGTGAAAATCCCAATGCCTGCACGACTTCCAAGATGGAGTGACCCATTCGTCGGGCCCCAACAATTTGCCCACGATCAAATGCACTTAGATCCTTCGTCTTACCCATACTGCGTCCGACTGTTACTGATTCCCATCGCATCACACCTTATGTTGTCGGATTGCTGAATACGTTATGTAGTTTCCGTTTACAGGGCGCCAAATTTGCATAACGCCAACTGTCTCTAATTTAATTGCTCTCAGTGGCGTAGGAACGGGGGATACAGGGGTACACTGTACCCCCAAATTTTGGAGAGGGGTACAGTAATATCTACTGTACCCCCCCCTCCCCCCAGATATGAGCAAACACAAACCAATCATTCATAAAGAGTGAACTGTAAAATTTATATGCTACTTATTTCTTTTTTATTCTCTTTTTTTTCAAAGAAATATCACGGGTCATCTGTTTTTTTTTATATCCGAAGCTTGTAGTGGGAGGCTTTTCATCCATAAAAAACTGGCGAATCATCTGGGAAACTCCAGCAAATTAGTTCTGCAGGGAAACGACGAGTGCGAGGTTTTTGTTAATAACTTCAAACAACATATGGTAGGGCTGGGGTTTGATAACATACTTGTGATCAGTGTTTCTTTTCTCTTAAAATTCCGTGCATCTTGATCAGGTCGTCCTTTCTGCACATTAAAAAAAAAATAATGCAGAAGTGGACATTTCAGCGCCCGCAGCCCCGGCACTAAAATTGTTTTCTGTCTTAAGATCTGTAGCAATACAACAAGTGCATTACGGATTTAACATACCACTCATAGAACTCCAATTCCTCGATATCTCCACCATCATTTAGCTTTGCACCAGACGAATGTGCTTTTTACATCAATTATCAGCCTATGTATCGTTCAAAGTTTTTAATATAGACTTCATAATTCTTCAATGGTACTATCTTCCTGGGTAGAGCAGTTTTTTCTTACTGCGGTTTTACTTTATTAACGTAAACAAAAAGAAGAAGAAATTTAATTCGTTCTTGTTAAGAGTTATATAACACTTCCTGAGAAATCCCTCTTTTCCAAACCCTGCTGACAGAAATTCGTCCTAATGTTGACTTGTCCCTGCTCAATATTTTAATGGAAAAAAAAAGTACAAAAATTAAAGAGAGAGAACACAAAAAAAAAAGAACTTCTCCATTCATTTTCTGATAAGAAATTAATAATGTGAACTTTTTGTCAGCAATAAAAATAATAATGGTAATAATTAATAATAATATGATGATAACAATGTTCATTCGGATGAATTCCTGATCAGTATACGTATTTCATAAAAACTCTAATGCCGCCCCGCTGGCGCAGGCCTATGATCATTCGTCCGTGAGGGTCTGGGTTCAAATCCCGGTCAGGCGTGGATGTTGTGTTTGTCTTACAGCACTGGTTCTCTGCCTTCCCTGGAACCAGTGACCCTTAATTAGGGACGGGCGACTGCTTATAGCCCATTGAGTTGCTCACGGTGGTCATTAAACCTCCAATCAAAAAAACAAAAAACAAAAAAAAACTCTAATATACTACCCCCCCCCCCCCCCAAAAAAAAAATTCGGAGGGGGTCATCCATAGATGGCTTAATCCTTGAGATGTAAGGTTCATGAGCTTGTACCCCCGTAAATCAAAAGCGTTCCTACGCGACTGATTGCTCTTCAGTGTATATAAATGTATAATTGCAAGATGTACACATTACAGCTTCACTTTGTAATGTATTACAGCTTCGCATTGTAATGTATTACAGCATCGCATTGTAATGTATTACAGCATTTATGTGTTTTGTTAGCTATAGAATTAGTGTTACAAAGTACAGTGAAATTCGCTTAATACACATTTTTCACGCAGTCCCTAGAATTGAGAAGCAAATAAGTACAAATATACCCTATTTAATACGCTTCGAATTCCGCTTAATAAGCGCTTAGTTTTGTAGCATCATGTACATTTTGTAAGCGGGAGTCAATGCGATTGAGCGTTCTCGTCTGCCTCAATAGTGCAATAGGGAAAAACAAGCATAGTCTCGATTATATGAAAAAGGAAAATGCACTTTCTTTAGTGGAATGATTCATCAAATACAATGTACAAATAAGAACTCACCTGATGAAAGGATAATCCGTTTTATATACACATAAGACGGCACGATATTAATGGTTGAAGGATAAGGGATCGCAGTAACAATCAAAATAGTACAACTATACTAAAAATCCGAAAATTCTTGGCGTAGAATAAAGATAAAATTTTCCAAGCTTTCGCACATCAACCAGATGGCTTTCTCAAGGAAGGTACTGTTCTCAAGGAAGGTACATCAACCAGATGGCTTTCTCAAGGAAGGTATTTGGTGTACTGTTCCTACCTTTTGAGCAGTAACATATACAGGACTGATGACTCAATATTTTCATTTCATTTCATTTTCATTTCATTTATTTCGTTATGGGGTTACATTTCAAAATTAATTTTATAACATTAAGTATTAAGAAAAGCACACATGTGTAATGTGAATACTTATGTACAGGGTAACCACAGAACGGGAAATTGAGTAAAAGGCTATATATATATATAGCCTGAGTGAATCCCAATTCCCCTAAAGTACGTAGTCAAGTCAAACGTCCTGCACATATAAAATGTACTCTTATGTGGTCTGATTAATAAATTTTACCATAGAATTTTATATTTTAATTTGTTAGCAAATATTTTTTTAGTTGTTTTCGAAAATAGTTATAATTATTTATATGTGTTAATTGACAAGGTAGGTTATTCCATAACATCAATCCCTGGTAATCAATAAATCTTTTTTGGGTTAAAGTGTTAGGCATTGGTAACAAAAATGCATTTCTCTCTCTTGTTTGATAGTCGTGACCTACAGTGTTCAGTTGAATTAAATGTTGATACCTATTCTTTTTTATTCTTTTATACATGAATCCTAATAATCTAAATTGCCATAATTTCTCGATATCTAAAAATCCATAAGAATTTATCTGTACCCCCATATTCCAGTTAATTCCCCTAAAGTTATTTAAAATTCTGACCATCGTATATTTTGTAATGATTGTAATTTATATAAATTAGTCTTAGCAGTTTGCCCCCATATTAATAAACAATAAGTCAAATATGGATAAATCAGTCTGTAGTACAACATTTTTAATTGTTAAATTATTTGAAATTTTCGTAATTAAACGCAATACCCCCGAAATTTTGTTTACAATATTTTGAATATTTATATTCCATTTTAGATTATCCTCGATTATTATTCCCAAATATTTAATATTATTTACTATTTCAAGGGTACACTTCTCCGCACAAACAGATGGTTGGCTCAACAATCTGTCTATCTCCCTGTTTAAAAATCATAATTTTAGTTTTTTCTATATTTAAACACAGAAAATTTGTGTCCAGCCATTCCATCAATTTTTCAATCAATATGATATAAGTATGATTGTATTTAACACATCGTATGGTGTAAGAAACTAAGCTCCATTTTTCTGGGCTTGTTGAAACGATATTTGTCGTTCTGTTCACTTCAAATACGCAGGACTTTCCCTCACATGGAGAAGTACAGAAAAAAGTGCTTACAATCTGCTACAAAAGAAGATCACAGATATTTTTCCCTGGGTGGTGATGCGCGCGCACGCGATGGCCGGAGTGAAAAAATCGTGGAAAAGCGTTTTGTTTATTTTTCTCGAGTTACCTGTTACCTTGATGTATCGGCACATACGCGCGACATCTTCCAACACATTTGAACTCGGGTGAATAGCAATACTATGCAAAAAATGTGTCAGTTGCGTGATACGTGAGTCACTGGATGTTTACTTCGATTAGACAGAAAACTTCCCTATTTCCTCACCGCCAGCTAAATAGGTTTGTCGTCATGTGTCAATTAATATTGCTCGGTAATACAGTTTGTGACTACAGCAAATTGTATTTTTTCGGGTGTTTTTTTTAATATCATTATTTTTGGTGTTCGACATTTCGTGAATATGCAGCCGACATATGCAAAGGTACGTAGCGTAAGTTTTATTTATTTTCTATTTCCGGCTAAGACGATTTCCCGTTTAAGACGCTAATTTGCGTCGGTCCCTTGAAAATCGTATTAAGCGAATTTCACTGTATAAATACCATATTCATATACCACTACGTATGAGACAGCAAAAGAAAAAGAAATAGAGTAAACAATATTAACACACATACTCGTATACCCGTACAAGTAGTTCATTTTTTTCTCTTGTGTGTCGTGTTGTCCTCCTTCTGCAAAAACCAGCAGTGATTACTCATCATTGAGGGATCCCATCCTGCCTTGATACCTCTCCTCCATCGTTCGGATATCTTGGTGGAACCTTTCTCCTTGTTCATCGCTGAATGCTCCTAGGTTGTCAGGAAAGAAGTCCAGATGCGAATGGAGGAAATGTATTTTTAAGTACATCCGGCACCCAAGGTTTTCATATTTCTCGAGAAGGTTGTGAATCAGCTGTTTGTAGTTGTCCTCTTTATGGTTATCCAGAAATCCCTTGACCACAGATGTGAAAGATTGCCATTCGGCGAACTCCATGCTGTTTAGCTTTTCTGTGAAAACTGAATCAAGCAGTAGTTTCCGTTTCTGAGGACCAACGAATATGCCTTCTTGGAGTTTTGCATAACTTAATTGTGGAAATGTTGCTTTAAGTGCAAGAAACCTTGGCCAGATTTTGTCTATAGCCTTTACAAAGTTTTTCATCAGTCTCAGTTTGATATGAAGTGGTGGAAGCAGCACGTCAGAGTGATTAACTAGGGGCTTGTGACGAACGTTTTTCTCTCCAAGAATAAAAATATTTCGTTTGGGCCAGTCTTTCCGTTCGTAGTGTTCTGCTGTGGCCCTAATGTCCCACAAACAAAGAAAACAACAAAATTTAGTAAAGTTGAAGCCCGTGCAAGAGTGATATCAATTTGAGACCACCGCATATTGACCACCTAGACTGGTCATATTGTATTGTAGTAAGAATTTTGTCCATGGTGCCATACGTCTTCTTCATTCCTACAGCATGTGTTACTGGAATGTTGGACAAAAGGACAGCTTTTAAACTAACCTTGGATGAGTCGATAAATAGACGCCATTCCGTTGGATCGTGAGATATTCCTGATTCTGTAATTAGCCACGGAATATCTGAACAAAAACACATCTATCCTGCTTCTCATAAAAAGAACATAGACGCAAATTTCTATTTCGGAACACAGACATACGTGTACTCTTCGCTAGCAGGGTTCCACTCTGGGAACCTAAAAGTATTCAGCTTGTTGTTTGGAAAGATGTAGGTCTCGAACAAGAACATTCAGTTCATTTTGCTCAATCAAGTGAGGCTCGTCTGAGTGTTTAAGAGTGTATGTAGGATCCGGATCTTCTTGTACGTCCATATCTTCATTGGATGAATTTGAATCTATCTCTTCACCGTTCAATGAAGGTTTTGGTATAAAATCCCTTCCATGCGGAACAGGCCTTAAGGCTGATGGCAAATTTGGATACTGTATTTTACTATTATTATTCTTTGAAAAGTTACTCACTTTGGTTAAACAAAAATAACTATCTTTCACGTGATCAGTTGGCTCACGCCGAATCATCAGAACTGCGAAAGGCATGGATTTCAGCTAACCTTTCAACCATTCACTCAAGCCAACGAAGCAGGAAATGCAGCAGACATGTGGAGCCCACGATTTATTTTCATCTCCAACATGTCATCCAAAGTACAAATAGTAGGCTTTCCTCACAGTCTTTGTCAATGGACGACTCTGTAATTTTATAATATACTGTCCGTACACATAGAAAAACTTATATGGAACATTAATACATCCGCGACGATTCCTTTTCTCCATTTCGCCAACTTTTGCTCATCAACATGCAGCACGTGCTTCTCCTTTAATGTAAAAAACAACAATGGCGGTTCGGTTGTGGTTACATATTTTTTCTACCTGTGAAAAAATCAGTGTTGCCACCCATAACATGTCCGGTGGCGAAATATGAAAATAAAAAGATCTAGTTACCCTTTACATGTCTACAAGCGCTAATGTGGAACAATAGTACTGTATATATTTAATGCCTCATTACAAAAAAAAAAAAAAAAAAAAAAAACGTGGGGTATTGTTCACTTGATCGAAAATCACTTCACCGAAAATCACTTGATCGAAAGGTACATTTCACCGAAGGGTCACTTGACCGAAAAGTTCATTTCACCGAAATGCCACTTCACCTGAAAGCTCATTTCATCGAAAGAACATTTGAACGAAAAGTTCATTTCACCGAAGGATTACTTTACCTAAAAGTTCATTATATCGAAAGATCTTTTCACCGAATTGTCAGTTTATCGAAAACTTTGAATTTTGTTGTTAGACATCAGTTGGAGTGTGGTGCAGGTTTTTGAAAAACAGGCCACCTAAACATTATCGGATTGTATAAAAAATACACTTTTAATTTCTGTGAAACACCTTCCCATGAGTAGGTTTTTCGAAATATAACATTAATTCTAAGGCCTAGATCTGTGCCTTTTTGTCACATTTTAATCCTCCGAGCTCATATTCATAACAGTTACACATAGTAAATCAAGTAAATAATGTTCCATTTTTATTCAACCACAAAACATTAATTTTTTGACAGTAGACCTAGATACAGGCGATTTTAACATATTTTAAACCTACTCATATTCATAAGCATTACATAAAATGTAAAGTAACGTTTTATGTAAACCTTATGAACATGAGCACGCACTGTTAAAATTTGCTAAAAAGGCTTAAGCCGAGGCCTAGAGCCCTAAACTTGATTCTTTTTGCCTGAAAAAAAAATGTGCAACATTATTAACTTGACTCTTTATGCAAATCTTATGGACATAAGCACTGAACAGGACTTTTATGTAAACCTTATGAACATGAGCACTGAACATGTCTTTTTTTTTTTTTTTTTTTTTTTTTTTTTTTTTTTGATTGGAGGTTTAACGACCACCGTGAGCAACTCAATGGGCTATAAGCAGTTGCCCGTCCCTAATTTAGGGTCACTGGTTCCAGGGAAGGGAGAGAGCCAGTGCCGTAAGACAAACACAACATCCATGCCTCACCGGGATTCGAACCCGGACCCCGTTCGGACGAATGATCAGAGGCCATCGCTTAGACCACTGCGCCACCGGGGCGGCGAACATGTCTTTTATGTAAACCTTTTTATGAACATGATTAAAATTTGCTAAAAAGGGCCTAAGTCGAGGTCTTAAAAAAAAGAGGATTTGCCTTAAAACCAAATCTTTGCGTTCTTTGAGACACGGAAAAATCAAAAGTGCAATTTGAGCATAATCCCCTAACGTTTCGGTGGTCTGTCTGCCGAACTTGCACAATGCTTCAACAGATTGTGTAATGAAATCCAAAGTTTACGATAAACTCACCCTTCAGTGAAATGGCCTTTCGATGAAATGAACTTTTAGGTAAAGAGACCTTTCGGTGAAATGAACTTTTCGATCAAGTGACCCTTCTGTGAAATGAACTTTTCGATCAAGTGATTTTTCGGTGAAACAATCTTTTTGGTGAAGGGATTTTCGGTCAAGTGACCCTTCAGTAAAGTAAACTTCGGGCAAATGAACCAGACCCAAAAACGTGATGTGGTGGCCATTTCTTAAGATCAGATCTGAAATTAGCACCCAAAAATGAGTTAACAACAGCTACCCTTTTTCATGTTATAAAAATCTTGTAGACCAGTGTTATTACGTGATTACGCCCACCTAAAAAACTTTTCGTGATTATATTATTTCTCTCTTACCTAATCATACCTCTCTCTCTCTCTCTCGAACGATTTTGCCTGATAAAGCCTGACGATTTCTTTCTCCATTTTTCCTTTTTCTTTTTTTCTTTTTTGCTAATGCCTGGTTAAGAGTGTCATTTTGTGCATAACGATGTCCTGCATTCAAAACAGTTCTTAGATGATAAGTTTCTTCGCAATTCAAGACTGCAGATACATTACGTATAACACGTACGAATATGCATAGATCCTCGTTATGGTAATGTCGAATGTGAATTAAGTTTTGTTGCGAAGTAATCAGCAGACTTGCAGAGATCTCTTCTCCAGCGAGCACAATATTTCAATCGCTAAACTGCTCGCACGCACCAACAAAGCAATAACCAGAATACTGACTCCAAGCGAACAAGCAGTGTAGCCCCATTTTCCTATTAACGACCATTAGCGTTAACAGCTAGATGGCGTTTCGATAGTGCTAGGTAATTTCACATCGACTTAGAACGCTTTGTTGCTTTTCTTTTTTCTTTCCCCCTCTGCCTTTTTTGGACATTCTTTTCTCTCAGGTGAGCAGTAAGACGGAAAATTGCCGGGCAAACGATCACGAGAGGAAAATCTGAACGCGATAAAGCTGCCAGCTTCTAAAAACGTGGGGGTTCCACGTATCTGTGGATGGTGGCAGGTGATGGAACGCCGACAGATTCCCCCTCCACAAGCATATTTCCGGATGTCGGGGTGCTGTTTGTTCGGTGTTATCGCTATCTCCTAGCCGGGACGACATCACTTTTGACACAACCGACCGCTAATGACTGATGGCCCGGCTTTGTGATGGGGCAATTAAAAATATCCCGATTGAAAAATCATTGTTGAACGATGAGGGATCCCTCCCACGTTGTAACAAAATCACTCCCGCCTTCGATCAGGGTATTGCGTCTCTATTAATGGCTGCCTGCCCCCAAATTACGTGAATTACTGGTGTGAGATAAGAAACCGAGATAGCAGGACACAGGACAATTTCCTTTCCGAAGCGCTCTGGAGGGAAGAGAGCCCTGCTCAATGAACAAAAAACTTCGAGCGCGGGGGAAATTTTTAGTGATTCCCAATTATAGATGAAAAAGTTTTAATGCTTTGCGGTGGCGACGACATGTTAAACGAAGTCGTAAGTCTACAAACTGTTCTGATATATTCTCCGTGGATAGATCATGCGAACTCACAATTTCGTGTATAAATTTTGTTATGGTTCTTCAGAAAAAATGCAGTATTATTTTCAATAAAACGTAATGCATTTGTCTTAGATTTTATTTAAAGTCCGATCCAGAACAATAGACTTTCCAAGATTTTTTACGAGTTGACTAGGAGAGGAACAGTTAATTGCTGCTCGCAAATTGATGAGCAGCATGCCATGCTTTCCGTACATTTATGAAGATCATTTCTTCATTGATATTCATCTCATATACTGATTGTAAGCAAAAGGGCCGCCCAGGGAATTTGAAATAATCCAAAAGCTAATAAGTATAATTAAAATGAGTACTAATAAAAGTAGAGGTGCGATTTAATTCAATGACGGTAGATCAGAAACTTTCAGCTCAAGTTTAAGACAATGAGATGCCCTTATCGTTTTCAATTTGGTTCTTCGGGATAGCTGGACTATGTCATAATGCGGCGCCTTTCAAAAATATTTTCCTGTTCCTATAAAGTTGTTTTGCTATCAATTATTTTTAGTGAATAGTTAGGTAAAGCAAAATGTAATTTACTAAAAATAATTGATAGCAAAAAAAGGTTATCTTTTCTATGGGTGGGAGAAATGTTATCAGAAAGAAATTTTGTTTTGTTATCAGAAAGATGTTATCGTTTTTGGAATTGTAAACTCAGATTCTGATTTGCCTAACTAGCTCCTTGTATATTAATTGTATTTTTATTTGTTTTACATTTACATGCATTTCTTCTGAAAGAGAAAACTTACTTCTGCAGCTAGAGCTGGAGAAACAGAAAAAGCAAAAGGCAGAGAAAGGAAGCATTTCAGCACCTTACACTACAGAAAAAGAAGTGGTCTGAATTCACGACAAATTCCTGAAAATTACCCGCAGAAAAGTTGTCAGTATGTGTCCGTCTTAAAATGGAATCTCTTTCAACATAATGAAATTTCAGTTTTTGAAAGTTTCCGTTTATTGTTGTTGGTTTTTTTACTTCCGTATTTTCACAGATTTTCCGTAGTCTGTAATTCCGTTTGTTTAAGAAAAGGCCGTTTCAGGTTTTACCGTATTTATAAAGAAATTTCGCAAAATCGAAGACGCTGAAATTTTCAACCCGTACACGAAATAATCCTTTAGCAGCGGTAGGACTGGAACCGAGGGTGTTCGGGTTGGCTCAGCAGAAACAGCGCGTCTTAACCGCTGAGCGAGAAAGACTCACAGAAAGCACCCTCACGTTCAAGGTAAAACACTAATTGCGCGATGATGAAATTATTTTTGCCATTAATGCGAGTGAATTAGTCATTTTATTTTCTGTTGGAGCTTATTTTTTTAATACGTTTGTAATAATCTTAGTTTTCTGTAGGACTTATCAAAAATTAAGGATGTTTTTCATTGTGATTTTCGAAGCAACAGAATGCTTTAGAACTTGAGATCTTTTTAAATTGAAAGTGACTTTCAATTTTCATTAAGAAAAAGTGAAATGTACTGTTTTATAGTATTACTAGCTAAATACCCGTTCTTCGAACGTGATGTCCTCCCTTGTTATTAACTGGATGGGAATTGAAAAAGTTGAAGCCACCATCAACTTTCCAGAAGGATACAGTTTGACTGTGACCAGTAAAGATAAATCCTGTATTAGCTTCTTCTTGCTGTAGCAATCCATTTAATCTGCTAGCCAACTGTTTCACGGTATGTTTGAAAGAGATTTCGTTTGAAGGAAATAGTCCAGAAAACTGATACACGGTTTCTATGTGTAACACTGCACAGTTCAAATTAACAGTAGGAATAATATCTTCAATAGAAAGAAAAGGATGTCTTACTTGATTAATAGTTTTGCACTCCATGTAAAACTGGTCACCTCTCATTAAAATAAAATATATCTGGTCCACTGAAAAGAAAGATTTTGATAAACCTACACCACAATAAATTGCGACAGTTGAAATGCCCATACACTGCGTATTTCTTCGCTCTTTTGGGAAACACATGTCTGCCTGACTTATTCTGCCAGACGACACATAATCAATTTCGTTCATAACTGTAAGTTTAAAACTTCAAACCTACACGAAACAAATCAAAATACGTCGTTACTCTTCACTTTCATCGTTAAAATATTAATAGAAAACAGAACAAAATGCGTTGTTACTTTCAGCATAAATGTAAAAAGAAACTTGCTTATAACCAATTTCGTAAACAATTTCGTTCGGAACTGTACATTTAAAAGCTAGAAAGTCAGATGTTTTTGGAAGCGTGATCAAAATTGTGTTGCCATCGCTAATATCTCAAGGGGGAAACTTTATTTTTTTTCAAATTTCAATTGCTATGAAAATCTACCCGCATATTTATATGTACGCATTACAGTCACCTTACCACTTATGTGACGTCACCGTTGCTTCGGTGAAAAGAATGTTGGTAATTTGATTTTGACTCAAAAAACCTTGACATTCGATATGTCAAACGACATTATAAATGTTGAAATGCAAAGCATATTATGATATAGCGCTTTTCACGTAATATTTTCAAAAGGTTTTTTTTTTTTTTTTTTGTTAAATAAATTTTGAACAAATAAAAAACCCTTGGCATTTGATATGTCAAACGATAATAAATGTTTAAATGCAAAGCATATTGTGATCATGGAGTTAAGGAATATAGGAGACGCCTTAACCGCAGATTTCTGAAGGCGATCTGTTAGATATCCCTCCGCGTGCTTGGCTACCTCCAGAGCCTTGGTTTCCCTCTTGGTCGTGTCTGCCATAGGAAAGCATTGAAAATTTGTGATTTTTAGAAGCTCATATTTTTTGTTAAACTGGTCTGTCAGCACAGATTTTTTTCTGTGTTTGACAGCATACTTTAGCTTGCTCATATTTAGTTTGCATGGCATTCAGCTGTGCAAATAAATTTAAAAAGAAAATACCAGGTATGTCATTCCACCGGTTAGTATCACTTTATTTTCCGTTTACTAGGTTTAATTAAGTTCTTTGGGATTCAATCGTTGATTGCAATTTACTGTGAATGGCTACTGTATATTTTGCTGTGGTTTGCTTGCTTTTAGCATATTATGTAATGCTCTAAATTTGTAGCAAAATTAAAGAAGTCGTTAGGTTTACGTAGGTTATACAGAGCTGTTTACGAAAGTTGTAGCAAATTTTTCTGGAATAGTGTAGGTTATGTAATCGGAGGTGTATTCATAACTGAACCACGTTTAAAGGATGTTCAATATAACTACATTATTAAGATAATCGTCATTGAATTATTAATAACCCACCTATAACTATGACAGTGTTCATATCCAAAAACTTTGCACTATAAACAATAGGGGTTAGGAATTAGCTACATTAACCAAAAGTTCATCTATTTTTTTCCTGTTTTATGGCTTGACCATTACACTAAATTTCAGATTTGACCATAGCTAATAAATAATACTCATTTTAAACTAATAGACAAAGGTGCTTTTGATAGTGTGCTACAAGATCAGTTAATAGAACTGGAGCTCCTTCATTTAAAACTGAACTTCACACTACAGATTCTCTGAATTAGCAGAGGACATTAAAACAGTAACTTTTGCATGTGAGACTCTGCACTCACCGTTTCTTGGAATTATATGACAACGCAAAACATCACTGTTAATATCTCCTGATTCACAACAAAACCACTTCGTATGTGGAACA
Source organism: Macrothele yani (assembly GCA_039090855.1). Taxonomy (NCBI): domain Eukaryota; kingdom Metazoa; phylum Arthropoda; class Arachnida; order Araneae; family Macrothelidae; genus Macrothele; species Macrothele yani. Next base: position 197,735,701 of record CM076990.1, read on the forward strand.
TAAAATGATGGTGATACTAAACACAGTAGATGAGAAAAGTGAAAGTTGAAACACAAAGAGTACAGAGATATTTAAAAGATTAAAAAAAGGGGGGGGAATAGAAGTAAGAGACAAATGAATAAGGAAACATTTGAAAGTGACCGAACATGAGTACCTTACAGGGAAGATTTGCGCTTCTGGCTCCTCTCAAGCTTATGACCTTGTAAACATATTTATGCACATTATGATTTTTGAAGAAATATTCTCATAATACATGAAAATACATTAGAATTATTAACACAACAATCATACATCTCTAAACTAGCTGTATTTCTTGTTCATTCCAAAAATAGACTTCATTCTCTTCGGCCACCCTATTTCTAGTCATTGCACATTTTTGGTATTTTAAAACTTCATGTTCTCTTATTCATTTTACAGAGCAGTAAACATTTTAGGATCATCAGTTACTTTCATATTCCATAAATAAGCTATCAGTCAAATGTATTTCATTCACTTCTGGTACCAAATGTTTTCTTTACCTGATTTAGTTGCCATTCTGTAATGCATGTATATGTTCTGAGATTAAACATTGTTTTCATGCATTTTAACTCTCTCATGAATAATCTGCTTTTTCTGTCTAATATTAATTACAGCATGTATGCTCTAATTAAACTTTCCCCTTTTGGTTCTCTGTTGATATTTAAAGTCCTCCTTGTCACCTTTTCTTCCTTTACATCATATCTCCCAGGTGCTTACTTTTTTTTTTTTTTGGTAAAATCAGTGAGATGTAGCTAAAAGGTCATTCCTTGCACAGTGGGTGTGGCATGTGTGTTTTGTCTACCGTGCTTATGACCTGTCTCTGTTTTATCAACAGATTGTAATTTCTTCAAAGCTGAGGTATTGGTGGTAGCTGAAACATTCGAATATTTATTGTAGTCTTTCTTTCACACCGCTTGAAGGTAACACTGGACATGGCTCAACCGAGAGAACAAGCTGGATTCAGGAGTGGCTACAGCACAATAGATCATATCCATGTGCTGAGAGAACTAATTGAAAGAGCGAGGGAATATGAACTTCCATTGTGCATGGCTTTTATCGATTATGAAAAAGCCTTTGATTCGGTGAAACCATCAGCAGTTACCACGGCTCTGAAATCCTGCGGTATTGAAGATGCATACATTAATATTATTAATAACATCTATGAAAATGCAAGTGCAAAGATTCGGCTGTTTGAAAATACAACACACATAAAAATTGGAAAGGGAGTGAGACAAGGTGACACCATATCTCCGAAGCTCTTTAATGCCACATTGGAAAATGTCTTTCAATCACTGAACTGGGAAAACAAAGGGATAAAGATTAATGGAGATTATCTAACCCACCTTCGTTTTGCTGATGACGTAGTCATTTTTGCAACTACCCCATCAGAGCTGCAGAGTATGATCCAGGAACTTGCTGACAAGAGTAAAGAAGTGGGATTAAAAATGAACTTTCAGAAGACAAAAGTGATGTTCAATGCTTTTACAAGAAATGAAGATTTATCGATTGATGGAGAAAAACTGGAGATAACAGATACGTATGTTTATCTTGGACAGCAGATATCAAGTGAGGGTCACATTGGTGAAGAAATTAATCGGCGTACAAAACTTGCCTGGAGAGCTTTTGGAAGAAACAGCATAATTTTCAAGAGCAATATGCCATTATGTCTTAAAAGAAAAGTGTTTGATCAATGCATCCTTCCAGTGCTTACGTATGGTGCAGAGACGTGGACCTTAACTAAAAGAGACATACAAAGGCTGCAGACAACTCAAAGCAGCATGGAGAGGTGCATGCTTGGTATAACCAGGAGAGATAAGAAGAGGAACTCGTGGATCCGAAAAATGACGAGAGTGGAAGACATCATGATCAGAGTTAAATTCCTGAAATGGCAATGGGCTGGACATACTGCCAGAAGGACAGACCATAGATGGACAGCCGAAATTTTAGATTGGATTCCAAGGGACAGGAAAAGACCCAGAAAAAGACCACATGGGAGATGGGTGGATGAAATTCGTAAATATGCGGGAGTGACATGGAGGAGACTGGCACAAGACAGACCGTTGTGGAGGAAACTTGGGGAGACCTTCGTCCAGCAGTGGATTGATAATGGTTGACAATGATGATGATGATGATGAATTAGCCTGTGCTGTTTTGCACATCAGTGTAAATCTCTTGTGCCCAATATTTTGATAGTTATTACAGATTTCCTGTATTGTATATTTTTATTTTATATTCTTTGGTATTCTTGTTGTGTATCCATGCATGCCCCACCCTTCATTTTTATGTTTTCCCGTTAGGACTGAAGGACTAAGCCTTTTAAGAGAAAAGACACTCATACCTGCTGTGGCACCCATGGTATGTGAAGGAAATCATTTTTCTGCTGCCAGTGAAGGTTACTGAAGATGAGATTTAACTATTTGAGATAAGTGTTTTGTATTGGATTTATATCTAAATTTCCATACAATTGGTCTTGAATGGTCTGAATTGCAGCAGTAAGTTAAGTTCCAGCTACAAATACTGTTGGGTAAGCTTTTCTTTTCTCGCATGTATAAAAATGACTTCAAGAAGTTTAATATGTATGTGGGCATCAACTCATAATAATATTTCTTTATGTTCTAACTAGCGCATTCTCTTTTGTCTTGTGTAACTAGAGGTATATTGAACCCCCATTAGGAAATGATAGTACTGACATATTTTCTACAGCTTACAATGTACATAATTAGTGTGAAATGTGGATCACAGCTAGGCTTTTTGATGACAGAAATGAGGGGGGGGATCTTGAATTCAGCTGAAGTAAAAATATAACAGCATACAATTATAAAGATATTAATTGTAATATATGAAAATGTATAGTTATGGTAAACAAATAAATAACTTGAGTGAAAACTTTATTACTTAAATGATCAGATGAAATAGGCTGTCGTAAGAAGTTCTAGAAATCAGATTTTGGTACTGGAGATGTTACATGGATAACAGTGAACTAAAGATGATTTAGCATCTGATGGCAGAAAATTTGCACTTCTATATTTCCCATGCACTTCTTATTAGTTATTCATTCATTTTTGTGGCCATAAAATGTAGGTTAAATATGCATTAGCATATGGGCTGCTGTTAGCAATGCTCTCTGTCATTAGAGCTAAAATTAATCACCTTGTTGTGTTGATTAACCACACCTTATGTGATCAGATTTTCCTATTCTTGAGCATATGTTGTGCTAGCAACAAACTGTAGGATTTATCCTCAATGAATTCTTTACTAATAAATATAACCTTGCTCATAAATGGTATACGTGTATTTCAAAAACCAAATTAAAAATCCTTATTGTATACACACGTCTGTTTCATTTACTACTTAAAAGCTATCAATTTATTACATTACGAATGTGCCTCTGTTAATAGTGATGTGTATTAGAAGTATAAAATTTTGAATGCAGGATTTATTTTAAAAGAAATCTTACAGTAGGAATTATTTCTGCTGCTTATGTAAATCTGTTTTTATCAAGACATTTTATCAAGTCAGATTTCCTTTACTATCAGCAGGACTTGTAAAACCTATTTCCACAAACCAATGAATTGTATATTTTCTTGCTATATTTTGAAACTGCACCCTTTAAAAAGACAAAAAGATACCCCCTCACCCCTGAAGAAAGTTCCCTTCCTATTAAGGCCTGTAGTTTTAAAATTACTTGCATTCATACCTTTGAAGCCCATCACAGTTCTAATCAAACCAGTTAGAATTTCCTACCTCCATTAGAAGAAACTAAAATCAGTCAAGTGCTTAAAGCAATTATCAAAAATAAAATGACGATACAGTAACGTCATATTTTGAGTCTGATTTTTTAAATTTCTTTCAACAAGCTCGCAGATTCCCCATTTTTTCTATAAAGGCTTGATAATAAAATCTAGATATTCATGAACTTTTGTTTTTTTAAATAATAATGTTCAATGAGAATATTCTCCCCCTCCCTTGTCTATTTGCTTAAGAACAACCATAATTGTTCTTCAAGTAAAACATACGTGGAATGTCTTTGTTTACTTTAATTTTCCTTCTGACAACATGGCAGAAGTGTTCCCTCCCTTTAAAGTGTGATCTTTTGAAAAATTCACTCATGATACAAATTCCCTGAAGCTCGACCGTTACAGTTTCTATGATAAACAATATTTTACGATAATCCGCTAAGACAGAGAAAGATTTTAAACGCTTTATAAAATTATGTTTAGTCTAAACACATTTTAAATCGTCAGTTCATATACGTCTCAGTCGTTATGAAGACGCTTTTTTAGATCTCTTTTCCTCCATGAAAATCTAAATTTTTGTACAAAAATTCCTTTCATGTAAACCTAAGAGTTTCTTAAACCTATTCCACTGCTTTTTCATTTCGCTTATAATTTAAGACAATGTAAAATCTTAAGAAAACGAACAGGGTCTCACTAATGCTTTCCTACGGAAAATCGTCTGCTTTTGCATCTTGAGGGTAACCACGGCAAAACGGGCGGTACTACTTTCACCGCGGAAGCGTTCAAACTCGGCTTCACTTTGCTATAGCATGGGTAGAGTTGGCGATAGCGTCTCCTCCTATTCGTACCTCCATGATTATGATATAGAGCTTTTTACGTGATTTTTAAAGTTTTTTGTTAAATAAATTCAGAACAAATAAATTCAGAACAAATGAATTTAGAACAAAATATATACTGAGCTGGTCATCTCCAGTCATTCAAAACTTAGGGCGGGGCTTCAGTTGCTAGGCGACAATGGCTCGATCATTGCCAAACGTCCTAACTTTATCAAAGCTAGGTGATTTAAAAACCCCATTTCGACCCACTTAAAGTAATCGCAGGAAAAACTCCTTTCTTAGTACGTCTCTATGTTGTAAAAGCAACATTCCTGCCAAATATGAAAGTTCTAAGTTCAGTAGTTTCTAAGATTGGGTGATGAGCCAATGAGTCAGTGAGAGCTTTCAGCTTTCAGTTTTATACGTACAGATTTCACAAAACTCCTAAAAATAAAATTTACTCTTGATAGTTATAATAGCTTTCGTCTTAAGAACTCCACAGACTGATAAATAGACATCCTACAATCTCCTGTACAATAATTTAAGTACCCGGTTTATTACGGTAACACAATATACAGTAGTTGGAGCTCAAAATGTGGGAGAGAGGAAGGAATATCTAGTTCCACAATAACCAACATTCATGCGATATGTTATCTACAATATCAAATCTCGCTACTGAACTTCAAAATCAGATCCTCCAACAGACGATTGAAATCTAACAGTTAACGAAACCTCAAGTATTCCCGCGAATCACTCCACTTACCGGAAAATTTTCGTCATATGGATACGGAAAAAGTAAGAACAGAGTTTTTTCCGTTAATATACGAAAGGAATTGAGGAAAATTCGGAATTTTCCTGGCGTACAAGAAATCCATGAAATTCAGATTCCTTTCCGTCATTTCACAGAGAAGGTTGTATCAAAGTCACTCTCCGTTAATTCACAAAAGGAATCATAGAAACTGGGCTCGAGAATTTAAGAAATTCTTTTAGTATACAGGAAGACAGTTAACATAGTCTCAAGTTAAATTATAACTCAGATTTTTTTCAATACTCATGCATTCATAGGTATTATTACTCTACCGTTAAGAAGATTTGCACACATAGAGTACATGAAAAAACGAAAAAGTTTCGTTTTTGACAGATTCAAGAGAATGTGATACTCGAAAAGTCCACTGCAGTAAATTTCGAAATATAGATATAACATCTTAACCGTTATATCCTGGCAGAGCTTAGTACGATGTACAATTCAACTAATATTCAATATAAATTTATTATTATTTTCTCATAGATTATTTTTCACATATACAGGGTGTCCGAGAATTATTGGGCACATTACAAAATTATATAAAACAAAACATTAAATAGATAGAAAGAAACTGACTGTACTATTGTAACTTACAATGTAACTACACAAGTTAATAAATTTCGATGTGAGATCCCTTGGTTGCTCGTAGTACGTCCAAGCGATACTCGATTCCATGCCATTTATTGGCAAGCATCTGAGGAGTTATGGAATTAATAGCAGCTGTGATACGCTGCTTTAGTTCCTGCAAATCAGTACAAGGCGTCTGATAGACACGATCCTTCACATAACCTCACATAAAATAATCCAATGGAGTTAGATCTGGAGAGCGAGGAGGCGACGGAATGGGACCGCCACGCCCAATCCATCTGTTGGGGAAATGCTCATTTAGGCACTTACGTACACACGTTGACCAATGCGGAGGCGCGCCGTCTTGTTGGAAAACGACGTTGTCATATCTTTTGATCTGGGGTATAGCGAAATTTTCTAGCATATTCAAGTGAATGTCACCATTTACGGTTTTTTCGCAGAAGAAGAAATGGCCAGTCACTTCTCTTTTTGATAGGGCGCACCACACATTAACTTTTGGAGAATTACGTTCCAGTTCAATAGCAGCATGAGACGGTTCACTGTGCCATATCCTACAGTTGTGACGATTCACAATACCTGATGCATGAAATGTGGATTCATCACTAAAAATTACGGTACTGAGAAAGTTTTCGTCGTTATCCACTCGATTCAGCATATCCACAGCGAAATCGTATCGCAGAGTGTGATCATTTGCATGCATCTTTTGCACTATTTGAATTTTATAAGCATGAAACTTTAATTTCTTGTGCAAGATATCGTAAACTGTCGATTTCAGAATGCATAGTTATTTGCTTGCTTTACGAACGGATTTCCTGGAGCTTCGTCGGAAACTTTCATTAACTTGGTCAACCGTCTCACCGCTGACGCTATGCCTACCGGCTTCTCCACGATGTTCCACACTGTCAGTTTCTTTAAACTGTTTCATCCACCGCTTAATTGAATTCGTTGACGGAGGATTACAACAATACTCTAAACGGTACCGTCTTTTAACTTTAATGACAGACTTTAATTCCGCAAACCATAGCACACACATCGCCTTCTGCTGTACGGATGACATGACTACTGATTGCGCATTTCACATACATTCCTCATCAGGCCACACCTAGCGCCATCTATCGGATTCTGGGAATAACAATTCTGCAAAACAAAAATATAGAAACCATGTTAGTAATACGTGACATAGGAAAACAGACAATGTTCATAGTTTTTTTTTTTTTTTTTTTTTTTGTATAATTTTGTAATGTGTCCAATGATTCTCGGACACCTTGTATATTGTTAGTATTATATTATAAAGCAGTTAGTGAGAAATTAGGTCTCAGTGAATCTTGTAGAGGTACCAGCTAGTTCTGTGCGACATTGGCGAAAAGACCCCAACTCACTGGGCTTTGTTTCTAAATCCTTAGGTTGAATGACCAACTGGAACCGTCGGTTGTGTGCTAATCCTCCACACTGGTGTACTTACCTGATTAAAAAGACACAAAAGAAAGAAATTGAAGGACTCTAGTGTGGGATATGGTGGACCTACCACACTTGAGAAGGATGGTCCACAACCGAAACAATATGGAAACGGAAAAAGGCGAATCAGAAAGAGATTTCGGCTGAGTAAGTGTAAGATTAGTTTATGGAATACTAGAAGTATAAATGGCAAGATGAATGAGGAGATTGAAGAAATGAATAAGTACATATCGGATGTGCTGTGTGTAAGTGAAACTAAAAAGAAGGAAATTGGGATAGAAGAAGTGAATGGAACGGTGACTGTGTGGTCTGGAGTATTGGATAATGTGAGAGGACAGGCTGGTGTGATTTTAAGTGAAAATGTGAAGAACAACTTGATTCACTATAGCTGCATAAGTGAGAGAATTCTTTGGATTCGTTTGAAAGTGAAACTTCAAAGAATACTAATTGTTGCAGTGTATGAACCTTGTGACTCGCAACCTTCTTATAGGAAGGAAGATTTCTGGAATGAACTAAAAGCTGTTTTGAGCCAGTTTAGTGCTAAAGAGGAAGTTATAATAGCATGGGATTTCAATGCTAGAGTAGGTGTGCAGAATGCGTTTTCTGACATGTTCTGGGTAAGTTGAATGATCCTTGTGTGAATGATAATGATGAAAGATTAATTGAACTCTGCATTGAGAATGATTAGTGTGTATCTAACATGTTTTTCAACCACAAGTCTATCCACGCATATACTTGGGAAAATCGTACGCTTGGTCAAAAAAGTGTTATAGATTTTGTTGTTTATAATCAGCGTCTGAAACACTTAGTTGTTGACCCTTGTGTGATGAGAAGTGCGGATGTTGGCTCTGATCATTACTTGGTAGTGGCACGAGTAAAACTGAATGTTGGTTGGAGGAAAAGGAATAGGAAGACGCCTAGGACGGAAAGAATAAAGGTTTAAATGCTCCTCAAAATCATCAGCGTTACTCTAACTTACTCAGAGAACGACTGAAGGAGCTGAAGTCATGTGAGAGGGATGGTGAAAAGAAGTGGGAATGTTTTAAGAAATGTGTTGTGACTGCTGCTGAAGAGGTCTGTGGCACCACAATAGTGCGTAACAATGAAGATAATACTTGGTGGAATAGTGAGATTGAAGATGCAGTAAAGAGAAAGAAGGAAGCTTATTTGGGGATGTTGCAAGGTAGGGTTTCTGTGGATGAATATCGCTGTAAGAAGTGTGAAGCAGCTAAGTTGGTTCGCCAGAGAAAGGCAAAAGGTAAGAACGAGAAGGTGGAAAGGCATGAATTGTCTTTTTGGAAAGATAGAAAAACTTTCTGGAAGTACATGAGACTCAGGAAAAATAGGGGAAACAAAGTTGTAAGTTGTGTGAAGAATAGGATCGGGGAAATGATATGGGAGCCCAATGAGTTAAGTAAAAGATGGGGTGAATACTTCTGTGAGTTATTAGATCAAGAAAGCAAAAGTGATTATGAGGCAGAAGCAGATGATGTCACAGTGAAGGATGGAAGCACAGGAGATATCTTCAGATAAGAGGTGTGTAAAGCTCTAAAATCTCTTCAGAATAGTAAGGCTTCGGGAGTTGATGGCATAACTGCTGAGATGTTTAAATATGGTGGTGACTCTGTAATTGACTTGTTAACTGAAATTTGCCATTTGTGCTGGGAGTTAGGAATGGTCCCTCAGAATTGGAAGGATGTTATCATTGTTCCCTTGTGTAAGGGAAAAGGTGATCAGACTGACTGCAAGAACTGTCAAGGTGTTAGCATATTGAGTGTGCCAGGGAAAGTGTTTGGTACTGTCATTATTGAAAAAATACGCAGTCTTACATCAGAGAAAGTGTGGGATGTTCAGTGTGAATTTATGATTATATAGTAAAGGCTGCACTAACCAAATTTTTGCATTAAGCATGGTGATTGAAAAGTATCTGGCTGCTGGTAAGAAAGCGTTTGCTGTCTTCATGGATTTAGAGAAAGCTTACGACCGAGTAAATAGGACACTTTTGTGGAAGGTATTGAATAAATATGGTGTTCCTGGGAATCTACTTGATAGTGTAAAAGCCATGTATGCTGACGAGAATGGTGTTTTATCAAAATGGTTTTCTATTGTTGCAGGAGTCAGACAAGGTTGTGTAATGTCATCATGGCTGTTTAATATACAGTATTAATGGATGCGTGCATGCGTGATGCAAAGATGGACAGTACTGGTTTATGTCTTGGTAATATCCGGGTGTGCAGATTGCTGTATGTTGATGACACAATCCGGTTGATAGAGAGAAAAAGTGTGTTGCAGAGTATGTTGTCCTGGATGCACGAAGTTTGCATGAAATTCAAACTGAGTATAAATAAGGGAGAAACCAAAGTTATGGTTTTTGAACGAGGAACTAACTGTTAGTACTGAATGTAATATAAGTCTAAATGGCACAGTGATTAACCAGGTGAACGAGTTTGTGTATTTAGGAAGCATGTTTGACAGAGAGAGAACAAATTGGATGGTGAAATTAGTAAGCGAGTGAATTCTTCATTGAAAGTCATGGCTGCTTTGGGAGGTTTTCACAGGAATGATGGGTTCTCAAGGGGAGAGACCTTCATCCATACACAGAACTCATAGCTGTTTTTTTCATACACAGCTATGAGTCCCGCATAGCTGTGTATGAATGTGGTATTGTTTCTGCTCTGATTTGTAGAGTGAAACCTGGGTGCTACAGAAAAAACATGGGAGTTGTTTGTGTGCTGGAGAAATGCGTTAATTACGGGGTGGGGGTGGCAAGACACGTTCCGATCGTGTGAGGAATGAAGATGTGTTGTAGTTGTGGTTATGTGAAACAAAATGTTGTTAGCAAAATGAAGACTAATATTCTTCGGTGGTTTGGCCATGTTGAAAGACTGGGTGATGATATGTTTACTAAAAAGATTTTTTAGCCCAAGTGGCAGGAAGGAAAGGCAGAGGAAGGCCAAGGAAGTCATGGTTAGATCCGATTTAGGAGTGTCTACATGAGAAAAAGATTATGAGCATGAAGTATAGAAGGTCTTGTGTACGTCGTGTGATGGATGTCAGTGAAGCCCGAGTTGTGTGTCAAGATCGCTGTAAATGGAGAAGTTTGATTCGGCAAGAGTAAGAAAATAATCAGTTAAAAATTTATCTGGTAGTTTGTATTTCTTTGTAGAGCTGATCTCTGAATCTCAGAGAACAGCTTAGTAGTGTATACGCATGTAGTTAATGAGAAATAAGTAAGTTTCAAACCAAAAGGATAGCTCTCTTTAATCCTGCCTCCAAAAGTGGTGGGCCACAAAAATGTTTTTTGCTGAGCCGACTGAAACGCATGCTTTAGATGCATCTTGGGGAAAGATAGAATGATCTTGTTTGGTAAAAAAATTTCTTTCACGAAACGCAAGTATACGTCATTGTCAGGAAAAACCGAGAGCCGCAGAGTCAGGCAAGTATAAAGGATGTGGAATGACCTCATTTTTAATTCTTATTTGTTTGGCGACCGCTTCATGCCGACGTCAAAAGCAGCAACAACTGAGAGGAATCACATATCATCTTCCGTGTGAAAGAAGTTCATGGTTTTGCAATCTTCAGGGAACGTGATGGTGATAGAAGGGTTCGCAACATGTCAAAAATTATGGGCCCGGACACGCCCGTCACAAAATTGAACTCGACCCGGGCCTGACCCGGACAAATCTGTTTTGAGCTAAAAACTCGAATATGTCATCATCATCATCATCATCATTGTCAATCATTATCAATCTACTGCTGGATGAAGGTCTCCCCATGTTTCTTCCACAACGGACTATATTGGGCCAGTCTCTACCATCCACCCATCTCCCGCGTGGTCTTTTTCTAGGTCTTGGAATCCATTCTAGAATTTCAGTTGTCCATCGGTGGTCCATCCTTTTGGCAACATGTCCAGCTCATTGCTCGTTCTTAACAGCCATCAGACGTTGTGTTGGTGGCATCTACATTTTATGCATTCTAGTGGGATATACCTCGTCCCCCACTCACCTGTTGCATGCCCTGCCTCATTAAAGGTGCTATGTAAGTTTTGAGCTACTTTTCTGGTGATCTCGTCCTTGTATTTGTTCATATTCCTCCGTTTTCATATCGTTAGCTCGTTTGTTTACGTTTGGAAGTTGCCAACATGGCGGCCTCCGGTATATCTTTATCATCTCTGGCCGTGGAGGATGCATGTCACGTCGCACTTCCCACGTCCATGGAAGTCGACGTACTCTCGTCCTCAGATGTGTGTGCTCAGGTGCCTTCCCAGCTTCCTAGTACTCCTCCGGTGCCTTCACTGGACTTGGCTGAGCTTCCTCCTTCTGCTTTTGTCTGTGTCTCCTTCTTCTGCTTTTGTCTGCGCCTCGGCGCCCTGCCTGGGTACTGCTGCGACTACTTCCTTGCCTCCTGCCTGTACTCCTCTTCCCTCACTGCTTTCTGTGGCAGCCGGCTCGGCACAGACTTCTCTTCCGAGGATGTCATTTGCCTCTACAGTGCAGCGAGGCGCTACTTATACGTCAGCTACTTCTCAACCTGATGGTCTATATCACTCAACACCTATCATTCAGGTATCCAATTACAAGGTAAAGGTAACGATTGATGAAAATTCGCAGATTGGCGGTGAGTTCCATAATCTTCTGGATAGAAGTGACCTCTTTCTTGCCTTGCAGAATACTCCTTTGCCACGCTACATGGAGGCACTCTCAGGGCATGTGTCGTCAGCGTCTATTGCCGGAATTCCTCGTACCCCTCGAGGTATCTCAGTGCAGTTCCAGCGCAAAGACGATGTTGACTTTTTTCTTGCCCACGGACTTTTGATTGGAACAAATCCTCTCTTCCCTTCGTCACTTTCCAAATGTCCGATGAACATCACTTTCTATCCTGTTCCACAGAAAGTGCCTGACACTGTGCTTTCTCTTCTTGCTCACCATGTTTGTAAAACTGTTGGCAAGGTCCGTCGCCTTTCTGACGCTCCACGTGGAACTCGATTTGCACATGCTACAGGACCTTGGCGGATTGCCCTACAGAAGCTACTGTTGAATTGGCTCACGCACGTACAGTTTCACACCACTGCCTCCTGTGTGCGCATAACGCGTGGTCTTTCTTCCAGTTTGCATCCCAATACCGATCACATTGATCCTTCTAACATCCCCTCTTCCAGTGCTTTGCCTGCCTCGATCTCTCCTTCTCTCCTTCAGACGCACCTTCCAGTCAAGGATAATAATCCCTTTCCTCCTCTTCCGCACCGTACTGTAGTGCATCCTCCTTGTGACATAGCAGAGATGTCTTCCACTACTGAAGTGTCTCCGGCGGAGTGTTCCGACTTGGTTGCATAGAGTGGCGCTTCGGCACTCCGGCCGACTGGCTCTCCTCCGTATGTCACTCATCATATCGGATCTCCAACTACGACCATGTCTCCTGTTCCCCTGTTGCCGCATCTTCCTTCTGCCTCGGCTGATGTTCCAGTGTCCACCGATGCTGACAGGGAGCATATTGATTCCTCGGTGCAACGTGCGTTCTCGTCTCCCGTTTCGGGTGGTCTTCCCGATCCGCCAATGGATTCATCCGCCTCAACTTCGTCTTTGAAACGGATTGGAACTTTCAAAGGCCCTGTGAAAAAGAAAAAGGTTAAACATCTTTCTGGTACTCCTTCTGCGGCCTTATCTAGTGTTCCTGATGTTTCCTGTTCAGATGTCTCTCCTCCTGATGACTCTTCGAGCATTATGCATCTCCGTTCTGGTCCTGTCAATCCTTTCTCAGACGATGATGTTATACAGGCTAGTGATAAGTTTCCTCTAGTTCCTGAATCACTGTCCAGACAACAGCTCTTACACCTTTTCCAATCTGCTCGTACGGTTGTCTGTACTGAAGAATTTCTCCATTCATCTGATCTTGATATGTGTGCAGCGGTGATGCAGTTTGAAGTTTATGTGTCATTTTTCAGGTCTTTGAGTGTCACAGATCCTAGGTATAAGGATTCATGAGAAGACACCCCCTCCCCTACTTCCGACACCCCCTTACTTCCTCCCCCTACGTCATGCTGCATATATGCGCATGCCCTACCGTACTGGACCCTAGTCTATCTCCTGAGTGGTCTTTCGGTCCGTTCTGCCTGCTGGTTCCGCTGTTATGCTAATTTCTCCTCTTCGTCCTTAACTTTTGCACACCAGTGTACCTTCAAGGAGTGTTAAATATGCCGCAATAACAAAAAATAATGCAATAAGTAATAGTCCTTTAGACTTTTACGATGTAGTAAAGGCTAAAAGAAGTTTGAACTCGGGTGATGACACATGCTCAAAGTAGCATATGTGTACAGACAAATGATGAAGATAAGTGACATTACAGAGTGGCCTAAACAAAACTATATACCCATAGTAGCCCAAACGAACCTGTACCCATGGAAGCCCAAGTTAATGATAACTTATTTGGTTTGTGCCAGCGAATATTGAAACTTGATATGGGTGCTAAACCTTACAAAATTTCTGCATTGCATTAGTTGCAACCTCAAGATAAACGCGCGCGTGTGCGATACTGCTGGTGGTTACAGGAAGAAATTGCATCTGGGATGCTGGACATGAATCTCTACTCCATGAGTGATGAGGTATGGTTCAACCTAAGTGGATATGTAAATTCCCAGAACCGTCGATATTGGAGCACAGAAAATCCACATCAGTTTGTGGAGACCCCTCTACATGCGCAGAAACTTGGTGCGCGGTGTGCTGTGTCAGCACGTAGGATTATTACCATTTTTTCCACGAAACCATAAACTCAGCTCAATGTATTGCAAACATTTTCGATACATCTGTCAATCAGCTTACCAACGAGGAGAAGACATATTGTTACTTTCAGCAGGATGGAGCTACAGCACATACTGCCCACCATTCAATGAATGCTATTTTTTGAGGTGCTTGAGGAAGACCGTGTTGTGAGTCATGACTTTTGGCCTGCCCGATCCCCTGATCTGTCTGTGTGGGACTTTTACTTGTGGGATGTACTAAAGGGTCAGGTGTATTCAGATAACCCGAGAACTCTTGAAGAGCTTCAAACCAACATCTCCACTGAAATTGCTAAGATTACACCACAACAACTGCAAACTGTGTTCCAAAACATGCTACGAACAACATACCTGTGCCTTAATAATGAGGGCGCTCATTTCCAACACGTGCTGTAGGAACTGTCTTGGACACTATAACATTAAATAAAACTTGTGCTTATTTGATTTGTTCATTTGGTATAGTTTTGTTTGGGCCACCCTGTATTACTTATATTAATTCTTTAATGCTGAAATTTCGTGCTTTCAAATATTTTGGGTTTTTGAGGGTATATTTTCCAAACACCGAGAGGGCGACATAATGTTTTTCAATATATGCCCTTTTTTGTATTAAATATTATACATCCAACTACCATCAGAAGTTGTAACCAGAAAGGCCCTGCTAAATCTCTTTTAGTGGCAACTCTCTATCCTTGTCTGTTGGAGGACCTGATTTCGAGGCTCTGTAGCAAAGCAGGATATTGTGTATAGTATATAGTACGGTATTAATGTTGTTGTTCCGCCCCGGTGGCGCAGTGATCTGAGCAATGGCCTCTGATTATTCGTCAGAAACGGGTCCGAGTTCGAATCTCGGTGAGGCATGGATGTTGTGTTTGTCTTACGGCACTGGCTCTCTCCCTTCCCTGGAACCAGTGACCCTAAATTAGGGACGGGCGACTGCTTATAGCCCATTGAGTTGCTCACACTGGTCGTTAAACCTCCAAACCAAAAAAAAAAAAGAAAAAAAAAAAAAGGTTGGTGTGGCAAAGGCTACCACCCCCTTCCTCTCCAGTTGTGAAACTGTATAATGTGTTATCATAAGAAAGAAACCGAGTACTAGAAGTGACGTAAAGGTGATTTTTTGATGTCTATATATAAGATTGTGAACCTCTTAACCCAAAACTTAGTATAGTTATCAAGAGCAAATTTTATAGTTAGGGGTCCAGTGAAATACTGTTAAGTTGTACATTTCATCTTTTCTTTAAGTAATTGTCAGCAGTTGAAAAAAAATCCCGAATTTCTTGAACAATCATGATGAAAAAAATTCCATTTGTTATAAGTAATTTAAAAAAAATGTAATTTGTAAATGTTACTCGTGTGATATGTCATGCTCTTAAACATGAATGAAAGTTATTGTCAGTTTAAAACATATCTCGAGTGCTTTGAAAAATCATATTATTTGTGATATGCCCTCCTACGGAAAAAATGAAATATTTATTAACCTATACAGAAAAGTAATGAGCTCCTACAGAAAATAAAATGACAAATCAACCAGTATTCATAGTGAAAACCATTTTATCGCGCCATTCCAGTCCCCTGTCTCCCTATTTTAAACGCGATCTGCGTGTTTGTGTCTTCCTAGCTCAGTCGGCAGCGCTCATTGCTCGAGTACAAGTCATCCCGGACTCGAACCCTACCGAAGGAAGAACTTGCTTCACTTCACAAGGGAAATGTTAGGGAAAGAGGCTGGTGGAAACCGAGCTTTCCCCTGAAATTTGTGTAGGGACTGAAAAAGTCAAAACTGAAGTTCTTGGAATCTCGGGAAATTTCTGTAAGATAACAATTTAAAATTTCTGCAGTAAAAAACGAAAAACTTGAAACTGACATTCCTCTGCAGAAAAAAAAAAAAAAAGCGGAATTAGTGACAATGGAAACTCTATCAAAATACCGAATATTTCCCTCATTAGGGGCGGAAATTTTTCAAAACGGCAATTTCGTTAAAAATCGGAGACCTATACCTGCAACTTTGCTGCATGTTATTTTCAGGAATTTTCCGTGAATTAATACCACTTATTTTTTACAGTGATATATTTTCTGTTGAACTGAAAGAAAAGTTTCTAAGCCTCGTAATCATTGGGAAGCTCTTATATTTCGAACATTGCGTTTGAAATAAATTAACATTTCCGCTTCAGGTTGCGACCTTCACTTGAGCACTGTAAAAAATTGTCTGCAATTCAAGAGCCACTTTCCGTCATTTCTTTCGTGAATTAACGAAGCATATTTCTGATACAACCTTTTCCGTGAAATGACAAAAAGAAACCTGAATTTTACGGATTTTTCGTACCACGGGAAAATTCTGAATTTTCAGAAACTTTTCCGCAATTCCTTCCGTACATTAACGGTAAAACTCCGTTTTGAATTTTTCCGTATCCGTATGACGAGAAATCACCGGTAATAGGAGCGATTGGTGAGAATATTTCAGGTTTGATTAAATTTTAAATTTCAATCGTCTGTCGAATTTCGAAGTTTCGTAGCGAGATCGGATATTGTGGATAGCATATCGCGTGGACTCTGTTTATTGTGCAACACAGGATATTTCTTGTCCTCTCCCCTATTTTGTGCAGCAGCTATTTATAGATTGTGTTACTGTAAGAAAAGGGTACTTAACTTATTGTACAGGATGTCTATGTATCAATCTTTGGACAACTTAAAACTAAAGCAATTATGGCTATCAAGAACTTGATTTTTAAATTTTATATTTAGGAGGGGTTTTTTGGGTGGTTTTTTTTTTTGTGAAATAATACTATGAAAAAGTACATTTCCCCTTTTTTAAAGATTACATAAAGTCATTGTCAGTTTAAAAAAAAATCAAGTTGCAAAGCTTTTTGTTGCTTCGAAAAATCACGATGAAAAATGCTTAATTTGTGAAAAGTACTCCGACAGAAAAAAATATATATACACTATATTGACAAAAGTCACCGGACACCTAGGAAAGAAACACAACATAGCATTTAATGACGTAAATTAGTACGGTGTCGGCCCACCTTTGGCCTTAATGCATGCACTGACCTTTCGGGATATGCTATCGAGAAGATTTTTCGAACACAGCGATAGGTATGCGCTTCCATTCAGTGCATAATGCTGCCGCTAACTGTTGCTTAGGTGTAGGCCTTGGTTCCAAACTTTTCATGCGGCTTTTTAATTCATCCCATAGGTGCTCTATGGGATTAAGATCAGGGCTTTGTGCTGGCGTGTCCACATACGATACGGAATTATCGTCAAACCACGCCGTAACAGACCTTGCTTTATAGCTGCTGGTCACGTCCTTTCAAGCTCTGCATTTTGTGCTCTGTTTGCCCGTTTCTAGAGACCAGTGCCTCATTATTTTGTGTTTCTCCCGTGTATAAAGGTTTGCGATTTCTTCCTAGTCACTTTTCCAAGATGGTAAGTGTGTATTTTGCCGATATTCCTTCATAATTCATCTCGTTGAGCATGCTTACAATCTGCCCATCGTGACTCGCCTTGACCGTTTGCTCACAACCTGTCGGCTGCTCGCAGTAGCTTTCCTGTTGCCTGTGTCTAAGTTTGCCTTCTGTGTGCGTGCTCCACCCATCGCTAGTGATTCTCTCAGCTACCTTCCCCGTAGTGCTGCCTGCCCTCCTAGTGCTCCACCCATCGATTGTGGTTCTCTGCACTGCCTTCCCCCGGCGTGCCGATCGCCTTCCTGTGCTTCACCTCGTTTTAATGGTTTTGTGCGGCAAACGCTGTTGTGTCTCTACTAATTGTCCATGGCCTGTGCTTCCGCTGCTGGATTTGATTTCCCACTCACACCACCATGTGTTGCTTCCATGACTTGTCCTGCAAATGTGTTGGATGCGTCTCTGGACTGCTCTTCAACTTCTCCTGCTAAAGATCTGTGTTCAACGTCGCCGGCTTTTCTCACGACATCCATGGACTCCTATATTTCACGACAAGGTTCCACGCTGATTGCACACGTATCCGAATCCTTAGCTCTTGGTAAGTCGATGCTTACAGCTCCTCTTTTAGGTGTCAAGTTTGATGCCTTGCCCAATGTTAAGCTGCACGCCTATATGTCTGGGTTTTCGTTTCTCCCTCCTGGCGAAATTACACATTTCGCTAGAAAGCCTAAGTCTATGCTTGTATATTTTTCTTCACCTGATTATGTGTCTCAAGTATTATTGACTAGCCTTTCTGTTGGGGATCACAGTTTGGTTGTTATCCCCCTTGCTCATTGTCCCGTTCTTCTTAATTTCTATTCTGTACCTCCGGGAGTTTCCTATGAGTTTTTACATGCATTTATTTCTCGCTGCGGCCGAATTGTTGGTGATATCCGAACGCTCCCCGCCGCTCCTACCGTTCAAGGGGATGGTCCTTATTTGGGCTTCCGCCGCCAAGCCCTAGTGCTCCTCCCTGACATGGACTCAATTTCTTCATGCCCAACTGCTTTTTAAGTGCTTCGTGGACATCACAATGTTGTTATCAAAGTGTTCACTGCATATAATTGCTTCTCATGTAAACAGCCTGGTCATCATCGCTCCTGTCTGCCTGTGCTTTCTCACCGGCTGCTCAAGTTCCTGTCAAAGATCCTTCTTCCTTTCTGGTCACCATGCCTTTGTCAGATCGGCTTCCTTCTTCGTATTTTTCTTCGTTTTCGTTGCCTGTCTCCGTTGGGCCTTTTCCTTCCCCTCCTGCGTTGCCTGCAGTGGATGCCTCTGAATCTACTACTCCTGCTTCGTTATCGCCTGCTCAAGTGCTGCCTTCTTCGACTTCGTAGGTCACTTCGTTCATCCCGACCCCAGAACATTCTGCTCCACCATCTCGGCTACGTACGCTTGCTTCGTCACCTTCGGCTGCTCATCTTTCCTCCACCGGTTTTAGTACTCCGGTGGGCTCCCCGCCTATTACACTTTCTCGTAGCTCTTCTGATGCCTCTAGTGCTGTTGCCTCTGCTTCGCTTTCTGGGCTCCGTGACCGGTCCCAGCTTTCTCACGCAGATAATCTTCCGGTTTCTTGTGTAACCGTACCTGCTACCCCCACCGATGTCTCTTTGCTCGTTTCCTCTTCTCTTGCTCCTGATATTCCATCTCATCTTTCTACTTCGCCGTCGGTTCTTCCATCTTTGCCGCCTCGTGCTCTTCGTCAGCATTTCCCTACCGGTATTGCTCCACATAAGAAGCGCCGCCGTCGTCCCGATTGGAGGACTCGCGTTAAACGTCCTGCGGTCGTTCCACCTTCGTTTCCAGTTTCTTCGGCAGGTTCTGCTCCTGATTCTGTTGCCGCTAATTTCGCTCGCTTTCTCGGTCGTCCCTCAGTCGTGTCTCGGATTGTTGCTCTCTTCCAGGCCGATACCGTCTTACAGCAGACTGTTTCTTTCGATGACGCTTCCCCATTATCCTTCGCCTCTTTTCATGCTACTGCAATGGATCACCTTCTCACCTCCCATAATCCTGTCGACTACTCGAATATGATACGAGATCTTGTTTCTTACTTTGGTGCATTTGTTGAACTTGCGGATCTTCACCCGGAAGTTTCCTGTTACTTTGATTCTCTAGATAACTACATTGGTCAGGCTCAATCTCGTCTTGCTTTTCAGTCTCCGTTTTTTAGTTGCTACCCGATTTTTGATGTCTGTTCTTCATGTCTTTTAATCTTCGGTGCTTTGTCTTTCAGTCTTAGTTTTTTCACCTTTTTGTCTTCGTTGCCTCGCCTTTGTTTCGTGTTCCACCGTGCCTCATCTTTATCTCATTCCGTTGTTTTGCGACTTATCTTGCGTGCTTGATAGGTTTTTTTGTTGTTTTTGTTCTTGGCTGCTTGTTTTTGCTCCGCTTCACTCCTTAGCTTGCTTCAGTGCTACGTTTCGCCTCAGCTTCTTCGTTGTCTCCTGTGCTATACCTTGGATCTCCCGTTTATACCTCGTTGTTTCTGTCTGCTGTGCTTTAGCTTGTCTCCGTTCCTGCCTATTTCGTACGGTTGCTACAGACCGCCTTGTGACTGTTCCTGTATGTTTCGTTTTGGCTTGGTTCTGCCTCGGATTGCCTCGTATGTTCGCCATAGAATGCCTCGTGCCACTGTCATGCTCCGTTTACTCGATGATGATTTGTATGTTACCTCCCACCTGCCTTGTGTTGCTCGTTTTGTATTGTTCTTTGTTGTTTTATTATGCCATGTAATCTCCTGTTTTTCATATGTTACTGGTCCCACGGGACCCATTAAAGCAATGTTTAAACCTTGCTTTATGGCTCGGTGCATTATCCTGCTGGTCCCAACAAGGCTCGGTTCCATAGTATCGCCACAGAGTTGGTAGAGCATAACTGTCTAGAATATCGAGGTAGACGTGCTGGTTAACAGGTTTGTCTACGATAACCAATGGACCGGGACCATACCATGAAAAACACCCCCACACGAGTACACTGCCAGCTCCAAACTTGACCGTAAGAACAGTACATTGTAGTTAATAGTGTATTGAACAAAACACTGAGGTTTTGTGCAGTACTCCGTCGATTAGCTGTAACAACTCTCCTGAGCCTTCGACGTCCTCTATCACTGATTTTCTTTGGTCTGCTGGTACGTTTTGCTGCTTCAGGCACGCCATGTATCTTCCCGTATTCGGTACATCCAAAACAGTTGACTTAGGTATGTTTAAACGGCTCTCGGTTTCCCTTATGGAGAACCCAGTAATATAACATCCAATAATCTTTCCTTTCTCAAAGTCAGTTCTCTCCCACCGCGACATTTTCACTCAACCTCACAGTGCGATATGATCGCGGTCAGCTGCATGCTTGTTTTTATACCGTTTGCAGCTGTACCGCGCATCTTAACAACGCAGCGGATCCGTTCATTTGCTTTTGAATGGGTGTCAGGTGACTTTTGTCAATATAGTGTATATTATAAACCTATTCAGAAAAATAAGCTCCAACAGAAAATAAAATGACTAAATCACTCGCATTAATGTCAAAAAAATATCATCGTCGCGCAGTTTGTTTTACAATTTACGTGATTCGGATTTCCGAGCGTTTGTAGCTCAGTGGTTAAAGACGTGCGTTACCTGTTGGACAAACCCAAACGAAGGAGGTTTGATCTTGAGTGGAGTGGAAGGAATGTCTGGCTTAAGGGCTGAAAATGCAGGGTCGTCGATTTTTCGGAGTTTCAGTTTAAGTACGGAAAAACCTGAAATGGACTTTTCTGAAATAAACGGAATTTCTGATTACGGAAAATCTGTGAAAATACGGAAGTTAAAATAAAGGGGCACTTTTAAAAACGGAAATTTCTGAAAAATACGGATACCTACCGGCAACTTTGCTGCACGTTATTTTCAGAAATTTTCCGAGAATTCACACCACTTATATTTTACAATGAAAAGAGAAAAAGCTTCGTAAAGTTTGGAATGATTATCGCTGTTGATATAACACCGGAAGTTTTACCAAGGAAAGGTTATTTTACCAAAGGTTTTATTGGAGACGTAATATGAAAGAATATTTAAGGTTTCTGATACAAGAAGCCCACAAACCCACTGAGAATTACATATCGTGAACAGGATATTTTACTATTATTCCTTAAAGAGATACAATAGGTATTCTTAGTTTGCTTTTATTGTTATCTCAACACGGAAAGCGAAGTTTTTGATAGCTGTTTCTCATCTCTTACCAGTTAGTCCCGACATTTTTTCTTATCGATAATGAGGACCACAGGATTTCCTAATGCGCACACATAGAGACTGATTATCTTCTCGCGTCTTGTCGGCAACTGTGATCAGCAGGATATAACCCTTTCACCGAAATATAAGGTATGATAACATTTGTATGTTCTTAACGTTACCTAGAGTGCCTGGAAAACCATGTTTTTGGAAGAGAATATCCTGTTGGCATGTATCAGCGATCATACGATATTGAAAAGCAATAAAGCAGATGCGTACTTTCGTTTTGAGAAGGGCAAAGTCACATTCATTCAATATTAAAAAACGATAGTAGTCAAGACAGTTTTGTCAGATAGAACTAGTAGCACGTTTGTGTGCATAATAAACGTTTTACTCCATATTATTTGCATGGTAAAACACGAAAAAATTCCTTTAACTCAACGGAAAATGATACAGATACATGCCACTTACGACTTCCCTCCGCGTTTGTATGTTTTTAGCAACTGCAGATTACAGTTTTTTCTGAAGATAATTTTCTGTGTTTAGCAATTTTAAAACGTTTAGAAATCATCTGCAGGGAAAATAAATTTTCGCCTTCATTGGGGAAAAAGTTCAGAAATTTTTATTGGAGTTTTCTTCTGAGACTACAAGAAAATATTAGAAAAAAGTTAGTTTTACAGTTGTTCACATTTAAAAAAAATAATTTTAATGTTTAAAATAAAATTATTTCTTTCTTAATGTTCTGTCTGATAGCCCTTTCTTTGGAATGAACTTGCATCTAGATTTCCATAAGAAAACGGGGCATTTCTTGAAATTGGTAGTGGTATTTTATTCCACTCTTCTTCCACTGCTTTCTATGGTCCAATCATTGTTTTAGGTCTGTGTTTAGAAAGCGCTCTTTTTAGTAGTCCGAAGGCACAATAGTCCATTAGTGATACTTTAGGGGGACTTTGAAGGAATATGAGCAAAAGGTATAGACTTGATACCAGTCTCTATAGTAGGCAAGATAAAAGCTGTCTAAGCACGATTCAATCAATGCACAATTAGACAAAACCACATTTAAAAGATGAAGTTTATTTACAGCTAAAAACACTGGTTAAAAGAATCTAAAGGCGAGATCTTTCGGGGTCACCGTGACCCCGTCCTCAGGTCTAACACTGTAAGGAACAAACTACGGGATATATACACATCGTGAAGAACGGAAATGCATTAGCATCACAAAATACGTTGCCATCAGAAAAGTTCAAAATATAATAAAAGTTCAAATTATTAACTCAGTGTCAACGCCAAATTCTTCTGTGGTATGTTCAGAAGTAAGGATCTCCATGGTTGAAAAACACTGAATGGTACTTCATCGTCAAAACAAATATCCCGATATTTTAATATGTACAAACTCTCTGTAAACAAAATAATACACTTACTAAAGTATCCTGGCCTGGTCCCATATTGGAGTATGGCACCCCTGCGCAACAGTCCTGGAAAGGGCATTGTTCGTCAGGCCAGGCCGGCTGGAATATTTTTGCTCAGATATCCGGACTGCAAGAGTCCGAATGGAATATTTGTGCTAAGATATCAGTCAGGATATCCGAGCACAAATATTCCATCCGGTCTGACCTGACGAACACTGCCCTTTCCAGGACTGTTGCGCAGGAGTGCCCTCCTCCAATATGGGACCAGGCCAGGATACTTACCTCTCTTTCAAGCAAGTGTATTGTTTTGTTTACAGAGAGTTTATACATTTTAAAATATCGGGATATCTATTGTAACAATGAAGTATCATTCAGTGTTCCTCAACCATGGAGATCCTTACTTCTGAACATACCACAGAAGAATTTGGCGTTGACACTGAGTTAATAATTTGAACTTTTATTATATTTTGAACTTTTCTGATGGCAACGTATTTTGTGAAGCTAATGCATTTCGGTTCTTCACGATGTGTATATATACCGTAGTTTGTTCCTTACAGTGTTAGAATTGAGGATGGGGTTACGGTGACCCCGAAAGATCTCGCTTTTAGATTCTTTTAACCAGTGTTTTTAGCTGTAAACAAACTTCATCTTTTAAATGTGGTTTTGGCTAATTGTGCATTGATTGAATCGTGCTTAGACAGCTTTTATCTTGCTTACTATTATTTCAGAACGAATTGTTTGCTGCCTCTTCACCAATCTCTATTTTCATTTCTTCAAGAAATAGAATGGTAAATTTGGATGTAGAGCTTTTTCCTTTTGGAAATTTACTCTTTGAAGGCTCTGTGGATAAAGGAATGGTATTTCCTCTTTAAATATAAGAGTTAAAACATTATTTTTGGTAATACGTATGTAGAACTGATTTTAGCATTCTTTTCAACTCTTCCTAACTTTAATTTCCTCTTGTACTAGAAACCAATAATAATCATGAATCCTTTACTGAAATTTGCTTTGGATTCTTGGAGACAAACTTGTAAGTCCTTTTCTGCTCTTTTGCGATAGTTAATCGACCTTTTATTTTGTTACAGTCGTTTAGGTAGATCTATGCTTCATCAATATCAGAATAAATTTCCATCTGCCTCCGGCTAAGTGACTTTCATACAGAAGTCTACACCGTGTTCTGTCCTCAGTCACATGCCTAGGAAAAAGGCGGTAACATTATGTTTTTTTTTTTTTTTTTTTCGTATTCAGATCTTTTTATTACCTCGTTTGCAGTTGTTACAGAGGTTTTTAACGCCTTAACGATTGCTCTTGGGTCGGTGGGTTTTCTTTTCTTTAAAGACTAGAGACCTTACTTTTGAAATAGTCGTGAAAGTACTGCGTACCTTCTTTGAATATTCGTTTAGTGTTCTTTTTCCTTGTAAATGCAATGCTTGATGTTTTTTTTTTTTTTATTGGAGGTTTAACGACCACCGTGAGCAACTCAATGGGCTATAAGCAGTCGCCCGTCCCTAATTTAGGGTCACTGGTTCCAGGGAAGGGAGAGAGCCAGTGCCGTAAGACAAACACAACATCCATGCCTCACCGGGATTCGAAGCCGGACCCCGTTCGGACGAACGATCCGAGGCCATCGCTTAGACCACTGCGCCACCGGGGCGGCGATGTTTTTTCACTCTATTATTAATAATATTGCTCATTTTACATTTAGAAATGCTAATTCCATGATTTTCACAACGATTTTTAATTACAGAATACGAATATTTCTCTTCATAAAGAGCAAAAATATAACCTTCTATCCAGAGCTTGGCCTTAGTTTACTTGTTGCACTTTCCACGCATGAATTATCTCGATGAAAACCCAAACTCAAAAATCTTAACATATTAATTTTCAACCCCAATCAAACTAAAAATCAATCTCTAAATCTTACGTGCGCCATTTTCTTAGCAGACAATATTTAACTGCAGCAAATGTTCCTTTTGTGTTCATTTGACACGCTGTTGCCAGTTTCGATTCTTTGAACTTCTTTTTATTTTCTGTAATTTCTTATCGAAAGCGTTCTAAAAATAGGTGAACATCCTCTGTAATAAGGGTAAAGTGAAGGTTTCTGTTTTAAATAAAACTTGGTTTGTTTAACAGATATTTTACTGTGAATTCTAATAACGAAAATATTATTTCATAATCGTTATTACTGCAATCAGATATCTCTGAGTGGCCTGTATTTACTGTTCTTCACGTACATTAATGACGTCAGAAACCCTGAAACTTGCATCGCCCTGGAGCGGAAATTGAACCCCCATCTGTCGATTGCATACCATCGGTTACATCACCCTGCCTGGACGACCAGGTCCTACGTATCTGCGTGTTAAGTATGAGAACATTCTCTGAGTTTCTCCTTTTTTTTTTTTTGAATAACTTACATCTAGATTTGATGAGAGTAAATCAGTCTGCCAGGTAAACTCTATGGAAGAAATATTCTTCCACAGAAAATATTATTTCATATTAAAGAAAGCAGTTTTTTTAATTTTGTTTTCTGTAAAAAAAAAAAAAAAAAAAAAACTTTCTCGGTGACAAAATAAAAAACTTCTGTTTTGAAAATCGAACTATTTTTGCAGCATATACAAAGTGCGATCGAAAAGTTCCGAGACTAGGTACGTAGCGCACCAACAGATGGCAATACGCAGATACGCGAGCAGCGGTCGAGGGCAGTGACCTTCGTGTGTCATTGTGCCGAGTGGCGTCGTTCTGTGAACATCGGGAGCTGTGCTACACGATATTTGGTAACCACGTGCAGAACACATCTGCGATATCGGTATGGACTGCAAACTAGAGCAGCGAGCGAACATCAAATTCTGCGTCAAACTCGGCAAATCGGGAACGGAGACGCATGAAATGTTGAGGCAGGCTTATGGCAATGAAGCAATGAGTCGTGCGAGGTGTTTTGAGTGGCACTCACGCTTCAAGAGCGGCAGAACGGCACTGGAAGACGACGAGAGGTCAGGGCGACCGTCCACGAGCAAAACTCCCGAAAATGAGGGCAAAATTAGGAAACTGGTGCATGAGTTTCGTTGGAGAATCATTCAAGACATTACTACCACCGTCAATGTGTCATACGGAACAGTGCGAGAAATTATGACGTTGGTTTTGAACATGCACCGCATTGTTGTGCAAAAAAACGAATAGTCATAGATGCAACTGAAAGTTCGTGTCTTAAAACAAAATTGTTATGTGTAAAATTTTTTTAAAAAGTTTATTTTATTTTCGTCCAGAGGGAAAAATTATTATGGCAAGAAATTGTTTTAAACGCAAAATGTATGATTAGTTGATTTAGACCTTTTTTAGGTATTTGCTCAAAAAAATTATTACTTTGAATTTAAGTAAATAAAAATTTAATTATTGAAAAGTAAGTTGTTAACGAGACTTTTGTTTCCTGTTTGGGTTTGCTCTTATTGCCTTATTGCACCTTTTTGTACGGAAAAATATACCACGAAGAAAGTATTAAAGGGCAGATTTAATACCTCATATTTTGGCGGTATTAAATCTGCCCTTTATTATTAATGTTAACGGTTTGTCTCGGAATAAATCTTAGTTACTTAGTGTTTCACTTATCTAACTGTTCTGGTTTGCCCATTATTACGTTTTGGTATTTTCTTCGGTTCTGCATGACACTGTACTCTCCTCTCGTCCAGGAGGTGCGAAAGAAAGCCTGCTTCCAAAAACCTTTCTCCGCCCGATGGCTTCCTACTTCTGTATCCGACTCCTAGATTTCTTCACGGGGCTTTCACTTGCACTGAAGAGCAGCACTGTGCCCCATGAAGGAAACAAACTAATTATCTTGTCTGGCGCTTCGCCTTCGTTCAACCTGTTCTGCTGATGCCAAAGTTAAAATTGATGCAATAAAACAAGAAACGTTTACTGAAAGAGCTCTGCAGTATACAATGACGAACCGCTCTGGGAAATGCTGTTTGAACTCCTGCTGTGTTCTATCGCCACGCTGATAGCACCATGAAAGCGCCATGAAAAATTCCCCATGTTGACGATAAAGAGACTTACTGCTGAATATCACATTCTGTTCTTGGAAATGAATTATTTATAAAATGTCTGTAGAGAGAATATATATGCTAATTAGCTATAGTTTAAAGTTTCTTTTTATAAAGGAAAGTATTTAACTCAGTGATGAAAATGTGCAGATCAATTTCAACAACATTGTGATCTCGTCCAAACAGAATCATTAGTTTTGTTAGGAGTAATTGAAAAGTGTTTCTTTAAAAGTGACAACTGTTTCATTTTGTAGGTAACGAAATTTTTGTAAATTTGTCCTTAGAGAACGACTGTTTTCATTTTGGCTAACATTAAACTTTTTTCCTTAAACACAAACTGCTTTTTTTAACAACAAGGCATTTTTTTAATTGTCACTTCAAGCTGAGAGAATACTCTACGCGTTAGGAGTAATGAAACGTCCCTGTTAAAAAGAACTGAAAAAAACCCTGTACCGTTGAATAGGTGAGGACACTGTCTTCTAGTTTCCTTTATGCAAATTTGTTTTGGAATTTTTATTTACACAGTAGAACTGACTTATAACGGGCCCGTATTTAGCAAGATCGCAGATTTAACGAGAAAACAGGAACTTTTGTTTGGTGTAATTTAAGGCTAATTTGATAGTCTTTAATGAAGGAACTTTTGTTTGGTGTAATTTAAGGCTAATTTGAAAGGAATTTAATGAAGTCCCCGGATATAACGAGGAAGAGAAAAGCTAAGATGATCACTTTTGACAAGCGGAGTAACAAAAGTTAATGAAATTTCATGTATGCGAAGCAGGGAAAATCTGCTGCCCACTGACCTGGAATGGAGGAATAGAAAAGGTTTCATAACAGACAAAATTTCAACAGCACGGAGGAATTATTCTGTGCTAGTGGAATAATGTTGATAGAAAAGCAATGCGGACGGAGTATATACATCAAATGCTGAAAAAGCGAGTTGAGCAAGAGACTCTCCCCACCACCCACTTCAAAGGGTGATAGAGAGTCTTTTGCACAACTGTGCAAGAGAATATCTACCACCCTTTAAAGTGGGTGGTGAAAGTATCGCAAAATTGGTGGAAGTATGTACCTTGGGAGTATCGAGTAAGCAGGGTTGAAAACAGCTGACCTATTCCTAGGCAAAAAAAGGATGTGTGGGGCCCATGGACATGTAAGTGGATTTCTGGGTGACAGTTGCATAGAGGTGTAATGGAATGGAGATGTCGACGGAGGAAAAAAGGGGCCAACAATTCCTAAAATTGTGTCCATTACTCCGTTCACTCTCCAGGTGAGCGTTGAATTGGAAGGATCGGTGCTGCTTTTGCTTCCCGTGTATTTTGTAGTTAAAGAGAAGTCAGTCTTACGTGGCCGCCAATTTTGAATATACTTGAACGGTTTAATTAATTAACTGTTGTACTAATGTAGTTAATTAGTTGAATCTTTTGAGTATATCCAGTTGTTACGGATGCATAATATAAGCATATATGCATGTTGTATTGCATGGTGGAAATTTTAATCCAAAAACGGATTAAGCGAGCGCTCGGATTTAACGAGGGTTTTCGTCGGTCCCTAGCTCCTGGTTATAAGCGGGTTCTATTGTATTTAATTTAAAATAACATAAAAATTCCTGTTTAACGAGAGAGGCTCACGCAGAGTTAGATCATATATAGAACCGGATCCAGAGTGCATAAATGTGTCTTCCATTTGAATTCCATGGTTTTTGTGCCTTTGCTTTCTCTCTTCCCGTTTTTCCGCTAAGAGAGTGGCAGACTAAATTTGACTCTTTCGCTGTTTTTATGGATACTTTCGCTCTCACTGTCTACTTACACGTTGCACCATTCTTATTCTCGTCGTACTGACAAGCTAATTATTAGGACGTCTTTTGTAAAGAAAGATCGTGCTTATGTACGTCCGTCCGTCTGTCTGTGAACACCATATTTCTGCAACATATTATCAGATTTGAAAAAATCTTTTTTTGCATTGGGAAGCCTGAAATGTGAGAATGATGGTACTTGGATTCCGTTTTTTTTTTTTTTTCGGTTTTTTTTTTTTTTTTTTTTTTTTTTCGGTGCTCAGCTTCGCCGTAAAAGGGCGTAAATGCAGATGATATCGAATTCAAAATACATTTCATTCCATATATTTGCTTCTAAATATCCGATTGAAAAAATTATTTTTACTTTCGGTGCCTTTTATATCGAAGACTACTTTAGGTACATTCTCTTTTTCAAGTAATTCATATATTTTCCGCTAGAGGGCGCAAAGGTAAACTGCATTTTCCACGAAATCTATGCTTCTAAAACTCCAATATGAAAAATTTTTCCTGCATACGGTACAGCTGCTAATGGGAAATGTTTTGCATATAATACCTGATTTTTTGTAAAGAATTGTTTGGTGACCAAAGGGGCGTAAGTGTTTTTTCTACTTCCGATGCATTTGCAGCAAAATCTGAACTTCTGAAAACTCGACTGTAAAAATTCTTTGGTAGACCGACACCGCTCACTTTCGCTTCAAAATACTTTCTTCATAAAATAAAGTAAAATTTTTCCGCAAGGGGGCGTATATGTATGCCTTATTTTTTTCGGTATCTCTGCTTCTAAGAATCCAATTTGAAAAATTATTTTTTTCGTTGGAGAGCGTTTCCGGTGCAAAATGTTCTAATATAATCCCAAAATTTTCAAGTAATGCATATATCTTCCGATAGGGGGTGTAAAGGTAACTGGCATTTCCCCCGGTATCTCTGTTTCTAAAACTCCGATCTGAAAAATTCTTCTGGCATTGCATACAGCTTCTGGTCGGAAATGTTTTGCACATATTTTTTCATTTTTCGCAAAAAATGGTTTGGTCAGCAAACGACGTAAGTGTTTATTTCTGCTTCTGATGTATTTGCAGAAAAATCTGACCATTTGAAAAATCGATAAAAAAATTCTTTATTGGACTCATACCACTCACTTCGGAAAGCCTTTTCAGAATAGTTTCTTATTAAAATAATGCATATTTTTCCCTCCAGGGGGCATAAATGTGCGTCATATTTTTGTTTCTTTGGTGGAGGGCATTTCCTGTGCGAAATGTTTCTCACATAACTTCAAATTTTACTTAACGAACAAGTGTTTCACTAGAGGGCGTACGTTCATTTTTCCGTTTATAGCAATGTCTTTTAATCACTGTTTCTAATCAAAACAGATGTTTACTCTCTGCTCTTTCGTATCTAAAATGAAATGGGACGAGAACGCTTGCTATGACTCCCTTTTAATGCCCGTCTGCTGCCTGTCGGTCAAGAAGAAACCGGTTTTATACCAGTACCTCCTTGCTGTCGGTACTGGTATAAAACCGGTTCACAGCTGTTAGCTGATTGGCCAAGGACTGCTGCCTTCTGGCATACATGTGATATTTTTATCACACTTCTGTTACATCAGTTAAGCGGTGAGTCCTGGAACTTTTCGTACGTAGGTTGTACTAGGTTACTCTGTACCGTGTTTAGCTGCACGGAATACTGCACTCAGCTAACTAAAGTCTTCGATAAAGGAAAATTCTGAAGTGTGTAGCTTTCTTTCTTAGTTACAACTTTCAGTAAATTTATTCACACGGTGCGCATTTCAATTTTTTACACCCTCAGAGCAAGAATTTACGCCCCATAGTAAGATCATTCTAGGGGGCAACCGCCCCGAATGGGCTTATAGAGGCGTAAATTCATGCTCTGAGGGTGGAGGGCGTTTTGAATGCACACCGTTTCGCATGCTTATCCATGGAATCATTTGAAGTCATTGAAGCAATAAAAAAATTCTCGTGTACTTTCTATAATGATTATCAATGTAGGATAAAAAGGAAGAATCAGAATGGCTTGAAATGCAGAATCGTTAATAAAAAAAAGTGTGAAACGGTCGAACGTTTTCAGTGTACAAGCTGGTTTTACAAGAAACATATACTTGTCACAAAAGTAGTAGCATGAAATATTTTTTAAATCATTCACAAAATTCTTGAGTAAAATAAAAAGCAAAAAAAAAAAAAGAAAAAAAAATCAACCAAAAAAATATGTAAATAAAATAAAAACATCATTTTAAAACACGTCAACGTTTTCTTATGAGTATAAACGCAGCCTGTCCTAAGCCTGGTTAAAGCATGAAGGAAAGTTAACAGTTGTGAAACTTCTACTTTTCAGCTAAAAACAAAATGCTTGTCTGTCCCCACTATGTGTACACCTGTTTTCATATTGCGATAAGTGCTTTCAGTAACTTTTTTTCTGTTTTGTTTTATAAGTGCTTTCACTATGTGTACACCAGTTCTCATATTGCGATAAGTGCTCTCACTATGTGTGCACTTGTTCTCATATTGCGACAAGTGCTTTCAGTAACTTTTTTGTTTTGTTTTATAAGTGCTCTCACTATTTTTACACCTGTTCTCATATTGCGATAAGTGATCTCACTAACTTTTTGTTTTGTTTCATAAGTGGTCTCACTATGTGCACACTTGTTCTCATATTGCGATATTGGCCGCAAAAGGGACATCATCAAGACAGAAATCGCTCAACGTGTTTCGGGGTGTCGGGATAGCGCTCAATCTACATTAGCTGCATATAACTTGTAAAAATCCGAAAAATAAAAGTTGCACAAATTAAGAATCATTGTTTTACAAAATTTGGTAAACCATATTCGTAGACACGAATTTCGTATCATAAATCTAGCTCTACTCAGAACAAAGAGGCCGGAACACAATAAAGTTTGATGATAACCGTGATAGAAGTTCATGAAACCCATCTGTAACCTAAAATTTATTACAGTATCCTTATGATGCACTGATAATAATATCCAGGAAGATTTTGCTGCTTTCTGTAAAAGTGGAAAAGGCCAAGAAATCTGTTGTGAAACAAAGGAGAAAATTTAAGTACTTCCAAAGAAGTGAAACCGGGATTTATCTGATCAAGGCGGGAAAATGGTCTACATTTCATTAGCAAATAAGCAAATCTTTTTGATGTTACAGGGCTTGAGATATAAAAATGCAGTCATATAACAAAGGCATTTTCAGAGCCACTCGCAAATGCGCGGACATGAGAAGAAAAAAATAATCCTCTAATTTATTCAAGAGAAAAAATTAATCAAACCTGTGATCGGAGGTTTATCAATAAAAACTTCATCGTTGCAAATGTAGATGGTATTCATATGTGAAAGCGCTAATGTAACAATTGTCTCGTTATTAGTTAAATGACACACTTGCTGTTTTTAAATAATTAAACAAGTAAAACAAGAAAATCCACAAAAATTAAAGAAATATGCGAACTTCAGATCTTATTAAGAGGATTCAGTCAACTGTCGAGAGGTAGCTACAATCTGCATATCTTAAGAGGATTCAGTCTAATTTTCGAAAGGTAAGCTACAATGTGCAGATCTTATTAAAAAGATTCATTCAACTTTCGGAAAGGTTTATTGAAGACCTTATCAAGAAGATTCATTCAACTTTCAGAGAAGTAAGCTACAATCATGCCGGTCTTATTAAGAAGATTCAATCAACTTTCAGAGAGGTACGCTACAATAAGCATATTTTAAAATATTTCAGTCAACTGTCCGGGAGGTAAGCAATAGATGGTTGCTTACCTCCCGAACAGCTTTAATATATTAAAGGAATTCAGTCAAATTTTCGAAAGGTAAACTACAATCCGCAGATCTTATTAAGAGGATTCAGTCAACTGTACTAGAGGCAAGCTATAATCTGAAGATCTTATTAAGAGGATTCATTCAACTTTCAGAGAGGTAAGCTACAATCTGGAGTTCTTATTAAGGGCATTCCGTCAACTGTCCGAAAAATATTCTGTCAACTGTCCGAAAGGTAAGCTACAATCTGTATATCTTAAGGGAATTCAGTTAAATTTTGGAAAGGTAAGCTGCAATCTGCAAATCTTATTAACAAGATTCATTCAACTTTCCGAGAGGTAAGCCACTCGTACAATCTGAAGATCTTATTTAGAGGATTCAGTCAACTTTCAGAGAGGTAAGCTACAGTCGGCAGATCTTAAGTTGATTCAGTCAACTTTCCGATAGGTAAGCTGCAATCTGCATGTAAAGACCCTTGCACCTTTCTGCCACTTTACGTAATATTGTGTTTATTCTGGTGATCCAGGGAAGGTCATCACATTTTTTTTATTTCGATCACTCTTAGGCAAGATGCTGTTTGTTCCTCTTTTTTTCTTTTGATGCCTCTGAGGAAGCTGACGTGGTTCATCACACAGAATCATACATGAAAAAGAGGCGTCCAGTTTTTTGTTGTTGTTGTTTGTAACAGTTACAACAATGACATTTAAAGCACATTACTTCGGCTTCGCGCTTATCACTCTGGCAGTGATGTAAGAATTTCCGCGGGTCTCTGTCTCCACCCGATCGTGTTCGTACGGACCCATACCGTTCCCTAACGTCAGGTAAGCTTGCCATCCACCGTCGCACTCGTGCGAAGGCCCAGGAACAAAATATGCCTTACAGCAACATATGTGTAAACGCAGATGCTTCAACACGCCGCTCCCACTCTTTCGACACCAAGGACGTCTAAAACACAAAAAGGCGTTTTTATCACCAAACAAAGATTTTATGTCTTTTCTGAGGCTCCAGGAGCATTTAATCTTCTTTGACTAGCAGTTCTAAGAAGTTGATTTCTTCTTGCCTTGCTGCATTGAGAATGGTCACTAAGCCTACTCCCTCGATTCATCCACACAGAGCGATAAACATCTGCCATCATCATCAATACAATACATTCAAAAAGTTCCATTAGCGTACTTCTATTCTCATCGCGAATCTAACAATGTTCATCAGGTTTACCATGACGGCTTACCCCTCATTCCTCAACGCCAATCATGTTTGTCTCAATGACGCTACCAAAAATGGCGTAAACAAAGAAATTCCACGTGTGAATGTGAATATTAAACATACTTGATCTCAAAAACTACAGTCTTGTGACGATTATACATATTAAGAGAATACAACGTGGTGGCTTATTTTCCTGTTTCCAATAACAAATGATACCAGACGATACTAAGAACAGAACAAAGCACACTCATTGCTTTTCATGAACAGTCAAAGCCTTCTTTCATTTCCGCTCTGAACTTTCCCTCTTGTTTCTGACACCTGTTTGGTCCTGTAACACCGAATCCCGGGTTGGAGAGTCCAAACGTCTGCGCTTCCAATTGATGTCCACTTAAACCCGACGCATACAGCGTTGCTAACGCTTCAAAAGAGCCGATGGCCAAAATTTAGAAAGTGGTTTGTCACAAATATTTATTTTTTCAAGTCGACCATGGTTTTGCTGGGTACTGACCTAGCTTCATCAGGACGAATGGCACGTAAATACCTAAATTGTATATGATATCATAAATTGTGTTTACAGTCGCGGATTTCGGTTAGTTGTTTCCACGCGCTTGATAGAAATGGGGTGGGTGCCATGTCATTAACAAGTTGCGAAGACTTCTGATATATATGGAAAACTTCCGAAGTAACAAGTTTGGTGGTTGAATCTGGCAAGAAGCAAAACTAATTGACAAGCCAGATTCAACCGCTAAACATGATGAATATTTCCATAGAAACCTGGAATCGTGGCGGGTAGGAAAAGTAATTTCTCTGCATATTCATTTTCATTGTCGTTTCCTATTTCTCCGCTTCAAATTTCAGTTCGTTTTTCAGTAATAGCGATAAAAGTGAACACATACACACACATGCACGCTTCACATGACTTTTATATAAATAATTACACTGGTCACAAAAAAGTTATAGGGATCTGTAGTTTTGAAGGGAAAATGTGGTGATATGCAAATTTAGCGTCTACTGAAGATATTTGTAGGAACCTACGCCATAGTTAAATTAGCATCACGATAACACAGCTCGTGGCGTGAGAACTCCGATAAAAGTATCCTGTGAGAAGTGGAAAACTGGTCGTTTCAGCCCTTCCTCTAGAAGTTTGCGGAATGCATTGCCTTCAGTGTGGGATTAACCTAAAATCATGTACAAACAATGCTTACGCATTAACAACAGAAATAGGGCTTGATAACGAGGAACAGTACACCAATTATGTAGGAAATAGTAATACTATACTACTGATCCAATTTATTGGCGTAGGAAATATACAAATAAGCGTTTCCAAGCCTTCGCATATCAACCAGCCACGGCACTATCCAGAGAAGTCAAATTCAAGTCCGCGACTCCTATGTGGGATGATATAAACAAATTAGCTACCTACTCTACCCCTAAAAGTACAACCATTCGGGAAACCTTGGAGCCCCTTACCAACAGCGATACTTGCAATGATAGCGTCTCACTCGGGTTGCCACGAATTTTGAACCAGTTCTTCAAGTAACGCCTTCTCCCTACCATGATACCGCGTGCACAACCAACGTGATGCCTCGTATCTTTAAATGAATATAACGTCGTTTCTATTTATTTGTCAAGTCAAGTTCCCGCGTTCAAATTGTTAAAGTGTTCTATTATTCAGTTTGCAGTTTCTGTCTAACTTCCTTGAAAAAGCCATCTGGTTGATGTGCGAAAGCTTGGAAACGCTTATGTGTATATTTCCTACGCCAATGTGTCGGATCACTAGTCACTAAAAACAGGGCTGTTGGCATGGAATACAGCTGTTGACATGTTGGAGTCAGGTGTACCGCTGCTCTAGGAGTTTTACAAAGTAGTGAGTTGGCTGCACGGCTGAAACGTATACGGCATAGAAACGTTTGTGACGTACCTGCCAGCAGGACGCACACGACTTAAAGGCAGATAGCAGTCAGAACGAACGTCCGCGTAGCTCAATTGGTAGAGTGACTTATTCCGGAATGAGGGGACCGGGTTGGAGCCCCGGCGTGGACAAAAATGATGGAGAAATTTACTTCGTTATTATGGCGCCCGAACTTTCCGGATGACCCGGCCGTTCAAAATCTCGCAATGGTGTGATGTTCTTTCCACACCGCGAGATAGGAAAAATAAGAGAAGCGCTTCGAAAAATAAAAGTGCGTGATGTTGCATTCCACCCACTAGATTGACTGGGAGTTCTCAAGTGCACGTTCTACAGCGGATGGCTGCTTACGACGATTCATGGTCACGACTGACCCGTGGGCCATGCCCCGGCCCTCCTTGGGGGGGGGAGATGTGACGTACCTGCCAGCAGGACGCACACGACTTAAAGGCAAATAGCAGTCAGAACGAACGTCCGCGTAGCTCAATTGGTAGAGTGACTTATTCCGAAATGAGGGGACCGGGTTCGAGCCCCGGCGTGGACAAAAATGACGGAGAAATTTACTTCGTTATACGTTGCAGATCGACTCAGGAATGGTCGCTCGAGGATAACTTCCAGGAGGCTAGATCGCTACCTGATAGTAAGTGCTCGGAGAAGGCCTAGTATCACCAGTCGATCTCCAGACGACGTTTAAGCATTGACAATAGAAATAGGGCTGTTGGCATGTTAGAGTCAGGTGTACGGCAGATCGATGTGGCCGCTGCTCTAGGAGTTTCACAAAGTAGTGAGTCGGCTGCACGGCTGAAACGTATACGGCATAGAAACGTTGCAGATCGACTCAGGAGTGGTCGCCCGAGGACAACTTTCAGGAGGGTAAATCGCTACCTGATAGTAAGTGCTCGGAGAAGGTGTCACAGTACTGTATGTACTCAAACGGTACGAAACCATCTTCACGAGTACGGACTCAGAACAAGGAGGCCGTTGAGATGTATAGCATTGACATCAGCTCACCGTCGTCAAAGATGTACTTGGGTCCAATAGTACATGCCACGGAGTACAAAGTGGCACCATGTACTTTTCACAGACAAATCCCGTTTCGCTCTTTATTTTGATACTCGATGAGGACACGTGTGCGTAATTGTTGTATCCTCCTGTGTCGCATGATACTGTATTGTGTCGCATGATGCTGGTCTGCACTCGAATGCAACCACACTATGCGCAGCCCGTTCACCCTTAGCAGAGGCAGTCGGTTCTGGTCTGTGTTTGAATGGCCGTACTTCTTCCTCGTTTGTTTGTCAAGGCAACACGAATACCTCAGTGTACCGAAATGATATCATTGCGCCCATTATGATACTGTTTCATGCTGCTGTTGAACATGCATTCTGTATTTTGATGATAATGCAGCCGTCCCCGTGGCGCAGTGGTTGGCTTCTGATCATTCGTCCGAGCTGGGTCCGGGTTCGAATCCTGGTGAGGCATGGATGTTTGTGTTTGTCTTTCGGCGCTGGCTGTCGCTGTCCTTTGAAGTTATGGCATACTGTCTTACATGTTCAATTTGCCTTTTGATGATGCTACTTCCTTGCGTAATTGTTGCACCCTCCTGTGTCGCACAATACTGTATTTCTATGATCATGTATGTGTTCACGTGTTCACCAGGATTAGTGTGTGACTTCAAGATGTATGTGCTACCTACTGTATTACATGTTCAGTCTGTCCGTCCTTTGATGTTGTTCTTTCCTTGCAAAATTGTTGTACCTAAGCGACTGCCTCAGTTATGCGAAACTTTACCCCAGAGCTAAATTGGGACGTTCTTCAAGAATTGTCCCAAATGAAACGCTGCCTTGATTAACAGATGGTTCAGTTAGCAGGAATCTACTGTACTAGGATATTTTGAAACGCAAAATGACAATAATTTAAAACAGTCATGGTTACAGAACTGATATTTGCAATAATGAAGAACTTTCTCGGCCTAAGACTTCCATGAACGTTAGTAATGGCCGTGGCATGCGGCTGCTTGTAGCCCTAAGAGTTGCTCATGGTGATGTGTTAGACTCTGAAACAAGGAACAAAGAAAAAAAAAAAGAAGATAAAGACCACAGGAAAAATTGTTCCCTCGTACCTTAATCCTTGCTACAACAAAAACTGTATCTTCAGTTGTTACATTTCTAGCAGCTAAATTTATAATGCTCATATTAATAACATCAGCCGACAAAGCTAAGAAAGATCGCTGTCAGTTTCAAAATGTTTTTCGCGAACTCGAATTGGTTTTCAACATTTAATTTGTCGTCTTCACAACCTTCCTCTCGCCTCCTATGTGGCTTGTCGATTTCATATTTTCAGGTATTGCTTCAAGCAAAGTGAATTTCTATGAGTTCAGGTTTCTCAGGTATTGTGCGTTGCGATTAGAAGTAGTATCCGTTTCTTCCGTCGAAAAGAGTTTTTATGCATGTAAATGGAGCACAGGAGATTTCTTAGAAATCTATTGAGACACACTTTCGGGATCCCGAGAACGGAGCGAAATCACTGTTAAAAAGCGATTCCGTATAACGCCTTACAGACAGAAGGCTTCGCTCAGAGAGATGAATGGAGATTTAATCGTCGATCGGAAGAGACTGCGTTGGAGTGTCAGCAACGGCAGGCGTTGATTGCACAAGGGGAAACCGCACGCGCTTGAGATAAACCAACAAAAGATGCCTCTCCAACCAAATCCCCTCTTCCCCCCACCAAGCCCCTCAAAAATGATTCACCATTCAAACAGACCTCTTTTTCTTCACATCTGCATCTTGCTTATCAATATGTAACCCCGGGGCGGATTCGGCCTGAAAAATCATTTCATTCTTGTGACAGAATATCTGCGGCACGAGTGTCGGTGATACACCGCAACGACAATGGTAGCTCGAACCCAGAAGAGAACGCCGCCACAGCCTCGATCCCAGACGCCTTCTCCGCACACGTTTAGGACAGCCAAAAAAACCACAAAAGGCTAGGTCTGACTGAGACATTCCTTTGAATGTCACTGTTCAGCTCCCCTCTACCTTTCCCAACAAGTGGGGAGGGCCGAACACGTATCACACAATGGTTTCTATACGATGATTCCATTCCTATGCCTCCCTTCAAAAAACCCGTCAGTTCTGGAAGGGACGGGAAGCTCCAAATTTCCCCACCCACCACTTTCTGTCCCCTCCACTACAGCATTAGAATTTCGTCCGCTGCATTGTATGCTCGAAGGACTTCAATGGACCGACGACACAAAAATTGGAAAGTCATATTTCGTCCGCAAAGGGAAAGGCGAAATCTTTATCTCTTACTGAAGAAACCGTCAGAGAGGAAAAGTAAACAAATACGATCCAGGATCCGCTGCCGACTTTATCAAACGCATAATATGGGCTTTATAGATATATTTAATCATGATGATTACAATAATAAGGAACTGTATAATGTCATCCACCAGTGAACGATAGATACGAGCGGAATTGTAGATTTCTTCCTCTTGTGGTTTGAAATCCAATCATGGATATCTCAAGAACGGAGATTTGAAAAAAGGAACATGTGAACCGATGAAAAGAGAGAGAGAGAGAGTGAAGGGAGAACGTGTGTTTACTCGAGAGTTTTGCGATAGAGTCTGAAGCATGCTGTGTGCTACTTTGAGAGATGTTTTACAAAATCTTTTTGTAACGTCATACATACGATTCAGTGAAAAAAAGAAAAAGAAAGAAAAGAAGAGTTTCGCCAGTTCGCGCTCACCTTTACTTTAAATGCGCGTATAGCGAAGGGGAAAAAAAAACTCTTAACAGCACTAACGGAAATTGAAAGCATAATGCCATTAAAGAGAGACGTAGTTTTTTTCGAAATGTTATGATAGCGGCTACAGAAATAAAAAAATTTAGGGAATTTGACTCAGGGCTGGATGGAACTTCTGAAGGGCCCGGGGCAAAATTTCATTGAGGGGCCCGGAGCGAAGTTTCATCGCGTGTCCCTAGAAAATAAATTTCATATCGTAATAAAGTCGTTACGTGAAAAATGTCGTCCGTAAAGGACACACATGAAAACTATCGCACAGGAAAAGTTAGTATCTGGAAGAAATATTTGCTTTAAGCTTTCGTCCGCTGCATAAAATTTCAGAAATGCAGGCAGAAAGAGTAAAAAGTGTTAAAATCTACGATTTTCTTTTCGGGAAGATAGGATTGAGGTTGTATTGTGACTCTTATATAAACTTCCTTACAAAATAATAAAAGGATAACTTCAACTATCTGAGTAACGAATATTTTTGCATAGCGAATATTTTTGCTTAGCGAATAAAAAGGATCCCTCCAAAATAAATTCGTATAATAGTTTTTTCCCCTAATGCATGTTTTACTGATTGGTTTTTGATGCAAATTAGTGCCTTTTTTAACTTTTACACCCGCTCTTTTGTGAAAATAGCTTCTTCTTTTTTGGTTACCATGTGACGTACGCATGTCAAGACGACAAATCTGCAGCGATACATTCCGTCCGTATGGTTCAGTTGGGAGACCTTACTCCGAAGTGAGGGGGGGGCGGCGGTTTTGATCTTTGTCACGGACAAATTCGTGTTTTCACATCCAGTACAGTCACTAAACAGCTGGCCTCTCTATATATAGCCCCAAACCAACTTTGATATTGTTCTTATTTTTAGCACATCTTTTGTACAAAAAAAGATCGTGCTTATGTTATCGGTTTGTCCGTCCGTCCGTCTGTAGACACCATATCTCTGCGACTCTTAATCCGATTTGAAAAAATATTTTTGCGTTGGAAAGCGTGAAATATGCGAATGATGATCCTTCATTTTTTTTTTTTTTTTACGATGTACAATTTCGTCGCTAGAGGGCGTAAATGCAGATGATGTCGAATTCAAATGCGTTTTATTCCATGTATATTTGCTTTTAAACATCCGATTGAAAAAATTCTTTTATCTTTCGTTTCCATTTATGTCGAAGAGTATTTTAGATATAGTTACTTTTTCAAGTTACTCATAGATTTTCCGATAGGGGACGTAAAAGTAAATTACCTTTTCCCCGATATCTCATCTTCTAAAACTCTGATTTTTTTTTTTAATTTCTTCAGCGGGTACAGCTCCTAATGGAAAATCTTTTGCACGCAATTTCTAATTTTTGATAAAGACTACTTTGGCCACCAGGGTGCGTAAGAATT
Source organism: Macrothele yani (assembly GCA_039090855.1). Lineage (NCBI taxonomy): Eukaryota > Metazoa > Arthropoda > Arachnida > Araneae > Macrothelidae > Macrothele > Macrothele yani. The sequence goes on from CM076990.1 coordinate 197,776,806, forward strand.
ATTATTTCTGATGTATTTGATATAAAATTTGAGCTTCTAAAATCTCGATTGAAAAAAAATCTTTCGCGGACCGATGCCCCTCAGGTCGATAAACCTTTTCGGAATATTTTCTTCTTAAAATATTGCATGGTTTCTCCACCAGGGGGCCTACAGGTATATCTTATTTTTGTCAATATCTCTGCCTCTAATGGTCCGATTTAAAAACTTCATTCTTTATTGGTTAGAGTTTCCGGTGTGACATGTTTTTTATGTAATTTGAAAATTTTCAAATCATTTTTAGACTTTCCGCTAGGGGGCGTAAAGGTAAATTGCGTTTCCCTCGATATCTCTGCTTCTAAAACTCCGATTTGAAAAATTCTTCCTGCACCGAATCTCCTGAGGGAAAATCCTTTGCATATAATTTATAATTTTTGGTAAAAAATGGTTTAAAAACCAGGGAGCGTAAGTCTTAATTTCCGCTTCTGATGTATTTGCAGCAAAATCTGAGCTTCTAAAATCTCGATTGAAAAAAATTCCGTTTGTGGACCGATACTACTCACGTCGACAAACCTTTTAGGAATATTTTCTTTTTAAAATAATGCATGGTTTTTACTCCATGGGGCGTATATGTATATCTTATTTTTGTCAGTATCTCTATTTCTAGGCGTCCGTTGAAAAATTCCTTCTTTGTTGGATAGTGTTTCCTATGCGAAATGTTTAGTAAATGGTGAATTGCGTTTTCCCCAATATTTCTGCTTCTAAAACTACGAATTGAAAAATTCTTCCTGTATCGCATATACAGCTCCTGATGAAAATGTTTTTCATATAATTTTTAATATTTGGCAAAGAATGATTTGGCCACCAGGGGGCATAAGTGTTAATTTCTGCTTCTGATGTATTTGTAGCAAAGTCTGAGCTGCTGAAAACTCGACTAATTTTTTTTTTTTTTTTTTTTCTTGTACCGATACCGCTCACATCGAAAAACCTTTTGAGAATACTTTCTTTTTAAAATAATGCACGGTTTTCCCGCCAGGGGGTGTAGATGCATATCTTATATTTGTCCATATCTTTGCTTCAAAGAATCCGATTTGAAAAATTCTTTCCATGTTGGAGAGCGTTTCCGCTGCGAAATGCTTCACATATAAATTCAAATTTTTCTTTACGCACAAGTCTGCAACCAGAATACGTAAGTTCATGATTCCGTTTACAGCAATATCTGCGGAATTAAAAACCCGATTGAAAAACTTCTTTCTTCGGTCAGATACAACTGTTTTCCATACCGATTCCATTGACTTTGAATTGAATAGCTTTGATAAAGTTAATTCGCTTCAGAACGGATTCAAAAGACGTGCTCATTACACCTGAAAATTTGGTGCCATCTTTCTTGTTTAAATTTCCACCTCCACAATCAATTATTTTTTTAGACAGCGTTTCTTTCCTTTGCATGGCAGTTTTGGATTTCCTTCTCCGAATGACATCACTTGAGCTTTGGATTTTAATGTATGTTTGAGTTTGGAAAATGTTTCAGAACTTCTATAAAGTTATATAAGCTTTGATGGGATGATAAAAATGAGTATTAAACCGAGCACGAAAAGACTCCCATGTATTCGTCGTGCGTTCTGTTAATGCCTGGCATTCAGTATTTTTATTAAAGCAAGAAATCTTCTATTCTATGAGAGTGGCCAAAGCGCCAGAATTTTCTTCCACAGCAGGGTTTTATTTATTTATTTATTTATTTTTTGATTGGAGGTTTAACGACCACCGTGAGCAACTCAATGGGCTATAAGCAGTCGCCCGTCCCTAATTTAGGGTCACTGGTTCCAGGGAAAGGAGAGAGCCAGTGCCGTAAGACAAACACAACATCCATGCCTCGCCCGGATTCAAACCCGGACCCCGTTCGGACGAATGATCAGAGGCCATCGCTTAGACCACTGCGCCACCGGGGCGGCAGAGCAGGGTTTATCTTTATCATCTTTGATGGACGTTCAGAAATATACCCTTCAGTTTTTCGCTGCGATTTTCTTATTAGGGTTGCAATGATCTAGAACGTCTAAGGAATAAAGGGGATTATTTAGCCGCAATTTACCTACACCCCTAATACTGCCACTTTAGGTATTAACCAAAAAAAAAATCGATTTGCAGACTTCCTCTCTCTCTCCTACCTGATTAAATTTACCAATGTCTTTTTGAGCTGGGAAAATATTTTTTTAAACACGATTTTCATTGAATATTCGTTTCATGCTAAAACGTTTTCGACAAAATTGAACTGCACTGCAATCTACGTACGGTGATCAATAAAATTAGCAGGGAACTGCTGCTTGTGGGGACAGACCCTGATTATCGCAGGGGCATGTGGGTCATATATGCCCAGTTTGAAGGGTGGACCAAAATTTGAAATTTTTATAATAATGTTATGTTATAAATTTCTTTTTGCTGAAAGTTCCACTTTGATTGGACGAACTATCAAGAGGACTAATAAAATTTCTGAGGCACCCATCTTAATTAACTTAGTGAGGCATTTTAAACATTTCAGATTGTGAGCTCCGCCTTCTATCTACTGCTACCACGCCCACTACGTAAATGCGACACGTTGATTGTTGCAGAAAAGTAGCGTTTATTTTAAATAAATACTATTATGCATATTAAGGAGTAAATCTGGATATTTAATTCGCTATATATTGTTACTTAAGACTGTCTTACTTTTGTTTACATATGGCTTTGAAAAATAACCCTTAAAGTTTCATACATATGCGTGTCTTTCGGTGGCAGAGTAAAAACATGATGTCAGGGGGCCCCATGAAGACTTTCTGCCTAGGCCCCGGGTTACCATGATAGGGCCCTGGTGGGGGAGAAGAAATTTCTGGCACTTTTGACTTTGGTAGTGGAAGCGAGACAGACGAGACCGGAGTTTTGGGGAGATAAGTCGAGTCGGAAATTTCGGTGTCGGCGGTAGCAGCGACGTCGGTTTACAGGAAAAACGAAGTTCGGGTCTAGTGTCGATAGCAAGGACGGGAACGAAATGAAATGAAACATTCCATTAACCATTCCTAGAGAAGTCCCAAGCTACATCTTTTTAGCGGAATAAACTGCTCGTATTTGATGTTGTTAAAAGAGGGCCTGCGTTCTACTTTTCTTCGAGTGCTGATTCTACTACGGAACGAACCAAAACCAAATTATGCGACGGCTCTTGCTGGATCGTAGCTATGTTGAGGAAGACGAATGAGTCGCTTACGGCGGTTGCCCCTGGGATTTGTGAGCTTCTCCCAAAAAATTCGACTAGCCACCTGATCAGGTGCATTTTTTGGCTTAAAACCCAATATGAGGAGGATTGGAATCTAGGGTGCAGCCGAGGCTACTATTTTTTTAAACGTCCGGTGGGGCCAAGCTACCCTTTACCTAACAGTGTGTGTGTGTGTGCGTGTGTGTGTGTGTGTGTGTGTGACTCGAATTTTTTTTTAATTTACAAAGTAAATCGGGCTTTTTAAAAATTATTCTGTATTTATTGAATTGTCGTCCATCGAAATTGACATTGTTTTTAACACAAATAATCATAACCGAGTTTCTGTTTTCTTCTTCCTCTCTCTCTCTCTCTCTCTCTCTCTCGCTCTTTTTCTCTCTCCGTATACACAAATCCGTAGACCTTTTGCTTACCGAAACCACCTTAGAAATAGTCTGTGAAGAGGGTATCAGGTAGTATATATATACATATATATACACTGAGTGGCCAATTTATTATGACTACCTGACAGTTTTAAGCAAATGAGTTATGGCTGCACGCTGTTGCCGCCAGAGGGCGAGGCTAGTATAAAAAGGGAAAGCTTAGTGTTTGCGACAGTAGTGGAAGGGATTTTGAGGTGACGAGATGGGTAAAACAGGAGATTTGACGGACTTTCAACGTGGGATGATTGTAGGAGTTCGGAGCCATGGAGCGAGTATCACCGAAACCGCCGCATTCGTGAAATGTTCCAAAGCAACTGTTGTTAAAGTGTTTAAAGACTGGACTGTCAGCCAAAAAAACTGGGTCTCTACCTGCAACGTATGGTCGTCATCGACTAGTGACTGCTCGGGCGGAACGGAGAGTGTCCAGACTGGTAACAGACAACAGAAGGGCAACAGTACAACACATTACAGACAATCATAATCAAGGATCCCCTCAAATGATCTCTGCACGCACTGTTCGCCGTACACTGCATCGGATGGGATACGGCAGCCGAAGGCCTGTTCGAACACCTTTGCTGTCTGCAGTTAACAAGAGAAAACGTCTCCAGTTCGCACAGGAGCACAAAGATTGGACAGTCGATAATTGGAAACAAATTATGTATTTCGATGAATCCCATTTTCAGTTGCACCATGCCGATGGCCGAGTGAGAATTTCGCGGAAACAGCACGAAAGCATGGACCCCAAATGCATTGCTACAACTCTTCAAGCTGGTGGAGGCAACGTAATGGTTTGGGGAATGTTTCCTGGCATGCTTTGGGCCGTTTAATTCGTGTTGATCAACGTCTGACTGGCACATCATATCTAAACATCGTTGCGGACCAAGTGCATCCTGTCATGTGAATGGTTTACCCCAATGGCGATGGCTACTTTCAACAAGATAATACGTCCTGCCATAGTGCTTTTATTGTACATGATTGGTTTCAGGAACATGCCGGTGAGTTTACTTTGCTTAGTTGGCCCCCACAATCTCCAGATCTCAAGCCCATTGATAATTTGTGGGATGAAGTTGAACGAGCCATCAGACAATTGGATCCACAACCCTGCAATCTCACACTCCTGGAAAGTGCTATTCATCAAGCATGGTCTCAGATTCCACAAACCACCTATCAACATCTCGTGGAGCCCATGCCACGAAGAATTGACGCAGTATTAAAAGCAAAAGGTGGCCCAACGAAGTGCTTAGGAGGTGGTCATAATAAAGTGGCCACTCAGTGTATATATATATATATATATATATACCAATGATGATGATGATGATATATATATATATATATATATGGGATGTAAGGTCAGGTGGTGCGCAACATAATACAGCCTCTCCTTGACAAATGTCAACCCCGATTTCTCGTGGTGCATCCTGTTCCCACTAAAGGGGCTCTGACGACCGCCAATAGCGGTATAACTATATCATCGGGATTAGAGGAAATGCTATCCCACACTCACGAACCCGCTTGGCCAGCGTGGTGAGTTATGGCCAAACCCCTCCAAAATGACTCCACAACTTAAATCTTGGCCCTCAGTCTCCGGCAGCTGGAATGTACCTGGCCAAGGCAGCGGCCAGTGCGACATGAAGGCAGAGGGTGCTAAGAATCCCCGGAGGACCGGACTAGGCTGCCATCTGATGCTGACCTTGGCTACGTATAATGGACCCTTACTATCTTCTGATTCAAGGCTTCTTGAATTGGAAGAGGAACTACAAAGGAACAAGTGGGACATCGTCGGGCTAAGTGAGGTAAGGAGAAGAGGAAAAGATCTCATTGAACTGAAAAGTGGACATATCTTCTACTATCGTGGGACAGATACTGGCAAAACTAGTGGTGTTGGATTTATAATAAACAAGAAACTGAAGGATAAAGTTGTAGAAGTTGAAAGTTCCTCTGACAGAGCTGCACGACTTGTTATCCAACTCTTGGGAAGATACAAGGCTCAGATTATTCAAACTTATGCACTCACCACAAGTCGTCCTGAAGAAGAAATTGAAGAATTTTATGGGGAAATTCGTCGTCTAAATAATAAAGGTAAGCAGCACTTGAAGATAATTATGGGAAATTTCAATGCGAAAATAGGGCAACGGCAACAAAATGAAACTTCAGTAGGTAAATTCGGTCACGGCAACAGAAACCAGCGTGGAAACACTCTCGTAGAGTTTGCAGAAGCAGAATGGTTTTTCATCATGGACTCCTTTTTCAAGAAAAGCCGCAAGGAAATGGACATGGAGGCATCCCAATGGGACGACAAGTGAAATTGATTTTATTATGTGTAACAAAAAATTCGTCATGGAAGACTGCAGTGTGCTAAACAAGTTCAACACAGGTAGTGACCATAGATTGGTGAGATGTAAGATGCACCTCAACACTAAACTCGAACGTGGCAAGCTCATAAGACAAACAAAATATATTGACATAACCAACCTTAAAAAACATCATAATACCTTCAAATTGGAACTGAGGAACAGATTCTCTGCTCTAGAAGGTCTAACGTCGGAAGAAGTGGACATCTCTGAAGTTAACAGAAAACTGACCAAGGCTCTTATGGAAACAGCAACAAAAATAGCTGGTACTAAGAACAAGTTGCATGTGAACAAATTATCAGAAAAAAAACAAAATTATGATGCAAAAAAGAAGAGAGATGAGGACAACTAAAGGAGATGTGACTTCCAAAGTGGAATATATAGAGCTATGCAAGACAGTACGAAAAAGTATCACTGAAGATGTAAGGAAATTTAACTGTGAACTAGGGAAGAAAGCAATTGAAAACAACCAAAGCCTGAAGAGAGCAAAGGGATATCTGAGTAAGGGAAGAAAACAGATTATGACTCTGAGAAAAGAAGATGGTTCTGCAACAAGAAATAGAGGTGAAGTTTTAACAAGAGTGAAAGATTTCTACTCAAAACTATATGAAAGGGGTGATACATGTACTCCAGACATTTCGAAAGGTACCTGTACAAGAGTTCTTTAAGTCCTCCTAGCAACATCCAACCAAGAACATGAAACAGGGAAAAGCTCCAGGAGAAGATGGAATTACCGTGGACATCATACAAGAAGCAAGTGGAGAAATTGAAACAGTACTCGCGCAAGTTTTTACTCGATGCCATAATGAAGGGAAGATTCCTGATAACTGGAACAATGCAACAATGATCGTGCTACATAAAAAAGGTGACATTGAGGATCTCAGGAACTACAGACCTATCAGCCTCCTATCAGTGGTTTATGAAATCTTCACTAAAGTTCTCTCACACCGCTTGAAGGTGACACTGGACATGGCTCAACCGAGAGAACAAGCTGGATTCAGGAGTGGCTACAGCACAATAGATCATATCCACGTACTGAGAGAACTAATTGAAAGAGCGAGGTAATATGCACTTCCATTATGCATGGCTTTTTTCGATTATGAAAAGGCCTTTGATTCGGTGAAACCATCAGCAGTTGCAATGGCTTTGAAATCCTGCGGTATTGAAGCTGCATACATAAATATTATTAATAACATCTATGAAAATGCTAGTGCAAAGATTCGGGTATTAGAGAATACAGCACTCATAAAAATTGGAAAGGGAGTGAGACAAGGTGACACTATATCTCCCAAACTTTTTAATGCCACATTGGAAAATGTCTTTCAATCACTGAACTGGGAAAACAAAGGGATAAAGATTAATGGAGATTATCTAACCCACCTTCATTTTGCTGATGACATAGTCTTTTTGCAACTACCCCATCAGAGCTGCAGAGTATGATCCAGGAACTTGCTGGCAAGAGTAAAGAAATGGGATTAAAAATGAACTTTCAGGAGACAAAAGTGATGTACAATGCTTTTGCAAGAAATGAAGATTTATCGGTTGATGGGGAAAAGCTGGAGACAACCAGTACCTACATTTGTCTAGGACAGCAGATATCAAGTGAAGGTCACATTGGTGAAGAAATTAATCGGCGTATAAAACTTGGCTTTAGAGCTTTTTGAAGAAACATTATAAACAACACGAAATTGAAAGCGTCATCAAGTTAGCCACTGATGCAGGATATTCGTTGAATCAGATACGTAAATTTATCCAAAAAGCCAGGGTCAAACATTCTAATCTTCCTGTGCCGCAGATACGTTATTTAGGCTCAATTCCCTACATACCAAATGTGTCTTACAAACTCAAAAACGCCCTCAAGAAGATGAACTACGGCGTCGGCATCAGGTCTCCTGTATCTTTATATACTATGCTAAAGGGAAGTAGTGAAAAACCACCTCTCTCCTGCGAAGCCGGTGTTTATGCGATCCCCTATAGTATCTGGACGGCTCTAAACGATAGTACATTGGAATGACCAAGCGTTTGTTTGGAGTCAGAGTCAACGAACATAAAAGAGACACAAAATACAGTAAAGTAGCCACTGCTCTATCCAGAGAAGTGAAATTCAAGTCCGCTACTCCTATGTGGGACGATATAAAGAAATTAGCTACCTACTCTACCCCTAAAGGTACAGCCATTCGGGAAACCTTGGAAATCATTACCAACAGCGATGCTTGCAATTATTGCGCCTCATTCGAGTTGCCATGAATTTGGAACCAATTCTTCAAGTAAAGCCTCTTCCTACCAGCATACCGCGCGTGCAACCAACGTGATGCGTCATATCTTTAAATGAATATAACGTCGTATCTATTGTTGTCAAGTCAAGTTTCCGCGTTCAAATTGTTAATGCGTTCTATTTTTCAGTTGCAGTTTCTGTCTAACTTCCTTGAAAAAGCCATCTGGTTGATGTGCGAAAGCTTGGAAACGCTAATGTGTCTACTTTCTACGCCAATAAATCGGACCACTAGTACAGTGTTACTATTTACTACTTGTTATCAGTTTGAAACATTATAATTTTCAAGAGCAATATGCCACTATGTCTTAAAAGAAAAGTGTTTGATCAATGCGTCCTTCCAATGCATACGTATGGTGCAGAGACGTGGACCTTAACTAAAAGAAACATACAGAGACTGCAGACAACTCAAAGTAGCATGGAGAGGTGCTTGTTTGGTGTAACCAGGAGAGATAAGAAGAGGAACTCGTCTATCCGAAAAATGACAACAAGAGTGGAAGACGTTATTATCAGAGTTAAATCCCTGAAATGGAAATGGGCTGAACATACTGCCAGAAGGACAGATCATCGATGGACAGCCGAAATTTTAGATTGGATTCCAAGGGACAGGAAAGCACCCAGAAGACGACCACGTGGAAGATGGGTGGATGAAATTCGAAAGTATGCGGGAGTGACATGGAGAAGACTGGCACAAGACAGACCGCTGTGGAGGAAACTTTAGGAGACCTTCGTCTAGCAGTGGATTGATAATGGTTGACAATGATGATGATATATATATATATTGTCTTGGGCAGGTGTTATCAAGTGAGGGTCACACTGATGAAGAAATTAATTGGCATATAAAACTTGGATGGAGAGCTTTTGGAAGAAACAGTACAATTTTTAAGAGCAGTATGCTATTATGTCTTAAACGAAAAGTGTTCAATCAATGCATCCTGTTGGTGCTTATGTATGGTGCAAAGACATGGACCTTAATAAACAAGTTAGTAAAATTATGCAATGCATTGATTATGATACGCTTTCCAACATACCAGAAATCATTACTCAAGCTATTACTCAAGTTATGAGGATAATGGCTATGGAATAAATATAGCTCCTGTGATCTGATCTTTGACCCCATTTCGATGATAATAAAGAGAATTGGTTCAGTATACTTCCGGAACAGCATACTAAAGTTTTGTTGCAATCGAATCATTTTTACATAAGTTATGACGCATAATTGCAATGGAATGGATCCGGCTCCTATGTCCTGGCCTTTGACCCCATTCCGCCCATTTTCAATAGGGTTGGTCCTCTACCCCCGCTAGTGGGCGCTGTAGAGGTCAAACCGGCCAGCGACCAGTGCTGGCAGTTCGTACATGAAGCCAAGCATGGTAGTCGATAAAGTTCATTTGCGGCACTGTTTGTCATTCATGTTTAATTTAGGGAAAAGTGCAAGTGAAGCATACGATTCAATATATCAGTCGTAAGACGAAACGGTTATGCGTGTGCAGATGTATCGAGAATGGTTTGCCAGGTTTAAGAAAGGTGATCTAAGCTTGGAAGACAAGCCACGTGCAGGTAGACAGCAGGAACTCGCAGACCAGGAGCTGGAATCGCTGTTGAAAGAAGATGCCACACAATCGGTCACGCAACTGGCGAAACGTTTGAAAGTGGCTCCGTCGACTTTGGTACGGCGTCTACAAGACTTAGGTAAGATCCAGCAGTTTGGTGAGTGGGTTTCGCATAATTTAACGGAGCGTAATGTTGATCAAAGAGGTTTCAAGGGAAGAATTTCTTGTGGAAGTTTGTCAACGGGGATGAAAAATGAGTCTATTGCGACACCCACCGTACGCAAGCGATTCTGAGTCGACCCAGGCCAACCATCAACATTCCCTGCAAAACAGGATATCCACGGGGAAAAGGTGCCGGTGGGCCCCTTCCGTATATTTTGTCCCTTTCTTTCTTAAAAATGTTTTCAGTTCAGTTGTTTTAAGCACACAACTGAACCACAACACTGTTTTTTATAAACGAAATACACATAATGTAATTATAACAAGCGGGAAAAAGAAAGACTTCTATTTTGAATTAGGGGAAAAAATCCCCTCACCAGGCAACTGCTAGAATTCCAACTACAATAGATGGGCCATGTGCGTTTGCGAACTTCTGGGTTCACTTAGTAGCTGAGGAAAGAGAATGTATGTACCGTATGTTGCGGGAGGGCGGGGGTATGTACAAGATGTTCCATATATTCCCTAGGGAGGGGGGGGGTAGTTTATTTTACTTCCGTTGGTTGTAGGAGGTATTAGTGCTGTGCTCATAAGAGCTGAGTTTGGGCTCAATTTTAAGAGCCCGAGCCAGAAAACTATGATTAATCTGTTTAGGCATTAAAAGAAATCTCCTCTTCCAAACTCCCACTCCTTCCTCCCCGTGCAATTAACCGATGTCTTTCTCAACTGCAAAGTGGGGAAGGGATGTTTATCTATTTCTATAGTTTCTTTGACCATTCATTTCACCCTGAAATGTTTCGAGAGGCACAACAATATAGTTTCTCTCACCATTCATTTCATCCTGAAATGTTTCGGGAGGCACAACAATCTACGTATGTTAACAGCATTGCGGAGGGGGGGGAGGCGGAACAAGGCTAAATTTTTTTCACGACTTTAGTTAAAGTAATGAAAATACTCACCCATGTTTGATAAAGTTGTAGAACAATGCTAGGTAATGGTCATTATGGTATGTTCCATCCACTATATGACACCACAGAATACAGAGTGAAAACTAATAATATTAAGAACTTATTTTGAAATAACTGTAAGATTATTTGCAGGGTGTTCATATAAGATCCCTTTCCCCCGAAATGTTCTACCTACGCAGCCTACGCTCCTTATGATAACTGACAAATGCTGCAGATGAAGGCATTTACGGAGATATCATTTCAACATGAAGTTGCAAAATGTTTTGTTTACGTTATTTAGTAAGGTGTCGTTACAATACATAACCGCAGCATAAAAGCACATTTTGTAATTGCAACACATACGAATATATGATTACTAAATGAAGAATCTGTTCACCACGATTTTTAAAAATCTTTAAATTTATAACTGTGATTGTTCACAATAGAAAAATTACAAAAATTGCAGTACAAATAAAAAATTTTACAGTGTAAAGTTCTGTATTTTTTTTCATTTATTTAAATTTAAAAATCATGTCTTATGCGAAAAGATGTTTGGTACAACTCCAACGTAATTTTGGTAGTAGCAGTTCTCTCTCTCTCTCTCTCTCTCTCTCTCAAATATTTGCTGGAATTTCAGCCCACTTCGTTTAAAATTTAAGAACTGGAAGCTCAAAGGTATGAAAATCAATAATGTTTTACGATCTGTCAAACATGAAAAGGCTATATAAGCAATTAAAAAAATTATTTTCTTACTTCAGCGTTCTTAGGAGAAAATTTTAAACAAATATAAATATTTAGTGTGTCCAAAATTAGAAGTTTCTCCAGCGCAATTACATACATAACTAACTAAACTAGTGATTTAAACCTGGTTATTCACTTTTTCTGCGTCTATTAAGTGAGTTTGCCACGATATTTAAATATCTTGAAATTTCTAACTGTAATTTTCCATAACTGAAAGATTGCAGTACAATTTTTCTGCGGTAAAATCTTGGTGCGGGCCGATAAAAATATTTTTGTACAACACCCACTTCAATTTAAGGATGACAAATGTACTCCCCCTCCCCCAAGTACTATGCTTGCCACTGTTTCCAGAGCAACTGTACTTTTTGTTTTGTTTCTTAAATAAAAAAAGTGATTTGCAGTTGTGATACAATAGTACCGCAGAATTACAACTGAACGGGCCCATTTGCAAACATTTTCCCGGGCCCTTTTACGACCGCCAATCTGCCCCTGCAGCACGAGCATATTCTATTAAGTAAATGTATCAATACTCAATTAGAAAATATTTGTTCAGCTGTTGTGGTAATGATTCTTTTAGGATTTTATAATGTATATGTATGATCAAAATTGTGGTAAGAGCATCAATTATCATAACAGGAATGTAACGTGAGGAAAAATGGTTTAACGATGGTGAAAAACCATGTGTATACAAAGTGTAGTGCAAAAACTACCATCTATGTTGTAATGAAGAAGGTGACGAGAAAAGGGAAGATAGATTTTGAAACAATGACTTTCGATTCATTGGGAAGACTTCTTATTATGCTCTCTTTAAAGATTCAGAAGAAAACAAATATACTTAAAATATGTTTGCCCGTTCTCTATGGGTAAGATTTATTTGTTCTTGGAATAATTATTAAAATGGAAACAGTGTAGTCTCAACATGGGAAATGCCGCCCCGTGGCGCCGTGGTTTAAGAAATAATTAGCTTCTGCAGAAAATGATTAATCCGATTTTTCAATTTACCTCCAAGTTCTGGCTGCTAGTATCATGAACGACATGATTCTCCAAATGCATTCGTTGTCTGGTTAGTGCTTCCCAAAGCGGAGGCCCGGAGATCAATCCCGGTCAAGTATGTGGGAGATTTTTTTCCTTTCTTCCGAAAAATTCCCCGGTAGGAGACATCATTCATCTGACACACGGAGTAAATAAAAATTCACGAAATGATTGGAAGAAAACGTCCCGCCAATTTCTGAATAAAAAAAAAAAAAAAGTTCTCCCAACTATCATTAGAGGACAGCATTTGATCGACAAAGTTCAGCGCCGTTATGGGAACCAAACATGACGGACACGTGACGTCATCGGAAGTGGATCGGGTCATGCTCACCACGCGAATTTTTCGTAGGTTGATCGGTAGGGATCATCCCATAAACTCTCATGCTTACGCAGACCCTGCCAGTTTCCTCTACTGAAAACAAATTCCACACCGCATGTAGCCTAAATGTCAATTAAAATAGCAATATAATTTAACCGTACATAACGTGTTAAATGTGCTTCAGTGACCATTTTTATAAAAGGTCCTACTTTTCTTCCTCAACAAATGCTTTCGGTTGTTTCTAGCGCATCAAAAAAGGCCGAAGTATCGAATTTCGCATGGATAGATAGCTATAATTGTTTTTGAGTTATGTCTGCAACAAACAACAGCGTAAAAATAGTCAGCCGCCCCGGTGGCGCAATGGTCTAAGCGATGGCTTCTGATCATTCGTCCGAGATGGGTCCGGGTTCGAATCCCGGTGAGGCATGGATGTTGTATTTGTCTTACGGTCCTGGCTCACTCCCTTCTCTGGGACCAATGGCCCTAAATTGGGACGGGTGACTGCTTATAGCCCATTGAGTTGCTCACGGCGGTCATCAAACCTCCAATAAAAAAAAAAATAGTCAGATCATGTTCGAGAGAATCCAAGATATGTTTTTTTTTTTATTAAAATACTTTCTTGTACATTTGTATAGAGAGTAAAAAATTAAGGGAGGGGGGGGGGCGTGCGGCAACAAAAACTGCTATTCTCCAAGGATGCTGGGCAAAGTGAGGGGACTCCGAAACCGAGGTTGTGCGCAGGTCCCAGGTACTCTAAATAAGCCACTAAATAAGGCAACAAAAACTGTTATTCTCCAAGAATAACAGGCAAAGTGAGGGGACTCCGAACCCGAGGTTGTGCGCAGGGCCCCGGTAACTATAATTAAGCCACTAAATAAGGCAACAAAAACTGTTATTCTCCAAGGATGCTGGGCAAAGTGAGGGGACTCAGAACCCGAGGTTGTGCGCAGGGCCCCGGTAACTCTAAATAAGGCACTAAATAAGGCAGCAAAAACTGTTATTCTCCAAGGATGCTGGGCAAAGTGAGGTGACTCCGAACCCGAGGTTGTGCGCAGGGCCCCGGTAACTCTAAATAAGCCACTAAATAAGGCAACAAAAACTGTTATTCTCCAAGGATGCTGGGCAAAGTGAGGGGACCCCGAACCCGAGGTTGTGCGCAGGGCCCCGGTAACTCTAAATAAGCCACTAAATAAGGCAACAAAAACTTTTATTCTCCAAGGATGCTGGGCAAAGTGAGGGGACTCCGAACCCGAGTTTGTGCGCAGGGTCCTGGTAACTCTAAATAAGCCACTAAATAAGGCAACAAAAACTGTTATTCTCCAAGGATGCTGGGCAAAGTGAGGTGACTCCGAACCCGAGGTTGTGCGCAGGGCCCCGGTAACTCTAAATAAGCCACTAAATAAGGCAACAAAAACTGTTATTCTCCAAGGATGCTGGGCAAAGTGAGGGGACCCCGAACCCGAGGTTGTGCGCAGGGCCCCGGTAACTCTAAATAAGCCACTAAATAAGGCAACAAAAACTGTTATTCTCCAAGGATGCTGGGCAAAGTGAGGGGACTCCGAACCCGAGTTTGTGCGCAGGGTCCTGGTAACTCTAAATAAGCCACTAAATTAGGCAACAAAAACTCTTATTCTCCAAGGATGCTGGGCAAAGTGAGGGGACTCCGAACCCGAGTTTGTGCGCAGGGTCCTGGTAACTCTAAATAAGCCACTAAATAAGGCAACAAAAACTGTTATTCTCCAAGGATGCTGGGCAAAGTGAGGTGACTCCGAACCCGAGGTTGTGCGCAGGGCCCCGGTAACTCTAAATAAGCCACTAAATAAGGCAACAAAAACTGTTATTCTCCAAGGATGCTGGGCAAAGTGAGGGGACTCAGAACCCGAGGTTGTGCGCAGGGCCCCAGTAACTCTAAATAAGGCACTAAATAAGGCAGCAAAAACTGTTATTCTATAAGGATGCTGGGCAAAGTGAGGTGACTCCGAACCCGAGGTTGTGCGCAGGGCCCCGGTAACTCTAAATAAGCCACTAAATAAGGCAACAAAAACTGTTATTCTCCAAGGATGCTGGGCAAAGTGAGGGGACCCCGAACCCGAGGTTGTGCGCAGGGCCCCGGTACCTCTAAATAAGCCACTAAATAAGGCAACAAAAACTGTTATTCTCCAAGGATGCTGGGCAAAGTGAGGTGACTCCGAACCCGAGGTTGTGCGCAGGGCCCCGGTAAATCTAAATAAGCCACTAAATGAGGCAACAAAAACTGTTATTCTCCAAGGATGCTGGGCAAAATGAGGTGACTCCGAACCCGAGGTTGTGCGCAGGGCCCCGGTAACTCTAAATAAGCCACTAAATAAGGCAACAAAAACTGTTATTCTCCAAGAATAACAGGCAAAGTGAGGGGACTCCGAACCCAAGGTTGTGCGCAGGGCCCCGGTAACTCTAAATGAGCCACTAAATAAGGCAACAAAAACTGTTGTTCTCCAAGGATGCTGGGCAAAGTGAGGGGACTCCGAACCCGAGGTTGTGCGCAGGGCCCCGGTAACTCTAAATAAGCCACTAAATAAGGCAACAAAAACTGTTATTCTGCAAGGATGCTGGGCAAAGTGAGGTGACTCCGAACCCGAGGTTGTGCGCAGGGCCCCGGTAACTCTAAATAAGCCACTAAATGAGGCAACAAAAACTGTTATTCTCCAAGGATGCTGGGCAAAATGAGGTGACTCCGAACCCGAGGTTGTGCGCAGGGCCCCGGTAACTCTAAATAAGCCACTAAATAAGGCAACAAAAACTGTTATTCTCCAAGGATGCTGTGCAAAGTGAGGGGACTCAGAACCCGAGGTTGTGCGCAGGGCCCCGGTAACTCTAAATAAGGCACTAAATAAGGCAGCAAAAACTGTTATTCTCCAAGGATGCTGGGCAAAGTGGGGTGACTCCGAACCCGAGGTTGTGCGCAGGGCCCCGGTAACTCTAAATAAGCCACTAAATAAGGCAACAAAAACTGTTATTCTCCAAGGATGCTGGGCAAAGTGAGGGGACCCCGAACCCGAGGTTGTGCGCAGGGCCCCGGTAACTCTAAATAAGCCACTAAATAAGGCAACAAAAACTTTTATTCTCCAAGGATGCTGGGCAAAGTGAGGGGACTCCGAACCCGAGTTTGTGCGCAGGGTCCTGGTAACTCTAAATAAGCCACTAAATAAGGCAACAAAAACTGTTATTCTCCAAGGATGCTGGGCAAAGTGAGGGTACTCCGAACCCGAGGTTGTGCGCAGGGCCCCGGTAACTCTAAATAAGCCACTAAATGAGGCAACAAAAACTGTTATTCTCCAAGGATGCTGGGCAAAGTGAGGTGACTCCGAACCCGAGGTTGTGCGCAGGGCCCCGGTAACTCTAAATAAGCCACTAAATAAGGCAACAAAAACTGTTATTCTCCAAGGATGCTGTGCAAAGTGAGGGGACCCCGAACCCAAGGTTGTGCGCAGGGCCCCGGTAACTCTAAATAAGCCACTAAATAAGGCAACAAAAACTTTTATTCTCCAAGGATGCTGGGCAAAGTGAGGGGACTCCGAACCCGAGTTTGTGCGCAGGGTCCTGGTAACTCTAAATAAGCCACTAAATAAGGCAACAAAAACTGTTATTCTCCAAGGATGCTGGGCAAAGTGAGGGTACTCCGAACCCGAGGTTGTGCGCAGGGCCCCGGTAACTCTAAATAAGCCACTAAATAAGGCAACAAAAACTGTTATTCTCCAAGGATGCTGGGCAAAGTGAGGGGACCCCGAACCCGAGGTTGTGCGCAGGGCCCCGGTAACTCTAAATAAGCCACTAAATAAGGCAACAAAAAACTTTTATTCTCCAAGGATGCTGGGCAAAGTGAGGGGACTCCGAACCCGAGTTTGTGCGCAGGGTCCTGGTAACTCTAAATAAGCCACTAAATAAGGCAACAAAAACTGTTATTCTCCAAGGATGCTGGGCAAAGTGAGGGGACTCCGAACCCGAGTTTGTGCGCAAGGTCCTGGTAACTCTAAATAAGCCACTAAATAAGGCAACAAAAACTGTTATTCTCCAAGGATGCTGGGCAAAGTGAGGTGACTCCGAACCCGAGGTTGTGCGCAGGGCCCCGGTAACTCTAAATAAGCCACTAAATAAGGCAACAAAAACTGTTATTCTCCAAGGATGCTGGGCAAAGTGAGGGGACTCAGAACCCGAGGTTGTGCGCAGGGCCCCAGTAACTCTAAATAAGGCACTAAATAAGGCAGCAAAAACTGTTATTCTCCAAGGATGCTGGGCAAAGTGAGGGGACCCCGAACCCGAGGTTGTGCGCAGGGCCCCGGTAACTCTAAATAAGCCACTAAATAAGGCAACAAAAACTGTTATTCTCCAAGGATGCTGGGCAAAGTGAGGTGACTCCGAACCCGAGGTTGTGCGCAGGGCCCCGGTAAATCTAAATAAGCCACTAAATGAGGCAACAAAAACTGTTATTCTCCAAGGATGCTGGGCAAAATGAGGTGACTCCGAACCCGAGGTTGTGCGCAGGGCCCCGGTAACTCTAAATAAGCCACTAAATAAGGCAACAAAAACTGTTATTCTCCAAGAATAACAGGCAAAGTGAGGGGACTCCGAACCCAAGGTTGTGCGCCGGGCCCCGGTAACTCTAAATGAGCCACTAAATAAGGCAACAAAAACTGTTATTCTCCAAGGATGCTGGGCAAAGTGAGGGGACTCCGAACCCGAGGTTGTGCGCAGGGCCCCGGTAACTCTAAATAAGCCACTAAATAAGGCAACAAAAACTGTTATTCTGCAAAGATGCTGGGCAAAGTGAGGTGACTCCGAACCCGAGGTTGTGCGCAGGGCCCCGGTAACTCTAAATAAGCCACTAAATAAGGCAACAAAAACTGTTATTCTCCAAGGATGCTGTGCAAAGTGAGGGGACTCAGAACCCGAGGTTGTGCGCAGGGCCCCGGTAACTCTAAATAAGGCACTAAATAAGGCAGCAAAAACTGTTATTCTCCAAGGATGCTGGGCAAAGTGGGGTGACTCCGAACCCGAGGTTGTGCGCAGGGCCCCGGTAACTCTAAATAAGCCACTAAATAAGGCAACAAAAACTGTTATTCTCCAAGGATGCTGGGCAAAGTGAGGGGACCCCGAACCCGAGGTTGTGCGCAGGGCCCCGGTAACTCTAAATAAGCCACTAAATAAGGCAACAAAAACTTTTATTCTCCAAGGATGCTGGGCAAAGTGAGGGGACTCCGAACCCTAGTTTGTGCGCAGGGTCCTGGTAACTCTAAATAAGCCACTAAATAAGGCAACAAAAACTGTTATTCTCCAAGGATGCTGGGCAAAGTGAGGTGACTCCGAACCCGAGGTTGTGCGCAATGCCCCGGTAACTCTAAATAAGCCACTAAATGAGGCAACAAAAACTGTTATTCTCCAAGGATGCTGGGCAAAGTGAGGGGACTCAGAACCCGAGGTTGTGCGCAGGGCCCCGGTAACTCTAAATAAGCCACTAAATAAGGCAACAAAAACTGTTATTCTCCAAGAATAACTGGCAAAGTGAGGGGACTCGAACCCGAGGTTGTGCGCAGGGCCCCGGTAACTCTAAATAAGCCACTAAATAAGGCAGCAAAAACTGTTATTCTCCAAGGATGCTGGGCAAAGTGAGGTGACTCCGAACCCGAGGTTGTGCGCAGGGCCCCGGTAACTCTAAATAAGCCACTAAATAAGGCAACAAAAACTGTTATTCTCCAAGAATAACAGGCAAAGTGAGGGGACCCCGAACCCGAGGTTGTGCGCAGGGCCCCGGTAACTCTAAATAAGCCGCTAAATAAGGCAACAAAAACTTTTATTCTCCAAGGATGCTGGGCAAAGTGAGGGGACTCCGAACCCGAGTTTGTGCGCAGGGTCCTGGTAACTCTAAATAAGCCACTAAATAAGGCAACAAAAACTGTTATTCTCCAAGGATGCTGGGCAAAGTGAGGGGACTCCGAACCCGAGGTTGTGCGCAGGGCCCCGGTAACTCTAAATAAGCCACTAAATAAGGCAACAAAAACTGTTATTCTCCAAGGATGCTGGGCAAAGTGAGGGGACTCAGAACCCGAGGTTGTGCGCAGGGCCCCGGTAACTCTAAATAAGGCACTAAATAAGGCAGCAAAAACTGTTATTCTCCAAGGATGCTGGGCAAAGTGAGGTGACTCCGAACCCGAGGTTGTGCGCAGGGCCCCGGTAACTCTAAATAAGCCACTAAATAAGGCAACAAAAACTGTTATTCTCCAAGGATGCTGGGCGAAGTGAGGGGACCCCGAACCCGAGGTTGTGCGCAGGGCCCCGGTAACTCTAAATAAGCCACTAAATGAGGCAACAAAAACTGTTATTCTCCAAGGATGCTGGGCAAAGTGAGGGGACTCAGAACCCGAGGTTGTGCGCAGGGCCCCAGTAACTCTAAATAAGCCACTAAATAAGGCAACAAAAACTGTTATTCTCCAAGAATAACAGGCAAAGTGAGGGGACTCCAAACCCAAGGTTGTGCGCAGGGCCCCGGTAACTCTAAATGAGCCACTAAATAAGGCAACAAAAACTGTTATTCTCCAAGGATGCTGGGCAAAGTGAGTGGACTCCGAACCCGAGGTTGTGCGCAGGGCCCCGGTAACTCTAAATAAGCCACTAAATAAGGCAACAAAAACTGTTATTCTCCAAGGATGCTGGGCAAAGTGAGGTGACTCCGAACCCGAGGTTGTGCGCAGGGCCCCGGTAACTCTAAATAAGCCACTAAATGAGGCAACAAAAACTGTTATTCTCCAAGGATGCTGGGCAAAATGAGGTGACTCCGAACCCGAGGTTGTGTGCAGGGCCCCGGTAACTCTAAATAAGCCACTAAATAAGGCAACAAAAACTGTTATTCTCCAAGGATGCTGTGCAAAGTGAGGGGACTCAGAACCCGAGGTTGTGCGCAGGGCCCCGGTAACTCTAAATAAGGCACTAAATAAGGCAGCAAAAACTGTTATTCTCCAAGGATGCTGGGCAAAGTGAGGTGACTCCGAACCCGAGGTTGTGCGCAGGGCCCCGGTAACTCTAAATAAGCCACTAAATGAGGCAACAAAAACTGTTATTCTCCAAGGATGCTGGGCAAAGTGAGGTGACTCCGAACCCGAGGTTGTGCGCAGGGCCCCGGTAACTCTAAATAAGCCACTAAATGAGGCAACAAAAACTGTTATTCTCCAAGGATGCTGGGCAAAGTGAGGTGACTCCGAAACCGAGGTTGTGCGCAGGGCCCCGGTAACTCTAAATAAGCCACTAAATAAGGCAACAAAAACTGTTATTCTCCAAGGATGCTGGGCAAAGTGAGGTAGGTGACTCCGAACCCGAGGTTGTGCGCAGGGCCCCGGTGACTCTATATAAGCCACTAAGTTATGGATGCACGCACGCATGTTCTCTTTTAATATCGCAGATGAGATTGCTTGAATTATATTGTGACATAGTACAGAGGAAACGAACATGTCAAAATGGCAAGTAGCAGTGATAAAGCCTTGCCGGCGTAGCTTAATTGTAAAAGCATTCAGCTCCGTAGCAGAAGGATTCGAGTTCGCCACCTTCAAACTGGGTTTCACATTGACGCCCGAACGTAAAAATGGATATACAGGCCGTTAGATTCTTCGAAGAATGTGCGATGTTCTTTCCACACATCATCTGGAATTAATGAGAATTCCTTCTTCGCTTCGAAAAAATTTGTGATGCTTCTTCCACACGCCGTCTGAAAATAGCGAGAATTTCTCTTTCTACAGGGAATTACTTCAAGCATGGTTAGTGGTGGACCCGAAACCTGCTATTTCGCGCCTCAGAGGGAGGGGGGGGGGTAGTGTGACGTACTCCAGAGGTGACGCACATGTAAAGACGCCAAGTACAAGCGATAAGCCCTTGCCGGCGTAGTTTAATTGGGAAAGCAGTCAGCTCCGGAGCAGAAGCTCGTGGTTCGAGTCTCACCACCGGCATTTGGGTTCCACAATATACACAAGTAAGCTGATGGTCTTCAAGGCATTGTGGAACATATCGCGTTTGGGTGGGGACAAAAATATTTTTCCTGGCTCTCTTCTAACTTGATGCAATTAAATAATTTTCCGGACACTCCACGAACTTAGGTATAAGTTAATTTGCACCACAGTTTATTTAGTTTAATCTGTATTTAACTTTATGTTGAAATTTACCACGTGACAACAAAGCTTAGCAGTCGTTTCTCAAGGACTGAGCCGCCACTTCAAAATAACTGGTTTGTCATTTCAAAGCGCCTGAGCAAACGTCGTTAAGGATTCTAACGATTTCACTATCTGACGATGTAAAAATACTCCGGCTTAATGTTGTATTAATCGCACATAAAAAGAAACTTGCGGACGCCATTTTATTGAGGGACATTTATCGAAGAAAGTGACTATTACGTTTTTGAATGACCAACAGAAGGGGGCACAGGTTCATTAAGGGATTGAATCTCAAGTGTCAATCTAGACTGGACTCTCGGCTGGAGGAGCCATGGTGACGGGGGAGGGACGCGGGAGCCATTTGACCAAATATAAAGACGATTCCGCATTCCGATTGCTGTGTACAATAATGGAGTGTTTATCCGAATTCCTGCGGCATTGCTAGGAAGAACCTGCGCTGCCATTGTTCCAGCTCGATCTCTTCTCGCTAACCGACTTCATAAGGTTGTCTGCCATACAGAGCAACTATTTCAAGCATTCTGATCCTTCCTGACATTATTAGCGCCATTATTGATTCGGAAATTTCATTTCTTTGTGGCCGAGATACCCACAACATGGAATTTTTTCCATTAGGAGCCTTGATTTGAGTAAATCCTTTGCAGTTAGGATTCTGTAGTTGAAAAGTACTTGAAAAAGTTGATTAATATATTTTAATTAGCACTTATCTCGTGAATTTAGAGTCTGCTAAATATGTGGTATTTGAACAGTTGCTGCTTGTATAAAGCGGAATATAAATATCAAACGGAAATCAGTTAAATTGATGAAATCGAATGCAAAACGACGAAATGAAATCGGCGAAAGATATCTCACCAATTTTCATCACGTACTCTGTCTGTCTAAAAACATATCTTGTATATGTGAAACGAATTCAAAAGATTCTCTTTGCATCGAATAACGCTAACCGTGAGGATATTTATATTCATGTATTATACTTTCGATTTCAGAAGTTACAGCTAGATGGCATGAAAGTATTTCTATGATTCGAATAATGATGACTCTGACTTGAATCATTATTTACTTATTATTGCTTTTGTTTTCACGTATCAAGCGCTTTTCTAAATAAATTATTTTTCGGCTAGGAAGCGCAACAATGTTTAAACATTTGGTGCAGTACCTCGGCTTCTGAAAGTCCGATTTGAAAAATACTTTTTCGTAAACCACTACTGCACATACAACTAATATTTTCTATGCATTTTCCAGCTTCTCCGAGGGAAAGTTTTAACTCTGGGTTGCGTAATTTTTTTTTTTTTTTTACGCTACTACCTGCGTACTTAAAGAAGTGTCATTTAGTTTAAGAATCCAATAAGAAGTGTCATTTAGTTTAAGAATCCGGAAACTTTTGCATACCTTTAATATAATTTAAAGTTAGTTTTATCGATTTTTAAATTTTCATTATTGGGAATACATTAATAGCGAAAAGATTATGTAAAGAAGTTTTACCATTGGAAACATAAAGCAGAGATTCTATAGGTGAGCCACCTTAATTCAAGCATGCAGAACTCCTTCTCCATAGCATTTGCGGCCATCTTGCCTCATTGGTCACGTGACAGTGAAATGTTAACTAGTTGGTAATTAACCTTTGTTAACTTGTTGCTTCTTGAGGTTGTTAAGAAGGAGCGGTACTACGTAGTTGAGGATAATAATAAGCAATAAGTAATACATTTAAATATTCATGGAATGTTTCAGTGTCTTTTAAAACGATTTATTTCTCTCTTCGATTTCGAGAATTTAAGTCCGTACTCTTTAATTTAACTTCCTATTCTTTCCCCAAACAATATATTTTTATCTCCTATAGCATTTGCTTTCCAATACCTTCCCATCTCTTTCTACCTTCACGGGGATTAGACTTTTTTCCCCGGCTAGCCTGATAATGCTGAGCCCGAAAACGAAGGACCGCTGGTCATCCATTGACCGGTTGCTCCTAACACTTCACGTTGATTGCCTTTTTATGTTCGCCACCTCTCCCCAGTCCAGAGATGACTCTCGCTTTCCAAACACACAGCGATATTCCACTCCCACGGATTAAAAGGGCCGCGTTCCGAGACAAAAGTCTCAAAGCTGAGATATGGTCGTTGGCGTCTACCCTTTGGTTCCTTTGAACACACATGCCGAAAAGTGCTAATTGCACTTGACAATACCAGATGTGGCTACGGGATACAAATGCAAGACTTTCAATAGCCTTACTCATTGTGAGACATTTGTGCAAGAAGATTTCAAGACGCGACAGAGTGGCGCTCACTGGAAATTTTTGTTTCCTGACAATGTGAAAAAGGTGCTATCTTCCCAGGCTTGCAGAACAAAGAAGAAATGAAACACAAAGGAAAAGAAAATGTTTCAAATGAGATTTAATATTTTTGTCTAGAATTCTTGTATTAAATCTCCATAACAGAAAACGTGCAATCTTTCAGTGATGCCATCTATATACCCAGTCTCGGCATAAATACTGTTACAAACGTTCGAAAGATGGCGCACAGCCGGTGTGCAACATCATCGACCAGCCAGAAGTCATGAAGCAGCTAGTGAATCATTGTGTGTTCAGTCACCGAAGGAATAACGTGTTTCGTGAAGTACTTGCCATGGAGTGGAGCGTTTATGAGAATCGTGTTACTGTAATAGCGCTGCATAAAGATGGAAAATCAGCTCTGGAGATTTTCAACATGCTGTAGAAGCTGAAAATCAGCCGAATTTTTGTCTACCGGGCCATAAAAAGGTTGCTTGAGACTGGGACTGTCGCTGACCGCCCAAGAAAGGGTCGGCCGCGTACCGCGAGGACTTCTCGCCTGGCGAAAGCAGTCGCAGCCCGTATGCGATGAAATCCCATCAGAAAACAATCAGTGATGGCTCGTGAGCTGAACATTTCAAGAATGTCGATGTCACGTGTGCTGCGGAGTAACCTAAGAGTAAGAGCTTACCAGTAGCGTACAGAGCACTTCCTCACCCCACATCTTAAACAGCACAGGGTGCTAAAAGCGAAACGTTTGCTGCAGCGTTACACAGACAATCGCCACAGACAGATTCTTTTCTCTGATGAAAAAACAATCACTATTGAAAAGGCTTTCAACCGCCAAAAGGACAGGTTGTACGCTTCAACCTCACGAGAAACTCAGGATGAAGCTCCAAGGACCATCCTACTTCTGTCATGGTTTGGTGGGCAGTCTCCTACGAAGGTAACTCGGAGCTCCATTTCTGTGAGGGACAGGAGTGAAAACATCCGCCAAAGTCTATCAAAACAGGATTTTGGAGCCATTGGTAAAAAATGTGAGTCACACTCTCTTTCAAAACTGACAGTGGAGCTTTCATATGGATTCCGCACCTGCCCACAAAGCCAAGTCAAACCAGGAGTGGCGTCTGGTGAATTTGCCTGACTTCATTTCTCCAGCTGATTGGCCTTCAAGCAGCGCCGACCTCAACCCATTGGACTACAAGTTGTGGGCCACACTGGAGTACATGGCCTGCAGAAAGAGACACCTCAGTATTGATAGTCTCAAACGCTCTTTGGTGCGGGCAGTAGCAGTTTTCTTTGTAGAGAACCTGCGTAAGGCTATTGATGAGTGGCCACAGAGACTGAAGGACTGGGTGAAGGCACAAGGATGCCATTTGAAAAGTGATTGGCGCCATATATTCACAAGTGTACTACTTACGTCACACCACAGGTATATTAAAATACCACAGTGTTGTTTTAAATCTTTCCTTAACCGCCGAAATGTGTTATAATCAGAAGATTGCAAGGTTCCTTGAGCACTGTAAACATCAATAGAGTAGTAATAGATAATTCAGAAGAAGTGATTTGACGTTTGATAAAATACTGTATTTTCGTGATTTTGCATACTTAATTACTACTCCGGGTCATCATGCTATTACCTCCAACCCATGTCCTAACCCCTCGCCACATTCATGCTCACCGCTCGGGCGCGGAGCCACGCACCCTTTCTCAAAATTCTACCCCTTCCTCCAAAAAATATCCCAACTTCTCTCTACTACCGTCAGTCGCATTCTCTCCAAAGGCACGTCATCATCCTACATTCAGAAGTCTCGTTCTCCTATTGTCTCCATAACTATACTTCTCAAAACGCGCATTCAGCACTCCCGTCCGAAAAACACTCTTTTCTCTGCGTCTTAATGTACGCTGCCTAATGCCATCACCTCGAAGGACGAAAGTCCTGCCTAATGAGTTGCTTTAAAACTAAAAAAAAAGCCTTCTGTATTGTAGCTAACCACACTCGAAATCCTGGGTGTTGTCCATCTCCAGGAAGTCCGCCGATAAGCTAATCGTTTCCGGTGACTTTCTGCTCTATCAAATCGAACTCAAAAAATATATTCTTAAAAAGTTTCCCACGATTACTTTTCAAACATTCTAAAACTGCAAGGATTCTTAATTATTTACATATTCATTAAAATTCAACAATTAAAAGACATTACATTACATTTCATAAAATAAACATTCCCGTTCAATTACGCTATTATTATAGGTTATTTACATTTACCGCTATTACAAGAAATATCTTTAAATTTCTTTTGTTATTTCATTGAATACTTTGTAACAATATTTATGGCAAGACTAGGTTATAAAATTGTTACTGTTGGTGATAGAACGGTGCATCGTAAGTGTCAATATCTAACATGGCTTTAGTTTTATAAAACATTGAAACTGTCTATTTCATTTGTGATCACCCTGTATATACACATATCCAAGCATTTATTTTTAAACAGAATGAGGAGAAAGTGTGATCTCCTTTCCTTTATGAAGAAATGTTTGTAACTTTATAGCCATGTAAAGCTATTTCAAGTCGCCTTTTAAAATGGATGACATGTTTAGGTTTTATGAAGTGTCCCTGCATTTAAAATATCATGAGCTTTCTTTCTGTGGAAGTACATAAAAGCATAATGACAATCGTCACTAAAGAATGTGGAAGTAATACATAAGCGATTTTTCTTTCTTTCTTTCTTCTTTTTTTTTTTTATTTAGAAAGCGCAAAATGATTGAAGTGGAAGAATCGAAATTTTTCGCTGTCGTTCCCAATGTATTTATTTACAGGGTTTCGTATCGATGGAAAAAAGAGAATCCGGCGTCTTTTTGAAAATTCCAGAAAAGACACAAAAGGCAAAAGAAAGGCAATCCATTGACCAATGCTTTGTAAGGATAAAAACGTTACAAAGAGCGGAACGCTGTAAGAATAAAAGATTGCATAGTGGACGATTGCGGCAAATTCAGAGATGAATAGCGAGAGGAAGAGCAGAATAGATGGAAGGGGGAGGGGCAGCTCCCACCCAGCTCATCGGGTGGAAGAGGGGGGGAGGAGAAGAAAAGAAAGAAGACAACACGTATGAGCCTCCGTTTCCACGCAAATTCAAGGATTGCTGGCCTGTGTCCAACATCATAGTGAGTGACCTCTGCTTCGTCAGTGACCCATACCAGGTGCAAAGGCGGTCGTGTATATTGGGCTTTCCCTCAATGCTGCGAAATATCGTCATGTGTCCAACAGGGCACAATAATCGTCGACGCCGATGTTGGTTACAAAGGAAAGAGAAGGCGGAGAGGGAGACATGAATTGACTTCTACTACGGGCTTTTGATGCTGTGTTGGGGGATCACAGCGGCGGCGGCAGGACAAAAGGCGCAGAGGATGAGTTCGGCAGGGGTCCAAATATTGGCCATACATCGATGAATGGCTTCTTTCTTCCGTCGCACGTTGCCTGTCCCACAAAGAAGATGATGCACCTTCGAAGAACTCAATTGAGACAGGAGGACGATAGTGATGATGCTTTGCCGTCCCTGGGGGAAGCTATGGGGGGGGGGGGGGGGGGTGTGGTGACAACTCGTGCGATGGTGAGCCTGAATCCAACTGGTTGTGAACGTGCGGAAAGCAAAAGAGCAGTAAATGATTCTGAAGAACGCGGAAGTCACGGGTGGCCAACGCTTTCTGTGTATGGGGCATATTTATTGACTGGAGGTTGGGACTGGCCAGCCGCAAAATATTGATGCCTCTCTTTGAAATAGAAATAATTAGGCAAAACAAATACAAAACTGCATTTATTGAATTACCAGGAATACGTTTTTTAATCAGAACTAAGTAAGCAGGATATCATTGTATTGGAATTTTTTTTTATATATTATTGATTGTCATCGAGACTTTGGTTATGTTTATTTTTTGAAGTATGTACCGTTTTTCTTTCATTCCAACCCGTTACAGTATTTCCTGTTTCTCCAGGAAATACTGCAACGGGTTGGAAAGAAAGAAAAGAAGTAATGTCTGAATATGCAAGGCAACAGAAAAGTGATAATTACCGCATATACAAGTACAAATCAGTCCAAAACGTAGTCGCCATCGTTCGCCACGGCCTGCTCCAATCGTCTAGGTAGCTCTTGGATACTGTCCTTGTAAAATTGTAGCGTCTTGGACGCAAAGAACTGGGTAAGAGCACGTTCGACATCGTCCCGGTTGGTGAACCCCTGTTCCTCCAGGAAATACTGCAACTACCAGGAAAGGTGGTAGTCGATTGTGGAAATGTCCGGGAATAGACTGGATGCGGCAGCAGCTCCCAGCACAGGTCCTTGATCTTGTGACAGGTCACTCGTGCTGTGTGAGGTCAAGGTTAATAGACAGAAAGGTTTGCTCATCACGCCTCCCTTGCGGCTGAAATACCGCTCCCTTACCGAGGCTGACGAAAAAGACAGTCTACGGTGCGAAATAGTCCCGTGCACAATTTAGTGCTGTCGCCAAGTCAGTCGGTTGAACAGCCATTGCATCGTTTGTTCACAGTTATTTGTATTGAGTGAGTGTTCCGTTTATTGTCATTTGGATACACGTATGGTTTTGTGAGGTAGGTATTTTTATATTTCTAAGATAAGGTTAATTCTTAGTAAACGTTTTATTTCGTTTTAGTGATAGTTATAGGTTTAATGAGTAGATCTTAGTTTCACACGTGTTGAAATCTGTTCATGTCTCATGAATAGTGAAGTATAAAGAAGCGAGTTATTCTGTGGTGTTGAATTCTTATTTCAAATAGAATAATATATTTTGCCAATGCCGATTCACATAGAGCTTGAATATTACCAGAAATCAGGAAAACTTTTCAGGAAATTAGCCTTCGTAATTTGTATGACATTTGCATCTCCAACAATCGTTAGCCCTTTCTTTACGAAATTAATGCTTGAACTGTTGCATTGTAATGTGTCTCTGAATTAAAGAGGACATTTTTTAATTTCGTAACTTAATGCAACTGTGATATAACATTTGTCTGATTGAATTTTCTAAAGCTGTCTGAACAGTGTGGACAGATTATGTTGAAAATCTGCATGATGAATTTCATTCTAACTGTACAAAACATAGGGAATTACTTTCGATTAAAAATGTCATATCTAGTTCTTCACTTGTATTAAAAGGTATAATTATTTTTAGAGGAATTGTTATGCCACGGTGTCGCAGTGTTAGTGGCTGCAAGTCAAATTATAGAAGTGAAAAGGAGACTGTTACAACTTTTGCCATACCAAAGTAATGTATGCAGCAGATTTTGTATAAGACAAACTTTGTCTTATACAAAATCTGCTGCATACGTTTAAACAGACAAAGTTCTGATTTTAGATTTTTTTATTCACTTTCTGTTGAATGTTTGTGTATGAGTAGCTTGAAAACTAAATAGGAAAACAAAACTCCTCAGCTGCAAAATACTCTTGAACAACTTAATAAAAGCCAAACATGATAACCGAAATGATTTGAAATCACGTGAAAGAAAAATTAAGAAGTTGAAAGTCTGAACGCTTAGTTTTCCGTGTCTTTCCTTAGTGCATAGTGTGCACAAAAGTCCTGAGATAGGAAAAAGAGTTCAAACTTATCAAATATTTTATATGCATGTAAAGTGTTTAGCCAGGTTGGTTAAAGCATTGAAATGTATTTTTCTTCTGTAGTAAATGAAGATAACATTTCTGAAAAGTTATCTTTGAAACTAGAAAGTAAAGATATGTCATATTTGGTTTCATTTTATTTGAAACTTGTATACCAGGAAGCAGTACTTCAGTTAGCGTCTCGTAACATATTTCCGATCTTTTTTCTGCTACATCACATAGTGATGCTGAGTGGTGGTGGCATTATGTACTGAAGATTTGTATTTAATTTTTGGTGGTGTCTTTTTTTTTTTTTTTTTCAAATTGGAACTAATATTGTTTGTGCAGTTGTTGCCCGTCTTACACAATATGTCTGTGATATGCCTTTTTTATATTCTCCTATCCCAAGATATGCATCTTAATTTGCCAAGCCGTTTCACAGCAAAATGGGCCAGAGGTCCTCATTTTAATAGCAGTTTTGATTTCATCAGTCCAAATTCATTTAAAAATCTATAAACTAGTTTCTTTCCGTGGAAGATGATGCTGTACTCTTTCACGTCATGGGGTCTGGCTAGTCCCTCAAAGACACCATACCGATACGAGTTCCATGTCACTTATTTCCAGATTAATAAATGTTAGCAGTAATATTGCAGCATTTTTGTTTACGTTTTAATACTGTACTAAAAAATTCCAGGAAATTTCTCTTATTTTTCATACTTGCCACTATGACTTCATTGCCATAAAATTTTTGATAAAAACACCTGTGAGAAGTTAACTGAAGTGTTACTGTGTGTGTGTCAGAACTGAGTTCGGGCTCAATTTTAAGAGTCCTAGCCTGAAGTATGTCAGCCCGAACGAGCCCGAAAACTATGATTAACCTGTATAGGCATTAAAAAAGTCTTCCAAACTTCCACTCTTTCCTACCCATGCAATTACCCGTTGTCTTTCTCAACTGCAGAGTGGGGAAGGGATGTCTATCTATTTCTATAGTTTCTTTAACCATTCATTTCTTCCTGAAATGTTTTTTTTTTTTTTGGGGGGGGGATATCAGGAAACATCTGGTGGCACAACAAACTACGTCGTATGTTGCTCAATAGAATTAGCAGGGAGCTGCCCCTTTGATGTAGGGAGCAAAATTCCGTCAGCTTGCTATCTACTATCTATACTTCTTAAAACTTATCCTTGGCAGGAATCCTGTAACTCATGGCCTGTATTTTGTTATCCAAGCCCGGAATGGATAGCCCTGCCGAATTCATACTCCCCATTTAGACCCAGTTGCTGAAGAATTCTCTTTAACAACTAGAAAGTGTAAAAAAAGCCTCGTGTGCTAAATCATATAAAATCACATTAAAAGAAAAAGGAAGAAAATTCTTCCTTTCTCTCCAAGCTCGAACTCCAGTAAGTATTACGCAGCCAGCACCCGGTTCGGGTTCGGCCCGTCTCAGTGGTGTGTGTGTGTGTGTGTACTAGTGCTTAGCTTGACATTTATAGGGGGTATATTGAAAGTAAAAATTTAATTTTACCATAATGAGCAAATTTGGCTTCTAGTAAAGAATGTTAGTAAAATGTATAAATTCCCTAGTGTTATGAAAAACTACTAACCAATTGTGCTTAATTCCTTTAGAAATGTGTGGGAAATAATTATTTATACTGTTGAAATGTTGTCTAATCCAAAATGTGATATCAAATATGTTTTATAAAAAAGTAGATCACAGTTAGGTATGAACATTACAAAAGTAGATTTTAGGTAAAGAAAATAATGGACACAACTCACACATAAAATATTCAGATTGTAACACATACTGGAGGATCTAAAGCTGAGATAATTTTGATGTAACTTGTGATGATTCAAACTATTTGAAACATATGTCTTAATTTCTGCCATTGGCTAGCAAGAATTCTTTATTTATTTTGTTGTGTGTATCTATAACTTTGTTGCAGATGCTATCACATAAGAGAAGTTGGGGTAAACAATCTGAAGCTTGTGATGACTTCCTTCTTTCAAACTATTTGAAACAGACATTTGAGGCACATTTATGTAAAAAAATGGAACTATTTGTTTATTTTTAATAGTATTTTTTACTTCGTTCCGCTTGAAGATACAAGACAAATTGATAGTCAATAGGTAAGTTGATACTTTTTCCAAATGTAGTATTTATGCTAATTTTTAAAGCAAACTAAAAATTTGATTTCTGAATTGCAGCAAAGTGCTTTAATAATATGAGGGTGGATCAAAAAGTTAGTTACACTGTTGAATAAAACAATCAAACAAAGATATACTCAGGGGATGTATGTTGGTTTAAAGGTACAACATTAATTCATTTTTCAACATAGTCGCCTAAGGTATGTAAACATTTATCGGATCGTGCGATTAACTTTCCCATACCTGTACAGAAAAATTTCAGTTTGGTGCAACTAGTTAAGGACCGCACTTTTCACAGCCTCATCAGTTGGGAATCGTTGTCCACTAAGGTCCTGTTTTATTTTACCGAACAAATGGTAGCCGCATGGGGATAAGTTGGGGCTGTAAGGTGGATGTTGTCACACCTCCGACTTGAACGACTGCAGCAGTTCCCTTTGTTTTCCGTGCTGTGTAGCGTTGTTGGGCAGCAGAGTGACACCTTTGCTCAACTTACCCCGGTATCTGTCCTTAATTGAATTTCGCAAATTTAATAGTGTTTGGCAATATGAGTCACTATTGATGGTCGTCTCTTTTGATAGAAATTCTGTGTAAACAACAGATTCACAGTTGCCATGACCTCTCCCGCAGACAGAGACAGTTGGACTTTTCACGTCTTCCTTGTTGGAAAGGTGACATGTTTCCATTCCGTGGACGATCGTTTGATTTCAGTTACGTAACAGTAAATATGTTATTTCAGATTGCTTATAGAGATATATTTCCCACGTATAATAAGAAGAAATATTTCTTCCCCAATGGTTACCTGAATAACTGGGAATTTGCTAAGCATCGACCTGACTCTAAATAGCTGAGCTACGATGAAGCAGGGCTCGCTTTGACTGGCGAAAATCTGTGATTATTCAGATTAAATCACTCGGATGTTTGGTACTTCCTCATCCTGGATGGTGTAACGGTAGCATGCTCGAATGGAAATCGGGAAATGCAGGTTCGCTTCCTGCTCCACGGCGATGATTTTTTCAAATTTTCTGGTATGAAAGAGTTAGTCAGTAGCGCTAAATCTGCAATTTCAGATTGCTTATTGGCTCATAATGCAATTAAATTTCTGTTAATGGTGAGCAAGAATTCTGTTTGCTGAGCTATAGTTTGAATTAAATTCTAGTATGGAAATAGTTTTTTTCAATTTTTGGCTTACCTAACAGTGTTCAATTATAGTAATTGTAAATTTACAAATACAAAGGAAAGGAAAATTTAATAGTGACAAAAATAAATAATTTTATGAAAAAAGTTCTTGCATTAATTTTTCACAAAACAATGAGAACATTTTTTGTGACAGTGTCCTTCATTCGACTTGTTTTTCAATTACCAAGAAAATAGCTTGTGCCAGAATGTGTTGTCACATAATTTTAAAGTGTTGAAATATATACAGATAAGGATTAATTTTTTTCTTCCCCCAAGTAGAAATAAGTTAAATAAGCTCTAATGCACAGAGATGATTTGTATTAAAAGGGATCCTAAGCATTTTTTTAAGAAGGAATTATTTCCAAATTATGTACTTTTAGTGTACAGAAGTATTGTCCTAGAAATAACTCCATTAAACAAAATACATGCAATAATATCAAAAAATTTATTTTTTCCAGAACAAATAAAAAATATAACTTTTTTTAATTTAGTAAGGAACGTTTTAGCCAGATATATATATATATATATATGAGGGAACACTTTTTCTTCGACCTAAATATGATTTCGGTTGACGCTTTCCGTTTGCTATTAATATTCTGTACGCTATTTATCAAACGAATTTGCTTCTCATTGTTGCTAGAAAATCATGAAGGCAAAAAGAAAAAAATGAACTACACGGACAACGAAGAAAATATAGTTAATTTCATTAAATCGAGCAACAAAACTTTCGAATATGTCTCTTGATACGACTTTGCTGAAGGAACGGCTAAACGCAAAAATCCACACTACACGGAAAACGAAAAAAATTAATTTAGTAGTGTTAAACGATTAAGTTCAGTAGAACTCCCATTTTAATAATGTTCCTTTTAAACGTTTTCTTATCTAATAGTTTTAAATTAATATGCAATGATTAAATGTGCCACCTTATATTCGCTGCGTGTTGGAAAAAATAGCTCTCTACTCGGTCACCGTTTGCTCTCGGCAGTCCAAGCAGAGGTAACAGCACTAAGTTGGTCACGTGATCTCGTCGATGCCCTTTCGCACCGAAGCCTGTCTTTCTCGTCAGCCTCGTCCCTTACGTAGTGACGTCACTGTACAGGACGGGGGCAGCTAACAAGATAGGTAGACCGTTGACATCACTGATTCATTCGCCGAAGAAATAACCATTTTTAATTTAAACAGGATTTGAATCTGAAAACTTGCAATCAAGATGTTTTGCAAAGAAAAGCACATCTGAAATACATGCAGGAAAAACTAACCGCCTTGTGAATATTTTACTTAGAGTAAACCGAGATGTGTGCAGTGTTTTTTCAAATCTGTTTATTTTAAATAAGATGTTGGCATGACACTAAGGAAAACGCAGGAATAATGATAATACATTTTAAGATTTATTATATGAAACTGTCATGTTGTTTTTAAATAAATTCAAAATAAGGGGGGGGATCAAGATATTAAGTTACTAGAATCTCGTAAAGAAATTCCTTTATGCCGAACAAATAAAAACTTCAGAAACATTCCACGAACTAGCTTAATTGAAAAGATGGTAATTAATTTCACTAAATGGTAGGTTATTGTTTGTAATCAATCGCCCAATAGAAAAGTTTAAATTATGGATTTAATTTTTTTTTTCATTTCGTCATATTTTAATCTCTAATCTTTTGAGAACTTTAAGATACTGATTGTTTTCAGGAACCGACAAGTCATCTTGCCGTGCACACAAGGACGTATCTATACGGTCTCACAACTTCTAGTAGTGGTATGCTCTTCTGGAAACAGTAATTAATGTTATGGCAGCTGCAATATCAGTAAAATTCCAAACGATCTTTTTTGTTTTCGGCTTTACAAAACCCTTATCTGTCCTGGTGCAACTTTTTTATGCTCATTACTCGGCTTTTTTTTTTTTTTTTTTGGTTTTCCCGTAACCTTCGCAACTCTAACAATTCTTTCTGCATTTGATTCTGCATTGCTTTAAGAACTTTCACATGCAAATTTAGACTATGGTTTGAAGAACTCAAAGACAGTATCTGTATCTTCAGCTTTTCATTTTACTTCGTCGGAACTTCATTTACCTTCACCAAAAGTTTCCTTTTCCTTCCATAAAATTCCACTTTTTGTTTTCTGATCTTTCATACATACAATTTTAGTATTTTAATCATCGGCACTCAACATGTGTTTCAAAATTTTTTCTTCACTATCGGAGTATTCTGCATTATAAAATCGCGAACAGAATCAGCTCTTTTCCTTTTCTCCTGTCTGTTCTTCCTGTCCGAATTAGAATTCACATGAGCGTCCCGGAAGGTTTAAACTTGGTACAGCAGTGTCTTTTAGCGTTTTGCGGACAGGCAAACAAAGAAGTTCATTCTTTAAATCACGTTCGTAGTGTTCCTCGGGAAAATGTTTGAACAAATAGCTAAATTCATTTCGTTGAAACAGCCAGCTCGTTTGCACCTCAATTTCCACATTTTGCCAAAGCCCTGTACAAAAATTTATGATCATGAATGCCATTCTTTCTGGTTCTCGAATAATGATTTGGACATGTTACTATCGCACAACCACCAGGCATATTCAGTGTTTTCAGTTTTCACGTATAACCAGGAAAAAGCAAATTAGTTTGCTACAAAAACAGAGCTTCAAATTCTCCAACGTGAGGTACAATGTATAATAGCTTTTAGACAGTAAGAACGGGAGCAAGCAGCTTCAGGCCACAGTGTGGAGAGGTAAGAGCTCTCCTGGACCGTGACGTCACGAAGACGACCCCCGCTCCTTCTAAGTACCTTGCCCCGAGACAGTGACCACCGGAAGTGTCGGATAAGCATAACCTTGGAGTCTACTAACCTTGGTGTGAGGTGTCGCTCCATCTTACTGTAGTAGGACGCCCTTGCGGTTCAGAAGTGCTGGTCGCTTCGACGCGAGTGATGCGTGCAGATCATCGAGTTGAAGGCAGTAGATATCGGAGGTGATAGTGGTGTTGTTTGGCAGCAGCTTAAAAAACACGACACCCAGCATATCCCACTAAACAGACAGCAGGACCTTACGTGATTGTAATCCGGCATTGGGGGTTGGCATAGGCT
The DNA here is from genome assembly GCA_039090855.1 of Macrothele yani. Classification (NCBI taxonomy): domain Eukaryota; kingdom Metazoa; phylum Arthropoda; class Arachnida; order Araneae; family Macrothelidae; genus Macrothele; species Macrothele yani. Next base: position 197,812,258 of record CM076990.1, read on the forward strand.
TCAGTTTTATGCCCAACTACTGTTTCCGGGTACGGGCTAAGTCATATAGGACCCATTTCTAGTCGTCTGTCAGAATGCGGTTCAACTTTGTCACGTGCAAGCAGGGAAAGGCATGCACTCATGCGATTTGCTCTCTGCTCAACTGTGAGTTGATGGGGTGTCCAAACTCCCCTCTTGTGCACCTTCCCAATGTTGACGCAGGTGCGTGATAATGCTCACGTGGGTCGATCCCCACTAAGGTCTTCAGCATGTCCATATCCACTGTTGCTGCTCTTCCGGATTTGGGACGGTCTGACAGGTCAAAATTTCCCTCTCAAAATAGTGAATATCAACGACAGCACTGACGATGTGATATGACATTGGGTACACCAGGTTCGTTGCTGGACTTTGAAATCATGGTGGGCGACGGGTGGGTGGATATTATTTTTGCTGGGACAAGTTTGACAGCAACTTTTATTTACAAGACACTGAAAGACAGAAATAATTTTTTAATGCTGTTTATCACCTGCTACGAAAGAATTTGGAACAATTCCTCACTCCTGTATAAGTGTTAGTAGAATGTCGCCTTCAACTTTTTTCTTGCTTTGAATGATTTATCTTAATTGCTTTTCAAAATTTTGCTTACGAAAACAGTATTGCACTTGAACGATTTCTTTAAAGAGAAAGGTTCTATTTGTTCACCTAAATCAAATCTGAACGTCGAAAAAGGCAAATACAACTCCCTACACCTTAAATCCCTTCCTTCAAGCCAGCGACCTTGCTTTGCATTTCTCTCCTCAGTCTCCTGCAAAGCAGCCGTCAGTCACGTCCCGCTTCCTCACTGCCCTGGTGCTGGCTTAAGTGCGCTTTATATAGCCTTAGACTTTACTTTCCTTATTGGAATTCCCTATTTAGTAAAACCAACAGCAGAGCAATTAATAATGGCATCCCTCGAAAAGTGGTTTAACCTAAGAATTTGGAAGTGTGGAGAACAACTGAATTTTCATGGCCCTATTCTGATAACCTTTCTACGGAGAAGTAAACAACGTATTTCTTAAAGGGGACGTGCACAGGGCTACGCGACGAAGAACACCAGACTCATTATTACTGGCAAAGTCAAGATTATATTTTAATGTTCAAAAAATTGAAAAACTGGACATCTTGAACTGTGGTGGGTGGTAGGGTGGACAAGACAAATTTCAGGGTGGGCTCCTGCCCCCCCCCCTCGCATTCCCTTGGTGACGTTCCTGGGGTACACGCTGAAAATGTTCCTGATAGCACTTGTGGGGGTGCTACCACAACGAAATTCAGACAGCATGCTATGGCGGATGTGCTCCTTGTCCACTTCCACGTTAGCAGGCGCTTACACTCTTCGTTTTCTGATGGCTAACTGTCACTGACTGAAGCCATCTACCTCCTGATTTCATGCGGTGCGCTGCGTAATCTCAGTGGGAAACGTGCAACGGGTCCTGGGCTTCGACTTCGGGAACCTCGTCATCAAACATTAATTTCTTTCCAGCCCAATACTCCATGCGAAAAGAAATAGATGCTGTCATATCGGAAATGTCTGATGGTGCCAATGGCATATTTAACAAGAAAGGTGACACCGAATTTTCGGTTGTAATGAGCACGTCTTTTGAATCCTTTCTGATGTGAATTAGATTTTTCGAGTTATCCAATGTCAATGCAACCGGTTAGCAGAAAATCACAACCGGATTTCTACAATCGATAAAATATCCAGAAATAGAACCAGCTACTTACTTCCGCCAGCGGCTAAAAAGAATGTTAGGGAAATTAATATATGACGCTAAAAACAGTTTCTCATGGAAGAAGGAAGGTATCAGAGACAAACGGATTTTCAAATCAAACCGTTAAAAGAAGAAATATAGAAGGAAACATGATACAACTCTACGCCTTCTAGCGGAAGAATTTTGCATAATAGGAAAGTTGAAAAATCGGCGAAAAATATTCTTCATAGACAAAGCTATGCTAAGGAAAAGGAACTTTTCAGGTACGTCTCCCAGAAGTGGAGAGAGCGAGGAAAATGTATTGACCTTTACGCCCCTAGTGGGAAATCTGCGCATTGTTCAAAGAAGACAATGCTCCTTATCTCTATTGTAGCGAATGGTATACTGTGAAAACAAAGTTTTTCTATAGCGTTTTTAGAAGCAGAGATACAGCTGCAAATACAGGGTGATTCATAAAGAAGTATGCAGTTTCCTGATGCTGTAAAACAGTAACAGTTGAAGACACGGACCACAACTGCGAACCGTTAGGTAGATGTACTCATAAAGTTAGTGTCCCGCTACTGAGAGAAGTGACGTGCGAGATTATCTAGATGAACATCTTCCTCACCGATGGATTGGAGGAGCCGCGGACTACAACATGCCACTGACCCAATGGCTGCCCAGAAGTCCTCACTTAACACCTTGTGACTTTTTCCTGTGGGGGTACGTAAAGGACAAGGCGTTCGCCCTTCCTTTTCCTCTTGATCTAGCTGAGCTGAAACAGCGTATCACAGCCACTATCACTGCACTTGATTCAGATATCTTACCTCGCGTTTGGGCGGAAATGGATTACCGGCTCGATGTGTGTCGTATGACTAAGGAGTGCACACATAAAACATCTGTGACTGTCTCTAAAAAACTTGAAACATTCCCCTACAATTCTGTTACAGGTAACATAAAATATCTCACATTGTTCTTGTTTTATAGTGCGTTGAAACTGTATACTTCTTTATGAATCACCCTGTAGAAGTACAGAAACACCACCTAGCGACAGAACTGTGAACCGCAAAACTGCTCAAATACTGTCTTTAAAGTGTTCCACAAGATTAATGACATCCAATGTTTACAGAATTCTTTAAATTGCACATTTAGAAACACAGATATTAAAAAATGAGATTAAAAGATGGTGCACCTGGTGGCAAAATTGTGCGTTATTTTGGGAAGAAAATATACACAAAGAGTTTTCATAGTCAGTAATATCTAATCGAAAAAGAATTTTTTTAATCGAGGTTTTAGTCCCACAAATATTCCTGTAAACCAAAAATAAACTTACGCTTTCTAGTGGCAAGCACGTGGGATAAGAAAAATTTGAGTTTATAAGAGAAAGATTTCACAGCAGAAACGCTCTCCAACAAAGAAAGGATTTTTCAGATCGGACACTTACAATCAGAGATGTCGACAAAAACAAGATATACGTCTACGCTCCCTGGCGGAAAAACAATGCATTATTTTATGAATAAAGTACTCCGAAAAGATTTTTCGAGGTGATCAGTGTCGATCCACGAAAGAATTTTTTCAAGTGAATTCGCGGAAGCTCAGATTTTACTGCAAATACATCAGAAGCAGAAATAAACACTTACGGCCCTGGTGTGCAAACCATTGCTTACCAAAATCCCTCAGATATTGCTGTAAATGGAATCGTGAGCTTACGAACTCTTAGAAACAGAGATATCAACAAAAATAAGATGTGACTTTACGTTCCCTGGTGGGAAAACCATGCATTATTTTAGGAAGAAAGTATTCTCAAAAGGTTTATCCATATGAACGGTATCGGTTCAAGAAAAAAATTTAGTCGAGTTTTCAGGAGCCCAGATTTTGCTACAAATACATCAGAAGCAGAAATAAACACTTTTTGACCCCTGATGGCCAAACCATTCTTTACCAAACATTAGAAATTATGTGAAAAATATTTTCCATCAGGTCTTATATGTGATACAGGAAGAATGTTTCAAATCGGAGTTTTAGGAGCAGAAATAACGCAGAAAACGCAATTTACCTTTGTGCCCCCTAGCGGAAAGTCTATGATTTACTTGAAAATTTTGAATTTACAGGAAAAACATTTTGCATCGGAAACACTATCCAACAATTTTTTTTTTTTTTTTCAAACCGGACTCTTAGAAGTAGAGATATTGACTTTGTCGACATGAGTAGTATCGGTCAACAAAGGACTTTTTTTCAATCGAGATTTTAGAAGCTCATATTTTGCTGCTAATACATCAGAAGCGGAAATTAAGATTTACGCCACCTGGTGGCCAAACCACTTTTTACAAAAATTAGAAATTATATGCAAAGGATTTCTCATCAGGAGCTGTACCTGGTGCGGAAAGAATTTTTCAAATCGGAGTTTTTGAAGCAGAGATATCGAGGGAAAAGCAAATTACATTTACACCCCTAACGGAAAGTCTAGGAATTATCTGAAAATTTTGAAATTACATAAAAGACATGTCACACCGGAAACACTATCCAACAAAGAAGGAATTTTTCAAATCACACTCCTAGAAGTAGAGATATTGACAAAACTATGATATACATCTACGCTCCCTGGCGTAGAAACCATGCACTATTTTAAGAAGAAACTGTTTCTAAAAGGTTTATCGACAGGAGTAGCATCGGTCAACAAACGACGTTTTTTCAATCGAGAATTTAGAAGCTCATATTTTGCTGCAAATACATCAGAAGCGGGATTTAAGATTTACGCCCCCTGGTGGCCAAACCATATTTTTACAAAAATTAAAAATCATGTACAAACGATTTCTTATCAGGAGCTGTATCCGGTGCAGAAAGAATGTTTCAAATCGGAGATTTAGAAGCAGAGATATAGGGAGAAACGCAATTTACCTTTACGCCCCTAGCGGAAAGTCTATGAAATACTTGAAAATTTTGAAATTATATGAAACACATGTCACACTGGAAACACTATCCAACAAAGAAGGAATTTTTCAAATCGGACTCCTAGAAGTAGAGATATTGACAAAAATATGATTCATGTGTACGCCCCTGGCGGAGAAACTGTGGAATATTTTAGGAAGAAAATATTCCGAAAAGGTTTATCGATGGGAGTGGCATCAGTCCACGAAAGAATTTTTTCAATTGATATTTTAGAAGATCATATTTTATGGCAAATACATCATAAGCAGACGGACTTAGGATGAAGTATCCATATACATATATGTAATTGTTTAATGAACTCAAAATGGTTCAAATGTATAACAGATCAATGGATTGTTCCAGAAAATTTTTAAAAAGTATTGGTGTATGACAAAGAGATTCTGAGATTATCACGCTGTGGGAAGTGGATGCCGTTCCCAAGCAGATAGGCATCAACAATTAAGCAGGCGACATCCGTTGGTACTGTCAAATAGAGAGCAGACCCCTGAATGTCTGGGAACCTATACGTTATTCATTGTATCCATGTAGCAGGATGCACTATATTCGATGTTTGTTGTACAGGTTAAGTCTGTCAAAAAGAATACCGCTAATGGAAACATCAGAAGTACCGGTCACTTACTGCAGAAAGCGAGGAATTCGGAGACAGGAAGGGCAAGGCCGGTTAACGGAGAAAGAGACACGCTGGCATCGTGACGTCGACGCCAGCAGAGAGAGAGAAAGAGGGGAGTGGGACGCCTCAGGGCAGGAGCGCGCACGGGAGATGCGCTGCGCCAACCATAGTCGAGAGAGGTAGGCGCATGAAAAGACTGAGTACGTTAGTCTATTTTCGGGAATTGCAGGAGCAAGTTCGCCGGTAGACAGGGCTCGAAGGTTTCGGGTTTGACGGGCACCTAGCGTTATGGGCCCGGGAGTTCAGTCGATGTACTGAACGGCGTCGGAGTGTCTTTACGAAGATAAGTTTCCCAGCCGGGATATAGGTCCCTGACTTGGGGAATCTCGCGTGCTTTATTTAGTTATCCTGAAGAGATAATTCTTCTGAAATCGCGAGGAATAAGTGCAGAGCGGAGTTAGATAGGATTCGGAGATAAGAATCTTTATCGGGAGATACAGGTCGCTTCTCGGACGAGAAAGACTCTCTCCCAAGCGTAGGAACGTAATATCGTGATAGAGACGTCAAGTTAACTTTGACTATTTACTAGGTCTGCATTAGTTGAAGGACGTCTGATCGACATCCAGAAAACTGTATTCCTATGGACAGACTTACTTTCCAACTTCAGTTTTTATCCATAATAAACTGGTTTAAGTTTGAAATAAATCCTCCTGTGTCATTTTATAACATGAGTAATTTATGCTTGGAGTTTCAGTCGTCTCGATCCACCTCCCTGATTCGCAGATAATCAATTATAGAAAAGCGGGGAGGTTTCGTCTGTTCACCCAATCAGAGTTTGGGTAAGTTCTGAGGAACGAACCTTTGAAATATTTCCATTGACTGTGAGACGAGCCTATAGCGTGGACGCCACAGAAGTATAACTATTTTGAGCAGGTCCACATAGGAGATAAGCACATTCGCTCTCACAGCTTTTTTTGTAACAACCCCATTGTTGTTCAGTGTTATATATCCAAAACAATTGGGTATACTTGAAAGACATAATCAATTAACTACATTGGAACTGCAGTTAGTTAAATCTTTCAAGCGCATTCAACTTGAATGCCACATGAGATTAACTGCTATTTCACAACTCGACACACATGAAATAAATGCAGCACTGACCTTATCCAGTAAAAAGCCCAATTGGAGGGTGAAAGGTGCAATGGACACAATGCCAGGAATTGTTATCGCCTGTTACTCCTCCTGCGACATTCCCATTTCCATTTCCTTCTGCAATTTTCGCCCAAAAATCCACTTATATGCGCATGAGCGCACCCCTCCCCCATTCTCTTTTTGCCTAGAAGTTGGGGTATGTTTTCAGCTCTGCTGACGCGATACAACCAAAGCATAGCTCACTGGAGTAGGGGGAGCGAGATATCTTTTGTGCAACTCGCTTGTTGAGCATTTGATTACTCCTTTCCCATTGCTTTTCTATCAATATTTTCTCACTAGCACACCAGGATTCCCCCCCCCCACCGGTGGCACAGTGGCTTAAACGCTGGCTGCTGAACATTGTTTTCAACAAACGACCCAGTCTGCTATTTATAACAACCATGTTTCTGATTCCTATTTTGCCATGTCTGGAATATCCCATGGCTCCAATTTAGGACCACTCCTGCTTTCCATATACATTAATGACCTTCCTTTTTGCATTGATGGCCCTTGTCTCTTGTTCGCTGATGATCTCAAGCTTTATCGCAATGTACAGACTCCTGATGACTGTCTTGCTCTTCAAACTGACGTCAATAACCTGCTTCAGTGGTGTTCGTTAAACCATCTCCACCTCAACATCTCCAAGTGTCATGTCGTTTCCTTTTCGCGGAAAGGAAACCCAATTCTTTATTACTACAAAGCTGACGACTATTCTCTTTGCCGGACAAACGATGTGTGACGTACCTGCCAGCAGGACGCACACGACATAAAGGCACATAGCAATCAGAACAAATGTCTGCGTAGCTCAGTTGGTAGAGCGACTTGTTCCGGAATAAGCGTACTCGGGTTCGAACCCCGGCGCGGATAAAAATGACGGAGAAATTTACTTCGTTATAATGGCGCCCGAACTACCCGGATGACCCGGCCGTTCAAAATCTCGCATTGGTGTGATGTTATTTAAACACCCCGAGACAGGAAAAATCAGAGAATTCCTTCTCCAGCGCTTCGAAAAATAAAAATGTGTGATGTTGCATTCCACACAGCAGATTGACTGGGAGTTCTCAAGTGCACGTTCTACAGTGGATGGCTGCCTGCAACGATTCATGGTCACGGCTGACCCGTGGGCCATGCCCCCGGCCCTCTTTGGGGGGGGATGTGACGTACCTGCCAGCAGGACGCACACGACATAAAGGCACATAGCAATCAGAACAAATGTCTGCGTAGCTCAGTTGGTAGAGCGACTTGTTCCGGAATAAGCGTACTCGGGTTCGAACCCCGGCGCGGATAAAAATGACGGAGAAATTCACTTCGTTATAGATGTCTAGGATTTGGGAGTCACGTTTGATTCGAACTTGAACTTTAAAAGTCATATAAAAAGAATCGTATGTACAGCGTACATAAATCTTGGATTTATCATGCGACATTCCAAATATTTCTCGAATACTTGGAAAAAAAAACCCACTTATTCGCATTTTTGAGACTACGATAAGATCCTCACTGGGGTATGTGGCGGTCATTTGGAGCCCTAGCCTCGTAGCCCTAGTAAATGAAATCGAGAAAGTAAAAAAAAAAAAAGTTCTTATACACCTTTTTTGCGAATCGGTTGGTGTTTATATAGCGGACATCCCGACGGCTGACCTTCTGACATTTTCCAAGATGGCCTCTCTTCAATCGAGAAGGAAGTCTCTCCAACTCAAGTTCCTGTACGGCATCATCAATGGAGAGATTGATGATATTCAAATTGTAAACCAATTAAGTTTCCGTGACCCGCGTTTACCGAGGAGAAAATGTGAACCATTTGTAGTGCCATTTTTCAGAGCTGATGCTGGAAAAATTCTCCGTTATGCAAAGTGTATAGACTTCCCAACTCACTTGAAGCATGTCCGGATATTTTTAATGTAAGTAATAATGTTTTTTCATAAAGCATGTTTTGCAAGACTGTAAATTTCACTTGGTAATGTAAATATCACAGTAAATATTACTATAGCAATTCCTGTAACTAGATATACCACCTGTAGGGATGTGTTTACAAACAAATAATTAAATAAATAAATAAACATTCCTACGTGGCGGGCTCGGGTTCGAATTCCGGTGAAGTATGGATGCTGTGTTTGTCTTATACGGCACTGGCCTTCTCCGTTCCCTGATACCAGTGGCCCTAAATTAGGGACGGGCGACTGCTTATAGCCCATCGAATCGCTCACAGTGGTCGTGCATATACATATCACTAAGCTGTTCCTTAAATTTCAGAGGTTAGCTCCAAAAAGAAATACAAACAACCAGATAATTTTTACTTACTGTTGCTGTATCAAACTTCTCCATTTTCAGCGATCTTGATATACAACTCGGGCTTCACTGACATCCATCACACACCGTACACAAGATCTTTTATACTTCATACTCATAATCTTTTTCTCATGCAAACACTCTTGAATCTGATCTTCCCATGACTTCCTTGGCCTTCCTTGGCCTTCCTCTGCCTTTCCTTCCTGCCACTTGGGCTAAAAAGATTTTCTCAGTAAGCATCTGATCACTCATTCTTTCAACATGGCCAAACCACCGAAGTATATTAGTCTCCACCTTGCTAACAACATTTTGCTTCACATCACATAACTGCAACACATCTTCATTCCTCACACAATCAGAACGTGACTTCCCACAAACCCCTCGCAAGTAACGCATTTCTCCAGCACACAAACGACTTCTATGTTTCTTCTGTAGCATCCAGGTTTCACTGCCACAGTAGTCGTTAAAACCCCAATTAAAAAAAAAAAAAAAAAAAAAAAAACCCACCAGGATTCCCCTGCGTTGTTGCAATTTCGTCCTGTGTACCATCATTTTTATTCTTTCATTTCAGGACAGCGCGTATAATATTTTCTGAGTCGCGTTAAATCTTGGGACTTCATCAATTTTCGTACTTTAAAAACGACCAAATTAGCATTATGCCAGTTCCTGTTTTGTTCGTTAAATCCAAGATCTCACTAAATATATGTTCGTCATAAGCGGTTTCTACTGCATATGTTATGAATCAGTGCACTGGAGCATCCAAAAACGTACAGTATAGCACCTAACAAAATGGCAAAATGTAAGCAAAAACAGAAATTTTAACAACATAGCGGTAGTTGAGCGGTCAGAGGCGCTGGTTTCTGACCATTTGGACGAGATCAGTTCGAGTCTCGGGCGGGTGAGGAGTAAGTGGTGTACTTATCTGACGGCCCTTTCCTGGAACCAGTGTTTCTTAATCAGGGATGGGTGACTGTCTATAACCCTTAGCTTTGCTCATAGTGTTCGTTAAACTCAAAGAAGAAAAAAAAGATGAACAATTAATTACAAAACTGTCATACATGTATAAAGCGTATGTTCCCATATTACATATGAGGTCACTTGTCGTGGCGAATTTCCAGCTTTAGCAGCAAAACCATTACAAGCTTTTAGGCGGCCTCCCCCCCCTCTTCCCTTAGTCTGGCGCCCCGGGAAACCTTTCTCCCGTTGCTACGCCTCTGTCCCAGAGTTTTTGATAGTAAACATTGTCAGATAATTAGAAACTGTTTCAAAAGTGCCGAATTCTCGCCTTAAGAAAATATTGTAGATGAAGACAAAGGCTCTCCAGATGACGAAACAATTTTTGATTTCAAGGAATTCGGCATTATTGATTTACTATTTTCATTAGGTGTTCACGGGTTTTTAGATTGTACAGAATGCAACGATGATTTACACACACAAACAGAGAACGAACCAATAAAGAAACAAGAAAGATGATTCCGAATTTTCGGTTGTAATGAGCACGTCTTTTGAGTCCGTTCTGACGCAAATTAAATTTATCAAATCTATTCAAAGTCAATGGAACCAGTCGGGACAACAGTAGTATCTGACCGAAGAAAGAAGTTTTTCAATCAGGTTTTTAATTCCGCAGATATTGCTGTAGCGGAATCGTGAACTTACGCCCTCTTGTGGCAGATTTGTACGTTAAGAAAAATTTGAAATTATATGAGAAACATTTCGCAGCGGAAACGGTCTCCAACAAAGAGAATTTTTCAAATCGGACTTTTAGAAGCAGAGATATAGACAAATATAAGATATGCATCTACGCCCCCTGGCGGGAAAAACATGCGTGAGTTGAAGAAGAAGTATTCTCAAAAGTTTTTCGATGTGAGTGGCATCGGTCCAACAAAGAATTTTTCAGTCGAGTTTTCAGGAGCTCAGATTTTGCTGCAAATCCATTAAAAGCAGAAATTATCACTTATGCCCTCCGGTGGCCAAACCATTTTTTACCAAATATTAGAAATTATATGAAAAACATTCCCCATCAGAAGCTGTATGCGATACAGGAAGCATTTTTTAAATCGAAGTTTTACAGGCAGAGATATCGAAAGAGACGCGCTTTACGTTTACGTTCCCTAGCGGAAAGTCTATGAATTACTTGAAAATTTTTGAAATTATATGGAAAACATGTCGCACCGGAAACTCTATCCAATAAAGAAGGAATTTTTCAAATGGGACCATTACAAGCAGATATATTGACAAAAATGAGATATAAGTCTACGCCCCCTGGGGGAGAAACAATGCAATATTTTAAGAAGAAAGTATTCCGAAAAGGTTTATTGACGTGAGTGGTATCGGTCCACAATCGAATGTTTTTCAATCGAGATTTTAGATGCTCAGATTTTGCTGGAAATTCATTAGAAGCAGAAATTAACGCTTACGCCCCCTGATGGTTAAACTATTTTTTACCAAAAATTAGAAATTATAAAAAAATTTCCCATCAAGAGCTGTATCCGTCTGAAGAAAAAAAAATCCAGTCGGAGTTTCAGAAGTAGAGAAATCGAGGAAAACGCAATTTAATTTTACGCGCCCTAGCGGAAAATCTATGCGTAACTTAAAAAAGTAACTATACCTAAAATACTCTTCAACATAAACGAAATCGAAAATAATTTTTTAAATCGGATGTTTAGAAGCAAATATATGATATAAAACGTATTTTGAAGACGATATCATCTGCATTTACGCCCTCTAGTGGCGAAATTGTACATAGTAAAAAAACTAAATGAAAGATCATCATTCGCATATTTCAAGCTTTCCAATACAAAAAGAATTTTTCAAATCGGACAAACAGTTGCAGAGATATGGTGTCCACAGACGGACAGACGGACAAACGGACAAACGGACAAACAGATAGCATAAGCACGATCTTTTTTACAAAAGACGTGCAAAAAAAGCCGAGTAGCTTGTGAAATAAAATCAGATTCTTGGCAAAGAAAGCCGAAACTATGATTCCGGTGTTAATCCGCATATCCCGAAGTTCGTATCAATCGTTAATAAATCCCTTAATCGTATTTTAATATTCAGCGATTTATTAACAAAAAATTATTTTGCGTAGTTCAAGAGGACATGGATAAGCATATACAGTGGTGGAAATAGGAATTATTCGCTGCCGGAACTCAAGGTACAAGCGAATGTCATAAAAATTTAATATGCACAAACCCATTTGCAGTAGATATAAAAATCATATAAAGAAATTTCGTTATTAAACTTTAAAATCAAATGCTCACATTTAGCTGAAGTCAGAGCTGTTTTCTTTATTCAGAGACAACAATTCATACAAGATGGCGTCATTAATTGAAAAGTGTAACTCATGGCGAAATGTATTATTCAAAGTAAATGCTCCCATTCTTTTGGTGTCGCAGCGCTCCCGGAACGGGGTTACGCTGCGTTCCGGCCCATTTTGACCACTGAGTATGCTGTTAGGTGGTTTGTGTTAACTTCTAAAATCTTGCGTGGTTGAAGATATTAAAATAGTTATAAATAATAACTTCTGCGATCCTTTTACATCTCTCAAAAGCATTTATTCTTTTCTTTACTTAATCGCAGAAAAGGTTGTCCATCAGCTTACTCATTCTTCCTGCCTGTTCCTATGAAACCAAAAATTTCCTTCCCTAAATCCTGCTTCGTTAATTTCTCCCGTCTGCCTTCTGCCTCTGCGGAGAAAACCTACATTCCGCCGGTCAGCTTAAGACCTCTTCCTACACCTGAGGCCTTTCCTCCTCTCCTCTTTGCGACTGCTCGCTTTCAATAACCTGGGTGGACTGTCTTAGCCTCCTTGGTTTCCATGCAACCTCACCCCTTTACCTGCACAAAAACCCATGAGAAAAACACCGGCTTCGGCTTATACAAAGTATCAAGGTAGAAATTAAGTGGGCTTATGCTTTCAGTCGCCTGCTTTGAAATTAAAGAAGGCAAAGGATCAAATGAGCACAACAATACTAATCCGTCTACAAAATACAAAGGCGCAGACTCTAAAATGAGACAAACTGGCGTATCTAAATGAACCGTGTTTCCGATGTTTTAATACTGGATGAAACAGCGAAATTTCTCTCACGCTTGTGGAAACAAAGAAAAGGAGCACAAAAGCGAAATAAAAATTGCGAAATGAGATTTAATATCATTGCGTAAAATTCTGGCATTGAATCTCCGTGACAATGCATTAAATACAGAGGTTGTTTCACGTTTATAGTGACGAAATAAAATGAGCGTCATATGCAAATCATGTGCGTCACAATTACGTAACCACGTTTGTCATGTAGAGGCAGCCTTCCGCTTTAAGAGCATTTCTAATTTTGCTTTCGTTGTGTTAAAATGCCCCCACTAGTGATTTCGTTCTGGGAGGGGTATACAGTTGCCCTTTCCGAAGAACGCTATTCGTGTACAGCAATCCAAAAAAGGTACTAATAAAATGGTTGTGCGATTTCTAAAAATGGCATATGTCAAATAATTACGCGTCCAAAAGAGAACTTTACAGCTTGCTTCATGAGTGGCGCACAAACGCCACGAGAAAAATCACCCTCGACTAAAGAGGACCGCTGAGATGGTGCGAAAAGTCAGATCTCTTGTAAAGAAAGAGAATCCAGCAACGCAAAGGAGCATTGCACACTATGTAGGTATCTCACAGGCAACTGTTAACCACATTATCAAATCTGAGTAACACTTAGAAAGGCGGTTTCAGCACAACACCCACAAGCTCCTTCCGCGCCACATTTCGGAGGGGATGGCGAACTGCAGGAAACTGTAGGAGAGACACCTAGCAAGGAAGCTTGTGGTCACTTTGGATGAAGCCTGGATATACCTTCGTGACACAAACAAAATCTGGTCAATATACAATAAAGAAAAATGTGCCAAGGCATACCCGGAATGGGAACGTGAAGCAAAGAAAGTTTCTCAGGTAGATTTATGGTTGTGGCAGGTCATTGCTATAATGTCAAATTAGAAAGGTTGCGAAGAAAGCAAACATTAACGTAGCGTATTATCAGACAAACATTCTTGATCCAATTTACCGCGAAGAAATTCCATTCTTATAGGGTGCTATGGCTTCAAATGTATGGATCCACCAAGATAAGGATTCCAGCCATACGGCTAATTCCACAGTGGCATACATGCGGCAGATGGAAGCTGAGACCGGAATTCGAGCTATGTCGTTCTACTCAATTCCTGTCAAATATCCAGATGCCTCCCCATGAATTTTTGGGGCTTCGGTTTACTTAAACGAGCCCTCAAAAGCAGACGACCCGAAACAAGTGAACGCCTTTGGAAAACTTGCAAAGAGAAATGGGAAAGAATTGATCTTGCCTGTCTAACAAAGGAGTCTGTTACAGTGGAATTGCGCTGCAGAAAGATAGTACAGGGACATGGTAAGCACATAGAACACAACAGAAGTTGGCGCCATTATATTTCATAACTGTATGAACCTGCAAACTTTGTTATTGCATGAACGTGAGTAGTAGGAAATGGCGGGTCCGAGCGCAAGGATGCATCCTTCTAGGAGAATGATGGGGGCGTGGCCTGGCGCCGAAGGATGTGGAGGCGTGGCATGTGACCGAAGGATGTGGGGGCGTGGCAGATGACGCTAGTGTGTGTAGGGTCGGTGCTGCCCCCGAGCGGTGCTTCTTGGAACTTTCGATGGATCTTTGAGAGATGGCAACGACCGAGTCGGGGAAAGGAGATGTGCTGCCCCCTAGCGGTGCTTTTTGGAACTTTTAATGGATCTTTGAGAGATGGCAACGACCGAGTGGGGGAAAGGAGATGTGCTGCCCCCTAGCGGTGCTTCTTGGAACTTTTAATGGATCTTTGAGAGATGGCAACGACCGAGTGAGGGAAAGGGGATGTGTACGTTGCACCCCTAGCAGTGCTTTTTCGAACTTTTCTCGAGAGATTTATTGGACGTTGACAAATTTTTAAGAAGTCTTTCCAATATTTATTTTTTTAATTTTCTCGGGAGATTTACTGGACTTTGTCAAATTTTTGAAGGAAGTTTTTTTGTCGTTTCCAATTTTTTTTACTCGTATTTTTTTTTGTCCTATTTTTTTCTCTCTAATTTATTTTATTAAATTTATATTTTCAGGAATTCCCTGAGGTATTATAATTTTTATAGACGTTGCAGTATTTTTTTTATTTTCTCGGGAGATTTATTAGACTTTATCAAATTTTTGAAGGAAGTCTTTCCAATATATTTTTTTTTATTAAATTTATATTTTCAGGAATTCCCTGAGGTATTATAATTTTTATAGACGTTGCAGTATTTTTTTTATTTTCTCGGGAGATTTATTAGACTTTATCAACTTTTTGAAGGAAGTCTTTCCAATATGTTTTTTTTTTTTATTAAATTTATATTTTCAGGACTTCCGTGAGGTGTTATAATTTTTATAGACGTTGCATTATTTTTTTAATTCTTATATTTGTCCCCCCTCCAATTTTAATTTAGGCGAGAAAAGGCTTTGTTTGAAAAGATTTCGTTCCCGTTGATTCATGTTCCGCCATTTTAGTTTCACCAGCCGAATAACAAGGGGGCGAGACAGGGAGGGAGCTCCTTCGGGTTTCGTTCCGGCGTCTCCTGCTCCTTCTTGCTAGAACTTTTGGTGGGAAAAGGCAATCTGATTGTTTTTGCATGGCTGGGAAGAAAAAACGTGGAAGGGGCATTTTCTAAGACGGTTGTTCAAGTAAATTTCTGTTCGCATAGAAAAAAATTGATGTCAGAGGGGGGAACAGTGTATCTCCTACTACTAGCCGTGGGATAGGTTGACGTCACGTGTCGTTCTCTCTTTTGTCAGTCCAAGTATTTGTTTAATTTTTTTTTCGAGAGATTTATTAGACTTCGTTAAATTTTTTGTGGGAATGGAAGAATGGGAAATCTTTCGCCCCACCAATATTTTTCCTGGAATTTCTTTTTTTATATAAAACTTATATTTTTTTATGTTTTTGGGAATCCTGCTTATGCATTATTTTTTTAATTCATATATTTTTCCTCTCTCCAGTTTTAATCAATGTTGTTTGGAACCGTTGACCCCTTTCATGAGAGCTATTCCCCACTCAAAGGAATGCATAAGTGGAGATTTCCACCCTGTTTTAAATTTCACTCAGGAAAAAGTGGGTCAGGACGGCGAGATTTCGAAATCAGAAATTTTCTTGTGTGGAGAACAAAGAATTTCATAGTTCACTCGTTTTTCAAAAGCAGCGTTAATTCCAAGATGAATTCTTTGAAGGTCTCTGATTAAATTCTCACGCTTTCCGTATACCACCATCATTTTAGTGGAAATTCAGCCTTGAAGAATTTCTTTACGCTTATTATGCACTCTATGAAGATTTTTTTAGTTTATTCTCTCAAGATATGAAAGTTATAATGAAATCCTTTCGTTTATCTCTCAAGCTGAAGTTAGCTTTGCCTGATTAGAATCAATAGCATGTTCGTTGCGAGATGACCAGATAAGGAAACAGTCACCGTGCAGTTAGTGTGCTGACGCATCATGACACATCAATCACCACGTGGTGATAAGGGTCATGTGTTGGTTACAGTATGCAAAGGAAACGCTGAGCGAATTTTAGTTCTGTTCTAAGTTTGAATAAAGTAAGAAGTCTTCAAGTCTTTCAAATTCTGGTTCCGGATTTTTCACTTAACAACAGGAGTTGCATTAACCAGAAAGCAGTTTAAAAAACTCCAAATTATTTTGGATGGCGTGTGGGACAGCATCCAGGAATTGTTAATGGGTTCAGAATTCAAGAAAATCGTACTCGGAGAATCCCGAAAGTTTCAAAGTACATCGATTGAGGAGTGTGAACTTAGACACAATTTAATTGAATGTTTAAAAAATTTAATCGGGGAGAGCATCCTGAAGGTATGTAGATGTCGCGAATGCATTTCGGAAGTACTTCCACCTATTGAGATGCATCCTCCATGCCTAACCACTGAGTGGAACAGGAAAGCGATTTCAAGTTTCCAGAACGCTGTGGCCTTGTTGAATCCTAAGGAAGTAGCTCAAGCTTTTATGAACACATGTGGAAAAGTGAAGATTTCAGAAGAGTTCTTCTCTACGATCAGGGGAAAAGAACTATTTGGAGAAGTAATGATTTCGATTATATAAATTCAGAATTATTTTTATTAAATGGGCAAGGTAAAAGGTGAGTTTGTGAATATTTATTATTTATTGAAATATTAAGCGTAAATATTTTTTAGTTTTAAGACATAAATTTAAAGAGTAATTATTATTTTTTTAAATGAAATTTTAGGTGATTTTTTTTTAAATGGGTCAAAATTTAAGCTTTCAAGATTTTTAAAGTAAAAGTGAGAATGTAAACTTCTTTTTTGAAATGTTTAAAACAGTAACAGAATGAATCCAATTGTTTTAATGGTGAAATAGTGCTTTTTTGCTAGACTTTTCTTAAGGATATTTGGGGATTGTTATTGGAAAGGGGTCTGATGTTTTCCATTAGGCAACCAATCGGGGCGGAATTCCGACTGGTCTGAGAGCAATGCTTTACAGTATTGAGTCGAAACCAGAGTACACAGCTTAATTTCGGGGAGTTTGAAATGTTTCAAACTGACTCGCTTTATTCTTTGAGTTGAAAAAAAGAAGCGCTCTCACTGAAGACCCCCTAGCCTGGAAAAACTAAACAGTCTGTGTTTTATAAAAAATTTCTTTCCTTAGACATTTTTAGTACATCCAATTTTCAACTTTCAGGAACTTGCTGTGACTGTTTTTACTTCATTCCATTTCCAACTTTTTCGAAAACGAACTTCAACAGATTTTTACTCGTTTCGAAACAGTCTTTTTATGCATACTAGTTTTCCCATGTTATTCTATGGGAATTTCCCTGCTTTTAATGAAATGTGTTTTCTCAAAATTGTCTACTAAGAAAAATGAAGTGTTCCATTTTTAACCCTAGGAAAGAATGAACTGTTCCGAAAAAAAAAAAAAGAATGACACTTTTCTTCAACTAATTTTTTTTAATATGGAATCGAACGAACATTTTTACATATTTTCTTAGAATTTGTCTTTTTTCGTTTAGAAGTTACAACAGAATTTCCTTCTTGTACAGGAACTTTCAACATTTGTTTATTTTTAATGTAGTTTTTAGGCAAATTTATGCTTTCCTATGAAAGTTTTTCTCAAAGGACTCCATTAGGTTGATCTCAATTGAATCTTTGAAGTGAATGGAAAGAAAAATAACATGTCTATGTGTTATGAGAAAATGAACGAATTTCCTTAAGACGGTGTGAAGTGAATTGAACATCAAGCAGTAAGTAGTAAGATATTTTACTATCGTAATATGTACATACATTTTGGGACAATATCTTCTAAAGTTAGAGGGGAAAATATATGAATATTAAAAAAAAAACTTCCTTAGATTTACAAATAGAGTATTTGAAGTAGAAAGAGGGATGTAATGCTTTGAATATGAATTTCTTGTTTCAGTGAAGGGATTCTTAGTTTCTCTATTAAAAAAATTCCAGAATATCATTTTCAGAAAATTTCTGGGGGAGTCGAACTTGGACATTTAACAAAATTCTTGGACATATAGGAATTTGAAGAAAGTTTATGGAATGAAACATGAAGAGAAAGAAATGGTTGGAATGGTTAATGTCCAAGCTTCATCAATTTTTTTGGGTTCCTCATACAATCTGAGGAAATTTTACATTTTTGTGAGAACTCGTTTTTTTCAAAATCAACCCTTTAGAAGTTTTTAAGATAGAAAAAATATTGACTAAGGAAAATCTTAAATAGTACAAATTCTGAATTGAAGCACTTTAAGTAAGAAAATATTTGTCTGAAGCAATTTTTCAATGTCTAAGCATGGACATCTGAGTATTCGTTCGTCCGAAACTGAATCCTGGGGAGGCTTGAGTTAAGAGCTTTTGAATTACGACACTAGCTTTCTACCTTCCTTGGAAACAGTGGACTAAATCAGGGTCTGCTTACTTCCCTTCTAGTGGTTCACGACGGATCTCTTAAATGGTGAATGAACGGCAAAGTTCAAACGCTCTGTCCCATTGAGTCAGCAGTTTTAGATTTTTGCATCTTAGACAGTTTAAGTTTGCTCAGAAAACTATGCTTTTGCGAGCTTGAGTTTGCATTCAAAGTTCAAAACCAGAATTTAGTTTAATCTGCCAAGCAAAGTGATTTCATGCCATATGAGGTTTTCCTGTAAGCAAGAGACGCGTGAAAACAGTCGCAGGAGATTGAATTCCCCCCTGTTTCTGTCGGAAACTGACAAAGTTAATTTCTTGGGGAAAGCTCACACACTGGAGAGAGCATAAAAACACTCTTCTTTCATGTTTTAATGTAAACCTCGAGGAATTTGTATCTAACTATGAAAAGTAAGTTCTAAAGATTTAGCAGCATTTACACTGAAATCCTACAATGACTTTATTTGAAACAGGGAAGAATCGGCCTTGTAGACTAAAATACATCTGAAGATTTTAGATACATTTCTGTTCAAAAGTAAAGTCGAATGGGAAAATAAGAGTAATTAAATCGATAGGAAAAGATTGAAAGTTTGAATCAGAAAAAAAACTAAGAAAAAAAGAAGCTTCATAAAAATAAACCAAAGTTTGAAGAATCATACAACACTGAACAGAAGGAAAAATATAATAAGTACTATAAGGGGAATACGATATTTTCACTATGGGAGTTTGGAAACAACTGCTTTTCTGAACAATTAGTAAAATGTGAAAAAAAAATGTTTAGAGAAAGTACGGACTTAGTCGCTATGTCTCCAGAATGAAAGATTTTTCTGCTGAGACAATGAATAAAAAATACGATAATGAAAACCTAATTAAAACGAAAGAAAAGGTCAATGAAACTAAACGTCTAAAGATAAAATGCAGTATGCACAGAAGTTGAAAAGGAAGGGGCAGACACGGGAGAACTGGACATTAAGGGAATGAAATATACGCGAAATTTTGAAACATCTCAATTTAAGCGAACTAAATGAGGGAAAGGAATGAGATTAGGGGTGTTCTTATTGACTTTTATGAGGTGAGTAAACAACAAAAATTTAGTTATACATGAAATAATTGTGTAAAAAATAGCTCGTTTAAGAATATGATTTTTGGTGAAAGTATGAAATTTTAGTTAAAATGTCATGATCAGCATTTCGAAAAGAAATAGATTGAGTCGATATGTAGAGAACAGAGTAAGTATTTCTTTATTTTCGCTATGGGGGTGGTGAGTTAGTAAAACGTAAAAAAATGATGTTTAGTGGAAGAACGGAATTACTCGCTTTGCCTCCAGAATGAATGTTTTTTTCGGACGAGACAGAACAATATACAGAAAATATGTCCCAAAGAATACAAATTTTATCGTAAGAAAAAAGGTTTTAGATTTCATGCCTTGACAATGAATGCTTTCCTGTTGGGGCAGTCCACGAAAAAGTATAGCAAACTAGGGAAGGATTTAAAAAATGCGTATTTGACATACATGCAAGCTTTGAGAAATACTTTAAAAGCAAGTTGGAAAATATGATATATAAGGAAACAAAAAAACCTGATGATTTGCAACATCTAAAATAATCATTTTGCTGAAATGAAATGAAAAAAAAAATAGTCTAAATAAAAGGAGCCTTAAGTTTGGCCAAGTAAGAAATAAATTATTGACATACTGAAAAGTTTTACTAAATTTCAAAAAAGATGAAGTAAAATAGCGAAAATTGGGAAGCTATAATGATATGCTAAATAAAGTAAGAAAATATAGTTTTACCAGAATTTTAACTGTGAAAGACCTGTAGAGTTCTTGAACACACGAAAAAATTACGAGAAAATAATATTGTAAAGGCGAAAGACTCAGAATTAGCATGAAGTCGTTTCACAAAAAATTTGTCAAAATCCAATAATTACTGCGAACAGGAACGAAATCGTTTCTAAAGAAGCATTTCCTCGTCTCATGATCTGGAATAAAATTGAATGAAGGAAAAAGAAAAGTACCCCAGAAAACCGATATCAAGTCGTTAAGAAGCGTGTGTTGGTTTAAATCTGGAAAAAAAAAAAAAAGATACTGTTACGAACGAATGTTATGTATAGCTGCTATAGATCTGTATATTTCTTGCACAAACATGAAACAGCTATATAGAAAACCAGATTAAGTCATACATTAAAAGCAAGTAAGAAAAGTTGATTGTATAGGTAACGGAAATAATAATGAAGAAACGTTTGCTTGTTTGAATCAGAAAAAATAAAGCCTCGATAAAAGTAGTTCTTAGTTTGAAAAGTTAGAAAATAAAATAATGTTGGTACATCAAAAAGTTTAAGGAGTACGCAAGCATTTAGAACAAAAAGATTAAGATAATGCGTTAACTGAAATTCTTTTGGGATCTGTTCACAAAGATGACATCACGAAAAACCCGTCACCGTGCGTCATCGCTTCAAGCAGTATGATGACATTCCAAGTTCACAAGGATGACATCACGACGAACCCGTCACCCATGCGTCATAGCTTCAGGCAGTAACTGCACGGAGACGTTATCTGGTCACAAACATGCTATTGATGAATCACCTCAACCAGACAAAGCGAACTATAGCTCAGGACTTATTTTAAGGTAAATTCTTAGCGATAGAAAAGTGAAAGGATTTCGTTATAATTAATTTTCATATCTTGAGAGAATAAACTAAAAGATTCTTCATAGACAGAAAAAATAAAGCCTCGATAAAAGTAGTTGTTAGTTTGAAAATAAAATAATGCTGGTACATCGAGAAATTTAACGAGTATGCAAGCATTTAGTAAAAAAAGATTAAGATAATGCATTAAAGGATACATTTCACTGAATAATCATGAAGAAATAAAAAAAAAAAAACATTTTAACTATGCCTAAAAAATTGTGGCTTTGTACGGTGGAAAAAGGTACAACGTTAAAAAATGCCATGAACACGTAAATACGTTAATAAACAATCGTGTTTTAAGATTATGTCTGCAGCACAAAACTTTGGAAAACGTTTTTATGTTGGAACGTCCGTTGAAAATGCGTGAAGTCTCCTCAAAGAAAATAAAAAAATCGTTAAGTTGAAAAATTATGAATATAAAATGGGAAATTATGAGGAAAAAATAAGGAATAAATTCGTTGCAAAATGAACAAGTTATTGAAAAAAAAATCAGTCTTGGAACTTAATGTGGCTACAGAATCTCAAATGACGTCAACCGCCGACCCCGTGGAGGAAATGGCGTTGGCTGATGTCATGTCTGCTATCACGACATGCGTCATCCGGCATAGTCACTCTTCCCAAAACACGTGTCATACAAAGTTTTCTGAGTCAAAGAGAAAATTGTGAGTCATCCCAAAACACATGGCTCACAAAATGACAACGTGGTGAAACTAAAATGGCGGAACATGAATCAACGGGAACGAAATCTTTTCAAACAAAGCCTTTTCTCGCCTAAATTAAAATTGGAGGGGGACAAATATAAGAATTAAAAAAATAATGCAACGTCTATAAAAATTATAACACCTCACGGAAGTCCTGAAAATATAAATTTAATAAAAAAAATATATTGGAAAGACTTCCTTCAAAAATTTGATAAAGTCTAATAAATCTCCCGAGAAAATAAAAAAAATACTGCAACGTCTATAAAAATTATAATACCTCAGGGAATTCCTGAAAATATAAATTTAATAAAATAAATTAGAGAGAAAAAATAGGACAAAAAAAAAATACGAGTAAAAAAAAATTGGAAACGACAAAAAAACTTCCTTCAAAAATTTGACAAAGTCCAGTAAATCTCCCGAGAAAATTAAAAAAATAAATATTGGAAAGACTTCTTAAAAATTTGTCAACGTCCAATAAATCTCCCGAGAAAAGTTCGAAAAAGTACTGCTAGGGGGGCAACGTACACATCCCCTTTCCCCCACTCGGTCGTTGCCATCTCTCAAAGATCCATTAAAAATTCCAAGAAGCACCGCTAGGGGGCAGCACATCTCCTTTCCCCCACTCGGTCGTTGCCATCTCTCAAAGATCCATTAAAAGTTCCAAAAAGCACCGCTAGGGGGCAGCACATCTCCTTTCCCCGACTCGGTCGTTGCCATCTCTCAAAGATCCATCGAAATTTCCAAGAAGCACCGCTAGGGGGCAGCACCGACCCTACACACACTAGCGTCATCTGCCACGCCCCCACATCCTTCGGCGCCAGGCCACGCCCACATCCTTCTCCTAGAAGGATGCATCCTTGCGCTCGGACCCGCCATTTCCTACTACTAACGTGAAACAACCTCTGTACTTTCACAAAGTATATAGGCAACTTCAAAAGGATGTTACATGCCTGTTTATGAGGAACGTTTAATATGAGAATAAAATTACTTTTTTGAAAATGTACTGATGCATGATGTATCTTTCACCAATGTATACCGCTGGAAATATCACGTGACACACATGACTGTGTATATATACAGTCGAATTCACGTATACTCTATAATAACCCACATAGGCTCTCATAATACGAAGTTCCGCGTGAACCGAAGTTAGTGATCCCTTGAACTTCGTAATATTTCCCTTGTTATATTAATCTCATATTACTAACAATGATTTTTAGAGAAACCGAATATATCGAAGTTCAATGTGATTATCAGCAAACAAAATAAGTAGCATTCATCCAATTTTTACCCATTCCTCTTTCAGAGGAAAACTAGGAATTACCTGCTGTTGACAACACCGCGTGATTCCCCTAACAGGCAGATCAGTTTGCATGAAGACAAGGCTATTTCTGTCGTATTTGTTTGGTGTCCTCAAGCTATCCCCAGCCTCGCTTTCCTCCCAACCCAAATCTCCTGCACAAATGCTAGCTTTATCTATATACTCTTATCACCACCTCTTGATCCATTAAACTCTGTTTAAAAAATCTAAGTTTTTATTTTGCGTTTAGAAACATCTCAACCACCGCGTCGGCGAACTTATAAACCGCAAATCAAATGTAGCATATGAAATTTCAAAAATTTTTTGTAGTTGCTTTTATTTTTACATCAACTAAATATTTTGTTTATTGCAGATCTCACGCATGTTTTCATTGTTACCCATAGTTTTAAATTAACAAGTGCTGTTTATCTTCGAAATTAATTTAAAAAACAGTTTATGATTGAATAATTTTAACTTGACGTGATGCAATATCCCAAAAATAGCGCTTTTTTTTTTTTTGTCTGTCGGGATATAACGAAGCTCGCATATACGAGGTCTGTCCGGAAAGTAATGAGACTCATTCAATAACAGACGTTTAATTAAAGTTATACTTACATAACATTAAAATTCCTCGAGATAACATCCTTGAACATCAATACACCGCTGCCAACGGTTCTGCCACGCCGCGTAGCTTGCCTGGAAGTCGGGAACAGGGATCTCTTTCAAAGCACTCGTCGCGGCAGTTTGCACGTTGGTAACAGTACCAAAATGGTGTCTTTTCAGGCTGCATTTGAGCCAGGGAAACAAAAGAAGTCAGCCGGGGCCAAGTCCGGGCTGTATGGAGGTTGGGCCAGCGTTGCCACGTTGTGTTTCTCCAGAAACTCTCTCACTCTCAGCGACGCATAGTTCGGCGCATTATCGTGCTGAAGAACCCAAGTGTTGGTGATCTCCGGACGGACGCGCGCAACTCTGTTCTTCAGCCGTTGAAGCACTTCCATCTGAAATGCTGCGTTGACCGTTTGTCAGGGTGGTACGAACTCCTTATGGACAACACCTTTGCAACAATGAGCATCGATTTCATCTTCGATTTGCACATTCGATCCTTCTTTGGTCGAGGAGACTCGGGAGTGTGCCACTCTGAGCTCTGTCTTTTCGTCTCCGGATCATACATACTCAAAGACCCACGTTTCGTCACCTGTTATCACTTTCTCAAAAAAAAAAGAAAAAAAAAACAGGTTCACTCCTCACACAGTCCACAAAGTCACGAGAAATCGACACACGGTTGTTCCTCTGTTCATCAGTCAAAACTTTAGGAACCAATTTGGCGCAAACTTTCCGCATCTGCAATTCTTGCGTGATGATTTCATGCAGAATGAATTTCGCGAGTCCCGCGAAATCCACTCAGACGTCGATCAGAGTCCAAAACCGCTTTCACCTTTTCCACATTGTCCGAAGTGTGAGACGTTGAAGGGCGCCCTGGGCGTGGCTCATCCTCGACGCTTTCTCTTCCCTCCGTGAACGTTTTGTGCCACCGAAACACTTGTACTTTCGATAAAGCATCCTTCCCGTAGGCTTTCTGTATCATAGCAAGCGTCCCGGTTGCGGAATTTTCAAGTTTAACACAAAACCTTACCGCGTACCGCTGTTCGACACTCTTCTGCATTTTGACCGTTACGCGACGCTAACACAGCTGCCCACTTCGCAAGCGATCCTCACTCTGTAAAACCTCAGTGCTAACTGTCGAGACATTGATCGTTTACCTAACATACCCCGCCACCCGTCACACCCGGAGGCTCTGCCCTAGGCCCTTCTGATTGGCCCAGGAAAAGTAATCTCATTACTTTCCGGACAAACCTTGTATAACGAAAGATTTTAACTCTCCTTTCAGCTTAGTTATATACAGGTTCGACTGTACATAAGACTTTACATAAATTTAAATACTGTATATCTACTCATATTTCTTTCTATTTATTTTTTTTTTTAATTTATTTTTTGATTGGGGAGTTTAACGACCGCCGTCATCATCTCAGTCGGCTAAAGCAGTCGTCCGTCCCTAATTTAGGGCCACTGGTTCCAAGGAAGAGAAAGAGCCAGTGCCGTAAGAAAAACACAACATCCATGCCTCATCGGGATTCGAACCCGAACCCATCCCGGACGAATGATCACAAGCCATCGCTTAGACCGCTGCGCCACCGGTGGCGGCTCCTTCTATTTAACATCAAATGAGGAGCTGTTTCATATTTCATCCTATACAGCAAATTTGATGGTAAAATAGCTGAAAAGTCGTACAATTTCATTAATAATCTACGACTTTGTAGTAATAATTTTCCATAATCTTGTTACAGAGATTTTATTTTGAGATTTTACATAAAATCTCAAAATGCAATTTTTATTACATCTCGTGCTCTCATTCCTTGTCTCCACAAAGCGTGAGATAAATTTCTCAAAGTCAGTTCCCCATTAGACACCGGATGCACGGTTATTTACTAAGACTACATTCTGTCTGAGATTAGTATATGCACATTGTTTGTTGAATGGAGATTAACTCCATCGCGCCTCTTTTGATGCTTTTCAGGTTTCAATTTCAATGGTGCCGACAAATGCACTAGCCCTCACATTTTTACTTTGAGGCTTAAGATTTACCGAAAAGCGGTGTGGTTCCTTCTCTCGGAGAACATCAGAATATGCTTAAGGGCATTTTTTGGAGACAAGGGAAGGAGGAGAAGGTAGTTTTCTCTAGGTTTAGGTAGCGAGCGGTCACGAAAGTACGACGAGGTAATTGTCCCAGGAGAGGCCGGGAAGGTCTTAGGTGGACCGGGAGGTCAGGGGATTCCACGACAGCGCGAGTGATGATCAAAAGTGGGAGAGTTAGAAGAAAAAGCAACAGCTAAAGGACAACTCTTTGCGGGCAATGAAATGAGGAAAAGAATAAAAGTTTTTTAGACATATTTACGAATCGCAAGAATTATTTGCATAAAATTTTACTATCATCTTCAACTATATAAGACTTACCAACTCAACTACACAATGTTTTTGAAGTTAACAACAAGAATTAAAAGATAGCAACGAACTTGTTAACAATTGGCGCCCAACTCGGTTTACCCCAACCCTTTGGATTAAGTGACGACTCGGAGACTCTACCGCAGCTTATAGGCTGCCGAAGAACGGGACTTTTCTCATACAGGTATGAGATCCGTGCTTGATATGAAATTCTATACTTGTGCTTCAAAGTAATATTGAAAACTACCTAATTAATCACTGATCGAGGTTTGTTGCCGGGATCCAAATGTAAGGGCTTTCCTTTCCATTTTTCATTTTTTCACAAGTGTTGACGCATCATTTTGACATGGCAAACGAAACAGATCCAGGACTCGGACCGAATCCATATAGTATCCCAGCCCTCATTGCACGCTCTGCATCTCTAATACCCAACTACAATTCTACAGACAAGAATCTAAAAATTAATTACTTTTTCCAAGCCATCGAAAATATAGGAAATTTGGCAGGATGGAAAGATATGGAAAAAAAATCATTATTGCGCGGACGAAATTACGAGGAGCCGCAGCTGATTTTTTATTTTCAAATACTTTGTTGCGTACGACAAACAGCTACGACACTTTTAAAGCAACACTAACAGAGCGTTTTGACGATGAAGAGCCTTTAGCTATGCGTCTATATCGGCACTCTCTAATTGTTTTCAAAGAGAACATGAAACAGTTAAGGAATTTGCAGCGAGACTCAGCACTCTTGCTGATGGTTACTTAAAGGTTACTTCGGATGATCCATCGCGGCATTTCAAAGAGCAAACGAAATCGGGTCAATTCACACAGGGTTTGAGACCAGATCTCAGAAAATGGGTATTATCTTTGAATCCCCAGGATTACGCAACAGCAGTAATTAGAGCTATTAGCGAAGAGAGTTACACCAAACCTGCAGCACAACCCATCCCAATGGCTAAATCTTATTACACGTCACCCCAGCCAGTTTCCAGGTAAGATGTATTGCCCGAAAAAATTTTGAGAAAAATTAACGAAAGGGGCGAAAGCATTAGAATCTTGTCGGAGGAAATAAAGGATTTGCAACTTCGGAAAACAAGGCAAAATATAGGCCAGTATGATAGAATTTCGGAATCAACGGGTCTCTACTGGTCTGATAATAGAAGAAACACTTATAAAACCAACAAAGGATGCTGGAACTGTGGTTCTTTTCAGCACATACGACGTAACTGCCCAGAGAAATCGTATCCTGATCGTTATGAAAGCAGCCGTTATGAGCATCATGAAACCAGGCCTAGTCACATCCAACATTATGAATTCATCCCTGATCCAATTTCATATGCCCCGCACTCGCAAGAGCAGCGTCTTAGAACAGAGGCGCGGCAGTCGGAGCGATCAGCGAACTTTAGAACCCAGCAGGATTTAAAGTAAGTCCGACGGCGTTCATGATCCTAAATTTCGTCGTGATGGATACAACTTCTCCCTCCCCGTATTTCAGCGCATATGATAATGGCCCTCTGCGAAGCCCGCCATGTGACGAGGCAGGAGCGCGAAGTATATGCCTGGAAGAAAAGAGTGAAAATTCGGAAACTACAAACACAAGTGTTCTTCCTATCGTTAATAGTTTACCTGCGTTTGTTACTAATGAACCACTAGCGACAGAAATTGATAAGAAAATTATTTTGCCTGAAACTGTCATTCCTGAAGAAAATCAGCCCACTATCACTCATGAAACTCAAAATATTTCTGATGATGGGAATTATGATTCTAAGGATTCGAAGGAAAATGGCAAAGTTCCTACTATTAAGTATTTCTAGAATAATTAATGTGAACCCTACAGAAATCATTCCTGATCTTTCTCAGATAAATCAGTATACAAAGCTGAAGCTGACTCTATGAAAAATGAATTCTCTAGACAGAAAATTCCAATCTAGTCAAAAGTGTTGAAAATGAATTATCAGTAAACCCAATACTGTAAATGAAATTCTTCCTAATATGAAAAACAAGAAATCACTCTTAAGTGAACTGAATTGTGAAACGTATAACATAAATCACAGATCATCTAGGCAATCCTCTTTCCCTACAACTCAAGTTAGTCCAGATTACCAATCCCCGCAAGATGTAACCCCTTAAATTCGCGCAGTTCATGATGTGGAACACGAAGAAAGTCAAATACAAACCGCAATAACGCCAAGCCAATCATTCACACAGGTGAAATTTTGCAAAATCAGATCATTACGGGAACGGAAACGGACTATGAACACGGTAATTATCGTATCATATGTGTAGGTGCATAATGCAAAAAAAATATTTCATATAGGTGAAACGTAATCTTCGATTTCACACAGGTGCTACTATATTAATTTCGATTGTGAATTCCACGCACAATATAATGCTCATGAAAGCTGAAAATAAACTCTTGTTTATCAGCAAACAGCAGAGAACTTATGCATTTTGTGCGAACGTTTTGATAAACTCTAAGTCAGGCGCACTATTTTTTAAAATAAGCTTTGCTTAAAAATACGTATATTGGTTAATACATGATCTCACGTGTACGATTTCAACAGACAATTTCTGGTATATCAACTATGATCTACAATGATACTATTTTGAAACTTTAGTAGCACAAAACTTTTAAAAAATGCAAATATGCACTGAACTGATTACAAAACGATTACTTTTACTCAGCACATATGAACTCTAAATTTTTTTATGCAAGGACTTTTGCATGCTCAAATTCTTGATATTTCATTTTGATTATTGGTTTATGTATTTCATGGTTCAGGTGATGAGTAAGGTCACCCAGGTTATTTAGGTGTCAACGTATTTGAAAGTTAGAAATCATTCCTTTCGTAAGAGATATTTTGTGTTTCAGACAGATAGCATGTAAGTGATTGGAATAATTTTGAGCATAGATTTTTCAATAATTTTCACAGTGGAGTGGGAGAAATCATGTTATGGGTTAATGTAAGTTGATTAGCTATAGAGTTAAAGATAATTATCAGAGAAATATGTAACTTAAAGAAAGATGAAAGCGTTATATATATTTTTTCTCCTTCGTATTTGTATTTCAGAGGCATCGAGTTGAGTAGGAAGTGTATAACAATTTGCTGAAATGTGTCATCTCATATTATTTTAACTGTAACGAATAGTTCAATTTGCATATGTGTAATGCTGGAAATTCTTCCGGAACCTATCAACGGCTAGTACACCTTTCTTATTACTGAAAACGATTTGTTAAACCATTTGTTCATATGATCTATTTCAATTACGTATTAAGTAATGTTTAATTCAGTTGTTGTCAATGAATTGATCTGAAGTATCTCAGCAATGTAAATTTGAAAGACATGAATTTGCATAATTCAAAAATATCCTGTGTTGTTAAACCTCCGCATGTAGGTAAAATCGAGCTATGTAATGTACATTAATTGAATTTATGTAATTCACAAGGTTGTCCTGAGCTCAGCTTTAGTATCGAATTAAATATGGGCAGGAGTAAGACTTTGAGCTAAAAAATGCAAAGAATTTCATTCATTTCATTTTTTATTTTTTTTTCGCAAGAGGGAAGTATTGTCACAGAGATTTTATACGGGGTTTGAAGATTTCACATAAAATCTCAAAATGCAACTTTTATTCCATCTCGTGCTCTCATTCCTTTGTCTCCACAAAGCGTGAGATAAATTTATCAGAGTCAGTTCCCTATTAGGCACCGGATGCACGGTCATTTGCTAAGACGACAATGTGTCTGAACTTAGTATATGCACATTGTATGTTGAATGGAGATTAACTCTATCGCGCCTCTTTGATGCTTTTCAGGTATCAATTTCAATGGTGCCGGAAAAGGTGCTAGCCCTCACATTTTTACTTTGAGGCTTAAGATTTAACGAAAAGCGGTGTGGTTCTTTCTCTCGGGGAACATTAGGATATGCTTAAGGGCATTTCTTGGAGACAAGGGAAGGAGGAGAAGGCAGTTGTCTCTAGGTTGAGGTAGCGAGCGGTCACGAAAGTACGACGAGGTAGTTGCACCAGGAGAGGCTGGGAAGGTCTTAGGTGGACCGGGAGGTCAGGGGATTTCACGACAGCGCGAGCGATGATCAAAAGCGGGAGAGTTAAAAGATAAAGCACAGCTAAAGGACAACCTTTGTAGGCAATTAAATGAAGAAAAGAATAAAAGCTTTTTAGACATATTTACGAATCGCAAGAATTATTTGCATACAATTTTACTATCATCTTCAACTATATAAGACTTAGCAACTCAACCACACATCGTTTATGAAGTTAACAACAAGAATTAAAAGATAGCAACGAACTTGTTAACAATGTAATAACAAAAGAATTGAATGACCTAAATTCTAAGGCAAAATTGATTGTTGTTTTAATAATCTAATAATTTAAATTCTAAAGCAAAATCGATTATGATTTTTGTAATCTACTAATTTGAATTAATAACCGAAACTGATTGCGATCTTAAAGCCAGGCAGAAATTTCAGAGAATAGTAACAAAGGCTGTTCTGAAATTGAAGTTATTCCTTTAATGAAAACATTGGAGACTGAGTGTTAAAAGTGTGCAACAAAACCCCTTATGGAATATTGCTTTCATAATAATAATAATAACACGTATAGAATACTGCTTTCATAATAATAATAATAATAACAATAATGGTGATAAAAAGAAATTCGAGATCGGTTAGGTCATTTCTAGAACCAATTTTTAAATGGAGACCCTATTAAAGATTGGGGGGAGGGCGGGTATGGTAGCCAGTGCGGCAAGCAGACTCTATATGAACAGTCATTATTTAGCAGTGATATCATGAAGCTTATATGGCAAGCATCATTTATGTTACACGGCACTAGCAGTGTTCCTGCCGAGTCTGCCGGTAACGGTGCTTGAGACCTGAAGTACAATTTAGTTGGCCACGGCACCAGGTGAGAATCTCAGGTGCACTGCTGCACTCAAAGATTCACACCAGAACATAAAAAATGAAAAGTTGAAGAATGACCCGAAGCATAAGGCTTGGGTGAATCCACCTTGTGAACAAAATAACAACAACAAATAAAAAAATAAAATAATCTAAAAAAAAATGATACTTTGGGATCAGAGTTGTGATGAGGTTCACCCGCAATCACCAATTCGTGACTGAGTGTAGTGGTCCGGATCTTACTCCGGTACATTCAATCCCCAACCAGCCAGTACAACACTCACTTTCGCAAATAACACATGATTCTCAAATACACAACACAACATTTAATAACGTTCTGCGAGATTTAAACAGATCCGGCGCTCTCTAGGCGCATAGACAATTGCCCCTCATATGTGGGCAGCATACGGTGTCACACTTTACTGTCGGATAACGCAGCCGACTGAGTCTTAACCGGACTATCTGAACAAGAGATACTACTCGTTTACACACTAAATAGAGCTGCAGGTGATATTCATATACAATTGCTTAGAGAATGAAAAAAAAATTATATGCAAACGATCACATTAAAAATACTCGCGACACAAAATACACAAGCACGTTAATTTGCGGTATAAGATTATAGGTGCGAAATACTGCCAAAGTTAATTAACTAAATCTAATAAGCATGCACATGCAGAACCCTGCCCCGCTGACGTTGGTCCTGAACCAAAGTTAAAAGAAACTGTCCCGCCCAGCGGAATTTGTGGCCACACCCTCTCCCTTATTCATGTAAAAAAGTAATCAGGAAATGGGCCCTGTAAGAAATTGAAATCTGTATGTGCAGGTATTTCCTCTGAGGTTCAGTCACTCAGCATTACTGCATCTATGTCCATGCAGCTTTGGGTGTCGGGATGGCACAAGTTCGCAGATGTGCGAAGAAAGAAAAAGGAAATATTCATCTACTTACAGTTACGTGACTTTGCTGTGCAAATCCGTTGTGCATCACATAATATCACACGACAAAAAAACACACACACACAGACACTTGCACCATGTGGCAGCACCGATGATTCAACACTTCACTTTGACGCTTGATGTAAATGAAGCACACAATTAAAAATGGTAATATCACGCCGCACTTTGTTGCAATGATTAGAGTGCACACTGATCTATTCTCGTGACGATTTGAAGGTGGGCGTTAAGCAAAATAGGCCCTCTCACATCTGATGTTGCGGTTTCCAAGATTAATTTTCTCGGCCGAGCGAAATCAGACGTGCTTTTACCTTAAGCGTATATCGGCAACTCAACATTTCACCTGTATATTTGTTAGGTATCGAAGCCACCGCTCTTACGCTCATATTTTTCTTTCGACATGTTTTTATCCCGTCGCACTTACACGTAGTGGCTTCGCTGCTTACGCTACCACACACACACGCACACATGGGGCCTCGCTTCACCCCGTAAGACAAGCGCATCTCTTCACTTCCTCCACAGTAGGGGATGAATGGGGGTGACGATTCCACACTGCAGTGGTTGGCATCCGAACCCGACTTTGCTTGGCTTCGCTTCTCATAGGAATGACCACTGTCCACTCGCAGACTTCTTAATTCCCCTGTAACTTGGCTTTCATTAGGCCAAACAGTCGCTGAGTTCCATTACGCTCCAGCCTAGAAATTTCTGCTTTATCCCGCGGATTTAGGCATTCTGCTGTCTTTATGGCAAACTGGCATCTCCAGCTGCCTCGAGTTGTCTCCATTTCTTACCAAATGCGGGGAGGTTTGCTGCTTCATTTTTCCCAATTCATTTTTTTCAGATCCAAGGCATCCAGCCTTTCACATCGGAGAGCGCGCAGACAACTAAACTTTCTTCCTTATTTTCATGCCAAGTGCGAACTCTTATTTTCTGCACGGACCACACAGAGAGCAATTGTTCTCGAAAATGCCCCAAACAATCGACGAATTTACGATTATTCGCTAAACCTTTCGTCCCCTATCTTCATTCATTCCTACTCAAGTGGCTCATTCGATACGTATTCCTCTTTCCCCTTTCCGTGTTGCATAGGCTGCCCGTCAGCTGCGCCCTGATATTTATGACCTAACAGAGCTATTCTGAGACCACCCAGCCAGAGAGAGAATTCTTCGCCTCTTTTCTTTTCCAAACCCCCAGATAAAACTTTATCTGCTGTTTACACTTTTAAACTCCAATCAAGCCTCGAACAATTAATACTTAATTAATTTCACACATCAACCACGCCCATTAATTACTAAATTAATGGCGGGGGTGGGTCGTAACATCGGCCCCTCCTCAAGAAATCTAGAAGTCCTCTTCTGGGCCTATCGCTTTGCTCTTATCAATTTCCAGAGCAACCATTGAGTGCTACCTTTTCCCACAGGTAGAAATAATTCAAAATGGCAAAAATATTGCGTTTCTTGCCTTCAAGAGCATTGGAGCGACTTCCCAATTATCCCGCAATTTTGTTAATTAATTTAGAGAACATCCGAAAGAAAAAACAACGTAAATGAGAAATAAATAAAAAAAAAACTGAACTGTAAAAGAACATGTGAGCCTGCCGAACTGTGATTCCTAGCTACCTCATACCATACGCGACATGGCGGACAAATTTTAGAGTTTTCTTCAGGTTTTAGGATGGGGGGTGTCCACTGTAACATTCCATCCCCCCATGAAAGAAAAAAAAGGGGTGACTGGATGAAGTTTATTCATCCAATCATTCTATTTTTTTTTTTTTTTTAACTGTAAACACTCAACCCTTTCCCACCGTCGCAAGGCACCTAATTCCGGATTTAAGTGCCCGGAGTGGAAGGAAAGTTTAAGGATTTCATCACACGTTCATTGCTACCCGTCGAGATAGGCGGAAAGAAAATTTAAATATGAGGCATAGCTTCGAGAATCCACGAGTTCCACAGATCTCTCACGTTCGATGCTCCTACGCCCGCTTTTATCTGCGCTCGATGCCAAATTCTTGCGTTCCACTGTCTTCGAGTTCCTTCTCAACATCGTAGATAATCGTAGTGTCACCGTCTTCCTGGGGATCCACTATAAACTCGACTGCTCCCCATAAACCATAGGTGCGGCTAAAGCTGTTTGTCTCAGCTGTGATGTACCCGCTGTACTTGTAACAGGTGTACTCTCTTCCGGAACAATTGCAGCCCCAGTGCTCACATGTTCTCCGTCAGAGTGACCACCAGAATCATCTGAATCCATGTGACTCGCAGATGACGATTTTTTTGTGTTAGCCATTTTGTTTTTCTTACCCACTAAAATTATGGCAGTTCTTAGAAAACAGCTTAAGGCTTACTTAATGCTAAATTATACAAAATTCGCACCGAACAAAACTAAATAAAAATAGTAATGGCAGTCAATTCGCACTTATTTTACGAACATGAGTGTTGTTCCGCTAGCTGCAAAATATAGGTATCGATCCTGGGACAACGGCACCATTAATGTTACACGGCACTAGCAGTGTTCCTGCCGAGTCTGCCGGTAACGGTGCTTGAGACCTGAAGTACAATTTAGTTGGCCACGGCACCAGGTGAGAATCTCAGGTGCACTGCTGCACTCAAAGATTCACACCAGAACATAAAAAATGAAAAGTTGAAGAATGACCCGAAGCATAAGGCTTGGGTGAATCCACCTTGTGAACAAAATAACAACAACAAATAAAAAATAAAATAATCTAAAAAAAAATGATACTTTGGGATCAGAGTTGTGATGAGGTTCACCCGCAATCACCAATTCGTGACTGAGTGTAGTGGTCCGGATCTTACTCCGGTACATTCAATCCCCAACCAGCCAGTACAACACTCACTTTCGCAAATAACACATGATTCTCAAATACACAACACAACATTTAATAACGTTCTGCGAGATTTAAACAGATCCGGCGCTCTCTAGGCGCATAGACAATTGCCCCTCATATGTGGGCAGCATACGGTGTCACACTTTACTGTCGGATAACGCGGCCGACTGAGTCTTAACCGGACTATCTGAACAAGAGATACTACTCGTTTACACACTAAATAGAGCTGCAGGTGATATTCATATACAATTGCTTAGAGAATGAAAAAAAAAATTATATGCAAACGATCACATTAAAAATACTCGCGACACAAAATACACAAGCACGTTAATTTGCGGTATAAGATTATAGGTGCGAAATACTGCCAAAGTTAATTAACTAAATCTAATAAGCATGCACATGCAGAACCCTGCCCCGCTGACGTTGGTCCTGAACCAAAGTTAAAAGAAACTGTCCCGCCCAGCGGAATTTGTGGCCACACCCTCTCCCTTATTCATGTAAAAAAAGTAATCAGGAAATGGGCCCTGTAAGAAATTGAAATCTGTATGTGCAGGTATTTCCTCTGAGGTTCAGTCACTCAGCATTACTGCATCTATGTCCATGCAGCTTTGGGTGTCGATATGGCACAAGTTCGCAGATGTGCGAAGAAAGAAAAAGGAAATATTCATCTACTTACAGTTACGTGACTTTGCTGTGCAAATCCGTTGTGCATCACATAATATCACACGACAAAAAACACACACACACAGACACTTGCACCATGTGGCAGCACCGATGATTCAACACTTCACTTTGACGCTTGATGTAAATGAAGCACACAATTAAAAATGGTAATATCACGCCGCACTTTGTTGCAATGATTAGAGTGCACACTGATCTATTCTCGTGACGATTTGAAGGTGGGCGTTAAGCAAAATAGGCCCTCTCACATCTGATGTTGCGGTTTCCAAGATTAATTTTCTCGGCCGAGCGAAATCAGACGTGCTTTTACCTTAAGCGTATATCGGCAACTCAACATTTCACCTGTATATTTGTTAGGTATCGAAGCCACCGCTCTTACGCTCATATTTTTCTTTCGACATGTTTTTATCCCGTCGCACTTACACGTAGTGGCTTCGCTGCTTACGCTACCACACACACGCACACATGGGGCCTCGCTTCACCCCGTAAGACAAGCGCATCTCTTCACTTCCTCCACAGTAGGGGATGAATGGGGGTGACGATTCCACACTGCAGTGGTTGGCATCCGAACCCGACTTTGCTTGGCTTCGCTTCTCATAGGAATGACCACTGTCCACTCGCAGACTTCTTAATTCCCCTGTAACTTGGCTTTCATTAGGCCAAACAGTCGCTGAGTTCCATTACGCTCCAGCCTAGAAATTTCTGCTTTATCCCGCGGATTTAGGCATTCTGCTGTCTTTATGGCAAACTGGCATCTCCAGCTGCCTCGAGTTGTCTCCATTTCTTACCAAATGCGGGGAGGTTTGCTGCTTCATTTTTCCCAATTCATTTTTTTCAGATCCAAGGCATCCAGCCTTTCACATCGGAGAGCGCGCAGACAACTAAACTTTCTTCCTTATTTTCATGCCAAGTGCGAACTCTTATTTTTCTGCACGGACCACACAGAGAGCAATTGTTCTCGAAAATGCCCCAAACAATCGACGAATTTACGATTATTCGCTAAACCTTTCGTCCCCTATCTTCATTCATTCCTACTCAAGTGGCTCATTCGATACGTATTCCTCTTTCCCTTTCCGTGTTGCATAGGCTGCCCGTCAGCTGCGCCCTGATATTTATGACCTAACAGAGCTATTCTGAGACCACCCAGCCAGAGAGAGAATTCTTCGCCTCTTTTCTTTCCAAACCCCCAGATAAAACTTTATCTGCTGTTTACACTTTTAAACTCCAATCAAGCCTCGAACAATTAATACTTAATTAATTTCACACATCAACCACGCCCATTAATTACTAAATTAATGGCGGGGGTGGAGTCGTAACATCGGCCCCTCCTCAAGAAATCTAGAAGTCCTCTTCTGGGCCTATCGCTTTGCTCTTATCAATTTCCAGAGCAACCATTGAGTGCTACCTTTTCCCACAGGTAGAAATAATTCAAAATGGCAAAAATATTGCGTTTCTTGCCTTCAAGAGCATTGGAGCGACTTCCCAATTATCCCGCAATTTTGTTAATTAATTTAGAGAACATCCGAAAGAAAAAACAACGTAAATGAGAAATAAATAAAAAAAAAACTGAACTGTAAAAGAACATGTGAGCCTGCCGAACTGTGATTCCTAGCTACCTCATACCATACGCGACATGGCGGACAAATTTTAGAGTTTTCTTCAGGTTTTAGGATGGGGGGGTGTCCACTGTAACATTCCATCCCCCCATGAAAGAAAAAAAGGGGTGACTGGATGAAGTTTATTCATCCAATCATTCTATTTTTTTTTTTTTTTAACTGTAAACACTCAACCCTTTCCCACCGTCGCAAGGCACCTAATTCCGGATTTAAGTGCCCGGAGTGGAAGGAAAGTTTAAGGATTTCATCACACGTTCATTGCTACCCGTCGAGATAGGCGGAAAGAAAATTTAAATATGAGGCATAGCTTCGAGAATCCACGAGTTCCACAGATCTCTCACGTTCGATGCTCCTACGCCCGCTTTTATCTGCGCTCGATGCCAAATTCTTGCGTTCCACTGTCTTCGAGTTCCTTCTCAACATCGTAGATAATCGTAGTGTCACCGTCTTCCTGGGGATCCACTATAAACTCGACTGCTCCCCATAAACCATAGGTGCGGCTAAAGCTGTTTGTCTCAGCTGTGATGTACCCGCTGTACTTGTAACAGGTGTACTCTCTTCCGGAACAATTGCAGCCCCAGTGCTCACATGTTCTCCGTCAGAGTGACCACCAGAATCATCTGAATCCATGTGACTCGCAGATGACGATTTTTTTGTGTTAGCCATTTTGTTTTTCTTACCCACTAAAATTATGGCAGTTCTTAGAAAACAGCTTAAGGCTTACTTAATGCTAAATTATACAAAATTCGCACCGAACAAAACTAAATAAAAATAGTAATGGCAGTCAATTCGCACTTATTTTACGAACATGAGTGTTGTTCCGCTAGCTGCAAAATATAGGTATCGATCCTGGGACAACGGCACCATTAATGTTACACGGCACTAGCAGTGTTCCTGCCGAGTCTGCCGGTAACGGTGCTTGAGACCTGAAGTACAATTTAGTTGGCCACGGCACCAGGTGAGAATCTCAGGTGCACTGCTGCACTCAAAGATTCACACCAGAACATAAAAAATGAAAAGTTGAAGAATGACCCGAAGCATAAGGCTTGGGTGAATCCACCTTGTGAACAAAATAACAACAACAAATAAAAAAATAAAATAATCTAAAAAAAAATGATACTTTGGGATCAGAGTTGTGATGAGGTTCACCCGCAATCACCAATTCGTGACTGAGTGTAGTGGTCCGGATCTTACTCCGGTACATTCAATCCCCAACCAGCCAGTACAACACTCACTTTCGCAAATAACACATGATTCTCAAATACACAACACAACATTTAATAACGTTCTGCGAGATTTAAACAGATCCGGCGCTCTCTAGGCGCATAGACAATTGCCCCTCATATGTGGGCAGCATACGGTGTCACACTTTACTGTCGGATAACGCGGCCGACTGAGTCTTAACCGGACTATCTGAACAAGAGATACTACTCGTTTACACACTAAATAGAGCTGCAGGTGATATTCATATACAATTGCTTAGAGAATGAAAAAAAAATTATATGCAAACGATCACATTAAAAATACTCGCGACACAAAATACACAAGCACGTTAATTTGCGGTATAAGATTATAGGTGCGAAATACTGCCAAAGTTAATTAACTAAATCTAATAAGCATGCACATGCAGAACCCTGCCCCGCTGACGTTGGTCCTGAACCAAAGTTAAAAGAAACTGTCCCGCCCAGCGGAATTTGTGGCCACACCCTCTCCCTTATTCATGTAAAAAAAAGTAATCAGAAATGGGCCCTGTAAGAAATTGAAATCTGTATGTGCAGGTATTTCCTCTGAGGTTCAGTCACTCAGCATTACTGCATCTATGTCCATGCAGCTTTGGGTGTCGATATGGCACAAGTTCGCAGATGTGCGAAGAAAGAAAAAGGAAATATTCATCTACTTACAGTTACGTGACTTTGCTGTGCAAATCCGTTGTGCATCACATAATATCACACGACAAAAAACACACACACACAGACACTTGCACCATGTGGCAGCACCGATGATTCAACACTTCACTTTGACGCTTGATGTAAATGAAGCACACAATTAAAAATGGTAATATCACGCCGCACTTTGTTGCAATGATTAGAGTGCACACTGATCTATTCTCGTGACGATTTGAAGGTGGGCGTTAAGCAAAATAGGCCCTCTCACATCTGATGTTGCGGTTTCCAAGATTAATTTTCTCGGCCGAGCGAAATCAGACGTGCTTTTACCTTAAGCGTATATCGGCAACTCAACATTTCACCTGTATATTTGTTAGGTATCGAAGCCACCGCTCTTACGCTCATATTTTTCTTTCGACATGTTTTTATCCCGTCGCACTTACACGTAGTGGCTTCGCTGCTTACGCTACCACACACACGCACACATGGGGCCTCGCTTCACCCCGTAAGACAAGCGCATCTCTTCACTTCCTCCACAGTAGGGGATGAATGGGGGTGACGATTCCACACTGCAGTGGTTGGCATCCGAACCCGACTTTGCTTGGCTTCGCTTCTCATAGGAATGACCACTGTCCACTCGCAGACTTCTTAATTCCCCTGTAACTTGGCTTTCATTAGGCCAAACAGTCGCTGAGTTCCATTACGCTCCAGCCTAGAAATTTCTGCTTTATCCCGCGGATTTAGGCATTCTGCTGTCTTTATGGCAAACTGGCATCTCCAGCTGCCTCGAGTTGTCTCCATTTCTTACCAAATGCGGGGAGGTTTGCTGCTTCATTTTTCCCAATTCATTTTTTTCAGATCCAAGGCATCCAGCCTTTCACATCGGAGAGCGCGCAGACAACTAAACTTTCTTCCTTATTTTCATGCCAAGTGCGAACTCTTATTTTTCTGCACGGACCACACAGAGAGCAATTGTTCTCGAAAATGCCCCAAACAATCGACGAATTTACGATTATTCGCTAAACCTTTCGTCCCCTATCTTCATTCATTCCTACTCAAGTGGCTCATTCGATACGTATTCCTCTTTCCCTTTCCGTGTTGCATAGGCTGCCCGTCAGCTGCGCCCTGATATTTATGACCTAACAGAGCTATTCTGAGACCACCCAGCCAGAGAGAGAATTCTTCGCCTCTTTTCTTTTCCAAACCCCCAGATAAAACTTTATCTGCTGTTTACACTTTTAAACTCCAATCAAGCCTCGAACAATTAATACTTAATTAATTTCACACATCAACCACGCCCATTAATTACTAAATTAATGGCGGGGAGTGGGTCGTAACATCGGCCCCTCCTCAAGAAATCTAGAAGTCCTCTTCTGGGCCTATCGCTTTGCTCTTATCAATTTCCAGAGCAACCATTGAGTGCTACCTTTTCCCACAGGTAGAAATAATTCAAATGGCAAAAATATTGCGTTTCTTGCCTTCAAGAGCATTGGAGCGACTTCCCAATTATCCCGCAATTTTGTTAATTAATTTAGAGAACATCCGAAAGAAAAAACAACGTAAATGAGAAATAAATAAAAAAAAAACTGAACTGTAAAAGAACATGTGAGCCTGCCGAACTGTGATTCCTAGCTACCTCATACCATACGCGACATGGCGGACAAATTTTAGAGTTTTCTTCAGGTTTTAGGATGGGGGGGGGGGGTGTCCACTGTAACATTTAGTAGTAATAACTGCATATATAAACAACATTTATTACTGTTATGTAAGCAAAAGTGAAATATTTCCCATCGTATTTAAAAGGAAAACACAATATGTTATTTATTTTACGTTTGCATTTAATTATTAGACAGTACTAATAGTACGTACAAGCCTGAATGTACGCAGGATACACCCATTTCCCAGCATGATGAAACGGAATGAATTGGAGTCATCCACACACACGCACGCATGTACACACAAACACGCACGTACACACAAACACACACACGCACGTACACAC
This sequence comes from Macrothele yani, assembly GCA_039090855.1. NCBI lineage: Eukaryota > Metazoa > Arthropoda > Arachnida > Araneae > Macrothelidae > Macrothele > Macrothele yani. The sequence goes on from CM076990.1 coordinate 197,853,531, forward strand.
AAACATACACACACATAAGAATTTACCTTTTGCGCTCCGTTAAAGATTGCTCTGTTTGAGTGTCTTTTCCCACTGGTTCAATTAAACTACTTTAATAGCGCTATTATTTACCGTGTTTTTTTTTTTTTTTTTGTTTTTTTTTTTTTTCGTTTTCCTGGCACTCTTATTTTTATTATTTCCGTAGCTAATATTTTCCTTTAGGTTTGGAATCGGTGACTTTTACCCAAGTTATTTATCCATGTATTTATTTTCCTATTTCTTCACAGTGTGAGCAAATAGAACCAGTCAATGAAATAAATACTAGCTGCCAACATTTTTAGAGAGAGCAAGAGAACCTGAAATTATTTCCTATTTTTCTTCAATTTACTTCAGCATTTCATCATTTTATTCATATATAGATGCTTTTTCTATATATATATTTATTCCATCACAATATTTCTAACCTACTCTAGGCGTTCTTCCAGGTTATTCCGAAATTTACGATTTTTAATATTTCTAGGAAAGGCTGCTTTATCTTGTGCTGGTCGCTCATTGGTAATTTCTCTCCGATAGAAACTTAAAACAAAAGAAGTAGGCGTGTCTCAATGTGCTCATTGGGCAGAACTTCAACCATTCCTAAAGCTGGAACCACAACTGGCAAAAAAGAGTTAAAACGTGATTTAAGAGCAATCCAACTTATCCGCTGTTATCTTCATTTTAGTTCTCGCATCTATTAGGCGACGATCATGAAATGAGACAAGTGTTTATTTTCTTTTTTTCTGCCTTTTTTTCATGTATTTTTTTTTCTTTTATCTCAGCTTAGTGTTGGCACCAACGACTTTCTCTTTGTTTGTAAACGTTAACAACTAGCCTTCGGTTCTGCAACAGATGGCGTTCCTGGTTGCGCGCGCCTTCCAAATGCGTGCGCCAATAGAGTACCTGCTCTCCGAAGTAAAGGAGCCAATCAGAGCGTTTCACGAGACACCGTGAGAGGTGGCTGCTACGGAAGGATCCCCACAAGTTGACGGGAACGTCATTAGAGTCAGCGACCGTTAAGTAAGCGAAAGCAAGTAGTATTTTACCGTTTGAGTCGTTTCCTCCGCGCGATACCGGTTGCGATTGCCTGTCGTCGGCTGATAATGTGTTATTGAACAGCCGGTGTTAAATGATCATCGCAATGTCAACAGCCAAGAGCTCAAGCGATCACGTGAAGAGGCCCATGAACGCATTCATGGTCTGGTCAAGGGGTCAGAGGAGAAAACTAGCCCAAGAAAACCCAAAAATGCACAATTCAGAAATCAGCAAAAGATTGGGTGCAGAATGGAAGCTGTTATCAGAATCGGAGAAGCGACCTTTCATTGATGAAGCCAAAAGGCTACGAGCGTTGCATATGAAGGAGCATCCGGATTACAAGTATAGGCCCAGGAGAAAACCTAAGCCACTCATGAAAAAAGAAGCGTCTTTTCTAACCCCTATGGGGCACTTTGCATCGCATCTGGACCCTTTGAGTCGCTTCCCGATTCCGCCGTCACTGGAGAGCGAAAAGGCAGTAACTGCCAGGACTTTTCCATTAGCTCCCCTTCCATACATGTACAGCCCTCTCGAAAGCGGACTATCGAAACTTAGACCCGAACTTGGACTTCTCAAACACAGGGAACTGACTGAAGCTAGTCATCTTACAGTCCCGCATCCAACATCCTTGTACAGCACTGCAAGTTCGTTGTTGACATCCTTGTCACAGTCGCACGCTGCGTCCTCCTTCTCGTCACCCTACGGACTGTGCGGATGTGGTCCGCCGACGTACTTTCCTTCGTCGCCTTTGCCTCCGCACGAACTCAGGTCGCCTTTCGCGTACTTGTTGGTGAAGCCGGAAGACAGGTTCCATCGTCACGCCAGTCCTCCGACTTTGACTTCAAGTCCTATAGTGTGAGAGCTGAAATGTGATCCTCCGCAAAGCGGAAAAGAAACTGGCAAGCCAGCATCGTCGCTATACGGGTTCTTGCTGTCGTGGGGTAAATCTTATTACAAGGCAATCTCCGAAAGAAGAGCATAAAAGAGAGCGATAAATTGCTTTCTTCTGGAAGTGTGATGTGTGAATCGTAACAGTAAGTGGCTAATTAATTTAAACCGAAAATTAAAACTTAGATATAGTTAAACGGCTAAAAAAATTACATTTATAGTATTTAAGAATGATGAAAGAGCTGGAATTGAGAAACAAAAGCTAAACTTTATGCTTTACATTCTTTAGGTTCCGCATACAAAAACTATTCTTTATAAATCTAGGAAATGTGTTGTTTTATCGTAAAGAATTCAGATACGTACATGTTAATAATACCCTAATATTCAAATTCTTAAGTCGAACAATCTAAATTTTCGCGGCCCCCCGGTGGCGCAGTGGTCTAAGCGATGGCCTCTGATCATTCATCCGAACGGGGCCGGGTTCGAATCCCGGTTAGGCATGGATGTTGTGTTTGTCTTACGGCACTGGCTCTCTCCCTTCCCTGGAACCAGTGACCCTAAATTAGGGACAGGTGACCACTTATAGCCCATTGAGTTGCTCACGGTGGTCGTTAAACCTCCAATAAAAAAAAAAAAAAAATTTCGCGTGAAATATTTTTTATCAAAGACCTAAGGTTGTGACAGTCATTAAAAGGAAAATGATAATAAAATATTTATAAGCTGTTACACGTGTGTGTATGGTACATAATGAAATTTCATTAGCATCGCGCGCATATTTTTCGGAACAATTTCTTTGCGATCATATAAGGTCCGAGTAGGAGGCAAATTAAACGTTCTTTGGTTGATGAGTAATTTTTGAAAACCTCATTATATTTGGAAACGTGCGATAAGAGTAAATTACTGTCATGAATTCCAAACCAGCAGAAGTTAACTGAATATAATATCATAATTTTCTGAATATATAAAGTCATGAATAAAATACCAAAATAATATATATCTCACATTACTGAACATTTTCATGTTCTGAAATGTGCGATAATAACAAAATGCTGCCAAAAATTCTATAAACAAAAGTTAAACTGAATACTGTCATGATACATAAGTGAATTTAACACTTCCAGCAAATTTTTCGGATCAGTTTCTTTGCGATCATACAGAGTTCGAATATAAGGCAGACCAACGCTCTTTCGCTGGAGAGTAATGTTTGAAAACCACATTTTTATGCTCGGAAATGTAGGATAATCACAAAATATTGTCATAAATTCAAAGCCAGCGGAAGTTAATGGAATGGAATGTAGTAGCAAAGGCGAGAAATTCCGCAACTTTATCGGCGAACAGATAACAGATAAAACACGAGCGAACTAAATTAATATTAAAAATATGTGCAGTAAAGAAATACTAGTTTACAACCAGTATTTCTTTCAGGAATTAGTGATATAAAATCATAAATTGCTTTATCAATATTATTTTTGGCCCCATTCTGCAAAATGCACTGATGTGTTTCAGATTCGTTTGTACCCCATACATGACCTCAAACTTCAGTTGCAAGAAATGCTTATTAATGGAAAAAATTACAGAAATTCGTAGCATCGTTAAATTTGGATGGCGTTCTGGAAGGCAATAATTATCAATAAATTAAAGAAGATTTATAAAGATATGCGATTTCAGAATAATGAAACTGCTCAGTATTTGAGATTTCAGTTTTAAAAATAACTTAAGGATCGTTTAAGTCGCATTTTAAACAGGATGAGCACCTGCTTTTAATGAATTAATTGATATATTGGCATGTAATCAATTATGTATTCAGGAATCTTCTCGGGGGTACTAAGCGCCCCCAAAAATCCACAATACCCCCTCCCTAGGTTTTTGGGTGATCTACCCTTATATTTAGTCTAGTTATTTTCGTTTATAACTGAATATTTGGGAACCGTACCCACATGGACTTCGTGTCTCAGCACCATTAAGATTATATTACGTTTCAAATTAATTTTTTTGTTTTAAAAACTAAAACTGCCATCGGCATATGTGCATATTTACGTTTTCTAAATCCGACGAGTTAATGCTGCCACTAATGTATACATACCTCGACAAAACAGCAACAATAACTAAATTTCCATTGCTAATCAGAGCCATAAATGACTTCACACACAATGTTAACTCTCTAAATAACATTTTTATTAAAAAACGTAGCTCTGAAACAAAATAGCTATGAAAATATATATACTCCAGAGCAATATTTGTTACTTTAGATGAGAATGCTTTTCTAAATTTGTTTATTGAGTGGAACAATTGTCCCATGTTAAAAATCTATTTTGAAGTGCTTCTAAAATTTCTTAATACTTTATCTGGATAAAAAGCAAGAGGGCAGAAGAGCAGTTCATCTTGATCATGCATAAAAGAGGAGCAAACAAGAAAACCAGATATTGTTCCAAAATTCTGTACATTTTTAACGCTTTTTTTTAAAACTTTTCGCAGTTAAGTTTGCTGTGTATTTGTAATCACCAACGGCATGCTGTTAGCACTGCAATACACCATCATATTTTGTTTTGAAAGGTGGTATTCAGCTTTATTTCAGTCTGCTGGATGCCGACTTTCCATGTATACGGTTAAGCCTCAGTGTAGCTGACGAGACGTTAGTGCTTCCAATACAACAAAATATTTGCTACCTAATTTTTAACAATAGCAAATTATTAGAAATTATTCCCATAAAAACTGTTTTTTCTTTTCCTGTCGGTGAGTAGTTTACACATGAAAAAAAAAAAAAAAAAAAGAAAGAAATGGAGGCACCTCAAACTGCCATCCAAACGGTTAGTTAGTTTTTTTGTTTTTTTTTTTTACTACTATGTGCTAATCTAAATAATCTAAAGAGGCTGAAACCAAGTGGCAGGGGAATAGTTTACTCCATACGTTTTCAGGTAACACTATTCTTAATGATTGACACGTTTGTAGCAAGGCGAGAACATTTTTACCGTTCCTGATATATTTTTTTTCTTTTTTCTTTTTTTTTGGGGGGGTGTGGGGGTGGGGTCTCCCGCACAGCGTTATCTTACTAGCATTCTCAATATTTTACACCACACCATGGTGAAATCCGTGGTGCATTACTGAATTAAAGCAAAGATGGGAGCCATGGGAGCCTGCGGGAAATTTTTCAAGGGGGTTCAAGTGTAATTAATTAAGGTTTGGCTAATATGTAGGAAACAGTAATTTGTGAAAATGAAAGATTAATACTACTACTATTACTACTACTTATTTACTACACTAGAACACTATTATTATTATTATTATTAATGGATGCTGCCCTTGAAGAAAGTGTATGTTAGTAATAGTCATGTAGTATTATCATGTACATTGGTAACTGTTTTCAAAATAATGAACAGTGTCGAGCAGGGCCACGCCAAGCCTTTTAAGTTCAGCACACACCACCCTGAGCGGAACTTGTTTGGACGTACTACCTTACGGTTTGCTAGGTTTTCCGCTTTCACGTTATCGTTTTCCAATTCCAAATTTCCAATAAAATTGGGATATTAAATTAAACACCCCAAACTCCATCTTTCCTTGTGGTCCAGTTCTGTGAGTGTAAAAAAGTAATAAATAAAATAAAATAAAATAAAATAAAATAATTCTACGGCGGGAGGGGGTCAAGTGACCCCTGTGACCCCTCTCATGTCGGCGCCCATGGATATAGTATTTTTAATCACTTGTTGCATGTGTAGATTTTTGTAATTTGCATTTGCGGTATACGAGCATAAGAAAAATGTTATACTCTATTTAATTTTTTTGCTTTAGGTGTTAATGTATATATAAATAACAAAATTGTGATTAAAAAATTTTAACCCTTCAAAATTTGAGATCCCCCCCACCCCCCATCCCGAAAAAAAAAACTTACTGAATACAATGCAGCACGTAATGTTCAGTGGAGAAATCGAAAGTGACTTTATTTCAATTACAAATCGGGTAACGAGATTCTTAAACTTTGAATTTTTTGTTCTCTGCATGTTGTCGAAACTTCAATTCATGTCAGGTCGTTCTTTACTTGCGTCTTTTACTTGCTGTTCTGCAAATACGTACAATCGTCTTTCCCGTTTTTTTTTTTTTTCCTTTTACACATTTCCGATCCTCCCTTGTTCCGTTTGAAGCCCGAGGCAAAGCATCCCTCTTTTTTCCGACCCTGGTTCACAGGTCTATTGTAAGCGGCACGCCTCAAACTTCACAGCAGCGCTTTTTTTCCTCTAGAAGAGTTGAATCACACTTTTGATGACTGTGTACTCTATAGCATACAAGTTTAAAACTCTCCAACTCGATAAATATCATTCTGTAATGTAACGGTTATTTATATATTTGTCTGAAAAGCAAGTAAAAAAACACCGTTAGGACAGTCTTTCGGTCTTCCAACAACAAGAAATAAATAAAGTAAATAAATAATAAAAATAAATCCTGAAGTACAGAAATGTATGCTGCATTATCGTTAAGAAATGGAATCCACTGCGGCGCAAATATTGTAGAACATACGACGCAATTCTTTTTAAATAGCAAGTACTTTTAATAAATGAAGATCTGTTTTCTATCTGCGCTCTTTTAAGAACCTCGTCAGCGCTCAGGGTGCTCGAAACTAGAGCCACGTGTTTAGGAAACTACGTAAAGCAAAGTTCTTTTGAAATAGGGTGACGAATCTTTATAGAAATACATAGATAGCTGTCATAACATTGCGTTAATATCTCAATAAACCACATTGTTTAGAGCGCAATACATTCATTTTCACGTCTGAAAAAATTATGACAGTTTGATCCAAACTTTACTCACGAGGCTGTGATTTAGGATGTTTCGTGAATTTATTGCTCTCTAAATGGTTTAAATTATATAGCTAGTTGCTTTAGAAATGGATACCAGCTATATAAGACGGTTCATATTTCATAAATGAATGGAAAGCTCTACAACATTAGTCGACTGTAAGAGTTCGAGTTCTTTTAAGAGCTCAAAACGCTGTCAATAGGAAATCAAGAGCACTTCGTGCAAGGATCAATTAAATTTCCTAGAGAAGGTACTCGTTAAGGCAATTCTCATTGTCACGTGACATCACGTCACCATTCTAGGAATATTTGTCGTTCCGAGGAGTGTAGTACCTTTAGATAATTCATACTTAGTTTATGGCTTCCTTAAAAATAATGACAAACTGAAAATGTGAATTACAGGCTGTTTTCAGAAGAAAAGGCCATGACAAACTGGAAATGCAAATTACAGGCTGTTTTCAGAAGAAAAGGCCATGACAAACTGAAAACGCAAATTACAGGCTGTTTTCAGAAGAAAAGGCCATGACCACGTACAAAATGCTAAGAGATAGGTTAATCTGGAAACTTTTGTCTTTCAAGTAAAAGCTTTAAGTAAACCCCGCGACAGGTATTATACATCATCTTCTCTTCGAATCATTTCCAATTACCAAAGGAAATTGAGGACGTCCTATTATAAGATTAAAACAGCTGTTCCGGTAGCCAAGTGGTCCGAGGCGCTGGTTTCTGGCTAGCCTTCCGAGCTGGGCCCTGGCCCGAGTCCCGGGTCGGTCATGGGTCCCCACGGCCCTGCCCTTCCCCAGAGCCAGCGTTCCTAAATTAGGGACGGGCAACTGATTGTAGCTCTTAGATTATGCATGGTGGTCATTAAACTCCGAAAGAAAAAATATGGTGAACATGTCTTTTAGTCTCACCTTATATCTCACATCTTTCAATGATTGATAATGGTGTCGTGTGTGTGTGTGTGTGTGTGTGTGTGTGTGTGTGTATGTTTGAAGACGTTAAGCAGGTATTGATTCGGCAACAGAGAAATCAGTTGCAAATTAGTTTAAAATTATATACAGAGATTATGTTCGTCACCTACAAAAATTTTGCCACATCAAACTTTAAAATCGGTTGCAAGAACCATCAACACGCAATGAGTGTTTTTCTGAAAAGAAAAATATTTTAACACCGTTGGTGAAAAAATTAATCACTGTGCTGTTATTTCCTTTTTAATACCCATTTCGCACACATTAGAAGAATTATAACTTTTTCCGTAAAAAAAATGTATTCCTTTAATTAAACTGAACACTTTGGCGTAAAGTATAAGTTCTGCTTTCGTCTCACGCGCGAAAGATACGTTTTTGTTCTAAACGAAAGTGAAGAAACGGAAAGAGAGACCAAGAAGAGAGAGAAGAAAAAATTACCAAAAATGAATACATTTCAGCCTTCTCACCCGAAGCAAATGTTTGTATGTAAACTAACTTTAGAATATGAAGCCTTAGACATATGAATATATATATATATATATATTATAATGTATAACTTTTTCTCTGTGGTGTTTCGAGGCCTCGTCTTCCTACTCCGAAGCGCCTGTTCTCCCAACTGAACTACGCCGACAGACTTATAACTGCTCCACAGTCAATTTGTCTCGTGCGTCACCTCAGTAGTCCGTCAAGTACGTCACGTCACGTAGTATGTTACAATAACTAAATATATCTTTTTGCCTCCAAAGATAAAAACGAATGGGAGGATTTGTTGATCCCAAACTTTTATTCTGTGATTTAGGTAGAGATAATGGATCACAGAAAATCAAACATAATACACGCATCTCATCCGGAATTCAACGCGAAGTACTTGTCACATGAATCTATTCTGGAAGATGTCCTTTTCGCCTCAAGCACATATGCACAGTTGATAATTTACAAACAATACAGCTAAAATCGGCAAAAATGAGCTAAAATCGGCAAAATTCTCATTCGAGAAACGCATATTTTATTTTCTTTAAGCTGAAATACATGCGGGGATAGACTGAAAGACTTAAAATCAGTTGGTGTTTGTCACTAAATGCTGATATACTTTTAGCCAAATTTACCTTGAGTCAGTTTCAAACCACAAACCTACGGTACACTCATTTAATAATTTCATTTTCCTCATGAGCTGTTGAACTTATTTGTAACTCCTTTTCTTTCCCCATGGCTTAGCGACCACTATGAGTAATTCAATGAGCCGTAAGCAGTCTCCCATCCCTAATTTGGGGCCGCACGCTCCGAGGTGTGGGGCAGTGCCGTGGGGCAAGTGTGCACCATTCATCTCTCATCCTGCACTCAAGCCCAGGCCCAGCTCGGACAAGTAGTCAGAACCCTACACCTCTGACGACCACACCTCCTGGGTGTCATAAAATTATTTCGTTATTCCTAAAGTTTCCATTTTTTTTTTTTTTTTTTTTTTTGCAAAATTCATCGAATGTAACTGCAAGTTGAATTAACCACAGTTTTTTAGAAAAAATATGTCCGCTGTGTTTTCAAAAACATAATTTTTACAGAGTGGTTGGAGGTCCGGAACTTTTGAAAAACCGCCGATTTGTCTCGGGTTCGAACTCCGAACGAAGCATGAGGCTTGAATCCGAGCCTCAACTCGGACCGTTCCTTTTCGCTTTCCCAGGAAACAGTGTCCATAAATTAAGGATTCATAGCATCGGATGTTCACAGAGGCCGTTAATCTCCTCCAAACTTTTTTAAAAGATATTTTTAGAAATAGGACAAAGCTGAATTTTCTTACACGTATTTCAAACTTGCCACGTCATCTGCAGGTGTCCACCAAAAAAAGAGCAAAGTTTTTTCTGATTCCAAACTGCTATGAGAAATGGGATTTTGCAGCAGACGTTTCAAAGAATAAGGGTACTCTAAATTTTTCTTCGAAACAAAAATTGAAATGAAAGGAAAAAACACTTGCAATCGAATCCCTCAGACGTAGTAAATCTGCTCTGTAAGCTGTATTTTTTTCTTTGGTTTTTATTTTATTTTCTGGTAAAATCTTTGCAGATCTTTATTCCTCGAGCCTATCTGCTGATAAATGTTACTTAGTATAATATTCTAGAACAATAAAAATCGCGGAACCCTTCTTTTTTGCTCAGTAGTTTAGCAATGACGCAACAGTAACTGCGGTACTGACGGCTTCTAGAATAAATGTTAAAAGTCCATTAAAGATAATATTATTTTGAATACACCAGATCGTGAATACTCAAGGAACGCTTTTATGAGTAAATCTGTTTATTTTCGTGGTGTAGTATGCAAAATAAACGGATTTACTACGCTATAAGCGTTCCTTGAGTATCCATTAAAGATTCGTTTTCATACTCTGAAATGTTTACAACAATGCACTATGTTAAATAAAGCCTTGGTACAGTTAGCTGACATGCTGCCGTTCTTAAAATGATTGCATACCAATTCCACTTTCGAATAAAGTAGAATATTGCTATTCCTTATAGTTATGAGATGGCAAGTCATCAAATCTGATTTATTTTTAAAGCCTCCTCTCTAGAAGTTAAAGGTGATAACATACGCGAAAAATGTTTCCTTTCTGCCAAGGAAGACATTTCTCATGGATACCTCAAATGCTTTGCTGCTTTTCTTTCCTCGTTTAGTTTTTTTCGCTATCATTAAAATTAGACAGAAACCAATGATTCATCCTTATATATCTTACCGAGATTCTAACCTTGGCAGAACAATATTAAAGATCTGTAGACAGCTCCGCTGACCACTCAATCATCAGACAAGTTCTCATGGATTAAATTATTGCTATGGACGCCAGGTTCAAATGAAATTAATGCTTACAGACAAACAGACAAGCAGAAGGGAGACGGAGTATATTCTTTCCATTGTGCAAAAAATATCCATTTTCTTGTTTCCGTGTTAAAGAAACATTTTTATCAGCAGAAAGCACGTAGGTATATTTACATCAGTCCCTGTGTACGAGATTAATTTACTTAAGCAATAATAAGTAAACGTTGTTACTCTAAATGAAAAATTCCAGTGATACTACTGTTTAGCGTTTAGGCAACTTCGAACGAAAAGAGTATTAGCGTACACGCAATTTAAAGCATGAAATTTAAAACCTGATTGGTTTCTTTTCCAAAAGCAAATTACGAAATTCAGCTAACACGACGCTTTAGCTCCTAACTGTGAAAAGAGGTTAATCATGAACGCGAGCAATTTACAGGAAGACATTCAGATTAACTTTTGTAGGCTTGGCGAACATTTCCTGTTTGAACTGTACTTTTCTGTTTTGCGTTCAATACGTATGTTAATTATGCTTAGTTCGTAGCTTCTCGGTATTTTCTGATAACATTCACACATAGACCAGGAGCAACATCTGGGGAGAAGTTCCTTATTAAAAGAGCACTGATGTCAAATTTTGGAGCTTCACTTTTCGTGAAGTAAAACTATGGGATTTGCCCCATTGCTCCGTTTTAAGCTTCTTAACTTAATGCACTTGTCTCTCCTATAAAATCAAAACATGCATTCTCCTCAGATGTAATTGTACGACTAATCCTTTGCACATAACTTGCAACTCCCCGTCCCGGTTCTAACATCCACTAACAATATTTTCTTCTCTTATTTATTTTCTCACATACAGAGAAATTCCCACATGCGAGAGGCGTTGAATATGTTTTAAGTTTTAGACTCCTATGCCGTCTGTTCTGGACAATGCTGCGATTTCTGAAGAAGGCCCAGGTGGTTTTTATTGCACTTTGCTTGCTTTTTTCCCAGCTGCACTTGTCTTTGCTAATACAAGCTCGTTGATGCCTCTTCATCATCTTTGAAATGTAATCCACAGTTTCAAAGAAAATGAAAACCTACAAATGGCATGGAATCATTAATCAGGATCATTAATCACACATGCTGGTTCTTCTGTGTTAATTATGAATAAAGACTGAGACCATCTTTTGACAGTTATGAATATTGCACTGAGCAATTACTTCTTTTGTTATAAATTCAATCTCTTTCTCTCTCTATTCTTACTCTGTGCTTCACATTTGCCATTTTCCTTGACATCTTCAGTCAGGTTTTTGAATTATGACATTTGATGTCCAATTGCTGATTTATTTTTTTATAAACGCGAACTTTCCTGTATTTCCTTAAATTTTAAGCTATGGGATTTTTCTCATTATCATCGACAACTATTCTCAATCGACTGCTGGATGAAGGTCTCCTCAAATCTCTTCCACAACTCTCCCTCTTGAGAAATTGTCTTCCATACCCCTCGGCGTGCTTTAGAATTTCATCTATCCATCTCCGAAGTGGTCTTCTTCTGGGTCTTTTCCTATCCCTTAGTATTCAGTCTAGTATTTCAGTTGTCCAACATCGGTCAGTTCTAGCAATATATCCAGCCAATTACCACTCGAAGGTAAGACCATGATATCATGATCTTTACCTTGATCATGATATCACGCACTCTTATAATTTTCCTTATCTTTGAGTTCGATTTCCTATCTTTCCTGGTTGCTCCAAGTGTGCATCTTTTTATGCTTCCTTTAGCTGTCCGCAATATCTAAATGTCTTTTGAATGTTAGGAAGAATTCAATGATTGAACACTCTTCTTTTGCGACATAATGGCAAATTGCTCTTGCACTATTGTATTGCATCTTCCAAATACACTTTAGGAAAGGATTATACGTACATTAATTTCTTCTTCGATGGGGCTTGTACTTATTATCTGCTGTCCATGACAGATGTAGGTATCAGTCACTTCCAAATTTGGCCTCTCAACTTCTAATATCTTCTGTTCTCACTCCAAATCCCGCATTACACCGATTCTGACTCGTGTGGTAACACAATCTCAAAACTTCTCACAGTTAATAACAAAGGGAGCACAAGCATTGAATTCGTAAGCTATAGAATAGCTATTAGCCATACGGAAACACTGAATTATTTTCTATGTATAAGCTGAACTGCAGAAAACACCTACTCAGACGAAATAGTAGTATGTATGCTGGGAAGTGTTTGCAGCTCACAAGAAGACTCTCCCTGTGGTTTGTGAGATCAATTTAATAAGAAAATCTGAATAAATCTGTGAATCTAAACACTAAAGAATTAAGCCATACTGATATCTATCATTGCTATCCTTTTTCATTTTAATTCTTTTAAAACTTGTAAAAAGCTTTCGAATCAAAATACCTGTGCTATTTTTTTCTTGCATATTTATCATGAACGTTTTAAAACATTCAAATGAAAAATTACAGCGGGTTTTTAATAATTTTTGCAAGAGGTTACAATTTTGGACACGGTTTACGGCATTCCAACTGCAGCATTCTTCTGAACCTTGTCCTCGGTAGAGGAAAACAACAGCATGGTCCCAAACAAACTCTTCTACCAAATGAAAGTTGTTGGCAGATAGTCCTTCATTTAACGATAAATTTCAACAACTGATATATGTAGAAAAGTCAGCTGGCACTTGCTGTAAGAGTATGGCGTTACAAAAATGCACATGTTGTTACAGGGCTGTTCACTGGATTACTGTCAGAGCCCTGTTGCGTGTGTTCGTCACGTCTTCGCTTGTAAGGTAATTAAGCCGTGCTTGGTTTTAACTACGTATTTTCCCGATAGTAAAATGAATGAATTACTCGCTTAATGAAAACTCGCTCTTCTGCAATGGTGCTGTTTATTCAATATAGTATATAGGGTTGGTCATGGACTTATGCTTGTCCTGATTTCTGTATTGAATTTATATATTTCTCTTTTTACTCTTTACTCATTGATCTATTCCTTTTTATTTCATTAGGCGCTTTTCTGGGATACCTCGCTGCCAAGTTCTGGCTTTCAACTTAATTTCCACATTGATCTCCCATCTCGGCATCGGACATTCTAAAACTCCAATTTTAACTCCTCTTCCTCCTCTCTCTCTTTAAGAACCAGCTCACATGTTTTTCATCATCACTCAGCCAAAAGAAAAAAGTGGTATATGCTCCTCCACCCCACCCCCCAACCATCTGGATATTATAAGTATTCCAACCCGAAGATGTTCAGTGATCCAGGGCTGCGGATGGCCCAGTGGTCAGCATTGGTGACTACCACGGATCCAGGGCTGCGGATGGCCCAGTGGTCAGCATTGGTGACTGCAATGGTGCTGTTTATTCAATATAGTATATAGGGTTGGTCATGGACTTATGCTTGTCCTGATTTCTGTATTGAATTTATATATTTCTCTTTTTACTCTTTACTCATTGATCTATTCCTTTTTATTTCATTAGGCGCTTTTCTGGGATACCTCGCTGCCAAGTTCTGGCTTTCAACTTAATTTCCACATTGATCTCCCATCTCGGCATCGGACATTCTAAAACTCCAATTTTAACTCCTCTTCCTCCTCTCTCTTTAAGAACCAGCTCACATGTTTTTCGTCATCACTCAGCCAAAAGAAAAAAGTGGTATATGCTCCTCCACCCCCACCCCCAACCATCTGGATATTATAAGTATTCCAACCCGAAGATGTTCAGTGATCCAGGGCTGCGGATGGCCCAGTGGTCAGCATTGGTGACTACCACGGAGGAATCTCAGGTTCGATCCCAGGCAGGTACGAAAGTTCGAACCACTAAATATCCACCGTGAGTCGGATGGACACGTTAAGCCGTCGGGCCCCTGGTACTGGCTCCCCGGTTATAAATAAGGGCGTCTTCCTTCTCTTTTCTACCTCACTTTCGTGTGGCTTTCCTAGCGGGCACTCTAGCCCAAACCTCCTAGCTTCCTATTTCTAAGGGTTGTTTAAGACCAGGGGTCAGAAGACACTCTCTTCCTAAAATATTCTACATATGATCTGGTCTGATAGGTTGAGTGATACGCCTTTGCTCCCCATATTTTTTTCTTAATAATCACTTCGTGTTCCCTGCTCTGCATTATATTTTGAATACCACAACACATAAAATCTGTATGGTTTGTATTTGTCCCACTTACATTTGAAATGTTTTAGTAGGAAACTTCTTTCTAGCCTTTGGTGTTTCATGCATAAATTATGTTTTTATTTTTCCAGAACGTTGTCTTTTGATCTTTCATTTTGTTTAGCGTTTACATTATATTTTAACTCTTCAAATCCATCTTCTGTTTAAAGCTCATTTTAGTTTGTTGCTGCATATTTTTAAGTGCTGAAATCAGAAACCTATGCTTAATCGTTCCTTTAATTTCCTGCTGTTTGCCATATAGTAAGTACGCCATTAATAATCTTACATTTTCTGCCTTATATTAAAGTCAGGATAGCTGTCAAAGATGTTCAGTCTGATCAGATCAGATGTAGAGGATTTTCGGAAGGGAGTGTCTAACCCTAGGTCTTAAACAGCCCGTAGAAATAGGAAGCTAGAAGATTTGGGCTAGAGTGCCTGATAGGAAAGTGACACGGAAGCGAGGTAGAAAGGCGGAGGAAGACGCCCTTATTTATTACCGGGGGCCAGTAGCCGGGGTCTGATGGCTTGACGTGCCCATCCGACGCACGCCGGATATTTAGTAGTTCGAGCGTTCGCACATGCCCGGGATCGAACCTGAGGTCCCTCCGTGGCAGTCACGAATGTTAACCACTAGGCCATCCGCGGCCCATATGCTCAGTCTGTTCTCGTTCCTAACCATATAAAGCTTTCTGGATTGGAACAAGATGGACGTCTTAATCTGTAAGTCTAGACATTAAGTCATTTAATGGCCAACAACTGGTGGATTTGAAGGCATGGTTTAAAGACGTATTAAGATAAGAGTCTCTTACATTCTTCCTCAAAAGAAGTCCTCTGTCGGTCGTACTATAACCACAGGTTAATAAACTGGGTGTTGAAGAACCTTGCTGTAACCGAGGTTAAAGGTACAAACATCAGTAAATTAAAGTTAGTTGTTTAAAAAATGGAGGAGTGGATGTAGGATATGCGTATTCAGGAAAACGCGTTTCTAAAATCTAAAGCAGTGCAATAGTACGCGAACTATTCGTGGCCGGTTATCAGCGAATTATTAGGATAGAAAGAAATATATTTTTGGAAATATACCTACAGCTTCGCACTAATTCCTAGTACCCTGGAAAAAAAAAAAAAATTGCCGGTCCGCCAGTTAAGGCAGTTTGAGAAGAACTGATTGCAAGTATCTAATTCAAGGAACAGATTCCGAAAGAAGATGTGTAGTAGGAACAGAAATCCTTATTGTCGATCGTTAAACTGAGATTCAATGTCTAGGTTCTCAAAGAAAGACTTTATAATAAAATACGATTAAAACCAGGTACCGGAGTAGCAAGTACGATAGCAAATGGGCGTGGAATCTCTCTCTCTCTCTCTCTCTCTCTCTCTCTCTCTCTCTCTCTCTCTCTCTCATTAAGGACTCTAAACTATAATTAAGCAACTTCAGAAAAGTTTCTTAATAAGCTGTACCCCCATCCCTTTGGAAAAACTATTCCTCCAGCGAGGGCATTTCGCGCTCATAGCATATTTTTAAGACCATGGGTAAGTATCGCAATTCAGAGCAAAAACAGGAAAAGCAAAAGATTTAAGGGATTTCGAATGTGTCTCGAAACAATATTTCTGCGCTAGAGTTTTCAGGCATGACGGTTATTTAGGTGTATAAAAAACAATACAAAAAATTAAAAAAAAAAAAAAAAAAAAGGTTTCGGCAAGGGGGATCGGAAACAGATCTTTGTTGACAAGCGGCTAGCGGAGACTCGGAACTACTAGTGTGGAGAAAATGGAGTCGAGTAGGCCAGATAACAGCCGAGTATAAGAGTGGTGGCGAAAGAGACATATCAGAATGCATGTCTTTTCATACCTTGACACGGATGACTAAAATCTGGCCAATTCGGCATCCAACGAACCCACCGGATTACACTCCTGTTAGTGAAGAACAGAAACTGCAGCTGCAATCGGCTAAGGTGCAAAAAGACTGGATAGTGAATAATTCGAAAAATGCCTTCTGTCGAGTCCCGGTTCCCTCCTGTCTGAAGGACTAGAGTACAGCAAATATAGATTCTTAGATTCATTTCCTCATTTATTATTTTATTTATTTTTGTTGTTACATGCTCTTAGTAGAAAAGAAAGAAAAAAGAAAAGAAAAAGAGTGGGGGGAAAAATTGACAGTACAGATATAATGAACATAGACTGTAACAACAGGGAAGACAAGGGAAAAAGCCAAAATGGACTGACATATAACCCTATTCTCCCCGTAGAAGAAACAAATGAAACAACAAATAGACACATCAAGTCAGACAATCAAAAGACGTTTTGCCAATCGTTTCCTTTTTTTTAATTATTGAAGAAGATAGAGTTTGAAATTTTTTTTTGAATAAATTAAAATTGTTTAAGTTAGTCAGATTGCTAGGTAAAGAATTCCAGTATCGAGGGCCTCTGTAATTTAGAGTAAGTTTAATTGATACCGTTTTTGGAAAAATAGGTTGTAATTGTAGTTTATTCCTTGTTTCATACGAATGTGCATGAGTATTAAGAAATTTGAGATCATCTCACCAAAAATCAAGAGTAAAGAATTGTAGTAACGGGGTAGTTAGTGGTGTAGAGAACCTTTTGGAGCGCACACGGGGTTCAATGATACCAATGGAACTGTGTCGACAATGGCATGAAAGGAGAGTTTTCTCAATTATAGACAAGACTGGAGAAGGAGGATCCATTATAGAGATGTGAGACGAAAGAAGAAAAAAGACACTGCTGCACGAACGCATCTCAATGTGGTGGAAGTGTATCCATCCGGTAATACGTTTTTTCAAAGGAACAGTTCTCGTGACTGTAGTATATCCATCTGCGTGTTAACTTGGTTTATTCTTCCAGGTTAACGTAGTGAATTTATTGTTATTTTGTTGGTGAATAATGATGATCAGTGCTACGTAACTGATGCTAAACTGACAGACTCTTTCACCTCGGAGTTTGTAGTTAGAGTTCGGCACGCAAACACCAATGTCATGGAAACAACAGAAGAGCTAAATATTGTAAGGCTACATTATTTCATGAAATACTTCTGTACCTTTTAAAAACGATTTATTCTTCTTATTTACTTCTTCGAAGGTTTTCCTAATGATTCTGTTATTCTGCTTGTTGCGAGCACTATAAAATGTTTCCATTCCCTATGGTTACTCGTTACCGATAACTTTCTATGCCTTTTCTTCCCGCCATCGAAAAAACCCTCTTTTCCCCGCTTCTAAGGAACTTCTGTCCCAGAACAAAGCCTTCTGACTTCTTACCCGACTCACAATTTCTCCTCTCCGACTTGACTGTCCTTTTTCTTCGCCACCTTGCCCTCAAGCGAAGGATGACCAACCCCTACTAACACACACAGCGATACTACATCTCCTACGGATTGAAATGGCCGCTTTCCAAGACAAAAGTCTCAAAGCTGAGGATTGTTGCTCCTGCATAAATTTCGGTACCTTTGAGCATTGAGCCGAAAGGTGCAAAATTGCATTTGACGATACCAAATTCCGCTACGATATACAAAGCCAAGACTTTTAACATGCGACAGCCTGGCGTCTCTAAATAAACCGTATTTCCTGATATTTCTTGACTGGGGTGACGAAGCTAAAATTTTCCCACGCATCGTGGAAACAAAGGAAATGGAACACGAAAGCGAAATAAAAGTTTGGAATGAGATTTAATATAATTACCTAAAAATTTTTGTATTAAATCTCCGAAACATGCGAATAGGATCCTTCGTTAAAATAATGCGACATGTCAGCCTGTGAGTGGTTCGAACACAATGATAATGACTTCCACTTACCAATCCCTTCCTAGTAACCGGATATCAACCCAATCGACCACCTGTGAGATGAGACATAACGAGCTTTTTCAAAGTAGCAATCCATTTCCAACAGTTGTGGGCAATAATTCTTTTGACATATTTTCGACCCCAAGTTAATAAAGCAAAACTATATCGCGATGGATTCAGATTGTTCAAAAAGCAGGAAAGGGAGCTAGCTGGTCGCTATTAAGTTATGTCACTAAAAAAGTGGCCACTCAATGCATGTAGCTCATATGCATTTATGCTTCATGCCTTTACAAGGCTTCGATTTCCTAATCAGTTTGGTGAAGGAGGTGTTCTGCTTCTGCGCCCGTCAAATAATAAATTGCCGGTCCGAAGGCGCAGAGATCTAAGTGCAGGCTGGCTTCTTACCATTCGTCTGATATGATTCGAGTTTGAGTCCTGGAGTAGGCATGCGTGGTATATTTATCTTACGGCACTGGCTCTCTCTCCTCCCTAGAACCAGCGGGCCCAAATTAAGGACGGAGGATATATGTTTTACAGTCGATCATGGTGGTTGTGAAACTCCGAAATAGAATTATAAAAAAAACAAAAAAAAACAGCACATATTTAGATGCAACTCTATTTTAGTCAAATGCAGCAGTGAAAATTCGATTTAAGTGGTTCATTTGTGAAATTACTTACTTATCTGTAAAATTTAACCGTAAAATTTTGCCTGCCACAACTTTGCTGTCATGATAAAAATTAAATCAACTGTTTTTGTTTCCCCTTTGTTTTCTAATCAAAGATACATTTATTATTATCAATCGTTTAATAGTTTCACTGGGATATCCCCCCCCCCAAGACTTTAACGTCTCTGAAATCTCCCGTGCCAGTCCAAATAATGATTCCTACTTTATTTTTCCATGTCGAAAACACATGTTTCCTGGAAATATTGCATGCATGCCATTTTTTATATCATCATCATCAACCTTTATCAATCCACTGCTGGATGAAGGTCTCCCCAAATTTCTTCCACAATTTTCTGTCTTGGGCCGGTCTCCTCAATGTCACTCCAGCATACTTTCGAATTTCATCCTTCCATCTCCCATGGGGTCTTCGCCTGTCCCTCGGAATCCAATCTAAAATTTCGGTTGTCCATCGGTGGTCCATTCTCCTGGCAACATGTCTAGCCCCTGGCCATTTCCGTGATTCACTCTGGTCAAGATGTCGTCCACTCCTGTCATTTTCCTCACCCACAAGTTCCTCTTCTTATCTTTCCTGGTTACACCAAGCATGCATCTCTCCATACTGCTTTGAGTTGTCTGCAGTCTTTGTATGTCTTTTTTAGTTAAGGTCCATGTCTCGGCTCCATACGTAAGCACTAGCAGGATGCATTGATTAAACACTTTTCTTTTATATATATTATTAAATTTCAAAATTTTCTGTAATAAAGTTATACAGTGCCTATATAGTCTCAGTAGTCGCCCCGATGACGGAGAGATCAGTGGAGCAGACTTTTGTTTAATCCTCTGAATTCGTCCAGAATGAGGGATGGGTGATGCATTTGTCCCTTACTGGAATTAATATCCCTAAATTAGGGACAGGCGACTAGCGGGATTGTAAACCAAAAAAAGTTTGTTTCTTTAAATGATTTTTTTTTCTGGAGGACTGCATGTTCAAAGCATGGTTATTATTAAGTATTGAAGTGGGCGCCAACTTATCAGAAGAATCGTTGTTTGCAGGTTCCTGTCATTGTAGCAGGGAAGCAGATAAATAAATATTTAAATAAACGGAACGTTATAACTGATGAGTTGGCTCGTACACTTGGATTTATTTTTCTGAATCGGGCAAAAGGTAAAATATCAGTTTAGTCAAGATAAATAGTATATACTTCTAGCTGGTGACGGATATTTGGAGTAGCTTTCTCTATGTAATTCCCGCCAAAATTTCTTCTCACTCATCCTGTGTAAAAGCATTTCTCCCTGCCTTGTGTACGAGTGAATCCTTCCTAACTGTCTGAAATCTCGCACCAGACTCCTCGTTTATGAACACTCTGTGTATTTCTTCCTTTCACTCTCTGTCCCCAGCTCGAAGGAAGATGCTCCTGACGTAAGAAGTTGACTGTTGTTAATTGCTGAGCTGGAAATGTCCCTAGGGTGCAGAGAGTGAAAAGAAGAAATACACAGAATGTCCTCCGGCGATGGGGAATATAAAGGAGGGGGTGTTTTTTTGTTCGTGGAAGCTCCGATGGTCCGTGAAAGAATGGTTTTCCCCATAGGGATGCGTGCTAAGCGCCTTTTTAACTGAGGGCGAATTTCTAGCTGCTGTTGGTACACAAAAATAACCAAAGTCACTATTTAATTATATTTTAAATATTTCCATAAAACATAACACAAACTTTTCATAGGGGAACTGCGTTGAAAAATAATTGAAGTGCGTTTTTATTCATAAGGAGCACAGTGGCGTAGCCAGAAATTTCTTAAAGGAAGGGGGTCTATGGATTTAGTTCATTGGTGAAAGCCTCATATATACATATATAACGCTTTAAATTCTTACTCAACCCACCCTCATGGGGGGGGGGGGGGACCGTAGGACCGTCCCATCCTCCTTGGCTACGCCTCTGATAGAGAGCTACTTCAAAATCTGAAAATGCTTATATATTGTAAAACTATTATTTACTACATTGTTACTACTTTCTAAGTGACTTTTTGTTACTATATTGCAATGAACTATTATTTAGTTATTTTACTACATTGTAAGTGGGCTTTTCCTCTCTCTCTTTGGATTCGATCAATTTGCAGCTCTTAATTCAACAAATAATTGGACACCCCTGCAATCGACGATTTATGCTGTCCTGATACACGTCACGGCCGCCACCGTTAAATATCGTGTGGGAAACAACAACGCAGCCAGTAGCATGCAAGATGCCACGCAGTTCGGAGCTCTCTGATTTCGAGAAAGGTGCATTCGTCGGGTATCACAGAAATGGCCGATCCATACGTGACATATCCAGCGAGTTGAAGTACCCAAAATCGACAGTGGCCTACGTGATTGGCAAGTGGAAGATGGGAGGTGACTGTCGGAATGTGCTCCGACCCGGCAGACCCGCAAAACTGGGAGTTAGAGACAGACGGGTGCTCGCCAGAGAAATTCGGAAGAGCCGCACCAAATCGATGGGCCACATCCGCAAGGAGTTTCAACAGGCATCCGGGAGTGTTCTTTCGATGAATACCATCCGTAAGAAAGCCCATCTGCTCGGTTATCATGGACTTGCTGCCGCCCACAAGCCTTTGATCACCAAGTCCAATAGCGCTGCTCGGCTAACGTGGTGCAAAGAACGTCGACAGTGGACCGTTTAACAGTGGAAACAGGTTCTCTGGAGCGACGAATCAAGGTTCACCCTCTACCCTTCGGATGGTAGGGTCTGTGTTTGGCGTCTGCCTGGAGAACGCCTCCTGCCGGAATGTATTGTGCCAACTGTGAAGCTCGGCGGCGGTAGAATTATGCTATGGGAGTGTTTCTCCTGGTATGGCACGGGACCCTTGGTCGCAATTCCTGGTAGACTCAACGCCGAGACCTACTGCACCATTTTGGATGACCACGCGCTTCCTACGTTGCGGCAGTTTTACGGGGTGGACCCATGTTACTTTCAGGATGACAATGCCACCTGTCATGTTGCGAGGTCCACCATGGCTTGGTGTGGTGACAATGGGGTTAATCGAATGGACTGGCCTGCGCAGAGCCTGGACTTTAACCCTATCCAGCACCTCTGGGACGAGTTGGAACGTCGACTTAAGGGGTGCCCCTACCGTCCTAAATCGGTGAAGGAACTGACCTGTCTTCTCCAAGCCGAATGGAAGAAAATACCGCTAGCCGTCGTACAACGCCTGGTTGAGAGTATGTCCCGGAGGGTCTCAGCTGTAAACGCCGCTCGTCGAGCCTCCACCAACTATTGAAGGTGAATAAACTTCGTTTTCCTTTGCTATCACAGGTGTCCAATTACTTGTTGGTAGATAGTGTATATATATATATATAAAAGAGAAGATCCAAAGGAGATAGGAACATTTTTCTATTACTTTTATTATCAGTTAAAGCTTATCGTTAGGTGATCAGGTGTTGTCCCAATATTATTGTAGTTATTTAATTACTCTTTTAATCCTCTCATTATGTGTTTCCTATTTATTGTTCTGTTTTTCTTTGATTTCCCATGGCTAACCGTCCTTGCCGCCTTCGATCGGCTGGGGCTTCATGAACCTCTTTCATGCGTTTCTACCAACCGAAACGTTATTTCCGACCCTTAGATTCTTTTCGCGTTCCCCTTGCTCTGAAAAAACCAGCTAGTGACACCTTAAATATAGTAAACTCATTGCGTACTGTCTAGGTCTCTCTCGCTTTTCGTGCTGCCTTAGCTGAAGGCACAGTTAAAAGATCGCTGATTATATTGATGCTCGAAATTTTTTGTTGTAAGAATCCACCATGCCGAATAATTCTTGAAGCTTCTGTGAATCGCTTTTGACGTTTCGCTCATTATCAATACTGATGTGCCCTTAATAACGTTGAAGACTTCCTTTCTTTCTTTTTTGATTTTCTTTAGCTGACTGTGAGATTGTTACAAAGAAACCTACTGTTGTATTATATTTCTGGTAACAATATACTTCTATTTGGTCTTCTCTGCTCAGATTACGTTCACGCATCACGCAGTTAGAAGTAATTTAAGAGACATTTCAATTCGATCTTTTAACAGAAACACGTTATAGTATCTCTCATCCCCATCGCCGCTACCTATACCGTGCTCCCGTCCATTAAAATGCAGAACTTTAAAACGTTGAAATGAAGTTCCATTTTCATCTTGTAATCTTTAGTTTTTTTTTTTTTTCGCTTTAGTATCCCTTAAGACTGCATGGGAAAAGAAAAAGACTACAAAGTCAAACCATAGCTGAAATTAGCGGATGGTGTTGCAATTTGAAAATTGTGAAACTGGTAAGACGCATACCTGGCCTTAGACGTTCCAACTTAGACCAGATCGATCTATATGTTAGGAGATCTGATACGCTCGAGTTCGGGCCTTGCCGGGCTTTTCAAATTAAGGCCCAGGTAACCTAAATTTTAGAGTTTTATTGCGAAACTCTTTAGCCTGTTCTTCTCTTAAAGGAAAAGCAAGCTGAAAAGCCCTTTCAATCTTGTCTTTTCTTTACGAAGGTGAGTACTAACCAGGTCTTTGAATAACAGATTCTAATTCGTAGAAAGTAAAAATAGCAGGAATAGGGATTGATTCCACGGGCTAATCCAGTTTTAAGTTCGTTTATCCCACTTTGATTTCTGTGGCCGAGAAAGAGAAATATTTTTCTGACAATCCGAGGGGAATAGGGCGCCCTGGTCGAAAAAGGTGAAAATGTTATAGGTTTTTTATTTATTCTAGGATTCTGTCTTACCCCGTCGTGAGTTCGTCTGGCTTTTGTTGTGAGGTATTTAAACAGTTCCGGATTCTTTGCAGGTTCTTCGCACATGTTGAAATGAAAGAGTTACCAGCTAAAATATTCATTATTCATGCAACAGGGAGTCGTTACATTTTGTATGCCTTAGAACAAAATGCTTATTAAGTCTTACTTTACATTTTTTAATTCCTTACAGCAATAGTGGGCTAATCCACATTTTGTAAAAAGGGAGAAAATGAACTCTAAATTAAAGGGAACTCGTAACTGGACTAACATATACCTGGACATGCTAGAGTTCATTTTCGCCGTTTCTACAAACTGTGTGTTGTTTCACTATTTCCTTAAGGTCTTCATTTGATTCCTGGATTGCTCTTTCATTTACTTATCTTTGTATTTCGACTACAAAACTATCTATTTCCGTCATTCTCGCATTCACTTAATTTCCATTCTGGTCTCCCATTTCGGCAATGTACACCCAAAATCTTTTTCTCTCGATTTCAGAGAGGCGGTTGGGAACCTCTTTACCTGCTCTTCTAAAACCTCAGAAAACTTGTGTCATTTTCTTCCTCTTCTCGCCAAAAACTCAGGCTATCCCTACCCCTCCCATCCGAGCATTAAATTGCCATCTCCGATAAAACTCGCCCTTCTGTCGCACTTCATTATCTCAAAATCACTCTGTAAGCACCTGTGGAAAAGGGGGATGAATCTTGCGGACTCCGAACGGGCCAAGTGTTCTCAACTGTCCCACAGAAATGAAGGGCCATAGAATCATTCTGAAGTTCATGAACCGCCGGTTCAAGGATCGACACGTTTTCTCCGAACATCCCTGCCCCATTAACAGCTAGATGAAAACTACTGAAGGGAGTTGAGCCTTTTGTTTCCCAAAGAACATTAACAAAAGTGAGAAATGATTTTAACTTATGAGATGATATTATAGAAGGTTATTAATGCTAAGTTTCGTTGTAACGGTAACAAAAACAAAGTTAAAAATTATTGGAACTTCAAAAAGTATACTTTTTTTAGCGAGAAGTCTGTACTCCAGTACCATTCGTTGAATATGACTTCCAAATTACGGTGAGCGTTTGGGGGACCGTAGATCTTGAACCTAATGATCTCCAAATTAAGATCTTGTGCAGTGGGGGACCGTACATCTTGAACCTAATGATCTCCAAATCAAGGTCTTGTGCAGTGGCGTGCCGGAAACACTCGGAGTCTCTCCGCAAAAAAAAAAAAAAAAAAATTCGAGGCCCTTTTGAGAAAATCTATTAGTTGTCAATTACTGAAAGTTTCAACTCCATATTATTTACTAGGCTTAACGGGCGTTTTAACGAATCAAATTCTTTGGAGCCTACAAGTATTTTTCGTAAAACCAAAATTATTACACTTTATTGCGTGAGACACAAATGTGCACATGGTAACTAAAATGACTGCCCTAGTTTCATACCGATATAAAGGACTCCGAAACACTTACGCCAAAGTTAATCCCATCATTCAAATCTTATTCTTTCAGAGAACTAAGGCCACGATCACACACACACACACACACAGACAGAAACCAAACCATTTTCGTATCACGATCACACACACACAGAAACCAAATAAAAAATCGCATCAGGATCACACACACACAGAAACCAAACCATTTTCGTATCACGATCACACACACACAGAAACCAAATAAAAAATCGCATCAGGATCACACACACAGAAACCAAACCATTTTCGTATCACGATCACACACACACAGAAACCAAACCATTTTCGTATCACGATCACACACACACAGAAACCAAACCATTTTCGTATCACGATCACACACACACACACACATACACACAGAAACCAAACAACTTTCGTATCACTCACACACACACACACACACACACACAGAAACCAAACAACTTTCGTATCACGATCACACACACACACACAGAAACTAAACAATTTTCGTATCACGATCACACACACACGCATAGAGAGAGAGAGAGAGAGAGAGAGAGAAAGAAATCAAACAATTTTCATATCACGATCACACACACACGCACAGAAACCAAACCATTTTCGTGTCACAATCACACACACACACAAACCATGTAACTACCGTGTGACAGTGTCGTGTGACCTTTTTCGGTTAATACGAAAATACAGATCATAGATCATAAGTAGGAAACTAAATAAGTAACAATTGAGAATTGTAGCACAAAGCATGTAAAACTATTTAAATTATTTACTCTGGAATATGAAAACGCATTTAATATAATATCACAATCTTTTGCACATAGTAATAAACTGTTCTTTGGACTCTCATAAAAAAAAATAAGAAAGAAAGAGAAAGACGTCGCTTCTCTTCACTCTGCTACTTCATTCCTGCGAAGAACACCTTTTAAAAAGTTAATTATATTCTGAAAGATGCGTAGTTACCTGCAACATTTTTAAAAACATAACACCTTGTCCTCATTGATATAAAAATTTCACTCATTGAACTGGCATTTCTTCCACATTCTGTTGTTAATATACACGCATAGGAACTTTTGCTATAGCTATGAAAAGGGGCCTCAAGTACCGTGGAATAGCTGCTTTTCCATTATCCAGTTATTATGAACTAAAGCAACTAAAATGTTTTTTAAAGATCTTTCTTATTTACCGGGGGGGGGGAGCACAATTTTTTTTTTTTTTTTTTTGTTAATACTTTATTCAAAGCTACCTGAATTCCTGGCTATTTCTTTAACCAGTTTCGCATGAAGTTTCAGCAAAAAAAATTGTAAAATATTTTTGCTAAGGTGAGAGGCTTTCTTAGCCGTGATGCCCCCTCCCGCAATGCGGGGGTTGTGGGCTCTCAGTATATCTATCTATCAGTACGTCCCTGGTCATATGAACATTTATCTTTTGTCAGCCACCGAGCGAGATGTGATTGGTCACTTAAAAAAATCAACAGTCTCATCCTAGAACAAAACTGTACTGTGTAAAAAATTTTGTGGTAGGTTGCACCAAAAAGAGGTACTACACCACTGCACCACTTTCTGAGAAAAGATACATCATGGTGTGGTGCAAACAAAACTGAACAACATGGTGCAAACTTGTACCATAACGTGGTGAAAATCTGCACCTTGTTGTTAGGTTTTGTTTTGTTGGCACCACACAATGATGTATCTTTTCTCAGAAAATGGTGCAGCTAGTGTGGTACCATTTTTTGGTGCGACCTACCACAAAACTTTTAACAGTGATAACCTCTTACAAAACAGGGTGAAAAGGCAATTACTTACCAATCGAAAACAATTAATGTTCTCTAAATGGCAAATGAAATATGTAAACGCGTCAACAGAATTTCGGAGATTCAGGCTCCGTTAAAGATATGCAATCTAATAATAAACTCATGCTTTCATGACAGGATATTTAACATTTCCTGATTCTTAAAAAATACGGGTTTTATATTTCCTCATTCCCATCATTAGAAAAACTCTAATGTGTATTTACATAAGAGTTAAAATTTTAATTCTTTCTCGTTATTTCTCATCACACATGCTAGTGAACAATGCAGTTGTTTGCCTGCATGGAAGCTTATTACGTGCATGATTTCGCGCTGACATGAGCTGAAGCGTTTTAGGAAATACGTATTTAATGCATACAATATTTTCCTCTGAAGATAAGCAGCATATGAATAGCCTTTAAAATAAAAAAAATATAGCCGAAAAGGCTTAATAAAAAGAAGTGAAAAATAAAAAACGGATGAACAGCAGCGAGGAAATTCTCGTGCGACTGAAACCCAATCTGATACAACTGTACATAACAAATGCATGTGTTCAAAAATTTTCCAAAAATAAGGCTCGGAAGATAGTTAACAGATAGATGTTTTGTAAAAGAAAAAAGATATCGACTTCTATGAAAATTTACTCGAAGATATTTATAAATTTGTGCTAACAAAGGATAATAGTGAATCAACAAAAGAGGACGCCGCATTGGAGACTATAGCGCAACATGAAAATAAATTTAGAATGTTTTGTTCTAAACGATAAAGAGGGTAGAGACAAAGCAAGGTAATGCCAATTAAGTGTTTTACAAAGTGGAACGGAAAACAATTTTCAAATAGTCGTGGATGGATTTTTGAATAGAATTTGAAGGAAAAATCAAAATCCATTCTAGAATTCTTGCAATGGGAATTTAAAAATATTGCAAAAATAAAAAAGTATCCTAAATTTACACAGCTAATATATAAAAGTCGAATTAATACAAATAGAAATGTAATCCTACGCTAGAAAAAAATATATTAGTTTCAGTAGAACTTAAACACGCACATCCTGTAATTATACGGTGCTCCAACAATAAGCATCTTTTTTTATTAAAATCAATGCTTAATTTTAGACAGTAGGATTCACAAAAGAAGATCAGATCAGACACAAAGAATCCTCGCTTTCAGAAATATTCGTTCATATCAAAAGCTTTACTAGTAAGAATCTAAGAACTTTTGAAATAATTTAATAAAAGATATTGTGCACAAAAATACGAAAGCAAAGATCAAAACTCAAACGGAGGAAGCAAGGGAATTCAAATTTTCTGGAACATGAGTCCTTTGCTTGCAGTAGGGTCTGCTTTCGCAGATGTTCATGTTAGCTAACTTTTAACGTCTTGTTCTCTTTCACACCACAAGGCACTCAAGTCTTCCTTTATATATATATATACAAGTTGTGTTTGAAAATCCTGAAGAATATTTCATACAAAAGATATTAATTAAACCTACTAAACTTATTTACTCAAAAATACATACCAGCAAACTTTTTTCTGTTTAAAAGTGGCATTAACATATATATCTTTGAATCTACAATAATGTAAGTCATCCTTGCTAAAAAGCTGTTAGAGATCTGTACCAGCTTTAATAAAAAAAAATCCAAGCCCAGCCCAAACTCGAATATACTTTTGAAATTCGTAAAATTATAGCTCGGTTGGAAGTTTAATTATACAATCAGAGCGGGAAAGCACATATATAAGAACGCGCGTGCGTTTTTGTGTATTGAAACCTATAAGATGTCCATAGTTTACCGGCTTGCAAAACTCATGGAAAAGAAAAACTTTTAACAAAGTACCGCTCCGCAGTTGCTAAAAGAATGCCCGCTGTTTAATGGCACTCGGTAAGTCGTTCCATTCTGTATGCTGCTAATCTTGTCCTGTGTCAGTTTTCTGAAGGAAGTGAAAGTAGTTTTGGGGATAATATTTGGAAAATGAATATTAAGACCCCGCTGGCTGCTGATGACATATCTCTAACGGAAGTTAACAAGCTCCAATTATTTTGAGGGAAGAAGACATGAAGACTTTTATTGCTGAAATGTTTCAATCTTTCTTCCTTTTTTATTTTTTTTTTTTTTTTTTTCTCTCTTCGAAAAAACTTTAACATCGGATCATTTTTGTGCTTCGGATTGCGAATTTCAGGAGAAACACAGGCTCAATGTCTGAGCTGAATAATACGTGCAGGCAGCTCTCCTTCAGTGACCCTCACTTAGGCGTTTCATTGCAGCACACGAAGAAAAAAATAAGGGGTGGGGGAGAGCTCATCCCGGCGTATTCTGTTCGGAAAGCGTTTGGGCTTTGTAAGCATAGTCGATCATCTGCGAATATCTAAATACTGTTTGCAAACGTTAACAAAAGTTAATTGTGCATGTAAGATAATTGTCAGTTGAAATTTGGAAATCCAGTGGTGATATTACAAAAATAGCATTTCTCTACGTTATATATTATATGAGAGAAATAGAAAGTCAATCACTCGCCTCGAACAAAAAGAAAACAAAAGAGGAAAAAACGAAAAGAAAAGAAAGAAGAGCAGAAAATGATTCAGCAGATTACAAAGTAGAGATTCCGGACCTAAAGTATTCAAATAAGTATTGTCTTGTAAAATACATGCTATGAACATCGGAGTAGAATATTTTGAACATTATTACTTCCGAGTTCCAAGTTTAAAAACGTTAGAAGCAGATTTTTTTTCTCATTTTTGAGGAACACAGATGTTGGGAAATTTGAAATATCAGTTCCGACGATTTTTGTTTCTTTTTAAAAGAATCCAGCGAAACCCTTTTTCCTTGGAAACTGAAACTCTGAGGTTCTAATTCTAGAAGTGCATGTGCGACCTAGTACTCATTTTTCTCTTATTTAAGCTTCGTATTTCAGAAAGGGAACATCTTTTTATCAATAAAACCGAATTCAACAAAGTTTATCTTACAACACAATAATCAATAAAAAATGAATGGCACGTAGATAATATGTAAATAAGAGGAATTTATTTTAACATCTGCGCTTTAGAAGTTGCAAAGGAACCTATCAATATAGACTACGTTTATATCAAGACAAAACCCCGGGCAACGAAGCCGTTATCTTATTAGTTACTCATCCTAAATAAGACTGCTTTCTCTTTCGCTCTGGTTCTGTATTTTTCCTTTCCCTTCCTTTTCTTTTTTTTTTTCTTTTCTTTTTAAGCCTGTAAATGTTAATTTGCGTTAGGCGACTTTTCTTAGGATTTTGAAGATTCTATTATATTTCTACTTATGCACGAGCCCCTAAGTGGTCGCTTGTTGGTAATGAAAATCGGTACAAAATATAATGGTCAAATTTCGTAGCATCAATGACGTCCATTAAAATTGAAGAACTAACTGCAAACTTAATTTTTTTAAATATTTAGATTACAGCTACTTTAAAAATTTATTAGAAAATCTTTTTTTGGAAAAGTTAAGCGAAAGAGAGAGAGAGAGAGAGAGAGTGAGAGAGAGAACGATCTAAGTGAAAAACGAAACAGCGGGTTGCTTTTTGTTCTTTTGATACTGCATTTCATTTTCTGAAAAAGTTTCATTTCTTTTGTACATCCCATTTGACAAGTGAAGCTCGATTGCTTTGGACGTACTCTACGCTGTAAGTGTAATCAGATATTGCAATATAAAAATCTAGTTTTATGAGAAAAGTTTGAGCTTCAAAGATTTCACAAAATGCCAAAATAAAGGGCATGCCAAATCTAAAATCTTTAATTAAAGATGGATTGGTTTCAAGTTTAGGGAGTTGTTTCTTCTTTTCCGTATGAGCTCAACGTGTGTTATTTACGATACGGCAAAAAAAAAAAAAAAAAAAAAAGGTCTGGAACCAGTTTTCTTTAACATTCCTGGTTTGCAAGTCAATTATTATTTACTACTATCATCTTCATTTGGCGGGAATTACATTCTAACTGAGCCAATCTAAGTTTCTCAGTAATTTCCAGTTTCTTTAGCCGGTAAAGCCTCAAAGCATTTGTTTTACCGATAAAGTTATGTCTTTCCTCGGATGCTGAATGAAAAACAATAAATAACTAGCATAACAGTATTCTGAAATTCATTTCCTCCTCATTCCGAGACATTTCGAACCGAATGGACCTTCCTTCTCCTCTTTTAAGGGGCTGTTAGTGAGTATTATACACAGTTAACATGAGTAAGTTTACTATGTATAAGGGCACCTCAATTCAGGACTAACTTACCCTTGGTGCACGCAGAATGAGTCAAGAAATCTTTCTCAACCTTTTTTCCCCCCATTTGACGCATTACATTGTTTTTAAAGTTTGAAAATACGCCCAAGGAAGATAAATCTTTAATGAGATTTTAATAAATATTTTCCTCTAGGTGGCATTCTTTTATTTCCTCTTGTGACATTTTAAACATGGTGTTGGGCCTAAACGTGTCCATGACACGGGAATGCAATTTTTCATGCTTCCCGTACATGATGGAAATTGTAATAAACATGAAACACGGACATGAACGAAATCATTTTAAACAGAAGTACAGTAAATAGCGAGGAATTGTGCACCAACTACACATAAAATAGTAAAACTGTACTAGTAATCCGATTTATTGACGTAAAAATATAAATATACGTTTTCAAGCTTTCGCACATCAACCAGGTGGTTTTTGCAAAGAAGCTAGACATAAAACTGCTTTCTGTACATGAGATAAATTGTGTTGGAAAAACTGCTCTCTATCTATCGACCTTGAAAAATGTATCTGGTTGATATGCGAAAGCTTGGAAACGTATATTTATATTTTTACGTCAATAAATCGGATTACTAGTACAGTCTGGTTGTTTTGTGTAAGTACAGTGTCCTCACTCGCAAGAGAAGAATGCTTCCCCATTAGCTGAATTTTTTCCTAGTTTTCCATAACAGTGTAATGTCCCGAATACTATAATGCTGGAATCGACGTAAGAATACTATAATGCTGGAAATAAATTCGTAAGGGAAGTGTTTGCAAACAGAGAAATTTATTTTTCCTGCAGTGTCTTGACATTAAATACATCCGAAACAACATCCAGCATCTAAGCTAATTTAGGATTCATAAGCACTTTTTGGTAGAAAGAAACATCTATTACAGAAGATTTGCTGCATGTGCAAAATAACCACGGGCTTCTGGCTAATGGTCCGGTTTCGAATTTCAATTGAGGCATGGATGGTGTGCTTATCGTACGGCGCTGGCTTTGTCCCATCTCTGCAACCATTGGCCCTGAATTAGGGACAGACAACTACTTAGATGCTCACAGTGGCCGTTAAACCTCGAACTCACGCACACTCGCACAAATTATATTATGAAGAATTAGTAAGAATAGTCCGACCAAAATGCGAGCAATTTTGTCAAAGTCAAGAAAGATGGGATTTTTAGGATAAATAAGGTTATCCTGTTAGGAGTATTTAGTGAAAAACAGCAAGAATGAATTTAAAAATATGGTCTTTATGACAAAGGAAACGAAGTTCCGGTTTCTCTCCCACCCCTCTAATTTATTTTCCTTCTCTCTCTGTCCCTCTTCCTGAATATCTCTCTCTCTCTCTTTAACTTTGATGACGAACTTAAAAGAGAGATTCATATGCTGCATATTCGACGCTACTGACTGGTGCGTATTCCGGCAAACATAATAAAACTGTTACTCTACTCTATTAAGTAAAACGCACAAGTTGTCGATTCAAATGAAAGTAAGATGCAAAAAAAAAAAAAATAAATAAATAAAAAAGGATGGGGAGCGGGAACAAAATTACAGATTCTTCACATGCTGGGGAATCGTGCTTGGGGAAATTTGCTGGCTTGGAACACAATAAGCATTAATCCAAAAATGATGGCAAAATTTTGCATGATAACAGCCAAAAGATATTGAGCGGTAATCCGTTAAAAACATGATATTTTGCATAAGAGATTAGGAATTTTATTCTCTTCGCAGCAGCTTCTTCATCACCAGGCAGACATACCACAATACGCCCTCAAGCGCTCAATGACAGCAGCTCTCAATATATCTTTTTACCTGCAGTATACGTCTGAAGCATTTGTACTCAATTGTTTCCATTTCATAAGATTTTTTTCTTTTGAAGCCTTCAGCGCAAATTAAAATAGCACAGAAACCGTTCACCACGTTTTCCACTTTTAAAGATTTCAGTCATGACTTCATAATAATTGAAATGTGAAAACACAAATTTGTCCGTGACGAGATCCCCGCCCCCTCACTCCGGAGTAAGTTGCTCTCCCAACTAAGCTACACGGACATAATGTATTACTGCAGATTTGTCATCTTAACACGTGCTTTACCTCTGTAGTACGACACGGTGATTTGTAATTTCATGTTAAATATTACTCCTGAATCAGCGATTCATTGTTCTTCCAGCTTGTTGCTCTCAACATCTTTCCAAACCCTACTCACGGCTTATTGTTTTATCTCCAAACATATTAACGTGAATTGATAAGTTTTAGTCACCAGCTGTTCAATTTTCAAGAAACATTCCATGTACATGCATTGTTTGTGCTCTCAGATATGCTTGAGTTAGACGAGGCATGGAAAAGGTACTGTGATTGCTTCAGCGAAATAGCATATATGATCAATTCTTTTGATGAAGCCCACGAAGTTCAAAAGTGGCACAAACAATGATAAAATGAAAAAGCGACCAATGATACATTTTTTGTCGTTATATTAATTTTAAAATACTTCAAAAGTAGTCATCAATCACCACCGTTCAGGTAGCTCAGACATCCATTACTACGACGGCAAGCTCCTTCTATCAACGGCGAAGGATGGTGTCGTGTTTGTTCTGAAGTTCTGGTTATCTCCTCTCCCTGGGACCATCAGCATTATTTAGACATAGAATATTCCACCGAGTTCCACCCGAAATGAATATATATATATATATACGAGTATACTGTATATGAAATTCTTCGAAAGCATGCGGGAGTGACATGGAAGAGACTGGCTCAAGACAGAGCGTTGTGGAAGAAACTTGGGGAGACCTTCATCCAGCTGTTATTGGGTTGTCGTATGAAGAAAACCAGTTGTTACAGGGTTCGATGTTTGTGCCTTTGCGGATACTATAAAAGAATATCACTTTACGGAAGTTATCAAGTTCATTTGCGTTATTGAATTACTCCTTTATTAATATTTAACTCGCTTATTGGGTATGTCCTGAAGTTATATTATTTACTGGATTAATTAGGACTGCTGTATTTTCCACGTGACGTCAATACGTACTACTCAGTCTCTTCCGTTTATTTTACTTATCATTTCTCGCTTCTCGGTCCAGAAACCCTTTTCCCTTCCACTCAACCTTCCTTACTCGCTGCTCGAATTATTCTCCACTCTCCAAGCTTCTTTCCGCCACTTTCATCGCTCTTAGACCCTTTCTCTGTCCCTTTGCTTGACCTCTGATGCCTGTTCCTAGCATCCAAAGTCTACGGCGCCTCTGATGCAATAAACTAGTTAAGCAGTCCGGAATCATTCGCTGATAACAGTACCAATAAAACCATTAGGCACTTTAAGTTTTCTAAAACGACCTTCCGCGCAAAAGAAACGATTCCCTATGAAACTCGCCTTTACGAGTTCAATTACCGATTGCCGCCGAAGATAGCTTCTTTCGAGTTTACCGCTAGAAAATTCCCTGCTTGGAGAAATGAACTCATACGTAAATGCTTTAAAATACTGCATCCACGTAGCACAGCAGTGGAATGATCATGGTTGACGATGATGATGATATATATAAGCAAGATTTTGGCAGTGAAAAACAGGTTAATTCCAGAATGTATCGTAAAGGCTGCTGAATCCTTTAACGGTGAAGCTGTTGTTCGGCTATTTCTTAACACGAGACTTGGGATCGAGTCGTTGTGCTTGTTGTTATAGTTCCTTTCTCTGCCAGGTAACTAGTCCCTAAACTTCAAGTATGCTAATTCGAGAGGGCGTGTGTACAGTAAATCTTTAGCAGTAATGAAAAACTCCTTCATCGCACGTAAAATTCTTGTTCTAAAACTGAATATGTAAATTTAATTTTACTTGACACGAAGTTGCTTCATCTTACAAATTTTTATGTTGAAAATAAGTTTAATTTAAGCAATTTTAGCAATTCCTGAGAATAAGTGTTTCAATTAATAATATACCATCGTACCAAAACTACTCGAGCATCAACAATGTGATAAACGTACTTCAAAAATCATTTAAAAAGACTTCTGCCTCTGGCCTGAATGTTTGTCATCAGTTCTAGAGACACTTTCAATTAGACAGTGATGTAATGGAAGCAGAGCTAGTTTCCATTCGTCCTTCAGTGCAGTCGCCATCAACAGTAGTAGATGTGGGCAGCACTCGAATTTTCCTCATCCGGTGCGTCAGCTCAAACCATAGGTGCTCAATGGAATTCAGATCAGAACACTAGGTAAACCATTCAACGTGCATTTTTCTTCAAATATGTTTTGAACTGTAATGTTAGAACGAAAAAGAATGAGTTTCGAACAATCGCCGAAGAGCAGGTATCATAGTTATTTACAGTGTGAGAATTCAAATTTAAGGCCACTGACAATACAAACAATGAACTCACTCAAGGCATCAAAATCATCTCCGACCCATCTCACTTCTCTCTCAAAACTTCCCTTTTGAGACAATTCATTTTGGCAGATGGTATTCTCCGTCCATTATCAACATTCAAACCAGTCTTACGACTCGAAAATGTACTGCGTGATTTGCCTTTCCACGCCATTTTCTTCTTCAGACGAAGAGCCTAAAACAGTGTGCAGCTTACTTATGCAGTGGGAGCTTGGTGCTCTGTGGGATTTACTGGGCATAGCCGCGTCTTAGAAACTAAAGTAACTATCTAACCGACTTCGGATAAAGTTTGCTGATTTCGAATGATGGTTGCTAGGAGTTGCGTTCCTGCTACAGGGGGTAAGTCGAAACTTTTGCAATATTTGCAGAAACGCATGTGCCGCGGCGGGTATGTCACGTGTTCAAACTAGTTCAAGTCGCGCACTGCAGTCAGTCGAAAGGGAAATAAAGTGGTAGTCGTTGGTGTGAACAGCATTACATGTCATCGTTCTGTCTGTGATTGGGACGCCTAAAACATGAACAGCCACAACAGGCTAATTAGGGTAACTTTTGCTTTACGAGTTTGAACTCGGCCATAACGCTACTCAAGCAACACGAAGCATTTGTCATGCGAAAGGGAAAAGGTTCCGTGGACCACAGCACCGCAACCAGATGGTTCAAGCAATTTCGCTCAGGTGAAAGAAACCTGGACGATCAGCCAAGTTCAGGTAGGCCGCGAACCGTGGATTCGGAGGCCGTGCGCCCGGCCGTAGATGCAAATCCGACAACCAGCACTCGGAGTTTATCAGGCGAGCTGGGCATATCACAGACTACCGTGCTTCGTCACCTTCAGGCCACCGACAAGGTCTACAGGAGCTTCCGCATTGTCCCTCACGAACTGACGCCAGCAGAAGCAAACCGCCGAGTGGAAGTGTGCACGAAAACCCGCGCGATGTACGGTTCATCAAGAGAATTGTTACGTGCGATGAAAAGTGGGTCTATTTCCGTAATCCTAACACACAATGGCAGTGGGTGAGCTCGGGTCAGTTTCCAGAACCTGTTGCCAAACGTGGGCGCTTCGAGCACAAGGTGACGCTCTGCGTCTGGTGGAATTTCGAGGGAATAATCCATTACGAATTTATTCCAGAGGGTCGCATCATCAACGCCAACCTCTACTCTGAACAGATGGAGCGGATGTATGACGTTTTGGAGCAGAAGTAATCGGCAATGGTGAACAGAAACCCAGCTCTCCTGCAGCAGGATAACGCTCGGCCTTATACAGCGCGAACAACCCGGGCGAAACTCCAGGAACTTGAGGGCATCGAGTTGATACCACACCCAGCATATAGTCCTGACCTTGCCTCGTCGGATTATTGCTTGTTTCGGTCCATGGCCCACTTCTTTCGCTGGCGGCACTTCAATAACCAGAAGGAGGTGGCAGTTGGGGTGAAAGAATTCTTCGCCTCAAAGAACCAGAACTGGTATCGCCGCGGAATCAAAGAACTGGCAGACAGATGGCTAAAGACGGTTCAACACGTTGGCTTATTCTTTGAATGCTAGTCAGCTTTCGTCGTAAAGGTACGTATGAAGACAGAAAGTGTTCCAAATATTGCAAAACTTTCGACTCACCCTCTGTATTCAGAACGAGCAGGTGTAGTTTAATTAGTGTAGCTCTATTTTATTTATTCGAATGAAGCCTGCTTGTGTTATTGATTACTGGTTTTTTTATCATTTCTAAGGATAATGAAAATTAGATACAGACATAAGTTTCTCTAAATGCTACACTGTAACGCCTCTCGCATTTTCTGCCTTTTTATGTTTATATTTTCGATCCAGCGAGAGTCATCACATTTTAATTTATTTTGGTTCGATTAACCTCACACAGTTCCTCTTTATTATGTTAACGCCTCTGAGGAAACTTATCTGGTTCGACACGTTGAGTCACATGCGGAAAGAAGAGTCCAGACTTTCTCTAAAACAGTAAGAAACGAAAACGTTTACTTCAATTTACTCTGGCTTAGGAATTATCATACCGGTGGTGAATGAGAGAATTCTCAAATCCCGTATTAGTCTCACGGTTCCATTAGCACAGAAACTCAAGATTTTTACAAGACTTTCCGCTCAACGTTCAAGACCGTCTGTCCAAAAATCCACCTGTTTTTCCTCAACAAAGAATTTTCTACCCTCGTCTACCCCGAGAAACATTTTTTAATCTCCTCTTTACTAATTATGTTGAGTAAATAATTAACTACCTGGCTAAATGTAAATTGCCCTTAAGCGCGCTTCTCTCATTCACAATACCAGTAAATATATTTACGCACTTATATTCTAGCCGAAACTAATGCGGCTAACTCTTGTCGTTGAACGCCAGGAGGTTCAAAGCCTACTTATATTGACGACTCTGCCAAAATGACGCGAACAAAGAAATTCCACGCATGAAAATTAAACCATATTTACAACGAACATATCTGAACTGGGTTAGAGATTCTTACACTACACACAATACACTTTAAGAAAGATTTTCTTTACAAGCTGGTCTACGCAATATTTGCATTTACAGCAAGCTTTACGACGAGTGCAAAAGCTGTTAATTTCTTTCCAATCAGACTTTCGTTCAAAATTGCAGAAGGATGAAGAAAAGATTTTCAAATCTCATTCGAAGTCACTAAAAAGTTGGTCATAAAATATAATCCCTATATCTATTCACAAAACTTTGTTTGAAGTATTTGCACCAACATTAGTGATGCGGACGAAGTAAACGTACTTTTAGGAAAGACGAACAATGGGAATAAACTGAATAGGCAATTTGAAAGTAAAGCAAAATTACCGGCTTCCAACTGTCAGACTTAAATTTCTTCAGAGCCAGAGTTAAATACTTTGTTTAAGAGTGTTTTGTCATCACTGTCCTTTGAGTTTCCGAAAAAAAAATTATGAAAAGCTTTCCCGTAACCGTTTAAAAACTGACCTAATTAAATGAAATATTTGTTACTACCTCTTGCAAATTTTAATAGATTTCCTGTTGTTGCTTTAGGAATACAGCATTCATTGGGAATTTTTCCTTGATTTTATGCATCTCTTGTGCATCTTATTCTTAGTACAATAACATTTTTTGAAATCATAATCCATTCTTTTATATAAAATTATTAAGTCGCAGGAGCTTTTATTTTCTAAAAATAGTCACGAAATTAGCTCGAAAAATTTTGGCATTTTTATTGGTTTTGGAATAATTGCTTAGTTTATGAGCCAATGAAAAGTCACCCCTTTACAAACGAATCTGTAAAACATCGGCATGTCTATATATGATTTGCAGAAGGTGCACTCGATATGAAGCTTAGACATTTCTGAATTAATAATTATAAGTAATAGAGTTAATTAAATTATTTTAGAATGCTCTAGCTCAAAGATGCTGTACAGTGTTTGGGGATATCTTCACAATAAAGCACAAGAATTGCATTTCACATTGAAGTCCAAG
The DNA here is from genome assembly GCA_039090855.1 of Macrothele yani. NCBI lineage: Eukaryota > Metazoa > Arthropoda > Arachnida > Araneae > Macrothelidae > Macrothele > Macrothele yani. The sequence continues at coordinate 197,892,649 of CM076990.1, forward strand.
AAAAAATTAGGCACGACAAAGTTCGATGATTTCTAATTCAAAGATTGTAGAGCGATGTTTATTAAACAGCCTAAATTAAGTCTAAATCTCGTCGAAGAGGAGCTTACTGCTGGTTTGAAATTACTGGTAAACTTTTATAATGTAGATATAAAATTTCTAAGATTAGTTACAAGTTATTTCTATTTCTTTTTGTGAAAACTGAGGCTTCAATTTACCGAAACCATATTTCAAATTCATGAGCAGAAAAACATTTCCGTCGTATATCGGACGGATGGTTTAATCGTGAATACAAGCAGCTTATTTGAAACAAATATGTATGTGCTTTATATATATATATATATATATATATATATATATATATATATATCACAAATGCAACCAATTATTGGAAGTTTGTTCCAGAAATTGAAGATATATCTGTTAAGCTTTTAAAATTCTCTCTTAAGCACTTAATTCATTGTGACTATGTTTTCGTTTTCAGAATAAGTTTAGAGAACCTTTTTTTTTTAGAAACACCTCCTTTACTTTACTAAGCTAATAAAAACACTTTTGACCAATAAACTTAAAAAAAAATCAAGTTTTTAAAATGGATTTCAAACTCATGTTACGATATTTATTCCATTCATGAAAAATCTTTGCATTTTCTTCTTATAAATGGACGCTAGTGGAAGGAAGATTTGTGAGAAGTGCAAAAACATTTCCTGCACTTCTTCATCCGACTGATAATGTCGGGCAAACTTCTGATCCAGCAAATTTATTTCCCTAAAAAACTTAAAACATGGGGATCTAGAAGTTATTTTACCTTTGAAATGTCTTTGTTCTGTTCTTTAAGTATCGCAAAACGGAACAGGTGATTTTTTCGGAGGCAAAATCATCGACAGAAAATTCGTCGAAAACGAAATCGTCGAATGCAGAATCATGGAAACCAAACTCAACGAGCGCTTTATTGAAAAACGACTTTTTTTCGAAAAATAATAAATGTTTCGATAAATTCGTTTAATAACAATATGCAGAATTACCGTGTTTATTAATAGCAACCTTAAAACATAGCTTAAAATGATAACGTGATCAGAGTGTTAACACTCTTATGATGATTAATCATAGTTACATAAATTTTTACGAAAAAGTGGAATTTAATTAAATTGTTGAAAAGAAATTCAAAAAACCGGTATGTTTAAAAAACATGATAAGGCGGATTTTATTCATTCTCTGTTGTAGAACAAGAGCATCAATTATCAATATATATCCTTAAAAGCTTCTGTAAATAATGTTTAATCATTAATTCAGCTACTGCAAGTCATTAATCTGTATAAATCTTTCATTCAGCAGCGCAGTTTATGACGAAGTGAATTTCTCCGTCACTTTTATCCGCGCCAGGATTCGAACCCGGGTCCACTCATTCCGGAATAAGTTGCTCTACCAGTTGAGCTACGCGGACATTTTATTCTGATTCCTATCTGCCTTGTGCGTCCTTCTGGCAGGTACGTCACATCTCCTGGTACGTTACATCATCTCCCCCTTATTTTATTTTTTTCGAAGTGCTGCTCTTATCTTTCCTATCTCGCGGTGTGGAAATAACATCACACCATTGCGAGATTGTGAACGGTCGGGTCGTCCGGATAGTTCGGGCGCCATTATGACGAAGTGAATTTCTCCGTCACTTTTATCCGCGCCAGGATTCGAACCCGGGTCCACTCATTCCGGAATAAGTTGCTCTACCAGTTGAGCTACGCGGACATTTTATTCTGATTCCTATCTGCCTTGTGCGTCCTTCTGGCAGGTACGTCACATCTCCTGGTACGTTACAAGTTATTAGTCTTATAATGAGGCGTAAATTTACTATAATGTAAAAATGTGTTCAATTTCTACATTTAACTAGCAAATTAAAACTCCCAATATGGCCCTCTGAATTACCGTTATAATTTCACGGATAGAATATCATTTACTTATATTTAATTTTCTAAAAAAATTCCCTTGATTGAATTCCTCTTTTCGTGATTCCGCTTTTGTTAAACTCGGACTGCAATGAATTTTCCATTCGACGATTTCGCTTTCGATGTCATCACATTCGATTATTTACTTTTTGATGTTTTCGTTTTCAATTAATTCACCTGGAGTCACTGCGATGCAGCCAAACTTCGGGAAACGTGTCACGACCGACAACGATATGTACACTGGATTTTTTTCTAGTTGAGAAAATTTTACCAGAAGGCAATAATGTCTTGCGTAACAATGGGATAATGTCGTAACATGTAATCAGCATATTTATGCGAGATAAATGTGTATGCTTCCTTTTTTATTTACTGTCTTAAAAAAACAACGAAATTTATTTTATGATACCCTTTCTGCCTCTTACTGCATAAAACAATTTTTTCCTAAACTGTTTTAGTAATAGAATTCAAGTTTCATATACCTTGAATTTATTTAATTTCAGCATTTGTTTTACTCATGTTTCATTACCTGAAAGGTAATTTTGCTTTTTTTCATGTTTACTTGCCTTGATTTATGCCATGACAGCAAAACCTGTGCAGCAGTGATCTTACAAAGCATTTCTGGCGGATCATTCTGGGAACTTTAGATTAGAATATGTACATATATATAACTACCAAAGAGTGCATTTAAAAAGCTCTGCCGAAAACCGGTGTATGAATCAGATCTGTACAAACCGTTTTTGTGTACGGATGGACAGAATCACTGATGTTCCTAGAGATGTGACTATTTATCTTGTCGCCAGATTTTTATTGTTATGTTATAGTGAATACCGAACCTCCTTTCTAGTCTATATGTGTCCACAGAATGTCTCAATAGACGCTGTGACTCGAATCGATCCCTGTGACAAATTCTTTTCCAGAAAAAGACTTTTCATGTTTTCCAGAAAGCATTTACAATCAAGTGCTCTCGATTCGGACTTCCTCTGATGTTCCTAACTGAACATTCATTTCATACGACAGTGTTTATTCTCACAAAGAAGCATCTTGTGATCCATATATAGATACGTTACTGTATAGAAAGAAATCAGAAAAAGGCTTGCTGTGTAAAGTGGACCAACCTGTTTTACAAGAGCGCTGACTTGTGTTCTACTTAACATCTGAATGCTCGAACTCACTGCGTTGTGTTCGTTACGAAATAAACTAGTGTTCATCATGTTCTCTACCTAGTATAAATATCAATGTATAAATATAAATATTTTGACTTGAAGTGCAACATGAAGCCAAAGAATGAATGATAATAAACAAGAATTTTAGTTGGAATGTGTCTTTTAATTAATTAAAAAGAGGTGTGCCTGTTTTTATTCGATAGAGGTCTCTTGTCTTTTCCTCCAACTGTTGCGCCAGTTATTTGGACATATCTCTGAAACACTCTCCTCCCTAGAGATGGATTACAATCAAAATTTATTTGTCCGGAATCGTATATTCTTATGGGACACGGATCCTACTCAACACACTCTTAAAAATTGTGTAGTAGTTCGCACCAAAAAGTGGTGCTACACCAGCTGCACCACTTTTGGAGCAAAGGTAAACCACTGTGTGATGCCCGAAACATATAAAAACATGATACAATTGGTGTAACTTTGTACCATTCAGGTTGAGTACCATAACATGGTACATAATTGCATCATTTTTGTGTATTTCATACAGTGGTTTACATTTTCCCCAAAAGTGGTGCAACTAGGTTAGCACCACTTTTTGGGTACAACTTACTACAAACTTTTTGACAGTGCAGGACCAAAATATGTTAAACTATGAACATCATTATTCAAATTGCAGTTGTATGTTAGCTGTGCATCAAGAGTTTTTATTATACAAAGTACGCAGCTTATTAAATACAATTCAAGTAAATGTGAAATAAACTCTTCGGGATACAGGACCGTTGAAGTAATAGGGGTTAGTCATAAAAATGCGATTTACTTGTTCACAAAACCTCACAGGTTATTGGAAATCTTGTGACGTACTACGGAGGAGAAAACATGTGTCAAAACGACAAATCTGCAGCGAGACATTCTGTCCGCGTAGCTCAGTTGGGAGAGCGACTTACTCCGGAGTGAGGGGACACGTCGCGGAGAAAATTGTGTTTTCGCATCTGTCTTAGTGGGTTATTTAAAAATACTGATTTCCCTTTATACCTCACAATATCAAGAGTTTTCATTATACAAAGTATGCAGCATATTAAATAAAATTCAGGTAAATATGAAATCAACTCCTCAGGATATAGGACCGTTGAAGTAATAGGGGATAATCATAAAAAATGCGATTTACTTGTTCACAAAACCTCACAGGTTATTGAATGTCTCAAGGCCCTACATTAAAGCAGACCATATTTTATTTACAATATTTGCAAAAGATGAGTTAAATGTTAAACTGCACAAGCTAAATCGAATTTATTCATGTACTGACAGAATAGTGTTACAGTAATGAAAGTGAACTGCCCTTAAAGGAAAAGATGTCATTGATAAACCACGTACTGCTTCGATATCGTTGGATTGGGGAAAACAAGAAAGAATATGTAACAATATTAAGTAGGAAATCACGCAGAAATTTCCATTTTTCTCAGTAAAGATTTCTTTCGATTGTAAAATACACTGTTAAAAATGCCCATGTGTTTTTATGGACAACGAGGGGACAGACACTTGCTCGTTAAATTATGACTTAGTCCATATCCAACGATTGTACCAACACTTGCCATAAATTATGACTTAGTCCATATTCAACGAGGGGACTGACACTTGCTCGTTAAATTATGACTTAGTCCATAATCAACGAGGGGACCGACACTTGCTCGTTAAATTATGACTTAGTCCATATTCAACGAGGGGACCGACACTTGCTCGTTAAATTATGACTTAGTCAATATTTAACGAGGGGATCGACACTTGCTCGTTAAATTATGACTTACACCATATCCAACGAGTGGATCGACACTTGCTCGTTAAATTATGACTTAGTCCATATTCAACGAGGATACCGACACTTGCTCGTTAAATTATGACTTAGACCATGTTCAATGTAGCATTGACCGTTAATCAACACGGAACGAAATTTTTCCTGTACCAGTGCCCGTAAGAAAAAATGACACATGAATATGGACTATGGCAGCTTTCTCTCTTGAGCCAGTCTCCTCCACGCACGCACGCGCGCGCGCGCGCACACACACACACACACACACACACATTCAAGGTCAGTGTTTTAAAACAGCCTTTTACCTGAAAGGGTAAAATGAGATTTAACCGAATTAATACACGGCCAACTAGACTTATTTCATGGGAATAAAAGCGGACCACAAAACTATTGATACACACACACACACACACTGAAAAAAAAAATCTTATGTCTACCCAAACAGGAGTGCATATTCCAACCTAGCAATATAGAAAACATGCAAGAAGCATTCATTTTGACACTTAAAAGCCCAATATCAGCATTGTTGAAGAGTCACTTAAACTGTAAGTGTATAAAACTGTCCACTGCATAAGAATTTCAACACCATTAAAAAAGAGAAGGGAAACCAATGAGCCGCCGCGGTGGCGCAGTGGTCTAAGCGATATCCTCTGATCATTCGTCCGAACGGGGACCGGGTTCGAATCCCGGTGAGGCATGGATGTTATGTTTGTCTTACGGCACTGGCTCTCTCCCTTCCCTGGAACCAGTGACCCTAAATTAGGGACGGGCGACTGCTTATAGCCCGTTGAGTTGCTCACGGTGGTCGTTAAACCTCCAACCAAAAAAAAAAAAACCAATAAAAAATCTCACGCCTCGATGTATAAGCTTATCTCAGGAAATCAGGTCTCCAGCAAAAATTTTTTTTATTTAGAAAAGATATGTTCATAAAAGACAAAACATACAACGCATATTACCATCATCTGATTTTCTTCTCATTTTTCAATGCAATATTGCTTAAAAAGATTTATTTGTTCTTAATATACACTTGTATATATATACAGCAAAACGCTGTAATGTTAGGGGGAAAACGTAATCTGAAAACTTTGTCATTTCCGCTGCATCGAATATTTGAAATATTCGATGCAGCGGATATGACGAAGTGGTTACAGCAGGGCTTATTCAGCTGAACAGAAAAAAACTCTTGTGGTTGAACGTTTCTCATGCAGTACGTCTGAAACTGCGGGAAGTGGAAAAGCGCTGACAGTTCTTGAGACAATGCTTATGATGGTATCGGTGAGAGATAAACATAGCTATCATCACTTCCTCTTCGTGGAAAAGAGAGAGAAAGGAATCTTGAATGCCTGGTTTTACATAAAATAAATTGCTCCTTTCTGCGCTGCACAGTGTTAAAACTTATTATGAGGTTCTTCTCACTCGTGGGACATCAGTGCACGGGTTGCCTGCGATGCCAGTGTCGTCAGACTGTAACACTTAAAAACACACAAGGATGAGCATCACATTATGGATTACATTACAAAACCAGAGATCGAGAGGATAGTCAACTCAGATTACCTACATTTCGATACAGATAATTAGTCAAAACCAAAAAGGAAAGAGTTCTAAAAATTCCTTGAAATATTTTAAATGTTTATGAAAATTAACCAGTAAATTGTTAATATTATTAGTGTGCTGCAGATGAAATGTCGGAATGTTAATAAAAAAACTTCAAGCACCCAAAATACGGTACAAAATAAACTTTATTAATAAAAATAACCACAGCCACTAGAAACACACTTGCCAACGTGATACAAGGGCTTCTCAATGTCGTCGTTAAATAAAATGTCGTGCTTCGGAATGTGACAAACTTATGGAATGCGGTTTCAACTGATGTTTGATTGAGAAACAGTTTACTTTGGAGAAAGGTGTCCAGGTGCTTGAAGAAGTGATAGTCTGTAGGGGAAAAATCAAGTGAATAAGGCGTATGAGTTAAGGTTTTCGTACTTTCAGTTGTGAAGCTTCTAAATATTCGGGGGTGCAATGTGGGATCTCGCTTTATCTTGCAGAAGTGTCGGTTCATCGCGATTGACTAATGCCAGCTGTATGGTGGGCAATTCTCCATGTAAAATGTCAAGTTCTTGACAGTTCCTGACCTCCGTGATGGATTGACCCCGATTCTACGACGGGGAAGTGGATCACACCATCTGCGGGCCACCAATCACAACCATCGTCTTCCTGGGATGGAGTTTCGGCTTCGGGGTGTGTCCAATGGATGTAAGAACGAGGAGTGGATCACACTTGCTTCGGACCACCAAATACTAATTATCGTCTTCCTGGGATGAAATATCGACTTGTGTGTTTGTTTGATTGTGAGAAGGAGGAGTGGATCACACCAGCTGCGAACCAGCAAACACTGACAATTGTCTTCCTAGGATGGAGTATAGGCTTCGGGGTGTGTCCGAGTGTAATAAGAAGGAGTAGAGTACACCAGCTTCAGACCACTAACTTCCTTGGACGGAGTATCGGCTTCGCGGTGTATTCGGGCTTTTACCAAGATAGAACCGTTGCCCTGAAAGTCGGCGATTATCATACACCATCCTTTTCTCATCAAACGTCACGGGGAGCATCAGAATGTCGTTCCTTTGATTGCGTATAAACAGGAAAGCGCAGACATCAAAGCGTCGTGTTTTGAGCTGTTCCGTCATCTTATGTGTGGCCCATTTATCCGTCTTAAATGGGTCTTTTCTTGTTCATGGACGATAACACTGTAACGACCCTCGCTCCTTTCCAGCTCTTGCTCATCATAGTTCCGATCCAGCGAGAGCCGTCACATAATTCTGTTTTGGTTTTAGGCAGAATCACACAGATCGTAGAAAAATAAAATTCAGGCCCTTTTTTAAAGAATAACCAAAATCTAACAGTTTATTTCGCTAAAACTGTGGTGCTTGGAATTTCTCCACGACTGGTTAATGGAATGTTTCCTTGATTTCGTTCCGTCAGTGCTAACAGCATTCGACCCGAACCTCGTGTTTCCCACGAACCGCAGCCGCTGCATCTACGCGACGCAATACTGATCGCTCTGAGGAACAAACTGTCTCCGACGTGCAATCCACATACCCGACCATTCTCTTCAAAACTGCAGTCCCGTCTGTCCTCTTCCACTCCCAAAAGTCAAGTGTCCGTTCTTTCTTAAAACTTCAGAGAAACTATCCGTACTAACGGATTTCCCGAGTTAATCTCTCGTGGGGCTATCCCCTTACCTTGTCTTTCACTCCTTAACGTGCCATGGAGATAATCCCCTCCAGACAAGACAGGTACAATGTATTAAACCTATTCGATTAATTAATTCAAACACTCGATGTAAATCGGGAACACCAAACAGAAATCATCGCTCTTTCCACGTTAATCAGTGAGTCTCGGAAAAGTTCTCATCGGCCGCCACCGAGAATCGAACCCAAGGTCTTCCAGTTATGCTCTGGACATGCTAACCCAGGGTCTTCCAGTTACGCGCCGGACATGTATCGAATTTTAACTTTCACAAAGTTAAAATACAGTTACGCACTGGACGTTAAGCGCCGGACGCGCCGGAAATACAGTTACGCGATTATACATGTCCGGCGCGTAACTGGAAGACCCTGGGTTAGCATGTTAAAGTTAAATACAGTTGCGCGCCGGAAATACAGTTACGAGCCGGACATGTATCGAATTTTAACTTTGTGAAAGTTAAAATTCGATACGTGTCCGGCGCGTAACTGGAAGACCTGGGTTCGATTCCCAGTGGCAGCCGATGAGAATTTTTCCGAGACTCACTTATTAACGTGGAAAGAGGGATGATTTATGTTTGGTGAAACCTATTGGAATTCGACTAATCGCGTGAGAATGTGTATAGGCATACATATTTACAAATATATTTTAACCTAGGGGGCTATCGAATTTTAACTTTCACTTTGATTATGGCCGTTGAATGTCTGAAAAGGGTTGTACCGTAGTGTACTCTGAGATTGCCCGCCAAATTTGGGTTCCTTTTGACGCGGATCGAATTCCGCCAGGGACTCCAACTCGCCCTCATCTATTGCTCTGTCTGGGCTACACCGTATTTCATTTTCGAGGTTCATATCACCGGACGGGAATTTAGCAAACTAACGTTGTGTTTTTCGTTCACTAAAAGTGCCTTCTTCAAATGCTGTAGTGATGTGAGCTGCTTCCGACGCACGGTGTCCAAGTTTAAACTCATAAAAAAATATCAATAATTTAGCTCTGATCCATCGTCCTCTTCACGGCAACAGAATCCCTTTGGAGCTGATGTCTCCGACGAAATGACCAATGCTCTACAAGCTGCAGCCTTGATGCTTTAAATTTACAGTACGTATGATTGGTCACATCGCGCAATGTTTTAAATTGCTAAATTGCCTATCAATTTCACGAGCCTATAAAATCCGGTATTTCTGCAACAACCTAACATACAAAAAACGTAACTAGGGCTGGCTGGGCAGATCAAGAGAGAGCGCAAAAATTACTGCGTACAGTCTGATTAAAATTGGAATTGAAATTTGCACCCTTTTCTCTGGGGCAGTTATTTCCTGCCATATTTCATCATTTGTCCATTTACAGAATTTGCTTATAATACGAGAGGTGTCCGATAAGTATCTGGGTTTTTATTCTTATCAATTACAGGAGCTAAATAAAAATACAGGACGCATAACTATGATAGTCACATATATGGGACGAACAGTCAAAGTCACTTTTCCATCACGTATTCTACGTTCAGCACAATGCATTTCCCCCACCGACCAACAAGTCGATTAATTCCAGTAGCAAAGAAATCAGCAGGGTTGTTGCGAATCCATTGACAGACAGCCGCTCACAGATCGTCCATGCTCTCATAGTGGTGGCCACGAAGACTATCCCTCAACGGACCCAAAACATGAAAATCGGAAGGTGCCAAGTCCGGACTGTAAACAGGGTGCGGAAGAGCGGTCCACCTCTGTTTTGCGATTTCTGCTTTCACTGGTTTAGCAATATGCAGGCGAACTTTATCATGCTGAAGCAACCATTGATTGTTTTCAATATTGGCCATTTAGTCTAGATATGCTGCGCAAGTTTTCTCAGTGTCTCCACATAGGCGTTCGGATTTATTTTTTCATTTTTTGCCAAGTACTCGACCAGAAGGATACCGTGTTTGTGCCAGAAGACAGTAGCCATGACCTTGGACGCCGACGAACCAACTTTAAACTTAATTGACGGGAACGAATTCGGATGACGCCATTGCATATTTGACCGTTTTGTCTCCTGTTCGAACTGATGAATCCACGTTTCATCGCCTATGATTATGCATCTCAGGAATGCATCGCCCTCCTCATCATAGCGCTGTAATGCTTACAGCGGTGCATAAATGCTTATAGCGGTGCATAAATTCTTACAGCGGTGCATAAACGCCAAAAGCTATAGGCATTGCAAATGCTATAGGCATTGCAAGCTATAGGCATTGCAAATGCCTATAGCTTTTGGCGTTTGTGCACCGCTGTAAGCATTCGGGGTACCCATCTGGCAAATGCTATAGCTTTTGGCGTTTATGCACCGCTGTAAGCATTCGGGGTACCCATCTGGCACATATCTTCCTATAGTTGAGATGTTCATGAATAATTCGTCCAACAGAATCTTTACTGATATTCAATTCCATGGTAATATCCCAAACACGAATGCGTCTGTCACCTTTAATCAAGTCGTCAACCCGTTTAATCGTTTCATCAGTCATCACCGCAGTGTTAGGACTACCTGACCGTGCCTAATCTTCAAGGCTCTCGTGACCAGCTTCGAAGTTCGTAACCCATTCATAAATACTGGAACGAGAAATAGCCGCATCACCATACACCGTCCGAAGTCTTCTCGTAACGCCCACGGCCTTTACGCCTTCTTTTGTTAAAAATTTCACTACTCCTCGCTTCTCGAACTGAAAACTTAACGCAGCAGCCATTGTTTTTTATCGATAGCGCCACCTAACATTTATATCAAGCCGCTCCGCTTTTACGGCGCTTCACTGAAAGTAGTAGTAATAATTTCACGCATACATACGATCATACACGCTGTTTTGTATCGATAGGAAGAAAATTTCGGATACTTATCGGACACCCCTCGTAAATAGGCTTCCCTAGTTTCGATAGTCTTGGGAAAACGTTTAGGGTGTATATGTTGATCACATTCAAAAATCAAGGCACGTTTTTACATAAGTTGCAAGAGAAGAATGCCGCCCACATTGCTGAAGATACACGGCTTCCAGGCAAGGCACACAGTAATATTTTGTGGGGTTTACACCAACAAGGAAGGTTTTGACGCAACTATCTATTGGGTTGATGCATAAGTTCATGCCGTTTTTTAAACCGCACTACAGGAATGTATTACATCAGAGGGGAAAGTAAAATCAATCACTATACTAGTGATTCGATTTATTGGCGTAGGGAAAATATACATAAGCGTTTCCAAGCTTTCGCACATGAACCAGATGGCTTTTTCAAGGAAGTTAGACTAACTTCCTACTACGTTTTTTTTTTTTCAACTACATGTGTCCCCTTCCCTTTTTGTTTACGATGGTGTCCCAACGTCTGGAAAGGTCTGCCATGCCATTCTTGAAAAAACGTGCAGGTTTTGCTGCGAAGAAATCATCAAGGAAATTCTGGAGATCAAAATCATTGTTGAATGTCCTGCCACGAAGTGCATTCGACGGAGATCGGAACACGTGATAGTCTGAAGAGGCGACATCTGGGGAACAGGCCGGATGTGGAAGGATCTCCCATTTCATGTCCTGAATGGCCATTTTAGTCATGTTTGCACTGTGAGAGCGTGCGTTATCATGTTGCAGTAGGACACCATGGCACCGATGTGGCAGCTCTTGCTGAATTACTCCCTCCACCCGGCAGAGTTTCTCAGAATAGAGTGCAGCGTTGATGGTTCGATTCCTCGGCAACATTTCCTAGTGAATAATTTCTTCTATGTCCCACCAGACACACAACATGATCTTCGCAGGATGATGATCATGTTTTGGACGTGGTGTGGGCGTTTTGTTTGGGCTTAACCATTCCCTCCGATGCCTAAAATTCCCTTACAGGCGCCACTTTTCATCTCCAGTAACAATATGTGACAGAAAGGGTTTGTGTTGCTGAGAACATTCGCGATAACGGGTGAGCAAGTAACCTCATATGGTAACACGCTGATTCTTGTTGTCCTCGGTGAGTGTGAGGGACCCAAGACCCCGATTTCTGGACCTTTCAAATACGTTCCAGGTGTCGCACCACTGTGGCCTGATCACAGTCCATCTCAGTGGCCCATTCGTGTGTGGCTTGGCGCTGATCCAAGTGGATGAGATGGTTCAAATGATCCTCATCAAAGTGAGATGGACGACCTAAGCGTGGAGAGTCGTTGAGGTCAAAATTGCCACCTCTGAACCGCTTAAACCATTTGCGGGCTGTTCTCGGAGCAATAGCATTCTCCCCATATACAGCACAAATTTGTCGAGTGGCCTCGGCGATTGTGGATCCCTTGTTAAACTCGTAGAGGAGGTGATGTCGGAAATGTTCATTCCTCTCAACCTGTCACTCCATACTTCCGGACCTGAAAACCAAAAACCATTAGCCACAATCACACAACGCAATAAGATTTAGATACATGATATTACTGGGTATATTTTGGTATGCAACTGGCCATCTGTACCGTCACTTCTGACCTGGGAAACACTCGTGAAATAAAACGGCATGAACTTATACATTAACACAATATGTCCCATGAGACTTTTGTCCGTGGCTTCCACTTGCATTCGGGCAGTTTAGTTTGGTACTGAAGGTGAGAAGCAGTTGTGGAAAGCCTTATGTATAGTCAATCAGTGCGATCATCGTGCCTCTCTCATGCAGATAACATTGGGGCGTGACGCTAATTTTGTTTTGAAGATACGAAGACAAATGTGGGCGCAATATTTTGTGGTTTGCACTGGGCACAGAAAAATTTAATTTCGCCTCTGCTTTATAGCAGGCTTCTTTTTTCACAATGCATTTTGATACACAGATGCACTATGGACATTCAGAATGTTTTAAGCATAATATACCTGAGCTTGCATTTAAGTGATAGTGGCCTTAAATTAGTGGCCTTAAATTAGTGGCCCTAAATTAGGGACGAGCAACTGCTTATAGCTCATTGAATTCCTCAAGGTGATTCTTTTTTTTACTGGATTGAAGATTTAACGGCCACCGTGAGCAACTCAATCGCCCGTCCCTAATCTAGAGCCAGTGCCGTAAGACAAACACAACATCCATGCCTCAACAGGATTCGAACCCGGACGAATGGTCATAAGCCATCACTTAGACCACTATGCCACCGGAGCTGACCTAAGGTGATCATTGAACTACCAACAAAAATATATCATCATCATCATCATTGTCAACAATTATCAATCCACTGCTGGAAGAAGGTCTTTCCAAGACTCATCCACAACGGTCTGTCTTGTGCCAGTTTCCTCCATGTTACTCCCGCATACTTCGAATTTCATCCACCCATCTCCCATGTGGTTTTCTTCTGGGTCTTTTCCTGTCCCTTGGAATCCAATCTAAAATTTCGGCGGTCCATCTTTGGTCTGTCCTTTTGGCAGTATGTCCAGCCCATTGCAATTTCTGGGATTTTACTCTGATCATGATATCTTCCACTCTTGTCATTTTTCTGATCCACGAGTTCATCTTTTTATCTCTCCTGTTTACACCAAGCATGCATCTCTCCACGCTGCTTTGAGTTGGCTGCAGTCTTTGTATGTTTCTTTTAGTTAAGGTCCACGTCTCTACACCATACGTAAGCACTGGAAGGATGCATTGATCAAATACTTTTCTTTTAAGATATAATGGCATATTGCCCTTGAAAATTATAATGTTTTTTTCCAAATGCTCTCCAGGCAAGTTTTATAAGCCGATTAATTTCTTTGTCAATGTGACCCTCACTTGATATCTGCTGTCCAAGATAAACGCACGTGTCTGTTATCTGCAGCTTTTCTACATCAATCGATAAATCTTCATTTTTTATAAAAGCATTGTACATCACTTTTGTCTTCTGAAAGTTCATTTTTAATCCCTCTTCTTTACTCTTGCCAGCAAGTTCCAGGGTCATACTCTGCAGCTCTGATGGGGTAGTTGCAAAAATGACTACATCATCAGCAAAACGAAGGTGGGTTAGATAATCACCATTAATCTTTATCCCTTTGTTTTCCCAGTTCAGTGATTGAAAGACATTTTCCAATGTAGCATTAAAGAGCTTGGGAGATATAGTGTCACCTTGTCTCACTCCCTTTCCAATTTTTATCTGTGCTGTATTCTCAAACAGCCGAATCTTTGCACTTCCACTTTCACAGATGTTATTAATAATATTAATGCACGCATCTTCAATACCGCAGGATTTCAAAGCCATTGTAACTGCTGATGGTTTCACTGAATCAAAGGCTTTTTCATAATCAATAAAAGCCATGCACAATGGAAGTTCATATTCCGTCGCTCTTTCAATCAGTTCTCTCAGTACGTGGATATGATCTGTAGTGCTGTAGCCACTCCTGAATCCAGCTTGCTCTGTCGGTTGAGCCATGTCCAGTGTTACCTTCAAGCGGTGTGAAAGAACTTTAGTGAAGATTTTATAAACCACTGATAGGAGGCTGATAGGTCTGTAGTTCCTGAGATCCTCAATGTCACCTTTTTTGTGTAGCAGGATCATTGCAGCGTTGTTCCAATCCTCAGGAAATCTTCCTTTCATTAAGGCATCGAGTGAAATATATATCATCATCATCATCATCATCATTGTCAACCATTATCAATCTACTGCTGGACGAAGGTGTCCCCAAGTTTCCTCCACAACGGTCTGTCTTGTACCAGTCTCCTCCATGTCACTCCCGCATACTTTCGAATTTCATCCACCCATCTCCCATGTGGTCTTCTTCTGGGTCTTTTCCTGTCCCTTGGAATCCAATCTAAAATTTCGGCTGTCCATCAATGGTCTGTCCTTCTGACAGTATATCCAGCCCATTGCCATTTCAGGGATTTAACTCTGATCATGATGTCTTCCACTCTTGTCATTTTTTCGGATCCACGAGTTCCTTTTCTTATCTCTAATGGTTACACCAAGCATGCACCTCTCCATGCTGCTTTGAGTTGTCTGCAGCCTTTGTATGTCTCTTTTAGTTAAGGTCCACGTCTCTGCACCATACGTAAGCACTGGAAGTAAGCACCATACGTAAGCACCTGGTTACACCAAGCATGCACCTCTCCATGGTGCTTTGAATTGTCTGCAGCCTTTGTATGTCTCTTTTAGTTAAGGTCCACGTCTCTAGATTCTGGACGAATTATGCATGAACACGTAAGCACTGGAAGGATGCATTGATCAAACACTTTTGTTTTAAGACATAATGGCATATTGCTCTTGAAAATTATGCTGTTTCTTCCAAAAGCTCTCCAGGCAAGTTTTGTACGCCGATTAATTTCTTCATCAATGTGACCGTCACGTGATATCTGCTGTCCAAGATAAACGCACGTGTCTGTTAGCTCCAGATTTTCTCCATCAATCAATAAATTTTCATTTCTTGTAAAAGCATTGAACATATATATATATATATATACATGCATGCGTGTGTGAATACCGTATATATATATAACTAAAACAACAAGAAGCTGTATAAATAAAATCAGAGCCAGAGACTGTATAAATAAGCCAAAAATAGGAGAATTCTCTCCTGTTTTTGGCTTTGATTTTATAAAGCAACTTGTTGTTTTAGTTGTTTTTCTGAGAATTCTTCTCTGCTGCTTGTGTGCGTTTAAGTTAAGTTTTCAGGTCTTCAATTTTTTTTTTTTTTATGTGTTTCTGGTGGATATATATATATATATAATATATTTGCGTAAGTCTGATTATATGAAGAAAAATAAATAAAGAAGTGTACGCATAAGCATATTACTGCAACAAAACAACAAAAGCGAATTCTTCACGGATGATGAAATTTTTAATATTCCCATCCGCTTTTTAATATTCCCATCCTCAATTTTTAATATTCCCATCCGCTTCAGCTGCAGTTAGGTATATTTCTACCTGAAAGTATTTCCAGATTTTTTTTTGTCAGTAGATCACTATCACAATACTCTGTATAGTCACATGATCTGAAACCATCTGGATGCTTTTAAGAAGGGATGAACGCACTTCTGCTTAGAACGATACAAACTGCGCGAAAATTTAATAAAAAAAAGTTTATGAAATTTTCTATTTACACATAGCTATTACCTAGACGCTTAAAAATCCAAGAGTATGCTAAATTTGGGATTCGTCACCCTAACCCCATTTTTCAAAAGATGCAGATGGCTTGACTACCGGTGCCATCTCTATTTTCTTTCTTTTTTTTTTTTTTTTTTATGGGGCTCCTTACTTGTGGCATTGTCCTGTGATTGCTGTCGCATTGACAGACTTGTAGGTTGCTTGAATGAAGTAAACATTTTCGGATTTTTGAAATTGGTCCTAATTATCTCAACACCGCTGCTATGAGTAAGCGAAGCATCGCACAGAGTGGTTCGGCGAGGACAAAGGAAATGTAATCAGTTTCCGCCAGCCGGAAATGTTAAAGGAATTGAGTCAATAGGGTCAAAGGGTAGTGTATTCTAAGTTGTATAGAATCGAAAGATAAATGTTCTTTCTTCTTTCTCTTCTTCTCAGCTGCTCCAGCTCCGTGGAGGCCTTTATCAAAGCGCACCTGGAATTGCAGATAGCGGCAGATATATACACACTCTCTCTCACACACACACACGCTCACACACAGGCAGAGCCCCCACAAAATGCTTAATCTCCCTCCATCGTACTTCTGATTAAGAACGAGAGGCGGCGGTACAGCCCACCCTCCAACGAAATGACACCCGCCAATTCTGCAGACCGCTCTTTTGTCAACAGGCTGCCGGGCCATTGTTGAGAACAATCTCTGTCTTTCGACCGCGGGCGACACTCGATAACAACACTCAAAAGAGCCTTCGATTATCCAACAATAACGAAACACCGGTTCGCTCTTTGAAGATGAGTAGGTGGGGGAGAGGGCTTTTCTCAAAGCAACGTGGCCCCAGCTCTCTCCGATCAGCCGCACCAGCTTCTTCATCTGCATCCTGCAATCACAGAATGCGCAAGACTTACACAAGAACGGAGCCATTAATTTACACAATTAAGCCATTACCTTATTCATTTGTTTATTTTTCTGAAGGCGCTCCTATTGAAAATGCAGCGAGTTAACGAACTTAAGAACAGACACATATAGGATCATCTGAACATTAGAATTAATTCCGGAAGAATGGACGATTTGCGGGCATGAGCGGTGGAACCCGTTAATTTCGGGGAGGGGGGGCAACTTTTCCGAGAGCTAAAATAATAACAAAAAAAGACAGAAAAAAACCCCGTAGGTTTAATATAAAAGTACTATAGCAATCAATGTCAACTATTATCAGTGTACTGCTGGATGAAAGTCTCTTCCTTTTTGTCTTGAGCATATCTTTTCGAAATCACTCCAGCATGCTTTCGAGTTTCATTCACTCATCTCCCAAGTGGTCTGTTTCTGGGTCTTGTCCTGCCCCTTGGTCAAATCCAATCTAATATATCAGTCGCTTAACAGTAGCCAGTTCTGCAAGAAATATATTCAGGCCATTGCCATTTGAGAATTCTTTAACGATTTTTTTTTTAAAGTGAAAAACACAACAACGGTGAGTTAACTTTTAAAATTATTTGTGCAAAATCAATTTTCAAAACTGTACTTGAAGCGTTTTCCAGAAAACTGTGAAACGTGGTGTCGGCCTCGAGGTAATTTTCGTTTTTTTTTTTTTTTTTTTTCTGCTTTTTTTTAAAGAACTTATATTATATGTGAACCACAAATTTGTAAGATGTTTCATACGAAGAGCCTACTCCAGTGAAGGGGTTTATGAAATTCCAGGGGGTCCGGACCCCGTTTACCTTACGTTCCGCCGCCCACGCCCATACAGCAGGGATTTACACACACATTCTCATATCCACCACCCGCCGATCTAAACCGTACGTTAGAAAGTGTGAAACACACAAAAGCGCGTGGTCGCTCGCGGGCGTGCATATACTTTTTAACTTTTCAGTATTATTCTTTTTTATTATCGCATAAAGCATAGTTGTTAATAGCAGTCAGTATTTCGATTAAGACCTCATCATGTCCTTGAAGGATCTTCTACCACAATGCAATATTTTTTTCTTTTTTTCATTTTTTCTTCTTAAATCATGCTTAAAGTCAGCTATTGCAACCACAAAAAGCATGTACTCATCTCTTTACTTCAATCAGTCACAGATTTTGCAGATATATTAATACTTCTAAATCATTTCAGCATGCACAAGATTTGTTAAATAAGTACCTGCCATTAATATCTACTGTTTCAACAACACATGTTAATCATGAATGGAACACGGGATTACACCAACCATACAAAACAAATTTTGGAGATGACAATCCGTTTATTGGTGTATATATGATAAGAATGGTAAGCCAGATAATATCCGAAAACTTGAAAATTTCGTCGTCCTGGAACGGGACCCGAACACGCGTCTCCCAAATAGCGCCCGGGTATGCTATCTAACTATAAGACTTGGTCGTTCTAGGTGGTGTAGTGGTTAGCATACCCGGGAACTATCTGGGAAACGCGGATTAGAGTCCCGCTCCAGGACGACGAAATGTTCAAGTTTTCGGATATTATCTGACTTACCATCCTTGTCATACACTGAAGAGCAATTGAATTAGAGATACCTGTTTAATAACGTGTATCACCACCTTTTGCCCTGATGACAGCGTCGATTCGTCTCGGCTTGGACTCGACAAGACACCGGAAGCGTTGGGAAGCTATACGGATCCACGACCCCTGAACAAGCTCCCACAGTTCACGAAGATTTGATGGAGGGGTCAGAACCTCGAACATCTCTCTGGATGGCATCCCAGATGTGTTCGATGGGATTGAGGTCAGGTGACCTAGCTGGCATAGGAAGCGAGGTCCCGTCAGTGGAGTGTTCATCCAACCATTCGGATACAATTCGGGAGCGATGGCCCGGTGCATTGTCTTGTGCAAGATGAGGTCCCCAGTGGGGTGTTGAAGACGCACAAACGGAAGCAAATGGTCGTCAAGGATATCCCGGTAACGTTGACCTGTGAGGGACGATGTCACACGTGCCAGGGGTCCCATTTCAGTCCACGTAAACAGTCCCCAAACGAGAATGCCACCCCCACCAGCTTGTAAAATACCCTGCTGGTAAGAAGGATCCATCGCTTCATGTGGTTTGCGCCGTACTCGTATCCTGCCATCCGCATGTATCAACGTGAATCTCGACTCATCAGTCCAGGCAACATTTTTCCACATGTCTCGGGTCCAGTGGTGATGTTCCCGCGCCCATGCTAATCTTTGCACTCTGTGATGCGCGATCAGCAGCGGTAACCTCGTGGAACGATGGCTTCTGTACCCCATAGCGAGGAGATGGTTCTTGATGGTGTGACTGTTTACACGTTTTTGTGCACCAGCGTTAAATTGCCGAGTGATTTCTTGCACTGTGGACCGTCTATCCGCTGTTACAATGCAAGCTAGCCGACGATGACCCCGCTCATCAACACGCTGTTGTCCACGGCAGTTGACCCTTGCAGGGATGGTTTTACCGGATTCGATGTACTCACGGTGCACCCGTGAGACAGTGGGTCGTGAAAATCCCAGTACCTGCACGACTTTCGAGATGGAGTGACCGATTCGTCGGGCCCCGACAATTTGCCCACGATCAAATGCGCTTAGATCCTTCGTCTTACTCATACTGCGTCCGACTCTTACTGATCCCCGTCGCATCAATCCTTTTATTGTCGAATTGTTGCATACGTCATGTCGTTTCCGTTTACAGGGCCTCCCACAGCGCAACATTTGCATAACGCAAGCTGTATCTAATTCAATTGCTCTTCAGTGTATATACACCAATAAACGGATTGTCATCTTCAAAACACATGTTAATACTTCTGTTAGAGGGCTCGTTGAAGTGTTGTTATTAGGCCCTGTTCCGGTTCGATATTTAAACCAAACTACATCTTGCTGAAGAAAATATATAAAGAAGAAATGGATGAGAAAGTCCCAGATTGGTCTTAAAAAATTATTACTTGAAGCTCTTTGTGCTCTCGCTAGTTATTCTGTTTCTTAATTCGTCGCTCTTTCGAACATACTCCAATTCTACGTAACTTTTCATTTTCTTGCGTTTCTCTTCTCGGGAGCCCGACATAGTGATCTTTCTCAGACTATCATCTCGCGACCTCTCTCAACTTCTTCTTTCCTCGCGTGACCTCTGTGTTGTCCAATGTCCAAGCCTTTTTCGTCCCCTTTTTCATCCCGTCTCCATTCCCCTCTCCTGCGTTTCTATCAACCCCTTTTGAGGAATAAACTCATTTAGCAGTCTCGATGCGCTTTTCGAATCACAATGAATGTGATTGCCGCGTAGGCCAATAAAACAATAAAAGCACTTGGTCTTTCTTTCTAGCACCTACTAATTAATTATTATTGCCATCCTGACATATAACATCTTCGAAGATTCCCATGTTCACTGACAAGGGAAGACACACTGTTGAAAGTTCCCTTCTTGGAAATGAATTAATTGTAAAATATCCTAAAACCTCGTAACACTTCTAAGAAACAACACACACAAAGAAACAACTGCATGTGATTTTTTGGGGGAAGAAAGATTTCCGGTTTTAACGGTCCCTAACTACAAAAAATTCCGTAATTCTCCATTTTCAAAGATTTTCCCATTTTTGATCCTAGGTTCAAACCCCACATTCTGTTACAGAGATTTTATACTGGGTTTTAGGATTTCATATAAAATATCAAAATGCAACCTTTTTCCACCTCGTGCTTCCATTCCTTTGTCTCCACAAAGCATGAGAGAAATTTCTCAGGGTCAGTTCCCCATTAGACACCGGATGCACGGTTATTTACTAAGACGACATTGTGTCTAAGATTAGTATATGCACATTGTTTGTTGAATGGAGATTAACTCTATCGCGCCTCCTTTGATGCTTTTCAGGTTTCAATTTCAATGGTGCCGACGAATGCAATAGCCCTCACATTTTACTTTGAGGCTTAAGATTTACCGAGGGCGGTGTGGTTCCTCCTTCTCACGGGGAATTTCAGGATATGCTTAAGGGCATTTCTTGGAGACAAAGGAAGGAGGCGAAGGAGAGTTATCTCTAGGTTGACGAAGGGGGCGTTCACGAGAAAGTACGACGAGGTGATTGCCCCAGGGTAGGTCTTAGGTGGGCCGGGAGGTCAGGGGATTTCACGACAACGCGAGAGATGATCAAAAAGCGGGACAATTAGGAAACAGCGCATGCCAACGGACAACCTTTGCAGGCAATTAAATGAAGAAAAGAATAAAAGTTTCTTAGACATATTTACGGATCGCAAGAATTATATGCATACAATTTTACTATCATTAACTATATAAGACTTAACAACTCAACCACGCAATGTTTATGAAGTTAACAACAAGAATTAAAAGATACTAAAAGAACATGTTAACAATACACTGCTCAATATTGAAATTGCCAAACCCAAAAAGGAGTGAGGACAGTGGGGTGAAATTGAGCATGCAAATAGAAATATATAAAGGTTTACCTTAATGTTGTTTTCGGCCACGTGTAGTGTTTATCAGATGAGATAATGCAGCACAATGAGTGCGCCTCGCTAAGTGGTTGCACCGCCGCGAACGGCAATACAGGCAGCAATGCGGTGTAGCAGTGAGTCATACATCCGACAGATATCGTCCTGAGAAATGAAACACCAAACACGGTTGACTTGCTCCCATAATTCATGGAGATCGTGTGCCGGCCAATTCGATTGTAGACGATGTCCAATGTGGTTCCATAGGTTTTCGATTGGGAATAAATCGGGCGATCTTGCTGGCCATGGCAGTGTTTGAACATGTTGCAATAATTGTCTGTAGAGCCTAGCGGTGTGTACACGGGCGTAATCTTGCTGGAAAATTGGGGGCTGTAGGCCATTCAGGAAGAATATCAAAATGGGCTGCAGAACCTTGTTCACGTATCGTGCGGCTGTCAGTGTTCCCGCGATGCGGACAAGAGGTGACCTGCTGTCTAGCGCAATAGCAACCCATACCATGATGCCTGCTTGACAGGCGGTGTGGCGGTCGCGAGCAAAACCGGACTCGTACGCTCGTCATGGTGTCGCCAGATACGGATCCGTCGATCATCAGCACCCAGACATAAACAGAATTCAGACCACATTTCGCATGACTTCGGCACCAAGCCAGACGAGCGCTGAGATGGCTGGCCGTCAATTGCAGTCGACGTAACGGATGCCAACTGCACAGGTTTGCTACATGTAACCTTCGGGTTATAGTTCGGGTCGTTATGGCGACGTCTGTGACCGATGACACAGCACGTCGAATATCGGCTGCAGTGCTTTCTGGTGACGAACAAGCGTGTCGAACAATCCGCCGATCTAGG
Source organism: Macrothele yani (assembly GCA_039090855.1). NCBI lineage: Eukaryota > Metazoa > Arthropoda > Arachnida > Araneae > Macrothelidae > Macrothele > Macrothele yani. The sequence goes on from CM076990.1 coordinate 197,915,050, forward strand.
CGTGCTGATGTCTGTCGGACTTCACTATTGCCACTCCGACGCACGTACGAACCTTCCTGTAGCCACTGGTACCAACATCGTCCAACAGTTCGTGCATCCCGTTGCACATGCGCGGCGGTACGACGTGTAGACCAGCCCGTTTCACACAGGCATACAATTCTTCCTCTCTGAAACTCATACGAATGGTGACAAACCTGCCGATGGCGTATTCCAGGCATTTTTGGGTTTCGCTGAACAGTTTCCCAGGACAGACAACAAACCTGAAAGGTCCGCGACTCTTCCACCAGCGACCACATATTACCATCCCTGTTGATGCTGGCATTTTTATCTTACGAACGTGTGACGTCATCGGCTTCGGTTTAACATGATTTGCATATCTCGAGTGGGTGCACCCTCCCTGCGATTTGCATGTTTGTAGCACACCTCCTTCTGAATGGGGCAATTTCTATGTCAAGCAGTGCATTTCACTATAAAAATTTTCAGCTTTCGAAAAATTAGCTTTTCTCCACACACCCTCCCCCACCCGCTCTAATTTAAAATTCCATTTACGTACACACAAGGTTTTAATCAACTGCTATCAACAAAACGCGTGTAAAATATTTCAGAACTGCAAAATTACAACGAAATGAAATATACAAACATTCGTAAATATTTTTTTCATGTAAGCCTTCGCATGTAGGTACGTTTGAACTATATAATGATAATCAGTCAGAATTTGTATATAACACGGGTTATTCTGGGGTGATTCTTAGATTTTGCCACGTATATTTTGAGTTCAACTCAAATAATACGTGGTTTTCACTTTCTCACACACCGCCTTTACAGGAAAATACTATGATAGTTCAAAAATCGCACTTCAAGTTTCTGACATACTTTTACTAAAAATGTCATAACTACGTAAATACCCAACAACCACATGTGGTCAATACCAAGTAAAGTCTAATAGTAAACACTAAACAGAAATGTAGAACGAAATACAAACCAGCTCAGCACGAATGAGTATCGGATATTGAACGTAGCAATGGGAAAAAGCTTTAAGAGTAGGGCTTGGAAAAATTCCGTTCAAGGTTAAACGATCAGAGAACTTTCTGCGACGGAGCAAAAATGATTATCTCTTCATCCCAACGACACCTCCTACTTTTGACGTAAACAGCGCGTAGCCAATGAAAGAAGGCACGTGTCGTGAGCTAGCTTGATAGGGTATATAAGGTGTGCTGTAGGCATTCTGAAAACATATCGCCGCGGGTGGTCTAGTGGGTAACGTTCGTGACAGCCACGGAAAGGACCTCAGGTTCGATCCCAGGCAGGTACGAACGCTCGATAGAGTAAATATCCTCCGTGCGTCGGATTGGGCACGTTAAGCCGTTGGGCCCCGGGTACAGACCCCCGGTAATAAATAAGGGCGTCTTCCTCCCCCTTTCTACTTCGCTTCCGTGTCACTTTCCTATCGGGTACTCTAGCCCAAATCTCCTAGCTTCCTATTTCTAAGGGTTGTTTAAGACCTGGGGTCAGACACTCCCTTCCTAAAATCCTCTACATATGATCATTTGATCATGATCATCTGAAAACATATCACTCGCAGCTGTCATCGATAAAAGGAGCGATTTATCAGATTTGCAAAAAGGGACGATTATCGGCCTTGGGGCCAAGGATGGCAGTATTTCTGAAACAGCGCAGTTTGTGAACTGTTCGCGTGCTGCTGTGGTTAAAACGTATCGTGATTGGAGAAATGGCACCATTGCGAATAAGCGAAGTGGAAACTGCGGAGCACCACGTGCCATTGATGTGAGAGGTGAACGTCGGTTTCGAAGGTGAATGAGGGCCGATCGACACGCTACAGTGGAGCAAAAGACTGGCTGAATGAACTAGGGGCTACCGGAAGTGTGTCTAAAACGACAGTTCAGCAAACCCTGCTGCGTATAGGGCTCCGATGCAGACAGATGATCACTGCACCTATGCTAACGAAGTTGCATCGGAAGAAAAGGCCTACATTTGTACTGGAGTATCGGAATTGTACCTGCGCTGATTGGCAAAGGATTGCCTTCTCCGATGAGTTGCGTTTTCTGCTTCATCGAACGGATGGACGTTGGCGTGTAAGGCGAGAAACATCGGAGAACAGACCCTCTTCAACCATTCGTGGAAAAACACGAGCTGGTGGGGACAGAGTAATGGTTTGGGGAATGTTTTCGTGGCATTCTTTAGGTCTACTCATACCTGTGGAAGGCACTGTGGGTCGAATTCGTTATGAATCCATCCTTGAAAACCACGTACACCCATACATGCTGATAGTCTTTCCTGAGGCGGATGGGACCTTCCAGCATGACAATGCGACGTGTCACACAAGAAATGTTCGAGAGTTGTTGGAAGAGCACGATGAAGATTTTAACGTACTTCCCTAGCCCCTAATTCCCCAGACTTAAACCCAATTGAGCATCTGTGAAACCACCTCCATCGTGTTGTTCTCTCTATGGATCCTCCACCACGCACCCTCCAGCAGCTGTAAGATGCACTACAGTCAGCATGGCCCCACATACTTGTGAACACCTTCCAGCACCTTTTTGAGTTACTCCCAGCCCGTTTAGCTGCTGTCCGCGCTGCACGCTGCGGTTACTCTGGATATTAGCTGGTGGTCACAATAATGTGACTCGACCGGGTATTTCTATTTTTTACATTCCCTAGAGCATGAATTTAACCCCTGGAGTGACCATTTTGGGAGGGCAACTGCCCTCCCAGCAACTACGGCCCTGCTGTGGAAGCTCTCTCAGATGCCGTGGAGCAGAGCATGAAATCTATGGATGCTGAACCGATGTCTCGGGTGGAGTTGTGGATAATGCTGCAACAGATATGGCTGGTATTACCTCTGGAAACCATCCGGCATCTGGTGAAGTAGATGCTTCGGCGTGTCCAGGCTGTTATTTGAGCTAGAGGAGGACAAACACATTATAAGTTAAGTATCTCTAATGTTTTGTCCATTCACTGTATATTGATGCAATACCACACTTAGTTAAACAAGTTAGTAAAATCATGCAATGCATTGATTATGATACGCTTTCCAACATACCCGAAATCATTACTCCAGTTATTACTCAAGTTATGAGGATAATGGCTGCAGAATAAATCTCGCTCCTATGACCTGACCTTTGACCCCATTTCGATGATATTCAACAGAACCGGTAAAGTGTACTTCCGGAACAACATGATAAAGTTTTGTTTCAGTCGAAGCATTTTTGCGCAAGTTATAACTCATAAGGGCAATGGAATAGATCCCGATCCTATGTCCTGACCTTTGACCCCATTGCGATGATATTCAACAGAACCGGTAAAGTGTACTTCCGGAACAACATGATAAAGTTTTGTCTCAGTCGAAGCATTTTTAGATAAGTTATAACGCACAAGGGCAATGAAACGGAACCCGATCCTATTTCCTGACCTTTGACCCCATGCGATAATATTCAACAGAACTGGTAAAGTGTACTTCCGGAACAACATGATAAAGTTTTGTCTAAATCGAAGCATTTTACGTAAGTTATAACGCATAAGGGAGATGGAATGGATCCCGATCCTATGTCCTGACCTTTGACCCCATTGCGATATAATTCAACAGAACCGGTAAAGTATACTTCCGGAACAACATGATAAGGTTTTATCTGAATCGAAGCATTTTTACGTAAGTTATAACGCATAAGGGCGATGGAATGGATCCCGATCCTGTCCTGACCTTTGACCCCACTTCACCCATTTTCAATAGGGTTCGTCCCCAGGTGGTCAACTACCACATACAAAAATTTCATCGAAATCGAACAGTTTTTACGTAAGTTATAACGCATAAGGAATGCATCCCGCTCCTATGTCCTGACCTTTGACCCCATTAACCCCATTTTTAAAAGGGTCCGTCCCCCGGTAGTCCCCTACCACATACTAAAAATTCATGGAAATCGATCCAGTTTTACGCAAGTTATGACGCATAAGGGCAATAGAATGGATCCCGCTCCTATGTCGTGATCTTTAACCCCATTAACCCCATTTTCAATTGGGTTCGTTCCCAGGTGGTCCCCCTACCACATACTAAAATTTCATCGAAATCGAACCATTTTTACGCGAGTTATCGTGCGGACAGACGGACAGACGGATGGACGGAAAAAGCAGGAGCATATACGCTTCTTCAACCTACGGTTGGAAAGCGTAAAAAATACTGTTTCAGGACAAAAATATTTGTATGTTTAGTATGAGTATGTATGCCTCCCCAAATTTCGGAACACTATACGCAATTTTGTCCACAGATCAGCGTTCCAATGTTTAGTGACCTTACGAAGGACAAGCAAACCACCCCATTTCCCACCGGGAACTCGAGTCAGGGTCAACTCGGACGTACGGTCAGAAACCAGCGTTTAGACTATTGCACCTCTGGATTTTTAAAAATATTTTCAAGGTGTAGAACTTACAGTGTTATTTAGTGTGCAACAAAGTTCGCATAAAGGGTTTTTGTTTTCTTATTTTTCGTTATGATTCTCATAACGAATTTTCTGTCCATTGAGAAAGAGACTAACTTTCCTTGATCCACATAGTTATTCAGAATGAAAAGAATTGAATGTTATCAGCTTGCGAAACAATGTTTCATGCCCTATCTGTTGTCTTTATCGCATTATTTCATTGAGCCCATCTGTTTTCTCATGAAGAAATTTCCGTTGGTGTCTCAGATATAATCCCCTTATCAGAGCAGTATTTATGCGGAAAATGTAAAGATGATTATGATGATGTGGCTCTTCCTTATACACTGACAGAGAGATTTACGACTTGGTTCAAGCGATGAAAAAATGAATTTGCTCTATCAACTGTATTAAAGAGTAAAACCGGTTTCAAATCAACAAGGCTTGCTCGGAATTTGAAAAAATCCAGGCCCACTTACTCCACAAGACAAGATTAATCGAAAAACTGTTTTCCCCTTTTTCATTTGGAAGGTGATGCATTATTATAAACAATTCAAGTACAGAAATGAGAGAAAATATATCAAATGTATGTTCATGATATTAATATATCCCCGCAGATTAAAATATGACATTTGCTGCTCCGGTATTTTAGATACCTTATGCGCTACCACGCCAGAGAAATGACGATTAGTGGCATGTTTTTTGTGATCCCGCTTGTGACACCAAATTATATTTGTTAGTAGATACCGGCTAACATTTTATCACCCTCATCTGCCCTTATCCGAGACAGACTGCTGTGAAGTTCAATGCATAAGCTAAAATTGCGATAAAATGCAATTTACCTGTATTATAGTCTCGGCGAATTAGCTCAGGATACTGCTTTTCGTCACAAATCAACCTTAAATTTTCAAAGGCTTCTATTGTGTAGATTGTAAAAACTAAGTGTGTGAAGTCACGGAAAATTCATTGTAAAAACTAACTGGTGTAATTAACGGAAAATTAAAGTAAAATTCCGCGCAAAAAACTTACTGGAAAGTTTCCGACTTTTAATGAAATTTCCGTTTTTCGTACAGAAAAATTTAGTATTTTGATAATTTCCCATTGACACTAAAAAAACAAAACAAGAAAGATGACACCGAATTTTCGGGTGTAATAAGCACGTCTTTTGAATCCGTTCTGACGCAAATTAAATTTATCAAAGCTATTCAAAGTCAATGGAACCGGTATGGAAAACAATAGTATCTGACGGAAGAAAGAAGTTTTTCAATCGGATCTTTAATCCCTCAGATATTGCTGTAAACGGAATCGTGAGCTTACGAACTCTTAGAAACAGAGTTATCGACAAAAATAAGATGTGATTTTACGTCCCTTGGTGGGAAAACCATGCATTATTTTAGAAAGAAAGTATTCACAAAAGTTTTATCCATATGACCGGTATCGGCCCATGAAAAAAAAATTTTAGTCGACTTTTCAGGAGCCCAGATTTTGCTACAAATACATCAGAAGTAGAAATTAACACTTATGACCACTGTTGGCCAAACCATTCCTTACCAAACATTAGAAATTACGTGAAAAATAGTTTCCGTCAGGTCTTGTATGCGATAGAGGAAGAATTTTTCAAATCGGAGTTTTAGGAGCAGAAAACGCAATTTACCATTGTGCGCCCTAGCGGAAAGTCCATGATTTACTTGAAAATTTTGAATTTATAAGAAAAACATTTCGCATCGGAAACATTATCCAACAAAGAAGGAATTTTTCAAATCGTACTCTCAGAAGTAGAGATATTGACGAAAATAAGATATACATCTACGCCCCTGGCGTAGAAACCATGCATTATTTCAAGAAGAAAATGTTCCTAAAATGTTTGTCTACATGAGTAGTATCGGTCCACAAAATACTTTTTTCAATCGAGATTTTAGAAGCTCATATTTTGCTGCAAATACATCAGAAGCGGAAATTAAGGTTTACGCCCCCTGGTGGCCAAACCATTTTTTCCAAAAATTAAAAATTATGTGTAAACGATTTCCCATCAGGAGCTGTATCCGGTGCAGAAAGAATTTTCCAGATCGGACATTTAGAAGCAGAGATATAGGGGAAAACGCAATTTACCTTTACGCCCCCTAGCGGAAAGTCTATGAATTACGTGAAATTTTGAAATTATATGAAAAACACGCGACACGGAAAACACTATCCAACAAAGAAGGAATTTTTCAAATCGGACTCCTAGAAGTCGAGATATTGACAAAAATAAGATATACATCTACGCCCTCTGGCGGAGAAACTGTGGAATATTTTAGGAAGAAAATATTCCCAAAAGGTTTATCGATGTGAGTGGCATCAGTCCACGAAAGAATTTTTTCAATCGATATTTTAGAAGCTCAGATTTTATGGCAAATACACAGAAGCGAAAATTAACTCTTACGCCCCCTGGTGGCCAAAGTATTCTTTACCAAAAATTCGAAATTACATGCAAAAGATTGTGCATCAGGAGATGTATCCGCTGAAAAAAAAACACTTCAAATCGGAGTTTTAGAAGAAGAGTTATTGGAAAAAATGCAATTTACTTTTACGCCCCCTAGCGGAAAATCTATGTGTAATTTGAAAAAGAAACTATATCCAAAATACTCTTCGACATAAATGGAATCGAAATATAAAAATTTTTTTTCAATCGGATGTTTAGAAGCAAATATGTGGAATAAAACGTATTTTTGAATTCGATATGATCTGCATTTACGCTCTCTAGCGGCGAAATTGTACATCGTAAAAAAAAAAACGAAATAAAGGATCATCATTCGCATATTTCAAGCTTTCGAATGCAAAAAGAATTTTTTCAAATCGGACTAATAGTTGCAGAGATACCGTGGGTACAGACGGACGGACAAACCGATAACATAAGCACGATCTTTTTTTACAAAAGACGTGCTAGAAATAAAAAAATCCATTCCTACTTTTATTTTCAGCCTAAATGCTCCTGTCGTATCGCAGGACCTAAATTACGAAGGGATCATTACCAAAAGACGTGCCAATAATGGAGGTCACACCTGGGCGCTGCTCTCTGTGATCAAGGCTGGATTATGAGGGTGGCTAACGGGGCTATAGCCCAGGTGCTCACCATTACCAAGGGCCCAAGAGATATGCCACTTTACCACATATAATGCACAGGTTACATTAAAGTGCCAAAAGTCTTGAGATACGTATCTTCTATCGTGTAGGACGTCTTCTAGTCCGGCGAAGTGCAGCCACTCGACGTGGTATGGATTCCACAAGTGGCCGGACGACTTCTGGAGAGATGTTGAGCCATGCAGTCTGAACAGCCGCCCACAGTTCCCCGGTACTTGTACGTGCAGGATCTTGGATGCGGATGGACCTTTCCACCAAGTAGCATAAGTGCTCTATTGGGTTCATGTCGGGCGAACGTGGTGGCCACACCATTCGTCGCAACTGTTTAGAATGCTTCTCGAAGCAATTTTGGACAACTTAGGCCCGATGACATGTGCATTGTCCGCCTGGAAAATCCCGTCCTTGATTAGGTACATGAAGTCTATGAGCCGCCCCGGTGGCGCAGTGGTCTAAGCGATGGCCTCTGATCATTCGTCCGAACGGGGTCCGGGTTCGAATCCCGGTTAGGCATGGATGTTGTGTTTGTCTTACGGCACTGGCTCTCTCCCTTCCCTGGAACCAGTGACCCTAAATTAGGGACGGGCGACTGCTTATAGCCCATTGAGTTGCTCACGGTGGTAGTTTAACCTCCAATAAAAAAAAAAAAAAAAAAAAAAAAAAGAAGTCTATGAAGGGCTGCAAATGGTCACCCAGCAGAGCAACAAAGCGATTATCAGTTACTGACGTATTTACGAGGACCAACGGACCCAAACCGCGCCACGTTAAGACACCCCACACATGCATGGAACCACCAGCAGCTTGCACAGTGCCTTGTTGACAGCTTGGGTCCATGGCTTCATGGGGTCTGCGCCACACCCGAACCCTACCATCAGCTCGTAACAACTGGAAGCGTGACTCATCGGACCACGCCCCATGTTGCCACTCTTCCAGGGTCCAATTGCCGTGTTCACACAATGCCTTGTTGACACCTCGGGTCCATGGCTTCATGGGGTCGGCGCCACACCCGAAAACTATCATCAGCTCGTAACAACTGGCAGCGTGACTCATCAGACCTCGCCACATGTTGCTTCTCTTGCAGGGTCCAATTACCGTGTTCACGAGCCCGGATGAGGCGCTGTGTCCGATATGGTGGTATTAAAAAAAGGCTCTCTGGTGGGTCTTCTGCTCCCGTATCTCATGGACGCTAAATTACGCTGCACTGACCTGATGGATATGTTTCTGGTACCTCCTGCATTGAATGTGGATGTTATTTGAGCCAGTGCCGCTTGTCTATTAGCATGGACAATCCTGGTCAGATGCCGCTGGTCACGGTCATTCAGCACTCGTGGGTCGGCCACTGCGCTGTCCACGGTGGGTGCTAATGCCTTCCATGAGGTATTCTCGGTACACACGTAACAATGTGGATCGAGGAATGTTGAATGTTCGCACAACTTCGGAAATTGAATGTCCCATCCGTTTGGCTCTCACTTACATGCCTCTTTCAAACTCCGATAATTCACGTCGGCTTGCCATAATCCTACTAGCGGTTGTTCAACATGACTCACGTGATTACACCTTTCAACTGATAAAAGTCCTGGCGTGCGTCAATACCTTTATACAACGGCAGCGCCAGTTAAAAATGTGCATACTGCTATCTCATGACTTTTAGAACTTCAGTGTATATTTCTATATATCATCATCAACCATTACCTGTCCACTGCTGGATGGTCTTCTCAAATTTCTTCCGCAACTTTCTCTCTTGAGCCAGACTTCTCACACACACACACACACACACACACACACACACACTGTATATATTCTCTGAAACACTAGAACTTTTGACCTATATCCGTACCTGGACTTAAAAAAATGTGAAAAGGTCGTGTTGACTCTACAAGGAAGCATCGGATGGCTTCGACTAGTGCAAATGAAACGCATTGATATAACGGAAATTGGAAGATGCGGTTCGATTCCTGCTAGTTTTCTGATGAGATGGGAAACGGTGAAAATACTGCACCTTTCTGCCAATGATGACATTTGTATGTGCCTTCCATGTATTTGGAGACAATTATTTCTTCTGGGGGATTATTTTTGCATTGATATCTAAATGCTTTTGTTATTTGCATGACTAAAAAGATGCACCAAGAAAAGTATACGATGCTAAATCATTAAGAAATCCAAGACAATATCTAAGAATCTTAAGCTTTCAACTCACGATCTTATGAAAACAGTGGGAAATGCAACGACTTGTTGGAATGAAAAAAATGTGCAGATAATTCATTACTTTGAAAAATACACAACGTATTAGTTGCCACAAATCCAATGCATACTGCTGCGGTTTCGCGTTTAAATGGACTTCATAATGGTTCTACGTCTTGAGTTCTTTGGGGGTCCACTCAGACACCTTACCTCAGGCTAGTGACTTACTCACTCGTCTTAGCCTAAGGGACCACCAAGACTCTAATTCGGCCCTGTCTGTGATGCTTCGGTATTACCAAAGATTGGTAAACACCCAGCAGATCTTAAAATCTTTCGTCTGTGATGTTTCGGTATAAAGGTTCAGCTTTGTGGAAGAAAAAGCGAGAGACAGAGAGAGAGAGAGAGAGAGAGAGAGAGAGAGAGAGATGCTTTATCTATCATAGGTAAGAGGGTGAGTCGAAAGTTTCCCAATACTTGGATCATTTTATGTCTTCATACGTACCTTTAAGACAAAAGCTGACTAGCATTCAAAGTATAAGCCATCGTGTTGCACCGTCTTTTGCCATCTCTCTTCCAGTTCTCCGATTCCGCGGCGGTACCAGTTCTTGTCCTTCGAGGCGAAGAACTCCTTCACCCCAGCTGCCACCTTCTCCTGATTTCTGAAGTGTCGCCCGCGAAGGAAGTGGGCCATGGATCGGAACAAGTAATAATCCGACGGGGCAAGGTCCGGACTCTATGCTGGGTGTGGCATCAGTTCGATGCCCTCAAGTGCCTGGAGTTTTGCCCGGGTCGTTCGCGCGATATAAGGCACCAGTGCCGGATACTTCTCCTCCAAAACAGCATACATCCGCTCCAGCTGTTCACAGTAGAGGTTGGCCTTGATGTTCCGACTGTCTGGAACTAATTCGTAATGGATTATCCCCTCGAAATTCCACCAGACGCAGAGCATCACCTTGTGCTCAAGCACCCGTGTTTGGCAACAGGTTCTGGAAGCTGGTGCAGGATCAACCACTGCTATTGTGTGTTAGGATTATGGAAACAGACCCACTTTTCATCGCACCTAACAATTCTCTTGATAAAACATATATCGCGCGGGTTTTCTAGGAGTTTCGTGCACACTTCCACTCGCCAGTTTGGCGTCATTTAGTGAGGAACAATGCGGCAGCTCCTGTAGACCTTGCCGAGGTTATGAAGGTGGCGAACCACTGCGGTCTGTGATCTGTCCAGCTCGCCTGATGATCTCTGAGTGCTGGTTGTCAGATTTGCCTCTACGGCCTGGCGCACGGCTTCCAAATCCATGGTTCACGGCCTACTTGACCTTGGCTGGTCGTCCAGGTTTCTGTCACCTCAGGGAAATTTCTTGAACCATCAGTTTGCGGTGCTGTGGTCCACGGAACCTTTCCCTTTCGCATGACAAATGTTTCGATTATTATCTGATATACAGAAGCAATGAAGAATATATTTTCACGTGAACAAGTGAATTTAGAAATACCTACACCATGTTACGTGAATTTTGTTTTGCAATTTTGGAAAACGGCACATTAAATTCCATAAACTTACTTAATTCAGAGCTAACAAACTTTAATTTAATTACAAAATCAGGTTTAATGTTTAATATTAAGAAGACAAAGGTCATGTCAACTTGCATCCTCGCACATTTTATAATTGAAGGGGGCGAGGAAGCAGGAAATATAAGAAAAAAGAAAGAAGTCCTAAAAAGACCATCTGGGAGGAAGCGGTGGGGACATTTTTACGAATTTCTTTATGACCCAATAAAGATACGTGCGTAGATCAGATTGTTATTTTCAGTTTCTCCCACCTACTCTGATTTCAGTACCAAGCTCTGCCTTATCCTGTCTCGAGACGTTACAGATGCTAGACAATACGACAATAGCAAAGAACTAACAAAGAATGTCCCCATGTTTTTTGCCCCCGCTGTCCTTGTTTTCCCTTTATCTTTTGCTCTCTCTCTTCTCTCTCTCTTTTTATTCTATTTCCTTCTCTTTCTTTGTTTACTGAACCTAAATCAATGTAATAAGTATTTTAAATCCTCCGTACTAAGTTTAATTGTTCATATTTTTTAGAAAAACTGAAAACAAAATATGCAAAGTTAATCATTTACGATCTTCGCTACTTTAGATGTAAAAACTTCGTTAGAGTGGGGGGAGATCGCCCCAGTCACCCCCGCTGAATCCGCCACTGCGAGGAAGGTCGTAAGCAATTTTATTTTCTTGGGTTCCACAAAAAAAAAAAAAAAAAAAAAGTGGTGTGAATTCATGCACGGAAAATTTCTGAAAATAAGGTGATGCAAAGTTGCTGGTAAGTGTCCGTCTTTTAACGAAATTTCCGTTTTTAAAAGTGCCCATTTTTTTAACCCGTATTTTCACAGATTTTTCCGTCGTCAGTAATTCCGTTTATTTCAGAAAAGTCTGTTTTAAGTTTTTCCGCATTTATATAGAAATTTCTCAAAATCGAAAGTCTTGAATTTTTTAATCCTGTCGTGCCGGTAGCTGAGGTCGATTTGGTTGGATGTACCCAAGCCAGGCGCCTTAATCACTGAGCCACAATGTCTTCGAAAACGCACTCACGTTCAAGGTAAAACTTATTGCGCGATGATGATTTTTTTTTCTTCATTGATGCGAATGATTTAAGCATCTTATTTTGTGCTGGAGTTTATTATTATTTTTAAAAGGTTTGAAATAATTATATTTTTTCTGTAAGAGGACTTATCACAAATTAAGTAGTTTTTCCATTTTTTTCAAAACAACAGAATGATTTGGAACTTTTTTTTTTTTAATTGGAGGTTTAACGACCACCGTGAGCAACTCATCGGGCTATAAGCAGTCGCCCGTTCTTAATTTGGAGCCACTGGTTCCAGGGAAGGAAGAGAGCCAGGGCCATAAGACAAACACAACATCCATGTCTCACCGGGATCCGAACTCGGACCCCTTTCAGACGAATGACCAGAAGCCATCACTTAGGCCACTGCGCCACCGGGACGGCGATTTGGAATTTGAGATCTTTTTTTATAACTGACAATAACTTTCAATTAACTTTAAGAGAAGGTTAAATGTACTGTTTTATAATGTTATTTCACAAAACTTCTGAACATAAAATTTACTCTTGATAGCTATAATAACTTGTGTCCTAAGCACTCCACAGACTGATATATAGACATTCTACAATCACCTGTACAATAATTTATGTACCTGTATTCTTACGGTAGCACGATATACAATAGCTGGAGCACAAAATGGGGGAGAGGAAAAGGAACATCTAGTGCCACAATAACCGAAATTCATGCGATATGCTACCCACAATATCCGCTATAGAACTTCAAAATCAGTTCCTATGACAGACGATTGAAATTAGCAGTTAATAAAACCTCAAGTATTCCAGAGAATAGCTCCTGTTAGCAGAAAGTTTCCATCATATGTATACGGAAAAAGTTAGAACGGAGTTTTCCCGTTAATATACGAAAGGAATTGCGGAAAGGTTTCTGAAAATCCAGAATTTTCCTCCGTGAAATACAAATTTCTTTCCATCATGTCACGGAAATATACTTCGCTAATTCACGAAAGGAATCTGGAAAAGTGGCTCGTGAATTTCATAAAACTTTCTACAGCGTATTATATAACGAGGGGCAGTGTGCTGGAGAAATAAGATTTGCCCGAAAGAGAAAGGCAATGCCAAATTTAGAGAAGATTATGAGAATAATGACATTTTAATTACAACAAAACTCAGAATTGTTAAACCTATGGTCTTTTCTGCAGTAATGTATGATTGTGAAAGCTGAACATTGAGGAAGATTGAGAGTAAGAAGATAAATGCTATTGAATTGGGCAGCTGGAGACTGCTACTTAGAATTAAATGGACTGCAAGAACTAATGAAACAGTACTTGACCAAATCAATCCCAGCTGCTCACTTGAAGCAATGAACTGTTGGCAAAAATTCACATATTCTGCACATGTAATACTTGCCAATGATAGGTTAGAAAAAGTGGTCCTGTTTGGTGAGGCTGTAGCAAACAGAAGAAGAAGAAGACAGAGAACATGATGGTTGGACGGAATCAAAGACGCTTGTGGAACGACCTTCGAAGATCTGCGAGATCTTGTTGAGAACAGGTCGAGATGGCGGGCCTCTGTTCATGCAATTACTAAGAGTCGAACACGATGCGATGGAACATAACAACAGTAATGCTTTTACGTTGACATCACATGGTGAAGCTGGGAGTTGCATTTTCCGCATACCTTAAGGGAAATTTTGATAGACATCGCCTGGGATAGCATACTGTTAGGAAATTTGAGATTTGTCATTTTTCTCTATAGAAGAGTGATGTATAGAGACCATAAACTGTCAAACCGAGTTCGAAAACTCATGATCTGAACCGTTTAGACCAAAAAGAAACGAAGACACGTTGATTCATTTTCGTCACTATGTAAAATTCCCTCCTGAAAAAAAAAGGAATGAAATGCAGATAGCATCTTCAAACAAAAAAGGTTTTCAGCCGCCGTAGAATTTACAAGGCAGCTTATTTTTTCAATTGTTACTCTGCAATGGACACTAAATCGAGGGAAGAAAAAGTTGTTGATGCTCTAACCGAAAACGCTGAAAGAAGTCATTTCAGAATGTTAGGATTTCAGTTTTGTTTGAACGTTATAAAATACTAATAACAATGAGATATGTCACATGAAAAATTGCAAAAGATTTACGATTTTCCCTGTTCAACAACATGGCATAATTATACCCTAAAATACACTATAGTCAAAAGTCACCGGACACCCCTTCAAAAGCCAATAAATGGATCCGCTGCGTTGTTAAGATACCTGGTAAAGCTGCAAACGGTACAAAAACAAGTCTGCAGCTGACCGCGATCATATCGCACTATGAGGTTGACTGACTTTGAGAAATGAAAGATTGTTGGGTGCTATATTAGTGGGTTGTCCATAAGAGAAACCGAGAGGCGTTCAAACATACCCAAGTCAACTGATTTGGATGTACTGAAAAAGTGGAAGACACATGGTATGACTGAAGCAGCAAAACGTACTGCCAGACCAAACAAATTCGGTGATAGAGGAAGTCGAAGCCTCAGGAGAGTCGTTACAGCTGATCGACGGAGTAATGCACAAGACCTCAGTGTACGGGTGAGGAAAAATGCTGGAACCTCGATATGTACACGCACCATTCGCAGAGAACTTCATTCCATGGGTTACCGTGGTCGTGCGGCTGCTCATAAGCCTTTCACCTCCACTCGCAATGCTACTCGTCGTTTATAGCGTGGTGTAAAGAACATTTATCGTGAATCGTAGATGAATGGAAACGGGTCCTATGGACTGATGAATCTAGATACACAATCCATCAGTCTGATGGCCGCGTATGGATATGGCGGCAGCCGGGGAAACGCTATTTATCACGGTGTACTGTTCCTATGGTCAAGTTTGGAGCTGGCAGTGTACTCGTGTGGGGGTGTTTTTAGTGGTATGGTTCTGGCCCATCGGCTATCGTGGACAAACCTGTTAACCACACGTCTACCTCGATATTCTGGACAATTATGCCCTACCAACTTTGTAGCAATACTATGGAACCGAGCCTTGTTCTTACCATGCAGGATAATGCACCGAACCATAAAGCAAGGGCAGTTACGGCATGGTTTGACGATAATTCCGTACAGTGTGTGGACTGGCCAACACAGAGCCCTAATCTTAATCCCACAGAGCACCTATGGAATGAATTAGAGCACCGCATAAGAAGTTTGAAACCAAGGCCTACTACTAAGCAACAGTTAGCAGCAGCATTATGTACTGAATGGAAGCGCATACCTATCGCTGTGCTTCAAAACCTTGTAGAAAGCATGTCTCGAAGGGTTAGTGCATGCATTAAGGCCAAAGGTGGACCGACACCGTACTAATGTATGTCAATAAATGCTATGTTGTGTTTCTCTTCTAGGTGTCCGGTGACTTTTGACAATAAAGCGTATGTCTCATGTGTCACTTATATCCCGGTGTACAATGCGCCGGTTTCACGACCCTGCATAAAATTATAAACAAGTAGGAACACAATTATTTTTATCCTAAAGTCATCATCATCAACAATTATCAGTACACTGCTGCATGAAGGCCTCCTCAAGTTTCTTTCACAACTGTCTGCCTTGAGCCAGTCTCCCTCATGTCACCCCAGAATGCTTCCGAATTTCATCCACCCATATCCCAAAGGGTCTTCTTCTGGCTCTTTTTCTGTCCCTTGGTATCCTGTTGAATATTTCGTTTCTCCATCGGCAGTCTGTTCTTTTATCAATATGTCTACCCCATTTCAAAGATCTTACTTTTGATCATATCTTCCACCCTCGTCATTTTCCTGATCCACGAGTTCTTCTTCTTATCTTTCCTTGTTACACCAAGCGTAGATCTATCCAGGCTTGTTTCAGTTGCATGCAGCCTCTGTATTCTTCTTTAGTTAAGGTCCATGTCTCTGATCCATAAGGAAGAGCTGGAAGGATGAATTGATTAAACGTGTTTCTTTTAAGTCACAACGGTAAATTGCTCTTGAAAACTATACTGTTTTTCTAAATGCCTTCCAACTAAATTTTATACGCCGATATATTTCTTTTTCAATAGGGCCTTCGCTTATATCTGTTGCCCAAGGTAAATGTAGGTATTGGTTACTTCTAGATTTTCACCATTAATCCCTAAATCTTCAATTTTTGTAAAAGCATTGTACATCAATTTTATTTTCTGAAAATTCATTTTTAGTCCCACTTCTTTACTCTTGCCAGCAAGTTCCTGAATCATTCTGTAAAGCTCAACGGGTGTGCTTGCAAAAATGACTATGTTTAAATACTTCACTGTTACTGAAAAAATTGATAATATTAAGTGGCTTCTAGGCGTTGGAAGTGCATCTGTCGTTCTTACAGAAAAATAATCTGATTTTAAGTTTCACCATAAAGAAGATCCTTACACCTGCATTTTTCGGCAAGAACTGAACTCGTATTGCAAGAAATTAGTAATATTTTACTTTTGCTGATGGCTCATACACGATTAATAACACAACGGCGCTCTTTTCTTCAAAAATCTCGAACAGTGGCTCTAATCATGTGTTTTGTGTGCCTATGAAATACTTCTCCCGAAAGGTTTATGCTAGTTTCTGTTTGTTGTGAATCATCCTTATCGTCTACATCCTGCGTGTGAATGTCATAAATTTCGGAAACGGCGAAGATAAATATTTCTGCTTCTTTCCAGCAGAAACTTGGCTGTAACACAGGAAGTTCCCACACTAAAACAATGCACTCTATCGCAGATCAGAAGGGAAGTGGTTTCCTTGAGTTTGCTTAAGGATAAAGTTGTCAGAGTAATCTACAGTCCAACCCGATGAGACTTGCAAAATCTGTGAGAAAGAAAAGAAAGGCGCTTTTCTTTGCTCTTTACAGATCATACGACTTCAAAATTTTACTTCTGTATATATTAAGTTGTTCCAGATGAAAGGTCGGAATATTGATGGAAACTTCAAACACCCAAAACACGGTGCAAAATAAAATTACCTGTACCAGCGCCACACTTTAGCCAACGAGACGCAAGCTCCATTTCGTCATAAAAACATTTGGAGCTTCGGTATGCGACAAAAATATGGAAGGCACCTATGTAGAAAATAAATGGTGTGAATTCACGGAAAATTTCTGAAAATCACGTGCAGCAAAGTAGCCGGTAGGTATCCTTGTTTTTCAGAAATTTCCGTTTTTAAAAGTGCCCGTTTATTTTAACTTCCGTATTTTCACAGATTTTCCGTGTACAAAAATCCCGCTTATTTCAGAAAAGTCCATTTCAGGTTTTTCCGTATTTAAACTGAAATTCCGCAAAATCGACGAACCTGTACTTTTCAACACTTACCCCAGTAACCCTTTCGCGAAGACCAGGATCGAAACCCTGTTGTTAGAGCTGGCCACACGTGCCTTTAATAACTGATCCACAAACGCTCGGCAATTGAAGTGACGTACATCGTAAAACGAAGTCCGCAACGATGTCAATGTCGGTGATTTAGTCGTTTTATTTTCTGTTGGAGCTTATTATTTTTCTGAATAAGTTTGTAAAATTTTTTTTTTTTTTTGTGTAGGAGGACTTTTCACAAATTAAGCGTTTTTTACCGTGATTTTTCGAAGCAACAGAATGCTTTGCAATTTGATTTTTTTAAACAGACCATGACTTTCAGTTATCTTTAAAAAAGGGGAAGGGTACTTTTTTATAGTATTATTTCACAAAAAACAACAACAACAAAAAAAAACTAAATACAAAATAAACTCTTGATAGCTATAACAGCTTTTGTCTTAAGTTGTCCAAAGACTGATACACAGACATCGTATAATCAATCATGTATACAATAAGTACCCGGTTTCTTACAGTAACACAATATACAGGGTGATCCATTTAAACCAGTACCCTGAAAAAACCTTACATTTTTGCAAGGGATCGCTCAAGGAACTTCTTCTTTTTTTCAATAGAAGCAGCAACTCCTGGAGAATGAAAACCACCACCGTGAAGAAGATTGCTAACCGTAATTGTAACTCAGCTCGTGATATTTTTGTTGTTGCGTTGTCATTCACTTGGGTGCATTCGGAAACATGCAGTACTCTGTTCCAGAGCGTGTTTTTTAGTGAAATCATATTGGGTAACCAATTCTGTCCTCAAAACGCAACGAGCATTTCGAAGAGAGTTTGGAGTTCGAAAAGTGCCAAGCAAGTCAACAATTCTGTCGATGTGTGACGTACCTGCCAGCAGGACGCACATGACATAAAGGCAGATAGGAATCAGAACAAATGTCTGCGTAGCTCAGTTGGTAGAGCGACTTGTTCCGGAATAAGCGTACTCGGGTTCGAATCCCGGCGTAGACCAAAAATGACGGAGAAATTTACTTCGTTATAGATGGCAAAAAAACTGGAGCAAACCGGTTCTCTTCTCAGCGGTAGCGGTAGACATCACCCTCCGATGCCCCAAACGCGTGTGGACGATGTTCGGTAACGTTTGCTTCAATCTCCGACGAAATCGTTGCGCAGATTAACCCAACAGACAGGATATTCATACGGAACTTGCCAAAGGGCAGCAAAAAAAAAGCGAATATTCGACCATTTAAAGTGCGCGTAGTCCATCAGCTGCAGGAACCGGACAAGGGAAAGTGAGTAAGTTACTGCAAATGGTTTCAAAATTTTCTTAATTTGCGATCTGATATTCTCTCCATCACATGGTTTACGGATGAAGCCTGGTTTCATCTCTCAGGCTACGTCAATTCGCAAAACAGCTGATACTGGGCTACAGAAAACCCACACGTTATGTGTGAAACACCGATGCATTCACAAAAGGTTGGTGTATGGTGTGCGGTTTCGTCTACGAAAATTATTGGCCCCATTTTTTTCTGAGACTGTCAACACTCACGTTTATTGCCGCATATTCAATGAATTTGTGAAACAACTTGATGACATTGAATTGACAGAGGGCTACTTTCAGCAGGATGGCGCTACGTGTCACACATCGAAAGTCTCAATGGAACTCATAACCAGCTTCTTTGATGACAGATTAATTTCAAAAAACATATGTCATCCTCGATCTCCGGACTTAACTTCCCCTGACTTTTTTTATGGGGCTACTTAAAGGATAGAGTTTACAAAACCCATCCAAAAACATTGGATGCATTGCGTGAAACAATCACGACTGAAATTGGCATTGTTACTTCTCGTACTCTACATGAGACATCACTGAATATGGTGTGGCGTGTTCAACTGTGTTTACAAGAAAATGGAGGACAATTCCAACATTTGCTTTGATAAAATGATTCTCCAATACCACATGTATAATTCTCAACTTACTGTATGATTTTATTCTTATTTATAAAAAAGTTATAAATAAATCACATGGTACTGGTTTAAATGAATCACCCTGTGTAATAAGTAGCTGGTGCACCAAATAGGGAAAAGGAGAAGAAATATCCTGTACCACAAAAAAACAAAATCCATGCGATATGCTATCCACAATATCCGATCTTGCAACGGACTTCAAAATTCTACAGACGATTAAAATTTAAAAGTTAATCAAACCTCAGGTGTTATCACCAATCGCTCCTATTACCGGTGATTTCTCGTCATACGGATACAGGAAAAGTAAGAACGGAGATTTTCCGTTAATATACGAAAAGAACTGCGGAAAGATTTGTGAAAATTCAGAATTTTCCGTTAACACATCTCTAAAACGGTAATTTACCGTCAATATAAGAAAGAAACTGCGGAAAGGTTTCTGAAAATTCAGAATTTTCCCGTGGTACGAAAAATCCGTTAAATTCAGGTTTCTTTCCGTCATTTCACGGAAAAGGTTGTATCAGAAATAGGCTTCGTTAATTCACGAAAGAAATGACGAAAACTTGTCCGTGAATTTCAGAAACTTTTTACAGTGAGTTTCAACTGTTGTTTTATTTGTGCTTGCAGGAGTGATTGCCCGCAGAGAATACGTCAAGAGAACAAGGCAGTTGAGGTATAAGGTTCCAAGGTTCCATCCTCAAGTGGTGCAGCTTCTGAATTGCATGGCGTGCAACATGGGGTCTGGCGTTATCATGGAGAAACATGGGCCCATGACGATTAACTAATACCGGCTGTTTGGTGAACAGTTTTCCATGCATAATATCAAGTTCTTGACAGTACCTGTCCGCCGTGATGGTTTCACACACTTGTAAGAAGCAGGAACGGATCACACCACCCTACAAAAAATAAGTGGTGTGAATTCACGGAAAATTTCTGGAAATAACGTGCTGCAAAGTTGCTGGTAGGAGTCCGTGTTTTTCAAATATTTCCGTCTTAAAAGTGCCCGGTTTTTTTAACTTCCGTATTTTCACATATTTTCCGTAGTCAGAAATTCCGTTTATTTCAGAAAAGTCCTTTTCACGCTTTTCCGTGTGTAAACTAAAATTCCGCAAAATCGACGACCCAGCATTTTTCAGCCCTTACCCCAAGTAATCCTTCCGCGGCATCCAGGATCGAACCCCCGTCGTTTGGGTTGGTTCAACGGGTAACGCACGCCGTTAACTGCTGAGCCACAAATGCTCGGGAGCCAGCATCACGTACATCATAAAACGAATTGCACGACGATAACGCTAATAAATTAGTCATTTTCTTTTCTGTTGGAGCTTCTTATTTTTTGAATAGGTTTGTAATATTTTTTTTTTTTTCAGTAGGAGGATCTTTCACAAATTAAGCATTTTTCATCGTGATTTTTCGAAGTAACAAAATGCTTTGCAACTAAATTTTTTTAAACTGACAATGACTTTCAGTTATCTTCAAAAAAGGTGAAATGTACTTTTTTGTAGTATTATTTCACACAAAAAAAAATATTCCTAAATATAAAATTTATGATAGCTTTGTTCATAAGTTGTCAAAAGACTGATACATAGACGTCGTATAATCACCTGTACAATAAGTTATAAGTACCCATTTTCTTACAGTAACACAATACACAGTGCGTCAAAGAATTTTTAAGACTGGCGCTAGATTTCAGCCTACGGTGGCGCCACCAGTGTAATCGTGAATGCGTTATAAACCGTGACCATCTGCTTGCTTTCTGCCAAAAGTACTGCGCAGTTGTTAAAGTAACTCAAACGAAACGGCCGTTCATTAGAGAAGTAAAATTTTTTTCATGTTGAATTATTGAGATGGAACAAAGGGCTGTTATTAAATTTAACGCAAAACTTGGTAAAAGTGCCTCGGAAACGTACCAAATGATGAAACAAGTTTACGGTGAGTTTTGTTTGAGTAGATCAAATGTTTTCCTGCGGCACAAACGTTTTTTGGAAGGAAGAGATACGCTAGAAGATGATAAGCATACCGGAAGACCAAGTTCATCTAGGACACCTGAGATTATTGAAAAAAGTGCATGATTTCGTGACAAACAATCGATGTGCGTCACTAAGAATGATGGAAGAGTCTTTAAACATCAACAAAGAAACGATTCGAACCATTCTGCATGAAGATTTGGGCACAACAAAAGTCTGTGCTAAATTTGTTCCACACACGTTAACCAATGAACAAAAAGCAAGGAGAAGTGCACATTGCAGAGACATCATTTCAGCCGCTGAAAATGATCCAAATTTCTTAAAATTGATTGTTACAGGTGATGAAGCATGATGTTTTCAATATGATCCTAAAACAAAGCTACAAAGTGAGGAATGGAAGTCAAAAAACTCAGCACAAGCCAAAAAAACAAGAAAAGTTCAATCGAAAATCAAAACAATGCTCATTACATTCTTCGATAGTAAGGGTATTATCCACAAAGAATTTTTTCCAAGTGGACAAACAATTACTGGTAAGTTTTATTTAAATATTTTGAGGCGTTTGATCGGCAGAATTTGTCGCATTCGTCCAGAATATCGGGATGAAAATAGTTGGTGTTTGTTGCACGATAATGCACCCAGTCACACCTCACTTCTTGTTCGTAGATTTTTGGCGAAAACTAACGTTTGTGTGTTGAATCATCCACCGTATTCGCCTGATTTAGCACCCTGTGACTTTTTTATCCCCCCACTTAAAATGACGTTAAAAGGGTGTTATTTTGATGATATTTCGACCATACAAACAGCTTCGACGCGTGCTTTGTAGACAGTTCCGCAAAGTGAACTGGAACAGGCATTCGAATCATTATTAAATCGCTGTAACAAGTGTATTGAAGCCGGAGGGACTTATTTTGAATAACAAACCAAAACAGATTATAATTTCTTGTTTCTATTTCATTTTATAGACCCATTCTTAAAAATTCTTTGCCACACTGTATATATAACAAATAGCTAGTGCACAAAATAGAGAAGAGGGGAAGAAATATCCTGTGCCACAAAAAAAACAAAATTCATACGATATGCTATCCACAATATCCGATCTCGCTATGGAACTTAAAAATTCGATAGACGACCATTGAAATTTAAAAATTAATCAGACCTCAAATTCCCGTTAATTTCTTGTCATACGAATACGGAAAAAGTAAGAACGGAACTTCTCCGTTAATGGACGAAAGGAAAGACGGAAAGGTTTCTGAAAATTTAGAATTTTCCGTTAACACAGATCTAAAACGGTAATTTACCGTCAACATAAAAAAAAAAAAAAAACTGCGGCAAAGTTTCTGAAAATTCAGAATTTTCCCGTGGTACTAAAAATCCTTTCAATTCAGGTTTCTTTCTGTCATTTCACGGAAAAGGTTGTATCAGAAATATGCTTCGTTAATTCACGAAAGAAATGATGGAAAGTGGCTCGTGAATTTCAAAAAACTTCTCCTGCGGACCACCAAATATTAACCATCGTCTTCTTGGGGTGGAGTATCGGCTTCGGGGTGTGATCGGGTTTTCACCGCTATCAAACCCTTCCGCCGAAATTCGGCGATTGTCATTTAGCATCAATTTCTCATGATTCGCCAAAAGGAGCGTCAAAACGTCGTTCCTATTGTTGTGTATAAGCATAGAAGAGCAGATATCAAATCGTCGTGTTTCGGATTGTTCCGTCAACTCATGTGGTACCCATTGGTCCATCTTCCCCACTTTGACTATTGCTGCTAAATGTCCGAAAATATAGTTCCATACTATACTCCGACTTTCTCGCCAAGTTCTCTTACCATTTGACATAAATCGGATTCAGTCAAGGCCTCCAACTCGGTATCACCCGTAGTTCCTTCTGGCATATACCGTGTGCCTCATTTTCGAGGATCATATCGCCAGACCGGAATTTAGCAAACCAATGTTGGGCTTTGCGTTCACTAACAATGCATTCCTGAAACGCTGTAGTGACGTCAGGAGATGAACGGTGTCTAAGTTTATATTCATATAAGAAAATAACACGAATTTGGCTGGGATCCATTATCTTCTTCTTTGTAAGCCGATTCTGCTGCACTGAGGAGGTGGTGCCACGGATAAAACGTTCAGTGCTTTATAGATAGCAGCTTTGATACTTTAAATTTACACGTTACAAGTCCCATGGTGGGATGTGTTAATACCTAAATTACTTCCCAACTATACGAATCGGCAAAATCCGACATTTCATCTGCGACAACCTAATATATAAAATCTCACAGTGAAATGAAACTTAGGATAGCCCCTCAAGAGTTCTTACTATACTTATAACTCTGGCCTAAGCGTTTTCATTAATTGCTTTAATATTATGTTGTTACAAAAATGCATTGCTCTAACATCATGTTGTTTCAGAAATCCTCTCTTGGCTATCAATCGTAAAAGTTTCTCCTGCTTCGGTTAGAGCCCTAAGAAAATAAAACAACCACCGGTAATCGTGAAACGTCCTCGTCACTAACGCGGGCATTCAAGCATCCTGCCTAAACACCGATCTAAAACAAGAAGTCCTTCTAACCTGCCAAACAATGTTTTTTTTTACCTGCCGGAAGCCCCGGGAGATAGTTATTTAATTTGACCTGCAAACTTAAGTTAACTTTTTTTTTTTTTTTTTTTGAGGTTTAACGACCACCGTGAGCAACTCAATGGGCTATAAGCAGTCGCTCGTCCCTAATTTAGGGTCACTGGTTCCAGGGAAGGGAGAGAGCCAGTGCCGTAAGACAAACACAACATCCATGCCTCACCGGGATTCGAACCCAGACCCCTTACGGACGTAACTTTTTTTTTTTTTTTTTTTTTTTTTTTTTGTAGGGCCTACTTTAAGGATAAAATCCATCCCGGTTTCTTACATTCATTGACACAAAACGATAAGCACATACCGGTAACATTAGTGCAGTACTTTATAAAATAGGCTTTAGCGTATACTTCTGTTCTTATCGTGATACTTAACATTATTCACTTGTTTACTGTGGTCTCTAATCCGTTGACGACTGGCTCCAACTTGTCTAGAGACATTGCTTGCCTTACGGACGCAGCTGAAAATGACGCAAAGACGGTGTCGCACGATTGGTCGAAAAACGATTGGTCGACATAACGATTGGTCGACACCCGATTGGTCGAAAGTAACGATAGGTCGGCAGCACGATTGGTCGACATAACGATCAGTCGATAGCAACGATTGGTCGACAGCACGATTGGTCGACATAACGATCAGTCGACCGTAACGACTAGTCGACTGCAACGATTGGTCGACAGTAACGATTGGTTGGCAGCACGATTGGTCGAAATAACGATCAGTCGATCGTTACGACTAGTCGACAGTAACGACTGGTCGACACAACAATTGGTCGAGATAACCATTGGGTCAGAGGATTATAGTTTACATTCGCAGCGGTACCTCTCAGAACGAACTAACCTCTCAAAACGTAACATTCCTTTTTGGAAATAATATCTTTTAGAATGTAGTCCTCAGAACGTACAGCATTATAACATATTATTTTCAAATAGGCCCCGTGTCATCTTTTGTACTCTAAGTGTAATCTATATGGAGGGCCTTCTGAATTATGTTATTTCCGAAAGGGCTCCGGGGCCCTTTAGGGTTAGGCACCTTGGGGAAACTGCCACACATAATTCGGAAACTCGGAAAATCGCTCCACCGAAAAATTGCCACATATTCAAAGCGTTTCTCGGACGAACGGCGATTTGTGCTCGTCCCCTTGATGAAAACCATGTAGCAATTTTCCGGTGGGGCAATTTTTCTGTGTGTGGCAATTTTCCGGGTTGCTGAAAGATGTGTGGCTATTTTCCGGTGGGGCAATTTACCGCCAAACTATTTGTACTTATTCAATTTTTTTTTTCCCAAGTTCCGTTGACCATTTTATGTCGACCAATGTCGACTAATCGTTATATCGACCAGTCGTTACTGTCGACCAATCGTTATGTCGATAAAACGTGCTGTCGAGCAATCGTTATGTCGATAAAACGTGCTGTCGACCAATCGTTACTGTCGACTAATCATTACTGTCGACCAATCGTTATGTCGACTAATCATTTCTGTCGACCAATCGTTATGCCGACCAATCGTGTGTCGGCCAATCGTTATGTCGACCAACCGTTTGTCGACCAATCGTTACATACCCATGCAAAGAACCTTTACGATTGAATGTGAGTATCAAAGCCTATATTTACAGTGCTTAGGCCTGAAAAGAGTTGGAGAGTCCATTTAAATTGTCAGGCCAAAGAATGCATTACTTCCTGAGAGGATCAGATTGCATTTTGATTACGCATTTTGAATACCAAACGTCCACCCTATTTTGAGTTTGTATTTTAAGGCATATATTTGTGGAACCATATGTGTCTGCATTGCCTTGTGCTTGTAAGGCATATAGAGTGTACATCATTGTGCCATGTCGCGAAGTTGAACATAAAATATTTTATTAATCCGAAAACGGATTCTTTTTTTCTTTTATTTTCGCGCTAAACTTTTCACCAGGAGTGTACATTTGTTTGAGGTGGAGCGTAAAGTTTTATGCCTCAAGATAATGTTGCTGCTGAAGATAAAGTCGTTTTGTATGACAAATAATTGCTAGTGTTTTCGAAAAAGGTCCCATAACAGTTCAGTGCTGAAGGGTCTTCAAGTTGATAGGCTACAACAAACCAATAAAAAGACAACAGCAGCTTGTGAAAGAAAATCAGATTTCGACAATAAAAGCGGAGACTATGGTTTTGATGCTATCGTTCTTCAATCCGTATCCAGTATTAAAAAATCGCAACATCTTAATCAAAAATATTTTGAGGCTCACTTCGGAAATTATGAATTTTTATGCCCGATCAGAAAAAGGAAGTATGTAGTTTTACATCAAAAGTTTTAGCAGAGCAGACAACTTTACAGAACTATTTTATGGCTTCTCATGAATAGCATTTAATGTGAGTATAAAATTTCTGTTCTGAAAATATACTGCACTGTTAAGTATAATAATATTAGTAATAATAACTATGTATGTTCTGTATATATTATATACACCAATGAGCCATTGCATAATAACCACCTACCTAATAATCTGTAGTATCCCCTTTGTCCCGCAAAACAGTGGCCACTCGGCCACCACTCAACAGCAGGTCCTCCAGTTCCAGTAATTTCTAAGTGGTGGAGATTTAGAACGAACCCGCTTTTCCAAGTCGAACCACATACTGTATGTTCGATTGGGTTGATGTCCGGTGAATTTGGAGGCCAGAGCATTTAAAAGAAAATCAACAGCATGTTCCTGGAACCACTCCTTGACGGCTTTGGTAGTATGGCATGGGGCATTATCCTGTTGGTAATGGCCATCACCAGCAGGGAACACAGTTGCCATGAATGGATGAACTTGGTCTGCTACGATGTTGAGATATCTGACAATTGTAAGGGATTGTGCTATGGGGATAATGGGACCTAAGTGCTCCAAGAAAACATCGCCCACAGCATAACACCACCGCCGTCGGCCTGTTTCCGCCCAACAGTCCCATGGCCACCTTTGGTAATCGGCGTATCCGCGCTCCGCCGTCTGCGTGATGCACCAGGAATCTTGATTCGTCAGGCCAGGCTACTTTCTGCCAATCATCCACGGTCCAATCTCGATGGTCTTGAGCCCATTTCATGCGTTGTTGGCGATGACGTGCGGTGAGCATGGGGACCCGGCTGGGTTTTCGGATACGCAGGCCCATGCGCAGAAGGCTACGATGAACTGTGTGCTGTGACCTATTGCCCTGATCCCCACCGTTGTAGATGCGGGTTATTTGTCGCACTGGGGTCCTGCGGTCGGACCACAGCCATGTGGACGATGGTTCGTCGTTTGGCCATCTGTGTACCACTTTTGATACGTACTCACTACAGCGGCACTTGAACAACACACAAGCCGCGCCGTTTCCGAGATCGTAGTTCCGAGGAGCCGTGCCCTCCCAATTTGTCCTTTATCAAACTCCGAGAAATCGGCAAGTTTTCCCATTCTGACTCCGAACACTCTACTAACCGAAAGCCGGTCCTCGGTTGTATATTTACTGCTTTGTAAAATTCACCTGCGCCACCATTCGGTCTCAGGCGTGCTCACTTCTCTAGGCTGGGGGTGATCATAATGTAATAGGTCATCGATGTATGTGCTCACTGCAACACTTGTATGATCCAGGAACTTGCTGACAAGAGTGAAGAAGTGAGATTAAAACTGAACTTAAAGAAAGCAAAATTCATGCACAATGCTTTTACGAGAACTGAAGGCCCAGAACTTGATGGGACAGATCTAGAAGGAACAAATGCCTATATTTACTTTGTATAGCAGATATCACATCGAAGAATAAATTATTAGACATATAAAACTTGACTAGAGATGTGTTGAATGAAACAGGGATATTTTCAAGTGCCATCATTTCCAATTATGTCTTTAAAACGTGTTAGAAATAACCATCTGGCCATTTCTTATTTATGGATCAGAGACGACGTGGACCTTGAGTAAAAAAGACATAAAGAGGCTGTGGACAACTTAAAGAAGCTTGGAGAGATGCAGTGGCGTACCCAGGGGGGTTTTAACCACCCAAATTTGAAACCTTTCGACATTTCAAAAATATATTGTCAGTAAATGCTGTCATAACACAAATATATTTAGTAAATACACTCCTTCAAAATATATTGTCAGTAAATGCACACATAACACATTCAATTGTATAATAAAATAAACCTCGTAACCCCCCCCTCCCCTAAGTTTGTAAGCCCCCAAAAAACATTTTTGGGGACGCAACTGGAGAGACGCATTCTTAGTGTAACCGAGAAACAATTGAGAAGGATCTCACAGATTAGGAAAAAGGCAAGAGCTGATGACATCATGACCAAAGTAAAGACCTTCAAGAGGCAATGAGCTGCACATACTGCCTGAAGAACTGACCACCGTTGGACAACTGAAATACGGATGGCATTTTAATCGAAGTGAAGACCCTCAAGTGGCAATGGGCAGCACATATTGCCAAAAGAACTTACCACCGTTGGACAACTGAAGTACTAGACTGGATACCAAGAAACAGGAAAAAACCCAGAAGAGTGGATGAAATCATGATCGAAGTAAAGACCGCCAAGTGGTAAATCCCTGCACATGTTACCTGAAGAATTGACCACCGTTGGCCAACTGAAACACTAGGCTGGATACCAAAAGACAGGAAAAGACCCAGAACAGTGGATGACATCATGATCCAAGTGAAGACACTGAAGTGGTAATGCGCTGGACATTTGCCTGAAGAACTGACCACCGTTGGAGAACTGAAATACTAGACTAGATACCAAAAGACAGGAAAAGACCCAGAACAGTGGATGATATTATGATCGAAGTGAAGACACTCAAGTGGCAATGGTCTGGATATTTGCCTGAAGAACTGACCACCGTTGGACAACCGAAACACTAGACTGGATACCAAGAGGCAGAAAAAGACCCAGAAGAGTGGATGACATCATGATCGAAGTAAAGACCCTCAAGTGGCAATGGGCTGCACATATTGCCTGAAGAACTGACCACCGTTGGCCAACTGAAGCACTAGACTGGATACCAAAAGACAGGAAAAGACCCAGAACAGTGGATGACATCATGATCCAAGTAAAGACACTGAAGTGGTAATGCGCTGGACATTTGCCTGAAGAACTGATCACTGTTGGAGAACTGAAATACTAGACTAGATACCAAAAGACAGGAAAACACCCAGAACAGTGGTTGATATTATGATCGAAGTGAAGACACTCAAATGGCAATGGTCTGGATATTTGCCTGAAGAACTGACCACCGTTGAACAACCGAAACACTAGACTGGATACCAAGAGGCAGAAAAAGCCCCAGAACAGTGGATAACATCATGATCGAAGTAAAGACCTTCAACTGGCAAATCCTTGCACATATTGACTGAAGAACTAACCACCGTTGGACAACTGAAATACTAGACTCGATACCAAGGGACGGGAAAAAAACCCAGAAGAATGGATGACATCATGATCGAAGTAAAGACTGCCAAGTGGTAAATCTGTGCACACGTTGCCTGAAGAACTGACCACCGTTGGACAACTAAAACGCTAGACTGGATACCAAAGGACAGGAAAAGACCCAGGGCACTGGATGGCATCATGATCGAAGTGAAGACACTCAAGTGGTAATGCGCTGGACATTTGCCTGAAGAACTGACCTCCGTTGGACAACTGAAATACTAGACTGAATACCAAAACACGGGAAAAGACCCAGCAGAGTGGATGATATTATGATCGGAGTGAAGACCAAAAAGTGGCAATGGGCTGGACATTTTCCTGAAGAACTGACCACCGTTAGACAACTGAAATATTAGACTGGATACAAAGGGGCAGGAAAAAACCGGAAGAGTAAATGACTTCATGATCGAAGTAAAGACCCTCAAGTGGCAAAGGACTGCACATATTGCCAGAAGAACTGACCACCGTTGGATAACTGAAACGCTAGACTGGATACCAAAGGACAGGAAAAGACCCAGAGCAGTGGATGACATCATGATCGAAGTGAAGACACGCAAGTGGTAATGTGCTGGACATTTGTCTGAAGAACTGACCACCGTTGGGCAACTGAAATACTAGACTGCATACCAAAACACAGGAAAAGACCCAGAACAGTGGATGACATCATGATCCAAGTGAAGACCCTCAAGTGGCGATAGGCTGGACATTTGCCTGAAGAACTGATCACCGTTGGACAACCGAAATACTAGACTGGATACCAAGGGGCAGAAAAAGACCCTGAAGAGTGGATGGCATCATGATCGAAGTAAAAACCCTAAAGTGGCAATGGGCTGCACATATTGCCCGAAGAACTGGCCACTGTTGGACAACTGAAATGTTAGACTGGATACCAAGGAACTGGAAAAGACCCAGAACAGTGGATGACATCATGATCGAAGTAAAGACCCTCAAGTGGCAAATCCCTGCACATGTTGCCTGAAGAACTGATAACCGTTGGACAACTGAAACACTAGAGTGGATACCAAAGAACAGGAAAATACCCAGAACAGTGGATGACATCATGATCGAAGTAAAGACCCTGAACTGGCAAATCCCAGCACATGTTACCTGAAGAACTGACCACCGTTGGACAACTGAAACACTAGGGTTGGTACCAAGGGACAGGAAAAGACCCAGAAGAGTGGATGACATCATGATCGAAGTAAAGACCCTCAAGTGGCAAAGGACTGCACATATTGCCTGAAGAACTGACCACCGTTGGACAACTGAAATACTAAACTGCATTCCAAGGGGCAGGAAAAGACCCAGAACAGTGGATGACATTATGATAGAAGTACGTTAAAGACCCTCAAGTGGCAATGAGCTGGTCATATTGCTAGAAGAACTGACAACCGTTGGACAATTGAAATGCTAGACTGAATACCAAGGGACAGGAAAAGACCCAAAGGATATCCTTGGGGAAAATGGGTGGACGAAATTCGAAAGAACGTCGGAGTAACATATGAAAGAATATAACTCCAGAGAGAAAGTTGTGGAAAGACTTGGGAAGACCTTCATTCAGCAGTGGATTCAGAATGGTTGGAAATTATGATGATATATACGCATCATAGTTTCTGTAATCAAAGCAAAACTGAAATGTGTTTCGCTGGTGTTTTTAAAAGGAAAACGAAGTGATTTTTTTTTCTGTTTTCTTACATTTCACGTTTGCATGTAAGAAAAAAGCAGTAATGATAAAGAGTAGTTACCCTTGATCTGGATCCACTCCTATGCGTTCAAGGGCGACAAACTTTAATTATTCATTTCGAATCTTGATAAAATGCCTGCGAACACCTTTCACTTTTAAATTTAGATATTTTTGTCTGAATACTTGCTCGTTACTTTCTAAAATTCAAAGCAACCCTTCTTACGAGATTATTTGCTCGCAACTCTGTCAGCGCCATGCCTCAAGTTATCGCTATGAAAACGTACACTCATAATTAGCTAAATTATTGAAATAACACCTTCCATATGTGAACTGTGCTTAAGAAATGTTGAGCCATATCAAATCTATATAAAATGATCAAATCTGGAATTAAATTTTGAATACATTTGCAAAATTCTCCATCCCCGTTTAGGACTAGTTATTGTAAATATTAATAATGTATACATCCAGATCCGTCGGTCTCTCTGGAACGCTTGATGTCACAGCAACATCTGCATTGTTGCGCCATCACTTATTGAATAATTCGTGTGTGCTCTCGCGATGTCAGAATGATTGCCTGCTATATAATAGTACACGATCACTTTTAGATGACAAGGTGATCGCGTGCTAATTTAAAACATTGGATAATTAATGATTCGAGTTCTATTTTTCCGAATAACAAAATTCGAATTAAATTTTTAATAACACAGCAAGTTGAGTTTGCACGTGATCACATTGAGATGTCAAGGTGATCACGTGCTAATTTAAAACATTGAATTATCAATTATTCGAGTTCTATTTATTCGATCTACAAAATTCGAATTAAATTCTTAATATCACGGAAGGTTGCGTTTGTATATTAATTTAATTTAGCACAATTCGAATATTAATTGACGGTTTAATTATTTTTCACTTTTTTAATTTAACTGACTTTCCGAGTTTAGTGCTGATTATATTATACATTTTGCAAAATATCAGTCTATCTGAACGCTGTAACCTACAATAAAAACTGAAATCTTGAGATGTCAAAGTGAGCAAAATTGCATCTGAAAGCAGATATCGCCCTAATAGCACATTTTCGAGAATTTAGATAGTTCCGATTTATTGTCTAGAATTCAGATGGCTATAATACCAGATGTTGCATTATTTTGTAGAAAAAGCTTTGCTACCAAGTTTCAAACTAACCGTCGAATAGGACAGTCTACAACAAGACGTGAAGGGAATAACAAGTGCGCTGGAGAAAAGGTCATTTAACGCGAAAGATCAAAGAAAAAGTTATTAAGGTAAGTCGACACGAAAACAACTTTCCGACTTTAGTGCTGATTATATTACACATTTTGCTAAATATCGATCTATCTAAACGCTCTGATCTACAATTGTTAAACAACAAATATTTTACACATAATGTTATTTATCGTGAGGTCTTTTGAAAAACGGAAAAAAATAGCATATAAATTTTAGTTCTAACTTGAATGAGTTCTTACCATATAAGTTTTTACCATGTTTCCTGATTTGTTTTCAATCTGCTTCAATTAAAAATTTCACTCCGTCACAGGACGGGCAACATCACTCTATATATTAATATTTATTTATAGCTTAAAAGCAAGTGTTTTAATATTCACTTTAAAACGTCGAGTTCCTTTTGTAACGTACCAGGAGATGTGACGTACCTGCCCGCAGGACGCACACGACATAAAGGCAGATAGGAATCAGAATAATCGTCCGCGTAGCTCAAATGGTAGAGCGACTTATTCCGGAATGAGTGGACCCGGGTTCGAACCCCGGCGCGGATAAAAATGACGGAGAAATTTACTTCGTTATACTTTGTTGCGCCGTTTTCAACAGAGTCATTGAGACGAGCATGCTTTCGAGCCAGATTGGTGTCGAACAACAAGGGCTTACCCTAATGGTAAACCTCGTGAACGATGTTAAGTTCACGATGAGAACAGAAATACACTAATGTATCTTTTCCAATGTATTACGCTGATGTTGGTGGCAGATGTTTATAGCTGTGTGTGGCTGAATCGAGGAAACGGGCTTAGTGACGATTATCAATACAGCAAAGCAAGAAAGGTTTAAATTCTTAATGCAGCTAGATAAAAGGAAACAAAATGCACCTGGGGATTCAGAAGTTTATAAAATCATTGTTCGATATTAACACGTAACATTTTAATCTCTAAAACACTAGTATTTCCTCACTTTCCAGTGGAATTTTTCCTATATAGTGCTCCCGATTTTAATCTCTGGGCCGCGGATGGCCTAGTGGTCAACGTTCGGGACTGCCATGGGAAATCTCAGGTTCGATCCTAGGCAGGTGCAAACGCTCGAACAACTAAATATCTGCCGTATTTCGGATGGGCATGTTAAGCCGTCGGACCACCGGGTACTGGCCCCCTTGGTAATAAATAAAGTCGTCTTCTTTTTAACTTGCTTCCGAGTCACTTTACTATCGGGCACTCTAGCCCATATCTCCTAGCTTCCTGTTTCTAAGGGTTGTTTAAGACCTGGGGTTCGACACTCCCTTCCTGAAATCCTTTACATATGACCTGATCTGATTTTAATCTCTTCTACTCCCCCCCCATTCACAAGAAGTCCATCAGACTGTATGAATGTAGAATCTGGACCTTATTTGGGGATCGTCCTCGTCCTCATCGATACGTGGCCTTTCGCGTTTCAGATGTCACTGGTGTTAACAGTGCGGGAGAAGCGTCTTGATGTCCCGACGTTTGCGCAAATGTAGCCGGAAAGCATTTTTTTCTGGGCATCAAAAGAGAGTGGGCGAAGCGTCTTGATGTCCCGATGTTTGCGCAGATGTAGCCGGAAAGCATATTTTTTCTGGGCATCAGAAGAGAGTGGGAGAAGCGCCTTGATATCCCGATGTTTGCGCAGATGTAGCCGGAAAGCATATTTTTTCTGGGCATCAGAAGAGAGTGAGAGAAGCGTCTTGATGTCCCGATGTTTGCGCAGATGTAGCCGGAAAGCATATTTTTTCTGGGCATCAAAAGAGAGTGGGAGAAGCGTCTTGATGTCCCGATGTTTGCGCAGATGTAGCCGGAAAGCATGGACATCAGAAGAGAGATGGGAGAAGCGTCTTGATGTCCCGATGTTTGCGCAGATGTAGGCGGAAAGCATATTTTTTCTGGGCATCAGAAGAGAGTGGGAGAAGCGTCTTGATGTCCCGATGTTTGCGCAGATGTAGCCAGAAAGCATATTTTTTCTGGGCATCAGAAGAGAGTGGGAGAAGCGTCTTGATGTCCCGATGTTTGCGCAGATGTAGGCGGAAAGCATATTTTTTCTGGGCATCAGAAGAGAGTTTGAGAAGCGTCTTGATGTCCCGATGTTTGCGCAGATGTAGCCAGAAAGCATATTTTTTCTGGGCATCAGAAGAGAGTTGCGTGGTGGAGAAGCTTAGCTCACGTTACAGAGCATTCTGGCTCCGTTGATTACTAACGGACAAAGAAACAGAGATCAGCGGAAATACTTTCACTAAAAGAACTGTAAACATATCGCCAAATGAATTACATGTGGAACTTTCATTAAACAGCATTTTTAAGTCTGAGCAAAGGCATCCTGACTCCTCCTTACTTGACGAGTATGGTCTAGTTTGACGAATCAAGTTAGCTTCCTCGATACATTTTTGAAAACAGAGGGAGTAACGACATCTTATGGTAGACGTAACCTATTTAAAATATGATGACACTTGCTGGATCTGAAGAATTAGTTAATGCTTGCGTAAAGCGGCGGAAAAGTGAGAGTGCCGCTACAATATTTAAAAAACAATTGGTAAATGAATCAGTTCTCTGTGTCCCAAATTCTATCTGTAATTTTTTTTAAAGATGAGGGAAACACAGTAGTGTTATTTATTACTTTTGAAAGCTTGAGAAGACGGCATCTTGCATGAATTTGTTCTAAAAACAGGGTAGAGAAGGGGAGTTTCTATTCAAAGAAATTCGTATCGAAAGTATGAGATACCATGTTTTGCAATTCAGTAAATAAATGACCGTATTAATATGCTTTAAATGCTTGCGTCTTGAGTTCTTTACTTCAGTTGATGGCAATATTTTCATTCGATTAATTTATAATGTTATGAAAGTTGCGGAATATGTAAATGAAAAGTGAAACTCTGATGCGTTTGAATTACAAAATCATGCAAAAGCAACATTGTAGTTACAGGTGCGGCATTTCAAAGCTGATGTGTCTCTTTATACATGTACATGACAAAAGAACAACTAAGGGTTATATAATTCCTGACCGAGAATGAAAGTTCCTCCCAATTTGCCAAGTGAAAAATTTTATGGATCAAAAACTATGCACAAGTTCCTTTTTCCTTTGATAAGGATGAACACCGGGTTCGAATTTTCGTAAAAGCAAATTCATACAAGAAGAAAAAATCAAGAAAATTTTTTCAATATTCCATTTTGAAATTCTTGTAGCAATGCTGCACGCCATATAGTCATATATCACAAAGCTGACAAAGGTTTTCCTTTACTTTCGTCGAAATACGTGAGCATGCCACTGTACGCTCCAGACCTGGCTCCATCCAATTTGCGCTTCTAACTAATGGAACGATATTATTTTCCTTTAATAAAAAGATTTTGACAGGATATCTGTTAGTGAAAAATAATTTGACTATGCTGAAAAGTAATGATTAGAGCCCATTTAAGAGGGGGTGGGTCGGGGGATGCAATTCCGGGCCTGGCCTTTTTAAGGGGCTTATGCAGGATGCTTGAAGAATTGAGAGTTCCACAGCCTTTTTTTTTTTTTTTTTTTTTTTTTTTTGCAGATAGCACGGAAAAACTATAAGAAACTGCTGTCTTGTGGAAAAAAATTTCTATTTCTTTCAGCTTTTTTTTTTGATAGAACACAAAAAATATATACATATATATATATTATCGCCCTCTGTTTATTCTCAAATCTTTCGAAAGAATTACAGAAGTTTTCAGTTTTTTTGTACACATATGTAATTGAGGGAAATTTTCATACATTAAGAATGTGTTTGAATCATGATATTTCGATCATATTATTTTGCCCACTACTTCGATATAATATCAACAAGCTGAACCCGGGTAACCCTGGGGAAAGGATGGGGGGATTAAAGCAGAAAGCAGAACTGAACTGGTATCCATTTCTCAATCATGCATTTTTACATTTTCTTGCTATCACTGATTAGTCCATGTATCATGGGATAATGTATGAATCATGCTGCCACTGATTCGTCTATGAATCATGGGATAATGTCCATGAAATTATCCCATGATTCAATCTTGCGACCATTGCTTCGTCCATGAATCATGGGATAATGTCCATGAAATTATCCCATGATTCAATCTTGCTACCATTGCTTCGTCCATGAATCATGGGATAATGTCCACGAAATTATCCCATGATTCAATCTTGCTACCATTGTTCGTCTATAAATCATGGGATAATGTATGAATCATGCTATCACTGATTCGTCCATGAATCATGGGATAATGTCCATGAAATTATCCCATGATTCTATCTTGCTACCACTGATTCATCCATGAATCATGGGATAATGTCCATGAAATTATCCCATGATTCAGCCTTGCTACCACTGATTCATCCATGAAACATGGGATCAGTACGGCGGGGATATTTTTATGGCTTCCTCATCATATTTCCTTCTGAGTATTTTTATTCATCCACCCATAGTGAAATTCTATATAGATGTTCCACTAATAGTGGGGCCTCAAAATACTGTCCAGCCCTTGGGCCCTCTGTCTTCTTAAATGCGCTCTGGTAATGATATACTGTATATATTATTACTGAATAAATTTCAAAAACTATACTCCTTAATTGTTTATGCTTTCCAATATGGAATATAAAAAGGTGAAAACTAATTCTACTTTCCCGCCCTTCAGAATTTCTTAAATATGCAAAGATTTTTCTGAAAGTACATCTGATGGTATCGTGCATGACAGTAAACCTAACTGGCAAATCTTTCCGGCAAACTTCTCAAATGTATAATACTCTGACTAATCTTGATTTATAGGAACCGACAGCAAGAGTTTCAGATGTGTATACACCAGCTTACATTCATTGAAGGATTTTGTTGTTCTTTTGTCAATGAAAGATAAAAGCAGGAAATGTGGTTGATGAAGCAATAGTACAACCGACAGAGACTGAAGAATGAAGTCGGCTCATGAAAGACTGTTGATTAAACAGTGAAATTCATTTTTCTATAGTGAGATAAAAATTTAAGTTCTGCAAATAAGATATCTTTGTTTTCTATCTTCCCTTCAAAGCACTGAGAGGATAAGTGAAGAATGTTTTCTGGAAAGGAATATGAGTTCGTATACCGGTTATCGATCTTATCTATCTCTTGTGTCAAAAAGGCCGGACATTAAAGGTTCCGCAGGAAATCTCTCGCTCTCTTCTCTATGATAACAGAAGCTCACCCTTACTCACCATTTCCGAAAGTTCTTTCTCCTCTTTGTCAATGAGTACGAAGGGAAATTCCCGCCAACTGAAGCGAGGTCAATTTTAAGGTCCTAGATAAAGTGGAAATTATATATACGGTCTCGGAGCATTAATGGACTGATATACATTTTATATCGTTATTCTTGGTCCCCTACACTGTAAAAATATAAGTGGTGTGTAAAGTGGTGTGAATTCACGAAAAATTCCTGAAAATAACGTGCAGCAAAGGGCCGGTAGGTTCCGTCTTTTAACGAAATTTCCGTTTTTAAAAATTTCTGGTTTTTTTTAACCTGTAGGTTTTCCGTAGTCCGTTCACTTCAGAAAAGTCCGTTTCGGGGTTTTCCGTATTATTTATAAGAAACTTCGCAAATTCATGGAGTGAATTTTTCAGCCTTTGTTGAGTACCCGTTTTTTTTTTTTTTTTTTTTTTCGGCTTTGGTGAGATTTGATCCTAGATTGTATTGTGTTGGCTCAACAAAAGCCTTACCGCTAAACCAAAAAACACACAAATTGCAGCTACATTCAAGGTAGAATTCTAGCTGCATGATGATGAAATGTGTGTTTTTTTATTGTTTTTTTTTTGTTTGTTTGTTTTTATCATTAATGTGAGTAAATTAGTCGTTTTATTTCTCTTGAAGCTTATTATTTTTTTTGAATAGTTTTGTAATATATATATATATTCTATAGGAGGACTAATCACAAATTCAGTATTATTTTCGTTGCGTTTTTCGAAGCAACAGAATGTTTTGGAACTTGAGATCTTTTTAAACTCACAATGACTTTCTCAATTATCTTTAAGAAAAGATGAAATATACTGTTTTATAGTATTATCTCACAAAAGTACTGAATATAAAATTTGCTCTTGATAGCTATAATAGCTTTTGCCACAACCACCTGCACAATAATTTAAGTACCCAGTTTCTTACGGTAACAACATACAAAGGCCGCTCTATAAAAACTGATGGCATTTTTTTCGAGTTGGCAACAGCGCGAAGGGGGAATATAACCATGCAGACGACTAACTGTATTAAGGAAGTATCTATGGCAACAATTATTAGCCATGGCAGACGATTCTGGTTTTGTTATTGCGCAGTTGTTTAAGGCACGTCTGAATTTCGCCATACAGCTATGGAGGTGAGTGATTCAGCGTTAAGAAGTGAAATGCGTTGTGCGATAAAATTTTGCTTTCGTTTCGATAAAACGGCTCCAGAAACATTTGATTTAATGAGAAAAGCTTACAAAGATAAATGTTTGGGTGAGTCAACGATTTTTAGATAGCGCCATGATTTCAAACAAGGGCGTTTGTCCGCAGAGCTCGCTCATGGGCCTGGCCGACCTGAAAGTGCTGTTACGGAGCGTATTGTTAACACTGTTTGGGCAATCCTTCCAGAAGATTGGCGAATGACGTGTGAAGACATAGCGGCGTCAACTATTATTTCAAAAACTTCGGCATTCCGCATTCTACGCGACAAATTACTGCTGCATCATGTGTGTTCCAGATGGGTACTTCATCACCTGACGAGAGAACAATTGTTAGCTAGAGTTCAGCTAGTAGACAGGAACTCAAGAGTATTCCAGAAACAGAGTTCCAGGTATATTTCCAGCAATGGCAATAGTGTCTAACTAAATGCATATAGCTGAAGAATGGGATTACTTCGAAGGCAACAGTAGGCGCTAGTGCACAGGTGCACACACATTTTTTTCTACAGATCCATTCCGAGAATCATATTGTCATACCTCATAAATCTGTCTCTGTTACTGCTGTCCATAAAGAAATTGAAAAACTGTTCTTACAGAACAATCTTGAAAGAAAACAGAAAGAAAATCTACCTGTTTTCATGGTCAACACGTGCGAAAGCAAATTTCTCCTCATGCACGAGTACAGTATTTTGACAATCTGCAGGTACGTTACCAGGCTCATTTTTCTTTCTTTTATAAAACATGGTACATGCAGTAGCTTGAGTTCAATATTAAAGTAGGTATCTCCGAATTCTGATATAGAGATGATAAATATTTTATTTTTTATTTTTATTTATTTATTTGATTGGGGGTTTAACGACCACCGTGAGCAACTAAGTGGGCTACAAGCAGTCGCCCGACCCTAATTTAAAGCCACTGGCTGCAGAGAAG
This sequence comes from Macrothele yani, assembly GCA_039090855.1. Classification (NCBI taxonomy): domain Eukaryota; kingdom Metazoa; phylum Arthropoda; class Arachnida; order Araneae; family Macrothelidae; genus Macrothele; species Macrothele yani. The sequence continues at coordinate 197,954,865 of CM076990.1, forward strand.
GGAGACAGCCAGTGCCGTAAGACAAACATAACATCCATCTCTCCCCGCGATTCGAACCCAGACCCATCTCGGGAAGAACGGTCAGAAACCATCGCTTACACCACTGCCCCACCGGAGGGGTATTTTCAATTTATTTCGATACGTATCGTTAACAGGTGCATCACACTCAAAACTTCGACTTCCTGAAAAAAAAAATCTGGTTACAGCAACCAAAATTCACATCCCAGGTTCGTCATAAAATATTTAACTGTTCTTCTTTTACCTTTAATATTTCAATCAGAGTGTGATTCTACCTGAAAATCAGTGCAGTTTTTTCTTCTTCTAAACATGTAAACAACAAAACGCTATTTTTCACACTTCATGCCTTAAAAATTTATTGTTTAATGTTAAGAAAAATTGCCTTTCGAAATATTTTTATGGAATTTTCACCAGCCTTAACGCTGTTAAAATTCTAGAGGTGTTACATACAGTGCAGAAAATCATCATCGGTGTTTCGTAAGACCCTCACCGTCTCCTTTGTTATGAGAAATAGCAACAATCGCATCTCTTGCTGTGAAGTTATTCGCACTTATTGACATCCCCAATGTAAGTACTGCCTGGCGGTAACAGGAGCCTGTGAATCAGAGGGTGTACCAGGTCAAAAGCTGTTTCCCATGGGAGAAGATTCAAGCATCATTCTTCTTCAGCAGCGTGCGCGTATTCAGCCTTCGGTCGGGCGGCGTGTTTGCCCACGATTCTTTTTCTCTCCCTGCGAAGATCTGTCATCCAAGGGAACAACTACGGCTGTATTCACAGCCTATCCACTCTGCGTAACAAAGCTCCACCTGCCCCCACTTGTGCAAAGGGGTGACCGCCACCGCCGCAGCAGCATCTGTCTCTGACTATATTTTCCACCATCGTTGCAATGTAGACAACCTACTTACGGCTCATACTTCGGCAAATCTACTTACAGGAGGGTCCTGATGGGTAAAAGGGTGTTCTACCCTTTCTTCTTCTGTGTGTGTCCCCAACACATATTCATAAGTCTTTTCAGCCTCGCCAGATGCTCCCCTATTGTGATAAGAAGAATACAGAAATCCGTCGTTATTTGCAGTCAAGACGGCCATCATCTTAGCACGGAAGGATGAAAGCACGACAAAATAATCCTGTTGAGAGTAAAGATGATTTTTATGTCTTCCCCTTGTGCTGTCCATGGTTTCCTTTTCTTTTTATTTGCCGTAATCTGCTGAAATACTTTTTTCTTCAAGCGCAGTTGTCCTTGAGTTTTATCGGTTAATTATTACTGAGAAGTCTCTAATAAATAAATGTCGAAAAACCTACAAAAAAAAAAAAATCTGTAAAAATATTATCAGCAGATAATCTTCTTATAATGATTGACTGTACTTCGATTATTTGACTGTATCGTTTTCCGAACCTCTGCCACAATTTGATTTAGAAAGGAATTCCTATTTTATATTACTTACTCAATCATTTTGGAATAATGAGTAGTGGTTTATCAAATAGTTACACCGTCTGCACACGATAAAAAAAAAACCAATAGGAGTACAATCCGTACTAGTTAAACTAACTTTACTAAAAGCTTAAAAATAGATACAGGTTAAAAAACGACATGAGATCTTTCGAGCTCCCAATGGGATCTTCTTCAGATTAAGTATTCAGGAATGTCTGTGCACGGGCTATAAATATCACAGCATACCATACCATCATAATGACAGCACGAAGTGACCTTTTGTCAACTAGTGGTTTGTTATCGATAACCGCAGAAAAGACAGCAAGACTGCGTGCAATTCTTGCACTCAGCAAACAAATAGGGATTCAAACTATTTATTTGCTGTGGGTAGTTCTTGCTCTCGGCAAACAAATAGTTTGAACCCTAAAGTGTGTGCAATTTGGAGTTCAAACTATCTGTTTGCTGTAAATTGAATATAAAAATAAAAATGTCTTTGCCAACATTTATGATTTCACATATACACTGAGTGGACAGAAAGTGCGGGACACTACCTAGTAACGGATTGGCCCACCTTTTGCCAGGATAAAGGCAGTCATATGGCAAGGCACTGAGTCCTCTAGGCCACGAAAGCGTTAGTTCTTGCCCTCAGAAAACAAATAGCTTGAATCCTAAAGTGTGTATAATTTCAGTTCAAACTATTTGTTCGCTGTAAACTGAATACAAAAATAAAAATGTCTTTGCCAACATTTATAATTTCACATATACACTCAGAGGCGTAACTAGACATTTCTGCGTCCTTAGACATTTCCGCTTCAATCTATCTCATCATCACATCATCATTAGCAGCCAGACCACTACCGATTTAAGTTTCTTCCACAACGGTCTGTCTTGAGCCAGTCTTCTCCATGTCACTCCGGCATACTTTCAAATTTTATCCACCCATCACGCACGTGGTCTTCTTCTGAGTCTTTTCTTGTCCCTAGTTATCCAGTAAAAAATTCCGGCTGTCCGTCGGTGGTCCGTTCTTCTGGCAATATGCCCAGCCCATTGCCATTTCAGGGATTTTACTCTGATCATGGTGTCTTCCACTCTTGTCATTTTCCTGATCCACGAGCTCCTCTTCTTATCTTTCCTGATTATATACATTCAGCGTACATCCCTTCATACTTTTTCACTATACATCTACCGTACGTCATTTTTACTTTAGTTAATGTCCATGTCTCTGCTACGTATGTAAGAACTGGGAGGACGCACTGATTAAACATTGTTCTTTTAAGACGTAATGGTATATTGCACGTGAAAAATGTCCCGTTTCTTCCAAAAGCTCTCCAGCAAAATTTATTCACCGATTAATTTCTTCATCAATGTGGCCCTCGCTTGGTATTTGTTGCCTAAGGTAAAATGTAAATATTGGTTATCTCCAGATTTTTCCCATCAACCGATAGATTCCCATTCCTTGTAAAAGAATTGTATATCAATTATGTTTCCTGAAAGTTCATTTTTAATATCATTTATTTATTCTTGTCAGCAAGTTCCTGGATCCTGCTCTGCAGCTCTGAAGGGGAAGTTGCAAAAGATCAGAACAGATCATATGTAGAGGATTTTAGGAAGGGAGTGCCTGATTCTAGGTCTTAAACAACCCTTAGAAATAGGGAACTAGGAGATTTGGGCTAGAGTACCCGACAGGAAAATCACACGGAAGCGAGGTAGAAAGGGGTAAGAAGATGCCCTTATTTATTACCTGGGAGCCACTACCCGAGGCCCGACTGGTATTTAATGGTTCGAGCGTTCGTACCTACCTAGGATCGAAACCGAGGTCTTATCCGTGGCAATCACGAACGCTGACCACTAGGCCACCCGCGGCACGATAGCTGCAAAAATGACTATATCATTATACAGTATTACATATTACTTATTTAATTAGTGCATATTAGTATTTATATTAGACTAGAGTCCTCGATACCCAGCGTAGCGTAGCGAGCTCCACTTGCCCACATCGAAATTTTCTGAGAAATGTGATGTGACGAAACAGTACACTGCACACGAAGAGAAGGAGAGGCTCGTTTTTGAAGGCGCCTGTCTGTCTAGCGATTTAGCGCCACCTCCAAAAGAGTGGCGGAGAGAAAAGTTTCACTCTGTTTTCAACTCAGTTGTGATCAGTCTTCCTTAGAGTCTAGATTGCTTGCTATATGTAGTCCGAACTATGTTTTGACGTATGACTATGTCCAACTCCGCGGATAGTATGGGGCGACCTACGTCCGACCGCCTCTGACAAAAATAGGTTCCAATTAAAATTATTATGGCGTTAAAAATACGTGCCGCACACTAATCGTGTTAGCATATTCGTAAACAGCATGAAGTCCAATTCGCGTACTGCGCAATACATCGTGTGCGCGATGTTCCCCTCGCTCTCTTTGCACCGGGGAAATGATGCGATATTTGCGGGTGTGCCGCCGCGTTTGACTCAGTCTATCTCGGCAACCGTGAGCGCAACACGACTGTGCGTTGTATCGTTTTAAAGCTCTCGACGAGATCTATTCAAATATATATATATAAAGAACATATCGCAGTGGTTTAAACTAAAATTAAAAAAAATGTTTTCATGTGAACGGGTTAACATTTTTGACAATGCCGCGGAATTCGCAGAATGAACGCAAGCAAAAGTGGAGAAAATCTAAACGAGAGGCAAAAGCAAGTGATGAGGAATGTAAGAAGCCCAAAAAGACAGAGCACCACTTTGGGTAATTCGTGTATCGATCTGCTCTGTGTTCGCAATGTATCCAGCGTTATTCATAAAAATTATGTAAGCTACTTTTCATATTATAGACCTGTGTTGGCTATAACAAATTAAATAAACGTCTTGAAACCATACTCGACCAGCTCATTTCAACTCTCCGATCTTCAAGTCGTAGTCCAACGCTCCAAACTGATGGCTCAATCAGAACTGAGCCTACCTGTATTTTTTTCTTTGAAATGTTGGAGGTTTTTTTGGGGGGGGTGTTTGAAACATGGCAAGTAAGAGGCTTATGTACCTTAAAAGACAAACTGGAAATGCTAACACGTCTGGACAAGGGAACAAGTGCGACAAAACTTGCTGTTGAATTTGGCGTCGGTAAAGCAACAATTAGCGACTGGAAAAAGAATCGCATCAAAATTGAACAGTTTTGTACAGCAACATCGTGAGCACTCTCGAAAAACTCCAAACATCGAAAGTGTCACAATTTGAAGAAAATCGATGAAATTCTTTATCTGTGGTTTTCATAAGAGCGACAAAAAGGGACTCCGTTAAGTGGCCAACTTATTCAGGAATAGGCAATCCAACTGAACAATTCGATGAACGACGATGCTCCATTCATTGTCAGTAATGGATGGTTGGATCACTGGAAGAAGAGACACGGAATACGACAGTTTATCAATAGCAGGAGAAAAATTATCAGCTAATCAAATTGCTGCCGAAGAATACATTAAAGAATTCTCTGACTAGATTTCATCAAAAAAAAAAAAATTCACCACAGCAAGTTTACAACTGTGATGAGACTGGATTAAATTTCTCAAGGCGCTAACGAAGAAAAGTCTCGCTTCCAAAGAGGAGTCTTGTGCACCTGGCTTCAAGACGAGCAAAGGACGTCTAACCGTCTTAGCATGCAGTAATGCCGTAGGTAATAATAAGTTACCACTTATGGTTATTGGAAAATCCAAGAAACCTAGAGTGTTTGAAAATGTAAACATGAACTCTTCCAGTGTGTTACAGAAATCAGAAAAAAAAAGCGTGGATGAATGCGGTGCTTTTGAAAGAGTGGTTTGAATAACAGCTAATAACAACAAACAACAGCTCCTTGACAACCTCGTCCTTAGCATGGACAGACGTTTTAAATCCTGCAACGCAGTCAGGGGTGATCATATCCCCTACTAAAGACTGGATTTTTCTTGGCAACCCCTGTCACATGGACGTTTCTGTCTTCTGCCCAGTTGTGCTCGGAGCTACCTTTTCAATAAAGTGCCTTTGTATCCTTTGGATTCCTTGTTTGGACGGTTTTGCTCACTTGTCCCATATTCTTACATCTTGGGGATCTCATGGTATGATTTGATTCGATGTGGAGCACTTCAGCTTTACTCCTGTTGGAAAACGTTCCATCGCATCCGTCAGATGGATCATTATGTTGCGGGGAAATAAAAGCAGTTTTTCTTCCTCCTAACGTAACACCTTTGTTGCAACCCATGGACCAAGGGGTGCTACAAAAAATGAAATGTGCTTACAGAAAAATACACTGCCGGACAATTGCTAAGGACGGATGACAATAGCAACGATAGCAACCATAAAATGAAAGGCAGGAAAATGTGGAAATTAGCATAAGTGCAGAATACAGTAAGACGTGTTGTGCGTATGCAAATTTTGGATTGCCGAACTTGTTCGTGACGTCATAGCGCTGATAAGAGATATAAAGGATTTGACGCGTATTGACTGTTGTTGTTCAAACGCAAAGTTGAAAGGGAAAGAATCAATTGACGAACTTGCAATTTTCAGTATGTCTTCCCGACATCACCTAGATGATTTTACGCGTGGCCGTATTATTGGCAAGATTGAAGATGGGCGAAAAATAACAGATGTTGCCAGGGAGTTCGATGTCAGCCAAAATGTTGTTTCAAGGCTTTGGAAATCATTTCAAAAAAATGGAGAGTATAGCAAACGTCACGGGGGAGGTCGTGTTCGCAGTACGACACCTGCAGAAGATCGGTATATAGTGCTATGAACAAAAACACACCGGCGCAACACAGCTAGTGAGGTAGCAAATCAGTTTATGACTGCTACTGGCAAGCGGATCTCCCGAAAAACTGTCGCCAGACGTTTGCATGAAGGAGGACTATACGCCCGCCGTCCTGTTGTGTGAATCCCATTGTCCAGACGTCACCGTACCGCCCGTTTGCAGTGGTGCCATCAACATCGCAATTGGACTGATAACGACTGGTCTGCTGTCCTCTTCTCAGATGAGAGTAGATACAGTCTATCGTCTGATTGTCGACGACAACTGATCTGGCGTGATAGTGGCACTGCATATTGTCCAGCAAACATACAAGAAAGGGACCGATATCCGACATGTAGTGTCATGGTATGGGCTGGCATCATGATCAATGACCGTACGTCCCTCTATGTGCTTCCAACTGGGACTATGACTAGCCAACGATACATTAATGATGTTCTGCTACCTCATGTTCGCATGTTCCGTGGTGCTATCGGTGATAGATTCATTTTCATGGACCACAACGCAATATGTCATCGAACAGTCGCTGTCCAGGAGTGTCTTGAGAGCGAGGATATTCAACGCCTCGTATGGCCAGCACGTTCTCCAGATCTGAATCCCATTGAAAATGTGTGGGATGCTTTGGGGAGGAGTCTTGCTGGTCGCCAATGCCCTCCAATAAACAAGGACACCCTCATCCGTGCACTGACTGAGGAATGGGATAAATTACCCCAACAGCTGCTTGATAAAGTTGTGCAAAGCATGACACGACGTGTGAAATCTTGCATCGCCCTCCATGGTGGCCATATCCCGTATTGACATCTTACGCCGGAACGCCTGTGGACGGTAATTGCATTTTTTTCACGTTTACGTATTCTGCACAAAATGGCCTGTTTGTCCCTTGAACACGTTCCAAAGCCTTCTGGATTTCAGAGCACAATAAATTGTCTTTCTTGTAATATTCTGGCATTCTGACATTATTTTATTTCACTTGGCATCCAACCACACTTACTTTTTTATGCCCTATATAGCCGTTTTTGATCCGTCCTTAGCAATTGTCCAGCAGTGTACTTCTTCGGTGAATAGCGAGAATTAAGACACTTCTATTTCTAACAAATGAAAAATGTTACTATTAAAGACGTCATTTATTGGGTATCAGAGTCATGGGACAATATAACAAAGCATTTATTAAGGAAGTCATGGAAAAAATTTAGGCCGAGTCTAACTTATACAATTGAAAGTCAACAGGAAGAAACGAACAGAAATGAAGTTCTCCAACTTATGAAACAGATCCCAGGCTCCGAGGAAGCAAATGAAAATGCTATAATTGAGTGACTGTCATCCGACACTGAAGGTCATCAAGTCTACACGGATGATGAAATCATTTCCCTGGTTCAGAAAAAATCTGAAGATGACTCTGAAGTATGCGATGGAACAGATGGCGTTACAGAGCAACTTGTATCACCTTCAGATGCTGCAAATATACACTGGCGTGCAAAAATTAAGGACAAGATGGTTTTTCGAATGTAACGTAGTGCAGAAGTGCTCCACATCAAATCAAATCATACCATAAGATCCCCTAGATGTAAGAATATGGGACAAATGAGCAAAACCGAACAAACAAGGAATCCAAAGGATAAAAAGGCACTTTATTGAAAAGGTAGCTTCGAGCACAACTGGACAGAAGACAGAAACGTCCATGTTGTCAAGGAGCTGTTGAGGCATCGCGGCCCATTCCTCTTGTAGCGTCAATCGCAGCTGCGGAATCGTTGCTGGTGGCTGGTGACGTGCTGCCAAGCGTCTCCCGAGAAGGTCCCACACGAGGTCGATTGGATTTAGGTTCGGGGACCTTGCGGGCCAATCCATGCGTTGAATATCTTCACTCTCCAACAGCTCTGCGACAGCCACTGTACGATGAGGTGTAGTATTTTCGTCCATGAAGAGAAACTCAGGACCTACAGCACCTCTAAACAGACGCACGTGAGGCAGGAGAACCTCGGTACAATAGTGGACACCAGTGACTGAACCTCCTTGGAAGATGTGGAGGTCAGTACGGCTACCAAGCATGATACCGCTCCAAACGAGAACTCCGCCACCTCCAAACCGGTCCCTTTCGATGATGTTAGAGGTGTGATTGCGTGTTCCTTGCTCTCTCCAGATGTGTATACGTCCAGAATCGCTCGTCAGACTAAATCGGCTCTCATCCGTAAAGTGAACTCGACCCCATTGCTGATGTGTCCAGTTCTTGTGTTCCTTGCACCACAGAAATCACCGTCTCCGATGAGCAGGCTTTAATGGCACACACCGTACTGGTCGTCGTGCAAATAGACCACCTTTGTGCAGCCTCCTGGCCATGGTAAAACGCGATGACGGACGTCCAGTTGTCTGTTGCATGTGCCTTACAATTTCTCCCGCTGTCTGCCGTCTGTCTCTTCTCGCCTGTAGAACAATTTACCGGTCGTCCGACGCCGTGGTTGCTCGTGGACGACCATTGCTAAACTCTCGGACAGCTGTTCCTGTCGTTTGAAATGCTCTCCAAGCTCGTGAAACGATGCTGTGAGCGATCCCGAACTCCTCGGCCACACAAGTCACACTTCGACCTTCTTCCAACTTCCCAATGACGTGACCTCGGGTAAAGTCATCCAGATGCCGTCTACTGGATTGCCTGTTTGCCATATCACACGGTGGCAGCAACTCGACGTCGTTCAAACCGATGTACACCGTGCAATAGCTTTCACCGAAGTGCTGAGCGTACACCGCCCGTGTGCTTTATACCCTTCCGACAACCCCCCCCCACGTCATGCTGCATATATGCGTATGTCCTACCGTACCGGACCCTAGTCTATCTCCTGAGTGGTCTTTCGGTCCGTTCTGCCAGCTCGTTCCCCTATTATGCTAATTTCTCCTCTTCGTCCTTAATTTTTGCACACCAGTGTACTAGAACTGGCACTTCACTATGTACAATAGCATGCTGACGCGACACCAACAGACGTCATGCTCATGAGACGATGGCATATTGCTTCATCATCCAGATTCACAACAATTCGTCAGGCAAAGCTGACAGATTTCTTCAACCCAGAGAACCATTAAACGTATGTATTAATCACTTTACTAAAAAGTTCATTTTGTTCAAAATGTTTTCATTTTATTCTTTTTTTACATACGTTTTCTATATTATGTGCATATTAAGTACTGTATATCATCATCATCATCATTGTCAACCATTATCAATCCACTGCTGGACGAAGGTCTCCCCAAGTTTCCTCCACAACGGTCTGTCTTGTGCCAGTCTCCTCCATGTCACTCCCGCATACTTTCGAATTTCATCCACCCATCTTCCATGTGGTCTTCTTCTGGGTCTTTTCCTGTCCCTTGGAATCCAATCTAAAATTTCGGCTGTCCATCGATGGTCTGTTCTTCTGGCAGTATGTCCAGCCCATTGCCATTTCAGGGATTTAACTCTGATCATGATGTCTTCCACTCTTGTCATTTTTCGGATCCACGAGTTCCTCTTCTTATCTCTCCTGGTTACACCAAGCATGCACCTCTCCATGCTGCTTTGAGTTGTCTGCAGCCTTTGTATGTCTCTTTTAGCTAAGGTCCACGTCTCTGCACCATACGTAAGCACTGGAAGGATGCATTGATCAAACACTTTTCTTTTAAGACATAATGGCATATTGCTCTTGAAAGTTATGCTGTTTCTTCCAAAAGCTCTCCAGGCAAGTTTTGTACGCCGATTAAATTCTTCACCAATGTGACCCTCACTTGATATCTGCTGTCCAAGATAAACGTACGTGTCTGTTATCTCCAGCTTTTCTCCATCAATCGATAAATCTTCATTTCTTGTAAAAGCATTGTACATCACTTTTGTCTTCTGAAAGTTCATTTTTAATCCCACTTCTTTACTCTTGTCAGCAAGTTCCTGGATCATACTCTGTAGCTCTGATGGGTTAGTTGCAAAAATGACTGTGTCATCAGCAAAACGAAGGTGGGTTAGATAATCTCCATTAATCTTTATCCCTTTGTTTTCCCAGTTCAGTGATTGAAAGACATTTTCCAATGTGGCATTAAAGAGCTTCGGAGATATGGTGTCACCTTGTCTCACTCCTTTTCCAATTTTTATGTGTGTTGTATTTTCAAACAGCCGAATCTTTGCACTTGCATTTTCATAGATGTTATTAATAATATTAATGTATGCATCTTCAATACCGCAGGATTTCAGAGCCATTGCAACTGCTGATGGTTTCACCGAATCAAAGGCTTTTTCATAATCGATAAAAGCCATGCACAATGGAAGCTCATATTCCCTCGCTCTTTCAATTAGTTCTCTCAGTACGTGGATATGATCTATTGTGCTGTAGCCACTCCTGAATCCAGCTTGTTCTCTCGGTTGAGCCATGTGCAGTGTCACCTTCAAGCGGTGTGAAAGAACTTTAGTGAAGATTTTATAAACCACTGATAGGAGGCTGATAGGTCTGTAGTTCCTGAGATCCTCAATGTCACCTTTTTTATGTAGCAAGATCATTGTAGCGTTGTTCCAATCCTCAGGAATTTTCCCTTCATTAAGGCATCGAGTGAAAATTTGGGCGAGTACTGTTTCAATTTCTCCACTTGCTTCTTGTATGATGTCTACAGTAATTCCATCTTCTCCTGGAGCTTTTCCCCGCTTCATGTTCTTGATTGCATGTGCAACTTCTGCTGGAAGGACTGGAAGAACTCTGGTACTGGTACCTTTCATGATGTCTGGAGTACATGTATCCTCCCTTTCATATAATTTGGAGTAGAAATCTTTCACTCTTGTCAAAATTTCGCCTCTATTTCTTGTTACAGAACCATCTTCTTTTCTCAGTGCCATAATCTGTTTTTTCCCCTTACTGAGATGTCCCTTTGCTATCTTTAGGCTTTGGTTGTTTTCAATTGCTTTCCTTACTAGTTCACAGTTGAATTTCCTTACGTCTTCAGTGATACTTTTTCGTACTGTCTTGCATAGCTCTATATATTCCACTTTGGAAGTCACATCTTTTTTAGTTGTCCTCATCACTCTTCTTTTTTGCATCAACATTTTGGTTTTTCCTGATAATTTGTTCACATGCAATTTGTTCTTAGACCCAGCTAATTTTGTTGCTGTTTCCATAAGAGCTTTGGTTACTTTTCTGTTAACTTCAGAAATATCCACTTCTTCCGATGTTAGGCCTTCTAAAGCAGAGAATCTGTTCTTCAGTTCCAATTTGAAGGTATTATGGTGTTTTTTAAGGTTGGTTATGTCAATACATTTTGTTTGTCTTATGAGCTTGCTACGTTCGAGTTTAGTGTTGAGGTGCATCTTACATCTCACCAATCTATGGTCACTGCCTGTGTTGAACTTGTTTAGCACACTGCAGTCTTCCATGACGAATTTTTTGTTACACATAATAAAATCAATTTCACTTGTCGTCCCATTTGGATGTCTCCATGTCCATTTCCTGTGTGGCTTTTTCTTGAAAAAGGAGTTCAAGATGAAAAACCCTTCTGCCTCTGCAAACTCTACGAGAGTATTTCCACGCTGGTTTCTGTTGCCGTGACCGAATTTACTTACTGAAGTTTCATTCTGTTGCCGTTGCCCTATTTTTGCATTGCATTCTCCCATAATTATCTTCAAGTGCTGCTTACCTTTATTATTTAGATCACGAATTTCCTCATAAAATTCTTCAATTTCTTCTTCAGCATGACTTGTGGTGGGTGCATAAGTTTGAATAATCTGAGCCTGGTATCTTCTCGAGAGTTGGATAACGAGTCGTGCAGCTCTGTCAGAGGAACTTTCAACTTCTACAACTTTATCCTTCAGTTTCTTGTTTATTATAAGTCCAACACCACTAGTTCTGCCAGTATCTGTCCCACGATAGTAGAAGAGATGTCCACTTTTCAGTTCAATGAGATCTTCTCCTTTTCTCCTTACCTCACTTAGCCCGACGATGTCCCACTTGATCCTTTGTAGTTCCTCTTCCAATTCAAGAAGCCTTGAATCAGAAGATAGGGAGCGTCCGTTGTACGTAGCCAAGGTCAGCATCAGATGGCAGCCTAGTCCGGTCCTCCGGGGATTCTTAGCACCCTCTGCCTTCATGTCGCAGTGGCCGCTGCCTTGGCCAGGTACATTCCAGCTGCCGGAGACTGAGGGCCAAGATTTAAGTTGTGGAGTCATTTTGGAGGTGTTTGGCCATAACTCACCACGCTGGCCAAGCGGGTTGGTGAGTGTGGGATAGCATTTCCTCTAATCCCGACGGTATAGTTATACCGCTATTGGCGGTCGTCAGAGCACCTTTAGTGGGAACAGGATGTACCACGAGAAGGCGGGGTTGACATTTGTCAAGGAGAGGCTGTGGTGTTACGCATCACCTGACCTTACATCCCTGTATATACAGTACATTTAATTCATTTTGGGTTCATTTTTGTTTCATTCAGTGTCCGCACTGAATGTATGTTATATAATGATGTTTTGTATTCGTGTTTTACATGCTTCTGTATTTTGAAAACATAATAAAAGTACGCGTACTACATATTTTCAGTTTCTAGTATTGATTTTTTTTTCTTCTTTACCTAGCCTAATTTTGATTTTTCCGATTTCGGATTTCGGTTGATATTATCCGGAATTTCAGATTAGCGGGCTGCTACTGTAGTGCAAGAAGCCTCAAGACGATTTACAATTTCCGTGAGGCCTAACTTCCCTTAAGGTTTGACTTCCCGCAATTTATAGCAAACTGCAATCCGTCAGGTTAAAAACAGTAATTGGAAATTATGTGAGGATTAAAAATATATTGAAATATTGAAGAATGTAGACATTCCGAGCTGCATATATACAAACTTGGCTGCTATAATATAACATGTAACAAAGAGACGTCATGAACTCGCTAATAGGAACTCCAAACAAAGTTAAAAAATTCCGCCTAGGTCTCGTAGCTGCTATGCATTTCGATGCCATCTTGCACCATCATCAGGTTAAGCACCACAGACACCATTCCTCTATATGAACAGCGGCGGATTGTTGTGCCGATTAAAATGGATCCGTGGCATCGACATGCATAGCATCTCAACCAACCTAATAACTGTAAATTTTACAGTTGTAAACTGTGGAATAAGAGTACGAACTTTTACTGTAGCGATGTGCAGTAAGTTTCAGCAAAAACTAAATTTTTTTTCACAGTGTAAAGTGCCACATCACAGACAGTGGCGTAACGCGACTTTTATGGCTGTATTTTCTTTTTTAAAGACCCTCCTCTTTCCGGAAAACATTTTTTAGTGTCGATCTTCAAGTTTTCATTCTATATCTATTACTTTTACTTTTATTCAAAAACTGAAAGGGAGAAACAACGAGGAAACCTTTGTAGCTAGAGAAAGTGTCTCTACCTAATCAGAAAAAAAAATGAAGTGTTAAACAAACACATATCAGAAATAAAGATAGCACTGACGTCGTTCCACTGTAGTTCTCTAAATAAAAAAAATCGCCGCCCAGCTGGAGCAGTTGTCTAAGAGCTGGCTTCTTACCATTTGTCCAAGATGGGTCCAAGTTCGAATCCTGGCTGGGCATGGATGTTATATTTGTCTTAGGGCACTGGCTGTCTCCGTTACTTGAAACCAATGGCCCTAAATTAGGGATGGACGACTGCTTTCAGCCTATCGAAGTGCTCACAGTGGTCGTTAAACCCCCAGACAAAGAAACAAAACAATCTTTTATGCATTTCTAGAGAGACAGGAAATAGTGCTGTTACGTAATGATGAAAGCATTAGCGCAAAGACCCCCCCCCCCCCAAAAAAAATAAATCCGGTAACAGCCACTAAAAGCGAAGAAGAAACCTCGAAGCATATGCTGGTCTCCTGTGTACTATCAATACTCTGTTTTTTTTTGTTTTTTTTTTTTTTTTTTGGTAGTAACACAGAACCCTTATGGTAGTCACTTATTTTTTCAAATTAATAATTGAAGTTCAGCACATTTTGATCAAAACAAAAACACATGCATGTGTCAGTAATCTTCATCCAGAGGGGTGTCAAGGCCTGGAACCTCCACTCGGCAGTACTAGTGAAATTGAAAATGATGTTTTTTGTTTTATGGTAATTTGGATTCATGCAAAGTATTTTTTTTCCCGATGCTATTTTTTAGCAGAAGTATTGGGAGAAACTATTTAAATTTTTTTGACGGAAAATGGTCAACTTTCCCTCCAGAGTTCATCGGGCCCCCAGCAGTGCGCACCTTGCTGGAGCAACGCCACATGTCACTTGCCACAGAAATCGCCTACTGCATTTGTTTTTTAGCATGGATACAACAGGTGAGACGCCATGTTTAAAATATTCTTATAGCATACACAATGTTTTCACCTCTCGGTAAAAATGTTAAAAGCACATTGAAGACTGGACTTTGATTTCTTCTGTTTGAAGTTTTCATAACAATGAAATATGCACTAAGAGGACGGAAATCGTGGGATTCTTGGTTCCTGGACAACGCGAAGCTGTCATCCCTTTCGCTAGTGGACGAACCCCACCACTTGGTAGGCACAAGGGTTGGGCAGAATAATGTGAGCACCACACTGAGAGATGTGACTTTTAATGCAGCTGCTTACGTCGCAATACGCAAAGGGATCCAACACTTTTTAGTTGTAACAGCTTTGTTTAGAACCTCAAGGTCCTGTTTAACTGCGTTTAAAGTGTCTTGTTGAGAATTTCTTTCAGGGTGACGACGAAATGAGCAACCTAACGGATTTCGAAAGAGGGCTAATTATTGGTGGCCGGCTAGTTGGTGCTTCCGTGGCAACAGTCGCCAGGGTAGTGTGGGTATCGAGAGCTACTGTGTCTAGCGTCATGAGAGCTTACCGTGTTCGTGGCAAAACCTCATCTACGAAGCACAAGAGTGGCAGAAAAACGACCCTGACTGACAGAGACAGGAGAGCATTAGAGAGGATTGTTACCCGTAATAAGACCACTGCGCCGAGAATTAGTGCGGAGCACAATCTGCATCTCCAGACCCCAGTATCAACGAAAATAGTACGTAGGGAAGTGCGTGAGCAAGATATTCATGGCAGAGCTGCTATTGCAAAACCTCTGGTGACCCAGGTGAATGCACAACGAGGACAACGGTGCTGCCAGGAGCATATAACGTGGACTGCCGATGCATGGAACCGTGTAATGTGGTTGGATGAATCCACATTCACACTATTCCTCACCGCAGGACGTGCTTACGTGTGGAGAACACCGTCAGAAGCGTTCAACTTAGACTGTCTGCTCCCAACAGTGCAGCATGGCGGTGGTTCTGTCATGCCCTGGGCAGTTATATCGTGGTTTTCAGCAGGTCCCCTGATCACCTTGAAAGAACGGATGACTAGCAGAGCGTATGAAACCATTTTGGCTGACCAAGTCCATCCAATGGCTCATGCATTGTTTACTGCAGGGGATGCCATCTACCAACATGATAACGCCCCAATTCACAGAGCTCAGAATGTCCAATCATGGTTTGAGGAACATGAGGGGAAACTTTCACACCTTTCTTGGCTTCCTTAATCACCAAACTTAAACATAATCAAGTCACTGTGTTCTGTGTTGGAAAACAGAGTAAGATCCCGTAATCTTCCCCCTGCATCTCTCAAGGACCTTGAGAAGTTTTTGCATGAGGAATGGTGCAACATCCGACTAACCACCATCCAAGATTTATATGCGTCCATTTCAAGGAGGATTCAGACGGGTTTGAATGCCAGAAGTGGTCCCACACCTTATTAGGTATCTAAAATCTTCTTTTCCTAGGTTTTGACATTTTTCTGTCCAAGTCCTGTATATAGGTAAGAGGACATCATTGCATTCCCATGAAGGGTATTTCTATGTCACTATGACGTCGTAAATTAAAGTTTGAAAGAGGGATGAAAGTAAGTGCCCGACATATGGGCCACTCTATAGCGGAGGTGGCACAAGAATTTCAGTAACTCCGTACAGCAGTATCAGAAGTGTATCGGGAATACACAATTTCCGGGATAACATCGCATCGTGGGCAGCACTGTAGGCAGAGAAAAGTGGTGGTTGAACGTGGCCGTTGACGTCTGTCTTACACAATTGAAGCCAACAGGAGAGCAACAATGGCACAAATATCCACCGACTTAAACAAAGAAAGTGCCAGGAACGTCTTCGCCAAAACCACCAGGCGATCATTAGCTGCAATAGGTAATAGAAACCGCTGACCCATCTAAGTCGCATTGCTAACGCTACATTACCGGACCATAAGCCTCAGCTGGGCGAAAGATCATGAGCACTGGACCTTGCATAATTGGAGAATGCTCTCCAGCAGTGGATTGATAATGGCAACGGGACTATTTAGTGAATTGATAACTGGAAACGGGACTCCGATGAGTCCCGTTTCCAGCTATTTCGAGAAAGCTGCTAATGTATATAGCGGAAATTGCGTGAAGCAATTGACCTGGCAAATCAACAAGGAACTGTTCAGGCTGCTAGAGGCTCGGTCATGGTATGGTTCGTGTTCAACTGGAACACGTTTTGACTTCTGGTACTTCTAGATACAACTCTGAACGGCTTACGCTACGTGTTCATCCTTGCAAACAGTGTGTATCCGATCATAAACTTCATGAACTCACTGGGAAATGGACTTTTCCAGAAGGAAAATACGCCACTCCAGAGTTGGAAACGGGTCAAAAACTTTGGACCCGTTAATTTGACCGTACCCGGACAAATCTGCTTTGAACTATAAATCGAAAGTCAATCTATAAGTATGCATCGGCATATATATATACACTGACGGAAAAAAATCCCAGCACCAAGAAGGGGTTGTGTTAGATAAACGACAGTTGGTAGGCGGTGAGAGTACATCTGCAAGATGACGTCTATGCAAATTTCTCGCTCGGCGCATACGTGTGGCGCTAGTAGCGCCCCTCGGAACATGCAAAGCAGGTTTGCTGTAAATACGCGCTGTAACGTTCGTGAGCGTTAGTTATCGTTGAGATTCGACTTAGTGTGTTGATGTTAGTCAAGGATGCCTTTAAGAAGACGAAGAAGCCATTATCAACAGCTCACGGAGTTTGAACGAGGTCGTGGAATAGGGCTACGAGAAGGTGGATTTTTTTCCGGAATATTGCAGAACGACTTGGCAGGAATGTAACCACTGTGCGTGATTGTTGGCAGCGGTGGTCAAGGGAAGGTACTGCCTCAAGAAGACCGGGTTCCGGCCGGCCACATGGCACTACTGAGAGGGAAGACCGCCGTGTACGGCGTATGGCCGTGGCGCATCGTACCGCGTCTGCTGCAGCAATTCGAGCTGCAGTTACCACCACAGTGACACAACAAACTGCTACAAATCGGTTACTTGAAGGACAGCTCCGAGCCAGACGCCCTGTAGCGTGCATTCCACTTACTCCAAACCACTGCAGTTTGCGACGTCAGTGGTGTCAAGCTAGAGCTCATTGGAGGACGGAGTGGAGATCTGTTGTGTTTTCTGATGAAAGCCGGTTCTGCCTGGGTGCCAGTGATGTCCGTGTGTTGGTTGGAAGGAGGTCAGGTGAGCGCCTGCAACCAAACTGTCTGCGGCCGAGACACACTGGACCTACACCCGGAGTTATGGTCTGGGGAGCAATTTCCTATGACAGCAGGAGCACTCTCGTGGTTATCCCATGCACCCTGACAGCACAGTTGTACGTCGGTCTGGTGATTCAACGTGTTGTGCTGCCATTCATAAACAGCTTTCCAGGTGGTGTTTCCCAACAGGATAGCGCTCGTCCGCATACCGCTGTTGTAACCCAACATGCTCTACAGAGTGTCGACATGTTGCCGTGGCCTGCTAGATCACCAGATCTTTCATCAATCGAGCACGTATGGGACATCATTGGACGACAACTCCAGCGTCACCCCCAACTAGCATTAACCGTCCCTGTATTGACCGACCAAGTGCAACAGGCATGGTACTCCATCCCACAAACTGACATCCAGCATCTGTACGACACAATGCATGAACGTTTGCGTGCTTGCATTCAACATTCTGGCGGTTACAATGGTTATTAATGTACCAGCATTTCACATTTAAAATGGCTCTTCTCACGCTTACAATAAGCTGTGATCTTGAAACTTTAATCGATTAAATATGTTACCTATACAAACGTATTGCCGCCATTTCATTCCTCTACAACTATTTTTTCGTGGTGTTGGGATTTTTTTTTCTGTCAGTGTATATATAATCATCATCATTATTGTCAACCATTATCAATCCACTGCTGGATGAAAGTCTCCCCAAGTTTCTTTTACAATTGTCTGTCTTGAGCCTGCTTCCTCCATGTCCCAGTTTCTTCCACAATTGTCTGTCTTGAGCCTGCTTCCTCCATGTCCCAGTTTCTTCCACAATTGTCTGTCTTGAGCCTGCTCACTCATGAAATCATGTGGTCTTCTTCTAGGTCTTTTTCTGTCTCTCGGAATCCAGCCTAAAATTTAGGTTGTCCATCGGTGGTCCGTTCTTCTGGCAACATGTCCAGCCCATTGCCGTTTCAGTGATTTCACTCTGGTCATGATGTCGTCTACTCTTGTTTTGTCATTTTCCTTATCCACAAGTTTCTCTTCTTATTTTTCCTGGTTACACCAAGCATGAATCTCTCCATGCTACTTTGAGTTGTCTACAATCTTTGTATGTCTTTTTTAGTTAAGCAGGATGCATAGATTAAACATTTTTCTTTTAAGACGTAATGGCATACTGCTGTTAAAAATTGTACCGTTTCTTCCAAAAGCTCTCCATCTAAATGTTACACTCCGATTAATTTCTTAATCAATGTAACCTTCACTTGATATCTGCTGCCCAAGATAAATGTAGGTATCGGTTATCTCAAGCTTTTGTCCATCAATCGATATGTCTCTATTTTTTGTAAAATCATTGTGCATCACTTTTGTCTTCTGAAAGTTAAATTTTAATCCTACTTCTTTACTCTTGTCAGCAAGTTCTTGGGTCATACTCTGCAGCTCTGAAGGGGTAGTTGAAAAAATAATCACGTCATCAGCAAAACGAAGGTGAGTTATATAATTTCCATTAAATTTTTATCCCTTCTTTATGTATACTATACACTGTATATACGAGGTCAGATCAAAAAGTTCCAAGACTAGGCCGATATACAACAAAGTATAGTCACATTGCTTAAGTCTGGCTATGATCTCCCTTAAAGTAGTCTCCTTGGGCATCGATACACCGCTGCCAGCGTTTTTGCCACTGTTGGAACGCTCCATGGAAGTCCTGTTCGCAAATCGTGTCAAGCACCGTCTGCGATTCGCGCTGGATCTCGTCCACGGTTTCAAAACGGCGACCCTTGAGCTTCAGCTTCATCTTCGGGAACAGAAAGAAGTCACAGGGGGCCAAATCCGGCGAGTAAGGCTGGTGAGGAAGGGTAATCACGCTGTTGCGGCTGCAAAACTGGCGTGTTGCAAACGCTCTGTGAGCTGCTACATTGTCGTGATGGAACAGGAAATCGCCTTCGCGCCACATTTCTGGTCGTTTGCGGCCAATGTCATCCCTAAGACGCCCGAGAACATCGCAGTAAAATAAGCAGGTGACGGTCTGGCACTGGGGGGACGAATTCACGGTGCACAATCCCACGAATGTCGAAGAACAGGATGAGCATGGTTTGGGTTGCGCTCCGGACCTGTCGGGCTTTCTTCGGTCGTGGAGATGCTCGGCACTTCCACTGCGACGACTGTTGTTTGGTCTCGGGGTCATAACCGTAGACCCAGGTCTCGTCCCCAGTGATGTCCCGCGACAGGAACGTTGGATAATTCACCACCTGCTGACGAAGATCTTGACAGAGTTCGACACGGAAAGCCTTCTGTTCGGGGTTCATAACCTTTGGCACAAACTTTGCAGCAATGCGGTGCATGTTCAAAACCGACGTCAGAATTTCGTGCATTGTTCCGTATGACACATTGACGTTGGTAGCAATGTCTTGAATGGTTCTCCGACGATCCCCATGCACCAGTTCCCTAATTTTGTCCACATTTTCGGGAGGGTTTGCTCGTGGATGGTCGCCCTGACCTCTCGTCGTCTTCCAGTGCCTTTCTGCTAATCTTGAAGCGTGAATGCCACTCAAAACACCTCGCACGACTCATTGCTTCATTGCCATAAGCCTGCCGCAACATTTCATGCGTTTCCGTTCCCGATTTGCTGAGTTTGACGCAGAATTTGATGTTCCCTCGCTGCTCTAGTTTGCAGTCCATACCGAAACCGCAGCTGTGTTCTGCACGTGGTCACCAAATATCGTGTACCACAGCCCCCGATGTTCACAGAACGACGCCACTTAGCACAATGACACATGACGTTCAGTGCCCTCGACCGCTGGGCGCGCATTCGTGTACTGCCTTCTGTTGGCGTGCTACGTACCTAGTCTCGGAACTTTTTGATCGCACTGCGTACACACACACACACAGAGACACACACACAAGATGTACAAATGTATTACGGGGACATATAATTTCCTCACTTACTTACAGGATGTGTTGAAACTGTCGTCCTTCACATAACCTAACTCTTTTACACATGTTCTCAAAAGCATCTACGAAAGTCAAAAAGTCCCTCCGCGGGAATGTTGAGGCTTTCCTACTTAATTTTGATGGTGCTACAGTCAAAATTTCCAATTAAATAACTTGTTGTATGTTTAATTTCAGTTTTTGCTGTTTTCTTGTAAACGTATAAAGCTTAAGAATATGTTTCACAGCAACATCAATATTCACCAATTTCTGACGAGTTGAAAGTTTCCAAACTGTGGATGTTGATTTCATCATTTCCCCTCAGAAGGAAGGAGCATTCATGAAATCAACATTCACATTTTGCGAACTTTGAACTCATCTGATGCTTGAGAAAATTGGTGTTGCTGTGAAACATATTCTGGTTTCTTAATGGGACGAAACAACTTCAATATTCATTCTTCTCCTTTTTGTTTTCAAGAAGCACGTATTTGTTGGCTTCGATGCCTTTTTCAGTTTCCTTAATACTAATTTCATCCATATTAACAAAGACGGTATTAATTCCGACACGGCATGCAATGGAACGGGAAGTTAGCACATCAAACGAAAACCTGTGAATGCTTAATGGAAAAGGCCGCCCTGGTGGCGCTGTGGGCTAAACGATGGACTCTGATCATTCGTGCTAAAGGGGTCCGGGGTCGAATCCCAGTGAGGCATGGATGTTGTGTTTGTCTTCAGGCACTGGTTTTCTCCCTTCCCTGGAACCAGTGACTCTAAATTAGGGACGGGCGACTGCTTACAGCCCATTGCGTTGCTCACGGTGGTCGTTAAACCTCCAATCAAAAACAATGGAAAAGATGCGATGTGAAAAGTAACTGTCAGTTTTACAATGTGACTCAGCAGAAAAGCAGGCGACAAGCGTTCACCAGTATCTTGCTCCGGACAGTCGCACTGAAAACAAACGCAAAAGAAGTATCGTTTTACGATATGGTATCGGTGAGTCTAGCGTCGTATCGTCGGTGGGTGGAAATCTCCGTTGCTTTAAGAAAGAGACGGCAATATTTTTGTATGACAAATCAATTTGCACTCGGCTGGCACCAGTATCGAGCACAGAATTCCACAGTGCGCATTTTTTTTCTTTGAAATATTTTTTTTTTCTTTTCAAGAATCATCATCATCATCATTGTCAACCATTATCAATCCACTGCTGGACGAAGGTCTCTCCAAGCCTCTTCCACAACGGTCTGTCTTGTGCCAGTCTCCTCCAGGTTACTCCTGCATACTTTCGAATTTCATCCACCCATCTCCCATGTAGTCTTCTTCTGGGTCCTTTCCTGTCCCTTGGAATCCAGTCTAAAATTTCGACTGTCCATCGGTGGTCTGTCCTTCTGGCAGTATGTCCAGCCCATTGCCATTTCAGGGATTTAACTCTGATCATGATGTCTTCCACTCTTGTCATTTTTCTGACCCACGAGTTCCTCTTCTTATCTCTCATGGTCACACCCAGCATGCACCTCTCCATGCTGCTTTGAGTTGTCTGCAGCCTTTGTATGTCTCTTTTAGTTATGGTCCACGTCTCTGCACCATACGTAAGCACTGGAAGGATGCATTGATCAAACACTTTTCTTTTAAGACATAATGGCATATTGCTCTTGAAAATTATGCTGTTTCTTCCAAAAGCTCTCCAGGCAAGTTTTGTACGCTGATTAATTTCTTCATCAATGTGACCCTCACTTGATATCTGCTGTCCAAGATAAACGTACGTGTCTGTTATCTCCAGCTTTTCTCCATCAATCGATAAATCTTCATTTCTTGTAAAAGCATTGTACATCACTTTTGTCTTCTGAAAGTTCATTTTTAATCCCACTTCTTTACTCTTGTCAGCAAGTTCCTGGATCATACTCTGCAGCTCTGATGGGGTGGTTGCAAAAATGACTACGTCATCAGCAAAACGAAGGTGGGTTAGATAATCTCTATTAATCTTTATCCCTTTGTTTTCCCAGTTTAGTGATTGAAAGACATTTTCCAATTGGCATTAAAGAGCTTCGGAGATATGGTGTCACTTTGTCTCACTCCCATTCCAATTTTTATGTGTATTGTATTTTCAAACAGCCGAATCTTTGCACTTGCATTTTCATAGATGTTTTTAATAATATTAATGTATGCATCTTCAATACCGCAGGATTTCAGAGCCATTGTAACTGCTGATGGTTTCACCGAATCAAAGGTTTTTTCATAATCGATAAATTACATGCACAGTGGAAGTTCATATTCCCTCGCTCTTTCAATTAGTTCTCTCAGCACGTGGATATGATCTATTGTGCTGTAGCCACTCCTGAATCCAGCTTGTTCTCCCGGTTGAGCCATGTCCAGTGTTACCTTCAAACGGTGTGAAAGAACTTTAGTGAAGATTTTATAAACCACTGATTGGAGGCTGATAGGTCTGTAGTTCCTGAGATCCTCAATGTCACCTTTTTTATGTAGCAGGATCATTGTAGCGTTGTTCCAATCCTCAGGAATCTTCTTTTCATTAAGGCATCGAGTGAAAATTTGGGCGAGTACTGTTTCGATTTCTCCACTTGCTTCTTGTATGATGTCTACAGTAATTCCATGTTCTTGATTGCTTGGGCAACTTTTGCTGGGAGGACTGGAGGAACTCTGGTACTGGTACCTTTCATGATGTCTGGAGTACATGTATCATCCCTTTCATACAATTTGGAGTAGAAATCTTTCACTCTTGTCAAGACGTAATTAGGGCGGGGCATGCGAAGCGCCTACTCCGGGCGCAGTTGGAGGAGTAAAAATCACTTATTACTATCTGGTTGAAATTGGAAATGAAGCTTTTGCTCCAGTTTCTGGTACATTTTTTATGGGGGGCCATACTCTGTTATTTGCCCATTTCAAAGTATGTTTGTAATATGTTTAACCAGTACTGATACCATTAGACACTTAAAATTTACATTTGTTTTTCAAAATGCTTTTCAGTTGCTCGCATTCGTAAATTAAGGATCGGTAAGATGAAAGATAACGATGCCGTTCACATGTATATTTATGTGTAATTCAGTTGGTGTTACTCCTTCAGAATGTAGCTCACAAATAACTGGTGCAGCTTGTATTTGTGTTGTGAAGAAGCCTAAAGTGTTTTCGTGTCTTTCAAGTTTCCATGCTACATAAGGTTATTTCAGCTGGGTCACATGTCATTCTTCGTGACTGGTTATAGCTCTCAGAGTTGCTCATGATGTTCATTAAGCCCCAAACAAAACAAAACAAGTAAAAACCTACATGCATGTCATTCTAGCATTTCGCTCTGATGATTTAATGCTTCTCTCTCTGCTCTCTCTTTACGTATCCAGTGCAACATCACTTCTCAAAGACCCTCGGGATATATGAAGAACTATTTGGAAGATCTGCTTCACAAAATCCCTCAATGTTTTAAATGACATCCCAGTGGATGCTGCTACCTTCCTTCCATGAAGCATGAAGTCAAACACGGTTCTATTTGGTGAGATGACTTGGGGTTTTTTTTTAATCATATCTGTAGCAAACCCTTCTGTACCTCATGAAGTTTCGTATATTTGTTCGTTTTCAAGAGAAAATCAACTTTTTCAGAGAGAAGGAAGTTGAAGTAAGTTCTCAGAACAGCAAATGGTCAACAGAATAACCTCTCTCTTCTTCCATATCAATAAACCTCAGAATACCAATAGTTTCCTTTTGCACATCAAATGTTTCTTATTTGATTTGAATGACATGCTCCTTGACACGCTGAATAGTGCTGAATAATTTCTTAGTTATATGGACGAAAACTTCATCTCAAAAAGTCAGGTACCGTTTTTCTCCAATTTCAAGACATTCCAACTTGAAGGTCTGCCCAGTTTTAGTGAAATGCCGGCCTGTGATAAGATTATAGAGGTCTTTAATTTCACCGAATAGGTTCTGTCTCTCATGAATAAAATGCAAAATTTCTAACACTTTCTCCTCGTCCGCAAGGGTTCAGCTAGAAGAAAATTTATAGTGTATCACACACACTTCGTTAACCTGGATAGCACACTTTGTGAGATACACCGACGAGCCATTACATTATGACCACCGACCTAATAAGCTGTAGGACCCCCCTTTAGTCCGCAAAACAGCTGCCACTCGGCAAGGCATCGATTCGATAAAATGGCGATAGGTATCCTGGGGTGTCTAGTACCATAATGTCAACAGCATTTCCTCCAGTTCCCGTACATTTCAGGGTGGTGGTGATTTTGCGCGAACCCACTTTTCCAAGTCGAACCACAAATGTTCGATTGGGTTCACGTCAGGTGAATTTGGAGGCCAGGGCATTAACAGAAAGTCACCAGCATGTTCCTCGAAATACTCCTTGACGATTCTGGCAGCGGGGCATGGCGCATTATCTGTTGGTAATAGCCATCACCAACAGGGAACACAGTTGCCATGATTGGGTGAACTTGGTCCGCAACGATGTTCAGATGACGGACAGCTGTCAGAGATTGTGCCATTGGAATAATGGGGCTAACGTGTCCCAAAAACATCGCCCACAGCATAACACCGCCGCCGCCGGCCTGTTTCCGCCCAACAGTGCATCCAAGTCCCTTGGATCCGTTGGTAATCGGTGTATCCGCGCTCGGCCATCTGCGTGATGCACCAGGAATCTTGATTCGTCAGACCAAGCCACTTTCTTCCAATTATCCACGGTACAATCTCGATGATCTTGGGCCCATTTCATGCGTTGTTGGCGATGACGTGCAGTGAGCATGGGGACCCGGCTGGGTCTTCGGCTACGTAGGCACATGGACGGAAGGCTGTGATAAGCTGTGCGCTGTGACACATTGCCCCGATCACCATTGTTGTAGCTGCTTCTGATTTGTCGCACTTTGGCCCTGCAGTCTCCGTGAACAATGAACAATGCGCTTAAGTCTCCCTTCCCCTCTGGCATCAATGAGATGCAGACGACACGCGGCTGGAGGTTCGGCCGTGCCACCACAATTTGTCCTTTGTCAAACTCCGATAAACCGGCATCTTTTCCCATTCTGACTCCGAACACTCTACTAACCGAAAGCCGTTTCTCGGTTTGTAAATATACTGCTCTGTGAACTTCACCTGACCACTGTTTGTTCTCTAGGCGCGTTCATTTCTCTAAGCTGGGGGGTGATCATAATGTAATTGCTCATCGGTGCAGATCTGCTTTATTCATTATCTTCTCACGCTTGAAAAGATCTTTTTGAGCAAGAGCTTCGTTTTGTCGCATGATTCCTCTAATTCCACTAGAACATTTGGTTGGCATGTTGTTCATTTGTTCGAGGGCTTTGTACACTGCTATATTGCTGAAATGTTTGCCGATCCAAAAAAAAAAAAAAAAATGTCCTTTCACGAATTAACCAAAATTATTTGGATGAGCTTCTCTGAGTTTAAGGCAACATTCAAGGTAAATACTTCCCCATAGTTAATTTTACCAAATGCGAAAAATAAATAAAGTACCCTGCAAAGCGAAGAAACATGAATATCCAGTTGAGCACGAATCATAGCTCACAGAACAGGGAGCAGACTTGTGAGAAACGCGTTCCGGTATATGAAATTATTTTACTCCAAAAATGAGCTGAAGTCCTCGTTAATGTGAGCAGTGAGACTCAATAATTAAGAAACTTCAAGTTTAACAGAGACAGGAGTTTCATTTTCGAAATCCTTTTGCAGAGATTTCAATCTTTCAAAAAAAAAAAAAAGACTCACATACTCACTCGTTTCGATAATTCTTTCTGAACTGCTGTCACTGAAAAAGTGCACAATGGCTTTTGTCGTAAGAGAGTACCCAACATCATCTTCCAAACATCTTCATACAAGGCAAGCCTACGAGCCTATTTCAAAGCAATCGGTGTCACCACATATTTAAAAATTCCCCAGCCCTTAATCCTCTGGAGTATATCTTCAATGAACAAGATGGTAAATGGTTGCCTTGTGTCACTAAAGACTTTCATTTCATGTAAGTGCGAGAAATGTGCGAGAGACTCCGTTTTCAAATACCATGATAGCAAGATTTTGTGCTGCGAAATTTGTGACTGTAAAAGAAATAATGCTTGTCAAAATACACTACCCAAACATTTTAGCTTATATTTGTATGCGATAGTTGTATATGAATGAAACTTGTTCATTCGTTGAGTAGATCAAACTGTGTTCATTAGTAAACCACAAATTTACAGGCAAAGAAAATGTTCTATTTTTTATGAAAACTGTTAATTTTAGAAGAATAGTTACAGTTACTAAAATTGTAAAGAATAATCTCAGTAACAATGTCGTAATAACAATTATCTTCGTAGAGTCAATAGTTCTTGAAATAAAGCCAGGTTTCTGGAATTTAGAATAGCGGCATACTGTTCCGTGGCGGCCATGTTGGGGAAAAACTGACGGGGTCAAGATCATGTGATCAAACTAGAATTTGTCCTTTACTCTCCTAAAACCCATCCCATAAGAGAAATCCTCTTTACACGTGTGGGGGCTGAAAAATCAGTCTCCCAAGCACATATCTACATAATGCATTTTCCTGGTTATTTTATGACAGCAAATCTCTATCTATGTCTTGCCTATAGAGGCAAGAATCTTTATACGAGTGGAGTTCCGAAGATATGCATGCACTGAAGAAAAGCGATTGTTATACTCCGACCAATCATCCTAATGGCTTCGACCAGCGTTAAGCCAGAAATGACTGTCGGACATTCTTAATGTATAAAGCATCCCGTACAACTTAATCCTTTGCCATTGTAATAATGAGCGGTGTTTCTTTGTCAGCGGCGATATACACTATATATTGACAAAAGTCACCGGACACCTAGAGGAGAAATACAACATAGCATTTATTGGCATACATTAGTACGGTGTCGGTCCACCTTTGGCCTCAGTCACGCTTTTCTGAGCTCCGTGTTGTGTGCCTATTTAGTGTGTTCTATCGTGTGGTTCGTCATTTTCCTTTCGTGTTCCTTCAAGCTGAAGGTTTGTGCTTTCTTTTGATACATCTCCCAAGTTGGTGAGTAGTTTATTTTTTCTGTTATCATCATTTGAATTGTCGACCGAGCTGGTCGATTTCTCAGGTAGCCCTCGCCATTAACAATAGCGGCGGCTGCTGATAAGAGCGATGTCCACGCCCATATCAGCGAGGCATTTCCTGCCTCCTCCTCCTCCTCCTCCTCGATACGAGACCAATCTCCTCCAATGCTTGAAGGTGACGTCACCCAACCACTAGAAGTGAAAAGTGACTATTCTACTACAACTCAAGCTTCTTGCCCTGCTTCGACCAGTGACGTCAGTGCAACGCAACCCTCTGTTGCTTTAAGTGAAGACATGGATGTTTCTGACAGCGCTGCTAATTTACCTTCTATTTCAACTCAGTTCAAACAGCCGGTTGCGTTGCAGCCCTCACGCTCGAGTCCTGCTCCTAGGGCATACTCTGCCGCTCTTACTGGAACAAAAGCTCCTTCCAAGTTTGTTGCAGAAGTCTTACCAGACTCGTACGTCAGTGTTGATGGCACTACTGCCACCATAGATATTCCCGAAGATTCCCCAGCGGGAAAACAATTCTACTCTACAATGGACTTCGGAGTGTGCTTTGATGCGCTCCCAGACACAACGTTGAAGGAATATAGTATGGCTCTCAAGCAGATACTTCCAGCTGGAGCCAGTATTACTCACATGGCTCGAAAACCTCGAGCTGTGTTGGTGTACTTTGTTCTTAAAGAGCATGCGGATCTTGTCTTGACAGAAGGTTTGCCCCTCAAAGACGTCCATCTTCTACCAGAACCTGTCTCTCAGCGTCCCATCCAGGTTACATTTCATCCGGTTCCGCCTGAGGTATCAGACGTTGCGCTGTGCACTGTACTCAGTAAGTTCGGCCGAGTTGTTGGGCCCGTTACTACTCTTTCAGCCGCGCCGAGAGATCCAGACGATAAATCCATAGGGGGATTTCGTCGAAGTGCAAGAGTGATCTTTCCATCTGATGAACATTTGCTCGCCTGCCCAAAGGCGCTCAACGTTCGTTGTGGACAGCAACGTAGGAGAATTGAAGTGACTACCTCCCTCCACTGCATTTTTTGCCACGGAGAGAATCATTTACGTGTGCATTGCCCACATCTAGCATCACAGGCTCCTAATAATTCTCCTACAACTTCTGGCCCTCTTCTGAGCCGAGCAACATCTTCTTCCACTGCACAGAAAGCTTCAGAATCGAAACTTTCACAAAAGTCGACTGCAGGAGTTGGTCAACGCGTGTCTACGGACCCTTCTTCCTTCGACAAGCAACTGGATTTTCCCTCACTGGATTGTTCGCTTCCCATGCGTCGTCATTCTGTAGCGGAGTCCCCTTCAGGGGGGTTCTCCACTACCCTTATCATCGATACTTCTAAATCTGCTGATGACGGATTTTCTGGCCACGAATCTCGAGTTGATGAGAGCTCGAATGAGCCTTCGCTGAAACGTCGTGGTTCTTCTCGAAGACGCCCACCAAAGAAGCAGACTACCGCATCACCCCGTACTTCTCCCCGTACTTCTCCCCGTGCTGGTAGTGCCTCTCGTAAGAATTCACCATCAAAGGCTGCTACCTCTTCTGTCTAGGCCGACGAAGAACCTCCTCTCAAATTTGAGGATCTTGTCGAATACCTTAAGGATGGCTCGGTTCCTACTGGGCCGATTTCATATGAAGATTTACATCACTACCTGTCACATAAGACAGACTACTCCACAACGCATGCTTTACTCTCAAAGTACGCATCGTTTCTCCCTCTAGTGCTTGATCAGATCCAAGTCCTTAATCAATGCATCTCCCGCCTTCGCAAGGAACATCCGTGGGCTAAAACCTATTTTAATCGACTCAAATCATTTCCTCCTGTTGTGAAGGTTCTTCAGCAAGCATTAATGGAAAAAAGTCTTCAAGATTGTATCACTTAATTGCAGGGGATTTGCATCCCCATTTTCTAATGCCTTGGTACATGAAGACCTCACTTCGTTAGGAGCTCATCTTCTCTTACTACAAGAGACAAATTGCCAATCCACTACGATATTCTCACGATGGCGCCAGTGAAACTACACGTTTCACCATGCCTACAAACTATCACCCCATAATGGTCTAGCTATAGGTATCCGTCATACTTTCAACTCCATTATCACCTCTTTTTCGGTTCGAAACTTATGTCGAGACCTATTACAGTGTGCATCATTCACCATAGCTTCCACATCTTATCATATATTTAATATTTATATTCCAAGTTCTTCAACCCACTTGACAATACTTTTTACTCGCCTTCGTCGTGCCTTGTCTCGCATTCCCCCCATAGATCATGTTTTAATTGGAGGGGATTTCAATTGCACTCTGAATCCTACCCTGGACCGATCTCCTTCCACCAGAGAACGCCGTGTTAACTTGTTGAATCTTCTTCAGTCAGTGGTCTCCGACAACTCTTTTATTGGTGTTCACCGTCACTTCCATCCTTCATCGACTGTATATACGTGGCGCTCGCAACATAATCAAAATCCGTACACAGCTCGCCTTGACAGATACTACGCCTCATCTACTCTTCTTACAGCTGTGACAGAATCTATTATCACTCCTACAGCTTCTTCTTACCATTGTGCCATCGTTCTTATTGTTCAAGCTGTTCCAGCACAACCCCGTACAATTCGTCCATGGACTCTTGACGACACTCTTCTTACAGATCCAGACTTCTGTACTTCAGTACGCTCCTTCCTTGAAGACAAACGACCTCAACTTCAATCAGCTCCGTGTGGTCTGACTTTTTGGTTGGAAATTAAACAGCAAAGTAAAAATATCAACGTTTACCACAATCAATGATTTATTATATATCGACTATAGTTTCTCAGAGCTTCTGGCTCGGCTTCATCAGGACTGATGAAGCCGAGCCAGAAGCTCTGAGAAACTATAGTCGATATATAATAAATCATTGATTGTGGTAAACGTTGATATTTTTACTTTATTCAACACCACAAGTTTGTAGTCATAAATTATATATAATTAAACAGCAACTCGTTCTCCACGTTCGCAAACTTTCTTTTAAAGCAAAAACGCTTCAAAACATGCGTCTCAACCATGTCCGTTCCATGCTTTCCATCCTAAGCCTAAGTGATCCTCTCTTCTGCCACTATCAAGAAGAACTGCGATCAATCCTCCTTCCACTGGCTCAACAAGCTCTACGACGTCTCCGGCTACAACATCTATCGCCAGACGCATCAAATTACGATTTCCTTACATCCATGGAAAAAACACGAACAGCATCGAATTCACTTCGGCACCTTCGCCTCCCATCTGGAGTGGTGCCTGATGATCCACTCACTCTATGTTCCCAGGTACGAAAGTTCTATACAGAGAAGTTCTGTGAATCTCCTCCGCCATCCTCTTCAGCTTTGGCATCACTTCTTTCTAACCTACCACAAGTTCCTCCCCATCTTGCCTCTTCCCTCCTCCTTCCTCCCACGTTCTCTGAACTATCCTCTACGTTTTCTTCTTTAAACTCTAGTGCCGCACCGGGTCCGGACGGCCTCACTTTCCTCTTCTATAAAACCTTTCTACCTCTCCTTCTACCGTTTCTCTTTTCTTCACTTTCTGCTGCTTTCAATCACTCCCCTCTACCAAGGCGATTTACAGTAGCATATGTTGTCCTATTCCCTAAGAAAGGTGATCTCCTTGACCTGGAGAATTGGCGCCCTATCTCCCTCTTAAATCTAGATTATAAACTTTATACTAAACTTCTTTCCCAACGCCTTAACCCCATTCTCACCCACATTATCTCCCCAAATCAAACTTGCACAGTTACCGGTCGTTCACTTTCTCATAATATCCATCTACTTAATGATCTAATCCATTTTGCCCGATCTCGCTCCGAACCCCTCGCCCTTCTTTCTCTTGACCAACAATCCGCTTTTGATAATATCTCACATTCCTATCTATCGGCTACACTCCTTCACTTCGGTTTTCCTCCTTCCTTCGTCTCTCTTCTTTTCTCACTCTATCAAGACGCCGTTCTCCAGGTCAAGCTGCCCACCTTTCTCACAGCGCCTATTCCCTTCCGCCGGGGAGTGCGGCAGGATTGCCCACTCTCCGGACAACTCTTTGCAATCGCAATTGAACCATTTCTCCGCTCTGTACACCAATCCTTTAAAGCAGTTCTGCCACCACTCTCTGCCTGCACAAGACATCATGCCACTACCTCTGTCGCATACGCAGATGATGTCACCATCTGCATCCGTCATGACTCACAGTTTCCGTGTCTCCAACGTCTATTCGCAGCTTATGCCTCATGCTCCGGTGCAGCACTCAACTCATCTAAAAGCACTGGTTTATGGTGCGGCTCATGGGCACATCGTGTAGACACCCCTTGGGGAGCAAGCTGGTCGTCCATCTCACAGCGCTTCCTTGGAGTTCATCTTGGTTCCTTGTAAGCTACCCCCCTCTACACGTGGAATGCTATCCACCCACGCTTGCTCAGGTCAACTGCCTCCTGGAGGAGAGCCCAGTTCTGCTCATCATTCTTTCAGAGAGCTCGCCTCTCTCGAACTTACCTAATCTCCTTGTGCACACACTCCTGGCTTGGTGTCAAGTCTCTACAACTCCGCCTTCATGAAATTACCCGGTCTTACTTCTCTGATATGGACCTGCCACCACTGGGTCAGTGCCACAAAGCTTTGCCTCCCTCCGGATCACGGCGGCATCGGACTCATTGATACACAGGAGTACTACACGGCCGTCAGAATTACTACTTTTCTCCGTCTCTTCACGTCGCCAGTACCCGATGCCGTTTCATCTAGGGACGTCATCGCCTCCCCGAGCAACACTAGCTTTTCCTTTCTCTCCTTACTACTCATGGACCACCGACCCCTCACCCTCATTCGACTTCCCCCTGTTTACCGTGAAGCTATAACTTCCCTTCGTTCCCTCCCTCTCTCTCGTTCTCCACATGATTCCACAACTGAGCTCCTAGCTGAACCCCTCTTTTATTCTTCGATTCTTCACCCCTCTCATCTTCCGTACTTTGCCTATCCTACCTGGTTCCGAGCAGGTGTAGTAACAGTTAAAGATCTCACTAACCCTGACCTTTCCTGGCGACCCTTCGCCAGCCTCCCTCCCTCTCTTCTCCTCTCCTCCTCCTCACGTGACATCTACGACTCTATTCTTTCATCTGTCATTTCTCAATTTCCTCATCTTGTTTCTCACTCAGGTCTTTCCTTTGTTCCTTCTGCTTCTCTCCCATTTCCTCTTTTCTTGCTTACTTCTGGCCCAGCTCGTCCCATTTCCTCTCTCTCGGTATCAGCTCTTTATCGGTTCCTCTCTATGTCCCATTCTTCTCCTCCTCTCACCATTCCTGGTGTTCCCCCTGCTGCCACTGCTACGGTGTGGTCAGCCGCCCTGTCTCCTCTTTCTGCTCCTCTAGAAATTAATACCCATTGGCTTTTCCTCCATCGCCGCCTTCCTGTTCCCTCCGTTCTTTTCCGAATGTCTCTTCTCGATTCCCCTCTTTGCCCTTTCTGTGCTCGGTAGGCTGATGTCTCCCATGTCTATCAACACTGTGTTATATTACTCCCAATGCTGAACTTGGCATTTACTATCGCCCAATGTTCCATTACAGCAGATCTTACATTTGATGCATATCGGACTCTTCTGCTACAGAACTCTCCCTCAGTCAAGCTTCCATCAGTCTGTGCCTATATTTTTATTTTAGTGAAGCATGTAATCTACGTGTTTCATCAACGCTGCAGAGAATTGACTACTCCTCTGACTGTGCATGAAGCTTCTACGGCATTATTATGCCACTTCCGCGACCGCCTGACATCTCGACTTCGGCTAGAGTATTCTGTTGCAGTTACTCAACGTCGGGAAAGCCAGTTCCTTGCCACCTGGTCACCGGCTGCCTCATGGTTTACCAGCTCGCCAGCGTCATTGTACCTGACGGTCGGCAGACTTGGTATTTGACTTTTTTTGAATCAGAAATGCGCATGTAATCTCAACAATCTGTTTAAAAGTTCCTTGCGCAGCTTGGAAATTTATCGCACTGTTTTTTTTTTTATAAAGGGCTATACGAGTTTACACAGTAAATTGTTTTTTGTGACATTCATCTTGTATTTTTTTCTTACATTGACGTTCAAGTTTAGTTCTTCTTTCGGTTACATTTTGAGAATAAATATTGCAGTTAGTCCTTAGCATAGTGCTGTATAAACATATAAATTGTTTCTGTCCTTTGTAACCATCGTTTTGCACCTTTTTTGGAGACGCTAAGTGTCGTTGATCTCCTAGTAGTGATTAATGTTGTTAGTGTTTCATTTGTAAAAATGTTCAAACTATGTTCATCAAGAGTTTGCTTATTTTCCTGATAACGTTTCTCTGCTTCATTAATTGCATAGTGTTGGTTTTTTTGTAATTTTGTTCTATTTTGTTTCCCGAACATGTTTGCATTGTGCTGTATAATTGTACATAGTTTTAAAAATATTGCGGAACAAGTAATCCATCTTATTTGCATCAGGATGTCCAAGTTTAGTTATTTCCTGCTATTCAACATTCCATTGATTTATCTGATAATCAGTTTTTCAATTGCATAGTACTGTACATCCTTGTAAATATGTTGTGTTAAAACTCACTGTCATATTGTACCTTCTTTCAAGAGACATGTTGACTCATGATTCTTACTGTATTTATTTTTGCACAAGTTAGTCAATTGCACGGTGTTGTACTTATGAGTAACATATTTTGGAAAATATTTTTTACGTATTTTGTTCGTTTGTGTGAGGTGATGCTTTGTACTATCATTCTCCTATTACCACATATGGATAGTGAGAATACGTTAAAGCTTTATTCATCGTGTGTTTTCTTATTCTACTTACATTTTTTATCTGGTCAACAGAATAGTGTTACATTTCTGTATATGGTCCTATTTTGATTCCTAACATGTTTACACTGTGCTGTATATTTGTACATTGTTTCTGAATATTGCCGAATAGGTAATATATTATATTTACACCAGGAAGTCCAAGTTTGTTCTTCTCCTGGTATTCATCATTTCATTTGTTTGTCTTATGATCAGTTTTGTCAATTACTTTGTACTGTACATTCTTGTAACTATGGTGTGTTAAAACTCACTGTCTTATTGTACTTTTTTGCAAGAGAAATGTTGTCTCATGAAGCTCTCAATAGGTTCTTGAACAAGTTTGTTAATCGAGCAGCAATGCACTTATGAGCAATACGTTTTTGTTAAAATCCTTCCTAATTTGATTCTATTATGTTTGGAGATGCCCAGACATGCTTGTCGCTGATCATTTATCACGAGCTATGTGTTTACTCCACACTTGTGCACTATGCTGTATATTTGTATATAGATTTTAGTGGTTTAACGATCTTTGATCGTATTTTATTTGTATTAAGACGTCCTTATTAGTTCGTCTCCTGATTTCTACCTTGAATAAAGATATTTTGAAACCATCTTTGACCTTAATGCATGCACTGACCCTTCGAAGCTCGAAGTGGTTGGGTTTTGAGCTCCGTAATTTTCGTTGCTATAAGGTGTTTATTGAGTGCTTTAGTTTCTGTGGTTGCGTGTATCTTCAAGTTGAAGTTCTACACTTTACGTTCGTGTATCTCCCAGGTTGGTGAGTGCCATATTTTTTCATTATTCACTGTTTTATTTTTCAACCAAGCTGGTCTTTTTTCGTTAAAGTTTCGCCATTGCTTCGATGGCGGAGGCAGACAAGGGTGACGCCCACATCATTATCTTGGCAGATCAGCCAGCTTCCTCTTCTTCTTCTACGCGGTAGCTCCTGCTCAGCTTAATGAGGTGGCTCCCGAGCGTCATTGCGACGTCATGGACACCTCTTCTTCTCCAGCTTTAACTCCCACCAAGTCTCCTATCTACATCTCAGCAGATGATGACGTCTCCGTTATCAGCAATACTGAGCTCATAGCTTCCACTTCTCATCAACTTTCTGATCCGCCCTCACTGCTAGGGGCCGCTCGATCGACTTCTCGACCCATGTCTGCCCAAGCGTCCTATGCTTCAGCAACTTCTGGGGTCCTCACACCCCCAGTTTCATCTGCTATGCCTTTTCCTGAATCCTATGTCACTGTCGTCGGTTCTACTGCTACAATTGACATACCAGACGATTCCCGAGCTGGTCACGTTTTTTCCTCCACTATGGAACGGGGCGTCTATTTTAATGCGCTTCCCGACACTAAGCTGTGGCAATATAGCCGAGCCCTCAAAACTATCTTACCAAAGGATGCTGTAGACATAGACTTTGTAGCTCGAAAACCCAGATCTGTCTTGGTCTATTTTAAGGATAAAGCGCATGCTGACCAGGTCCTTACGGAAGGTCTAACCATCAATGACGTGCATTTGTTAGCACAACCGGTTGCGCACCGCCCGGTGCAGGTGACCTTCTACCCCGTACCACCAGAAGTATCCGACGCTGCCTCTGCACCTTGCTCAGCAGGTACGGCAGAGTTGTTGGCTCCATAACAACTCTCTCTGCGGCTCCCAGGGACCCTGAAGACAAATCAATTCGGGGTTTCCGCCGAAGTTCTCTTTTCATCTGATGCTCAGCTGAAAGCGGTTCCGAATGTGTTGCACATCTGCTGTGGACAGCAACGCCGAAGAGTTGAGATAATCACTTCACAGTACTGCACTATCTGTCAGAGCGAAAGTCACATAAGGGCTCAGTGCCCACGTGCCTTACTGCAAACAGCTCCACACACTACATCTTCTTCTACTTTGTCCACTAACGCTTCACATACTTCTTCCTATTCGAGGAAAGTCGCGGAATCAAGATCTTCCAAAAGTCAGCTTACTGCCATTGGTCAACAGACGACTTTGATGCCTCCACCTCCTGCTGATCCTAAGAATTTTCCCAGGCTTCCAAAATCGACTCCCCTAGTACTTTTACAACCACTGCTGATGTACATGTTGACCACTCCTCAGCTTTTACCGTTGGCTCCATGACACGAGTCACAGGTAACGCTTCGGGTTCAGACTCTCCAGACGATCATGAAGCTTTAGTGGTTGCTGGAAAACGCAGTGGTGCTTCTCGCCCCAAGACAAAGAAGTCAAAGACTCTGGCGTCCCGAAGATCATCTTGCTCTTCTACCCGCTCATCCACTCGCTCCGTCAGCTCTCGACGACCGTTCTCCAGGTCACCTCTACACACTTCCTCTGAGACAGCATGTGAGGGTGCCTTTCCCTCACTAGATGAATTCACAACTTTTCTTGTTGAAAATGCTTTCCCTGCTGAGCCTCTGCCATACGAAGATGTGCTGGATTGCCTTTTAGGGTCCTCTAGCCCTTCCTCCGCACGCGCTTCCATTCAGCAGTATGAAGCAGCTTTACCACAAGTGCTGGTTCAATTACACTCACTTGAAAACACTCTTCGGCGCACTGCGGACGAGGTCCCGTGGAGTGCTTGTTTTCTCCGTCGACTCCACTCCATCACTACAGCCAGTCAATTCCTACTGCATCCCACAACTAACCTAGACATTCAGGGTGGTGTCACTTAATTGTTACGGTTTTGCGACACCTCTTGCGAATGCGCTGGTACGAGAGGATCTTGCTCCGCTGAATGCTAATATATTACTTCTGCAGGAAACAAACTGTACTTCCACCACTCAATTTCATCAATGGCGTCAGTGGGATCATACTTTCCATCACGCCTACAGCCAACTGTCGCGTGGTGGCATGGCAGTTGGTGTTCACTCACGTTTTCGTTCAACTCTTTCCTCCTTCTCAGTGAAAAACTTATGTCGAGACTTATTGCAACTGGTCTCTTTCACCGTCGCAGCTGAAAAATTTCACGTATTCAACATTTATTATACTTGCACTCCTACTCACGTGCCAGAGCTGTTTGCAAAACTTCGACGGGCTCTGTCACGTATTCCCATCACCGACCGGGTACTTATCGGAGGTGACTACAATTGCACTCTACATCCCCTAACTGATCGCTCTTCTGCTTCCAGAGAACACCGTACGGAAGTAGTACATCTTTTACAGTCTATCTTTTCAGACTTCTCGCTCGCCGACGTTCAACGCCATTTGTCACCAACCCAGACTACACATACATGGCGTGCACCAAGAACCATTGATCCTCCTACAGCAGGATTGGGTCGCTTTTATGCAACTTCTCTTCTCCTACCAGCAATATCAGATTCATGCTGTACACCCATAGCTTCCTCGGACCATTGCGCCATTGCCATTACAGTTTTTGCTACTTCAACACAGCCACGTACAATCCGGCCTTGGACTTTTGACGACACTCTTTTAGATGACCCAGCCTTCTGCTCATCGGTGCGAGATTTTCTCGCGGATTGGCGTCCAAGGCTTCATTCTGCACCGTGCTCCCTCAACTTTTGGTTGGAAGTAAAACGCCACCTCATACTACTGGTACGAAACCTGTCATACTCGATCATGACCCAACGGAGGATGCGACTTGATCATACTAGGCAAATGCTTTCTTTGCTCAATCTTGCTGATCCCCTATTTCAAGTCTACCAGGCAGAATTGCATTCACTTTTGTTGCCGCTTTCAAAACAAGCCCTTCAACGCCTTAAACTACAACACCTGAAACCTAATGCTTGTTCGTACGAATTCCTTACGTCACTTGAGTCAACTCGCCGAGCCTCTTCTGTTCTACAGCACCTTCGTCTTCCAACTGGAGTGGTATCATCCGAACCAGTTCAAATTTGTTCTATGGTACGGAACTACTACATTTCAAAATTTTGTGAAACTCCTCCTCCCTCCCCTACAGCTTCTGCTCTTCTGTTCTCTTCTTTGCCTCCGGTCCCTTCTCATCTTTCAGCCAGCCTCCTCCATCCTCCCACTTTAACTGAGCTCTCTGACACTTTCTCGTCCCTCAACCCCCGGGCTTCACCTGGCCCGGACGGTCTC
This sequence comes from Macrothele yani, assembly GCA_039090855.1. Classification (NCBI taxonomy): domain Eukaryota; kingdom Metazoa; phylum Arthropoda; class Arachnida; order Araneae; family Macrothelidae; genus Macrothele; species Macrothele yani. Next base: position 197,993,414 of record CM076990.1, read on the forward strand.
CCTGTTTCTTTCTATAAGGCTTTTCTTCCTGCCCTCCTTCCATTTCTCCTCTGTGCTTTTTCTACTGCCATGCATCTTGCATCTATTCCGAGGAGTTTCACGCTCGCACATGTTGTACTTTTCCCCAAGAAGGGTGATCAGCTTGACTTGGGGAATTGGCGTCCCATCTCACTCTTAAATACTGAATATAAATTCTATACTAAATTTCTGTCCCACCGGCTTAACCCCACACTCCCTCATATTCTCTCCACTAATCAAACCTATACTGTACCCGGCCGCTTCATCTCCCATAATATTCAGCTTCTTAATGATCTAATTCACCTCGCCCGCTCTCGCTCAGAACCCCTTGCTCTTCTTTCCCTCGATCAACGCTCAGTATTTGATAATATATCTCATGATTACCTTCTTGCTACATTACTAAATTTCGGCTTTCCTCCTTCATTTGCTTCTCTTCTCATCTCCCTCTACCGGGACGCAGTTTTCCACGTCAAGCTGCTCAACCTTCTCACAGCTCCCATACCCTTTCGTCGCGGCGTACGTCAGGGTTGCCCCTTATCCGGGCAGCTCTTCGCCCTCGCAATAGAACCTTTTTTACGCACAGTCCATCGATCCTTCTTTGCTTCACTATCACCTGTGGTAGCCAGCACACGTCATCATGTTGCTACCTATGCTGCCTACGCCGATGATGTTACATTCTGCATTCGGCAAGACTCACAATTTCACGATCTCCACAATCTCTACAATACCTACGCCTCATGTTCCGGAGCAGCGCTAAACACAACGAAAAGCACAGGCTTATGGACCGGTTCGTGGTCTAACCGCACTGACTCTCCTTGGGGAGCAGAGTGGTCCAACGTCTCTCAACGATTCCTAGGAGTCCACCTTGGAAAACCAGCAACTGCTTCACTCGTCACCTGGACAACTCTCCGACCACGCCTACATCGCTCGGTCGCAATCTGGCCGCGCGCACAATTCTGCACCTCCGTCTTTCAAAGAGCACGTCTAACGCACACTTACCTGCTTTCAATGCGCACGTATTCCTGGTTGGCTTCGAAGCAACCAGCACTACGTCTTCTTGAACTCACCCGCTGTCAAACTCAGGTTATCTGGCCCGGCCATCACTGGGTCGGAGCACCTCAACTCAGCCTGTCTCCTTCCAACGGAGGCATTAGTCTACCCGACGTCAGATCCTATTACAAGGCTTATCGTGTGTCTACGTTTTTACGATCCCTTGAGGCACCTGCTCCCTCTGCAGTTGCTGCTCTTGATGTCATAGTCTCTCCGCATAACCCACGCTTTACTCTCCTTTCGTTCTTACTCATGGACCACTGTCGCCTTCTCACACTTTTCCCTCCTGTCTACAAAGAGGCTATCTCCTTTCTTCGTTCCCTCCCTCTTTCTCGCTCTCTCCCTGCCTCCACAAATGACCTACTTTCCGAACCTCTTTTTTTCTTCTCTGCTACACCCTCCCCATCTCCCATGTTTTGCTTTTCCTTCATGGCTCCGAGCTGGAGTCGTTACAGTCAGCGATCTTGTTAACACCGATCTTTCCTGGCTCCCCTTCTCTTCTCTACCCTCTGCTCTCCGTTTCAATGCCAACGCTCACTTTGTTCACAACTCTCTTATTTCTACTATAATCTCCCTGTTCCCTGAGCTTGCTACTCCCTCAGGTCTCATTTCTGTCCATTCTGCCTCTCTCCCTCTCCCATTTTTTCTGTCGTCCAATGGTCCACCTCTTCCTCTTGTCTCTTTCTCAACAGCTGATCTCTACCGTTTTCTCTCTCGCTCTTACGCACCTCTTCCCATTTCTGGCATTCCACTTTCTTCTACCTCCGCAGTGTGGTCCGCTGCTCTTTCCCCACTTTCAGCACCCCTTGAAGTCAATTCACATTGGCTTTTCTTACACAACCGCCTCCCTGTGCCGTCAATTTTACATAGCATGACCATTTTATCTTCACCCTCCTGTCCGTATTGTGGCGAGGAATCTGACGTCCAGCATGTCTTCATGTATTGCACAGTATTATTGCCAATACTCCATCTCGCTTTCACGCTAGCGCAACGATCCTGTGAGACCGTCCTCACCTTCAGCGCCTACCGAACACTACTTCTGAACTCTTCTCGCCCTATTCACCTTCCGACAGTCTGCTCCTACATCTTCGTGCTTGTAAAACATATAATTCACGTGTATCATCTCCAGCGTCCCCCGAAGCTTCTACTGACATAAATAAAGTCAGTACTGCGTTACTTTGTCATTTTCGTAATCGCCTGCTCTCCCGTCTTCGACTAGAACTTACCACTGCAGTTGCACGCTGCAGTGAACCACAGTTCCTTTCAACTTGGTCACCAGCAACCTCTTGGTTTGCAGGGTCGCCTACAACGCTTCACCTTACAGTCGGAACTTTTGTGTCACCTACCTCCTGATTGATACAATTTTTGCCATGCTGTTTTGTTTTCAATCTCTGCTTCACCAGAGACTTATTTTTGTCTTTCCCGACAAATTATCACACATAAATTGTATTCTCTCATCACTGTATTGAGCTTTGTAAATAGGTCGTTGCGTCAGCTACAAGCACCTGTAAATCTTCTTTTCATATGTCATTTTGAGACGATTTTCCTTTACACATTTCCTGTTTTTTTCTTGCTTCGCAACTGAGTGTAATCTTGTTCCTCAACATTCACTGTAATGTACTATATTATTTGTACTCTCTATTTTATCAGATTCTTTTTGTTTGTCTCACTATTGTACATCCCTTTTAGTAGATCAATTATTGTATAGAATCCTATGAATTGTTCGAAGCATGAGCTACTTATAATTGTCAATTTCTATTCACGCTTTTTTTAAGACTCAATTCTCATCCTCTTCACATGTTTTTCTTTTTTTCATGTATAACTCATGTGTAATTTTTTTTGTTTTTCATTGCTCATCTTGCTGAATTTTGTATTCTCTCTGCGATGTCAGAGACTATTTTTTTTACCACCTCTGACAAACCAATATATATAAATTGTAACTTCTCATTGTACAGAATCATGTAAATAGGTCGTATCACGAACCACAGACATCTGTAAAGTTTCTCTTCTTTGTCGTTTTTACAGTATATTCTTATCTTCAATTCCTGATTCAACTGTGTAATTTTACTTATCAACTATGTAAATTTGTGTTCTCCAATACTCACTGTGATGAGTTGTGTCTTCGCTCTATATTTTCAGAGATTATTTTTTTATTTTGTATTCTCAGGAAAATTATTGTATATAACTACTTTTCATATCACCGTTGTATGTAACATGTAGTACCGCGAGCCACATTCATCTGTAAATTTTTCATCATCTGTCTTTCGAACTTTTGATTTCATGTTTGTCTCCTTGATCATCTGCAACCTCCTGGTTTTCTAGGTCACCCACAACGTATCACCTTTCGGTCAGAACTTTTTGTTTTCATCAATATTATGTAAAATTTATACTCCATAGTGCTCATCATTCTGGACTGATTCTACTCTCTATATTACCAGAGATTCATATTGCCTCGCCAGATTTCTACTGCACTTAACTATTGCCTTGTCAACGTTGCACAGAATCCTGTAATTTACGTAGCGCAAGCTGCATACATCTGTTAATTTATCATCACCTGTCTTTTGAATCTTTGTCTGCAAGCTCAAATTCTGTATTATTCCTTGCATTAATACTGTGCAAAATTAATATTGTATAACGCTCTTCAAGCTGAATTGTTCCTATTCTCTGCTTTGTCAGAGACTTTTGTTGCTACACCAGACACTGTAGTGTAACTAACCGTTTTTTAATATCATCAATGTACAGAACCGTGTAAATAGGCAGTAGCGTAAGCTACAAGCATCTCTAAATATTTTTTTGTCATACATCATTTGAGATGATATATTCAAGCACATCTCCTGTATCTTTCTTCTAATAAATACTGTGTGAAAACTGACCCTTCGAGACATGCTTTCGACAAGGTTTTGAAACACAGCGATAGGTATGCGCTCCCATTCAGTACATAATGCTGCCGCAAACTGTTGCTTAGTAATAGGCCTTGGTTCCAAACTTCTTATACAGCGCTCTGATTCATCCCATAGGTGCTCTGTGGGATAAAGATCAAAGCTCTGTGCTCGCCAGTCCACACACGATACGGAATTATCGTTAAGCTATGCCGTAACAGTCTTTGCTTTATGGCTCGGTTCATTATCCTGCTGATACCAACAAGACTCGGTTCCACAGTATTGTCACAGAGTCGGTAAGGCATAATTGTTCAGAATATCGAGATAGACGCGCTGGTTAACAGGTTTGTCCACGATAACCAATGGGCTGGGACCATATCAGGAAAAGCACCCCCACACGAGTACACTGCCAGCTCCAAACTTGACCGTAGGAACATTACACTGTGCTAAATAGCGTTCCCCTGGCTGCCGCCATACCCACACACGGCAATCAGACTGATAGATCGTGTTTCTGGATTCATCATTCCATAGGACCCATTTCCATTGATCTACAGTCCACGATAAATGTTTTTTACACCATGCTAAACGACGAGTAACATTTTGAGTGGAGATGAAAGGCTTATGAGCAGCCGCACGACCACGGTAACCCATGGAATGAAGTTCTCTGCGAATGGTACGTGTACCTACCGAGGTTCCAGCATTTTTACTTACCAGTACACCGAGGTCTTGTGCAATACTACGTCGATTATATAGCTGTAACGACTCTCCCGCGGCTTCGACGTCCTCTATCACTGATTTTCTTTGGTCTGACGGTACGTTTTGCTGCTTCAGGCACGCCATGTGTCTTCCACTTATTCAGTACATCCAAAACAGTTGACTTGAGTATGTTTAAACCCTTCTCGGTTTCTCTTATGAACAACCCACTAGTATAACACCCAACAATCTTTCCTTTCTCGAAGTCACTTCTCTCCCGCCGCGACGTTTTCACACAACTTCAGAGTGCGATATGATCGCGGTCAACTGCATGCTTCCTTTTTACCGTTTGCAGCTGTACCGCGCATCTTAACAACGCAGCGGATCCGTTCATTTTCTCATTTTTGTCCAGTGACTTGTCAATATAGTGTATGTCGTTCTAAATATTGTATATTAGTGTACTTCATCTCGACGATCGTCTACCCCCAACGGCATGCCTCAGCTTCTCGGAAACATGAGTTAGGTTAAGACAAAGAATGCATTCTGTACATAAGGGGCAGGAAAAGGGCTGTGGGGCATTTTGCAGAGATGCTGTCAGGAGCTCCGTTTAGACAAAGAGGACGGTTGGACTACTCTCGGAGAGCGAGCAACTTGCCAGAAGGCGTAATTTTCATTTAGGAAAGCGAGAGCCAGAGCGGGGCTCGAGGAAAAGAGTTCCGTGGTAAAGTCTCCCGGTTTGAGGAGATTAAGTTTTTACTAGAACAGCCGCGGAAGTTGCGAAAAGAACGGGATGATTGTCCGGGATGTCGATGCTATCCAATATAATAAACAATTACTAGTTTTCAGAAACGTGTGTTTGATCTGACCATCGATTGCATGAACTGTTACGTGCTACCTCGATATCAGATTGAGATAAACAAAGATGAGGTAGAAGAAATAACTGTACAAACGAAGTTAATCAAGAACTCCCAGGTTCCCACATTCTAGGGCCTTTTGGAAGATGGGCGTGAACTTCCAGGTTCGCACCTGTCTTTCAACAGGCCTACGGCTGGCCCCTAAGCTAGTATCTTTCAGTTTTCTGTCCCTGTGGCCTAGTGGCTTCCAGTCTTTGCCTAAAATGGGTCCAGGTTCGAATCCCGAGTGGAACATGGATGGTGTGCCTGTCCTACGGAAATGATTCTCTCCCTTCCTGGAAACAGTGGCTCTAAATTAGGGACAGAAGACTGCTTATAGCCCATTGAGTTGCTCACGGTAGTCGATGGAAAATGTGATGCTGGAACATGCGCTTAAAGGAAATTGGCGTAACAATGTTCGTAAATCATTTAATAGTTATAGCTAACTGTAGGAATATAAAAAATTGTAGCTGACTCTTTGCATTTGTCAAACAACCTGATGGGCATTTATAGGATTACACACCAATAACTAATTTAACACATTGACAAGTGTGCTTAAATGAAATCGGCAGAATAATGCTTGTAAACCAACAAAGAATTTTAAAAAATGCATAACTGGCTGTAGAAGATGCTCCTTCGAGTAGCTTTCATGTCTCTTAACGTTTGTCAAACTACGCGATGAACAATTCCAGGGCTATATACACGAATAAATAATTGCCTTATAGTGCAACATTCGAAAAATAATTAGGAATAAACTCCCAGTAGAAATAACTGGCAGTAGGAGATTCAGCGTTTTGGTTAGCTCCAAGGTCTGTTAACAAGGCACCGGTCAAGCAGTTGACGGCCTTCGTTTCCTGAAGTGTGTTCCACGGTTTACCAGGTACACAACAAAAGTACGTCCTTTTGTTTTGATAACGAGCTCGGGAGGATTTCTTTGTATAGTTCTGTGATTTTGCATTATGTTCCAACTACTTCACCAATGTCGGCAGGCACGAAGCATAACCTCACGTTCATCTCAATCTCCCCAACTGTGGGCCTGAGTCAGGAGTGGATGCAGGGAGGAGTGCTTTGAGAAAAGAGTGCTTTTCATCGGTGCCATTAAAATCAGAATGGTCCACTGAATTGCCGTGACTATTCCTTTAAACAGAGGCCCATCCTCATCATGTAACTCCACCGATGATCTCAAGTAGTAGCAGAAGGAGGAGGACACAGCAACGTTGAAAACTATCGATACCACCAGTGCTACGGCGTCGTTTTAATTCCTTGTTGCCGGAAGAATTCTTCTTAACAACAGCCTGCTCCGCAAAGCTAAAATTGAATATTTTCTTTTCAGCTGAAATCAACCGCGAGTTTAAATGGCTGGCTGCACAACATGCCGTCCACTAAGTATTTGAAATTCTAGGAGTGAATTAGTAGCAGAGTCCTCACTTGATATCTTTTTTTTTTTTTCCCTTGCGGTTTTCGTCTTTAAATTGGCAATAAATTTAGAATTTAGATGGCTAAGAATGCCTCTAAAGTGAATATACTCTGAAAAATTTACATTTGGGATAAATCCATTCAGTGGTAATCAGTGATTGGAAAGCTATTTTTTAAAAGCAGCTGGCTACATTCTTAAAAACGTAGCTTGCTACTGCTACAGCTACTTTTTCTGAAAAGTAGCTACCTGCACTATTTGGAAAGTAACTACATTTTAGCTGCTTTTTCTACATTTAGTCCTAAATTAAAAGTGAAAATGCTGAAGAAGATCTTTATGTACACTATATTGACAAAACTCACCGGACACCCATTCAAAAGCAAATGAACGGATCCACTGCTTTGTTAAGATGCGCGGTACAGCTGCGAACGGTATAAAACCAAGCTTGCAGCTGTCCGCGATCATATCGCATTGTGAGGTTGAGTGAAAATGTCGCGGCGAGAGAGAACTAACTTTGAGAAAGGAAAGATTGTTGGGCCTTATATTAGTGAGTTGTCCCTAAGAGAAACCGAGAGGCGTTTAAACATACCGAAGTCAACTGTTTCGGATGTACTGAATAAGTGGAAGACACATGGCGTGCCTGAAGCAGCAAAACGTACCGTCAGACCAAAGAAAATCAGTGATAGAGGTGGTCGAACCCCTGGGAGAGTCGTTACAGCTAATCGACGGAGTACTACACAAGACCCCAATGTACAAGTGAGTAACAATACTGGAACCTTGGTATGTACACGTACCATTTGCAGATACCTTCATTCCATGGGTTACCGTGGTCGTGCGGCTGCTCGTAAGCCTTTCATCTCCAGTCGGAATGATACTCGTCGTTTAGTATGGTGTAAAGAACATTTATCGTGGACCGTAGATCAATGGAAACGGGTCCTACGGACTGATGAATCCAGATACATGATCCATCAGTCTGATGGCCGTGTGTGGGTATGGCGGCAGGCGGGGGAACGCTATTTACCACAGTGTACTGTTCCTACGGTCAAGTTTGGAGCTGGCAGTGTACTCGTGTGGGGGTGTTTTTAGTGGTATGGTCCCAGCCCATTGGTTATCGTGGACAAAGCTGTTAACCAGCACGTCTACCTCGATATTCTGAAGAATTATGGCCTACCAACTCTGTGGCAACCTATGGGACCGAGTCTTGTTGGTACCTGCAGGATAATGTACCGAACCATAAAGCAAGGATTGTTACGGCGTGGTTTCACGATAATTCCGTATTTTGTGTAGACTGGCCAGCACAAAGCCCTGATCTTAATCCCATAGAACACCTATGGGATGAATCAGAGCGCCACATTAGAAGTTTGGAATCAGGACTTGCTAATAAGCAACAGTTAGCATCAGCATTATGTACTGAATGGAAGCGCATACCTATCGCTGTGTTCCAAAACCTTATCGAAAGCATGTCTCGAAGTGTCAGTGCATGCATTAATGCCAAAGGTGGATGGACACCATACTAATGTATGTCAATAAATGCTATGTTGTGTTTCTCTTCTAGGTATCCGGTGACTTTTGTCAATATAGTGTACATGTATCTAAATATGGCATTCAAAGTTAAATACCAAGGTAAATTACATTTATCTCGGTATACATTTTTTGTATTTACCTCAGTTCTGATCTACATACGTAACACATTTTAACACATTCAGTGGCTTACATTCCAGGCTGGCCGAGATGCCCAGAGAATTCAAATGAAAATACGATCAACAAGTATATACGAAGTTATTTTATTGACAAAGAAGATCGAATCTCGCTATTAACTATCTTCTGGAAAATTCCTTTCACGATCATCTCGTACGTGCTCTGCGCAGGTTGACTGAAGAGACTTCCCTGTTAATAGCATAAAATAAAGAAGATAATACTTAATGGTTAGCAGCTTTGCGAACTTTCACAATGTAAGCTAAGTCAGATGTGTGATTGTTTAGGCAGAGCACACTTAGTCTTCCTGTTCCACCACGTGATTTGTATATACATTTTTAACTTTTTTAAGTATCTCGATTTGCAGCGTAATTTTTCGCTACAAGCTACTTTATTTTGTAGCGTGCTACTGGTACAGCTACATTTTTCTATTTGTAGCAATGTTATTTGACACGCTACTGTAAATGTAGCGTGTTACGTGTAGCGCGCTACTTCCGATCATTAGTGATAGTCAACGCAGTTAAGCTTGTTTAGTACCTAACACATGCGTTAAATAGCTACATTTGGCTGGTAAAAATTAAGAGTCGGTTAAGTTTACTGAAATCCAACAATAATAGTATTATCCGTACAACGTTTTTGTTGAATTTTCTGAAAATTTACTAACACATGCGAAATTAGAATTTTGGAATCGTCAATATGAACAGTAAGAATCTGAATGAAGAACATCAAGCTTAGAAACCGGTTACTTCGTCAGCCGAACCTCGAGTTTCGTTCTACGGATTAGGCAACTTTGGCAATTAACTCTGGAATTCTGTGCCTAATGAATCGTTTTACCGAAAAATCCTTTAACCTGTTGGTAAGAGAACTGCTTTTGGTTGCAAACTTTTGCATTCTCCTTGCTAGTGATTCTACTTTTGTGAAAACTCAAATTTGAGGGAATTTGCCATTTTGACATTGTGACGTAGTTATATAGAGGGGAAGCACGCGCCAAGACGACAAATTTGCAGCGATAGATTCCGTCCGTGTAGCTAGCTTAGTTGGGAGAGCAACGTACTCCGGAGTGAGGGGGCGCGATTTCGTTCTTCGTCACGGACAAACTTGTGTTTTCACAACATGTGCTTCACTTCTGTAGTATTACGTCACATGCACACACCCCCCTCCCCTCCTTGTTGAGAAAGAATTGAGACGGAATCATAGGTTTTCGGGTTAGCCGGTAAACCAAGTCTCTGTAGAAGAAGGAAATCACATTAATTCCAAACGATGTGTGGAACGAGCATCACTCATTTTTCGAAGAACCTAAGGGCCATTAGATCCATTTTTACGTGCAAGCACCAATTTGAAAACTCAAACTTGCCGGTGACAGTGATGGAACCCGCATTTTTCTTTGTTCCGGAGCCAAATGCTTTCCCAATTACGCTACGCAGACGGAGTTAATCGCTACAACTTTGCCGTCTTGACATGTGCTTCACCCCTGTAGTACGTCACACTTTTACTGAAAATTCCAGATTTTATTTACTACTGACATGAATGTTAACGGGTCGTTGTTAACGTGCAGTTTTAAAGGGAACTTTTCCTTCCCGTTCGAGCTCGATATTTGAGCCTAATTGCAGCTCATTGTGTAGGGATGATATACCACGAAAGAATGGATGAGAAAAATTGCAATTTCAGTGGATTTAATATCAGCTAAAGCCTATTATGCTGGATGCCCTGGAGTTATGCTGATTGCCCTTGAATCATGTTGCACTGTAAAAAATAAGTGGTGTGAATTCACGGAAAATTTTTGAAAATAACATGCAGCAAAATTGCCGGTAAGTATCCCTGTTTTTCAGAAATTTCCGTTTTGCCCGTTTATTTTAACTTCTGTATTTTCACATATTTTTCCATAGTCAGTTTATTTCAGAAAAATCCATTTCAGGTTTTTCCTTATTTAAACTGAAATTCCGCAAAACGTTAACACGTCTCTAAAACGGTAATTTACCGTCAATATAAGAAAGAAATTGCGGACGGGTTTCTGAAAATTCAGAATTTTCTGTTAACACATCTCTAAAACGGTAATTTACCGTCATTATAAGAAAGAAACTGCGGAAAGGTTTCTGAAAATTCAGAATTTTCTGTTAACACATCTCTAAAACGGTAATTTACCGTCAATATAAGAAAGAAACTGCCAAAAGATTTCTGAAAATTCAGAATTTTCCGTTAACATATCTTCAAAACGGTAATTTATCATCAATATAAAACAGAAATTGTGGAAAGGTTTCTGAAAATTCAAAATTTCCCCATGGTACGAAAAATCCGTGAAATTCAGGTTTCTTTTCGTCATTTCACGGAAAGAGTTGTATCAGAAATATGCTTCGTTAATTCACGAAAGAAATGACGGAATGTGGCTCGTGAATTTCAGAATTTTTTTACAGGGTGGTTACTTTAATTTCTACTCTCAACTCCAACTACATCGCTTCTTCCTTATTTTCTAATCCTCATCTTATTCATTTCCCTTGCGTCATCCATGTATCATTTCATTCTATCTCTCGGTCCCACACGAGAGGCGACCGCTCTCCTTTCCTAAATACAAAGCTTTGTGTTCCTCGTGTTCAACTACCATTTTGGAATCCTTGTTCTCCCTCCTCTGTTGGAACCCCTCTCTTGAAGGGAAAGGCCTTGTCGTCAAGAAGAGCAGTAAACTCATTACGTAATCTCGGTACGCTATTCTATCAGCGTGTAGTGATCGCTGCAGAGAGCAATAAAGTAATACGTTTAGCCAACGTACTAAGCTCAATTTGCCTGGAGAACGCTGTTCGAAAAACCCTACTAATGACTGTTGCCGATAAGTATCTTCTTGAAAGCGTCGTCGAATTTTCCCATGCTGAGTGACAAAGATACCTACTGCTGAAATTTCCATACTATTCGTTGAAATGAATGATTTATAAAATCTCCGAAACATCAGACTGACCATAAATTCTTGAATCCAACTGAATACTGAAGCCAGCTTTAATGCATACTCTTGTTGGTCATTGAATCCAGTTGGGCGACACAGTTTTGATCTTCTGATTAATACATCGAGAGTACCTGCCAATTCCAGACCCTACTGCCCAGTGAATACATTTCAGACAAAAAATTTTGAATACTTGCAGGTTGTAAGCAACAATGCAGTTTAGTCGTAAATTGATCCTAAACTGTTTCGATTATTTCCTGTAACTTGTTATACTGTACAGCAACTTCATTAGTGAAGCACTCTGGTCTTGGTCTGAACCGGAATTGTGATTTCATTGATTTATTGGAACATCTACTGATTTCAGCTCTTATCTACTGATATGCTGATATACAGAGGGTATTCAGAAAGTAATGCCTTCATATCTATATACAAGCCCATAGTGGCAAGGTATCAAATTGAAACAAAACAAGAGCAAAGCTCAAAATTTCTACTTTAATTCCCATATTTTATTTTTCTACATAGTCCCCCTCACGCGCGATAGAGATACGCCAACGTTTAACAAGTTTTTTAAACCCGTCTCTGTAAAAATCTTCAGATTGTTCTCGGAACCATTTCCTCGTAGCGGCTTGAACATCTTCATCATAGGTGAACTGAATTCCTTTCAGGTGTCTCTTGAGAGCAGAAAACAACCAGAAGTCAGAAAGTGCCAAATCCTGGTTGTAGGTATGGTGTTCAAGAGCTTCAAATCCGATTTTCTGTATGGACTTAAGTGAAAACACTGGCGTGGGGTTTGGCGTTATTTAGTCGTTAGGTGACGACAAAAATGAAGAAATCAAGACTTGAAACATGACAAAGTTTGCTTGCTCATTACGAGCACACACTTTGTTATATCGTTAAACTTTAACAATGTCACTGACACTACCTAAACTAAAGTTCAACTTACCTGCTATGGTTTTTTGAACAATTCTTAGATTTTCCCTGTTGAGCTCATCGACTTTTTCCCTGTTCAAATCGAAAGTTAAGATCACGGGCCTCCCAGTCTGCGCCGATCTTCTACTGCCAACATTACTCCACTGTTCTTTGATTTTCTTACCCAACAAAGAATAGTCCTTATTTCCAAGGTTCAGGGATGTCGCTATACTTCGAAATCAGGATGGGCGACTGGTGGACGAGCATTATTTTCGGTGGTGCAAGATTGACAGCATTTTTTTTTCTCGATATAGCTCAAGCTTAGGTTAAGCCTGTTGCTGGACTACATGACAAAAAATTGTTCATAACAATTTTAAAGAATATATTTCATTCTCCTTAGATTTTCTGTTTCTCACGTTAAAATTCTTCTTTTGTGACTATGGAAGGCAGTGTGAACAATTATGTAAGGGAGTTTTTTTTATAAAATCATTTATGTCATGTGAAAACAGCTTTGTCCACGCCGGACATCGAAACCGGGTCCCCTCACTCCAGAGTAAGTCGCTCTCCCAACTGAGCTACGCGGACATGTGCTCTCATTGCTATCTGCCTTTATCCCATGTACGTCCTGTGGGGCAGGCACATCACAGTCAATAATGCGAAAATGTTAACTCACCTTCGTTCTTTGTGGACTTTGTGCTAGCACCTACAAACAGATCCTCATTTCCAAGGCCATTTTGATAGAAAAAACGAAAAAACCTATTGTAATAATAATAGTCCATATGACCTATCATATGCATGGAAATTTCTAATTGACCTAGAAGAAAAACAACGAAAAAAAAGCAAAAACTGATAAAGACCAAACGGATTCATGCGACAGAACACCAACAGATGGCGCGCAACACGACATGCGCAATGACGACTACGACGTGGAAGCAGAACATGTCTTGGCGAGAAATCGACGTGACATAGATGACTAGGCAGTTGGGGCACGGACATCGCCGACCACTGCCGAAGACTGCGACTTCGGCAGTTGAAACGCATATGGAATGACTGGGAAGGGGTGTGTGAACAACATAAGCATATCTGAAGGTTTTTGAAGGATTCGTCATTGCCGTTTTTTGTTCGGTTTTTTATCGTAATCTTATTCAGATTTTATTCCGATTATGTTCGAACTTTATTTGAATTTTGAGGGTTTTTGCTTCATTCTGGTTCGTACTAATTCATTGAATAAGGGATATAGGTTCATCTGGCTTATGCCAATATCATCTAATAGGCAATATATATTGCGGGAACATCAAGCAGCTATCATGATGTCCACGAAGAACAAAGGTGAGTTAACATTTTCGCATTATTAACATAAGTGATTTTATAAAAAAACTCCCTTACATATAATTGTGCACACTGCCTTCCATAGTCACAAACGAAGAATTTTAACGAGAGAAAGAGAAATTCTAAGAAGAACGAAATATATCCTTCAAAATTGCTATTATTTTTTTCTTAATGAAACACTGAAAGAACTAATTTTTAATGCTTTTCATTTCCCGCTACAAAGGAATTCGTGCAATCCTCCCCACATTCCACCTGGACACAGACATACACACACACATACACGAGTCTGACCAGTTACGCAACTAGTAGACAGTGCAGAGCAGAAATTTTTTTTCAGCATAAAATTTCTGCTCTACACTTCCTATTTAGAAGAGCATATTCACATTCTTCTAGCCATTTCCCCAGAGCTCAAGAACTACAATGGATATCATCCCTCGCTAAAAACCATGGTTACCCGGACAACGTTGTTAAGGGAGTGCACAATAAAGTACGGTTTTCTATGTCAACTGCTTTAATTAGTGAGCAAGTGCCTAAAAAGTATGTTGGATCTGTTGATTTTAATCCACATATTGTAAACCTCCTTACCAACATATGTTCTCGTCATAAAATACAATTTGGAATACGATCATGCAATCTATATACCATTATCCGCAATGATCGTGACAAAATTGACAAAGGGAAAAAATGGGGTGTGTATGTTATTCCTATGCTTGACACTATCTCTGGTGAACTAAACAATCATTATGTGGGTTCTACCAAAAGAAATTTGGATTTGAGATTAAATGAACACAGATATGATCTAAAAATGAATCACCAAAGCACCTCTTTTGCAAGAACCATAAGTGCTGAAAATTCCATCCCAGACTGGGACAACGCTAAAATCATAAACACACCTAACTCTGTTTATTCCTTGTTATTTGCAGAAAGCCTCTATATTTCGGCTTATAATACACGTTGCTGTAATGACTATTATCCTTATGTTTTACCTGAACCTTGGAGCAATCTTGTTGGGAAGGACAGCACAATAGCAATTGCTTCTGTTAAGTGATCATTGGTTAACTATGCCTTTTTTGATTGTCTTGTTATCTGGTATATCATGTGACATTGACATTACCTTTCCCATGATGCATCTACTCCACGTACTTAAGACCAGCATGTAGCCACATGGTGAAATTACATCTGATGAAGGTGTCAATGTGACACCGAAAGTGCTCATGTGTTTTTAAACTGTATATAGATTTCATTTTTTAGCTGAATAAATATCATCGTGCAACAAGACGGATTTCTTTTAATACTACGCAACTAGTGTAAGATAAAAGTGTTGCTAGAATGTCGCCTTCAAGTTTTTGCTGGCTCTGAATGCATCGTCTTAAATTGTTTTTCAAAAATTTTCACTTTTCCTTACGAAAACTGTATTGTACTTAAACAGTTTAAAGGAAAACGTCGTTTTTGTTTATCTAAATCAAATTTTAAGTCCTGCCGCGCAGACACAATACACCCCTTCCCCCCTCCTTAACACTTCCTTCCTTCAAGCCAGCGACTTTGCCTTGCACTCCTCTCCTACATAGCAGTCGTCAGCCACTTCCTACACTTTCACTGTCATGGAGCAGTCTTAAGAGCGCTACTTCATCTTTAGACCACTTTCCGTGTTGAAATCCCCTATTTTGTAAAAAAAAAAAAAAAAAAAAAACAGCTGAGCAGTTAGTAGTGACCCCCTCAGTTAATTCCTATGCATCCTCCTCATTAGTCCCCCTTTCCATAGAAGCATGAAAAAGAGGCTTAAACTAAGGAATTTTGAAGAGTGGTGGGCAATTTAATTTTCATATCCCTGAGTGCTATTTTAATAACCTTTTTAAGGGGAAGTAAACGACGCACTTCCTATGAAAAAATTCGTAGGGTTACATATAATAAATCACAAAACTTATTACTTGGCAAAGTCCTGATTATATTTTAAAGTTATATATACTCAAAGATGGCCCATTTTAAACTGGTGGGCGGCAGGGTGGGCAAGATAAATTTTAGGGTGGGCTTGCACCTCCTTGGCAACGTCCCTACCAAGGTTCCAGAACCGTAAATTGCCACTAATCAGGCGTGAGTTTCTTTGGGAGGTATATTTTCATGAGTTAAAAACTCTGAAACTGATTATTGTTTGACACCCGTCAACACAGCTGAAAACGAATCATCCATTTTAAACACAAATATGGACAAATAGATAATCCGCAGTAAAATGAATATAACGCAGTAAAATGAAGTTAATATCACAAAGAATCTTTTGCGGTCTGACTGGTTGCTAGGCAACAAATCATCATGTGCAAGACACTTGCGCGGAGGCATTATACTTATTGAACACGCCTCGTATTTTCGTAAATCACGGGAATCGACTGAAAATTAATGAAATCTTCTAAATTTTCCATTGGTGTGCTGTACTTCGAAGACGATAAATAAGAATCCAGACTCCATTCGTAACCGTGACTGTCTCTGCCGTACTGAGATTGACGGTATTCCAATTTTTCACTTGAGCATCCTCCGAGTAATGCGTATGTGATTTGAATCTTTTTTGTTGCATTTCTAAATTCCTGTGAAGTCAGCAACACTTGAGCTTCGTCTTCCTTGGTTTTTTCAGCTCAGTGCAAGCTTCTTTTTTGCTTAATGTTTTTTTAGGTTTTTTAAATCAACATTTCTTTTTTCTGGCTTGGTTTCTTCAGCTCAGTGCAAGCTTCTTTTTTTGCTCTGTGTTTTTTAGGATTTTTTTACCTAGTAACTTTTATATACACATACTTTAATTTAATTAGTTGTTTTGAATATGTTTTCAATATACGTCGTATCTCTACCAATAAAATAAAAATATACTACTAAAGAAGAAAATAATAGCAGGTTATACTTCGTAGTAGACAGGGGCGCCAACTTTAACAAATTATTGGAGGGCAGGCGTGGAGAGATCAGACGTGGGAGACGCACGTCTTTTCCGCTGTCAGGATTTTAAAAAAGAGGGAACAAGATAAACTACGAAATTCGAGGTATATTTTAAAACGCATCTGTAATTGCTCATCAGCAAATGATAAGGAAACAGAAATACTTTTTTGCAGAATATTAATATTTAAAAAAAAACAATTCAGCCTAGGATTTTATAAAAACATCCAGAGAGATTTTATTTCCAAACTTTATAATAACAAGTTAGTAAAATCATGCAATGCATTGATTATTATACGTTTTCCGACATACCAGAAGCCATTACTCAAGCAGAAGTCACCGCTCTTTCTACGTTTATAAGTGAGTCACGGAAAAATTCTCATCGGCCGCCACCGGGAATCGAACCCAGGGTCTTCCAGTTACGCGCCGGATATTCTTCCACTGCACAAGCGGCCTCTAATTCCCCCAGACTCACATACACTAACTGCTAGGTCTAGCATTGTGCTGGGCTCCAAGAAGCAATTTGCCAATTGGCTTGGCAGTTACTGTATGTGAGTCTGGGTGAATTCGAGGCCGCTGTGGTGCAGCGGAAGCATATCCGGCGCGTAACTGGAAGACTCTGCGTTCGATTCCCGGTGGCGGCCAATGAGATTTTTTCCGTGACTCACTTATAAACGTGGAAAGAGCGATGACTTCCGTTTGATGTTCCTAGTGCACGTCAAATGTCTGTATTAATTATTACTCAAGTTATGAGAATAATGGCTGTGGAATAAATCTCGCTCCTGTGTCCTGTCCTTTGATCCTATTTCGATTATATTAAACAGAATTGGTTCAATATACATCCGGAACAACATACTAAAGTTTTGTCGCAATAAAAGCATTTGTAGTCAAGTTATGAGGATAATGGCTGTGGAATAAATCTCGCTCCTGTGTTCTGACCTTTGACCTCATTTCAATGATATTCAACAGAACCGGATACTTCAAAAAAAGTATACTTAAAAACAACATGTTAAAGTATACTTGGAACAACATGATAAAATTTTGCCGCAATCGAAGCATTTTTAGATAAGTTATGACGCATAAGGGCAATGGAATGGATCCCGCTCCTATGTCCTGACCTTTGACCCCATTTCGCACATTTTCTATAGGATTCGTCCCCAGGTGGGTCCCCTACCACATACTAAACTTACATCGGAATCGAATCATTTTTACGCAAGTAATGACGCATAAGGGCAATAGAATGGATCTCTCTCCTATGGCCTGACCTTTGATCCCATTTCGCCCATTTTCAATAAGGTTTGTCCCCATGTGGTCCCCTACCACATACTAAAATTTTATCGAGATCGAACAATTTTTACGCGAGTTATCGTGCGGACGGACGGACAGACAGACAGGCTGACAAACTTACGGTTTTTTTTTCTTTGGCTTTTTTATTCGAGGTTTAACGACCACCGAGAGCAACTCAATGGGCTATAAGCAGTCGCCCGTCCCTAATTTAGGGCCTCTGGTTCCAGGGAAGTGAGAGAGCCAGTGTCATGAGACAAACACAACATTCATGCGTCATCGGGATTTGAATCCGGACCCATCTCGGGCGAATGGTCAGAAGTCATCGCTTAGACCACTGCGCCACCGAGGTGGCCAACCTACGGTTGGAAAGCGTAAAAAATGAAAAACAAGTTGGATTATTTAAACAAAGAACAAGAAGCGCAAAAAATAGATTAATAAAGGAGCCCGGGATCAATACGGGGCTGATAATCCAGTTTCTTTACGAGTGAGCAATGTTGAATATGGAAAAAAAGTTTACTTGTTTTGTTATTTATTATTTTTTTGAAAATAAATCGCTGTGGTTTCACCTTATGAGCCTAAAGCGGTTATTTAATAAAACAAGATGAAAAATTTTGGGTGGGCACTGCCCCAGTAAAATTATTGGAGGGGCAAGATTCACCCCCTCCCAATAGTCGGCGCCATGGTAGTAGAGTTAGAGAATGAGCTTAATAATAATACAGAAAAAAAAAAAAAATACAAGCACATCTACAAGGACGGAGCAGGAATTCACATTCAAAGGATGACTTACTAAACGCAGTAAAGGTGATGATAATGCATTTTGCAAAGCATGCGACATGCATTCGAAAGTTTCAATAGCACGAATGACACATATGAAAAGCCACGCCGAAACGTCTAAGCATCCGAAGCGAGAAAAGAAAATGTAACAAGCAAGGCTTTTCCCTTACATTCATAGTCAGTAATTTGTAGACAGAAGTAAACAAGAAAGACGACACCGAATTTCCGGTTGTAAGAACACGTCTTTTGAATTCTTTCCAATGCGAATAAAAATTTTAAAAGTTATTTATAGTCAGTGGAAAGGTTAGGGGAAAAAATCAATCGGGTTTCAACAATCGATAAAACATCCAAAAAGAGAAACAGCTATGTTACGAAAGTTAACAATTGTGCACAAAAAATTTCTCATATCAGAAGGAAGATATGAGACAAAGGGATTTTCAAATCGAAAAGTTAGAAGAAGAAACGTAGAGAGGAACATAAAATAACTCTACGTCTCCTGGCGGAAGAATTTCACATAACGGAAAAGTTGAAAATATGCGAAAAATACTCTTCATAGCAAAAGCTATGCTAAGAAACGATATTTTTCTCAAGCACGTCTTCTGAAAGCACAGATAGCAAAAAAGATTTTGACATTTACGACCTTTAGCTGGAAAGCTGTGCATCATTTAAAGATAGTGTTTCCTAGCTTTATTATAGCGAATGGTATACAACATACAGTTAAAAATTAAGTTTTCAATAAGATTTTTGGAAACGGAGATACACCTGCAAACAGAAGTATACAAACACCAACTAGCGACAGAACTGTGAGCTACTAAAAAAACCCCAAAGTGTTCTAGAAGGTAAATAGGATCCGGAAATGTTAGAATTTCTTAAATCGGAATTTTAGAAGCAGGGATATAAATAAAAACAGATTAAATATTTGCGCCCCCTAGACGGGAAATTGTGCATTCTTTTGGGAAGGAAATGCGCACAAAATGTTTTCATAATTACTAGTATCTGATAGAAAAATAATTTTTGCAGTGGGGATTTTAGTCCCGCAGATATTGTTTCAAATATACTGTAAGCGGAAACGTGAACTTACGCCCTCTAGTGGCACACTTGTGTAGTGAGAATATTTTTAAATTATGTGAGAAACATTCCGCACCTCAAACGTTCTCCGATAAAGAAAAAATTTTTAATACCGGAGTCTTAGAAGCAGAGATATCGACAGAAATAGATATTTATCTACGTCCCCCTGGCGAAAAAACTATGCAATATTTTAGACAAAATGTAGTCTTTAAAGGTTTTGCGAGGTGAGCGGTATCCGTCCAAGAAAGAATTTTGGGTTAGGAAGAGATAGGAATAGGTTGACTGTAGTACAGGATATGTTGATAAATTGATTATACATTGCTGGCCACCCAAAATGCAACACCAAGAAGGAAGCATCCGATTGGCCTGAAATTCGCAGCATGCGTCGCCCGCGAGAGGACATGCAAACGATTAGCATTGCAGGGCATATGCAAATCATCTGCGCCCGGCGCGCCACTGAGAAGCACTATAAGAAGGGTGCACAGAAGGCGGGGTGTAAGTAGTGGAAGTGTGTTGCGCTGGCGGACCTGTGCGTACGAAGCTTCCTGATGCCTCGTCGCAGAATACGGCAGTCATTCCAGCGCGTTTCGGAGTTAGACAGAGGACGAATGGTGGCTTATCGCGACAGCGGTTTATCGTACCGAGATATCGGCGCCCGTGTGGGACGACATCCAGCCACAGTGAGGCGAGTATGGATTCGGTGGGTGCAGGAGGGACGGACGGACCAACGTGAGCGATTGCCGCAGCCACGGCACACCACCGAACGAGAGAACCGGCATGTTGTGCGTTGGACATTGACGGCTCGCATTGCCCCATCACGAACGTTAGCGCAGGAATTAGGGTGTGTTGCGCAACAACTTGTGTCAGCACGTACCGTTCGACGTCGTCTGCAGGAGCGGGGACTTTTTTGCATGGCGCCCATTGCTCCGATTACCACTGACGTTACACCACCCGCGAGTGCGACGGCAGTGGGCCGTTGAACGCCGCACCTGGACTACGGAATGGCACGACATTGTTTTCTCCGACTAATCCCGCTTCTATCTGCAACACCACGATGGTCGGATCCGCGTGTGGCGGCACCGCGGCGAGAGAGTGTATGACGTCTGCATTATGCCTCGCCATACCGGTCCGTCGCCTGGCGTTATGGTTTGGGGCGCAATTAGATATGACACCAGCACCCCTCTGGTACACATCGTCGGTACACTCAACAGCCACCGCTACATCTCCGACATTGTGGAGCCTGTAGCCCTCCCTTGCATGCAGGACCTGCCAACGGCCACGTTTCAACAGTACAATGTGCGCCCTCACGTGGCACGCAACAATTCTTCGCGGCCCACCAGGTGTCACTGCTCCCGTGGCCCGCCTGCTCTCCCGATACGTCAGCCATCGAACACGTCTGGTCGCTGATCGGCAACCGAGTGGCCCGGCAAGCACCACCCGCGGCTACGCCTGATGAACTCTGGCAACGTGTGGAAGCACCGACATACCCCAAGCCGACATCCAAATCCTCTTCCGTTCGATGCCGCGGCGTGTAGCAGCCGTTATTGCCAGCCATGGGGCCACACGAACTATTGATGTCTGCGTGTTCCGCAAGTCGCACTGACCTGTAAGCTCAATCGTTTCATTTTTGTATCTGTTGTTATGTGTCCAAGAAATCTGGCTTGGCTTTGCTATCTCGTGTCCTTCTTGGTGTTGCATTTTGGGTGGCCAGCAGTGTAGAAGTGAAGTATTTTTTCTTTGTGCATGTGCATATATTTGTATTTTGCACTAATTTATGACTTAAGTAATTAAAAATGGGCAGTTATGGAGAAAATGAGTTCAGAGAAGAATGGGAAGGCAGCACAGATGAGGAATACGTGGGGTCCTAGCACAATGAAAGTAAAGAGGTAGCTATTAATCAACCTGATTTAAACACAAGAGGAAGAAAAATGGATTTAAAATTAAAATTCTTAGAATTAGAAGATAGAAAAACAGCTAGAGAATTAGAAGATAGGAATGCAGCAAGGGAATTAATTAGAACAAAGGAGATTAGAGTTCAAGTTAGCTGATACAAAAGAAAGAGAATGAGAACTAAGGAAAATTGCCTTAACTAGTGAAAAAGAGCAAGAGTTAATCAAAATCAGGAATAATATCAAATCCGAGACTAAATTGGCAGACTATATAAAAATTTTAGAAAAGAATGTACCTAAAAGTGTAACTAAACCTGAGCAAGTGTTAGATTTATTTGACTCATTAGAGAGAGCGTTTATGTTACAAGAAATACCTGAAAAAGTACAGGTCAGACTGCTTATTTCTCTCCATAATGCCGATTGTGTGAATCACCTATCTAGGGGACTATCGGTAGTGCAAGGAAATTGTAAATGAAGCGATCTTAGGCGAATCACACTTAACACCCGAGGTTTATCTCAAGTAGTTCAACGGCTTTACTCGAATAAAAGGGGAAAATTGTATGCAACTGATCGGAAGGCTGAAGAGATCTCTGGCTTATTACATTAATAGTAGTGAGGTGAGTGACTTTAATCAACTGATGAATTTGTTCATATGTGACAAATTTAAAATGTTATTATCGCCTGATCTTAAGGCGTATCTTCTGCAATGATACACTAACACCAACGGGAAAACTACTTAGTGGGGTTGTGTTAACGTAGGATTAAACGGGAGGGAGACGGAAACCCCCAAATTTAATCAACAGTTACAACCATAATGGGAATAATTTTAAGACACAGCATACAGGGAATAAACCTATAACTGCAACCTCCAAACCATGAGTAAATATACATGATTCTAGCAAAAGCACGGTGTGTTTTTTATGTAAAGAGAAAGGGCACATAAAGTCCTGTTGTCCACAAAATAATAGCAGTCAACCTGCAAACAACATCCATCAGAAACGTCGGCGAAAGGTACAAAATTTCACGCTTCAGGTGAATCGCGTCTTCACCCCCGATACACCAGTGATTGATGAAACAGTTAAGAGCAAAAGAGAGATAGGTGCTACAGGTACAGATAAAACAGATGAGAGTGTCGATGTAGTCACTGCTACAGTTGATAGGATAAGGTATTGTAATTATAGAATAGTAAATGTGGCAACCATACCTATCGGAGAAAATGTAGATATCATGAACAAGGAGGGTGAATATGTAAGAGCAAAGTTCGACAGTCGAGTTCAGTTTTCTTGTATAAGAAAAGGTGTGTGCTAAACGAGCTGGGAGTAGACCCAAAAGAAAAACAATTATTACGGGCTTCGATGGAACTAAAGGGCAATTCGACGTAGTGGAACTGAGTGTCTGTATCATATATGAGGGTACAGTGAAGTCCTACCCGAAACAGGGTACCTTTGAAAATATTATGTGTGTGGTAGTACCTAACCTAACCTAACCAATAACCTTGTTCTTACGATGGAAGATTACCTAAAATTAGAGGAAATTGAGGAAGCATCCCTTGATGGCAAACAGGTTGGGATAGCGTAATGGAAGAAAGTGAAGTTGATACGGTTATTGTAAACGGTCATACCGATATACCGCATGGTTCTAAACATGATGAAATTGAGGAGGAATTTTCTCACAGTGCTAATGACATGACTGTGACACAAGAAGGTGATGAAGGAAGAAGTGTTTGATTTTTTCATCTAAACCTGATGAAGATAATTTTGTCGGTGCTACGACAAATATATTTTCATCGGGAATGGAGTTAAACCTTTTAATATTTTTAGTGAAATAATTCAATTTGTTTGTGAGGCCAATTATTTGGCTCAAAGATTCAAGAACTTTAACCTTTAACATTTGGCTATTTTAAGCTTTGGATCAAGAAATTCGAGAAAAAGGAGCACGGCCATACAGTGAGTTGCGGAGTCGTTAAGCAGCGAAACGAAAAGAAAAATTATTCTGTTATAAAAACAGGAGAAACACAGAATACTCTCGCTACCTCAGACGCAAACTTCCTTCATAAAATCAATTAGTTCTCCAAAAAACAAAGTCTGCACCGAATGCACTTCAATCCTTCCAACAGAAAATGTAATTAAATCTCAAAGGTTGAAAGAATGACGCATAGGCTCCAAGCGATGCAAAGAAGTTTCCTGCAACTTATCTTGGACTTCCAATATCAGAATATGAACAAAATACCAGGTGCCCGAAGAACAACTGCGCACTGAAGGTAACACTTACCATGTCAAACTGGTTCTTATATGAGGTGTTGGAAATAAGCCTCGCGGACTTATGCGGACTCCGATGTATCCTGTAATGGATATCTTGTACGGTCTCGTCTGCCATGGAAGGCCTACCCGTGGTATCCAGAATACTACCAGTTTCCCGAAATTTCGCTATGAGCTGACGAACCGCATTACGGTGGGACCGTCGGTGACGTCTGCATCACGAAATTTCCTAGCGAACTATTTTTGCACTTCGTCCTTGTACTTGTCGTCATGGCGAAAGACATGTTCCACCAAAAACACTCTTTGTTCAACAGTCTACACCATTTATAACGAAGTAAATTTCTCCATCATTTCTGTTCACGCCAGGATTCGAACCCGGGTCCCCTCATTCCGGAATAAGTCACTCTACCAATTGAGCTACGCGGACGTTTTATTCTGATTCCTATCTGAGTTTTTGTCGTGTGCGTCCTTCGGGCAGGTACGTCACATCTCCTGGTACGTTACATCATCTCCCCCTTATTTATTTATTTATTTATTTATTTTCGAAGTGCTGGAGAAGGGATTCTCTTATTTTTCCTATCTCGCGGTGTGGAAATAACATCACACCAATGCGAGATTTTGAACGGTCGGGTCATCCGGATAGTTCGGCCGCCATTATAACGAAGTAAATTTCTCCGTCATTTTTATCCGCGCCAGGATTCGAACCCGGGTCCCCTCATTCCGGAATAAGTTGCTCTACCAATTGAGCTACGCGGACGTTTTATTCTGATTCCTGTCTGCCTTTATGTCGTGTGCGTCCTTCTGGCAGGTACGTCACATCTCCTGGTACGTTACACATTGTCCTTGTGCCAAGATGAGTGATCAATCGACACGTCTGCCTCCTTCGGCCAAGTGCTCGGGAATGACCTTTGCTCGGAATGAGAACTGCGTGCGCCTCAGGATGAGAAAAATAAAGATTACTAGACACAGAGCATTTCCACGTGTCGGATCACTTCTACTGTAATTCCACTCAAAGTTTCTTTACTATAAAATGTTCTTTTTACATTACGGCAGTTCATACATTCAGTGCCCAATCGGTATTTGGGTATTATGTATTGAAACTAAAAACGAACTGTAATATCAGTCCGTGACACATGTACAGGAATTTCTGTGCATTTTATTTCGTCAACTTGTGACGCGAATACTCTAATTTATCTTTCCTTTTTGCTTCCTGTTTTCTTACGTAAATTTGGTTTGTTCTTGTTTAACATTTTGTCTGAACGCCACATTTTCTCTATCGACGAATTTGTGTTTAGCAACCCTGACAACAGGTCAGAAGGCAATTACGCAATCAAAAGCTAGGAATAAGAGGTGATGTTTAGAGTGTATAGCTAGCACTGTTTTGTCAGTGCACTTATGTATCTACAGCACGGTTTATCAAGCTCACTTGTTTTTTCCGTAGCGCTTGATGTTCTCAAAGTTTTAAGCACAGCAGTATTCACTTACAGTGGAAGTTAACCACCTCCCCCAAAGCAACAAATTTGAAACACACACAAAGAAAATGGTAGTAATGGCTTACTTAAAAATCGGTTCCTTGGGACGTCAAGGCAACAAATTTGAAACACACACAAAGAAAATGGGAGGGATGGCTTAAGAATCGGTTCCTTGGGTCGTCAAGGCAACAAATTTGAAACACACACAAAGTAAATGGTAGTGATGGCTTACTTAAAAATCGGTTCCTTGGGACGTCAAGGCAACAAATTTGAAACACACACAAAGAAAATGGGAGGGATGGCTTAGGAATCGGTTCCTTGGGTCGTCAAAGCAACAAATTTGAAACACACACAAAGAAAATGGTAGTAATGGCTTACTTAAAAATCGGTTCCTTGGGACGTCAAGGCAACAAATTTGAAACACACACAAAGAAAATGGGAGGGATGGCTTAAGAATCGGTTCCTTGGGTCGTCAAGGCAACAATTTTTTTTTTTTTATTTTTTTTTTTTTTTTGAGGTTTAACGACCACCGTGAGCAACTCAATGGGCTATAAGCAGTCGCTCGTCCCTAATTTAGAGTCACAGGCTCCAGGGAAGGGAGAGAGCCAGTGCCGTAAGACAAACACAACATCCATGCTTCACCGGGATTCGAACCCGGACCCCTTCCGACGAATGATCGGAGGCCAACGCCTTAGACCACTGCGCCACCGGGGCGGCTGCAACAAATTTGAAACACACACAAAGTAAATGGTAGTGATGGCTTACTTAAAAATCGGTTCCTTGGGACGTCAAGGCAACAAATTTGAAACACACACAAAGAAAATGGGAGGGATGGCTTAAGAATCGGTTCCTTGGGTCGTCAAGGCAACAAATTTGAAACACACACAAAGTAAATGGTAGTGATGGCTTACTTAAAAATCGGTTCCTTGGGACGTCAAGGCAACAAATTTGAAACACACACAAAGAAAATGGGAGGGATGGCTTAGGAATCGGTTCCTTGGGTCGTCAAAGCAACAAATTTGAAACACACACAAAGTAAATGGTAGTGATGGCTTACTTAAAAATCGGTTCCTTGGGACGTCAAGGCAACAAATTTGAAACACACACAAAGAAAATCGGAGGGATGGCTTAGGAATCGGTTCCTTGGGTCGTCAAGGCAACAAATTTGAAACACACACAAAGAAAATGGTAGTGATGGCTTACTTAAAAATCGGTTCCTTGGGACGTCAAGGCAAAAAATTTGAAACACACACAAAGAAAATGGGACGGATGGCTTAAGAATCGGTTCCTTGGGTCGTCAAGGCAACAAATTTGAAACACACACAAAGAAAATGGGAGGGATGGCTTAAGAATCGGTTCCTTGGGTCGTCAAGGCAACAAATTTTTTTTTTTAATTTTTTTTTTTTTTTTGAGGTTTAACGACCACCGTGAGCAACTCAATGGGCTGTAAGCAGTCGCTCGTCCCTAATTTAGAGTCACAGGCTCCAGGGAAGGGAGAGAGCCAGTGCCGTAAGACAAACACAACATCCATGCCTCACCGGGATTCGAACCCGGACCCCTTCCGACGAATGATCGGAGGCCCACGCCTTAGACCACTGCGCCACCGGGGCGGCTGCAACAAATTTGAAACACACACAAAGTAAATGGTAGTGATGGCTTACTTAAAAATCGGTTCCTTGGGACGTCAAGGCAACAAATTTGAAACACACACAAAGAAAATGGGAGGGATGGCTTAGGAATCGGTTCCTTGGGTCGTCAAGGCAACAAATTTTTTATTTATTTATTTTTTTTTTTTTTTTTTGAGGTTTAACGACCACCGTGAGCAACTCAATGGGCTATAAGCAGTCGCTCGTCCCTAATTTAGAGTCACAGGCTCCAGGGAAGGGAGAGAGCCAGTGCCGTAAGACAAACACAACATCCATGCCTCACCGGGATTCGAACCCGGACCCCTTCCGACGAATGATCGGAGGCCAACGCCTTAGACCACTGCGCCACCGGGGCGGCTGCAACAAATTTGAAACACACACAAAGAAAATGGTAGTAATGGCTTACTTAAAAATCGGTTCCTTGGGACGTCAAGGCAACAAATTTGAAACACACAAAAAGAAAATGGGAGGGATGGCTTAAGAATCGGTTCCTTGGGTCGTCAAGGCAACAAATTTTTTTTTTATTTAATTTTTTTTTTTTGAGGTTTAACGACCACCGTGAGCAACTCAATGGGCTGTAAGCAGTCGCTCGTCCCTAATTTAGAGTCACAGGCTCCAGGGAAGGGAGAGAGCCAGTGCCGTAAGACAAACACAACATCCATGCCTCACCGGGATTCGAACCCGGACCCCTTCCGACGAATGATCGGAGGCCAACGCCTTAGACCACTGCGCCACCGGGGCGGCTGCAACAAATTTGAAACACACACAAAGTAAATGGTAGTGATGGCTTACTTAAAAATCGGTTCCTTGGGACGTCAAGGCAACAAATTTGAAACACACACAAAGAAAATCGGAGGGATGGCTTAGGAATCGGTTCCTTGGGTCGTCAAGGCAACAAATTTGAAACACACACAAAGAAAATGGTAGTGATGGCTTACTTAAAAATCGGTTCCTTGGGACGTCAAGGCAACAAATTTGAAACACACACAAAGAAAATGGGAGGGATGGCTTAAGAATCGGTTCCATGGGTCGTCAACGCAACAAATTTGAAACACACACAAAGACAATGGGAGGGATGGCTTAAGAATCGGTTCCTTGGGTCGTCAAGGCAACAAATTTGAAACACACACAAAGAAAATGGGAGGGATGGCTTAAGAATCGGTTCCTTGGGTCGTCAAGGCAACAAATTTGAAACACACACAAAGAAATGGGAGGGATTGCTTAAGAATCGGTTCCTTGGGTCGTCAAGGCAACAAATTTGAAACGCACACAAAGAAAATGGGAGGGATTGCTTAAGAATCGGTTCCTTGGGTCGTCAAGGCAACAAATTTGAAACACACACAAAGAAAATGGGAGGGATGGCTTAAGAATCGGTTCCTTGGGTCGTCAAGGCAACAAATTTGAAACACACACAAAGAAAATGGGAGGGATGGCATCAGAATCGGTTCCTTGGGATCATAAGGAAACAAACTGGAAATACAAAACAAGGAAAATAGTGGGATGGCATCAGTATCGCTTTCTTGAATTGTCAAAACCTCGAATTCGTTTCTGATTTTACTTAGACCTACATTCTTAGCGTATCGGTAAAAACCGCTGTTCAGGAATGCTGAAGCACACCAAATTTAGGCCAACCTAGCGTCACTTATTACATCTCAAGAATCATTATCATCATTGCCAACCATTATCAATCCACTGCTGGACGAAGGTCTCCCCAAGTTTCCTCCACAACGGTCTGTCTTGTGCCAGTCTCTTCTATATCACTCCCGAATACTATCGAATTTTATCCACCCATCTTCCATGTGATCTTCTTCTGGGTCTTTTCCTGTCCCTTGGAATCCAATCTAAAATTTCGGCTGTCCATCGATGGTCTGTCCTTCTGGCAGTATGTCCAGCCCATTGCCATTTCAGGGATTTAACTCTGATCATGATGTCTTCCACTGTTGTCATTTTTCGGATCCACGTGTTCCTCTTCTTATCTCTCCTGGCTACACCAAGCATGCACCTTTCCATGCTTTTTTGAGTTGTCTGCAGCCTTTGTATGTCTCTTTTAGTTAAGGTCCACGTCTCTGCACCATACGAAAGCACTAGAAGTATGCATTGATCAAACACTTTTCTTTTAAGACATAATGGCATATTGCTCTTGAAAATTATGCTGTTTCTTCCAAAAGCTCTCCAAGCAAGTTTTGTACGCTGATTAATTTCTTCACCAAAGTGACCCTCTCTTGATATCTGCTGTCCAAGATAAACGTACGTGTCTGTTATTTCCAGCTTTTCTCCATCAATCGATAAATCTTCATTTCTTGTAAAAGCATTGAACATCACTTTTGTCTTCTGAAAGTTCATTTTTAATCCCACTTCTTTACTCTTGTCCGCAAGTTCCTGGATCATACTCTACAGCTCTGATGGGGTAGTTGCAAAAATGACTACGTCACCAGCAAAACGAAGGTGAGTTAGATAATCTCCATTAATCTTTATCCCTTTGTTTTCCCACTTCAGTGATTGAAAGACATTTTCCAATATGGCATTAAAGAGCTTCGGAGATATGGTGTCACCTTGTCTCACTCCTTTTCCAATTTTTATGTTTGTTCTATTTTCAAATAGCCGAATCCTTGCACTTGCATTTTCATAGATGTTATTAATAATATTAATGTACGCATCTTCAATACCGCAGGATTTCAGAGCCATTGTAACTGCTGATGGTTTCACCGAATCAAAGGCTTTTTCATAATCGATAAAAGTCATGCACAATGGAAGTTCATATTTCATCGCTCTTTCAATTAATTCTCTCAGTACGTGGATATGATCTATTGTGCTGTAGCCACTCCTGAATCCAGCTTGTTCTCTCGGTTGAGCCATGTCCAGTGTCACCTTCAAGCGGTGTGAAATAACTTTAGTGAAGATTTTATAAACCACTGATAGGACGCTGATAGGTCTGTAGTTCCTGAGATCCTCAATGTCACATTTTTTATGTAGCAAGATCATTGTAGCGTTGTTCCAATCCTCAGGAATCTTCCCTTCATTAAGGCATCGAGTGAAAATTTGGGCGAGTACTGTTTCGATTTCTCCACTTGCTTCTTGTATGATGTCTACAGTAATTCCATCTTCTCCTGGAGCTTTTCCCCGCTTCATGTTCTTGATTGCATGTGCAACTTCTGCTGGGAGGACTGCTATAACTCTGGTACTGGTAACTTTCATGATGTCTGGAGTACATGTATCATTCCTTTCATATAATTTGGAGTAGAAATCTTTCACTCTTGTCAAAATTTCGCCTCTATTTCTTGTTACAGAACCATCTTCTTTTCACAGTGCCATAATCTGTTTTTTTCCCTTACTGAGATGTCCCTTTGCTATCTTTAGGCTTTGGTTGTTTTCAATTGCTTTCCTTACTAGTTCACAAATGAATTTCCTTACGTCTTCAGTGAAAGTTTTTCGTAGCCGCCCCGGTGGCGCAGTGGTCTAAGGCGTTGGCCTCTGACCATTTGTCCGTAAGGGGTCCGGGTTCGAATCCCGGTGAGGCATGGATGTTGTGTTTGTCTTACGGCACTGGCTCTCTGCCTTCCCTGGAACCAGTGACCCTAAATTAGGGACGGGCGACTGCTTATAGCCCATTGAGTTGCTCACGGTGGTCGTTAAACCTCCACTCAAAAAAAAAAAAAAAAAAAAAAAGTTTTTCGTACTGTCTTGCATAGCTCTATATATTCCACATTGGAAGTCACATCTTCTTTAGTTGTCCTCATCTCTCTTCTTTTTTGCATTAACATTTTGGTTTTTCCTGATAATTTGTTCACATGCAACTTGTTCTTAGACCCAGCTAATTTTGTTGCTGTTTCCATAAGAGCTTTGGTTACTTTTCTGTTAACTTCAGAAATATCCACTTCTTCCCATGTTAAGCCTTCTAAAGCAGAGAATCTGTTCTTCAGTTCCAATTTGAAGGTATTATGGTGTTTTTTAAGGTTGGTTATGTCAATACATTTTGTTTGTCTTATAAGCTTGCTACGTTCGAGTTTAGAGTTGAGGTGCATCTTACATCTCACCAATCTATGGTCACTACCTGTGTTGAACTTGTTTAGCACACAGCAGTCTTCTATGACGAATTTTTTGTTACACATAATAAAATCAATTTCACTTGTCGTCCCATTTGGATGTCTCCATGTCCATTTCCTGTGTGGCTTTTTCTTGAAAAAGGAGTTCAAGAAGAAAAACCCTTCTGCCTCTGCAAATTCTACGAGAGTATTTCCACGCTGGTTTCTGTTGCCGTGACCGAATTTACCTACTGAAGTTTCATTCTGTTGCCGTTGCCCTATTTTTGCATTGAAATCTCTCATAATTATCTTTAAGTGCTGCTTACCTTTATTATTTAGATGAAGAATTTCCTCATAAAATTCTTCAATTTCTTCTTCAGGATGACCTGTGATGGGTGCATAAGTTTGAATAATCTGAGCCTGGTATCTTCCCGAGAGTTGGATAACGAGTCGTGCAGCTCTGTCAGAGAAACTTTCAACTTCTAGAACTTTATCCTTCAGTTTCTTGTTTATTATAAATCCAACACCACTAGTTCTGCCAGTATCTGTCCCACGATAGTAGAAGAGATGTCCACTTTTCAGTTCAATGAGATCTTCTCCTTTTCTTCTTACCTCACTTAGCCCGACGATGTCCTACTTGATCCTTTGTAGTTCCTCTTCCAATTCAAGAAGCCTTGAATCAGAAGATAGGGAGCATCCATTGTAAGGCCGCCCCGGTGGCGCAGTGGTCTAAGGCGCTGGCCTCTGAGCATTCGTCCGTAAGGGGTCCGGGTTCGAATCCCGGTCAGGCATGGATGTTGTGTTTGTCTTACGGCACTGGCTCTCTCCCTTCCCTGGAACCAGTGACCCTAAATTAGTGACGGGTGACTGCTTATAGCCCATTGAGTTGCTCACGGTGGTCGTTAAACCTCCAATCAAAAAAAAAAAAAAATCCATTGTAAGCAGCAAAAGGTCAACATCAGATGGCAGCATAGTCCGGTCCTCCGGGGATTCTTAGCACCCTCTGCCTTCATGTCGCACCGGCCGCTGCCTTGGCCAGGTACATTCCAGCTGCCGGAGACTGAGGGCCAAGATTTAAGTTGTGGAGTCATTTTGGAGGGTTTGGCCATAACTCACCACGCTAGCCAAGCGGGTTGGTGAGTGTGGGAGCGGTTGGTGAGTCAGGAATGCTGAAGCACACCAAATTTAGGCCAACCTAGCGTCACTTATTACATCTCAAGAATATAGAACTTAAATACGGGGTGTCCGGATGGTAGGTACCCAAAATAAAAAAAAATGTTTCTCGGAAAGTATGCATATTATTCACTTCTAATTTGCGATATCGCAGAGGGAATCGTTAAAAGTTTTCTCCATGCGCCGCTCACGTGCATGAATCAACTGGTACTCGTTCACGCGCATGTGCCAGTTGGTGTCGACATTCCGACTGACCCCAGACGAGCAAAATCTGAATGTCGACACCGCAGGAGAAGGTTTTATGCGTGTTGTGGCTTGCCGAATTAAAGTCTGCTGCGGCTGTTTTGTTGTTTAGTACGCAACATGAACGAAAACCTACTACACGGAAAAGCATCTGGTTATGGGACAACAAACTGGAGACTTCCAGAAATCTGTTACGTGAGAAGTTTCCTGGGAAGCCACTGACACCTGAGGAAAATGTCGAACGTGTCAGAGAAGCATTCCTGTGGAGTCCGCACAAATCAATTCAGGATGCTCGCTCGCAGCTAAACTTTCCGCGTTCAATGGTGCACAATGTGGTACACAAGCGGTTTCGTCTAAGCGCGTACGAGATTCAAATGCTTCCAATCACTGAAACCGAATTACCCTGCCTCACGCACAAACTTTGCCGTGGACATGCTGTAAAGAATTGACACAACACCAGATTTCATCCACCAAGTGTGCTTTTTGGATGAGGCGACCTTTGATTGCAGCGTGACTGTCACAAGTGCAGGATTTGGGGTAATGAAAATACACGTGTCTCATGCGAGCTAGAGAAAGGCTTCGCCAAAGTTAAAATCTGGATCTGCTTGATCATCAGACCTTACTTCTTTTCGGAAGAAACTGTCACCCGGATCTCGTACCTGGACATGTTGGAACTCCTTGCGCTACCCCAACTACCTCCTCAAACCGTCTTTCAACACGACGGAGCACCCTGACATTTCAGCCTCATCGTTAGGGATCACCTGGATCGCGAGATGCCTGAGAGATGGATCGGCAGAGGCGGACCATATTGCTTGGCCTCCTTTGTCGCCAGATTTAACGTCACTGGATTTTTTCCTATGTGGTTATGCCAAAAGCATTGTCTACCAAATCAAGATCACTGACCTTCAGCACCTGAAAGCCCACATAAAGGACGCCGTGGCTACCGTTACATCGAACATGCTTCAAGCAACGTGGAATCAGATCGACTATCACTTGGATGTTCCTTGGGCCACCCCAAGGATATCCACATTGAAATTCATTGAGACAATTATTGTGAGAAAAAAAATTTACATTTTCCTTTATAATGGTGCAAACCAGACGTGCACATAATAAATAATTTTCGAGATATACATTTTTTTTTATTTTGGATAATTTCCATCCGGACACCCTATATATTAAATCAGTTCTACGTCTTACATATCCTGTTCCAAAAAAAATTTTAAATCGCAAAAAAGGAAGGAAAGTTACTGACTATATGAATTCAGTGTATGTGTAAAAGTAGGTGGATTATGCTTGAGTTTTGTCCAGTAATTAGTTAATTTTTTTTGTTGGAGGTTTAACGACCACAGTGAGCAACTCAATGTGCTATAAGCAACCGTCCGTCCCTAATTTAGGGTCACTGGTTCCACGGAAGGGAGAGAGCCAGTCCCATAAGACAAACACAACATCCATGCCTCATCAGGATTCGAAACCGGACCCCTTTCGGACGAATGATCGTAGGCCATCGCTTAGACCACTGCGCCACCGGGGCGGCAAAAAATCTTTATCCAGCAGAAATTAATCCAAAGTTTGAATTCTCAGAATATTCAAAGCAAACAGAATGTAAATTCTGAATTTGCTTGTACCACTTACTGGTCATCCATGTAATACCTCTCAGAAAACTTGAAAATTTCATCGCTCTGGAGTGGCAATCGAGCCCGCATCTCTCGATTTCCGTTCGAGTATGCTAACCGTTACACCACCCAGGACAGTGAAGCTCCAAGCAACTGAGACTAAACAAACTTAGTTTAGGAATCTGACCATCCTCAGATTTTCGCTAGTTGAAGCATCGTTGCTTCTTCGTGAAGAATATTTCTTTCTCCATTGATTTATCTGTGGTACTGGTGAATTCCGACCTACATCCGTTTCTGGGTGGGAGATGGCTCAAAACGCTATGAGGAGGCAAGGATGTTTCAACTAGCGAAAATCTGAGGATGTTCAGATTCCTAAACTAAGTTTTCTTATTCTCAGTTGCTTGGAACTTCACTGTCCTGGGTGGTATAACGGTTAGCATGCTCGAACGAAAATCGGGGGATGCGGGTTCGATTCCAGGGGTAAAATTTTAGAGTTTTCTGATAGGTATTACATGGATGGCCAGTAAGTGGTACAAGCAAGCTCGGAATTTACATTCTGTTTGTTTTCCCATGAAACAGAAGTCATCGCTCTTTCCACGTCTATAAGTAAGTCAGGGAAAAATTCTCATTGGCCGCCACCGACAATCAAACCCAGGTCTTCCAGTTACGCGCCGGACATGCTTCCACTGCACCACAGCGGCCCCGAATTTCCCCAGACTCACATACGACCCCTGGAGCCCCGCACAGCGCTGGGGATTCACTAAAGATGATAAGCAGCAACTGAACAAATAATTAAGAGGCGAATGAATAATAAATACAGACCAATTGACATGGACCAGGAACATCAAACAGAAGTCATCGCTCTTTCCACGTCTATAAGTGAGTCACGGGAAAATTCTCATTGGCCGTCACCGGGAATAGGACCCAGGGTATCCCAGTTACGCGCCGGACATGCTTCCACTGCACGAATCACCAGCATTGTGCGAGGCTATAGAGGGCGACCTGCCGAGTGGCTTGGCAGTTGGTCGTATGTGAGTCTGAGGGATATTCGAGGCAGCTGTGGTGCAGTGGAAGCATGTCCGGCGCGTAACTGGAAGACCTGGGTTCGATTCCGGGTGGCGGCCGATGAGAATTTTTCCGTGGCTTGGAAAGAGCGATGACTTCTGTTTGATGTTCCTGGTCCACGTCAATTGTCTGTATTTATTTATTATGTTTTCCCATGTATTATGATGAATATTTCTTCCTTCACTGATTTATTATCTGAATTGTCTCCGCACCCTAGCTGTTTTAAAAAAATTAAATCTCATTTTCAGAACATCATGCACAACTTGCATTCTTTCTCTCAAACCTAGTATCTAAATTGTAAACACCCCGACTGTTCTTCATATGAAAGTGATCCAGATACGGGGACCAGGCAGTGTATTTCTTTTGTAAATTCGTAAGAAAAATTACTTTAAGATTTGACGCTCTCATCTCTAGCATTGAGAATATGAAGATAACGCCTCTTTCTTTCAACGCCTTTTTTTTTTATCAGCGCACCCACTGAAAAGTTTTGTGCATCCCAAAATGACACCGCATTCCAACGGTGGTGAATACAGAGGCATTTGAAAATTAGCCAATAATTTCTTTCTTAGTTTGTCGGTGGCTTACCCTTTTTTTATTATATATATTTATATTTTTTTATTCTAGACAAGAACTGATTCAATCGAGCATTCCCCACCGGATCCGAGGCGGAGAAATTACGTTAACAACACAAAAGAAGTCGGGATGCTGGGCGCTTTTGCACCGGATCGTGGCGTCACTGGAGATAATTCGAACACTGTCGCTACATTCAAAACACGCAGATGCGATATGGCTTTCATTTCGACGCCATTTTTCTGAATCACCACCTGAGCCTTGTGCCAATCAGCGTCTATATGACTTCGCTGGCTGCATCATCTTGTCAAGTCACCCACTCTGCGGACAACCCAATCATTTCGACGACCCCCTTTCCTGAAAGGGCGTCAGGCAACAGCTGCGTACCAAATCATGGAACAACAAACAACACAAAGTGCATGAACGGTAGAGCAAAGGTCGCTCGGTGCTGGTCGCCAATGAATGAATGATTGGCCAACGTGTAAGAGCTGAGAAAGTGAAAAGAACGTATCTGACCTTATTACCACTGTACGTACACGAAGGATCTGCAGCATGGATTTTCTTTGTATACATAATATCTACCAAGCGACACACGCGTGAAAGAAAAAATAGTTTAGAAAATTTTTTAAATTTATATATTCCGGAGAGTTAATCAGAAAGTTTCTCCATTTTTTTTTTTTTTCACGTACTTTGTTGTTACCCCAGAATGAAAGGTGAATCGTGTGATATGCTTTTAATACTCGGCTACACTGCACTTACTGTTTTGACCCTCCAAACACTGTCTTGTCTGCGCCCATATCTGAGGAGCAAATAGTGTTAAACATAAAGAGAAATTAATTTTCCCTCCTCTGTTGCTTTGAATGACAACAAACTACTGCGTACCTTGTCAATTTTGTTTGTTTGTTTGAGGGTTTAACGACCACCATGACCAACTCGATGGGCTATAAGCAGTCTGCCGTGCCTAATTTAGAGCCTAGTGGTCAAAGCATTTGTCATTTTCTTGTAGGACTTCCGTCCACAGTGAGTAGAGTTTAGGTCCCAGCCACCTACAGCGAGATCGTCTTTTGGGCAGGACACAGAAACGGAAGGAACGAGAGCAAGTCTAGCGACTTTGACAGAACAGTTTGTAGTGAGATTAGAGTACAGTAGATGGCGCCACCGTACAAGTACGATATTGCACATAGAGGGGTGAGAGAATTTCAGGGGGGCATAGGAAAGGATACCCATTTAACCAGTGGGTCCAGCCTGGGGGCCGTCACTTAACGTGCTCGTCCGATGCACGGCGGATATTCAGCGATTGTTAGTAAATCACACCATCTCTGAAAGATCAGCCCAGGTTCGAACCTGAGGACCTTGCATCGATAGTCTGACTAGCTAACCACTAAGCCATCCGCGACTCCTAGTGGTCAAAGTTTGTGACTTCCAGGAAAAGTCTCAGGATCAATCCCAGGTAAGTATGCATGCTCGAGCCACTAAATATCCGCGGTGCGTCGGGTGGGCACGTTCAGCCGTCGGACCTCAGGTACTGGCCCCCAGGTCATAAGTAAGGGAATCTTCTTCTTCCTTTGCATTCGGTTGATGCATAAGTGCATGCCGTTTTATTTCATGATTGTTTCCCAGGTCAGTAGTTACGGTGCAGATGGCCAGTTGTATACCAAAACGTTGCCAGTAATATCGTGTATCTAAATCATATTGCGTTGTGTGATTAAGGCTAATGATTGTTTGGTTTTCACGTCCAGAAGTATGGAGTGTCAAATAGAGAGGAATGAACATTTCCGATATCTGTTCCTCTACGAGTTTTATTATCGCTCGGGTTCCGAATTGGGTTCACCCGGCGTAATATTGGGAACCAAGGGGTGTCCAGTGGATTGTGATTCTGCGATTCCCTGATTTAGGGCTGACGCAGCTTCAGGATCCACTGACGGGGCGTTGTCATTCACACAGTAGATTTTCCTTTGGGAGTCAAAGGGTCTGCTGTGTGCCGCAATGTTTTCGTGATCATGATAGTGCGTAGGCAAATTAACATAGAAAATAATTTATTAGTTATGTTTTGGCATAATAATAAAGGTACACGCATATAATAGTTTAGGACCCTGCGCTCATTTCTTCAAGAATGTAAGTGTTATGTATATCTATTAAACTTGCAGTCATCTCTCAAAATAGTATAACTATATGCTATTAATAAAGGTACACGCATATAATAGTTTAGGACCCTGTGCCCAACCAACGTGACCTCATAGTACCGCGTGCCCAACCAACGTGACCTCGTTTCTTCGAAATATCACGTTTGCTCCTAATCATTTATTGTCTAGTCAAGTCACCGCGTTTAAAGTGTTGAAGCGTTCTATTATCCTGTTTGCAGTTAGCTGTCTACCTTCCTTGAGAAAGCCATCTGGTTGATGTGCGAAAGCTTGGAAATTTTGATTATTTATTCTACGCCAATAAATTTTCGGATTTTTAGTATATAGTTATACTATTTTGAGTTTAATTTGGTGTACAGTTCCTACTTTTTGAATTTGCAGTCATCTGTTAATCATTTATATTTATAATAACACTTCGCTAAAATAACACACGATACTAGCAAGAATGGTACCGACTTTCTGACAGGAACTTGTGCTCATTGACTACTCGCATATAAAAAAAAATATTAATTAGGACGGAAGACTTCCGTATGCACTGATCGATAAACATATGTTATGAGGGGACACCAAAAGAAAGAATAGGATGGATTTCCTACCTTAACATCCAAATCTGGACCTGGAGACCGCGCTGCTACTCCCATACCACACGGAAGAAATGGAACCACATAAAAGTCCAGTTTTCTTGTCGTCACTTATCGTCCGTAAAACACTACTACCGCTGTTCTTCCACCAAGGGTACTGGCCTGCGCTGGGTGTCCCGGTCCTTCATAATTGGTGTGGGCCCTCATCGTCCTAAGCAGGGTCCCTTACCTTGTGAACATCAGTTGAGATCCTCCATCCGCGTCGGGAAACGGTACGCAGTTACGGATGCTTTAGTCCTGCCGTAATATTTTGCAGCGACTACGTTGCCAGTCTCTGAGAAATCATGGCGGTGACCAAGTTTTGGGCCACCCACAAATAAAACCGAAATGCAGGCAAAGGGCAAAGCTCCTAGGTGACAGTCGTGAAGGAAAGTCACCAACGTTTACCGCAAAATACCAACTGACAAGTCACATGGGAAAAAAAAAAGATGTTTCTCTATCAAGTAAAAGTGACGAAGTGCCCTTTTCCCTTGGAAAATTTTCGACAACTTACGAAAACTCCCCATGACCACAAAATATCCCATCATCCAATCACAAAACGGGGAACACAAGTCTCCCCGAATTAAACTTCCAAGTCTAAATTTCTACTGGTCAGAGAATTAACATTAGGTTCATCTATTCGTTAGGGGGTCAAAATGGCTACCCTGTCTCGTGCAGATTCTGAGAACAGCTCTTCAAGTTACGTTAGCAGCGTGATATAGCCACCAGGCCATAAATCCTAACCCAATAAAACTGTTAGTTTCGGTTCCAAAAAGTTTGCAGTCGACCCAAACGCATTGTGGAAGCCAGACAAGGAGGACAGTTTGATGGCATCATAAAACATTTACTACAAAGTCGGTCCGTCGATGGATGACGCGAACGTTGTCTTTCTAGGCTTACGCTATGCGACACCTCGTGCTGTCCCACTGGCATTACCTAAGTACCCAGCATGGGAAAGGGGGAGGAAGAAAAAAAAAGAAGAATCACCCGAGAGTGGGGCTAGTGGCAAAATAGAATAAAAGTAAAAACGTACTCTTTCCTCAAAAATTACCCGAATTAATAAAAATGAATAAATAAATAAATAAATGAATAAATAAAAAAATTCGGAAACTGATTTTCCACCTGAATGTGCAGCCTTGTTCGTGGTAGCGAGCGCTGTCACAGTTTAACAAGAGATCCACAGCCGCCGAGGCTACGCGACCAATTTGTGCTGTGTATGGGGAGGATGCTATTGCTCCGAGGACAGCCTGCAAATGGTTTGAGCGGTTCCGAGGTGGCAATTTTGACTTCAACGACTCTCCACGTTCAGGTCGTCCATCTCACTTTCATGAGGATCGTTTAAACCATCTCATCCACTTGGATCCGCTTCAAACCACACTTGAATTAGCCATTGAGATGGACTGTGATCAGGCTACAGTGGTGCGACACCTGAAACGTATGGGAAAGGTCTAGAAATTGGGGTCTTGGGTGCCTCACACTTTCACCGAGGGCAACAAGAATCAGCGTGTTGCCATATGTGGTTCCTTGCTCACCCGTTATCGCGAATGTTCTCAGCAACAAAAACCCTTTCTGTCACGCATTGTTACTGGGGATGAAAAGTGGTGCCTGTACGTGAATTTCAAGCATTGGAGGAAAGGGTTAAGCCCAAACAAGGCGCCCACACCACTTCCAAAACATGACCTTCATCCTGCGAAGATCATGTTGTGTGTATGGTGGGACATGGAAGGCACTATTCACTGGGAAATGCTGCCGAGGAATCGGACCATCAACGCTGCACTCTATTGTGAGCAACTCCGCCATGTGGAGAGAGCAATTGAGCATAAACGGCCACATCGGCGTCATGGTCCTTCTTCAACACGATAATGCACGCCCTCACAGTGCAAACATGACCAAAATGGCCATTCAGGACATGAAATGGGAGATCCTTCCACATCCGACCTATTCCCCAGATGTCGCCCCTTCAAACTATCACCTGTTCCGATCTCTGTCCAATGCACTCCGTGGGAGAACGTTCAACAGTGATGTTGATCTCCAGAATTTCCTTGATGATTTCTTCGCCGCAAAACCTGCACGTTTTTTCAAGAATAGCATTTCAGACCTGTCCAGACGTTGGGACACCATCGTAAACAATGAAGGGGGAAATACATAGTTGGTTGATTCCGTTTTGCCTTCTGATGTAATACATTCCTATAGTGCGGTGAAAAAAACGGCATGGACTTATGCATCAACCCAATACTTCGCTTCCGTGTGACTTTCTTGTCCGGCACTGTATAGTAGACTGAATTTCCTAGCTTCCTACTTCTAAGGGTTGTTTAACCCTTTAACGACCATGACCCCAAAATCTTGTATCACTCTAAGTACCATAGCGCCCGAAACTGTCTGTTGGCTCACTTCTTTGTTTAATAACAACAATACTGACGGAGGGTGACACCTGCTGATCCCTCATAAGTCGTTCAAATTTGAAAAACAGGTAAGAGTAGGAAATATGACCCACTCTACGTGTTTCGGGCAGATATGGCCGTTTGTATGTACGGACGTTTTGGGCGTTATGGTTGTTAAAGGATTAAGGCCAAGGGTCAGACATTGCCTTCCTAAAATCCTGTACATAAATCTCTAAAAATCTCTGATTTAAAGCAACTGGTTTCAGGGAAGGGAGAGGGCCAGTGCCATAAGACGAACATAACATCTATGCGTCGCCCTGGGATTTGATCCCGGGATCCCATCTCAGACGAATGGTCAGAAGCCAGTGCTCAAGTCACTGCTCTACTGGAGTAGCAGCATGCCATTGGAAGTAATATTCTTGTAAAAATTAATAATATTTCTTCCGATTCTTCATTACTTTTTACAGCTCCTATGGACACGGCATGCTATATGTGTGTCTAGATTGTAACTGCAGATTTTCATCTTTCAGAAAAATTAATATAAACAACACATTAAAGATCCCCTTTTCTTTTTACATTGCGAAAAGTTTATAACAATACGATAAGTAGCACAAGATAGTCTCGGCAAAACGTTTTTGATGCACCTTCTTATAGTTAAGGATTCAGTCCAGAGGCGTCGCTAGGGTGTGCGGAACCTCCACCCCCCCCCCCACCCCCTCAGTCGCTACGCTACGGGTGGACTGGAGTGGGCTTTATTTAGCTCCTCCAAAACATTTTGGGAAATGGAGGCAGTTCTTTCTCTGAGCTAATTTCTAGAGAGTAGTAGAAACACACCATTTTTATAATTATAATTTAAAGGGTGTGAGAAAGAGAGAGAGATTATTTTTGTCAGGTTACAAACTAAAATTCATAAAGAGCCTTATAACAGAAAAAAGAAAGAAAACAGAAGAAAAAAACTCCATATTTAAGCTAAAATTGCAAAGAAATAATAACTCGTTCTAGAGATTCGCATCCATGGTTCCCATACTACATACGTTGAATAAATACTACGTATAGTACGCACCTGAAAACTTCTATTTTTTTTTTTTTTCCCCTTACTAAGGATAACATTCTAAGCGTCTGGCGAAATCCGCGTAAATGAAATGTTTTACCAAAATTCCTGCCTGGCACTTTAAAATTAATGCCCTTTAAATAAGCTCGACAACAGTTTTTCGTTTAAGTTAAAAAAAATTATGAACCTCTACAAGTTTGGAGTATTATTATTTTATTTTAAATCAATGATCAATCATCTAAAATAAGTAAACGAAGAAGGCGTGAAAATTAATGACATAATACATTGAAACTTACACCGTCTTTGCACGATAATTTAATGTTTTAAAAGATGACAGATATTTACAAAGTTAAAAGATTAAAAAACCATAAGCACTTTCGTGTCGATAGTCGGGTCCGTCTTCAGATGAAAGTGAGTAGTTGCTGCAAGTGTACTCCAATATATACAGCAGGGTGTGATGACGTGTAAGTGCAGAGCAACATCGCAAGGCCATCGCGTCATAGCTAAATTATCTGTACTTTAGCTATGACGCGATGGCAACTGTGCACTGTCCTTGCGATGCTGCTCTGCACTTACACGTCATCACACCCTGCTGTATATATTGAAGTACACTAGCAGCAACAACTCACTTCCATCTGAAGATGGGTGCGACTGTCGACCCGAAAGTGCTTATGAGTTTTTAATCGTTTTAACTTTGTAAATATCTGTCATTTTTATTTTTTAAAACATGAAATTATCGTGCAAAGACGGTGCAAGTTTCAATGCACTATATATAACACGAAATTTATTAGTTCTATCGTCAATGACATATTTGCGTTTTATTGTTATATGCTACCGAAGGACACGTAAGGAACCTCTTAAGGTGCCGCCTCTCTCTTAAGAACACGTAAGGAGCCGCTTCTTGCTTAAGGATAAGCCCCGAGGATCGTCGGGTGTGTAATGCGATTTTTTTTTCTTTAGTCATATGTTCTGTTCAAGGGTTGACAACACTGTATGCGCCTGGTAAACGTGAACATCAATTGAACGCTCAGAGATTTTGGGTCTCGGAAGTTGAATTTGGTGTTACAATGCTAAATTTCTTGTCCTGCTGATGGGTCTCTCTCTTTAATGCTCTTAATTACCTTTAACTTCGGATGCTTTGTCTTCCTTCGAAACCTAGCAACCCTTTGCGTCGCCACTCTAAGGAACCAGATCACCCATACAGCACGCGGAGAAGATATGGGATTCACTATTCATTCTTTCCCTTGTTTAAATTGCAGGGTCTGTAAACCCAAAAGTTTGAATTCCATAATGTCCGTATACAGATTCCTTTGCTCGTCGTAATAAAGACCATAAATGAAGCGTATACAGAGGAGAACAAATATTCTTTTCATAATACGTGGTAAATACGTCATGATAACCCCCGTTACGGCGATGAAATTTTCAAGTTTTCTGATGTGATTGAATTCACGTATGAAACAGTAATTATAGTCAATTCAGCGATGTCTTATTGCTGTGTTAATTATCATGACATAAATGAAACTCCTCCTAAACAGAAGAAAGGGAACCCACTGCAGCATTGCATAATACTCCTCACTTCAGAAAAGGAACTGAGGGACATCTAAATACTCTGAAAAACCTACGGTTGATGGGAAGAAGATCAACATTTAAATATTTTTAACGCTGAACTAAAATTATTGTGCTAAAACTGAAGATTTCGGGGTTACATTGGCTGTCAGTGAAATTAAATTCATTAATTTAACTAGACGAAACCCCTCGGAATCGACGGTTATTTTTATTTTTTTAAAGAATAAACTCATATGAAACAACAAATGTAAACTTTATTTCATTGACAAATTCATTCAACCACTTCAGTAAAGACAATAGTCGAGGTTCGTGATTTTTCTTTCTTTTTTTTTTTTTTGACTGAAGGTTTAACGACCGCCGTGAGCAAC
The DNA here is from genome assembly GCA_039090855.1 of Macrothele yani. Classification (NCBI taxonomy): domain Eukaryota; kingdom Metazoa; phylum Arthropoda; class Arachnida; order Araneae; family Macrothelidae; genus Macrothele; species Macrothele yani. The sequence continues at coordinate 198,037,340 of CM076990.1, forward strand.
TCAATTGGCTATAAGCATTCGCTCCTCCCTAATTTAGGGTCACTGGTTTCAGGGAAGGGAGGGAGCCAATGCCGTAAGACAAACACAACATTCATGCGTCACCAGGATTCGAACCCGGAGCCTTCACGAATGAATCATCATAAGCCAGCGCTCAGGCCACTGGGCTACCGGGGCGGCCAGGTTCGTGATGAGCAGCACGACTGCACCCTGTTCAGTCGTAAAATGTGAGGCGGAAGTCCACTGATCTCCATCGTGTGCAAAAATTCAACTGGATAGCGCACATTTCACTCTCATCTTCAGTCACAACTGTGTTTGTAAATCTTGCTGGAATGAGATTCGCGTTGCGTGTACTGTCACCCGTCGGAATCAACGGGCCGCCCCGGTGGCGCAGTGGTCTAAGGCGTTGGCCTCTGATCATTCGTCCGTAAGGGGTCCGGGTTCGAATCCCGGTCAGGCATGGATGTTGTGTTTGTCTTACGGCACTGGCTCTTTCCCTTCCCTGGAACCAGTGACCCTAAATTAGGGACGGGCGACTGCTTATAGCCCATTGAGTTGCTCACGGTGGTCGTTAAACCTCCAATCAAAAAAAAAAAAAAAAAAATCAACGGCTAGTATTTTTTTTTTAAAGACTCATATGAAACAACAAATGTAAACTTTATTTGATTGACAAATGCATTCAACCACTTCAGTAAAGACAATAGTCCAGGTTCGGGATTTTTTTTTTTTTTTTTTTTTTGACTGAAGGTTCAACGACCACCGTGAGCAACTCAATGGGCTATAAGCAGTCTCCCGTAATATTTTCACTAACAATAGTCAACAGAATGTTTTTTTACATCTTAATGGAAAACGTCTTACCTGCCTGAATAAACTGGATCCAATGAATATTAAATTGTATATATACATCGGGATGTAAGGTCAGGTAATGCGCAACATCACAGCCTCTCCTTGACAAATGTCAACCCCGCCTTCTTGTGGTGCATCCTGTTCCCACTAAAAGGGGCTTTGACGACCGCCAATAGCGGTATAACTATAACATCGGGATTAGAGGAAATGCTATCCCACACTCACCAACCCGCTTGGCCAGCGTGGTGAGTTATGGCCAAACCCTCCAAAATGACTCCACAACATTAAATCTTGGCCCTCAGTCTCCGGCAACTGGAATGTACTTGGCCAAGGAAGTGGCCAGTCCGACATGAAGGCAGAGGGTGCTAAGAATCACCCGAGGACCGGACTAGGCTGCCATTTGATGTTGACCTTTGTAACGTATACTCTAGATTCAGTTTCTTTTTTATTTTACTATCTCTTGTTATTTTATTTTCCTATGCAAATTATCTTCTTACTTAACGAGATGTTGTTTCTCCCGCTGAATTATATGTGGCAACGAGTGTAAGTCATGACGTGGTGGTATGCAGTATATATAGGCGCGCTCAAGTATACCAAAGAGCTTCGTTTTATATGTGATAGGTTCTTCCTGATTATTGATATGCGATTTACCTACTTTTCTACGATATTACGATAGTACGAAAGTTCGGGCTATCAGTAGTTGTGTTATTTTGGAATGTGTATTTGAGTAATACCAGGAGCTCCCCAATAAAAGGTTAAAAGTGAGTACGTTTTCTTAGTTCATTTTATTGTCAGACCTCTGTCTGGCCGTTAAGTCTATTTCACTGAGTGTTTACGTTAAGTTCAGGGTATATTGTGTTTACCGCTCTAATAAGGCGCCTTCAAGGTACTAATGTACTAAAACCGAAGTTATATTACTGATATTCAAGATAACGAGGAACGCTGAGTAAAAATAAATTCCATATTTTTGAAATTTATTGCACGTGCGTGTCTTACCTAAACAAACTCAAGCCCTTTGAAGATTAAGCACACTTTAGCTACGTCAAGTAACCTTTCAATAACCCTAACGTGACTTAACGTAAGCTTTCCTGCACTACACGTCCAGCAGGAGTATTTTATTCATTATACCTTGGCTACTTACAATGGATGCTCCCTACCTTCTGATTCAAGGCTTCTTGAATTGGAAGAAGAACTACAAAGGATCAAGTGGGACATCGTCGGGCTAAGTGAGGTAAGGAGAAAAGGAGAAGATCTCATTGAACTGAAAAGTGGACATCTCTTCTACTATCGTGGGACAGATACTGGCAGAATTTGTGGTGTTGGATTTATAATAAACAAGAAACTGAAGGATAAAGTTGTAGAAGTTGAAAATTCCTCTGACAGAGCTGCACGACTCGTTATCCAACTCTCGAGAAGATACCAGGCTCAGATTATTCAAACTTATGCACCCACCACAAGTCATCCTGAAGAAGAAATTGAAGAATTTTATGAGGAAATTCGTCATCTAAATAATAAAGGCAAGCAGCACTTGAAAATAATTATGGGAGATTTCAATGCAAAAATAGGGCAACGGCAACAGAATGAAACTTCAGTAGGTAAATTTGGTCACGGCAACAGAAACCAGCGTGGAAATACTTTCGTTGAGTTTGCAGAGGCACAGGGGTTTTTCATCATGAAATCCTTTTTCAAGAAAAAGCCGTAAAGGAAACGGACATGGAGGCATCCCAATGGATTGACAAGTGAAATTGATTTCATCATGTGCAACAAGAAATTTTCAATGGAAGACTGCAGCGTGCTGAACAAGTTCAACACAGGTAGTGACCATAGAATTGTAAGATGTAAGATGCACCTCAATGCGAAACTCGAACGTGGCAAGCTCATAAAACAAAGTGTATTGATGTGACCAACCTTGAAAAGCATCATAATACCTTCAAATTGGAAGTGAGTAACAGATTCTCTGTTCTAGAAGGTCTAACATCAGACGAAGTGAACATCTCTGAAGTTAACAGAAAAGTAACCAAAACTCTTATGGAAACAGCAACAAAATTAGCTGGGTCTAAGAACAAGTTGCATGTGAACAAATTATCAGGAAAAACCAAGATGTTGATGCAAATAAGAAGAGAGATGATTACAACTAAAAAAGATGTGACTTCCAAAGTGAAATATATAGAGCTATGCAAAACAGTACGAAAAAGTATCACTGAAGACGTAAGGAAATTCAACTGTGAACTAGTAAGGAAGGCAATTGAAAACAACCACAGCCTAAAGATAGCAAAGGGATATCTCAGTAAGGGAAGAAATCAGATTATGGCACTGAGAAAAGAAGATGGTTCTGTAACAAGAAAAAGAGGTGATATTTTAACACGAGTGAACGATTTCTACTCAAACACATATGAAAGGGATGATACACGTACTCCAGACATTGCAAAAGGTACCAGAGTTCTTCCAGTCCTCCCAGCAGAAGTTACACATGCAATCAAGAACATGAAACGGAGAAAAGCTCCAGGAGAAGATGGAATTACTGTATACATCATACAAGAAGCAAGTGGAGAAATTGAAACAGTACTCGCACAAGTTTTCGCTCGATGCCTTAATGAAGGGAAGATTCCTGAGGATTGGAACAATGCTACAATGATCCTGCTACATAAAAAAGGTAACATTGAGGAACTCAGGAACTACCGACTTATAAGAGTCCTATCAGTGGTTTATAAAATCTTCACTAAAGTTCTTTCACACCGCTTGAAAGTAACACTGGACCTAGCTCAACCGAGAGAACAAGCTGGATTCAGGAGTGGCTACAGCACTATAGATCATATCCACGTACTGAGAGAACTCATCGAAAGAGCGAGGGAATAAGAACTTTCATTGTGCATGGCTCTTACCGATTATGAAAAGGCCTTTTATTCGGTGAAACCATCTGCAGTTACAATGACTTTGAAATCCTGCGGTATTGAAGATGCATACATTTATATTATTAATAACATCTATGAAAATGCAAGTTTAATATATATCAAATACGTGGAGATAATGTAAATGGACGATGTAATCACTCTTTCCACGTTATTTTTTAAACAACGCATAGCGACTGAAAAATTGTATTTCGGCACTGCTGGGATCGAACCCCAGAACTCTCGATAACTAGTCGAGTGCGTTCGAATTTACGCTACAGCGCCAACAATTCTCAGCGCAATGCGTGGTTTATCAGTCAGCATCTGACTATACGAATGCGCATTGATGGTCTCAGCAACTGAGATGTCGTCATCTGGTGGCATTTAACAATATGAAAATGCAAGTGCAAAGATTCAGCTGTTTGAGAATACAGCACACATAAAAATTGGAATAAAAATTGGATGCCACATTGGAAATGCCTTTCAATTACTGCACTGGGAAAACAAAGGGATAAAGATTAATAGAGATTATCTAACTCACCTTCGTTTTGCTGATGACGTAGTCATATTTGCAACTACCCCGTCAGAGCTGCAGTGTAAGATCCAGGAACTTGCTGACAAGAGTAAAGAAGTGGGATTAAAAATGAACTTTCAGAAGACAAAAGTGATGTACAATCCTCTTACAAGAAATGAAGATTTATCGATTGATGGAGAAAAGCTGGAGATAACAGATACGTACGTTTATCTTGGACAGCAGATATCAAGTGAGGGTCACATCGATGAAGAAATTAATCTGCGTATAAAACTTGCCTGGAGGGCTTTTGGAAGAAACAGCATAATTTTTAAGAGCAATATGCTATTATGTCTTAAAAGAAAAGTGTTTGATCAATGCATCCTTCCAGTGCTTACGTATGGTGCAGAGACGTGGACCTTAACTAAAAGAGATATACAAAGGCTGCAGACAACTCAAAGCAGCATGGAGAGGTGCATGTTTGGTGTAACCAGAAGAGATAAGAAGAGGAAGTCGTGGATCCGAAAAATGACAAGAGTGGAAGACATCATGATCAGAGTTAAATCCCTGAAATGGCAATGGGCTGGACGTACTGCCAGAAGGACAGACCATCGATGGACAGCAGAAATTTTAGATTGGATTCCAAGGGACAGGAAAAGGCCCAGAAGAAGACCACATGGGAGATGGGTGGATGAAATTCGAAAGTATGCGGGAGTAACATGGAGGGGACTGGCACAGGACAGACTGTTGTGGAAGAGGCTTGGAGAGGCCTTCGTCCAGCAGTGGATTGATAAATGTTGGCAATGATGATGATGATATACATCACACAGTCCAACGGCATAAGGCAATCAGGTCTTCGAAAGTGTTCGCTGTTCCAATGAGAAAAACTTTGATACCAATGCATGATAGCGTTGTTGTGCGCAACGGTTGGCTCAGAAAAGAGACTATCTCAGTCCCTCCATGCCTCCGCCTTCAACAGCGCGTGAGTCAACCGCAGGCGATCGAATGCCAATCACATGCTCCTCCCATAGACTTTACATGGGAAATTTGCCGCAACACAACGCCCGAACCGTTGCCCCAATCTCATTTTCCTCTTCGACTGGCACATCTACATGGTAAGACCTTTATTTTGATACCTCAACCATATATTTACGTTCAGCGGCTCTCTCAAAATAGAACTCACAGTAAAGAACCTTATAGAATTAATATACTCTATAGATTATTTTGAAATGGAAATGCAATTAAATGAAAAATTACAAATATCAATTTTAAAAAAATTCTGCTGTTTCATTTTTTCTCCATTACGGAAAAAAAGGAGAAAGGGATGAGTAGGAAGTAATGAAAAAAAAAACCAAGAGTTGAAATGCTGTTAACTCTGGAATCATGGGCATGGATGGCCTAGTGGTCAACGTTCGTGACTGCCACGGAGGAACCTCGGGTTCGATCCCAGGCAGGTACGAACGTTCGAACCACTAAATATGCGCCGTGCATCGAATGAGCACGTTAAGCCATCGTACCAGGGGTACTGGCCCCCGGTAATAAATAAAGGCGTCTTCCTTCCTCTTTCTACCTTGCTTCTGCGTCACTTTCCTATCGGGCACTCTAGCGCAAATCTCCTAGCTTAGTATTTCTAAGGGTTGTTTAAGACCTGGGTTCAAACACTTCCTTCCTAAAATCCTCTACACATGATATGGAATCTAAGTAAAAATGAAAATTAAGGATATGCTTTGGTTTTCTTTCCTACCCTCTTACACGAGATGACCACAGATAAATGTCAGCATATAAAAACCTGAAGATCTTCGACACAAGGTGTTCGTTGCTTTTTTTTAACGACCACCGTGAGCTACTCAATGGATTGTAAGCAGTCGCTCGTCCCTAATTTAGGGCCACTGGTTCCAGGGAACGGAGAGAGCCAGGGCCGTAAGATAAATGCAACATCCATGTCTCACAGGGTTACATTTATTTCCTCGGATGCATTGAAGAACTATTTGTCACAGATGCATGAAATAAACATTATCTTTGCTTCATCCGTTTCTTATAAAAAAAAAATCTCCAAGGTTTCGCTACGCAAATGGATGAAAGCGTTTCGTGTAACTAACACTTTGGAACCGAACTAAAAGTACATTGCTGCTTTTCGAAGTATAGATAGTGCTGAAAATTTTGCTCTTGTCTATCACTTCGGGAAAAAACACGAAATTACTTAGGAAAATGAGCAGGTCAGGCTCTACGCTACGAGTGGGCTACGATGGGCTTCAGCAGGCCCAACTTTTCTTTGAACCCACCTTTCAGTCCCCCAAAATACATATACACCGATGAGCTACATTATGGCCACATACCTAATAAGCTGTAAGACCCTCTTTAGCCCGCAAAACAGCGGTCATTCGGCGAGGCATCGATTCGATGAGATGGCGACTGTTATCCTGGGGATTCTGGTACCATGATGTCAACAGAAACTCCTCCATTTCCCGTACATTTCGGGGTGGTGGTGATTTAACGCGAACCTGCTTTTCTACGTCGAACCACATATGTTCGATTGGGTTCATGTCAGGTGAATTTGGAGGCAAGGGCATTAACAGAAAATCACAACCGTGTTCCTTGAACCACACTTGACGATTATAGCAGTGTGGTGTGGCGCATTATCCTATTGGTAATGGCCATCACCAGAAGGGAACACAGTTGCCATGAATGGGTGAACTTTGTCCGCAAGTGCTGTTGGAATGATATGGCCTAAAGTGTCCCAAGAAAACATCGCCCACAGCATAACACCGCCGCCGCCGGCCTGTTTCCGCCCAACAGTTTATCCAGGAGTGATAGCCTCCGTTGGTAATCGGAGTATCCGCGCTTTGCCGTCTACGTGATGCACCAGGAATCTTGATTCGTCAGACCAGGCCACTTTCTTCCAATCATCCACGGCCTAATCTCGATGATCTTGGGCCCGTTTCATGCGTTGTTGGCCATGATGTACAGTGAGCTTGGGGACCCAGCTGAGTCTTTGGTTACGCAGGCCCATGCGCAGATGGCTGCGATGAGCTGTGTGCTGTGACACATTACCGTGATCACCACTCTTCTAGCTGAGGGTGATTTATTGCACTGTAGCACTGCGGTCGCTGTGAACAATGCGCGACAGTCTCCGCTCCCCTCTGGCATCAGTGAGCTGCAGACGACACACAGCTGGACGACGGTTCGACGTTTGGCCATCTGTGCACCACTTTTGAAACGTGCTCACGACAGCAGCCTGTGAACAACCTACAAACCGCGCCTTTTTCGGAGCTCGTAGTTCCGACATAACAATTTGTCCTTTATCAAACTCCGATAAATCGGCAGTTTTTCCCATTCTGACTCCGAACACTCTACTAACTGGAAGCAAGCCCTCGGGTTGCATGTAAGCAGCTCTTTGAACTTCACATGCGCCGCCGTTCGTTTTCCATGCGCGCTCATTTCTCTATTGGGAGTGGTCATAATGTACATCAGGGTATAAGCAGCTGAAACACATGGAGAATGAAACCGTTTTCCATGCGCGCTCATTTCTCTATTGGGAGTGGTCATAATGTACATCGGGGTATAAGCAGCTGAAACACATGGAGAATGAAACCATCTGAGGTTTTAGGGAACTTGGATAAAAATATGTACATTTTTCGAATTTACAGAAATTTTGGTACAAAAAAATATTTTTTTGTAAAATTTGGTGGTGTACTCTGTAACGTACCAGGAGATGTGACGTACCTGCCCGAAGGACGCACACGACATAAAGGCAGATAGGAATCAGAATAAAACGTCCGCGTAGCTCAATTGGTAGAGCAACTTATTCCGGAATGAAGGGACCCGGGTTCGAATCCTGGCGCGGATGAAAATGACAGAGAAATTTACTTCGTTATAACTCTTCTGCGGAATGGAAGGAGTTTTTCTGGAGGATGAGGGAATTAACGACCACCTTAAGCAAGTAGATGGGCTATAAGCAATTTTCTGTCCCTAATTTAGGGCCACTGGTTCTAGGGAAGGGAGAGAGCCAGTGCATAAAACATACACAACATTCATGCTTCACCAGATTCCAACTCGGATCCCATCGCCAGCGAATAGTCAGAAGCAAACGCTTAGATACTTGCGCCACCGTGGCGGAAGGAGGGAGTTCTCTGAGTGAATGTTTAAGACAGTAGCAGTAGTAGTAGAAGAAAGATACTATTTCGTAATTACTGCGTAAATAGATGAGAAGAGAGAGAGAGAAAGAGATTCCTTGTCAGATTGCAAACTAAAAGACATAAACAGCTTTATGACAGCAATTATTAAAAAAAAGATAGAAAAATGACATAAAGGTTAATAATGTCATTATCTGAAAAAAGTTGCGGTGTTTAACTGTTTGCCTCGTAGCAAACTGCCTCTTCAGAACACTTGAAAATTTCATCGCACTGGAGCAGAAATCGATCTGTAATCCGATGCTTCCTCGTGGCATATTAATACGATCTTTTTTAGTTTTCTGAAGCGCTGGAGACAGTGAAAATATAGCACCTTCGTGTTGATAACGGCATTCGTATTTGCTTTCCATGTGTTTAGGAAGAATTATTTCTCCAGGAGATTTGTTTAGCATTGATTGTGATGAAACACCCCTTTTCGCCGGCCGAACACGCGTTTTCATACTCCGGAGTAGGATGTTTTCCCAATTGAACTACGTTAGCAAGGCTTTGCATTGAAGCTTTCCATTTTGACTGTCTAAGAAGGTGTGTGACGTGCCTGCCCCGCAGGACGCACGCGAGATAAAGGCAGATAACAGCGAGAAGATATGTCTGCGTAGCTCAGTTGGTAGAGCAACTTATTTCGGAATAAGAGGACTCGCGTTCGTTGCCCGGCGTGAACAAAAATGACGGAGAAATTTACTACGTTTTAGGTGTTTCTGGAAAAATGAAGTGGGCGTGTTGTAAATTGTTATTATCGATCTTGGTAAAAACACTGAATTGGCCAGCACAAAAACATCCGTTGTTGTTCGGATGATGGATGATATTACAAGAAGAGAGTCATGAAATCAAATAAGAAGTGAGGTGCAGAGCACATTAAAGAGAAAATGATCCACCTGATCTTGAACGACCGATGTAGTAAGCAATAATTTAGAGAAGTGTGCACACCATCTGAAGGTACTTTGCAAAAGACGCACAGTGTTGACATTATGATGCTGAATAGATGCATTCTATCAAATTTATCTCATTGGTTATGCTCTAACAAATTATCACTTAATATTCTAAAAACCAACGCCGTATATTTCCGAAACGTTCATAAAAGAGAGGACATAAATAACTTTCCAGTCTGGATTAATGATCTCCCCCTTAAAATTGTCGACAAAGTTCAGTATCTTGGTGTTTGGTTTGATGAATTCCTTAACTGGAATACGCATGTTCAGTTTGCTTTAAAAAAGTTTCCTTACAGGTTGGCCTGCTGGGTAAAATTAAGCATCTCTTCCCTATCAATGTCCTAAAAACATTTTACTATGCTTTTATTTATACCCACCTCTCCTATTGTCTGGAATCTTGGTATTCAAATATAAGTGCAAACAATAAGTTATGCTTGCTCAAATTACAGAAGAAATATGTTCGCTATATGCTGAACACAGACTACATGTCTCATTCAAAACCATTATTTCTAAAACTAAATATTCTAAAAATTCATAAATTTTTTAAACTAGGTATCATGTTTTTTACAATAATGCATCTTAAACTGCCTATTTTTCAATCTGACATCAAATATCTGGATTATTCTATCTTCACCAGATCTGTTGCTAACAACAAATTATGTCAGCCGTGTGTTAGACTCAATTATGGTTTAAATAGCATACTGTATAAAACCATTATCCTATAGAATAATCTCCCAGAGAGCATCAGATCCCTGGAAAATATCAAAAAGTTTTCCTTGTCTCTGCGAAATTACATTGTAAATCACCCTGATCTCCATAATGAATCTCAACCCTATCATTAAATTGTAGTTCCAAGCATGCTGCTAACAGTGGTGCTTCTGTTATAATCATCTTACTAGCTTTCATATATGCCATATGTTTTATTCTTTCTCTTACATCTGATAGGGGAATCGCCTTACAATCAATGTGTTCACATTCCTCCTGGTGTATTGTATTTTCATATAACTGTAAGTTTTAAATGTGTGCAATAAATAATTGTATAAATGTATCGTAGCTTCCACTACAAGTTTACCATTAAGAAACCTCCACTGCAAGTTTACCATTAAGGAACCTCCACTGCAGTGACTGTTGCACGGGAATATTGCAGGTAGAATGAAAGGTAATCCATATTATTTGCGTAAAATCCAATGCATGCCAGTGACGGGGAAGCTTATGTTGCAGAAGATGTCACATAACGCGGTGACGTAAGACATGCAAGCTGTTGTGAAAGCCAACCGTTGGAGGCCATATCAGAACAGCAACAGCAAGTCAACGCCAAAACATCAAGAATAAGGTTAGCAAACACAAATCAAGGGGTACCACCTTACTGTAGTGACATAAAACTGAACACCAGAACGTGAACTAAAATACAACACCAAAATAAGCAAAGCTGACGAAATAGCCACCGAAAAGCATCAAATAACCAGGAGTTGAAAAACGTACGTGCACCCGTCAAGGGTGATAAGTCTTTCACATGTTCTTTGCCGTGGTTAAAAATAGTAAATGCAAAATACTAACATAAAGTTTGTGATGAACTATAGAGCTGAAAACATGTGTCAAGGCGACAAATCTGCAGCGGGACATACTGTCGGCGTAGCTCAGTTGGGAGAGCGACTTACTCCGGAGTGAGGGGACACGGAGTCGATGCCGTCGAGGACAAACTTGTGTTTTCAGAAGTTACAAAAACAAAATACGCTACTGCTTGTAAAAATTGCAACAACAGGATGGGCTGCTTGTATCAGATTGTATATGTATACTATATATACCATGTATACATGGTATATATACACTGAGTGGCAACTTTATTATGACCACCTGACATTTTTAAGCAAATGAGCTATGACTGCACGCTGTTGCCGCCAGAGGGCGAGGCTAGTATAAAAAGGGAAAGCTTACTGCTTGCGACAGTAGGGGGCCGCGAGTGGCCTAGTTGTCAGCGTTCGTGACTGTCGTGGAGATAACCTCAGGTTCGATCCTGGGCAGGTACGAACGTTCGAACCACTAAATACCCGCCGTGCGTCGGATGGGCACGTTAAGCCGTCGGACCCCGTGTACTGGCCCCCCGGAAATAAAGAAGGGCGTCTTCCTCCCCCTTTCTACCTCGCTTCCGTGTCACTTTCCTATCGGGCACTCTAGCCCAAATCTCCTAGCTTCCTATTTCTAAGGGTTGTTTAAGACCTGGGGTCAGACACTTCCTTCCTAAAACCATCTACATATGATCTGATCTGATCTTGCGACAGTAGTAGAAGGGATTTTGGTGTGACGAGATGGGTAAAAATGCGATTTGACGGACTTTCAACGTGGGATGATTGTAGGAGCTCAAAGCCATGGTGCGAGTATCACCGAAACCGCCGCATTCGTGAAATGTTCCATAGCAGCTGTTGTTAAAGTGTTTAAAGACTGGACTGTCAGCCAAAAAACTGGGTCTCTACGTGCAACGTGTGGTCGTCATCGACTAGTGACTACTCGGGCGGAACGGAGAGTGTCCAGACTGGTAACAGACAACAGAAGGGCAACAGTGCAACAAATTACAGATCATCTTAATCAAGGATCCCCTCAAATGATCTCTGCACGCATTGTTCACCATACACTGCATCGCATGGGATACGGCAGCCGAAGGCCTGTTCGAACACCTTTGCTGTCTGCAGTTAACAAGAGAAAACGTCTCCAGTTCGCACAGGAGTACAAGGATTGGACAGTCGATAATTGGAAAAAAATTATGTGGTCCGATGAATCGCGTTTTCAGTTGTACCATGCGGATGGCCGAGTGAGAATTTGGCGGAAACAGCACGAAAGCATGGACCCCAAATGCATTGCTGCAACCCTTCAAGCTGGTGGAGGCAACGTTATGGCTTGGGTAATGTTTTCCTGGCATGCTTTGGGCCCTTTAATTCGTGTTGATCAACGTCTGACTAGCACATCATATCTAAACATCGTTGCGGACCAAGTGCATCCTGTCATGTGGATGGTTTATCCCAATGGCGATGGCTACTTTCAACAAGATAATGCGCCCTGCCATAGTGCTCATATTGTACAGGATTGGTTTCAGGAACATGCCGGTGAGTTTACTTTGCTTAGGTGGCCCACACAATCTCCAGATCTCAAGCTCATTGAGAATTTGTGGGATGAAGTTGAACGAGCCATCAGACAGCTGGATCCACAACCCTGCAATCTCACACTCCTGGAAAGTGCTATTCATCAAGCATGTTCTCAGATTCCACAAACCACCTATCAACATCTCGTGGGCCGCCCCGGTGGCGCAGTGGTCTAAGGCGTTGGCCTCTGATCATTCGTCCGTAAGGGGTCCGGGTTCGAATCCCGGTCAGGCATGGATGTTGTGTTTGTCTTACGGCACTGGCTCTCTCCCTTTCTTGGAACCAGTGACCCTAAATTAGGGACGGGCGACTGCTTATAGCCCATTGAGTTGCTCACGGTGGTCGTTAAACCTCCAATCAAACAAACAAACAAACATCTCGTGGAGTCCATGCCACGAAAAATCGACGCAGTATTAAAGGTAAAAGGTGGCCCAACGAAGTACTGAGGGGGTGATCATAATAAAGTGGCCATTCAGTGTATATATATATATATGTATACCATGTATACATATACAAGCATATGATTGCATTACAAGCGTATGATTGCATACACAAGCATATGATTACATTACAAGCGTTTGATTGCATACACAAGCATATGTATACATATACAAGCATATGTATCACCTTTTTCGATCATTACAATACGTCTTCGCTCTCCAAACCTTCGATGATGTGAACAATGTGAAAACGGGATTACATAACTTTTTTTACTCTAAACCACATAAGTTTTTCCGGTGTGAGATTCGCCTACTCACAGACAGATGGCAAGAGGTCATGCATAATAATGGCAATTATGTGAAATCCTAGGTACGTTGTTTGTTGTGTTCTCCTCCTTTCTTTGTAGCCTGCAAAAACGGGTAAAACTTATGCACACACCCAATATGATGAACTCATAGAATAAATGCCATATGACTACTATGGTTATGTAGAAATTCACGAGCCGACTTTGTATGATGAGAAAAATGGACACTGATGCATTGAGACTTTTGGTCACGGAGGAGAAACAACATATAACGTGAGTCCTGGAGTTGAGACCGGTAAATATTTCGGAAGAAACTTGCGCAGTAATATGGTGATGAATTATTCCATTTATTGTTCTTGAACCACTACTTGCTGTGCTGTAACTAAACATGATTCTATAGGGCCATCTTCTCAAATTGACTTCGATGAAGCTCAAGTGAAATCGGTGTACTTAAATGACATCGGTGCGAAAGTCGGTACTTGCCACAATAGCACTGTATTAGATCGGGTATGCGCATAATTCCTATAATTAATCGTACACACCAAGAACACCATTACTTATTCAGAGGAAAGACGTCACACTTGGTACGCAGTTTCTTATACCAGTCGAATCCGTGAACGAAGCTCAAGGTTGCATTAATTTCGAAATAATTTCAGAAAGTGACAGTTTGAGCGTTTTAGAATTTCATAAAGCATATCAGCATCTTGCTGATGGCTTCTCAGTACTGGGAAAATATTTCTCAAACTGATCCTCAGGACAACTGAAAATATATGTATCTTATTCAACGATCAGAAGAAAAGCAGCCGCTGACATTTCCGGTCGTCGATCCTGTGCGTCAGTGGTTGCAACCAAGAAAACAATCGCTGTCCGAACTGATGTCCATATACTAGCGAACAGTTCCAAGACATCATTGCTACCGGACTAGAAAAACTGAAATCACGTCCTGTGGATTCTCAAGCGATCCTCCCCTCCTTTCCCAAACGTGCTACTACCACCACTTCCTACACCGGTACAAACTGTTACTGCTGGAAAGATGTCCAAAGAGAAGCCTAAAAAGTCACCTCTTTCGCTACAGTTTCCTCCCAAAACCCATGGTCAGACGGATTCGTTCAAGATCACTGAAAGAAAACACGGTCCCATCATGCTACCAGATCGGACATCGCCTCACTTAGTGGAAGAATTATAAGAGTTGGTGGAAACTGAAAGCATGCTTTAAAGCTCTCCGTTTTTTTTTTTTTTTTTGGTTCTCCTGTTCTACTCTAAGATCAGTTCAGTCGCACAGTGGAATTTGCAGTGGTTACCGTCCGAGGGTTGACGACATAAAACAACAGCTTTCTTCGTAATCTACGGCCTGCCTTTGCCTTGAAGAGACAAAATTTAAACCACCTGACTTGCTTTCGGATCAAACTACAGTGCTTTACGCATGAACAACGTGTCAGGTGGCACTGCATATGAGATCGTTGCTGTCTTTTTCACCCATAGTGTTTCTAACCCTCTCGTGTCAGCGTCCACCACATTACCGGCAGTGATGGTTCGTTTTTTCGTGTCTCAGCTACTTACGATCTGCAGTGCATATCTGCCTCGGAATGAATATGTGAGCTTTGCAGAACTGGAGAGCTTCGTAGATCACCTGCCTACTGCCTTCCTCCTTTCCCATTTTATCCCATGGGTGACTTCAATGCCTATTACATGAGGTCGTAGGATTGATTTCCATTCATCCTTTACATTTTAGTTCTCTCCAACATTCCTACACTTTTCATTTTTCGTTTCTATGAGTCTACCTGTCATTTAATTGACATTGATCTGACCTTGGGTTCACCATAGGTTTGTGCCAGCTAGTCCCAGACGGTATGTGATGACTTTAATGGTAATGACCATTTTCCCATCGTTCGTTCGTTTACTGAGAATGTGCCAACCGCTTTTCATCCTTCTCGATAGAAAACGGATCGCTCTAGACGGGAAGTCTTCTGGCGCAGTCCGCTGTAGCCGCCCCGGTGGCGCAGTGGTCTAAGGCGCTGGCCTCTGATCATTCGTCCGGAAGGGGTCCGGGTTCGAATCCCGGTGAGGCATGGATGTTGTGTTTGTCTTACGGCACTGGCTCTCTCCCTTCCCTGGAACCAGTGACCCAAAATTAGGGACGGGCGACTGCTTATAGCCCATTGAGTTGCTCACGGTGGTCGTTAAACCTCCAATAAAAAAAAAAAAAGTCCGCTGTAATATTCATGGTGACCCAGGAGTTGACTGACATTGCGGTTGCGGATGTCACCGCTTGCATTAATAAGATTGCTGATCTTGCCGTTCCTAAGATCTACTAGATACTCCAAACACATCTGAAAATTGGGTGGAACCTTTGGTATATCATCAGCCCTTCGTTGAGCACCGATTTTTTCAGTCAGGTTCCTTTCCGAATTTCACCCATGGATCAAAATAGCTGCCAGTATAGATTGTGTTTTTTATCGAGCGAATCCCAGCTGAGGCCACGATGTTTCCAGCGGACATGAGTGCTGTCTGCCTTGCCCTTCGTCAACGTCCATTCGAGTTCTCATCAGAGTGCTATGCTATGGTCTATTTAGATTCCCTTAGTTTTGAGACCAACCTTCTCTTCCTAAAGTGAGATGCTTACACCGTTGCCTGAATGAGGTCAGTTTTCAGGTTCGTTTCTGCTAGAATCCCAGCCATGTTTAAATCTAGGGTAACGAGTCGGCTGATGTTGTTGCCAGGTCCGTTTTCTGATTGAAAGCCAAAGCCTTGCCACTGTATCATAGGAACTTGCATTTAAATGTTCTGTACGTGGACGCTATGTGGTACCAACAGGTAAGGAGTCCATTGCTTTGTATCAATCCCGTTCTGGAAGTCTGGATTCCATCTTTTGGCAGGAACTGCAGGTAGGAAGCTGTATTTGCACTTCTCCGCATTGGACATTCCCGTTTCACTCAACGTTATTTGCTATGGGGCGACACTGCCTACGTGTGTGAGACGTGCCATGCACCTCTGACTGTTTTGGGTGTTTTATATTTGTGTGCTCGTTTTTTCGTTAACTCGCTCATTTTCCGCTTTTACTAACTACCAGGCGAGTCATAAACCCTTAATCGCCTTGTAAACTATCATTGTGAGGTGTCCTCTATTTTCTCTTTTATCCGTTGTACCTGCGATTTTTGTTTTGTGAAGGGTGTTGTCTTTTGCCGACCATTTTCACTGTTTGTTGTATCTCTCCTTGTGACATACATTTTAGTCATGTTTTCGTCACTGTTGTGAAAATGTTGGGACTTGGCTCTCTTTGGCCCATTGAGGCTTTTGCGCGCCAATAGACCCCATCAACCAACTAAATCTGTTAGCAAGGGTTTCTTAAAGGCACATTTATTGTGTGAGATGCCTCCTCTGGAGAAGGTAGAGATTTCGCAAAATATTACAGTTATTCATAATGAAAATTTATATTCAGCCCCAAAAATTTTCATTAGGCCCCAGAAGATAATGTTTTGGATTCAGACGTGCTCTAAAAGCCCTGCGGCCGAAGCGTTTATTTAAGAGGATTTTCCAAAAAAAATTGAATGCGCGGATTGCTCTTAAATTACATATACTGTATATATGAACCTTAAAATAGCAGGTTTCTGTCCAGTTGCTGAATGCTCCCTTCAATTCCTGTGACATAATAGGAAGACTCACGATGGCCCTCAATGTTGTTCCTGCCAGTAATATATTTCGTTTATATCTTTCTAACTCTGCAGTTATTCTGTAACGCATTTGTTTTCAGCTTTCACCATTACAAGAGTTCCAAGATCACTGTTCAGACGCGACTACTGTGTTGTGATTCTGGTTCTACCCAGGGCCGGATTAAGGCCTTAGTGGGCCCCTAGGCTAAGACATTTGAGGGGGCCCCAAGGCTAAGACATTTAAATGAGCTCTAAAAATTATAACGGAAAACAATCATAAAGTCCGTTGAAAGTTGAAACACGAAACTCTAGCAATATGAGTGTGATATATTAATACGTTTTGTATTCTTATGTGGTGCATTATTGGTCGAAGTCCCCGGTGGTTTCATGTTGCGCAAGAAAAAAATGGACTAAGAAAAGTATATAATGCTAAATAATTAGAAAATCAAAGACAACAACTGCGAATCTTAATCTTTTAACTCATGTCCTTATGAAAACAATGAAAAATATACGTTATGCATTCTTCAAAATAATAGATTATCTGAAGAGTTTCCATAATAAGTCACTATATTTTTTTATTGTTCTCGTCAGGACAGGAGTTAAAAGCTGAAGGTTCCCAGATTTTGTCTTTGATTTTCTAGTGATTTAGCATTGTATACCTTACTTAGTGCATCTTTTTTGTTACGCAATCTGAAATCACAGAGGACTTCCACCATTAATCCAAGTGCAAACTGGGGCTCTGGGTGGATGGCAGTAAAAAGTCGTCACTCTCCCGACGACCTCGCTGTGCAGAGCGGCAAGAAACTTTTTTTTTTATTTTGATTGGACGTTTAACGACCACTGTGAGCAACTGAGCAACTCAGTGGGCTATAAGCAATCTCTCGTCCCTATTTTAGGGCCACTGGTTCCAGGGAAGGGAGAGAGCCAGTGTCGTAAGACAAGCAAACATCCATGCCTCTTACCGGGATTCGAACCTGGAGCTATCTCGGACGAATGGCAGAAGCCAAGAAGCCATCGCTTAGACCACTTCGCTACCAGACCTTTACCCTTGGTGAGTAACTGCGTTGAAATCTGTTGGTCTTGCAGCCTCTGCTTCTGACCAAGTGAAAATCATAGGAGACAAAAGTAAAACTAATTTATAAACTCTCTCTCTCTAAATATTTACCCTTAGTGAATCACTGCCTTGAAATCTGTTCGTCTTCCATCCTGTGTTTGTGACCAAGTGGAAATCATATGAGACACAAGTAAAACTATTTTATAAATTTCTCTCTCTCTCTCTCTCTCTCTCTCTCTAAACATTTACGTTTGGTGAGTCACTGCCTTGAAATCTGTTCGTCTCCCAACCTTTGTTTCTGACCAAGTGGAAATCATATGAGACAAAAGTAAAACTATTTTATGAACCTCTCTCTTTCCCTACATATCTCTCTCTTATTTGGCCGTGGGCCCTTGGTCATGGCGGGCCCCAAGGCTATAGATAGGCTTCATAGACCCCACCTTAATCGGACCCTGGTTCTACCCCTTTCCTGGAGCCAATAGTTCTAATTACGGTTTGAGTAGCATAAATCTTGAGTTCGCTGCAACTAGCAAAGGGTTAAATAGATATTCTGTGGGTTATTCTCAGAAACGTGGGGATCTGTAGGGCAACCACATTAGTCGAAATTTGATAAAATTAAATCAACAGGCTGCCCCGGTACTCGAGTGGTCTGAGGCGCTAGCTTCTAATTATTCTTCTGAGATGGGGCCCGGGTACTGGATGATATATTGACAGCCCCATTGGAGCCTTAGAATAATTATGATGCATATAATTTACAAATTTGGCGGATGAGCTCTGAGAAGTGTAGCGTTTTATACCCACGTGCTGACTTTTTCTAGAATTTCGCAACAGGTTCTTCACTCGTCTCTACGCTATAGAGTTTTTTTAAAAAAGACCTGATGAGTATACTTCTCTTATTTATCCGCCCCCTAAGTTTTAGACAGAAAATCTGTGGTAGTTTTAGGGAAGGTCAAGCTTAACTACGGAGATGCGGGTGCCGTGAGATGTTCCACGTACGGAAAAGAGGATTTTGAAATTCCTTCTGTAATCATCGCAGTTTTTAAGTTGCTGTCCCTCTAGAGGCGATTTAGTCCAGACTAAAAACATAAGTAATTTTGCTGGCCTATTTTTTCATTTGCATCATCATGCTAAAACACTAGTGCTCTCAAATTAATAACAAAATTCAAACACCTGATGCGATAGATAGAAAAATAATTTTTCCGCAGCAGTACGACGTGTTTAGTTATCGCTTTTTTAACTCCTTGATTTCCAAACTTTATCTTGATTTTGAATATTACTTCATAATCATAGATTTAAGTATTTGGACTAAAATTATTTTGACTGGAAATCACTAAATGTTTTAACTGAATAGACAAATTATTATACACACCTACTTAATAACGTGTTGTTCTACATTTTGCCCTCACAACAGCAGTCAGACGTCTTGTTAAGGACTCAGTGAAGTGTTGAAAACATGGAGGTGGTATTGCAGCCCATGCAGTGATAATCGCATGTCATAGATCATCCACAGGTGTCGGGCTAGAACAGATCTTTCCGATTCGGCCCATAAATTCTCAATGGGCTTGAGATCTGGCGATCGAGAGAGTCATTTGAGTAATGCAAATTCATCTGAATGCTCCTGGAGCCAATTGTTCGCCACTCGAGAATTATGCACTCGGGTGGTATGCGGTGTGGCGTTGTCCTGTTGAAAGATGGCGCCCTGGTGCAGAAAGATAATCGCTACGAACGGGTGCAGACGGTTGGCGAGGTTTGGTATTTCAGTTGCCCAACGATGGTCAGTTAATATGTTCTTAACTAGTTGATAATTAACTTTGTCAACTTGTTGTTTTTTGAGGTTTTTAAGAATGAGCAGTACGCTAAAATATCACATGCAATGCTTCTGTACCTTTCAAGAGCTATTTGTTTTTCTCTTTGATTTCGAGGATGCTTGTCCGTAGGCTTTTGTCTAACTTACTATCCTTTTCTCCAAACAATAGATTTCTATTTCCTATAATGTCTACTTCCGACGACTCTTCTCGTTTTTCTATCGCTTCATGGGGAAATCTTAAATCCGTGCCGAAAAACCAAGCTCCGCGGTCATCTCACGACCGCTCGCGCCTAACCCCTCGCGTTGAATGTTCTGCTCACTCCTTTGCAAATCCCTCCCCTTCGCTTCCACAAGCACTGCGATATGTCCCAAGGAATAAAAGCGGCATAAAACTGAAAGTTCAAAGCTGGAATTAAACGTTTCCCGCGTTCCTTTCGGTTATTTTGAGCCTACATGCCGAAAAGTGCTAATTCCATTTGACAATACCGATAATACCAAATGCGGCTACGAAGCACGAAGCCAAGTATTCAAATGGCTTTTTCCATTGTGATATCTTTGTAAAACAAAATCTACAGAAGCGACAACTTGGCGCCTTCTGAAAATCCGTACTTCCTGACAACGTGAAATAAATGAAACTTTCCCAGGCTCGTAGACAAAGAAAAAGGGAACACGACGCAAAAAAAAAAAAAAAAAAAAAATAATATTGCGAATGGGATTTAATATATTTGCCTAAAATTCTTGTATTAAATCTCCGTAACAATGTAACAATGTCTAGCCTTTTGTCACTTGAGGGTCTTTACTTTGATCGTGATGTTTCCAACTCTTCTCATTTTCATGATCCGCGAGTTCCTTTGCTTATCTTTCTTGGCAAGGGCATATATAATTTTTTTCGTGGGGGGCGACAAAAAGTGGAAGTTTTGAAATCAGCCAGGACAAAATAAATTTATTAAATGAAAAATAGAAGAAAAATTTAAAGCATTTCTTTTCTAATGTAAATTGATGCATTTTTAATAACTAAAACATTTGTTTTCCAATGTAAGCCGCATTCTAATGAAATAGTAAAACACTTCAGGGGGCAAGGCCCCTCCCCCTCTAAATACGTCCCTGTTTCTTGTTTACATCAAGCATGTATCTCTTCATGTGTCTTTGAGCTGTCCGCAGCCTCTGCATGTCCTTTCTAGTTTAGATCCATATTTCTGCTCCGTACGGCAAGAACTTGAAGGGTGCATTGATTAAACACTTTTCTTTTAAAATGCTCTTCGATATTGTACTGTTACTTCCAAATGCGTTGGAGTCAAGTGCTTTTCGCCTGTTGATTTATTCATAGACTAGATGAAAGCCCGTCAATAATGACGGGAGAAAATAAAATGTATGATACAGAAATTATTGACATTTATTTATTGAGTTTTCGAGTTCCACGTCAAAAGATGGCGACGTTGGCTCACAGCTTTCTGAAAATTTCCCGAGCAGTCGGTTATGGAATTTGATACGACGGACGGACTGTCTGTTTGTTATGTGTTTTGTAAAACCTTTAGTCCCTATTTCGTCAACACTTCCTTGTACACAACATTTTTCGTATACACTGATTTTGAACCCTGTATCAAATTCCCCTGTTCTTTTCCGTGAACTGTTTTCATCTTGACGTTGGTACATACAGATGGCTAAACACCAGTTCAGGTAGTGAACCAAAATCCCTGAAGTAAAGTTTTTCGTAGCTGCCCCGGTGGCACAGTGGTCTAAGCGATGGCTTCTGATCATTCGTCCGAAAGGGGTCCGGGTTCGAATCCCGGCAAGGCATGGATGTTGTGTTTGTCTTACGGCACTGGATCTCTCCCTTCCCTGGAACCAGTGACCCTAAATTAGGGGCTGGCGACTGCTTATAACCCACTGAGTTGCTCACGGTGGTCGCTAAACCTCCAACCAAAAAGAAAAAAAAAAGTTTTCGTATCTCTAGAGTTGTTCGTGTGACGTAACGCATCTCTGACGTCATGTGAGAATGATTTGGATTAGATGACCTCACACCAGCAGCTGTGTTCTTTGTTGCAATGGCAACAAAACGAAGTGGTATACGCGTGGACTGTGCGTGTGTAGGTGATGACGTCACCTACACGAAAACACGAAAAGCCAAGCGTGACGTCACAAATATTTGTTTCTCGGCTGTTGCTATGACGACTTAAAAAGTGGCACAGAAGAGGGCTCTAGCAGATTATACTGTATATTAGGATGTAGCCCTCTCTTAGTAGCTGTTGTCCAGAGTGGATGTAGGCATCAGGTACTTCCAGATTTACCCCATCAACCGATAAGCCTGCAGTTCTTGCATTGTACATCAGTTTTGTTTTCTGTAAGCTAATTTTTTGTCCCTCTTTTTTACTCTTGTCAGCAAGTTCCTGGGTCATAACTCTGCAACTCTAAGGGGTACTTGCAAATTCCACATCTCCTTTTGTGAGACAAAGGCTAATTCATTCACTCCTCATTCGTGCAAGCACTAAATTTGTGTACGAATCATGCAGCGATAATTCCTTTTTAATTAAGCAAGCGGGAGTCACCTGTTCATTTTTGCGCCGGGGTGTCTCCCACTGGCTCGTGCTATTTTAACGAAACATGAAAATATTCACTCGGAATTCCTTTACTGAATGGTACATTGCTATCCGTCTTCTAAAAAGAGGAACACAAAAATAAATGAATTTTGGCCATTCGTTGCGTAGATTGTTCCGTGGGACTCTTTTATTTCGACTTGCACAGAAAGAAGAAGAGCAGCAGACTATTTCACTGCTGCTGATTGTGGTAGAAAGGAGGCACTGATTTGCATAAGCGTTGAGAGAGAGAGAGAGTAAAGAGATTTCACAAAAGATCATGGTCTCTGAATTCTTTTTTCTTTCTTTTTTTATCCGTGACAGCAGAGGAGAGAAAGATACTACTTCCGCAGGCACGCTGGAAGTTGTCTTGAGAAGCAAGGGAGAGGGAATTCGTTGAGGGATTCCACGGACTGCTCGGTGAAGATTTTCTCCCTGGCGTTCGCGGGGCGAGGACAATGGAGTTCCCATTGTGAGGCAGCGAAGCGTGGAAGTGAGTGCAGCACAAGCTCGATTGTTATTCACATTCCCGTAAAACGTCGTCAGCACGAAGTGCCCCCTTTGCCCAGGCAAACAAACAAAGACCAAATCATCTGCATACAAGCTGTTTCCAATGGATCCTCGTGGACGAATACAGACACTGTAATAAATATCCCTTCCTGCAGCCGACGTCGCCACCACCATTGCCGCAGCGCGCGTACGTGTCGACCCGCAATGTTTTATCGTACCGCTGTTGGCGGCTAGTACGTTCGCAATAAAATAAATCCGTTAGATAAATTATACGATTGAAGCAGCTCCGGCTATCAAGACATGTAACACATAGATAGCACACTTCAACATTTATTTGTTCTTTTGTTTGTTTATTTATTCATTCGCAAACAAATCCACTGCGAGATTATGACCTACGAACAGAAGCAAATGGACATTTTTTATGGTTTACATACAGGATTAAAAACAAAATTGCTAGTCCCCCCCCCTCCATCGCGTTATTATTGGACGCATTCCAAGATACGAAACAAAAAACAATCAGGAAATAAAATTCGATCTGAAGCATCCGCATGAAAGAAGCAAAATTTTATAGGTGTATCATCATTGCTCATATTAAGAGCTGTTATAACGAAAATTAAAATATGAGTTAGAGGAAACTGTACCAATGTTATCTCTAAGAAAATGTGATGAATCCGAAACATGTGATATCAAAGTGTGAACTATGCCAATGATACACATACCGGCCACTGAATTAGAAACTTTTATTCAATACCAGGTTGGACATCCTTTAATCCGACTTAGGACAAGCCACCAATGGCAACCGAAAATTCGAGTACAGTTGGCAAATTTTGAGCGAAGCTATTGCAAAATCTAAGCTCATTAAGGCGTCTGTTATAAAAAATTCTAAAAAACGAACAAGTAAAATGTATGGTTTCCAGAACAAACGTAAGATATATTCTCAAAAGGAAATGTCTAAAATTTATCATGAACTACTTTCCTTCACGCCTTCACGTTGGTTGTGATCAGGTTGCATGCAAACAAAGCAGAAAGACACACTCAGATAGGGAACCACGTGTTTTTCATTTTGCTTTTTTTTTTTTTTTTTTGAGTGGAGGTTTAACGACCACCGTGAGCAACTCCATGGGCTATAAGCAGTCGCCGGTCCCTAATTTAGGGTCACTGGTTCCAGGGAAGGGAGAGAGCCAGTGCCGTAAGACAAACACAACATCCATGCCTCGCCGGGATTCGAACCCGGACCCCTTCCGGACGAATGATCAGAGGCCATCGCTTAGACCACTGTGCCACCGAGGCGGCAATTTTTCATTTTGCATCGCGAAAGACACACACACACACACACACACACACACACACACACTTTCTTTTATTAATATAGATTAAACAAGTATTGAGCTAACAGACGGAGTCTTTCTATTTCTTCGTTTTTCAATTCAAACAATTTTTTGAAATTAATGTTAGTGAACAGACTTTCCTGAAACGGTTCAGGTAAAAGTCCATCCAGTTTTAATTGAAATTCCTCAATGACCCGGAATTTCGGGAATCGGAAGGCGTCAAAACCTGACCATGGACGATGTCCAATCGCATGCTAAGAATCACGGTGATCGGATGTGTTCTGTCGTAGCTATGCCTGAACAATTGATTGTCCCGAGTCTCGAATAGAGAGCGGATTTTCTCAATTATTATTAAAATTGGTCAGTTTTTTAATGGTCATTGTTTTTTTACGACACGACCAATTATCATGATACCAACCCCATGTCACTCATCATGTCCTTCCCTTTCTCTGTAGCAAGTGTCACTGCGATCGGCTGAAGATCTTTGGAGGAGATAGGTAATAAACGACCCCTTCTCAAAACCCGGACCCCCCCGCCTCCTCCAAAATGCAAGTTTTTGGACGATTATTTCTTAATGATGACACGGAATTTCGGGAATCGGAAGGCGTCAAAACCTGACCATGGACGATGTCCAATCGCATGCAAAACCTCGCGGGGTTCGGATGTGTCATCTCGTACCTATGCCCGGACAACGAATTGTCTCGAGTCTCGTAAAGAGAGCTCTGCTCCGTCTTGGGCCTCGCTTCGCTCAATTATAGAACGTATGCGGTTTGGCATACATTCCACAAGGTGTTCGAGTGCATCCAGCGTTGCATTCAGACAGTTTTTTCCGGGGGGACAATTACAAATTTTGAAGGGCTCAAACTTGTTATTATTTGTTACTTATGTATATACACTGGTGTGCAAAAATTAAGGACGAAGAGGAGAAATTAGCATAACAGCGGAACGAGCTGGCAGAACGGACCGAAAGACCACTCAGGAGATAGACTGGGGTCCGGTACGGTAGGGCATGCACATATATGCAGCATGACGTAAGGGGGGAGGATGTCGGAAGGGTATAAAGCACACGGGCGGTGTACGCTCAGCAATTCGGTGAAAGCTATTGCACGGTGTTCATCGGTTTGAGAGACGTCGAGTTGCTGCCACCGTGTGATATGGCCAACAGGCAATCCAGTAGACGACAGCTGGATGACTTTACCCGAGGTCGCGTCATTGGGAAGTTGGAAGAAGGTCGAAGTGTGACTAGTGCGGCCGAGTAGTTCGGGATCGCTCACAGCATCGTTTCACGAGCTTGGAGAGCATTTCAAACGACAGGAACAACTGTCCGAGAGTTTAGCAGTGGTCGTCCATGAGTTACCACGGCGGCGGACGACCGGTATATTGTCCTACAGGCGAGAAGAGACAGACGGCAGACAGCGGGTGAAATCGCAAGGCACGTGCAACAGACAATTGGAAGTCCGTCATCACGTTTTACCGTGGTCAGGAGGCTGCACAAAGGTGGTCTATTTGCACGACGACCAGTACGGCGTGTGCTATTAACGCCTACTCATCGGAGACGGCGGTTCTTGTGGTGCCAGGAACACAAGAACTGGATAAATCAGCAACTGGGGTCGATTTCTCTTTACGGATGAGAGCCGATTTAGTCTGACGAGCGATTCTGGACGTATACACATCTGGGGAGAGCAGGGAACACGCAATCACACCTCCAACATCATCGAAAGGGACCGGTTTGGAGTTGGCAGAGTTCTCGTTTGGGGTGGTATCATGCTTGGTAGCCGTACTGACCTCCACATCTTCCAAGGAAGTTCAGTCACTGGTGTCCGGAATTTTTGGACCGATGTTCTCCTGCCTCACGTACATCTGTTTAGAGGTGCTGTGGATCCTGAGTTCTTCTTCATGGACGACAATGCTACACCTCATCGTACAGTGGCTGTCGCAGAGCTGTTGGAGAGTGAAGATATTCAGCGCATGGATTGGCCCGCAAGGTCCCCGGACCTAAATCCAATCGAACACGTGTGGGACCTTCTCGGGAGACGCTTGGCAGCATGTCACCAGCCGCCAGCAACGGTTCCGAAGCTGCGATTGGCGCTACAAGAGGAACGGGCCGCGATGCCTCAACAGCTCCTTGACAACCTCGTACTCAGCATGGACAGACGTTGTAAATCCTGCAACGCAGTCAGGGTTGATCATATCATATCCCCTACTAAAGACTGGATTTTTCTTGGCAGCCGCCTGTCACATGGACGTTTCTGTCTTCTGTCCAGTTGTGCTCGAAGCTACCTTTTCAATAAAGTGCCTGTGTTTCCTTTGGATTCCTTGTTTGGACGGTTTTGCTCACTTGTCCCATATTCTTACATCTTGGGGATCTTACGGTATGATTTGAGTCGATGTGGAGCACTTCTGCACGACGTTACATTCGAAAAACCGTCTCGTCCTTAATTTTTGCACGCCAGTGTAATACTAATACATATCATGTTATTTATATATATACATCAATACATATTATATTCTTTATGTATATATTAATACATATAACAAGATTTTAAATAAGGTATAAAAAATTTTTTATGCTTGTATATTACAAATGCAAATTCCAAGAAATCTGCCCATTACAAGTGATTAAAAATGTAAAAATATTATACCTTTATTTTAATTCATTAATACACCACGGATTTCACCATGCGTTGGTGTAAAATATTAAAGATGCTAGTAAGATAACGCTGTGCTGGAGAAAATCCCCCCCCAAACATTAGGAGTGGCAAAAATGTCTTCGTTTTACTAGAAGCGTGTTTCTGATTATTAAGGAATCATTACAGTGTAACCTGAAAACGTATGCTGTAAACCATTTCCCTGCCATTTGATTTCAGCCCCTTTAGATTATATAGATTAGTACACAGTAGTATTTAAGTTGTGGAATACTACTGTGTACTAATCTATATAATCTAAAGGGGCTGAAATCAAATGGCAGGGAATGGTTTACAGCATACGTTTTCAGGTTACACTGTAATGATAAAGTATGCAGGGGTGACATGGAGGAGACTGGCACAAGACAGACTGTTGTGGAGGAAACTTGGGGAGACCTTCGTCCAGCAGTGGATTGATAATGGTTGACAATGATGATGATGATGATGATGACACAGTAGTAAAAAAAACAAAAACTAATTAATCGTCTGAAATTTTTGGATTTTCTTTTGTAACAGAATGTATACCACATACCGTCAGGAAAAAAAAAATTATGGGAATTATTTTTAATAATTTCCTATCGTTAAAAATTAGGTAGCTCAAATATTTTGTTGTGTTGGGAGGCTTAACCGTACAGATGGGAACTTGGCGTCCAGAAGATTGAAATAAAGCTGAATGCCAGCTTCAAAAATATGATTATGTACTTCAGAGCAAACAGCATGCCGTTGGTGATTACAAATCCACAGTAAACTTAACTATCAAATAAAAAAGGTCTTAAACATTTATAGAATTGTGAAATAATACTTTGTTTTTTTCCTTTGCCCCTCTTGCATATACACTATATTGACAAAAGTCACCGGACACCTAGAAGAGAAACATAACATAGCATTTATTGACATACATTTGTACGATGTCGGTCCACCTTTGGCCTTAATGCATGCACTGACCCGTCATGACGTGTTTTCGCCAAGGTTTTGGAACACAGCGATAGTTATGCGCTTCCATTCAGTACATAATGCTGCCGCTAACTGTTGCTTAGTAGTTCGTCTTGGTTCCAAACTTCTTATGCAGCGATCTAACTCATCCTATAGGTGCCCTGTGGGATTAAGATCAGGGCTCGGCGCTGGCCAGTCCACACACGATACGAAATTATCGTCAAACCACGGTGTAACAGTCCTTGCTTTATGGCTCCGTGCATTATCCTGCTGGTACCAACAAGGCTCGGTTCCATAGTATTGCCACAGAGTTGGTAGGGCATAATTGTCCAGAATATCGAGGTAGACGTGCTGGTTAATAGGTTTCTCCATGATAACCAATGGGCTGGGTCCATACCACGAAAAACACCCCCACACGAGTAAACTGCCAGCTCCAAACTTGACGGTAGGAACAGTGTACTGCGGTAAATAGGCTTCCTCCGGTCGCCGCCGTACCCACACATGGCAATCAGACTGATGGATCGTGTATCTGGATTCACCAGTCCATAGGACCCGTTTCCATTGATCTACGGTCCACGATAAATGTTCTTTACACCATGCTAAACGACGAGTAGCATTCCGAGTGCAGATGAAAGGCTTCTGTGCACCCACACGACCACGGTAACCCATGGAATGAAGTTCTCTTCGAAACGTACGTGTACATACCGATGTTCCAGCATTTTAACTCCCCTGTACACTGAGGTCTTGTGCAGTACTCCGTCAATTAGCTGTAACGACTTTCCTGAGGATTCGACGTCCTCTGTCACTGATTTTCTTTGGTCTGTCGGTACGTTTTAATGCTTCAGGCACGCCATGTGTCTTCCACTTATTCAGTACATCCAAAACATCCTCTATCACTGATTTGTTTGAACGCCTCTCGGTTTATCTTATGGACAACCCATTAATATAACACCAGCAATCTTTCCTTTCTCAAAGTCAGTTCTCTCCAGCCGTGACATTTTCACTCAGCCTCACAGTGCGATATGATCGCGGTCAGCTGTAGGCTTGTTTTTATACCGTTTGCAGCTGTACCGCGCATCTTAACAACGCAGCGGATCCATTCATTTGCTTTTGAAGTATTGTTCGGTGACTTTTGTCAATATAGTGTATGATCTTGCATATATGGTCAGTTGTGTGCGTGTGCGTGTGCCTTTGGTGTGAACTATGATTGTCTTTTTTTTACTGCTACTGGAAAATGAAGGACAAGATTCGGCAAGCCATCAGTGACGTCACGTGATCACCGGCTGACACTGACGGACCACATTAGGCTAGCTATTATTCATGGCACATACTTTCAGGGCAGCTTGTGACAGCCACTGCCTGTAATGGATAACAGATGGCCCTATTCTGACATATGACAACTGATGGGGAGGCCAACTGTTGGCCAGCTGCTGGTCCATGTGGTGGCCACCGGGACATTTTAGTGACGGTTCATATAACGGAAACATAGTGCTGGGCCACTTATGGCACTGCTGGCAGCCAGCAGTAGCCTATTGCTGGCCCAGCAAGGCAGTTTTTTGCTGAGTAATGCTGGGGCACCATAAATACTATCCAGCCCTCGGGCCCCCTGTCCTCTTAAATACGCTCTGCAGAAGAGGATTTTTGTCACGGATCTGTTTTATAATGTGCCCCATACATTCTCAATGGGGTTCAAATTTGATCTTTGTGGGAGCCAGGGAAAATGGTGGAAGTTGTCGTCATGCTCGCTGAACCATTGCTGAACACATCTTGCGCGATGTACAGTAGCATTAGTGTCCATGAAGCAGCCGTCACCTGTTGGATAAGAAGTCAGCATTGCAGGATGATCGGCAATAATGTTCAGATAACACTAGGAGGTCACCCGACCTTCCAGCAATATTAGGGGACCTGTTGCGTAGCAACAAAATGAGCATCACACTATGGCACCACCTCCAGAACCTTGAGTTGTGTTTAGAAGGCAAGCTGGGTCATTTACTTCATGGGGCACCTGCCAAACTCTCTGCCTACCTTAATTCATAACAACGTGTACCGTGACTTGTCGGACCTCACGACTTTTTTGCAGGCATCGGGTGTCCAGTCACGGTGTTCCTGACACCACTGTAGAACACATCTTGTACACCACTGCTGAACACACCTTCAGCTTCTTTGCAGAAATCAGTATTTTAATGGGCTGCATTTTATTGGGCTGTGCACCAAAAGTGTGGGAAGCGAATGGAGTTTCATTACAGGTTGGTATATTTTGTTCAGAGTGACATTCGAACTTTTCTTCATACGGGACAGTCAGTCTCAGGTATTTATGACAGGGCTATGCCCGGGAGAGGTGTGGTCTTCGTGAGTAGAAATGGCAATGCAGAACACCTTTACATTATGGATTTTACACGAAAACTATTTCTTAATTTAATTATAAAAGCCTATTAGTGCTTACACCATAATTAAAAACAGCAAATGTGCTGCTAATCGAATTGTTTAATCAACCGAAAAATGTTGGACCCCAAAAAATAATTTCTAGGTACTCCTCAGCTCAATTGATTACATTTCTTATTCGTGTAAAACTGGACAACGAAAACACTTAAAACGATACCAAGAGGTCAGAAAAGATCTTAAAATGACCACATACGGAAGGAGAAGACAAAATCCAAACGCACATTAAAGCCTTACTGAAGTCAAAGAATTGCGAGATGTTCTTCATGATACCTTCAACCAGTAGGCGATCGAGAAAGCACAAAACGTTTGCCAACGAGATACAAGCTTCTTCATTTTGTCGTTAAAAATGTCAAGCTTCGGGATGCAATAAACTCATGGAATGTGATTTCAACTGATGTTTGACTGGGAAACGATTTATCCTGTAGAACGGTGTCCAGGTGCTTGAAGGAGAGATAGTCCATAGGGGACAAATCAGGAGAATAAGACGGATGAGGTAAGGTCTCATACCTCAAATGGTGCCGCTTCTGGATAGTCTGTTGTCCAACATGGCGTCTCGTGTTATCATGGAGAAGTATGGACCCATGGCGAATGACTAAAAACTGTTGTTCGGTGGACATTTTCCATGCATAATATCAAGTTCTTGACAATACTTGTCCCTCATGATGAGTTGGCCAAGCTCCTGGATCATTCACTGAGAATATCGGATGAGAGCAATTTAGTGGAAAGAAACAATTCAGTAACATTTAATTTTGTGAACCATTCTCATGGACGAATGAGCTGAAGCAGTAAACTATTTCGCACCCCTTTCGCTCAATTAGAAAGACAGGAATTTGTAAACTGTCGAGTGAGTGAGTGTGTATGTCCTGATGGCAGGGCAGAAGTTACTTTGAACTCACTTCCTTCTTTCAAAATGGTAGAAGTTTTTTAACTCTCTTTTAAAACGGTAGGAGTTTTCAAACTCTCTTCTAACATGGTAGGAGTTTTTAAACTATCTTTCAACATCGCAGGAGCTTTTAAACCATCGAGTGAGCATCTCATGCGAATTGCAGCAAGAATCTCATGCGAATTGCAGCAAGAATCTCATGCGAATTGCAGCAAGAATCTCATGCGAATTGCAGCAAGCATCCCATGCCAATTCCGGCTAAATATAGGGCATTGACAAGTAAAAGAAAATTGTTCTGATGGAGAATCTCACTCATCGCGGACGACTGAACTAAAGGAAGAAGTTACTACTTATTCGTTTAGCTCATTCAACATGGTAGGGCAGAAGTCATTTCTAATTCACTTCTCTCTTAATATGATAGGAGTTTTAAACTCTCTTATAATATGGTCGGAGTTTTTTAACTGTCTTCCAGTGGGTAGAGTTTTTTAACATGGGAACCACAGCAGGGCCGTACTAAATATAAGGCCTTGACATGAAAAAGAAAATTATTCTCATGGAGAATCTAACTCTTCGCGGACGAATGAATTAAAGGAAGTAGCTACTACTTATTTCTTTAGCTCATTCAATATGGTAAGTCAGAAGACACTTCTAATTCTCTTCTCTGCTTTAATATAGATAAATATACTGTATATGGGTATATATATATATATATATAATGTAAATGGTGAAAAAACAAAATAACAGAGTATTTAAAATCCACCAGAACAAAAAAGTTAATGAAAAATACCAAAATTAAAGCATTTTTTTTAAAATGTAAGTTGATTCATTTTTATTAAATTAAAATCTTTTTTTCTAAATGTCAGTCACATTTTAACATAAAACATCAAAAAATGAAACACTTTCGGGGAGGGGTGACAAAACTTTCGTTTACATGGCTACATCGATAGCATGCACTCCTAGTCAGCATAGTTTGAACAAGATTTTCGCTTTCTGCAAAACACTTGTTTCAACGAAAGTTTCCGTTCTATTGTGTTCAAGGAGCGTGTGTGATAAATCACTAACCAGTATATGAGTTGAATTAGTCAACTAAAGGGGGAAAAGTTGACTGATTCAACTTTCCTTAAGTACAATTACTTGGAAAAGCTATTCTAATTTGAAAACATTTACGACACCGAAGAGACTACAGGTGAAATGAAGGATACCGGGTACCACTAGGTCGCAGAAAGCAGTATTATTTCTCACTCCCTTTCTCTCACACACACTCTCAGGCTGCCTCATTTTTGTTTCTTTTAGCTCCCTTTCTCTCACACACACTCTCAGGCTGCCTCATTTTTGTTTCTTTTAGCTCCCTTTCACGCTATTTCATTCTTTCTCACTTCTTCCACGCTGTCACAGTTTTTTTTTCACTCTCATACGTACTTGGTCTTTCTCACTCTCTTACTGTCGTAGCTACTGACTCTCACTCTCTCTCATTCTCGTACTTACTGAGCGTCACTCTTTCTCTCATTCTCGTTCTTACTGACTATCACTCTCTCTCATTCTCGTTCTTACCGAATGTCACTCTCTCTCTCTCATTCTCCTACTTACTGACTGTCACTCTCTCTCTCTCTCTCTCATTCTCGTACGTACTCTCTCTCTCTCTCTCTCTCTCTCTCTTCTCGTACTTACTGTGTGTGTGTGTGTCTCTCTCTCTCTCTCTCTCTTCTCGTACTTACTGTGTGTGTGTGTGTCTCTCTCTCTCTCTCTCATTCTCGTACTTACTGCCTCTCTCTCTCTCTCTCTCTCATTCTCGTACTTACTGTCTCTCTCTCTCTCATTCTCGTACTTACTCTCTCTCTCTCTCTCTCTCTCTCTCTCTCTCTCTCTCTCTCTCTCATTCTCGTACTTACTGTCTCTTCTCTCTCTCTCTCTCTCATTTTCTCTCTGTTAATGCGGCTTTTCGCCTTTTAAAAGAGCTCTACGTCTGTGTACCTAAATATACGTATTTACTAAACTACATCACATTTAATTTCTGCCAGGGTCGTTTCTTACATTCGTCTAAATCTGAATAATATATAATAATAATAATAAATATTGTTTTTGAAAAACTAAACAGTCGAAATATTTGCCATTGTAGTCGTCATAGTTTAGTAAATATTTAGTTTTGTGACTCACATATCTTCTTTCATTGGCTTTGTGATAACATTCATTAATTCACCTACCTAAGTACCGCTCAATGTCACGAATTAGTAAACCTTATTGTTCGTTATAGAGCATAGGGTATTCTCTCGATTTTTTTTAAAATTCTGTATTAAAAATGCATTATTGGCATTTACATAATGCTGTTTCAGCTCTCGATCAACGAAATTTTGCTCGGGGAAAATTGGCTGTTAATTGCTTTCGTAAATTTAGAAAGAGCAGTAATTGCCTAAATTCTATCTCTTTTCCGCAGGTCTGGCTATGTATTTCAACGCACGAATGTGTTTCAGGTATTTAAAGCACCTCAAATATTCTTGCGCATTATCAAAGATCAGTTTCAGGCCTCCCGGCTTGCTCCCCCCCTCCCTCTTTTTTTCCCCCGATTTTGATTTTTCTCTGCATCGAAACGGTTACTTATTCTTGGTATTTCAAAAGACCGATCATTCAGGAGAATGGGTTTCCAATGGCTGAGAACTGACCGCTTTGCTGAACTCACGCACAGGGCCAGAAGATTTGTCATTACGACGACGTCACACAATGCCCGGAATATGCTCCATCGCTGAATATTATAAAACATGCGTCCGATCCCTCTCACGCGCCAACAGATCTTTGCATTCCCTGAAAGGACTCTTCGTAAGATAAATGATGGTACTGCCCTGCCAATCCGGCACCCTGGTGGTGTCAACTCCGGACCCTTAGGTCCTTTCGTGTCCCCTTCATTCCTCCCCCTTCTCTTGCCTTCTTTGCGTGGATGTGAGAATGTGTGTGTGTGTGCATTTGGTCGTGGGTGAACTGAAAGTTTTTGG
The DNA here is from genome assembly GCA_039090855.1 of Macrothele yani. Classification (NCBI taxonomy): domain Eukaryota; kingdom Metazoa; phylum Arthropoda; class Arachnida; order Araneae; family Macrothelidae; genus Macrothele; species Macrothele yani. Next base: position 198,071,425 of record CM076990.1, read on the forward strand.
CCTTTCTTTTGGCCTTTTGTGGCCGCGGAGGACAAGAGGGACAAAAGATTTCAGGTGCATTGCTTCTTGGCCACAATGCTACAGCCATTTCTTTTTCCCGTAGAATCTGTATCTCTCAGCGTCATTCGAAACCGTTTCACTTGCCTGGCAAATAGCCACGCCACGTTTGTGCGTGTTTGAATTCCTACATTCTTCATCGGTAACAATTCTGGGAAAAGGAAAAAAGAAAAAGAAAAGCACACGTAATGTGTGAGCAGAAAATGCACTGAAATATCTGCAAAAACGTATTCAAATGTGTTGACATCTTTGCGATTCCTCACAGTATTTACTTATGCTCGAAACAAAAAAAAACAAAAAAAAACGAGTGAATAAAATCAAGAATGTTCTTATTTACTGCATGAGTCTTTGCCGACTGTTCGCTGATGAAAACGAAGCGATGAAGAAGACATTCCTTTATTTTCCACAAGGAATTTTTTCATTATTATGAGCTAGAAGAAAAATATGTGCTACGTTTTTCTTTCCTTTTCTGTTATGTTAGGAATTACACTGTAGCATTTTTTTCCTACCATGAGCAACAGGAAAATAATTTGGAATTTTTTTTTTAGTGCACGAAATCGTATTTACTTATCAATGAATGAAATACGGGATTACACCATTGTACAATCCAAATTTGGAAGCTGTGAATCCGTTTATCGGTGTAAATATGACATCGATGTTAAGTCAGATAATATCAGAAAACTTGAAAGTTTCGTTGTCCTGGAACGGGAATCGAACCCGCGTCTCCCGGATAGCGCCCGAGTATGCTGACCACTACACCACCCAGAACGACCAAGTTTCAGGTTTCCGATTAATTTGAATATAATATATGTTTTATATATATATCAATGCCGATTTCTTCCAAAAGCGAAACCTGTGATGGTTATATTCAAAGTAATCGGAAACGTGAACTTTGGTCGTTCTTGGTGGTGTAGTGGTTAGCATATTAGGGCGCTATCCGGGAGACGCGGGTTCGATTCCGCTCCAGGACGACGAAACTTTCAAGTTTTCGGATGTTATCTGACTTACCATTCATGTCATATTTACACCAATAAATCGATTCACAACTTTCAAATTTCTTTTGCATTTACTTATGCTGTGTACAATGAAGAAAAACTGAGTATACATTTTCTTTCCATTTGTCATGTATTACACCATTTTTTTCTAATTTACTGATCACGTGCGTGCGGAAACAAGCAGATTATCTAACATTACATAAAGTTTCAACTTTTCTTATTAGCATGAGCAACAGCAAACTGACGCCTAAAGGTCTTTCGTTTTTTAATGCACCAACTGTATGGGGTTTTTTTTCTGTTATGGTATGTGTAGGGGCACAAGAATTACACAATCTCCCGAGCCATGGCCGACCACGAGACTTTGATGACGGGGTCGACGTAGAATCCAGGCTCGTACAAACTGACGCTTGGCAACGGCAGCGCAAATCACATCCAGATTAATTGTTGAAGGTCCAAGCAGCGTCAGCGAGCAAACGGTACGATGCACGATGCGTACCCGGGCAACGGGAGCCGACGCCCTACTCGTGTGCCACTGTTGACTGCTCGTCATCGGACATTACGCCTGGCCTGGTGCCGGAAACATCAAAACTGGACGTCTGCAGAGGGACACCGCTGCGTGTGTTCAGATGAGTCCCGTTTTCATCTGTATCGAGCTGACAGGAGGGTTCGGGTGTGGCGTCGAGAAATGTGGTCATGGCCCGGTTGTGCCACGTTGGCTCTGTTCAAAGCGGTGGTGGCTCTGTGGTGGTTTCGGGAGCCTTCTCATGAGACACAGTAGATCCATTAGTGTGTCCGGAGAGGTCCTTAACCTCTGCGCGCTACCAGCATGTGCTACCTGATTACCTACCTGCTTTCGTGGTCTTTTGCGCACTGTCGCACATCCTGCGGCCGGTGGTCTGTTTCAGCAAGATAATGCGCCGCCTCGCCGAGCCGCAACCACCCGAGCATGGCTTGGAAAATACCCCTATGAGTTTGGAACCATCAAGTGGTCCTCAAGGTCCCCGGATTTAAACAATGTGTAAGCTCTCTGTCAAGACGTGCAGCGGAACATCAGATCAATGGGTGCTGGAGCGATGTCTCGGGCGGAGTTGTAGAAAAGGCTGCAACAGGCATGGCTGGCATCATGGGGCGTACTGATAGCCACCGCTACCCCTGCAGTGTGACGGAAGCACCTCACTGAGGGGCATCATGGGGCGTACTGATAGCAAGCGCTACCCCCGCTGCCTGGCGGAAGCGCCTCACTGCGGGGGCATCATGGGGCGTACTGATAGCCCCCGCTACCCCATAGTGAGTCGCTTCCGCCGCATTGCGGGGGCATCATGGAGCGTACTGATAGCCCTCGCTACCCCGCAGTGCGGCGGAAGCGCCTCACTGCGGGGGCATCATGGAGCGTACTGATAGCCCTCGCTACCCCCGCAGTGCGGCGGAAGCGCCTCACTGCGGGGGCATCATGGGGCGTAGTGATAGCCCTCGCTACCTCCGCAGTGCGGCGGAAGCGCCTCACTGCGGGGGCATCATGGGGCGTAGTGATAGCCCCCGCTACCCCCGGCAGTGCGGCGGAAGCGCCTCACGGCTAAAAGGGCCTCTAGCTTCAGCAGAAGGATTTTTAAAAATTTTGCGGAAACTTCGTATGAAGCTGGTTAAAGAAATAGCCAAAAATTTTAACGGCAGCTTTGAATGAAGCATTAAAAAGAAAAGCAATTTTTAGTATTTCATTCTTTTTTTAGTGAATAAATAAAATTTCAAGAAATCATTTTTGCTTTGGTTTATAAAAACTGGGTGACGAGAAAGCCGCTATTCCAGAGGACTTGTGGCCCCTTTTCATAGCCACAGCAATAGTTCCTATACATGTAAATTAACAAGAGAATGTGATATCAATGAGGATAAGGCGTTGTATATTACACTTGCCTGCATATAACTACGCGTCCTTGAGAATATAATGAACTACAAGGTGTTCTTGGCGGAAAAGAAACAAGTTAGTAAAATCATGCAGTGCATTAATTATGATACGCTTTCCAACATAACAGAAATCATTACTCAAGTTATGAGGATAATGGTTGTGGAATAAATCTCGCTCCTGTGCTCTGACGTTTGACCACATTTCGATGATATTAAACAGAATTTGTTCTATTTACCTTTGCCACAACATGATAAAGTTTGTCGCAATAGAAGCATTTTTACTCAAGTTATGAGGATAATGGCTGTGGAATCAATCTCGCTCCTGTATCCTGACCTTTGACCCCATTTCGATGGTATTCAATAGAACCGGGTCAGTATACTCCGGAACAACATGTTAAAGTTTTGTCGCAATCGAAGCATTTTTACGTAAGTTATGATGCATTAGGGCAATGGAATGGATCCCGCTCCTATGTCTTGACCTTTGACCCCATTTCGCCCATTTTCAGTAGGGTTCGTCTCTAGTGGTCCACATACTAAAATTTCGTCGAATTCGAACCATTTTTACGCGAGTACATCATCATAAAATGTCGGTTTCTTTTTACGCTTTCCAACCGTAGGTTGAAGAAGCGTATATGCTCCAGCTTTGTCAGTCTGTCTGTTTGTTCGTTCGTCTGTCCGTCCGCACGATAACTCGCGTAAAAATGGTTCGATTTCGAAGAAATTTCAGTATGTGGTAGGGGACAACCTGGGGAAGAACCCTATTGAAAATGGGCGAAATGGGGCCAAAGTTCAGGACATAGGAGCGGGATCCATTCCACCGCCCTTATGCGTCATAACTTACATGCTTAGATTGCGACAAAACTTTATCATCTTGTACCGTAGGTATATTGAACCGGTTCTGTAGAATATCATCTAAACGGGGTCAAAGGTAATGGCACAGGAGCGAGATTTATTCCACAGCCATTATCCTCATAACTTGACTAAAAATACTTCTATTGCGACAAAACTTTAGTATGTTGTTCCGGAGGTATATTGAACCAATTCTGTTTAATGTTTCAGTATACCTCGGGAACCCCTCATCGAAATGGGGTTGAAGGTCAGGGCACAGGAGCGAGATTTATTCCACAGCCTTTATCGTCATAACTTGACTAAAAATGCTTCTATTGCGACAAAACGTTAAATGTTGTTCCCGAGGTATACTGAACCGGTTCTGTTTAATGTCATCGAAATGGGGCCAAAGGTCAGAGCACAGGAGCGAGATTTATTCCACAGCCATTAACCTCATAACTTGAGTAATAACTTGGGTAATGATTTCTGGTATGTTGGAAAGCGTATCATAATCAACGCATTGCATGATTTTACTAACTTTTTTAACTCTCTGAGTAAAGTTTTTCCGATTAACATTAAAGCTAGGGAACACAGTCTTTCTTGGTCTTCAGTACTGCAAGAGTACGTTTTGATCCGTTTCATTGCAGAAAACGTCCTTTCTGCTGTAGCCGTCGTTGCTGGGGAAGTTACAATTAACTTTGCTAGTTTATGAACTTCAGACATTCCGAAATTATATTTATTTTCTAGCATAAATTTTATCAATTAAAAATACGTAACTCAGTCTTCAACCAAAGAATATCAAAAAGGGGCCAAAATGGTTTTTTAAACACTTTAGTTCACAATTGGGGAACTGTTCTTTGTGTTCATATCACAGTTTAATAAAGGGAAGAAATCCAATTTTTTGAGAGCCTAAAATCAGTCTTTTATTTAAAATAAAATATTGTCCGAAATTCCACTGAGCAGAGTTTTATAACGTGAATCTCCTGGCTCTTCAACTTCACACCTTCTGATCTTTTTTTCGGTGAGTTCACCTTACTCTTTGGATCCGTTTTTACATCTTGAAAATTTTTTCCGAAGCCGTCTTCCCGGATTTTTTGCAGTTGTTTAGTGAGTTCATCCACTTTTTTTTTTTTTCACAATACGCATTATCCAAGCCTTTTGTCTGTAGAATGTTGAAAACAGCATCTGTAAAGGAAAATATTGCCAAAAAACAAACTCAACAAGAACTGAGTTTGGAACTTCTGAATAAAAGGTGTAAATCCTTGGACTTTCAAAGTCGTGTCAGTCTGCATAGCTGTCAAGTACGTGACGAAAATTTTAATTAACAGTTCGTAATATTCCTTTACAGTGATCACTAATGTTGAAGAAAAGCTTCATCTCGTAGGAGCTATTCTTTAAAACTTTCTCTCAACAAAAGCCTGTGACGTGCCTGCCCCGCAGGACGCACATGTGATAAAGACAGATAGCAGTGATAGCACATGTCCGCGGCAGTGCTGCTGATTTCTTGAGCTCGTTAAGCTTTCGTGTCTCTTTCTGTGTGCCTACCAAGCTGGTAAGCTCATAATTTGTTTAGTAATCATCATTTTATTTTCTTGGCCAGGTCGGCCAAGGCAGGGAATTCTTATCGTCATTGCAAATGGCGGCTTCCGGCGAGTGTGAAGTCCCCGCCCTCGCTTCCGGAACTGACTCGCTCCTTTGCACAGCTCCCATTGGATCATCCACCACTGGTGAGCAGCTTTCGCTAGGCCCCTCCTCTCCTCAGCGTTGTTCTGCTGCCCTGCCAGCTGATCGTGTTTCTTCTTTCGGAGTACCAAGCGACGATTTGCTGTCCTTTCTGAAATTAGCAGATGACGCAATGGATGTCTCGCACCCCGTTGTCAATCCACTTTCATCGCAGCGTACTACTACTCTCACTTACGGTGATGTCACCTCGGCTAAGTCTCGACCTTCTCCTCAGCCTTCCTCTTCTTCTTCTTCTACATGCCCATTTCGGATGACGCATGATGCTCACTCCATTGATGTTGATCTCCCGGTGGACTCTCTTCATGGTCACGACTCCGTTAGTACTTTGGAGCGCGGAGTCGTCTTTCCAAGCCTTCAGAATACTAAACTCACTGCATACAGTGCTGCCCTTCGCAAGACTGTTGCTTCTACTACCAACACTCACGTGAGCAGAAAGCCTGGCAAAGTCATTGCATATTTCACCAGTGATGAATATACTCTCAAGGTTCTGACAATTGGGATTTCCATTGGAGACCGTCAACTTCAGGTAGATCCTATCTCCCAGATGCCAGTCCTCGTTAGCTTTTCACCTGTACCACCATAGTGTCTAATGATCTACTGGTTGCTGCTCTGAGTCCCTACGGTCTAATTGTTGGTCCAGTTATTCCCCATTTCCTGATGTGCCTGAAGACCGGTACCTGATGGGTATCCGTCGTAACATTCGAATGGTCTTTCCATCGGATGAACAAATACTTCGTGTTCCACCTGTACTTCGTGTTCGTTGAAGTACACATCTCCGTTAAGTAACCATCCCTGTGGGCTCCATCTGCTCGATTTGCAAGGGTGCAGGGCACCCTCGCGTCCTTTGCCCTCATAATGCGTCGTCAGCTCCCAAGTCGACAGGACGACCTCCTCGTCTTCCACTTCCTCCTACAGCATCTGCTTCCCATGCATCCGATCAGCAGGAGTCGACTTATGAAGAAAGTCGTATTAAAGCCGTTGGTCGACCGATGTCTTCGGCTCAGCCTACGTCGTCTTGTTCCACTTCTATGCTTCCAGCGCAACAACAGTCTGGTGCTCTACCTGCTGGAGGCCTTCTGCGTCCTACTCGGCTTTCAGCGGAAGATCCTCCACTTGCATCTGTGCCTAATTACACTGCCCCTTCTTCTATGCCTTTTAAAGTGCCGGATATTTCTTCATCGGCCTCTGCTCAGACCCATAACCGCACGAAGCGTCGCCGTGCTCCTCGAAATCGCACGAAGAAGACTAAAACATCGCCCACCTACCTGGGTGGTCGTGATCGCTCAACTAGTCTTCCAGACACCTATGATGGTTCTGTTGAATATGAATCAGAAGTTTGCTCTGTTCCTCCACTCCCTCTTGAAGATTTTCTGTGTCTCCTGGAAGGTTCCCTCCTCCCTCAAACACCAGTTCCTGGGGGAGCGTTATACGCTTTTCTTATTGGTCCACGACAGAACAAGATGTCTCTTAAATTCTTAGCACCGTACCAGGACCACCTTGCTGAGACGATGACGCAAATGCTGGCTATTCTTACGCACTTCCGGGCTATGTCCCCCCATGACATTTGCGGACTCTTCTTGGGCCAAGACCATCCGCAGTCGTCTTGACAAGCTTCGGCAGGCTACCGATAATCGCATCCAACCACCAAGAGATATATCTCTTCAAGGTAGCAACACTGATGAGTCGCTGCTTTTGTACCCCGTTGGCAAATTCTCTTGTACATGAAGAAATCCATCCCCTCAACCCAGCTATCTACAACTTCGATCTGTTGCTCTTCCGCCATCTCTGTTCCAGGCGGGGGGTACGAACTGTGTTGTCAATTCCGAAACCGCCTTCTTGCCCGCCTACGTCGAGCGTTTGCTTCCGTTCCGAGCACATGTCCGTCTGGACTCCATGTCGGAGGTTGTTCACCGATCCTTCAGACGACCTCCGCCTCTTGCTTTGATCACCATGGCATCGTCGGGACTTCTCTTGTGCCTTTTTCCGTGACTATCTGGTTCATTGCCATCTGCTGCGCACTGGATTCTTCCTCTACTGCCGTATCACTTCACTCCTTGCCGACCTGGCAGATCTCAGCATCAATCTGACTTTGCCTCCTCATACATACCTCATCTTAGAATCATGTCAGTTCTTTAAGTGTTTCTGCAGATTACTCGTTATTATTAATATTGTTGTCAGCATATTTTGTACCAATGCATTTCTTTCTTCTCGTGTTTTTCAACACTTCTTATTACGCCTGCATAGGATTCTGTACATTTGCACCTTGAGTATATTACATCCTGTTCGTATTCTTGTACGATATTATGTTTTTCAGCACTTGCACTAGCTCTGCAATGTTCTTTTATGTTCATTATATTATTTGTCATATATTTATACATGCTTATTTTGCACATTGCATGCTTTCACTGAACTTATGCACTTCTCTTTGACCTGTGCATATTTCTTGTATCCTTGCAGTTTTCGTTATGTCTTCCTGCTGCTAGTTTTGTTATCATTACTATTATCATGATTATTATTGTTGCCAGCATTACTTGATACTAATGCAATCTTCTCTTATCCGATTTTTCTGCTCATGTTATTACGCCTACATTGGATTGTACATATGCATCTTGTATATATTACACCTTCTTTGTAATCCTGCACGATATTCTGTATTTTCCGCGGATGCTCTGGTTATGCACTGTCCTCGCTGTTCATCATATTATTTACCATATATCTATGCATATATCTTCCATACATCTCTTGCTTTCCACTATACCCGTGTACATTGCAATGCTGTATCATGTACACTATGTTCTCAAAGTCATCTTTCAGGCATTTTCGTCCTATTGTTTTCTTATTGTCACTATTGTTATTCTTATTAGCTTTGATTCTTGTACATATCATCATCATCATTGTCAACCATTATCAATCCGCTGCTGGATGAAGGTCTCTCCAAGTTTCTTCCACAACGGTCTGTCTTGTGCCAGTCTCCTCCATGTCACTCCTGCATACTTTCGAATTTCATCCACCCATCTCCCATGTGGTCTTCTTCTGGGTCTTTTCCTGTCTCTTGGAATCTAATCTAAAATTTCAGCTGTCCATCGATGGTCTGTCCTTCTGGCAGTATGTCCAGCCCATTGCTCGTTCGTGATAGACGTAGTGTTGGTGGCTCCAATATTTTATGCGTTTTAGTGTGGAATACCTTGTCCCTCACTCACCTGTTGCGTGGCCCGGCTGTCTAAAGGTACTGTGTACGTTTTGAGCTACTTTTCTAGCGTTCTCACCATCATATTAGTTCATATTCATCCGTTTTCTTATCGTTTGCTCGTTTGTTTACGTTTGGAAGCTGCCAACATGGCGGCTTCCGGTCTTTCGTTATCATCTATGGACGTGGCGGATGCACGTCACGTCACACTTCCCACGTCCATGGAAGTTCACATACTCTCGTCCTCAGATGTGTCTGCTCAGATGCCTTCCCAGCTTTCTAGTACTCCTGCACCGGTGCCTTCACTGGACTTGGCTGCGTTTTCTTCTTCAGCTCCTGCATCTGTCTCGGTGCCCTCCTGGGAACTACTGATTCTACTGCCTTGCCTTCGGCCTGTGCTTCTCTTCCCTCACAGCCTTCTGTGCCTGCCGGATCCGAACAGACTTCTCTTCCGAGGATGTCATTTGCCTCTAAAGTGCAACGAGGCGCTACTTCTACTTCCGATTCCACTCAGCCAGATGGTCTTGTGCAAGCAACACCTATTATTCAGGTATCCAACCACAAGGTGAAGGTAACGATTGATGACAATTCGCAGATTGGCCGTGAGTTTCCATAACCTCCTAGATAGAGGTGTGCTCTTTCATGCTTTACCAAATACTCCATTGCCACGCTACATGGAAGCCCTCTCTGTACATGTGTCGTCTGCGTCCATTGCAGGAATTTCCCGTACTCCTCGGGGTATTTCGGTACAGTTCAATCACAAGGAGGATGCTGACTTTTTTCTAGCTAACGGACTTTCGATTGGGACAAACCATCTCATCCCGTCGCCTCTTTCCAAGAGACCGGTGAAAATCACGTTCTATCCTGTTCCACAGGAAGTGCCGGATACTGCACTTCCTCTCCTTGTCAGTCATGTTTGTAAAATTGTTGGCAAGGTCCGTCGCCTTTCTGACGCTCCCCGCGGAACTCGATTTGCACATGCTACAGGACCTCGCCGTCAGTTATTGGTCGTCTTTCCCACCGAGAAAGCCTTGGCGGATTGCCCTACAGAAGCTACTGTTGAAATTTGGCGCACGAACGTACAGTTTCAAGATTTTCACTGCTCACTATTGTACACACTGTTTAACACAAAATCACACCACTGCCTCCTGTGACCGCGTTCGACGTGGACGTTCATCAAGTTCGCATCCCACTGCTGACCACATTGGTCTTTCTACTATCCCCACTACCGGTAGTTTGCCTGACGCGAATTCTTCGTTTCTCCGTCAGACGAACATTTCCGTCACGGACAATGCTGCATTTCCTCCTCTCCCGACCCGTACGATTGTGCATCCACCTTCAAGGTTGACAGAGTTGTCTTCGATTACAGATGTGTGTACAGCGGAGTGTTCCGATCCGGGTGTGTTGAGTGGTGGTTTGGCGGATCGGCCGTCTGGCTCTTCTCCTAGCCTCTCGGATATCGGATCTCCATTTACAACCTTGTCTAGCACACCCTTGTTGCAACATCTTCCTGAAGCCTCGGCTGTTATACCAGTCTCCACTAAGGCAGCTCAGCTACGTACTGCTTCTTCGGCGACGTTCGTTTCCTCGTCTCCTGACTTGGGAGGTGAGCCTGATCCACTAATGGATACATCCGCCTCAGCTACTTCTTCGAAGCGGATTGGAACTTCCAAAGGCGCTGTAAAACAGAAAAAGTTAAAACAACTTTCTGTGCCACATTCTGAGGATTCATCTAGTATTCCCGAGGTTTCCGGTTCCGGTGTTTCTCCACCTGATGTTTCTTCAAACAGTATGCTTCTTCGCTCAGGTCCTGTCAATCCTCTCTCTGATGCTGAGGTTCTACAGGCAGTTGATACGTTTCCTCCAGTTCCTGGCCCATTGTCCAGACAGCAACTTTTACGTCTTTTTCAACCTGCACGTACGATTGTTGGTTCTGAAGAATTCCTTCACTCACCTGATCTGGACCTGTATGCAGCGGTAACGCAATTCGAAGCTTATGTGTCACTTTTTAAATCTCTGTGTGTCACCGATCCTCGGTATCAACCTTTTTGAGACGTTACACGCGCCGTCTCGCCTCCTTGAAGGATCTCCTTGAGAAGCATATATGTGATACCTTCCATCCTTTTACCGATGACCTTTAGCTCTCTTCCTCACACCGATTACTTTCTGTTCTCTCAATGCTAGAGGATTTGTGAACCCGTTCGCAGATTCCCTGGTTTTGCAGACTTAGTGCATGTTGTTTCAGATGTTTTCCATGTGCGTTTTTACTGTGATTCACAAGTCATGTATTGTAAATTTGCTTTATTTGTGTGTTTGGCTGTGTTTCACAAGTAATGTATTTTAAATTTGCGATAATTGCGTGTTTTTGCTGTGTTTTCACAACTAATCGGTCTCGTTACTTGTGTGATCTCCTTATTATCTCATCATTATCTTATCTGTTGTTTCCTGTATTTGTGCCTGTTTTTAAATTACCTATAATTGTGAGTGTTTGCTGTGTTAGTGCTTTCCTCTATCGCAGATTAGTATAGTGGTACGTTTGTTACCTTTGTTATTTTTATATAGTTGCTGAGGTACTCCATGTTGTTTTGCTCTCTAACCACATTTCAGTTCCGTTCGGTTGATTTATGATAGCATAGTACATTTCATGCATTTGTGCACATGTGTTATAGTGTTTGACATGCCGTTAGGTCTTTATTTGTTCGTGTGCTTATTCATTTCCTTTCTGTGTAACGTTGTGCTGCATCGTGGATATACTTACTTTCCGCACTGTTGTTTTCTGTACTGCAGCTTTTAATGAATTTCCTATGTCTGTATTTCGTTATAGCAATAAACTGGGTACCACTATGGTACCCACAGTTACCAATACCAATACCATTGCTATTTCAGGGATTTAACTCTGATCATGATGTCTTCCACTCTTGTCATTTTTCGGATCCACGAGTTCCTCTTCTTATCTCTTCTGGTTACACCAAGCATGCACCTCTCCATGCTACTTTGAGTTGTCTGCAGCCTTTGTATGTCTCTTTTAGTTAAGGTCCACGTCTCTGCACCATATGTAAGCACTGGAAGGATGCATTGATCAAACACTTTTCTTTTAAGACATAATAGCATATTGCTCTTGAAAATTATGCTGCTTATTCCAAAAGCCCTCCAGGCAAGTTTTGTACGCCGATTTATTTCTTCATCAATGCGAATCTCACTTGATATCTGCTGTCCAAGATAAACGTACGTGTCTGTTATTTCCAGCTTTTCTCCATCAATCGATAAATCTTCATTTCTTGTAAAAGCATTGAACATCACTTTTGTCTTCTGAAAGTTCATTATTAATCCCACTTAATTACTCTTGTCAGCTAGTTCCTGGATCATACTCTACAGCTCTGATGGGGTAGTTGCAAAAATCACTATGTCATCAGCAAAACGAAGGTGGGTTAGATAATCTCCATTAATCTTTATCCCTTTGTTTTCCCAGTTCAGTGATTGAAAGACATTTTCCAATGTGGCATTAAGGAGCTTCGGAGATATGGTGTCACCTTGTCTCACTCCCTTTCCAATTTTTATGTGTGTTGTATTTTCAAACAGCCGAATCTTTGCATTTGCATTTTTATAGATGATATTAATAATATTAATGTATGCATCTTCAATACCGCAGAATTTCAGAGCCATTGTAACTGCTGATGGTTTCACCGAATCAAAGGCTTTTTCATAATCAATAAAAGCCATGCACAATGGAAGTTCATATTTCCTCGCTCTTTCAATTAGTTCTCTCAGTACGTTGATATGATCTATTGTGCTGTGGCCACTCCTGAATCCAGCTTGTTCTCTCGGTTGAGCCATGTCCAGTGTTACCTTCAAGCGGTGTGAAAGAACTTTAGTGAAGATTTTATAAACCACTGATAGGAGGCTGATAAGTCTGTAGTTCCTGAGATCCTCAGTGTCACCTTTTTTATGTAGCAGGATCATTGTAGCGTTGTTCCAATCCTCAGGAATCTTCCCTTCGTTAAGGGATCGAGTGAAAATTTGGGCGAGTACTGTTTCGATTTCTCCACTTGCTTCTTGTATAATGTCTACAGTAATTCCATCTTCTCCTGGAGCTTTTCCCCGCTTCATGTTCTTGATTGCGTGTGCAACTTCTGCTGGGAGGACTGGAAGAACTCTGGTACTGGTACCTTTCATGATGTCTGGAGTACATGTATCATCCCTTTCATATAGTTTTGAGTAGAAATCTTTCACTCTTGTCAAAATTTCGCCTCTATGTCTTGTTACAGAACCATCTTCTTTTCTCAGTGCCATAATCTGTTTTCTTCCCTTACGGAGATGTCCCTTTGCTATCTTTAAGCTTTGGTTGTTTTCAATTGCTTTCCTTACTAGTTCACAGTTGAATTTCCTTACGTCTTCAGTGATACTTTTTCGTACTGTCTTGCATAGCTCTATATATTCCACTTTGGAAGTCACATCTTCTTTAGTTGTCCTCATCTCTCTTCTTTTTTGCATCAACATTTTGGTTTTTCCTGATAATTTGTTCACATGCAACTTGTTCTTAGACCCAGCTAATTTTGTAGCTGTTTCCATAAGAGCTTTGGTTACTTTTCTGTTAACTTCAGAAATATCCACTTCTTCCGATGTTAGGCCTTCTAAAGCAGAGAATCTGTTCTTCAGTTCCAACTTGAAGGTATTATGGTATTTTTTTTAGGTTGGTTATGTCAATACAGTTTGTTTGTCTTATGAGCTTGCTACGTTCGAGTTTAGTGTTGAGATGCATCTTGTATCTCACCAATCTATGGTCACTACCTGTGTTGAACTTGTTTAGCACACTGCAGTCTTCTATGACGAATATTTTGTTACACATAATAAAATCAATTTCATTTGTCGTCCCATTTGGATGTCTCCATGTCCATTTCCTGTGTGGCTTTTTCTTGAAAAAGGAGTTCATGATGAAAAACCCTTCTGCCTCTGCAAACTCTACGAGAGTATTTCCACGCTGGTTTCTGTTGCCGTGACCGAATTTACCTACTGAAGTTTCATTCTGTTGCCGTTGCCCTATTTTTGCATTGAAATCTCCCATAATTATCTTTAAGTGCTGCTTACCTTTATTATTTAGATGACGAATTTCCTCATAAAATTCTTCAATTTCTTCTTCAGGATGACTTGTGGTGGGTGCATAAGTTTGAATAATCTGAGCCTGGTATCTTCTCGAGAGTTGGATAACGAGTCGTGCAGCTCTGTCAGAGGAACTTTCAACTTCTACAACTTTATCCTTCAGTTTCTTGTTTATTATAAATCCAACACCACTAGTTCTGTCCCACGATAGTAGAAGAGATGTCCACCTTTCAGTTCAATGAGATCTTCTCCTTCTCTCCTTACCTCACTTAGCCCGATGATGTCCCACTTGATCCTTTGTAGTTCCTATTCCAATTCAAAAAGCCTTGAATCAGAAGATATGGAGCGTCCATTATACGTAGCCAAGGTCAGCATCAGATGGCAGCCTAGTCCGGTCCTCCGAGGATTCTTAGCACCCTCTGCCTTCATGTCACACTGGCCGCTGCCTTGGCCAGGTACATTCCAGCTGCCAGAGACTGAGGGCCAAGATTTAAGTTGTGGAGTCATTTTGGAGGGGTTTGGTCATAACTCACCACGCTGGCCAAGCGGGTTGGTGAGTGTGGGATAGCATTTCTTCTAATCCCGATGGTATAGTTATACCGCTATTGGCGGTCGTCAGAGCCCTTTAGTGGGAACAGGATGCACCACGAGAAGGCGGGGTTGACATTCGTCAAGGAGAGGCTGTGATGTTACGCATCACCTGACCTTACATCCCTTGCACATATACATCTTGTTAATATCACGTCGCTTGGAATATCTGTACATATTTATCATTTGTTGCACATGCTACAGTCATGAGCTGTTCTATTTATTGTTGTACCACCTTGCATATATTGTACATACGCTCCTCGTACATATTACGATCTCATTATACATTTTACATCTTTTGTCTACTTTTCTAGCACTATATTGTCCGTGCCCTCTGTAACCAAATTCCCTTCATTTGCTCGGAATAAAAAGATTATGAAAACACCAGTGTAGTGTAGTGGATAGCACTCGGAGCTCCGGAGCCGATAGTTGTGGGTTCGAATCTCGCCCCCAGCATAAAAATTGTGAAGAAATTTACTTTGTCATATTGGCGCCCGAACTTCAAGGATGACCTAACTGATAAGTTTCTCGCAATGGTGTGATGTTCTTCCCACACGGCGAGACAGGAAAAATGAGAATCCCTTCTTCAGTTCTTCCAAAACATAAATCAATGTGATGTTACGTTCCACACACCAAATTGTCTGGGATTTCTCAAATGCACGTTCTTCATCGGATGAGTGCCTACATCTACACGTGGTCCCGGTTGACCCGTGGACCATGCCCCCAGCCCTCTTTCGGGGAGGGGGGAGATGTGACGTGCCTGCCGTGCAGGACGCACATGAGATAAAGGCAGATAGCAGTGAGAGCACACTAGTGTAGTATAGTGGACAGCTTCCGGATCCGAGAGTTGTGGGTTCCAGTTCCGCCCCTGTGATAAAAATGATGAAGAAATTTACTTCGTCATAAGCCTGAATAGTTACTATTCGTTTTGATGACTTCGAAAAAAATGCTGTAAGACCTGAAAGAGTTGGAATTTTTTTCGCATTTCATGATGTTTAAAGCTGATTGTTCAAGAGTTAAGTTCAGCGCACGGATGTAACAGTGAGCAGTGTTCATTGCTGTTCATGGCATAAGGATATAATTCTTGTATCTGCTTATGTAAGCCACTAATTTGACTAGTCATTGCAGCTGCATCATCGTTGTTTTGAGCAATGAGTTTTTTACCACAGTTAAAATCATTTAAAATAAGTTTAATGTGCTCAAGTAAGGCTTTAGTGGAACGATCACCACTCACATCAGTGAAATAAAGAAATCTTTCTTGAACGTCACCATTTTCGTCAATGAAACGTAGAACAGTAGATGCTGTAGTTGTGTCTTATTTATTATACACTGCCGGACAATTGCTAATAACGGATGACAATAGCAACGATAGCAACCTTAAAATGGAAGGCAGGGAAAATGTGGAAATTACCATAAGTACGGGATACAGTAAGACGTGTTGCGCGTATGCAAATTTTGGATTGCCGAACTTGTTCGTGACATCATAGCGCTGATAAGAGATATAAAGGATTTGACGCGTATTGACCGTTGTTGTTCAAACGCAAAGTTGAAAGGGAAAGAATCAATTGACGAACTTGCAATTTTCAGTATGTCTTCCCGACATAACCTAGATGATTTTACGCGTGGCCGTATTAATTGGCAAGATTGAAGAAGGGCGAAAAATAACAGATGTTGCCAGGGAGTTCGACGTCAGCCACAGTGTTGTTTCAAGGCTTTGGAAATCATTTCAAACAAATGGAGAGTGTAGCAAACGTCACGGGGGAGGTCGTGTTCGCACTACGACACCTGCAGAAGATTGGTACATAGTGCTATCAACAAAAAGACACCGGCGCAGCACAGCTAGTGAGGTAGCAAATCAGTTTATGGCTGCTACTGGCAAGCGGATCTCCCGAAAAACTGTCGCCAGACGTTTGCATGAAGGAGGACTATACGCCCGCCATCCTGTTGTGTGCATCTCACTGTTCAGACGTCACCGTACCACCCGTTTGCAATGGTGCCATCAACATCGCAATTGGTCTGATTAACGAATGGTCTGCTGTCCTCTTCTCAGATGAGAGTAGATACATTGTCGACGACAACTGATCTGGCGTGATAGTGGTACTGCATATTGTCCAGCAAACATAAAGGAAAGGGACCGATATCCGACATGTAGTGTCATGGTATGGGCTGGCATCATGATCAATGGCCGTACGTCCCTCTATGTGCTTCCAACTGGGACTATGACTGGCCAACGATACATTAATGATGTTCTGCTACCTCATGTTCGCATGTTCCGTGGTGCTGTCGGTGATAGATTCATTTTCATGGACGACAACGCAACATGTCATCGAACAGTCGCTGTCCAGGAGTGTCTTGAGAGCGAGGATATTCAACGCCTCGTATGGCCAGCACGTTCTCCAGATCTGAATCCCATTGAAAATGTGTGGGATGCTTTGCGGAGGAGTCTTGCTGGTCGCCAATGCCCTCCAATAAACAAGGACACCCTCATCCGTGCACTGACAGAGGAATGGGATAAATTACCCCAACAGCTGTTTGATAATGTTGTACAAAGCATGACACGACGTGTGGAATCTTGCATCGCCCTCCATGGTGGCCATATCCCGTATTGACATCTTACGCCGGAACGCCTGCGGACGGTAATTGCATTTTTTTCACGTTTACGTATTCTGCACAAAATGGCCTGTTTGTCCCTTGAACACGTTCCAAAGCCTCTGGATTTCAGAGCACAATTAATTGTCTTTCTTGTAATGTCCTGGCATTCTGACATTATTTTATTTCACTTGGCATCCAACACACTTACTTTTTTATGCGCTATATAGCCGTTTATGATCCGTCTTTAGCAATTGTCCAGCAGTGTATGTGATGTCTCATCGAAAATAAATGACACAAAGTAAGGCTGCATGATTTTTTTTTTTAATTTTGGCAGTCATTAAAAAACTGTTGACGCCAATCAAATCACTTTGGATGTAGAAGAAGGACTTCGGAAAATTGTCGAGTCTTTAAAATGATTTTATAAAACAGGATCATACTGACTAATTACTTCAAGAAGCTCTACGTAATTATATAGTATATGTTTGCAAACGTATTTGATTCGTCGTGTCCTCGAAGTGGCAATTCTTGCTTGGCTAAAAACATAGAGCATCACGGGGGTTGTTTTTTTTCAGTTTTACGTTGTGCATTTGAACACTGATTCGTTGCTGTTCATGGAGCTGATGATCAATCCTTGTTCTTGTAAAACTGTTTAATTGCAAAAAACATTTAATGTGGTATGTTAATTTTTCATGCCTATTAAAAACCAGTTTTTAAATTGTTGCAACCACTTGTTGACAAAACTCCACATTCTGTAGAAAATAACAGACATGGCCAACAAAAAAATGTGTTTAACTTATTCGAGCCTGTTAACCAGTGCGTACTTTTATGTTGCGGGACGCTACAATGCCTAATACATTCTTTATTTTTATTTTTATTTTTTTTTCCTTTATGTTTAGTTGTGAGATTTGGATTCGGTGGACAAGAATTACCTTTTCTTGCAATTTCCTTTCTTTCTGAAATTTCTTCTAGAACACATTTTTGACAATAAATTATTAATTAAACAGGTCTTTTCCTTCGTCTTACTTATGGAGAATTTGACCGGTCACTCTGATACCGACCGGGTGAGAGTTCTCAGTGTGTGACTTGGTTGAGCTATACTGCGCTGTCAAGCAGAACTGACGATTCAACCGCGAGACGGTTTCCATCCCGATCTCGCGATTTTTTCTTTTAAGAATAGGAGTGACTTAGCCACCCTATCAATTAGAGCAGTGACGGGACTTAGAGGAGAAAACGCCCTTGTGAGGGCGAAGTCCCGTTCAGCCCGCATAGAGACTCTGGTATCAGTTTCGGGTACATCGTCGCCGTTCTGGTCCCGCGGACGAAGGGGCCCTTTGATCCCTGGTCCGCCCAAAGCTCGAGCGCCCGGTTTCTAAGGTTAGACTAGAGTGGGAGAACCTCAGGGTGCCCACTCAGTACTTAGACAAAAATTTGTGTTTCTTCATCTCTCCCACAGAGATGTCATCTACCCAGAAGGGTAAAGTGAAAACTAAGGGGTCAGCCCCCAAATCGTCCGGGTCAACCCGGATGCAGAAGGTAGCGGCAGAAGCACTACCAAGCCCTGTCGGCAGTGCTAAAGGGGTTAGCCCATCTTCCGAGAACAGCCGGAAGGTAGAGCCCAATGCCAGGGAGAAACCGTCAAAGACGCTTCCCCCAGCGAGGGGCTCTAAAGCCGCTACACCCACTAAGGGAGCCTCGACTGAGCAGTCTCAGTCAGCTAGCGGAGTAAGCACCCCCTTGCCAGTTCCGCCCATGGCAAGGAAGGGTAAAACACCTATAACGAAGTGAATTTCTCCGTCATTTTTGTCAGCGCCAGGATTCGAACCCGGGTCCACTCATTCCGGAATAAGTTGCTCTACCAATTGAGCTACGCGGACATTTTATTCTGATTCCTATCTGCCTTTATGTCGTGTGCGTCCTTCTGGCAGGTACGTCACATCTCCTGGTACGTTACATCATCTCCCCCTTATTTTTATTTTTTTTTTCGAAGTGCTGGAGAAGGGATTCTCTTATTTTTCCTATCTCACGGTGTGGAAATAACATCACATTATTGCGAGATTTTGAACGGTCGGGTCATCCGGATAGTTCGGGCGCCATTATAACGAAGTGAATTTCTCCGTCATTTTTATCCGCGCCAGGATTCGAACCCGGGTCCACTCATTCCGGAATAAGTTGCTCTACCAATTGAGCTACGCGGACATTTTATTCTGATTCCTATCTGCCTTTATGTCGTGTGCGTCCTTCTGGCAGGTACGTCACATCTCCTGGTACGTTACACACCACCCCAGCCCGAATCCTCTAGGGCTCCTGAGGGGTCGTCCGCCGGTTGCCCAGAGGTATCTTTGGTGGGAAGTACGCATCCCAGGACACCCCCGGTGCTTACACCAGAGGCGTTTGTGAGCCACGTTTTCAACCTCACTTGGGAAGTTGAGTCCGTTCTCTTGGACTCGCGGGTCACTTCCTCAGGGAGAGAAAAGGTGAAAGCTGCCCTGAGCAGTATTAACAAGGCTTGTTACGAGCAAGCAGCACGGGTAGCCTATGTCGAAGGCAGGCTGTCCGTTCGGGAGGAGTCGGGCTGCGAAGCCGACGTGAAAGCGGTTTCCTACGCCGAAGTGGCTAGGAAAGGGGCTAGCAAGGCGAAAAGGGCCTTCGCCCGCCCCGATAGAGAATAAAAAGAAGAAGGTAAAGTCGGGAGACAGGGGACACGTGGTTTTAGTCTACCCGACAGTTGAGAGTGCGTCCTCAGAGGACACGAAGAAGACCCTGAAAACAGCAGTCAACCCAACTAAACTGCAGATAGGGGTCAAGAGCTTTCGGAGCATAAGGAAAGGAGGGGTTGCGGTGGAGTGTTTCCCATCCCGGGGAGCTCGACCGACTTGCCCAGGAGTTGAGAAGCAATCCGCTGACCAAGGATTGCACACTCTCCACGGCCCCACGAAAGAGAAACCCCCGGTTGATAGTTTATGGGGTCGACGGGGATCTCTCAGGGAAAGAATTCGAGCAGGCGGTTTGCGGGCAGAACCCAGAGCTCGAGAACGGGTTCAAAGCCTGTTTCCCCATCAAGAGCAAGGGAGGTAGGGTCCACTGGGTGGCAGACGTGGAGCCCAAGACATTCAAGCACTTGGTGAGGCGGAAGACACTGAACTTGGGTTGGTCAGTGCTCCGTCTAAAGGAATTTTTGAGGGAGGTCAGGTGCTTTGGGTGTAATGGCTTCGGTCATTTCCGAGGCAGCTGCCCCGAGTCAGAAGCAAGGTGCGGCAATTGCGGTGAAGTTGGGCACCAGCACCACCAGTGCGCAGCCGCACCAAAGTGCAGCAACTGCACAGCTGCGAATGCCAAGTTCCGCCTGAAGTTGGACGTCTCACACTCCAGCTTCAGTAAGACATGCCCTAGTCTTATTAGGGAACTTGAGCAAAGGAAGAGTCGAGTCAACTATTGTTGATGGATGGTAGTACCCTTGGAGGTACGGTGCTCTCGACATTGAGCTTTTGGGTCTATTGACGAAGGTATTTTTGATGTCCCTGGCCCGGGGTCATCACCACAGCACTGGCCCTAGCGCTGTGGACCATGTTGATTTTGTGATGTGATTTTTGTGATGCGATTTTAATATTTTCTCAGTGTTTAAATGTTTGTGAGAGGGGTGCATGGGACCCTCATAGTGAAATGTGCATGTCTGTAATCCACTATGATACCTAATAAAGGACTTTTGTCCCAAAAACTCGCGTTGGCGGGCGATCTCCCGGCCACGAGATGGGATATTTTTGAAAAAGTTGCTTGCCCCAACTGCCCATAGCACGTCGCACACACGGGTTGTGACAGAAGGGTGTAAGGTACCGGTCCCGTGGGGAAGGCAGATCCCCACAGGTCTCTAGACTGAATCTGTCCGAGTGGAAGACTGTGGTTTCCGGTGACTGACAGGCTAGCTGTCGGAACGCCGTCAGGGATTTGATTAATCCCAAACTTTTCGAGAGAGTTCCGCATTTCCCTGCGAGGTCTACACTAAGACGGTGCAGGTAAAGTCAT
Organism: Macrothele yani; assembly: GCA_039090855.1. Lineage (NCBI taxonomy): Eukaryota > Metazoa > Arthropoda > Arachnida > Araneae > Macrothelidae > Macrothele > Macrothele yani. The sequence goes on from CM076990.1 coordinate 198,092,431, forward strand.
CAGCCTAGGTTATGGAGAATTTCAGAATAACACAACAAACAATGTCACGTCAACGGAAAATTCACGCTACACACAGCAGAATGAAAGCTACTGAAAAGCTTCGTTTTCTAGCGCATCGGTCACTGTTATACACAATCGAGTCACATTATTGTGACCACCAGCTAATATCCAGAGTAACCGCCGTGTGCAGCGTGGACAGCAACTAAACGGGCTGGGAGTGACTCAATAAGGTGCTGGAAGGTGTTCACTGGTATGTGGAGCCATGCTGACTGCAGTGCATTTGACAGCTGCTGAAGGGCGCATGGTGGAGGATCCATAAAGCGAACAACACGATTGATGTGGTCCCGTAGATGCTCAATTGGGTTTAAGTCTGGGGAATCAGGGATCTAGGAAAATAATTTTAAGTCTTCGTCGTGCTCTTCCAACCACTCTCGGAAATTTCCAGCTGTATGATACGTCGCATTGTCGTGCTGGCAGACCCCATCCGCCTCAGGACAGCAGGTATGGGTGTACGTAGTCTGCAAGGATGGATTCATAACGAATTCGGTCCATAGTGCCTTCCACAGGTATGAGTGGACACAGGGAATGCCACGAAAACATTTCCCAGACCATAACGCTGCCCCCATCAGCTTGTGTTCTTCCAGCAATGGTTGAAGAGTGTTTGTTCTCCAATGTTTCTCACCTTATACGCCAACGTCGATCCGTTCGATGAAGCAGAAAACGTGACTCATCGGAGAAGCCAATCCTTTGCCAATCAGTGGAGGTCCAATTCCGATACTGCCGTGGAAATGCAAGCCTTTTCTGCCGATGCACCTTCGTTAGCATAGGTGCAGTGACCATTCGTCTGCATCGGAGCCCCATACGTAGCAGGGTTCACCGCACTGTCGTTTTAGATACACTTCAGGTAGCCCCCTGAATCATTCAGCCAGTGAGTTGCTCCATTGTAGCGTGTCGATCGGCCCTCACGCACCTTTGAAGCCGACGTTCACCTGTCACACCAATGACAACTGGTGCTCCGCAGTTTTCACGTCGCTTATTCGCAATGGTGCCGTTTCTCCAATCACGATACACTTTAACCACAGCAGCATGAGAACAATTCATAAACTGCGCTGTTTCAAAATTACTGCCACCTTTGACCTGAAAGCCGATAATCATCCCTTTTTGCAAATCTGATAAATCGCTCCTTTTATCCATGACAGCAACGAGTGATATCTTTTCAGATTGCCTAAAGCACACCTTATATACTCTCCAAGCCAGCTCGCGACACGTGCCTTCTTTCACTGACTACGCGCTTTTGACATCAAAAGTAGGAGGTGGTCACAATAATGTTACTCGACTGGGTAACTGCATTGTAGCAACCTAGATGGAGCTGCGCGCGTCATCTCAGATCTCGTCATGTAAAGTCTTGCTGGAAACGGCTAGTCGGGAAACTTGAAACAGGGCATTCATTGCCTGCGGCGCTTCCACACACACACACGCGCGCGCAAATGTTTTATTTAAAAACAAACAAATGTCCTATTTAATATGCAGTGCTGGCCACCTAAAATGCAACACCAAGAAGGAAGCATCCGATTGGCCTGAAATTCGCAGCATGCGTCGCCCGCGAGAGTGTGTTGTGCTGCCGGACCTGTGCGTGGGAAGCTTTCTGATGCCTCGTCGCAGAATACGGCAGTCATTCCAGCATGTTTCGGAGTTCGACAGAGGACGAATAGTGGCTTATCACTACAACGGTTTATCGTACCGAGACATCGGCGCCCGTGTGGAACGACCTCCAGCCACATTGAGGCGAGTATGGATTCGGTGGGTGCAGGAGGAACGGACGGACCGACGTGAGCGATTGCCGCAGCCGCGGCACATCACCGAACGAGAGGACCGGCATGTTGTTCGGCGGGCATTGACGGCTCGCACCGCCACATCACGAACGCTAGCGCAGGAATTAGGGTGTGTTGCGCAAAAATCTATGTTAGTACACATCGTTCGACGTCGTCTGCAGGAGCGGGGATTTGTCGCACGGCGCCCATTGCTACGGTTATCATTGACGTTACACCACCGGCGAGTGCGGCGGCAGTGGGCCATTGAACGCCGCACCTGGACAACGGAATGGCACGACATTGTCCTCTCCGACGAATCCCGCTTCTGCCTGCAACACCACGATGGTCGGATCCGCGTGTGGCGGCACCGCGGCGAGAGACTGTATGACGCCTGCATTATGCATCGCCATGCCAGTTCGTCGCTTGGCATTATGGATTGGGGTGCAATTGCATATGACACCTGCACCCCTCTGGTACGCATCGCCGGTACACTCAACAGCCACCGCTACATCTCCAACATTTTGGAGCCTGTAGTCCTCCATTACCTGAAGGACCTGCCAGCGGCCACGTTTCAACAGGACAACGCGCGCCCGCACGTGGCACGCATCGTGCAGCAATTCTTCACGGCCCACTAGGTGTCACTGCTGCCGTGGGCCGCCTGTTCTCCCGATATGTCGCCCATAGAACACGTCTGGTCGCTGATGGGCAACCGAGTTGCCCGGCAAGCACTACCCGCGGCTATGCCTGATGAACTGTGGCAACGTGTGGAAGCAGCCTGGACCGACATACCCCAAGCCCACATCTAAAGCCTCTTTCGTTCGATGCCGCGACGTGTAGCGGCCGTTATTGCCAGCCATGGGGGCCACACAAACTATTGATGTCTGCGTGTTCCGCAAGTCGCACAGGCCTGTAAGCTCAATCGTTTCATCTTTGTATCTGCTACTATGTGTCCAGTAAATCTGACTTTGCTATCTCGTGTCTTTCTTGGTGTTGCATTTTGTGTGGCCAGCAGTGTATTAAATGCACAGTTTTATATTTCTGTTGTTATTATTATGTTATTATTACTTTTAGATAAAAACAAAAATACATCTCCAAAAGCACAAGCAGCAAGCTTAACATGGTCTGGGGACTTGCGCCTGCTTGAGGTGGACCAATACTCAATTAGGTAGGTATGTCTAATGTTTTGTCCATTGAGTGGGTATTGGAATCTTTCTCATGGCGATAGATGGGCGGTCCTTAGTCTGAGTTCGGCATACCTGTGCATTAAAGACTGGGAAGTACGATGATGATTTTGGTGTGACGATTTTGGACGAGAGGTAACTAGAAAATTCGTTTGAATGTCTAAGGATTAAAGAACGCCAGTGGCGCAAACACTATATTGACAAAAGTAATCGGACACCCTTTCACATGCAAATGAACGGATCCGCTGCTAAGATGCACGGTACAACTGCAACCGTTAAAAACAAGCCTGCATCTGACCGCGATCATTTCGCACTGTGAGGTTGAGTGAAAATGTCGCAGCGGGAGACAATTGACTTTGAGAAAGGAAAGATTGTTGGGTGTTATATTTGGGAATTGTCCGTAAGAGAAACCGAGAGGCGTTTAAACCTACTCAAGTCAACTATTTTGAATGTACTGAATAAGTGGTAGACACATGGCGTGCCTGAAGCAGCAAAACGTATCGTCAGACCAAAGAAAAGTCAGTGATAGAGGACGTCGAACCCTCGGGAGAGTCGTTACAGCTAATCGACGGAGTACTACACAAGACCTCAGTGTACAAGTGAGTAACAATACTGGAACCTCGGTATGTACACGTACCATTTGCAGAGAACTTCATTCCATGGGTTACCGTGGTCGTGCGGCTGCTCGTAAGCCTTTCATCTCCAGTCGGAATGATACTCGTCGTTTAGTATGGTGTAAAGAACATTTATCGTGGACCGTAGATCAATGGAAACGGGTCCTATGGACTGATGAATCCAGATACACAATGCATTGGTCTGGAGGCCGTGTGTGAGTATTTCGGCAGTCGGGGAACGCTATTTACCCCAGTGCACTGTTCCTACGGTCAAGTTTGTAGCTGGCAGTGTACTCGTGTGGGGTTTTTATCGTGGTATGGTCCCGGTTCATTGGTTATCGTAGACATACCTGTTAACCAGTACGTCTACCTCGATATTCTGGAAAATTATTATGCCCTACTAACTCTGGGGTAATACTATGGAACCGAGCCTTGTTGGTTCCAGTATGATAGTGCACACTGAGCCATAAAGCACGGACTGTTACGGCGTGGTTTGACGACAGTTCCGTATCGTGGATGGACTGTCCAACAGAGAGCCCTGATTTTTATCCCGTAGGGCACCTATCGCTGTGTTCCAAAACCTTGTCGAAAGCATGTCTCGATGGGTCAGTGCATACATTAAGGCCAAAGGTGGTTTCAGAATCGATTTAATGTAACAAAACAGAGGAGACGAGCAACATGGAATTGTCTCACAGAAAAAAAAGAACAGGAATGATACAAACTGATAAAAGCGATGATATGTACATTGAATGAGTAATGACAAATTTGCAACGTGATGCAAACAGAGCAATGCTTGAGGAAGAACGAAATGATCACAGGTGGGGCATCGCATTGCGAAAGAACAATAAAAAGTTAATGCAGAGTCTTAACTCACCGTGAGATGTAACGGACTTGGTGTAACAGCAAACCACGAGGTAAATGGCTACCACGTAGCATAGAAGGTGCTTTCACGGCATGCGGATACGGCAGACTGATACTCCTGCTGTACCACCGTGCACAAGGTAACGGAAAGCATAGTGAAGTGTGAAGTCTCAAGTGCGCCATCTATGAAAAAGTGTCGAGGAGTGGCAGTTCGTCGCTCGTAGAAGGAGTAAGTCGGTCCCAAGAGGCGAGATATCTTCCAGAACGAGAGCGTTAGCGAGGGGTTAGCAAACCCCCTGCAATTCAGAGTGGCGACCTTGAATGGGTAAGTACGACGTCGGATGAAGGGAAGCTATGGCAGCTTCCTGGAATGTGTCCAGGCGATTGATGATACCACGGCACCACAAGACGTAGTCGGGTTGCTTGACATTGTGCCAGAGGAATTTGAGGATGGAGGTTGCTTGGTCGAAGACCTCGGGAAGAACTGTTTCAAACTGCTGTAAAAAGATGAGAGAAGCCTCCCGATTTCTTTTATGAGTGAGAAACTCGTAAAGATCTTCAAAGGATACAGGTTCTGAAGGAAGAGAGGCATTGGTAAGCAGAGTCGAGAAATCTTCAAACGTCAGCAGAGGACCCTTGGACTTTGAAGAGGAAGAGCTAGAACGTGACAGGCGTGACTTGGAGCCTGCTAGATGGGTGGAACGATGTGGGTGGCCAGTCGGAGAAGGTGACTTCTTCTTTTCCCTCCGGGCCTCGGTACTGGTAGTAGAGCGACGTTTGCCGTGTATCGATGACACACGAGATGTGGAATCAGAGGAAAGGTCCACCTCATCGCCAGGAGCAAAAGTGCCGACGGTGAATGAAGCTTGAGGATCAGCCGTGATGTGCTCTGATGGAGAGAGAACACGGGAAGGCAAGGAGGAGTCAAGCGGAGGAAAATCCGACAGAGTGGAGAAAGCAACATGGGAAGACGCGTGTTGATCGAAGGCTTTAATCAGATTTTCGGCAGAACTGAGTCCAGGAGGTGCAGACGCAGGAGGAGGCATGGCAGCAGAAACGGAGGAAGAGGTAGAATGCTGCCTTTAAGCTGCAGGAGTCAGTGGCTCTGCATGTGGGCATTGAGCCTCATGATGGCAGTAAGCCTGCGGCGCTCGTTACCGCAACGAGCATCGAGGAACCGTGGAAACTTTATTAGATGCTCTTCCGACGGGAAGATGATGCGAGCAGTTCTACGGAAGCCACAGATATGCTTATCATCGGGGTCAGAGGGGGAAGAGGAGAGAGTCTTCACTGGGCCGACTACTCTGCCGCATCGACTAAGTGCAGCACACAGCATATCATCAGAGATCTCCGGGGGTACCGGATGTAAAGAGACCAGAACAGGACGCTGGGCGATGGATTCGGCTAAGAGGTGACGATCGCCAGTTGATAGGCCCGAAACAAGACAAGCTCGGTATATTCTTTCTTCGAAAAATAAACAATCACAGTTCGGGGCTTTCGGGTGAAATGGGTGATGGCACCAGAAGGAAGCATCTTCTTGAGAGCGGAGCTGTACTGCTTCAAAGGAGTGTTGGGCAGCGCATCAAAACAAACCCCCAACTCGAGGGTCTAATGAAGACGTTGACCAGTAGGAGTGTTCTCTGGAATGTCTAATAAGATGGTGTCACCATTGAGAGTAACGTAAGAATCCATAGGGGGCAGACGAGACGAGGAGGAAGCCGGTGGAATACCAGAGGCAGCCGCAGAAAACGTGCGTGCAAAAGCGCCTCCTCTGGAAGGCATTGACGCAGTATACGACAATGTACTGGAAGCAGAGGCAGTAGAAACTGTAGAGGGCAGATTAGCGATGCCAACTGAGACGTCCATGAATTCATCATCGTCAGCAGAGACCAAGGACGTCAGATCCACGTTCTCAATGGCAGAGTCGGAGACCTGAGCAGGAAAATTAAGAGCCTCTCCACTAGCAAGCGAAGATGATTGATCAGCTGCGCCTGTCGTTGAAAAGGCAACGCGAGGAGCTGCAGCGATGCGGGAGGGAACAGAGCCCTCATCGGCAGAATCCATAATCAATGGCAAGGGTTAACGAAGAAAAGGACCAGCTTGGTGTGGAAATTAAAACAGTGATAATGAAACAAAATAAGCACTCACCAACTCGTGAGGGATCTTAAACGAAAGCACAGACCTTTAACTTCGGCAAACAAACAGAAAAATGAAGGGACACACGAAACACGTACGTGAAGCACTCAAACACGGAGCTCGTGAAGATACGTGTAGGCCAAAGGTGGACCGACACCGTACTAATGTATGTCAATAAATGCTATGTTGTGTTTCTCTTCTAGGTGTCCGGTGACTTTTGTCAATATGATGTACAGGAAGTAGGTCTGCACCGAAGGAAACAGGAAGCTGAACTTATTGGAGGAAAGGACGGCATGAATGAGAGAGAGAAATGAACGGTGAACTAGGCACAATATTCTCCTTCTCACTTCCATGAGAAATTATTGAGTCTAAATAACATGTAAATAAATTTTCGCCTGAGCTATAAAAAAACGATCCATGATTTCAGATAGCAAGTTACTACTGTAAACTACCGAGGATCCTGTTGTGTGAGAAATACAAGTACAAGAGGACGCATAACCATTGTTCAAGTTAAAATTTCATTTTGTAATGCTCGATTCTTTTTGTCCGCAGGAACGTGTGTAGACTGATTGCAAAAGAAAGAAACAATGAGTTGTTCCTGTTCCTAAGGTCTCTGGTACTCGTGAAAGCCAGGGAAGGGATCACTGTTTGAGTTTGGTAATTGAAAACTTAGCAGTATACAAATTTATTGCCACTGGAGAATATAGGAGCTTAAAAAAGGATTTTGTCCAAGGGCCAGGGCCTGATTAAGGCCTTAGTGGACTCCTAGGCTAAGACATCTGAGTAGGCCCTAAAGAACATACGACGGGGAATCATTAAGAAGTCCGTTAAAACACGGAACTATAGCAATATGCTTGTGATAATAAATACGTAGTGCATTCTTCAAACTAATGAATTATCTGCAGAGTTTTCGTAATAAGTCACATTATTTTCCATTGTTCTCATGTGAACATCAGTTAAAAGCTTAAGATTCCTAGATTTTGTTTTGGATTTTCTAATGATTTAGCGCTGTATACTTTTCTTAGTGCATCTTTTTTGTTATGTAATGTGAAGCTACAGGAGACTTCAACCATTAACGGTTACAAGTGCAAATTGAGAGATGTGTGTGGATGATAGTGAAAAATCTCAAACTGTCTCACCATCGCCGCTGTACACAGCGATATGAAACCTTTACCCTTGGTGAGTCACACACACTAACATTAAACTGTTCTCTGTGATTCAGATGTTAGCTCCACAAAGAAATACAATTTCAAAATCGCTTTATTGTAAAACTAGGAGTGTACAATAAATCAGGGAACAAAACATGAGCACAGGACAAAGGGAAGCGCGGACATGACATGGAGTATACAAGAAGAGTGCAAACAGTAATTTGAAAACACGGGCACTTACAAATTGAAACATTAAAGGAATTCATGAGCACTAATGCAGAATCACAGGAGCAAATGCTACAACGAGCATGGACAAGTATACGTAAGTACAAGAAACATGCATGGAAAAAGAAGACCATACATAGTGAACGGGGGCTCTCAGGCCGCACGTATGTTGCGAGGGCGAAACAAGAAAAAAAGCGCAAGGAAAAATACAAAATGGTACATAGAAACAGGACAACAACAAGAAAAACGTGAAAAATTGGGCACATACAGGAAGCACAACATGGCACTACACTAGAAAAAATATAAGTACATAACAAAAGGCATGGAAGTATGACACTAGTGTAAAGTAAAACAAAAAACATGAGCTAAAATCGTGAAATCTTACATAACACATACAATCCCGGGCTTGACAGGTAATCATATGGAAAAAAAGTAATGCAAGGATGATGCGTAAAACCGTGGGCGCGCAGGCCGCACTCAGAAAGCCGGACTGTAGATAACAACAAGTGCATGATAATCTAGGACTCAAGAGCAGTGAAACTGGAAATATACATAAGGTAAGGATGATACAGAGAGGCCGTGGGCACGCAGGCCGCACTCGTAAAACAGGGGCGGTACAAGACAATGGGACAATAAGCATGACGAATAATACACAAAGAGTTCAAGTGACAGGAGCAGAGTTCACCTAATAATAAAGACCGGAGGAATGAAGTTCTTCCCAAAAAGTGAAGGCATCCGTGAAGTCAGCATTGTTGGCAAAGTCTTGCCGCCCCGGTGACGCAGTGGTCTAAGCGATGGCCTCTGATCATTCGTCCGAAAAGCGTCCGGGTTCGAATCCCGGTGAGGCATGGATGTTGTGTTTGTCTTGCAGCACTGGCTCTCTCCCTTCCCTGGAACCAGTGACCCTAAATTAGGGACGGGCGACTGCTTATAGCCCATTGAGTTGCTCACGGTGGTCGTTAAACCTCCAATCAAAAAAAAAAAAAAAGTCTTGTGGACGTGGTTGCGGTGGAAGTGGAGAGCATGGGACAGACAGAACAGGAGCTGCAGAAGGATCTTTGGTTTTGGCGCGAAGTTTCCGTTTGCGCTGAGAGGAGCGACGAGTACGTTTCTTAGGAACGGCTCCTAATAAGTCCGCAGTAATAGGAGGTGGAACAGAAGACGACTGGTCAAGGAACGTTTGCGGATGTTGAACTGAAGAATCCTCAATGGATGTAGCAGAGCAGGTGGCAGCAGAAGACGTAACAGGCAATCCAGATGTGTCGTGAAGCAAAACATGTGACACAGAAGATTGAACACAGTCAGAAAGATGTTGCAGCAAAGGGATGAACGGAAGGACTTGGCAATCACTGCGGGGAAAGCTAAAGGGATGGTGAGTTCAGACAGCTGTCATAGAACATAATGATCAGGGATCAGTGTTGCGGGAGCAGAAACGGATGTCCGGACAACAGGAGGCACAGATGATGAAGTCACAGCTTCAATAGGCTGGAAAGGGGGAACACATACAGACGGAGTGGAAGAAATAACAGGAGTATCATCCGAGGTAGTGCTAGAAGATGACGAAAAGGAGCACAAGAGAACGACGTCGGGAAACTCGAGCTCGAAAAGTTCGAGAGCGTCGATCCTTTCAAGCTGCCCAGATTGAAATTCCTCCCCGGAACTGAAGTCTCGCCTACGAGGTGGAGGATACTGGAGAAAATCAAGATACCGAAGGAGGGTATCCACCCCCAGATCCAGAATGTCTTCCCGATATATTGTAGCAAGAAGGCAGCGTTGTTAGGAGGAGAGCTGTGCAAATGGACCTGAGGAAGTTGGTATGATGGCTGGCGGGATAGTAAGAGAAACCGGACTATGTGGGGGCGAGCACACAGGCGTGCTCTCCCCAGAGGAGGAAGTGGCAAGGAGTGCACCTGGAAGTAATACTGTAGAGTCCTCAATGGATGTAGTGGAGCAGGCGACGGCAGTAGAGGAACCAGGCAATACAGAAAAGGCTGGGAACAACACAGGAGAAGGAGCCATCTGAGACGGCAGGCAACTTAACGAAGAAGGGATCAAAGGCTGCGAAAGCGATGTGACAAGGGAGACTGGAATCTCCGCAGGGGAGACATCATAATAGGTAGTTGAACACAAACTGAGGTCAGCAGGCTGAGCTAATGAAGAGGTGGATAAAAATGTAGGTAAAGAAGAAGAACCCAGCGATGTGCAAGGGGCTGAAACAGCGATGAGAGGAGGATGTGATCCAGTAAGTGGAAATAACCAACCTGGCAGAGAAGATGGAGTATAAGCAGACGCAGAAAACGGCTGTGGTGCAGACTGAAATGGCTGTACAAATGATGCAGTAGAAGTCGAAGGGCCACTAGATACAGGCATCGACGCAGCGCCCTTCGATGGACATGCAGTACAAAGGTGGGTAGGCGATTTGCAGTTGAAGCAGTGTTGAGCGGTATAAACATGTACGGTGTGGATATGTCTACCACAAACCACTTTGAATGTTGTCGGACAGGTAAGAATAAAAGTCTCATCAGGAAATACAACGAGAACTTGTCGGCGAAAACTTAGGTATACGGACGAGCGCCTTAATCGTCCATCGCAGCAGGTAGCGTGCGGATTGGACCAACCACTTGGCCACAGTGAGAAAGAAAACTAAGGAGAACATCATCAGAAATCTCCGGTGGAACCAGAGACATACTGACTAGGATAGGGCAATGTGCGAGAGAAACGGGGACCAAACTTTGATCACCAAAACTAATAGAAGACAAAACCCGCTCGACTTGAGCGGGAGAGGAAAAATAAATAAGCACAGATTTTGGCTTGCGGGCTACATGAGTAATGGCATCGGGAGAAACAATTTCGTGAAGAGATTATATGTACACATTAAGTTTGGTATTGGGGAAGGCAACATATTTCACCCCTAAAGCTAAAGAGGCAAGTAATGACTTACCTCTGGGTGAAGATTCGGGAAGATGAAGAAGTTTTCCTGACTGCAACTCGGAAGACTTTTTGAGAAATTACCAACAACTTTAAGGAATAGGGCAACCTACGTCAAAAAATTTCTAATACACAAACGAACAGCCTTCATAAAACATGGAGGAATGCCGTATTATACAAACAGCTATAGAAGTAACAACTCTCACTTTTCCGCTGTTTCCCTACGTAAGACTAGATCAGCCTTAGAATCCAGCAACGGTCTTCGCACGTGATTTGGTTCCTTATCCTGATGTAGGATGCTGTTAGTTCCTCTTAATTTACATACATCTGAGAAATAAACTAACTGCGCACAAAGTAGGACCAGTTCCTAATAATACGCAATTTTTTTTTTTTTTACTTTTCTTAAAACTTAAAAAACAAATTTTAACATTGCTCAAAGAATGGTAGTTCCGGTTTTAGTGCTTTCCGTTTTGCCAGCGAATAGAGAAAATTTAAGTTTCTGCAATTCCTGTACTTAACGCTACTGACTCAGGGCAGCTCTTGGGGAAGAAACAATGTTCTCAAACACTCCGATACCGAGCACCAATGCATTCCGTTATTCCGGCCAGTAATCTACTGGACAAAAGCATCCTGCATTACTGGAACTTGTAGGTCCGTCGTCTAACGCAAGAAAAACGAAAAGCACTGTCGTCTTTGTTAAAAACCTTTGGCGGTGTCTTGAAGAAACTAATTCTTACGCTTTCTAGTGCGTTCTTGATCTACTGATATGAAAGCGACAAACATGCGCCAACGCATTAACACAACATGCTGATATAACATAGTAGCGTATACAGCTGTTCTACAGAAATACGGCATCCAGCGCAAGCTAGGTGGTCTTAATTTAATAATATGTTTTCAAGAGCTCTTAATCCCTTGTTTTCCATTCCTGGCATCAGTTTTCTGCAATAAATCCGTTCTCATGACTCCGCACAAAATGGCACAAAAAGACATACTTTCTGATCAAATGGTAAAAATTAAAATATAGATACATACTGTATCTATATTTTAATTTTTACTTTTTTAACACGAATTTTAACACGAATGGGTCTGAGAATCTTAACAGTCTACACCTCCTCTAAAGAACTTTCTAGCCATCTGCCTAACATGCGTTCATTCGACTGGTAAGCAACTGAGATTGTTAAGGCTTCTACGTCACTCTCTAGAGAATTAAACACTAAGCTATTGTTTCTACTTTGTACACCGAAGTGGGAGATGAACAAAGTGACATGGTACAGTTGATTACATCTGGCTCCTGGAAAATACACATTAAAATTTTTCATGAAATTCCTGACCATTTTCCATAATTTCTTTCGTGAATTAAAGAAGCATATGCTTAATACTTCAGCCTTTTCCGTGAAGTAACGGAAAAAACTTGAATTTCACAGAATTTTTACAAGTGAAGTGACAGAAATAACGGAAAACTGCCATTTTTAAAGGTGTTATCGGAAAAATCTGAATTTTCAGGAGTTTGCATTAACTGGAAAATTCTGTTCTCACTTTTCTCGTCTCAATGTGACGGAAAATTAACGATAATAAGAGTGGTTCACGCGAGAATCTGAATTTGAAGAAGTCTGATTAACTATTAAATTCAGCACTTTTACCGAATCACTCACTATTCACATAATCGGAAAGTGCAACCGCGAAGGCACTCCTTGAACCTTTTGGGGGGGGGGGGGCAACACTCGTACTATGTTAGCTGTTATCTTACCTAATTTTGAGATCTGTAGCGAGACCCGATATTGTGAACAGCATATTGCAATATACGGTACTAAGGGAACTGTGGCAACAGATTCCTTAATACCTATGTATACAGGGTGATTCAGAATAACTGTTCAAAAATTTCCTGGGAGGTCAGGAACACAAAACCAAGCAATAATAACATAGAAACATGGGGTCGCAAATGCAAAACAGAGGTGCTGCACGGTCACAAAGACAGAGACAGTTATCACAACGTTGGATGAGCAAAATGATTTAATTCTAAGGCTACAAAAAATAAGACATGATTTTAACAGACTTTTGGACAGAAATTAACATTTCAGAGTATATTTACAGGAAGTGTTCGAAGTTGCGGCCTTGCGCAGTAACACACGCTTTACAGCGACGGCGCATCGACCGGCGGACGTGGGCGAACATGCCTGGTGTATAACTAACAACTCCAGCTGCTGCAACGATTCGTGCCACCAGGTCCATGTCGGAATCAACAGGGGTATCATACACCATACCTTCCCAATAACCCCACACAAAAAAGTCAATGGGGGACAGATCAGGTGAACGGGGTGGCCATGGAACGGGTCCACCGCGACCAATCCATCGCCCTGGAAATGTTGCGTCCAGATACTAGCGAACATTGCTAGAAAAATGTGCAGGAGCTCCGTCGTGTTGAAACCACATGCACTGTCGCACTTGGACCGGTATATCACTCAGCAATTCCGGCAGGACCTCTTGCAAGAAGATCAGGTAATTGTGTCCATCCAGTCTCGATGGCAATATGTAGGGCCCGATTAGACAGTCGGCAACTATACCTGCCCATATGTTGACGCTGCAGCGACGTTGCACGGCATGCGGCCGTATGGATCGGGGATTTTCACGTGCCCACACGTGCACATTGTGCAAATTACAGAAGCCCTCCAGTGTGAAAGTCGCTTCATCAGAGAAGAGGACGTAGGACGCGAAGTTCGGCTCCCCGGCAATCTGCTGTGAAAACCAACGTGCGAAAGCCACACGCTACGGGTAATCACTGACATTCAGAGACTGCACACGTTGTACATGGAATGGGTGTAAATTATCTTCGTGTGCGACGCACCATACGGAGGATTGCGACACATGTAAGCGAGAAGAAATATCCCGGGTACTGGTCCCCTGATTGCGTGCGATTTTATCCAAGGCGGCTTCTTCCAAGTTATTTGTCCGCGTTGTTCTGTCAGCTCCAGCATCGCGCCTTCGCACATTGAAACATCCCGTTTCACACAATCGGGTATGCAGCCGTCCGAACATCTTATGAACCGGAATGTGTCTGTCGGGAAACCGTTCCTGATACAATTGCCTGGCAGCGGGTCCACTGCAGTTCGCTGCACCATACATGAGATGCATATCCGCCATCTCGCTTTTCGTGTAGCGATACATCTTTCTTCACAATCCTGATACAACTGACAAAATCCGCTGATTACTCCTGCCCAAACCACCGGCCGACACACAGCGCCTTCCTGTGACTCTGTTTTGATACACCAGTCATGTTTGCCCACGTCCGCCGGTCGATGTGCCGTCGCTGTGAAGCGTGTGTTACTGCGCAAGGCCGCAACTTCGAACACTTCCTGTAAAGGTACTGTGAAATATTAATTGCTTTCCAAAAGTCTGTTAAAATCATGTCTTTATTTTTTGTAGCCTTAGAATTAAATCATTTTGCTCATTCGACGTTGTGATAACTGTCTCTGTCTTTGTGACCGTGTAGCCCCTCTGTTTTGCATTTGCGACCCCATATTCCTATGCTATTATTGCTTGGTTTTGTGTTCCTGACCTCCCTGCAAATTATTGAACAGTTATTCTGAATCACCTTGTATACGTATATTCATCTATCCAGTTGGTGGGCTTTCTTAGTATGAGTCATCACCGTAAGAAGCTGAGTATTTCAAGTGTGATGATTGAGTGCATAATGTCTATGCATTAGTCTGTGGGCACCTTAACTCAAAATCTATTATACACTTGTGTCCAAAATTAAAGTACAGGAGGCAGTAAACACTTAATAACAACAGAGAAATATGCACTCATTTTACGAATACAGGGTGACATCAGTGGCGTAACTACCTACCCCCGCAGCTGCAGGGGGGCGCAGAGAACGAAGGGCCGTACTACAGCTGCTAGTTATAGCCTTATGAAAAACTTCGAACACGCACGATAATCAACCCAAAGATTTTTTTTTTTTTTTTGCTTTAAGATATTATGAGATTCAAATTCCTGCAGAAATAGTCATAAAGTAATCAAGGTAGTTGTCTTCGATGCACGATCTTGATAAGAAGAATCCCACACAATACAAATTCAAATTCATAGGCTAAATTTAAAGATTTTATTGTACATAGTTTGAGGTATAAGAACTTTCAGGTTTCCCTAGAACCCATCGTAAGATACATAAACAGAAGAAGAAAAAGAATACGTTTAAATAGATTGTTACGTGATATGATATAGACACAAGGTATAATATATGATACAGCGTCTACCTTGTGTCTATCATGTCACGTAACATATTCTGTTTAAACATATTCCCTTTCTTCTTCTGTTTATGTATCTGACGATATGTTCTAGGGAAACCTGAAAGTTCTTATACCTCAACCCATATACAATAAAATGTTTAAATTCAGCCGGTGAATTTGAATTTGTATTGTGTGGGATTCTTCTTATCAAGATCGTGCATCGAAAGCAAATACCTTGATTACTTTATAGCTTTAAGATGCATTTGCTTTACCTGAATAAATGCCAAGTTTCACTTTTAAAACACTGAATGTCCTACAGATTGAAAGTGTTCGGCTCTTTGACTTCGGGTTGTAATATGATTGCTCTGCAATGGACTGTAAATACTACGGTCGCTCTCCAATCGCCCTCTCTCTCTGCGCTGCTGAGGAAAGGCGCGAGGTCACAGTGGGATTCCCCATCGAGGATGTGAGGAAACAGTCAGTTACCTAGGATTACGTGCACGAGAGGCGTCAACATTTATTCACAGCAGCCGCAGATCTGCCCTGTGTAAGAGAGTGATTTCTTCAAGTGATTTATTTTAGTTTTGGACAAAGCAATTACATGTATTTTCAAATCTGTTACTTTTAAATGTTAAAACTACAGGGCTCTAGGTACCACCATTACTTTTGAAGACACTCTCCCTGACTTCCTAACCCTCCCCCACCAACCACCACAACACACACACACACACACCGCGAAAAATGCAACCTCCCTCGTGTTCGAAATCCTGAAAAAATTACTGCGCTTAGTGGTGCTGAAGTAAATCTTGCTGGGGGGGGGGCGCACGTTGTGCTATTTACGCCACTGGGTGACATCCGGAAATGTCACCAAGGTGAGATGTGAGAATGCAACCTAAAAGTGTCTTTAAAGGAACGTGATCACTTCGTACGAACAGACAACTATCACAACGACGATTCATACTCATGACCAGGTTGTTGATCAACTTTAGAGTCAAAGAATTCCATTCCCAGATGAGAGCGATGGGTAGCTGGGGAAGGCTTCTGAGAAGAGGCTGACGAGCTGCTACGTGTCACCCTAGAGCATCCCAGGCATACTCTAGAGGGTTCAGGTTAGGATACTTGATTGACCAGTCCACACGCCGGCTATCCTCTTTCTGTAGGAAATCATCGACAAGCTGAGCATTTTGCAGACGAGCGTTATCATCCATTAAAACGAACTGAAATCAACAGCTCCCCGAAAAACAGCCGATGTACATAATGCCACTCCACACGAACCCACCACCGCCTTCGAAGGAGTCTCGTTCGCGGACGTTTGCAGGATCATTACGGGTTCCCCGTTCCCTCCAGTTGAAACGCCCCCGAGAATCCGTTTGCAGACTGAATCTTAACTTTTCGGAAAAAGAACACAGGCCCACTCGTCTGGGCTCCACGAACGTTGTTGCAAGCACCAGTTCAAGCCAGTTCTTCTCTGAGACGCGGTTAGCGGGACACAAACCATGGGTCTCCTGGCATAAACGCCAATTGAATTAAGTCTTCGATATATCGTTTGCCTTGATAACATTGTCTCATTGGCAGCAGAGAGCTCTGAGAACAATTTGCCACTCTGTATATGACCAGTGATGCCGTGCGGTTAAAGCGACATAACCGGCCTCATGAGGTGTCGCACATCTTGGACAACCTTGACCTGATTTTCGTGACACTCCATCGGTGTTGCTGAATTGCTTCCATACCCAGCAAAAACAGTCTTGCTGGGCCAGCACGCAAGATAGCACAGGCCCAGCACTATGTTGCCGCTTCCCAAAAGCCAATAAAATATCCCTGCAGCCATCACATGGGCCAGCAGCGGGCCAACAGTTGGTACCCCCATCAATTGTCATATGCCAGAACAAGGCCATCAGTTATCCATCAGAGGCAGTGGCTGCCACACAAGCTGCCCTTAATCAGTCCTACAAGCACATGCCATAAACGATGGCTAGCCTAATGTGGTCCGCCAGTTTCCCGGCAATAGCAGCCGGCAATCACGTGACGTAACTGATGGCTTGCCGAATCTTGTCCGCTAATTTCCCAGTAGTAGCTATAAAAAAAAAAAAATAACAAAAAAAAATGATAATCACAGTCTCCCAAGGGCACAACTCCTCTACCTTTCCTAACGACGCTAGGGAGCTAGGGAAATTTCCTCAACAGGTTCGGAAAAATACCCGGTGGGTCAAAGTAGCATCGAAATAACGACAGCTTGTTTGCGAAGCGGACGCTTTAGCAACTGTACTAGGTTGCCACGAGTGAGCGTTTGCTCGAAGGTGAGCCTTTCTCTTGCGCGATGTGAAACGAAGGGTTCTCTTCTTAATTTTACAATATTGCGAGGTATTTTTCATAAATGGCCGTTTCGTATAATTCGTAAATTTATATTTTCAACGTAACGATTTTTTTTATTTACCATAAGGGAACTTCACTCACTTTCAACGAGTGTACCATTTAAAGATGTTTTCCTAAGTTTTGTGCTGTCCTTGTGGTCTTGAAAGGTGATTGTTTAATTAATATATTTACCTGTTCATGTCACATTCTGTTACATTTTTAATGTTGCATTTTTTCTTTTCACGGTCCGAAACTACATTTGTTCTAAAGAGGAAAGATATTTAATTTTACTTGTCGTTATTTTTAGCAGTTAATTCCTCCAATCTTGTGTATGCAACCCATGAATAAGTACATTATATTCACATAGCGTTGCTTTTTTTTTTTTTTCAAATACTTGATCATTTGAATGAAATGAAAATGCAATACCCACTCTCTCTCTGTAGAATTCTTTTTCCAACATGACGATTTTTTGTAATGTATTTTGGGACTTTTGTTTGAAGCGGTTTAGTGCATGTTAACGAAAAAATATACATAAATTATTTCTTGTTATTTATGGGAATGGAGTGGAGGTGTTTCATGGCTGTTTGTATTCTCGATTCTTCGTGTGTTAGTGCAGGAATTTTGCTACGAAATGAATTTCTATAAATACGTGAAAGTAATTGTTTATTACTTACAGTTCATATTAATATAATTTTTTTCCGACGGTAATCTTCGTCGACGTGGCATTTCATTAGAAAATTAATTCGTCTCTCTACATGTGGCCTTTTTTTGTATATATAAATATTCACTAAAATAACACGATGGCAATGGCGTTGTCTTCAACTAACTGGTATCACGGGAGACTGGGCACGTGTTGCTTCTGCTCATTCGCAGTCCCGCTGCTTCCACCTCGTGTTGGGGTTCCATCGGTTGCCAGCTAAGGGTCACTCGTGGCGCTTGCTTGGAGGCCCGTAGTTCACGACGATGCTGCAATCAATGGCTGCCAACGGATGGCGCTGCTACCACGAATCACTACCATACCGTGAGCGATAGATTTCAGCCAGCAGTGACTCATCACTTCCAGCTGGTGGCCAGCAGTTTCCCAACACTTGTGTTTTTGCTCTGTAGCCGTGAAACCATTCTAGGATGTCGGACATTCAAATGTCCCTTGCGACCTGAACCTGAGACTGACCTGTTTGTAGTCGTTCTATCGCTCACCACCGTACAGAGTCAGATACACGAATATGAGTCATAAGGAAAGCAATTACAGCCATCGGAAGTTTCTCACACGCCCTGTCGGCGAGAAATGCCACTGCCTTTCCCCATTAGCTTAAATTATGTAACTCAATTTACATATTGGACAGCATTTTGCTCACTGATATGCAAATTTCACTGCAGGCATTTGTCTCGTGTCAATTTGCATATGCCCTGTGAATATCATCACATTTCATTGAACGCTTTGGATTATTTGTCTACTATTGCCTTCCGGACTTAAATTTTGGACACCAACATAAATATCAAGATTAAATTTCATATTTAGGGATTTTGCGAAGTAATACTGTGAAATAGTACATTTCACCTTTTCTTAAATATTTCAAGTTTTAAAAAAGTCGATTTCCAAAACATCCTGTTACCTTGAAAAATCATAATGAAAACAAATGTAATTTGCGACGATTTCTCTCACATAAAAAACAAAACAAAATTATAAACCTATTCTAAAATAGAATAAACTCTTACAGAAAATACAATGAGTAATTAGCCCGCATTCATGGCGGAAAACATTTCATCATCCGCGCAACTCCATCCTCCACGTTTGTACAGTAAACGTGATCGGTTGGGAAGCGTCTCGCTGGCTAAGTCAGCAGTGTTTTGTACTCCTGTGTGGGCAGTCACGAGTTTGAGCCCCATCGATGGCAAGACATAATTTTTTTCGCTTCATAAGATAGATATCTTGCCGCGACGCACAAATTCCAGCAAAGCACGCAAAGAGCATGCGCAGCCGTCGTCACGACCAGCACTAGGTAAAGAGATAAAAAAAAATGTGGAAGCAAGGATTTTCTGAAACGAAGGAAATTTCAGCATACAGACTGAAAAAGTCAAAAGCAAATTTTTTTTGAAACTCGGAAAATGCCTGTATAAAACCCTGAAACTGACATGTATGTAAAACAGCGGAATTAATAATAACGGAATATCTAAAAAAAAAAACTGAATGCTTCCGTCATGAGAAACGAGAACTTTCAAACCTGAAATTTCGTTAAAAACCGTATATCTACCTGCAACTTTGCTGTACGTTATTTTCAGGAATATTCCGAGAATTCACAGCAGTTGTTTTTTACCGTAAGATGCCAACGAGGTGAGGAATAGTAATTAGGGCGTTGAGGGGGACGCCAACGAGGTGAAGGATGGTCATTTAAGCGTTGAGGGGGACTAACTTAGAAGGCATCATTCCTAAGAAGATCTAGGGGTTTTACTCTCGGAACGAATTCACTTACAAGGGGTGAGGGTTCAAAATGCTACCAGCCAATATGCTCGGTAAACCAGCCAATGTGGGTAAGGGTTGTTGTACGAAAGGAAGAGTCTCGAAGCAAAGAAATATTAATATCTTTTCAATCACATCGCTCTATCCCCAGCAGTGGCCGAATAAGAATTTTTCGGTTGCTGTGTGTTGCTAAAACGTGTAAAGAGCGATGTCTTTGTCTATTCACTTCTATGGCTAGTTACTATTTCTTCGTAATTTTGGCTTACTTACGTAAAATTTTTCTTTCTTTCTTTCTTTCCCTTTTTTTATTTTTTTTTTTTTTTTTTTTTTTTTGCTGCCATAAGGCTGTATATGTATTTGTAGGATTTTCACTTTGGATTTAACTGCTATAATTAATATATAGCCCGTGCCGTCAATGCTCACCAGCTTACGGATTTATGATGCCAGAAGCTAACAGAAAAACACACATAGCGCCGTGGATTGTTGGCCACCGTGGTGTAAGGTTAACGCGCTCGGCTAGATATCGAGCGATTCTGGGCTGGCTTCCCCAGCAGTGGCCGAATAACAACTTTCGGTTGCTGAGTGTTGCTAAAACGTGGAAAGAGCGATGTCTTTGCTTATTCACTGACGCCACGTATTTGGAGGATTTTCATCTTTTCAATCAATATCGAAATTTGTTAAACTGCTTTACAGAGTACCAAGTTTGTTTGGTTCGTTAGTACACTTCGATATAAATGAGTTAAATCAATCGAGGTTAAGTTCCAAGGGTAGATGTCAGTTGCGAGTTAAATGAGTCGGGTCTAAGTTCCAGACGTAAGTGACGAAGCCAGCCACTTAGAACTCAGAACTATTGGCTATTACAGGGGAGAAGCATGATGGGGGGAGCATAAATTTTTAAATGCTAGGCAGAAAGTTTGGCAAAAAATTCCTTTCATGCGGATTTTACCCGACGCTGATAATGTTATATCTAATAAAAAAAAGTTTTCAGGTGCTTATTGTACGTAGTATTTATTCAACACATGTACTATGGGAACCATGGATACAAATTTCTAAGGCTAGTTACTATTTCTTCGTAATTTTAGCTTACTTACGTAGAATTTTTCTTTCTTTCCTTTTTTTTTTTTTTTTTTTTTTGCTGCCATAAGACTGTATATGAATTTTAGTTTGTAACCTGTGTGACGTAGTACAGAGGTGAAAAAATGTGTCAAGACGACAAATCTGTAGTGAGACATTCTGTCGGCGTAGCTCAGTTGGGAGAGCGACTTACTCCGGAGGGAGGGGACACGACTTCGATGGCCGTCGCGGACAAACTCGTGTTTTCACATCTGACAAAGAATATTTATTTATTTATTTTATTTTATTGGAGGTTTAACGACCACCGTGAGCAACTCAATGGGCTATAAGCAGTCGCCCGTCCCAAATTTTAGGGTCACTGGTTCCAGGGAAAGGAGAGAGCTAATGCCGTAAGACAAACACAACATCCATGCCTGACCGGGATTCGAACCCGGACTCCTTACGGACGAATGATCAGAGGCCAGCGCCTTAGACCACTGCGCCACCGGGGCGACACAAAGAATATCTACTTCTCTCTCATCTTTTAAACTGTTATTATAAAAATGGCGTGTTTCCGCTACTCTCTTAGAAATTCGTTAAGAGGATTCCTTCCATTTCCCTGATGTCAGAGCCTATTTAAGAGGGCAGCTAGGGGGACTCCAACCCAGGGCCTCAGAATCATGCAGGATGTTTGAAGAATTGCCAGAGTTCTACAATATTTGTTGTGGTTTTTTTTTTCTCAGATAGCACAGCAAAACTATAAAAAAACTAACTTCCTTGTGAAAAAAAAATCCATTTCTTTCTGCTTTTTTTAGAAGTCCGCAAAAATATAATCGCTCCCAGTCCATCCTCAAATCTTTCGAAATCATTACAGATGTTTTTTGTACACATTTGTAATTGGGGAAAATTTTCATACATTAAGAATTCGTTTGAATCATGATATTTGGTTCATATCATTTTGTTCACTACTTTGATATAATTTCAACAAGAGGAACCCAATTCTGTAGGGGGCGTTGAGCAGAGTTGAACTGGAATCCATTTTCCAACCATGCATTTTTACATTTTCTTGCTACCACTGATTCGTCCATGAATCATGGGATGCACACTTCGATAAGGCGGGAATATTTTTATGGCTTCCTCATCATATTTTGGGAATGTTTTCTCCTGGATATTTTTATTCACCCACCCATAGTGAAATCCTAGATGTGTCAGTAACACTGAGGCTCCAAAATACTGTCCAGCCCCCGGGCTCCCTGTCTCCTTAAATGTGCTCTACCTGAAGTACAAACACTAAATTTAACAGAAAATTCATTTTATATAACAAAATGCCTGTGAATTTGAAAAATTTAGGTACGTTTATACAAGTTTCCTAAAATCTTAGACGGTTGCACTAGTCAAATGATCATATGTAGAGGATTTTAAGAAGGGAGTGTCTGACCCCAGGTCTTAAGCAACCCTTAGAAATAGGAAGCTAGGAGATTTGGTCTAGAGTGCCCGATAGGAAAGTGACACGGAAGCGAAGTAGAAAGGGGGAGGAAGATGCCCTTATTTATTACCGGGGGCCAGTGCCCGGGGTCCGACGGCTTAACATGCCCATCCGACGCACGGCGGGTATTTAGTGGATCGAGCGTTCGTACCTGGCTGGGATCGAACCTGAGGTCCTTTCCGTGGCATTCACGAACGTTGCCCACTAGGCCACCCGTGGCAAGGTTGCACTAGTCATATGATTTAACAACTTAAATATTTTTGACGGGGGGGGTGCGCTAAGAAAAGTTCGGGAGTGGGGGAATCCCACACCAGCCCGCCCGTAGCGTCACGACTGGTAGACGTCTTTACAAAATGCCACCGCCCTAGGATGAACGTGGCTTCGAAACCACGTGGTGTTCTTAACAGCAGAGGCTAAACCAACCGGTGACCCTCGGACCCTAATCGTGCGTCCTAACCATTCGGCCATCCTCCGCAGAGCACGGTATTCTTGAGAAACACCGTTGTAAAACACCGACAGCAGCTTTCCATGATCAATATTTAAATAATTGCAGTAATCGATGTAATGTTAAGAATAAAAGATTTAATTTCTTTGCCAACGAAACCAACAAATTAACAATAATCTATAACAGCCGCCAGGTCTTGTAACTCACTAATATTTTTGTGTCTTTCATTACTCAGAAAATAACTCTTTCCACGTTCGATAAACACACGATTAAATCAGCTAAGATTTCGGGTTCTTTGGAGATATGCGAGCATCCAACCAATCTTTTAATTCATGTTTCCGCACCTTTTGATAAACGTTCCCAGCTTTCTCATCCATATGCAACGCACGGATAATGGTGACGGCTAAAACAATTTCCCCTGATAATCCGGTCAAAAAGCTTCATCCTTCTCTTCTTTCTTCCCCGTGACGATATCGTCCACAAATCAAAAGAAGAACACTCGAAATCCCAATTGTGGTCGAAAACACCTAATTCAAAGAGCGGATAAAAGAAGGTGAAGAAAAAGAGGCAAGATCTATCCCCCTCTCCCCCTCCCCACCCATCACTTATGCGTGTTTCTTTCGTTTCGGCAGATCATGTTCATCTCCCCTCCCCCTCCCCAACCTCTCGGGCCCACCGTCTAGAACGTATGGATCTGTTCCTCACCATTGCTACTGGGTTTGCGGGCGGGAGGGCGGGCGGGTTGCTGGGAGGGTTTTGGCGGGTCTGTAGCGCGCGATGCTTATTTACCTTCTATTCATCGCTGAAAGGAGAGTTCTGTAGTGCCCGTGAACCGAGTTCGCTGCAAGGCGCCCTCCCTGAATGGTTTTCAATTTTACGTCAGACAATGGCCAAATCAAGCTGAATGGGAGCCGTATTGATCTCGTTACACTGGGCAATAATAACCGCCGATTCCCCGTGAATGGGGTCGTATTTGTCCCGTGTCTTTCATTATGTCACGGACAATACCTTCCCTTTTTGAAGCGCCAGTTTTCCCTATTCATGGGGCCCTCTTTCTTGGCAGGCACTTTTGTTGGAACCCTGGCGAGGGTTTCCATATGTGTTCAAAACTACACGCATTACACTTCACCTCGGCTTTTCAATGAAGCAGGGCGGGAGGGAGGGAAGAGCGAGAGAGAGGGGGAAGATTCGGCGCATCACAAAGGGTCCTGCCAGGGTCTCATTCTTCACCCGCTTTTATTTCGTCAAGTTTTTCGCCTCGAATTATGAAACGAAGAGCGTGGCAACGCATCGGCAAGAGAAGGAGTTTTATTGTGTGTAAGCGTCGAGACACACTTGCTACTGCTGCTGCTGCTGGTGGAGGTTCGGCGGCGCGCCCGTCGACACTTGTGAATCCTCGTCGGCCGCGGCTACCACTAATGAAAGCTCGCTGCTGTTCCCGTTCGCCTGATGAATTTCAATGGGTTCCCGGTTCTTCGTTAGCGAGCTTTAATGGGGCTCTTTCCTGTCGTGGAGGCGATACCGCGAACCGCAATTAACGCTCATTAGGGGGCGTTAGTGCGCCCTTAGAGCTCCATTCGTTCGGATTATGAAATCCTGATTCGTGTCTCCTTCACAACGATTTTTAACCCCGTGGTGAAATCCCGACACCACTTTAAACCTTTGAGCCCATTATTATTAAAATACGCATGTTGCCTCTCATTCTTGCAGATGGTTTCTTTTCATCTGAGTCCTACCGAATGATTTAACGCCTTAATTTTCTTTTCACGCTATTCAGTCGCCATTTTTCACTTCCGGGGAATCTTAAATGCGTAGGTATGCACTCTGCAGGTTTTCCACCTTCTGCGCGTAATAAAGCAAAAATAATGTCTCGGTCTTTTCGAATAAAGTCCTCTCATTAGGAACGGTAGCTAAACACTTAAAATAACGATAACATTTATCATTCTGAATCATCAAAATGTTTTGAGCCAACGTTTAGTATAGATTGTTTTGTTTGTATTGCCGTGTGCATCCGTGGAACATTTTATCTCGACATGCAATGTCAAAACTACAAAGCCCAACTCTTTATTTCATAGAGACACATGTGTTTCTTCGTATTATTTCTGCTCTTCCACGCTGTAATGACCTCTTGAAGTCTGAAACATTTGCTTTAAGTAGAGAGAAATTCACTACTTCTATAAATGTTACTGACATTGTACATACAAATTTCTGACTCCGCAATTTATTCATATGCAAGAACAAAAAGACAGCACAATACAGGACCGGTTAAATGTCCGGTCGTGTTCTGCAAGATAGTGTGGAGTCTTCTTCACTTACAATTCACTCAAAATGGTGTAATTAAATTATTTCAACATAAAGTGTACGCGAATTTTTATTCACTACAGAAAAAAGATCATCATTTAAAAAAAAAAAAAAACTATTGTACCAGTTTACAGAGAAAACACTGCAATAGCTGCCCATTTTGTTTGTTTGAAGGTTTAACGACCACCATGAGCAACTCAACAGCCTATAAGTATTCGCCTGTCCGTAATTTAGAACAACTGGTCCCAGTGAAGGGAGAAAGCCATTGCCGTAACAAACACAACATCCATGCCTCACCGTGATTCGAAGCCGGACCCACTTGAACGAACGGTCGAGGCCAACGCTTACACAACTGCGCCACCGTGGGTGGAAGTTTCACTTTGACATGACTAAAAATAGGAGCAAATGCGAGGCAAACATACCGACGTAGACACTATATCAAAAAGGTTGGAATTTAACTCTTCGCTAAAAAAAAAAAAAAAAAAAATTAGATATGGACACCCCCAGCCGAAAATGATAAAAAGCTACGTATTAACAAAGGGTAAAAAATAAAAATAAAAAGAAGAAAGGTCTGGTAAATATTGCTATACTAATATTTCAAACATTATTCTGACTTTTTCCAACAGTGATTAAAATAACGGTAAAGGTTCAGCTTTGTGGAAGAAAAAGCGAGATAGAGAGAGATATGCTTTATCTATCATAGTTACAGAGAGTGGGTCGAAAGTTTTGCAGTATTTGGATCACATTATGTCTTCATACATACCTTTACGACAAAAGCTGAATAGCATTCAAAGTATAGGCAGGCCATCGTGTTATACCGTCTTTAGCCATCTGTCTGCCAGTTGTTTGATTCCGCGGCGGTAACAGTTCTTGCCCGTCGTGGTGAAGAACTCCTTCACCTCAGCTGCCACCTCCTCCTGGGTGTTGAAGTGCCACTCGCGAAGGAAGTAGGCCATGGACCGGAACACATTACAACAGTCCAACGGGGCAAGGCCAAGGTTATATGCTGAGTGTGACATCAGTTCGATGCCCTCAAGTTTGTGAAGCTTTGCCCGGGTCGTTTGCGTGATATGAAGCCGAGAGCTGTCCTGTTGTAGGAGAGCGCGCTTTCTGTTCACCAGGGCCGGATACTTCACCTCCAAAACGGCATACATCCGCTCCAGCTGTTCAAAGTAGAGGTTAGCGTTGATGGTCTGACTGTGTCAAACAAATTCTTAATGGATTATCTCCTCGAAATTCCACCAGCATCACCTTGTGCTCAAAGCGCCCACGTTTGGAAACAGGTTCTGGAAGCTGTCCCGGACTCAACCACTGACGTTGTGTGTTAGGATTACAGAAATAAACCCACTTTTCATCGCACCTAATATACCCACTTTTCATCGCACGTAACAATTCTTTTGACGAAACATACATCGCGCGGGTTTTCTAGGAGTTTCGTACACACTTCCACTCGGCCGTTTGCTTCAGTTGGCGTCAGTTCGTGAGGGACAATGCGCCAGATCCTATAGACCTTGCCGAGATTTTGAAGGTGACGAACCACGGTGGTCTCTGATATGCCCAGCTCGCCTGATAATCTCCGATTGCTGGTTGTCAGATTTGTCTCTACGGCCTGGGGCACGGCCTCCGAAACCACGTCTCGCGGCTTACTTCTCCTTGGCTGATCATCCAGGTTTCTGTCACCTGAGCGAAATTTCTTGAACCATATGGTTTTGGTGCTGTGGCCCACGGAGCCTTCCCCTTTCGCATGACAAATGCGTCGTGTTGCTTGAGCAGCGTTATGGCCGAGTACAAACTCGTAAAACAAAACTTCCCTAATTAGCCGGTTGTGGCTGTTCATCATTTGGGAGTCCCAACCACAGACAGAACGACGACATGCAATGCTGTTTACAGCAACGACTACCAATTTATATCCCTTTCGACTGACTGCAGTGGGCGACTTGAACTAGTTTAAACACGTGACATACCCCCCGCATCACATGCGTTTATGCAAATATTGCAAAACTTTCGACTCACCCTTTGTAGTTTCGTTTTATTTACGCTTTCCAACCGTAGGTTGAAAAAGCGTATATGCTCCAGCTTTGTCCGCCTGCCCGCCCGCACGATAACTCGCGTAAAAATGGCTCGATTTCGATGAAATTTTAGTATGTCGTAAGGGACCCACTGGGGACGAACCCTATTGAAAATGGACGAAATGGGGTCAAAGATCACTACATAGGATCCATTCCATTGCCATTATGCGTAATAACTTGCGTAAAAATGATTCGATTTCGATGAAATTTTAGTAAGTCGTAGGGGACCACCTGGGGACGAACCCTATTGAAAATGGACGAAATGGGGTCAAAGGTCACGACAAAGGAGCGGGATCCATTCCATTGCCCTTATGCGTCATAACTTGCGTAAAAATGGTTCGATTCCAATGAAATTTTAGTACGTGGTAGGGGTTCACCTCCGCACGAACCCTGTTGAAAACAGACGGAATGGGGTAAAAGGTCACGACATAGGAGCGGGATCCATTCCATTTCCCTTACAGTTCATAACTTGCGTACAAATGTTTCGTTTTCGATGAAATTTTAGTATGTGGTAGGGGACCACCTGGGGTCAAATTTTATTGAAAATGGACGAAATGGGGTCAAAGATCAGGACATAGGAGCGGGGACCATTCCATTGCCCTTATGCTTCATAACTTACGTAACGACAAACCTTTATCATGTTGTTCCAGAGGTACACTGAAACGGTTATGTTGAATATCATTGAAATGGAGTCGAAGGTCAGGACACAGGAGGAGATTTATTCCACAGCCATTATCCTCATAACTTGACTAAAAATGCATCGATTGCGACAAAACTTTATCATGCTGTTCCGGAAGTATACTGAATCGGTTCTGTATAATGTCATCGAAATAGGGTCAAAGGTCAGGACACAGGACCGATATTTATTATTTATTTCGCAGCCATTATCCTCATAACTTGAGTAATGAATTTCGGCACGTTGGAAACCGTATCATAATCAATGCATTACATGATTTTACTAACTTGTTTAAAAAAGACGTGCTAAAAATGTGTTAATTTACGCTTTTCAACCGTAAGTTGAAGAAGCGTATATGCTCCAGTTCGTCCGTCCACACGATAACTCGCGTAAAAATGATTCAATTTCGATGGAATCTTAGTATGTGGTAGGGGACCACCTGGAGACGAACCCTATTGAAAATGGGCGAAATGGAGTCAAATGTCAGGACATAGGAGCGCGATCCATTCCATTGCCCTTATGCATCATAACTTGCATAAAAATGCTTCAATTCAGACAAAACTTTATCATGTTGTTCCGGAAGTATACTTAACCTGTTCTGTTGAATATAATCGAAATGGGGTCAATGGTCACGGCATAGGAGCGAGATTTATTCTGCAGCCATTATCCCATAACTTAAGTAATGATTTCTGATATGTTGGAAAACGTATTATAATCAATGCATTGCATTATTTTACTAACTTGTTTTCGCTTTCCAACCAGAATTTGAAGAAGCGTAAATGCTCCAGCTTTGTCCGCCTGCCCGCCCGCACGATAACTCGCGTAAAAATGGTTCGATTTCGATGAAATTTTAGTATGTCGTAAGAAACCACCTGGGAATGAATCCTATTGAAAATGGGTGAAGTGGGGGTCAAAGGTCAAGACATAGTATCGGGATGAATTCCATTGCCCTTATGCGTTATAACTTACGTAAAAATGGTTCGGTTTCAAAGAAATTTTAGTATGTGGCAGGGGACCACTTGTGGACGAACCCTATTGAAAATGGCCGACATGGGGTCAAAGGTCAGGACATAGGATCAGGATCCATTCCGTCGCCCTTATGCGTTATAACTTACGTAAAAATACTTCGATTGAGACAAAACTTTATCATGTTGTTCCGGCAGTATACTTTACCGGTTGTGTTGAATATCATCGAAATGGGGTCAAAGGTCAGGTCAAAGGAGAGAGATTTATTCTACAGCTATTATCCTCATAACTTGAGTAATAATTGGAGTAATGATTTCTGGTATGTTGGAAAGCGTATCATAATCAATGCATTGCATGATTTTACTAACTTGTTTTTATTATTCTTGTTTGTTAGTGTTTTTAGCTGTAAGATGTTGAAAATTGGTAAAAAAATATTTCATGATTCGGACCTCCGTACAACATTTAGTGAGCAAACCATTCGAACTTTCGCATGCTTTCTAAAATGAAAGCGTGAGCAATAGATCTTTAATGGGTGAAGAATTAATTTAAAAATCCACAAGCTATAGCTAGTACGTGTATGTATGACTGAGAGACACTTAAAAAGTCAGAGAATGTATGTGCATCATTAAAGTTTTTCATGCCGCCCCGGTGGCGCAGTGGTCTAAGCGATGGCTTCTGATCATTCGCCATAGCTGGGTCCGGGTTCGAATCCCGGTGAGGCATGGATGTTTGTCTTTCGGCACTGGCTCTCAATGTGTTGCTTGATCAACACTGGTTATCTGTGTACATTTGGCATATTGTAAAATCCATGTTTGATGTATACTTGTTCACAATGTGTTATATGATCAAAACTGGCTATATCTGTGTAAAGTGATCATTTGGCATGCTGTTATCATGTATGATTTGTACTTGTCGCTGTGAAATATCTGCATCCTATTCATGTTTGCCTGTTCTGTCATGTCTCTTTACACCAGGTCCAATAAATAATTTTTTAAACCTCCAATTAAAAAAAGTTATTCAGCTTGCGAATGAACTGAATTTTGATATCAGCATATGGGAGAGTTGATTGCATAAGTCTATGCCTTTTGAAGATCTAAGTGGCATAAGAGTTGCTTAACAGGCATGATAATGAAGTTTTAACTCATTTTGACTGATAGTGATACTGTGTATTCTCTTTTCGCTGAATTTGTGTTTTTAAAACTCTGCTTTGAAATACTTTTTTTTTTCTCTTTTCGTGTCGAAAGAGATTCAGAAGACATGCTCATTACAACCGAATATTCGGAGTCATCATTTTGTTGCTTGTTCATTTTCATTTTTCAGCAACAATGTACCTACACTTCTGCGCCATAGAAAAACAAAAAGCTTTCCGGTTTGACTCGATTTCTATCTGCATGTATAACACTGCATAACTATTCTATTTCCAAAATTCAATTTTCAGGAAGAGATCAGATAGAAATTTCTATTTGTAACCGTTTTTATATGGTACTAAAAGACCTATTTCAAAAATTGTCTTAACTTCGTACTGCATTCTCCATGACGAACGCTTCGATCGTTGTTGTGAGGACTCTTGTAATAATATTCTAATTTCATTTCTATATTTATTAATGCCAACAGTACCCCGCAAAAGCGATCGGCAGAAAGCTGATGCCAGTGCTGGAAGAAAACGGACGCGATCCCTGATGTTCGCTTGTGGGCATGCGGGGATATATATCCGATGACGTAATCGTTTTAATAAAAATAATTCGCAAAAATCAAAGTGAATTTTCAGAAGACAAAACTGATGTACATTTCTTTTACAAGAAACGAACATTTTGCGATTGATGGATAAAATCTCGAGATAACCGATATCTACTGTACATTTACCATGGGCAACAGATTATCAAGCAACGACCACGTTGACGAAGAAATTAATCGGCGTATAATACTTGACTGGAGAGCTTTTGGAAGAAACAATACAATTTTAAAAAGCAATACGCCATTATGTCTTAAAAGAAAAGTGTTTAAATCAATGCTTCTTTTCAGTTTTTACGTATGGAGCAGAGACATGGACCTTAACTATAAAAAATACATACAAAGGCTGCAGACAGCGAAAAGGAGCATGAAGAAATGCATGTTTGGTGTAACCAAGACAGATAAGAAAAGGAACACATGGATAAGGAAAATGACAAGAGTGGAAGGCATCGTAATCAGAGTAAAATCCCTGAAATGGTAAGGGCTGGACATGTTGCCAAAAGACATCGGACCATCGATGAGTAACCAACATTTTAGACTGCGTACCAAGGGACAAAAAAAAAAAAAAAAAAAAAAAAAATCAGAAGGCCACATGGGAGAAAAAATCGCGCATTGCGAATAATCATCCGAAAATCTCTAAACTTAACATGCAAATACTGTACCTCTCAGCCAGACATGCAAATGATACAAAATGCACAGCTAGTGAACGTACAGAGCTTGTGTAACGCACACCCCAGCACGCATATAAGGTCCAATGCTCTGCTTTGAGAGAGGGTGCATCACCGCTCTCCGGGAAGCCGGCTGGTCGTACCCAAGGAAGCGGCGAGGGGGAAGATCGCCCAAAATCTTTGACCTACCTCTCTCTTCTAAGTACCTTGGGTTGTACCGACGTATCGCCCGCCACGAGTGCCGGAGTGATGACACAGTCAGACGATGTTGTTACCAGTGGTTCCAACATGGCGTCCATAACCGTCAAGAAGGCAGGGCAGACCTCGAATGACGAATTCTTGCAGGGATCGTGCGATAGTGCGAGCTGCCAGACGCACACCGACAGCTTCGCTATCTGCCATTCAGAGGCACCTACCTACATCTCCTGAACGTGTAGTGTCACGCAACATAGTTGGAAGAAGGCTCGCAGAGGCTGGACTCCATTGTCAGCGACCGTTGCGCCGGATACCACTAGCGCCTGGACATCGCCAGCAACGCTTCGCCTGGTGTCACGGCCGCGCAGGTTGGAATGTATCGGATTGGAGCCGTATCGTGTTCAGCGATGAATATGGTTTTTCACTGGGCTCGGATGACCAGAGAATTCGTGTGTGGAGGAGCTCTGGACGACGCTGCTCACCCCACGTCATTGTGGAGCGCCATACGTCCATAACACCTGGCGTTACTGTTTGAGGATCCGTCGCTTATGATACCCCGGTCACCGTTAGTGATCCTTCGCTGGACCCTAACTGACCGCCGGTGCGCCGACGATATCCTGCGATCTGGGGTATTGCCAATGCTGTCGAGTCTGTAAGGCACCATCTTTCAGCAAGATAATGCCAGTCCGCACACGGTGAACGTCTCCATGAATTGTTTGCGTGGTGTGACAACCCTTCCTTGGCCAGCCGGATCGCCGGACATCTTCCCAATCGAATCCATTTGGGACATCGTAGGACGCCTTGTCCAGCCATCGGACAACGTGGGTGAATTGGCTGCGCAATTACAACGGACCTGGCAACAATTTCCGCGGAACAGCATTCGACGTCTGTATGAGTCCATGTCAGACCGAATTTAATATGTATGTCCGCCTCCTCCAGAGGCGGACATACATATTACTAAAATGTAACGGTTCTGAACCTATATCTGTTCAATAAATGGAAGGATGTTCTTAAATTTGAATCATTTCGTCCTATTACTCTCCTCATTGTTCATGTCAAATTTCATCATGATCGGACCATTTTTCCAGGTGCGCGGATTTTTTTGCTACAGAGTGTTATATTCGAAAGCATGCATTATATATTGGACCCTTGGTTTTCTTCCGCTGAATCAGTAATCCTAATTTAGGGACGGATGACTGCTTATAGTCCATCGAGTTGCTCACGGTGGTCGTTAAACCCCCAAATAATACAGCGAAACCAGTTTAAGACGGAGTCAAAGGGAGTGGAACTACTTTCCGTTTTATACCAGTGCATCCATAGAAGCCATTGAAATGCAAGCATCTGAAATTTTATCTTGCCAATACCAGATTCTACATGACACTCACGCTTTCTTTTTCGTGCACTTCAATAACTTTAATTTTTGTATCTAAAACTAGAACGATCTTTGGCGTCATGGCAAGAGACAAGCGAATGAACGCAACTCGCAACAAGCAAAGGCTGTGAATGATCATCTCAATGAATAAATGCTAAAGAATTAAATCGGTGCGTTTCGTTGAAATTCTTTCCAAACAGCCAACTGCAAAGACTTTGTACTTTGTATCCAGCAAAGAGAGCGATGTTGGTCACATTACCTGAACCTTAGCCGTCCTACGTGCTTGAGGAGAAGCCAATCAGTGATGTATTGCAGTGAGATGTTTGTGAAAATAACCCAAAAGTAATCTCTCTCTCTCTCTCTCTCTCTCTCTCTCTCTCTCTCTCTCTGTTTAATTACGTTATCTTCAACTTCAAGCAAACATGTTCCGTGCGAATTCATAATTACACTTTATCGTGTAATGTTTAGTATTCAAATAAAATACTTGACGACACAGAAACATCTGGAACATTCCGTTGTAATAAAGTTCATTTACTCTTTGGCCGTTTCCATTTCCTTTTCAGGCAGGTTTCGTTTTAGGTAGGTTAAACAGTACGTAATTTTCTCTCTTTCACTTCGGAACAAAAAACAACCCGTTTGGGGCAGGTTTCTGTTTTGTACAGGCTCCTTCTCAAGCAGATTTCACGGTATGTATATAATATTTATTTATTTACTGACATACAAACGCATATTTACCTTCTGCATCAAATGAGGGAGCTATTTCATATTTAATTTCATGTAGGAAATCTGATTGCATAGTAGTTAAAAAATCTTAGAATTTTGATTAATAATGCAAAAATTTGTAACAATAAATTTTAATAATCTCAGAAGTTGAAATAAATTCTAAAGCAAAATTGATCGTGATCTTGAAGTGAGGCTGAGCCAGCAATTAGCATAGGTAAGCAAGGTGGCTGCCCAGGGCCTTTATTTATTGGGCCCCGGATCTTAACCACATGCTGATATTTTACTATCATCCAATTTTTAATCTGTATTGTCTTCGGCGGAAAAAATATAAAATCACCAAAAGATAAAACAGTTGAAGTAAGCTTTATCACTTTTACTTCTCTCATTATTTTATTTTTAGGATGCCGTCAATGGAGCTACAGATCCCCCCCCCTTCCTTTTCTTATTATAGTTACCTGCCATTGAAAAAAATATGTATGTTACACATATTAAAACTGATAATTTAATAATACTTGTTATACAGTCAAAAATACCTGTAGAGACCGCCAAGTTCATCTTTGCCTATCCCACTAAATCATTAAGGTCTGGTCTGAAGTGACGCAGCATTTGCACAGAACAGTTACAAAGAGCTTCGTGAAAACTGAAACTGCATTTTGAATGAAAGCATAGGACACTGATCGATAAGAAGGTGTAACAGAACTTCACAAAAAATATTACTTTTACAATATTGTTATTAAAAAAATGTAAATAATAAAATCAATAATAATATGTTCAACAATGATTAGGTCATTTCTAGAAATTATCAAAAAATTAGAGGCATTGTCAAATAAGTGGCCCAGGGTCCGTGACTTTTAGGCCATATTACTACACTATGATTCCGGTTGGTAACTTTTTTTAAAATTAGGATTCAATAATTTAGTGCTATTTCTTTCGAGAAAAAATTGTTTTAAATAATATACAACGCCGGGAAAGTACAGTGTCAGGCATGCATATGAACATAACATTTTCGTAACCCTCCGCCAAAAAGAAAACAAGTTAGTAAAATCATGCAATGCATTGATTATGATACGCTTTCCAACATACCAGAAATCATTACTCAAGGTATCACTCAAGTTATGAGGATAATGGCTGTGGAATAAATCTCGGTTTTGTGCCCAGAACTTTGATCCCATTTCGATGATATTCTACAGAACCGGCTCAGTATACCTCCGAAATAACATGATAAAGTTTTGTCGGAATGAAAGCATTTTTACGTAAGTTATGATGCATAAGGGCTATGGAATAGATTCCGCTCCTGTGTCCTAACCTTTGACCTCATTTCGCCCATTTTCAATGGGATTCGTTGACCCAATTTCGCCCATTT
This sequence comes from Macrothele yani, assembly GCA_039090855.1. Taxonomy (NCBI): domain Eukaryota; kingdom Metazoa; phylum Arthropoda; class Arachnida; order Araneae; family Macrothelidae; genus Macrothele; species Macrothele yani. The sequence goes on from CM076990.1 coordinate 198,127,416, forward strand.
TCAATAGGATTCGTTGACCTCATTTCGCCCATTTAATAGGCGAGCCCCTACAACATACTAACATTTCATCCAGATCGAAGAATTTTTACGTAAGTTATGACGCAAAATGGCGATGGAAGTGATTCCGCTCCTATGTCTTGGCCTTTGACCCCATTTCACCCATTTTCAACAGGGTTTGTCCCCAGGTGGTCCCCTACCATATACTAAAATTTAATCAAAATCGAACCTTTTTTACGTCAGTTATGACGCATAAGGGCGCTTCTATGTGCTAACCATTGACCCCATTTCGTTCACGTTCAATAGGGTTCCTTCCCAGATGATCCCCTTTCACATACTAAAAGTTCATCGAAATCGAACGATTTTTACGCGAGTTATATCGTGCGGACGAACATACGCACACAAAGCGTGACGTAATGAGGCAGATGGGAATCGCGACCATCTGCTCGCAAGAGGGTGACGTCATAAAACTTTAATAAGATCCATACACAACGTGTGACGTAATGAGACAGATGGCGTGACCGCGCGCCAGCATATCAAGCGCGAGATTGTGACGTCATAAGATCGTCCCAAGGTGGTCCCCTACCACATAATAAAATTTCATCGAAATCGAACCATTTTTACGCACGTTATGACGCATAAAGGCAATGGAATGTATCCCGCACCTATGTCCTGACCTCTGACCCTACTTCACCCATTTTCAATAGGGTTCATTTCCAGGTGGTCCCCTACAATATACTAACATTTAATCGACATCGAACCATATTTACGCAATTTATGACGCATAAGGGCAATGGAATGGATCCCGCTCCTATGCCGTGACCTTTAACCCCACTTCACCCATTTTCAATAGGGGTCATTCTCAGGTGGTCCCCTACAATATGCTAAAATGTCATCGACATCGAACCATATTTACGCAAGTTATGACGCATAAGTGCTATGGAATCGATCTCGCTCCTATGGCGTGACCTTTAACCCCATTTCGTCCATTTTCAATAGGGTTCGTCCCCAGGTAGTCCCCTACCACATACTAAAATTTCATCGAAATCGAACCGTTTTTACGCGAGTTATCGTGCCGACAGACAGACAGACGGACGGACGGACAAAGCTGGAGCATATACGCTTCTTCAACCTACGGCTGGAAAGCGTAAAAAAACAACGAAAAAAAAAACAAAAAAATAAAAACAAGAAAGATGACACCGAATTTTCTCTTTCTATTCTGCGCCAAGAAATTCGGATCATTAGTGTAGTTATACTACTTTGAGTCTAATTGGTGTACAGTTCCTATTTATTAATAAAAATTGCCATTTATAATTTCGCTGCAATTTGGATTGGAACACAGAAGAATGCATTTCAAAATATATTCTTGCTCCAGATACGCCATATCATTGCACATTGTTATATACATGTGCATTGAAATCCTATAAAACAGAATGCGATATTCTTACTGATTTAAATGGAATCGAAGGGTGTCAGAACTCGCTGCGTAGCACCTGTGAAAGGATATTAATTTGAAGGATGTAAGGGTGTAGAAGACGAAGATGACGCTGCAAATGATACGACACGGTAAAATAAATACCACCGACAACGTTGCTAAAAGAAGGGAAATCCGTAGAAGCAGTGGGGGAAATGAAGAAGATAAAGGAAGGAAAAAAGTAAATTAAAAGATGCCAACAGCTGTAACGATACCCTTGTTGAATTTGCGAGTTCAGACGATGAAAAAATATAAAGGTTAATACTGCTCGAGAGGGATCTACATTAAATTAAATGCAAACTTATTAATGTTTGAGGAAATCATAAGTACTCATTATTCAGCGCAAGCCTGCTCTTCTTACTTCGTTCGATTTGAATGCTTTGTATTTGTGTTATAAATCTGCGCACAATTTTACATTTTTTCTTTTCGTACTTATTTCCTAAGTTGATTTATCGAGGAATTGTGAATAAATTTGATTATTTTTATGAACTACAATAGGCAAATTATGTTCAAAAACTCGAGATTTTTTTATTTATTATTTCGAATTCGTGAGATTTTATTGCATAAGGTCACACAGCTTGACAACGGAAACTTACCAGAAAGGCGAAATATAACGAAATGTTTTTGTTGTGGTGTGATGTACCTACCTCAGATGTGACGCACATGTCAAGACGTCAAAGTTGCAGCGACAAATGTCGTCGGTGTAGCTTCATTGGGAAAGCACTCGGCTCCGGAGCAGAAGGATGCGATTTCAATTTTCGCCACCGACAAGTGGTTTTTACGCTGTAGTAATTACAGCCGCGCAATGATTTCCCAGTCTGATTTACAGATGCTGAAATACGGCTTCCGCAGAAGGACTAACGAATCGGCAAAAGACTTTTCGTCACACATATGTAATCGTGATTTATGGCTATATTTTATATTTAACAATCTGTAAAGCCCGTTGTGATAAGAATACAACGGGATCTACAAATCACTTATTGCTATTCAAGCATTTCTTATTATCATTTGCTGAGTCATCGTAAATAATGAGTGTGCATTGAAACTTACCCTTGATGTGCTTCATTGTTCATGCATAGAAATACAAAATACGGAAGCCTTTGTCGGATGATAATCCTCCCTCGGTAAGGGACGTGGACTCCCTTTCCCGTGCTAACCCATGTTTATTTGGAGGGGTTGTTTTTATTTACTACTTGCTTTTTATTTCGTGATTTTTTTTGTAATGTTCGTCCTTTCCTTACTCAGCGCCAGCAGAGTAAAACATCTTACAACCTACAACTGTGTGCTTCCACTTCCATCGCACACAAAAAAAAAAAAAAAAAAGAAAGAAAGAAATACTAACTTCGAACGGTAGAAAAAAGATGTAAACAAAACATTAAACAAGAAAGGTTACGGATAACACGGTGTGAACACCGGAATATAAATGTTCGTCTTCTTCTGTTAAACAGCGTGCGTATTTGTGTGTTTATGGTTAAAAGGTGATGCACGTCGCGTTGAAAGAGGTAACTATTTTTTGACGCAGCATAGGCAAAGTATAAAACAACAGTCAAGTTCGCGAAGGATAGTAACGTTCGTCCTTGCCTTACTTAGCGCCAGTAAATTAAAACATCTTACAACTTATAACTGTGTGCTTCCACTTCCATCGCACCCGAAAAACAAGACTCTAACTTCGAACGAAAGAAAAAAGATGTAAACAAAACATCAAGAATGGTTACGGATAACACGGTGTGAACACCGGAATATAAATGTTCGTCTTCTTCTGTTAAATAGCGTACGTAGTTGTTTGTATGCGGTTCGAAGTTAGTTTTTTTGTAAAACATCTTACAACTGTGTGCTTCCACTTCCATCCCACCCGAAAAGAAAAAACTCCGTGTGCTACCACTTCCATCGCACCCGAAAATAAAAAAATTATGTGTGCTTCCGCTTCCATCGCACCCGAAAAGAAAACATTCTGTGCGCCTCCACTTCCATCGCACCAAAAAAAAAAAAAAAAAAAAAAAAAAAGAAACTAACTTCGAAAGAAAGAAAAAAGATGTAAACAAAACATTAAACAAGAACGGTTACGGATAACACGGTGTGAACACCGGAATATAAATGTTCGTTTTCTTCTGTTAAATAGCGCACGTAGTTGTTTGTTTATGGTTAAAAAGTGATCCATCTCGTCACAAGTCTTGTCTTTCATATAGTAAGATAATTACGATTTATCGTTGTAATTTAAAGAAAAATCTCTTTATTAGCACAATAGGAGAAAAATTAAATATTCCGCCTAATAATCAAGTGGTTTGGGACGTGGAATGGCTTTCATAAAAAGTAGGGTGTGGGTATGAATCCCGGATACGTTAATCGAGGACACAAAACTGTATTCTGTTTTTATTAATGTGTTGAGTTTCTCAAAGTTTTAGAAAATGCTTACGACGGCACCCGAAGAATCTAGGAACATATACATGGAAGAAAAAGGAATTATTTTTATAAATGGACGTATTAATAGAAACTGAATACAGTTTTCCAAATTTTAAACTTCAGCCATTTCTTAAACACCGACTGATCACTGAATGAAGTCCTATGAAAAGTGGATGCGTCCCGTTGACCATCTGATTTCGAAGAAGGTGCCATTAGCCGACCGACGTAGCATATACAAAGTGTGAGTGGAGCAGTAGGTGGTAAAATTCAAAGCGTGATGGATAAAAAGAGGGATTTATAGGACTTTTGAGAAGGGACAGATTGTGGGAGCTCGGAGAGCAGGTGTCTCGATTTTCCAAACGGCTGAACTGGTGGTTTGCTTGCGAGCCTCCGTAGTTAGTGTATCAGGACTGGCGTGAAAATGGCCAAACAACGACCCGAAGGCAAAACTGCACAGGACAGCAAAAGGTTGATGTGAGAAGTGTGCGCCGGGTCCAACGACTCGTACAGTCCAATAGACGCAGTGCTGTTCAACAGCTGGATACCCAATACAACAAAGATCAATCCGGAACAGTATCTGTCATGACCATGCGTCGCACAACCATACGTATGGGCTATAACAGCAGACGACTCCGACGGCATCCTCTCCTAACCGCGGTTCATTGGCGCAAAAGTCTGGCCTGGTGCAAGATCGTGCAAGTTAGATGTCGGATATCTGAAGAAATGTGGTTGGTGTGATGAGTCGCGTTTTTTACTCCACTCCTTGTATGGCCGTGTCCATATTGGCGCAAACAACATGAGGCACTTGATCCCTCCTGCATGGTCTCCACAGTTCAAGTCGGTGGAGGCGGTTTATGGTATGCGGGTATGTTTACCTGGCAGGAACTTGGACCCCTGGTGCATGTGGAGCAACGTATGACTGGTGCCTACTATCGTGAATTTCTTGCTGACTCTGTACACCGAGCAATATTGCACTTTTCCCCGAATGGCGACGGTGTCTTCCAAGATCACAATGCGCCGAAACACAGGTCCAATGTTGTGCATCAATGGTTTGAGGAACACAGTTCAGACTTCCAGCATATCGACTGACCTCGGAACTCCCACGATATCAATCCCATAGGGACACTACGGAACATCCCATCAGACATCTGAATACACCAATTACCTCCATACCTGCATTGAAGGCCGCATTACACACAGCTTGGTTGGCCATACCTCCCAACTGCTTCCAGCATCTTATTGAATCAATGCCATGTCTGATAGCTGCTGTACTGAGGTGGAAAGCATGACCTAAGAAGTACGTATTAGGTAGGTGGTCATGATATCTCAGTGTATATCTTATATTGGCCATTTTCATTAATACGATTCCGATGAGCTCTCGCCGAGGGAAATGATTTATAGTTAATACACACCAAAGATAGCATTTTAGTCATGGCTTTTAACATTTATTATGACATCTTACAATGCGGTTGTTCTTGACAGATACGTGAAACTGGAGCACGGAAACCAAATTTTACAGTTTTTGTTTGTGTCAATACTGTTGTTTTCCAAATGAAATTCCTGCCCAAAAGGTTTGTGTCAATACTGGTTGTTTTCCTCTGGAATTCCTGCCCAAAAAGATGTTACAGAAAGTTTTTGTTTTACATCGTCAAGTAATGTAAGATTAGAGTCACTTAACATCGCAGCAGTTCCGTCATTTATGTCGTTCTGCGGAAAATAGCCATACAATAAACAATGACGTTTCTTCGAATTTGTGCATGAAGCCAGCGAGAGCGTCAAATCAGATGCACCATATCTTGAATCTTCTCGCGGTCTTTGTCTCACATCACGATACTTAATTTTTCTGTAGCCCAGCTGGTACTCACAAGCTCCCTGTTTGTAGCGTCGTGTGTGTTGCGTCATGGTTTCGTATTCTTTCAATATTTCTACAATTAGGTCCCCTTCGTCATTAAGCAATATTCTACTTCAGCCCCTTTAAATTTCTGCTTTGAAACGCTGCTGTATGTATCAAAAAAACTTACGGGGAAAGCGATATACGACATTCCTCCGTTAAAGCCTGTTTTTAACTGGCACAGTCCTGACAATTATTGCACTAACCATTTGCTCGCGCAGACAATGTGCAGAATTTTCTTAATGGCCCTGGATCAGATATTTTTACTTTCCAGATTTATCTCTCTCTCTTTTTCTCCCCCCCCCCCCCAAGTTCTTTTCCATCTTTTTTTTAGCAACTTTACATGTAACTAGGATTAATTTACAATCAAGTAAAATAAAAGGGTTCATTTACAGTGGTGTTACTTATATACAGAGACACTTCTACGACTACAGTGAATATTTTATGGTGATTAAAAACTGCATTTTTTAATCATCGTCAGTAGGACTTGCTATTTCTAACACGTTTTTTCGCAAACACGTCTATTTTTTTCGAACAATCGATAAGATATTTCGCATTTATAGAAGTTATGCATCTCATTTTTCACGAGAACGTAAATCACAATGAGTAAATTTGAATTCAAAGTACTGTTTTCTCCCTTCCTCCTCCCTAAATCTCTCAAATAAGTACTATAAAAATATTTTAGGTTGACATACTTTTCAATAACACGTAATTCTAATATAGTATTTTCTCTTTAGATAGCATAATTTTTTTCGTATTTTTTTTTACTTTTGGTGGGTGGGGTGTGGGGCTTAACGACCACCATGATAAACTCTGAGGGTTATATGCAGCTGCCCGTTCTTAATTTGGAATCACTGGTTTCAGGGAAGGGGATGAGCCACGCCATACGACAAACATAGCGTCCATGCCTCACCGTGACTCGAACACAGGCCCAGCATGGATAACTAGCCACAAACCTACGCTTCTAACCCTTCGGCCACCGGGGAGGTGGTCGTTCATTCCTCAGTTAATTTCCGCAAATTGGTTTGAAAACATTGCAACCACTGTCGCATTTTAATTGTGATGAATATCGTCGGCATGCTTTTGATTATCAAATTTCACTATTTCCTTGCTAGGTTTCTTACAAATGCATTTGCATTTGTTAATATACACTAATGCCCAAAATTCCCGAACACATTTTTTACAATAATTTAAAATAGCTACCAGTAAACCGTATAAATGTATTGTACTTTGTACTGTCATATGTACTTTGGGGAACGGTGAATCGAATGTAAGGGGCCGCGGGTGGCCCAGTGGGCAACGTTCGTGACTGCCACGGAAATTACCTCAGGTTCGATTCCAGGCAGGTACGAACGTTCGATCCACTAAATATCCGCCGTGCGTCGGATGGGCACGTTGAGCAGTTGGGCCCCGGGTACTGGCCCTCCGGTAATAAATAAGGGCGTCTTCCTCCCCCTTTCTAATTCACTTCCGTGTCACTTTCCTATCGAGCATTCTAGCCCAAATCTCCTAGCTTTCAATTTCTAAGGGTTGATTAAGACCTGGGGTCAGGCGCTCCCTTCCTAAAATCCACTACATAATATCGGTTCGGAACTGAATCTAATGTAAGCATCCGCTGTTTGTTAAACGGTTAACAGCGTGAGTTTGGTAAGAGAATGCGAAAGTGACCGTTTTCCGCATCTGCGAATTTCGTTTTCATAGTTGTGTTTCTTGCAAGAAAAATCGATTACAGCTGCGACCCTCCGGGGCATACTCTCAACCAGGCGTTGTACGACGACTAGAGGTATTTTCTTCCACCCGGCTTGGAGAAGACAGGTCAGCGCCTTCATCGATTTCGGACGGTGGGGGCACCCCTTAAGTCGACGCTCCAACTCATCCCAGAGGTGCTCGATAGGGTTAAGGTCCGGGCTCTGCGCCGGCCAGTCCATTCGATTAACCCCATTGTCACCATACCAAGCCATGGTGGACCTCGCAACATGACAGGTGGCATTGTCATCCTGAAAGTAACATGGGTCCACCCCGTAAAACTGCCACAACGTAGGAAGCGCATGGTCATCCAAAATGGCGCAGTAGGTCTCGGCGTTGAGTCTACCAGGAATTGCGATCAAGGGTCTCGTGCCATACCAGGAGAAACACCCCCATAGCATAATTCCACCGCCGCCGAACTTCACAGATGGCACAATACATTCCGGCAGGAGGCGTTCTCCAGGCAGACGCCAAACCCAGACCCTGCCTCCAGCCCTTTCACGTCTCTCTTAGTCAATGTCCATTTCCCAGAATTGTAGAGAGCTAATGGCTAAACATATGCTTTTAGAAATCTCTTCCTCAGTTTTAGATCTGTATTCTTGACTATCAGTATGCAATATTGTGAATGGAGAATGTTCGTGCATTTGGGGAGGGGTTACACGCATCCTGATGTCTGACCTTGAACGATGCGGCTGGTATTTCCGGTGTCTGATGTTTAGCCGCGATTGAATCAGTCAGCAGTGAAGCGTCACAGTGTCCGGTTGAACACGGCGTTGTCGCTTGAGGTCGAGTGTTTCTGATTAAACATGTGTTCCGCAGTGGAGGTGAATCAAAGGATGAAGTGAAACGTAAGTACAGAGAAAAATTTCCCGATACTGAAACACCCCATCGTTTTGCTACTTTTAATAATGCTCAGTTTGTTAAAAAGTAGAAGCAGTTGATTAAAAAGTTTCGTAAAACTGGATCAGTGAGAGATGCTTTGAGAAGCGGTAGAGCGCAGGTGTTAACAGAAGAAAAGGTGCAGAATATTTCCGTTCGCATCACTAAAAGTCCAAGGAAATCGGTTCGAAAATTAGTACAACAAGCAGGTGTTGCCGTACAGCACCACCCGTAGGGCACTGAAGACGCGAATGCAGTTCTACCCGTACAAAATCAGAACAGTGCACGAACTGAAGCACACAGACTACGATAAGCGTGTGGAATATTGCAGATGGTTCAAGGACTTCATTAATGACCACGGAGAAGATAATCTGGATGTCACGTTTTTCTCCGATGAGGAGCTGTTCCACTTATCGGTATATGTGAAGAGACAAAACAGTCGCATGTGGCCTTCCAATAATCCCCATCAGATACACGAAATGCCGTTACATGATCAAAAGATTAGTGTGTGGTGTGAGATAGAGGTCTGCACGGGCCCGGGCCATGTAGGGCCTTTGCTCATTTCTAATGGGGAAAACGGGCTGGGGCCCGGGCCTTCAATATTTAATGCAACCAGATGATTCAGTAAATCCTGCACCGCACTATGCCTACTTCGCAGGGTTCAGCGGAACTCACTGAATGCGCTTGTTTGCCGTAAGTGTCACGATACCATTCCCGTCGGTGTTTCAGGATAAGAGCCGCAGGCCGAGCACAAGGACGGGTGGCGCGAACGGGAGAGCACTAAGATGGACCGTGTTTCCACCGAGACTTCCCTGGGATATTCGCTCGCCACACGAACTGTTGGCCAACGGCCTTTTATTTCACACTCACAATTACAAACGCAGGCAAAAAACAAAAAAACAAAGTGCATCTCTTTCAAGGCGTGCAAGCCCAGGTGTATTTAGTTACATCGAAATTGTTTACAGGCACTCATTTTTGGGTGTATACTCCCGTTACAATCTGAGGATCAACCGTAATCGACCCGTTCTCGTTGAAGCTCGATTTCCCTCTGGAGACTACGGCATTTTGTCTCCAGACTGGAGTGTTTCGTATCAAGCTTCAGGTGGAAGCGCTCATTCGCCTTCTGGCAATCGGGGCAGTTTGCTTCATTAGCACATTCTCTATGTCGGTGCCCTGCTTAGCCGCACGGGCGCACGACTCAAGCTCCTCTAGGCACTTTGCTTTATGGTGCACAAACCCGTTGCAGCGAAAGCAACGGGTTTCCCTTAAGAACTCTCGGCACCCGAGAATCCTCCAGCCTAGCAGAATCTTGGCGTTTTTCAGGCACATTTTAAAGTCCTCTGGGGCCATTTTGAGCACCCAGTGGGCTGTGCTCTTCTTCCCCCGTGGTTTGATGGGGAAGAGAACTTGGCACCTCTCAGGGTCTGAGAGCTCATTTTGACTACGGAAGTCATGTTCAATTGCCTCCGCGTCATCTCTAGTTTCACCATAAACGATCAGTCGTGGTAGCTTACGTTCCGGACACTTGAGGTGGTACAGATTCTGCATGTAAGCAGTTTCATTGTAGGCTTCAACAATCTTTTCTACCCCTTCCGCCTTCTGGCATTCAATGAGCACCCCACCCTTGCTCACTCTCTTTAGTCCTTTGACTCCATACCCAAGTCTCCCCGGGTTGAAGTCAGTCTCCACGTACTCTTTGAGGTCAGCATCAGGTCTCTTTTCATTTGGATAGATGAGCACGGTGTGTTGGGTGCGTAGCTTACGCGACACATCCGGCCTACTCCTTGGCTTGGGCGCGGCTGCTTGTGCTTAGGTCCGTGCTCCTGTCTGCACTTTCGCATCCTCTTCCATCAAACGTTCTTTTAAACGTTCGATCTCCAATTGCTGGTCAGTCAGGGCAGCCTGTATTCGATCAAGAATCGGCCGCAGCTGCCCTCTCAAGTTGTGTGGCACTTTCGTCGTCGGGCTGTCCAGCAGAGCATTCATCTCCCTGAACAACCCGAGGAACCCTTCCGAACTTGCGCTCACTCGAGCGTCACCGTCCCCTGATTCCGGGTTCTGGTTATTCAGGCATGGTGTCGTTTGCCCGGGTTGTCCCGCACTTGACCCACTCATACTGAGCGGAAGGACTAGCGCGACGGCAACGCGGTAGCACTGGATTGGTTGGAGCAACTATACCTAACAAGGGCTTTTCTCGTTCGTTAAACGAACTCACCTGGTTGCAGGTGCGCTTAAACACGCGAACCTTACGGGCCTCCTGCGCTGTGATTTATATGCCTGCCTCGCTCCCCGGGGAAAGCCAATCCGCCGGTCATATTTAATTGCCTGCCTTTCTCCCCAGGGAAAGCCAATCCGCCGGTCATATTTAATTGCCTGCCTCGCTCCCCGGGGAAAGCCAATCCTCCGGTCATATTTAATTGCCTGCCTCGCTCCCCGGGGAAAGCCAATCCGCCGATCATATTTAATTGCCTGCCTCGCTCCCCGGGGAAAGCCAATCCTCCGGTCATATTTAATTGCCTGCCTCGCTCCCCGGGGAAAACCAATCCGCCGGTGATATTTAATGTTAAATAGACAGGGCCGAACAGAGTTTTTTTTTTCTTTGTTTTTTATGAGCAAAAGAATCGCTGTACGGTGCCTTTCTCGTTTGGAAATCTCGCAACCTACAGCAGCAGGATAACACTGAATAATTTCCGCTGTTGGAAAAAATAGAAGTTTTACGACATCCTCCCCTCCTACAAAACAATTGGAGTGGGTTAGCTCCCTTAGTTTTTCAATGTGAATGTGGTACTTTCTCTCTTTCTCTCTGACTTCTACCCTCCTCTCATGCTTCAGGGCACGCTATTAACTGCAGCATTTATAAACCCAGTCACCTGCTCGCAGACGATCTTTTTTATTGTTCTGGTCGGCGGCACTTTGTTTTCTAGATGTGTGAAAAGCTTTTAAGTTTTCTTAAATGGCACGGGAGAAATGGGCTGCTAGAAATTTACTTCTGTGTATAAATCTGTGCCGCATTTTCCCCATTTGTACTCTCAGTGAGTCAGCAGATGGCAAATGAACCATTAGGTATCTCAGCCCACCCCTTTCCAAAACTTCTGTGACACTGGTTAGCCGGGCAGTCTGCCGTTGTTTTCCCTTAGCATATGCTCAGTTCAGTGTTGCTGATAAATAACTCTTCCATACTTATTATGGAATTCAAGAAAGCAAAAGATTTTCGCGAAAAAATCGCTTCCGGAGAATATGTGCTTGTAGACAATGTAAAGTAGAACGATCGGGCTCATAATTCCGGATATTTCATACTTTTCGAATTAAGCTCCCCCCCCCCCCTTATCCCCAAGAATATTCCGTGTCCGGCGGTAGGCAATGATAATTTGAAAACCCAGAAAATTTGAAAGGCACGGAAATTGTCGTTTACATTCAATATTTTTTAGTATACAAGCACCCCCCCTCCATCCGCAGACGTCACGTGACTTATACAGAGTGGCAGAAATATTCCGAATTAACGTTTATTGTAAGAGAATAATACGTGTAGCAATTAAGAAAACGAAAAGTCTTCAGGAGTTAAATGACCGAGTGCACCAGGTGTCAAATTCGTGTTTTAGTAATTGCTAAAATTTTACGGGCTGGCCCGGGACTTGGAAACAGGAGAAATATACGGGCCGGGCCTTGCTTTCCCAATTAAGACCCGTCCAGACCTCTAGTGTGCGACATCTCGAAGACGCATAATTGGGCCCATATTCTTCAAGGGGAACGCGGCAACTGGAACTGGATAAACGCGGCAACTGGACCAGGTGCACAGTGACGTTTGGCTCACCGTGCACTTTTTCTTCATTTAGTATTAAGTCCAAAATGCAAACTGTGAAGATGATCTTCATTTATACATTCTTATATAAGGTGACACCATATCTCCGAAGCTCTTTAATGCCACATTGGAGGGTGTCTTTCAGTCGCTGAGCTGGGAAAACAAGGGAATAAAGATTAATGGAGATTATCTAACCGACCTTTGTTTTGCTGATGACGTAGTCATTTTTGCAACTACCCCATCAGAGCTACAGAGTATGATCCAGGAACTTGCTGACAAGAGTAAGGAAGTGGGATTAAAAATGAACTTTCAGAAGACAAAAGTGATGTTCAATGCTTTTACAAGAAATGAAGATTTATCGATTGATGGAGAAAAGCTGGAGATAACAGACACGTACATTTATCTTGGACAGCAGATATCAAGTGAGGGTCACATTGATGAAGAAATTAATCGGCGTACAAAACTTGCCTGGAGAGCTTTTGGAAGAAACAGCATAATTTTCAAGAGCAATATGCCATTATGTCTTAAAAGAAAAGTGTTTGATCAATGCATCCTTCCAGTGCTTACGTATGGTGCAGAGACGTGGACCTAAACTAAAAGAGACGTACAAAGGCTGCAGACAACTCAAAGTAGCATGGAGAGGTGCATGCTTGGTGTAACCAGGAGAGATAAGAAGAGGAACTCGTGGATCCGAAAAATGACAAGAGTGGAAGACATCATGATCAGAGTTAAATCCCTGAAATGGCAACGGGCTGGACATACTGCCAGAAGGACAGATCATCGATGGACAGCCGAAATTTTAGATTGGATTCCAAGGAACAGGAAAAGACCCAGAAGAAGACCACGTGGGAGATGGGTGGATGAAATTCGAAAGTATGCACGAGTGACATGGAGGAGACTGGCCCAAGACAGACCGTTTTGGAGGAAACTTGGGGAGACCTTCGTCCAGCAGTGGAGTGATAATGGTTGACGACGATGATGATGATGATGATATGTCATTCATAGATAAATATCAATGTATCTGTATTTTTCTCATCTCTGATAATCATAAGTAAGTTTATCACATTCAGTGACTTATATTCCAGGTTATGTGATATGCCCATAGAATTAAAATAAAGACACTATCAATAAGTATCAGCGAATTCATTTTCTTTAAAAAGAGAATCGAATTTCCCTGTCAACAAAATCGCTGGCTTCATTATCTCATATGCACTGTCTTTTCTGACTGACTAAAAAGAGTTTCCTCCAAATATTATAAAGTAAGGAGCATAGATATTTTATGGTTAACAGTTTGGCTAACATTTGCAATGCAATGTAAATCAAGTCAGGTACGTGACTGAAGGCACGGCACACTCAATAGAACCCCTGCCAATAATGTTCTAGAAGATCGCTAAATGCCACGTGATCTGAAGATTTTTTTTTTTTACTTTTTTTAGTTCGTGCTTATGTTATCGGTTTGTCCGTCCGTCCGTCTGTACCCACGAAATCTCTGCAACTATTAGTCCGATTTGAAAAATTCTTTTCGCGTTGGGAAGCTTGAAATATGCGAATGATGATTCTTCATTACGTTTTTTTTTTTTTTTTTTTTTTTTTTACAATGTGCAATTTCGCCGCTAGAAATCGTAAATGCAGATGATGTCGAATTCAAAAATACGTTTTATTCCACATATTTGCTTCTAAACATCCGATTGAAAAAAATATTTTATCTTTCGATTCCATTTATGTCGATGAGTATTTTAGATATAGTTACATTTTCAAATTACGCATAGATTTCTCGCTAAGGGGCGTAAAAGTAAATTACATTTTTCCCGATAACTCTTCTTCTAAAACTCCGATTTGAAATTTTTTTCTTCAGCGAATACACCTCCTGATGGAAAATCTTTTGCATATATTTTTAAATTTTTGGTAATGCATACTTTGGCTACCAGGGGGCGTAAGTGTTAATTTTTGCTTCTGATGTATTTGCCATAAAATTTGAGCTTCTAAAATATCGATTGAAATATTTCTTTCGTGAACTGATGCCCCTCACATCGATAAACCTTTTCGGAATATTTTCTTCTTAAAATATACCACAGTTTCTCCGCCAGGGGGCGTAGATGTATATCTTATTTTTGTGAATATCTCTACTTCTAGGAGTTCAATTTGAAAAATTCCTTCTTTGTTGGATAGTGTTTTCAGCGTGACATTTTTTCATATAATTTCAAAAATTTTCAAGTAATTCATAGAGGTAAATTGCGTTTCCCCCTCTATCTCTGCTTCTAAATCTCCGATTTGAATAAGTCTTTCTTCACCGGATACAGCTCCTGATGGGAAATCGTTTGCACATAATTTCTACTTTTTGTAAAAAAATGGTTTGGCCACCAGGGGGCGTAAATCTTAATTTCTGCTTCTGATATATTTGCAGCAAAATATGAGCTTCTAAATTCTCGATTGAAAAAAACGTCGTTTGTAGACCGATACTACTCATGTCGACAAACATTTTAGAAACATTTTCTTCTTAAAATAATGCATGGTTTCTACGCCAGGGGGTGTAGATGTATATCTTATTTTTGTCAATATCTCTACTTCTAAGAGTCCGATTTGAAAAATTACTTCTTTGTTGGATAGTGTTTCCGATACGAAATGTTTTTCCTATAAATTCAAAATTTTCAAGTAAATCATAGACTTTCCGCTAGGGAGCACAAAGGCAAATTGCGTTTTCTGCTTTATTTCTGCTTCTAAAACTCCGATTTGAAAAATTCTTCCCCTATCGCATACAAGACCCGACGGAAAAAAAATTCACATAATTTCTAATGTTTGGTAAAGAATCGTTTGGCCACCAGGGGGCATAAGCGTTAATTTCTGCGTCTGATGTATTTGTAGCAAAATCTGGGTTCCTGAAAACTCGACTAATTTTTTTTTTTTTTTTCTTGGACCGATACCGCTCATATGGGAAAACCTTTTGAGAATACTTTCTTCCTAAAATAATGCATGATTTTCCCACCAAGGGACGTAAAGTCACATCTTATTTTTGTCGATATCTCTGTTTCTAAGACTTTGTAAGCTCACGATTCCGTTTGCAGCAATATCTGAGGGATTAAAAACCCGATTGAAAAACTTCTTTCTTCCGTCAGATACTATTGTTTTCCATACCGGTTCCATTGACTTTGAATAGCTTTGATAAATTTAATTTGCGTCAGAACAGATTGAAAAGACGTGCTTATTACACCCGAAAATTCGGCGTCATCTTTCTTGTTCTATTTGTATCAATGCTATACACGCCACGCGACAGAAAATGCAGCATGGTACAGTAGCAGCGCTACATGTACCGCGCTACTTCCGATCAGTGGCTAGAAGACCTCACCTCATTCCTCTGGAGGGGTCAAACGTGTCCATCTGCTAAAAAATTTCATCTACACCAACCCAATATAAGTTTTGCCATATTCTATGCACTTCTGCGACCTTGATAATAATATTTCCCCCGAGTTAAAGCCATATAAATTTGCTATAAACTTTATTAATATCAATTGGATATTATTTTGGATATTATCGAACTTATTTAACCTAACAACAGCAATCTTTACTGTTAGATTTCGAAATATAATAAGTATTCGAAGGACTTAACGAAATTAGCCATCCAACAGCTTTCCAGGCAACCGTAACCGCTCACAGCTGTAGTGACAGAAGGGACGAAAGTTGACGGTGAAAGCAATATCGTTCCAGAAACAACATTTGAGGCACTACCTCCTGTTCGCGTTTCAGTTGAAAAAAAAAGTGTCCAGCAAATGATCTGTGCTGCTTTGGGTGAGGCTGCTGTGTCCTACAGTATGTGTAAGAAGT
Organism: Macrothele yani; assembly: GCA_039090855.1. NCBI lineage: Eukaryota > Metazoa > Arthropoda > Arachnida > Araneae > Macrothelidae > Macrothele > Macrothele yani. The sequence goes on from CM076990.1 coordinate 198,143,421, forward strand.
CGTTCCAGCGGTTTAAGCAGGGAAATTTTGATCTCCGTGATACAGAACGTCCGGGACAGCCACAGAAATTTGACGAATAGGAACTGGAACAACTGTTGGACGCGGATCCCTGCTACGATGTTGATGTGTCCTTGCTCACCAGATTCAAGAAGAAGGATTTCTTCCACAAGATTTTGACCTGTGATGAGAAGTGGATCCTCTAAGATAATCCCAAGCTGCGCAAATCGTGGGTTTATCCAGGTCAGCCTACCACCAGTACCGCCAAACCGAATATCCATGCCAGGAAGTTGTTGCTGTGCATATGGTGGTATTAGTGCAGTGTCGTACACTATGAGTTGCTCAAACCTGGTGAAACGGTCAATGCTGAGCGTTATTGTCAGCAACTCATTCGTGTGAGTGACGCAATGGAGGCGAAAAGGCCATAAACCGGCAAAGGCAGAAGGTCGGTCTTGTTGCTTCAGGATAACGTGTGTCCTCACACCGCGAAAACGACTTTAAACACGATCACCGACCTGGGATAGGAGATTTTGTCCCACCCGAAGTATTCTCCAGACTTCGGCCCGTCGGATTATCACCTCTTTCGCTCCCTGCAACATCACTTGAGTGATACGCACTTCACTTCTGTCGAGGAGGTCCACACAAGTATTGATGACTGTATCAACTCGAAACAGCCCTCTTTTTCCCGCAGTGACATTCGGCAGCTCCCTGACCGATGGCTCAAATGTATCCAACACGACGGGGATTATTTCCCTGATTAGGTACGTATTCGATTTGTTATAATTTGCTGTCAACGTGTCGTGCCTGTAGCCAAGAATTAAGTTGCACATCTAATATTTTGGTGGCTTATGATCAAAGGGCTTGGTGCTAATGCATCCCTGACACCCAACTGATGTTTACAAACACATACTTTTGAGTTTTCAAGAAAAAAAGGAAGAAATGAAAAAATTAGATCGACCCATATTATTATTGGGTCGTTTCATAATTATTGGCCGATGCCGACAAGGCGAATTTGCATAGCCGGTTACAAGGGATGCTCGTAGAAAGAAACAACCAAACGCCCATGCAAATTGAATCGGTTCAGTCCGCTTGTATTAAACGGTATTTCAGACAGATCTCAGCTGTTGGGGACGTGATGGAGCAACCCGACGCGAGGTTAGTGATTTTGCACGAATTCAAGTTTAGCCGGAATGTGTCCGAAACGGTCGCAAATGTCAATGGAGCGTGGGGTTGTCGAACGACAAGTGACAGAACTCTCCGTAGACTGTTTTCCAAGTTTCATGCCGGTGATGTTGCCATCGACCATAAGCCAGGAGCCGGACGTCCGGTTCTGTGTGACACTGTACATTAAAGGCGGAAAGTGGAAGAAAAACCAACGTCCACAGTACATGAGCTCAGTGCCGAACTTGTATCATGAGCGACAGTTTCCAGGCACCTGGCAGCTATGGGCAAGGTTAAAAACTGGATACCTGGGTTTCACACGAACTCACCCAACAGCAGCAGATACAGCGTCTGGAAACATGCATTGCCCTCCATAAACGAGAGGCTAGTGCTCCCTTTCTGCATCGGATCCTTACGGTTGATGAAAATTGGGTGCTTTATGACAAAAGGAAGCGAACAGCGCTGTGGCTCGATAAAGGGGAACCACCCAAACACATGTCCAAACCCGAGTTGCACACACAGGAGGTTCTGATCTCTGTGTGGTGGACTGCCAAGACTGTGATTCTTTATGAGTTTTTGCCGCGAGGTCAAACAATTACAACGGACGTGTGCTGCCGTCAGCCGAACGAATGTCACCAGAAATCATGCAGCAAACAACCATCGCTCGTCAATCGTTTGGGTCCCATACTACTACAGGATGGCGCACGACCGCATGTGTCGATTGGAAGCATGGGGGGAATCAACGCCGTGGGATACGAGGTCCTCTCTCACCCTCTTTATTCACCTGACTTGGCCTCCTCAGATTTTCACATGTTTCGCCATTTGGACCACTTCTTGAGGGGCAAACGGTTAGCTAACGAGGATGCTGTGGTTTCCGCCGTTAGAGATTCCTCGGACCACTGTGATGCCAGTTTCTGCCACCGTGGCATTTTTGCACTGAAAACACGTTGGGCACAGTGTATTGCTGCCGAGGGCAGAAAATTTTTGAAATAAAATGCATTTCGTCGTCTGTTACTGCTGTTTGTTTCTTTGTGTCCGAATCGGCCAATAATTATGAAACTACCCAATATTATCTTTTTAACTTTCCGACTCGTCGCCATAAAGATTTAGCAACCACTTATATCACCATCGAGTTGCTCATGGTGGTCGTTAAATCTCCAAAAACAAAAAAAACAAAAAAAACAAAAGAGCTAGACGCAAAACTGAGGGGTTAATATTCAGTATTTTTCCCAAAACCTAACCGATGAAATGCGAAATAAGAAAGCTTATGTCATAAAAGTCTTTAATTTTTAACTAATTTCTCTGTCTACTGCCGTTTTTGCTGGTCAACAGTGTCCGAGAGATCATATGAGACATCTTTCCCTTACAAGTTTCGTCTTTCCTGAATGACAAAGCCGAAGGTACCACTAATGCAAGTTAAACAGCTTCAGTTGATTCAATTTATTTATTTGCGTTTCATTTACACAATTTATCAATGACTACTGAGAAGTAAAACTGGAATTACGTAGTGCGATCAATAAGTTCCAAGACTAGGTACGTAGCGCGCCAACAGATGGCAGCACGCGGATGCGCGAGCAGCGGTCGTGGACAGAGACCCTCATAAGCAATTGTGCCGAGTGGCGTCGTTCTGTGGACATCGGGAGCTGTGCTACACGATATTTGGTGACCACGTGCAGAACACAGCTGTGGTTTCGGTATGGACTGCAAACTAGATCAGCGAGCGAACATCGAATTCTGCATCAAACTCGGCAAATCGGGAACGGAGACGCATGAAATGTTACGCCAGGCTTATGGCAATGAAGCAATGAGTCGTGCGAGGTGTTTTGAGTGGCACTCGCACTTCAAGAGTGGCAGAACGGAACTGGAAGACGACGAGAGGTCAGGGCGACCGTCCACGAGCAAACCCCCCAAAATGTGGACAAAATTAGGGAACTGGTGCATGAGGATCGTCGGAGAACCATTCAAGACTTTGCTACCGTCGTTAATGTGTCATACGGAACAGTGCAAGAAATTATGACGTCGGTTTTGAACATGCACCGCATTGCTGCAAAGTTTGTGCCAAAGATTCTGAACCCCGAACAGAAGGCGCTCCGTGTCGAACTCTGTCAAGATCTTCGTCAGTAGGTACTGACTGATCCAACGTTCCTGTCGCGGGTCATCACTGGGGACAAGGCTTGGGTCAATGTTTTTTTTTGTTTTTGTTTTTCATTGAAGGTTTAACGACCACCGTGAGCAACTCAATGGGCTATAAGCAGTCGCCCGTCCCTAATTTAGGGTCACTGGTTCCAGGGAAGGGAGAGAGCCAATGCCGTAAGACAAACACAACATCCATGCCTCACCGGGATTCGAACCCGGACCCCTTTGGGACGAATGATCAGAGGCCATCGCTTAGACCACTGCGCCACCGGGGCGGCTCAATGGTTTTGACCCGGAGACCAAACAACAGCCGTCTCAGTGGAAGAGCGAGGCATCTCCACGGCCGAAGAAGGCCCGACAGGTCCGGAGCGCAACCAAAAGCATGCTCATCGTGTTCTTCGACGTTCTTCGGGTTGTGCACCGTAAATTCGTCCACCCAGGGCCAGACCGTCACTGCCCTTTTTTACTGTGATGTTCTGCGGCGTCTTAGGGAGGACATTCACCGCAAACGACCTGAAATGTGGCGCAGAGGTGATTTCCTGCTCCATCATGACAATGCAGCAGCTAACAGAGCATTAGCAACACGCCAGTTTTGCAGCCGCAACAGCAGGACTACCCTTCCTTATTCGCCTTAATCGCAGGATTTAGCCCACTGCGACTTCTTTCTGTTCCCGAAGATGAAGTTGAAGCTCAAGGGTATCCGTTTTGAAACCGTGGAAGAGATCCAGCGCGAATCGCAGACGGTGCTTGACATGATTCGCGAATGGGACTTTTAGGGAGCGTTCCAACAGTGTCAAAAACTCTGGCAGCGGTGTACCGCTGTCCAGAGAGACTACTTTGAGGGAGATCATAGGCAGAATTAAGTAAAGAAAGTACTTTGTTGCATATCGGCCTAGTCTCGAAATTTTTTGATCAGACGTCTTATTCGACGCATTCATACTTCACGCACACAATTTTTCGTTTCAAAGTTTAATTACCCTTACAGTTTTTGCTGGTCAGCAGTTTCCGAGAGATGCACATGAGATATTTATCCGTTATAGGTTTTGCTTTCCTGAATGACAAAGCCGAAGAAGGATTTTACTTTTAAGTAGTCATTGATAAGCTGTTTAACTTGCATTGTGGTGCCTTCTGCGGCACCAATAATGCAAGTTAAAAAGCTTCAATTAATTCTAACTACTCAAAAGTAAAATTGGATACATTCGATTCATTCATGATTCGTGCATATGTTTTTTTTTTATTTTGAAGGTTTAACTTACTCTACAAACATCTAAAACTATAAGGAATGTCTCTCATCCCTTATTATAACCACTAATTCCAGAAAAGGAGCAGGGCATGCGCTGTAGGATAAACATTACATCCGTTTCTTTTAGGGACGCGAACCTATGTAGAAACAATCATATAAATTTAATAAATCACATTGAACAGTTTAATTTCTTTCTTTTCCTTGTCAAACGTCTCTTCGCTCGTGCTGTTTCCATTTGGCAGCCTTATTTAACTACTTTTCTCATTTGAATAACATTCCCATACAACAAAAAATTACATCAATTATCCATTCTTCGCAAAAGTGAAGAAAAGGTTCGTTTTAATACACCATATATTTATTTTGGAGGATGGGATCAGCTTTGCTTTTGTTAATACAACTGTATTTCACATAGTTTTCTAAATGTTGTTTCTAATTAAAAATTTGCAGTCCAATATCGATAAATCAGAATTAACTACAGATTTAAGAATATTAAATTAAGGTGGATAAAGCATTTTTCTAAAATACTTTGTGTATTACCAATTTTTCCAGATGACAATCCGTTTCTTGGTGTAATTGTGACAAGGATGGTAAGTTAGAAACTTGAGACTAGGAAACTTGAGACTAGGAAACTTGAGACTTGGCTATTCGGGGTGGTGTAGTGGTTAACATACCTGGGCGCTATCTGGGAGAAGCGGGCTCGATTCCAGTACGACGAAGCTTTCGGATATTTGCCGACTTACCAGCCTTGTCACAATTACACCAAGAAACGGATTATCATCTTCAAAAATTTGTATTATATGGTGTAATCCCGTATTTCATTCATGATTCACTTTCTGTATTGTTTGAGATATCACTGTCCTTAGAAGCTCAAACGTATTTAATACCCAACAGATCCTGCAAATTTTGGAGGTAAACTTACCAAAAATGTTAGCGAACTCGGACAGACACACAGGTACTTTGCCTCGTTAATTAATTTTTAGTACGATTCAGAAGAAATATTTAACATGTAGAATCTAGATGAAGATTGCATCGATGGATCTCACAACAAAAAGAAAAACTGTACATTTTCCCTTCAAGGCAGTTGAATATGGAAGAGATACTTTCACATGATGTGCAAAACGACGAGTTTTTCCTTTCACTTTATTTAATTTTTTATTTATTTGTTTTTTCTCAGACAGTTGCCAGCTGTTGGCAACATTGAGAATGCGAAGCCGTGAGTAGAAGGTGGGCTGATGGGGGTTGCGGGGGTATTAGCCCGTGTGGTGAGAGCATCCCACCATCCATCACGATGGAGAGAGGCGAAGAACCGAAAGAACCGTAACCGTTGAATGGGAGTGTGTGTGACGTCCAGCGACCGGCGTCCTAGAGATTTGCAAGTGAAAGGCCAGAGATTTATGAGGGCAGACGGAACAATAGCGAGGAGGAAGACAAGTGTTTGTAGCTCCCAGGGCACTGCCATGTCCGAGTGGGCAGGCGGGAAGTTGCTTTTGTCCCTCCGTTTACCTCTCTCTTTCAGCATCCTCGTCCTTCTCTTGGGCTTCTTTCCTGCTTTCTCTCTCCGTTTTCCTTCCTTCCGGGTCCTGTCTCCGCAAGCGTTGCTGACGCGCCGCCGACGATCTAAACCGACCCCGACAATGCCGCATAAATTAACTCTCAATGCTTCTGAGGAACGCCGTAACACCAGCAATTTTACTCAGTCGTTAGTTACAAATCGTAGCCTGTCTTTATTTGTTCTATTGGACTGCATCAACTTCGTACAACAGTGTAAATAAGAACATAAGTATGCGAACTTACTTCAGTTGTTAGACAGTACAATAATGGTCACACACTTCTAAAGCCTGAAGCTTGACAGATTACGAATGCTTTTTGTATATAAGGAATAAAAAGTAGGAAATAGCCACACAAAAAAATAAAATTCAAAATTCTTATACACTGCTGGCCACCCAAAATGCAACACCAAGAAGGAAGCTTCCGATTGACCTGAAATTCGCAGCATGCGTCGCCCACGAGAGGAAATGCAAATGATTAGCATTGTAGGGAACATGCAAATGATTAGCATTGTAGGGAACATGCAAATTATGTGCGCCCAGCACGCCACCGAGAAGCACTATAATAACGGTGCGCAGAAGGTGGGGTGTAAGTAGTGAAAGTGTGTTGTGCTGCCGGATATGTGCGTGGGAAGCTTCCTGATGCCTCGTCGCAGAATACGGCAGTCATTCCAGCACGTTTCGGAGTTCGACAGAGGACGAATAGTGGCTTATCGCAACAGCGGTTTATGGTACCGAGACATCGGCGCCCGTGTGGGACAACATCCAGCCACAGTGAGGCGAGTATGGATTCGGTGGGTGCAGGAGGAACGGAAGGACCGACGTGTGCGATTGCCGCTGCCGCGGCACACCACCGAAAGAGAGGACAGGAATATTGTGAGGCGGGCTTTGACGGCTCGCACCGCCATATCACGAACGTTAGCGCAGGACTTAGGATGTGTTGCGCAACAACCTGTGTCAGCACGTAACGTTCGACGTCGTCTGCAGGAGTGGGGACTTGTCGCACGGCGCCCATTGCTCCGATTACCATTGACGATACACCACCGGTGAGTGCGGCGGCAGTGGGCCGTTGAACGCCGCACCTGCACTACGGAATGGCACGACATTGTCTTCTCCGACGAATCTCGCTTCTGCCTGCAACACCACGATAGTCGAAACGAACATCGTGTGAAACGAACAATGTGTGAAACGAACATCACACATTTTTCGAATAGTCCAACGGTCAGTAGATCTATTTTTACGTTCGGGCGCCAATGTGAAAACACAAGTTTGTCAGTGAAGGCGTCAAATACACGCCCCGTTACTCCGGAGTAAGTTGTTCTCTCAACTATGCTACACAAACAGAATGAATCGTTGCAGATTTGTCGTCTTGATACGTTATTTACCTCTATAGTACGTCACAGTGCTCTCTCTCTCTCTCTCTCTCTCTCTCTCTCTCTCTCTCTCTCTCTCTCTCTCTCTCTCTCTCTCTCTCTCTCTCTCTCTCTCTCTCTGTCTCTCTGTCTCTCTCTCTCTCTGTCTCTCTCTGTGTCTCTCACGGTGCATCTCCATCTGTCTCTCTTTCTCTCTGTGTCTCTCACGGTGTCTCTCTATCTGTCTCTCTCTCTGTCTCTCTCTCTCTCTCTCTCTGTGTCTCTCACGGTGTCTCTCTATCTGTCTCTCTCTATCTGTGTCTCTCTCTCTGTCTCTCACGGTGTCTCTCTATCTGTCTCTCTCTTTGTCTCTCACGGTGTCTCTCTATCTGTCTCTCTCTCTCTTTCTCTCTCCCTCTCATATATCATCATTACCGTCGTCAAACCATTTACGATCCAATGCTAGATGAAGGTCTCCCCAAATTTCTTCCGCTGATGTCTGTCTTGAACCAGTCTCCTTCATGTCGCTCCAGCAGGCTTTCAAATTTCTTCCAACCATCTCTCACACGGGTTTTTTTTTTTTTTCTGGACCCTTTTCTGTCACTTGGTATCAGTCTAGTATTTAAGCTCTCCATCGGTTGTCTGTTCTTCTAGCAGTATGTCCAGGCCACTATCATTGCATGGATTTTATAATACAGGGTGAGACAAAAGTTGCAGACACCCTTGTATTTCAGAAACGAGAGGGGAAAATGAAATATCTGAATACCCCAGCAAAGAATCGGTGAGGAGGCCTATCTTTTAGGCTATTACCGGAACATGGCCGCCATCTTGAAATCCGCCAAATTAGATCAAGGTCAAATTTTTCAAATGGTAAAGGGATCATGTTGCATATCAAACAAGACCAGAATTTTCTCGGAAATTTGTTGCCGTAATTTGATTTGACATATGTGTTGTGGTTCACAAGTTAACAACACAGTTGAAATAACAACCTCTAAAGTACCCTGCGATGCACAGCTATTTCATGCGATCCATATGTTGTCCCTCTTGCTGAACACAGAGCTGAAGCCGCTTGATCCAGTCGATTATATCGAGAGAAATGCGGTTACTGACCTCCAGGATGCGTTGCTGAAGGTACTGTTTGTCGCGGATTTTCTTAGCATACACCAGATGTTTCAGATCACTCCACAGATAAAAGTCGAGTAGTATGAGGTCGGGGATCTGTGTGGCTATTCCACACAACAACGCCGGCCAATCCAGTAACCAGGGAATTGAACCATCCATGTTCAGGGAATAGCCTAAAAGATAGGCCCTCTCACCGATTCTTTTCTGGGGTATTCAGATATTTCATGTTTTCTCCCGTTCTTGAAATACAAGAGTGCCCTGCGATTTTTGATTCATCCTGCACTTTAATCATAATGCTTTCCACTCGTGTCATTTTCGTGAACCACGATTTCCCCTTCTTATCGTTCCTGGTTATTTCAAGCATGCACCTCTCCTGGGTTCTCTGAGTTGTCTTCAGTTTTTATAGAAGGTGAGACGAAAGTTTTGCAATATTTGGATCACTTTATGTCTTCATGCGTACCTTTACGACGAAAGTTGAGTAGCATTCAAAGAATAGGCCATCGTGTAGCACCGTCTTTAGCCATCTGTCTGCCAGTTCTTCGATTCTGCGACGGCACTAGCGCGGCAAGGTCCGGACTATATGCTGGCTGTGGCATCAATTCGATGCCCTCAAGTTCCTGAAGTTTTGCCCGGGTTGTTCGTGCGGTATGAGGCCGAGCGTTGTCCTGCTGTAGGAGAGCGCGCTTTCTGTTAACTAGTGCCGGGTACTTCTCCTCCAAAACGGCATACATGCGCTTCAGCTGTTCAGAGTAGAGTTTGGCGTTGATGGTCCGACCGTCTGGAAAAAATTCGTAATGGGTTATCCCCTCGGAATTCCACCAGACTTAGAGCATCACCTTGCGTTCGAAGAGCCGACGTTTGGCAACAGGTTCAGAAAACTGGCCTGGGCTCAACCACTGCCGTTGTGTGTTAGAATTACGGAATTAGACCCACTTTTCATCGCACGTAACAATTCTCCTGATGAAACGTACATCGCGCGGGTTTTCTAGGAGTTTCGTGCACACTTCCACTTGGCGGGTTGCTTCAGCTGGCGGCAGTTCGTGAGGGACAATGCGGCAGCTCCTGTACTCCTTACCGAGGTCCTGAAGGTGACGAACCACGGTGGTCAGTGATATGCCCAGCTCGCATGTGTGCTGATTGCCAATCTCCGAGTGCTGATTGTCCGATTTCCCTCTACGGCCGGGCACACGGCCTCCGAATTCACGGTTCGCGTCCTACCTAACCTTGGCTGATCGTCCAGGTTTCTGTCACCGGAGCGAAATTTCTTGAACCATCTGGTTGCATTGCTGTAGTTCGCGGAACCTTCCTTTTTCACATGACAAATGTTTCGTGTTTCTTAAGCAACGTTATGGCTGACTTCAAACTCGTTGTTCAAGCCGGTTGTGGCTGTTCATCTTTTAGGCGTCTCAACCACAGACAGAACGACGGCATGGAACACTGTTCACAACAACGACTATCACTTCATATCCCTTTCGATTGACTGCAGTGCGCGACTTGAACTACACTGCTGGCCACCCAAAATGCAACACCAAGAAGGAAGCATCCGATTGGCCTGAAATTCGCAGCATGCGTCGCCCGCGAGAGGACATGTAAACGATTAGTATTGCAGGGCATATGCAAATCTTGTGCTCCCGGCTCACCACCGAAAAGCACTATAAGAAGGGTGCACAGAAGACGGGTGTAAGTAGTGGAAGTGTATTGTGCTGCCGGACCTGTGCATGGGAAGCTTCCTGGTGCCTCGTCGCAGAATACGGCAGTCATTCCAGCACGTTTCGGAGTTCGACAGAGGACGAATAGTGGCTTATCGCGACAGCGGTTTATGGTACCGAGACATCGGCACCCGTGTGGGACAACATCCAGCCACAGTGCGTCGAGTATGGATTCGGTGGGTGCAGGAGGAACGGAAGGACCGACGTGTGCGATTGCCGCAGACCGCGGCACACCACCGAAAGAGAGGACAGGCATATTGTGCGGCGGGCTTTGACGGCTCGCACCGCCATATCACGAACGTTAGCGCAGGAATTAGGATGTGTTGCGCAACAACCTGTGTCAGCACGTAACGTTCGACGTCGTCTGCAGGAGTGGGGACTTGTCGCACGGCGCCCATTGCTCCGATTACCATTGACGATACACCACCGGTGAGTGCGGCGGCAGTGGGCCGTTGAACGCCGCACCTGCACTACGGAATGGCACGACATTGTCTTCTCCGACGAATCTCGCTTCTGCCTGCAACACCACGATGGTCGAAACGAACATCGTGTGAAACGAACAATGTGTGAAACGAACATCACACATTTTTCGAATAGTCCAACGGTCAGTAGATCTATTTTTACTTTCGGGCGCCAATGTGAAAACACAAGTTTATCAGTGAAGGCGTCAAATACACGCCCCGTTACTCCGGAGTAAGTTGTTCTCTCAACTATGCTTTACGAACAGAATGAATCGTTGCAGATATGTCGTCTTGACACGTTATTTACGTCTATAGTACGTCACAGTGCTCTCTCTCTCTCTCTCTCTCTCTCTCTCTCTCTCTCTCTCTCTCTCTGTCACTCTCTCTCTCTGTCGCTCTCTCTCTCTCTCTGTCGCTCTCTCTCTCTGTCTCTCTCTCTCTGTCGCTCTCTCTCTGTCTCTCTCTCTCTCTCTGTCTCTCTCTCTGTGTCTCTCACGGTGCCTCTCTATCTGTCTCTCTTTCTCTCTGTGTCTCTCACGGTGTATCTCTATCTGTCTCTCTATCTCTCTCTCTGTGTCTCTCTCTCTCTGTCTCTCACGGTGTCTCTCTATCTGTCTCTCTCTCTCTCTCTCTCTGTGTCTCTCTCTCTCTGTCTCTCACGGTGTCTCTCTATCTGTCTCTCTCTCTCTCTCTCTTTCTCTCTCCCTCTCATATATCATCATTACCGTCGTCAAACCATTTACGATCCAATGCTAGATGAAGGTCTCCCCAAGTTTCTTCCGCTGATGTCTGTCTTGAACCAGTCTCCTTCATGTCGCTCCAGCAGGCTTTCAAATTTCTTCCAACCATCTCTCACACGGGGTTTTTTTTCTGGACCCTTTTCTGTCACTTGGTATCAGTCTAGTATTTAAGCTCTCCATCGGTTGTCTGTTCTTCTAGCAGTATGTCCAGGCCACTATCATTGCATGGATTTTATAATACAGGGTGAGACAAAAGTTGCAGACACCCTTGTATTTCAGAAACGAGAGGGGAAAATGAAATATCTGAATACCCCAGCAAAGAATCGGTGAGGAGGCCTATCTTTTAGGCTATTACCGGAACATGGCCGCCATCTTGAAATCCGCCAAATTAGATCAAGGTCAAATTTTTCAAATGGTAAAGGGATCATGTTGCATATCAAACAAGACCAGAATTTTCTCGGAAATTTGTTGCCGTAATTTGATTTGACATATGTGTTGTGGTTCACAAGTTAACAACACAGTTGAAATAACAACCTCTAAAGTACCCTGCAATGCACAGCTATTTCATGCGATCCATATGTTGTCCCTCTTGCTGAACACAGAGCTGAAGCCGCTTGATCCAGTCGATTATATCGAGAGAAATGCGGTTACTGACCTCCAGGATGCGTTGCTGAAGGTACTGTTTGTCGCGGATTTTCTTAGCATACACCAGATGTTTCAGATCACTCCACAGATAAAAGTCGAGTAGTATGAGGTCGGGGATCTGTGTGGCTATTCCACACAACAACGCCGGCCAATCCAGTAACCAGGGAATTGAACCATCCATGTTCAGGGAATAGCCTAAAAGATAGGCCCTCTCACCGATTCTTTTCTGGGGTATTCAGATATTTCATGTTTTCTCCCGTTCTTAAAATACAAGAGTGCCCTGCGATTTTTGATTCATCCTGCACTTTAATCATAATGCTTTCCACTCGTGTCATTTTTGTGAACCACGATTTCCCCTTCTTATCGTTCCTGGTTATTTCAAGCATGCACCTCTCCTGGGTTCTCTGAGTTGTCTTCAGTTTTTATAGAAGGTGAGACGAAAGTTTTGCAATATTTGGATCACTTTATGTCTTCATGCGTACCTTTACGACGAAAGTTGAGTAGCATTCAAAGAATAGGCCATCGTGTAGCACCGTCTTTAGCCATCTGTCTGCCAGTTCTTCGATTCTGCGACGGCACTAGCGCGGCAAGGTCCGGACTATATGCTGGCTGTGGCATCAATTCGATGCCCTCAAGTTCCTGAAGTTTTGCCCGGGTTGTTCGTGCGGTATGAGGCCGAGCGTTGTCCTGCTGTAGGAGAGCGCGCTTTCTGTTAACTAGTGCCGGGTACTTCTCCTCCAAAACGGCATACATGCGCTTCAGCTGTTCAGAGTAGAGTTTGGCGTTGATGGTCCGACCGTCTGGAAAAAATTCGTAATGGGTTATCCCCTCGGAATTCCACCAGACTTAGAGCATCACCTTGCGTTCGAAGAGCCGACGTTTGGCAACAGGTTCAGAAAACTGGCCTGGGCTCAACCACTGCCGTTGTGTGTTAGAATTACGGAATTAGACCCACTTTTCATCTCACGTAACAATTCTCCTGATGAAACGTACATCGCGCGGGTTTTCTAGGAGTTTCGTGCACACTTCCACTTGGCGGGTTGCTTCAGCTGGCGGCAGTTCGTGAGGGACAATGCGGCAGCTCCTGTACTCCTTACCGAGGTCCTGAAGGTGACGAACCACGGTGGTCAGTGATATGCCCAGCTCGCATGTGTGCTGATTGCCAATCTCCGAGTGCTGATTGTCCGATTTCCCTCTACGGCCGGGCACACGGCCTCCGAATCCACGGTTCGCGGCCTACCTAACCTTGGCTGATCGTCCAGGTTTCTGTCAACAGAGCGAAATTTCTTGAACCATCTGGTTGCATTGCTGTGGTTCGCGGAACCTTCCTTTTTTGCATGACAAATGTTTCGTGTTTCTTAAGCAACGTTATGGCTGACTTCAAACTCGTTGTTCAAGCCGGTTGTGGCTGTTCATCTTTTAGGCGTCTCAACCACAGACAGAACGACGGCATGGAACACTGTTCACAACAACGACTATCACTTTATATCCCTTTCGACTGACTGCAGTGCGCGACTTGAACTACACTGCTGGCCACCGAAAATGCAACACCAAGAAGGAAGCATCCGATTGGCCTGAAATTCGCAGCATGCGTCGCCCGCGAGAGGACATGTAAACGATTAGTATTGCAGGGCATATGCAAATCTTGTGCTCCCGGCTCACCACCGAAAAGCACTATAAGAAGGGTGCACAGAAGACGGGTGTTTTTTTTTTGTTTTTTTTTAATTGGAGGTTTAACGACCACCGTGAGCAACTCAATGGGCTATAAGCAGTCGCCCGTCCCTAATTTAGGGTCACTGGTTCCAGGGAAGGGAGAGAGCCAGTGCCGAAAGACAAACACAACACCCATGCCTCACCGGGATTCGAACCCGGACCCCTTCGGACGAATGATCAGAGGCCATCGCTTAGACCACTGCGCCACCGGGGCGGCAGACGGGTGTAAGTAGTGGAAGTGTATTGTGCTGCCGGACCTGTGCATGGGAAGCTTCCTGGTGCCTCGTCGCAGAATACGGCAGTCATTCCATCACGTTTCGGAGTTCGACAGAGGACGAAAAGTGGCTTATCACGACAGCGGTTTATGGTACCGAGACATCGGCGCCCGTCTGGGACGACATCCAGCCACAGTGAGGCGAGTATGGATTCGGTGGATGCAGGAGGGACGGAAGGACCGACGTGTGCGATTGCCGCAGACCGCGGCACACCACCGAACGAGAGGACCGACATGTTGTGCGGCGGGCATTGACGGCTCGCACCGACACATCACGAACGTTAGCGCAGGAATCTAGTGTGTTGCGCAACAACCTGTGTCAGCACGTACCGTTCGACGTCGTCTGCAGGAATGGGGATATGTCGCGCGGAGCACATTGCTCCGATTACCATTGACGTTACACCACCTGCGAGTGCGGCGGAAATGGCCCGTTGAACGCCGCACCTGCACTACGGAATGGCACAACATTGTCTTCTCCGACGAATCCCGCTTCTGCTTGCAACACCACGATGGTCGGATCCGCGTGTGGCGGCACCACGGCGAGAGACTATATGACGCCGGCATTATGCATCGCCTTCCCGGTCCGTCGCCTGGCGTTATGGTTTGGGGCGCAATTGGATATGACACCAGTACCCCTCTGGTACGCATCGTCGGTACACTCAACAGCCACCGCTACGCCTCCGACGTTTTGGAGCCTGTAGTCCTCCCTTACCTGCAGGACCTGCCAGCTGCCCCGTTTCAACAGCACAATGTTCGCCCTCACGTGGCACGCATCGTGCAACAATTCTTCACGGCCCACCAGGTGTCCCTGCTGCCGTGGCCCGCCTGTTCTCCCGATATGTCGCCCATCGAACACGTCTGGTCGCTGATCGGCAACCGAATGACCCGGCAAGCACCAGCCGCGGCTACGCCTGATGAACTGTGGCAACGTGTGGAAGCAGCCTGGACCGACATACCTCAAGCCCACATCCAAAGCCTCTTTCGTTCGATGCCGCGGCGTGTAGCGGCCGGCATCGAACGAAAGAGGCTTTGTAGCGGCCGTTATTGCCAGCCATGGGGGCCACACGAACTATTGATGTCTGCGTGTTCCGTAAGTCGCACGGGCCTGTAAGCTCAATCGTTGCATCTTTGTATCTGTTGTTATGTGTCCAGTAAATTTGGCTTTGCTATCTCGTGTCCTTCTTGGTGTTGCATTTTGGGTAGCCAGCAGTGTCGTTTAGACAAGTGACATGCCCGCCGCAGCGTATGCGTTTATGCAAATACTATTGCAAAATTTTCGACTCACCCACTGTATATGTCTTTTTTAGTTAATGTCCATGTCTCCGATCTGTAAGTAAGAACTGGATGGTTATACTGATTAAATACTTTTCTTTTAAGACATAATGGCAAATTTCTCTTGAAACTCTTGATATGAACACTATTAAAAATTCTGTAGTAGGTTGCACCAAAAAGTGGTGCTACACCACTTTCTGAGAAAAGGTACACAAGTGTAACAAGAAAAAAAAAAAAAAAATGGGGATCGCGCTTATGTTACCACTTTGTCCGGCTCCCGTCTTTGAACACCATATCTCTGCAACTATTGATCCGATTTCATTTTTTTCTTTCCGTTGTGAAGCTTGAAATGTGAGAATGATGATCCTTGCATTCCGGTTTTTTCCCGATGCACAACTTCGCCGCTAGAGGACGTAAATGCAGACGATAGCCAGCGAATTCAAAATACGCCGCCCCGGTGGCGCAGTGGTCTAAGGCGTTGGCCTCTGATCATTCGTCCGAAAGGGGTCCGGGTTCAAATCCCGGTTAGGCATGGATGTTGTGTTTGTCTTACGGCACTGGCTCTCTCCCTTCCCTGGAACCAGTGACCCTAAATTAGGGACGGGCGACTGCTTATAGCCCATTGAGTTGCTCACGGTGGTCGTTAAACCTCCAATCAATCAAAAAAAAAAAAAAAAAAAAAAAAAAAAAAGAATTCAAAATACATTTTATTCCAAATATTGGTTGTCCGAAAAGTCATGACGTATTTTAGCCATATTTTGCAAAGGTCATTTATTGATAGAAAGAACAAAGATCAATCAATGATATAATGCCCATTTTGCTCGATAACCTTTTGCCATCTTTCAGTGAACTGCAGAATGCCTCGTTCATAGAAGGACCTGTCTTTCGTGGAGAAAAACTATACAAGGTGCTGATTTACAGCTTCATCTAAATTGAACGTTTTACCAAGCAAGGACTGTTGAAGAGAGCGAAACAAGTGAAAGTCTGACGGCGCAAGGTCAGGCGAGTATGCTGGATGTGGCAACACATCCCACCCAAGCTCCAATAATTTTTGGCGGGTGATCAAACTTGTGTGTGGTCTCGCGTTGTCGTGATGGAACACAACACCTTTACGATGAACGAGCTCTGGATGTTTCTAGATGATGGGTTCGTTCAAACTGTCCAGTTGCCGACAGGACACATTCGAATTGATTGTTTGGTTCCGTGGTAGGAGTTTGAAAAGCACGACACCTTTAAAATCCCACCACACTGAGACCAGAACCTTCCGCTGATGAATGTCTGCTTTGGATGTCGTTTGAGGCGAAGCAGCACGTCAGTGCCAAGGCCGTTTGTGCAGCACATTGTTGTACACAATCCACTTTTCGTCACCAGTTATCAGTCGCTTCAAAAAGGATCGTTTTCCTCACGTTTAATGAGCATATCGCAAATGTTTATACGCGCCGTCAATTGAGCTTCTTCGAGTTCATGAGGAACAGACACATCGAGCTTGCTTACGTATCCCAGCTTCTTCAGGTGGTCGTGAACGCTTGAATGATGGATGTGCAGTGTGTCTATATAATCTCTCGTGTCGTGTAACGTGGGTTTGACTCGACCAATGTCTTGATTTGGTCGTCATCAACCTCGGTGGGCCTCCCGGACCGAGGAGCATCGTTGAGGTCAAAATCACCAGCACGGAATTTTGCAAACCACCGCTGGCACTGACGTTCTTGTAGAGCATTGTCACCGTACAGTTTACGCAACTTTTCACAAGCTTGACGCGCGTTCTTCCTTTACGGAAGTAAAATAGTAAAATATGGCGAAAATACACAGTTTGTTCTTCTATCTTCAACTTGATGTCAAATCTCCGCAAATCAACCAAATCGCTCACTATTCCTTTTAGACTGCAGCTAGAACTGGCACCTGTCGAATGCCATAGTGATAACAGAGCTACGCCTGCCTCTATTACTTCCAAAACCTCCCAACCGCCATCGGGTGCCAAAATACGTCATGAATTTTCCGACAACCCAATATTTTCTTCTAATTATCCGATTAAAAAAAATATTTTTCCTTTCGATGCTATTTTTATAATAATCTATTTTAGGTACAGTCTCTTTTTCAAGTAATGCCTACATTTTCCACTAAGAGAAAATTACATTTTTCCTGAAGAAGAAGAAAATATCCTAAAAGAAAATTACGTTTTTCCTGATATCTCTGCTTCTAAAAATCCGATTTGAAAGTTTTTTCCTGCATCTGATACAGCTCCTGACGGGAAAATGTTTTGCACATAATTTCTTATTTTTGGTAAAAAAATGGTTTGGCCACCAGGGGGCGTAAGTGTTTATTTCTGCTTCTGACGTATTAGCAGCGCAATCTGAGCTTCTGAAAACTCGACTGAAATAATTATTTCGAGAATCGATTCCGCTCAGCTCTGAAAACTTTTTCAAAATACCTCCTTTTTTAAAACAGTGCATAGTTTTTTCTCCCAGGAGGCGTGGATTTATATCTTATTTTTGTAAATATCTCTGCTTCTAAGGGACCGATTTCAAAAATTCTTTTTTTTTTTTGTTGGAGATGAGCGTTTCCGGTGCAAAATATTTCTCATTGTGACGTATACTCTGAATTAACTTTCATTTTTAGTTGCAGTCTGTATGTAAATTTGAGTTCGTTCTCTTTTAGCGTTTTCAACCTTAACGTTATATCTTCTCTCTCGAAGAATGAGGTTGGCAACACTTCTGAGGTCAGAGAGTATGACGTATGCATGTGACAGATAAGAACTAGAGATATAATATTGAAGTAGCAATTAAAAGAGTGGTATGGTGGTGTGATGTTGTAACTGTGAAAGCGGCGTTGTTTACTTGAAGTTGTGTTTATTTGAAGGTTGTGTGTTAGAGTGGTGTTATATATTTAACGTTTGGAGTTAAAGTTTTCTGTCTTCTAACGTTTGTTAATTAGTTTCGAAGTACAGTCATTTCCAAAAGTTTAAGACCACTTGTCAATTTATAAAAAATTAAGATGTTCAAAAAAACAACTAATTACTAGTCAGGGATATTTGAAAAAATGACGCCACGGATGAGTACCTACATTCTTTAGAACAGAAAAAGACCAAAATCAGTACTTTGTGTGGCCACCTTTATTTTTTATAACGGACAGAATACGATGTGGCATAGTCTCAATGAGAGATTTGTAGTAGTCACTTGAAACTCTGCACCACACATAATTTATCGTGTCGATCAAAGCTTTGGAATTTGATGGCTGTTTTTCTGCTACCATGACTTTTAAATGGTCCATAAATTTTCGATGGCGTTAAGATCGGGGCTATTACCGGGCCAGTGAAGCACAGTTATGTTTTTCCTCTTCAGGTAGTCTTTTACTGTCTTTGATCTGTGGCATGGAGCACCATCATGCATACAGATTTTTCATCTTTACATTTGCGTTCATTGATTTAAGAGTTTCTCACGTAACATTTCCACGTAAAAAGGACAAGTCATGATAGTGCGTGTCCGCAAAAAGGATAATGAAGCAGTACCGGATGCTGACATAGCACCCCATATCATCTGACTAAGGCAGATGTCTCACGATGCTAACGGTGTGTTTGTCATCAAACCTTTTGCCTTTTGGTCGTCGAACATGTGCTTCACGTGATTCAAATTGAAGCACAGTTGATTCATCAGAAAAAATAACTTGGCTCCAATTTTCAGCAGTCCACAATTCATGACGCTTCGTAAACTGGGGTCTCTTCTTTTTTCATGACAGAGGTGTGTCTAGGTTTATGTGGGGGTTTATAAGACTTTAATTCAAAATCTTTGCTAAGACGACGGGAAACAGTGTTGATACTAATATCAGATCCTTTTGAATGTAGAAAGACCTTGATTTTCTTGCACGAACTCTTCGGAGAGCACATAACTACACTGCTGGCCACACAAACTGCAACATCGAGAAGGACACGAGATAGCAAAGTCAGATTTACTGGACACATAGTCCGCATTTGGACGGTACAGAATAATGGTCATCAGCTAGTCGTTACTGGACGCATAACAACAGATACAAAGATGAAACTATTGAGCTTACAGGCCCGTGCGACTTGCGGAACACGCACACATCAATAGTTCGTGTGGCCCCCATGGCTGGCAAAAACGGCTGGTACACTCCGCGGCATCGAACGAAACAGGCTTTGGATGTGGGCTTGGGGTATGTAGGTCCAGGCTGCTTCCACACGTTGCCACAGTTCATCAGGCGTAGCCGCTGGTGAAGCTTGCTGGGTCACTCGGTTGCCGATCAGCGACCAGACGTGTTCGATGGGCGACCTATCGGGAGAACAGGCGGGCCACAGCAGCAGTGACACCTGGTAGGCCGTGAAGAATTGTTGCACGATGCGTGCCACGTGTGGGCGCGTATTGTCCTGTTGAAATGTGGCCGCTGGCAAATCCTGCTGGTAAGGGAGGACTACAGGCTCCAAAACGTCGGAGGTGGTGCGATGGCTGTTGAGTGTACCGGCGATGCGTTCCAGAGGGGTTAGGGTGTCATATCCAATTACGCCCCAAACCATAACGCCAGCCGACGGACCGGTATGGCGATGTATAATGCAGGCGTCATACAGTCTCTCGCCGCGGTGCCGCCACACGCGGATCCGACCATCGTGGTGTTGCAGGCAGAAACGGGATTCGTTGGAGAAGACAATGTCGAGCCATTCCGTAGTCCAGGTGCGGCGTTCAACGGCCCACTGCCACCGCACTCGCCGGTGGTGTAACGTCCATGGTAATCGGAGCAATGGGCGCCGTGTCACAAGTCCCAGCTCCTTCAGACGACGTCGAACGGTACGTGCTGACACAGGACGTTGCGCAACACACCCTAATTCCTGCGCTAACGTTCGTGATGTGGCGGTGCGAGCCGTCAATGCCCGCCGCACAACATGCCGGTTCTCTAGTTCGGTGGTGTGTCGCGGCTGCGGCAATCGCTCACGTCGGTCCGTCCGTCTCTCCTGTCCCCACCGAATCCATATTTGCCTCACTGTGGCTGGATGTCGTCCCACACGGGCGCCGATGTCTCGGTACGATAAACCGCTGTCGCGATAAGCCACTATTCGTCCTCTGTCGAACTACGAAACGTGTTGGAATGACTGCTGTATTCTGCGACGAGGCATCAGGAAGCTTTCCACGCACAGTTCCAGCAGCACAACACACTTCCACTACTTACACCCCACCTTCTGTGCACCCTTATTATAGTGCTTCTCGGTGGCGTGCCTGGCGCACATGATTTGCATGTTCCCTGTAATGCTAATCGTTTGCATGTCCTCTCGCGGAGACGCATGCTGCGAATTTCAGGCCAATCGGATGCTTCCTTCTTGGTGTTGCATTTTGAGTGGCCAGCAGTGTATTTGCCTTGTGGTATTGTCATCACTTAGGATTATTTTCCTTGGACGTTCACTTCTCTTTCGGTCGCTAAATTCACCTGTATCTCAATATTTCATAATCGAATTATAAATAGCAGTCTTGCTCACATTCACCTTTCTGCTTATGTCACGTTCGGAGTATCCTTCACGAAATAAAGTCATTATTTCGCTATATAGAAAATGCGTACAAAACTTCTCAGCATGAAAACCAGAAGCAAACTGACGCTCGCACGCTTCCCCCAACTCTATCAACTGCCGCTGTAGGATGATGCAACACCGACAGGAAGTTGAGTAATGCAGACAGTAGCTGGCGCAATCGGCAGAAATCTCCTAGTACCAACAGGTTGTCTTAAATTTTTGCAAATGACTACATTACTACTATTGCGATTGGTTCTTCACGTATTTTGGAATCAGTCAAGTAAAAATGTTCATACAATGTTGATGAGTAAACAGTAAAAGTAAGTCAATCTTTCAGCAACTTTATTTTGAATGACTTTGGTTCACTTCGAGAGAAATCTTATGAAGTAGTGTTCTGTAACGTTTCAAATAGTAAGAACTAAGAACATTGCACTATATAATTTCAAATTTTTTTAACGCACAAAAGTGTGTTGAGGACATAAATTCAGGTTTACAGCAGTATCAGCGGGAATAAAAACCCTGCTATAATATTATCTTTCAGTCAGATTCTACTAAATATAAGAACTTTTTGTGTATATTTTCTTCCCAAAATAATGCGCAATTTCGCCGCTAGAGGGCGCAAGTATTTAATCTGTTTTTCTCAATATGTCTGCTTCTAAATGTGCGATTTAAAAAATTCTTCTGATACAGGATACCATTTACCTTGTGGGATTTTAAAGGTTTATATTTGAAAAGTTTGATAGTTCACAGTTCTCTCGCTAGGTGGTGTTTGTGTACTTGTGCTTGCAGCTGTATATCAGCTTCTAACAATTCTATTGACAAATTTCCTTTTTCCCTGCATGCCATTCGCTACAATAAAGAATGGGGAGCATTATCCCCTTTAAATACTACACAGCTTTCCTGCTAGGGGCCTTTTTCTCGTTATCTCTGCTTCCGGGAGACGTATTTGAAAAGCACTTTTTCCTTAGCATAGCTTTTGCTATGAAGCCTATCATAGCTTTTCATTATGCAAAACTATTCCGCCAGAAGGCGCAGGGTTATATAATGTTCCCTTCTATATTTGTTCTTTTAACCGTTCGATTTCAAAATCTCTTTGTGTCTGATCCATTCCTCCTGCTATGAGAAACTTTCTGTGCGACATTTTTAGCACATCTTTTGTAAAAAATGATCGTGCTTATGTTATCGGTTTATTTGTCCGTCTGCAGACACCACATCTCTGCAACTATTAGTCCGATTTGAAAAAATTCTTTTTGCATTGGGAGCTTGAAATATGCGAATCATGACCCTTTATTTTGTTTTGTTTTTACGATGTGCAGTTTCGCCGCTAGAGGGCGTAAATACAGATGATATCGAATTCAAAATACATTTTATTCCATATGTTTGCTTCTAAACATCTCATAGAAAAATTTATTTTACCTTTCGATTCCATTTATGTCGAAGAGTATTTTAGCTATAGTCACTTTTTTCAAGTTACGCATAGATTTTCCGTTGGGGACATAAAAGTAATTTGCGTTTTCCCCGATAACTCTACTTCTAAAACTCCGATTTGAAATTTTTTTCTTCAGCGGATACAGCTCCTGATGAGAAATATTTTGCATGTAATTTCCAATTTTTGGTAAAGAACGGTTTGGCCACCAGGGGCGTGAGTGTCAATTTTTGTTTCTGATGTATTTGCCACAAATTTGAGCTTCTAAAATCTCGATTGAAAAAATTATTTCCTGGACCGATTCCACGCACATAGAAAAACCTTTGGAGAATGATTTCTTCTTAAAATAATGTATATTTTTCTCGCCAGGGGGCGTAGATGCATATCTTATATTTGGCGATACCTCTCCTTCTAAGAGTCCGATTTGAAAAATTCTTTTTTGTTGGAGAGCGTTTCCGCTGTGAAATTAACGCGCAAGTCTGCAACCAGTAACGATTCCGTTTACAGCAATATCTGAGGGATTAAAAACCCGATTGAAAAACTTCTTTCTTTCGTCAGATACTATTGTTTTCCATACCGGTTCTATTGACTTTGAATAGCTGTGATAAATTTAATTTTCGTCAGAATGGATTCAAAAGACGTGCTGATTACACCCGAAAATTCGGTGTCATGTTTTTTGTCTAATTTTCGTAACATACTTTTAAGCCGTTGGCGTAAGTTAGTTGCTGTTTCTATTTCTGGACGTTTTATCGATTGTAGAAATCTGATTGATTTTTTTCTAACCGGTTCCATTGACTTTGAATAACTTTGATAAATTTTATTAGCATCAGAAAGGATTCAAAAAACGTGTTCATTAAAAAAATAAATTTGGTGTGTCATCTTTCTTGCTAACAATATACCTAAATGCCACGCTTAACTTGAAAATTGCAGTTTTTTTAAGCAAAATCAGGAACTTTAGTGAAAAATATAGCCAAAACGAATGAGAAAGCTAAATGTTAGCCAAAGATTTCAACTGTCATGTTTCCTGTTATTTTACATCGGCATTTTCTATTATTTTACCTCTGTGTTGCGCCTTTGATTTTTTAAACTAGTTTTTAGTAACAAATGAGGACTTATCCTGTACAAAATAAAGGGAATGTTGTCAAGGACTTTAATTTACCTTTGTAATATTCAAAATTGCTATGTCTTTGCAAATTAGTCCTTTCATGTAAGATCTAACTAGAGAAATTCATCCTTTGCTAACTTAATGGTTATGGACGTGTTGTTATACGTGTTGTTCGTGACGGAATCTCCAAACAATGGTGCCGAGAGGTTCCAATGGAATCGTATCCCTTCCTTTTAGATCCCAAGCAATAGTAAATGCTTTCGGCAGTCGCAGAGGACAGACAAAGGTAGAATTATTCCTCTTTTCCGCGACAAGAGAGCCAACGCGTTACAGAGCGAACTACCGATGACAATGTGCTGAGAGCGGCGTAAATCTTCGTGTCACATTCACGGTGGTCGATCCAAAGATTTCGGTTGGTCGTTGTTCACCTCGGTCCCGAACAGAAGGAGCAGGGGCATTGTGGACACTCTTCCACCAGGCTACTGTATCTGGACATTGTCCAGAATGAATGCCCACAGCACAAACAGACAGTGCCTGACTATTCTTCGGCGAATATGGCGTATCAGAGATACGATGCCACTGTCCACAAAGCAGTGGAGCTGTAATTGTTGTTACCTTTTGAACGCGGGTTTAGGAACAAAGAGTTCTAAACCACAGCGGCTCTGCAGATGCGGGAACAGACAGACTCCACGACGAACGATTATGAATGGAATATGATTTATGATTCAGGTACTTGCTGCTGTTCGAAGCGATACAAGCTTTTCAGGCTTAAAGATAATCTTTAGAAATGTCGACCCTACTCAGAAATTCCGCTTTACAAATTCAAAATGCAGTATCCGCGATGTTTCTTCCTGACATTTCTTAATCTTCCAGGAGAGGAGATACTTTCTAGTTGCATTCCAAGTAGGATCATTCAAAACAACGAACTGAGTAAAGAAACGAACTGAACCAAAATTCAGAGGAGAAATTAAATAGCAGATTTTGTCTTAAGCTACAGCAAAATGCACACGTACGAAGGCTGATGATGAAAAACTCAGTTGAAAAAAATAAGATGATTTTTTTTTTTTCAGGTGTGGGCTCTTTCGTCTGAATTAGATGCATTTGATTAACTATTTCCACCAGTACTCAGAGGAAGCTTCTTCGAGACTAAATAGCGTAGAATCACCATTAAAAATGAAAATTTCTTAAAATAATGGGAATGGTGTTGAATTCCTCCATGTCCATTATTTCTTTTTGCGGAAGGGTTTTTTTTTCTCTGCCTTTCTTTTGGGGACAGGCAGAGGCGTATTTAGAGGAGGTAAGGGGGCCTTGGCTTCGCCCAAAAGTGTTTCATTTTTTAAAGTTTCTGGTTAAAATGCGACTTCATTAGAAAAACACGTCTTAATTTTTTTTAAAATGCGTCAACTTACAAGAACTTTTTTCATATTATTGTGAAAAAAGCTCTTGTAAGTTGAGCAGCGCGGACAGCAGATAGATGGGCTGGGAGTGACTCAATAAGCTGCTGGAAGATATTCACAGGTATGTGGAGCCATGCTGACTGCAGTACATCTGAAAGCTTCTGGAGGGTGCGTGGTGGATGATCCATAGAGCGAACAACACGATCGTTGTGGTCCGACAAATGCTCAATTGGGTTTAAGTCTGGGGAATCAGGAGGCCAGGGAAGTACTTTGAAGTCTTCATCGTGCTCTTCCAACCACTCTCGGACATTTCTAGCTGTGTGACATGTCGCATTGTCATTCTAGAAGATCCCATCCGCCCCAGGGAAGAAAATCAGCATGTATGAGTGTACGTGGTTTGCAAGGATGGATTTATAACGAATTCGGTCCGTAGTGGCTTCCATAGGTATGAGTGGACCAAGGAAATGTCACGAAAATATTCCCGAGACCATAACGCTGCCCCCACCAGCTAGTGTCCTTGCAGCAATGGTTGAAGAGTGTTTGTTCTCCGATGTTTCGCGCCTTATACGCCAACGTTCATCCATTCGATGAAGTAGAAAACGTGACACATCGGAAAAAGAAATCCTTTGCCAATCATTTGAGGTCCGATTCCGATACTGCCGTGCACGTGTAAGCCTTTTCTGCCGATCCACCTTCGTTAGCATAGGTGCAGTGACCATCCGTCTGCATCGGAGCCATATACGGAGCAGGGTTCGCTGAACTGTCGTTTTAGATACACTTCTGGTAGCCCTCTGGTTCATTCGGCCAGTGAGTTGCTCCACTGTAGCGTGTCGATCAGCCCTCACGCACCTTCGGAGCCGACGGTCACCTCTCACATCAATGGCACATGGTGCTCCGCAGTTTGCACTTTGCTTATTCACAATGGTGATATTTCTCCAATCACGATACACTTTAACCACAGCAGCACGAGAACAGTTCACAAACTGCGCTGTTTCAGAATTACTGCCACCCTTGGCCCGAAAGCCGATAATCATCCCTTGTTGCGAATCTGATAAATCGCTCCTTTTATCCATGACAAAAACGAGTGTTATGTTTTCAGAATGCCTAGAGCACACCTTATCTGCCCTCTAAGCTAGCCCACGACACGTGCTTTCTTTCATTAGCTACGTGCTGTTGACGTCAAAAGTAGGAGGTGGTCACAACTGATTTATTCACTTCACCGTACTCCTTAAATACCACCGACGATAATTTGCATATTATGCCGTGCTGTGGCGTAAGCGCTCACCGGTTGGTCCCGAAATTAACATCACACCTACGTAAACTCGACCCCATTAACATACGTAAATTTCATGATCGTCCGCCAATTCCTTCTTGGTGTTCTTTTTTCACTTTCCGCCAGTGTATATACGAAGGTCAATCAAAAAGTAATGTCTCCGGCGTGTCTGTAATGTTAGATCTATTAGAGTGACTCTGAATGTGGGACCTTACAGCACTAATGTATGCTTTTCTTTTTCAGATTGAGTGCTTTGAACCATGGATCTGCGCCCAAAACAAAGGGCGGTGACTGAATTTCTGGCGAAAGAGGGTTGCGCACCTAACGAAATCCATAATCTGCTGAAAAATGTTTACGGGGACGCTGTAGTTGACATTAACAATGTGCGGCGTTGGGTGAAGAAGTTTGAAGGAAGAAGGAGAAACCGAAATTGCACATAAGCCGATGAGTGGTCATCCGTCAACATCAGTCACCGATGAGAATCGACAACGTACTGATGAGTTGATTCGAGGAGACAGACGCGTCACAGTTCAGCATATTGTTGATGCATTGAACGTGTCGTTTGGTTCTGCACAAGAGTTAATTACTGACTTGGGATATCAAAAGGTTTGTGCTAAGTGGGTTACCAAGCAGTTGACAGTCGACAATCGGAGTAGGCAGGTGCAGGTGTGTCAGGAGCTCCTGGATGCATTTGAAGCTGAGGAACAGGACTTCTTCACAAATGTGGTCACTGGGGACGAGACGTTGGCACACCTGTATGACCCAGAGAATAAGGTTCAATCCAAGGAGGTTAGAAGAAGAGGAGGTGAAGGGACCCGTTTTGAGTGAAGCCAAAACAGATCAACTGTTTCTGTCCTCTCTCTGAGGTGGTGGGAGTCTGCGCTGCGAGAGTTCGGGAACGTGACGTCACTTCCTGCGGCTTAAGCAGTATTGCTTAGCGCATGCAAACCAAAGATGGAAAGGAGGAATATTTCGGACTTCTTATTTCTTAACATTAGGCTTTTGGTTATATTTTAAACATGGTTACTTGCACATGGGCAGTATGCATGGTTACTTTCACAGGGCAGTATGCATGGTTACTTGCACATGGGCGGTAAGTAACCATACGCACTATGCACTTCCGCTCAAAAATTCATTATTTTGTTCATTTTTTTAAAGAAATACCAACACATATTTTCCTGCTTTTTCTGGAAATTTTTTATAATGGGAATGAATATTTCAGCCTCAATTTTTTTCATGCCTGTATGGGTAGAGCAAGGGTCCGAAAAACCCGTTCAAAATCGAGATTTCCCCATAGAGATATACAGGATATTCTTAGGTTGGGCGCATTGTCGTAGTCAGCTGATAAAAAGTGGCGTCACGCCAAAAGCATAGGGAGAGGGGCTGTTGCCAACTCCTCTTACTTCTAACCTCCTTGGTTCAATCCAAGGAATGGCGCCATTGTGATTCTCCACGTCCCAAAATATTCGAGTCTGCCAGATCAACACAGAAGGTAATGACAACAGTGTTTTGGGACACACAGGGCGTTATTCTCATTGACTTTCTGGATGGGCGTCGCACAATCAACAGCGAAACCTGCGTTACGACACTTTTATCAAAATGGTTTACCATTGTTGCAGGAGTTAGACAAAGTTGTGTAATGTCACCATGGCTGTTTAATATATTTATGGACGCATGCATGCGTGAGGCCAAAATAGATAATAGTGGTGTATGTCTTGGTGATATCGGTGTGTGTAGATTGCTGTATGCTGATGACACTGTCCTGTTGGCAGAGAGCAAAAGTGAGTTGCAGAGTATGTTGACTCGGATGCACGAAGTTTGCATGAAATTCAAACTGAGTATAAATAAGGGAAAAACCAAAGTTATGGTGTTTGAGAGAGGAATGGGTAGCACTGAATGTAATGTAAGTATAAATGGCACTGTGATTGACCAGGTGAGTGAGTTTCTGTATTTAGGAAGCATGTTTGACAGAGAGAACAAGTTGGATGGTGAAATCAGTAGGCGAGTGAATTCTTCTTTGAAAGTCATAGCTGCTCTGGGAGGTTTTCACAGGAATGATGTGTTCTCTAGAGAGTCCCGCATGGCTATGTATGAAACTGTAACTGTTCCTACTCTGATGTATGGTAGTGAAACCTGGGTACTGCAGAAGAAACATAGGAGTCGTTTGTGTGCTGGAGAAATGCGTTACTTACGTGGGGTTTGTGGCAAGCCACGATATGATTGTGTGAGAAATGAAGATGTATTGCAGTTGTGTGATGTGAAGCAAAATGTTGTTAGCAAGGTGGAGACCAATATGCTTCGGTGGTTTGGCCATGTTGAAAGCATGAGTGATGAAATGCTTACTAAAAAAATATTTTTAGCCCAAGTGGCAGGAAGGAAAGGCAGAGGAAGGCCAAGGAAGACATGGGTGGATCAGATTCAGGAGTGTCTGCATGAGAAAAAGATTATGAGTATGAAGTATAAAAGATCTTGTGTACGGCGTGTAATGGATATCAGTGAAGCACGAGTTGTGCGTCAGGATCGCTGTAAATGGCGAAGTTTGATACGACAACAATAAGTAAAAATATCTGGAAGTTTGTATTTCTTCTTGGAGCTAACCTCTGAATCTCAGAGAACAGCTTACTGATATGTATGTATGTAGAAACTGAAGGAGGCCATCAGAAAGAAGAGACCACATAAAAACATTCATTATATACAGCTCCATCATGATAACGCAAGACCACACACGTCCTTTTTCACAACCCATGCGATTGCCAAAATGGGGTGGTCCGTGGTGCCGCATCCACCCTACAACCCTGATTTGGCTCCTTGTGATTTCTACCTGTTTCGGCCTATGAAGGCCAAACTACGTGATTTCCGATTCGACGACTTGAATGCAGTTGAATCTGCTGTAAAATCATGGGTCCAGCAGCAAACTCCAGAGTTTTTCCAAAACGGATTTCATACTTGGGTTCGACGCTGTTGTAAATGTATTGAAAGTAATGGTGATTATGTGGAACAGCAGTTTCGTGTAGAGGATATTTCTCGCTACAATCTATGTAACTTTTGCTTTGATTTGGCCATTAAGGAAGATGTGGTGACGGAGGAGGTATTATTTTTGATTGACCCTCGTATATATACTGTATATACGACGGCCGTTCCATTAAAACTGAAAGTAAAATCACATAAACTGAAGAAATATAGGTCGAGCAAAATATATGTTATTCTTTCTCAAAGTATCTTCCCTCGGATGATATGCAACGGTCCCATCGTTACACTTTGCAAAGCATGTGGCGAAGCAATTTTGTGGAAACTGCTTTAGCAACCCCTGTACAGCTTGAATAACTTCATCATCTGTGTTGAATATTGAGCCACGGAACTTCTCCATTGTTGGATGCAACCAGAAATCGCACGGGGCGAGGTCAGGACTGTAAGCAGGCTGCGGCATGATTTCAATACTGCATTTCGTAAGAAACTGTTGAGCACAAGCAGCCACATGTGGGCGGGTGTTATCATGGTGTAGGGTCCACTTGCCCATCCGTTCCGGTCGCTACATCGATATGTGTCGTCGCAGACGCTTCAAAATAAAACTGAAATGTAATACTCAGCATTAACAGTAATTTGTGGAGGAACGGCATGCTGGTAGACTACACGTTTATGACAAAAGAAAATCATCATCATCACCTTCTCGCAGCTGATTTGGTTTGGCGGACTTTTTTCGGAGGAGGTGAGCCTGTGTTTTTCTAGACACGCGTTGCGCTCTTCGTGAGGCGATCGAAATAGTGGACCCATGTTTCACCGCAGTTATTACTTCTGGCTAGCAGTTGTTCTCTCGTCAGGTGATGAGGTACCCATCTGGAACACACACGATGCAGCAGTAATTTGTCGCGTAGAATGCGGAATGTCAACGTTTTTGAAATATTAGTTGACGCTGCTATGTCTTCACACGTCATTCGTTGATCTTCTTGCAGGATGGTCCAAAGAGTGTAACAACACTTTCAGGTCGAGCACGCCTAGGAGCGAGTTCAGCCGACAAACGCGCTATTTTGAAATCATGGTGCCATCCAAAACTCGTTGACTCACCCAAACATTTACCTTTGTAAAGTTTTTTCATTAAATCAATTGTTTCTGGAGCTGTTTTACTTAAATGATAGCAAAATTTTATCGTAAAACACATTTCACTTCTTAACTCTGAATCATTCACCTCCATAGCTGTATGGCGAAATGCAGACGTACCTTAAACAACTGCGCAATTACAAAATAAGAATCGACTGCCACGACTAATAACTGTTGCCACAGATACTTCCTTAATTCAGTTAGTCGTCTGCGTGGCTAATTTCCCTCTTCGCACTGTTACCAACTCAAAAAAAAAATACTCTCAGTTTTTATGGAACTGCCTTTGTATATATAGTCTCATGGGGTATATATACATATATATTCTCTATTTTCTACTTTCGCGGGCCGCGGATGGCCTAGTGGTCAGCGTTCGTGACTACCATGGAGATAACCTCAGGTTCGATCCTGGGCAGTTACGAACGTTCGAACCACTAAATACCCGCCGTGCGTCGGATGGACACATTAAGCCGTCGGACCCCGGGTACTGTCCCCCGGTCAGGGGCGTATGCAGAAATTTTTTCGGGGGGGCGAAAAATTGGAAGTTTCTGATATCCAACAGGATAAAATGGAAGTTAATAAAAAAAACATGTTAATAATAAAAAAAAGGTATTTCTTTTTAGTTTTTTTAGGTATATACCATACATATATACCTAAATTAAGCTGATGAGTACATATTAAAAAAAAAAAAAGAATGACAGAAACAAATTTCTCCTTGAGAAATAATGAAATTGATTGGACTCCCAAATTCTTAAAAACTAAGATTTATTCTTCTAGGCACATTTCTGAATTTGTCAATGACTTTTTCATCTTCAACTTGAATGTCTCTATGAATAGATAATAAAGCTAACCCATTCAGTCTTGATTCTGATGTATTGTTTCTCAAATAAGATTTCAATCGACGAAGACTGGAAAAGCTTCTTTCCACTGATGCTGTGGTTACAGGAAGAACTGCCAAGATGTGAAGCAAAATATAAATGTTGGGAAATAAGTTCTTATTGCATGATGCCAAACTTTCAACTGCGTTTTTGCAGGGCGCCAGGCAGAGAGGATCGGTGACACGTGACACCATCCCTGGTCTGGTCAATTAGGAGTTGGCGCCGCAAAAACCTACAGCCGTCTTCCTGACCACGGATATGAGCCACCCTGTTTTCTCTGACCTCTGTCTCCTTCGCGCAATGACCTTTCACTGAATCCGTACGTAGCAGTTGGATTTTTCCAACAGTAAATATTCATGATTCAGAAACTTTTCTCATAACACAAATTTTGATTTAACATACATATATAAAAATTATATTGGAAAGCACAGTTTGATCATTTAACCTTATTTTGACAGATAACATAAAAAATGAAACAGATTTCGGGGGACCCAGGCCCCTTTGCCCCCCCCCCCCTAAATACGCCCGTGCCCCAAATAATAAATAAGAGCGTCTTCCTCCCCCTTTCTACCTCGCTTCAATGTCACTTACCTATCGGACACTCTATCCCAAATCTCCTTGCTTCCTATTTCTAAGGGTTGTTTAAGACCTGGGGTGAGACACTCCTTTCCTATAATCCTCTACATATGATCTGATTTGATCTTTTCTACTCTTGCATTATAAAACATGTAACAGACAAGTGAAAATTCCCGTTGAGAAGTTTCCTAAGGTCTGCCTGTTTTGTGTTAAGCATATATTAACATAATTTACTTTTCTAAACTCAAACAAAAGTGATTATTCCGTTAAATCACTCTGATTTAGAGGTCAGGTTATAGTTCCTTAAGGCTGCTATGGAAAATGTTATTTCTGCAGTCATCAGTAGATACTGTGGCATCCCTTAATTCATCTGAAAGGTTTTTTTACAGGCTAGCCAGCTAATCCGAAGTTGATCACTAGGTTCTCATACTTCCAGTGTATTTTATTCCCTCTTAGGCTGTAATGCTTCAATTACATTGCTTTGAAAACTCACTCGAAAGCCAGCCTTACTCTATTCCATTCTGTGGTATAATCACATTGTTGAAAATGTCAGGCTCTCTCGTTCCGATTGTGTCTATGAATGGACGGTAGTGAAAAACCTGCAGACGTTTGTCCCACCGATAAAAGACTCTGACGTTAATCCCTGCTTCACACACAAAAAACCCTCAGTAAACATGGATTATCCCAGTTTTCACCGGAACAACGACCACTAAGCGAACGTGATCGTGCTTGGAAATACTGTCTCCTTTATTCCGTAAAACTCTCCCCCTCCCCCCCCTCTCTCTGTCATTCTGTATTGTCAACAAAACCGTTTTGTGGTTAAGTAGCCATCCAAAGGTTGGTGGTGAACATTGGAGGGGGAGGGATAGAAGCGTTAGATCTAGGGGATACGACGTAGGGGTAAAACGGGGAGGGGAATACAGAGTATAAAAGACCATTTGTTTACACCGCATTACATAGAAGGTGATACTAACGCCTCTAAAGAAGAAACACAAAGCCCTCCCCCTATTCATTGGACAACATCATAGTCACGGAGCATTGCTGACACAATGGAACAACAATGGCTGTGCTGACCGCCCTATTGATTATGAATATGTCACATTACAAAGTGGATTTGAAGGGAGAAAAAAGCTACTGCGAGTGAGAGAGAGAGAGAGAGAGAAAGGGAAAATAACCTTTTGTGTTGGTCGACCGACAATGGCGAATGCCGCCCATTTTCACAGTGATCCCGAATCGAGTGTTTTGGGGTGCACCTGGTGTCAATGTGGTCCGGGGCCCTAACTTTCCCACATAGAGATGCCAGCTGCTGATCCACTCCATTGAAGAAGCAGACGGCGGAGAAATTGGGTGAAACCCTTAGACTACTGTAGAGACTCTCAAATGTTCTCCTAACGGCTTGTCTCGTATTCTTTCTATTCCATTTTTTCAAGGAGTAACTTATTACTTGGGTGGTGAAATCTCAGTTTGCTATTTATAGAAAGGAATGCTTAGTATTCCTGTGGATTTCTGCTGAGACCGAATAAAGCACTTGACCCCTTTTGACTTTATAGCACTTTTTTTCAGCCTTTTCTTCACGGAAACAAAATCTTCTACTGGAGAGGATTCGGGGTTTGATTCCAAGAAAAGGGACACAATAGAGGTAGTGGCGCATACAGAATTTCCTCCGATGGGAATAAGAAATCCATGGGACAAAAAATGCACCACATCACACACACACACACGCGCGCCGCCATGATCATCAACAACAACAGCAACCATTACCAGTCCACTGACGGTTGAAGGTCTCCCAAGTTTCTTCCACAACTGCATATCTTCAGCCTATCTCTCTCCCAAGTCACGCAAGCAAACTTTCATATTTCATCCACCCATTTCCCACATGATTTTCTTCTAGGCCTTTTCCAGTAGCCCATGTATTTCCCTTCCTATCTTTCTTGGTTATACCAAGCATGCATCAATCCCGGATTCTTTGAGTAGCCTACAGTTTCTGGCTATCTTTCTTAGCTGAGGTCCATATCTCTGATCCATATGTAAGAACTTGAAGGATGCATAAACATTTTTGTTCTAAGATATAATGATAAATTGCTCTTGAAAATTGCATTGTTTCTTCCTAAAGCTCTCCAACCAAGTTTTATATGCCTATTTATTTTGTAACGTACC
The DNA here is from genome assembly GCA_039090855.1 of Macrothele yani. Classification (NCBI taxonomy): domain Eukaryota; kingdom Metazoa; phylum Arthropoda; class Arachnida; order Araneae; family Macrothelidae; genus Macrothele; species Macrothele yani. Next base: position 198,177,203 of record CM076990.1, read on the forward strand.
AGGAGATGTGACGTACCTGCCAGAAGGACGCACACGACATAAAGGCAGATAGGAATCAGAATAAAACGTCCGCGTAGCTCAATTGGTAGAGCGACTTATTCCGGAATGAGGGGATCCGGGTTCGAATCCTGGCGTGGACAAAAATGGCGGAGAAATTTACTTCGTTATAATGGCGCCCGAACTATCCGGATGACCCGACCATTCAAAATCTCGCATTGGTGTGATGTTATTTCCACACCGCGAGATAGGAAAAATAAGAGAATCCCTTCTCCAGCACTTCGAAAAAAATAAATAAATAAATAAATAAGGGGGAGATGATGTAACGTACCAGGAGATGTGACGTACCTGCCAGAAGGACGCACACGACATAAAGGCAGATAGGAATCAGAATAAAACGTCCGCGTAGCTCAATTGGTAGAGCGACTTATTCCGGAATGAGGGGATCCGGGTTCGAATCCTGGCGTGGACAAAAAGGGCGGAGAAATTTACTTCGTTATAATGGCGCCCGAACTGTCCGGATGACCCGACCATTCAAAATTTCGTATTGGTGTGATGTTATTTCCACACCGCGAGATAGGAAAAATAAGAGAATCCCTTCTCCAGCACTTCGAAAAAAAAAATAATAATAAGAGGGAGATGATGTAACGTACCAGGAGATGTGACGTACCTGCCAGAAGGACGCACACGACATAAAGGCAGATGGGAATCAGAATAAAACGTCCGCGTAGCTCAATTGGTAGAGTGACTTATTCCGGAATGAGGGGGTCCGCGTTCGAATCCTAGCGTGGACAGAAATGACGGAGAAATTTACTTCGTTATAATTTCTTTTTCTATTTATTTCCTTTTTCATGTCGCTCTCACTTGACATTTGTTGACCATCCAAGACAAATGTTGGCATCGAGTACTTCCAAATTTGCCCCATCAACTTCCAAGTATTCAGTTTTTGTACAAGTTTTGTTTTCTGTAAATTAATTTTTTAACTTTGCTCTTGTCAGCAAGTTCCTAAATCATACACTGTAGCTCTGAAGCGGTACTTGCAAAAATTACAAAAGGAAGGTGAGTTAAATAATCTCCATTAATCTTTATTTCTTTGTCTTCCTAGTTCAATGATAGATAGATAAATTTTTTAATGAATGTTGGCATCAATCAACATCTATCTATCACGTTATATAACACTTACTTTTTTGAATAAGTAAGACGAATTTTATATTCATTATAACACATAAGACTCAGGGAAAAATATTTGATCACAACGAAAATATGAAAATTATAAAACCGTGTGCAAATTTATTTTTCAATTTAGTCGGAGTCAGAATAAGGTACTTTAAAAGAGCGTCATTTGTTTCCTTCATATGATGAATGAAGAATAAGGGCATTCTTGATGGGAGAGGAAGGTCCGAACCCGACGGGCTCTCCCTGTGTGCCGGCTACCCTAGCGAGGCCTCAGGCACTAATTTAAGACTCGAATTTAGAATATTTCGTAGTAGTTGGGTAGGGGACAACTACTCGGGGAACCCCTCCTTCAACAAAAATTAATTTTGCACACTTTCGATAATTTCGTGACAGCTTTTTATTACACAAAGACAGCGCACGTAAGTACATTAAAAATAAATAAAATATGAATCACATCATTATAGCACTGTCATATATATTACATAAAAATAAAAAGCCTGGAAGCAGAGAAGAGTTACGCCTACAAGAAGAGCAAACAGCAATAATTAATTAGAAGAGATCGACTGGCACAGGTAAATTTTGCTACTTAACAGCTTAGCTTACCTCTTGATTCAGGAAACCGACCGGAGATCCTTACTCCCACACAAAGCAGTTATAATGCTTCCTAATACAGCATGTGAAGCGCTAAACTCTTCCTCCAGTAGCTGTGATTTAAGATGAACCAAGCAAATCATGTCAAGCCATCCCATTAAAATATAAAAACAATTTTAGTCACCCTGTGCAACAAAAGTATAAAAAGATTAGATATCCAGGCTGTGAAATGAAAATCTAAAAACATTAGTTAATCAGTCTGTGCAATGAAAATCTAAAAACATTAGTTAATCAGTCTGTGCAATGAAAATCTAAAAACATTAGTTAATCAGTCTGTGCAATGAAAATTAAAACAATTTGTTAAATTTAAAAACATTGGTTAGTCAGCCTGTGCAATGAAAATTTAAAAACCATTGGTTAGTCAGCCTGTGCAATGAAAATCTATAAACATAAGTTAGCCAGCCTGTGCAATGAAAATTTAGAAACATTAGTTAGCCACGGTGTTTCTTTCATGCATACATCCGGAAGGGTGTAGCACCCCCCCCCCCCCCCCGCCCGCCCGCCCGAGACATTTTATGTTACCAAGCCAAATGTTAATAAATTCAGGCTATAATGAAAAAGAAAGTTTCGTTTCTTTTGATGCTACAAATATTTCTTCAATAATAATGTTTTTTTAATATTTGTTCAAGTATTGTAGTTTATTTCTCCTAAAAAGTGTATTAAGACATGAATTTCTTCAAAATACGCTGCTGGCCACCCAAAATGCAACACTAAGAAGGAAGCATCCGATTGGCCTGAAATTCGCAGCATGCATCGCCCGCAAGAGGACATGCAAACGATTAGCATTGCAGGGCATATGCAAATCATGTGCGCCTGGCACGCCACCCAGAAGTACTATAAGAAGGGTGCACAGAAGGTGGGGTGTAAGTAGTGGAAGTGTGTTGTGCTGCTGGAACTGTGCGTAGAAAGCTTCCTGATGCCTCGTCGCAGAATACGGTAGTCATTCCAGCACATTTCGGAGTTCGACAGAGGACGAATAGTGGCTTATCGCGACAGCGGTTTATCGTACCGAGACATCGGCGTCCGTGTGGGACGACATCCAGCCACAGTGAGGCGAGTGTGGATTCGGTGGGTGCAGGAGGGACGGAAGGACCGACGTGTGCGATTGCCGCAGACGCGGCACACCACCGATCGAGAGAACCGGCATGTTGTACGGCGGGCATTGACGGCTCGCCCCGCCACATCACGAACGTTAGCGCAGGAATTAGGGTGTGATGCGCAACAACTTGTGCAGCACGTACCGTTCGACGTCGTCTGCCGGAGCGGGGATTGTCGCACGGCGCACGTTGCTCCGATTACCATTGACGTTACACCATCGGCGACTGCGGCGGCAGTGGGCCGTTGAACACTGCCCCTGGACTACGGAATGGCACGATATTGTCTTCTACGGCGAATCCCGTTTCTGCCTGCAACACCACGACGGTCGGATCCGCGTGTGGTGGCACCGCGGCGAGAGACTGTATGACGCCTGCAATATGCATCGCCATACCGGTCCGTCGCCTGGCATTATGGTTTGGAGCAAATTGGATATGACACCCGCACCCCTCTGGTACGCATCGCCGGTGCACTCAACAACCACCGCTATATCTCCGACGTTTTGGAGCCTGTAGTTCTCCCTTACCTGCAGGACCTGCCAGTGGCCACGTTTCAACAGGACAATGCGCGCCCGCACGTGGCACGCATCGTGCAAAAATTCTTCACGGTTCACCAGGTGTCACTACTGCTGTGGCCTGCATGTTCTCCCGATATGTCGCCCATCGAACACGTATGGTCGCTGATCGGCAACCGAGTGGTCCGGCAAGCACCACCCGCGGCTACGCCCGATGTACTGTGGCAACTTGTGGAAGCAGCCTGGACCGACATACCCCAAGCCCACATCCAAAGCCTCTTCCGTTCGATGCTGCGGCTTGTATAACGGCCGTTATTGCCAGCCATGGGGGCCACAAGAACTATTGATGTCTGCGTTTTCCGCAAGTCGCACGGGCCTGTAAGCTCAATCGTTTCATCTTTGGATCTGTTGTTATGTGTCCAAAAGTCTGGCTTTGCTATCTCGTGCCCTTCTTGGTGTTGCATTTTGGGTGGCCAGCAGTGTATAATAAGTATACTAATCATACCTCATGGTCAGGGAATCGCAATTCAGAATCAGGAGTGTGTTGAATGCATTTTAATAGATGAAAATTTCAAGCCGTTCAGTGTAACGGACTTGAAAAAATAAACGAAAAAAACAACAACAGTGCAGCTGAGTGAAAGTGATTAAATGGAATGTGCATTACGAACTTCATAGATTATTTCCTGTGCTGTATTTTTTATGCATTGTATTTGCAAAAATCATTTGTGAACTACTCATTCCAACTGGGGTTTTCATTCTACAGTTTTAATTTCAGTTGTGCATTTTAAATTGAGATCATTAGATCATATGAAAAAATTAAATTGAGATCATTAGATCATATGAAGAAAAAGCTATTTCACAGTGCTTCTCTATTCTGATAGTTCTGTTGGTGAAAACAAAATAAATTTTATGGAAAATTGACAAGTTAAACTACACATTAATATTATTAATAACATCTATGAAAATGCAAGTGCAAAAATTCGGCTGTTTGAAAATACAACACACATAAAAATTGGAAAGGGGGTGAGACAAGGTGACACCATATCTCCGAAGCTCTTTAATGCCACATTGGAAAAGGTCTTTCAATCACTGAACTGGGAAAACAAAGGGATAAAGATTAATAGGGATTATCTAACCCACCTTCGTTTTGCTGATGACGTAGTCATTTTTGCAACTAACCCATCAGAGCTGCAGAGTATGATCCAGGAACTTGCTGACAAGAGTAAAAAAGTGGGATTAAAAATGAACTTTCAGAAGACAAAAGTGATGCTCAATGCTTTTACAAGATATGAAGATTTATCGATTGATGGCGAAAAGCTGGAGATCACAGACACGTACATTTATCTTGGACAGCAGATATCCAGTGAGGGTCACATTGATGAAGAAATTAATCGGCGTACAAAACTTGCCTGGAGAGCTTTTGGAAGAAACAGCATAATTTTCAAGAGCAATATGCCATTATGTCTTAAAAGAAAAGTGTTTGATCAATGCATCCTTCCAGTGCTTACGTATGGTGCAGAGACGTGGACCTTAACTAAAAGAGACATACAAAGGCTGCAGACAACTCAAAGTAGCATGGAGAGGAGCATGCTTGGTGTAACCAGGAGAGATAAGAAGAGGAACTCGTGGATCCGAAAAATGACAAGAGTGGAAGACATCATGATCAGAGTTAAATCCCTGAAATGGCAATGGGCTGGACATACTGCCAGAAGGACAGACCATAGATGGACAGCTGAAATTTTAGATTGGATTCCAAGGGACAGGAAAAGACCCAGAAAAAGACCACATGGGAGATGGGTGGATGAAATTCGTAAATATGCGGGAGTGACATGGAGGAGACTGGCACAAGACAGACCGTTGTGGAGGAAACTTGGGGAGACCTTCGTCCAGCAGTGGATTGATAATGGTTGACAATGATGATGATGATGATATATATATATATATATATATTTCTTTTATTTCGTGATTGACTATAAAACTCTGTTCTCCAAATGCTTGAAGAAGTTATTACTATATGTATATTAATTACTTCTATATATGCAAATATAGCACTTAAATTTATATGTACAATTTGTATATGCTGTACACCGAGGAGCCATCACATTATGAACACCTACCTAATACGCTGTTGGACCCCCTTTAGCCAGCAAAACAGCGGCCACTCGGCAAGGCATCGATTCGATGATGTGGCGGTAGGTTTCCTGGGGTATCTGGTACCATAATGTCAACAGCAGGTTCTCGAGTTCCCGTACATTTCGGGGTGGTGGGGATTTAACGCGAACCCGCTTTTTCAACTCGAACTACAAATGTTCGATTGAGTTCATATCACGTGAATTTGGAGGTCACTGCATTAAAAGAAAGTCATCAGCATGTTCCTCGAACCACTCCTTGACGATTCTGGCAGTGTGGCATGGCGCATTTTCCTGTTGGTAATGGCCATCACCAGCAGGGAACACAGTTGCTATGAATGGGGGAATTTGGTCCGGAACCATGTTGAGATACCTGACAGTTGTCAGGGATTGTGCTATTGGGATAATAGGGCCTAAAGTGTCCCAAGAAAACATCGCCCACAACATAGCACTTCTGCCGCCGGCTTGTTTCTGCCCAACAGTGCATCCAGGTGCCATAGCCTCCGTTGGTAATCTGCGTATCCACGCTCGGCCGTCTATGTGATGCACCAGGAATCTCGATTCGTCAGACTAGGAATCGATTCGTCAGACTAGGAATCGATTCGTCAGACTAGGAATCGATTCGTCAGACCAGGAAACTTTCTTCTAGTCATCCACGGCCCATTCTCGATGAACTTGGGCCCATTTCATGCGTTGTTGGCGATGACGTCAGTGAGAGTGGGGACCCGGCTGGCTCTTCGGCTACGCAGGCCCATGCGCAGAAGGCCGCGATGAACCGTGTGCTGTGACACATTGCCAAAGAATATCTAACTGATAAGAAGGTAAGGCTCAACGAGATGTAACTAGCGCCACTATATTATGCGAACATTACAGGCTGATGCCGCAGGATGCCGGAGCAGACTGAGTTGGACTGAGCATGCGTGTTTGTGTGCTCAAAGAATATAAACGCTTGTTTGTGTTGGCGTTTTGTTCAAAGGTTTTGTTGTTCTCATCTAGATCTGCGTTTATATTACAGCCATGAAATACACCCACTCCATTCCCATGAATAACAATTCATGGAATGGAGTGGATGAATAACAAGAAAAAATTTGAAACCGCTTGAAACAAATATCCTGGAAAACCATTAAAACAACGTTTGTTGAAAAAAAAAAAAAAAAAGAATTATACGCGTACAAAATTCATTAATTATTTGAAAGAAAAAAAAGCAACGCTATGTGGTGTACTCATTCATGGGTTGAATACACAAGACTGGGAGGAATTCGCTTCTAAAAGTAACGAGAAGTAAAATAAAATAACTTTTACTCTTTAAAACAAATGTAGCTTCGGACAACGGAAAGGAAAGACACAACGTTAAAAATGTAACAGAATGTGACATGAACCCGGGTAAATATATATTTATTCAACAATCTCTTTTCAAGACGGAAAGACAGTACAAAACTTTGGAAAGCGACTCTAAGTATGTACACGCCTTGAAAATGAGTGAAGTTCCCTTAAGGTTAAAAAAAAAAAAACTATCGTTACGTTGAAAAAATTAATTTATCAATTATATGAAACTGACTTTTATGAAAAATACCTCGTAATATTGTAAAATGAAAGAGGGAAGCATTCGATTACACATGGCATACCAAACAGACAGCTTTAAGCATATACTCGAACGTGACGAATTAGTCCGGTCGGTAGAGAGCTCAGCTATCGCGCCAACGGCCGAGTTTCAAACCTACTCAGATACAAACGGGTGTTTTTCCGATCTGTTGAGAAAATTTCCCCAGCGCAGTGCGTTTAATTTACGAACTTCGTAAGGGTAGAAAAAAAAATTGTAGCTTTGGAACACTGCGGCTGTGTTTGCTTTTTTTTTTTTTTTTTTTTTTTATTATTATGGCTACTACTGGGAAATTGGCGGACAGTGCTGGCCCAGCAAGACTGTTTTTGCTGGGTACCTAATGTTTACGTTTTGTGGGAACCCATTCCTTTGTTTTGCTACTGAGAATTCCATGCAAAACAATTTTAATACGAAGTACCACGAATCCCTTGGAAATTTAAAACCAGCCTCAGCATTTTTGACATTTAAGGTATATTGTAAATATGAAATTCATGCCAAGCAACCTTGTATTACTATGGTGCTTAAAGTGAGAATAAAACTGCTAAAATGTCCTTAAAATAATATTAATTGCTAATGTATATATTTGTTTCACCAAAAGAAGGGACAGGAGGGATACTCAGAAAAGAACAACAAAAAAAAAAAAATGCTTTAGTAGACCCAATGAGACCGAAGGAAACAATCGCAGATCAAAGCTTCGCTTCCTTTCCGTGAAATAGGCGTCCCGTCCCGTGTCCCCTACGCTTTTTGCGCCTGAATGTTAACTTTCTCGCAGAGCATCTACGGCCGCATTACATGGTGGCGCTGCTGTCGCCTGTTTTACGTTATCTCTACGAGAGTTGAGCTTCTTCACGCGAAGCGTTTATATTCTTTGACATTGCCTTGATCACCCCTGAAATAGCTGCAGATGATTTGTCGCACTGTGGTCCTGCGGTCGCTGTGAGCAATGCGTGACAGTTTCCGATCCCCTCTGGCGTCAGTGAGCTGCGGACGACATATACGGCTGAACGACAGTTCGTCGATTGGCCATCTGTGCACCACTTTTGATACGTACGTACTACAGCGGCACGTGAACAACACAAAAGCCGCGCCGTTTCCGAGATTGTATTTCGTTCCGAGGCGCCAATGCCATCGCAATTTATCTTTTACCCAACTCCGACACATCGGCAGCTTTTCCCATTCTGACTCCGAACACTATAATAACCGAAACCCGGTCCTCAAGTTGGATTTATACTGCTCTGTGAACTATTATACAAAGCACCTCTTTGAATTTTTTTTTTTTTTTATATGGGAGGTTTAACGACCACTGTGAGCAACTCAATGGGCTATAAGCAGTAGCCCGTCCCTAATTTAGGACCACTGGTTCTAGGGAAAGGAGAGCGCCAGTGCCTTAAGACAAACACAATATCCATGCCTTACCGAGATTCGAACCCGGATCCCTTTCGGACGAGTGATCAGAAGCCATCGCTTAGACCACTGCGCCACCTCTTTGAATTTGCAACACATGATAAGGCATATATTATTTTCAGGAATCAAGTTGCGTAAATTCACCGAAGCATGTAAGGTCCGATTCTGCGTGACGCCTACACAATGCAACCGTTCCGTAGTATTCTACCGCCGACGCTACCCATAAAAGACGCCAGCATGGCAAACGAAGATTGCGCTTCAACAGGCGGATAACGTTGCCCTTTTTTTTTTTTTTTTTTTTTTTTTTACTGCAATGAAATTCTGCTACCTACAGGTGAAATTTTGCACTAGAAAAAAACTGGAGTTCCTTTTTCACGTTTCCTCTGTCCAATACAAAAATAAATTTTCTACTTTTTTTTTATTCTTAAAACAGAAACACCTTACCAAAAAAAAAAAAAAAATATATATATATATCTAGTTGGAAATTTAGCATAGGAAGAAAATATTGGGAAATGCACTACAAATATTTGTTTTTGCCGTTCTCGACGCAAAGATTTTTTTTTTCGCTCAAGCACTTGTTGGCACAGACATTATTTCAAGTGGCAAGAACACAGACGAACGCACAAACTGACAAAAAAAGCAATCCTGCGAGACGTCTGCTATGGTACTGTTTGTTAAAATTGCGACACCATGAAGGACTGCTGATATTAGCTTGAGACTTACAGGATATGTACAACAGGTTGGGCCATGCAAATGATTAAAATGTCAGTGAAAATGCGCATGCGCTTTCGGAGCAGCGATACAAAAAGTTGGCTCTAACGAGATGTTGCCATCAGTGAAGAGCCGACATTGAGTCTAAAAAGTGTTTCTTGTGTCTCGCTATGCCTGCCGCGGAAGAAGGACGCGTTATGAACACCTGACGGACTTTGAGCGAGGAAGGATTGTTGGAAAGAGTGAAGCTGGATTTTCCTATACAGCGAAATATCCACTCGTACGGGGCAAAACGCCAGTACGGTGATGCGAACAGTGGATAGATGAAGCTCGGACGCGAAATGAAGCGAACAGTGGATAGATGAAGCTGTGATGCGAAGAGTGGATAGATGAAGCTCGGACGCGAAGAGTGGATAATGAAGCTCGGACGCACAAAAATCCGGGAAATCGACCGCAAGATCGCACGACTGTACGGAATGACAGACACCTCTACCACATGGCAGTGACCGATTGCACAGCGACATCCACGGTGCTAGTGCAGCAGTGTAGCACTGTCACAGGTCAGGCTTTGTGCTCGAACACAGTTTGCCGTCGTCTGCTTAACAGAGGACTGGTCCCTTATAGCCCATTGCTGCGCATTCCTTTGACCATCAACCACAGAGTCCTCAGGCTGCAATGGGGTCCCCTAACACAGATATTGTCTCGCTGATTGGTAACAGATCGTGTTTTCTGACGAGTCACGATTCAACTTGATGCACCATGATGGTCGCATGTGTTTTCGAAGGCATCGTGGTGAACATCACCTTGCAGCGTATCGCAGTGGGTTCAGTTTGCGATCTCGCCTGATGCGATTGAGAGTACCCTCAACAGCCAGCGATACATCAGGGATATTTTAGAAGTGGAGGTGATACATTTCCTTCTGAGTTGTCATAGCACTATATTCCGGCAGGACAATGATCGGCCACATGTGTCCCAGAATGTCCAAAACCTGTTCCTTGCACGGTAGATGCCGCTTCTTCCCTGGCCTGCACGTTTGCCGGATATGTCCCCCATTGAACATGTCGAGAACATAGTATCTAAGAGACTGGACCGTCACCATAAGAGACTGGAGTCACATAAAGAAACTGGAGTCACCATAAATGAACTCTAGTCTCGCACAAAAGCAAGCTGGCAGGCTCTTCCCCAGGACGATATCAAAACCTCTTCCATTCAATACCACGCCGCGTAGAGGTTGCTATCTTTGCTCGTGGTGGCTTCACAGGATACTAAGTCTTAAAGCGAAAATATTGTATAGCTCTAAAAGTGTAATCAGTTATCTCCAGTAACATGAGGAATCTCCGATATAAATTTCATTTGAATAAAGCGATTTTTTCTTGGTGTTGCAATTTTTACCAGCAGTAGCGTACTAAAAACTTGCTGAAAATTTCCGGCTGCTCCGATGGGAGTGTCGTACGAAGCACCAGCTTTCTAATTGTTTGTTCAAGGCGGGTTCGGGTTCGAATCATCCCGGCATGCATGGCACGCCTGTCCAACGGCACTGCCTCACGGACAGGTGGCTGTTTATACAAACCCAGAGAGTTGTCCACGGTTGTCGTTAAATCCCCAAAGAAAAAAATATGCGACCCCCCCCCCACACACACACCATCCCAGTTAAATAGCTGAACATACACTTTATTTACAAAAGTCACCGGATACCCTTTCAAAAGCAAATGAACAGATCCGCTGCGCCGTTAAGATGCACGGTACAGCTGCAAACGGTATAAAAACAAGCGTGCAGCTGACCGCGATCATATCGCACTGTAAGGTTGGGTGAAAATGTCGCGGCGGTAGAGAGCTGACATTGACAAAGGAAAGATTGTTGGGTCTTATACACTGACGTGCAAAAATTAAGGACGAGACGGTTTTTCGAATGTAACGTCATTCAGAAGTGCTCCACATCGACTCAAATCATACCATAAGATCCCCAAGATGTAAGAATATGGGACAAGTGAGCAAAACCGTCCAAACAAGGAATCCAAAGGATAAAAAGGCACTTTATTGAAAAGGTAGCTTCGAGCACAACTGGACAGAAGACAGAAACGTCCATGTTGTCAAGGAGCTGTTGAGGCATCGCGACTCAATCCTCGTGTAGCGCCAATCGCAGCTGCGGAATTGTGGCTGGCGGCTGGTGACGTGCTGCCAAGCGTCTCCCGAGAAGGTCCCACACGCGTTCGATTGGATTTAGGTCCGTGGACCTTGAAGACAGAAACGTCCATGTGACAGACGGCTGCCAAGAAAAACCCAGTCTTTAGTAGGGGATATGATCACCCCCTGACTGCGTTGCAGGATTTACAACGTCTGTCCATGCTGAGGACGAGGTTGTCAAGGAGCTGTTGAGGCATCGCATCCCATCCCTCTTGTAGCGCCAATCACAGCTGCGGAATCGTTGCTGGCGGTTGGTGACGTGCTGACAAGCGTCTCCCGAGAAGGTTCCACACGTGTTCAATTGGATTTAGGTCCGGGGACCTTGCGGGCCAATCCGTGCGTTGAATATCTTCACTCTCCAACAGCTCTGCGACAGCCACTGTACGATGAGGTGTAGCGTTGTCGTCCATGAAGAGGGACTCAGGATCCACAGCACCTCTAAACAGACGCACGTGAGGCAGGAGAACCTCGCTACAATAGCGGACACCAGTGACTGGACCTCCTTGGAAGATGTGGAGGTCAGTACGGTTACCAAGCATGATACCCCCAAACGAGAACTCCGCCACCTCCAACCCGGTCCCTTTCGATGATGTCGGAGGTGTGACTGAATGTCCCCTGCTCTGTCCAGATGTGTATACGTCCAGAATCGCTCGTAAGACTAAATCGGCTCTCATCCGTAAAGAGAACTCGACCCCATTACTGATGTGTCGAGTTCTTGTGTTCCTGGCACCACAGAAACCGCCGTCTCCGATGAGCAGACGTTAATGGCACACACCGTAATGGTCGTCGTGCAAATAGACCACCTTTGTGCAGCCTCCTGGCCACGGTAAAACGCGATAACGAACGTCCAGTTGTCTGTTGCGTGTGCCTTGCGATTTCTCCCGCTGTCTGCCGTCTGTCTCTTCTCGCCTGTAGGAAAATGTACCGGTCGTCCGCCGCCGTGGTTGCTCGTGGACGACCACTGCTAAACTGTCGGACAGCTGCTCCTGTCGTTTGAAATGCTCTCCAAGCTCGTGAAACGATGCTGTGAGCGATCCCGAACTCCTCGGCCACACTAGTCACACTTCGACCTTCTTCCAACTTCCCAATGACGCGACCTCGGGTAAAGTCATCCAGATGTCGTCTACTGGATTGCCTGTTGTCCATATCACACGGGGGCAGCAACTCGACGTCGTTCAAACCGATGTACACCGTACAATCGTACCGTCTATCTCCTGAGTGGTCTTTCGGTCCGTTCATCCTTCTCGTTCCGCTGTTATGCTAATTTCTCCTCTTCGTCCTTATTTTTTGCACACCAGTGTAGTTCAGAGAAAGGGAGATTCTGAACGCCCTTAGTCTTTCTTTTTCTCTTTTTTTAAAGGTTAATTGTCAAAGTTTAGTTAATATTTTTAGGCCTACATTCAGCTAAATACAATGCATTTTCAATAACATCTCATTTCTTTATTTAATTTTCACATTTTAATAAAATACAATAGAAATACAAAATAATACCAAATGGCACATCACGGGCCGGTCGGGCCTAAATAAGAACCGAAATTGACGGGTGTCTGATATTTGAAACGGGCCGGGTCGGGCTGGGCTCACCAAATAAGGCCCGTGCAGACTGGCCGTGGGTTCTTCGAAAAATGTGTGATGTTTGTTCCACACAACGTCTAGAATTAATGAAAATTTGTTCTTCGCCTAAAAGAAAAAAAAAAGATTATGAGAGAGATGTGACGTACTACAGAGGTAAATCACGTGTCAAGAAGACAATCTGCAGCGATACATTCCATCCGTGTAACTTAGTTGGAAGAGCAACTTACTCCGGAGTGAGGGGGTCGCGGAGATTCGATCTTCGTCAAGGACAAACTTGTGTTTTCACCCCCCCCTTCTCCAGATAAGAAAAGCTTCCTTCTGCTCTGCTTCTACTATGAGGCACTTTTTCTAGTTCCCCTTCCGTTTTGAACGCTGGTGTTTCTACTGCATGTCTTAAATCTCTGAAGAATGATAGTAAAATTGAAACTTTCTCTCTAGCTCAATGACTCGATGCCACTTCACTGGTTTCGAGGGGGAAAGGTCGGTCGAGCTTTATCGCACGATGAATGTCTTCTGCCCGAAGCGAGAGTTCCCTCTTTCGCCTCTTAGTAAGCAACGGGTGAGTGCAGTTGACTCCTATTGTCGTCGCCCTTCGGAGTGAAATTGATCCATAAGATAAGCAGAACAGAATAGGAGGAGTACAGCTGCCTCCTACTCTACCCAACATGTCAAAGGTCACTGCAGCTAAACTGACATTAGAAAAACTAGAGAAGTACAATTTCGTGCTCCAAGTTTTCTTCTGTTCCTTCAATAACATGTAACTTTATAGAAATCATAAAGTATCTTTTTTTTTCAAGTAGCTTCACATAGTACGCAGGGGCGGATTTCTGGCTAGGCGCGCGCCTAGGGCCTCAATGTTTGAGGGGCCCCGAAAAAATATTATTGGATTTTCAGTTTTGTTTTTGTTTTCACGAACCGAAGCAAATCAATCCTTAAAGCAACTACTCTGTATTGTTAATTGATATTTTATTTTCTCATATAAATAATATATTTTTTCTTGCCGTTACTGATATTTCGAATTTTCGAGTTCTTATCGATGTACTTATTTTGGAAGGAACAGTTAAAATAATTTTGAGTCCCGTTTAAGTGGTAGGTAAAGAAGGTATTCACGCTTCCCACACTTTTCATTGTTCAAGGCAAATTCTTAACTGGCCTGCTGTACTATAAATTGCTTTCATGCTACTTCCAGCCAAGGTAACACATCTGTGTTGGAACCTTCCTACCTTCACCCAAGTTGCGATGAGGAGTGCTTGCAAAATCTTTCCTGATTATGAGGGGGGGGTTAATTGTCTTTTTTCCTTCGTGGTAGGATAATCAAGAAATATTCTTCATAGGATAATTCTTCTTAAGACAATCAAGTTCTTTCTCGTCCCTAATCCCTCAAAACCATCCTAAACCAAAAGAGTTATTAATATTTTGACTGGAAAAGTAATGAAATTTGAGGACATCACACTATCTTTTTCTTATTTAATAGTGTTAAAAGTAATTTATATTGTATTGCAGCAACATTTTCTCATTACTTTCTGCACCCCTGGTTTAATACTGATAATTATAAAGTATTCTCACCTTTTCTATTCCTTAAACCGACTTAAAACTAGCTTTTGAAAAAGCAATAAAAATTTTCAATGATACCTCACTCAAAAACCTGCAGTTCCTACTTTTCCATTTTCAAAGCGGATCTTTTGCATTCGTATGCTTCTGTTTCTGATAACTGCAGTGCAGGTATAAATATGGGATACGGGTATTTAAAGTGCGACATTTAATATACATTGGTTTCTTATTAGCCTCAAAATTCTGTTTCTGATAACTGCAGTGCATGAAGTATATGGGATATTAAAAGTGCCAAACTTAATATCCGTTGATTTCCTATTAGCCGCAAAAATATTTTTTTAAATATCTCTAAAATAAAATAAAAAGTTTGATGTGCACCGACAGACAAAATTATTACACTAGCACTGTTTCTTACAGAACGTTCTAATAATAGGAATATATAATGGCATTTTAAAAAGCGTAAAACCCTTTTTCTTGCCCCCTCCTTTTTTGTTAATCTGACGGATGAAAATTTCTGAGGGGATAAGAAGTAGGAGGGGGCCCCTGAATCTTTTAGCGCCTAGGGCCCCAAAAGATCTAAAGTCGCCTCTGATTGTACGCAAACATTTTTTTTTTCGTGAAAGATCGCTTGGTTGATATTGTGACGTTTCACCATCATTAACCATAACCAACATTTATTTTGAAAACAGCAAACACATTTTTTCACGACACGCGGACAATTGCCTCGTCTAGGCCACAAAACAATGTGCTGCCTTCAAATAAATGCGCAATTTATTTTCTTAGTTCTCACTGATCGGCTCTTGCTGCGTTCATAGTAATTCACACACTCTGAGATTTCCTATCTGCAGCCGAAGGAGATGTTTCCATGCAGAGACGTTGAAGTATGAAATGAATATATAGTGTGGAACACATATTATTCTCATAATCTCATAATACGTGGAAAATACGTCAGACGCCCCGGTGGCACAGTGGTCTAAGTGATGGCTTCTGATCATTCTTCTGATATGGGTTGGGGTTCGCATCCCGTTGATGCATGGATGTTGTGTTTGTCTTACGGCACGGGCTGTCTTCCTTCCCTGGAACCAGTGATCCTAAATTATGGGCGGGCGACTTCTTATAGCCATTGAGTTGCTCACGGTTGTCGTTAAACCCTCAAGCAAAAACATAAAATAAAAAACCGTCATGATAATTAACACAACAATCAGGCATATTTGGATTGACTGTACTCACGTAATGTCAATCACATAAGAAAGCTTGAATATTTCATCACCCTGGAGCGGAAATCGAACCCGCATCTCCCGATTGCCGTTCGAGCCGTTACACCATCTACAACGACCAAGTGCCAAGCATCTAATGGAAGCAAACTGTGCTGCCATCTTGCGTTGTTAAGCATATCACCAGTCGTTCAGGTATATAGTGTTCTTCTCATAATACGTGGCAAATACGCTATGATAATTAACATAGCAGTCAAACATCTCTGAATTGACTGCATTGGCGCACCCATGGAGGAAGCTTTGGGGGCTTAAGCCCTCTCCAAGGAGATTAAGAACGAAGTACGTCACAAATTAAACATTCAAAAATATTTTTTTACATGTTCAAAAAATTACATAGTGTCTTCTTCCCAAAGAGATTAAGAGCGACGTACGTCACAACTGTATATAAGCGTACACCATATATATGTACACACATTGTGTACGTATATTATATATACACAGTCCCCTCCAACAAGAATTCTTGGGTGCGCCACTGATTCACTGTTCTCACGTAATGTCAATCGCATCAGAAAACTTGAAAATTTCATCGTCCTGGAGCGGGAATCGAACCCGCACCTCCTAATTACCCTTCGAGCATGCTAACCGTTACACCATCCAGGACGACAAAGTCGCAAGTATCTGAGTGTTAAGAGCATCGGAATATTCTCAGACATGGCAATGAAATTTTTATTCTCCATGGCGTTGAAATTTTCAAGTTTTCTGATGTGATTGACATTACGTGAGAACAGTAAATACAGTCAGTCCAGAGATGTCTGATTGCTGTGTTAATTATCATGAAGTATAAAATGAAGAAAAAGTAAGAATCCATTGTAAATTCCACTCTGCGCCACTGTCATGGATTTTGCCAGACCTCCTCCTGCCGCCCCGGTGGCGCAGTGGTCTAAGGCGCTGGCCTCTGATCATTCGTCCGTAAGGGGTCCGGGTTCGAATCCCGGTCAGGCATGGATGTTGTGTTTGTCTTACGGCACTGGCTCTCTCCCTTCCCTGGAGCCAGTGACCCCAAATTAGGGACGGGCGACTGCTTATAGCCCATTGAGTTGCTCACGGTGGTCGTTAAATCACCAATCAAAAAAAAAAAAAAAAAGACCTCCTCTTTAATAGAGATGATAATATAGAGATGAGTTCGGGCTCAATTTTAAGAGCCTTAAAATGAGCCCGAACTCATCTCTATATATCTTCTTCCAGATTTCCACTCTTTCCTCCCCGTGCAATTAACTGATGTCTTTCTCAACTGCGGAGTGGGGAAGGGATGAATATCTATTTCTATAGTTTTCTTTGACCATTCATTTCTTCCTGTTTCGGGGGCGGGGCATCAGGAAAAATTGCGAGGCACAATAATCTACGTCGTACGTTGCTCGACAGAATTCGCAGGGAGCTACCTCGCTGAGGTAGGAGCAAAGTTTCGTCAACTTGCTATCTACTATCTATAGTTCTTAAAGAAACTTTTCCTTCGCAGAAATTCAGTAATTCATGGCCTATGGTATTTGTTACCCAATCCCTGAATGAATAGCCCTGCCGAGTTCCCACTCCCTACGTAGACCCAGTTGCCGAAGAATTTTCTTTAACAACTAGAAAGTGTAAAAAAAGTCTCGTGTGCTAAATCATACAAAATCATATTAAAAGAAAAACGAAGAAAATTCTTTTTTTCTCAGAGCCCGAGCCCGGTTCGTGCCCGGGCTCGACTTCGGGCTTTCGCGCACGGGCTGACCCCGTCTCAGCACTGGTACTCAACTCTCCAAACTTCAGTTTTAGTACCCCAGCCTAAAATGTATTGGGTTCTCTGAGAATGGTATGGTCCCACATAAAAGAAAAGACATGCTATGCATTCCAGTGTTATAAAGTACATATCTCCTTTTGCTCAAAACGTAATTTAGGTATTTCTCCATTTGCTATGCACAATCTTGGCTTCAGATCGAAAGATTTAAACGTGATTTATATTTCGTGTGTCAGAGGACTGCTAGTTTACCCTGTAGAAAGTTTCATAATTGCCAAGTTAAACCCAGGTAACTTTATATGTTTATTGTGAGCTCGCAAATCACGTGTACTGGGTATTCGTGAAAATTCAGCTAGTGACTACTAGCCATACAAAAACAAAATACTACTATTAACAGAGTGAGTTAAACGCTCGTTCCATTTGCAGCTAAAAAGTTTAACGATGCAAGAAAGTCCTACACGCTCCCCTCCTTCTGCACCTTCCAGATTTACCGGATTCCACAGTGAAGCAAATGCAGTGTTTGTAGGATGTCACACTACACGAATAATTCTATAGTGCAGTAGAGAAATGACAGCATAGAAGTATTATTAATGTCCCGTGTTTCAAAGAAGAAGTAAAATCCAATAGATTCATGGATATTAAAAAAGTAAGAGTCTAGAGTGAGTGTTTCTGTCTGTATGAACTGTGTACTCATACATATACTGTACGTATGCACTGTTGTTAAATGCGTACTACAACTGCATTTAATCAATATTTTTTTAAAACGAAGTTTTCAAAGATCCGTTGGACTTTGTTGTAAACAAGCACGACTGTATCTGTTTCTTCCAAACGCATTTTTATTCAGGATATTCGAAGCGATGTTTCCCCCTGCACTTCCTTTTATATTTTTATTCAGGATATTCGAAGCGATGTTTCCCCCTGCACTTCCTTTTGTATTTATATTCAGGATATTCGAAGCGATGTTTCCCCCTGCACTGCCTTTTATATTTTTATTCAGGATATTCGAAGCGATGTTTCCCCCTGCACTTCCTTTTATATTTATACTCAGGATATTCGAAGCGATGTTTCCCCCTGCACTTCCTTTTATATTTATATTCAGGATATTCGAAGCGATGTTTCCCCCTGCACTTCCTTTTATATTTATATTCAGGATATTCGAAGCGATGTTTCCCCTGCACTTCCTTTTATATTTATATTCAGGATATTCGAAGCGATGTTTCCCCCTGCACTTCCTTTTATATTTTTATTCAGGATATTCGAAGCGATGTTTCCCCCTGCACTGCCTACTATATTCAGGATATTCGAAGCGATGTTTCCCCCTGCACTGCCTTTTATATTTTTATTCAGGATATTCGAAGCGATGTTTCCCCCTGCACTTCCTTTTATATTTATATTCAGGATATTCGAAGCGATGTTTCCCCCTGCACTTCCTTTTATATTTTTATTCAGGATATTCGAAGCGATGTTTCCCCCTGCACTTCCTTTTATATTTATATTCAGGATATTCGAAGCGATGTTTCCCCCTGCACTGCCTTTTATATTTTTATTCAGGATATTCGAAGCGATGTTTCCCCCTGCACTTCCTTTTATATTTATATTCAGGATATTCGAAGCGATGTTTCCCCCTGCACTTCCTTTTATATTTTTATTCAGGATATTCGAAGCGATGTTTCCCCCTGCACTTCCTTTTATATTTATATTCAGGATATTCGAAGCGATGTTTCCCCCTGCACTTCCTTTTATATTTTTATTCAGGATATTCGAAGCGATGTTTCCCCCTGCACTTCCTTTTATATTTATATTCAGGATATTCGAAGCGATGTTTCTTTCCCCCTGCACTTCCTTTTATATTTTTATTCAGGATATTCGAAGCGATGTTTCCCCCTGCACTTCCTTTTATATTTATATTCAGGATATTCGAAGCGATGTTTCCCCCTGCACTGCCTGTTATATTTTTATTCAGGATATTCGAAGCGATGTTTCCCCCTGCACTTCCTTTTATATTTATATTCAGGATATTCGAAGCGATGTTTCCTCCTGCACTTCCTTTTATATTTTTATTCAGGATATTCGAAGCGATGTTTTCCCCTGCACTTCCTTTTATATTTTTATTCAGGATATTCGAAGCGATGTTTCTCCCTGCACTTCCTTTTATATTTATATTCAGGATATTCGAAGCGATGTTTCCCCCTGCACTTCCTTTTATATTTTTATTCAGGATATTCGAAGCGATGTTTCCCCCTGCACTTCCTTTTATATTTAAATCCGAAGGGGTGTAGAAAAAAGAAAACAAGATGAGCAGTTAGTAAGGACACTGAATGGTTTGTTATTGAAACTTTTCAAGAAGAATCTACAAAAAGAAAAGAAAGAAAGCAGATGGAGCAACAAATTCTGCACAAAAAGGAAAGGATATTCGGGTCTTTTCCTTTTCGTGGTCTATTTGTTTTTATAAGATAGGAAGAGACATTACAAAAAGGAAGTGACGTTATTTAAAAGACAATGCTGGAACCAAGAAGAAAAGTTAATGCGAATATACTTTAGGTCCAACTAAAAATAAACTTCTCCATTAATATGCAGGACGAAATAAAGGCAATAGGGAATCTGCGAATTAATTTCAGAGATTTAATAATCATGTTAATAAAGACTTTTTTTTTTTTTTTTGGAGGTTTAACGACCACCGTGAGCAACTCAATGGGCTATAAGCAGTCGCTCGTCCCTAATTTAGGGTCACTGGTTCCAGGGAAGGGAGAGAGCCAGTGCCGTAAGACAAACACAACATCCATGCCTCACTGGGATTCGAACCCGGACCCCTTTCGGATGAATGATCAGAAGCCATCGCTTAGACCACTGCGCCACCAATCATCCACACACATGCCGTAGTTAAAAATCCAACGCACATGCCGTAGTTAAAAAGGAAGTTTTATTTACACTAAAACACATGTACAGATAAAAGCCGAAGAACTTAAAGAGAAGGCGAGATCTTTCGAGCTCGCTCCAAGCTCATTTTCAAGCTGAAAGTGCCATCGATGTACACGGAGAGCAGAGATATGAGTACTAGTAGACGCGACACTCATGCACTAGTGTTTCAACCTCCCCACCCACCCACCACACACACCATGATATATATTGTATACCTTTAGAGCCTGACCTACCATCGGTCAGCCGGTGGCCTAGTGGTCAACGTTCGCGACTGCCACAGAGATAACCTCAGGTTTGATTCCAGGCAGGTACGAACGCTCGAACCACTAAATACCCGCCGTGCGTCGGATGGGCACGTTAAACCGTCGGACCCCGGGTACTGGTAATAAATAAGGGCGTCTTTCTCCCCCTTTCTACTTCGCTTCCGTGTCACTCTCTTGTCGGGCACTCTAGCCCAAATTTCCTAGCTACCTATTTTTAAGGGTTGTTTAAGACCTGGGGTCAGACAGTCCCTTCCTAAAATCCTCTACATATGATCTGATGATATTTGACACGATATGTGACAAAAAGCTTGTTTATATGGGTTTTACACTACGGACGTTAGGCGTGAGATTATCAGAACATCAGTACGACGTAAGAACGGGGGCAACGTCAACAGCTTTGGCACGTACGGCGACTCAAGGTCAATATTACGCTATGTTGGTGTAATGTAAAACATTTCGCTTTCACTGTTAATAGACGTGGTACATTATTTTCTGAGTTATTGTTCATCACCTTGTTTGCTGATATGTGTTATAACGATGATCTTCCTAGTAACATGCCACAACCATTGCGATTATGTCTTAAGAACTTAAAAACCCGGATTTTTTAGCTAAGACAATAGAAAAAACACCTTTGGGTGTTTTTTCTATTACTGTTTTTATCTATCTGTGTGAATTGGTATGTATGTTTTTTGTAAAGTTATTCTTTTTGGTGATTAAGGGATGTGCTTCTTTGCTCACCTGTGTGTAAGTGGGGAAAAGGGAGGTGTAGTGGGTGGGGGTGGAACAACTAGTGCATGATGGTCGCGTTTTGCAACTAATCAAAGCTACAGACTATGATCCAGGAACTAGCTGTCAAGAGTAAGGAAGTGGGATTAAAAATGAACTTTCAGAAGACAAAAGTGGTGTACAATGCTTTTACAAGAAATGAAGATTTATCTATTGATGGAGAAAAGCTGGAGATAACCGACACGCACGTTCATCTTGGACAGAAGATATCAAGTGAGGGTCACATTGATGAAGAAATTAATCGGCGTACAAAACTTGCCTGGAGAGCTTTTCGAAGAAACAGCATAATTTTCAAGAGCAATATGCCATTATGTCTTAAAAGAAAAGTGTTTGATCAATGCATCCTTCCAGTGCTTACGTATGGTGTAGAGACGTGGGCCTTAACTAAAAGAGACATACAAAGGCTACAGACAACTCAAAGCCGCATGTAGAGTTGCATGCTTGGTGTAACCAGTAGAGATAAGAAGAGGAACACGTGGATCCGAAAAATGGCGTGGAAGACATCATGATCAGAGTAAAATCCCTGAAATGGCAATGGGCTGGACATACTGCCAGAAGGACAGACCATCGATGGGCAGCCGAAATTTTAGATTGGATTCCAAGGGACAGGAAAAGACCCAGAAGAAGACCAAATGGGAGATGGGTGCATGAAATTCGAAACTATACGGGAGTAACATGTAGTTGACAGGC
Source organism: Macrothele yani (assembly GCA_039090855.1). NCBI lineage: Eukaryota > Metazoa > Arthropoda > Arachnida > Araneae > Macrothelidae > Macrothele > Macrothele yani. The sequence continues at coordinate 198,199,436 of CM076990.1, forward strand.
ACAAGACAGACCGTTGAGGAAGAGACTTGGACAGACCTTCGTCCAGCAGTGGATTGATAACGGTTGACAGTGATGATGATGATGACACCATGCTAAACGACGAGTAATATTCCGAGTGGAGATGAAAGGCTTATGAGCAGCTGCACGACCACGGTAATCCATGGAATGAAATTCTCTACGAATGGTACATGTACATACCGAGGTTCCAGCATTTTTACTCACCTGTACACTGAGGTCTTGTGCAGTACTCCGTCGATTAGCTGTAACGACTCTCCTGAGGCTTCGACGTACTCTATCACTGATTTTCTTTGGTCTGCCGGTAAATTTTGCTGTTTCAGGCACGCCATGTGTCTTCCACTTATTCAGTACATCCAAAACAGTTGACTTGGGTATGTTTAAACGCCTCTCGGTTTCTCTTATGGACACACACTAATACAACACCTAGCAATCGTTCCTTTCTCAGAGTCAGTTCTCTCCCGCCGCGACATTTTCACTCAACCTCACAGTGCGATATGATCGCGGTCAGCTGCAGGCTTGTTTTTATCGGGTACGGAGAACTGGCCACCGGAGAAGTGGCCACCGGAGAACTGGACACATTGCAATTTCAGTGCCATAAAATTGTTCTGCATAAACAAATTTCGTGTGGCTATATTCCCCACTACTTGAGCAACTATTGTTCATAATTTTTTTTTTTTTAATATTTCATTTTCAGTAAGAAATTTAGACATTTACATGATTTTCGGAGCTAAGACTAAGCGGAGAACTGGCCACCGGAGAATTGACCACCGGAGAAGTGGCCACCGGAGAACTGGACACATTGCAATTTCAGTGCCATAAAATTGTTCTGCATAAACAAATTTCGTGTGGCTATATTCCCCACTACTTGAGCAACTATTGTTCATAATTTTTTTTTTTTAATATTTCATTTTCAGTAAGAAATTTAGACATTTCCATGATTTTCGGAGCTAAGACTAAGCGGAGAACTGGCCACCGGAGAATTGACCACCGGAGAACTGACCACAAAAATTTTAAGGGGCCGTATAAAAATTGCGTTCTGGGCTGCTCCGTGGCTACGTCTCCCCGAGATGGGTTATCTGACACACATAAAATGTCCGTAATTTCGTATTTTCTTATTTACGATATTTTTCTATAAACTCTAACTAAACAAATTCCCTGCGAGTATGAGCAAACCCAGGAAACTTGTCCGGAAGGGGGTGGGGTGGTGGGGGCTTAAAACCTAAAATATGAAATATAAAGAATTTCTGGTTCGATCGGGAGATTTTCCGCCATTACAAGCTACAAGTCATCGAATTGTCTGAGGGCATCTGCTGCCTCAGGGAACTAGGGGGAGGGGGCTATACCAAAAGCTTAAAACATCAAGAATTTCTCATTTCTCTTCCGATCGGGAGATCTTCAGCATTTACAAGCTGCATTTCTCTTCCGATAGGGAGATTTTTGGCATATACAAGCTACAACTCGACACATTATCTGAAGGCACGTGCCTACTCAGTAAACCTGTCCGGGGGGGGATACCAAAAGTGTAAAATATGAACAATTTCGTCCGATCAGGAGATTCTCAGCATTTAGCAGCTACAACTGGACACATTATCTGAAGGCACGTGCCTACTCAGGAAACCTGTCGGGGGTGGGGAGCTTGTATGTAAATGCTGAAAATCTTCGGATCGAACGAGGACGGGTTTGTAGAGTAGGCTCATGCCCCCTCAGATAATGTGTCGAGTTATACGTAACTTGTAAATGCTGAAAATCTCCGGATCGGACGAGAAATTTTTCATATTTTACAGTTTTGGTATAACCCCCCCCCCCCCAGACACCCCCTCCCCCGACAGTATGCTGAGTAGGCACGTAGCGTCAGAAAATTTGCCGAGTTGCTGAAAATCTCCCCATTGGACGATAAATTTTTCAAATTTTACAGTTTTGGTATTAACTCCCCCCTCCCCCTCACGTTTTCAGAGTAAGCACGTGCGCTGAGATGTGTCGAGTTGTAGCTTGTAAATGTTTAAAATCTCCCGATCGGAAGAGTAAATTTTCATATTTTACACTTTTGATTTAACCCCCCCCCCCCCCCGACTGGTTTGCTGAGTTAAGCACGCGCCGGTAGATATTTAGTGGCTAAGTAACTTACGGCGAACATTTTTTTCTCGGTCAAACTCTTACTAGTGGCCCAAGAAACGGCAATTGTTATACGGCCCCTTAAACATTTGTGCCCAAATGTCCGGGTGCCCAAATGTCCGGCCCGACTTTCAGACAGAAAATCGTAAATATGTCTCAATTTCTTAATGATAATGAGATATAAGTGAAATTTTTTTTGTGCACACCACTTGCTCAAGTAGGGAGAAATATAGGAACACTATAATTTTTAACGCAGCGCAATTTCATTGCTTTAAAAATGAATGTGCCCAAATGTCCGGTGCCCAAAAGTCCTGTGCCCAAATGTCCGAACCCCAAATTTTTCATATGTTACACTTTTGGTATTAATCCCCCGGGACAGGTTTCCAGTTTCCGGAGTAGGCACATACGCTCAGATAATGTGCCGAGCTGTAGCTTCGCGTAAATGCTGAAAATCTTCGGATGGGTCGAGAAATGCTTTATATTTTACACTTTTGGTTCCCCCTCCGACAAGTTTCCTGAGTCAGCACATGCGCTCAGATAATTTGAAGACTTGTAGTTTGAAAACCCTGAAATCTTCTGTTGAAATTTAGATCATAAACATTTTTTATAAAAAAAATTACATTAATTATCGCAATTAAGAAAAGACGAAATTACGGAAACTTTATATGACTCAGATAGCCAACCTCTGGGGATCGTGGGCTTGAAGCGGTCAAAAACGCAATTTTTATACGACCCCTTAAAATTTTTGTGGCCAGTTCTACGGGTGGTCAGTTCTCCGGTGGCCAGTTCTCCTACACCCTGTTTTTATACCGCTGCGTTATTAAGATGTACCGCGCATCTTAACAACACAGCGGATCAGTTCATTTGCTTTTGAAGGGGTGTCTGGTGATTTTTGTCAATATAGTGTATATATATATATAATTGAATTCGTCCGATCGCTCTATTTTTTCGTTTGTTTGAATTAAATTTCATGGCAATTTTGGGCAGTCTTTCATTGGTCATTCTTTTTACATGACCAAACCAACGCAATTGTCTCTTCTGTATGTCTTCTACAATTGTTTCTTTCACTTCCATCAATTCTTTAATCCTTTCATTGGTTATTTTCTGTCTTCTTGACACTCTACATGATCTTCTTAAAGTATCCATCTCTACAGCTGTTATTTTATTTCTACCCGCTTCAGTTAATTGTCAGGCCTCAGTCTCATATACGTAGTAAGATGCTCTTAGCAATACTATTATAAATACCCCATATCCTTTTTCTGGTCTTTTTTTCACTCCAGCAGATTTCATTCAGGTGTTTAAGATTGACAGTAATGTAAAGGATAATCCAGTTAATCTGAGGACATTCAGTTGGATTATCTTTAACATTAGCTGAAAATGATATTGCTTCGTCTTTAGATTTGAGTACTTGTAAATTTCGTTTCTGAAACATCTAAAATACTTTTTAAAACAAATTTCTTTCATATTATTTGTATAGCATTTTGCACGCAAACATAGTCTAAAATTTCTGATAAGAATAATTTTATTTGATAAATTAAAAAAATTATAACACTAGAAAATAATGTTTTCCTGTTTTTTTTTTGTTTTTTTTTTCTACAATTGTATAAATAGTGTGCTTCTGTAACCCCAGTCTCATTAATTTCTCAGAAAAAGTTAATACTAATACCCCTCTTTTTGATATCATCTTATAAGTTAAAATCATTTTCCCTTTTCGACAGTTCTTGGAGACTAGAATGATGAGTTTGCCTCTTTTCATTAGTTTTCCTCCAGCGATGTTAACGAGGGATGTGCGAGTAGAATAATAGTTAATTTTAGGAATGTTTGTAGATAGTAACTTTTATGCTAACGTTAAACTTTCCGATAAAGCATTACGCAGCTTATCATATGTAAGATTACACTTGCCGTAGTTTACTTACTTAGCTTCCCTGTCCAACTGATTTACCGGATAGCTTCACGTTTCGTTCTTTTGTGAAGTTTGAGCCAAGAAGCGAGCTAAGGGGATATTCTGCTGCCATCTAGTGGTGATGAGATACATAAAAGCTATTTACATTTAACAGCAGTGAAGCACTTACAGCATGAAATACATTCGAAAAACACATGAAAAAAATCTTACTTATATTTACCCCATGCAGATGCAGGTTATAAGAAATTTTACAAAAAATGTTTGCAACCTAAATGCTTCATTAACTAATATGTTGTCCAGAAACATACGATGGTTCTGCACAGTGATGTATGTAGTTCTAATTAAAAAAAGTACCTTAGCGGTGAACTGCTTAGGTAAAAACGTCTTGGAAAGAAGACTCAAAGTTTTTAAAAGTATTGTGAATTCTGATTTGCTATTTTTATTGTTCAGTATATTTTATTTTGTAAAAATTTTTATTATTAATTATTTTGATTTAAATCGCAATTAGTAATAAAGGAAACATTTTTTTTTGTGAGTCACATCCTAAAAATATGGCATTTTTTTAAAGTAACTCTCTGTAATTTCACATTAGATGCAGCGGCGGATTTACCACTAGACCAACTAGGCCGTAGGTGTAGAATCCAGAAGGAGATTTTCCATTTTTCTTATGTACAAATAAATCAAACTTGTAAAACAATGTGTCAGTTTATATCATTTCCCAAAACACCTTACAATTAATTTTTATATAATTTATTAATTTTTGTTGTTGTAATGCAATTTTAAAGAATCAAAACAAAAAATACTATTAAACAGTTGAATTTAATTTGTGTTGTAAAATTTGTGCACTGTCGCTATTTACTTAATTTAAGAATATCAACACTCTTAAGACAGTCCTCGAGCTAGCTTGGACCGGGCAAAGAGATAGTTGCAGGCTAGACCGTCACAATCCTACGGTTTAATCTCATCCTTGAGATACGAAAATTTCGGTTATGATTGTATACAAGCACAATATTCGCTACTTTTGAATATATCATCATCTAAAAGATTCCTTTAATTTTCCTCTGCAACAGCCTACCTACGAAAAAGTACCTCTGCGCCGCTAAGCCGCGCTAAAGTCCCTCTACAGCCCTGGTTCTGCGTACACCAGATTCACGAAATAGTGACAGAACAGAGTCGCAATGTAAAATAACACACCGTCTAAGCACGATTTATTGTAAAAAACAACGTTGGGGAGTATATAATGTTCCTCTCTTGGACCTTGTTACTAAACAGCACGTTTGTAACTACGTAGGTTCCACGAGGAGACATTTGAATTTGAGATTAATGGAACATAAATATAGTGTTAAAGCACACCTTCAAAATACTTCTCTTGCAAGAAACTTTAATAATGGGACTTATTTTCCGGATTGGTGCAATGCTCGCATACTCTTGACACCCTCTTCTATCAGTACCTTACTGATAGCCGAGAATGTATTTATTAAAGCGTTGGACAAAAAATGTTGTAATGATTATTACCCAGTGGACCTCCATGAAAGTTGGACACCGATTGTGGAGTCATTGAACTTTTATATAATTCTCAAGAATCTCACTTAATCTGTGGCAACCACCATGTATGTTATATCGTTTCGTGGTATATCAATAACAAGTAGCTGGCTTTGTGATGTCACACATGGCCTGTGTATGTATACAGCTATCTGTGATAGCTGTCTGGAACATCTGATGATGGAGTGAACGGCACTCCGAAAGTGCTCGTGTTTTAAATCTGTAAATAGTTTTCGTTTTTTATAAAAATCGTGCTTACACGGTGTGTTATTTTATATTGTGATTTAGTAGCACATCTTTTTTATATTGAGAACAGAGTCGTTTTATGTTGCTCGCTACGTCTTGAAGCATTCAATCAGGCGCGCTTCCAGGTTGCTCTGTGAGCGGGGAGGCTCCCCTCGAAATATTTTGTGGCACATAGGTAGCACGATTTTAATCGAAGCAGGGAAGTTAATAACAATAATAGTTTTATTTTTATAAAAATAATAATAATAATAATGGAGGGTGTCCCACTCACTACCGAACCCGGCATTTCTTTTAATAATATTAACACCAATGAAGATATTGCAATGAAATTTCAAGTGGACTTACCTCATTTCGTACGAAATGTGATGAAATCACAACATGTGTTGGAAGTGGCCACCATTTCCGTCCAGATAGCATTGAACCCGGCGTACCATATTGGGGAAAGTCCTTGCCAGTACGTCCGCCGTCACTGCCTGAATTTCTTCGGTGATGTTTGCTTTCAAGGCAGCTATGGTTCGCGGTTTCTTTTGGTAAACTCTCCCTTTTAGATATCGCCATAAAAAGTTATCAGGAGGCGTCAGATCGGTCGAGCGCGGTGGCCATAGACCCTTCGAAATGACGTGGTCGCCGAAAAATGACTGAAGTTCGGCTAAACTGGTGCCTGTGTGTGCTGTCGCTCCATCATGCTGGTAATATCCAATGGAGAGTTCTTCGTCGTCCAATTGATTTGCAAAGGTGTTGAAGATTTCCATATATGCAGCTGTTGTGATGGTTCTATCGAAGAAGATGGGACCAATTATGCGGCGCCGGGTCATCCCACACCACATGCCAATTTTCTGTGAACGAAGGGGTTCTTCATGTATCGCGTTGGGATTTTCACTTGCCCAAATATGGGAATTTCGAGAATTGACGTATCCGGACTGTGACGCCACACTTAGGAATGTGCCTGCTACTAAGGAGCACTCTGGCTGGCTGGCGGACAGCTCCGGGTTCAATGCTGTCTGGACGCAAATTGTGGCCACTTCCAGCACATGTTGTGATGTCATCACATTTCGTACTAAATGAGGTAAGTCCACTTCAAATTTCGTTGCAATATCTTCATTGGTGTTAATATTATTAAAGAAATGCCGGGTTCGGTAGCGAGTGGGTAGTATTAGTAGAATAATAATAATAATAATAATAGTTTTATTATTTATTAATAATAATAAGAGTTTATTATTATTAATACTAATAGTTTTATTATTTATTGATAACATTAATAGTTTATTATTATTCTATGTAATAATGAAGAGAAAATTTATGACTAAAACTGAAAGCGAGGATTAAATGGTAAAATCATGATATATTTTGTATTACATTTTAGATATACTAAACCAAGCAACACTGTATTTATTTTTACAGCTTACTTTTCACTGTCTTATGTACCTGTCTCAAGAATCATGGAGGGCGCTTACCTATCGAGAATCGCCGCCTCTTGAATTTTGGGCCTTAGGTGCTGCATTTAGCTAAGTTATAAAAGTCAGAAATTATACCAGCTGTATTAGTGGACGTATATGAATTGTTTTAAGCTTCCACGTTTGTTTACTTAACAGCAATTCAACATACTTACTGGTCATCCATGTAACACTTCTCATAAAACTTGAAAATCTCATCGTCCTGGAGCGGGAATCGAACCCGCATCTCCCGATTACCGTTCGAGTATGACTAGCATATTCGAACCGCAATCGGGAGATGCGGGGTTCGATTCCCACTCCAGGACGATGAGATTTTCAAGTTTTCTGAGATGTGTTACATGGATGAACAGTAATAGTTCCAAGCAAATTCAGTTTGCTTTGCTTGAATATTCCGTGAAAGTATTGTGAAGAATATTTCTTCCTTCATTGATTCAATATACTTGTTGACTTTTGTCGCATACGCAGTTCGAATATTTGAGTCTAATGGTAACGATATGTCAGGAATGAGTGCTCCCTTGTGGTAGTTTTTTTAAACAAAAGGTTTCTTAATGAGGGAAGGACTTTATGTCCATCGTGTATACCAGAATTCCTGGTGGCCGAGTGGTCAAAGGCGTAGGTTTCTGGCTAATCACCCGATTTGGGCTCGGGTGTGAGGAATGGGTGGAGTGCTTGCCCTACGGTGTTGGCTCTCTCCTCTACCTAGAACCAGTGCTCCCGAATTAGAAACGGGAGACTGCTTGCGGCCCTTAGAGTTGCTCCTGGTAGTCGTTAAACTTCGAGACAAAACACAAAAATCTACTTACGGGACAGTTTTGAGTTTTTAATGCAAGTTATCTTAAAATGTGAATTAAATGCTAGCAGTACATGTTCTAATAAAGTGTCCCGCTAAAGTTCATGACCGAGTAGCACACGAGGTGGGAGAGAAAGCCTTAAGACTCTCTCTCTGCGGGTGCAATATTTGTTACCTCAAATTGATGTCACGGAAGTACCCCAAATTTTGAATAAGCACACTGCAATTATTGTAACGACATCGCTCCTTTCTAGCTCTTTCTCAACAAAGCCGCGATCCAGCGAAAGTCGTCACATAATTTTGTATTGGCTCGTTCCGGGTAGAATCACCACAGTTTATTTCGCTAAAATCAATAATAATTGGGTAGAATGCAGTAAATCAATAACATTATATTGTGGAAATCCCTTTTAATGGTGTATGATGCAAACTACAGCATAAAAGTAAGCTTTCGCCACTCACGGGTGGCTTCGTCAGGCAACAAAACTAAATGTAAATACTAAATTGGAAACACAAACAGTTCCTTCTGGAACTGTTTGTATTTTAGTTTAGTGTTTAACAGTTCCTTCTGGAACTGTCTGTGTTTCCAATATAGTGCTTACATTTAGTTTTGCTTCCTGACGAAGCCACCCGTGAGTGGCGAAAGCTTACTTTTACGCTGTAGTTTGTATCATACATCAATGGCGAAAGCTTACTTTTACGCTGTAGTTTGTATCATACATCAATGGCGAAAGCTTACTTTTACGCTGTAGTTTGTATCATACATCAATGGCGAAAGCTTACTTTTACGCTGTAGTTTGTATCATTAAAATACACACAGTTCCTTCTGGAACTGTTTGTATTTCAATTTAGTGTTTAACAGTTCCTTCTGGAACTGTCTGTGTTTCCAATTTAGTATTTACATTTAGTTTTTCTTCCTGACGAAGCCACCCGTGAGTGGCGAAAGCTCACTTTTACGCTGTAGTTTGTATCATACACTATTAAAACGGATTTCCACGATTTAATGTTATTAATTTAGGTGTATTCAACCCGATTATTGATTTTGATCTATGACATCTCCGGGCAACATTGGTAGTTTCAAACAGTTCCGCCTTCTGGAACCGTTTTTGCTTCCAATTTAGTGTTTACATTTAGTTTTGCTTCCTGACGAAGCCACTCGTGCGTGGCGAAAGCTTGCTTTTACGCTGTAGTTTGTATCATACACCATTAAAACGGATTTCCACGCTTTAATGTTATTCATTTCACTAAAACTATGTGGCTTGGGACCTCTCAAAGGGTAGGTTAATAAATGCTTGATCACCTTCGTTCCCGTCCGAGCTGTCGACACTAGATCCATACTTCGTGTTTTCCATCAACCGCCGCTGCACCTGCGCAACGCAAATACCAATTGTTCTCTGGAAACAAATCGTCTCCGACGCCAGTAACAAAACCCCATCTCTTTCTCCAAAACTAAGGTCCCGTCTCTCTCGCATCCACTACCAAAAGTATCCATTCTCTCTGAAAACTTCAGAAAAGCTACCCTACCCTCTTAAACGGATTTCCAAGTTCGTTTCATCTACGCGGGGCCACCAGCAAACACCCTTAATCTTGCGTTTCATTATTAACGCGCCCTCGAGATCGTCCCATTGCCACACGAGGCAGGTAAAATACACTTCAAATACTTTCGTACTAAACCTATTGTAATGCGGTTAATCACGTGTATCATACAGCAATAGCCTTAAACATGCAGATTTCGCCCTTTCTGTTCGAAAATGGCGCGAAAAAAGAAATTCCACGTCGGGAATGAATATAAGCATACATATTTACAATTATTTTTTGTGACCTGGGGGCTGGCTAGCGAATTTTATATTGATGGTAGACTTGTATTGATTCTCATTTGCTATACCGCTTGAAAAAAGGAATCAATGTTGTAGTTTTTCTCAATTTTGGAAGCAGAAATGAGAAAGTTTGCCTCTTGTGGTTGGAGTGCAACACTTTGAACAGGACAAACCGATTTACTTTTCTTTTGTAGAAATATGTTTTACAAAATATATCCGCTTTACAGCGAGGACAAACGAAATCGGGAACACCGCTTGTACGTGTTTCTTCCCTTGTTTAAAGAACACTTCGTTCTTGATTCACCTTTGCTTTTGAGCCTGACGTGAAACGCATATTCTCTTTATTCCTCTTCCTCCTGCTATTGAGCTTAAGGCATTTCTATACAGCGCTCGACGGGGCTGTCGCTGAAAATTTATGTACGTTTATCGAAGCACTATGTGCTACTTGTACGCGTGTGTGCGCGGGGATCGTGGAACGTTACCCAGGGGTGTACTCGAGGCCGTCACTCTACAAAAACAGGGCAGAATTCATTTTGTAGCCGGTGGCTGTGGAAGGGTATGTGTGTGTGTGTGTTTTCGACACTGAAAACAAATTGTCATGCGTTCAACACTGCAATATTACAACATTTCTAAAACAATCGAATCGAATTGCATTTATAGTCATCTTTAAACTTAGCGCCCTTACTGGAACAACCTTATCTATCGGAAAAACTTAGGCTATTCCAGCATAGGATATTATGAGGTACATTTGCATATATCAATCATTTGTTGTGCACATACAGTAACGCTTAAATAAAATGTCGAAATTCTGAAAAGCTAAGTGAGAAATTCTCCGCGGTGAAGTTTTAATGCAGATTTATGTTTCACCCAGGTGGAGTTTTCATCAAAAAACGTCATACATATAATAATAAATCCATCTCATCATATTTTTGTTGTTGTTCTGGATTCAACGACTTCCCTGAGCAATTGTAAGGACTATAAGTAGCAGCCCGTCCCTAATTTAAGTAAGCTGACTAGATGTCCCGAATTCTTGAGGACAGTCCTCGAATTTAGTTTACTGTCCCCAGAAACGTCTGGTGCCTTTGGGGATGCAAATTATCCTCGAATTTTTTATTTTTGTCCTCAAATGTCCTCCAATTTAGACTTCGCCACCAGTTCGTTACACTCGTAATGAACTATGTTCTTAAAAATGGATTTAGTTGTACCCGTATCTGCCACCCCTGTGGCGCAGTGATCTGAGCACCGGTTTTTCTTCTGAGATGTATTCGGGTTCGAATCCCGGTAAGGCATGGTCACCGTATTTGTCTTATGGAAGTGGCTCTCTCGCTTCCTTGGAACCAGTGAAATTTAATTAGGAGTGGGCGACGTCGCTTATAGCTCATCGAGTTGCTCACGGTGGTCGTTAAGCCTCCAATAAAAAGAAAGTACCGATTTCTATCTTCTTTTTTTCGGAGTGATTAACTAACGACCACTGTGATTAACTAACTCAGAGTGGTCATTAAACCCGAAAAAAGAAAAAAAGGGCTACAGCACTCACCCGTCCCTAATTTAGAGCCACTAGATCTAGGGAAGAGAAAGAGAGAGAGAGAGAGAGCCAGTGCCGTAAGGTTTTTACGGTTTTTACGGTCGTAAGGCAAACACACGCCTATGCCTCACGCAGGACTCGAACCCGAACCCACTCGGCTGAACTGTCCGAAACGAGGGCTTAGACAGCCTCGCTGGCCAAATTTTGACTTTTATAAAATAAGAAAATTCTCTATGCTTTTCGTTCTTTAGAAAAATATAGGAATTATGCAGCGCACTCGTAATTCTTTTTTTTTTTTTTAATCGGGGTTTAACGACCATCTTGAGCAATTCAGTGGGCTATAAACAGTTGTCCGTCCCTAATTTAGGGCCACTGCTTCAAGTGAAGGGAGAGAGCCAGTGCCGTAAGACAGCCACAACATCCATGTCTTATCGGGGTTCGAAACCGGACCCATCTCGGACGAATAGTCAGAAGCCATTGCTTTGACCACTGCGCCACCAGGACTGCACTCTTAATTCTTCATGGAAATCTAAGGTAAAGTATTTCACTTTTGCGGAGTATGTTCACTCCATCACAGTTCTGCTTTGTCGGTACATGTTACCGATATTTTACATATACATACAAGATATATCCTTTTGATATTTTTAATTTTCTGATGCAATACACCACTTAAAGAAACAATACAATTTCTTCTTTCTTTTTTCTTTTGCATATTCGGTATTAATGTATACAACGAGAGTGCGTATGTGTCCCCAAACGAGCTGAGGATTTGGGGACGCCACGCTATTTTGTCATCAAATGAGCGTTCCGATATCTAGTCACCTTAAATTTAAGGCCACTGGTTTCAGGGAGGAGAGAGAGCCAGTATCGTAGGGAAAACATACCACCCATGCCTTCTCCGGGACTCGAACCTGTGCACTCTAAGACGAACGGTCGGAAGCCAGAGCTTAGGCTACGGCGCCACTGGAGTGGCGTAACATTTTTTAAAGCATGTGAAAATAACGTTTCAAAGCCAAATAACGAGTGGCATCGCTATCATTGTTACATCTTTTCTATTTCACACTGAACTTTTATCTAACACACACACACACATACAAAGCGTTTATAAATTTACGTCATTATGTATTTTTGCATTTACCTTGTAACCCGCTGGAACGAACTTCTTTGGAATTATCAAAATGCTCTCAAATCACCTCGAACGAATATATTCATTCCCTGTCTAAAAAGTGGGCCGATCGAGACTGGAAGGAGTGAACCTGAGCATTAGGGAACGTTGCTGCCCATGTAGTTTTGTGATTCAAAGTGGTCATTTAGGGGGTGATTGGCAGTAATCCTTTCTGATTTATTATCTGTTAAAAGAGCAATGAACCCAATGGCAATGAACCGAAGAAAACAGAAAGATGCCCGAGTAATTCGCTTCCACACGGTGGCATGGTGTCCGTGTGACTAACCGTTCTCCATCACGACTTGAGGCATGGGAAAGAGAATAAAGGATTTGAAGGGAGCACTTATCACCAGTGATCGGTGTAAGGTTTTTACTGCAGCAGCATGATTACTTTCTTATACAAATCTGTAGTATGAAGCATCTAAGTGGAATAGCTAACCCGAGCAAAAGAAAACCAGAGTGATAGCTATATTGCTCGAACTCTCTGGTTGCCTAAGGGGACGACCGCTCCCTCAAGGACGGAGAAACCGGACTGGCGAGTCAGGAGCGAGTATGCGCTCAAAGCCAAGGGGATAGAATCGCACTGGGCACGGGTTCTGATTATCGAAACGGCTTGACAGAGGGAATGAATTCTCTGTCGTCAAAAACTGCGATTGTATAGCGATCGGAGGAGATGATCGCGAAATAAAGATTTTTTATGTTAACCATAGTGATATCTACATACTTATCGCGTAGCATTGCTATTTTCTTATTTTTTTGTTCTCGACTTACGCTCGATTGGGACTGCCATTCTAGGAAAAGTCAGTGGACATAATGGTGGTGACAACCTACGGGTTCAGCCATTGGAGACAGGTTTCGCGTCGGCGTCACAGCTGGGTTACGGTCTCAGGTCTCAGGCTGCGAATGTTGTCTCGGTTCCAAGATGCGAATTTTTGAAGGATGGGGTGAATCTGATCTCTGACAGAGGCTGTTAATTCTATTTTAATTAGTTTTTCATCTTGTCTACGTAGTAGGATGCTACCCTGATGAAGAAAAAATCTGCTGAGAGTGTAGGTAGTCAGGAGGCAAAGTCATGTCTCATACGAGCTAATTCTGTTCCTTATGTCCAAGATAAAAGGATATCTTGCAGACATCTATGGTTAATTTTACCTGAGGCCAAATTAACAGCAAGCTCAATGGCCAGACTGAGACTGATGTCACCAGAGTTTGGAGTAACACACAACATTACGTCGCTGCTTTGGCTATAGTGCTTAGGATACAGAACCACTGCTAGATGTTTTGCTGGACGTTATCACAACAGTTCGAGCCTGCAGGATATCCATTACCTGACCATAAGGACAAAACAGTTACAGTAGTACTACAGGCCAAGAACCGTATCCAGAGGAGGGCGGTGCCTGCCCTGTTTCATTTTGCCCGTCCTAGCGATTATCACTGCAGTCCAGTGCCCAGCCATTTTTATATCTTTTGATTGACCTCAATCATCAGCCCGTTTGTCTAACTACAGGCCTGTACAAGCAAGTTGGATAAGTCTTCAAGCAATCGCATGCACGCGAATTTCGTGCCAAACTGCATCGACTTCTAAATGCAGCAGAACTGTATGCCTGGGAACCGTATCTATCATTATCCAGGGTGCATCATAAAGCTTGCCATTAGTGGGGTACAACTCACATTGTCTAGTCTTCAGATCAATGGACCAAGGAAATGTTCACAGATGAAAGACACTTTAGTCGGATTACAGGAAGCAATTGATCTGGGGGAACATGGGACTGTGCACGATTCCACGAACTTTACTAAATGAGACAGATGTGGCAATTGCAGCATCATGGTGTGGGCCAGTCTAGAAAAAACAAATTCATGATATAAGAGAGACGAGTTCCCTCTTTTAGTGACGTCACGTGGAAACCAAAGCCTCCTGCTGTAGTGTACGACTTCAAGCATAATGACGAAGTATTAGGGCGTGTAACATGAGAATGCATACCTGTCAACTATTACGGGATGTCCGTAATTTCTACGGCTTCATTTGTTTGACAACAGAACTCATCGCTGAAACTACGAATGCTGCTTTTGTTTTTCAAATTAGTGTTTTTGCTATTATTTCACGATATATACAAATGCTTTTTATTGTCATAAACTGTAAATTTTCATTTCATTTCATTTTATTTGTTTTGCTGAGGCATAAAAGAGATGCAGAAAATTAAGAAGTAAAACATAATCAATGCATGCAGTAAGGAAGCAAAGGGAAAAGGCCGACATGGCCTGACGAAGCCCTATTCTACCTCACAGCAACAAAACACAAATGAACAAAGTCAAGCAAGTAATCAGCACCGGCAAACAAAGCGAAATATAATAGTAAGGTAAACAAAACAATTGTTATAATAGTTCTTTTAGTCGTGAAGAAGTCAATTATTATAATTCATGATGTGAATTTTAAGTTGTTGTTTTTTTCAATAGGGAAAGTTATTATTAGTTGTTAATTCAACTGGCAAAGAGTTCCAGTAGTGAGGAAAAGAAAAATGTAAACTTTGTTTCATGGTTTCCTTCCTTGCATAGATAGGAATTATTTGTGTTTTAGAACAGGTTATCGTATGTATGTGACCGAGGAGTGATTTTTATGAGTTTAAAATAAAAATTATTTTTTATTCTTTTAAACATGATTTTTCCAAGATTGAAGTAGCAAAGTTGGGTAATAGTAAGTATATTGAATTTATTTGTGTTAACTTTGATATGAGATTGAAAAGAAAAGTGAGAATGTGTATTATATTTAAGTTCAATTAATCTAATAAATTTATTTTGCAATATTTGAAGTTTTTTGAAGTTATATTTTGTAGTCTGTCCCCACGTTAAAATCCCATAGTTTATATGCGACTGAAATAAAGTATAGTATAAAAAAATCAAAGTTTTTGGGGAGAGATTTGTTTGTGTTGTGGAGACAATGCCAATATTTTTGGAGATTTTATGTAAAATAACATTTACATGTGTATTCCATTTTTGGTCAGTGGTAATACACTCGCGGAAAGTGAAAAAAGAGCACCAAGAAGGAGACGTCTGATACCAACGAAATTTATACAGCATAATAACGGAATACAGAGAATAACGTGATCAAATCATTATGGCAAAATACAGCTGTATTTGCTGGTAAACTGAAAAATAACATTTCCATGTAACATGGTTAGTACGAGGTTGAACCGCCATAAACTGCGTCACACTGTGCAATTCTGGCATGGAGTCTGTCGTACAGATGTTGGATGTAAGTTTGGGGTATTGTGTTCCAAGCATTCTCAACCTGGACGCGTAAATCGGGGATGGTCGTGGAGACCGGATAAGTCGTTGTCCCATAAAATCCCACACATGCTCAATGGGGGACAAATCCGGTGAACGTGCAGGATATGGAAGTTGTCTCACACCCTGAAGTGCATGTTGCGTTGCACGTGCCGTGTGTGGGCGTGCGTTATCTTGCTGGAAAACACCACGATGGACCGACCTTACAAATGGCACAACAACGGGCTGACCTTACAAATGGCACGCAACGGGCTGAGGTGCTGTTTAACGTACCCGGTACAAACACTACTTGTGTACGGGAACGATAGCTGATCTCTCTCCACACCAGGAGACCAGGTGTAGGCCCTGTGTGCCGCTGGCAGATGCAAGAAGGGTGGAGACACTCCCCTGTGCGTCTGCGAACACGCATACGGCCGTCGGAGGCTCCCAAGCAGAATCTGCTTTCATCGCTGAACACGACAGATCGCCATTGCCTTCTCCAGTGCAGACTTTGGCGACACCACTGCAGCCGTTCCTGACGGTGGGCTGGAGTCGGAGGTACACACATGCCAGAGGCACACGTGCTCGTAGCCCTGCATCCAGTAGACGGCTGCGGATTGTTCGCACAGTCACCTCAGGTGCAACGGCAGCTCGGATTTGTGTCGTAGTGGATGTTCTGCTTGACAACGCCGCTCTTCTTATGCGTCGATCGGTCCGCCTGACTCCCGGTTCCACATCTTCTCGTGTGGGAATGTTCCTCGGACCATCTACGCCACCACCGATATTTCCCGTCCAATTCGCTCCGCAATACGACGTTATGACCACCCGGCCTCGCGGAGTCCGACTAGACGACCTCGCTCAAAGTCCGATAACTGCTGAAATCGTACACGTCTTTCATGTCCAGGCATTGCAGCTTCTTCAAGATCTTTGCAAGTGTCCGTACGCCGACGACTGATTACATTCACTTCGCCGTACTCCTTAAATACCACCGACGATAATTTGCATATTATGCCGTGCTGTGGCGTAAGTGCTCACCGGTTGGTCCCAAAATTAACATCACACCTACGTAAACTCGACCCCATTAACATATGTAAATTTCATGATCATCCGCCAATTCCTTCTTTGTGTTCTTTTTTCACTTTCCGCCAGTGTAGTTATACCCAAGTACAATAATGAGGTAATAGCCTCAATATTTTTATTATTCATAGTGAAAGTTAAATATGTATGAGGCAGGAGTTGATTTTTAGAAAAAATCATAAATTTAGTTTTTGAAGCACTAATGATTAACTCATTTGAGTTTAGCCAACCCAAAATATTTTGAGATTGATTATAAGGAGATCTTCACCCGTGTTATTAAATCTAGGGAACATAGTTATATGATCTGTATACAGTAAAAGATCCATATCAGTAATAGAACAAAAAATATCATTCATGTAGATATTTAAAAGGAGAGGGCCAAGGATGGAGCCCTGAGGGACGCCCATTTTTACATATTGAAGTGAAGACTGATGCTGACTAATCTGAGTATATTGTAATCTGTCAGATAAGTAACTTTTAAATAGAGTGTGTTCTTTACCCCTGATCCCAATGTTGTAGAGTATATATGGTCATATGGTAAGCAGAGGTTCGCCCAATGATTTTTTTTTTTTTTTTTGATTGGAGGTTTAACGACCACCGTGAGCAACTCAATGGGCTAATGCAGTCGCCCGTCCCAAATTTAGGGTCACTGGTTCCAGGGAAGGGGAGAGAGCCAGTGCCGTAAGACAAACACAACATCCATGCCTCACCGGGATTCGAACCCGGACCCCGTTCGGACGAATGATCAGAAGCCATCGCTTTGACCACTGCGCCACCTGGGCGGCGCAATGAGAGTTCACATGCTTGAAGTTCCCGTCGGTCAAGAGTCGGGAATTCTAAAGGAATTTGACTGATTATTACTGGTGGCCGTTTGGAACTTAAATCTGGCAATGTTGTTGCATCGTAATCTCGCCAGGTGAATTGACTTCTTGTTTATGACACTAATGAAACGTTAAGTTCGTTTCATTAGTGCCCTTGTTTCAGTGGCGAACCCAATATTTCTTTATGAAAGTGGCTGAAAATATTGACGATGAAAAAAAAAATCGGACCTTTCCTGTTATCTGCCCGCCACTATTTGACTTCCGAATAAGAACGCATTCAAGCAGTTCCGCCGCCCCAGTGGCGCAGTGGTCTAAGGCGCTGGCCTATGATCATTCGTCCGTGAGGGGTCCGGGTTCGAATCCCGGTGAGGCATGGATGTTGTGTTTGTCTTACGGCACTGGCTCTCTCCCTTCCCTGGAACCAGTGACCCTAAATTAGGGACGGGCGACTGCTTATAGCCCATTGAGTTGCTCACGGTGGTCGTTAAACCTCCAACCAAAAAAAAAAAAAAAAAAAAAAAAAAAGCAGTTCCCGATTTCGAAAGTAGAACCAAGGCTGAACTAGATCCTACCAGGCTGTAACATTAAGCAAAAACAGCGAGGACAGAAATGAGTTGTGACGCAGCGTCATCTATTGACGTAGTTCGCATAAACAAACTGATTTTGTATCATTATTTACATTTGAGATTTTATTTATATTCACTTTCACGTAAACAGATGGATATTTACATTCTGAATTCGTTGTGCTTGGGCAAGGGAATTTTTCTGTAGGAACTGGTGTAATTGATGTGTAAATCTCATTCCTCCTTTATTCTTCAATGATCTAGGGCTGAGATTTTGGTAAATGTGTAGATTAGCGTCTTAAATTATTTCGTCGGAAAAATGTTAGTACCTGGAAAAAGTGCGACGTACAGATTTTAGAGTGTGGAAATTAATGGCAAATGACGCAGATTTCTTGTTTTAAATGCTTTTTAAAGATTTTTATCGTAATATTCACGGCATCGCACTTGCACGTAAATATTAAGATAAAAATCTTTAAAAGACATTTCAAACAGGAAATTTCGGCACAATTAGCCATTAATTTCCATAATCTAAAATCTGCACGTCGCACTTTTCCCAGGTACTAATATTTTTCCGCCGAAATAATTTAAAACGCAATTCTACGCATTTACCTACTATTTTACTTAATATCAGTTTATGTAGCAGAGGTTGTTTTTTTTTTAAATTGAATTAGGTACGCAATTATCATAATGAAAATGCTTACCACAAACAACAGTTGAAGGTGACTTGTCATTTGGAGCAAAATCCTGACGAGATATTGCTTTCAGCAATAGTTGCTTTAGGTTCTGATCTGATAGGGAACTCATGGACCCACGTTTTTCTTCTCAGAAGATGTGCACATCGGCACACAACAGTAAACCATTTTGAAAATGGGTTAGATTTTGTTGTGAAAACATCAGTTTGGTTTTAAAATTGTAAGTTTTTTTTTAAAGAAACACAAGCAAAGACGACGAACGTACACAATTCAGCAATTCAAACGTGAAAACTGTGTTGTTTATACCTTGGGACGCAGTGCCATCTCACGGCTGAAATCGTCCCTAACGCTCACTGGCCAATCACTAAAAGTCTATTGTCTTCAACGTTAATGTTATAGTCTGTTCTTCATCCAGTTCAGCCTTGGTAGAACACAGAGCCTTTGGCAGCAGATGCGCAGTGATCACATTCTTTTAACCGTTTGTCTGCGCTTCGGAATTATGTGTGGTCATTCGGAAGGAATGTTCTTTTAACCGTTTGTTTGCGCTCTGGAATTACGTGAATTTAGGTGGCAAAAGATTGAAAACTAATGACGATTCATTTTTAGAAATTATGAAATATATCGTAGCGTATCTCCCCCCCCCCCCGGATTGATATTGGTACCTAATTTGTACCTACTGGTTTTCATTTGTTTTCTTACATTGTATATTTTTTTTCTTTTATATATTTCTTAAACAGTTTAAATTTTATTAAAAAGTGAATAAGTAGGTTTTTGCAATTTATAGTGTCATTTTATATACCAATAAGAAAATTCCCATAACATTTATCGCGAACTACTTTCTCTCATGTTGGGTGTGATCAGGCTTCATGCAAACAAAGCGGAACGATACACTCAAAATCGCGAGTATCTTGAAATGGTTCTTATTCGAAAGTCAAATGGTGTCATTTTACATAACAATGAACAAAAGCAAACAGTGGCGGGCAGATAACAGGAAAGGTCCAAAAAATCTGACTGTGTGCTGTATTCAGATTTTCTTTCTAAGGATAATGCCAATCTTCACCACACAGCTGCTGTGGATGAAGTATCACCTGGTGAAGGTAACTGCTGGAAGGAGTGGCCTGCACTCCCCCCCCTGCCCCTCTCAATCCAGTTGAACGTGCATGAGATACTCCGGGGAACCACGTTGCCTCATGTAATCGCCCACTAGAAACCAAGCACTTATCAGGGCTCTCCAGCAGGATGGGTACAATTGATCAGACAGCTCCTAAGTATGACACACTGGTGGTCACATCCCCTGCTGAGGACACTGCACTGCAGTGTTTATGGAACGACGATACACATGGAGTGTCACTAAACAAGTGTACTGTATTAAAACACTCAAGGCTTTAACCAGATATATTTGTTTAATTTTATTTCCACTTGAAGAACTTTCATTTAATTTTTCTTTCTTCTGGGTTCTTTTTTTTGAGGTTTAACGACCACCGTGAGCAACTCAATGGGCTCTAAACAGTCGCCCGTCCCTAATTTAGGGTCACTGGTTCCAGGGAAGGGAGAGAGCCAGTGCCGTAAGACAAACACAACATCCATGCCTGACCGGGATTCGAACCCGGACGAATGATCAGAGGCCAACGCCTTAAACCACTGCGCCACCGAGGCGGCTCTTTTGGTTTTCGACAGACATTTCTGGCCTCCGGATTTTAGTCAAGGCCTGCTCTTAATGTATAGAAGCATTATCAAAAGTTTTTGTTTACATTTGAAAAATTTGAATTTTGTTGCTAGGATCTTCATACTACTGTCAGTTATTAAATTGGGATGTTTTCATTGTGCATTTTGTAATTCTGTTGTTGTAATCAAGGAGGTTAAAATAAGATATCTGGAGATGCCCTTGTTAATTTTTTTTTTGATTGGAGGTTTAACGACCACCGTGAGAAACTCAATGGGCTATTAGCAGTCGCCCGTCCCTAATTTAGGGTCACTGGTTCCAGGGAAGGCAGAGAGCCAGTGCCGTAAGACAAACACAATATCCATGCCTCACCGGGATTCGAACCCGGACCCCTTACGGACGAATGATCAGAGGCCAGCGCCTTAGACCACTGCGCCACCCTTGTTAATGGAGCAGTACCATTTTGCGTGAAGCCTATAACCGCGAGAGACTGCCGTCAAAGTGTGGGAAAGCTAATGGTTTCCAAGGTTATTGCAATGTGCACTGCTGGCCACCCAAAATGCAACACAAAGGAAGCAAGCATCCGATTAGCCTGAAATTCGCAGCATGCGACGCCCGCGAGAGGACATGCAAACGATTAGCATTGCAGGGCATATGCAAATCATGTGCGCCCGGAACGCCACTGAGAAGCACTATAAGGGTGCACAGAAGGCGGGATGTAAGTAGTGGAAGTGTGTTCTGCTGCCGGACCTGTGCGTGGGAAGCTTCCAGATGCCTCGTCGCAGAATACGGCAGTCATTCCAGCACATTTCGGAGTTCCACAGAGGACGAATAGTAGCTTATCGCGACAACAGTTTATCGTACCGAGACATCAGCGCCCGTGTGGAACGCCTTCCAGCCACAGTGAGGCGAGTATGGATTCGGTGGGTGCAGGAGGGACGGACGGACCGATTGCCGCAGCACACCACCAAACGGGAGAACCGGCATGTTGGGCGGCGGACATTGACGGCTCGCACTGCCACATCACGAACGTAAGGGCAGGAATTAGGGTGTGTTGCACAACATGTGCAGCACGTACCGTTCGACGTCATCTGTAGGAGCGGGGACTAGTCGCACGGCGCCCATTGCTCCGATTACCATTAACGTTACACCACCGGCGAGTACGGCAGCAGTAGGTCTAGCTAACCAGCTAGGAAAAGCAAAGAAGGGAACATAAAATGGAGAAGGAAAGAAAAACTAAAATTCAGAGCTGGCGCATAATCACAACCACAGCAACCTACAACTGAGGCGCGTGCGTGTCAAGAGAACAACGAAAATCTTCCAAATATGTGGCGTCAGTGAATAAACAAAGACATCGCTCTTTCCACGTTTAGCAACGCACAACAACCGAAAAATTGTTATTTCGGCCGCCGCCGGGAAACAATTTTTCGGTAGCTGTGCGTTGCTAAACGTGGAAAGAGCGATATCTTTGTTTATTTATTGAAAAACATAAAAATGGGAAAATTATCATAAAGTACATGTCGGCTCAGGCCGTGGGGTCGCCATTTCCCAAATAACCAGTTATCACCGTGTGGGGGTCAACGATTGGGCATCTGCATGTCATTGCTGAAGAGGTTTCAAGGGAAGAATTTCTTGTGGAGGGTTGTCACCGGGGCTGAAAAATGGGTCTATTGCGACAACCCCGTAGAGGCAAGCGATCCTAGGTCCTCTGCAAAACGGGATATACACGGGATGGGGGGGGGGGTGAGGTGTGTGCGGTGGGATATGCACGGAGTGCTGTACTTCGAACCGTTGAAATCGAGCGAAGCGATCACTGCGCAACGATCAGTTGATGAAACTGAACGTCACAATCGAGGAAAAACTCCCATGGCAAAGGACGCCGCCTAGTCATCCTGTTCTACGATGCCAAATCACGTGTCGGTCCCACCACAAAATCAACCCTTGAACAGTTACACTGGGAGGTTTAACCGCACTCTGCTTACTCCTGGACATTGCATCCTATGCAGCATGCCGTAGCCCAACCCCAGTTCTAGAGGTAAAAATTTCGTCACTGCGGTCTTCAGCTCAAAACCAAAGTCCTACCACAGGGGCATCCATTTGTTGCCTGAAAACTGGCATTGATGTTAACGGCCAATATTTCGTTGAATAAATGTGTACTGGTTTCTGGACTGTTTCAGTCTTCTTTCTCCTTAAAACGGCGGAAACGTTTGCCCTAATACATATATATCACTGTTCCTTTTCTTTTTTTGATTGGAGGTTTAACGACCACCGTGAGCTACTCAATGGGCTATAAGCAGTCGCCCGTCCCTAATTTAGGGTCACTGGTTCCAGGGAAGGGAGAGAGCCAGTGCCGTAAGACAAACACAACATCCATGCCTGACCGGGATTCGAACCCGGACGAATGATCAGAGGCCAACGCCTTAAACCACTGCGCCACCGAGGCGGCTCTTTTGGTTTTCGACAGACATTTCTGGCCTCCGGATTTTAGTCAAGGCCTGCTCTTAATGTATAGAAGCATTATCAAAAGTTTTTGTTTACATTTGAAAAATTTGAATTTTGTTGCTAGGATCTTCATACTACTGTCAGTTATTAAATTGGGATGTTTTCATTGTGCATTTTGTAATTCTGTTGTTGTAATCAAGGAGGTTAAAATAAGATATCTGGAGATGCCCTTGTTAATTTTTTTCTTTGATTGGAGGTTTAACGACCACCGTGAGAAACTCAATGGGCTATTAGCAGTCGCCCGTCCCTAATTTAGGGTCACTGGTTCCAGGGAAGGCAGAGAGCCAGTGCCGTAAGACAAACACAATATCCATGCCTCACCGGGATTCGAACCCGGACCCCTTACGGACGAATGATCAGAGGCCAGCGCCTTAGACCACTGCGCCACCCTTGTTAATGGAGCAGTACCATTTTGCGTGAAGCCTATAACCGCGAGAGACTGCCGTCAAAGTGTGGGAAAGCTAATGGTTTCCAAGGTTATTGCAATGTGCACTGCTGGCCACCCAAAATGCAACACAAAGGAAGCAAGCATCCGATTAGCCTGAAATTCGCAGCATGCGACGCCCGCGAGAGGACATGCAAACGATTAGCATTGCAGGGCATATGCAAATCATGTGCGCCCGGAACGCCACTGAGAAGCACTATAAGGGTGCACAGAAGGCGGGATGTAAGTAGTGGAAGTGTGTTCTGCTGCCGGACCTGTGCGTGGGAAGCTTCCAGATGCCTCGTCGCAGAATACGGCAGTCATTCCAGCACATTTCGGAGTTCCACAGAGGACGAATAGTAGCTTATCGCGACAACAGTTTATCGTACCGAGACATCAGCGCCCGTGTGGAACGCCTTCCAGCCACAGTGAGGCGAGTATGGATTCGGTGGGTGCAGGAGGGACGGACGGACCGATTGCCGCAGCACACCACCAAACGGGAGAACCGGCATGTTGGGCGGCGGACATTGACGGCTCGCACTGCCACATCACGAACGTAAGGGCAGGAATTAGGGTGTGTTGCACAACATGTGCAGCACGTACCGTTCGACGTCATCTGTAGGAGCGGGGACTAGTCGCACGGCGCCCATTGCTCCGATTACCATTAACGTTACACCACCGGCGAGTACGGCAGCAGTAGGTCTAGCTAACCAGCTAGGAAAAGCAAAGAAGGGAACATAAAATGGAGAAGGAAAGAAAAACTAAAATTCAGAGCTGGCGCATAATCACAACCACAGCAACCTACAACTGAGGCGCGTGCGTGTCAAGAGAACAACGAAAATCTTCCAAATATGTGGCGTCAGTGAATAAACAAAGACATCGCTCTTTCCACGTTTAGCAACGCACAACAACCGAAAAATTGTTATTTCGGCCGCCGCCGGGAAACAATTTTTCGGTAGCTGTGCGTTGCTAAACGTGGAAAGAGCGATATCTTTGTTTATTTATTGAAAAACATAAAAATGGGAAAATTATCATAAAGTACATGTCGGCTCAGGCCGTGGGGTCGCCATTTCCCAAATAACCAGTTATCACCGTGTGGGGGTCAACGATTGGGCATCTGCATGTCATTGCTGAAGAGGTTTCAAGGGAAGAATTTCTTGTGGAGGGTTGTCACCGGGGCTGAAAAATGGGTCTATTGCGACAACCCCGTAGAGGCAAGCGATCCTAGGTCCTCTGCAAAACGGGATATACACGGGATGGGGGGGGGGGGGGGTGAGGTGTGTGCGGTGGGATATGCACGGAGTGCTGTACTTCGAACCGTTGAAATCGAGCGAAGCGATCACTGCGCAACGATCAGTTGATGAAACTGAACGTCACAATCGAGGAAAAACTCCCATGGCAAAGGACGCCGCCTAGTCATCCTGTTCTACGATGCCAAATCACGTGTCGGTCCCACCACAAAATCAACCCTTGAACAGTTACACTGGGAGGTTTAACCGCACTCTGCTTACTCCCTGGACATTGCATCCTATGCAGCATGCCGTAGCCCAACCCCAGTTCTAGAGGTAAAAAATTTCGTCACTGCGGTCTTCAGCTCAAAACCAAAGTCCTACCACAGGGGCATCCATTTGTTGCCTGAAAACTGGCATTGATGTTAACGGCCAATATTTCGTTGAATAAATGTGTACTGGTTTCTGGACTGTTTCAGTCTTCTTTCTCCTTAAAACGGCGGAAACGTTTGCCCTAATACATATATATCACTGTTCCTTTTCTTTTTTTGATTGGAGGTTTAACGACCACCGTGAGCTACTCAATGGGCTATAAGCAGTCGCCCGTCCCTAATTTAGGGTCACTGGTTCCAGGGAAGGGAGAGAGCCAGTGCCGTAAGACAAACACAACATCCATGCCTGACCGGGATTCGAACCCGGACCCCTTACGGACGAATGATCAGAGGCCAGCGCCTTAGACCACTGCGCCACCGGGGCGGCTATATCACTGTTCTCCGAGATTCAAAGGTTAGTTACACAAATACAAAACACCAGATAATTTTTACTTACGGTTGCAGTATCAAACTTCTCCAGCCGCCCCGGTGGCGCAGTGGTCTAAGCGATGGAATCTGATCATTCGTCCGAAAGGGGTCGGGTTCGAATCCCGGTGAGGCATGGATGTTGTGTTTTTCTTACGGCACTGGCTCTCTCCCTTCCCTGGAACCAGTGACCCTAAATTAGGGACGGGCGACTGCTTATAGCCCATTGAGTTGCTCACGGTGGTCGTTAAAACTTCAATAAAAAAAAACCTCCATTTGCAGGGACAATGACATACAACTAAGGTTTTTTTTTTTTTTTGATTGGAGGTTTAACGACCACCGTGAGCAACTCAATGGGCTATAAGCAGTCGCCCGTCCCTAATTTAGGGCCACTGGCTCCAGGGAAGGGAAATAGCCAGTGCCGTAAGACAAACACAACATCCATGCCTCACCGGGATTCGAACCCGGACCCCGTTCGGACAAATGATCAAAGGCCATCGCTTAGACCACTGCGCCACCGGGGCGGCCAACTAAGGCTTCACTGACATCCATCACAATCTTCTTTACTTTTTTTTGAGGTTTAACGACCACGGTGAGCAACTCAATGGGCTATAAGCAGTCGCCCGTCCCTAATTTAGGGTCACTGGTTCCAGGGAAGGGAGAGAGCCAGTGCCGTAAGACAAACACAACATCCATGCCTCACCGGGATTCGAACCTGGACCCATTTCGGACGAATGATCAGAGGCCATCGCTTAGACCAGTGCGCCACCGGGGCGGCCTTCTTTACTTCATAACTCAATCTTTTTCTCATGCAGACACTCCTGAATCTGATACTCCCATGACTTCTTGGCCTTCCTCTGCCTTTCCTTCCTGCCACTTGGGCTAAAAGATTTTCTTAGTAAGCATCTCATCACTCATTCTTTCAACATGGCCAAACCACTGAAGCACATGGGTCTCCATCTTGCTAACAACCTTTTGCTTCACTTTACACACCTGCAACAAATCTTCATTCCTCACACAATCAGAACACGTCTTGCCACAAACATCCCGCAAGTAACGCATTTCTCCAGCACACAAACGACTTCTATGTTGTTGTTTTTTCGTAATACCCAGGTTTCACTGCCATACATCAGAGTAGGAACAATTACACTTTCATACATGGCCATGTGGGACTTTTTTGAGAACCTCCCAAACAGCTATGACTTTCAATGAAGAATTCACTTGCCTACTAATTTCACCATCCAATTTGCTCTCTGTCAAACATGCTTCCTAAATACACAAGCTCACTCACCTGGTCAATCACTGTGCCATTTAGACTTACATTACAATCAGTACTACCAGTTACTCTCTCAAAAACCATAACTTTGGTTTTCCCCTAATTTATACTAAAGTTTGAATTTCATGCAAACTTCGTACATCCGGGACAACATATTCTGTAACTCACTTTTGCTATCTGTCAACAGGACAGTGTCATCAGCATACAGCAATCTACACACAGGGATATCATAAAAAAATAAACCAGTATTACCTATTTTGGCATCACGCATCCATAAATATATTAAACAGCCATCCATGGCGACATTACACAACCTTGTCAGACTCCTGCACAATAGAAAACCATTTTGATAAAACACCATTCACTTGTACACAAGCTCTACTGCCAGAATACATGGCTTTTACATCATTAAGTAGATTCCCAGTGACACCATATTTATTTAATACTTTCACAGAAGTGTCCTATTTACTCGGTCGTAAGCTTTCGCTAAATCTATGAAGGCAGCAAAAACTTTCTTACTAAAAGCCAGAGACTTTTCAATCATTGTGCGTAATGCCAAAATTTGGTTAGTGCAGCCTTTACCACCAGGCATAAAAACCACTCTGAACATCCCACACTTTCTCTGATGTACGACGCCATACTTTTCTATAACCTTACCAAACACTTTCCCTGGCACACTCAGTAGGCTAATACCACGATAGTTCTTGCAGTCAGTCTGATCACCTTTTCTCTTATACAAGGGCACAATGATGGCATCCTTCTAATCCCAAGGGACCATTCCTAACTCCCAGCACAACTGGGAAATTTCAGTTATCCAGTCACCACAATATTTAAACACCTCTGCAGTTATGCCATCAAATCCCAGAGCCTTACTATTCTGAAGAGATTTTAGAGCTTTACACACATCTTCTCTAGAGATCCCTGCAGTGCTTCCATCCTTCACTGCAAAATCACCTTTGGTTTCCTGACCCAATAACTCACAGAAGTATTCATCCCATCTTTCGCTTAACACATGGGTTCCCATATCATTTCCCTGATCCTATTCTTTACAGAACTTACAACTTTGTTTTCCCTATTTTTCCAGAGTCTCATGTACAATATAAAGTACATATATATTCTTTAACTTCTTCGTCTAATTACTCTATTTCCAGTTCTACCCAGGCCATTGAGAAAATTCGTTCTTTTAACTCCTATGGTCAACCTTTCTTTATGGCTTCATTAGACGTCATCTTTTTCCCGATGCTCCACTTACTGTTGTTCACGATATTATCAATTCTAAATTGTCAACTTTAGATTTATATTCGCCGTTGGAGATCCAGGCTTCTAGCAGTGCCTTACAGCTTGTCAAAAATAGGTCGTATTTCAGGTTCAATAATCAAATTTATCGGCAGCTTGAAGGAGCCCCTACGGGGTCCCCGCTTTCTCCTGTGTTGGCAGAAATTCTACAAAATTTAGAAAACCAGGCTATGGGCCAATTTGATGTCACCCCTTACCTTTTTATCCATTACGTTGACAACGTCCTGGTTTTCTGTCAGTCTACCAACAGTGACCTTCCTAGATTTGCTTATCTTCTTCCCTTCATCCAACCATCATGTTTTCGGTTGAATAGGAGAATAACCATTAGTTACCTTTTTTGGACCTCTTTCTTGTGCGTGATCCTGTTTCACATTGTCAGTTTTTCTGTTTACAGAAAACCTTCAGAATATTCCTCTTTAATTCCTTTTGCATGTGCCCCCCCCCCGATCAAAAATTGTCAGCATTTTACTTTCTGGTTAATCACGCCTTCTCACATTCTTCTTTTTCAATTGCTCGTAATCAGGAGTTCAAGAAAATTATTGACTTAGCACGAACATATGGGTACCCTGAAAACTTGTCTAAGGAGAACCAGGGGTCAAGATTTGTGGGGTCAGTACAATATGTTCCACTTATTGTTCATGCCCTAAAGAATGCCTGCCGCAGATATCAAGTGGACTTTGGAGTCAAAGCCATGAACATCTTGTCATCGATCCATAGTGACCGTGTGCCAAGCCTCGACAAATGAGATATTTACAGTATACCGTTGAGATCAAACGATCCAGGAACTCACGATTCTGTATATATTGGCTCAACTTCTAGGAAGTTTAATACCAGACTTATAGAACACAAATACAATGTCGGAATGGGTCACAAACGACTGCCTTGGCAAGAGCAGTTAACAATGGTAAGTTTTTTCCAGATTGGGACAATATGACAACTCCCGTCATGTAAATCAACTGTTATTTACAGAAAGTTTATTTATACTTAAGAACTTTGACTCTTGTTGCAATGATGATCTCCCCAATTACATTCCTGGGGTTTGGAAGAACCTTAATTTGAACAAACAGTGCCCCTTCCCACAAGGCGTTGACTCTCGTGCACAGGTTTTGTGACTGACTATGTATTTTTGTTTCTCAAATTTTAAGTTGTAATCTGGCATTGTTGATGATATATAACCATATGTAGTCTCTGCAAATCTGATGATGGGTCTATAGTAGACCTGAAAGTGCTAATGGTATTTAAACTTTCAACCTTCTAATTAAAGTTTTTAATGTCACCATCATAGTCTTTTATCATATCGTGTAGAAACAGCAAGTGTTGTTTATATTGACTCATACACGAATTAGCTTCTTTTAACGTCTCATGTACTAGCAGAAAATCTCCCTGTCTTTCCAAAAGCAGATTCATGCCTTTTCAACTTCTCCTTCCTATCTTCTCTCTTTCTGTGATGAACCAGCTTAGCGGCTTTACGTTGTACAGCGATATTCAACCATAGAAACTCTACCTTGCAACATCCCCAAATAGGTTTCCTTTTTTCTCTTTACTGCCTCTTCAATTTCACTATTCCACTAAGCATCACTTCTATTGTTACCCAGTATTGTGGTGACACAGACCTCAAATAAAAATGTACCTCCTTTGTAACAATTTGTGTTCGGTTTCATTTTATTACATATTACTCATAAGATTTTTATATGTTCTGCATTTTATTTTACTATTAATCAATATCATTCACAAGTGTAAAACTGCTTTTTCCGATTCTTTGAATGGTTAAAATGTACCTTGTCCTTAAGATTTGGATATGGCAATATGTGTGTATGTGCACACACACAATGTCAGTTCAAAATGTTCCTGGAAATTATTTTAAACAAAATGCAATATAATATTAGTTATTTACACAGCATCTCCTTCAAAACATATATGTAGTTTCCTTGGGCAGTTATACACTTTTTGCTAATGTCCACAAAGCTTTTGAAGCATTCTTGGAATCCCTTCTCCGAAACATCTTTCTGCACCTTTGTTGCACTTTTGATGTCTTCAACACTCAAGAATTGCCCTTTTTTCAACTGCAGAAACAAGTAAAATTCGGGTGGTGCCAAATCAGGATGCTCCTGTGGCATCACATTGTGAGGTACTGTTTGGCCATAAGGAATCAACGTGTAGGCACACTGTTGTCCATTTTCCCCCACATTTCCTTTGTATTGCATCCCTCAGGTGACAGAGGTTATTAACATTCATTATTCTCAGTTCCTCCCTTCTGGAATAAATTTATAGCAGGCAAGGCCTTGGGAGTCAAAGAAAACTTCCAGCATTACTTCTTTACATTTGCCCAAATGGAATTTTTGTTTTCGAGATGCTTGTCGATTCCCAAATAAACTTCTTTTCGTCTTTGGATCACACAAAAAATGACATACCTTGTCTTGTGTGATTATGTAGCTTAGAAAACTGTTGTCTTGATCAGCATAGTAGTTAGGTATCAGGCACAGGCCATTCATACTTCTTGTTTAGGAGTCAGCATTTTTGGAACCCAGTGTTGTTAAACATAATGCATGTTTGCATCATTGTGGCAAATGCTGCAAACAACTGATATTTTCACCTCTGACACACTATGTCTTTTACAGTTTTACTTCATTCACATCAAACAAAGCTGTGTATGCATTCAATCTTTTCGGCAGTTGAAAGGTAAGAGAGCACACATACATGGATCATCATCTACACTCATACGATTGTTATGGAAACACTTATCCCACACGTAAACTTGCAATTTCTTCGTAGTCATTTCACCATATGCTTGCATGGCTAATGTTTCTGATGGCGATTTTTAAAGCAAAACATAAAATTTGATGTTTGCACATTGCTCAGTTGCCGTCATTTTCGACTACAACAATACTAAATGCTCAGTAAACAAAAACTACTGGTGCTCAATGCAGACAGAAATGGGATGGTGCCATAGCTGCTGCCAACCAACAAAACTAAAAAATTCCCCCACTTACGACTGTTCCAGGAACTTTCTGAACCTACCTTTTGCATGCATGTTTGTTTTGGAACACTTCTACTAACACACGTACTATGGAATTAGCATGAACATCTATTTAACAGTCACAATAGATGGGAAGTATTTTTTCCAGAGCTTTTTGCCAGCCCACCTATTTTTCTTGGACACCGAATAGCTCATATCATGTATATATCATGGTGATTGTTTTTCAGTTGGCTTTATAGAATTTATTAATCCTAGATTACTTGCTTTAGTGGCATTGAAAATTAAAGCTTTTAACCAGTTGTAGCTACTCTGAAGAGGGAAATGTGCCATATAAGTCACTCTTTTCTCATAAGCGAAGGCATGAAAACATGCAACACCACTCTTACTTTTAAGTACACTTCTGGTAGGTTACAGATAGACTTATAAAAAGTAGTAATTATTAATTTTTATGCTTTTTGCTTTACTAAATAAATTTATTTACTAGCCAATTTTTTTTCATGCTTAAGAGCGGACATCTCCCAGTTTTAGACGAAAAGTAAAAAGTTGTTCTGCCTCCTGACCTTTCCTTGGCTTAGTGGAAAACTGGGAGTGGATGCAAAGTATTGCACATCTGACATTAATCACTACTCATCAAAGCAATTTTTCAGGGACAGCACTAACTTTGCTCAAAGGTATCTTGCAGAAGGCTAGCTTCTAGAAGTGTGCTCTATTAAGCCAGGAATTGGAATCAGAGTAACTGAGAAGTGGGGATTTGATATTTTGGGGGTTTGCACAATAGTTGATAGTTGGAGAGCAATTATCTGCACAAATATTCTATTCTTAAACATAAGAACCCATTTTTTATTTACACCAGTTTAATTATAAAATTATTTACAATTAAACTGTCATTTTTATTAGTTAAATTTATCAAATCTTTAAAATTTACTTAAAACACTGAACAGAAATTTTCTAGTTACCAGATTTCAGGAATTTCGATGTTTTTAAGGTAAATTTTAAAGATTTTATAAATTAAACTGAAGAAAATAAGTGTTTTAAATATTTTTAATTGCTTTTAAACTTGAGAGGCAGGCTCAAACAGACTGCTTCATGTGATAAATGTTAATCAATGTTTTGGGTAAGACTGTTTTTGCACAATTTTGTTCCTTTAAATTATTTATATTTCTTGCATGAAAATGACTTCAAAATGGAGTGCAGGTTGCTCATCACTGATTAATGCCTTTTCCTGTTTTATTTATTTTTTAACATCTCTTTTGAGAAAAAGAATGTGCTTATAATATTATTACTATGTCGATCTGTCCATCCACATGTGGACATCATAATTTCTGCACTATCAGTCGACTCATGTAAAAAATTATTTTTGCACTGGGAAGCCAGAATTGTGAAAATGACAATATATGTATGCCTCTTTTTTCCAAATCATTTTGTATAGTTTCTTCTTCAAACACTGCAGTTTTTTTTTGTTTTTTTTTGATAAAGTGCCTAAATGTATATCACATTTTGCCTAATGTTTGCTTCTTTTAAAAGCCTTGACCTGAAAAATATTTTTTTGCATTGTATATCAGTTATGGTGAAGAATAATTTGCACATAATTTCTAATTTACTTCTTTCATAACATACAATTTTGCCACTAGGGAGCATAAAGACTTTTTTTTAATACACTAAAAGCTGTATTGATGCATCTAAACACCCGATTGAAAAAAATCTCTTTTAGTGAAGTACAAAAAACATTTTATCCTTTTTATTTGTTGACCAAAATAATACACAATTTTCCCACCAGGAGACAAATATATATATTCCACTTTCCTTGAAACCATTGCTTCTAAAAATCCACTTTGAATTTTTTTTTTTTTATATATCACTTTCATTAACCCTCTAAGGAATATTCTGCACATATTTTAGATTTTTTTTTACAATATACAATTCTGCCACTGGGAGGTGCAAGTGTGTAAATCAGTTTGGAACTATCTCCACTTCTAAAAATTTAATTTACGATAAAATTAAAAAATCCACTGGGTGCCATTTACTATAGTTTATATAATTGCTCAATTTGAAAAATTCCTTTTGTTTGGATGCTTCCACAATATAGAACATTTCATGCACAATTTGTGAATTTTCACAAATCATAGTTTAGCTACTAGTGAGCATAAGCAGGTATTTATGCTAGGTGTTCAAGGAAGAAGCATTTCTTTTGTTGCCAATTTTCCCCACTTCTAAAAATTCACTTTGAAAAATTCTTTTTGTATCAAAACAGATGGGGGAAATTATCCTTGTTACAGCTGAGAATCTAGAGTTATCTTTCTTCTTTTAGGTATTTTGCCTTTAGGGGGTATTAAGCAGGGTTTCTATTGCAAAATTTTCTCTTAACACTCCATGTTCATATACTATTTTTTGTTTTCACTCTTTAATTTACACTTAAAAGCTTTTCATGAACGTCTAGACATGAGCAAATTTTGGCTAATGTGTAAATGCAAGAGCAAAGATCTAATTATATGTACAGTGGATGCATGATAAATTGCATTGCATTTATTCATATGTCTGGAAAATGGATTATTTTTAGTAATGACTTCACACACACAAAAGCCTAATCAGAACTGCCAACTTCCAAGAATAGAAATCTATAAAAATGTTTACAGTTAACATTTAATTAATGTGTTTGAATGACTGATGTATCGAATGTACTGATTAAATGCTTCAAACACATCAATTAAAAGCTGGTTTATTATGAAAATAGTTTATCAACTTCAATTAATTTCATTTGCTATATTTAAGATAACTGGGCACTACCTCACTCTTACAGAGATTAAACTGCAATTAACACACAATCACTTCATTACAAAGAGCACACATCATAACCAGATGCCCAGAAAACAACCGACTCTTATTGAGTGTGATTTATGATATGGGAGCAGATGTAATTTGAACATAACATTTCAATTCACTAATTTATATATTAAAATTAAAATCATAAAATAGTACTCAGTGGCCTTTCTCTTTCCTATACCACAGTGTATCAGATTATGTTTTTTAGAAATGATATACATTACTTGTCTAACTATAAACCACTATATTTCAATCTCTCAATGTACTCACAATAGCTATCTTCCCTTGCTATGCCACAAAGCACTAAACTGTGTTCAGTAAAAACAATTTACATAAGTTGTCCAGCTATAAAACAGAATATTCCAATTTTCCATATAATTTTCACAGATTTCTTTACACACATGCTGACATTTTTTTATTCCAACTTTACCACAGTTCATTTGACTACATTGTTTTAGTAAAAAAGTTTGTCCATAATGCAATACAGCAAAGGTGAATTTATCTGTAACATAGTAGTCAGAAATTCAGAATAAATAAAGCAAGTTCTTTTTTTATAATGTACATGACCAAAAAAAGTCTACAAATAAGCTGTGAGAACCAGCCTTGCCAATTTCACTGAAATTTTTGATTTAAAGTCACTTGTTTCAAAAGCAGTAATTATATTGTGCGTTATTTACCAGATAAGAGTTTATGTCATGTCATGTGAAGGTGAGAAAATGGGGTTTTTCTATAAGACTTCTCAACCTCAAAGACTGCTAAAAACTTAGAAGTTATAATTTTCATATATTATGCGCATTTTCCAAACACAGTTTCATGATGCATTATCACACCATATTCTGAGGAACAAGTAATTTTTTGTTCAACATGCTACTATTTTTTTTTATTTTTTTTTTTTTTACCAGTTTAGGCAGAAAGCCTTTTTTACAGATGGCTTGATGCAATTTATACATCCTGAGGAAGTGCAATGAGATATTTCTGAATTGCTTTCTACAGGAATCAAGCTATTTAATACAGTTCCATAATTTAAAATATTAACATTGTTTCTGCATAGGCACTGGTTAAACTGGAATGATGCACACTGAAACCAAGTTTTCATAACACACACACACACACACACAAACTTCCCATTCCACATAATATAATGCTTTCAAAACTGCCTACCAATACATGTTTGTACAATCACACAAAGTTAAGTGTATGCATTAAAACAATAGCAACTTTCACAAAATATGAGTGATTAAATTACTTTTTTTAACTTTATCAGCAATCGTGAAAAAAACAAAACATTTTGAGTTCTTTCTGTGGGAAATACTATGTCTGTGATAAAACATTTGAATGCTAAATCACAAATGGGTGGGTGGTGGGAAACTCCTAAAAAATAGCAGTCTTTCAATTGAGAGGCTTCAAAGGCAAATAACCTTGTCAAAATGTAGGAAATGTTATTCACATAACATTACCAAAATGAAGCTAATTATAGAATCCCAAAAAGACTAATACAAATGTACTTAGAATTCAAAAACTGAGGAAGGTATTCATTAGCATTGCAGATTTACATACTGTATAAACTGATACTAAGCTATTCTAGCAAATTACACAAATCAATGTTTTAAATGAAAAAAAAAAATCAGATAAATCAGCACAAGGCGAGTCAGCAGTTGGCTAAGAAATGGAATCTTACGACGGTGATGATGCCTTAGGTGGTGGCGGTGAAGCAGGTGCTTTGGCTGGAGGCATGGGAAGGGGTGGTGGAGGCACAGGCAACGATGGTGGTGCAGGAGGAGGAGGTGGCTTCACTGGTGGTGGAGGTGCTGGCTTAGAAAATGGTGGTGGACCTGGAGGTGGAGGGACTGGTCTCACCATAGGTGGTGGTGGAGGCGGTGCCATGGAAGATGGTGGTGGTGGAGGCATAGGAGGGCCTCTAGGCATTGGCTGAGGAACAGGAGGTGGAAGAGCAAAATTGGGTGGTGGAGGCATCGAAGGAGGGGGAGGAGGCATGCCAAGGGGCCTGGGTGGTGGAGGTGGCATCATGGGCATGGGAGGTGGTGGTGGTGGAAGGTTAGCTGTTGATGAAACTGGAGCTGATGCACGAGGTGGAGGTGGTGGTAAACTGGGGGGTACACCAGGAGGTGGAGGGGGAATCTTGATGATTTTGGGTTCCACTTTGAAACTGAACTGCAAGAAAAACTGCTTTGTTTCTCGATTCCACAAAATCCAAAACTTTCCTTCACTTTTATCTACCTCTCTACTTGGCACTTTGAATGCTATAGTTTCATACGGCTCAGCAGCAAATAATAAGTACTGCCAACGTCTATCAGGTGGTTCCACTTTCTGTTCATAGGCAGACATAAAGCGGTGGCGAGGAGCGATGCCTTCCCCAATCTCAGGGTAATCTATCTGAAACAACAAACTCTGTTGCCCACTCTCCCTTTCCTTCTGCTTCGTTACTCTGTAACCTGGCCTTCCAATTTTCACAAACTTCTTGATGTCCACTCTGGGCTTGGCAGGTGCAGGCTGAGCTGGAGATTCTTTGGCCTCTTTGGCAGCACGTCTTGCCAAATTTGCTTGATGTTTTTTACCTTGTGTATGAGCAAGGTAACTTCCTTCATTATTATGCAAAGTCAGACATAATTTGCACTCATATGAACCTACAAACCACAGAAAAAATATATTAATGAAAATAAAGTATATATATTTCTGCTAAAGAATACATGGTGCACACACACTCACAAAAAATAAATAAAATAATAAATATATATATATATATATATATACAGGGTGTCTAAGAATTATTGGACACATTACAAAATTATATAAAACAAAACATTAAACAGATAGAAAGAAACTGACTGTACTAACTTACAATGAAACTACACAAGTTAATAAATTTCGATGTCACATCCTTTGGTTGCTTGTACTACAAATCAGTACAAGGCGTCTGATAGACACAATCTTTCACATAACCCCACATGAAATAATCTAATGGAGTTAGATCTGGAGAGCAAGGAAGCCACGGAATGGGACCACCACGCCCAATCCATCTGTTGGGGAAATGCTCATTTAGGCACTTGCGTACACACAGTGACCAATACGGAGGCATTGGTCACAGTTCTCAGCTTGCTTTACGAACGGATTTCCTGGGGCTTCGTCGGAAACTTTCATAAACTTGGTCAACCATCTCACCGCTGATGCTAGGCCTACTGGCTCCTCCATGATGTTCCACATTGTCAGTTTCTTTAAACTGTTTCATCCACCGCTTAATTGAATTCCTTGACGGAGGATTACAACCATACTCTAAATGGTACCGTCTTTTAACTTTAATGACAGACTTTAATTCCGAAAGCCATAACACACACACACACACACACACACACACACACACACACACACACACACACACACACACACACAGCCTTCTGCTGTACGGATGACATGATTACTGATTGCGCATTTCTCATACATTCCTCACAAGTCCACACCTAGCACCATCTATCAGATTCTGGGAATAACAATTCTGCAAAACAAAAATTTAGAAACCGTGTTAGTAATACGTGACATAGAAAAACAGACAGTGCTCATAGTTTCTTTTGTACATAATTTTGTAATGTGTCCAATAATTCTCGGACACCCTGTATATTAGGGTGATCCTTAAAATATTATGATTTTTTTTCAACAATCTATATGCTGACCCCCCCCCCGAAAAAGTGTTCCACGATGTAAAAAAGATAATGTGTGTAAAATTTCTACCATTTTAATTAACATTTAGTGGTAGCTCAATAAGCTCAAAGTTTTACTTGTGATTGCATACATTGTACATCATAAAATTATACATCAATTAGTGCAGAAATACTGATTTATTAATTACACTGAAAAATTATAAACACAAATCCTTATCTAAATTAAATTTGCCTATCAAAGAAAACAGAACATTATTTCCACTTGAAGTAATATTCATTAACACTGAGAAAATCAGTAAATCCCTTAAATCAGAGTTCCTTGTAACTTGACTCATCTCGGATTAATTTTTTTTTTCTCCTGCAATCGGGATAACGACACCTATGTTGTTCTACAACTTGTAATAAATATTGTTTTTGGTCTTCATTCACTGTGTTTTTTTTTGTTTTTTTTATTGGAGGTTCAACGACTACCATGAGCAACTCAATGGGCTATAAGCAGTCGCCCGTTCCTAATTTAGGGCCACTGGTTCCAGGGAAGGGAGAGAGCACCGTAAGACAAACACAGCATCCATGCCTCACTGGGATTCGAACCTGGACTCATCTCAGATGAATGATCAGAAGCCATGTGGCTTAGACCACTGCACCACCAGGCTGGCCATTTCAGGATCAAAATCTGAATAATCTTTTGGGATATTAAAGCAATTAAAGAAATTTAGTGTTTTTTGTCACAAAATCTTCAATCTTCATATCATGAGAAATCTTGCCATTCAGCTTGATGCATTTAAGAGGTTCGTCGACCCCGTCCTTTTCATTAAGAGACTGAAGCATAGCTATTTTTTGGACTTGTAGACACAATTTGTTTTCCTTTTCCAATTTTTTTCCAGCTTGAGCCACTTTTCATGAAGTTTCTCCAATTTCCTGACACAATCCTGTTCATGGCAAATGAGAATACAGGCTTTTTTCCAAAACACAGCAGTTTCCTTAACAGCCCTACAACTCTCATGAATTGTCTTCTTCAAGGTTTATATAGACAAGCTTGTTTCTGCAACTGTACAAATTTTCCAACTATATGAAATAAAAATAGACATCACCTTATTTATGTGGAGTATTTGATTGACACTTAGTCAAACAAAACAAGAGAAGGTGAATGGAGAAGTCAGGTGATGGGGATAACATGGTAAGTGAATGTTTATGGGGATAACATGGTAAGTGAATGTTTATGGGGATAACATGGTAAGTGAATGTTTCAACTGACTTAAGCAACTTCTAGATAGTCAGATCTGCCCGAAACTTCACACAAAATATTTTTTTATATGGTGGAACAATGTAGGAGGGTCAGACAACAATATTTCAAAACTATATAACAAGTAAATAGAATTTTTTTTCCAGACTTTTGTTGAGTTGCACTACCAGTGATTAATACTACTGTTATGGGCCTATGTCATGCATATTAAAGAATTTCAAGAATTTAGCAATGAGGAAAAAAACTGTTCTGAACTTAAGATTAGGAGACTTTGCAACTATCTGCCAGTACCATGAGAAGTATCTAGTCAACTACTATCACCTGTATGGAAAGAACTGTTCAGATCCTTTCAGGTGTCGTAAAAAAAGTTATAACAAAAGGTCTTACTTGAAATATCTTTGGATGTTGCTCAAAGCCATCCAAACTTAGCAGTAGTTCCAGGTAAAAGTTTATGTATTTCTTGTTTTAAAAAAATTTACAGTTTTAATGAAAAAGAAACCAATGAGGAGACATTTTGCCCAGTATATGAGGCAGTAAATAACATTAATGTTGCATGTGAGGCTTTAGGGCTTTCACCTGTTAAGATTAAGAAGCTCAGCAGTAATAAAAGACTCTTAGCTATAGAAAAAAAAGTAGAAAAAGTTACATCAGCAGTGAAAAAGAAATAAGGTGCTAATTTTGATGTCAATTTGGATGAGTCCTTTGGAAATAAAGAGACTGATTTGAAGGAAGATGAGTACACTAATCTCTTAAATCATCATCATCATCATCATCGTCAACCATTATCAATCCACTGCTAGACGAAGGTCTCCCCAAGTTTCCTCCACAACGGTCTGTCTTGTGCCAGTCTCCTCCACGTCACTCCTGCA
Organism: Macrothele yani; assembly: GCA_039090855.1. Taxonomy (NCBI): domain Eukaryota; kingdom Metazoa; phylum Arthropoda; class Arachnida; order Araneae; family Macrothelidae; genus Macrothele; species Macrothele yani. The sequence goes on from CM076990.1 coordinate 198,239,186, forward strand.
TACTTTCGAATTTCATCCACCCATCTCCCATGTGGTCTTCTTCTGGGTCTTTTCCTGTCCCTTGGAATCCAATCTAAAATTTCTACTGTCCATCGATGGTCTGTCCTTCTGGCAGTATGCCCAGCCCATTGCCATTTCAGGGATTTAACTCTGATCATGATGTCTTCCACTCTTGTCATTTTTCGGATCCATGAGTTCCTCTTCTTATCTCTCCTGGTTACACCATGCATGCACCTCTCCATGCTTCTTTGAGTTGTCTGCAGCCTTTGTATGTCTCTGTTAGTTAAGGTCCACGCCTCAGCACCATACGAAAGCACTGGAAGGATTCATTGATCAAACACTTTTCTTTTAAGACATAATGGCATATTGCTCTTGAAAATTATGCTGTTTCTTCCAAAAGCTCTCCAGGCAAGTTTTGTACGCCGATTAATTTCTTCATCAATGTGACCCACTTGATATGTGCTGTCCAAGATAAACGTACGTGTCTGTTATCTCCAGCTTTTCTCCATCAATCGATAAATCTTCATTTTGTGTAAAAGCATTGAACATCACTTTTGTCATCTCTTAAATAAACTGAAAGAAATTTTTAAGGAAAGTACAGCTGTGCCAGAGAAAGTAAAAATATTAAGTTTAGTGCCTGGGTCAGGGTCTGTAGCAAAAACATGTCATGAATTTGGTGCTAGTCAGTACTTAGTGAGAAACACACAGAGCTTAGTTGAGAGGTATGGTATCTTCCCTAATGTAGAGCAGTGGAAGTCCCGAAAACTTTCAGAGAAAGTGATTGATAAGGTTGTAGCTTTTTCTGAAAGTGATTAGAACAGTAGGATGTGCCCTGGTGCAAAACACTGTTTCTATCAGGAATAGGGATGGGCAAAAGGAACCCAAACAAAAAAGACTAAATATTATGCAGCTTTAAAGAACTGTATCAGAACTTCTGTGCTGAAAACCCTGAAGAAAAATAGGGTTTACCAAGTGGCTGAACTGCGACCAAAATAGTGTGATTTGGCAGGCAGCTATGGGACCCACTCAAAAACATAAAACTTATTCAAACTAGTTAACTTTTTTATGGGATTTATCTAGGTAAAGTCTCAAAATTTCTGCAAATTTTCGGAGAGGACTCCCCTTCTTCATCAGATAGTCATTCGTTTAATCTCTGCCATGGTCTTCAGTTAACCTTGATGGTTATGGTGATTCTGCAAAATGTCTTGCCAGATGTTAGGCAGCGAAAATTCCTTACCATCATTAATGATGCAGTTCTGTTTTTTCCCCAATTTCAAGTATCTCTTTCAATTTTTGCTTCAGGAAGTTGGATTGATATCCAATGACAGTCAAAGAGTCCCAGTCTATGAGGTGTCCTGTTTCTCTAACGTGTCTGTCTAATCCTGTCTTGTTTGAACAATTTCTTATTGCTGCTTTGTGCTCCACGATGCGAGTTTCCAGCCTACAACTTGTTTCTCCTATGTAGTATTTTCCAATACTGCAGGTTACTTTATAAATTACTCCTTGCATTTTTAACAAGTTTTCTTCTTTTTGAATCAAGTTAGGGCCAAATTTTTTAAGTTTGTTGTCTAAACTGGGAGCTAATCTAACATCATATTTACTGCTTATTCTCTTTAAAGATTCAAACAAACCCTTTTGATACGTAACTTTTCTAGTGAACCTAAACTCCTGCTTGCTTGTATTTTTTGTTTATTTATTTTGAGTAATTTATATATTTCCTTTTTTGGGTAGTGATTTTCTGTTAGCATTACTTCCAGTTCATCCATGTGGGTATTTTTCATATCTTCTGAGGAGACTAAATTATTTATTTTTTCTAAAAATTGGTTTGCAACATTTCTCTTCATTGAATATGGACGAGAGGAGTTAAAATTTAGTATTTTGTTTGTATCCAAAGTTTTTTTGTACATTTTTGTGAGGACCTTATCTTCCTGGGACATAGATGGTCAAATCCAAGAAGTTTAATTTTCCTTCAGTTTTGAACCTCCAAAGTGAACTTAAGGGAATCATCTAATTCATTAAAGCACCTTAGAATTTTTTTCTGGAAGATTTTCATCCTTGCTATCTATAATGAATTAGATACCATCCATATATCTGTGATAAAGGCAAAAGTATGAAGGCTGAACCAGTACCTTTCCTTCCAGCTTTCCTACATAGTAATTTGCCAAAAGTGGGGAGCTCATTGCTAGTCCAGACTTTTGGAGGAAAAATCTTTTCTCAAATTGAAAAAAGTTTTTTAAGGAGAAAATCAGCATTTCAAGCATTCCCACTAGTAAATTCCTTGCTTGATTACAAAAAACAATTTGTCTGCCAGGACATCTGCTGAAAATTCTATAAGCTGATCTAAATTTATGCTAGTGTACATAGAAACTATGTCAAGGCTACCAATAATAGGAGAATCTAGGGTTGGAAGCTGCTCTAATTTACACTTTAGGGTTGAGGTCTTTTTGTAATGGAAAGAGGGAAAAAAACCAGAACTGCATCATTAATGACTGTAAGGGATTTTCGCTGCCTAACATCTGGCAAGACATTTTGCGGAATCACAGTAACTGTCAAGATTAACCATAACTCAAGACCGTGATGGAGACTAAACGAATGACTGCCTGACAAAGGAGAGAAGTTCTCTTCAAAAATTTGCAGAAATTTTGAGACTTTATCTAGATAAATCCCATAAAAAAGTTAACTAGTTTTAATATAATAATCTAGGAAGCTACATAACAAAGATGAGTTTGATTTACAGATAAAACTTATGCTACATGCAGTGATGGAAAGTTGCAAAACCATTTTTGGAGCAGCAAAATGCATTTTTGGAGCAGGTAAAATACATTTTTGAAACAACAAAATGCATTTGGAGCAGGCAAAATATATTTTTAAAGCAGATAAAATACATTTTTGGTGTAAGAAAACATTTTTTAGAGCAGGTAAAATACTAGTAGATAGAACAAGCTCTTAAGCAAAAAATGTTTTGGAAATAGATGCACCCTACTCGAATTTAAAACATCTTGCATTGAAATACACACACACATATATGCAAACATTTTAGTTTTCAAATAGATCAAAAAATTTGTAACCATAGCAGGATTCTATTATTAATCAGTTATTTTACCAAAATTTTTTAATTTTTTGCTGCTTTTCTCAATATTTAATTGCTCACTTCTATTCTTTTCTCATTTTTTTAAGATAGTTAGCAATGTTTTGTTTCTTTTAATAGTATCTGTCCACTTTCTATTGCACTTGTGGTGTTGTTTTTTTATGCCACATTCAATGTTCATCATCTTCCCATTTCAAATCACCTTGCAAACATTCAATTTCTTCTCTTTTTTTTGCTTGTTTTGATGCATTTTTCCAGCACTAATCTGCTCTTGATATTTTTTTCAGGATTCTTTATAAGACTTCAGAAATGTTTTTGTTACATTAATTTTACTCAATCTCCACTTAATCTTTTGACATGATCTTGCTCTCCGCATGACGCCTACAATCATCGCGGCCGTCTTGCTCTCCGCATGACGCCTACAATCATCGCGGCCGCCTTGCGACAGACTAAAATCGCAGCCACATGGCTTATAAAATGTGTCAAATAAAGGTCTTCGCTCTTTCCACATTTATAAGTGAGTCACGGAAAAATTCTCATTGGCCGCCACCGGGAATCGAACCACGGGTCTTCCAGTTATGCGTCGTATATGCTTCCACTACACTACAGCGACCTCGAATTCCTCTAGACTCACACACGCTAACTGCCAAGACAATTTGGCAGGTTGCTTCTTGGAGCCCCACACAATGCTAGGGATTCACCAAAGATGGTAAGTAGCAACTGAAGAAATAATTAGAAGGCGAATGAATAATTAATACAGACAATTAACGTGGACCAGGAACATCAAATAAAGGTCTTTGCTCTTTCCACGTTTATAAGTGAGTCCCGGAAAAATTATCATTGGCCGCCACCGGGAACACCTGTGGTTCGATTCCGCGATAATTGTAGGCGTCACACGGAGAGCAAGAAGCACAAAGATAATGTCAAAAGATTAAGTGGAGATGTGAGTAAAATTAATGTAACCAAAACACTTCTGATGTTTTATAAAGAATCCTGAAAAAAAATAAAGAGCAGATTAGTGCTGGGAAAATGTATCAAAACAAGCAAAAAAAGACCACCGACATGCGAGTTATAGACCACCGACATGCGAGCTACAGACCACCGACATGCGAGCTACAGACCACCGACATGTGAGCTACAGACCACCGACATGCGAGCTATAGGGGCGTCATCGGAGTGGCGGGTGAGCTATTCAGCGATTTCATAATGTCGGGTGTCACCCGACAGTCGAGTGTCACCCGACAGTCGAGTGGAAAGGGTTAAAACCTGTGCACCGAAATTTTCACAAGCACAAATCCACATGCAATCAATGTAAAGATTTAGTTGGCAAAAGAAGCTGAGCTGAGTTCCCTCTCGACTTTTGCACACAGTACTTTCAAATGGCTGTATGGGGAATCACGTTACAAGCTCCGCCTCCGTTGGTGAGGGAAGTCAGAACATCGAAGGCGCATAAGGGACTACCTGTAAAGTGCATTTTTTCGACCAAAAGACGGTGAAAAAATAGAAATTGCGTGCAGGGATCTTGCGAGGGCTTTTCCGTAGTTTTTTCGGGCGACTTCCGTAAAACCGGAAGATGGAGTGAAAATCCGTAAAAGTTTTAATCTCTGAATACCTATGAATCCTTTAGAAACAGAACCATTGTATCCTGCCACGGGAGAGCCATTTTCAGTCATCCTCTGCGTCAACGAAATAGATAATGGCTGACCTTACGCTGTATTTACGTAATCGCGCACCTCGCCCGGAATGAAATAACTGCGCTATCCCAAAGAGCAGGGAACAACATATAAACAATCTCAATTGCACAGCACTCCGAAAGGCCACCAAAAACTATCAGTAAACAATCTTCATCAGGATTTCATAACGTACAGCATCGTTTCTCCTACATACCACGTGATTACAACAAAACTTCTCCTCCATAAGCAAAAACAATTTAATTTCCTACATCGTAAAAATAGTTGTTTTTTTTTCATCACTTTTGCTGAAAAAACAACAAATTAGAAGGTAGGTGAAAAACATTCCGGAATTTTGGGATTGGCGGTACGGTACGTGTTGATTAAACGTTGTTTTCACCAAATTACGTGTAGACATTAAAAAAAGGATCATTCGATTCGACGTTTAAAACGTAATTTTTTGCCGTGAAAATTTTTTTTTTTTTCGCTCGGCAATTTTTGCTGTGGACTGCCGTTTCGGCGCAGTTGGGCGCAAATATTAAAATTTTTCGTAATTTGTAGCAGTTTGGCGCAAGATAATGAAATTGGCGCAGTTCGGCGCAAACTTTCCATCACTGTACATGGTACAAAGCTTAACATTGACTACAAAGACTTATTGGATTCAATGGTGTGTGACTTACAGAGCGAAATGTTAGGGAATTGTAGTGATTGCCCTGGAACAGATGTTATAAGAGATTTGGTTACAAATGGTTTGCATGAGGAAGGTGATATTTTTTTAGACACTGTGCCACACAAACAGTGGATAACAACTGATAGGGCGGCTCTCATAACTATTACAAAGTCTACTGATGAATTAATTGAGGATTTGCTGGATTGACTAGTTTCTCTGAAGAAAATTTCATTTCTAAAGCAGTCTGATTACATAAAACACATAAAGGATAGTTTAGAAAATAATGAATGCATAGTTATAGGGGATTTTTCTGAGAACTTCTCATTAGTTATTAAAGATGAGATCCAAAGTTTTCATTGGATAAATGACCAAGCAACTTTACATCCCTTTGTAATGTAATACCAAGACCCAGTAGATCAATCTCTGATATCAAAATTTTTTTGTGTAATCAGTAACTGCATGAAATACACCACCACAACAGTACATGCTTTTCAAAAACCTCTGCTGGTGGAGATCAAAACATGGCATCTTTTGTACAGAAAATCACATACTTTTCAGATGGAGCTGCTGGACAGTACAAGAACAGAAAAAACTTTGCAAACTTGTGTTACCATAAGAAAGACTTTGATCTTGATGCAGAGTGGAATTTTTTTGGACATTTCATGGAAAAGAGTGGGACAGTCAAATGGCTAGTGTCCAAGGTAAGCCTGCAAAGAGTAGCAGGGAATAACATCCTGGCATCTCGTGAGATGTTTACTTTTTGCACAGAAAACATAAGGGTGGATGTATGTTACTTCATGTATGTTAGTGAAAGTGATGTTGCATAAACCCCAAACTTCTGCAAGAGCGATTTGCTAATGCTTGGATGATACCTAACACAAGACAAAAGCATCGATTTCTACCTGTAGACTGCAACTGGATAAAGTGCTTTATCACGTCAGCTTCAGAGGACTTTGAGGAACTGAATATCACCAAACTTTCAACAGATCTTTCTCTTGAGCTTAAAGAAAGGGATTATATCGCATGCATTTACGATTCCTGTTGGTGGCTGGCACAAGTGATTTTGAGGTCCAGCAGTCAGGGAAGGAATACAAAGTCCACTTCTGTCCTGTGGGACCATCGACATCGTTTGAAAAGTCTAAAGACACTGATTGGATATCATATGACACTGATTGGATATCATATGAAAATGTGATATCCAATCAGTGTCATATGATATCACTGATTGGATATCAAAAGACACTGATTGGATATCATATGAAAATGTTTTGCATGTTCTTACTCCTGCTGAGTTGTCAACTGCCACTAGAGGAACATGGAACATTGAACCGGGGTTGAAAAATGAATGAACTTAAGAACTGTTACATCACAAGATCAAGAAACCAATGTCGAGACAAAAAATAAAAAAAAAAGATTATCATTTTGGTAAAAGAAACTTGAAAATTACCAATTAGATGTGTCACTTTCAAGTGGCTCATTCAAACTATAAAATTTGAGTAAATTAGTTTTTAAAATTTAAGTCTAGGCTAATTATTTTTTTCATTGTGTGCAGAATCATAAGCAAACAAGTCATGTAAGTAATAATCTAGTTTTTGTTTCTTATTAAATCTTTTCTTGTAATTGTAATGCTAATGTTTACGTAATTGAAACCTTCAACATTTAACAACCCCCTTTCTCCTTCCCCTCAAATTAGTACACTAGTCTTTACTTTTGTGCTATATTTCTTCCAGTATATATTTTTCTTACCTTACTCTTTATTTACACATTTTTCTTAATTTTTTATCTTTCAATTAGATATTGAAAGACAGTTAAAATTGCCCTTCAAAACAAGTGGAAAAACATGGATTTTTTCACAACTTTAATCTCAAATATTTTCATTATTAAGCAAAACAAAGTGATCAAATTTTGGTATGATGTTGTTATCAAATATAGAGGCTCTGTGGTATAAAATTCAGATTTTTACTGTGTACTACACTGGAGATATAGTTACTGAAAAAATATTAAAATTTCAAATTTTCCCATTTTCATCAGTGAAAAAATCTTGGAAGGGCTCAAAATACTCCAGTTTTCTCACCCTAGATACAATCTATTGTTACCATGGTTCTTGCACAATAAAATTGGTTTGAGTGTTTTGCCCCTTTCCCAGTGGAAATTCGGCTCGGAAATTGAAAAAATGCAAATAGCAATAATCAACTTTGACCACCAATAAAATTTCCAAAACACCTCAGATAATATAAAAGGGTAAATCAAAATAATCAGCACTTTATATTCTGAATAATATGGCTTTTGAATTAGCTAAATTAGGGGAAAAGTTATAGCATTTTGCATAAATACTGCAACTCCAAAAATGGAGATGTCCATATCCCGCCAAACAGTTAGGTTTTTTTTTTTTTTTTATAAAATTGGGTTTGAACTCTTTAAAGATGTATAAACAACTGTGCAAAAAAAAAAAAAAATAATAAAACATGCTGCAGCAACATCCCCTTGTTGAAATGGCATGGAATGGCCTTGTTTTCAAAATGCTGTAGCTCAGCCCCCAAATTTTTTTTATGAAAAATCCTTTTGCAGTAGTTTGCATCTCTATTAGGAGTAGCTACCATAATTTAAAAAAAAAAAAAAAAAAAAAAATTGGTGATCAACTGACACACCCTGCCTGAATTGAGATGGAAAGGGTCAATAAATAAATATATATCATCATCATCATCATTGTCAACCATTATCAATCCACTGCTGGACGAAGGTCTCCCCAAGTTTCCTCCACAACGTCTTGTGCCAGTCTCCTCCATGTCACACCCGCATACTTTCGAATTTCATCCACCCATCTTCCATGTGGTCTTCTTCTGGGTCTTTTCCTGTCCCTTGGAATCCAATCTAAAATTTCGGCTGTCCATCGATGGTCTGTTCTTCTGGCAGTTTGTCCAGCCCATTGCCATTTCAGGGATTTAACTCTGATCATGATGTCTTCTACTCTTGTCATTTTTCGGATCCACGTGTTCCTCTTCTTATCTCTCCTGGTTACACCAAGCATGCACCTCTCCATGCTACTTTGAGTTGTCTGCAGCATTTGTATGTCTCTTTTAGTTAAGGTCCACGTCTCTGCACCATACGTAAGCACTGGAAGGATGCATTGATCAAACACTTTTCTTTTAAGACATAATGGCATATTGCTCTTGAAAATTATGCTGTTTCTTCCAAAAGCTCTCCAGGCAAGTTTTGTACGCCGATTAATTTCTTCACCAATGTGACCCTCACTTGATATCTGCTGTCCAAGATAAACGTACGTGTCTGTTATCTCCAGCTTTTCTATATCAATCGATAAATCCTCATTTCTTGTAAAAGCATTGCACATCACTTTTGTCTTCTGAAAGTTCATTTTTAATCCCACCTCTTTACTCTTGTCAGCAAGTTCCTGGATCATACTCTGTAGCTCTGATGGGGTAGTTGCAAAAATGACTATGTCATCAGCAAAACGAAGGTGGGTTAGATAATCTCCATTAATCTTTATCCCTTTGTTTTCCCAGTTCAGTGATTGAAAGACATTTTCCAATGTGGCATTAAAGAGCTTCGGAGATATGGCGTCACCTTGTCTCACTCCTTTTCCAATTTTTATGTGTGTTGTATTTTCAAACAGCCGAATCTTTGCACTTGCATTTTCATAGATGTTATTAATAATATTAATGTATGCATCTTCAATACCGCAGGATTTCAGAGCCATTGCAACTGCTGATGGTTTCACCGAATCAAAGGCTTTTTCATAATCGATAAAAGCCATGCATAGTGGAAGTTCATATTCCCTTGCTCTTTCAATTAGTTCTCTCAGTACGTGGATATGATCTATTGTGCTGTAGCCACTCCTGAATCCAGCTTGCTCTCTCGGTTGAGCCATGTCCAGTGTCACCTTCAAGCGGTGTGAAAGAACTTTAGTGAAGATTTTATAAACTACTGATAGCAGGCTGACAGGTCTGTAGTTCCTGAGATCCTCAATGTCACCTTTTTTATGTAGCAAGATCATTGTAGCGTTGTTCCAATCCTCAGGAATTTTCCCTTCATTAAGGCATCGAGTGAAAATTTGGGCGAGTACTGTTTCGATTTCTCCACTTGCTTCTTGTATGATGTCTACAGTAATTCCATCTTCACCTGGAGCTTTTCCCGCTTCATGTTCTTGATTGCATGTGCAACTTCTGCTGGAAGGACTGGAAGAACTGTGGTACTGGTACCTTTCATGATGTCTGGAGTACTTGTATCATCCCTTTCATATAATTTGGAGTAGAAATCTTTCACTCTTGTCAAAATTTCGACTCTATTTCTTGTTACACAACCATCTTCTTTTCTCAGTGCCATAATCTGTTTTCCCCTTACTGAGATGTCCCTTTGCTATCTTTAGGCTTTGGTTGTTTTTAATTGCTTTCCTTACTAGTTCACAGTTGAATTTCTTTACGTCTTCAGTGATACTTTTTCGTACTGTCTTGCATAGCTCTATATATTCCACTTTGGAAGTCACATCTTCTTTAGTTGTCCTCATCACTCTTCTTTTTTGCATCAACATTTTGGTTTTTCCTGATAATTTGTTCACATGCAATTTGTTCTTAGACCCAGCTAATTTTGTTGCTGTTTCCATAAGAGCTTTGGTTACTTTTCTGTTAACTTCAGAAATATCCACTTCTTCCGATGTTAAGCCTTCTAAAGCAGAGAATCTGTTCTTCAGTTCCAATTTGAAGGTATTATGGTGTTTTTTAAGGTTGGTTATGTCAATACATTTTGTTTGTCTTATGAGCTTGCTACGTTCGAGTTTAGTGTTGAGGTGCATCTTACATCTCACCAATCTATGGTCACTGCCTGTGTTGAACTTGTTTAGCACACTGCAGTCTTCTATGACGAATTTTTTGTTACACATAATAAAATCAATTTCACTTGTCGTCCCATTTGGATGTCTCCATGTCCATTTCCTGTGTGGCTTTTTCTTGAAAAAGGAGTTCAAGATGAAAAACCCTTCTGCCTCTGCAAACTCTACGAGAGTATTTCCACGCTGGTTTCTGTTGCCGTGACCGAATTTACCTACTGAAGTTTCATTCTGTTGCCGTTGCCCTATTTTTGCATTGAAATCTCCCATAATTATCTTCAAGTGCTGCTTACCTTTATTATTTAGATCACGAATTTCCTCATAAAATTCTTCAATTTCTTCTTCAGCATGACTTGTGGTGGGTGCATAAGTTTGAATAATCTGAGCCTGGTATCTTCTCGAGAGTTGGATAACGAGTCTTGCAGCTCTGTCAGAGGAACTTTCAACTTCTACAACTTTATCCTTCAGTTTCTTGTTTATTATAAATCCAACACCACTGGTTCTGCCAGTATCTGTCCCACGATAGTAGAAGAGATGTCCACTTTTCAGTTCAATGAGATCTTCTCCTTTTCTCCTTACCTCACTTAGCCCGACGATGTCCCACTTGATCCTTTGTAGTTCCTCTTCCAATTCAAGAAGCCTTGAATCAGAAGATAGGGAGCGTCCGTTATACGTAGCCAAGGTCAGCATCAGATGGCAGCCTAGTCCGGTCCTCCGGGGATTCTTAGCACCCTCTGCCTTCATGTCGCACTGGCCGCTGCCTTGGCCAGGTACATTCCAGCTGCCGGAGACTGAGGGCCAAGATTTAAGTTGTGGAATCATTTTGGAGGGGTTTGGCCATAACTCACCACACTGGCCAAGCGGGTTGGTGAGTGTGGGATAGCATTTCCTCTAATCCGATGGTATAGTTATACCGCTATTGGCGGTCGTCAGAGCCCCTTTAGTGGGAACAGGATGTACCACGAGAAGGCGGGGTTGACATTTGTCAAGGAGAGGCTGTGATGTTACGCATCACCTGACCTTACATCCCTAAGGTCAGGTGATGCGTAACATCACAGCCTCTCCTTGACAAATGTCAACCCCGCCTTCTCGTGGTACATCGTGTTCCCACTAAAGGGGCTCTGACGACCGCCAATAGCGGTATAACTATACCATCGGATTAGAGGAAATGCTATCCCACACTCACCAGCCCGCTTGGCCAGTGTGATGAGTTATGGCCAAACCCCTCCAAAATGATTCCACAACTTAAATCTTGGCCCTCAGTCTCCGGCAGCTGGAATGTACCTGGCCAAGGCAGCGGCCAGTGCGACATGAAGGCAGAGGGTGCTAAGAATCCCGGAGGACCGGACTAGGCTGCCATCTGATGCTGACCTTGGCTACGTATAACGGACGCTCCCTATCTTCTGATTCAAGGCTTCTTGAATTGGAAGAGGAACTACAAAGGATCAAGTGGGACATCGTCGGCTAAGTGAGGTAAGGAGAAAAGGAGAAGATCTCATTGAACTGAAAAGTGAGACATCTCTTCTACTATCGTGGGACAGATACTGGCAGAACCAGTGGTGTTGGATTTATAATAAACAAGAAACTGAAGGATAAAGTTGTAGAAGTTGAAAGTTCCTCTGACAGAGCTGCAAGACTCGTTATCCAACTCTCGAGAAGATACCACGCTCAGATTATTCAAACTTATGCACCCACCACAAGTCATGCTGAAGAAGAAATTGAAGAATTTTATGAGGAAATTCGTGATCTAAATAATAAAGGTAAGCAGCACTTGAAGATAATTATGGGAGATTTCAATGCAAAAATAGGGCAACGGCAACAGAATGAAACTTCAGTAGGTAAATTCGGTCATGGCAACAGAAACCAGAGTGGAAATACTCTCGTAGAGTTTGCAGAGGCAGAAGGGTTTTTCATCTTGAACTCCTTTTTCAAGAAAAAACCACACAGGAAATGGACATGGAGACATCAAAATGGGACGACAAGTGAAATTGATTTTATTATGTGTAACAAAAAATTCGTCATAGAAGACTGCAGTGTGCTAAACAAGTTCAACACAGGCAGTGACCATAGATTGGTGAGATGTAAGATGCACCTTAACACTAAACTCGAACGTAGCAAGCTCATAAGACAAACAAAATGTATTGACATAACCAACCTTAAAAAACACCATAATACCTTCAAATTGGAACTGAAGAACAGATTCTCTGCTTTAGAAGGCCTAACATCGGAAGAAGTGGATATTTCTGAAGTTAACAGAAAAGTAACCAAAGCTCTTATGGAAACAGCAACAAAATTAGCTGGGTCTAAGAACAAATTGCATGTGAACAAATTATCAGGAAAACCAAAATGTTGATGCAAAAAAGAAGAGTGATGAGGACAACTAAAGAAGATGTGACTTCCAAAGTGGAATATATAGAGCTATGCAAGACAGTACGAAAAAGTATCACTGAAGACGCAAGGAAATTCAACTGTGAACTAGTAAGGAAAGCAATTGAAAACAACCAAAGCCTAAAGATAGCAAAGGACATCTCAGTAAGGGGAAAAACTGATTATGGCACTGAGAAAAGAAGATGGTTCTGTAACAAGAAATAGAGGCAAAATTTTGACAAGACTGAAAGATTTCTACTCCAAATTATATGAAAGGGATGATACATGTACTCCAGACATCATGAAAGGTACCAGTACCAGAGTTCTTCCAGTCCTTCCAGCAGAAGTTGCACATGCAATCAAGAACATGAAGTGGGAAAAGCTCCAGGAGAAGATGGAATTACTGTAGACACCATACAAGAAGCAAGTGGAGAAATCGAAACAGTACTCGCCCAAATTTTCACTCAATGCCTTAATGAAGGGAAAATTCCTGAGGATTGGAACAACGCTATAATGATCTTGCTACATAAAAGGTGACATTGAGGATCTCAGGAACTACAGACCTATCAGCCTCCTATCAGTGGTTTATAAAATCTTCTCTAAAGTTCTTTCACACCGCTTGAAGGTGACACTGGACATGGCTCAACCGAGAGAACAAGCTGGATTCAGGAGTGGCTACAGCACAATAGATCATATCCACGTACTGAGAGAACTAATTGAAAGAGCGAGGGAATATGAACTTCCATTGTGCATGGCTTTTAGCGATTATGAAAAAGCCTTGATTCGGTGAAACAATCAGCAGTTGCAATGGCTCTGAAATCCTGTGGTATTGAAGATGCAAACATTAATATTATTAATAACATCTATGAAAATGCAAGTGCAAAGATTCTGTTATTTGAAAATACAACACACATAAAAATTGGAAAAGGAGTGAGACAAGGTGACACCATATCTCCGAAGCTCTTTAATGCCACATTGGAAAAGGTCTTTCAATCACTGAACTGGGAAAACAAAGGGATAAAGATTAATGGAGATTATCTAACCCACCTTCGTTTTGCTGATGACATAGTCATTTTTGCAACTACCCCATCAGAGCTACAGAGTATGATCCAGGAACTTGCTGACAAGAGTAAAGAAGTGGATTAAATGAACTTTCAGAAGACAAAAGTGATGTACAATGCTTTTACAAGAAATGAGGATTTATCGATTGATGGAGAAAAGCTGGAGATACAGACACGTACGTTTATCTTGGACAGCAGATATCAAGTGAGGGTCACATTGGTGAAGAAATTAATCGGCGTACAAAACTTGCCTGGAGAGCTTTTGGAAGAAACAGCATAATTTTCAAGAGCAATATGCCATTATGTCTTAAAAGAAAAGTGTTTGATCAATGCATCCTTCCAGTGCTTACGTACGGTGCAGAGACGTGGACCTTAGCTAAAAGAGACATACAAAGTCTGCAGACAACTCAAAGTAGCATGGAGAGGTGCATGCTTGGTGTAACCAGGAGAGATAAGAAAAGGAACACGTGATCCGAAAATGACAAGAGTCGAAGACATCATGATCAGAGTTAAATCCCTGAAATGGCAATGGGCTGGACATACTGCCAGAAGGACAGATCATCGATGGACAGCCGAAATTTTAGATTGGATTCCAAGGGACAGGAAAAGACCCAGAAGAAGACCACATGGAAGATGGGTGGATGAAATTCGAAAGTATGCGGGAGTGACATGGAGGAGACTGGCACAAGACAGACCGTTGTGGAGGAAACTTGGGGAGACCTTCGTCCAGCAGTGGATTGATAATGGTTGACAATGATGATGATATATATATATATATAAACTAGAAAACAAATCAGCCAGAACTTTAATGGAACAATGATCATACTTGCGAAGAAAGAAAATGGGTAAAAAATCAGAATGTGCAGCAAAAAAGTGCGATTATAGCACAGCATGATCACGAATGGAATTGTTCACTGCTATTTATTTATGTAAATATTAAACTAGAGCACATCACTATATTCACAACATAAAATTACTGAATTCAAAACAAAATGAAATGACTTTAAAGGACATTGCTTCAAACATTATGCTCTTGGTTTGTTTTGTTGTTGTACTTGGTAGAACATCAACTCAAGTTCCTATTGCAAGCAAGCTGGCTTCTGAAGTTCGACAGCAATACTTGTCTTTTGTTGACTCTGCAGCTGCATTGCTTAATTTTTTTCAGCTCTACCTTCCCCTTCCAATTTCTTCACTGTTGCTTTTCTTTTTCTTATACCCTCAGATGACTACAATTTTACCCATCAGGCTGAAGACCATACATGCATGATATTAAAACTTTCCTTAATTTAAATAAATGGTGCAACTTTGAGAATATGAACACCATGTATTCACTCGTACAATTATTTTAACTTAGTCACTTCCAATTTTGAGAATAATTTTTTTTTCTTACTTATCAAGCTGAAATTCAAAACTTTATAGGGGAAATAACATTTAACAACACAGAATAATGAGAATATCGGGGTGATTATGATTAAAGGGTAAATCTCGCCTGTCCAACTTCTGTTTTGGGAAATTTTCCCTTCATTTTCACACTGAAATAAAAATATTTTTGAAGTTAAATGATATTTCACAAAAATACTAGACAGTGGCAAAACTGCAAGAAATTACAATAGCTGGAAAATCTTCATTCTGTTTAACTTTCGCTGAAAGACAATACTGCCCCCGAATGAAAATGACAACTCTCCCACACACACACTAATTCCCAAAAAATATCTCTATCTCTTCAGTTTTGCATTGATCTCGAGAATTTCCAGATGATTAAAAAGCAAATTCTGTGAATCTACAGAAGAATCTCCTGTCTGTAGGACTGATGCTTTGAATTACAGTGAATAATAAGGATGTTAATGATATACCATAGGTTCCAGGTCAATTCAGTACCACCAAGTTACACAAAATACCTTGTCCCATTCTGACAAGAATAAAATCAATAATGCCATGAAATCTCACAAAAAGCAAAGACTCAATACTATAACAAAGGAAGCGCTATTTTCAGAAAATGCAATGAATGCAGTCAAAATGAAATAGTATATTGCACATCTTTCAGCATAAATTTTGACGATGGGAATCCGTTTTTTGGTGTAAACATGACATGGATGGCAAGTCAGATAACATCCAAAAATTTTGCCGTCCTGGAATGGGAATCGAAGCTGCGTCTCCCGAATAGCGCCCAAGTATGTGAAAGATCATGAGTATTCTGACATATATTGATTATCTTCTACTAGTGAAAATATTAGCGTTTTAACACGTTATATTGACGCCGTAGCCAAAATTTCCTGTATTTAAAACATGATATTATTGTAAAATAAAATAAAAGGCTTTACTCACAATGTTTTGGTGGTCTCCTTTATTGCTTTCAATTTTTTGAAGTTAGTAAATGTCATTATCATTCATGATGAGATTTTGGTGACGTATTCATGCCTGCAGGAACCCCGCTGGTGAGGAAAATTGTCTCCAACAGTGGGGTACCTGCAGCATGAATACGTCACCAAAATCTCTGGCATGAATGATAATGACTTTTTACTTCAACTTCAAAAATTGAAAGCAATAAAAGGAAGGCCACCAAAACATTGTGAGTAAAGCCTTTTTATTTTATTTTACAATAATATCATGTTTTAAATACAGGAAATTTTTTAACTTCTGACGTCCAGAATATAACGTGTTAAAAGCGAAAGCTAATATTTTCACTAGTAGAAGATAATCAATATATGTCACAGAGACATGTTTTCACAGCTTCCTTGACTTCATTTATGAAATGTTCGTCCCCAAGGTCCTTTTTCATTTTTGGGAAGAAGTGGTAATCACAGGGGACCAAATTAGGATTGTATTGGGGATACAGCCATACTTCCCACTTGAAATTGCAAAGAAGCTCCTGCGTGGCGGCAGTTTTGTGTGGGGTTGCGTGGTCGTGCAACAAAATGATTCCTTTTGATAATTTTCCTTGTCTTCAAACCTAAACTGCTTTCCTTGACTTCTTCAATGTCTTGCAGTACATTGCAGCATTTATTATATTCCCTTTTGCCATGAACTCTGAACACCAGCCCCATACAGTAAAAAAATACAGTTGCAATAACTTTTCTGGCAAACAGGACAACTTTTTTTCAGTTGGTGAGTTGGGGGGGGGGGGGATGCTTTCACACCATGAACTAAAGATTAAAATTGTTGATTTTTTCAAGTGGCCATTGGCCAGTGAATGGTTAAAATCTAGTGGCCACTTATGGCTATTTCATGTTGTATACATATTTTATCACTGCACTGTATATCTTTCATATATTTAGACACAGGTAAATTTAAGTATAGTAGTTATAAAGGCCCACCATCTATTTATTGTCCAGTGCAATTAAATGCATAAATATTATTTTAAAAGTTATATTTTTCTTCAACGAAACGTCAACCTAATTTTCTAGACAAACAATTTTTATTGGAAAACAATTTAATCATTTTTATTTGGTCTGTATGTTCTTGAATAAAATCTTTCCACCATAAATTGATAGCAGTTGATGGGTCAAAATTTTCAAGCAATACTTTGGCTTAGTTTATTTGTTGCCTATTTTCTAAAGAAATTTTTGCAAGAGCATTGCTTCAAAATGATTTCTTTTTCAAATTTCCAATTAATTTTTCAAATTAATCGGAAACTTGAGACTTGGTCGTTTTGGGTGGTGTAGTGGTTAGCATACACAGGTGTTATCCGGGAGAAGCGGGTTCAATTCCCGCTTCAGGACAACGAAATTTTAAAGTTTTCGGATATTATCTGACTTACCATCCATGCGATATTTACACCAAAAAACAAATTCACATCTTCAAAATAAGGATTGCTTGTCATCAATAATATTGCACATGATGCTTGTATTCTCTTAACTTCTGCATTGCTTGGCCTAATGGTCAGCAGTATATTTCAACAATTTGTGCTATGAGCTTCATGCACTAAAAATTGTTTCTTTTCAGTTTCTCTAGCAGTTTCTGGTGTGTTATTGATGGTAAAAATGTTCAAACACTATGTTTTGAAGCTGCTTCCATTTTACTAAATTTTTCTGTTCACTCCATTTATTTTTGGTTAAATTCTTCATGGTGTCAAAATAAAAATTGGCTGCATAGCTTTCAAAAACGAATTTCATATCTCATGGCAGAATTATTTTGTAGTACTGTGTGTGGTTGCCAGTACTGAATCATAGCCATACATCTACCATAGCTCAGACTGGGAGAAAATGTGATACCAACATGGTCACCTTGTTTTATAGACTCACAATGATTCTTAACCACTAGACAGAAGAAAAAAAAGTTGAGTTATTTCCTGTTATTCTAATAAATATTATGTTAAAACCATAAAACACTGATAAACCTTTACACATGTTAAAAAGATATTGGTGACAATAAGAAAACATGGAGAGTTGCCAAATGTTTTGATTCAATCAGATTACGTCTAGTTTTTGAAACCAGTGTCGAGATTATCTTTTTACACCCATAAAAACTTTCAGTTTTGGTAGAATTTTAATGATTTGTCATCTTTTTCTGTTTGTTATCCCCAGAAACTCCAAGTGCTACAAATTATCCAGAGTCACTATGATAATCGTTGATCTGCTACAGAGTACAGGAAACGTCGAATACGTAACGGAAACAGAAAATCTCTGTGAAACAACATTATTCAACATTTGTGTAAAGCTTATGTTTAAGATTCTAACAATCACTAAACATTTTAGGGATTGTTTATTGGATGTTTTTAATATCATGACATCCGTTTGATATACACTGCTGGCCACCCAAAATGCAACACCAAGAAGGAAGCATCCGATTGGCCTGAAATTCGCAGCATGTGTCGCCCGCGAGAGGACATGCAAACGATTCGCATTGCAGGGCATATGCAAATCATGTGCGCCCGGCACGCAACTGAGAAGCACTATAAGAAGGGTGCACAGAAGGCGGGATGCAAGTAGTGGAAGTGTGTTCTGCTGCCGGACCTGTGCGTGGGAATCTTCCTGATGCCTCGTCGCAGAATACGGCAGTCATTCCAGCACATTTCGGAGTTCCACAGAGGACGAATAGTGGCTTATCGTGACAACAGTTTATCGTACCGAGACATCGCTGCCCGTGTGGGACGACATCCAGCCACAGTGAGGCGAGTATGGATTCGGTGGGTGCAGGAGGGACAGACGTGAGCGATTGCCACAGCCACGGCACACCACCGAACGAGAGGACAGACATGTTGTGTGGCGGGCATTGACGGCTCGCACCGACACATCACGAACGTTAGCGCGGGAATTAGGGTGTGTTGCGCAACAACTTGTGTCAGCACGCACCGTTCGACATCATCTGCAGAAGTGGGGACTTGTCGCACGGTGCCCATTGCTCCGATTACCATTGACGTTACACCACCGGCGACTGCGGTGGCAGTGGGCCGTTGAACGCCGCACCTGGACTATGGAATGGCACGACATTATCTTCTCCGACGACTCCGCTTCTGCCTGCAACACCACGACGGTCAGAACTGCACGCGGCGGCACTGCGGCGAAAGACTGTATGACGCCAGCATTATGCATCGCCATACTGGTCCGTCGCCTGGCGTTATGGTTTGGGGCGTAATTGGACATGAAACCCGCACCCTCTGGTACACATCGCCAGTACACTCAATAGCCATCGCTACATCTCCGACGTTTTGGAGCCTGTAGTCCTCCCTTACCTGCAAGACCTGCCAGCGGCCACGTTTCAACAGGACAATGCGCGCCCGCACATGGCACGCATCGTGCAACAATTCTTCACGGCCCAACAGGTGTCACCGCTGCCGTGGTCCGCCTGTTCTCCCGATATGTTGCCCATTGAACACGTCTGGTCGCTGATTGGCAACCGAGTGGACCGCAAGCACCACCTGCGGCAACGTGTGGAAGCAGCCTGACTGACATACCCCAAGCCAACATCTAAATCCTCTTTCGTTTCGATGCCGTGGCGTGTAGTGGCCGTTATTGCCAGCCATGGGGGCCACACGAACTATTGATGTCTGCGTGTTCCCAAGTCGCATGGGCCTGTAAGCTCAATCGTTTCATCTTTGTATCTGTTGGCTTTGCTATCTCGTGTCGTGTCCTTCTTGGTGTTGAATTTTGGGTGGCCAGCAGTGTAATTTGGGCGTCTTCATGCAGTCTGCCAACCAAAACTGATTGTTTTTGCTCAGATGAAAATGTTCCATAACTTTCAAAACTTCAAATTTTTCTTACCCCAAGATGCGTTGTTTCTCCTTTCTGGTTATATTCTTATTTTTTACAATTTTCTGTTATTATGTTCCTCATTCTTAATATCTTCGGTAATAGTGAAAAGAGACTTCGTATTTAAATTTTCTTTTTTCTAGTGAAGGGCAGTTTTTGTTATTTCTAACAGCCTGTTCTTCAAAACCAATCAGTACAGAATGTATTTTTCCCCCTTACGCTTTTATATGTTCAAAGCTAAATTGAATATCAAAATCGGTACTTAATCTGCACGTGATGGAATCAGCCATTTCCATGACCCGTAAAATTATTATCACGGCACAGTGAACAATGCAGTACCGATTTTTTATATTTAATTTCAGTGAAAAGCTTGTGTTTCCCCATTACTTAGCAGAGGTGCCAACCTCTAGCAGAACGTATCAGTAATCAATAGGGACTTTTCAGTAATGGAACACAAACTTTCAGTAATATTTTCAATAACGTAACTCCATTTAGCTTCCATATCCGAATGTTTAAAAAGACAAAACAACGTTACCAGACGGAATACGACCCCACGCCCTAACTAATACTCCGAAAATTTCATTTTTGCATCAATCTCGAAAATGACAGGGGGGCGAATCCACGGAAGAATCTCACATATGAATTAACCGCTGAATCGATTTCAAATATTGATGACCGGTAAATTTTAACTTTTGGCGCAAAGTTAGCGCAGATTTTGTAAAAGTCGCAATTTTTTTAGCAGAATGGTGCAAGAACAACGTTTTGGCACAATTGGTGCAGGTCTGGCAGCCCTGAGATTAAGACTAGGAAGTTATTGCTGCACTTTTCAACTTTTTTTTTTTACTTGTAAAAAAATTAATAAAACAGGTAATTTTTCGCAAAAAACACAGACATTTTTCAAACGGCAGAACAAGGGTTTGGTCGGAAGAATGTATAAAAAATCGGAAGACTTCTGCCAAAATCGGAAAAGTTGGCAGGTATGCGTGTGTGGCTAGTTTTGTGGCTTGATGTTGCTTGGCCAATCAATATCACTCTCAGATGATTCAAAATCATCACTATCACTTGGCAAACTTTCACTCTCACTACAACAAGCCATTTCAAATAACCTTACAAAAAATTTCAGGCAGTAGGAAAAGCAAATCTGTTAGTCTGAGGAACAAGCTGTCTTCATAAAAGTCATCCTCTGCTAACACAAGTTTGGAAAAAGATGGGGATTCGTAATTCACAGAGTTTTGCGATTGTGTCTGTTTGTTTGGAAAAGAGAAATGACTAATGTGAAGAGCTTCTAGTAATAAAACACCGCACTTCGTTCTCCCGCACGGCAAAAGTCCGCAAGAAATATAAACTCCGTCTCCGCTGGACCACGAGTTGTGTGTTATTGCACTTCGAACGGGGCTTGAAAAAGTGATTTCCGACAGTACACCACTTTATAATACACCAACAATGCCAAATGAACAGCCCTGCCTTAACTGCAGTAGGAAAAGTTTTGGCTAAAGTAGCCTTTCTCCCGTCACACGCAGAAAGTGCGCGAGAAACCGATAGCAAGCGCAAACTCTTTCATGGTACGACACTTACGGCATATTACCATTCTTTCAATAATATTGCTGTTTGACGATATGATTCATGGAGATTCCATTTCAAAATGATATGATTGCTAAATGACATGATCATCGACACCGATATCTGCCGTCTGATTCGGGAAATACGCGGATCAAAACCGAAGGCCGACAAATCGGCCGCGTCGCACTAAAAGGGTTGACAAAAAAAGGATACAAAATTGAGATTCTCCAAAACACACTGAAATCCGTAATCTGCAACCAGTCCGTAATTCCATAATCTGACAGTCGAAACTATAATAAATTACGGACAATCCGTAATAGTTGGCACCGTTGACTTAGTAACGTTTTGCTGTATTAAGGGGGCAGAGCAAGATTTTTTAAAAGCGAAATTGATGTTCCAAAAAGCTACAGCATGTATATGTGCAGAGAAAACATGACGGTACATGGAATGAAAGATGGCGACGGTGAAGTCCCAATTTTGAACTTTTAAATTTCTTTTTGTAAACAAATGGAAAAATGCTTGCCCTTTTTGTTTGTTCAGCAGCAAGAAGTACCTAAGCAATGGAAAACTATGCATTTTCAAAGAAACTAAACTTAAAAAAACGAGTTGCTGAAGATGGCTTGTGACATCCCAGTTCTGTCTAAAGCAACAGGCATCCATTCTCTAAGGATACATTTTAACTTAAGCAGGGAAAAATGGCTGCCCCCTTTCTTGAAGAGTGGATCTATAAATAGATTGCACCCACTTATTTGAGGGCTGTTTTTCACCATGCGTGACATCCTGTGCAATCACACACAAAGAACTTCAATATCAACACAAGCAGAGTGCGAATATCGGAAGGAGTGCGAAATGAAATTGTGTGATATCATCGATAGCGTCACAAGTAGAATTTCTTGTGGTGCTGAAAAGAAGCGAAGAAGAAATGTGGGTCGACCACACAGTTGCATTAACCTGACACTGGAAAAGTAGGAGCATAGGAGAGAAGGCTCTTATGTCTGCAATGACGTCACTCATTTAACATAACTACTTTCCATCTCAAGTGCGAAGTAAAGAAAAAAGTAACTAACATTCAAATTTTTCATTTTTTAAAATACCAAATTGAATAAAAATTAAAGATAGTTTTTTTTTTCAATAATTTTGCCAAAACTATTTTTTTTCACAAACTGTGAAGAATACGATGGGCGTTATGACCTGTGTGTGTACATTACACTGACAACACACAAGAAAAATGTTGACCGATGTTTCAAATTTCTCATATTCGCAGTCAGTAAAGACTGATGGTTTAAGCCAATTCTGCCAGCACACAAGTACAGCTTTTGTTCGTCTTTTAAATCTTTTCCTTTTCATTAGCCTACTGGAACACATTTCAATTAAATGTTCCCATGCAATACATCTTATTCATAATTTCCGGAAAGCTCAGAAAATGCTGGTCAAAAGCCGATTCACATACTTTTTGTTAAACTCAGGCAACACTGGGTGCCTCCCTGGGGTCTAAAATAAGTACAACAGAAATCATTGCTATTCCCCCGAAGTTCAGGTGGGCAATGAGTGTGTTGTGCACATCTTCAAGAAGTTGTTAGAAACAAAGTGTTAGTAATCTTAAAACGGATTTTTTTAAATATACAGTTAAATGCATGTGATCTTAAAGTTTCTAGTGGGAATTTGAAGTACACAGAACATAAACACATAAATTTACAGTTTCGCATGACCAGAGCTCGACAAATCCCGGGCGCCAGGTCGCCCAGGCGCCTAAAAATTCGGGCCGTGGCACCTAATTTTCTTTTTAGTTGAGATTTTGTAATATATTGCAGTAAATGCCGTAATTTCTGTTGTGTAATCCATAGATTATCTATTAAAAGGTTATAAATTTAGGTGCTGCGGACATTGGTAAAAAAAAACAAACCAGGCTGCGGCCTTTTTAAAAAAAGTCCGCAAGGTAACGATTTAAGCCTGGAGAGGTGGTGTTATTGGGAAAGTACCGAAAATGCCGCAACAGAAAAAAAAACGTAACAGCAAGATAGAAGACTGCAAAGAGATTAGTAAGAATATATATATTTTCTTTTACTTAGAAGTATTTTGACAGAAAATATGATGCAAGGAAGGAGTCACTATTAGCGCGTGCGGAAGCCTACGCGGTGTGAGAATCCGTGACTCTCGGGAATCGCGCAGAGCTATTCTGTAGCGTATCGCCATTCTGCGAATCGCATTGCAGGATTGCATCGCCTAGTTTTGGTGCGCTGATTGTATTAGTTAAGGTTTTTTCGGTATTCAGTTGAAACGTATTCAGAAATAAGACAATGCTATGGACTGTCCGCAATTTCAACGGATTTTTTAGTCTAACTAATGAATTGCGATAATGCGGCAACAGCTTACGATTTAAGTTCCTTTTTTTTACTTAAAAGAAACACAAAAGTACTTCAAAATGACAGTTACTTTTTCAATAAGACCATTTTTTTCTTGCAACTTTGGATTTCCGAGTCGGTCCCGTGAATCGCAGTTTTCTGTCGGAAATTACGATTAACATGATAGGTGCGAATCACATGGTGCCGATTATACGACTGTTATGCATGACAATTACCACGGAATGTTCGTATTTTCTACCGATTTAGTTGTCTAACTACGAATTCAACGAATTTTCATTTTGTTTAAAAACAAATGTTTTGCTATTTTATGAAATTCCATAAGATTCTTAAGCGGATTTGCGGAACTCTCCGGGTTTTTTGGGTTTTTTTAGTCATCATTTAGATCGCTATCATGATTGATGCAAAACTGAAGAGAATTTGAGGGTTGGGTCATTTTTCGTCTAGGAGGGTATTTCGTGTTTTAAAGCTTTCGAAAACAGTAGTTAAATGGAGTAAAACGAATTTGCCCTAATCGTAATTTTTTTCTCCGGATGTTGCGTTTGTTAAATATCATTTTATGGCATATATGTTCGTATTTCTGCTTGAAACTGTAGGCAAGAATTTCTGGAAACTGAAGTTAGACGCCGCAAAAATTGCCTCCTAATCTTCAAGCTTGAGGTTCTTCCGCGACCCGAGAAATTCCGCCTTTTCGTTATGTTATCCACTCAGGAGATCGAGATGCACAAGTAAACAGAATTGTGTATGTGTGCGTGGGAAAGGGGGGGGGGTATAGATGTTCGTCAAAGGATGGAATTCTATCTTTACAAAACTTTTGATCGGAAACGGAAAGTCGATTTGAGTTCAGATTTTTTCCATAATCGGCCCATTCCATCTCAATTCAGGCAGAGCATGTCAGTTGACCCCCTTAGATTTGTTTCAAAAATTACAGTAGCTGCTCCTACTACAGATATAAGATATTCCAAATGGATTTGCTCCAAAAAAATTTATATCACTTGCTGCGCCATTTTGAAATTTGGTGAAAAACGCGTTTTTTGAAAGGAATGTCAAAAACGGCATATTTTAAAAATGTTATTGCGTTTTTAAACTATTTGGGCGATTCAGTTCATTTTTGTTTTGTTTTGTAGCTAATGAATTGATTTTTAACTTGACATACTTTAAATATGCATGTTATAATTATTAGTAATTAAAAAAAATCCACTTTTAGGTACAAAATTTTGGTTTTTCTGACATTTAACGATTTTTTTTATACTAAGTTTTTTTTTAAATAAATAAAGATGGCAATGTGTAGTCCACCAATGGTAGTTTTACAGCAAATTTCATTTATTGCCTAACATATATACACAGTCTATACAATTCAACTTCAAAATATGCAAAAGTACGAAATGCACTATTTTCAAGTAGCAATAACTCAAAAACCCCATTTTTTAAAAAATCTTAAAACTTGACCTTATGTTGTCCTATTAGTATATTATCAATTGGTGGGGGCAGAATTGTGTGTTTTTGCCTCATAAAATTTGAACGTTTTTTTGAAAATGACAGTTCTCCAGCATTTGCAGGTCGCAGAAAAACACTACAAAGTTTTGTTTTAAATTAGCTCTGAAAGTTAAAATATAGGCTAGTAGACTAATTATAAATACTTAAAGTAAAAATATTTAAAATATTAATCTAGTAAATAAAAAATATAAAATAATTTTAATTATTATATAATAAATTCTGTAATAAAGTTACAGTTGTTAAATGAACTGACCTAGTCTTAATGCTTAAACAACAAATAAGCTTGTTCTACACCTGTGCAATGCTGAATCAACAGGATCATACATGCACATACATGACCAGTGTTTGCTCACTGCACAGCTAATCAACTGTCTCACTAGCCCCTCCCCCTCCATGGCCACACCCACCTGTGCTATAACTACTGTGCAGTCTGTTCTTTTGTTTGGAAGAGTAGCACTTGATATGTGTTTGTGATTTCTCAGATATGTTTTTTACATTTTTGCTGAATAGGCCTATTTAATAATGTCAGATTATCATAGTTCTGAACGAATTAAGTGTGTGAGGTTAAGTGTTGTTGGTGATTTAGCTGATTCAATTCAAAGGATTGTGGGTAGGTCTGTTATTGTAAAAAGTAATGACAGTTTGTGCAGTAATTGTGTTGTTTTTTATAAAAAAAATTTGGGGAACTTACAAATGAACCTGAACAAGAAATTTCATCTGATGAACCTTTTATTGCAAGTGAGGAGATTGTAAATGCTGTCAACAAAAGTATGTACATTCTTGATGTAAATATGTCGCCATTGAAATCCCCTTCACAAGTTAGGCCTGAGAGGAGGCAAAGTTATGTAAAAAGAAAAAAGTTGAAATTAGAGGAAGTACTAGTAACTGCATCTGTGAAGAAATTAGAAGAAGTGTATAGTGTCAATGATGACATTTCAAGTGAACCTTCTGCTGGAAAAACCTGACTGTTATACTTGCAATCAGTGGTTTTTTAACATTAACACAGCTCTCCAAAATTCTAAATACAATGAAAAAGTGCAATTGTTGACACTGTTACCACATACTTTTACTAAAACGCAACTGGAGGCAAAGTTACCTTCAGTATCAAAGTACATCATAGATAAGTCACGTAGTGTTAAAAAAGAAAAAGGAATTTATGCTAAACCTGATCCCTACAGTGGACATCCATTGTCTGCAGATACTAAGGCAATTGCTTTGTCATACTACCTAGATGACAGCAAAGACTGCACAAGAGAGAGTCCAAACAAAAAAGATGTTATATGTGTTAAAGATGGTAATGGTGAGAAAGTTAAAAAGGCAAAAAGATTTATGACAAGATCAATCAAAGAGACATACAGTATATTGAAAAAGGAAAACGTAAGGAATAAAAATTGGACTTTCAAAATTTTATTCACTATGTCCAAAGTGGGTGAAAATTCAACCACCTATACAAGCAGTTTGTACTTGCATTTACTGTAGTAATCTTACACTAATAAGCATAGCTCTCCAAAATGTAACTAATGAAAAGTATACTGAAGAGGCTCTTTACTTAAGTGTTTGTGTAACAAAACAGACAATGAAGATTGTTGGCTCCAAATGTGTGGCGGTACAGATGCACTGACAGCTGATACTCTTGGCTTGTTGAATGAAGAAGAAGTTACATATGCTATTTGGGAACGTAATGACCTTATAAAGAAAAACTGTACCTACTGAAAGGTTTCTCGAAGATGCTAGACATTGGATTAATAAAGCAATTCCTCATAATTATATCCGAAAAATCCAGAGAGAAGGAATAGCCAAAGCTAAAATCTCTGCGAAAGAGAGTTCTGTGTGTGTTTTACATTTTGGTTTTGCAGAGAACTGGTCAGTTATATTGCCTGATGAGATACAAAGCTATCACTGGCAAAATGTACAAATCTCATTGTTTACATGTGTTGCACAAATTGGTCAAGTGAAAGAAAGTTTTGCAGTAGTGTCTGATGATATAACCCATGACACAGCTCATGCTCTCTGTGCCATAGGTCTTATAAAAAATGACATTTCAAAATCGTATCCATTGGAAACTAAGACCTCAGTAGTTTACGTTTCAGATGGAGCTGCCGCACATTTCAAAAATCGATATCAACTTCATGAGTTGTCTAAGGGTAATCCAACTATAGAAAGAAAGTGGATATTTTCAGCTACTGGGCATGGTAAGAGTGCATGCAATGGTATAGGTGGCATATGCAAGCACTATGCTACAAGATTTAATCTACAAAAAGAATCTGTGGAAGCCATAAAAGACGAGCTTCATTTGTTTGTACAATTTCAAATCTTATACGTAATACGAAAAATACTACACCTCAAAAGTGAAGTTGTTCAAACATTCAGGTCTTGTAAAGAAAAAGAATGGATCACTGTAAAACCTGTTGTAGGATTACAATCTCAGCATTATTGGTTGGTGCAAAATAATGAAGCTTATATGGCAAGAACAATTAAACATAATGTGCAGAAAGTAGAAATAACAAGCCAAGTAAAAACAGGTACTCTTTGAGTGATTTCATAGTAGGTCAATTTGTTGGGCGCGTATATAATGATTATTGGTGGATAGGACAGATAAAGAGCATATCTCTAGAGCTCGAAGACATTACTGTGTCGTTTATGCATCCCCATGGCCCAGCTAAAGGGTTCCAATGGCCAGAGGAATGTGGAAAGAGAGAGGATGTATGTGCAGTGCCATTAAACAATGTAGTGCTAAAGGTGAAGGAACTCACCCCAGCGGACAATCCCGCCGACTCCACATTTTCGATACCAAGGAGCTGAACCAGACCCAACAGATCTGCAGTGTCTGAACTTTATGTAAACTTACTCTGTAATTATTTTAGTATAATGTTTATAGATCTCAGCTAACATGGAGTTGTTTACGATTATTTGTTTTAGTGTTACAGAAATCAGAAAATTGTAAAAAGACAAACAGTTAAATGAGTTCTCGGTTTTCCACATTTTCTATGTTTTTCTTTTTGTTCTTTTTTTCATTATTTTTTCTTAATGAGTAACTTAAGTTTACTTATAAAAGTGTTCAGTGGAGCTTAAAAATCAGGGTGGTTTAAAATTTCATTGTAAAGAACAATTGTATATGTTTTTGTATAGTTTCTATTTCATGACCCGCAAATGCTGGAGAAGTGTCATTTTCAAAAAAGTTCAAAATTTACGAGGCAAAAACACACAATTCTGCCCCCACCAATTGATAATATACTAATAGGACAACATAAGGTCAAGTTTTAAGATTTTTAAAAAATGGGGTTTTTGAGTTATTGCTACTTGAAAATAGTGCATTTTCATACTTTTGCATATTTTGAAGTTGAATTGTATAGACTGTATATATGTTAGGCAATAAATAAAATTTGCTGTAAAACTAACATTGGTGGACTACACATTGCCATATTTATTTATTTAAAAAAACTTTTCTTAGTGTAAGAAAAAATTGTTAAATGTCAGAAAAACCAAAATTTTGTACCTAAAAAGTGGATTTTTTTAATTACTAATAATTATAACATGCATATTTAAAGTATGTCAAGTTAAAAATCAATTCATTAGCTACAAAACAAAACAAAAATGAACTGAATCGCCCAAATAGTTTAAACGCAATAACATTTTTAAAATATGCCGTTTTTGACATTCCTTTCAAAAACGCGTTTTTCACCAAATTTCAAAATGGCGCAGCAAGTGATATAAATTTTTTGGGAGCAAATCTAAGGGGGTCAACTGACACATGTTGGTATTCTCTGCCTGAATTGAGATGGAATGGATTAATCGTCATTTTTTCTCGCGTTGCCTGTGTCCAGTGTTTTAAAGTAATATTTTACTGCATAATTTTTTGCATTTCACCTTGAAAATAGGAGAAAAATTTCCAAAACCGGAAGTCGGACGAAATTCCCGTAATCGCCATTGCCCCCCACCCCTTTCCCACGATGTTCCCACTCTCCAGCATTGTTAAATATACCCCCGCCCATAAGTTTTTGTATTTAATCTTGATAAGGGAAGAAGGAAATTCCCGAAAAGTGACGGTTGGAGAATTTGTAAAAATTGATGCATGGCACTGGCATAGCCAGAAATTTCAATTTCTTGGGGGGGGTTCCATGGGTTTAGTTCATTGGTGAAAGCCCAATATATACATATCGTTTTAAATTCACACTAAATCTCCCTCAAGGAATACTCCCTTGGCTATGCCTATGATGCAAGGCGTTCAAAAGTATTAATATTCCCAAAGTTACACCATTTATCTGAAATAGGTGAAGCTTTGATATCATGCGCTCATGGTCCTCAGGCTGATGGTTGTTATCAGAGAGCACAAAATCAAGAAAAGAAAGAAAAGCGACAATGAAGGAGTAGGGAGAGAATGATAGCAGCAGAAAGAAAAATTAAGCAATCGATGCTGTGCAGTTGCAGGTCAACAAAAGACAAACTAACAGTAGTCTGCATTCTTGCTGTCTGTTTTGATTTTTCACCAGTTAAAATGTTCAGCCCCCCCCTTCTTTGGTCTCGTCTTAAACTGCAATTTTAGAGGCAGTATGATCATATGGTAAGTGGAGGTTCGTGCATTGCGCATTCACTTGCTTAGGTTTCCTGTCTGTCGGGCATTGTGGAATTCTGAACCCATATTACTGATTTTTACTGGTAGAAGTTTTGAACTTAAATCTTGCAATCATGCCCTCGCTGGGGAATCAATTTTGTGTTTCTCACGTGCTAAGTTTGTTTCATTAGAGTCCTTGTTTGTTGTGTAACGTTTTGTTGGGGCACATATTTGTTTTTTACAAAGATATGGATCATTTCGTAAAATAGAGTCTATGTATGCCACGTAATACTAGTTATTAGTAACAAGGCTATTGCCAATGTCGGCAGGTATAGGCTGTCTTTTTCTTTTTTATTTTTTTAATATCATGGTCTGAGACATGCCGCTGATTAAGCGAAGGAAGAAATTTTTTTCTCAGAATTTCCCAATCTACGAATCATATGCTGCTGTGGATTACGTGTGGGATTTTTTTTTTTTTACAGCCTTTGGATTACATACCCTTGCAGATCTCATGAAGGAAAAAAAAATAAGGTACTTTGAATTAATATGTAGAAAATATGACATCCACAGTAGTATTTTAATAAAATCAAAATCTGATTTTTTTTTTTTTTTTTTTTTTTTTGAGATCTGAAAAAATAGAAAGAAAATTGTGAAGCAAATTGGAACTTTATTTTGCAATAAGTGGTTTGGGTAAAAACAAAAGCAAATTGACAACAAATATAGTTTACCACTTTTCGTTCCAACGTCATAACCAAACATATTTTTGTTCATGTGTTATTGAGTTCGTTTCACCTGGCGCCTAAATTTTGTAGCTGGCTCCTAGATCTATAAAACATATTTGTCGAGCCCTGCGCATGACCAGTCAGAAAAAAATGTTTTGCTCTAACTGCAAATGATTTCTTCAGAATGTTACTTCACAAGTTCTTATTTTCAGTTATCAGTGATAAAATAAGCCTGAATTACATTCAAAATGTAAATTTGTCAAATCCTTGAACACCTAACAAAAAAAAAAAAAAAAAAAAAAAAAATGGAAACAAAATTTGGTGTTCACAGAAACAAAGAAATTACATTAGTGCATTTCCTTATAAATTGCACTGACAAGGGTTTACCAATCAGGTAGTCCCACAACTAAAAAAAAAAAAAAAAAAAACTAGGCATACTTCTAAGGTAGAGAATTAAAAAAAAAAAAAAAAAACGGGGGGGGGGGGGGCAAAAACTTGAATCAAGTCTCTGTGCCCACCAGATGATCTTTCAACAGTTGTGACCACTAATTTAGGTTACTGATTGAGAGAATCACAGAACCCAGAAATTAGCACAATATTTATATCAACTGGCAATTTCTCTATATAACTGGTACCATTTTCTACATGTTTTGCAAAATATGTCATCAATAATCAATAACATTAAATAAAAGTAAATTTTACCAAGGTGATTCTTCATAAAATAAGGGTCCTTATTTAAGTCAATGGTCTCTAACGCTAACTGGCGCAGCCTTTCTCTTCGGTCTCTGTTGGTTTCGGACCATGATGCAACACCCCCTGTACCAGTTTTGCCACCAGCACGATGCTGGAAATCCATTTTTCTTTTTTTAGTTCAACAGCTGAAAATCTATGAAGGAAAAGAAATTGTGAAAAGTATATACAGATACAACTCTACACTGATTTAAACAATGCAAGTTACAACACTTATATCACTAATTTAAACAACACAAGTTGCCACACTTCTCTCACTAATAAAAACAATGCAAGTTATCACACTTCTACCAGTGGCAAATGGAAACAATCACTGTAATTTTTGGGCTAAGGTACATGGCTTTTACAGCAAAATAAAAAGGGTGGTTTGCCCACTCTGGCTTTCATGCATTTTTTTTCCCCACACAATAGCTAATCAAACAGCAATTGTAAGTTTCACTCACTGTAAATGGCCATAAATGCCCCCCCCCCCACCCTTTTTTTGAACCATACATTTAATCCTGAAAAATTGAGATTCATCAGCACTGTTTCCCCCACTGACTTGTCTTTTCCTGATTTTTTTTACAAAACTGCACTGAGCAAAAGTTTTAGAACACAGCAAAATCCACGGCTTGAAAATTATGCCTGAGGCATGTAAATAAAAAAAAAATCTAGTTGCCCGGTCATGGTAGCTAGATTTAAAAATAAAGAAGTTTGGACTAGAATATCCAACTACAAGAAAAAGGACAGTCATTGCATGTCATGTTTCATTTCACTGCTAATCACTGAAAGTTGTGTTATTGTTATAGAGTGTCAAGGACAGAAGAATATCACTTCCTTAATTATCTCATGCTCTAGGTACAAAAATTGGAACCATATGTAGTTTTGCTCCAAACGTGGTTTATTTAGTCAATGACAAGATGCATGCTTCTGATGGAACTAACCTCCAGTGTTTAGTGACAAAGGGCAAAAACCTCAACAAAAGGAATGTGACAGAATCCCTAAATTTCTCATATACCAATTTCATCATCATACCAGTTCATACCAATATCAGCATCTTAGAATTTGAGATATACTGTTTTGTGCATTGAACATTTTGAATACACACCCTTGAAACGGAAATGCTTAACATGTAAAAAAAATCATATTTTTTAACTTAAAAAGAAATGAGGGTTCTGATTTATCTTAAAAGATAACTTTTCCTGGGCACCCAGATTTTACCACAAGAGCAGGTACCAGGTGTTTCACTGGGTAGTGACAACTTTCCTGTGAAATAAATCATTAAATAATAACGAGATGGTGCTGTAAGTCCGAGACGTCAATCAGCAGGGGACAGGCATTTGTGAGGAAGTAGTGGGATGGTGGACGCACGATTTTGGACATGCAGCAATATACCACAGAAGAAAGAGTTTTCTTGGTGCAAAATTGGTATGTGGAGGGCGGAAACCCCACAAAGGTTTTTACTAAAGTGGGGTACAGCATTTAAGAATTGTCGTAAGCCATTCCCCGTACGTACCTGAAGAAATTGGGAGCGAAATTCGAACGAACCGCCAGTGTCACAGATGACGTGCCCAGCATGGCGACGGAGAGAAGAACAGCGCAGATGGCGGAAACATCGAAGCTGCACGAGAACTCCTTCACGGAGATGCCGGTACGTCAAAACAAGGACTTGCGCAGCAACTAGACATTAGCCCAGCATCTGCATGGCGACGTCGGATTTGGACATGTTTCCTACAAAATCCAGGTACATCAGCCTTTGAGCACAACAGCCGTCCGGCAGCATTATGAGTTTGCGAATGACACGTGTCCACTAATTGATGAGCACAACTTTGAAGTGAAGAGCATTGTCTTCAGCGATGAGGTGCACTTCTGGTTGGATGGCTAAGTTAACCGGAAAAATTACCACATCTGGGGAAGCGAGAAGCCGGCGGTCTATGTTGTGAAGCCTCTTCATTCCCTGAAGCTAACCGTTTGGTGTGCAATGAGTGGTGATGGCCTCATTGGACCATTTTTCCTGGAGTTCACGTTACTTCTGCCACCTACAGTGACCTTTTGAAGAATCCCCCCCCCCCCCCGTTGCAGTCCAGGAAAACTGGATTCACAACCACACGTTTCAACAGGATGGAGCACCACCACACTCCACAAATGCTGTTCTCGATTTGCTTCACCAGCAGTATGGCACACAGGTCATCACAGATGATTACCTCCAACGTTTTTCAGCTGGTCTCTCTTGGCCTTCGTATAGCGCAGATTTAAAGTCGCTCGACTTCTTGTAGGGCTATCTGAAAGCTCGGGTGTATCAGGACAATCCACAAACACTGCATGACCTCAGACGTGCCACCCTACGAGAAATTGCATGGATCCCGTTGAACATTTTCCCATCGGTATTGCAGCACTTCGAAGCACGTATTTGCCACGTCGTGACAGCGGATGGTCATCATGTGGAATATGTCATCCATTGATTACCTTTTGCCTACTCTTACTCCTGTAAACATCTTTTTCCTCTTCCAATAAAGTAACTTAACTTTGTCTCTTTCTTTTGTCACTACCCAGTGAAACACCTGGTAAATAATTTCTGCACATGTCCAGCTGGACACGTAACTTTTCAGATATACGTCCTGAAAACCTATCAAAAACACCGAAATTATATGGCATTATTATGTCGCTGAATTTAATATTAACAAGAAAGGAACAATTCAGGCCTTGAATGCATTGGCACTTTTCATTAATAAAACTTGCAATGTACCTTCATTGTCTTCAGCAGTATTTAATTTAAAATAATATAAGCATTCCTATTTAACGTAGAGTCTGCAGAAATATAGATCCTCTAGAGTCAGTTCAAGGATGCATGAACTTTGTAGCAGCATGTCTTCCATTTGTAAGTCATAGTGTGCCGTCACCTTCTCTCTTGCTTGGTTTTTCTCTTAGACAGTGGCATTAGTGGCAGGCAAAATTAAGCTCTCTCCGTTTTCAAGGGTACTTTCATTCTCACTGTCAACTTTTATGTCGACATACTGACAAGAAAATTTTTCTTTCTCAAACTATAGGAAGTTTTTTTTTGTTTTTTGTTAATGCATTAAAATGTAATGCCTAAAATGCTGAAAACCTTACAGCAAATTTTAAAATCTGAAGCACTTGAAAATTGAGATGCTGGTTAACCTTTTAATGTTGATGAAGAATATGTGTGCTGGAAGAGAAAAAAAAAGAACATTTTTACTGTTATTAATCATGGTATGAGTATTATAAAGACTATGATAATAAAATAAACGGCTTTCATACAAAAACCTTACTTTAAAGGTACCTGCATTGCCTTTGACTCAAGGACACCTTTCATGGGAATAGCCTAGTCATAAAACTGGAGACTGACTGTCCTGTGTGAAGAAAAGCTCCAATGCCTCTTCAAACAAAATATCCCTACCCCAAATAAAACTCCATTAACTTCCCACACTATTGGTGCCTAGTGCAATAAAATGTAGCTGACAATGGGCAAGACCAACCACAATTTGACAAGGTGCTTGTTACGCAAGAAGAATTCCTACAAACAGTTAATGAACATTTCTTTGACTATATTAACATCTAAGCTAAATGGATGAAATATAAAACCAAATTATCCTACTCTTTTATGGTTAAAATCTGAAAAATGGGAAATTCAATGATGCATACGCACTTTTCCATCGGGACATGGAACATTGGAAATTGGAGCTGGGGGAGGGAAAGGGAGGGGGGGGCTAAGGGTGTGCCACTAGCTCTGTTCACTATTCTGAAATAAGATGAGGCTAACCATTTTTAAATGCCAACATATACCTAAATACTCCAATCCTTGTGAACCCCAATTGCTCACCTTTTTTTAAAAAAAATTGGGTGTGCCTTGCACTATGACCAAAGCCTCTGACTCACAAGATCTGTTCATCTTCTGATCCAGATGGTCTTCACTGCAAATGATTTTTTTTTTTCTTCACAAAGACATTGCATTGAAATGTTTCCCAATGGAATCACTCAAACATGTGAAGAAAAGAACAAAGCTTTTGCCTAAAAATTATGTGGTGAATATTATAAAATTATATATGTATACAACTTCTACTGTATACTTTACGAGCATGAACAAACATAATACATATATGCTTGTAGTCAGGAGCGTACATAGATTTGGGGGGGAGATGACGAAAACGGAAGTTTTTGAAATTCAGCAAGACAAAGGAAAAGTTAATGAAAAATAAAAGAAAGAATTAAAGCAGTTTCTTCTAATGTGAGTTGATGCATTTTTATTAAATTCATTTTTTATCTAATATAAGTCACATCGTAACCAAAAATAAAAAATGAAACTTTGGGGGGAAAGACCCCCTTGGCACTCCCTCTCAATACACCCCTGTTTATAGTAGTAAACATTGAATAAGGAGTAATTGGTGAGTTTTTGGCCCAATCTAGAAGGAACTCAATGGCTTGAATTCATGTTCAAGAAACCTCAATTTATGTTGTCGCAGCTTTTTACCTTGCAGGTATACACCACTGGGGCTGAGAGTGTCAGAGATTGTAAAAATGGGGAAGGCTGAGCAATCATCTGATGAGGTAAAGCTATTTAAAAGAAAAACATGGACAAACAGGTAGTGAAGGGGAAACACATCATTCCAGTGTGAAAAAATGGATTACAGCACAAAAAAAATTTGAAAAAAGCTTAAGGGAAAATTAAAAAAAAAGAAATCTATTAATACATACTGCACCACAACAGAGAATGAATAACTGACCAATGTAAAAGAGTAGCTGTCAGAGAAATTGTAGATCATCTTTCTGAACTGTCAGAGCATGTGGAACATTATACACAATGAAATGTAATTTTAATAAAATGACTAAAAATGCTGAAATCCGTTTTATTGGTGTAATATTAGAAACACTAGTACAAACACTCTAGCTTTCACCACCACGGGTGGCTTCTTCAGGCACAAGTATTCCAATGCAAAAACAAAAACAGAGTTCCAGTTATGAATTCAAAAATAGAAGTTTGTTATAGATATTATAGAACATGCACGTCATATTCTAGATGTGTGCTTAGGAGCGCACGCCATACACGCTCATTAATACGATTATTGGTACCGTGAAAGGAGGAGCGGATAATCAACGTCTCAAGTAAGACTTTCTCCTAAAGAGAGCCGAGTGTACTAGAGAAAGGTTCGAAATTTTGCCTTGCTTCACGTCTGCGCTTTCAAGATCTAGTTCCGGCCAAAGAAAAGCTACTTAGCAGAGTCCCACTAGATAATCGAGACTCACTTAGATATCAATTCGTCAACAAACTGGATCAGGTGCAGAAGTTCTTCTCGACCGCTTCTAACAGAAATCCTGAGCACAAGGGGACCATCGCGCAGCTAAAGTGTGACCCTAGCCTTATCTATACCCTCACAGACAAATCTAGCCAGCTAGCAGTGATGAACAAGACGGAATATGATGAAGGGATCCTGGATTTCATCCGACAGTCGCAGTCAACACTCTAAACCAAATCCCCACTTAACCGTTGGATAGCGCAGGTTAAGATGGTGGCGAAGAAAGCAGCGCTTCCGGACACCATCAGGAAAGGGGCCAGGATACCTCCAGGGCCAAAGATACCACCAATTTTCGCAAGGCTTAAGCATCATAAGCCGGACAACCCAATTTGACCAATCGTTTCAAGAAGGTGTGCTCCATCCTTCCATCTAGAGAAGGAGCTAGCTACACTTTTGTCTCCTTTCCTGCCGCATTCAAGTGTAGTGCTGTTGTCGTCTCAGGACTTTATAGAAATAATTAGAAGCCTAAAGGTAGTGCCTGCTCATATCTTAGGGAGTTTTGATATTATCTCACTGTACCCCTCAATTCTTGTTAAAGAAGCTACAAACACCCTAAAACAAGCACTCGCCGATTCAACGCTTTACAACAAAAATATGCTGATGGAGATATCCGAAGTCATTGACCTAGTTACAAGTGCTAACTATTTCAGTTTTCAGGACAATACCTACAAGCAGACCAAAGGGGTCCCAATGGGATCCGCCCTCTCTGCAGTACTGGCCGAAGCAATCCTACGACCCCTAGAAGCCCGGATACTCGGTGCACCTGGACCAACCCCATGCACATGGCTACGATACGCAGATGACGTTTTCTTCATCTGAGCAAACACCAAGGAGGAACTAAATCGATTTTTCACCACCATCAATTTGGAACACCCTGCCAAAAAGTTCACTATGGAGAGAGAAAAAAATGCATCCCTACCGTTCCTGGATGTTTTGGTCAAGAAGTCTCCATCCAGGTACCTCAGCACTAGTGTCCACTACAAACCTACCTATGTTCCTAATGTCATACTGCCTTCCTCATCGTGCCCCAAGGAGAGAAAGCTAGCACTTTTCCGACACAGGGCCAAGCAAGCTTTCACCAACTCATCAGACAACGCCACACTCCATGCCGAGCTTGACACCGTAAGATCTTTAGCCTTTTCTGCAGGACACTCACCCAGCATGGTCGATCAGATCATACACCAGACAAAGTCTAAACTCGCATCCCGTGGCACCATATGCCCCACCCAAAAACTACAATACATCGGCTCGTGCCAGTACGTACCAGGCATCACATATTTCTTAAAAAATTCCCTAAAAAACTTGGTTTCGGCATAGGGATTACTGCAACTAGGACAATAGGATCCTGTCTTGCATCAACAAAAAACGCAGGTGTGGACCTGGAAGATGCGGGAGTATACACTACACCCCTCATGTACCCGGACGGAACAAACAAGAACTATGTGGGCATGATCAAGAGGTCTCTGAGACTAAGACTCCAGGAACATCAAAGAGATGTCAAAAGAGGATTTCTCACTACAGCACTAGCGCGTGAAGTCGCCAACAACTCTGCAACACCTCTGTGGGGACAAATAAAGAAAATAGCACGATACACAATAGTGTTCTCCCTAGAGTTTTTATACAGCTGGGTGGCAAGAAATTTTAGCTGGGTGGTACTTTAAATGACCCCTTCTTCAATCGAAAAAAAGAAAGGATGTTTTGCTTAACATGACTGTACTTATTAAATACTTATTGATAAATCATGTTCAAGACAGATTTCAGTTGTTTTCACCAATATTTATGGTGTATGTGGGAGTAAGTTTTGCACTCTTACTATTATGTGTGTTGTGAAAACATCCATTACAGGAAATTTAGCTGGGCGGCAGAGAAAATTAGCTGTGTGGGCCGCCCAGTAAAAAGGCTCTAGGGAGAACACTACACAACCGCCAGAGCCACCTCCTCAGAGAAACTATAGAAATCGTATCCAGTCACGGGATATGTAACGAGGAAATGTCAATGGACCTCCCACATGTATGGCGCACGCTCCTAATCACACACCTAGAATACGACGCGCACGTTCTATAATATATATAGCAAACTTCTATTTTTGAATTCATAACTGGAA
This sequence comes from Macrothele yani, assembly GCA_039090855.1. Classification (NCBI taxonomy): domain Eukaryota; kingdom Metazoa; phylum Arthropoda; class Arachnida; order Araneae; family Macrothelidae; genus Macrothele; species Macrothele yani. The sequence continues at coordinate 198,277,906 of CM076990.1, forward strand.
CTCTGTTTTTTGTTTGTGTTTGTTTTGTGCATTGGAATACTTATGCCTGAAGAAGCCACCCGAAGCTAGCGTGTTTGTACTAGTGTTTCTAATATTACACCAATAAAACGGATTTCAGCGTTTTCAGTATTACTGGTGTATGTCTACCCAATTTTTCCGTTAATAAAATGAATTGACAGGAAAAGCAGAACGGGCATTTCAAAAGAAACCTGTGGTGAATTCACATTATTAATTACAACTGGACAAGTAGTTACACTACTTGATCCCGTGTATCCTTTTACAGTAACACAATCTTGTGTGCATAGTATGCTGAAAATTCTGATTCCCTGTAGGAATAGAATTTTATAGTTTCATCTCTTTCCAGATTGAAAAAATACTTGAAAGAAAATCTGAAACAAATGGGGCAACAGAGGTGGTAAATGTACCCAGTTTCTCTGCAAAGCAGAAAACATTATTAATCTTCTTGTAATGAATCTCAAAAACTGTAACACAAGTAATAGATGTGTGCCCAAAAATCTACGAGGGTTGGAAACTGAGTGAGAATCGTGTTTGTAGAAGAGATGAGTCCTCCAAGGGAATTTAACAGGTATTCCCTATGAAATGGACCTTCCTAACAACCCCTGAGTAGGATGGCTAAATTCTCTCTTGAATTGCAAGAGAGCAGTAGCGATGCAAACACACCTCGTAGTTGGCTTAAAACCTTGTTCATGAAGCTCGAACAGTGCTGTTCGCTAAAAATAGAAGTTGCTAGAGATTGTACCATGAAGGAATATTATGAAGGACTACAACAAGCTTGTGAAGCATCTGGTTTATTGTATAGCACGGTAGCAAGGTGGGTGCTAGCGTTAAAAAAAAAAAGGATGGAGAAATGTGGCTTGTGCTTCTGGGTACAGACGTCCACAGGAAAGTGAAACTGAAGTGTTAGTTTTGTCTTCATTGTTGGAGAATGACTTGCAGTGGTAAATTTGTGAACTCGTCCACAAGAGAAACCTTTCACATACAACTGTGCAGCACATTTTGAAAAACCAGCTAAACATGCAAAACATTGCATTACACTGGGTGCCTAGGAGCAGAATCTTTTTCAGAAGTCTGCAATGCAGAAAGGAAAACCTAAAAACTGTCTGCAAGGTAAAGGGATGCCTAAATGTTAATTCTGCACTGCGACAAAGCGATATTTTAAAAAATGAGTCAATTTGAGATTTTGCTAATAGTGCAAATTAGTATTTAGTTGCAATAGTCAAAGTAGCTTTTCCCTGACAAGAAATGCAGAAGAAACTTGAACTACGACTTACGTTCTGTTAGTTCGCTAATCGAACCATTAATACGTGGCTCATCTTACTCTTTATTATCTGTCAACAAAAAATTGCGACAGATGTAATACTGTTTCACATGTTATTCGAGAAGAAGTTGACTACCCGTGGGAGCATGTGATATATAACGAAATACATTAGAACTTTAAGTTTTCAAATAATGGAATTAAAGCCATTAATATGTGCTTAGCTGGTTTCAGTTCTGTTTCATAATTCACATCAGACTATTGTTGTAGCGTTTAATCTTCATTTTATCTGGAAAGGTTGCATGTATTATGAATAGTGTGAGGTGAAATCTTGAGCTGAAGTAGAATCTTGCACTGAAGTAAAATTATGATTAGAAGTAAAAAAAACACTCCTAACTGGTTGTCGCCTTGGACAGCACGAAGCTAAGGAACATTCTATGAGCCAACAACGAAGAAAACACCATGCAACAAGAAGGAGTGAAACTATAATATTTGAATGAAGAAATCTTGTGACAGTGAGCTTATATTAAAATCAAACCCTATTGTTAAGATTAAAAGTATTTACCAAAGATTTTTTTTTTTTTATGATTTCTCGAAAATAAGCCATAACATCGAACAGATGAAGAACTAGAACAAAGGAACAGAACCACACAATGAAAAAACTTTCAGTACTCCCCGCAGGTAATACGCCCAGACTAGTTTCGACTATTTCACATTGTAGTCATCATCTGTGGGTACATACGCATTGAAAGTCCATTGTTAAAAAGCTCAACTCACGCTGCATTCACTTCTGGACATGTCAGAACAATGCCATGTCGATGTCGTGTTTCATTGTTCAGATTGTTCTTATCTGCGCAACTTTTATTGCGCAGGTGGTTGGGTGTTTTCGTATTCATGCATTCAAACACATAAGTGTCACGTATTTCATGGACATATGTTGGCGCCATCTGTAGCCAAGGACATCAACAATTGTTATTAAGCAAAATTTACATTTAAACTTCAGTTTGTATTTCTGTTAAACTATTGTTTACTTTCATGTTCAATTAGGTATTTCCAGGGGTAAGGTAGTTCAATAGGGGTGTTATTATTACAATTGTATTCTTTAGTTTTTTCAATAATGAGTGCTTCAGAAGTTAAGATCTGACTGAGCTCGATGAGAGGTGAGTATTTTTGCATTTGTCCAGTCGGGTTCTGTATTATTTGCTATATTACAGAACCCGACTGGACAAATGTGATGTGGCACTGTTCTGACATATCCAGAAGTGGTTCCAGGGAAGGGAGGGAACCAGTGCCGTAAGACAAATACAACATCCCTGCTTCACCAGGACCCTTCTCAGACAACTGGTTAGAAGCCAGAGCTTAGCCCACTGTGCCACCAGGGCGGCTTGTTACATTCCAATGTAACCACATTACATTCTCACAAATAAATTTCCAACCCTTGTACAAAACTTAGGATGAAACACCAAAATCTTGTAAGATATGTCCTATATAACACCAGTGGACCCCATACTCATTTGCATGCAGGAGTGAAACATCACATTTGCCTTAGTAAGGAATCTAATAAATATTTGGATTTATTTTATTTCCCACCATTTAAAATTTCTTCTAAAAAAACTATTATTATTTTTTTATTTTAATTATTATCTAGAACTCTGAAAAATATGTGTTTGGCAGCAGTGAAACATGAGCTGCTGATACTGCAGCCCCAAATCAAGTGTATGTGTTATCTACAACCCACCCAGTGCACAATTTAAGCTTGCATTATGAGTACAGATTTCTGTAAATTAAGGCATCTGATACAGTAATAGTGGTAACTTTATAAGTGGGACACACTTGTTTTATGTACCCCCCCCTCCCCAGAATGCTTTCTATGATGCTAGTCAATGTTTTCTTTTGGTTTTCAATAGTGGACATAATGGTAAATGTGTAGTTTTAGAGTCCTAAATCATTTGGCTACGTATTTTGAAAAATGAGATACACAAATGTTAAAGTATGTAATTTAGTGGCAAATGGTGAAAACATTTCATTGTAAAATGCATTTTAAAGATTTTTATTCTAAAACTTGCCTCCAAGTACGACGACACGAACACCAGCTGCAGCAAGCCGAACACAATGCGCAGCAACCATGTTAAGCTTGGCTCCACCAAAACGATGGTCTTGTTCCAGCGGCCATTTCACTGGCGGAAGAGTACAAGAGGAACAGGGTACGTTCTTGCCAGGAAAGTGTTCCATTTTGCAATGTTATGCTACATAAAATAAGCTCATCATTTCTGTCTCAGTTTTTCACACCAAAATCTGACAATTTTTTTTTTTCACGTACGATTCTTTGATGCGCTATGTATGAACTCACTTCTTCCAGTATTTCTACTTTTTTTTTTTTTTTTTTTTGTAATCCGATTTGAGTGAACAGCGAACCACGGCCTCAATACAAGGAGCAAAACTTTCACTTTCCGATGTCACGTAACTTCAGTTGGAGAGAACGCAACATCTACTACTGTTTTCCTAGAAGAAAGAAAGGCATCGGCATAATTTCTATTCCATATCAGGGAATCATGCGTAAGAAAGAAACAACTGTCACCATGTGTCCCAGGAGCAGAATTACGTTCAGTGTTCTGCAACATGACTTCCAAAGATTGTAAATGTTCTGCAGACAAAACGCAAAATGCTCGCTTTGACCAAATTTCATAAAAAACAATAATAATATGTGAATAAATCACAGTAAAACAAACATTAAAAAATTACCATCAGTTGAAACCCCTTGTTAAATATAACAATACATAAACCTGTTATTTAAATCAAATAAATTTAGAACCAGGGTATGTATTTAGAATTTGATATTCTGTTCATAACTTTTGAAGTTAAATAGTGTGCCATTGTTGCAGATGAATTATTTACAAAGTGTTTGTGGTAATTTGGTCTATACATTGAAACTAGGGCAGCTTCAGTATTTTTTTGGACTGACTTATGTCCAAACTGTGATCTGTTTGACATTATAAACATTCATTTATCATTTGTTCCAATTATAACATCATCTCTGTCATTAGTATTGGGTCTTTTACTTATACAATATGTCAATTGCTGAACCCCAGGATTCACAGATAGCCTCTGAGACAGGCAGAGAAAGAATAAAAACAGCAAACTTAATAAATTTTAGAATCTCTGTTTTCATTTCATTTAGAGCTTGTTTTAAGAGAGCTTTAATCTGGAAAAAATGTTCCACTTGTCCTACTTTCTTGCATATTTCTATAGATTCTAGTAACAAAAACAGTACTCAAAGAATTTTTTTTTTGTCTTCAGAGTTTGGAACACATGGAAAAACCTTTACAAATTCAATGAAATTGGAAACATCTTCCAATTCTTTCTACTGCTCAGAACTGACAGGAGTTCTTGGAAACATTAATTATTCAAAATTCAATAAAATGCCTGCTTTTCTTACAATTATGTCAACAATTTCTTCATTTTCAAAATATACACTGTATTATTCTCATAGATCAGCTATGTAGCCTGTTATCTTCTGAATATCACAACATAAGGGAGCTATGTTAGAGTTATTGTGAGTGGAGTGCAGTTTTTTCAAACTCTTCGCTCAGTCAGATTTCCATTTTTCAGAAATTTTTCCTCCAATTTGAAGCTGAAACACAATCATTTATTGAATAAAATCACGTTTTACATTAATACTGAACATAGAGAATCACGAGTAAAAAATTACGATTACAGGAGAAATCCTCACTCCGTCTAGCTTCGTTTTCGAAAGACGGAATTCCGTTTGCAGCCGGAAAACGCCCCCTCCAATTCTTTTTGCTCTTGAGAATGACCCGAATGATGACAACAAAGGCAAAATTTCCTAGAAACTCACGCCTGCAGATTACAGGGAAATTTTCGCTCCGTCGAATTTATGTTTTCGGAAAATTGTTGCCCACAGTTTCAAGCTGAAATGCAAACATTTATCAATAGACTGATATTTAGCAATAACAACACTGGGCAGAGGCATCTTCGCAAGAAGAAGAAGAAATAACGATTACGGGAAAAAAATAATTATTTTGAAGAACGAAATACTGTTCCAGACCCAAACGTGACCCCCCCCCCCCCCACACACACACATTAATCCCTTCTCCCAAATTCCCAAATTCTCTTTGGTTTTGTATCGATCCCAAATAAGGAAAAACACGGAATTCCGTGAAAGAATCTCGTGCCCGATTTGTAACAGTCGGCGATATGCAAAATGAATGGTTTGTCAAGGCCGCTATGTATGGAAGTCGATTCACGTGCCCATAAATTAATTATATTATTATATTCCCGACATGAACGATGTATTTGACTGCAATTTTTGTAACTCAGGGAAGGATTAGTTTTTAACGCACACAATTTTATGAAGGACACGTTTTTAAAGCTCGAATTTTGTGAGCGGTCAAAATACGGACCCAGATTTTATGAGTATATATATATATTGTATATATATTTTTTCCTTAACATTTTCTAAGGCAAGAGACTCCTTTCCTAGCAACTTTCCTTCAGCAGGAGTTTAACACTTTGGGCAGGAATCCCACGTGTTCTGTTGCTGTTGACTTGAGGTGATTTTTCGAAGATGGACCCCTAACAAACACACTCCCACGCAATATGTGGTTTAACATGGCTTGGCACCTCCCACTTTCACAACATACTAGCGGGGAGGGGGAAAAGGGTCTTTCAAAAAGCTAGGGAGAAGCAATCAGCTGCCATCCCAAATGGTAGGGGAGGGAGGATTGTTTGGTGCTCCAGGCAGAAGTATAGACAAGAGGAGTTACCGGCAGATGGGGGTACGCAAGAGAGTGCTGCGCTCACAAATTTAAAATTAAAAAAATGTTCTGCAAGGGATTGAAATTTAAGATTTAACAAAATCTGTTTTACCAATAAAAGTATCCTACAAGGAAACTGAAATCTAAGATAAGAAATATATATATATGCAGGGTGTTTCATAAAGAATGTCCTGATTTGAAAAGTGGATATCTCGGCAACCTCGAACCATTGATGAATGCGACTCGTATCATGTTTACGGGCATGGCCCAGAGTTTGTTATGACTACCGCTAGATGGCAGCATGAGCGTCCAAACAGCCGCTACGCTTAGTGAGTAAGAAGATGGCGTCGAGGCAACAGAAGGCGTTTTGTGTGCTCACATTTAGCAAGATCAAGTCTGTAATTACGGTGCAGCGTGCGTTTAAACTGCGTTACGACAGTGCTCCACCAGTGGGCAAAAACATTCGTCGTTGGTATCGACAATTTGAAGAAACAGGGTGTTTATGTAAGGGAAAGAGTCCTGGACGACCAGCCACCTTAGCGACGAATGTGCAATGAATTCACGAGGCGCTTCAGCAAAGCCCACGGAAGTCTACTCGTCGTGCGAGCCACGAACTTTCCATCCCTCATGTGACTGTTTGGTGTGTTTTACGACGACGTTTACTGCTGAAGCCATACATATTGCAACTGGTGCAAGCTCTTTGTGGAGGTGACAAAACACAATGAAAAGATTTTTGTGCAACTCTGTTAGAGGACGACACCGTCGTACAAAGGTTGATTTTTAGCAATGAAGCAACCTTTCACGTAAGCGGGAAAGTTTCGCGCCACAATGTTTGCATATGGGGACTGGAAAACCCACATGAAACTCTCCAACATGAACGTGACTCACCAAAACTGAATGTTTTTTGCGCAGTTTCTGTTAGAAAGATTTATGGCCCTTTCTGTTTTGCAGACAACACGGTTACGGGCAACTCCTATCGTGCAATGCTGAAGGACTGGCTACTTCCACAGCTGCAGGAAGACTCTTAAGATTACATTTTGCAGCAGGACGGCGCACCGCCACATTGGAACCTCCAAGTTCGTTGGTTTCTAAACGACACATTGCCTCAGCATTGGATTGGACACAGGGGACCCCATGACTTGGCACAACACGCTTGGCCTCCGAGATCTCCAGACATCACACCATGCGACTTTTTATTATGGGGATACGTAGAAGACCGTGTTTATGTTCCCCCTTTACCCGCTGACTTGGATGAACCCCGAATGAGAGTCAAGGCCGCAGTAAATTCTGTGACTGAAGAAGACACTCTCCGACGCATTTGATATGAATTCAGCTATCCGCTTGATGTTGTTCGTACAGCATGTGGAGGGCACATTGAGCATTTGTAATTGTGGTGAGTGAAACTTTAGACCTTCCTTCATACTTGGCTCTTTGTTTTGTAACTATCCCATATTTGCCTTATTAAATATACTACTTTGAAATTGGGTATTTCTTTTTGAAACACCCTGTATATTCTGCAAGGCATTGAAATCTAAGATTAAAAAGAAAATGTTGTGCAGGGGGGGGCTTTGTTCTGCGACACATGTCGCAGTATTAAGTACTTTCTGCTCCTGGGCCATGTGTTTTGAAAAACTGCGCCAGAAATGAATTATTTTCTGTCAGGTAGCACTACAAATTGGAACGCTTTTCTGGCAAGAACATACCCACTTCCTGTTGTAGTCTTTCATCAGAGCGAGACCTTCATCTCAGCGGATCCAAGCTTAATGTGGTCGCCGCAGGGGTGTTCACGTTGTTGTACTTGGAGGTAAGTTTTAAGGTAAAAATCTTTAAAATGCATTTTAAAGATTAAATTTTTTTCACCATTTGCCATCAAATTGAATACTTTAGCATATATTGGGTTGATGCATAAGTTCATGCCATTTTATTTCACCAGTGTTTCCCAAGTCAGTGTAGCGGCAGTGGAGATGGCCAGTTGTATATCAAAATGTAGCCAATAATATCGTGTATCTAAATCATATTGCGTTATGCGATTGTGGCTAATGGTTTTTTTGGTTTTCAGGTCCGGAAGTATTGGAGTGTCAAGTAGAGAGGAATGAACATTTCATCTGCTCCTCTACGAGTTTAACAAGGGATCCACAGCCGCCAAGGTCACTCGTCAAATTTATGCTGTGTATGGAGAGGATGCTATTGCTCCAAGGACAGCGCGCAAATGGTATGAGTGGTTCCGAGGTGGCAATTTTGACCTCCACGACTCTCCATGCTCAGGTCATCCACCTCACTTTGATGAGGATCATTTGAACCATCTCAACTGCTTGGATACACGTCAAACCACAAGCGAATCAGCACTGAGATGGACTGTGATCAGGCCTCCGTGGCGCTACACCTGGAGCGTATGGGAAAGGTCCAGAAATCGGGGTATTGGGTACCTCACACTCTTACCGAGGACAAGAACCAGCATGTTGCCATATGCGGTTCCTTGCTCGCCCGTTATTGCGAATGTTCTCGGCAACACAAGCCCTTTCTGTCACACATTATTACTGGAGATGAAAAGTGGTGCCCGTATGTGAATTTCAGGCTTCAAAGAGAATGGTTAAGCCCAAACAAGACACCCACACCTATTCCAATCTCTGTTGAATGCACTCCGTGGCAGAACATTCAACAATGATGTCAATCTCCAGAATCTCCTTGATGATTTCTTCGCAGCAAAATCTGCACGTTTTTTTCAAGACTGGCATGCAGACCTATCCAGATGTTGGGCCACCATCATAAACAATGGGGTGGGGGTACATAGTTGATTGATTTTGTTTTCCCTTCTGATGAAATACATTCCTGTAATGCGGTGAAAAAACGGCATGAACTTATGCATCAACTCAATATATATCATCATCATCATCATTGTCAACCATTATCAATCCACTGCTGGACGAAGGTCTCCCCAAGTTTCCTCCACAACGGTCTGTCTTGTGCCAGTCTCCTCCATGTCACTCCCGCATATTTACGAATTTCATCCACCCATCTCCCATGTGGTCTTTTTCTGGGTCTTTTCCTGTCCCTTGGAATCCAATCTAAAATTTCGGCTGTCCATCTATGGTCTGTCCTTCTGGCAGTATGTCCAGCCCATTGCCATTTCAGGGGATTTAACTCTGATCATGATGTCTTCCACTCTCGTCATTTTCGGATCCACGAGTTTCTCTTCTTATCTCTCCTGGTTATACCAAGCATGCACCTCTCCATGCTTCTTTGAGTTGTCTGCAGCCTTTGTATGTCTCTTTTAGTTAAGGTCCACGTCTCTGCACCATACGTAAGCACTGGAAGGATGCATTGATCAAACACTTTTCTTTTAAGACATAATGGCATATTGCTCTTGAAAATTATGCTGTTTCTTCCAAAGCTCTCCAGGCAAGTTTTGTACGCCGATTAATTTCTTCATCAATGTGACCCTCACTTGATATCTGCTGTCCAAGATAAACATACGTATCTGTTATCTCCAGTTTTTCTCCATCAATCGATAAATCTTCATTTCTTGTAAAAGCATTGAACATCACTTTTGTCTTCTGAAAGTTCATTTTTAATCCCACTTCTTTACTCTTGTTAGCAAGTTCCTGGATCATACTCTGCAGCTCTGATGGGGTAGTTGCAAAAATGACTACGTCATCAGCAAAACGAAGGTGGGTTAGATAATCTCCATTAATCTTTATCCCTTTGTTTTCCCAGTTCAGTGATTGAAAGACATTTTCCAATGTGGCATTAAAGAGCTTCGGAGATATAGTGTCACCTTGTCTCACTCCCTTTCCAATTTTTATGTGTGTTGTATTTTCAAACAGCCGAATCTTTGCACTTGCATTTTCATAGATGTTATTAATAATATTAATGTATGCATCTTCAATACCGCAGGATTTCAGAGCCGTGGTAACTGCTGATGGTTTCACCGAATCAAAGGCTTTTTCATAATCGATAAAAGCCATGCACAATGGAAGTTCATATTCCCTCGCTCTTTCAATTAGTTCTCTCAGTACGTGGATATGATCTATTGTGCTGTAGCCACTCCTGAATCCAGCTTGTTCTCTCGGTTGAGCCATGTCCAGTGTTACCTTCAAGCGGTGTGAAAGAACTTTAGTGAAGATTTTATAAACCACTGATAGGAGGCTGATAGGTCTGTAGTTCCTGAGATCCTCAATGTCACCTTTTTTATGTAGCAGGATCATTGTAGCATTGTTCCAATCCTCAGGAATCTTCCCTTCATTAAGGCATCGAGTGAAAATTTGGGCGAGTACTGTTTCGATTTCTCCACTTGCTTCTTGTATGATGTCTATAGTAATTCCATCTTCTCCTGGAGCTTTCCCCCGCTTCATGTTCTTGATTGCATGAGCAACTTCTGCTGGGAGGACTGGAAGAACTCTGGTACCTTTCATGATGTCTGGAGTACATGTATCATCCCTTTCATATAATTTGGAGTAGAAATCTTTCACTCTTGTCAAAATTTCGCCTCTATTTCTTGTTATAGAACCATCTTCCTTTCTCAGAGCCATAATCTGTTTTCTTCCCTTACTGAGATGTCCCTTGCTATCTTTAGGCTTTGGTTGTTTTCAATTGCTTTCCTCACTAGCTCACAGTTGAATTTCCTTACGTCTTCAGTGATACTTTTTCGTGTTGTCTTGCATAGCTCTATATATTCCACTTTGGAAGTCACATCTTCTTTAGTTGTCCTCATCTCTCTTCTTTTTTGCATCAACATTTTGGTTTTTCCTGATAATTTGTTCACATGCAACTTGTTCTTAGACCCAGCTAATTTTGTTGTTGTTTCCATTAGAGCTTTGGTTACTTTTCTGTTAACTTCCGAAATATCCACTTCTTCCGATGTTAGGCCTTCTAAAGCAGAGAATCTGTTCTTCAGTTCTAACTTGAAAGTATTATGGTGTTTTTTAAGGTTGGTTATGTCAATACATTTTGTTTGTCTTGTGAGCTTGCCACGTTCCAGTTTAGTGTTGAGGTGCATCTTACATCTCACCAATCTATGGTCACTACCTGTGTTGAACTTGTTCAGCACACTGCAGTCTTCGATGACGAATTTTTTGTTACACATAATAAAATCAATTTCACTTGTCGTTCCAATTGGATGTCTCCATGTCCATTTCCTGTGTGGCTTTTTCTTGAAAAGGAGTTCAAGATGAAAAATCCTTCTGCCTCTGCAAACTCAACGAGAGTATTTCCACGCTGGTTTCTGTTGCCGTGACCGAATTTACCTACTGAAGTTTCATTCTGTTGCCGTTGCCCTATTTTTGCATTGAAATCTCCCATAATTATCTTCAAGTGCTGCTTACCTTTATTATTTAGATGACGAATTTCCTCATAAAATTCTTCAATTTCTTCTTCAGGATGACTTGTGGTGGGTGCATAAGTTTGAATAATCTGAGCCTGGTATCTTCTCGATAGTTGGATAACGAGTCGTGCAGCTCTGTCAGAGGAACTTTCAACTTCTACCACTTTATCCTTCAGTTTCTTGTTTATTATAAATCCAACACCACTAGTTCTGCCAGTATCTGTCCCACGATAATAGAAGAGATGTCCACTTTTCAGTTCAATGAGATCTTCTCCTTTTCTCCTTACCTCACTTAGCCCGACGATGTCCCACTTGATCCTTTGTAGTTCCTCTTCCAATTCAAGAAGCCTTGAATCAGAAGATAGGGAGCGTCCGTTATAGGTAGCCAAGGTCAGCATCAAATGGCAGCCTAGTCCGGTCCTCCGGGGATTCTTAGCACCCTCTGCCTTCATGTCGCACTGGCCGCTGCCTTGGCCAGGTACATTCCAGCTGCCGGAGACTGAGGGCCAAGATTTAAGTTGTAGAGTCATTTTGGAGGTGTTTGGCCATAACTCACCACGCTGGCCAAGCGGGTTGGTGAGTGTGGGATAGCATTTCCTCTGATCCCGATGGTATAGTTATACCGCTATTGGCGGTCGTCAGAGCCCCTTTAGTGGGAACAGGATGCACCACGAGAAGGCGGGGTTGACATTTGTCAAGGAGAGGCTGTGATGTTACGCATCACCTGACCTTACATCCCCAATATATATATATATATATATATATATATTTAGTTTTTTCTCATTCTTTTGAAATATGTAGCCAAATAATTTAGGACTCTAAACTACACATTTACTGAAATAATATCTTACTTTCTATTCATATAACCTAGTCGTAAACATGTCAAACAGCCTAGATGGCATGATCAGAAGAAAAGCCAACAGCAGGAAAATCGGAAGACCACCAACTATCGTTAAGATTGATTAATCGCTTAAAGGTCAGTGGTTTTTAATAGAATATGTGACAACGACGGAATATTTGTGGTACCTGTTGGTGACCAAAAGTGAAACTTTGGGTTTTGTTTGCACTGTGAGCTACTCAATGGGCTATAAGTAGTTGCCCTTCCCTAATTTAGGGCCACTGGTTTCAGGAAGCAAGCCTGACAGTATCAAAGACAAAACATAAAACCCATGCCTCACCAGGATTCAAGCCCAGACCCATACTAGACGAATGATCACAATCGAGCGTTTATACTTCGATTCACCATAAGATGACACTGAAGGGGAAGGTACGTGAAACCTATCGCCGCGACTAAAAGTACTTCCCAACATTTTCTGTGAAAACCAAAGCATTTATTGTTCACAGTCATACTTTATATTGCCCTAGCTGTTTACTTATAAGTACATACTGGGTTGTCCAAAATAATGGAAACACCTTGAAACAATAGGTGTTACCCACCTAACATGGTGTGGGAGCACCCTTGGCATTTAAAACTGCTTGAATCCTCCTTGGAATGGCCCATACAAGTCCTGGATGGCAGTAAGTGGCATGTTGTACCATTCTTCCTGCAGAAACTGCTCTAATTCCTTGAGAGACGACAGAGGAGGAAAACAGGATCTCACTGTTTTCTAACACAGACCACAGGGGCTCAATCATGTTCAAGTCCGGTGATTGTGCAGGCCAGGAAAGGTGTGCAACTTCATCCTCATGTTCCTCAAACCATGATTGAACAGTTCGACTTCTGTGAATCGGGGCATTATCATCTTGAAAGGTGCAGCTCCCTGACACTGAATGCACATGGTCGGCCAAAAGAGTGACACAGTCATCGCTAGTGATCCGTCTGTGCAAGGTGATAATGGGACCTGCTGCAAACCACGAGATTGTGGCCCAAACCATTACGGAACCGCCCCCATGCTTCACTGTAGGAAGGAGACAGTCTGGGTTGTAGGCTTCTGCGGGGGTTCTCCACACGTAAACATGTCCTGTGGTGGGGAATGGTGAGAAACTTGATTCATCAGAAAACAAGACATGTTGCCATTGATCCGCAGTCAACGTTTTATGTTCCTGGCACCACTGTAGTCTGTTTCATATTCACCTCTGACACCAGGCGTTTTGCGATCGCAGCTCTGCCGTAAATATTGTGCTTATGCAATTCCCTTCACAAGGTATGGGTCGACACTGGGTTTTGGAGATGTGCATTAAGCTCAATAGTCACTTTCGTCTTCGTGGTCTTCCTCCTTGTGGTCACAATCCTCTTTAATGTCCTCCTGCCTCTCACAATGAGTTTGTTTTTCTTTCCACATTTGTGTCTCACAGATGATGATGTGCCGAGAACATTGTATGCTCTCATGACCTTCGACATGGTACCTTTCGATACCCCCAAAACCTGTGCCACTGTGGTTACCGACGCACCAACCAGATGGGCTCCTACGATCTGCCATCTTTGCAACTCCAACAGGTTACTCATTGTGCCTTCACCTGGAACGAAATTATGAAAACACTGACTTACAATGCAATCACACACACCCTTGAGACTATATAAGCAACACTTTTTTACAAACAAAATTGTAGCTACCAGGGCAAGATTTCATCTCTTTTGCTCACTAGCAAATTTTGCTAGTGACCAAATAGTTTGCTAGCAAAACATTTGCATGACTAGCAAGTAAAACTAAATCACATCGTAACTTATTTTCAAATAAAGTTACACAGAAATTTAAATATGTGTATAAATATTTTGACTTACCTTTTTGAATAATGAATAGAATCTTAGATAAGTTTAGTGACTATCTTTATTATTAATTTCTAACAAATTCTCATACCACATGAATATATTTCACTGACATTCTGATTCAGATTTCTTCCCATATGGTTTACGCTCAGGGTGTCTGACTTTGTCATCATACCACTTTATAACTGCTGACCGTGGATTAAAAATATCTTCTTGTGGCTCTTCTACAGTATTTCAATTGTTATCAGAGCATTTAAAGTTTCAACAGACAAATTGTTCCTCCAATCCCCTTGTATTCTTTTTAAAAAACAGAATCCCACCTCACAACATGCAGTACTAAGTGGAAGTATCACACAAATTTCTGCTAAACTTCTACACACTTCGTATCTGCCAACTACCACACAATGCCGTAGTTTCTACGGAATTAGTTGTCTGACTACGGAACTCACTATCAAAACTACGGGTTCTACAAATTTTCATTTTGTTTCAAATTTTTTTTGCTATTATTTTTATGATATGCACGAGATTCTTACAGAGATTCGCGGAATCCAGCTTTTTTTTTTTTTTTGTCATCAGTTAGATCATTCTGAAGATCGTCGATATTTGGGAGGGGGGGGTTGGTGGTGTAGTTTTCCATCTGGAGACGAAATTTCGTGCTTCAAAACTTTCGAACACAGTAGTGAAACGGAGTAAGAAAATTTTGCCATAATCGCAAATTTTTCTCCCAATGTTGTCTTTGTGTCCGCTTTTCTTGTTAAATATCATATTATTGCATAAATGTTTGCATTTTAGCTTGAAACTGTGGAGAACAATTTGCAAAAACGGAAATTGGCTGCTGCAAAATTTTTCTGTAATCTTCAGGCACGAGATTCTTTCAATTCAAGGAATTCCGGCTTTTTTCGTTATTATTGGAATTTCGTCTTTACGAAACTAGAAAACGAAAGGTCGACGGAATTCGGATTTTTTCCGTAATCATAATTCTTTTTTTTCTCACGATGTTGCCTCTGTCAAGTATTATTGCTCATTAACATTTTACTGGATAAATATTTGTATTTCAGCTTGAAAATACAAGGAAAATTTCCAAAACCAGAAGTCAGACGAAGCAAAAGTTTCTTCCGTAATCGTTTACCCCCTCCACGAACACGTTTCGTAAAAAAGCGTCTATCTATGCCACGCAATAAGGCTAGTTACTATGGATAAGACTTTTGCCAGTGTTGGCAGGCTATTTTCCAGTAACATTTTGGTTTGCTTCTTTCGGTTTAGTCTACCACCTGAATAAGTGGAATTATTCTTGCTTATTCATCACTGATCATTAGAGCGCAGTATTTGATGTATGCACGACTATCAAGACTTGTGGAAGTAGGCGATCGCTTGGCTTAGGGTACGACAGGAGTTGAGGACAAAGTTCGTGGGGCAAAAGAAGGGAGGGTGGCAGAGCAGGTGGTCAAACAACCGATCCATCATAGAGCTCTGGGTTGCCACAGCAACCACTGCCGACGTCACGTTCAGTTTCTGTAATAGACCAATGAGGGCACGATGAAGAGGAGTTTCAATGCGCTTCTACGACAGTTTCCACTGGAAGGGATGAAAGATATGGGGAGGATGGGTATTAAGTGTCGAAAGGAAATTGGCGAAAGAGAATCGCTGATCGTCGCTGTTTTAACAAGTGATAATAAAAACTTATGTAAACTTCGTGGATTAATAATGATTTTTGGTTACTTTAAATAAAGAAATTACCTTACTAGCAATATTTGCTACTGCGATTTTTTTTCACTAGCAAATTGGTTTTTCACTAGCTATTTGCTAGTTGCTAATTGGTGAAATCGCGCCCTGGTAGCTACATGTTCGTTTTACTCAAAACGCAGCACATATCAAAGTCACTGTTTTCAGCAAGGTATTTCCATTATTTTGGACAACCCCTATACAGTTATTTTGGTAATAATATAGTTAAGTGGCCACAAGTAATTACCCCAAATATCTTCCTGAAATGCATGTTGCACACTTGTCTGTGATCTTATGATACTGAATCAGTCTGCAAAGCATGCACTTTTGCTGTTTAAATTGGTGAAAATTAATTTTAGATTTTGGTACCAATCCACCGTGATGCTTCAGCAGCCACCATTTGCAATAGCATGTAAAGTTGTTTCCACTGCCTGAGTGTCGTCTGCTACGTGAAACTTCCGGTTGCCAACTGAAGAGCAGTGGATGAGTAAAAGTCTGATTATCATTCTCTCTACGCAAATCCAAATTTTGGATGACGTTCATCAGGATACCTACGGTCCCGTTTTTAACTGGTACCAGAAATGATTTTTTGGTGCTGCATTCTATTGCTTTGAACTGATATTGAATTTTGTGTTGCCGATCTCACATTCGTCAACTTCTATGATCTTTCCTGTACCTCCCAAAGTTTGACTGGTCTTCTTGGCACACTCCGCATGCATTTCACGAAAAAAACAAAGACCAATCAGCCATTGTTTTTGTAGATATTTCCATATTTGTGGATAAAATCTGGATTCGAACTGGAACCCATAGCGAACGATTGGAGGACAGCGCCTCATTCCACTCAGTTACTGAGACGACGAAATTTTTGTTATACGGATTAAAACATTCATTTCCCAGTAACTGTTGGGTGAATGGGGCACTAGCCCCTAAGAAAAATCTGTTACATACCTACCCAAAATTTTGTACAAAAGTGAAAATGTGTTTGAATTATCAAAGTTTAAGGAATATATCTTCCTTATTTTCAGGAGATATTGTGTTAAAAAAATGATTTTGTTACACTTAACTACATTTCTAAATAATGAAATGAAATGTCGAGGAGACACGAATATATAGATTAGCATGCAACTGGAAGCATCCGAGTCCAATTTTTCTGTGTCACATGACAATTGGTAGTTAAATGTTGAAAAATGTATGTTATCGTTACCTGGGGTAATTCCCGGTCACTAAGTTTCCGGGGCAATTCTTGGTCACAGTTTTTTTAAATCAAAATAACACTTCACCAAAGTAAAAAAAAATCATAGAAACAATTTGAACATTCTACTTTGCAATGCATAACACATTTATTCCTCAAGTTGAAATTTATTATGAAAAAAATAATATTTTATAACCTACTAGTTAAGTTTCTGTAAAACAACATTGGCCTAAGTGCAATTTGCAAAGATCTTTGTTATTAATAAAGTTTTAATTATTTAACATTTTTTTCTTTTTTGGTAACATTATAAACTATTACAGCTTCTAAAAGAAAATTTAAGATTTTCTTATGTTATTCTAAATTAATTTATAGGAGTATACCAAACTTTGCCCCATATTTCAGGGGTAATTCCTGGTCACTGCAGTTTTCCAGTATTTATGCTTGACACTTTACTTATTCTAACCATCCAACCTCTGTAATCATATTTATCATGCAACTTTTTGAAAAGCCCTAATTGCAAAGCAACATTCTTAACTATAACTGCAATGTGATAATTTGTTGTGCCAGAAACATGTGCATATTGCCTAAATGTTAGTCAATTATTCAACTTGTTTTTTTCCCTGTATTCCATTTATCTAAAAATTTAGTCTATTATTTTAGTGTACTTTCTGTGTTAACTATGGGCTATATTATACAGTTTCTGTGAAATTTATGCATCATGATGAGGCAATATAAGCCAAAGAAAAATAACAAGATGAAGAAAATAAAGCTTGATGAGACAATCTATATATAAGATGGAAAATGAAAATTTCAATGCATGTGCAGCTGCTAGAGCTGTAGATATGCCTTTTTCAACTTTTCAGGCCTGTTTAGCAAGCTTAAAAAACAAAACAGAAATAAAGCCTGTAGGTGCTCCTTTAAAAATTCGAAGTGGGAATCAGAGGATAACGGCAGTTGCTCTGAAGATACGGATGATTTAAATTTGATTAAACAGTTAGGTAAAGATACTTCATTGCAAAATACGAAAATAGTGTTGAGAAATATCCAGAATGCAGTAGAAAAGCAAACGCAGTTATTATGCTGTGTATTATGATAAAAGATCCTTTTTATATTGGGAAAGTCACAGACAAACAAAGAAGTAGAAGTAAAATTTCTAGAAAAAAGAGCTGGAAACTTGCATTGGCCTAAGCAAGTCAGACAATGAACATTCAGTACATTTTCAATAGACCAGTAGATTTGCAAGGTGTTGATCCATTTACAGTGAATGATGAGCTAACAAATGTTGCATACAAATGTTATAAGAAATACTTTGGATAATGTAGAATTTAAGTGCAAGACTTCGACACATCCAATAGAATTGTATTTAAGCTACTACACAGTGTATGTTATTCTCCTTTTTGGCTATATGGTTAAATATAACTTCGTTATCATTTAGTTTAAATGTTTTAACAGATTATCATAAAAAATTAAATTATTACTCCATTTATATATCAAATATGGTGCTGACTAATGATTACACCAGAAGTGACAAGGAATTACCCCAACTCCGGGGTAATTATTGGTCACTTAATAATTATAATAATTATTCAAATTAAGAATTAATTTATGATGAACTAAAAAATTTATAAAGAGCCAAAATTGGAGATACTATATCTATCACAGTTTTTATAATAATTGAATGTTATTGATTTTTGACCGGGAATTACTCCGGGTGACGATATCTCTCTCGTTCCAAATTATTTTATTTGAAAATTCTACATCTGCTTTTGAACTGATTTTAGTTAAAAAAATCTACATTATATCTGCTGTTGAATGGATTTTTGTCTGCTATTAGTCATGCAGAGCTAGGAAAAGAAATATACAGATTAGCATGCAACTGGAAGCATCACAATCAATTTTCCTGTGTCATGTGACAATTGGTAGTTGAATGCTTTTCCGCTCGCCTGTAATTACAGAGAATGATGATCAGACTTTTACTCATCCACTGCTATTCAGTTGGCAATTGGAAGTTTCACGTAGCAGACGACACTCCTGCAGTGCAAACAACTTTACATGCTACTGCAAATGACGGCTGCTGAAGCATCAAGTAGGTACCAATTTCTAAAATTCATTTTCACCAATTTAAACAGCAAAAATGTGTGCTCTGTAGACTGATTCAGTATAAGATCACAGACAAGTGTACAACATGCATTTCAGAAAGATATTTGGGGTAATTACATGTGGCCGCTAAACTATATTATTACTGTTATTTTAGACAAATTTAAAAATGATCTATTTACAGAAATTAAGTTTTAAAATCAGACTAACACATTCATGCGTAGATATGCAGTGTTTGGGAGACAAGGATGCCAATGAGTTGATGGGGAAAGTGATTGACAGCTGCTAACAGGACACAGTGGGGAGTGATTCGGATGAACATGTCTCGGCCGTCCCCGAAGGCTCAGTGAGTGCGTACACTCTTGTACCATAAACTGCAGTGTCATCTTAGGGTGAATCAAAGTATAGACCACTGCACCACCAGGTGGCAAAAGTGAAACTCTGCTATCAGTAATAAAACAATGTATCATGTTTAGAACTAATATTACATACAATTACTGGAAGACCTATAACAGCTTTAACAATGACGATACATACATCTAAAAGCCAATAGCAGTATCCATATCCTCTCATGCATATATGAACACAATCAAGATAGCAGCAAGTACATGGAAATGTGCCATTTATGTGTGTGTGTGTGGGGGGGCATTAGATAAGATATTGTGCAGTTCTATTTGACCACGCATATCGAAATCACATAGACAGCATGCTTTTTGTGCTGCCTTTTCTGCTCTGTATCCTCCACCACATCTGTGGAAAGTATCTAGTTCTCTGTTAGTTGCATCATATCTTAACAAAGCTAATAAGTTCACAAAAGTTTTTCTCTCTAATTTCAGATGGATACTTTTTAACATAGTAACTTTGTCTCTCTCTCTGAAGACATTGATTGGAGGTTTAATGACCACCGTGAGCAACTCAGTGGGTTATATGCAGTTGCCCATCCCTAATTTAGGGCCACTGGTTCTAGGGAAGGAAGAGAGAGAGCCAGGGCCATAAGACAAACACAACATCTATGCCTCACCGGGATTCAAACCCGGACCCATCTTGGACGAATGATCATAAGCCAGAGTTCAGGCCACTGGGGCAGCCTCAAGGCATTGAAATCTCGTGCAGAATTACCTTATTTTTCCAACAAATACTTCATATGAAATGTATTATGCAGAGATAGTTATTTTGCCCTTACAACGGTTGGTGCACATAGTACTAGAAAGCACTGCGATTCAAAAGTCCGCCTCAGTCTGACTTTGCAACACAAGAGTTACAAAAATATAAACAAAATGCACACTGATTTTCCTGCTGAGTATGTTGATATCTTTAAAATGAATCCACAAGATTAAAAAACTGAAAAATATACATGGATACTATTTCCATCATCTAAAATTTAAGAAAGCAACTGTTGTCATGAAGAAGTTCATACCAAAAAAGCTGTGCAACTTAACATTTACAAAGTAATTAAACTTTAACAACAGTAACAATTAAGATTTGGAACATTCACTTTGAGGAATAAACCTCTGAACACCCAAAAAATAGCTCAATATACATATTAAAAAAAATATTTGACTACATTTTTTTAGTGCCAAAATCCAAGTCACAATTTTACACATTGAAGTATATTACCACAGCACACTGAACATTCAGTCATAATTTTTAATGCGTTATCCAATAGCAATTATCGCACTGGTGGTATAGTGGTCTGGGTTCCAATCTCAGGGAGGCATAGATTCTGCACTTGTTGCGGCACAGGCTCTTTCCCTTCCCTGGAATCGGTGGTCCTAAATAAGGGACAAGTGACTGCTTATAGCTCATTGAGTTGCACACACGGTGATCGTTAAAACCTCCAAAAACAAATAAATTAATAGAAATAACGAGTTATTTTTTTTAATTTATATTATTCATTGACAGTTGATTATAAAAAAAACGAATACTTTAATCGGAAGGCATGATGCAGTACTTCGTTTATGCTCATAAATACTAAAAAAAATATTGGTTGCAGTATTTTCTTTAATCACTGAAGTTAAATTTCATGCTTTGCATAAATGCTTTCCAGTCAACAAAATAATTTCACTTCAGATTGGAAACTAAGCCTAATAAAATAACACCAACATGGAAACGAAACTTATATGCTGTTCCTATGGTGTTACTATTAATTTACAAACACACTAGTAGCCACACTTAATTTACATCAAAATCCTAATCGAGACTGTACAACTTGAAAAAATTCCAATTGAAATATAACTGAAATAACCCGCTATAATCTATTTACCGAATACATAAAACACACCTTACATTATTTTATGAGTAGCAGAAATTAATATTTCACAGATTCGTTGTACTTACATACCTACGAGAAAACTTCCTCTTAATTTAACACACAGTTCGAAAACATTTAAACAGGAAGCATCATCTGTTCTCCCAAAAAATCTGAGGCAAGAAACAGTGAAACACCACTAGAAAAATGTGTTGCCAAATCCAATGTGAAGAAAATAAGTTACGATCGAGATCCACGGTTACGATACGGTTCCAAAAAACAAATAGCGATTTTCGCAACCTGATAGAAATATCTCCTTGGATTACTGCTTGTGTAATCCCTAGACCCATATGTGATTAGAGAAAGACCTAGCCAAATGGCAGACTGTAGCCTGACTAGCCTCTCATTATTTCAAATGTTTACGCACAAGCGTCTCACCAGGGGTCTCTTATTACCCGCACAAATCACGGTGGCCTAGGTGGAATTTGCATTGCTGTTGTGTGTTCATCTCTGCAACTTAAAAATCTAAATTAGTGATTTTTCTTTTTGCACTTGCATCATGCGATGCTGTGTACCATTTTCTGTTACATTCTCATGTGTTAAGTAATCCTGTTATTCTACTAGTGATATATTTCATGTCTTCATATCTTCCGCTAAGATCTATATACACTGCATTTATGTTCGTACAGCATACCGTCCTATTACGACCTCTTTATATTAATTTCTATTTTCACGAGTACGATTCTTCAAACTGATAGTTAGTTTCGCTATTTATTTTAAATTGTACACATTTCTTTATTAAATACTTCCATATGGATACTGTAAATACGGTAAGTTGATAGAATGAACTTCTGCGTATCTCTAACAACAATAAATATTTCCCACGTCATTCATACAATAAAAAGCGGTTAAAACGATGACGATAACTTATTTCAGTGAAAATATTACTTATGCATCACTTGGTGCAACATTTTGGACTTCAGAAAGGTAAGTTTCAACGGCAAATTCTAAACAAACCTCAATACGGCGATGTCGTGCATTGTGATGTTTGTGCTTGTAACTAGACCCACTTCTGTTGTAACTCAAACAGAAAATAGGACGCTTTTTCGGCGTCATTTCGCGTTTTGATTCGGTCGTACCACATGTGGGTCTAGGTAATTCATGGTTGGAGTTTAAATCGATTAGTAAATTTAAATCGTTCTTCTCAGACTGTCATGGCGTCTTATATGAACTACACGCCGTATTTGTTTATATTGGTTTTCCTCAACTGCTGTATTCTTATTTTTGGTGTAAGTTTTTTTATGTGTTTTAAATATTAGAAGTGACAGATTGTTTGTTGAGGAGTGGATGATGTGAAGAAAAAAAAATATTTGCAGAATTGAGAAAAATGAATATATGTTAAAAGCCTGTGTGCACGTTTGGATTTTAGTTCTGGGTCTTTCCAGGGTGGGAAAACAAAAGCACTCATGATTTCTTTTTTTTTTTTTTTTTAGTGAATGGGAGGGGGGACTTAACGATCTTGTAAGTATGTTGATCCATAGGGAGTTGCCCGTTTCAAGTTTCCGGATACTGGTTCTACGAAGTGGGAAGAGAGCTCCCATCATCCGAAAATCCACATTGAGCTGAACTGGGAGTATCGGCTAGAGGTGGGTACAGAATAACGTCACGGTTACTTTGTAACGTTACTAAAATGTCACTGTTACGGTTTGTGATCAGCGGCAAAAATCACCGTTCTAAAATCACGAGGACACTTTGGTTCAAAGTGTCCTCGTGATTTTACTGTTCCAAATTCCCAGTACTTTTGGGGAAGGACAGGTACGTTGCAAATCAAGCTACTTTCGTTAACCGCTCCAAAATCACTGATATTAAATATAGATATTTCTCAGCTTTTCACTCAGTAATCTCACTTTTAAGGCTATTTATCTTTTTTTTTTTTTTAATTTTAAGACGACCGCCAATAGCGGTATAACTATACCATCGGGATTAGAGGAAATTCTATCCCACACTCACCAACCCGCTTGGCCAGCGTGGTGAGTTATGGCCAAACCCCTCCAAAATGATTCCACAACTTAAATCTTGGCCCTCAGTCTCCTGCAGCTGGAATGTACCTGGCCAAGGCAGCGGCCAGTGCGACATGAAGGCAGAGGGTGCTAAGAATCCTCGGAGGACCGGACTAGGCTGCCATCTGATGCTGACCTTCGCTACGTACAATGGACGCTCCCTATCTTCTGATTCAAGGCTTCTTGAATTGGAAGAGGAACTACAAAGGATCAAGTGGGACATCGTGGGGCTAAGTGAGGTAAGGAGAAAAGGAGAAGATCTCATTGAACTGAAAAGTGGACATCTCTTCTACTATCGTGGGACAGATACTGGCAGAACTAGTGGTGTTGGATTTATAATAAACAAGAAACTGAAGGATAAAGTTGTAGAAGTTGAAAGTTCCTCTGACAGAGCTGCACCCGACTTGTTATCCAACTCTCGAAAAGATACCAGGCTCAGATTATTCAAACTTATGCACCCACCACAAGTCATCCTGAAGAAGAAATTGAAGAATTTTATGAGGAAATTTGTCATCTAAATAATAAAGGTAAGCAGCACTTGAAAATAATTATGGGAGATTTCAATGCAAAAATAGGGCAACGGCAACAAAATGAAACTTCAGTAGGTAAATTCGGTCACGGCAACAGAAACCAGCGTGGAAATACTCGTTGAGTTTGCAGAGGCAGAAGGGTTTTTCATCTTGAACTCCTTCTTCAAGAAAAAGCCACACAGGAAATGGACATGGAGACATCCAAATGGGACGACAAGTGAAATTGATTTTATTATGTGTAACAAAAACTTCGTCATAGAAGACTGCAGTGTGCTAAACAAGTTCAACACAGGTAGTGACCATAGATTGGTGAGATGTAAGATGCACCTCAACACTAAACTTGAACGTGGCAAGCTCATAAGACAAACAAAATCTATTGACATAACCAACCTTAAAAAACACCATAATACCTTCAAGTTGGAACTGAAGAACAGGTTCTCTGCTTTAGAAGGCCTAACATCGGAAGAAGTGGACATCTCTGAAGTTAACAGAAAAGCAACCAAAGCTCTTATGGAAACAGCAACAAAATTAGCTGGGTCTAAGAACAAGTTGCATGTAAATAAATTATCAGAAAACGAAAATGTTGATGCAAAAAGAAGAGAGATGAGGACAACTAAAGAAGATGTGACTTCCAAAGTGGAATATATAGAGCTATGCAAGACAGTAAGAAAAAGTATCACTGAAGACGTAAGAAAATTCAACTGTGAACTAGTGAGGAAAGCAATTGAAAACAACCAAAGCCTAAAGATAGCAAAGGGACATCTCAGTAAGGGAAGAAAACAGATTATGGCACTGAGAAAAGAAGATGGTTCTGTAACAAGAAATAGAGGCGAAATTTTGACCAGAGTGAAAGATTTCTACTCCAAATTATATGAAAGAGATGATACATGCACTCCAGACATCATGAAAGATACCAGTACCAGAGTTCCTCCAGTCCTTCCAGCAGAAGTTGCACATGCAATCAAGAACATGAAGCGGGAAAAGCTCCAGGAGAAGATGGAATTACTGTAGACATCATACAAGAAGCAAGTGGAGAAATCGAAACAGTACTCGCCCAAATTTTCACTCGATGCCTTAATGAAGGGAAAATTCCTGAGGATTGGAACAACGCTACAATGATCTTGCTACATAAAAAAGGTGACATTGAGGATCTCAGGAACTACAGACCTATCAGCCTCTTATCAGTGGTTTATAAAATCTTCACTAAAGTTCTTTCACACCGCTTGAAGGTAACACTGGACATGGCTCAACCGAGAGAACAAGCTGGATTCAGGAGTGGCTACAGCACAATAGATCATATCCACGTGCTGAGAGAACTAATTGAAAGAGCGAGGGAATATGAACTTCCATTGTGCATGGCTTTTATCGATTATGAAAAAGCCTTTGATTCGGTGAAACCATCAGCAGTTACAATGGCTCTGAAAACCTGCGGTATTGAAGATGCATACATTAATATTATTAATAACATCTATGAAAATGCAAGTGCAAAGATTAGGCTGTTTGAAAATACAACACACGTAAAAATTGGAAAGGGAGTGAGACAAAGTGACACCATATCTCCGAAGCTCTTTAATGTCACATTGGAGGGTGTTTTTCAGTCGCTGAGCTGGGAAAACAAGGGGATAAAGATTAATGGAGATTATCTAACCCACCTTCGTTTTGCTGATGACGTAGTCATTTTTGCAACTACCCCATCAGAGCTACAGAGTATGATCCAGGAACTTGCTGACAAGAGTAAAGAAGTGGGATTAAAAATGAACTTTCAGAAGACAAAAGTCATGTTCAATGCTTTTACAAGAAATGAAGATTTATATCGATTGATGGAGAAAAGCTGGAGATAACAGACACGTACGTTTATCTTGGATAGCAGATATCAAGTGAGGGTCACATTGATGAAGAAATTAATCGGCGTACAAAACTTGCCTGGAGAGCTTTTGGAAGAAACAGCATAATTTTCAAGAGCAATATGCCATTATGTCTTAAAAGAAAAGTGTTTGATCAATGCATCCTTCCAGTGCTTACGTATGGTGCAGAGACGTGACCTTAACTAAAAGAGACATACAAAGGCTGCAGACAACTCAAAGAAGCATGGAGAGGTGCATACTTGGTGTAACCAGGAGAAATAAGAAGAGGAACTCGTGGATCCAAAAAATGACAAGAGTGGAAGACATCATGATCAGAGTTAAATCCCTGAAATGGCAATGGCTGGACATACTGCCAGAAGGACAGATCATCGATGGACAGCCGAAATTTTAGATTGGATTCCAAGGGACAGGAAAAGACCCAGAAGAAGACCACATGGGAGATGGGTGGATGAAATTCGAAAGTATGCAGGGGTGACATGGAGGAGACTGGCACAAGACAGACCGTTGTGGAGGAAACTTGGGGAGACCTTCGTCCAGCAGTGGATTGATAATGGTTGACAATGATGATGATGATGATACAGAGTGTGCGAGAATTATTGGACACGTTACAAATTTATGTACAGAAAAAAACTATGAGCATTGTCTGTTTTACTATGTCACGTATTACTAACACGGTTTCTAAATTTTTGTTTTGCAGAATTGTTATTCCCAGAATCCGATAGATGGCGCTAGGTGTGGCCTGATAAAGAATGTATGAGAAATGTGTGCAATCAGTAGTCATGTCATCCGTATGGCGACGTGTGTGTTATGGCTTGCGGAATTAAAGTCTGTCATTAAAGTTAAAAGACGGTACCATTTAGAATATGGTTGTAATCCTCCGTCAACGAATTCAATTAAGAGGTGGATGAAACAGTTTAAAGAAACTGGCAATGTGGAACATCGTGGAGGAGCCAGTAGGCCTAGTGTCAGCGGTGAGACGGTTGACCAAGTTAATGAAAGTTTCTGACGAAGCCCCAGGAAATCTGTTTGTAAAGCAAGCTGAGAACTATGACAATGCCTCCGCATTGGTCAATGTGTGTACGTAGTGCCTAAATGAGCATTTCCCCAAGTGATAGATTGGGAGGTGGTGGTCCCATTCTGTGGCCTTGTTGCTCTCCAGATCTAACTCCATTGGATTATTTAATGTGAGGTTATGTGAAAGATTGTCTATCAGACACCTTGTACTGATTTGCAGGAACTGAAGCAGCATATCACAGCTGCTATTAATTCCATAACTCCTCCGATGCTTGCCAATACATGGCATGAAATCGAGTATCGCTTGGACGTACTACGAGCAACCAAGGGATCTGACATCAAAATTTATTAACTTGTGTAGTTACATTGTAAGTTAGTACAGTCCGTTTCTTTCTATCTGTTTAATGCTTTGTTTTATTATAAATAATTTTGTAATGTGTCCAATAATTCTTGGACACCCTGTGTGTGCTATTTTGCACCCAAACCACTGTTCAGTGAAGTTCTAGAGCACCAAGATTTTTATTTTAGAGCTTGAGCACAAAATTTCAGAAAAATGCAATTATTGGCAAAAGAAAAATATACCTGAATAAAAATCTTTTTTGTGTTTAGGTCTGTCTATAGACAGAATAAATGAATTATAAATAATAATTCATTTATCTTTCACTTGAAAATTTTTCATATACGAGCTTGACTATTAGCTGCTTTTCAGGAGTTAAAAGATTTCATATTTAATGTTCCTCCATTACTTATAAAGATTAAAATTGGTGATTTTTTCTAGTGGCCATTGGCCAGTGGTTGGACAAAATCTGGTGGCCACTTTCCTTACAGCTGTTTCGTGTTGTATGCACATTTTATCACTGCACTGAATACCTTTAATTTATTTAGACATAGTTAAATGTAAGCTTAGTAGTTACAAGGGCACTGTCTATTGTCCAGTGTAAATTAAATGAATAAATATAATCTTAAAAGTTATATATTTCTTCAACCACATCAACCAAATTTTTAAGACAGTTTTTATTGGAAAGATAATTTAATCATTTTTATTTGGTCTTTCACTATGTTCACACAAAAAAAAAAAAGCCTCTCAATCTCTCCACCATAAATTGATAGCAGTGAATGGATCAAATTTTTCAAGGAGTACTTACTTTTGCTTTATTTAATTTGCTGTATTTTCTAAAATCATTCATTGCATGAGCATCGTCTTGTCATCAAGAACATTGCCCACAATGCTTGCATTCTCTTAACTTCTGCATTGCTTGGCATAACAGTCAGCAATATTGAGTATTTCAACAATTTATGCTATGACCTTTATGTTCTAAAAATTGCTTGTTTTTAGTTTCTCTAGCAGTTTTTAGTGAGTTATTGATGGTTAAAAATGTTCAGACATTATGTTTCGAAGCTGCTTCCATTCTGCTAAATTTTTCTTTTCATTCCATTTAATTTTGGTTAGGTTCTTCTTGGTGTCAAAATGAAAACTGGCTGTATAGCTTTCAAAAATGAATTTCATATCTTATAGCAGAATCATTTTGTGGTACAGCTGAGATTGGGAGAAATGTGATACCAACCTGGCTTTATTTTACAGACTCTCAATGATTCCTGACCACTAACAGAAAATATTCAGTAATTTCCTGGGTTGTTCTAATAAATATGGCATTATAAAAACATTGATAAACCTTTACAGGTGTTGAAAAAATTGTCATGATGAAATAAGAACGCTTGCAGAGTATCCTGATTCCATCAGATTCTGTCCGGTTTTCGAACCCAGTGTCAGCTTTTTTTTTTTTTTTTTTTTTTTTCCCCCGGAAACATTCAGTTTCGGTAGAATTTTATTGATTTGTCATTTTTTCTGTTTGCCTACCACAGACCTTCCAAATACTACGAATTCTCCATAGTCACTACGAAAATCATCGATCGCTGCAGAGTACGGGAAACCTCGAATATACTATGGAAATAAAAAATCTGGTCGCCGGGTTTGTTTGTTTTTTTCCCTTCAGAAAACGTTGTTTTGGTAAAATTTTAATGATTTGTCATTTTTCCTGTTTGCTCACCTCAGACCTTCCAAATGCTACGAATTCTTCACAGTCACTACGGAAATCGTCGATCGCTGCAGAGTACGGGAAACATCGAATATACTACGGAAATAAAAAAATCTGGTTGTCGGTTTTTTCCCCTTCAGAAAACGTTGTTTTGGTAGAATTTTAATGATTTGTCATTTTTTCTTGTTTGCCATCCTCAGATCTTCCAAATGCTACGAATTCACCATAGTCACTACGGAAATCATTGATCTCTATGGAATACGGGAAACATCAAATATACTACGGAAATAAAAAAATCCATGAAATGATGTTATTCAATCATTTGCTAAAGTTTATTTTCATGTTTTCAAAATTCTAACATTCATCAAACATTTTTGGGACTATTTATTGGATGTTTTTAATGTCGCGACATGCATCTTTCATGTCGTTAGTCGCCTGAAAATGATTGTTTTTAGTACGGATGAAAATGTTCCGTAGTTTTCTAAATTTCGAATTTTTCTTACCCCAAGATGCACATTCTTTTCACTTTTTGGTTACATTCTTATGTTATATTTTTTCTGATTATGTTTCTCATTTTTTTAATAGCTTCAGTAATAGTGAAAAAGAATAATTTCGTATTTTAAAAATTTTTTCTAGTGAAGCTCAGTTTTTGTTATTTCTAACCACCTGTTCTTCGAAACCAATCAATACGGAAAGTGTTTTTTTTTTTTTCCGCTTTTTTAAAGCTAACTTAAATTTCAAAATCGGTACTTATTCCACCCGTGATGGAATCAGCCTTATCCGCGACCCGTAAAATGACTATCACGGCAGTGTGAACAATACAGTACTGATTTTGATATATAATTTCGTTGAAAAACTTGTGTTTACCCATTCTTTAGTAACATTTTACCGTATTAAGGGGCAGACAAGAGGTTTTTTTTTTTTATTTTGTTTAAAGCCAACTTCACACGTGCAAAGGAAACGCCACTCTGCGTGGATTGAAAGACAGAGCGCGGCGCGGAAAGTGAAGTCCCGTTTTTCTACCTTCGATTTCTTTTTGTAAACAAAAGGGAAAATGCTTGCCCATTTTATTTGATGATAAGCAAGAAGAGCCTAAGGAATGGAAAATCGTGCGTTTTCAGAGAAACCAAACTTTAAAAATCTAGCTGCTGAAGACGAGTTGTGATGCCACAGTTCCATCTAAAGCCATAGGTGTCCATTTCCGATATGGTTACTTTGTGCACCAACTTAAGTGGAAAAACAAACAGCCACCCCGTTCTTGAAGAGTGAATCTATAAATCGTACCCACTTATTTGTGGAGGAAAGGGCTATTTTTCACCGCGCACGATTTGGGTGATTTGAAAATACATTTCCTATAACAGGAGCGTTTTAAAAATGCAAATTAATTCTTTAGCAATGAAAAAAGGCAAATTTTGGGGCGTGGCGACTAAAACACTTTTTCTACTGGACATTTTATTTTATCCAGTCGCCACGTGGCGAGTGGCGACCGCTAATTTTAATCTTTAGTTATTTACCTATGAAAAGTAACTAAAATACCTACGAAAACTAACTAAAATAAAATGCCTATGGAAGGTAACTAAGAATACAAGTGCCTAATTAGTCTGTTGGTGGAAATCTCGGAAATAGCACGAACACGAATCCTCTTGAAAACTCAGAATGAGAACTGCGAAACGAAGTAACGATTAATGAAACGTTCCTATGGATTGTGATTTCGCCATGTGACTAATTTGAGCATACAGATACAGGTGTTTGTTCTTGTCACATTGTCACAAACAGTGACTTTGTTACGGTTACTTTTTTGGAACGTTACCGAAAAGTCACTGTGTAGCCCATCCCTAGTATCAGCCACCAAGACAGCGTGTAGGGCATTTATTTTGCCGATTCATTGCCCTTAGGCTGAGCAGGAAAATCAGGTCTTCCATACACAGAGTTTAAATAAAATGCGTGAGCCATGTAAGAAGAAATTTACTTTTTTTAAATTGGGGTGTTAAGTGATGCAATACATTACATGGCTCTTTTTTTCATTTTGTTGCACAAAAACACTGTACACGTTATGAATAATCGTGATAGTGCCACCCAAATTTTAATCTGTTAATTTGCATAGTCCATATAAATAATAATACAGGGCTTGAAAAATATCTCAAACGTTTACATGCCCAGCTGGGCATGTGCAGAAATTAACATAACAGTGAAAACTGTACATTAAGGGATGTCCTAGAAACTGCTCTGAGCAGTGGGAAGTTTTGGTTGGTACCAAACAGCTTCCATGGGATTAACAACATTGATGATATCCTCTTAACAGCAGTCAACGGACACCACAGTCAGCCACTGAAAGAAATCTAACAGATGACCTGCCCTTTGGATTTTACATAGTTCCTTCGGTACTTCAGCAAGAAGGATAAGATAGGAACAAAGAATATTTTTGCTAAATACATAATGGGTTGGATTATGGCAGCTTACAGTGGTATGCTTAAGTGAAAAGAAAAAGGTTTAATTCTACATCATGGTTCATACACTCCTTGAAAACCTTGAAAAAATAAAGTTCATTTTCAAGTACTTGAAAAATGTTTTTGTTTTGTTTTTTGAGTAATGATATGAAAGAGCATGTGTAAAATAATAGTTTGTACTAAAAAGTTGTATAGATTTCTGTGTAGTTCTGATAAAAACACCAAGCTGATTCAAAAGTGCAACTTAGGGGAGTGTGTGGACAGCTGGTGCCTTGGCTGACATGACTACAG
Source organism: Macrothele yani (assembly GCA_039090855.1). NCBI lineage: Eukaryota > Metazoa > Arthropoda > Arachnida > Araneae > Macrothelidae > Macrothele > Macrothele yani. The sequence goes on from CM076990.1 coordinate 198,309,486, forward strand.
ATTAAAACGTCAGCCGTGGGAGTAAAATAAGTGGAATGATATATTCGTGAATCATGATGGGCTTCTGCTGACTTGGATTAGGGATGCATTCTTGCCGAAGGATGAATATGAAAATAATGTGCCCTCTCAAAATATTTCCTAAAAGAAAATAATTTCAAAAAACATCAAAACAGAAAGCAATTCAAAGTTAATAAAATAAACCAACAGGATTGAGGTGTAATAGGCAGGTCATTGAAGGTGTGTCTGTCTCAGCTAAGTTTAATGGTTTGAACTTGAAATACCTATCTACTGAAAGCTCACACATATGGTAATTTTTTATTTTTTATTTTGGGCGAAGTTTCCTGGTTTGGTCTCTGTGGATCTTTGTCTTGCAGCACACTGCCATCTAACTGTGCGATTACACTAGGGATCCCAGATACATTGGAAAAAAATATGAGACACTTACGACTGAGGGTGAAAGTTTAGTATGTGCATCCATCCCATATGCCAGTCTTACAAAATGATTTTAACTATTCTTATTAATCAATCAGTCTTGCTCACTCTTGCAATACTTTTCTGAAGAATGAATTTCACTTAACAATTGTTTGTTTTTAAGAATCATGTCATGAAAAGCTACACAATCCTCATTGAAGAATGATTTTACAATAAGTATTGATTTTACAGTTTTTACAGACAATTTGTTTTTCTCATCAATCCACAGTGTGTTCATGCGAGAAAAAAATCTTTTGACACACGCATTTGTTCCAGGGATGCACATAATGAACTCCACTACTTTCTTTAAATTTGATAGTTCTCCATCAACCTTTTTAAGGCTGTCTTTGTATGAGTGTAACAGAAATTCTGTCCTATATCTGTAATGCAAATTCTTTTGTACACATTTTCTTGAAAACTATTACTTTGTAGAGTTTGAAATTTTGAGCACAAATAAAAACGACCCATAGCTAATATGTGGTGCAGTTATTTTTCCGAAAAATTTGTTAGAATTTTTTTTTTAAATTCAATTTATCTGACACGAAAGTATTCCAGTTTGGTGCTAGATGGTGCCAGAAGTTAGCTTGGCAGTATTTCTGTGTGGAAGAAACGAAATCTCTCATTTCTGTTGGATTTTTTTAAATTATCTAGGCCAAATAGAAATCAAAGAATGGGTACTGAAGTGAGATTGGAATCTTGTCTTCTATAGATAGTCTTAAATTTTACTGTACGTTCATTTTTTGAAGAGAAAATGTGTACACTACCAGAAAACACTTGAACTTGAGACAGAAACTACGCTTACCTACTAAGCTCCACCCCAAACAATGTCATTGGTTAAAACGTAACAGCGTGTATTTTGTCTTTTCATTGTGGAGCCAACGAGAGACTGCTTCCTTACTGAATATGGTATGGTCTTCAGTCATTCGCTGACACCAACTTCTGGGACAATTTAATTCCCTCAAGACGTAAAAACCACGCCCAAGGAGTGATATTTTGCGCCATCTATCGCAGAAGATGAAGCCTAACACTCATTCAAAGACAGCCTTAAGAGATCCACCCAGACTTCATCTAAATGTTTAGATTTCAGAGCTGTATTCACAACCATTACTTCATCAAACAAATCAGATTCAACAATGCTTGATATGGCAGCGGTCTGATTAATAGTTTGGACTGTTTAAAGAACATTTTCCCAAGGTAATGCTGTTTTCAGTCTTGAACTCTAAAATACAGGACAAAAAGCTGTCCTGAAAAGTTTTCTTGGGACAACAGGATGTGTTAGCCAAAAATGGGACGATCCCATATTTTACGGGACGTCTGGGATCCCTAGATTATACATTACTTTCTAACATTTTTTGTTTTTTCTTTCCTACAGCATACTCAAACCCTAATTTTTTAGCTTGCTTTTTCTAAGAACTGTTTAACACCAGATGTAAGACACAGTTTTCTTAGAATCCCGTACACTATAAATAATTTATTTATTTATTGTATTCAGTTTTATTCAGCAGTCAGCATTTGAAAAAGCGCACTGCAACGTTTCCCTTATTGTGCATAAACTTCATATATTTTTTTACTTTTGCAGAAATACAACGGCCTAGCAGTATTAACTGAGGCCTAACCTCCTAACAATGGTCACTTTTTTCCCTGTCTGAACAGTGACTGTTATTTGGAGGTTTTACTGCATTTACCTGCCCAAGAAAATTTATCTTTTAAAATAACAAATCAAAACCCTCATTTTTTTAAAGTTAAAAAATGTGATTAACTTTTTTTTTTTTTTTACGTGTTTTGTATTTCTGTTGTAATAGTCTGTATTCAAAATGTACAGTGCACAAAAGCATGTATCTTAAGTTTCAAGATGATGATGGTGAAATTGATATGAAGTGATATGATGATGAAATTGGTATTTGAGAAATTTAGTGATTCTGCCATGTTCATTTCATCAAAGTTTTTGGCTTATTCACTAAACAGTGGAGGCAAGTTCCATCAGAGGCATGCATCCTGTCACTTACTGTAAACAACATTTGGAGCAAAACCACATATGGTTCACTGACCTAAAGCATAATACAGGGTGATTCATAAAGAACTATACAGTTTCAATGTACTATAGATAAAACAAGAACAATGTAAGATATTTTATGTTATCTGTAACAGAATTGTAGGGGAATGTTTCAAGGTTTTTTAGAGACAGTCACAGATGTTCTATGTGTGCACCCTTAGTCACACGACACACATCAAGCTGGTAACCCATTGCCGCCCAAACGCGAGGTAAGATATCTGGATCAAGTGCAGTGATAGTGGCTGTGATGCGCTGTTATAGCTCCGCTAGATCAACAGGAAGGATTCTCCGTTCCCTACAAGTGAACTTTGTTCTGGTTTACCTGACCACTTACGTGAAATGTAGCTTCATCGGTGAAAACTAAGTGATCGGCAAAATCGTCATTTTCAAAACCGTGCTGCATTTCGGCACAAAATTCAAAGTGCTTTGTCTTGTCAAGGTCATTGAGATTTTGCAACATCTGCACTTTGTATGGAATCATTTTCAGCTTCTTTCTCAAAATTCTCCAGACAGTGAGTGGGCTGTAAAATCTGCACTTGATGACTCACCCACGGCATTGATTTTCTCGGGCTTCGTTGAATGGCGATGCAAACACTATTGACGACTTCTACCAATACACACAGTCGTCCAGGACTTTTAAGTTTGCACAAACAGCCCGTAGTTTCAAATTTTTTATGCCAATCGTAGATAGATTTTCTTGTTGGAGGTTCTTTTCCGAATCGTGATCTAAAATGCCATTGCACAACAGTTACAGATTCCAGTTTGCTCAATTCAAGAACACAAAATGCCTTTTCCACTGCAGACGCTGCCATTTTGACTGACTAGTGATGTGGCATGCGTGCAATCGCCTATGTCACTTCCCCTCAGTAGCGGGACACAAATTTTATGAGTACATCTACCTAACGTAGCAATAATACAACTTCTAGTGATTAGGAGGGAAATGAAACGCGACGTGATGACTTTTTTTTTCTTTCTCTCTCTCTTTCTCTCTCTCTCTCTCTTTTTTTTTGTTGTTGTTGTTTTAGGAAATTCTATTCCAAACATCTGTACTTTTAAATTTAGTTGCCCTGTTTGGGCAAATAGATTTTTATTTTTCTGCCCAGGCCAATAATTTACATGCTCCAAGCATCTTGGGCATAGTTTTTTTTTTAAGCCCTCATAATAGTTTAGCATCAAAAGTCAAATTTTCAACTGTAAATCACTGAGAAATTTTAGTTCAGTTTAGAAAGTGATTGTGTGAGCAAATAAGCTGGTACTTCGATGTTATTTTAGAATTCATTGTATCTACAGAAAGGTCTTAAAAGATGATGTTCAACTTGAGAAAAACAGATGGCACAGGAAATAGACTGTATAATTTAATTTTGGAGATAAAGAAAGAAAAAATAAAAACCTGCTGGAGTGGTACTGGGTATTTACAGGAAACATCATTAGAAAAACACTGTTAAGTGTAAAAATATGATTGAAATTTCATGTAGAGAATAAACACAGCAATCAGACATCACTGAATTGACTGTAATTACTGTTTCACATGTGAATATGAGAAGAATATTTCTTCCACTCTGTATTTTATGTAGAGTTGGTGATTGAAATTTCATGTAACTTAAAGGGTTGGCGTGATTTGTTTTTTTTTTCATCTGGGTTATTCCTTTCTTGTGTTTTAGGTAGAATGTAATCCATAGCTACCTTGTATGTTTTTTTTGTTTTGCTTTTTTCATTTTATGAGGGATTGTTTTTATTAATATATATGGGCATTATAAGCACACCATACAAAAACTGAGTCACCCCTGTCAGAACTTACCACGAGTGACAGCTCTTGCCTTGATGACAGCATGAATCTGGTGGTGTAAAGACCATGAAGTTGTGGATGTATTGAACATCGATTTGCAGCCACTCGTGCGTCAGTTAGTACCAAAGTTCCGCCAGAGGACGTGGGTGTCTATTCCGGCATTTCACCCTTCTGTTCTAAATGATCCCACAGATTTTCAATAGGATCTAAATCTCAGAATTTGGCGGGTCAGTCAAAATGAGACAGCATTGCTGATTGTTTGTTGTGTTACTCAGACCCTGTGCAATTTTCTTCTTGTAAGACAGGAGTGGCGATGTGATGCTGCTCCTGGAGATGTCGGGCAGAGGGCAACACTTCGTCATTCAGAATGCGGAGGTACTCATGCTGATTCAAATTCATTGTCACTGCAACAAAAGGGCCCATTTCATGGTATGAAAATCATTCCCAAAACATCACAGAACCCCCTCCAACTTGAACAACATCTTCTACACAATCAGGATTAAAAGCATCATTTGGCCTGCAATGCATTCGTCGCCTCCCATCCTTGGAGGAGAAACAAAAAGGAGACTCGCACCAAATTATTAGTTTCCAATCCTCCACAGTAAAGTTTTGGTGCCACCGAGCCCACCCACTGATAACGTGTGACTTGCTGTTAAAAGAGGCCTCTTCCGTGATACTCTGCTCCAGATGTCCATCGTGTGCAGTTCTCATCGCAATGTCCTTTCAGAAATTGGTTGGAGTGGACTTTCACCGACTGTTTGGAGCAATTGATACCGATTTACAGTTATTAGGCGTGAAACATGGTGGCGATGGTCACTGTTGGTGAGAATCTTTTTCCGGCCACAGTTATGTCACCGATTTGCAGTTGCCTGCGAACTACACCACTGTTTGTAGACCCATTGGACAGTACATTTTGACACACTAACAAATAAGACATCATCATTTACATTGTATGTTCATGGGCATGGCCAAACACGATGGCTCCTCTTTGCCACTCAGTAACATCTTTCTTATGACCCATATTGCAGACTAAATTCAGCACACATGTTGCTTTTCACCGCTGCACGAGACAGAAACAATCCTGTAGACCACGTCAATGCTATTTATCTCGTAACAATGCTATCACGGCGCCCTCTGTGCAACCAGTAACTTCTGTGTAACCGGTAACTTAGTTCTGTTAGGGGTGACTAATTTTTTTGTCTGGTGTGCTTATATATAGCCCTAAATCAAAAAAACTATAAGCAAAGTTATTTTCCTATCCCTGCTTATAGATATAAGCAGGGATAGAAAAATATTCTGAAATCTGGTGGTTTGCTAAAGTTTTTAGTGGCCAGAATCAAAACATTGGATTGGGGGGGGGGATAATTAATCAAAGACTCCAGCCATGGTTGGAATTTTTCAGTAGTAAAAACTATAAAAATTCATATTTTTCAGTGTTTTTCGGTAGCAATGAATAAAATTGTATTACGCACTCTATAAAAAAAAACAGATTTTCACGGCAGCAAAATGACAGTGTAAATTCATAAAAAAGCAAAGTTTTGCTGATAAAACTGCCCATAAATTGAAGACATTTTGTGGGAAACACTAAGTGACTCCATCATTTTTTTTTTTTCTATCATAGTTCACGCCAAAAATCAGTGCATGTTCCAATGGGAACCTTACAGTAAACTTAGTAAATGCCTACACAAATTAAAAGTTGCTCATGGTTGTCTTCAACCCCCAAACAACTACAAAAAAAGTGAAAAAAAAAATTGCGAACATTATTCATAAAAAAATGGTAACAGTACACAAAAGTGAATTCATATTTTTTAGAAGTTGCCGAGGGAAATTTATCTTTTTCTTATTTCTTGTAGTACTTTCTTGATACACAAATCAATGAAACATGCATTTTTGCCTTTTAGTAAGGCAAAATTTAAATTGAATATCGTTACTTATCTTGTCCTAGCTGGAAATTGAACTACATATTTCAGTGATATGTACAGTTGTTTTCACTGCAGACTGAGGATTCACACTATCACTTTTTAAACTTTAATTTTGCTGAAAATGCATGATTTTCCCTTACTTCTTGCTATATCAAGAAACAAAGAGGTTGAGCAGTTTTCCTTTTGATCGAAAAGAAATTAAAGTTCAGAATTGGAACTTCAATTTTCCGTCTGTTCTGCGTAAAGTCGTTTTCTCTGCAGAATGAACGAGTATTAACGTTTTTGAACTTCAATAATTTTACTTTAAGCAATAGAAAAAATGCTTCCTCTGTCTTTGGATGTCACAAGAAGTGTCGAAAAACATCAGAAAGCAAGCATTGTGAGGGAAAATAAATGTGAAATATCGATACTGCATTGCTCACTCTCCCGTGAAACAATTTTACGAATCATGAAAATGACGCAGATTCGACCACGGATTATTAAGTACCGGTTTTGAAATTTAATTCCACTTAAAAAAAAAAAAAAAGACCGGGATAAAAATGCTGGATCTTTACTGATTGGTTTTAAAAAAAATACTATGAGAAACAGGGAAATACGCAACACACTAGGAAAAATTCTTAGAAATACGAAGTCATTCTTTTTTACTTTTACCGACGATCTTAAAAAGGAGAAGATATTAAAAACTAAGAATATAATGAGGGTGGAATAGGGAAAAAATGAGAAACATGAAATGACAGAACATTCTCATAGCTGCTAGAGCAGTCACTTCCTACAATAACGAACATTTGCGAGATTCGCAAACTTTCCCGGGTTCTTTCAATCGCTGGCCTCCCTACCTTAATTTTTTAACCTTTATCTTAAAACTGTTCGTTGTAGGAAAGAATTCTAGTATTACTTCAGGACTTTATGAAAAATTAAGGACTCTTCCAGATCTGGAAAGAGAAATTAAATTTTAGGACGTTTCTGGGATTCCGTGAGCCGTGATAACTCTAACCAGACACTTAGACATCAAAACATTAAAGCATGGAAGGGATGCAATGATATTGAAACACCCAAGAAGCACTCTCCAAAGAGTTTAATGAATATTAGAATCTTGAAGACACGAAAAACATCATCAAAAAGGTTTGCTCACTGAGGTTTTCTATTTTCGTAGTATAATCTGATGCTTTCCGCAATCCGAAGCGGACCGACGATTTCCGTGTTGACTATACTGAGAAGAATCTGTAGTAGTTGGAGTCTGTATAATATCGAAGTCATGTACACTTCTGTCCGAAAAATAATGCTTTACCCTCAGTCTTTCTCTAGCTTATCTCTCCCTAGAAAAAAGAAAAAAAAGGCACTTCTTTTTCTTTTGTTTTTTTCCCCTGGGGCTCGAACATTTTTGAATTACATATTTTTCAGAGATGTTTTCCGTGGCGGCCTGCACAATTTTTTTTGGTCGCCCTAAGCAACCACGCGACCATATTTTTCAACCCCTGGATATAAGCTTTATATATATGTATATAAATTAAAAGCACATCTTATGAAATAATTAGTAAACAATAGACAATTTTGCTTGAATGGATGATGATACTGGGTAGTGGACTATAAGCTGCAGTGTTAGAATTAGAAATAAATCTTTTACTGGCCCAGCGGACCACTAGAATTTGCAAGCCACTGGTCCACCGAAATGGCCACTGGTCCGTAAAAAAACAAAACAAAAAAACTTAGATATTTACAATATATGTAGAAAATAAAGTATCATTTCAATGGAATTATCACCAGTATTTGTTTTTAAAACATCTAATTTGAAAGCGCAACTCACAGAACAAAGAATGTTTCCATAATAAGGTTCCGATAGATCGGGGATATAGCTGAGTAACAGTGCATTCTCAATCTGTTTTTAAGTAAGAAGGGAATGAGGAGATTTCAAGAGTAAAAAAAAAAAAAAATTCACATTAATTAGCAACCCTTTTTTTTTTAATGTTTTATTGTTCAGGGTTTAGTTTCGTTTTCTTATGTTAGTTTTACTGCTCATCTTTCTTACTTTCCTATAAAGTTAGTTTCAGTCTCTCATTTGACACTGTTTCATGTGAATTGCTATTTTACAAAAAGTTACCTTCATGCATCCAATTGAAGTCCTGCGTTAGTGTGTTTTCTTGGGACAGAAACAAAATCTGGTGTCAGTATCTGCTGCATTCACTAGGGTGGGCGAATCCAAGGAAGAGCAAGATATTCATTGTGCTTACTTCTGCTCATTCAAACGTTATTTGTTTATATATATATATATATATATATACTTAAGAGCAAAACTGAAGACTAAGGAAAAAATTTTAGAATTTAGAACGAAGGGTGCAAAATAACCTGAAAATCAAAACGCGCAACGCAGCAGTTTTGAAAATTCAGAATTCACATTCTATAAAGATACCTAAGCAAAAAAAAAATATACAAATACAAGCGAAATTGTTAACTAGTGCTAGGTCATGCTACTCTACGGAGGACATGACTTATATATATATATTTTAAACTATTTTAGGTGGGAATGTTACTTGCATCTATGGCCTTGCAGAAACCCATTTCCAACTAGGTCTTTGTGGAAGTGAGAAAATGCAGAGTTTTTGCTGGTCCTTGATAAAGCCAAGGCTCAGTATTCTCGACACCTTCTACATTCAGTTGTTTTATTTTATTTTTTTTTTCTTTTCTCCTTTTACTCACACAGGTAGATACATAACCTTTTCTATGTTGTACTAGGTGTGAGTCAAAATTATATTTGTATATTTTTTTTTGCTTAGGTATCTTTATAGAATATATATATATATATATATATATATGGGATGTAAGGTCAGGTGATGCGTAACATCACAGCCTCTCCTTGACAAATGTCAACCCCGCCTTCGTGGTGCATCCTGTTCCCACTAAAGGGGCTCTGACGACCGCCAATAGCGGTATAACTATACCATCGGGATTAGAGGAAATTCTATCCCACACTCACCAACCCGCTTGGCCAGCGTGGTGAGTTATGGCCAAACCCCTCCAAAATGACTCCACAACTTAAATCTTGGCCCTCAGTCTCCGGCAGCTGGAATGTACCTGGCCAAGGCAGCGGCCAGTGAGACATGAAGGCAGAGGGTGCTAAGAATCCCCGGAGGACCGGACTAGGCTGCCATCTGATGCTGACCTTGGCAACGTACAATGGACGCTCCCTATCTTCTGATTCAAGGCTTCTTGAATTGGAAGAGGAACTACAAAGGATCAAGTGGGACATCGTGGGGCTAAGTGAGGTAAGGAGAAAAGGAGAAGATCTCATCGAACTGAAAAGTGGACATCTCTTCTACTATCGTGGGACAGATACTGGCAGAACTAGTGGTGTTGGATTTATAATAAACAAGAAACTGAAGGATAAAGTGGTAGAAGTTGAAAGTTCCTCTGACAGAGCTGCACGACTCGTTATCCAACTTTCGAGAAGATACCAGGCTCAGATTATTCAAACTTATGCACCCACCACAAGTCATCCTGAAGAAGAAATTGAAGAATTTTATGAGGAAATTTGTCATCTAAATAATAAAGGTAAGCAGCACTTGAAAATAATTATGGGAGATTTCAATGCAAAAATAGGGCAACGGCAACAGAATGAAACTTCAGTAGGTAAATTCGGTCACGGCAACAGAAACCAGCGTGGAAATACTCTCGTTGAGTTTGCAGAGGCAGAAGGGTTTTTCATCTTGAACTCCTTCTTCAAGAAAAAGCCACAGAGGAAATGGACATGGAGACATCCAAATGGGACGACAAGTGAAATTGATTTTATTATGTGTAACAAAAAATTCGTCATAGAAGACTGCAGTGTGCTAAACAAGTTCAACACAGGTAGTGACCATAGATTGGTGAGATGTAAGATGCACCTCAACACTAAACTTGAACGTGGCAAGCTCATAAGACAAACAAAATCTATTGACATAACCAACCTTAAAAAACACCATAATACCTTCAAGTTGGAACTGAAGAACAGGTTCTCTGCTTTAGAAGGCCTAACATCGGAAGAAGTGGACATCTCTGAAGTTAACAGAAAAGTAACCAAAGCTCTTATGGAAACAGCAACAAAATTAGCTGGGTCTAAGAACAAGTTGCATGTAAATAAATTATCAGGGAAAACGAAAATGTTGATGCAAAAAAGAAGAGAGATGAGGACAACTAAAGAAGATGTGACTTCCAAAGTGGAATATATAGAGCTATGCAAGACAGTACGAAAAAGTATCACTGAAGACGTAAGAAAATTCAACTGTGAACTAGTGATTAAAGCAATTGAAAACAACCAAAGCCTAAAGATAGCAAAGGGACATCTCAGTAAGGGAAGAAAACAGATTATGGCACTGAGAAAAGAAGATGGTTCTGTAACAAGAAATAGAGGCGAAATTTTGACAAGAGTGAAAGATTTCTACTCCAAATTATATGAAAGGGATGATACATGCACTCCAGACATCATGAAAGATTCCAGTACCAGAGTTCCTCCAGTCCTTCCAGCAGAAGTTGCACATGCAATCAAGAACATGAAGCGGGGAAAAGCTCCAGGAGAAGATGGAATTACTGTAGACATCATACAAGAAGCAAGTGGAGAAATCGAAACAATACTCGCCCAAATTTTCACTCGATGCCTTAATGAAGGAAAGATTCCTGAGGATTGGAACACCGCTACAATGATCCTGCTACATAAGAAAGGTGACATTGAGGATCTCGGAAACTACAGACCTATCAGCCTCCTATCAGTAGTTTATAAAATCTTCACTAAAGTTCTTTCACACCGCTTGAAGGTAACACTGGACATGGCTCAACCGAGAGAACAAGCTGGATTCAGGAGTGGCTACAGCACAATAGATCATATCCATGTGCTGAGAGAACTAATTGAAAGAGTGAGGGAATATGAACTTCCATTGTGCATGGCTTTTATCGATTATGAAAAAGCCTTTGATTCGGTGAAACCATCAGCAGTTACAATGGCTCTGAAAACCTGCGGTATTGAAGATGCATACATTAATATTATTAATAACATCTATGAAAATGCAAGTGCAAAGATTAGGCTGTTTGAAAATACAACACACATAAAAATTGGAAAGGGAGTGAGACAAGGTGACACCATATCTCCGAAGCTCTTTAATGCCACATTGGAGGGTGTTTTTCAGTCACTAAGCTGGGAAAACAAGGGGATAAAGATTAATGGAGATTATCTAACCCACCTTCGTTTTGCTGATGACGTAGTCATTTTTGCAACTAGCCCATCAGAGCTACAGAGTATGATCCAGGAACTTGCTGACAAGAGTAAAGAAGTGGGATTAAAAATGAACTTTCAGAAGACAAAAGTGATGTTCAATGCTTTTACAAGAAATGAAGATTTATCGATTGATGGAGAAAAGCTGGAGATAACAGACACGTACGTTTATCTTGGACAGCAGATATCAAGTGAGGGTCACATTGATGAAGAAATTAATCGGCGTACAAAACTTGCCTGGAGAGCTTTTGGAAGAAACAGCATAATTTTCAAGAGCAATATGCCATTATGTCTTAAAAGAAAAGTGTTTGATCAATGCATCCTTCCAGTGCTTACGTATGGTGCAGAGACGTGGACCTTAACTAAAAGAGACATACAAAGGCTGCAGACAACTCAAAGAAGCATGGAGAGGTGCATACTTGGTGTAACCAGGAGAGATAAGAAGAGGAACTCGTGGATCCGAAAATGACAAGAGTGGAAGACATCATGATCAGAGTTAAATCCCTGAAATGGCAATGGGCTGGACATACTGCCAGAAGGACAGATCATCGATGGACAGCCGAAATTTTAGATTGGATTCCAAGGGACAGGAAAAGACCCAGAAGAAGACCACATGGGAGATGGGTGGATGAAATTTGAAAGTATGCAGGGGTGACATGGAGGAGACTGGCACAAGACAGACCGTTGTGGAGGAAACTTGGGGAGACCTTCGTCCAGCAGTGGATTGATAATGGTTGACAATGATGATGATGATGATGATATATATATATATGTGTGTGTGTGTGTGATTATTTAGTGAGGTGCAAACAATACTTGTTGTTTATTTAATTATAATGAAGGTTATTGATGATGGAACATATTGATATATGTATTGGTTGTGAGCTAGTTCATGTTTTACTCACATATTAACCTACCATATACAGTAGCGAACAGAAGTATTTGGCGAAACACTTTTTCAACCATAATTATTTTTTCTGCTGGACCAAATCGGGTCAATTTGGGATATGATGTGTGTTATTCAGTTGTAAACATGACCCATGTGCAGATGGATCTTAAACCTTAACGCAGATCAGGTACCGATCTTAATCACAAAGATCATACAAATTGACCAACAAAGTAGGTGTGCATCACATTCATTTAATGCAATGATGACAGAAAACAAGTACGAGAAAACGACAAAACAATAACTAATACTTAGTGGAATAACCACGAGACTTAACAGCTGCACAACGGGCCAGCATTGAGTCCACTAGCTTCTCGACGGTGACCTGCGGAATTCGCGCCCATTCTGCAGACAGCTGGTTGAACTTCTGGACCCTATTCCGGCAGGTTTTCTTCGCACATCGTCTCTCCAGCTCCTCCCACATGTGCTCGATGGGGTTGAGGTCTGAAGATTGGCTTGGCCAGTCTAGAAGTGTGACCTGTTGCTGCTGGAAGACTGTCTTCACCACTCTGGAGGTGTGCTTTGGGTCGTTGTCTTGCTGCATGATCCATCTGGGTGGCATGTTCTGGTTTGCCCATGGGAAGACATCATTGATGAGTATGTTCGTGTAGCTCTGGCCGGTTATTATTCCGTCAATCTTGATGATGGGTCCCATTCCATTTCGAGAGAAGGTGCCATAAATCATGAGCGATCCTCCTCCATGCTTGACAGTCAGCTGAATGAACTGGGGGTTGAATTTCTGGCCATACGGACATGGTACATATCGGATGCGATCACTTCCGAACAAGTTGAACTTGCTCTCATTGGTGAAAAGCACCTTACTTCAGTCCGCCGTGGTCCAGTGTCGTTGACGGCGCGCGAACGCGACTGGCTTGTCGATTCTTGACTCCGATGAGTGGTTTCTTGGCGGGGCGTCTCCCATTCAATCCACCAGCAATGAGACGACAGGAGATGGTCATTCGGCTGACGTTCAGGTCGTTGATGTCGCGGAATTCGGTGGCAATGTCCACAGCAGTCAAGGTGGGATCAGCACGAGATCGACGGAGGATGCGTCTATTCTGTCGCAACGTAGTGAAACGAGGCCTACCACATCGCGGACTGTTTCCGACGGTCCCAGTCTTCTTATAATGTTGCAGGATAGCTGAAATGGACTGGTGTAGGATCATCAGGGCCCTCGCAATGTCGGTGACGCGCATTCCGGATTCCATCATGTTCACGGCCACCTGGCGAGCTCCAACAGGGATCTCCGCCTTTTTACCCATTTCTGAAAACCTAAGATTGACTTATTATCACACTACACATCACAAAACTCACAAAAATCACAAGAAAAACATTAATACATGTAGCAAACAAATGGGTAATAATGGACGACTCTTGAATATGGCCCATTTTGAAAGACAAATTCACTCTGAGCGAAATACAAACTATGCGGCATTGTAACCCACGAATCAACACATATCATATCCCAAAATGACCCGATTTGGTCCAGCAGAACAAAAAATTATGGTCGAAAAAGTGTTTCGCCAAATACTTTTGTTCGCTACTGTATATGTTGGCTTGTCTTTTTTGTTAAGCTTCATGTTTTTTGTTTTCTAGGAGAGGAGGGCTATGTCAGGCCTTATGGCCTTTTCCAGGAAGTTAGACAGAAACTGCCGATTTGTTTTTTTCATCAGTTTTTGTCTTAACTTCCTTGAAAAAGCCATCTGGTTGATGTGCGGAAGCTCAGAAACACTTATTTATGTATTTCTACACCAATAAATCAGATCAGTAGTATAGTGTTACTACACTGACGGAAAAAACAATCCGAACACCACGAAAAAATAGCTGTAGAGGAATGAAATGGCGGCAATACATTTGTATAAGTAACATATTTAATCGATTAAGGTTTCAAGATCACAGCTTAATGTAAGCGCGAGAAGAGCCATTTTAAATGTGAAATGCTGGTACATTAATAACCGGTGTAACCGCCAGAATGCCGCCCCGGTGGCGCAGTGGTCTAAGCGATGGCCTCTGATCATTCGTCCGAACGGGGTCCGGGTTCAAATCCCGGTGAGGCATGGATGTTGTGTTTGTCTTACGGCACTGGATCTCTCCCTTCCCTGGAACCAGTGACCCTAAATTAGGGACGGGCGACTGCTTATAGCCCATTGAGTTGCTCACGGTGGTCGTTAAACCCCCAATCAAAAAAAAAAAAAAAATAACCGCCAGAATGTTGAATGCAAGCACGCAAACATTCATGCATTGTGTCGTACAGGTGCTGGATGTCAGTTTGTGGGATGGATTTCCATGCCTGTTGCACTTGGTCGGTCAATACAGGAACGGTTAATGCTGGTTGGGAGTGACGCTCGAGTTGTCGTCCAATGATTTCCCATTCGTCCGTAAGGGGTCCAAATCCCGTCAGGCATGGATGTTGTGTTTGTCTTACGGCTCTGGCTCTCTCCCTTCCCTGGAACCAGTGACCCTAAATTAGGGACGGGCGACTGCTTATAACCCATTGAGTTGCTCACGGTGGTCGTTAAACCTCCAATCAAAAAAAAAAAAAATTCCCGTACGTGCTCGATTGGTGAAAGATCTGGTGATCTAGCAGGCCACGGCAACATGTCAACACTCTGTAGAGCATGCTGGGTTACAACAGCAGTATGCGGGCGAGCGTTATCCTGTTGGAAAACACCCTGGAATGCTGTTCATGAATGGCAGCACAACAGGTTAAATCACCAGACCGACGTACAACTGTGCCGTCAGAGTGCGTGGGATAACCACGAGAGTGCTCCTGCTGTCATAGGAAATTGGTTCCCTGACCATAACTCCAGGTGTAGGTCCAGTGTGTCTCGGCCGCAGACAGGTTGGTTGCAGGCGCTCACCTGGCCTCCTTCTAACCAACACACGGCCATCACTGGCACCCAGGCAGAACCGGCTTTCATCAGAAAACACAACAGATCTCCACTCCATCCTCCAATGCGCTCTAGCTTGATACCACTGACGTCGCAAACAGCAGTGGTTTGGAGTAAGTGGAATGCACGCTACAGGGCGTCTGGCTCGGAGCTGTCCTTCAAGTAACCGATTTGTAACAGTTCGTTGTGTCACTGTGGTGGCAACTGCAGCTCAAATTGCTGCCGCAGACGCAGTACGATGCGCCACGGCCATACGCCGTACACGGCGGTCTTCCCTCTCAGTAGTGCAATGTGGCCGGCCGGAACCCGGTGTTCTTGAGGCAGTACCTTCCCTTGACCATCGCTGCCAACAATCATGCACGGTGGCTACATTCCTGCCAAGTCGTTCTGCAATATCGCGGAAAGAAAATCCACCTTCTCGTAGCCCTATTACATGACCTCGTTCAAACTCCGTGAGCTGTTGATAATGGCTTCTTCGTCTTCTTAAAGGCATTCTTGACTAACATCAACACACTACGTCGAATCTCAACGATAACTAACGCTCACGAACGTTACAACGTGCGTATTTACAGCAAACCTGCTTTGCATGTTTCGAGGGGCGCTACTAGTGCCACACGTATGCGCAGAGCGTGAAATTTGCATAGACGTCATCTTACAGATGTACTCTCACCGCTTACCAACTGTCGTTTATCTAACGCAACCCCTTCTTGGTGTTGGAATTTTTTTTTTTTCCGTCAGTGTATATTCTACATAATTGGTGTACTGTTCCTGTTTATCAATATGGTATGGCAATTCAGTGTGCTCATACTTTACATAGTCAGACACTGGTTAATTTAAAAATAAATTAACCAGCATCTAAAATAAATTAACCCCTGTCTAAATATTGTTAATTTTTTAATTTATTAAGCAGGAATGCTTTCACACTACATGTGCTCAAAACATTAAGAAAACAAATTTGTTGCATGGTTACACAATCATACAAATGTTATGGTAGTTATAATGAATAGGTGCAAATGGGAAAACCAGTGAATCTGAGGGAATTTATGGAGCTTGTTTTGCTAGGGTTTCGATAACTAAAAATTGTGGAAATTTTGAAGTCAAGAGTTAGTTTCCAATTATTTGACATAGTTGGGTAGTAATATATATACAAGGGTTGTACCGAAAGTTATGCAAAAGTGGGCATAACTTTTTTTATTAACTGACAGAGGTTGTTCAAATTGCACATGCTGGTGGAATAACTCTTCGTTTATAGTAACCCTTCTTGTTCATTGCAGATAAATAATGGATTCCAAGCATAAGCAACGTGCCATAATTGAGTTCTTGATGAAGGAAGAGTTCAGGCTGTCCGACATCCATAGAAGGCTACATAATGTGTACAGAGATGACACCATTGACAAAAGCAATGTGTACATATGAATGAAGAAGTTTAAGGAAGGGGAAACCAGCATTAAAGACAAACCATGCAGTGAGAGGCAATCATCTGCGACCACTGACATAAATCATTGGCGAGTGGATGAATTGATTTGCGTGGAGAGACGAGTCACAATCCATGAGCTTGTTGCACAACTGGACTGTGGACACAATGCCATACAGAAGATGGTGGAAGACTTGGGGTATCGGAAAGTTTGTGCAGAGTGTGTACCTTGGCAGTTGACACCCAATTTGAAGCAAAGAAGGGTGGAAGTCTGCAATGATCTGCTGGAAGCATTTCAAGCCAATGGAGACTCATTTTTTTCCAATCTGGTGACGGGATGAATCGTGGGCATATCTTTAGGATCCAGAAATGAAGAATCAATCCATGGAATAGCGTCACACCTCTTCACCAAGGCCTAAGTAGTTCAAAACCCAGCGATCAGCACAGAAAGTCAGGGTGACTGTTTTTTGGGGTGACAGGGGTGTCATTCTCCTTGATTTTCTGGAACGTGGCCATACAGTGACCAGCGAGCGGTACATTGAGACTCTCAAAAAGCTTAGAAAAGCCATAAGGAGGAAGAGACCGAACAAGAATATGGAAAGTTCCACATTAACCATGAAAATGTGAAACCACACACATCTTTGGCAGCAAATCAGGCTGATCAGTGGTCTCCCATCCACCGTACAACACAGATCTGGCACCTTCCGACTTCCATCTGTTCAGTCCAATGAAGGACAGTCTGCAGGGACAACGATTTGATGACAGTTGAAGTGAAAGTAGCTGTGAAGAAGTGGGTACAAGAGTTGACACAATTTTTTCAAAGAGGATTCGAGAGTTGGGTTCAACGATGGCGCAAATGCTTGTCTTCTGATAGTGACTATGTTAAGTAGTACCTTTGTAGAGTTATGCCCACTTTTGCATACTTTTGGTTCTACCCTCGTATATCAGGGCCGGACTGGGAAAAAAATGTAGCCCTGGCAATTTTGATAACAGCAGCCTACTTTGACTTCGTATAGTTTTGGGTGAATAGCTAAAAGTATTGAATATCCTTCCATCCAATTTAGCAATCTGATCACCACAGTAAACCAAAAACTTTCTGTATATTCATAAATTTTTCTTGATTTTTGGCATTTTCTATGTCTTGCAGAGCAGCTCCAATGAGATTAACATCTTGTCTGAGTTGGAGAAAGTAAGATATGCTGAAATACTGCATTTTGCACTTGTGTTTTGGTCACAAGAGATTTCAGTTGCTCTAATAGAAGCATAAAAGGTTATATGCACAAAGATACTAAAAATGGGCTGAATAACATTCAAGGCAAACTTTTAGTATCAGGGGTAATTATGCTTGAAGAAAGAAAACTAAAGAATGTGCTATGCTATATGGATATTTGCAAAACAGGAGAAAAAAATTCTGAATTGAAGAATTACTATTTGTGTGTATATGTATACATAACTCCCTTGGTATCTGGAAAAATGCCTCTACAATGAATTACACATGGTAAAGCAGAAACAAAACTGAAGGACTACCAAACCATGGAATTACAAATACCATACTGTGAGTGCCAGTCCTTGTGAAACTGCTGAAATTTCTACTAGCCAATGTGGCCAGTGGAATAAAAATTTTTACTGGCCATACGAAGTTAAAAAAATAATAATTCAGTAACTTTTCTGCTTATGTTTCTATGAAATTTAAATGGGTGCATGTTTTTGTTTTGTTTTTTCTAATGAGAGACACCTCCCCATTAACTTCATAAAAACATATGCAGAGCAGTTGCTGCATAGGGTCATTAGATTGACTGCAAATATTGCATATGCTTTTGCTCCAAAAATGATTGATTTTTTGATAATTTATGTTCAGTGCTGTAATATCATTACTTTTACTATCTTAATTTACACATACATAGTTTATTTTTGAGAGGCCATTGAATTTAGATGTCTGATTTCTTTTAATAATATTTAAAACAAAGGGACAAAAGCTAGGATATATATACATAAAGTGGCACTAATAATGTTGATACAGTTTACCACTGATATGTACTGTGTCTGATCTTCCCATCAAAGGTGTCTGCCCACCACAATTGAATAGCATTTTGAGGATCAAAATCTTCAATTGAAGTTCCATTGCATCTAATCATCATTAAGTCGTTTAAAGTGTCACTATTCAGACATGCCCAATTACTGGTTTTTATGAGGTTCATTGCTGATGCTCCACGTCAATGGGCTTGTGCATCGCTGCCGCCAAAGTGCTTGCGCGCTGCACCGCAGCAATTTTCTTTTGCTCCCGATACTTTCTCATGTGTTCTGCCGCGGACATTGCAGTGTTTATCGAAAGCTGACGAGTTGCTCTTCTGCTACGTTTGATGTAGTTCTGCTTGGCTTTTCAACGAGTATATGCTGACTTTGTGAAATTTTAAAAATTTTTCTACTGCGATCTTAAGTTTCACAAGTCACAACCAACACTGTATTTGATTTCATTTCTAATGTTTTCAATTGACAGATCTTGACGTCAGCTTTCGTTTGAGACCAATTTCGACGTCGTAGCGCTTTGCAGTGCCGAGTTATACTGATTAGAAGTTTCCGCGGCACAGCACAAAGCCCCGCCCCGCTTTTCGCTGCACGGCAACTCAAGGTCACTAACAAGTCTTTGTTCCCTTAGCTATCAAATGACACTAGGTTGGTTTGGTTCGTGTTGATAATATAGAAATAATTAGACCAAACTCGATGCCCATTTCTTCGTAACGCTCAACTTTCCGTACTGGCCACCTAGTACTGGTCTGATTTTAAAGACATATTCACATTAAAAAAAAAAACCTGCCACATACTTCCTATTGTTCCTAAGCTGTGGTGAATTTCCGAGATCCAATGCATGGAACACGCGGCCTCTTAATAGCATCGTCGACGCACTGAGGCTCGATAAAAAACCTGTTTAAACATCGTGATGAGACTCCGGACGGGATCGCTCACGAAGCTACGATGTCCACGATTACTCAGACACTGCAAAAAATTACATCGGAGACGTGCGCGTGCTTGAGGATCAGCCAATGTTCACGTGTCTCAGACTGGGAAAACCGGTTTGAACAACAGTGCTTGGTGGCACACAATGGCGGTTACATCGCGAGCATTTACATCACGGTGGTGATGAATCGTAGTTTCGTCAGTCGAAACACCATAACATTGATGTTAAATTCACACCTGTTTTTCACAATGTATCGATACATTACCGAGTCCTGGGTGGGGGGGGGGGAGTTGGACAAAATAGTTGCTCACTTGGGGGAAAAATCAACTCGTCATCATTGGCTACTATACTAAAAAATTTACTAGCCACTATGAAATATCTGGTCGCCATTTGGCGACTGGCGACCGACATTCGTGAGGCCTGGTAAGGGCTAAGCTAAGATTAGATTTTAAAATTAATTAAAATTATGAAAGAATATGTTGTGGTGCAACCTCAATCAGTTAATATATGAAATAATTGTTCCCAACATTGGAACAGAATTTCGTAATTTTTCTATACATGGTTACTAAATTTTTTAAAGATAAATAATGAATCCTGGCAAAATTCAAGTAATGTGGGATTTTCTGGTACTGTGGCTACGCTTTGTTGTGGTCTGTAATTTTTTTGCATTACTGCATAAAGGAATTTGAAAGTTTTCTGGAGAGTTAGTCACATGGGTAAAGTTAGTTCTAACTTCTGTAAGCCATAAATTAATGAGTATCTCTGAATTCTGTGTCCATTGATCTGTTTTGTTTAATTCAGTTAATGTACAGCTATTTTATTATAGAATTTCTGTATTACATTTTATACACATCACCCTTGGTCTCGTCGGTTAATGCAGGTAATTGGTACTCTATTGTGTTTTTTTATTAGAATGTAATGTTTTATTTGTGACTGTAGTATTAAAAAAAAAGTGTTTTTTCTTTTTATCATTTCTGTTATTCTATTATTTTCAGGTATCAAGTTGGCCCCCAAAATCTGATCCTCTCCTTAGGAATTTAGAAGTAAGTTTGACTGCCCCATTATGATACATACATACACATCACTAAACTGTTCTATGAGAATCGGAGATCAGCTCCTCAAAGAAAGCTTTTCCATAATTAATGTAGTATTATTAATGTAGTGCAATACCCTACTAATGTAGAATTTATTTCTGTGAGCTAGTGAGTTTCTATATCTACAAGACATAATACAGATATCATTCAAAATTATAGTGTGCCAAAACTTTCAGTGTATACATGCTATTTTTAGGCCATTGTTTTTAAAGTAATTCTCTGTCTTTAGCATCAGTGTGAGAAATTAGATGGTGTGTGCAAGGCTTTTTTTCAGCCAGTATGCACTGGTACACATACCGGTAAACTTTTTCAAGGAAGGCGTTATTAAAAATTCTGAAAATTCAGCAAGACTAGCTCTGAACAGCAGAAAGTTAGCACAGCACGCAATCCCATGCCAATTGAGTCAGTCACTGTGTCATATGGCTATGGCAAGATGTAAATCTCTGCATCATGGTGTCCTATTATTGGTCCTTCAGAAAGCCTGCCCATATTATCAGAACTCAGTATTGAGTTGCAAACATGTGACATCACTCTTTACCAGGGTATGAAACTAAAAAAATTTGCCATGTGCTAAATGGCCCGTGCAGCTAAATATTTAGGAGCCATTCACAATTTTTTAGGAGCCAAAAATTAATTTTTTTACCTACACAATTGAACAATTGAAGAGTAACTAAAATTATGGACGACGATTTCGCCCAGCATGAACTTCTCAGCAAGTACCACAGCCATATTTGTCTTTTGTTGACTGCAGCTAAGCAGCATCCAGTGCTTAAATTTTCATTTTGTTGATATCTTTGTTACCCTTCCCATTTCTTTATTGTTTTTTTTTTTTTCTTTCTTTTATGCCCTTGGGTGACAATTTTATCCATCATGCTGAAAAACTTTCAGTCTGTGAGGACCATGAATGAATGATAGCTTTCACTAGTTTTGATAAGATAAAGTGTAACTTTGAGGATATTAATTCTTACAGACTTTTCAGCTTCGTCACTTTCGTTTCCGGAAATCCCCCCCCCCCCCCCCACCCTTATCAAGATGTAATGCAAACCTTTTTTGGGGGAATATTTTAGAACACAGGACACATGTTTGGAACATCGTTGTAAAAAAAAATTACAGTTAAGGGAGAAATGTTTGCTACGTCTGATTTCCGTTTTCGAACATTTCCCCCTCCATTTTCAAGGTGAAATACAAATATTTATGAAATAAAAGGATATTTAACAACAATTCTAGGCAGAGGAAACATCGCGATAAACATAAAATTGCGATTATGGGGAAAAATCTTCAATGTGTCACAGTCTCTAACTTCCGTTTTTGAAAGTTTTGAAAGACAAAATTTCTGTTTTCAAAAGTTTCAGGTGGAAAGCATCCTTCACCAATACCAACTGCCCCAAAATTTCTTTTTCAGTTATGCATTGATCTCGAGAATAACGCAAATTAAGACAGAAAAGGAGAAATTCTAGAAGCTGTGGCACTCTCATGCCTGAAGGAAGATTACAGGAGAATTTTTGCACTGTCAAATTTCCGTTTTTGGAAATTTTTCCTCCAGTTTCAAACTGAAATTCAAATATTTATGGAATAAAATGATATATAACAACAATACTGGGCAGAGGCAACATCGCAGGAAAACAAAATTATGATTACGGAATTTTTTTTAATTTCGTTTACTTCCGTTTTTGAAAGACGAAATACTGTCCTGATGCGTATCTTTGCATGTTGGTAAAACTCTTCGTAGTGTATTTTACGCATTTCTCGATGCATATTTTTACGCGTCGGTAAAATTTAGATGCGTAAACACACTTTTCGATGTGTACTAGACGCATAATTACGCATTTTCATTTTGGCGAACTCTGGTTAGTGCAACATGCTAAAAAATGATGCGCCATAAGCCCATAAGCCAAAAAAAAAAAAAAAGTACAACTGATGTGTAAAGCGATGAACAAATAATCATACAATTCTTCAGTTGCAATTACGGAATTTGAGGCAAGTCGTGCTCTGCTTCAGGTTGAAAGGGGTGGAGGGGTGCTCGCAAAGGTCCATTGATCACTGTGGGAGGATCCTGCTCATTGTTCAAGGTCGCTTCTTTAACTTGCTTGTGTGATGATAATGCGGGCGAGAAGGGGGAAATCAGCAACATGAGCGCGCGATTGATACACAGTTTTACGTGTTAAGTGCATCTTGAAGATGAATTAAGAAACTAAGCGAGGGAAAGGGAATAATTCTTGCAAACCACTAAAGAATCACAAACAAAAATAGTCATTCAGATAAAAAAGAATCATCATAAAATGCAGTAGAAAATACATGTAGTCGCAATTTGGCCCCTGATGTCAAATCGCTGGTCGCCAAATGCAAAAATGCAGTCGCATTTTGCTCATGGCCCCTGTTAATTTTGAACCCTGCTCTTTACACTGCTCACCAAAAAATTTCGAGCCAAATTCAAGTGTTTGGAGACAGCAGATATAATTGTGGACCGCACTATCACGAAGCTCTAGGAGTAGCTGAAATTTTTACCTTTAAAGGAGTCGCACTGAAGAAGAAAGAGACGAACCGACCAGCTAGAGTAAATCACTATCTTGACCCTACAAAGTTTTATGATAGCGTAAAACAATGGATGAAAAACCATCTTTTGTCAAACAATGACACACAAATACTCGAATGGACGAAAGTCTTAGATCCTTATAATGTTGGCCACACAGCATCGAGGAAAATGTAACATTCGGCGAGATGGAAGTAGAGAGTTTATGTAATCAACTTGGACTTCCAGAAAGATAGATCCTAAGGAGTTACAGCGACTACTTAGTCAACTAGCAATTACCACCTGTCCTCTTGCTGCTTATAAACATAATAAACAGCATACCAATTTCTACCAGCAAGTGTGAACGGGGTTTCTCGCAATGAGTTTGATTGTAATACAAACAAGGGCATCAATACATCTGAAGACTGTAAGTTAACTGATGTTCATTAAGCTGGTCCATCCTCACCTACGTGTGTTTCGACCTTTACCTTACGTAAATTTCTGGTCCCTGAAAAGAAGACATCTAGCAATATGACACCAAGAGCAAGGCACGGACATGTGAAAGTGGCAGTAACCATGCATTGATGCCTTTTTGGAATCTGCTTTGACATAAGGTGCTCATATTTGTTATACATACAGACATACGTACATATCACTAAGATGTTCTCTGAGATTCAGAGGTTAGCTCCACAAAGAAATACAAACTACCAGATAATTTTTACTTACTGTTGCTGTATCTAACTTCTAGAGCTTGTGTACTGGTGAGTGGTGTTTTATCAAAATGGTTTTCTATTAGTGCTGGAGTCAGACAAGGTTGTGTAATGTCACCATGACTGTTTAATATATTTATGGATGTGTGCATGCGTGATGCCAAAATAGATAATTCTGGTTTATGTCTTGGTGATATCCATGGTATTTGTTATTATTATTATTATTATTAAATAATTGAAATTTATTATTATTGTTGTTTACATTGTGCTGGTGAAAAAAAAATGGAGCTGCATAAGAGGATGGGACTTTATTTAAAAAAAAAAAAACACTAGGTGTATATGTGTTATGGCTGGATTGATGTGTAGGATGTAGATTGTAAATAAATCCCAAAATTTTATAAAGTGTTTTCATGTTTGTAAGACTAATAATTTTTTGAAAAAAATATTGTTTTTGAAGTTTCTTTCCTCTTTGGGTTATTTAAAGTTTGAACAGCTAGCTAACTGTAGTGTCCTTTCACGTCAGTTCAACCAGGCCATGACACCCATGTTTTCAGTTTTTGATTAAACTTAGTATACTCAATCCCTCCATGATGGTAAGTAACCATATGAATTTTTTTCCATGTAGCTTTCCTGGTTTCAATTTTGCAGCCCTTCAAACTTTCAGTGAATTCTTGTTTTTTACTGTTTCCGATACCTTCTGTACAAGCTGCACTTCCTTACAAAAGAAATTCCATCTCACTCGCAAATCATTCAATCTCTGAAATTTTACACCCTTGTCAATGAAAACCTGAGGATTTAAAAATATATATATATATGAACACTCTAAATGTCTCTTTTAGTCCACTAAAAAGTTAATAAAATTCTTAGCCTTAATTTTTTCTGCAGAAAATTTAAGTTACTAAAAACTGAATTATCAGTGAGAGTTGAAAGGTATAACCCTAACATATATATATTTTTTAAATGAGCCTAGGGGTATATTCTATCATACCCAGGAATAAAATTGATGGCTTTTTCATTCTTTCTGCAAATATTATATACTATTTTCTACCATTTTGAGAAAATGGCTGCCGGATGACTGACCCCAAAACCTGAGATTCCTATTCAAAATAACTACTGGCGCAAATTTGTACAGCTTAAAATTTTACATATTTTTGATTCTTAAGATTTTTTCATAGAGAGCACCATTTTTTTGTTATTTGTCATTAAACAGTGGGAAGTTTGCATTGTTTAATGAAACACAAAAAATTAACAGTTTGGATTGTTTTCTTCATTAATTTATGCTTTGCTACTGTTGTATAAGTTAAGATAAAAATCTATATTTCTGATATTTTAACAGTGTCTAAGGTCCCAGAAAGGAATAATAATTTCAGTTACTAGAATAATATATCATTCATATTGTATTGTTTACTAGTCATACATGTGTGTGTGTGTGAATGAATCATACATAATTAACACACTGTTGACTCGTGAATGAATCATCCATAATTAACACTCTGTTGACTCGTGAATGAATCATCCATAATTAACACTCTGTTGACTCGTGTGTGAGTCAACTCCAATCCACTCGCAGGACACAACATGCAGTAGCTTGATGGCCCCTCAGTCTGTCTGCTTCAGCTGTTCCTAGGTGGAACACTATATTGTGCTGTCTGCACTTCAATCCTTGTCAGTGTGCAATTTAGTAATTTACAGTGATGTTATAAGTGTGCATAGCTGAAGCACAATAGTGTCCAAATATTAGTGCATTTGTTTGTTACAAAGAAAATGAAAGATATTAAGTGTAGTGTTTGGCAATTATCTTTGACAGTGTCTCAGATGTACGTATGTCTCAAAGAAAGGTATTGAAAATATAGCAGGCCTCACTGAAGATAATATAATTCTTTTGAATTTTAGAACAGAAGCCACGGAAGACTTGCAGACCATTTGTCTACACCATAAAAGTTTATTTTTGAAAAAGTTTTATTTTCTTCAAAAAAATATGTTGTTATCCCCTCAGAAAGCACGAGAGATGTGTGAGAAAGTCACTATGTGTAGTGACAGTATAGCAATGTTAATATCTATTAATGAAAGAATTTAAAGAGAAACTAGGCAAAAGCTATGTTCTCAATGTAGAGGTATTTTATTTAAAAATGACATTGGGAGTGCTGATGAAAGTGCCAATAGTTCCATACATAACATAAATGCTAATTAACAGTCGTAAGAGAAGCAGTAAAATGTCAACGAACCTGAAATATAACATTTTTTCATAGTTCATAAAATAATGGTAATTCAGTATATAAACATAACTTAAAGCACAGCGCGAACTTTAAAAAATTAAAAATGCTATCATTAATTGCTCCAAAACCTGAGTTCTGCTCCAAAATGCAAATTTCCTTGCTCCAAAACCTGCCACATAGCACCGTGGATTGTTGGCCACCGTGGTGTAAATGTAACGCACTCTGCTAGATATCGAGAGTTCTGTGGTTCAATTCCACATCGGTGGCTGAAAAACAATTTTTTGGTTGCTGTGTGTTTCTGAAACGTGGTAGGAGCGATGTATTTATTTATTTACTGTCGCCATGTATTTGGAGGATTTTCACCTTGGATCTCGCCCTTTGGATTTAACTGCTATAATCATCATCATCATCATTGTCAACCATTATCAATCCACTGCTGGACGAAGGTCTCCCCAAGTTTCCTCCACAACGGTCTGTCTTGTGCCAGTCTCCTCCATGTCACCCCTGCATACTTTCGAATTTCATCCACCCATCTCCCATGTGGTCTTCTTCTGGGTCTTTTCCTGTCCCTTGGAATCCAATCTAAAATTTCGGCTGTCCATCGATGATCTGTCCTTCTGGCAGTATGTCCAGCCCATTGCCATTTCAGGGATTTAACTCTGATCATGATGTCTTCCACTCTTGTCATTTTTCGGATCCACGAGTTCCTCTTCTTATCTCTCCTGGTTACACCAAGTATGCACCTCTCCATGCTGCTTTGAGTTGTCTGCAGCCTTTGTATGTCTCTTTTAGTTAAGGTCCACGTCTCTGCACCATACGTAAGCACTGGAAGGATGCATTGATCAAACACTTTTCTTTTAAGACATAATGGCATATTGCTCTGGAAAATTATGCTGTTTCTTCCAAAAGCTCTCCAGGCAAGTTTTGTACGCCGATTAATTTCTTCATCAATGTGATTCTCACTTGATATCTGCTGTCCAAGATAAACGTACGTGTCTGTTATCTCCAGCTTTTCTCCATCAATCGATAAATCTTCATTTCTTGTAAAAGCATTGATCATCACTTTTGTCTTCTGAAAGTTAATTTTTAATCCCACTTCTTTACTCTTGTCAGCAAGTTCCTGGATCATACTCTGCAGCTCTGATGGGGTAGTTGCAAAAATGACTACGTCATCAGCAAAACGAAGGTGGGTTAGATAATCTCCATTAATCTTTATCCCTTTGTTTTCCCAGTTCAGTGATTGAAAGACATTTTCCAATGTGGCATTAAAGAGCTTCGGAGATATGGTGTCACCTTGTCTCACTCCCTTTCCAATTTTTATGTGTGTTGTATTTTCAAACAGCCGAATCTTTGCACTTGCATTTTCATAGATGTTATTAATAATATTAATGTATGCATCTTCAATACCTCAGGATTTCAGAGCCATTGCAACTGCTGATGGTTTCACCGAATCGAAGGCTTTTTCATAATCTATAAATGCTATGCACAATGGAAGTTCATATTCCCTAGCTCTTTCAGTTAGTTCTCTCAGCACGTGAATATGATCTATTGTGCTGTAGCCACTCCTGAATCCAGCTTGTTCTCTCGATTGAGCCATGTCCAGTGTTACCTTCAAGCGGTGTGAAAGAACTTTAGTGAAGATTTTATAAACTACTGATAGGAGGCTGATAGGTCTGTAGTTTCCGAGATCCTCAATGTCACCTTTCTTATGTAGCAGGATCATTGTAGCGGTGTTCCAATCCTCAGGAATCTTTCCTTCATTAAGGCATCGAGTGAAAATTTGGGCGAGTACTGTTTTGATTTCTCCACTTGCTTCTCGTATGATGTCTACAGTAATTCCATCTTCTCCTGGAGCTTTTCCCCGCTTCATGTTCTTGATTGCATGTGCAACGTCTGATGGAAGGACTGCAGGAACTCTGGTACTGGTATCTTTCATGATGTCTGGAGTGCATGTATCATCCCTTTCATATAATTTGGAGTAGAAATCTTTCACTCTTGTCAAAATTTCGCCTCTATTTCTTGTTACAGAACCATCTTCTTTTCTCAGTGCCATAATCTGTTTTCTTCCCTTACTGAGATGTCCCTTTGCTATCTTTAGGCTTTGGTTGTTTTCAATTGCTCTCCTCACTAGTTCACAGTTGAATTTTCTTACGTCTTCAGTGATACTTTTTCTTACTGTCTTGCATAGCTCTATATATTCCACTTTGGAAGTCACATCTTCTTTAGTTGTCCTCATCTCTCTTCTTTTTTGCATCAACATTCTCGTTTTTCCTGATAATTTATTTACATGCAACTTGTTCTTAGACCCAGCTAATTTTGTTGCTGTTTCCATAAGAGCTTTGGTTACTTTTCTGTTAACTTCAGAGATGTCCACTTCTTCCGATGTTAGGCCTTCTAAAGCAGAGAACCTGTTCTTCAGTTCCAACTTGAAGGTATTATGGTGTTTTTTAAGGTTGGTTATGTCAATAGATTTTGTTTGTCTTATGAGCTTGCCACGTTCAAGTTTAGTGCTGAGGTGCATCTTACATCTCACCAATCTATGGTCACTACCTGTGTTGAACTTGTTTAGCACACTGCAGTCTTCTATGAAGAATTTTTTGTTACACATAATAAAATCAATTTCACTTGTCGTCCCATTTGGATGTTTCCATGTCTATTTCCTGTGTGGCTTTTTCTTGAAGAAGGAGTTCAAGATGAAAAACCCTTCTGCCTCTGCAAACTCAACGAGAGTATTTCCACGCTGGTTTCTGTTGCCGTGACCGAATTTACCTACTAAAGTTTCATTCTGTTGCCGTTGCCCTATTTTTGCATTGAAATCTCCCATAATTATTTTCAAGTGCTGCTTACCTTTATTATTTAGATGACAAATTTCCTCATAAAATTCTTCAATTTCTTCTTCAGGATGACTTGTGGTGGGTGCATAAGTTTGAATAATCTGAGCCTGGTATCTTCTCGATAGTTGGATAACGAGTCGTGCAGCTCTGTCAGAGGAACTTTCAACTTCTACAACTTTATCCTTCAGTTTCTTGTTTATTATAAATCCAACACCACTAGTTCTGCCAGTATCTGTCCCACGATAGTAGAAGAGATGTCCACTTTTTAGTTCGATGAGATCTTCTCCTTTTCTCCTTACCTCACTTAGCCCCACGATGTCCCACTTGATCCTTTGTAGTTCCTCTTCCAATTCAAGAAGCCTTGAATCAGAAGATAGGGAGCGTCCGTTATAGGTAGCCAAGGTCAGCATCAGATGGCAGCCTAGTCCGGTCCTCCGGGGATTCTTAGCACCCTCTGCCTTCATGTCGCACTGGCCGCTGCCTTGGCCAGGTACATTCCAGCTGCCGGAGACTGAGGGCCAAGATTTAAGTTGTAGAGTCATTTTGGAGGGGTTTGGCCATAACTCACCACGCTGGCCAAGCGGGTTGGTGAGTGTGGGATAGAATTTCCTCTAATCCCGATGGTATAGTTATACCGCTATTGGCGGTCGTCAGAGCCCCTTTAGTGGGAACAGGATGCACCACGAGAAGGCGGGGTTGACATTTGTCAAGGAGAGGCTGTGATGTTACGCATCACCTGACCTTACATCTGGTGGGCATTATATATACTGCTATAATACAGTATATATAATGCCCACCAGATGGAGACGTCTCAGTAGCTGAGCCCATCTTATGGATTTATGATGTCAGTAGCTGACTTAAAAATACACATAGCACCGTGGATCGTTGGCCACCGTGGTGTAAATGTAACGCACTCGGCTAGATATCGAGAGTTCGGTGGTTCAATTCCACAGCGGCTGCTGAAAAACAATTTTTCGGTTACTGTGGGTTTCTGGAACGTGGAAGGAGCGATGTATTTATTTATTTACTGTCGCCACGTATTTGAAGGATTTTCACTTCGGATCTCGCCCTTTGGATTTAACTGCTATAATATATATATATATAGCCAGTGCCTTTAATGCCCACCAGATGGAGACGTCTCAGTAGCTGAGCCCATCTTATGAATTTATGATGTCAGAAGCTGACTTAAAAATACACATAGCACCGTGGATTGTTGGCCACCGTGGTGTAAATGTAACGCACTCGGCTAGATATTGAGAGTGCTGTGGTTCAATTCCACAGTGCCGCCCCGGTGGCGCAGTGGTCTAAGGCGATGGCCTCTGATCATTCGTCCGTAAGGGGTCCGGGTTCGAATCCCGGTCAGGCATGGATGTTGTGTTTGTCTTACGGCACTGGTTCTCTCCCTTCCCTGGAACCAGTGACCCTAAATTAGGGACGGGCGACTGCTTATAGCCCATTGAGTTGCTCACGGTGGTCGTTAAACCTCCAATAAAAAAAAAAAGAAAAAAATTCCACAGCGGCTGCTGAAAAACAATTTTTCGGTTACTGTGGGTTTCTGCAACGTGGAAGGAGCGATGTATTTATTTATTTACTGTTGCCACGTATTTGGAGGATTTTCACCTGAGTTCTGCTCCAAAATGCAAATTTCCTCGCTCCAAAACCCAACGTTTCTGCTCCAAATTGCATAATTTCCGGCTCCAAGAATTGCTCCGAAACATGGTAGGGGCACTAACACCCCTGAAGGGGGGGGGGGGCAATTTGTGGTGTCAGTTGTCTCATGTAGTCTGATCTATATAGTGTCTACTACTCAACTCACCTTGCTGCATTGTCGCTGTGTCTCCTGCTTGTCCTTTTTTTTTCTGTGTGTATTTAATTTTGTTCTTTGTAGGCAAAGTAGTTTATATTTGGGGCAAAATGCCTGGTAAATGGTTACTAGTGCTGTTTAATCCCCTGCATATGTATATATACCTACACACACACACACCTGGTGATATTCCAATGATGCAAAATATCATTTGGAGCGTAGGTCCTTAGAAAGTCCTTATTTTTTTCCACAGAAAAAAGTATGAACCCTGTGAAGGCTGACATGACTAATTATGCAACCAGGATGGTCTAATTATTCTGCCGTCTTAAGAATAGTCCGTGTAGAGATCAAATAGTCTAGGGTAGAAGTTTTAAACAAACTTTTCACATTTTAAAACTTTTTTCTTATAGATAACCTGCATGTTGCTGCTAAGTTTTAGCTTTGTAAAAACAACCAGTGAGCTTGAAAGTGTAATCCCATAAAGATCTGCAAGAGAAGCACTGATGTGGACTACTGTGGTGAACAACTACACATTGTGGAATATCGTCTGCTAATAAAAAGATGCCACTAGTAACAAATTTTGAAAACCATGTGTGAAACAGTGCTTCTACAAAGGAAACTATTATATCAGTTCAAGTTTTTGAAATTTGTAAAATATTTCAGAGAAAATTTATGTGTGTGTCTTTAAAGTTATTTTTGTTGATATCATTTTTGAAATTTATTCCAGGATGATGATGTAGATGGACAGCTAACATTATTTGTACATCATTCCTTGGATTCTGGTAAATACTGTGTATTTTCATGTGTTTTTAGCAATTACCGTCAGCAGTTGTACTTTGGATGTTACTGTTTAGAGTTTTTAAGTTATTTTTTAATATCAATGTTTTTAATTTCATGAACTGATTATATGGATTTTTTGTTCCAAAAGTTATATTATTTTTTTTAAAGTATTTGTCACTTTGATAGGCAAATTGCATGCTTGATGCTCCAAAGAAATTTTTCTTAATTAATTGCAAAAGGAAATTAAATGTATTTGTTCTTATGAGAACATCTCAGAAAATTTTAAGATCACACCAGCATAGATTGGGAACAGAACTTGCATTTTCCAATTTCCATCCGAGTATGCTAGTTATTACTGTACCAAGTACAATTCATTTTTAACCAGATGAAGGCCCAGTTATCCTGACAACTGTTGCACACAAGTCAGGATGCATAAGTGTGATGAGGCTGAAACTATCATTAAAATTAATTTATTTAAGTTTCCAAATTAATTTAAGTTGAAAACCTAAGTTTTTGATGTAGAAACATCATCTACTTCA
The DNA here is from genome assembly GCA_039090855.1 of Macrothele yani. Taxonomy (NCBI): domain Eukaryota; kingdom Metazoa; phylum Arthropoda; class Arachnida; order Araneae; family Macrothelidae; genus Macrothele; species Macrothele yani. Next base: position 198,341,647 of record CM076990.1, read on the forward strand.
TCTGTATGAAAAACTTTTCAGGAAGCTCAAAAGCATGGTTGTATATTTCCCTGTTTCTGTCGGACTATTCTACCTATTGCAGCTCCCAGTTATCCTCCTTCACTAGAAAGTAGTTCCCACAGCTGTTATACAATCTAACATGAGTCAGTCACAATGTTGCACTTGGATTAAGCTATCGTTGACAGATTTACTATTTGATCATGTGTGACATTCTTATGCTGCTTTTAGTGGATATGGTTAGTGGTATTCTGGCTCATCTAAAACATTTATGGAATTTTATAATTTTACACAGATGAATCTCCTCTTCACATGATTTTCTTGGTCTTTCTGTACCTTTCTTTCCTGTCACTTAGGCTGAATAAATTCTCTTGGTAAAGGATCTCACCACTCATTCTTTCAACATGGCCAAACCACCGAAAAATATTTGTCTACTCTTTATACTAACAACATTCTAACAACATTTTGCTTCATGTTACACATCTTTGTAGTAGGTTGGTTGATGGCTTTCTGGTGATTAAATTATATGTCTGGAATTCTGTTTCATCTCGACTGCTGCAATATGTCCAAAGCACTACTCCACTTTAAATTACTTACCACAATAACATTTTAAAAACACAACACTTTATTACGTAAAAACGACATGTAGACACACACAAGCTCTTCACTACACAATCACGACAACCTCTCTCTATAGAGGAGAAAATCGAAGTAACACTCTCACATCACACAATCTTGGCAATGCAATGTGCATCTGGTGCCATCTATTTAGCCAAATAGTAAGTAAAAGATTGGGAATTACAAATTTAACAACTATCTGCAACACATCTTCGTTCCTCACACGGTCAGAACATATCTTGCTGTGAACCTCCTGTAAGTATGTGGTTCGCATGACCCCTGGAATCCTGGAATTTAATTTCCCTTTTCTCTAGGCCTAAAAAGTCCTTGACTTTAATTTTTTATAAAGGGCCTTGGAATAGTCCTGGATTTTTTTCTCTTGCAATGAATAAAAATTCGGTTGAAATGTCTGGATTGATGACTGCATCACTTTGCTTTAGCTCCCTGTGACGTTTTGTCTGATAACATCACTTCCTTCCATGGAATGTGTAGCTGTGATGTCATCTTGTGTGAAGCTAGAGTGTGAGATGTTTGAGTGCCACAGTTTCAGCCATCTTGGTTTGTGGCATAGCAATTGTGTGCAGTTGGAATCACAACAGTGTATGGAAACCTTCCTGCGAGTCCAGGATGGCCATTCCTCCTATCACGCACTTTCCTCACTGAAGGAGATTGATAACTGGCCTCCCTGCTGCCAATATGTATGGTAATAGATGACTCTGGAATAGGGAATCTTCAGTGCCATGGCAAAATTGTTTTGCATTTTTGTGCTAAGTTCTAGATTCCTTCATATACACGGTCGTATCAGAATAATATGACAACCCCCCCCCCCCTGAATCACAGTGTATCCACCCAGGCTCATCACAGAGTGCATGTGACAAGGTTGACCACATGAAGATATAAGTGGCCAGCCAGGACAGATGAGCCATAGTGTGTAACATGAGCACAATGGGCAGAGGTAGTGATTTGATGAACGCTCAAAAATGAATGATCATCATAATTGATATTGGTCAGTAAAAAACAACCAAAAATATAAAATATGTGGTATTACATAATAGAATAATAGCTACATACTATATGCATTACTGTTTCACACGTTATATACGTTCCATGTGTTGTGTGCATACTTGCAGCAAAATCATCTTGGCATTCTATATCATATACGACTAGGAATATTATTACCAGTTTCAATTATTATATCATCAAGGATTCACCCTGTATCGGTATTTCAAATCAGTAAGCTTCATCCTGTATCTTGAAATAAAAATATGTATCTAGCGTGTCATTAGCCGCATAGAATCTTCCTATTGTAAATAGGCATAATTGAAATTTGCGACCAGGGTTTAAACTCAAATAAAACACGACTATGGATATCATACAAAGACAGTGTGAAAGAATTATATACAATGCAATTAAAAAACCATTTACCATCAACAGGTGTCGTCAATCTTTAAAAGAAAGAATGGACATAATCAAGGACAATCCAAACGGACATTAAATAAAATTTCATCAATTACTGAACAATGCCAGACAACCTCTGCAACACGCACACGACTGCACATAAACCACCGGACATGTTTCGGCACGACTGACTTTCGGCCATTGTCAACGGTATGCATCCTGGATCAATGTTCAAAGTCGTTATATATCTAGGTCACCTCGGCATCTCCCTCGCTGCAGTTGCTCCACGTCGACGTCTTCCGTCATCGTTACACATACGTGTATTCACGTGTGAGTCACATCCACGCCATCTATTGTGTTAATTTCGGAATTGCTGCAGCTGTTCTTATTTCGTATGTATTTGTTATTTCTTTAATTTTCCTTTTTGTTGTTATGTTTCGTATTATTTTCTTGTTGTAGTAGACATTTCCACGGATATGGAATATCTTTCGGAGTAGATGTATTGCAATTAGAGCCTTGGATTTTCTCAATTGTTATAGCTTCAGACCACAAAATTTGATTATGCTTATTGTGTGAAGTTAAGATTTTACTATTTTCCCAATCGGGTATTAACTCATTTATCATACAATGTTGTATAAGTGATGTTTTTTCTTCCTTTTTAATTATAGTTGTAAATGCATTTATGGCACCTCCATTCATAGTGATTGTGGAATAACTTTTTTACGGGTCTTATAGAGGTTACTTTTCATGAAAGTTGGTTGTCAAATTTTCGAACTAGGCTTTAGTTCGAAAATTTGACAACCAACTTTCATGAAAAATAACCTCTATAAGACCCGTAAAAAAGTTATTCCACAATTCCTTTTTATCCAATTACTATAGTGCTCATTCAACCTCGTTTTAAACCTTCTTTTAGTACTACCAATGTAGTATTTGTCTTGCTTATTTTCCTTTGGATCAATTGTAGGAATCATGTACACACCTGCCTTATTTAGTGGATTTTTATTGTAACCACTATTTGTCAGTAATTTAGAATTATCAGTAACTATTTCAGCAATTTCAATATTGTAATCCTGGCATTCTTTTCTTATAATATTGCTTAGTGGAGGTAAATATGGAATACTTCCGTAAAAAAACGTATTTCTTTTTGTTGAACTATTGTTGTGCATCAGTATATCAGTTTTTCTTATTTTGTGATATAATGAATCTATCAAGCCACCAGGATATCCAAAACATTTAGCAGTGTCTTTAATCCATTTTATTTCCTCTATAAGTGCAGTTTTAGTTGATGAATGTGTTATAGCTCTATTTATGAATGATCTGAATGCTGAAATTTTATACCTCCATGGGTGACTGGATTCTTTGGGAATTATAGCAGGAATGTAAGTAGGTTTTCAGTATACACTGAATTCAATTTTATTTTGATACTTAAATAAAGAAATGTCAAGAAAGTTAAGTTTGTTGTCGATTTCTTTTTCACACGTTACTTGAATAGTTGCGTACATACTATTGAAGCTGTTTATGAAGATCTCCATATCATTTTCCGAGTGCGGCCAGAAGATCAATATACCATCAGCATATCGTAAGTATAGTATCTGTAAGTTATTATTAGATCTGTTGTTGAATATTTTGTTTTCTATGTCCTGCATAATAACCTCGGCAAGCAAACCAGATATTGGTGATCCCATTGGTGCGCCATATATTTGTTTATAAATTGTATCATTGTAAGTGAAGTAATTATTCTCAGTTATGAGCTTGAGTGCGCATACAATGCTTTCAATTTTCGAAAATTCGATTTTTTCTGCTTCTAATCTTCCTTCAATTAGTTTAATAGCATCCGTTGTGGGAGTGTTTGGGTACAATGAGATGACATCCATACTATACATCAAATATTCCGCACCGTCAATAGCTTTAATCTTGTCGATTACTTCAGTTGAGTTCTTCACTGTATATTTATGATTACAATAATATACTTTCAAGTGGTTATAAAGGCTTTTTTCTAATCTGATTGTTGGGGCTTTATTTTTATTAACAATGGGTCTAATTGGTTTATCACACTTGTGGGTTTTTAGCTTGCCGAAAATGTGAGGTACAGATGCAGCAATGGGAGGGTACGCACTCTTTTTAACATCATCTGGAAGTGACATATGGTTCTTTATATGTGCCATTCTATGCAACATATTATCCGTAGGATCATTATTTACTGGTGTGGCCTTTAAATCATCAATAGCATCTTTCATTTTTTGACTGTAATCATCTTGGTCCAAAATTATTAGCTGCTTAGATTTATCGGCTAACATACATTTAATGCCAGAGTTATTTCGTAGCTCAAGCAAAGCTTGTTTTTCGTATTTAAGTCGAGCATCAGGTATATTCTTTTTCATATGATTAATACATCTTACTATTTTAAAACGTGTAGCATCTTGCTTCTTTTTAGGAATTCTGTATATAATGTCTTCAATCTGAGGCAAGATATTTTCTAACTTTGGCACGGCAGCAGCATATGCAAATTTCACACCTTTGTTTAAAGCCTTTTCCTGCCAAGTCATAATTTGTTCGCTTGAATAGTTGGCGAACAGTATGTTTTGGTCATTATTATTCTTGTTGTTATTATATTGATATTTAGAGCCAACTAAACTTTCTATTTTATAAAAATGCTTAGTCCTACACGCAGTCTATCGACAGTGGCAAAAACCCTTATCATTTCAATTCTGATACAGTTTTGCTCCATGTACTTTGTGCAGTCACAATACTTTTCATAACACTTTCTACTTAGGTAGTCTACGGACTTCCTTTTATCTCGTATTGTGGATCTTAGTCGTTTAACTTCGCACATTTTAATGATTTTTGTGTCGTAATAATGGATAGGCTTGTTGTTAATTTGTAGGAATTTAGGAATAACATTGTTGTTTTTACATGTTGTAAGAAATTCGAGGTGCTAACCTCTTTAGCTAATTTAATACGAAATTTCTTGAAGACTTTTGTAATCCCAACAGCATGCTGCATATCCATGACTCATGCATAAGTTATCCTTAGATTGCATGAGTCATGGAATCTAAGGATAACTTATGCATGAGTCATGCCTCAGATTGAAGACATTATATACAGAATTCCTAAAAAGAAGCAAGATGCTACACGTTTTAAAATAGTAAGATGTATTAATCATATGAAAAAGAATATACCTGATGCTCGACTTAAATACGAAAAACAAGCTTTGCTTGAGCTACGAAATAACTCTGGCATTAAATGTATGTTAGCCGATAAATCTAAGCAGCTAATAATTTTGGACCAGGATGATTACAGTCAAAAAATGAAAGATGCTATTGATGATTTAAAGGCCACACCAGTAAATAATGATCCTACGGATAATATGTTGCATAGAATGGCACATATAAAGAACCATATGTCACTTCCAGATGATGTTAAAAAGAGTGCGTACCCTCCCATTGCTGCATCTGTACCTCACATTTTCGGCAAGCTAAAAACCCACAAGTGTGATAAACCAATTAGACCCATTGTTAATAAAAATAAAGCCCCAACAATCAGATTAGAAAAAAGCCTTTATAACCACTTGAAAGTATATTATTGTAATCATAAATATACAGTGAAGAACTCAACTGAAGTAATCGACAAGATTAAAGCTATTGACGGTGCGGAATATTTGATGTATAGTATGGATGTCATCTCATTGTACCCAAACACTCCCACAACGGATGCTGTTAAACTAATTGAAGGAAGATTAGAAGCAGAAAAAATCGAATTTTCGAAAATTGAAAGCATTGTATGCGCACTCAAGCTCATAACTGAGAATAATTACTTCACTTACAATGATACAATTTATAAACAAATATATGGCGCACCAATGAGATCACCAATATCTGGTTTGCTTGCCGAGGTTATTATGCAGGACATAGAAAACAAAATATTCAACAACAGATCTAAAAAATAACTTACAGATACTATACTTACGATATGCTGATGGTATATTGATCTTCTGGCTGCACTCGGAAAATGATATGGAGATCTTCATAAACAGCTTCAATAGTATGTACGCAACTATTCAAGTAACGTGTGAAAAAGAAATCGACAACAAACTTAACTTTCTTGACATTTCTTTATTTAAGTATCAAAATAAAATTGAATTCAGTGTATACTGAAAACCTACTTACATTCCTGCTATAATTCCCAAAGAATCCAGTCACCCATGGAGGTATAAAATTTCAGCATTCAGATCATTCATAAATAGAGCTATAACACATTCATCAACTAAAACTGCACTTATAGAGGAAATAAAATGGATTAAAGACACTGCTAAATGTTTTGGATATCCTGGTGGCTTGATAGGTTCATTATATCACAAAATAAGAAAAACTGATATACTGATGCACAACAATAGTTCAACAAAAAGAAATACGTTTTTTTACGGAAGTATTCCATATTTACCTCCACTAAGCAATATTATAAGAAAAGAATGCCAGGATTACAATATTGAAATTGCTGAAATAGTTACTGATAATTCTAAATTACTGACAAATAGTGGTTACAATAAAAATCCACTAAATAAGGCAGGTGTGTACATGATTCCTACAATTGATCCAAAGGAAAATAAGCAAGACAAATACTACATTGGTAGTACTAAAAGAAGGTTTAAAACGAGGTTGAATGAGCACTATAGTAATTGGATTAAAAAGGAATTGTGGAATAACTTTTTTACGGGTCTTATAGAGGTTATTTTTCATGAAAGTTGGTTGTCAAATTTTCAAACTAAAGCCTAGTTCGTCATCAGGACATAAACTTACGGGTCTTATAGAGGTTATTTTCATGAAAGTTGGTTGTCAAATGTTCGAACTAAGCCTAGTTCGAAAATTTGACAACCAACTTTCATGAAAAATAACCTCTATAAGACCAGTAAAAAGTTATTCCACAATCACTATGAATGGAGGTGCCATAAATGCATTTACAACTATAATTAAAAAGGAAGAAAAAACATCACTTATACAACATTGTATAATAAATGAGTTAATACCCGATTGGGAAAATAGTAAAATCTTAACTTCACACAATAAACATAATCAAATTTTGTGGTCTGAAGCTATAACAATTGAGAAAATCCAAGGCTCTAATTGCAATACATCTACTCCGAAAGATATTCCATATCCGTGGAAATGTCTACTACAACAAGAAAATAATACAAAACATAACAACAAAAAGGAAAATTAAAGAAATAACAAATACATACGAAATAAGAACAGCTGCAGCAATTCCGAAATTAACACAATAGATGGCGTGGATGTGACTCACACGTGAATACACGTATGTGTAACGATGACGGAAGACGTCGACGTGGAGCAACTGCAGCGAGGGAGATGCCGAGGTGACCTAGATATATAACGACTTTGAACATTGATCCAGGATGCATACCGTTGACAATGGCCGAAAGTCAGTCGTGCCGAAATATGTCCGGTGGTTTATGTGCAGTCGTGTGCGTGTTGCAGAGGTTGTCTGGCATTGTTCAGTAATTGATGAAATTTTATTTAATGTCCGTTTGGATTGTCCTTGATTATGTCCATTCTTTCTTTTAAAGATTGACGACACCTGTTGATGGTAAATGGTTTTTTAATTGCATTGTATATAATTCTTTCACACTCTCTTTGTATGATATCCATAGTCGTGTTTTATTTGAGTTTAAACCCTGGTCGCAAATTTCAATTATGCCTATTTACAATAGGAAGATTCTATGCGGCTAATGACATGCTAGATACATATTTTTATTTCAAGATACAGGATGAAGCTTACTGATTTGAAATACCGATACAAGGTGAGTCCTTGATGATATAATAATTGAAACTTGTAATAATATTCCTAGTCGTATATGATATATGAATGCCAAGATGATTTTGCTGCAAGTATGCACACAACACATGGAACGTATATAATGTGTGAAACAGTAATGCATATAGTATGTAGCAATTATTTTATTGAATGATCATCGGCTATTGTATCAAGGTTGGAAGCATCTCAGAAAAAAGCAGACTTCATGTGCTGTTCTTGAGGTGCTGTAGTAAGGGTGTACCAAGAATGGGCCGCTAGCACACTGAGAACCTTCTGACATCATAACTGCGGAGCCCAAAGGCTGTTTACCCCAGAGGAGAACATCTCCTCCATTGACTGGTAAAGGGCAATCGATGTGCAACAGTGCAGCAATTGACCACGCAAATAAATGTTGGGGCACCTAGGTACGTGTCCTTGATAACAATAGATCAAACCCTGTAGCACATGGGTCTCCGGAGTCGATGCTGCATCAAGGCGCCCATGTTAACCCAGGTCTATTGGCAACAACGCCTGTAATTTGCATGGGACTACTGTCATTGGACAGTGGAAGAGTGGAAAAGGGTTGCCTTCTCTGACAAATTGAGGTTTCTACTCCACAGAAGTGATGGGTGGTGGCAGATATGGCGTCAGACACATGAGAACCAACACTCGGACATGCTTGTTGGTCAAGTACAGGCCGGCGGCGACAGTGTGCATGTCTGGGTGATGTTTTCCTGGTATGACCTGGTACCACTGGATGGGTCCCTGAACACCAATGGCTACCTGTCCATCCTTTCTGACCACATGCATCCCTTCACGTTAGACATTTACTCTGGTGGTGATGGTGTCTACCAACAGGACAGTTGCGTGCCTGGTTCCGGGAACATGACAGCGATGTCTCCGTTCTCCCTTAGCCAGAGAAATCACCCAACCTCAGTCCCATTGAGCACTTGTGGGACTATATGGATTGGCAGGTTTGATGTGCCGACCCACAACTGCATAATCTCCGGGACCTCCATGCTCTGCTGCAGTCTGAATGGGCACATGTGCCTCAGGCAACCCTCCAAGACCTCATTGCATCCATGCCACGCTGTCTCGCTGCTGTCATCCAGGCCAAGGGTGGTTATTCCCACTATTAGATAGGTGGTCATATTATTCTGATACGACTGTGTAAGTTTTATACAGAGCATTTTTTTAATTTTATATGGAGAAATTTTGTCACTTCATTGAAGATGTAACACACACTCAAGAACTCTGTGTAACAACAGAACCCATAAGAATCCTATTGGGTGGTCGGAAAAGTCATGACATATTTTGGCACCCGATGACGGCTGGGCGGTTTTGGAAGTACTAGAGGCATGCACAGTGCTGTTATTGCTATGGCATTCGACAGGTGCCAATTCTAACTGCAGTCTAAAAGGAATAGTGGGTGATTTGGTTGATTTGTGGAGATTTGACATCAAGTTGAAGATGGAAGACCAAACTGTGCATTTTCACCATATTTTACTGTTTTACTTCCGTAAAGGGAAGAACGCGTGCCAAGCTTGTGAAAAGTTGCGCAAAGTGTACAGTGATAATGCTCTACAAGCACGCCAGTGCCAGCGGTGGTTCACAAAATTCCATGCTGGTGATTTTGACCTCAACGATGCTCCTCAGTCCAGGAGGCCAATCGAGGTTGATGACGACCAAATCAAGGCATTGATCGAGTCAAACCCACGTTACACAACATGAGAGATTGCAGACACATTGCACATCCATCATTCAAGTGTTCATGACCACTTGAAGAAGCTGGGATGCGTAAGCAAGCTCGATGTGTGGGTTCCTCGTGAACTCAAAGAAGGCCGCCCCGGTGGCGCAGTGGTCTAAGGCGCTGGCCTCTGATTATTCGTCCGTAAGGGGTCCGGGTTCGAATCCCGGTGAGGCATGGATGTTGTGTTTGTCTTACAGCACTGGCTCTCTCCCTTCCCTGGAACCAGTTACCCTAAATTAGGGACGGGCGACTGCTTATAGCTCATTGAGTTGCTCACGGTGGTCGTTAAACCTCCAATAAAAAAAAAAAGAAAAAAAAAAGAACTCAAAGAAGCTAAATTGACGGCGCGTATAAACATTTGCGATATGCTCATTAACGTGAGGAAAACGATCTTTTTTTGAAGCGACTGATAACTGGTAACGAAAAGTGGATTGTGTACAACAATGTGCTGCGCAAATGGTCTTGGTCCCGACATGCTGCTTCGCCTTAAACGACATCCAAAGCAGACATTCATCAGCGGAAAGTTCCGGTCTCTGTGTGGTGGGATTTTAAAGGTGTCGTGTTTTTCAAGCTCCTACCTTGGAGCCAAACAATCAATTTGAATGTGTACTGTCAGCAATTGGACAGTTTGAACGAATCCATCATCCAGAAACGTCCAGAGCTCGTTCATCATAAAGGTGTTGTGTTCCATCCTGACAACGCGAGACCACACACAAGTTTGATCACCTGCCAAAATTATTGGAGCTGGGGTGGGATGTGTTGACACACCCAGCATACTCGCCTGACCTTGCGCCGTCAGACTTCCACTTGTTTCGCTCTCTTCAACAGTCCTTGCATGGTATAACATTCAATTCGGATGAGTCTGTAAATCAGCACCTTGTACAGTTTTTTGCCATGAAAGACAGGTCCTTCTATGAACGAAGCATTCTGCAGCTCACTGAAAGATGGCAAAAGGTTATCGAACAAAACGGGCATTTTATCATTGATTGATCTTTGTTCTTTCTATCAATAAATGATTTTTGCAAAACATGGCTAAAATAGGTCATGCCGTTTCCGACAACCCAATAAATTCATAGTAAATTTCACCCCAATTTGCAAACTATAAAACAAAGCACTCTGATTCTAGCAAACATTTAAGCTTCTGGTATTTTTTCATGAACTCCTGGACAATTCCTGGAATTTATTCTCTGTAAATGTATACAAACACTGTAAGTAACACATCTCTGTAAAACACAAATGACTCCTGTCTCTTCTGCAGTTTTAACCTAACATCAAGTACTGCAAGTGCTGCAAAAATGTACTTGATGTTAGGCTAAAACTTTTTTTAATTGTTTTTCATACTGTTTTTACCTAGATTTCATTACCCTATATCAGAGAAAGAACAATTTCACTTTCATACATAGCCATTCAGGACGCTTTTCAGAACCTATCAGTCCTGTGAAATCCTCCTAATGCAGTTTCTCTCTGAGTGCATCTTCACAGAAAATTTGGAAAATTGAAATCATAGGCAAATGCAGCTCCATGTTTTAAAATTAGAAATCAGAAATTGATCATAGTGTTACACAAGGTAGGTTTTGCCTTTCATGATCAGCTTATAAAAAGAATAATTAATAATGGAGGACTTTACATAATGATTGGATTAAATTGTGCCCTTACATTGTAAAAAAAAAAAAAAAAAAAAATTGGGAAAATGATCCTATAGTTTTGGAAATGCTGTTAGAAAAGAAACTTATCGATAAATTATTAAACTGTAAGAAAGTCATTGCTTGCCCTTACTCAGAAGTGTTACATATGAGGAAGCAATTCAGGAATGTTTCATTGCTGAAATTGATATGCATGTGTGCACTGATTGTAAAACTACTGAAGTGATGTATTAGAGTATGACAAAGACATTCATAAAAATGTTGGTGATAGTAATGCAGTGAAAAAAAGTAACAATTGGAAATATATTGTTTTAACAAAAAGACTTAATACATGATATGTGCAAAAGTGCTTTATGAGTGATGCACATATTGTGAGGTTAAACAGGGGTCAATACAAGAAGCATTTGATGCCGTTGGGCGGTATCTTCACAAAAATATTTTTAGCTCAAATGGTATCTTCACAAAAATATTTTTAGCTCAAATGGTATCTTCACAAAAATATTTTTAGCTTAAACTGCATCTTCACAAAAATGTTTTGAGCTGTGATGGTGTCTTCACTTTCAGCAAAATTTTATATTAAGAAAAACATTTTTGTGTGAGAGGCATCTTGAATAATGTTTTATCTGTGCTTTCTTTCGTTGTTATGATCTGTTTTCGGTAAAGCGGTCTCTGACGGACGCTTATAAATCACTCTGTCTTCACTACTGGCAGCTGAAGCAAACCTCGCTGAACCGAACCCCAAATCATTATGGGAGCAACCCCCCCCTCCACCACCACATGCATTTTCTAGGGCTCAGAAGTAGTGATGGGCACATTTTAGTGGATACTCATTCCTGAAACATTCACGCGTCGACGGAAATTTTCCATGTATCAGTGAAAATCTCAATGTTTTGCTAAAGAGCCAAAGAACTTGCATCTTTCCCATTGGTAGCAGTTATGGGCACATCGATGAATAAATCGTCGTTCAGTATATCGGTGATAGTTCACTAATTCAATGTCAAGTAACCATAATATTTGTTAAAACGCTTGATGTATCGTAAACCTCGTGTATTGGTGCATGTAACATCAAAGATAAGAACTCTATTTTCGTGATGAAACATCGAAAAAAAGAACGGTGAAAAAAATTGTTATTTTGCAGCATAGAAAAGTAATATTCCCTTTCTCTTTATAAGAATACAAAAAAAGTAAATTCTTTTCCTTATCGCAGAAAAATTTCGAGTGTATTACACTTTTGCAGTTTCAAACATCAGTCATGAAACCTTGATTTTTTTTGGGGGGGGGGGGAGTCTGCATTGGTCCTTATAACATTGAACAAAACGGGGCAAAAAAAAAAAAAGATCGATAATTCATGACATAAGATTTTATTCTCTTCCTCTTTAAAAGAATGCAGCAAAATAATATTCATTTACTTCATGTAGAAAACATTCTTTTGCAGTTCCAAACATGGATGCTCAAAAACACAGATATTTTTTGCTTATCGCTACTCTTGTTAATCTTTGCCGTACCAACCACTATTCCAAGAAACGTATTTACGTGTGAGGAAACAAGCATATGATGGGGGAGGTGCTCACCATTTCGCTTTATGGGGGATGGGGTTGTGACATATGAGCGACTTTTTTAATGTTATTTATTTTATTTTTTTCTCCTGTACTTAAAAATTTTGTCCTTTGATGACTTTCTTGGTTTAATACAACCTGGAGTGTTATTATTACTGTTATTATTTTCAGAGATCCCAGTTGAGCATAATCACAGTTGTATAGAAAAATAAAATAAACATATCTCTGTACACAACCATCAAAACAGAAAACTTGCTGCAAATTCAGAAAGCGTGAACCACGATTGATGGGGGAGGTGCTCACCGTTTCGCTTTATGGGGATGGGGTTGTGACATATGAGCGACTTTTTTAATGTTATTATTTTTTTTCTTTCTCCTGTACTTAAAAATTTTGACCTTTGATGACTTTCTTGGTTTAATACAACCTGGGGTGTTATTATTACTGTTATTATTTTCCGAGATCTCAGTTGAGCATAATCACACTTGTATAGAAAAATAAAATAAAAATAAAGCTATCTCTGTACACAACCATCAAAACAGAAAACTTGCTGCAAATTCAGAAAGCGTGAACCACGATTGGCAATAAAATAAATTAAAATAAATGAAACATAACTGAAAAAATAAAACAATAATTACTGTCAGAATAAATATAGAGGATTAAAATTATTCTAAACACAAAGATAGGGCAAATTTCACAAAAATAGGGTAAATTTACAAAAATGGGCAAAATTTCACAAAAATGGGTATGATATTTAAAAACCTGGATTGACTGCTGTTAAAGTACTCCAGAAATATTTCAAACAAAGTGTTAAATTCACAGACCAAATAAATTTCTGTGACATACCGTATTTTTGGGAATGTAAAATGCACCCTTATTTTTGAGAAAATTTGAAGATAATAACAGAATAACATTTTAAAGATTTTTTTGTTTTAAAAAAAAACATTAAATTTTATGCGTAAAAACAGCAACTTATGAATCACTGAATGTTTGTGATTTGCAAAATTAGTAATGTGTGATACCACTGATGAAAACAATATAGAGAAATGTCACTCAGTCCATCAGCCATTGGCATACATGTGCTGCAGGATTTGTCCACGATGTCAAACCTTCATACAGCCAATAGCCTTAGATGGTCATCCTTGTCGTATGACAGATATGCCAACAGAGATGGTCTTGGTCAAAGTCTATTGGCATTCTGTGTCATACTAACAATTTCTGAGAACTGAGATTTATTTATTTTAATCTAAAGCTTGTGTTTAAAATAAAAAATATCATCGTAAAAGTGAACGGGCTGACCTCTGCAGATTGTTGGCGAACAGTAAGGAAATGAGACTGTCAGATGTAGCAGCACCTTCCATAGTTAACTGCAGGTAAAAGTGTGTTCTCCCAGTTAAAATGCACATTTCACAAATGTATTTTCCAAAAAGTACTACACAGCATTTATATTACTGTGAATGAATAAGATTTTGGCTATGAAAATTCAGCATGAAATTGCATCATCAAAAAGCAGGTGGTGCTAATGCATTTGCACCCCCAGTTTGCTGGTGGATGTCTTAAGCGTCTGTTGTGATATATTGTCCTGGAATTCTGTTCTTTTCTTTCTTTTTCTCTCATTTTGCTTTTTAAAAGAATTATGACAGTCCTATGTTTGTTTCAGATTGTTATGTACAATATACCCTATGTGGGGAAAAGTCTACAGACGTTCCCTTCTGCAACAACAGTAGATCATGGGTGCCAGATTTCCTTTAAAACTGAGTAAGCTCCTCAGATATCGTATATATCATCTACTCGTGAGACATGGCCATGAGTGTTGAGCTCACTGACTTCTAACGAACTGTTATTATAGGGTGCCATATCAGCAGCCTGTCTGTGCATGCAATTGCAGAACAATTGCAACACCCATGGTCAACTGTTCAAGATATTATTAGTAAATTGAAATGTGAGGGATGACTGCCAAGAAACATTTAGGAAGACCAAGTAAATGGATAGAAATGGACAAGAGAACTCTGAAACGTGACATCCGTAGGTATCATCATTCCTGTGCACAAATCATCAACAAAGAATTTCAGGATTCAATTGAGGTGAGTGTGTGCACTAAGACAGTTCATAAGAAAATGCACAAGTTAAATTTCCATGGCCAATCTGCTGAATACAAGCTGGTAATAACTCCAGGGGGTGGAGTTGTCCTGAAATTCCTGAAGTTCCTGATTTTTATTTTTTGTCCTGAAATGTCCTCATTTTTGTTTTATATTCTGAAATTTTAAGAATAAATGGTAAATCATGCAGGGCCAGCCAGTGCTAGCATGTTTGGCACCCTAGGCAGGCCATCAGCCTTGTGACTCCAAAAGTTTTTATTCTTTGTGTGGGCAAATATATTGCATGTATTCAATAATTATTTCAAGATGCAAAAATACACTGTAAACTAAATAGAAAGAAACTAATAGAAACCACATCAATTTACTTACTGGTCAAATGAAAATGAAATTAAAATTTCATTTTGCGTGCTCTATTTTTCACAAAAGTAAATTACCAACAAGTGTCTTCAAATCTATGTCATGCGCAAATTTTTATTAGATCGATAATGCATATTGATATTCCAATATATATATATATATGAATTTTATGAGGAAATTCGTCATCTAAATAATAAAGGTAAGCAGCACTTGAAGATAATTATAGGAGATTTCAATGCAAAAAATAGGGCAACGGCAGCAGAATGAAACTTCAGTAGGTAAATTCGGTCACGGCAACAGAAACCAGCGTGGAAATACTCTCGTTGAGTTTGCAGAGGCAGAAGGATTTTTCATCTTGAATTCCTTTTTCAAGAAAAAGCCACACAGGAAATGGACATGGAGACATCCAATTGGGACGACAAGTGAAATTGATTTTATTATGTGTAACAAAAAATTCGTCATCGAAGACTGCAGTGTGCTGAACAAGTTCAACACAGGTAGTGACCATAGATTGGTGAGATGTAAGATGCACCTCAACACTAAACTGGAACGTGGCAAGCTCATAAGACAAACAAAATGTATTGACATAACCAACCTTAAAAAACACCATAATACTTTCAAGTTGGAACTGAAGAACAGATTCACTGCTTTAGAAGGCCTAACATCGGAAGAAGTGGATATTTCGGAAGTTAACAGAAAAGTAACCAAAGCTCTTATGGAAACAGCAACAAAATTAGCTGGGTCTAAGAACAAGTTGCATGTAAACAAATTATCAGGAAAAACCAAAATGTTGATGCAAAAAAGAAGAGATGAGGACAACTAAAGAAGATGTGACTTCCAAAGTGGAATATATAGAGCTATGCAAGACAGCACGAAAAAGTATCACTGAAGACGTAAGGAAATTCAACTGTGAGCTAGTGAGGAAAGCAATTGAAAACAACCAAAGCCTAAAGATAGCAAAGGGACATCTCAGTAAGGGAAGAAAACAGATTATGGCTCTGAGAAAAAGAAGATGGTTCTATAACAAGAAATAGAGGCGAAATTTTGACAAGAGTGAAAGATTTCTACTCCAAATTATATGAAAGGGATGATACATGTACTCCAGACATCATGAAAGGTACCAGAGTTCTTCCAGTCCTCCCAGCAGAAGTTGCTCATGCAATCAAGAACATGAAGCGGGGGAAAGCTCCAGGAGAAGATGGAATTACTATAGACATCATACAAGAAGCAAGTGGAGAAATTGAGACAGTACTCGCCCAAATTTTCACTCGATGCCTTAATGAAGGGAAGATTCTGAGGATTGGAACACCGCTACAATGATCCTGCTACATAAAAAAGGTGACATTGAGGATCTCAGGAACTACAGACCTATCAGCCTCCTATCAGTGGTTTATAAAATCTTCACTAAAGTTCTTTCACACCGTTTGAAGGTAACACTGGACATGGCTCAACCGAGAGAACAAGCTGGATTCAGGAGTGGCTACAGCACAATAGATCATATCCACGTACTGAGAGAACTAATTGAAAGAGCGAGGGAATATGAACTTCCATTGTGCATGGCTTTTATCGATTATGAAAAAGCCTTTGATTCGGTGAAACCATCAGCAGTTACCACGGCTCTGAAATCCTGCGGTATTGAAGATGCATACATTAATATTATTAATAACATCTATGAAAATGCAAGTGCAAAGATTCGGCTGTTTGAAAATACAACACACATAAAAATTGGAAAGGGAGTGAGACAAGGTGACACCATATCTCCGAAGCTCTTTAATGCCACATTGGAAAATGTCTTTCAATCACTGAACTGGGAAAACAAAGGGATAAAGATTAATGGAGATTTTCTAACCCACCTTCGTTTTGCTGATGACGTAGTCATTTTTGCAACTACCCCATCAGAGCTGCAGAGTATGATCCAGGAACTTGCTGACAAGAGTAAAGAAGTGGGATTAAAAATGAACTTTCAGAAGACAAAAGTGATGTTCAATGCTTTTACAAGAAATGAAGACTTATCGATTGATGGAGAAAAACTGGAGATAACAGATACGTATGTTTATCTTGGACAGCAGATATCAAGTGAGGGTCACATTGATGAAGAAATTAATCGGCGTACAAAACTTGCCTGGAGAGCTTTTGGAAGAAACAGCATAATTTTCAAGAGCAATATGCCATTATGTCTTAAAAGAAAAGTGTTTGATCAATGCATCCTTCCAGTGCTTACGTATGGTGCAGAGACGTGGACCTTAACTAAAAGAGACATACAAAGGCTGCAGACAACTCAAAGCAGCATGGAGAGGTGCATGCTTGGTATAACCAGGAGAGATAAGAAGAGGAACTCGTGGATCCGAAAAATGACGAGAGTGGAAGACATCATGATCAGAGTTAAATCCCTGAAATGGCAATGGGCTGGACATACTGCCAGAAGGACAGACCATAGATGGACAGCCGAAATTTTAGATTGGATTCCAAGGGACAGGAAAAGACCCAGGAAAAGACCACATGGGAGATGGGTGGATGAAATTCGTAAATATGCGGGAGTGACATGGAGGAGACTGGCACAAGACAGACCGTTGTGGAGGAAACTTGGAGAGACCTTCGTCCAGCAGTGGATTGATAATGGTTGACAATGATGATGATATATTAATAATTCGATGGTGAGAGGGGAAAAAAAAAAGGAAAAGAATTCTGGCAGAATGAATATATGTGTAGTAGCAGAGCCTCTCTTACTCTTGTTCCTGTTATTGCTACAAAATAGTCTGACTGAGACAATTACTAACCTCTAGGCAAGCCGCTCAGGTAATGCAGTGGCCTAAGCGTTGGCTTTTGACGATTTGTCCGAGATCGGTCCGGGTTTGAATCCCGACGAGGCATGTATGTTGTGTTTGTCTTACCGTAGTGGCTCTCCCTTTTCTCTGGAACAAGTAGCCCTAAATTAGGGACGGGCGATGTTAATCCTCCCTCCCCTTTGCTCCCAAAGAACTTTAGATGTTGAGCATTGCTACTGTTTGTGATAGAAGTGGATGGTCTAGACATTTCCATTGAAAGCCAGATAATACACAATCCATTTTCTTAAAAAAAAAAAAAAAAATCTTGTGTAGCCCTCAGGCATCCCCTGACTTCCCTGCTGCATGGAGACGATCGTGGTTTATGGCAGTTTTTCAACTGATGTTCGCTTTCATAGCGTGGCAAAAGAGTGTGGTGGAGGAAGGAGGGGATTTACTGCAAGCTGACTTTACCCATTCTATAAGAATCAGGTCTCCGTTTCTCAATGAGAAAGAATTCGCAAGTTATATCGAATGGACAACAGAAAATAAGTGTCTTTTAGTTTTTACTTTTTTTTTCTTCTTTATTAGCTCATTTGATTTCATCAACTCTAAATCTTAGCGCCCCTCAAATGTTGGCACCCTAGGCAGCTGCCTAGTTTGCCTAATGGTTGAACTGGCCCTGAAACCATGTATAGTGATTCATCATCTAGCTGCTAGCATTTACAAGTACTGCATAAATAAAAAAAATGGAACGAGAGAGAGAGAGAGAGAGAGAGAGACTGAGAGAGAGAGACTGAGAGAGAGAGACTATATCATTGTGACGTCATCACCAAGGACTCACTCTTGTAATTTGCGATGTACGAGAATGTGTTCCTGCGTTCATGAGATCGTTCGACAATCGAAGCTGCTGTGAAGTCGCTTCTTACGGAGGACGCACAGAGATTATTATGGAATCTCCGTATTTATTACAGATTTCCCCCGTGGTTACGGATGACTAATGAAAAACTTTGGATATTCAGATTTTCGCTGTTATTAAGAAAGTTTTACTGGTTTTGTAATTAATCAATGTAAAAGCCTCTGAACAAAGTTCGTAACACAGCTCTTTGTTTCTTTTTTTTTTATTATTCTTAGGAGGAAATCTTTCTTTTCTTGCTTGTTTGAAAGAGTGAAGAACAAAAGCACGGCGCCGGTCTGGGATTATGTCGGCCCGAAGCCTCAGAATAAAGTTCGTGACGCAGCTCTTTGTTTCTTTTCTTTCTGCTTCTTTCGCCATGTCAAGGATTACGTTGTCCTGATGTGCTTTTTCGCCGTGGCCTGGGATTTCGTTGGCCTGGACGTGCTTCTTTCACTGTGGCTCGGGATTGTGTTGGATCGATGCCTCTGAACCAAGTTCGTGACGCACCACTTTGTTTCTTTTTTTTTCTTTCTCTTTTTTTTCCTGAGGAGGAAGAATGTGTTTTGCTTGTTTGAAAGCTAAGTGGAAAGAAAGCACGGCTTTGGGCCAGCATTGCATCGGCCCGAAGCCTCTGAACAAAGTTCGTGATGCAGCTTTGTTTCTTTCTTCTTCTTCTTATTTTTTTTTCTTTCTTTCTGAGGAGGAGGAATTTGTTTTGCTTGTTTGAAAGCTAAGTGGAAAGAATGCATGTCATCGGGCTCCTGCATTACGTCAGCCGTTATCATTTGGGGCGTGCTCATGATTGATGCACAAACTGAGAAGAAATCTTGGTTGGGTCCGTTTGGGGACGGAATTCCATCTTTTGGAAACGAAAGTTAGTTGGAGTCAAGATTTCTCCAGTTATCATAATATTTTCTCGTGATGTTCCTTTTTGCCCAGTATTTTCTTAAATGTCCACTTATTCCATAAATACTTACATTTCAGCTTAAAATGGAGGAAAGAGTTTCCCAAAACAGAAGATGGTCGAAGCAAGGATTTCTCCTGCAATTATAATCCACCCCCCTACCCCCCGCGATTTTCTGACTATCCTGTGTTGTTAAGTGTGGTACATATTAGCGGCGTAACTGGGGGTTGAACCCCTCCCTTGAGGGGAGACAGCACGAATTTAAAGCGATATATACGTGTATGCCAGGCTTTCACCAATGAACCAAACCCATGGGCCCCCTCCCCCTTAAGAAATTTCTGGCTACGCCACTGGTACATATGACTATATTTTGAAGAAATTCTGACTGAAAAGTGAATTTCTTTTGCACACAGAAGTTGCTGATATAGGAATTAGGATGGAAGAAGCTTCCTTTTCTTCAGTAATGTATTTGGCAAATATTTTCCCAGCTGCTGTTGTTAATAACAGTGATCTGGACAAGTAGGAATTGGAGTTTGCCTTATACCAAATTGATGAATTGGAAGAAAGTGTTTTGAATAGCCCTACAATTGATACCGCATGGTCAAACATTTTGAAAAATGACTGGTGCAATTGGTGCTAAAAAGTATGAAGTTTTACCACACCTGATACATGCTGCTATTCTTGTTGTGCCACAAAATAATGCAACTGCAGAGAGAATTTTTAGCATTGTTCATAAGAGAACAGAATTTAGGCCAAATCTAGCCACTGAAACTTTAGGGGAGTTGTTAGCCTTAAAAGTGTAAAAATTCCTGCTAACAACTGAGCAATAATTTAGATAGCATTTTAGTAAAAGAATAACATTTATGCATTTGTACCAGTATTTGATTTAATTTACCTGCTAGGTCTGCCAAAATATGTCCTGAAATTTAAGAAAAATTGTTTCCTGATGATGTTGGTTTTTTTTATCGCTCCTACCCCTGTAACTAATTTGAATGCTGGTAAGTGACTTGCTTGGTGCAAAGCACATCATCCATGGACCCTAGACCCAGGGCTAGAGAATAAAGAAGGGCTGGCCCACCAAGCAGTCAAAAGCAAGTCGCTTTGCTGGAAAGGCCGTGACGTCACTGCGAGTACACTGACGATTTGGGATGCTGCCTTCAAAGGCAGAAGTCATAGCTGTCGAAGTAAGCTGAACACCTTTGCACGTATATATTTTTTACACAACTCAGAATGTTATATGTATCGTAGCAAGTAACGTTTTTGTTTATTTTATCGAAAGGCATAAATAATAGAAAGAGAAGAATGTATTAACATACCTGTATAGCTAGAAAGGAGGAAGATATTCGCCAGGTTTAGATATTGACATCGTCGTGCTACGTTTTTTAACGGCAGAATTTATCCATTTGGTTTTATTTTTATTTGATTTTCTTTCCGACACTAAGTCTTTGTCGTGATTAAGATACCAAATTCTAATAAATGTTCGTATGCGCCAATAAATTTTCACAGCTTCTTTTCAGGAAATCTTTCTTCTATTAAAGTTTCTAATTTTCGAATTATGCCTTTCTCTCGGGAGATTTCTGTCTTGTGAATTAACTTAAAAATTATTTCAAATTGATCTACCATTCTCATCCACTTTGGAGAAGGCACCGTTAGTCCTCCGAGTGATAAAGTTTTAATCCATTGAGCAGGTGGTAAATTTTCGGCATTTCTAAAAATTGTTCCGAGGGAAGGATCTTTATCACGTAAGCGATAGGCAATATAACCTGCGACATAACTCCTTGTTTCTCAGCATTACATTGCACATCTTGAACTATTTTAAGTATGTTGTCGTCCCAATCTTGCGGCCATGGCTCATTACAAAATTTTTTCTAAAGCTTCTAAGTCATCTGCGTTTATTTCTCCAGATACTTCATCAAGAATTTCTTGATTATCCGCAGTAGCGAAAGCTTCTTTTAGTAGCTCTGCTGTCAAATATGTTTGGAGCGTTTTACCTTCTTGAAACTCTGTATGAACTTTTTTGGACAAATTAGGCAATTTATTTGCCAGCAATATGTGTTTTAAACGACTGATAAATTCCGTAGGTGAGGGGTGGTCATAAAAAAGCACCTATGCCTCTTATTTGACTGAACAAACTCTCCAGGGCATCTTGAGTCAAACGAGTAGTTAAAATGTAACGGACTCCACAAAGCGTTAAATCCTCGTAGAGCTGAGAAGAGAAGAAATTGAGACAAGAATGCCTTTTTGGAAAGGCAGCATATGTTTTCTCCCCATTACTCTGAGATTCAGGATTTCTTACTTCATTTTGTTCAGAATTTCCTTTTGTTGTATAAAAAGGGGGTTAATACCAAAACCTGCTTTTAGAGGTTTGCTTTTGTCAGGGTGTAGGTAACTGCTATTCATAATGTCAAAAAATGAATCTACTAAATTTAAGAAAACTGCAGCGCTTTTATGCTCTGTTAGATATTCAATAGCCTTTGCAGTGGTGGCTGAAAACAAAGTTTTTGCTGGGCCTACATTTTGCCTCTCATTCCCTTTGATTGCTATATAGCACGGCAGCAATTTAGGACACAACTTTTTCTCCCCAGAATCCTTCTCGAAAACTTCTTTGATGATGCCACTTTGGAGCACAGATTCGTTCTGCAAGACAAGTCCATGGTCGATGAAATGATTGCGTACAATTTTTAAATAGTGAGGAGGGTCTGCAAAAATCCAAATCTTAGAACTATCGTCCAGCGGATGATTAAAAAAGGATTTTTGAGAAATTACTAGTTCCTTCCACAAGGTCATACAACCACCTAAATCTGAAACAATCGCTTTTACTATAATTCCATTTTTTTTTCAAAGGTTTACAATTATTTCAAACAGAAGCCTTTTATTCATTGTACATCGAAAGTCAAAATACACGGGTTGTTTCCAGGAAGATAATATTCCTTTAGCCTAAACACTAGCACCTTTGAGTACGGACCTAAAATCTGGTCCATTTTTGTATCGTAACACACTTTACTATCAACGTATACTTCATCAAAGCTTAAGACGCAGACTTTGTCATTTTCAGAAAGAGTTTCCCTATTTTTCCGCATAAGGAGCAAAACATTATGCAGAATTCCGGGATGACACCTAAATTTAAAACGCCATCGCTTTAAGTGCTAGCACTTGGCAAAGGAGTGCCAATTTTACACTTCCAAAATTCGTAAGCTTTTCTTGAAATAGCTCTAGTTACTATTCCTCTAGATATATCTTCTTCTGTCCATTTGTTAATAATGTTTTGTGTTGCGAAGAACTTTATCTGTGTTGGTGTAACAATTTTCCTGAGGTTCATTTCCATCTGTTCAAGTATTTTATTTTTCATATTAGTTTTTGACAGGGCTTTTCGCATTAGCACAATTTCTGCTCTCTTATTTCGTATGCTGATATTTTTTTGACGCAAAATTTGAACAGTATTTTTTGTGTTTGCTTTTCAAGCTACGTATTTCTCGTTCTAGTACGTCAAACTTCTCTGTGAGAATTTTGTTCTGACTTCTAACCTCTGAGCAAGACATGCACTGAACTGATGCACACTTTTCTTCTGAATATCCATTGTCAGAATTGCAAGCAACTTCATCGATGTGTAACTTTTCAGGACTTGGCTCCGGAGTTCGATTCAATGCCCTAATATGTATATCTCTCTTAATTCTTCTATGTTCTTGGCTTGTATGTAGTGTTGATTTTACATTAGGTAAATTCAAACTGTTCCACCTGTGGGTTTCAGAAAATTTTTTTCGGGAAGCACAAGCAGGCGATTTCGCATGTCATCTTTGTAGTCTGAATTTTGGAAATGATCACTACATATTCTTGCACTTCCGATTCCAATTTGTCAGCACGTTTACACTTAACAATCCATTCTTTTATCACATTAGCATTTGAAGGGAAAACATGGTAAATAACGCCACGTTCTTTTGTTTTTTTATGCGCATTTGTACAATTAGCGACAGCACAGGATGAAGGCATGTTGTGTTTTACTTTGAATGAAAAAAAAATAAAAAAAATAGACGCTGAATTTTAGTTAAAATAAAATTTACATCAGTAAAAAACAGACGTTAATAAATAACTACATAAACCACTACCAGTAAATGGAGAAAAACAGAAATAAACTGCACAGAATGACTGGAATGTCCCGAAGGTCACCATACTCCGGCCCTGAGTTATCACAGGGGTCACAGAGTGTCCTCGCAGTGACGTCACAGCGCCTTCTAATTCCCCCTCGGTCGGAGCACGAAACTGAGACCGCAAGACAAAAGGATGAGCCAGCCCTGCCCTAGACCAGTGAAAGTGAGTGTTGTGTAGTGACGAATCATGCTACACCGTTTTTAAATCTGATGGATGTTGCAGTTTCTGGTGTATGCCAGGTTAATGGCATCTGCCAGAATGTGTCATCCCAACTGTTAAATTTAGTGGTGGCAGTGTCATGGTTTGGGGATGTTTCTTGTGGTGTGAACTTGGTGGTTGTGGACAGAAAAATGAACGTCATGAAGTACCGGAACATTCTAGACAACCGTGGACTGCCTACACTTTGCCAGTTTTACAGAGATGGGCCATTCTTGTTTCAGCGAGACAACATGCTGTGCCATAAAGCACCCTCCATTTTGACATGGTTTGAGGATATGGGTGTACAGGATTTGGTGTGGCCAGCTCGAAGCCCCAACTTCAATCATATAGGATGAACTTGAATGTTGGATTTGGGCTCGAACAACACGTCCAAATTCTGTGTCGGAACTGACCACTGTTTTGTGGGAGGAATGGAACAATATACCAGCAACTACTTATCAGAATCTCATTGAAAGTGTGCCATGCAGGGTGCACAATGTAATTGTGGGCAAAGGTGTGCCAACTCCATGTTGATTTTGCCATAAACGCAGTATTGTATAAAAAGCACTGGGGTCCGGAGACTTTTTCCACATGGTGTAGGAGCTATGAGCTTAAACTGTATTTTACATCACTAACTCATGAACACCTGGGTATGTACACAGACACAAATACACGTGTCTAGCATCATAGCAAGCGCTGCTCATAAAACACACACAGATGCATAATAATGGATAAACATAAAGTATTGTAGATGCAAGCATTCATGATACCATGAGATTCTAGAAGTGCTGAAGGATATCTATTACTGTACCTAAAATAAAGATAGAAATTTTTTTGCTTGTTTAGCAGTTTTTATAGCAGCATACATGCTATGCATTCATGGCAATAATAATGACCTTTGCAGTATGTAAGATGTAGGGAGATTTTGATACCAGTTTTTGTGGGGGGAAAAATGTGCCTTGTATTCCAAAAAATAAGGTATTTAGAACTACAAGCTACTTTGCAGCTTCATCTAGCCAATATTTTGACTTTGAATGGCAAACTTAAGTGATTTACTGCAATCAGTTTTGTCCACAATTTAATCATTTAAGATGCTATGCTAATTTGTTTTTTATGAATGAGCTGCATATGAATCTGAATTGTTTTATCATAAGTTGTATATGAATCTGAATTAGAAAACTCAGAAACTGGAATGCCATGTTTTGTGCATAGGTTGCCCAGTACCTGTAACGGAAGTTACGATTAGGTCCTGTGATCTTGGTCTTTTATTAAAACACATAATTATTCTGATCCATTGGCTTTTTCTCAGGATGATGTGCATGAGAAAAGTGATTTATTATATTTTTTTAGGTTCAGTTGCTACTTATGAACCAAGGGGCATTATTACAGTTCATCTTTCAAGAAAAGAGGCATCATATCATCAAGAAAAGCCATTATCACGAGCAGAAGTTGGGAAACTGAAAGTA
The DNA here is from genome assembly GCA_039090855.1 of Macrothele yani. Classification (NCBI taxonomy): domain Eukaryota; kingdom Metazoa; phylum Arthropoda; class Arachnida; order Araneae; family Macrothelidae; genus Macrothele; species Macrothele yani. The sequence continues at coordinate 198,367,244 of CM076990.1, forward strand.
AGCCATATTCATTTTCTGAATAGAAATGTCAGCTTCACTGATGTTTGTTCTGTGCTAGTTTTTAAAGTGGATTTGGGTGTTTTAATTCAAAATAAAATTTGGTATAAAGAAATACCTGTAAATGTGTTTTATCATCTACATCTTTACATGTTACAGTGTGATCTTCATTATTTGTACATAATTGTTTTCATTGATTCATAAAATGATACACTGTAAATATGCACAATATATAAATATAAAAGTAGGTATGTCCTATGTGATTCACAAGGATGGTTGTTGCACTCCCAGAGTGATCAGTTGTATTTTGTCCAATGAGATTCATGTAGAATATTCAAAGTAAACAGAATATAAATTCTGAATTTGCTTGTAACACTTCTCAGAAAACTTGATGACCAGTAAGTGTTACAAGCAAATTCAGAATTTCTATTCTGTTTGCTTTGAATATTCTCTTGATTTCCCATGTATTATGAGGAATATTTCTTCTTTCATTGATTTCTCTGTGGATGACCAGTAAGTGGTACAAGCAAATTCAGAATTTCTATTCTGTTTGCTTTGAATATTCTCTTGATTTCCCATGTATTATGAGGAATATTTCTTCCTTCATTGATTTCTCTGTGGTACTGGTGATTTCCAACCTACATCCATTTATGGATGGAAGTTTGGTCAAAATGGTATGAGGAAGCAACAATGCTTTGACCAGCAATAATCTTGAGGATGTTCAGATTCCTAAGCTAAGTTTTCTTAGTCTCAGTTGCTTGGAACTTCGCTGTCCTGAGTGGTGGTTTAGCGGTCCGCATGCTCAAACAGAAATCGGGAGATGCGGGCTCGATTCCGGCTCCAGGGTGATGAAGTTTTAAAGTTTTTTGAGAGTTGTTACATGGATGACCAGTTAAGTGTTACAAGTAAATTCAGAATTCGTATTCTGTTCGCTTTGAGTATTCTATCGATTTGCCATGTATTGTGAGGAATATTTCTTCCTTCATTGAGATTTCTGTAGTGTACAGAAAAGTGAACAATAGTCATATCGTGCACGCCTTTTGCAATTCGTTCATTATGGAACATTACACAGGCTGCTGTAAAAATGCTTGTGAAACCTGAAATTCTTCTTCTCGTGACACATATTCAATGTGAACAACTGTTTATATAAAACATTTTTGCAAACATTTCTGTGAACAAAAACTCTTGAACATGTAAAAAGCATACATGAGTTTCTTTCATGAATTCACGGAATTTTGCTTTTTTTTTTTCATTGTCATTTGGATCATTTTCAAGATCAACGTAAAACTGAAGAGAAATTTTGAGCGGATTAATTGGAGGAGAGGTTCTTTTCCCGTCAGGGAATGTTATTGCATTTTTCAAAACTTTCGAAAACGGAAGTTAAACGGAGTGAAGATTTTTCCTGTAATCGTAATTTCCTTTTCTAGCGATGCTCCTTCCACCCAGTATTGTTAACTTCCGTTTTCGAAAAATTTCCTTTGTTTTATTGTTGTTAACCCAATAAAACATATAGAAAAAATTTGGAAGTTAACAACAATACTGGAATTTTCATTTTTTGTTGAAAATTCCCAGTATTGTTGATAACATCCATTTCGAAAATTTTCCTCTGTTTTCAAGCTAAAATAAAAGTATTTTATTCCACAAATACTAATATTTCAGCTTGAAAACAGAGGAAATTTTCCAAAAGAGGAAGTTAGACATTGCAAAAATATCCCTGTAATCTTCTGGCATGAAATTTTTCTATGTGGGTGGTTCTTGAGATTGATGCATAAATGAAAAGAATTGTGTGGGGGGAAGGGGGGAGGTCATTTTCCATTGGACGACGGTATTACAACTTTCGAAATCAAAAGTTACACGTACTGAAAATTTCTCCTGCAGTCATAATTTTTTCTCGCAATATCTTCTCCTCAGTATTGTTGTTAGATATCAATTTATTGCCTAAATATTTGTATTTCAGCTTGAAAATAGAGGAAAATTTTCTGTTAACGAAAGTCAGACGGAGCGGAAATTTTGCCTATAATCGTTATTTTTTTTTCCCCTCTGTGATGTTTTCTCTATCCTGTGTTGTTAAATGTCAATAATTTTATTTTTCGAATACAGTGATGTGCTCCAGTTTAATATTAACACTAACAGTTCTGTCTGCCTTGTCTGTGCTATGTTTTATTCACACTATTTTACTGCACATTCTGCTTTTTTTTTTTCTTTTCTTCATCAATCTCAGGTATGAAAAATTTGCCTAAATCATCTAAAAATGGCACATTTTTAATAAGACTTGGAAAGTGGGGAAAATTGAGTAACGTGTATTCCTCATGCCAACAGGAAGGTGACTAACTCTGAACAAAGCAGAAAAGAAATTAATTACATCACTGTCCAAACATTTGTATGCAATGATTGTTTGGAGTAACAAAATTATAATCTTCAGCTTGAAAAAAAATACCACAAATTTAGGCTGCTGCCATAATAATGTGCTGTAATTTCATAAATACATTAACTTTGGGTGCATTAGACATATTTATCATACTCTTACAATTTTTATCCAAATCAAAATTGTATGAAATATTTCAAAAGTTATGTGCTGCATAAGATTTCCAACTAGGGTAATAACATGATGCACTTCAACAAGCATAATAAATAGCATGATGCAAATTCATACGTATTCTTGGATTGTCAGTTGAAAAATATCCACTTCTGCAACATGGAAAATATTTTCAAAATTCACTTTCTGTCCTTTAGAGTTACATGCACTTCAGCACACTGTGCAATACTCACTGTGTGAAATGTTCGTACAAAAATGTTACTTCAAAAGTCATTGTGTTTTAGAATACGACTTCAAACGATTCTTCTCTTACTTTGTATGATAGCATTTTCCACCATTATTATTGGTTAAAAACTCATTGCTGCAGCACTGTTTTTTTATGCCATGGATGTACATGTAAATTGTTTATAAAAACAATTTTTTTCTTTGCAGAGAAATATTAGTTATCCCTTTGCTTTTCCTTCTGAAATTTTTGCAACATCTATAGATGCTGATACAAATATATGAAGTACCAGAAATGGATGAAATCAATCCTAATTAATGTCATTGAAGAAAAGTGCACTGACATATTTGATCATTACACTCGCCTTATGAAAATAAAACACTAACATTGTGGATGTGCTTGATTTATTCCTCTGTAGTACTGGTGTAATATTGATCAATATGCACCAATATTTTGACCATAGAATACATGTTACAGAAAGTATTGTGGCCATAGAATGCATGCTGCAGAATTCGAGTTTGAGTAATTCCTTGATAGCTAGAACAGTCAGAGAACAAGAGGCCAAAAAATTGGACATAATTGTCATAAAATGACAAATTCAACCTAAGTTTAAAGAAATGCACCGATTGGTGAGCATTGGTAGGCCCCTGTTGATGCCATCTTTTGGCTGGCATTCAAATGAAATTAACTTAGCTATGGTACAGTACCTAAGTCTGTCAAACTATACTCGTAAGAAAGTAATAAGTGCACTTACATACACCATAGTGAAATTCAGAAAGAAACCAAACAGAGCGAAAATAAAGATGAAAATAACTTTCCTTCTTCAGTGTTCCTGGTATTATTTGAATTTCTTATCAGTTCCCCTGTACTGTCGTATATCACAAATTTTTTTGAACATTTTCTGTATTAACAAAATGTAAAGAAAAAAGAAAGCCCCCCCCCCCTTCTATTTGCCTAAAACAGTGTTTTATTTGTGAAGAGAACGTTGCAGTGAGCTTCCCCTTTGTTCAGCAGGTTCTCATTTTGAAGAAGGAAAAGGGGCTTGGAAATCGAGATGAGTTTTGGACTCGGTTTTCGAAGCCCAAATCCGTCCAAGGCCGAAATGTTTCTGCCCGAGCCCGACTCAGTCCCATGATGAGGTCTATGTACTGTGAGGCCCCGAGCTCAACTTTTCCAAGTGTTGATGCTTTTCTCCCTTTTATCCAATTTTTACATGAAACAGGAAGGAGCATGGAATATCAGACGTGCCAACTCTCCGGATTAAGGCGGGAGATTCCGGATTTTTAGCTCTTCCTCCCGCCCTCCGGATGGATGGCAAATTCTCCTGATTTTCACCGAAAATTAGCAGTTATGATGGTCGAAATTCCACCAACCACCACCATGAATTTGAAACGCTTGTGAAATCTTTTTCTTTCTGCGTCAATGCAAGGTGGCATTACAGTTATCAGCTTCGTGCTTTTCCTCTCCTCCAATCTGCAAAGAGAAAGCCGCCCAGGTGGCGTAGTGGTTTAAGCGATGGCTTCTGACCAATCGTCCAAGATGGGTCGGAAAAGATTTGCTTTAAAAAATTTTCACCCAGTCCGATTGTCATACGACACCTTCAGTAAAGAGCTAGAAATGCCGGAGAGGGTCAGTAACTGATTGACAGATGGGAGCTCCCTGCCTTCTCCTTGCATTTCAGTTTTTCAACCCCTTGCCTCAACAAAGCCGCACGCATTCTAAGTGATGATAAACAGTTGAATTGCTGCGAATTCAGTTAAAGACAAAAGGAAGTAGTTACAGATGGTCCTGCCTTGTAACGATAAGCGATGTTAGTACGATGCTTTTTGTCGTTTTTGCTTTCGCGCACAACTTAAAGAAGAAACGAAAAACTGTTGGCTGCTATTTTTTATTCGTAAAAAACAACATGCAGGCCATTTTTCATTTTCATCATCATCTTGCGGAATCAACATATCTGAAAACGAATTTCAGTAGGGAAAGGATTTAAAATCCGTTACTACTGAAAACAAATTTCAGTAGTAGGGTATTTTTACGAATTTCAGTAGTAGGGGATTTTTTGCGCTGTTTTTTTTTTTTTTTCCCAGAACTTTTAGTGGACCAATAATACTCCTACTGGAAAATTGTTCGTACGTATGGAAAATGTCTGTAGAAAATAGGCGTCCCGTGATTTTATGAGCTGTAAAAATTTCCCGATTTTCAGATTTTTTAGGTTGGCATGTCTGGAATAAGATGCTCAGCATTTATGTATCTCATTGGGAAGGATATAACCTTGAAATAAAATATATACATATTTTGCAGTTTCACAGAAAGTTTTGCAGTAGCTGATATATATTTCTTTTTTTATCTAAGAAAAAGGAACTGTCTACCTTTTTTGTGCATGGAGAGGAGATGATCTTCACGCATGTTTTGGCATGATGCAAAAGTCTGCTAGATCCTAAAGAACTGTCATATTTCAAAATGCATTTGCATTTCTCACACTAAACATAATCCACTTTTGCATTGGTCGTGCAATCAATAATTTAGAAAAAGTGTTTCCACACGGTTAATTTTCCACTTCATTTTTAACTGTTTTACAATCACCAGTATTTAACTTTTTTCATATAACTTCAGGATACAGATCATTCATATTGTAATGTGCAAATGGGTAAAAAGAGTAACTCAGCTTAAGGGTTGAATGTTGAGTGGAGGTGACGGTAACAGCTATTAAAAAAGCTTTGTTTAATTTGTTGTTTCCTTGCCACCTTCGACACGATGTTTGTTTTAACGAGGCCTTCTGAAATACTGGAGGCGAACTTCCATCCTCAGAGCTGAGATCCTAAGGCCGGTTTCACCCAGGCGGAACAAATCCTTCGAAGCAATGAATCTCCCAGCTGTACTACTGCTGGTTTTCAAGAGGACTATTTCCTTTGGGGAATTTACTTTGATTTTTGCACTTCAACTCCCATCATACCACAGAGCTATTCTTCACAACATTGTCAAACTGCATATCTTTATCCACCCTCTCTACGTCCAAATTTATAACATATTTTTCCCCCTCTCCTGTGCATTATGTTTCAATGACAAATTTATGACACTAGCAGCTTTTCCTTTTTCCCTCCCCATCTGTTTTATTGCGGATGGTTCTTTTGAGAATTGAGATCATCTTCTCTGATGTGTCCAAGGGCAATTTAGCTGGCCACTGAACTGACCATCCTACTGCATCTGTGCGAAGGTGGAGTTCCCTAATCTCTATTTTCCTTGCCTCAACCCCCTACTTTCCTAGAATAATTACTCTCTTAAAAAGCACTTTAACTATCACACAATGACACATCAATTCCCTTCCCATACAATCAGGATTCACAGATACACTGCAGGAAAAAAAAACTGATTCTTCTTCCTAAAACTGAGAAGAAAAAAAGACCAGAAAAGAAAGACTCAGTATTTTAACATAAAAAAGAAGCCCGCCTGAGATGTAATTAATATTCTATTCTTAGCTCCGTCCGAGTCTGAGATGTAACTTATATGCTTATTCGTAGCTCGTCTGAGCCCAAGATGTAACTAATATGCTATTCGTAGCTGGTGCGAACCCGAGATGAAATGGTGATGCTGTTCGTAGCCCGCTCGTCTCATCTCTAGTTGAAAACTGTGCATTCATCTGATTAGTGTTGTGACACAAAACAAAAAATTTGGTCACAACACTAAGACCTCCTCAAGAATGGGTAGCAAACAGCAGTGTGATTTTCAGTTCCATCTAAAAGCAGAGACTTGCATCTAGTATGCCTTTATCTCCATTTTAATTTAATGTGTATGCTGTTCAGAAAAGATAAAATAATTTGTACTGAATATTTAAAGATCAAGAAGGGAACAGTGTTCATGAACATCCTACCGTGAGTTAGAGAGAGAGTGTGTGTGTGAGAGAGGGAGGAGACTCCAAAGAGCTTCATTCACGATTTTTCTCCCGTGTCATTGTAAACAGTAGTACCGTAATTTTTGTCGTTTAATCCGCGGATTATCTGCTAAAAAAGTTAAAAATATAGGTTCTGCAGAGTATACGCTGAAGCGGATAACACGCAAATTAAAAAAAAAAAAAATTACGACCCTCCAATTTTTTTTAAAAATCTGCAGCATAATTGTGCAGGGAAGGGGTATAATTAGAAAAGTAACTCCCTCAGAAGAATTTTCCTCAGTTCAGGAGTTTGTATGGAGCAGGGAGGTCGGGGAGGAATGTCGTAACAAAAGATCAGGAAAGTTGTGGGGACGGACAGCAGGGGTCATTTTGTTATAACTGAGGACAGCTCTGACTGTCGTGCCGTCTGTTTTTGGCAAAAAGCCAAAGAAGTACGCACAGCGCCAGATTTACGCAAGGGCACACGGGGTCCGTGCCCAGAGCCCCCATGGACTGGGGGCCGCAATTTGAGCACTAACATTTAATTTTTATTAGTATGGGCAGCAAAAACGGCGACATCAGCATGCAGCAGTTAATTTTCACAGAGCTTAAATATGCATCGATACATTGCTTAAAAAAATTGATTATTAATATCCATTTGAAAGATGGAGATAAAATGCTTACTTTTAATTTACAATTTTTTAACATTTGTTTCTTGCATTTATTAAAGTAGATAGTACTTGTGTATTAAGGCAGCACTTCTTGTGCTTTATACAATTATATGCGCAATTATAGAATAATTATGCGTAGCACCAGAGGTGCTGCCTTAATATGCAAGTACCATTGTTAATTTTATTAAGAGTACGATTCATGCCTGGGGATGTCTTAAGTCGGTCTCAGCACAGCGCTTGCTGCATGAACCTATGCTTTCCTCCTTTCGGATCTCATGAGCGCTGCCTCGTGTTTAGTTCGTTTTTCGCTGTTTTGACCGTCGTTGCTGCTGTTTTCCTTCATTGCTATTCATGATGTCTTTGAAAAGGAAATGTTTCAGTTACTTAAGTGGTGGACAGAATTGACAAATGACAAAATTGAATTTAAACTTAAAGTGGTGGACAGAATTGAGGATATGATCGTGTCACTGCACCATAGTTTTGAGGCCAGAACACATTCCTGCAGTAACATGCATAAAATAAAGCCTCTGTGCTGCAGTCTAAAACGTAAACAAATCCGTCGGTAAATTCTACGGGAGATTTTACGGAAATTTTTATTGGCCCATGTATAAGCTAACCCCCAACTCTGTGAAAGCAGGAATTCCTCCAAAAACTTTCAACTTATACGCAAGTACATACGGTATTTCTATTACTTGTGCTGTTTCAGTCTTTCGTCATTGGCAAGGTGTAGTGCAATACTCTGGAGCTGCATCCGCGTGATCTATGGATATCATACCCTTTATCTGTCTGGAGATAAAAATATAAAACAGTAACCTTTAAAAATGAATTTCTTCATTTAATTAAATCGTTTTTTTCCTCTTACTTCTTCGGACTCATGGGTCATTGTGTGACCGACTTTTCTGTCGGAAATTCCACTTCCAGTTCAACATCTATGACGTGCGGATTATACGGTGATTTTTTCCCTGAATGTCACAGTCTGCGGATTATACACCAGTGCATATTATACGAAGGAAAAAAAATTTTTTATGTGAATTTCGCAGTCTGCGGATTATACGCCGATGCGGATAATACTACGAAAATTACAGTAATCCAACTTCTCTTTGCTGTCTGGGTGTAACATAAGTCGTCTGCACCAGAGTAATAACAAAGTCATCACACTGCTTTCAAAAAAGATAAAAAGATAAACAAAATTTTTTTTTTTTCGTTTGAAACAGGCCTTCATCCATTTCCTTTCATGTAACATTTATCTGTAGCTGATAGCACTGGCCCTGAAAACGTGAAAAGTTTTATTTCCTGTAATTAAAAAAAAAAAAAAATCCGTGAAATTTCTTACAATCATCAAGATTCTTCAAAATAAAATGCTTTTAAATTTTGCAAAAATTTATTGAATCATTTTAAAGTTATTTAATATTAAAAACCGAGTTAACCGTAATGTTTGAACAAGCTTTATTAAAACTACTGCATGTGTAACTTCTAAAGTTCTGAACTCATTTTGGCAAAATTTTAAAAGCAATGATGTGTAGGTATATGGTAGATGGCATAATTTCCTGTACCCTCTCAGCCAGTCAAAGAGGAGCGTTCCTAGGAAACCATGGATTTCCCAGCAGAACATTGCCCAAAGCTCATTACACTTCCTTTCAGCTTGTTTTGGATACATGGTGCAAAAGCAAGTGAGATTCATCAGACCAGATGATGTTCTTTCAAGTTCTAGTTTTGATGCTCACGTACCCATTGTAGGTGCTTTGATGATGAACTGTGGCTGTGGAGCCTCATTTTCAGTAGTGCTCGATGTACTGTGTGTTGTGACGCATTACTCTACTACCAGCATTCAAATTACCAGTGCATGTGCCACAGTATCCCATCTACACTATCTACCAATAAGTAAATGGACACCCCTTCAAACAATGATATCTGCGGTCCTGATACACGTCACGGCTGCCGCCGTTAAATATCGTGTGGGAAACTACAATGCAACCAGTCGCATGCAAGATGCCATGCAGTTCGGAGCTCTCTGATTTCGAGAAAGGTGTAATCGTCTGGTATCACAGAAATGGCCGATCCATACGTGACATATCCAGCGAGTTGAAGTACCCAAAATCGACAGTGGCCTACATGATTGGCAAGTGGAAGATGAGAGGTGGTGACTGTCGGAATGTGCCCCGACCCGGCAGACCCACAAAACTGGGAGTTGGAGACCGACAGGTGCTGGCCAGAGAAATTCAGAAGAACCGCACCAAATCAATGGGCCACATCCGCAAGGAGTTTCAACAGGCATCCGGGAGTGTTCTTTCGATGAATACCATCCGTAAGGAAGCCCATCTGCTCGGTTATCATGGACGTGCTGCCGCCCACAAGCCTTTGATCACCAAGTCCAATAGCGCTGCTCAGCTAATGTGGTGCAAAGAATGTCGACAGTGGACCGTTGAACAGTGGAAACAGGTTCTCTGGAGCGACGAAACAAGGATCACCCTCTACCGTTCGGATGGCAGGGTCTGGGTTTGGCGTCTGCCTTTAGAACGCCTCCTGCCGGAATGTATTGTGCCAACTGTGAAGTTCGGCGGCAGTGGAATTATGCTATGGGGGTGTTTCTTCTAGTATAGCACGGGACCCTTGGTCGCAATTCCTGGTAGATTCAACGCCGAGACCTACTGCACCATTTTGGATGATCATGCGTTTCCTACGTTGTGGCAGTTTTACGGGGTGGACCCATGTTACTTTCAGGATGGCAATGCCCACCTGTCATGTTGCGAGGTCCACCATGGCTTGGTATGGTGACAATGGGGTTAATCGAATGGACTATCTTGCACAGAGCCCAGACCTTAACCCTATCGAGCACCTCTGGGACAAGTTGGAGGGTCGACTTAATAAGAGGGTGCCCCCACAGTCCGAAATCGGTGAAGGAACTGACCTGTCTTTTCCAAGCCGAGTGGAAGAAAATACCGCTAGCCATCGTACAACGCCTGATTGAGAGCATGCCCCGGAGGGTCGCAGCTGTAATCACCACTTGTGGAGGCTCCACCAACTAATGAAGGTGAATAAAGTTAGTTTTCCTTTGCTATCACAGGTGTCCAATTACTTATTGGTAGATAGTGTATATGCAGATTAACCTTTGTTCACCACCAGCATTGACGAGCTGTGGTTGGCCCACACTTTGCCAGCTGTTCATATTTTTTTCTTCTTGGACCATTTTTTCAAGGTACTAACCGCAACTGACTGTGAGCACCCAAGCCTTGCCATTTTGGAAATACTCTGACCCAGTCATCTGGCCATTACAAGTTGGCCTTTGTCAAACACACTTAATTAAGTCTGCTGCCTTTCCCATCTGAAGAATAACCCTGATTAACAGTGCTCAGTATCAGGTGTTATACCATTTCGTGACATTCTCACATGTCGTCATTTACCTTCAGTTGCTTCGATTTGAAAAAACATGCTTGTCATAATATTTTGGTTTTTTGATGTAATTAGGTGTGAAATGTGTGTAAAGCTGTCAGTGTGTGGAATATGTGATACACAAATAATGAATGTATGTATAAGTTATCTTCAATCAGACTGCTAAACCTTATGAATCCAATTAAATGTGCTTGACACATACAAAATCGTACTTTGATTGTATGTTATGTGTTCTGTTTGCTTGCAATGATTAATAATGTTTTCATTGACCCCAACTGTATTATAAAATAAAGACTTAATGAAAACTGAACAAAGCATCACATTGTGAAAATGTTAAATATTTGAGTAACTGTACTATGTGCAGTGCTCCTAATATTTTGAAGTATCTGTCAGTAATCATCATCAAGAACCAACAAAAATATGTGAGTAATACCATGGAATTTTTCAAAGTTATGAATCACCTGTATTATCAACAGCATTCAGTGCAGGGAAGGCTTTCTGTTGTTAAATGCTGAACACAGATAAATAACTTGTGCAGGGAAATATAATTTTTTGTTGTACATTTAAAGAATTATATAAATGGAAATACCTGATAGGCACACAAAAGTGGCCCATTGTCAGCAGCATGATGCATAGGATTCATCTAAAAGTCAATGTTGGATTGCTTATTTAGCAGACTTTATTTGTTACATCTTGTATTTGTGATTTAATTATCACCTTTCTCAAAAGAAAAAAAAAATTAACTTTTTCAAAACTGCTCGACATCTATTCATTTTGAGTCCTGCTGACTATTTCTGCAACCATGTGAATCCAGAAAAAACAACTTAGAAAACTATTTTTGGTTGCAATCCTTAAATCCAAGCCTGAAGAGAGCAAAGAGACATCTCAGTAAGGGAAGAAAACAGATTGTGGCTCTGAGAAAAGAAGATGGTTCTGTACCAATAAATAGAGGTGAAATTTTGACAAGAATGAAAGATTTCTACTCAAAACTATATGAAAGACATGATACATGTACTCCAGACATTGCGAAAGGTACCAGTACCACAGTTCTTCCAGTCCTCCCAGCAGAAATTGCACATGCAACCAAGAACGTGAAACGGGGAAAAGCTCCAGAAGATGGAATTACCGTAGACATCATACAAGAAGCAAGTGTAGAAACTGAAACAGTACTCACCCAAGTTTTCACTCGATGCCTTAATGAAGGGAAGAATCCTGAGGATTGGAACAATGCTACAATGATCCTGCTACATAAAAAAGGTGACATTGAGAATCTCAGGAACTACAGACCTATCAGCCTCCTACCAGTGGTTTATAAAATCTTCACTCAAGTTCTTTCACACCGTTTAAAGGTAACACGGGATGTGCTCAACTGAGAGAATAAGCTGGATTCAAGAGTGGCTACAGCACTATAGATCATATCCATGTACTGAGGGAACTAATTGAAAGAGCGAGGGAAAATGAACTTCCATTATGCATGGGTTTCATCGATTATGAAAAGGCCTTTGATTCTGTGAAACCATCAGCAGTTACAATAGCTTTAAAATCCTGCGGTATTGAAAGTACATACATTAATATTATTAATAACATCTATGAAAATGCAAGTGCAAAGATTCAGCTATTTGGGAATACAGCACCCATAAAAATTGGAAAGGGAGTGAGACAAGGTGACACTATATCTCTCAAACTATAATGCCGCATTGCAAAATGTCTTTCAATCACTGAACTGGAAAAACAAAGGGATAAGAAATAATGGAGATTATCTAACTCACCTTCGTTTTGCTGATGACATAGTCATTTTTGCAACCACCCCACCAGAACTGCAGAGTATGATCCAGGAGCTTGCTGACAAGAGTAAAGAAGTAGGATTAAAAATGAACTTTCATGCTGACAAGAGTAAAGCAGTAGGATTAAAAATGAACTTTCAGAAGACAAAAATGATGTACAATGCATTTACAAAAAATGAAGATTTATCTATTGATGGGGAAAAGCTGGAGATAACCGCTACCTACATTTAGCTTGGACAGCAGATATCAAGTGAGGGTCACATTGATGAAGAAATTAATCGGCATATGAAACCTGCCTGGAGAGCTTTTGGAAGAAACAGTATAATTTTCAAGAACAATATGCCAATATGTCTTAAAAGAAAAGTGTTTGATCAATGCATCCTTCCAATGCTTATGTATGGGGCAGAGACATGGACCTTAATTAAAAGAGACATATAGAAACTGCAAACAACTCAAAGAAGCATGGAGAGGTGCATGATTAGTGTAACCAGGAGAGATAAGAAGAGGAATTTGTGGATTAGAAAATGGCAAGAGTGGAAGACATCATGATCAGAGTAAAATCCCTGAAATGGCAATGGGCTGGGCATAGCCAGAAGGACAGACTATCGATGGACAACCAAAATTTTAGACTGGGTTCCAAGGGACAGGAAAAGACTCCAGAAGACCACCACATGGGAGATAGGTGGATGAAATTCGAACGTATGCAGGAGTAACATGGAGGAGACTGGCACAAAACAGAACGAAAGAAACTAGGGAAACCTTCATCCAGCAGTGGATTAATAATGGTTGACAATGAGAACTGTGTGTCTTAGCCTGTCTCCTCCATGTTACTCAGGCATACTTTTGAATTTCACCCACCCATTTCCCATGTGATCTTATTTTGGGTCTTTTCTTGTCCTTTGGAATCCAGTCTAGAATTTCGTTTGCCCATCGGTGGTCCATTCTTCTGGCAACATGTCCAGCTCGTTTCCATTTCAGGGATTTTACTCTGATCATGATGTCTTCCACTCTTGTCATTTTCCTTATTCATGAGTTCCTCTTCTTATCTTTCCTGGTTATACTAAGTATGCATCCCTCCATGCCTCTTCCAGTTGTCTGCAGCCTTTGTATGTCTTTTTTTGTTAAGGTCCATGTCTCAGCTCCATATGTAAGAACTGGAAGGATGCATTGATGAAACACTTGGGATATTGCTCTTGAAAATTGTATTGTTTCTTCCAAAAGCTCTCCAACCAAGTTTTATACTCCGATTAATTTACTCATCAATGTGACCCTTGCTTGATATCTGTTGTCAAAGATAAATGTAGGTATCGGTTACCTCAATCTTTTCCCCATCTATCGCAAAATCTTAATTTCTTGAAAAAGCATTGTACATCAGTTTTGTCTTCTGAAAGTTCATTTTTAATCCCATTTCTTTACTTTTGTGAGCAAGTTCCTGGATTATACGCTGCAGCTCTGATGGGGTAGCTGCAAAAACTATTACATCGTCAGCAAAATGAAGGCAAGTTAAATATTCTCCATTAATCTTTATCCCCTTGATTTCCCAGTTCAATGATTGAAAGACACTTCCCAATGTGGGATTGAAGAGTTTGGGAGATATGGTGTCACCACCTTGTCTCACACCCTTTCCAATTAATATTGGTGCTGTATCCTCAAATAGCCAAACCTTTGCATTTTCATAGATGTTATTAATTATCCTAATGTAAGCATCTTCAATACCGCAGGATTTCAAAGCTATTGTAACTGCTGATGGTTTCATGGAATCTAAGGCCTTTTCATAATCAATAAGAGCCATGCATAATGAGAGTTCATATTATCTTGTTCTTTCAGTTAGTTCTTTCAGTACATGGATATGATCTGCAGTGCTGTAGCCACTCATGAATCCAGCTTGTTCTCTTGGTTGAGCCATGACCAGTGTTACCTTCAATCGATGTGAAAGAACCTTAGTGAAGATTTTATGAACCATTGATAGGAGGCTGATGGGCCTATAGTTCCTGAGATCCTCAATGTCACCTTTTTGTTATGTAGCAGGATCATTGTAGCATTGTTCCAGTCCTCAGGAATCTTCCCTTCAATGAGACAGCTGGTGAAAACTTGGGCAAGTGTATTTTCGATTTCTCCACTTGCTTCTTGTATAATTTCCATGGTAATTCCATCTTCTCCTAGAGCTCTTTCTCATTTCATGTTCTTAATTGCATATGCAACTTCTGCCAGGAGGACAGGTTGAACTTTGGTACTGGTACCTTTCTTAGAGACTGGAATACGTATCTAATCTCATTCATATAGTTTTGTGTAGAAATATTTTGCTCTTGTCAAAATTTCACCTGTATATATATACAGACAAACACACACATGCACACACAGAAGTCTTTTAAAAGTGGTCTTAACATTTCTTTTATTGGCCATGAAATTCTGTTTCCCAAATATGGTAGACACCCTGGCACACCTACATTCAGCAGTAGATTTGGTAGATTTTATGAGAAGTGTGCTGTGAGGAAGTAATTTTTGTAATGGGTAGGTCCAAGGCGCGATTTCACCGATTAGCAACTAGCAAATAGCTAGTGAAAAAACAAATTTGCTAGTGAAAAAAAATCGCAGTAGCAAATATTGCTAGTAAGGTAATTTCTTTATTTAAAGTAACCAAAAATCATTATTAATCCACGAAGTTTACATAACAGTTTCTATTATCACTTGTTAAAACAGCGACGATCAGCGATTCTCTTTCACAAATTTCCTTTCGACACTTAATACCCATCCTCCCCATATCTTTCATCCCTTCCAAACTGTCGTAGAACAGCCGGCCCTGCGTAGAAGCGCATTGAAACTCCTCTCCATCGTGCCCTCATTATTTAAAGTAACCAAAAATCTGGAGGGGAGGGGGAAATAACGTGGGCAATGGTTGCTGTGGCAACCCAGAGCTCTGGGATGGATCGGTTGTTTGACCACCTGCTCTGCCACCCTCCCTTCTTTTGCCCCACGAACTTTGTCCTCAACTCCTGTCGTACCCTAAGCCAAGCGATCACCTTTATTGCGTGGCATAGATAGATGCTTTTTACGAAACATGTTCGTGGAGGGGGTAAACGATTACGGAAGAAACTTTTGCTTCGTCTGACTTCTGGTTTTGGAAATTTTCCTTGTATTTTCAAGCTGAAATACAAATATTTATCCAGTAAAATGTTAATGAGCAATAATACTTGACAGAGGCAACATCGTGAGGGGAAAAAAAAAATTATGATTACGGAAAAAATCCGAATTCCGTCGACCTTTCGTTTTCTAGTTTCGTAAAGACGGAGTTCCAATAATAACGAAAAAAGCCGGAATTCCTTGAATTCGCGGAAGAATCTCATGCCTGAAGATTACAGAAAAATTTTGCAGCAGCCAACTTCCGTTTTTGCAAATTGTTCTCCACAGTTTCAAGCTAAAATGCAAACATTTATGCTATAAAATGATATTTAACAAGAAAAGCGGACACTAAGACAACATTAGGAGAACAATTTGCAATTACAGCAAAATTTTCTTACTCCGTTTCACTACTGTGTTCGAAAGTTTTGAAGCACGAAATTTTGTCTCCAGATGGAAGACAACCCCCCTCTCCCAAATATCGATCTTCAGAATTCAGAATGATCTAACTGATAACAAAAAAAATAAAAAAATAAAGCGGGATTCCGTGAATCCCTGTAAGAATCTCGTGTATATCATAAAAATAATAGAAAAAGAAAAATTTGAAACAAAATGAAAATTTGTAGAATCTGTAGTTTTGATAGTGAGTTCCGTAGTCAGACAACTAATTCCATAGAAACTACGGTATTGTGTGGTAGTTGGCAGACATGAAGTGTGTAGAAGTTTAGCAGAAATTTGTGTGATACTTCCACTTAGTACTGCATGTTGTGAGGTGGGATTCTGTTTTTTAAAAAGAATACAAGGGGATTGGAGGAGCAATTTGTCTGTTGAAACTTTAAATGCTCTGATGACAATTGAAATACTGTAGAAGAGCCACAAGAAGAGATTTTTAATCCACGGTCAGCAGTTATAAAGTGGTATGATGACAAAGTCAGACACCCTGAGCGTAAACCATATGGGAAGAAATCTGAATCAGAATGTCAGTGAAATATATTCATGTGGTATGAGAATTTGTTAGAAATTAATAATAAAGATAGTCACTAAACTTATCTAAGATTCTATTCATTATTCAAAAAGGTAAGTCAAAATATTTATACACATATTTAAATTTCTGTGTAACTTTATTTGAAAATAAGTTACGATGTGATTTAGTTTTACTTGGTAGTCATGCAAATGTTTTGCTAGCAAACTATTTGGTCAATAGCAAAATTTGCTAGTGAGCAAAAAAGATGAAATCTTGCCCTGGGTAGGTCTTGTATGTGTTGTGCTGTTGAAGTATAATTGAAACCTAACAGCTTAAGATGGCCATTAATGCAATGACATGTGATCAAAAGCATTGATGAGTGTTATTTCCATACAGTAATGCTGAACTCATACACTTTGAATATGGCATCCAAGTTTCTAACCAACATTCAATGTCTTACAATAATTTGTGCCTAAATACTGTACTGTATATTTCAAGCTTTTTGTAGGGCTAGGTATTTTCTCATTGAAATTGCTGTATTACCTAATTTAACACAATATTTTTTCTGCCTGACAAACAGTAATGGAGGGGGAAATAACAGTATATAATACATGTTTGTTTCTAACCCTGACATAATTATTTAGAATCACTGTTAAGCAGAGCCACTGAATCTGATAAGATTCACCGTGAAACTAGGGCACAAAAGATAGAACACTATTGTACACTGCTGGACAATTGCTAAGGACGGATCATAAACGGCTATATAGCGCATAAAAAAGTAAGTGTGGTTGGATGCCAAGTGAAATAAAATAATGTCATAATGCCAGGACATTACAAGAAAGACAATTTATTGTGCTCTGAAATCCAGAAGGCTTTGGAACGTGTTCAAGGGACAAACAGGCCATTTTGTGCAGAATACGTAAACGTGAAAAAAATGCAATTACCGTCCGCAGGCGTTCCGGCGTAAGATGTCAATACGGGATACCATGGAGGGCGATGCAAGATTCCACACATCGTGTCATGCTTTGCACAACATTATCAAGCAGCTGTTGGGGTAATTTATCCCATTCCTCTGTCAGTGCACGGATGAGGGTGTCTTTGTTTATTAGAGGGCATTGGCGACCAGCAAGACTCCTCCCCAAAGCATCCCACACATTTTCAATGGGATTCAGATCTGGAGAACGTGCTGGCCATACGAGGCGTTGAATATCCTCGCTCTCAAGACACTCCTGGACAGCGACTGTTCGATGACATGTTGCGTTGTCGTCCATGAAAATGAATCTATTACCAACAGCACCACATAACATGCGAACATGAGGTAGCAGAACATCATTAATGTATCGTTGGCCAGTCATAGTCCCAGTTGGAAGCACATAGAGGGACGTACTGCCATTGATCATGATGCCAGCCCATACCATGACCCTACATGTCGGATATTGGTCCCTTTCCTGTATGTTTGCTGGACAATATGCAGTACCACTATCACGCCAGATCAGTTGTCGTCGACAATCAGACGATAGAGTGTATCTACTCTCATCTGAGAAGAGGACAGCAGACCAGTCGTTATCAGTCCAATTGCGATGTTGATGGCACCATTGCAAACGGGCGGTACGGTGACGTCTGAACAATGGGATGCACACAACAGGACGGCGGGCGTATAGTCCTCCTTCATGCAAACGTCTGGCGACAGTTTTTCGGGAGATCCGCTTGCCAGTAGCAGCCATAAACTGATTTGCTACCTCACTAGCTGTGCTGTGCCGGTGTCTTTTTGTTGATAGCACTATGTACCGATCTTCTGCAGGTGTCGTACTGCGAACACGACCTCCCCCGTGACGTTTGCTACACTCTCCATTTGTTTGAAATGATTTCCAAAGCCTTGAAACAACACTGTGGCTGACGTCGAACTCCCTGGCAACATCTGTTATTTTTCGCCCTTCTTCAATCTTGCCAATAATAAGGCCACGCGTAAAATCATCTAAATGATGTCGGGAAGACATACTGAAAATTGCAAGTTCGTCAATTGATTCTTTCCCTTTCAACTTTGCGTTTGAACAACAACCGTCAATATGCGTCAAATCCTTTATATCTCTTATCAGCGCTATGACGTCACGAACAAGTTCGGCAATCCAAAATTTGCATACGCACAACACGTCTTACTGTATCTCGCACTTATGCTAATTTCCACATTTTCCTGCTTTCCATTTTATGGTTGCTATCGTTGCTATTGTCATCCGTCCTTAGCATTTGTCCGGCAGTGTATGACTTTACTTAAGCCAGATTTGCATCATTACATTATGGGGAAAGTATCAGTGCAAAGTAAGTCTGATGGCTATAACATTTATTTCATACAGTTGCTGATGCAGAATATATCTAAAATTGCCAAAAAAAAAAATGTAATTCATTTGTAAATTATTTCAAAATTGAGTGTGCTTGATTTCAAATATATTACCATAACATTTTCTTCTGATCACCATTATCATTCTCCAGCAGCAACTATGAAAAAAAAAAAAAAAGTCAACTTATTATTTATATCAGAACTGATGAATCTGGTGATAAAAAGCATGATCCTTGACAGTATTTTCCATAAGTTTCTCATTGTTTTAAAATTCATCATTTTTTTGTACAAAATGATTCAAATGTCTGTCTGTGTAGTGTGGGGTATATACACTTCTAGAAGGCAGGCTGGAAAAACTTGTTTTTTTTATCTGGTAGTGGTATCCGTGCTCAACATTTTCCGTGTGGGTATTTCTTAGTTTTATTTGGTTCACAATTTTCACTGTAAGCAACACATATTATATTTGTATCCATCGCAAAATATCTTACTTTGTACTGGAAGAGACATAGATTTTTATTTATGGCATGGAGATAAACAACTATGATTTTTTCCCCCAGTGTCTCTTTATACAGAAGTCTTCCATTAAATGATTATGACACTTGGTACAACTGAAAAGATGCATCACATTATGTGTTTATTGACACAGTACAGTAGGTTCTGGTTAATTGGGATACATTAGGGGCTAGAAGATGCTGGCCCAGTTATGCAAAGCTTTATTCCAAAGAGCTAATTTGTGATGTTCTTCAAGAACATTGTTGCCCGATTAACTGGTGGCCCAATTAACCGAAATCTCTCTCTCTCTCTCTCTTTTGCATTGGGATTATCTAGGAGGTTCTGGGGGTTGGAATATGACAGAGTGAGTGCTATCATCCTTTCTTTTTTTTTTTCTTTTTTTTTTTTTTAGCAAAATGTGCGTTCACTGTACTCTGTGAGTTAAATAATTTACCAGAAATATTTAATGAAGTGCAGACTATTAGTCTGTGATATTCTTAATTGTTAGAATGGTGTTAATGTTAATTAAACTACTTGTAAAAGAACTGGTTAATGTAACATTTTGTAATAATTTTATTCATGTAAAGTGAAAGCTGTAAATGGGGGCTATAGAGTGTACTTGCTCCTATGAATTATTCTTTGATTGCACTTTTGGCAGAAGAAAGAAAGCACCGAGATGCTTTGAAAATAGGAGCTTACTACTTACTGGGTTTTGCAATAAAATTTGTGATACTTTTCAGTTGATGAATTCATAGTTATTTAAGATTCCATCTTTTAGAAGCTGCAGCCAAGAAAACTTTTGGCTGCTAAGTCTTCTGGAGTTCGTTGATTTTTTTTTTTTTTTTTTTTCGTCATCCGTATACACTTTTTTTTTAATAAAACTTTTACTGTATTGAAATAACCCGATGTTTGAAAGAGAGAGGGTGCTCGCGTGCACACACACTATATTAATTCTTTCTCACTTTAGAATTTTTATCTCCGTGTGTATTTTTGTTTGACTTCAATATTTTAACTGACTCATTTGTTGTGATCTCGTTCTTTTAATTACAGTTTTAAACATTTTTCGTTTTTGTTTTAGGAATTGGCCCAAACAAATGGAATGTATCGTGTTAAAGTGTTTACCCAAATTGGAAGTGTTGAAGAACAAGCAGTCTATTCCTTCACTAAAGCAGTAATTACTTTTTTTAGTTTTTCTTTTTTTCTTTTTCCTTAAGTATGTTATTTTTCTTTCCAACTATATCTTGTTCAAAAAATGCCAATATTAATGCAGCCTAGTGACACATGTAGCAAATTATTAAAAACACCCATTTAATAAAGTGTTTTGCCACCCTTAGCCTTCAAAACAGCCTCAATTTTTGCAAAGAGTTCAAAATGCTGATATTGCAATAGAACCTACTTATGTGGTAAAATATAATAATATATACTAGATAATATATGTAGAAGTGTGTGCTGTTTCACATGTTATAATATTAACTGTAACCATCAGAAAAGGATGTTTAGGCTACAATATTGTTAAAATGTAGGTGAAAACTTTCGACTCACCTATTCTATTACAGCTGCTATGCATTTCCAGGGTAGTCCCGTGATATTGTTCTGCTCGTTGTACAGACTTCAAGAAGTTGCAATAGTAATTTACCTGTAGAGATTCCATATGCATGGAAACATCTTCTCGAAAAAGAAAAAAACAGAACTGTATGGATGATGTGGTTCATTGGATGAGGAAAGGAATGGGCTTTTATCTTTTTGGTTCATTTTTTAAACTCGTTTTTAATCTTGATTTCAACACAGCTTTGTATTGTGAATATATGGTTGTTCGTTCCCGGTGTTCATCATATTTTAATTCCAAGACATTTTTGTACTTCATAGTTTGTAAACTATAGGTAATTTATTAAAAAGTTCTTGAAGTCTGTACAGCGAGCAGAAAGATATCACAGGACTACCCTGGAAATGCAGAGCAGCAGTAATAGAATAGGTGAATCGAAAGTTTTTATCTACATTTTAACAATATTGTAGCCTAAACATCCTTTTCTGATGGCCACATAGTTAGTATTATAATGTGTGAAATAGTACATACTTCTACATATCATCATCATCATCATTGTCAACCATTATCAATCCACTGCTGGACGAAGGTCTCCCCAAGTTTCCTCCACAACGGTCTGTCTTGTGCCAGTCTCCTCCATGTCACCCCTGCATACTTTCGAATTTCATCCACCCATCTCCCATGTGGTCTTCTTCTGGGTCTTTTCCTGTCCCTTGGAATCCAATCTAAAATTTCAGCTGTCCATCGATGATCTGTCCTTCTGGCAGTATGTCCAGCCCATTGCCATTTCAGGGATTTAACTCTGATCATGATGTCTTCCACTCTTGTCATTTTTCGGATCCACGAGTTCCTCTTCTTATCTCTCCTGGTTACACCAAGCATGCACCTCTCCATGCTTCTTTGAGTTGTCTGCAGCCTTTGTATGTCTCTTTTAGTTAAGGTCCACGTCTCTGCACCATACGTAAGCACTGGAAGGATGCATTGATCAAACACTTTTCTTTTAAGACATAATGGCATATTGCTCTTGAAAATTATGCTGTTTCTTCCAAAAGCTCTCCAGGCAAGTTTTGTACGCCGATTAATTTCTTCATCAATGTGACCCTCACTTGATATCTGCTGTCCAAGATAAACGTACGTGTCTGTTATCTCCAGCTTTTCTCCATCAATCGATAAATCTTCATTTCTTGTAAAAGCATTGAACATCACTTTTGTCTTTTGAAAGTTCATTTTTAATCCCACTTCTTTACTCTTGTCAGCAAGTTCCTGGATCATACTCTGCAGCTCTGATGGGCTAGTTGCAAAAATGACTACGTCATCAGCAAAACGAAGGTGGGTTAGATAATCTCCATTAATCTTTATTCCCTTGTTTTCCCAGCTCAGCGACTGAAAAACACCCTCCAATGTGGCATTAAAGAGCTTCGGAGATATGGTGTCACCTTGTCTCACTCCCTTTCCAATTTTTATGTGTGTTGTATTTTCAAACAGCCGAATCTTTGCACTTGCATTTTCATAGATGTTATTAATAATATTAATGTATGCATCTTCAATACCGCAGGTTTTCAGAGCCATTGTAACTGCTGATGGTTTCACCGAATCAAAGGCTTTTTCATAATCGATAAAAGCCATGCACAATGGAAGTTCATATTCCCTCGCTCTTTCAATTAGTTCTCTCAGTACGTGGATATGATCTATTGTGCTGTAGCCACTCCTGAATCCAGCTTGTTCTCTCGGTTGAGCCATGTCCAGTGTTACCTTCAAGCGGTGTGAAAGAACTTTAGTGAAGATTTTATAAACTACTGATAGGAGGCTGATAGGTCTGTAGTTTCCGAGATCCTCAATGTCACCTTTCTTATGTAGCAGGATCATTGTAGCGGTGTTCCAATCCTCAGGAATCTTTCCTTCATTAAGGCATCGAGTGAAAATTTGGGCGAGTACTGTTTCGATTTCTCCACTTGCTTCTTGTATGATGTCTACAGTAATTCCATCTTCTCCTGGAGCTTTTCCCTGCTTCATGTTCTTGATTGCATGTGCAACTTCTGCTGGAAGGACTGGAGGAACTCTGGTACTGGTATCTTTCATGATGTCTGGAGTGCATGTATCATCCCTTTCATATAATTTGGAGTAGAAATCTTTCAGTCTTGTCAAAATTTCGCCTCTATTTCTTGTTACAGAACCATCTTCTTTTCTCAGTGCCATAATATGTTTTCTTCCCTTACTGAGATGTCCCTTTGCTATCTTTAAGCTTTGGTTGTTTTCAATTGCTTTCCTCACTAGTTCACAGTTGAATTTTCTTACGTCTTCAGTGATACTTTTTCTTACTGTCTTGCATAGCTCTATATATTCCACTTTGGAAGTCACATCTTCTTTAGTTGTCCTCATCTCTCTTCTTTTTTGCATCAACATTTTCGTTTTTCCTGATAATTTGTTTACATGCAACTTGTTCTTAGACCCAGCTAATTTTGTTGCTGTTTCCATAAGAGCTTTGGTTACTTTTCTGTTAACTTCAGAGATGTCCACTTCTTCCGATGTTAGGCCTTCCAAAGCAGAGAACCTGTTCTTCAGTTCCAACTTGAAGGTATTATGGTGTTTTTTAAGGTTGGTTATGTCAATAGGTTTTGTTTGTCTTATGAGCTTGCCACGTTCAAGTTTAGTGTTGAGGTGCATCTTACATCTCACCAATCTATGGTCACTACCTGTGTTGAACTTGTTTAGCACACTGCAGTCTTCTATGACGAATTTTTTGTTACACATAATAAAATCAATTTCACTTGTCGTCCCATTTGGATGTCTCCATGTCCATTTCCTGTGTGGCTTTTTCTTGAAGAAGGAGTTCAAGATGAAAAACCCTTCTGCCTCTGCAAACTCAACGAGAGTATTTCCACGCTGGTTTCTGTTGCCGTGACCGAATTTACCTACTGAAGTTTCATTCTGTTGCCGTTGCCCTATTTTTGCATTGAAATCTCCCATAATTATTTTCAAGTGCTGCTTACCTTTATTATTTAGATGACAAATTTCCTCATAAAATTCTTCAATTTCTTCTTCAGGATGACTTGTGGTGGGTGCATAAGTTTGAATAATCTGAGCCTGGTATCTTTTCGAGAGTTGGATAACAAGTCGTGCAGCTCTGTCAGAGGAACTTTCAACTTCTACAACTTTATCCTTCAGTTTCTTGTTTATTATAAATCCAACACCACTAGTTCTGCCAGTATCTGTCCCACGATAGTAGAAGAGATGTCCACTTTTCAGTTCGATGAGATCTTCTCCTTTTCTCCTTACCTCACTTTGCCCCACGATGTCCCACTTGATCCTTTGTAATTCCTCTTCCAATTCAAGAAGCCTTGAATCAGAAGATAGGGAGCGTCCATTGTAAGTAGCCAAGGTCAGCATCAGATGGCAGCCTAGTCCGGTCCTCCGGGGATTCTTAGCACCCTCTGCCTTCATGTCGCACTGGCCGCTGCCTTGGCCAGGTACATTCCAGCTGCCGGAGACTGAGGGCCAAGATTTAAGTTGTGGCATCATTTTGGAGGGGTTTGGCCATAACTCACCACGCTGGCCAAGCGGGTTGGTGAGTGTGGGATAGAATTTCCTCTAATCCCGATGGTATAGTTATACCGCTATTGGCGGTCGTCAGAGCCCCTTTAGTGGGAACAGGATGCACCACGAGAAGGCGGGGTTGACATTTGTCAAGGAGAGGCTGTGATGTTACGCATCACCTGACCTTACATCCCACTTCTACATATATTACGTAGTATATATTATCAGCCTCAATTTGATGTGGCATGGATTCAACGAGATGCTGATATCGTTCTACAGGTATGTTTAGGCTAGCAAATGTGATGATGTCTGTCAATTGCCAAATGTTCACTTGGGGAGGGTCTCTGTTACAAATAGTTCTCTCAATTTGGCCCTACTGGTGTTCAATTTGGTTAAGATCTGGGGAACTGTGGAGGCCATTTTAGTACTTTGAAGTCACTGCTGTGCTCCTGGAGTCACTGTGTGACAATTTAAGTCTTGTGGCATGGCACATTATCCTACTGGAAGTAGCTCTCTCCATCAGGAAACACCATTAACATGAATGGGTGTGCTTAGCCTGCAATGATGTTAAGTTACCTTAATTAAGGAACCCAATGCTCATCATGAAAACAGACCCCGACTATTAAACCGCCTCCACCAGCATGTACGGTTAATGCTAGGCAGCTGATCCATAGATACGTGGTGTTGCCATCATATTCTGGCCCATTTGTTGGCAAGTATTACCCTATTTCTCGACCCCAAGGATGCACCCCAATTTTAAAATGCAAAATTTTGCGAAGAAAGAATAAACATAAGAAGAAGGTCTCGGCACTTTCACAAAGATTAAAAGCAATACAAATTTTACCTCTACATATAAGAGGAAACATTTCAGTCATCCATATCCTCAAACCCACGACGAAGGCATTCTTGTTATTAATAAGGTTTACTGGTAAATATCTTAACATAAATAATCTTCCTGTCACTGTAAATTTTTGAGACTTTATTTCAGGAAATAAATAGCATCCACGACGGCGGGAAATACTGTAACTAAAATCGCGAGTCATCGAACCAGGTGACCTTTTTCTGGTCCTCAAAGGTCCAGTTTTGGTGCTCCATGCTCACTGCTGACAAATTTGTTGGTTTTCAGCAGAGACTAGTACTACATGTGAAAGGGAAGTTTGCTGTTATAGCCAGTTTGCATCAATGTGCATCTGGCTTTGTATGCTGAAATTCTCCTCTTCATACTGTTGCTGTACTGTGTAGTTACTGGATGAAATAGAGCTCATCTGCTACCTCATACAATCCTTTCCAGCCTCTGTTTTCCTCAAACATCAACCAGTTCTTTCTGCCCATAGTAAGACCACTGGCTGCTTGTTTTGTTGTTTGTGCACCAGTCAATGTACACCCTCAATGCACTTGTTCTTACATAGCTGCAAAGGTTTGCTTTTTCTGAGATGCTTGCGCCTAGTGCCCACTATCATGCCTGTTTCAAAGTCCCTTAAATCATGAGTCTTTCCCATAATGATGCTGTCTATGCTTCATACATGTCTAAATCCTTTGTAGTGAGCTGTTTATAAAGTAATCTCAATGTCATAGTGGCAAACATAATCTGATTGCTGCTGGGTGTTCCTAATAATTTGCTACTAGTAAACTCAAGTTGAACAGGCAACATCTGCTTGCAGAACAGAAAGTCAGATAATGACAGTATCAACCCTTTTATGCATTTAAAATACATGCTTTTTGCAAAGTATAGAAACTTTAAAGGTATAAACTTATAACATTGATGTTAACATTGTTATAAAGTCATCTCAATATCATAGTTGCATATGTAAGTGAGTTTAGTACATGTCTGATTGCTACTGGGTGTTCCTAATAATTTGCTACTAGTAAACTCAAGTTGTACACATAACATCTGCTTGCAGAATAAAAAATCAGATAGTGACAGTAATCCTTTTATGCATTTAAAATACATTCTTTTTGCAAAGTAGAAACTTTAAAAGATATTATAACATTGATATGAACAATGTGAGGTGCTATTATTGCACGCTGAAATAATGTAATCTTTAAGTAAATAATCTATAGTATTCTGAGGTCTCTCTCTTATAAAGTGCTAGTATCTTTGAAAAAGTTATTGAATAAAATCTATGCTATTTAATACTTTGTCATACTGAGTTCTCTGTATTTTCTTTTTTTTTTTTATCTCTAACAAATGCACTTTGTGGTGAAGCACATTTGTAGTTTGATTAAAAAAAAATTAAGTTAAATACATTCTGTGATGTTGCAGATTACAGTTAAATGGGATAATGAAAAAAATAAATGCTCAAATACTAGAAATTAGTATAAATGATGGAAGCAAAAAAAATTGTGAAGAATTTAGAGAAGACAGTCTGTGGAGTTTAATAAAAACAAATTAAAAAAAAAGCTTTACAGAATAAAATTTTCATAGGGGAAATTAAAATAGAAAAGTAGGTGAAACATTGCAAGATAAAAAGAAATAGACAAATAATGATATTATGAAATACAGGCAGGGGGTGTCAGGTGACTACCTCCAATTTTTTTGAAAACATTATGGTAGCTACTCCTAATAGAGATATAAAGAAAGGATTTTTCATTAAAAAAAATTTTTGGTTGAGCTACAGCATTTTGAAAATAGGCAAAAAATGCACTTGTGACGAAAATCATGTGAAACGCCAAATTTTTAAGTGCACACTGCTCCAGAACTATAACAGGTAGAGACTCGACTTTTTTTTTTTATTTTGAAGCTATTGAATTGGCCTTTATTCAAATTCAGAGAAATTGGTCAAACGAATGTTACCAGTTGGCAAAAAAAAAATTTATATTTATTACAAAAAATGTTAATTTTCCACAAATTTAGGATTTTTTTTTTTTTTTTTAAGAAAAGACCTATCAGGTGGGTAAGTGTGCCAACCTGCACCCCTACTAGGGTTGTCTTACCAGTAATTTTATTTTTATCCTGTGATGCTTGTAACTCATAAAATTAATTTTTAAAATACACAAAATTTCAAAAAATCAACATTTTTGAATTGCTATATCTCAAAAACCCTATTTTTTTAAATTCTGAAATTTTGTCCAAACAATGTCCTAATTGTAGGTAGTTAACTGGGGAATCAGATTACTGGATTTTTGCCTTGAAATTTTCCTGCAAATTTTTGAAAATGCACTTCTCTCTTGTTCAAACCTCATGGTTGGGTTATTTATTATTAAAAAAAAAATAATAAATAAAACTTTGAAAGATTTTTCTGAAAAGTTTACCTGAGTACAGGGTGCGCAAAACTGCCCATAGGCCCGTATGTGCAGGCGGCCCTTTTTCCCGCAAGCTTGCAGTACGATTGTGATTAGAACATTTTTACTTTACTTTTTTTTTTTTTTTTGCCAATTTAAAATTTGCGCATGTCAACAAGTGCCACAGTTTTACGAAATTACGCATTCTCTTAAGCGATAAGTCGTTCTTTGTTTTGGCGAAATAGTTCCGCGGCGACACCCTCCGTTCCAAAAGTTTAACGTACTAAATCAATGTGCTGCTTTCTCATTCCCTCAGAAAGTTTTCACGTGTGAATTTTACGCCTGAAGCAGGAGGTGTAACTGTAAGGATAGCGACTTCGCAGTTATTTTTTCTTCTTCTTTTCTCTCCCGTCTATCTCCGTCCCCCCCTCCCCCGGTCATCCCTTGTTTAGTTTCATTTGTTAATACTGGAGTGAACCAGTATTAACCAATGCAACTAAACAACGGTTGCTTCTTCCCTTCACATGTGACCTTGACATCTCGCACGTGTGATACCCGCCGTAATATTGGCTTCCCGTGCATTACCGTTTTGCCGCATGTTTCCTGGCGTCCTTGACGACGATCGTACCTGATGCCGCACATTCTATTTCTCATCTTTTGCCATTTTGCGGTTGAAAATTCTAGATTCCGTGTAACAAGCTTTTTGCTATGAAAGCAGCAATTTATTTATTTTCTGTATGTACATAAAAAAAAAATCAGTAAAGTGACGATATTTAATACGCACTTATTCTAGACATATTGCGATTAAAAAACATGTTTTATATATACGTTATTCGTTTTCAGTTAAATCCATTCAATAGTTGAGTCTTGAGTTTAGACTTTTAAGAATTTAGTCGGCACATTTTCTTCACGGGTCCCGAAATCGGATAGACAAATTCATCGAATAAATTAATTTGTCTATCCAATTTCGGGACCCGTGAAGAAAATGTGCCCATTAAATTCTTAAAAGTCTAAACTCAAGAGCCTGATGAGAACAGTCATACAAAGATTCGAACATCGACCACTTACAACTGAGAGGTACGTGAAAAGTTTTACCTTGAATTACATTTGATTACCGAGGTATTTGTTCGCATTAAATACTAATATTTTCCAACTGAGAAATTGCATTTCACACAAAGGAACTATAACATGTACATAGATGCCAACTAGTACGGTTTTTACGGATTTTTGGTTGCTGTTACGGAAGTACGGAAACACAGCTGAAATTACAGAAAATCGCCATTTGATTTAATTTTCTGAGATAGAAAGAAAATGTTCATCAACTTAAAAATTTTTGTTGGTTCTTCAAGTTTTTCTGGGGGGAAAAAAATTCAATGCTACATTCAGGGCTGCCAGACGTGCGCCAATTGCACCAGCCAGCGCCAAAACGTTGTTCTTGCGCCATTCTGCTACAAAAATTGCCATTTCGACGAAATCTGTGCCTATTTGCGCCAAAAGTTAAAATTTACCGGTCATCGATATTTTAGCGTTATCTTACGACATTCGAAATCAATTCAGCGGTGAATTCATACGTGAGATTCTTCCGCGGATTCGCGGAGTCCCCTCCGTTTTTTTTTTTTTGTTTTGGTTTTTTTTTTTTTTTTCCAAGATCGATGCAAAAGTGAACAAATTTTCGGGATATTAGGATATTAGTTTGGGGGGGGGGTCGTATTCCGTCTGGGGACGTTATTTTGTCTTTTTAAACGTTCGGAAACAGAAGTTAAACGAAGTGCAGATTTTTCCCGTAATCGTATTTTTTTTTTCTCTCGCGATGTTGCTTCTGTTCAGTACTGTTAAATATAATTTCATTGCATAATTTCAGCCTGAAATTGTAGGCAACGATTTCCGAAAACGGAAGTTAGGCCGCCCGAAAATTTCCCCGTAATCTTCGGCGACAAGATTCTCACGCTGATTCGAAGAATTCCGTTTTTTTTTTTTTTTTTTTTTTGTTATCATTTGGACCATGTACGAAATCGATGCATAACTGAACTTAAATTTTAGGAGGATTGGTGGCGGCTTCGGCAGCAAGGGGGGGAGGGAGGTCGTTTTCTCCGTCGGAGGACGGAATTTCATCCTTCGAAACGGAAAGTAGACGGAGATAAGATTTCTCTGGTAATCATAATTTTTTTTTCTCGCGATGTTTCCTCTACCCAGTATTGTTAGATATCATTTTATTCCATAAATATTTGTATTTCAGCTTGAAAATGTTGGATAAATTTCCGAAAAGTGAAGGCTTGAAAAACCGTTATTTCAAGCCATGTTTCCCGATTCAGCGATCGCAAAAATATTCGTGTGGAAGAACCAAGGCTACTGCACTAATTCAGCACATGGCCAGTGTTTCTACAAGTAACATTGTATCTGAAGTTTAAAAAAAAAAATCCTTTTTCTCTATCTACAGACGGAAGTAATGATGTTCAAGCAAATAAACTGTATCCCATTACAATAACATATTTTGACGAAAAAATAAGGAAAAATTCAACTGTTTTGTTATCATTGGTTGAATCAAGTAATAATACAGGTGAAAGAATATTCAACGTTTTGAACAGTGAGTTTGTTAAAAAAAATATCCCATGGAGCAACTGTGTGTCATTTTCCTGTGACAATCCTAACACTATCATAGGTCAAGTAAAAGGTGGTGTTTCTCACATAAAGAAGGTTCAGCCTGCAATCATAGTGCAGCGATGTTCATGCCATTTAGTAAATTTAGCTGCACAGAAATCTGCTACTCAACTGAAAGGATTTAATGTTGATGAGCAGTTTCTGATACAGTTGTATTTTTTTTTTTTTTTTTTTTTTTTTTTGGAGAAAAGTTCAAAGAGGAAACACAATCTAAAACTGAGTCGAGCTGTTTGTGGTACAAAACCACACAAAATTCTGAAGCATGTCCAATACTCGCTGGTTATCACTTTTGGAATCCATTGACAGAATTTTAGAACAGTGAGGGGCTCTAGAACATTATTTTAGTGACAATGAAGAAGCTAATTCACAGCATAAGAACCTTGCAAGTATGATTGGAAATCCTTCATCTAAACTTTATTGTCTTTTTTTATCTGCTACTCTTCCTTTGTTTACATCTGTTAACGTGTTCTTGCAGCAGGAAGCTCCGCTTGTGCATGTATTAAAAAGAAAACTTCATAGTCTGTTATCTGAATTGCTTGTACGATTTATCAAGCCATCGGCATTTGATGTGACAGCAACATCTCTTGCAGATGGAAATTTTGAAAGAAGGAGAAATCAAAAAGAAAACTGTGATCTCGTAATTGGGTCAAAAGCGAGATCTTATATAGGCACAACTGCAGATCTGAGTGAAAACACAGTGGCTACTTTTTATTCTGAGGTAAAGGAATTTTACAAGGCAGGCTGCAATTACATTTTAAGAAAATTTCCACTTAATGATGAATTTCTGAGTCATGCTGAAATTGCAGATGTAGCATTAAGGCAAAGTGTTTCTTTTGCATCAGTCCAATATATGTGTTCCCTGTTTCCAGTTTTGAAACCAGAAGAATCTGGCAAGGTGGAATCTGAATTTACTCACTACCAGTTTGAAAATTTTAACTGTGCTGTTCCTTCTGGGAGAATGGATGAAGTGTGTCACAGAATTTCTTTAATGAAAAATGAAAGTGGCCAGTTAAAGTATGAATCATTAAGAAAAATTATGAAAATGATTTTAATAGTCCCTCATAGCAATGCAAGTACAGAAAGAATTTTCAGTATTGTGAAAAAAAAACATGAATGATTCAGACCTAATTTAAGTATTCATGTGCTGTCTTCTTTATTAGTAGAAA
This sequence comes from Macrothele yani, assembly GCA_039090855.1. Taxonomy (NCBI): domain Eukaryota; kingdom Metazoa; phylum Arthropoda; class Arachnida; order Araneae; family Macrothelidae; genus Macrothele; species Macrothele yani. The sequence continues at coordinate 198,398,741 of CM076990.1, forward strand.
AAATAAACAGCATTGCACACAGTGAACTATGCTATCAGAAGTTTTTGCAAATTGAACTAAGGAAGGCCAAAATGGCAACTACAGCCAGTTTATCATAATAATTTGGCAACATTCCAAGGAATAATTTTTCTTCATGTCTGGAGGTAATTTATTATATTTTCCTGGTAGACAGTATTTTAAATTTTCCCACTAGCAAATTATTTTTTATTGTATTATTATTATTATTATTATTGTTGTTGTTGTTGTTGTTTTGTTAATAGTTCTGACAGATTAAAATTTGTTGCAGTGTTAAATACCCAAATTTGCCACTGTAGACTGGATTACTGAAAATTACTGGAAAAAAAAATTGTTACTGAAAAATGAACATGTTGGTTACTGAAAACTACTTTTAGAGGTTGGCATCTATGCATGTAAAAAGAATGACGATATTTAAATTCTACGTAGTTATGGTATTTATACGAGTCTGACGGGTTACTTTCAAAGGAGGACGGGTACATTTTTTGACAAACTGTCCTCGAGGATGGGTAAAATTTTCGAGATTTTTCGTGCCCTGCCTGAGTATATATTCCAAATTGCAGTGTCAATCTATATTTTAAAGTCATTTTTATGATTTTCAATAATTGTCCCCTATGTACATGTTTAATTTTTTTTAAATCCATAGTCTTTACACATACAATACTTTATCTCAGTTGCAGTTAAGATTCAATTTCTATTTACATAAGAAAAAAAGCCTCAAAAAAACAAAACAAAATTATGAGATTGCCATCATAACTACAAATTATTGAAACTGAGAAAAGCTGCTTGATTTTATCGATTTCCTTCTCATCAAAGGTATGAAGTCGTGCAGAACATCCAACAGGAGTTGGGGCATTCACCTTTAGAAGTACATTTTTTAAGGGCACTGGACACTTGACCTGTTTTCTTGCCACATTCTTCTGGCCACCAAAAACCTCTTGCTGGTTCATGAAAGATACTGTTATGTCCTCGACTTATTTAGATATGCTTGTAATCTGTCCCATCCATCTTCCAGTCATCGTCATAAATGCATCCTATAAATTCTCCTAAATTTGAAAATCATTCACAGAAAATGGGTTCTTTTTTTGTTAGCTTGAAAATTGCACTGCTTTATGTGGATGCCGGACTGTTCTGGCCATTGATGGTTTATTATTTCCTTGTACTAACCAGGAATGCTGTGACTGTATTTCAACAACAGGTTTTACTGTATCCCACTCTTCTACTTTTCTGGTTTGATAGGACTGAACTTCACAAGTTATGAGGAGTCGAAGTTTAATCTTTGGGATCAAGGGGGAAACAGTTTCAAGTAATGAAGGTGCATCTCTTATAGCTTGTGAAGCTTTTTTCTGTAAGTTGTATTTAGTAGCAAAATGTTTGCACAGGCCACCCACACCATCACATGCACTCTTGCATTGGCCTGTGTCTGAGAAGATCCTCTTTATTGTTACATTTGGGTCCCTCTTCATAAGTTCATAGAACTGATATTTGTTTTTGAAGTGAAGTGCCCGGCTGCTCCATCTGAGACGTAAACAATTGTTTTAAATTCTTCCAAAGGACAAGTCGTAGCAATTTTACTTTTTATGAGCAGAATGGCACACAGAGCATGTGCTGTGTCATGGCTTATATCATTGCATGCTACCACAAAAGACTTAGCCTCATTTGGAAAGTATACAATGCATGTAAAGAGTGAGATCTGGACATTGTTTGCCAGTAGTAACTTTGCCCTTCATCAGGTAGAATTACAGATCAGTTCTGAGCAAAGTCAAAGTGGAACACCAACACTGGACTATGTGCTGCAGACTGTTTAACCTCTGCTATCCCATTTCTCTGGATACGCTCATTATAAATGACAGAAGAGTTTCTTTTTTCTCGATATCCCCCACTTTCAGTAGCTCTTATTTTCATTGACTCCCCAGCAGCCTTAATAGGTGTTTCACAGTACTCCACAAAAATTGCACTGGGCAGTCCCATTTTCAGTGTCACAGCTTTGGAAAATCAAACTTTGAAATCATATCAGCTGCAGTTTAGCCCAAAAATTACTGCAAATTGCAGTTTACCCATGAGTCAAAAATTGCCCAAGTTTTATAAATCATTCACCACCATTTTCACTGTTACTAATTTTTTCTTGCCATTTTCGGATTTAGTCACATTTGGCTACTTGGTGAATGCTTAGTGTGAGCCCTGCCGGGAATTGTGTTCTCTTGCTATTCAAAATTTATTAAATAATGTTTACAGTTCTCATTTTTTCACTTAATTCAAAAATTTGAAAAAAAAAATGCCATTTTTCAAAAAATGGGGAAAGAAGAAATTAAAAAAAAGTGTCATTTTCAAAAATATGTAAGAAATTTTCAAGGCAAAAATCCAGTAACCTGACTTCCCCAGTAAACTACCTACCATTAGGAAATTGTTTGGACAAAATTTCAGAATTTTAAAAAATGGGGTTTTTGAGATATTGCAATTCAAAAATGGTGATTTTTTGAAATTTTGTGTATTTTAAAAATAATTTTATGAGTTACAAGCATCACAGGATAAAAATAAAATTACTGCTAAGACAACCCTAGTAGGGGTGCAGGTTGGCACACTTGCCCACCTGATAAGTCTTTTTCTTAAAAAAAAAAAAAAAAAATCCTAAATTTGTGGAAAATTAACATTTTTTGTAATAAATATAATTTTTTTTTTTTCCATCTGGTAACATTTGTTTGACCAATATCTGTGAATTTGAAGAAAGGTCAATTCAATAACTTCAAAATAAAAAAAAATCCGAGTCTCTACCTGTTCAGGAGCAGTGTGCCCTTAAAAATTTGGCGTTTCACATGATTTCCGCCACGAGTGTATTTTTTGCCTATTTTCAAAATGCTGTAGCTCGACCAAAAAATTTTTTTATGAAAAATCCTTTTGCGGTATTTTATATCTCTATTAGGAGTAGCTACCATAATTTAAAAAAAAGAAAAAATTGGAGGTGGTCAATTGACACATGCTGGTCATGCCTGCCTGAATTGAGATGGAAATGGTCGTAACTAGAAAAACTAAGGTCTGTATGTGATTAATCAAATAGAGATAATACTTCAAGTATGGATTTAACTCAGATGATCAAGCGATCATTTGCTTTAAATGAGAAAGTATGGTGTATGTGGATCATGTGTAGGTTAAGCTTCTTTGCTAAGCACACTGGCAGATCTGTAGTCATTCTGTGACACTGCCTAATTACAAGACTTGCACTTAGTAAAATATCCAGATCATTTTTATTTATGGATACTATTTTAGCCACCTGGATGTAAACTAACATTTTTTTTTTTTTTTTTTTGCATATTTTGTGGCATAAGGCTAAATGCAAAATGTTCCATTTTCTTAATGGGGTGTATATAAGACAATGTGGTTAGTCAGTCATTTGCAGAATGTATTTCAAAAGTGGTTTGTGATAAGATCTTGAATTTTTGGTGGTTTTGATAAAATATGTCAGGGTTATGTGAAATTTTTTGTTAAATCGGCTAAGAAGGTCATAGTCTGTGAAATTACTGACTGAACCATATGGTGCCAACATCAAACTGTCATTTGCTGTTGGCACCAGCAGATCAGGGTAATCATAAATACAGTGCTCAACATTGAAATTGCCCTCCCAGAAGGAGGTGTGCTACAAACATGCAAATCGCAGGGCAGGGTGTACCCACTCGAGATATGCAAATGATGTTAAACCGGAGCCAATGACATCATACGTTTGTGAGATAACGGTGCCAGTAGCAACAGGGATGGTAATGTGGTCACAGGTGGAAGTGTCACGGATATTGTTTCAGATTTGTTGTTTGTGTTGGGAAACTGTTCAGTAAAGGCCAAAAATGCCGGTACATGCTTTCAACAGGTCTATCGCCATTTGGATATGTTTCAGAGAGGAAGAATTGTAGGCCTGCGTGGCACAGGCTGGTCTACATGTCGTATTGCTGCGCATGTGCAAGGAGATGCACAAACTGTCGTATGCTGTTGACACCAGTAACTATAGGAAAGTTCGTACATGTGTCGGAGTGGCAGTGGTGCAGACTGACAGACATCAGCACACCTGGACCGGCGGATTGTTTGACACACTCATTTGTCACCAGAAAGCACTTCAGCTTATATTCGACGTGCTGCATCATCAGCCATGGATAACGCTGTAACAACCCAAACTGAAGGTCACCTTTGGCAAACCTGTCAGTAGGCAATCATTACCCCGACTGCTATTGGTGGCCAGCCATCCTAGTGCTCGTCTTGCTTGGTGCCAAAGTCGTGCGACCTGGAGTCACGAATGGACTACTGTGGTCTTCAGTGATGAATTCCGTTTCTCTCTGGGGGCTGACGATCAACGGATCCATGTCTGGTGAGCGGACGGATCCCAGTTTCGTTCGTGATCACCACACCACCCGTCAGGCAGGCAGCATGGTATGGGGTGCTATTGTACATGACAGCAAGTCACCTCTTGTCTGCATCATGAGCACACTGACAGCTGCACAATACGTGAGCATGGTTCTGCAGCTCATTTTCATACTTTTCCTGAATGGCCTACAGCACCTCATTTTCCAGCAAGATAACGCCTGTGTATATACCGCTTGGGTCTCCAGAAAATATTTGCAACATGTTCTAACACTGCCATGGCCAGCAAGATCACTTGATTTATCCCCAATAGAAAACTCGTGGGATCCCGTTAAATGCCGTCTGCAATCGAATCGGCCTGCGTTCGATCTCGATGAATTATGGGAGCAAGTCAACCGTGCTTGGTGTTCCATTCCTCAGGACGATATCCGTCGACTGTATGGCTCATTGCCACGCCATATTGCTGCCTGTATTGCCGTTCGTGGCAGTGCAACCACTTACTGAGGCTTCATACTGCATTTTTACTTGTGATAAACACTGTACATGGCTGAAAATAACGTAAAGGTAAATCCTTATGTAGTCGTATTTGCATGCTCAATTTGACTCCTCCATCCTCACTCCTTCTGGGTCGGGGGCAATTTCAATGTAAAGAAGTGAATTTTTCATAAGAACTGGTGATTCTAGTTTATATTTATAAATAATGTTAGTATTAACGATATTGGTAAAATAAAATGAAGTCCTCTCTAAAATTGACTGTTTCATTTCTAAACATGACCACAATACAAATTCCCTTTGCAATGTCTTAAAACATATGTCAAAAGCACTTTTGCGGTTAAAAATGCTGTTATCCATCTCATAACTTCAGTCAATTGCAAATGTATTTTTTTTAATTCTCCCAGGAGGATAGTCCATAAAAATTATTTATTTGTTAAAATATATTCCTAAAATATCCTTTACATAAATATTAAAATGTTTTTAAATAAAATTGTTCATTTGCCTGATACAATCATAACATTTTTAAAAAGTAAAAATTAATTTGTTTAGGATATATCCATACATACTATATGGATATATAAAAAAAAATTTGAATACCCTCCTTAATAGAATTTATTTATTTTTAAATATATGTAATTAAATGATGACATGGAAAATGGAATTTTTAATATGAAAAGTGTATTTTGACATATGTTTTAAGACATTATAAGAAGACCTTATAATTGGTGATGTTAGACCAGGGGTTCTCAACCTTTTTTGCCCCATGCACCCTTTTCACCATATGTCAGAAAGGTCATTCCCACCCACTCCCCTTTCCAAAACTGCGAAAAATGGATTACCAAATTTAATGAATATACCACTGAAAATCTTTTTTTGTCTATATTAGTACATATATATTTATTTAGATTATTTTTATAGCAGAGTTTTATAAACAGCAATAGAAAATGTTGATGAATTTTAGAACATGAATAAAATTAGTTTTTTATATTTGTAAACTAAATACTTAAATCTGGCTTAATAAAATGACACATACCTCTATTAATAAAAAATTCAATAACATGCCTTGGATATTGTAATCTGTTTTATATTCAATGAGAAACCTGTGATTGTTTTTTCTTTGCCAATTCTTGGATATGCGGAGGAGTGCTTGAAAAAGCACAACATAGGTCACTTTCAACCTCCAATCTACTTCGTTGTTTCGTTTTCATTTGCAACAGAGTTGAAAAGCCAGACTCGCAAAGATATGTCGACACAAATGGAAGCAATGCACGGATAGCTCTCTCTCAGCCACTCTTGGGTAAGAGGCGCACATCAGAGGCCAAAATTCTGTGACTGGTTTCTCATTAAACATGTCTCTTGCTCGCGAATCAGTCATCAGTTCCAGAAATTCATTTTGAAAAGCATCAGGAACTTTTTCAACCGATAATTTGAATGGATTTCACACTAAGTCCAACTCCTCATCACAAAGTTCGGGAAAATATCAGCTGAATTCATTTTCTAGTGCTGTCAAATGCTGCAAAATTTCATTTTTTGCAAATTCTGGAAGTACTTCGTCATTACCACTAGTAACAAGAATTGATGACAATTTCTCAAACATTGCAACATTTTTCATGTTGACTTTTCTCTTCCAATTTTCTAGTTTACTCATAAAAGCTTTCAAAGAATTGATGAATTTTATGATGTTGGTATTTCTTCTTTGCATCTGAAGATTCAATTTATTCAGCTGCTCAAAAATATCAACCAAATAAGCAAGGCGCAAGATCCATTTCTCATCATCTAACCAGGCAAAAAATTCCATCTTACCCTTAATTTCACAAAATATTTTAAGCTCATCTCTAAGCTCAAATACTCGCTCACTTACATTTCCTCTTGAAAGCCAACGAACATTTGTGTGGAAAAGAAGCAACTGATGGCCCGCATCCAGGTCAATACATAACTGCTTGAAAAGTTGTGAATTAAGAGCTCCTCCTCCCTTGACAAAATTCACAATTTGAATTGTTTGATCCAAAACCCTCAATAGTGCAGCTGGAAGTGTTTTTGAGGCCAGTGCTTGACGATGGATCATGCAATGAATGCCTTTCACTTTTGGAGGCAACTTTTTCACATTAACTTGAAATCCAGATTTTGTCCCCAACATAGCTGGTGCTCCATCTGTACAGCACCCACATACATTATCCCACGAAAGATTTTCTGACTGAAAGAAAGATGAAACCTTTTTCAAAATATCTGAGGGGTGATAGTTGTTTCTAGAGGAGAACAAAAGAGAAACTCTTCTTTAAATGAACCTAAGTGAAGATATCTTGTGAACACCAGTAACTGGGAACATGATGCCACATCAGTCGATTCATCAAGTTGAATTGAAAATAAGCCAAATGCTGCACCCCTAATCTCCTGCATAACTTGATCCTTGATATCAATGGCCATGTCATAAAGATCCAGACTCACGGTCGCCAGGCCGCCACTGGCGATAAACTTCATCGTCGTGGCGACTAAAAATGTTTGATTAAATCGCCACTTCTGGCGACCTGTACGGGGAAAACATTTATTTTATTTAACTTGTATTGTATGGAACTTGCACATATTTGTAAAATTTTACTCCAAATGTTCGGAAATCGCACGAAATGGCACGAAATTTGAGTTGTACGGAAGTCGGCTATCACCTTTTTCATTCTGCTTGAACAGCAGAAAAGAAAAAAAAATATTTTTAAAAGGTGAGGGCGTCCGTTTTTGATCACAAAGAATGCGCCAAGGCTGATGGTTCATCGTAGGGGAATGAGGTTGCGGTGGGGATGAAAGCCAGTGGTGGACAGCTCAACTGTCTGCGTCGGAAAAGTCCAACTGGGAGAAATTTGTATTTTAAAAAAATTCTCCAATTTTTTAAATAACTGAATGCAAATTTAATAGTAACCAAGACACGTCAAAATAAACTCCCATGTAAAATTTCGTCAAAATCCGATAAAAACTAGGCATTTTCTTTTTATTATTTTTAATGAATGTTCGCTGAAAGCCTGCATATTCCATAGGAAAATTCGGATTCGGCATAGTCCGGGTCTCCGGACAATTTCGGATTTTCGAGGTTGTACTGTAATAATATTTCCATACCTGCGAACTACTACGGAATGTCTGTATTTTCAACGGATTTAGTTGGCTGACTACGGACCTCGCTGTCGAAACTACGGATTCTATGAATTTTCATTTTTTATATATATTTTATCGTTTTATGACAAGCTCGTGCTTCTTAAGCGGACTCGCGGAATTCCGCATTTTTGTTTTTTTTATCATCATTTAGATCGTTCTCGGGGTTAGCGTAAAACTGAAGACAATTTGTGGGTGGGTGGGGTTCTGTCTGGAGACGGTATTTTCGTGCCTCAAAACTTTCGAAAACGGTAGTTGAATGGAGTTGCAGTAATCGTAATTTTTTTTTCTCCCGATGTTGCCTTAGTGTAAAGTTTTATTGTTAAATATGATTTTATTACATAAACATATTTCAGCTTGAAACTGTAGTCAACAATGTGCGAAAACGGAGGTTAGACGGTGCAAGAATTTCCCTGTAATCTCAGACATCAGATTCTTCCGCGAAATCGAGGAACTCTACCTTTTTCGTTATTATTTTGGTCGTTCGCGAAATCAATGAACCAGTGAACACAATTGGGGAGGGGGATGACAGGGGATCTTCGTCGGAGGACGGAATTCCATCTTTACGAAAATTTTGAAAATGGAAGGTCGACGGAGTTCAGATTTTTTCCACAATTGTAATTCATTTTTTCTCACGATGTTGCCTCTGTCCAGTATTATTGTTAAGTAATATTTAACTGCATAAATATTTGTATTTCAGCTTGAAAATAGTGGGAAAATTTCCAAATCCGGAAGTCGGACGGTGCAAAGATTTCTCCCGTAAGCACACTCCCTCTTCGCGTGATGTTCCCACTCTCCTGCATTGTTTTATTACTTCAGTTTCAACTTTTAAGAATACTATAACTGAAATATGCAAAATAAAACATACTGATATTATACTAAGCAATTTTATAAAAATAATTTAGTATGAAATATATAATTTGATTTTTTTTTTCGAAGTTTGGCCACTAACAATTTTGGTCTTGGTGGCCAATGTCTACTAGCAAAATTTGTAAGTCTGGATCTTTACCATGTCACTTATTTTCCTTTGAACAGTACTGTTTGATAGTGAAACTGCTGCAAGTTTTTTCTCCATTTCATTTCCCAACACAATTTCCACCATTTTGAAAGCACAAGGTTTGATCAAAGTTTCTCCAGTTGTATGTGTTTTTTTCTGCTTTGCTATCTCCAATGCTACGACATAAGAAGCTTCGGTAACCTTGTGGTTCATTTCTTGAAATGCCCCTGTTGAATCCAGTTTCATCTTTTTGAGAGCATTCCCATGCCGCTAAAAAAAAAGCTTTTGTCCTTGTTCTTGTGTTGAGGATGAAAATTCTGTAAATGTTGATTCAACTTGCTTGGTTTCAGGGAATCATTTGACAAAACTTTGCTACAAATAACACATTGAGGTCTGTCTTCTCCATTGACTTTAACGGATGTGAATCCATATTGAATATATGAATTATCATGCGCTCTTTTTTTGACACCCATTCTGTTCTACTATTGATAAATAAAAAGTTCACGAGGAAATAGTATCACAAGCCCTTCAGCGACAAAAACCCCCTCCCTCAATTACAACTTCCTTGCAAAGAATGAACGCGCAATAACAAGCTCCGACGTTACAGGGGGATATGAACATGTAGGAGTTCGTAAAAACTTGCTTTTCTTTCTGTGCAACAAAAGCGCTTCCAACCGGTTTCGAGCGAGCGGTGACTTTGGCAGCACGCCAGATTCCTCTCTCGGTTCTTCATATATTTTTTTCTTCACTTGGGATGCAGCAGCGAGTGCCGCGGTGAAGTCAGGGGACTGAAAAGACGATGTGCCAGGCTGGCGCGGCATTCCCCCATAGTGGGGAATTCCCCACCGGTTGAGAACCCCTGTGTTAGACCTTCCTCACTGTTGATGTATCAAACATATCCACTCACAGTGAACATTGCCCACAACTGAAGCTTTCACTAACATCCATCATGTATCTCACACAAAAACTTTTATACTTTATACTCATTATCTTTTTCTCTTTGCAAGCATTTCTGAATTTGAACCTCTCATGATTTCTTATCCTTTCCTTCAACTTTCTTTCCTACCACTTAGCTGAATAAATTCTCTTAGTTAGCACCTCACTGCTGATTTTTTCGCTGTTGTCAAACCAAATAGGTCACTTTTGTGGAAGGTATTGAATGAATATGGTGTTACTGGGAATCTACTTATTAGTGTAAAAGCCATGAATGTTGGCAGTAGGCCTGTGTATGAGTGAATTGTGTTTCATCGAAATGGTTTTCTGTTGGTGCAGGAGTCAGACAAGGTTGTGTATTGCCACCATGGCTGTTTAATATATTTATGGATGTGTGCATGCGTGATGCCAAAATAGATAATAGTGGTTTATGTCTTAGTGATATCCGTGTGTGCAGAATGCTGTATGCTGATGACACTGTCATGTTGGCAAAGAGCATAAGTGAGTTGCAGAGTATGTTGACTCGGATGCACGAAGTTTGCATGGAATTCAAACTGAGTATAAATAAGGGAAAAACCAAAGTTGTGGTGTTTGAGAGAGGAACTGGTATCACTGGATGTAATGTAAGTCTAAATGGCACAGTGATTGACCAGGTGAGTGAGTTTGTGTATTTAGGAAGCATGTTTGACAGAGAGAACAAAGTGGATGGTGAAATTAGTAAGTGAGTGAATTCTTCATTGAAAGTCATGGCTGCTTTGGGAGGTTTTCACAGGAATGATAGGTTCTCAAGAGAGTTCTGCATGGCTGTGTATGAGAGTGTAATTGTTCCTACTCTGATGTATGGCAGTGAAACCTGGGTATTGCAGAAAAAACATAGGAGTCGTTTGCGTGCTGGAGAAATGCGTTACTTACGGAGGGTTTGTGGCAAGACACGATTTGATTGTGTGAGGAATGAAGATGTATTGCAGTTGTGTGATGTAAAGCAAAATGGTTGTTACGAAGGTGGAGACCAATATGCTTCGGTGGTTTGGCCATGTTGAAAGAATGAGTGATGAAATGCTTACTAAGAATCTTTTTAGCTCAAGTGGCAGGAAGGGAAGGCCAAGGAAGTTATGGGAGGATCAGATTCAGGAGTGTCTGCATGAGAAAAAAATTATGAGTATGAAGTATAGAAGATCTTGTGTATGACATGTAATGGATGTCAGTGAAACCCGAAAGATCGCTGTAAATGGAGAAGTTTGATATGGCAACGGTAAGTAAATGTTATCTGGTAGTTGTATTTCTTTTTGGAGCTAACCTCTGAATCTCAGAGAACAGCTTAGTGATATGTATGTATGTCAAACCACCTAAAATATGTCTGTACACTTTATAAACATTTTGCATCACATTACATATCTTGAGCACATCTTTGTTACTCACATGATCACAATGTGTCTTGCCACCCCTCCCCCCCCACCCCCATAACTAGCACATATACCCAGCACACAAATAACTCATGTCTCTTCTGAAGAATGCTGGTTTCACTGCCATACATGAGAGTAAGAATGATTACATTTCCATGCACCACCATTTTAGATCTTTTTTGACAATTCATCATTTCTTTGAAATCCCCCTTAAGCAGCTATGACTTTCAAAGCTGAATTCACTTGCTACTGATTGCACCATCTGATCTATTTTCTCTTTCAACCATACTTCTTAGATACCCAAACTCATGCACCTGATCTATCTCTGTAGCATTTAGATGGATCTTGCCTTCAATACTAACAGTTCCTTGCATAAAAACCATAATTTCATTTTTTTCTTTATATATACTCTATTCAAATTTCATACAAACTTTGTTCATCCTGGACAACATACTCTGCTACTCACTTTTGCACTCCGCCAACAGAACTGTATTACCAGCATATTGTAACATAGACTTGTATTATCTGTATCTCCTACCTAAATTAGTATTATCTGTTATTTAGATTGATCTTCCCTTCAATTTAGGTTGATCTTGCATTCAATGCTAACAGTTCCTTGCTTAAAAACCATAACTTTGTTTTTTTCTTTAAATATATATCATCATCATCATCATTGTCAACCATTATCAATCCACTGCTGGACGAAGGTCTCCCCAAGTTTCTTCCACAACGGTCTGTCTTGTGCCAGTCTCCTCCATGTCACCCCTGCATACTTTCGAATTTCATCCACCCATCTCCCATGTGGTCTTCTTCTGGGTCTTTTCCTGTCCCTTGGAATCCAATCTAAAATTTCGGCTGTCCATCGATGATCTGTCCTTCTGGCAGTATGTCCAGCCCATTGCCATTTCAGGGATTTAACTCTGATCATGATGTCTTCCACTCTTGTCATTTTTCGGATCCACGAGTTCCTCTTCTTATCTCTCCTGGTTACACCAAGCATGCACCTCTCCATGCTTGTTTGAGTTGTCTGCAGCCTTTGTATGTCTCTTTTAGTTAAGGTCCACGTCTCTGCACCATAGGTAAGCACTGGAAGGATGCATTGATCAAACACTTTTCTTTTAAGACATAATGGCATATTGCTCTTGAAAATTATGCTGTTTCTTCCAAAAGCTCTCCAGGCAAGTTTTGTACGCCGATTAATTTCTTCATCAATGTGACCCTCACTTGATATCTGCTGTCCAAGATAAACGTACGTGTCTGTTATCTCCAGCTTTTCTCCATCAATCGATAAATCTTCATTTCTTGTAAAAGCATTGAACATCACTTTTGTCTTCTGAAAGTTCATTTTTAATCCCACTTCTTTACTCTTGTCAGCAAGTTCCTGGATCATACTCTGCAGCTCTGATGGGGTAGTTGCAAAAATCACAACGTCATCAGCAAAACGAAGGTGGGTTAGATAATCTCCATTAATCTTTATCCCCTTGTTTTCCCAGCTCAGTGACTGAAAAACACCCTCCAATGTGGTATTAAAGAGCTTCGGAGATATGGTGTCACCTTGTCTCACTCCCTTTCCAATTTTTATGTGTGTTGTATTTTCAAACAGCCTAATCTTTGCACTTGCATTTTCATAGATGTTATTAATAATATTAATGTATGCATCTTCAATACCGCAGGTTTTCAGAGCCATTGTAACTGCTGATGGTTTCACCGAATCAAAGGCTTTTTCATAATCGATAAAAGCCATGCACAATGGAAGTTCATATTCCCTCGCTCTTTCAATTAGTTCTCTCAGCACATGGATATGATCTATTGTGCTGTAGCCACTCCTGAATCCAGCTTGTTCTCTCGGTTGAGCCATGTCCAGTGTTACCTTCAAGCGGTGTGAAAGAACTTTAGTGAAGATTTTATAAACTACTGATAGGAGGCTGATAGGTCTGTAGTTTCCGAGATCCTCAATGTCACCTTTCTTATGTAGCAGGATCATTGTAGCGGTGTTCCAATCCTCAGGAATCTTTCCTTCATTAAGGCATCGAGTGAAAATTTGGGCGAGTACTGTTTCGATTTCTCCACTTGCTTCTTGTATGATGTCTATAGTAATTCCATCTTCTCCTGGAGCTTTCCCCCGCTTCATGTTCTTGATTGCATGTGCAACTTCTGCTGGAAGGACTGGAGGAACTCTGGTACTGGTATCTTTCATGATGTCTGGAGTGCATGTATCATCCCTTTCATATAATTTGGAGTAGAAATCTTTTACTCTTGTCAAAATTTCGCCTCTATTTCTTGTTACAGAACCATCTTCTTTTCTCAGTGCCATAATCTGTTTTCTTCCCTTACTGAGATGTCCCTTTGCTATCTTTAGGCTTTGGTTGTTTTCAATTGCTTTCCTCACTAGTTCACAGTTGAATTTTCTTACGTCTTCAGTGATACTTTTTCGTACTGTCTTGCATAGCTCTATATATTCCACTTTGGAAGTCACATCTTCTTTAGTTGTCCTCATCTCTCTTCTTTTTTGCATCAACATTTTCGTTTTTCCTGATAATTTATTTACATGCAACTTGTTCTTAGACCCAGCTAATTTTGTTGCTGTTTCCATAAGAGCTTTGGTTACTTTTCTGTTAACTTCAGAGATGTCCATTTCTTCCGATGTTAGGCCTTCTAAAGCAGAGAACCTGTTCTTCAGTTCCAACTTGAAGGTATTATGGTGTTTTTTAAGGTTGGTTATGTCAATACATTTTGTTTGTCTTATGAGCTTGCCACGTTCAAGTTTAGTGTTGAGGTGCATCTTACATCTCACCAATCTATGGTCACTACCTGTGTTGAACTTGTTTAGCACACTGCAGTCTTCTATGACGAATTTTTTGTTACACATAATAAAATCAATTTCACTTGTCGTCCCATTTGGATGTCTCCATGTCCATTTCCTGTGTGGCTTTTTCTTGAAGAAGGAGTTCAAGATGAAAAACCCTTCTGCCTCTGCAAACTCAACAAGAGTATTTCCACACTGGTTTCTGTTGCCGTGACCGAATTTACCTACTGAAGTTTCATTCTGTTGCCGTTGCCCTATTTTTGCATTGAAATCTCCCATAATTATCTTCAAGTTCTGCTTACCTTTATTATTTAGATGACAAATTTCCTCATAAAATCCTTCAATTTCTTCTTCAGGATGACTTGTGGTGGGTGCATAAGTTTGAATAATCTGAGCCTGGTATCTTCTCGAGAGTTGGATAACGAGTCGTGAAGCTCTGTCAGAGGAACTTTCAACTTCTACAACTTTATCCTTCAGTTTCTTGTTTATTATAAATCCAACACCACTAGTTCTGCCAGTATCAGTCCCACGATAGTAGAAGAGATGTCCACTTTTCAGTTCAATGAGATCTTCTCCTTACCTCACTTAGCCCAACGATGTCCCACTTGATCCTTTGTAGTTCCTGTTCCAATTCAAGAAGCCTTGAATCAGAAGATAGGGAGCGTCCATTATACGTAGCCAAGGTCAGCATCAGATGGCAGCCTAGTCCGGTCCTCCGGAGATTCTTAGCACCCTCTGCCTTCATGTCGCACTGGCCGCTGCCTTGGCCAGGTACATTCCAGCTGCCGGAGACTGAGGGCCAAGATTTAAGTTGTGGAGTCATTTTGGAGGGTTTGGCCATAACTCACCACGCTGGTCAAGCGGGTTGGTGAGTGTGGGATAGCATTTCTCTAATCCCGATGGTAGCATATACCGCTATTGGCGGTCGTCAGAGCCCTTAGTAGGAACAGGATGCACCACGAGAAGGCGGGGTTGACATTTGTCAAGGAGAGGCTGTGATGTTACGCATCACCTGACCTTACATCCCTAAATATATATATATATATATATATGGGATGTAAGGTCAGGTAATGCGTAACATCACAGCCTCTCCTTAACAAATGTCAACCCCGCCTTCTCGTGGTACATCCTGTTCCCGCTAAAGGGGCTCTGACGACCGCCAATAGCGGTATAACTATACCATCGGGATTAGAGGAAATGTTATCCCAAACTCACCAACCCGCTTGACCAGCGTGGTGAGTTATGGCCAAACCCCTCCAAAATGACTCCACAACTTAAATCTTGGCCCTCAGTCTCCGGCAGCTGGAATGTACCTGGCCAAGGCAGCGGCCAGTGCGACATGAAGGCAGAGGGTGCTAAGAATCTCCGGAGGACCGGACTAGGCTGCCATCTGATGCTGACCTTGGCTACGTATAATGGAGGCTCCCTATCTTCTGATTCAAGGCTTCTTGAATTGGAACAGGAACTACAAAGGATCAAGTGGGACATCGTTGGGCTAAGTGAGGTAAGGAGAAGATCTCATTGAACTGAAAAGTGGACATCTCTTCTACTATCGTGGGACTGATACTGGCAGAACTAGTGGTGTTGGATTTATAATAAACAAGAAACTGAAGGATAAAGTTGTAGAAGTTGAAAGTTTCTCTGACAGAGCTTCACGACTCGTTATCCAACTCTCGAGAAGATACCAGGCTCAGATTATTCAAACTTATGCACCCACCACAAGTCATCCTGAAGAAGAAATTGAAGGATTTTATGAGGAAATTCGTCATCTAAATAATAAAGGTAAGCAGAACTTAAAGATAATTATGGGAGATTTCAATGCAAAAATAGGGCAACGGCAACAGAATGAAACTTCAGTAGGTAAATTCGGTCACGGCAACAAAAACCAGTGTGGAAATACTCTCGTTGAGTTTGCAGAGGCAGAAGGATTTTTCATCTTGAACTCCTTTTTCAAGAAAATGCTACACAGGAAA
Organism: Macrothele yani; assembly: GCA_039090855.1. Classification (NCBI taxonomy): domain Eukaryota; kingdom Metazoa; phylum Arthropoda; class Arachnida; order Araneae; family Macrothelidae; genus Macrothele; species Macrothele yani. The sequence continues at coordinate 198,414,839 of CM076990.1, forward strand.
TGGACATGGAGACATCCAAATGGGACGACAAGTGAAATTGATTTTATTATGTGTAACAAAAAATTCGTCATAGAAGAAGACTGCATTGTGCTAAACAAGTTCAACACATGTAGTGACCATAGATTGGTGAGATGTAAGATGCACCTCAACACTAAATTCGAACGTGGCAAGCTCATAAGACAAACAAAATGTATTGACATAACCAACCTTAAAAAACACCATAATACCTTCAAGTTGGAACTGAAGAACAGATTCTCTGCTTTAGAAGGCCTAACATCGGAAGAAGTGGATATTTCTGAAGGTAACAGAAAAGTAACCAAAGCTCTTATGGAAACAGCAACAAAATTAGCTGGGTCTCAGAACAAGTTGCATGTGAACAAATTATCAGGAAAAACCAAAATGTTGATGCAAAAAAGAAGAGAGATGAGGACAACTAAAGAAGATGTGACTTCCAAAGTGGAATATATAGAGCTATGCAAGACAGTACGAAAAAGTATCACTGAAGACGTAAGGAAATTCAACTGTGAACTAGTAAGGAAAGCAATTGAAAACAACCAAAGCCTAAAGATAGCAAAGGGACATCTCAGTAAGGGAAGAAAACAGATTATGGCACTGAGAAAAGAAGATGGTTCTGTAACAAGAAATAGAGGCGAAATTTTGACAAGAGTGAAAGATTTCTACGCCAAATTATATGAAAGGGATGATACATGTACTCCAGACATCATGAAAGTTACCAGTACCAGAGTTCTTCCAGTCCTCCCAGCAGAAGTTGCAATCAAGAACATGAAGTGGGGAAAAGCTCCAGGAGAAGATGGAATTACTGTAGACATCATAATTAGAAGCAAGTGGAGAAATCGAAACAGTACTCGCCCAAATTTTCACTCTATGCCTTAATGAAGGGAAGATTCCTGAGGATTGGAACAACGCTAGAATGATCTTGCTACATAAAAAAGGTGTCATTGAGGATCTCGGGAACTACAGACCTATCAGCCTCCTATCAGTGGTTTATAAAATCTTCACTAAAGTTCTTTCACACCGCTTGAAGGTGACACTGGACATGGCTCAACCGAGAGAACAAGCTGGATTCAAGAGTGGCTACAGCACAATAGATCATATCCACGTACTGAGAGAACTAATTGAAAGAGCGAGGGAATATGAACTTCCATTGTGCATGGCTTTTATCGATTATGAAAAAGCCTTTGATTCGGTGAAACCATCAGCAGTTACAATGGCTCTGAAATCCTGCGGTATTGAAGATGCGTACATTAATATTATTAATAACATCTATGAAAATGCAAGTGCAAAGATTCGGCTGTTTGAAAATACAACACACATAAAAATTGGAAAGGGAGTGAGACAAGGTGACGCCATATCTCCGAAGCTCTTTAATGCCACATTGGAAAATGTCTTTCAATCACTGAACTGGGAAAACAAAGGGATAAAGATTAATGGAGATTATCTAACCCACCTTCGTTTTGATGATGACATAGTCATTTTTGCAACTACCCCATCAGAGCTGCAGAGTATGATCCAGGAACTTGCTGACAAGAGTAAAGAAGTGGGATTAAAAATGAACTTTCAGAAGACAAAAGGGATGTTCAATGCTTTTACAAGAAATGAAGATTTATCAATTGATGGAGAAAAGTTGGAGATAACAGACACGTACGTTTATCTTGGACAGCAGATATCAAGTGAGGGTCACATTGATGAAGAAATTAATCGGCATACAAAACTTGCCTGGAGAGCTTTTGGAAGAAACAGCATAATTTTCAAGAGCAAAATGACAAGAGTGGAAGACATCATGATCCGAGTTAAATCCCTGAAATGGCAATGGGCTGGACATACTGCCAGAAGGACAGACCATCGATGGACAGCCGAAATTTTAGATTGGATTCCAAGGGACAGGAAAAGACCCAGAAGAAGACCACATGGAAGATGGGTGGATGAAATTCTAAAATATGCGGGAGTGACATGGAGGAGACTGGCACAAGACAGACCGTTGTGGAGGAAACTTGGGGAGACCTTCGTCCAGCAGTGGATTGATAATGGTTGACAATGATGATGAGATATATATATATATATGTACCCTGTTAAAATTTCACACAAACTTCGTTCATCCTAGACAATATATTCTGCAACTCACTTTTACACTCAGCCAGCAGAACTGTGTTACCAGCATACTGCAACATAAAGTAGTAGTATCTGTTTTGGCATCATGCATGCATGCATCCATAAATATATTGAACAGCCATAGTGACATAACACAACCATGTCTGACTCTTGCACCAATAGAAAACTGATTCAATAAAACACCATTTATATGTACACATGCTCTACTGTCAGCATATGCAGCTTTCACACATTCAAGTCAATTCCTAGTTATACCATAATTATTCAAGATCTTCCACATAAGCACCCAGTTTGCTTGGCCATAAGCTTTCTCCAAATCTACAAAGGCAACAAAAACTTTCTACCTATACTCGGGGCAAAGCTAACCTGATTACACTGTTAAGGTTGTGAAACCGATTTACCGACAGGAAATCTCTTGTTTATCTGTATTTCTCCGCGCACTAATGGGGTGCCATGTATCGTGGACCCTTCCTCCTAAGGGTGACTGAAGGTGAGACAAAAGGAAACTTCCCGCGTTCCATCACGATGCCCCCCTCCACCCCCACATCTTCTCAACCTTGCCAACTACCAGACAAATGATTTCTGAATGAGTATTTTAAAACAGCAACCATGAAGAAAGGAGTAAGCTCATTACAGTAACCACGAAGCCATTATCTCCCCTCCTCCAGCTAGCAATTCTCCCCTCCCAGTCGCAGTAAATATCCTCATGTTAGCTGTATAGCCTCTCTGAAGCAAAACAGAAGTGACAATGATGCCGCTAAAATGCGAATATTTGTATCATTTAGAAACACGACCGAAACTGATATCTTCGTTTTTTAATGTGCGTACGCACGACATTTAGAACACCTATATATCCATGTACTTTCTTGGGTCTCAGTTCAAGCTCAAACACGGATTTCAAACTGGAACTATATTATGCAGCAGAAGTACACACTCCATAACTTAAACTCCATGGTCACGTCAGCCTTGCCCCGAGTATATAACAGTGGCAGGATATGACCGTTTCAATAATGTAGCCAGAATCCTACAGTGGGCAGTATATGAGGTAATGCATAATTATAAACTGCCATTGAAATGATATTGTTCTGTTATTGTGTTACATTTTTTTCTTTTCGATGTCTTTAAATCACTAATTTTATGATGTTTTTCGTGCTGGTGTTTGGCTTTATTCTTCCTTTTTCTTTTCCTTTTTTTCTTTGCTTATTAAGCACATATCTCTATTCTCTTGGTTTTCTTAAATGCCGAGTTCAAACAAAATTTTATTCGTTTTTTTCTCCAAAGTGAATCAAATTAGCTATGGAATTATCAGCTCCAGAAGAGATTTCATGACAAAGCTGTTAAATTCCAAAACTAAATTGTGCACACAATTTTTATTCCAAGCATTTGTTTCTGGAGAAAGTAGAAACTACAGTTGAGTCAATTGTTTTTCACAGCCCACACAAATTCTGTCAACAATCAGAATACCAAGAATCCTAAAAAGTGGTGGACTACATTTTGAGATTTTCTTTAATGGTTTTAGTGTGTCTTCCTTTTTTTATTTAATTATTCCCTTTTATTCATCATGGTTTTTGGCTGAAAACTGAAAGTTCATTAAACTTGGAACCATATGAGCGCATCATGGTCCCTACCTTCCAATGAAACAGGTGTTTATGCCATTCCTCTACTATATCCGGACGGATCTGCGCAATACTACATTGTAATGACTAAACATTCATTTAGATTTAGAGTTAATGAACGTAAAAGGGATGTAAAGAACGGCAAAGTAACCACGGCTCTATCCAGAGAAGTCAAATTCAAGTCCGCCACTCCTATGTGGGATGAAGCAAAAAAATTAGCTTCCTGCTCCACCCCAAAATCTACTGCCATTCGCAAAACTTTGGAGATCATAACCAACAGCGAGTCGTGCAATGACAGCGTCTCACTGGAGTTGCCACGGGTTTGGAACCAGTTCTTCAAATAGTGATTGCCTCTTGGTTTTCCTTCCATGATTCTGCGTGCTAAACGAGCATAACGCCTCATGTCTTTGTATACCTGATTACGTTCGCATCCACTCGTTACTGTCAAGTCACCACGTTCGAATTGTTGAACCGTTCTATTATTCAGTTTGCAGTTAGCTGTCTACCTTCCTTGAAAAAGCCATCTGGTTGATGTGCGAAAGCTTGGAAACTTTTATTTCTATTCTATGCGAAGGAATTTTGGATCACTAGTATAGTTATACTTTTTAAGCTATAACTTTAACTTTCAATGACAAGCATTGAAGTGAACATGCAACAGCTTTTAGTCATGTTTAATCATCCACAGTGCTCTAATCAAATGTAAGGTATTTTGTCTTTTTAAACTTTAAATTTCAGCTGTTCTAATGTTAATTTAAAGAGCTTAAAGGTTTAATAAATGAAGATGGACATCTTTATATTTACATTACCTAGCACATATTAAAAAAAAAAACATTGTGGCTCACCATACAACTTTTTAAAACGTTACCCTACTGCTCCATAACAGTTGGACAGCACTGGAATAGAATAATGAAAATGAGGGAAAAAAAGAAAGTTTGCTGTAACAGCAAAAAGTTGGTAGCTGTTAGTCATGCCATAATATGTTACACATTTAGCAACACCATCTATGCACGATATTTAATGTTAAAAGATGAAGTGTGTTTACAATTAAAAACCCCCACTAGTACTTTCAGGGTGGCATTTACCCTGTAATCAGGTGGAACAGAGGTTATGTGTTATTCGCATATAAGAGTACAACAATGCACCATGGGTGAAGATCTCTAGTGTCACAAGGTTGTGATTGTTACCATTGCAACTGAGTAAACGCACCCATGTAATTTCCCACAACAGAATATTCACGTAGTCATACAGAAATTTTGTTACATTATTAAAGGTTATTGTCGAATTTACATGTTGTTTTTAATCACTGTAATTTAAAGTTCAAGTTAACTATGTGATTTTCCCACATTTTTTATGTGTCCACAGGTGTATTGTCATTACAGCATCTGTCCCCCAGGGCTTCAATGTGCAGGCTTTCAAACAAGGTGTAATGAGTGTATGTACACCAGATTGTCCAACAGTCTGACATTCGCCTAGTCTGGATGCAATGTTCCATTTGCAACATTCCTAGATAATGTCGTATTATTGTGGTTGGTTCGGATGTCATACTTGTGTTCCTGTACACGAATACCCAAGCTTCGCGTTGTGGACCCCACGTAGTTGCTAACGTGTTCACCTGTTGAGGAGTCCAGCATTGGAATGTTATACACTACCCACTTGCTCATTATGTCAGTTGCTTCCTTATCTTTTTTAATATACGAAATAAGATTCCTTGACCGGGTACCAAACTGTATATCATGTTTTGAGCACATACATGATAGTACATTAGTGATGTGTGGGTGCTGATCTAATGCTCTCATAAATCGTTTGTTGGGCTTCGGGTCTTGCTTCAGACTTGTGGATCTAACATTTGTTATTCTGTTGACCAACGTTCTTGGATATCCATGTTTGTCCACCAACTCAAAAATGAACTGTATCTCAGACTGTAAATAACTTTCACTTGAGAAATGCATGAAGGCTCTTCTGATAAGAAAGTTAATGGCAGATAATTTTTGTGGAATTGGATATGAAGAGTTAAACGGAATAAGGCTATTGCAATCAGTTGGCTTACAATAAACTGAAAAAGATAGTAAATTGGTTTCTGGATTACGAAATATACAGAAATCCAGAAAAGGCAGTGAGAAATTAGATTCAAGTTCTATCGTGAGCCTGATAGTGGGAAATACTGAAGAGAGTGCATCGGCGAATAGATTTAAGTCATCATGCATTCCTCAAGTGAAAGTTATTGCAGTCTGACATAAAGTTCATTTTTGAGTTGGCAGACAAACATGAATATATCCAAGAACTTGGGTCAACAGAATATACCACAGAATAATAAATGATAGAATATCACTGTAAGAAGCGTGAAGCTACTAAGCTGGTTCGCCACAGTAAGGCAATACATAGGAAGGAGAAAGTGGAAAGGCATGAACTGGCTTTTTGGAAAGATAGAAAGTCCTTCTGGAAGTACACTAGTGTGCAAAACTTAAGCAACAACGTCCTTTGACAGCATACAGTCATGACAGGGGAGACAAGGGCGATTTGCGGGTTGTACAAGGGAACAACAACTCATGACAAAGGTGATGCATATGCAAATAGCAGGAGTTCGACGTCAGAGGTGACGTGAGGGCACGTAAACTGCGTGCAGGCAGCGCGAGCAGTGCCAGCCGACTACAAAAGACGGCGGACAGAGGCATTTCCAGACATTCGCTGCAAGTGAAAGTGAGATCGTTCGTGCAATATGGCTAGGAGAAACCATCAGGATGCCTTTACACGTGGTAGAATGATCGGCAAGCTGGAGGAGGGGCGTACCGTGATGAGTGTTGCCCAAGAGTTTGGAATCGATAAAAGTGTAGTGTCACAAGCTTGGAAAGCCTACCGAACGACAGGTACAGCTGTACGAAAGGTAGGTGGTGGTCGCCCCAGGAAAACAACGGCAAGTGACGACCGATATCTTGTCGTGCAAGCGAAAAGAGACCGGAACCAGACAGTTGGCAGCATGGCGCAGCGGTTGCGTACCGCAACCGGACGACAGGTATCCCGGTTTACTGTGGCCAGACGCCTTCATAAGGGTGGGCTATATGCCCGCTGGCCGGAAAGCTGCATACCATTGACAGCAGCCCATCGGCGGCACCGTTTACAGTGGTGTCGCGAACATGCACACTGGACACCGATCAATGGAGTCGCGTCCTCTTTACCGATGAGAGTCGTTTCAGTCGGACAAACGATTCTCAGCGCCAGTTGATCTGGCGAGAGGTAGGGACACGCTTTTATCCCACGAACATCAGGGAACGAGACCGTTGGGGTGGTCCTTGCGTACTCGTGTGGGGTGGCATTATGCTGAACGGTCGGACGGAGCTCCACATTTTCGACACAGGTTCCGTAACCGGAGCGCGTTACTGTGCTGAGATCATCCGCCCCCACGTGCGTCTGTTCCGAGGTGCCATTGGTTCAGACTTTGTTTTTATGGAGGACAACGCTCGCCCACACAGGTCTCAAGCAGTTGAGGACCTGTTAGATTCTGAAGATATTCGCAGAATGGAGTGGCCAGCATGCTCCCCTGATTTAAATCCCATCGAACATGTGTGGGATGTTTTGGGGAGACGCCTGGCTGCACGATCGTTTCCCCGGAGAAAACCAGACAACTGACACAGATGCTCATCGAGGAGTGGGAACTGTTACCTCAAGAACTGTTGGATCATCTGGTGTTGAGTATGGCCAGACGGTGCCACGCAACCAATGCACTTCGGGGAGGTCATATCCCGTACTAAGGGACTTTGGATTGTTGTTCTCCCTCATGGACTGTCGGTTAGGTGTACGAATGCCGTGCTCTGTGAATAAACCATTTTCTGCTGCCTGCCTTCGTGTATGCGTTCTATTCATTTGTTTGCTACGCTGCTTTCGTCATCCTTAAGGTACTGCATTGTGCCTCTGTAGTGTGAATTTCATGTCTCACAGGTGATTTTCGCGGAATTACGCCAAAATCAGTAAAGTTGCTTAAGTTTTGCACACTAGTGTATATGAGACTCAGGAAAAATAGGGGAAACGAAGTTGTAAGTTGTGTGAAGAATTAGATTGGGGAAATGATATGGGAGCCCAATGAGTTAAGTGACAGATGGGGTGAATACTTCTGTGAGTTATTAGATCAGGAGAGCAAAAATGATTCTGAGACAGATGCAGATGATGTCACAATGAGGGATGAAAGCACAGGAGGGATCTCAAGAGAAGAAGTGTGTAAAGCTCTAAAATCTCTTCAGAATGGTAAGGCTCCAGGAGTTGATGGCATAACTGCAGAGATGTTGAAGTATGGTGGTGATTCTATAATTGACTGGTTAACTGAAATTTGCCAGTTGTGCTGGGAGTTAGGAATGGTCCCTCGGAATTGGAAGGATGCTATTATTGTTCCCTTGTATAAGGGAAAAGGTGATCAGACTGAATGCAAGAACTATCGTGGTATTAGCCTACTGAGTGTGCCAGGGAAAGTGTTTGGTAAGGTTGTTATTGAAAAAGTACGGGGTCTTACGTCATTGAAAGTGTGGGATGTTCAGAGTGGTTTTATGCCTGGTAAAGGCTGCACTAACCAGATTTTTGCATTACGCATGATTGAAAAGTGCTGTTGGGAAGAAAGTTTTTACTGCCTTCATAGATTTAGAGAAAGCTTACGACCGAGTGAATAGGACACTTTTGTGGAAGGTATTGAATGAATATGGTGTTACTGGGAAGCTACTTAATAGTGTAAAAGCCATGTATGCTGGTAGTGGAGCTTGTGTACGAGTGAATGGTGTTTTATCAAAATGGTTTTCCATTGGTGCAGGAGTTAGACAAGGTTGTGTAATGTCACCATGGCTGTTTAATATATTTATGGACGCATGCATGCGTGAGGCCAAAATAGATAATAGTGGTGTATGTCTTGGTGATATCCGTGTGTGCAGATTGCTGTATGCTGATGACGCTGTCCTGTTGGCAGAGAGCAAAAGTGAGTTGCAGAGTATGTTGACTCGGATGCACGAAGTTTGCATGAAATTCAAACTGAGTATAAATAAGGGAAAAACCAAAGTTATGGTGTTTGAGAGAGGAATGGGTAGCACTGAATGTAAAGTAAGTATAAATGGCACTGTGATTGACCAGGTGAGTGAGTTTGTGTATTTAGGAAGCATGTTTGACAGAGAGAACAAGTTGGATGGTGAAATCAGTAGGCGAGTGAATTCTTCTTTGAAAGTCATGGCAGCTCTGGGAGGTTTTCGCAGGAATGATGGGTTCTCTAGAGAGTCCCGCATGGCTGTGTATGAAACAGTAATTGTTTCTACTCTGATGTATGGCAGTGAAACCTGGGTACTGCAGAAGAAGCATAGGAGTCGTTTGTGTGCTGGAGAAATGCGTTACTTACGTGGGGTTTGTGGCAAGACACGATTTGATTGTGTGAGGAATGAAGATGTATTGCAGTTGTGTGATGTAAAGCAAAATGGTTGTTACGAAGGTGGAGACCAATATGCTTCGGTGGTTTGGCCATGTTGAAAGAATGAGTGATGAAATGCTTACTAAGAAAATATTTTCAGCCCAAGTGGCAGGAAGGAAAGGCAGAGGAAGGCCAAGGAAGACATGGGTGGATCAGATTCAGGAGTGTCTGCATGAGAAAAAGATTATGAGTATGAAGTATAAAAGATCTTGTGTACGGCATGTAATGGATATCAGTGAAGCACGAGTTGTATGTCAAGATCGCTGTAAATGGCGAAGTTTGATACGACAACAATAAGTAAAAATATCTGGAAGTTTGTATTTCTTTTTGGAGCTAACCTCTGAATCTCAGAGAACAGCTTAGTGATATGTATGTATGTATAATAAATGATAGATCCACAAGTCTGAAGCAAGACCCAAAGCCTAACAAACGATTTGTGGGAACATTAGATCACCACCCACACATCACTAACGTACTATTATGCATGTGCTCCAAACATGATATACAGTTTGGTACCCAATCAAGGAATCTTATTTCGTATATTAAAAAAGATAGGGTAGCAACTGGCATAATGAGCAAATGGGTAGTGTATAAAATTCCAATACTGGACTCCTCAACAGGTGAACACGTTAGCAACTACGTGGGGTCCACAAGGAGAAGCTGGGGTATTCGTGTACAGGAACACAAATATGATATCCAAACCAACCACAGATTATCTAGGAATGTTGCAAATGGAACATTGCATCCAGACTAGGCATGAATATCAGACTGTTGGGCACTCTGGTGTACGTACACTCACTACACCTTGTTTGAAAGCCTGTACATTGAAGCCCTGGGGGACAGATGCTGTAATGACAGTACACCTGTGGACACATATCAAAAATGTGGAAAAATCACGTAGTTAATTTGAACTTTAAATTACGGTAATTAAAAACAACATGTAAGTTTGACAATAGCCTTTAATAATGTAACAAATTTTCTGTATAACTATGTGAATGTTCCAATGGTAACAATCACAACCTTGTGACACTTGAGATCTTTACCTGTGGTGAATTGCTGTAATCTTATATATTTGTGTGAGTATCAAATAACCTCAGTTCCACCTGATGAGGGGGTGTAGGTCACCCCAAAAGTACTAGTGGGGTTTTTAATTGTAAATATTCTTCATCTTTTAACATTAAATATCGTACATAGACGGTGTTGTTATTTGTGTGACATATAGTACGAAATTGCTTTTATCTTTATGTTACACATTTTTTGACATCAGTTTCAAAACAGTAATGACATGCTTCCCATGATGGTAATTTACTTGGAGGAAAGAATAGGGTGGAGATGTCACATCAGCTATGTCTCTCTCTCAGCCGGTTTCTCAGTATCCTTGGGATGCAGACTGCCGAGGAGCTTGACAGGAGAAGCCCCCTTATTCGCCCAAAACAACAAGTTGGTCTCTATTTTGCTTGTCTGGGGACAAGTTTACATAACTTAAAAATTCATGCAAAGGGCAATTAAATTTTCAACACTTTCGACTCGACTGTTTGCTGAAATCGCTAAAAGAACATGAAGTTGTAGCAAAATAGATCAAACCGAGCAGAATATTGACACAAAAATTATTATTCATTAACTTCCACAAAAAATCAGATTCACAGAATTGTCTTTTGACATTTCAATAGCATGTTATTGTTATGAATTGAAAAATGCCACAGAAAGAAATCAGTGTATACCCAGAAGTAAATTTCCTAAAACAGAGCAAGTCATCTGAAAATATTTTATTAACTTTTTTATTACTTGCATAATTTTGTTTTACATTTGTCTTTGACTGAGAGAGTGGGCGTTCAGAAACAAATGACACCATTTTAAATACGTTATTTTTTTTTCGTGTTCTTATCACAGTAAACGTAAAAATAAAACAGTAAATATACAACTCATGCCAAACAAAAGAAGCAAAATTTCACAATGTAAAACACTCCTACAAAGACTAAGACTCTCACTCAAAAACCTAGACTCTAAAACTTTGAAGACTCTCAAAAATCTAGTGCTCCAAGGTTGTGGTGAAAACTAACTTCAGTGATTAGACATCTCAGCACCTCCACCATATTCTTTCCTTCAAGGTAATTCACGATTGTAGGAAAATTGGGTGGATGTTATGCAACTATAATATACAATTTTACTGGAATCTTTTGTAAACTACAAACTAACAATTTTTTAAGTGTGTACAGATAAATATATTCTCCCTTTTCCAGTGTGCTATTTATGAATCCGGTCTCTCTGATGAATTTACTGTGACTCTTGACCAAAATGGCTACCTTGTTGGTATTGGACTTTCAGCATCACCTGCATCCTGTAATGGAGATCCTGTTCCTGACTCAAAGTTAATTTCCTTTAACACTTCTGTAAATATAGTGTCATTAGTAACAGCACCTTCGTAAGTTTGTTTCTTATCCCTGATTTTATTCTGTAGTTTGGTCATTGTAATTGATCGTGTTGGTTTCTGATGAAAAATATTATTATGCCACTGAATTGATAACAACAAACTAAGCACCAATTACACTTAAAATAGTACTAGTAATCCGAATTTCTTGGTGTAGAATATAAATCAAAGTTTCCAAGCTTTCGCACATCAACCAGATGGCTTTTTCAAAGAAAGTAGACAGCTAACTGCAAACTGGATAATGCAATACTTCAACAATTTGAGCGTGGTGACTTGACTGAACGATAAATTAATACGCGCAAATGTGATCAGACATTCGAAGAAACGAGGTTGCATTGGTTGGGCGCGCAGTACTGTGGTAGAAAACACAGCATTATTTGAAGAATTGATTCCAAATGCGTGACAACTCGAGAGAGATGCTAGCATTACAAGCTTCGCTGCTGGTCAAGATTTCCAAGGTTTCGCGAATGGCAGTAGATTTAGGTGTGGAGTATGAAGCTAATTTCTTGATATCATTCCACATAGGATCAGCGGACTTGAACTTGACCTCTCTTGAAAGGGCAGTGGTTATTTTACCGTCTTTTGTATCCCTTTTATGTTCGTTGATTCTAATTCCAACTGAACGTTTGGTCATTCCGATGTAGTATCACCTGGAGCCGTCTGGATATTGTAGTGGGATTGCATAAACACCTACCTCATTGAGAAGAGGGGGCTTGTCAATATTTCTCTTGAGCATCGTATACAAAGATGCTGGAGACCTTATGCCAACACTGAAGCTCATCCTCCTGAGCGTGTGTTTGAGTTGATAGGAAACTTTTGGTATGTAGGGAATAGAGCCCAGGTAGCGAAGTTGCGGCATACAAAGATTGACATGGCTGGTTCTGGCTTTTTCTATAATGTTATGCATCTGGTTCAACATATATGCTGCCTCAGTGGCCAATTCTACAATGTTTTCTAGTTCCGAATCTCTAGAACGAACATCTGAGGAGACGGCGAAGGCTTTTCTAATTCGAGAGCGGAAGAAGGCTGTCTTGTAATCATCAGGACAGAATGAACTGTGGAGCATCAAGTTGGGAACAGAGGTGGGTTTATAATAGACTTCCGCGCAAAGGTGATGGTCATGTGATTTTCTCACTAAGACGCCGAGATAAGGTAAGGTGCCACTGCGCTCAAGCTCCATAGTGAAATTGATCGTAGGGTGTATATAATTGCCTTTATTGAAGAAAGATGGGAGAGTCTCCCTTTCCGTGAGACCATACGAAAAATATGTCGTCCACATATCGCAGCCAGGTGGTAGGCCATGGGGTGATGTTAGTGAATATATGTTGCTCAATGGGGTGAAATATTGCTTCTGCGAGAACGGCTGAAAGCGAAGATCCCATCAGAGCGTCATTTACTTGCTTGTAAACGTGCCCTTGAAAACTGAAGTAGCTGGAAATTGAGATCAAGTCCATTAATTTGAAGATGCTGAGGCAAGACTCTTGCAAATAAACTGATGAATTAGAAACAGCCTCGTTCAACGTTCTGATGGCTTCCGGCACGGGGACTGATGGGTAAAGGGATACCACGTCGAAACTGCCGATAATATCATGTTGTTGAGCAGTGAGTTGCTTGGTTTTCGTGATGAAATCTACAGTAGAAGTTAACACAACGTCCGATTCAGGTAGATGACTAGTCAGGAATCTGGATAATGCCTTCTCTAAGTGGTAGGTCGGTGCGGACCTTCTGGACACAATCGGTCTCAATGGATTGCTGGGCTTGTGGTGTTTCAGTCTACCAAAGAGCTTTGGGATCTGAGGGCCAGGTGGTAATTTGAAGGCTTTCTTGAGATCTTCCGGAAGAGCAGGTAGTCTTGCAACTCGTTGTACCGTGCAACCCAAGAATTTAGAGGATTAGTTCGTAAGACCGTACATCCATAATTGGAAATAAAGTCCTCTAGTGTTTTATTACAATCCGCTGTGTCCATAATAGCTATCTGACCGGATTTGTCAGTTAGCGTCAACACTATTGAGCTGTTATTTCAAAGGTTTGAAATCAACCTCGTAATTTTAAAATTACCAAGTGTTTGTTTATTATTGTTCCTCAATCTCAGCCCAGAGCAACATAGTTGGCATAGTTCATCTTTGGCGACTTCCGGAACTCGCGAAATTTTGCTCTCTAATTCAGAAACGACGCTTTTTGGGTTCGATTTTGATCGGAAACAGAACTTTGGTTGAGTTCCAAAACTTTAGTTTCCTCAACAGTGAATGTCCGCTTAGAGATATTGATGAATGGAATGGTGAAATCCTTAGGATTTTGATTCTGGGATGATTTCAAGAAATCCAGCTTCTTGTTGTTTTTGGAGGATAAGGAAGATTGAAGTCTTTCCGCTAACATGTCCATTCGGAGTGTTTGGTTGTTGAAAGTGATCGGGTCGCAAAGAATATCTAGTTTCATATATAGGGTATGGCACTTGGCTTCCAAAGACATAACGTCCTTTCTTTTCAGGTTTACTATCCTAGAAAGGGTCTGACGAAGAAATTTGTCCTTTTTCTTCTCAAACCAAGTTGATAAAAAGTCGAGGTGGGAACGTTCCTTCTCCAATTTGAGCCGCAACTGTCGGAATAGTTTAAATGTGTTCCACATTGCTTGGAAAACACAAAACTAATTGATAACAAGGAACTGTACACCAGTTATGCTTGAAATAGTACTAGTGATCCGAATTTCTTGGCGTAAAATATAAATCAAAGTTTCCAAGCTTTTGCACCTCAACCAGATGGCTTTTTCAAGGAAAGCAGGCAGCTAACTGCAAACTGGATAATGGAACACCTCAACAATTTGAACGTGGTGACTTGACTAGACAATAAATGAATAGGCGCAAATGTGATCAGACATTCGAAGAAACGAGGTCGCATTGGTTGGGTGCGCAGTTCTGTGGTAGAAAACACAGCATTATTTGAAGAATTGATTCCAAATGCGTGACAACTTGAGAGAGATGCTAGCATTACAAGCTTCGCTGCTGGTCAAGATTTCCAAGGTTTCATGAATGGCAGTAGATTTAGGTGTGGAGTATGAAGCTAATTTCTTGATATCATTCCACATAGGATCAGTGGACTTGAACTTTACCTCTCTTGATAGGACAGTGGTTATTTTACCATCTTTTGTATCCCTTTTATGTTCGTTGATTCTAATTCTAAACGAACGTCTGGTCATTTCGATATAGTATTGCCTGGAGCCCGGAAGATCTCAAGAAAGCCTCCAGAGATGCCAACTTGTACGGATTTTCACTTCGTCTTACGGTTTTACGGAAGACACCCGAAAAACTACGGAAAAGCCCAGCAAGATTCCTGAACGCAATTTTGTATTTTTTACCTTTTTTGGGGGAAAAAAACGCACTTTACAGATAGTCCTTATACGCCTTCGGAGGGATGCCAACCCCTACGCATTTGCCATAGAAACTAGGCATTTCTTTAGCTTTACTACGCACTACGCATCACATGCCTAATACTACGCGTTTGTTGCTATGACGCCGCATGTCCCCCCTCCCCCCACTAACTTTATTTAGCATAATTTTTGTGTTATTTGCAGACCCCCTTAGCGTTTGTTATGGACCCAAGTGCTTTAGTGTATTCAGACAACTGAATAACAGGTTGCATATAAGAATAGTCAAAAAGCTCAATGCAGAATCTCCGTCAATGTTTTGCCAGCTATACTTCGGTATCTGGCCTGCGTCGTCTGCTACAACAAAGCAACTGCCGATGGGTGGCGCTTCGCCGCCGAGGCTGGAGGTTCCACGCTGATCCTCGGCGATGTCACAACCCCAATCCCAACCTCGGACAAAATGACCAATCTTGGTGTAGATATTATAAAATAAAAAAAAATGTTTACTGCATTTTATTTCATAATTGCTCTGTATTGTTAAAAAATTCAAGGGTTGGCACAATCATTTTTCTCCGAAACTGTTAAAATCCGGAAAAAAACAAAAAAGGCCAGAAGGAAAGAAAGAAGGAAATTGTACTTTACATGCGGGCATTCTTTGTAATGGTTTTGTTTAAGTTGCGTCACTCAGCCGGCTTAAGCTGTTGAAAGCACATTGCAATGTCCGTAGTAGGTGAATGACTCAAGATAAGTACTGAAGTGAGGGATCCCCGCCCACTGCAAGCAGTGTGATGTTTTTACATACTGGGAAACAAAATTGCGATTATCTTTTTCCCGAATTTTCAGTTAAATGTACAGAACTGTTTACAGATGCCATCATTTATTAAAACAAAGTGACCCTGAAAATTTCACTTCAGTAACTTAAAAACTTTTTGAGTTAGAAATGCAATTTTCTTATTAATCCCTCTTTCTCTAAGTGTCCAATTTTTTTTTGTGTGTGTATGTAATTAAAAAAGTTTTCCCGGATTTAGGCGAAATTTTCGAGGTAACTTTGTTTGACCAAGTTAGGACATCTACAAAAAAATAAGCTTTTTAAAATGAAAATTCTGAAAATTAATTTTTCACATTTTAATCCTCAGTGCAAAGACGCAATACAACAACAGCAGGTGGCAAATGGGCTCAGAGTGAAAGGGGGAGAGAAATGAATGTTGCAAGCTTATAGTTCTCTGTCATCTGCGCTTTCCTGTGAAGTTGATCTTTCTTTCTCTGAACGTCTTAATAATAAAAAAGAAAAGTGCGTAATTTTAAAAGTTTCCAATGGATTCAAGCGAAATTTGCAGGGCAATCTTATAAGACCAAGTTATATGGCATCTGGCAAAAAATCAGCTCTATTAAGTGAAAATTTTGAATTCTTTTTTTTATTTTGCATTTTTGTTCTTAGTTAGGGAAGGAGTAACTCAGCAGGTTGTCGTGAATGAAAGGGAAGATGTTACCGAAACCCACATAATAGATTACGTGAGTCTCGCCCACACAATGCCCCCCGTGGGTCTCGGATGCGAGTGACAAATGGCACATGCCTGTTGGTTCTTTTTAAGCTGCTCTTCTCTTTCATGAAAATAAAATACTGATGTTATTCGTTTGTGTATAAGTCGCTAATTGTTTAAATCAGAATCTCAAATCCGCACATACAGTTCTCAATATTGATTTTTTTCTGGTTATTTTTATAACTGTCTAGTCTGTAGTAAATTTAAAACATCTTAAAACACTTTTTCGTAATATTTCTTGTGTCTACACATGAAAGCTCAAAACTACGCATTTTTATGGCTTGTACTACACATGAATGCTGTAAGAGGTTGGCATCCCTGCCTTCATCCGCTAACAGAAGCTCTGCCTCTGTTAGCGGAGGCTGTAATCACTGATCGTCACATGATTCCCCAAACAGCCATTTGAGAGGCAAACGTCACGACGCAACCACATTCTCGAGGAGCAAACGGAAGTCCCTCGGGAAACTGGTTGCGCCGAGACGCTTGTATTTGAGAGTGTCGTGCACAAAAACTGAGCGGGAACTCAGCTGCTCAGCATCTTTTACATGTGGCTTTGTGCTCGTGAAAATTTTAATGCAATGAAATGTTTTAATTTAGATTAAAACAAAATGAAATGTAGCAGTTAAACAGCTGTGACAACAAAAAGAGCAAAGTCAGTTAAAACTTATTGTCAAGTGTATCGCAAGATATATAATAAAGAATGGACTTTTATGAAGCACCTAAAGTTTCGCCAAATCACGTGTTTTGTAAGACATGCGGCTGCAATTTTAGCGTAGCACATGGTGGCCACGATGATTGTAGGCGTCATGTGGAAAGCAAGAAACAAAGATTATGTGAAGTTGAAATCCCAGTCTTCGGAGAATTTTTTTCTGTGAAAACTAATGATTCTACTGAAGCGGAGCTCTTATTTAAGCCGTTCATCATTGAACACAATTTGCCTGTCGCAGCTGCCGACCATGCCAAAAATCTGGTTCGTAGGATGTTTCCAGATTCAGAAGTTGCAAAAAATTATGCTTGTGCTAGAACAAAAACATCAGCACTCATCCATTGTTTATCTGGTTCAACCAAAGAAAAATATTGTCTGTTATTAAAGAGCAAGCATTTTCTTTAGCAACTGACGGAACTAATGATACAAATGATAAAAAAAATTATCCTCTTGTTATAATATACTTCGATGCGATAAATGGCTGCAATAAAACAGTTGTGCTTTCATTGATAGAAACATCAGACAACACAGCTAAAGGAATTTTCACTGCCAACTGCCATTGATAGTGAACTGAAAAAAAATAACGTATCTTGGAAAAACTGTGTAGCATTTTCATGCGACAATGCGAGTACGATGGTGGGCAGTATAAAAGGTGTTGCAACTCTAATAATAGAGATTCAACCTTCTATCGTCATAGCCCCTACTTGTCATCTTATTCATTTGGCTGCAAAATAAGCTTCCTCAAAGCTTAAAAATTTTGATGTGGAGCAATTTGTAGTTCAGTTATTTTTCTACTTAGATAAAAAGCTCAAGAAGAAAAAAATGCATTAAAAATAAGCCAAGCAATCTGCAATTCAAAACCACACAAGATATTGAAGTACATAAGTACCCGATGGCTATCATTTCTTACATACATACATATCACTAAGCTGCTTTCTGAGATTCAGAGGTTAGCTCCAAAAAGAAATACAAACTTCCAGATATTTTTACTTATTGTTGTCGTATCAAACTTCGCCATTTACAGCGATCTTGACATACAACTCGTGCTTCACTGATATCCATTACATGCCTTACACAAGATCTTTTATACTTCATACTCATAATCTTTTTCTCATGCAGACACTCCTGAATCTGATCCACCCATGTCTTCCTTGGCCTTCCTCTGCCTTTCCTTCCAGCCACTTGGGTTGAAAATATTTTCTTAGTTAACATTTCATCACTCATTCTTTCAACATGGCCAAACCACCGAAGCATATTGGTCTCCACCTTGCTAACAACATTTTGCTTCACATCACACAACTGCAATATATCTTCATTCCTCACACAATCAGATCGTGTCTTGCCACAAACCCCACATAAGTAACTCATTTCTCCAGCACACAAACGACTCCTATGCTTCTTCTGCAGTACCCAGGTTTCACTGCCATACATCAGAGTAGGAACAATTACTGTTTCATACACAGCCATGCGGGACTCTCTAGAGAACCCATCATTCCTGTGAAAACCTCCCAGAGCAGCTATGACTTTCAAAGAAGAATTCACTCGTCTACTGATTTCACCATCCAACTTGTTCTCTCTGTCAAACATGTTTCCTAAATACACAAACTCACTCACCTGGTCAATCACAGTGCCATTTATACTTACTTTACATTCAGTGCTACCCATTCCTCTCTCAAAAACCATAACTTTGGTTTTTCCCTTATTTATACTCAGTTTGAATTTCATGCAAACTTCGTGCATCCGAGTCAACATACTCTGCAACTCACTTTTGCTCTCTGCCAACAGGACAGTGTCATCAGCATACAGCAATCTGCACACACGGATATCACCAAGACATAAACCACTATTATCTATTTTGGCCTCACGCATGCATGCGTCCATAAATATATTAAACAGCCATGGTGACATTACACAACCTTGTCTAACTCCTGCACCAATGGAAAACCATTTTGATAAAACACCATTCACTCGTACACAAGCTCTACTACCAGCATACATGGCTTTTACACTATTAAGTAGATTCCCAGTAACACCATATTCATTCAATACCTTCCACAAAAGTGTCCTATTCACTCGGTCATAAGCTTTCTCTAAATCTATGAAGGCAGTAAAAACTTCCTTCCCAACAGCCAGATACTTTTCAATCATCATGCGTAATGCAAAAATCTGGTTAGTGCAGCCTTTACCAGGCATAAAACCACTCTGAACATCCCACACTTTCTCTGATGTAAGACCCCGTACTTTTTCAATAACAACCTTACCAAACACTTTCCCTGGCACACTCAGTAGGCTAATACCACGATAGTTCTTGCATTCAGTCTGATCACCTTTTCCCTTATACAAGGGAACAATAATAGCATCCTTCCAATTCCGAGGGACCATTCCTAACTCCCAGCACAACTGGCAAATTTCAGTTAACCAGTCAATTATAGAATCACCAGCATACTTCAACATCTCTGCAGTTATGCCATCAACTCCTGGAGCCTTACCATTCTGAAGAGATTTTAGAGCTTTACACACTTCTTCTCTTGAGATCCCTCCTGTGCTTTCATCCCTCATTGTGACATCATCTGCATCTGTCTCAGAATCATTTTTGCTCTCCTGATCTAATAACTCACAGAAGTATTCACCCCATCTGTCACTTAACTCATTGGGCTCCCATATCATTTCCCCAATCTAATTCTTCACACAACTTACAACTTTGTTTCCCCTATTTTTCCTGAGTCTCATGTACTTCTAGAAGGATTTTCTATCTTTCCGAAAAGCCAGTTCATGCCTTTCCACTTTCTCCTTCCTATGTATTGCCTTACTGTGGCGAACCAGCTTAGCAGCTTCACGCTTTTTACAGCGACATTCATCCACAGAGACTCTGCCTTGCAACATCCCCAAATAGGCTTCCTTCTTTCTCTTTACTGCCTCATCAATCTCACTATTCCACGAAGCATCACCTCTATTGTTACCCACTATTGTGGTGCCACAGACCTCTTTAGCAGCAGTGACAGCACAGTTCTTAAAACATTCCCACTTCTTTTCTACATCCCTCTCACAAGATTTCAGATCCTTCAGTCGTTCTCTGAGTAAGTCAAAGTACCGCTGATGATCTTCAAGAAGCCTATCAACCTTTATTCTTTCTATCCTGGGTCTCTTCCTATTCCTTTTCCTCCAACCAACATTAAGTTTCACTCGTGACACTACCAAGTAATGATCAGAACCAACATCCGCACCTCTCATCACACGGGTGTCAACAACTAAGTGTTTCAAACGCTGATCGTAAACAACAAAATCTATCGCACTCTTTTGACCAAGAGTACGATTTTCCCAAGTATATGTGTGTATATACTTGTGGTTGAAAAATGTATTAGATACACACAAACCATTCTCAATGCAGAGTTCAATTAATCATTCACACAAGGATCATTAAACTTACCCAGAACATTGTCAGAAATTGCATTCTGCACACCTACTCTAGCATTGAAATCCCCTGCTATTATAACTTTTTCTTTAGCACCAAACTGGCTCAAAACAGCTTTTAGCTCATTCCAGAAATCTTTCATATCAGAAGGTTCCGAGTCACAAGGAGCATACACTACAACAATTACAATTCTCTGAAGTTTCACTTTCAAACGAATCCAGAGAATTCTCTCACTTATGCAACTATAATGAATCAAGTTGTTCTTCATCTTTTCACTTAAAATCACACCTACACCAGCCTGTCCTCTCATATTATCCAATACTCCAGACCACACACTCACCGTGCCATTCACTTCTTCTACCCCAATTTCCTTCTTTTTTGGTTTCACTTACACACAGCACATCCAGTCTATACTTATTCATCTCCTCAATCACCTCACTCATCTTGCCATTTATACCTCTAGTATTCCATACACCAATCTTACATTCACTCAGCTGAGATCTCTTTCTCATACGCCGTTTAGAAAGTCCAGGTCGATTCCGTGGTGGACCGTCCTTCTCAAGTGTGGTAGGTTCACCATATCCCACACTTGAGTCTAACATTTCTTGAAAGTGTTAATAGAATTTTAGAACAATGGGAAGCTCTTGAAAAATTTTTTGGTGCTGATGAAGATCATGGACAGTTTAAAAACTTGCAGTTTTCAATAAGGAACCCATTATCCAAGTTGAACTGTTTGTTCCTGTCTTCAACGCTTCCAGTTTTTACTGCTATTAATCAAGAATTGCAGCATGAAAAACCATTGATATTTAAGCTTAGAGGTAAGGTGAACAATTTATTAATGAGTTTAATTTCAAGGTTTATCAAACCTCATGCTTTTGACACTACCAAAAATGTTAAACTTATAAAATATGGCAAGGTTAAAAACCAGAAAGCTGATAATGATTTGGTGATAGGAGCAGAAGCTTGTGTATACATTAAAAATTGTTCTGCTTTGAGCAAAGATGATATTGGATCATTTTACCATTGTGTGAGAGAATTTTATGCTGCTGCATGTTGTTATATCATAAAAAAAATTCCCTTAGATAATGAGTTTTTATCACATGCTGTAGTTGCTGATATCAGTTTGCAAAAAGAAGTAACTTTTTCATCAATACAATTTTTATCATCCATCTTTAATTTCTCCACTGATGAAATGGATAAGTTAGAAGTAGAATTTGCCAACTATCAAAATGAAACTTTTGATTTTGATAAATTAGATAGTAGAATGGACAAAGTGTGGCATGAAATTTCTATAATGAAAGACGATAATGGGAAGACAAAATACGAAAATTTAAGTAAATTGATGAAAAATGTTTTAGTTGTTCCTCATAGTAATGCTGCAAGTGAGAGAGTTTTCTCTTTGGTGCGAAAAAATGCCACTAATTTCCGACCCAACTTGTCAACAGGAACATTAAGTGCGTTGATGGTTGAGCCATGGACATTGCAAAATCTGAACTTTGCTATGAGAAAAAGTTTACAAAAGAAGTGAACAGAGCTAAAAAAGCAACTAAATTAAGTCTTAAGGCCAATTAATCACTTATGGAATTTTGAAATAAATATTTTTGTTGTACTGAAAATCTTACTGAAAGTTGAAGCAATTGTACTGAAAACTTCAGATTTTTGTACTGATGACCCTTCTCTCAGATTGGCATCTCTGAGCCTCCAAATTACCACCTGGCCCTCAGATCCCAAAGCTCTTTGGTAGACTTAAAACACCACAAGCCCGGTAATCCATTGAGACCAATTGTGTCCAGAAGGTCCGCACCGACCTACCACTTAGAGAAGGCATTATCCAGATTCCTGACTAGTCATCTACCTGAATCGGACGTTGTGTTAACTTCTACTGTAGATTTCATCACGAAAACCAAGCAACTCACTGTTCAACAACATGATATTATCAGCAGTTTCGACGTGGTATCCTTTTACCCATCAGTCCCCATGCCGGAAGCCATCAGAACGTTGAACAAGGCTGTTTCTAATTCATCAGTTTATTCGCAAGAGTCTTGCCTCTGCATCTTTAAATTAATGGACTTGATCTCAATTTCCAGCTACTTCAGTTTCCAAGGGCACGTTTACAAGCAAGTAAATGGCGCTCTGATGGGAT
Organism: Macrothele yani; assembly: GCA_039090855.1. Lineage (NCBI taxonomy): Eukaryota > Metazoa > Arthropoda > Arachnida > Araneae > Macrothelidae > Macrothele > Macrothele yani. Next base: position 198,437,606 of record CM076990.1, read on the forward strand.
CTTCGCTTTCAGCCGTTCTCGCAGAAGCAATACTTCACCCCATTGAGCAACATATATTCACTAACATCACCCCATGGCCTACCACCTGGCTGCGATATGTGGATGACATATTTTTCGTATGGCCTCACGGAAAGGAGACTCTCCCATCTTTCCTCGATAAAGTCAATTATATACACCCTACGATCAATTTCACTATGGAGCTTGAGCGCAGTGGCACCTTACTTTATCTCGACGTCTTAGTGAGAAATCACATGACAGTCGCCTTTCTCACGGAAATCTATTATAAACCCACCTCCGTTCCCAACTTAATGCTCCGCAGTTCATTCTGTCCTGATGATTACAAGATTACAAGATGATGGCCTTCCATTCTCGAATTAGAAGAGCCTTCGCCGTCTTCTCAGATGTTCGTCCTAGAGATTTGGAACTAGAAAACATCGTCAAATTGGTCACTGTGGCAGCATATATGTCGAACCAGATACATAACTTTATCGAAAAAGCCATGCCAATCTTTGTATGCCAGAACTTTGCTGCCTGGGCTCTATTTTCTACATACCAAAAGTTTCCTATCAACCCAAAAACGCGCTCAGGAGGATGAGCTTCGGTGTCGGCATAAGGTCTCCGGCATCTTTACATATGATGCTTAAGAGAAATATTGACAAGCCCTCTCTTCTCAATGAGGTAGATGTTTATGCAATCCGACTACAATATCCAGACGGCTCCAGGTGATACTACATCGGAAGGACCAAATGTTCGTTTGGAATTAGAATCAACGAACATAAAAGGGATACAAAAGACGGTAAAATAACCACTGCTCTATCAAGAGAGGTCAAGTTCAAGTCCGCTGATCCTATGTGGAATGATATCAAGAAATTAGCTTCATACTCCACACCTAAATCTACTGCCATTCGCGAAACCTTGGAAATCTTGACCAGCAGCGAAGCTTGTAATGAAAGCGTCTCTCTCGAGTTGCCATGCATTTGGAATCAATTCTTCAAATAATGCTGTGTTTTCTACCACAGTACTGCGGGCCCAACCAATGCGACCTCGTTTCTTCGAATGTCTGATCACATTTGTGCCTATTCATTTATTGTCTAGTCAAGTCATCACGCTCAAATTGTTGAAGTGTTGCATTATCCAGTTTGCAGTTATCTGTCTACTTTCCTTGAAAAAGCCATCTGGTTGATGTGCGAAAGCTTGGAAACTTTGATTTATATTCTACGCCAAGAAATTTGGATCACTAGTACTATTTTAATATGCCACTGAAGTTCTGCTTTGCAGTCTTGAATAAGTGCTTTGTGATGTAAATATTTAACTAACAAGCCTGGAACCTAAATGTTTCATTTGCTATTCTTATAAATGCACTTCTGTCTCTTTCAGATAGAAGAAAGAAATCAGAAAAAGGTATTTAGATGTCAATAATGCAATAAGCATCATGAACATCCCCACCCCCTGATTTTTTTCATTGTTGACATCAGCAGCCTACCCATTTTTAATTTTTTCTGTTTCACTGGAAAACAAATATAGAAACATTATATCTCATGTAATTTTATCATAAAGTTCACATTTTGTATATAGGCAGTACAAAAAGAAATATTAAAATCAGATTGACTGAACACATGAAGAACTGGAGCAGAAGAGAGAATAAAACAGCACGTATTGACTTCTGTTTGGATAATCAATGTGTACCCTATTGGGAAGAAATTGCGATATTAAACCAGCAGAATAATATGAGAACAATACAAGTAGCAGAAGCAGTAATAATAAATAAGACCAAACCATTTAACTGCAATAATAACAGTCCATATGACCTTTCGTATGCTTGGAGGAACCTGATCAAAACTGAGAAGAAATTGAATAGGGAGAAGAGAGAGAGGAAGAGAAAAAGGAAGGGTGAGAATGGCATAGGTGAAGATAAAGTTGATGTGACCTGACACTAGATGGCATTGGCAATGGGTTACATGAGGAACATGCGCACTGTGAACACGAGACTTTCAGATAGCAGACTTCAACAGAGGGCGTGAAGCCTCCGTTGAAAACGACAGGGTAGGGCCTAGGTGAAACACGCATCCGGTGATTGATACTGTGGATGGTATGGGGTGGTGTATATAATGATTTTAAACTGGAATCTTTTAAAGCTATTTAAATTTTTATGAACATGACCTAACTTGAAAACTTCCTCAGCAATTCTACGAGAGTGCAGCATTGACGAGATAGCCCTAATGGCCAAGTACGACGTGGAACTTCAAGTGGTATGTAAATGGTAACTCTTAACTCAAGAATCTTTAATTATTATCTGGAAACCTTTACCCATTCAATATGTCGACACAACCAGAACAGAGTTAACCCTAACATCTGGACATAACCGAAGTAGGGTACAACTTATGACGAAATGGCTCTCGACCTAACCCTAACAACTGACCATATTGAAGCAAGATACAACTCTGGACAAAGAAACTCTCAATAACTACTGACGTCGGACTGAACACGCACTTCTGTGAGTAACATTTTTAGGACTTTTAACCGATTTATATTTTAATTGAATAAGTTAATGTACCACCACAGACTGTATCCACTTTACAGAACGTGTAAAACAGAATTTACAGATGTCAAAGTGTCTTCCTGAAGAAATATAGAAACATTTGTGAACATTAACTTAATGTTCAGAGCTTGGCAATATTAATCTTTAACCTGCTTTCTAGAAAATTTTTGTAATTAAGTAATTAAGACCTCAACTTTTTACAGACATTTTTAAAGTTTACTGGTGGAACTGCTATAAATTCAAGCAGTTTTTTTTTTTTTTTTTTTTTTTTTTTTTGTAATGAAGAAAAGATTATATAAACAATATACTAAAAGTGCTGTAATTTTACCTGTAGAATCATATTTATTTGCCACTTGTAGTCTTGCATGTTCATAATTTTTATGTTCAGCTTATGAACCTCACAAGCCTGTGGGTTTGTTTGACATACAAAACAAGCTTCTTCTTTTTAAACTTTTCTGGAATTCCATTTCATTGTACACATACTGTCAGATGAAACATTAATTTGTCACCACTGATTTTACTATCTTGGTGAACTTGGTGGTCATTTGCGACTGTGTGCTGTTTTGAGTGATTTGAGATTTGTAATTGAATAATCTCAGGAGCATCTTGTAACTGTCTTCTTTAATTTGGCAGTCATGAATGAATGTATGTGCAGCTTTTGTGTCTTGTCACGAATGATTTGAGGTTTGAGGTTGTTTACAATTTAACATCCCCGTGAGAATCTTTAAGATTGTTAGGAGTAACCAGACATGAGACCTTGTGGCCTAGCTGTTGAACACTAGTGTCTTGCACTAACGGGACAGATTTGATTTTTTTATTAGCGATTCATCCCAATTGTGCAGATTCATGGTATTGAGAATAAAATTACATTGGTTTCTAAAAAGAATTGCCACATTGGTTTCTAAAGAGAATCTGTTAGATTCCAGGTTCTACTTTCCCTTTGAAGTAAAAAGAAATTGAAATTCATTCAAGGTTTTCTAGGCAAAAAAAAAAACATTTTCTTTCATGCTGCCACCCACTGAAAGACAAGGGGTGAAAAGCTATAGACATTATAACTGACTATGCATATGATCAGATTTGTGCTATACTGTGCTTTTGAAACTATTTGCTGAAATACAAAGCTGAGAGAAAAATGGTGGCAGTTAAAGATAAGTCGGAAATCGTGTAACTGTTTTTTTGTCAGTGTTATGACCAGTGACAAAAAGTGACAGTTCTAAAGTCACTGATAAGAAGAATGTCCCCGTTACTATGTCTGAGCAATACTTGGGGTCCGAGGTTACCATGTCGTTTCTGTTGAAATGTCGCAGAGGTCGCTAGTGATACCACTTTTCTTCAGAAGAAACCAGTTTCTCATGCTAGTCTCTTCACAAGGAGTTTTTAGGAATGGACGTGAATAATAATAAAGTGTTAATGCTGTTCAGCATTCAGCATAATAGAATGTCTGATGCCAAGCATAGAAAAACCAGCGAGATGTGGAATTATTTCCCCGTCATTGATGAAAATTGTGCTTTGTATGATGTTTGTAAGCAAAAGCTTTCTTATGAAAGATTGACTCGCTGTTCTGTTTCTGCTCTGTCACCCCTGTCTTAAACAGTGATTTTGTCATTGATACTAGTAAGACGGTGACTTGCCACCACGTTACATCTTCATGAACGGTGATTTTGTCTCCGTTTAAAGTCACCGTTACTTCCATAGAACTGTCACCATTGTAACTGCGATAGGAAAAGCACTGTTAAGCCCACCTCTAGTGGAAGTATTGCTGTTGAATATGCCAGAGTAGTCACAAAGTATTGCTTGTATATTGTGCAAGTAACAGGCCAGGCCCCAGATGAAGGATTTCAGTCATATAATGGCAGGGTGTTGGAGAAGATGTCACTGTTTCATGAGACTTGGTCGATACTGCTGTAAGGTGTGTTGTCAAAGGTTAAACAGTGGTGTAGTTAGAATAAAGATGGCATGTGGTTGTAGTGCAAGGGTTGTTGGTATGGACTAACAGAAGCATGTATTGATAATGCTGTTCTGTATCACACTGTTGCACAGTTCTTAACAGCCTTTACACCAGAGTCAAACTACTGCCCAGGACATTTGCCATGCGGAATGACCCACAATCCCAGAGGAGGGGTTTCAGCTTGTGTATTTGCTGCTCTAATGAATTTAAGGTGGTTCTGCCTAAAATCTCTGCCTTATGTTTCCAAAGGTAAAACTTCTTTACATATTTTCTTCATAATTAATGTATTCCCTAGGATGAAAATTTGCACATTGATAAAACTAACTCTAAGTTATAGCATGAGATGCTTAATACTTGTTAAAACATAACCATAATTATATTAAAAAATCAATCATTTTTCTTTGAGTAATGTTCAGATCTGTTAATAGATGGTGCGACCTGTACTTTGATGATGCCAGTAGACAAACAAATGTTGGATTGCTTAGTTATAGTTATGTTTTAGCAAGTATTAAGCACCCCATGCTATAACTTAAAGTTAGCTTTATCGATGTGCAAATTTTCATCCTTGGGAATACATTAATTGCAAAGAAAATATGCAAAGAAGTTTTACCATTGGAAACACAAGGCAGATTTTAGGTGGAACCACCTTAAACCTGTGAATGGGATGATGTGAACATAGGAATTCATAAGTCAAGAACACATCTGGCAAATCTAATATTATGTTCATATTTAATATATGAAATTAGGGAACATAATACATACTACAGAATGATTAATTGTTTATCTGGTCGTATATTTCCTTTGAAAAGCAAATGTACATGAAGAACAGAATAAAGAAAGTATGCAAATACTTCAAAACTCAAAACATTTTCATGCTGACTGGCAATAATGTGTAGTTCGAAGGCCTTGGAATTCTTATTCCCGTTGTTAACCTATCAAGAAATTTTGTGTTGACACTAACTTTTATGATTCTTTTTTTAAATTTCTGAAATGTTTGTAACAATTTAAATATGTGCAAAGAATGTTTTAATCTCATCTATAAATGTATTGACATGTGTCTATGTACAAATATATAAGTAACTTGTATTGTACTTTGAATTGATGTAGTAAATTATTTTGTATTTTGCAGTCCTGATACTCTTACTTATATCCAAAGAATGGAACAAGAAAAAGCTGAAAAAGCCAGGGGTGAACAAGGAGATAATAGGTCATTTTTTGCAAAATATGTGAGTCATGTTTTTCTGTTTTTTGTGCTAAAATTTTTAAGGAATACTGCATATTTTAACATTAAATTATTTTATCATTCATAGGGCTTGGAAGTAATACCAAATGCATGAGTAAATGCATGTTCAAGCATTTCCAATATCTGTTAGGATCTTTACCATCCTTGTGTGCATAAATTTTGAGTCAAGTATACGCTTACCTTATATATGTATAGTACGCATACACACCAAATGTGTCCAGAGTTGTATGAAAATAAAATGTATCTGCGTACACAACCATTGAAACAGAAAACTTGCTGCCAACCCGTGAAACGTGAGCCACAATGGCATTAGAATAAGATGATTTAAAGGAAAATTGATAAAACAATAAATAATTATTAGAACATTACAGGTTCCACTGAGGACAAAATAAGTACATTACAATTGAACATGCAGCAGTGTGTGTGTGTGTGTGAAGTGGACCTTTATGGCAAAATATTAAAATATTGGTGAATATATTTTAAAAACGTGGAGATAATGTAAATATATGATGTCATCGCTCTGTGAACGTTATTTTTATAAACAACGAATAGCAACTGAAAAATTGTACATTCAACACCGCTGGGAACGAACCCCAGATCTCTCGATAACCAGCCGAGTGCGTTCGCTATGTACAATTTTTCAGTTGCTATTTGTTGTTTATAAAAATAATGTGGACAGAGCGATGACATCGTATATTTACATTATCTCCACGTATTTAAAATATATTCACCATTTCTATCGCCCTTTGGATTTATCAGCTGTAATCAAACAGCTTGCTTTGTTGAATGCCACTAGATGGCGACACATCAGTTGCTGAGCTCATCAATATGGATTTGTGTAGTCCGATGCTGACTGATAAACCACGAATAGCACTGTGAATTGTTGGCACCGTAGCGTAAAGCGAGCGCACTCGGCTAGTTATCAAGAGATCTGGGGTTTGTTCCCAGCGGTGTCGGATGTACAATTTTTCAGTTACTATTCGTTGTTTATAAAAATAACGTTGACAGAGCGATGACATCGTATATTTAAAATATTGGACTATGAACCTCATAAAAATGAACTAATTAAAGAAAGATTTTATATCCAGAAAAAGTTCCATCAATGAACCTTAAAAATTATAAATAGCATTTCCAACAAAATTCACAAATAGTATACTTAGAAAATACACAAGGAAAATATTTTAATTTAATAAATGGCAACTACAAGAGGAACTTAGAAATAAAAAAAAATTTACTTTTTTCTGTGTAAGCGAAACTTTTGATACTATTCCTATACATTGAGAATAGGCCTTGATAAAATCTAGAGACCAGAAATGTATGTAGAAACAAAAAAACTCGGAAGATGTGAAAAATAATTGAATGTTCTTCAAGTCATAATAGATTTAAATACATTAATCTGTGCTTGAGTAAGTTTTTTTAATCTACAAGCAAAAAACTATCTGCAAAATCTGCTAATAATTTGGAAACTATCCGCATACATCTACATTCTGCTACTCTGGATGTGTCAGTGGCTCCTTCATGTAGCAATAGTTGTGGTGTATCAATGGAAATATGTAAAAGTAGTCAGATAAAAAAAATGCTTTACCATTGCTTTTACACCATTTGTTTTTTAGTTTTTTTTTTTTTTTTTGTTCTGTGCTGCTACTCAGGTGCTGTATTTCCTCTTCTACCTTATCTACAAAGTGTGTGGTTAAGCTAGCAGTGCCTAATTGATCAACCCCATGAATTTTATGGGCACCCATACTTGTGGTAACCAGTGATGTAGTTCTAAATAAAAAAGTGCTTCAGTAGTGAACAGATTAGGTAAAAACAACCTGGAAAGAAGACTTTCAAAATTTTCAAAAGCTTATTAAAGTTTGACTAGTTAGTTTTTTATAATTTTTAAATAAATTTATATTATTTACACATTTTTGTTAAAATTGTTTAATTTAGGCAATTTAAAACAAAAGAAGTACCTTCACAGTGAATGCGATTCTGCACAATTTTAAATATTCAGTGTGAATAATATGAATCAGGTATTATGTATACACGTGACTTACAATCAGCTATGGTTTAGGGGAGTCAGCAATGGATTTTGTTTTGTTCGTTTGTATTTTTCAGAATATAACGAGCATCTAGGGCAATAAGCTGTCACCTGACCTTGATTTTGGGTAACAGGTTGTGGGCACAGGACAGCTTCGGGTATGCTTTTTAACCTGGTCTCAGATCTGAAACCAAGATGAAGCATGTTCGGGGCTCTCCCCTCAATTAGTCCATATTTCAACAATTTGTACACTGGTCTTTCTGCCATAAGATGCACTCGGCTACCTAGATTTGTGCCATTACTGGTAATTTAGTAATCAAAATTAATGGTTTAAAAGAAATTATCAAAATTTTATAATGAGTAACAATGTAATAAGACAATGTACATGCATATTTTCATACATCTACTATGTGAGATTTTTTCTTATTTTCTTCTACTTCACACAAATCATGTGAATGAAGTGCACTATGGGCTTTAGGAGTGGTAAAGAATGTGCCATGATGATTTACTTGTGCTCAGACAATCCAAACTGTTCGTGTTGAGGTGAGCTGAGATTTATACATGATTTTTATTTGTGTGACTGAAAATGCTTTTGAAATGATTCCCAGGAGCAAGTTGTTTTGTTTGTTCAAAAGCTGATATTGAGTGAAAAGAAAGTCATATAGTGTATTCAAAAGCTGACAAATGAAAGGGAAGTTGTTTAGTGTATTCAGAAGCTATAGAATGATAGGCAGATTATTCAGATCAGATCAGATCATATGTAGAGGATTTTAGGAAGGGAGTGTCTGACCCCAGGTCTTAAACAACGTTTAGAAATAAGAAGCTAGGAGATTTGGGCTAGAGTGCCCGATAGGAAGGTGACATGGAAGAGAGGTAGAAAAGGGGAGGAAGACGCCCTTATTTATTACCCGGGGTCCGACGGCTTAACGTGCCATCTGATGCACGGCAGATATTTAGTGGTTCGAGTGTTCGTACCTGCCTGGGATCGAACCTGAGGTTTTCTCCATGGCAGTCACGAACGTTGACCATGAGGCCACTCACTGCCCTAGGCAGATTATTGAGTCAGTCAACAGCATTTATACCACAAGCCTTGCAGAAAGTCAGTATTAAGGGAAACACCACTAATTCAGTAATTTGATATTAATTCTGGGATATGAATCCATATGATAAGCATGAAAGTGGTCACCAGTTCTGTTGTTGTTTTTATTCAATTTAAATTATTGTATGAGGAGAATACTAAAGTGTGTAGTTTTTTGGCATCAGCAATTCACTCCATGCATTTGGACTGATTGATTTGGACTTGTTTCATGATTGATTGGCTGATGATTGTTCATGATTGATTTGAAACTTGTTGATTTCTAATTCCATTAATGCTTTGCAGGTGGGCAGGACTTGTGTGGAATAATGAGTATAAATTTGTGTGATTCAGGTTAAGGCACAGAATGTGTAACAGTGTTTAATTAATAGACTTCTGTATCCTGGGTGAGGAGTCAGTCATTTCAATGTGACAAATCAACTATACTCGGGGCAAACTTAACCTGTCATTGGAAGGAAGGCTACAGAGTGTATACTTCCACTGCATAAAATAGTTCCGTTCTAAAAGCTCGTACTCCAGCTTCAACTGGCACTTAGAAAGGACACAGATGTTCAATACGTTATGTGTGTGTGCATTTAAAAAATTCAGATCTCAGTTTCAGCGGCATTTCTAAAAAATACAGATATTCGTGCTTTGGTGACGTCACTGATGGTTCTCTGTCACAGCATTCTTGTTTGGGTCAGAGTTAAGCTGTCAACCCAGGGGATATTTATTGCTGTGGGGGTGGGGGGTCATTAGTGGATGGATGAGGGCGAAAAAAGTGTTTCCGATGGCATTTCGCGTTTCTCCCCCTGGTTTCTCCTTCTTGATTGTTGTTTTAAAACACTCTTCTGTCTTTTCGGTTTTTTCGAATGGCATCTGCCGGTCACTCGAGTGTATTTCAGCCGCATAAACCTGGGAAACCACTACGAAGCTCTGCTAAGGTGATCATTATGAATGTTTTCATTAAATTGATGGGAAAACATTCGCCGAATAAATCAAATGAATTAACAGTTCTTACGGCAGAACTCACTGGCGTTTCAAGTCGCACCATTGCGAGAATGAAAGTTGAATTTAGTACTGAAGTACCTCAGATCCATCGGCAATTTATTTCTTAAAATTAAAATGCAATTCTAGCTTGGCTTACATAGAACGTTTTCTCGAAATTAGTTTGGAGTTCCCAATTCAGTTCTCAATATAGGCCAAGAAACGGCCATCTTTTCCTTTTGAACTTTTGTGCGCAGTTGCCTTAAACGCGCATGAAATGGCATGAAAATTCAGACAAATGAAAGAGTTCCTTCCCTAGCCACACATAATTCGGAAACTTGGAAAACTGCCACACATTGAAAGTGTTCCTCGGAGGAACAGCAATTTGTGCCCGGCCCATCAATGAAAAACATGTGGCAATTTTCCAATGTGTAGCAATTTTCCAAGTTGCTGAAAGATGTGTGGCAGTTTACAGTGAACCTTAAAATATCATTTACCACAGAGACGGGCTCTTGTCCAGTACTTATGGCAACACGGGGTAGTTAAAAATGCATACACATTTAACGGATGTCTGTTATAAAAAAATCTAATCAAGGCAAAATTTTTGAAAGAACGAAATTTTACGCATAACTGATGACATGGTAAAAATACTTTTAATTAAATCCCGCAGTTGGTAATCTTCAAGCAATAAGTATAAATATATGAAATATATAAAAAAAAATGGAAAAATATGTGAAAACAAAATTAGGCCACTTAAGACTGCTTCCCGTGTTTAGCAAAGATAATTTCATTTTAAAAGTAAGAAAGAAAGAAACGTTACACGTTCTGTAACATCTCAAAAAAAAAAAAAAAAAAAAAAGATAAGAGAGGGAGAAATAAACTGCTTGTCTACTGGTCTGCAAAGCGCGCGGCGGTGGGGAGGGGGTTAAAATAGAGGGGTTTGGTAAGGGATCACGGTGACAGCCAGCCCTGAGGGCTTGTGGGAGAAGTTTTCCGAGTGAAGGTTAATTACACACCGTTAGTGCGGAGTAATACTGGGAGTGAAAAGGTCACCGTAGCTTTGGCCTCATTGCCAGGATAGCTTTGCCCCGAGTATAGAGTAGAGGTCTGAATCCTGATGTTTCTTAATTGCTGTATTTTTGTATACTAGTAATACCCGTAGAGCATGTGAAAGATTCCAAGTTTTTAGATTTTTTGAAGCAGTGTATTTTACAAATTTATGAAAATTGAAAACACCTTGCAAAACTTGGGCACACTTTGATATACAGTAAGGCCCATAAATCTAACTCTTAGTCATAGTGTTGGGCTCATTTTAAAGCTCCTTTTAAAAAGTAATTGTGAAGAAAAAATTTGTTTTACCCATTTTCAAAATTTTGATTTTTGAAGATCTTGGAAGTACCATATTTGGAAAAAGCATGTGTGTTTTAAGTTAGAAATTTCATGTGTGTGCTTACAAAATTTCTAAATAATGGGAGGGAGGGGGATCATACTTAAAAGAAAATTATTGAAATAAGCATTACATTAGATGTTAGTTATATACACCGAAAATGAAATGCTGAACATTTGTAACACTTGCATATCATCAGAGGGGGTACGGCTTTGAAGGGAACAATATATAAAATTATAGTATGTATGTATATATATATATTTTTTTTTTACTAGAAATGCCAAGTCTTAAAACTTTTTAACCTTTGTAAATGATATATAGTTCATTAACATTTCCTTCTTTTGTTCTCATTTCAGTGGATGTACATAGTGCCACTTGTTATCTTCTTATTGATCTCTGGTGCTTCGAATCCTGAGGGACAAGGTGGTGCACGATGAGTCCATTACCCATTCAAGAAGTTAAAGCTGGTTTTGAATCTTGTGGGTTAGAATGGCGTGCAACTTCAGTTACTGTTAATTTATAAAGTTGATTCTTCCTCCTGTTATGTAAACATTTCATGAATCATATAAGATAATTATGATAATGTATTTGTGCAATAAGATCTGCTTTGAGTTTCTTTCAATTGCTTATAACACATACTTCATTAAAATTTAAATTAGGGCAATATATTCTTATTCATTTTAATGGATATTTTTATGTTTTTTTTTTGTTGTTGTTGTTGTTGTTTTTCAACTCCTGAAAATAAAAATAAATCATGTTCTCCAATAGCACAACAAATAAAAAAAAAGTTGCAGATGAACGTGCATGCACACAGTCACAAGCACTGTGCCCTCAATTCTGAATACACTCCCATTTTCACTGATGGCTCCAAGATGCACGGAGTCGTTGGATCCGCGGCGGTTTGTATTGATGACGTCTCTGTCGCGCGGATCCCAGCTGAGGCCACGGTGTTTTTGGCGGAGATGCATGCCGTGTAGCTTGCACTACTTCATGTTCAGCTGGGCTGCGGTGCACACTGATCCTTTGAGTGTTGTACAGTCATTGTCATCGTTGGACTGCTGTGACCACCCTTTTCTTTTTACCATACGAAGGGTTCTTTGCTCGAGGCCGGTGTCCAGATACAATTTTTTTGGATTCCTGGGCATGTTGGAATCTCGGGTAACGAGTGTGCTGATGCGGCTGCTAGATCTGCTTCCTCTTTGGTCGTCACACCCTTGCCACTGTTTCACCGGGATTTCCGCTTTCTGGTTCGCGACCATATCAAGCGAACGTGGCAAGGTCTGTGGGGAAAAGAGGTGGAAAATAAACTGCATCGTATTAAACCTAATCTTGAAGTCTGGAAATCCTCATATCGTCGGAACCGTAGGGAGGAAGTGGTACTTGCGCGTCTCCGCATTGGGCATTGTCGTTTCACTCACCGCTTTTTGCTGTGTGGCGACACTGTGCCGATGTGTGAGACGTGCAATTGCTGACTCACCGTCACTCATCTTCTGTGTAGCTGTGTTCGTTTTCGTGATGTACGTTTTCATTTCTTTCATTCTCATTTGTTGAACGAGGACGCCGCTACACTGCAGCGGCTCCTCAGTGACCACTGCAATAGTGTTGCCGTATTTTCATTTTTTAAAGAAATTTACTATTTTAAACATCTAGATTTTAGCCTTATCATCATCCTCATTTCTCAGTTTTACTGAATCAGCTAGATTTTAATCATTGTATCATGTTTTTAATACTGTTTGTTTCATTATCTTTTTTAGCCCTTCTATCGTTCTCATTTTTCAGTTTTACATGATCAGTCAGATTTTAAGCTTTTTACCACATTTTTTAATACTGTTTATTTGTCTTTGTCTGGCGCTCTTTGGCCAACCATGGCCCTTCCTTGCGCCATAAAAATCAACCAACCAACCACACACTCACAGACCCCCCCCCTTACACACACACACACACACACACTACCATATTTTTCAGTTTTGTACAACATTCAATGTGTAGTCCCTGTAATCCTCCTGTTTAGTATTGTTTTATTTGGAATATGCAAAATGCTATTTATTTGTTCAAGAAAATTCTATTTATTTCAGAAGTATATTTAAATAAACTTTCTTTTTTTATTCTGAGTTATTTAATTTGCGATATCATTTGAATTATGCATTTTGAATGTGAGGTTCTGCTTTCAAAGAAGCACTAGTTGCTTTTACTGTTTTGTAATTTGGAAGAACCTGCAGAATGAATGTAAGAAAATATTAATTATATTCATGTCTCCAAAGAAAGGTTAGAAAACAAGATAATTAGGTTAGGTTTAAAACAAAAATTTATATATATAAAAAAAATCTGAAGGTTGTTCCAAGTTTTGTTTTGCAGGCCAGTCTGCAGATATTACATACGTACATACATACATACATACATACATACATACATATCACTAAGCTGCTCTCTGAGATTCAGAGGTTAGCTCCAAAAAGAAATACAAACTACCCGATATTTTTACTTATTGTTGTCGTATCAAACTTCGCCATTTACAGCGATCTTGACGTACAACTCGTGCTTCACTGATATCCATTACACGCCGTACACAAGATCTTTTATACTTCATACTCATAATCTTTTTCTCATGCAGAGACTCCTGAATCTGATCCACCCATGTCTTCCTTGGCCTTCCTCTGCCTTTCCTTCCTGCCACTTGGGCTGAAAAGATTTTCTTAGTAAGCATTTCATCACTCATTCTTTCAACATGGCCAAACCACCGAAGCATATTGGTCTCCACCTTGCTAACAACATTTTGCTTCACATCACACAACTGCAATACATCTTCGTTCCTCACACAATCAGATCGTGTCTTGCCACAAACCCCACGTAAGTAACGCATTTCTCCAGCACACAAATGACTCCTATGTTTCTTCTGCAGTACCCAGGTTTCACTGCCATACATCAAAGTAGGAACAATTATACTCTCATACACAGCCATGCAAAACTCTCTAGAGAACCCATTATTCCTGTGAAAACCTCCCAAAGCAGCTATGACTTTCAATGAAGAATTCACTCTCCTACTAATATCACCATCCAATTTGTTTTCTCTGTCAAACGTGCTTCCTAAATACACAAACTGACTCACCTGGTCAATCACAGTGCCATTTAGACTTACATTACATTCAGTGCTACCAGTTCCTCTCTCAAAGACCATAACTTTGGTTTTCCCCTTATTTATACTCAGTTTGAATTTCATGCAAACTTCGTACATCCGGGACAACATACCCTGCAAATCACTTTTGCTCTCTGCCAACAGGACAGTGTCATCAGCATACAGCAATCTGCACACATGGATATCACCAAGACATAAACCACAATTATCTATTTCGGCATCACGCATGCATGCATCCATAAATATATTAAACAGCCAAAGTGACATTACACAACCTTGTCTGACTCCTGCACCAATAGAAAACCATTTTGATGAAACACGATTTACTCGTACAAAAGCTCTACTACCAGCATACATGGCTTTCACACTATTAAGTAGATTCCCAGTAACACCATATTCATTCATTACCTTCCACAAAAGTGCCCTATTTACTCGATCATATAAGCTTTCTGTAAATCTATGAAAGCACCAAAAACTTTCTTACCAACAGCCAGATACTTTTCAAACTTCATGCGTAATGCAAAAATTTGGTTAGTGCAGCCATTACCAGGCATAAAACCACTCTGAACATCCCACACTTTCTCTGATGTAAGACCCTGTGCTTTTTCAATAACAACCTTACCAAGCACTTTCCCTGGCACATTTAGTAGGCTAATACCATGATAGTTCTTGCATTCAGTCTGATCACAGTTTCTCTTATACAAGGGAACAATAATAGCATCCTTCCAATTGTGAGGGACCATTCCTAACTCCCAGTACAACTGGCAAATTTCAGTTAACCAGTCAATTATAGAGTCACCACCATACTTCAACATCTCTGCAGTTATGCCATCAACTCCTGGAGCCTTACCATTCTGACGAGATTTTAGAGCTTTACACACTTCTTCTCTTGAGATCCCTCCTGTGCTTTCATCCCTCATTGTGACATCATCTGCATCTGTCTCAGAATCATTTTTGCTCTCCTGATCTAATAACTCACAGAAGTATTCACCCCATCTTTCACTTAACTCATTGTGCTCCCATATCATTTCCCCAATCTTATTCTTCACACAACTTACAACTTTGTTTTCCCTATTTTTCCTGATTCTCATGTACTTCCAGAAAGACTTCCCATCTTTCCAAAAAGCCAATTCATGCCTTTCCACCTCCTTCCTATCTTTTGCCTTATTTTGGCGAACCAGCTTAGCAGCTTCACACTTTTTACAGCGATATTCATCCACAGAAACTCTACCTTGCAACATCCCCAAATAGGCTTCCTTCTTTCTCTTTACTGCCTCTTCAATCTCACTATTCCACCAAGCACCACCTCTATTGTTACTCACTATTGTGGTGCTACACACCTCTTTAGCAGCAGGGACAACGCAGTTCTTAAAACATTCCACTTCTTTTCTACATCCCTCTCACCAGACTTCAGCTCCTTCAGTTGTTCGCTGAGTAAGTCAGAATAATATACAGTGCTGATGATCTCCAAGGAGCCTATCAACCTTTATTCTTTCTACCCTGGGCCTCTTTCTATTCGTTTTTCTCCAACCAACATTAAGTTTCACTTGTGACACTAGCAAGTAATGATCAGAATCAACATCCACACCTCTCATCACACGGGTGTCAACAACTAAGTGTTTCAGATGCAGATCATAGACAACAAAATCTATCGCACTGTTCTGACCAAGAGTACGATTTTCCCAAGTATACGTATGGATATGCTTGTGGTTGAAAAGTGTGTTAGATACACACAAACCATTCTCAATGCAGAGTTCAATTAATCTTTCACCATTATCATTCACACAAGGATAATTAAACTTGCCTAGAACATTGTCAGAAATTGCATTCTGCACACCTACTCTAGCATTGAAATGCCCTGCTATTATAACTTTTTCTTTAGCACCAAACTGGCTCAAAACAGCTTTTAGCTCATTCCAGAAATCTTCCTTCTTATTAGAAGGTTCTGAGTCAAGGAGCATACACTACAACAATTACAATTCTCTGAAGTTGTCGTAGTGAGCGAAGGGTTTGCCTCCTTGGGGCGTTCCATGGTAACAATGGCACACATAACAGCAACTAGGGCTTCTGTGAATCTTGGAGAGGTGCCAGCTAGTTCTGTGTGACATTGGCAAAAAGACCCCAACTCACTGGGTTTGTTCCAGAATCCTTAGGTTCAATGACAAACTGGAACCATCAGCTGTCGGCTAATCCTCCACACTGATGTACTTACCTGATTAAAAAGACAAAAAGAAATCAATACCCAGTTTCAAGTGTGGAATGTGGTGTACCTACCACACTTGATAAAGATGGTCCACCACGAAATCGACCTGGATTTTTAAAACGGCATATGAGAAAGTGAATGTAAGATTGGTGTATGGAATACTAGAGGTATAAATGGCAAAATGAATGAGGTGATTGAGGAGATTAATAAGTATAGATTAGATGTGCTGTGTGTAAGTGAAACCAAAAAGAAGAAAATTGTGGTTGAAGAAGTGAATGGCACGATGAGTGTGTGGTCTGGAGTATTGCATAATGTGAGAGGACAGGCTGGTGTAGGTGTGATCTTAAGTTAAAAGATGAGGAATAACTTGATTCACTATAGTTGCATAAGTGAGGGAGTTCTCGAGATTTGTTTGCCGATATTTATTCTATTAATACCGACATATTGATCTGTTTCCTGAAATTCAGAGGTTAGCTTCTCAACGTAAGATAGTTAAAGAAATTTTAAAAGCTGATTTATCAAATATCCCCCTCTTCATTTACAGCAATTTGGGCACACAACTCTAGCTTCACACACACACACACACACACACACACACACACACACACACACACACACACACACACACACTGCCATCATATGCTTCATGTGTGTCTTAATTTTTCAGTGTATCCTTTGCTGATTTCCTTGACCTTCCTTTAATTTTCTTTCATGCTACTTGGGCCAAACAAATTTTTATAGTTAAATGCCTCATCATTCATACTTTGTTTGTTTATTTTTTTTTTATTACTTTTTGAAACACCCTAGAACTTGTCTGTCATGCTAACCTTTTTTGCAATACACATTTGCAAAACATCTTCATTCTACACATGATTAGAATGTGTCTTGCCATCTAAGTGGCATCTGCGTCTTTTCTTCAGTACCCAGATTCTGTTATTATACATAAGGGTAGGAGTCGTTTGTGTGCTGGAGACATGCATTACTTACAGGGGGTTTGTGGGAAGACACATTCTAATCATGTGAGGAATGATGTGTTGCATTGTGTAATGTGAGGCAAAATGTTGTTAGTAAGGTGGAGACTAATATTCTTAGGTGGTCTGGCCATGTTGAAAGAAGGAGTGGTGAGATGCTTATTAAGATAATTTTTTCATCCCAAGTGGCAGGAAAGAAAGAAAGAGGAAGGCCAAGGAAATCATGGGAAGACTAGATTCAGGGATATCTGCATAAGAAACAGATTATGTGTATGAAGTACAAAAGGGCTAGTGTACATCATGAGATGGATGTCAGTGAAGCTCGAGCTGTGTGCCGAGATTGCTGTACATGGAGACGTTTGATATGGCAACAATAAGTAAAGAATCGGTGAAACATTTGTCTGGTGGATTATCTTTCTTTGAGGAGCTAACCTCTGAATATCAGAGAACAGTTTAGTGATTGCATATAAGGGTAGGAACTGTTCATTTTCATACACAGTCATTCTAAACCTTCTTCACATGCCCATCACTCCTAGAAAGTCCTCTAAAGCAGCAGTGACTTTCAAACCTCAATTCACTCATATACTGTTTCATGGTCCCTTGATCTGTTTTCTTCTGTCCAAAATACTTTCTAAATACGCAAACTCATTTACTGGGTATAACTAGTACTATTCAGACCAATTTTGCAAATATTCTCATGCTCAAAAATAATAATTTTGATGTACCCTGAGTTTTGTACTCAGTTTAAATTTCACGCACACTTTGTTTACTCGAGACATCATACTTTGCAGCATACTTTCATTCTTAGAAAACAGAACTTGTACCATCATCATACAACAACTTTCATTCATGTAAGTGCTGAAGATGTTTTCACAATATTTTTGGACATTACGATGAGTAATATTATTGCAAAATGAACGTGTTTTGTATTAATGTGTTCAAGAAAATATTAATTTCAAAAAGACATTCATAATGCAAAAATTTGGTTAGTGCAGCCCATACCAGCTGTCGGAGCACTGTGTACATCCCACACGTATGATTTAAAATATTGTCCCTTATCAGTAATGACCTTTTCCTAATGCTTTCCCTGGTACAATATTTCTTCCTTCATTGATTTAGTAGGCTGATACCTTAATATTTTCTTACATTCAGTCTGATAATCTTTTTAGGGTTTGCATGAGCCTTGGAGTTCTGGAATTTGAATTCCCTTTTTTCCAGGCTTAGAAAGTCCTTGATTTTTCATATTATTGTGAAAGATCCTGGAATAGTTCTAGAACTTTTGTTTGAAATGAAAAAAAAGGTTTGGTCAAAACATTTGGTTTGATTGTGTCACTTTTTCTAGCTCCCTGTGGCGTCTGCTCAGGGTGAACATCACTTCCTTCTATGGAGGGTGGAAACATGATGTCATCTCATGTGATGCTGGAATGCAAGATGTTGGAGTGGCATATTTACAGCCACCTTGGTCTGTGGCATAGCAGTTGGAGTCACAGCAGCATGTAGAAACCTTCCCAAGAGTCCAAGATGGCCATTCCTTTTAGCACACACTTTCCTCACTGAAGGAGATTGATATCTGAACTTCCTGTCACCACTATGCATGGGAATAGACAACTATGGAATAGAGAATCTTCAGTGCTATGGCAAAATTGTTTTGTATTGTCATTTTGCTGAATTCCAGATTGTTTCATATAGGTTTTATACAGAGCAATTTTTTTTTAAATTAGGAAATTTTGCCACTTCATTGGAGGTATAACACAAACTGAAAAAACCTGTGTAACTACATAACCCTGGGGAACTTCATAATAATTCTAAATGCATAGTAAATTTCAACTCAATTTGCAAAATATGAAAAAAAAAAACACTATGAATCTAGTAAAAATGTAAGCTCTTAAAAATTTTCGATAAACTCCTGGAAATGCCCTGGAATTTATTTTCTGTAAATGTGTACAAACCTTCTCAGTTTCCTGATTTTGAGTAACCAAAGAAATTTGCTGTTTTGAACATGCAAACAGAGAAGGTGACTTATGTACAGAACGAGGGATGAGAGCCACCACTGTTCCATGATGCTGCAAGGCTAGGTAGAAGGTGGACATTAATAGGGTAGGTGATCCATTCTTTTAAGGTGATCAGGGGACCTGCTGAAAACCACAATATGACCACCCAGAGCTTACAAAACCACCACCATGCTGCATTGTTGGGAGTAGATAGTCTCGGTTGTACACTTCTGACCGTGTTCTCCACATGTAAACACATCCTGTGGTTGGGGGGTTGGGAATAGTGTGAATTTGGATTCATTCGACCACATAACCTGCATTTGCAATCCACATTGTACTCTCCTAGCGCCATTGTGCATTTACCCGTGTCACCAGAGGTTTTTCAATAGAAGCTCTGCCACGAATATCTTGTTTATGCAGTTCCCTACTCACTGTTTCCGTTGATACTGGGATCTGGAGATGCAGATTGAGTTCCACACTAATATTCGGCACCATGGTCTTATTACGGGTAACAATCCTTTTTAATGCTCGCTTGTCTCTATAAGTTGGGGTCGTTTTCCTGCTGCCCTTGTGTATCGCAGATGAGGTTTTGCCACAAACATAGTATACTTTCGTGATGCTAGACACGGTAGCTCTCAATACCCCCACTACCCTGGCGACTGTTGTCACAGAGGCACCAACTAGCCGGCCACAAACAATTAGCCCTCTTTTGACATGACACTTTAAATGCACTTAAACAGGACTTTGAGGTTTTAGACAAAGCTATTACAACCTAAAAATGGTGGATGCCTTTGCGCATTACGACATACATAGCTCCATTAAAAGTCGCGTCTCTGAGCGTGGTGTTCACATTATTCTGCCCAACCCCTATATATATATATATGAAAAACCATTAGAAAGTACCAATCACTCACCCTAAAGATCATGGTAATCTCCATTGACCACACACTTCCAACACGTCAATCATCGTAATGTTTCTGGGCTTCCAAGGTTTACAGACATCTTGCTTACGATTCTTACTTCCGGGTGTGAAACATCGTATTTTTTATTTTTTTAGCCTTATAAGATGTAACTATAAAGCTTGTCAATGCCAGAGGTTTTAGACAAAGCTATTGCAACCTAAAAATGGTGGATGCCTTTGCGCATTACGACATACATAGCTCCATTAAAAGTCGCGTCTCTGAGCGTGGTGTTCACATTATTCTGCCCAACCCCTATATATATATATGAAAAACCATTAGAAAGTACCAATCACTCACCCTAAAGAACATGGTAATCTCCATTGACCACACACTTCCAACACGTCAATCATCGTAATGTTTCTGGGCTTCCAAGGTTTACAGACATCTTGCTTACGATTCTTACTTCCGGGTGTGAAACATCGTATTTTTATTTTATTTTTTTAGCCTTATAAGATGTAACTATAAAGCTTGTCAATGCCATAAAAAACCACACATACTACTCATTCATACAATTCAATTAAAAACTATGTACATATTTACATAACCTTACATTACTAGGTGGTTAAACCTTTGTCAACTGCAAGCACCATACTGCTCCTTCCGCTTCAAAACCCCTGCCACTCCCACTGCAAGTGTCGCACTCATTCAGCCCTTCACACACAATCCTCTAGTACTTTCAACAGACCACTGTCGTCATCAGGAGGCAGGTGTGTCTCACCCGCCCACCACAGCTCAAGTGAGCAGAGCCATCGAGGCACGGGCCCCAGTCGCTATCTCTGAATCATTGTGTCTCTGGCGCCATCTATTGTCCTTGCTGTTCTTTTTTCCTTTTTTTCTTTCTAAGCTGCTGTTCTATTTTTATTAGGGCTTTCCATTGTTCGTTTAAGTTACTAGGCTCATTAATGTTGCATAATCTTGATCTGTTTTTTTCAATTAACACTGATTCTGCAATTCTTAACTGCCTTTCGTATTTACAGCTCTTAATAATTTTAATATCCTCAAACCTTGGACATTGTGGGTTTTCCATACAGTATTGGGTTAATGCTGTCTTAGCTTCTTTTTATTCCAATTATTTATATGCTGGTTCAATCTATACTTTAATTTATTCTTGGTGCTACCTATACATGACACAGGAGGTTGCTGGTTTATAGGGATTTCATAAATTCCTGCTCTATCTAATTGGCTGATTTTTTCATTTTTAATCACTAAATTTTTTACAGTAAGTACCTGATTTCCTACCTGTATGTCATACTTGCCACAAACTTTATTAATTTTTGCTGAAACATTTTCTACATATGGTATTGCTCCTACATATTTTACAAGTTTTTTTATCAATCTTGACCTTATTGTAAGCTTAAGTTACTTCATAAATCCATTTTTTAATACCTGTTTAGGGTAACCAAAATCATATGCAATTTTTTCAATATATTCAAAATTTCCTCTTTTTTATACTGTTCCATTGATGATTAAAAAATGGATTTATGAAAAAAATGGATTTATGAAGTAACTCAAGCTTACAATAAGGTCAAGATTGATAAAAAACTTGTAAAATATGTAGGAGCAATACCATATGTAGAAAATGTTTCAGCAGAAATTAATAAAGTTTGTGGCAAGTATGACATACAGGTAGGAAATCAGGTACTTACTGTAAAAAATTTAGTGATTAAAAATGAAAAAATCAGCCAATTAGATAGAGCAGGAATTTATGAAATCCCTATAAACCAGCAACCTCCTGTGTCATGTATAGGTAGCACCAAGAATAAATTAAAGTATAGATTGAACCAGCATATAAATAATTGGAATAAAAAGAAGCTAAGACAGCATTAACCCAATACTGTATGGAAAATCCACAATGTCCAAGGTTTGAGGATATTAAAATTATTAAGAGCTGTAAATACGAAAGGCAGTTAAGAATTGCAGAATCAGTGTTAATTGAAAAAACAGATCAAGATTATGCAACATTAATGAGCCTAGTAACTTAAACGAACAATGGAAAGCCCTAATAAAAATAGAACAGCAGCTTAGAAAGAAAAAAAGGAAAAAGAACAGCAAGGACAATAGATGGCGCCAGAGACACAATGATTCAGAGATAGCGACTGGGGCCCGTGCCTCGATGGCTCTGCTCACTTGAGCTGTGGTGGGCGGGTGAGACACACCTGCCTCCTGATGACGACAGTGGTCTGTTGAAAGTACTAGAGGATTGTGTGTGAAGGGCTGAATGAGTGCGACACTTGCAGTGGGAGTGGCAGGGGTTTTGAAGCGGAAGGAGCAGTATGGTGCTTGCAGTTGACAAAGGTTTAACCACCTAGTAATGTAAGGTTATGTAAATATGTACATAGTTTTTAATTGAATTGTATGAATGAGTAGTATGTGTGGTTTTTTATGACATTGACAAGCTTTATAGTTACATCTTATAAGGCTAAAAAAAAAAATATGATGTTTCACACACAGAAGTAAGAATCGTAAGCAAGATATCTGTAAACCTTGGAAGCCCAGAAACATTACGATGATTGACGTATTGGAAGTGTGTGGTCAATGGAGATTACCATGATCTTTAGGGTGAGTGATTGGTACTTTCTAATGGTTTTTCATTTATGAATTGCACGTAAACTATATGCACTTTGCAGGAGTTTAATACCTTAAAAGTGCAAATATAATAATATATATATATATAAATTTGCAGAAGTAAGAAAAGAAAAACAAAACACAAAAATATAGCTAGTACCATGAGAAGCACCAAAGGCAGCTATAATCATGTAGTAGCAAATATAGAGTGAATTGTAAAAAAAATAGAATTGAAAAAAATTAAATTTCATAAAGAATACACAATTAAATTCAAAATGGAAGTTTAAAATTGAAAACCAAAAAAAAAAAAAAAACCAGAGAACAGGTTGCCGTCATCAGGAGAGCATCAACCTGCTGGAGTAGCCTTTCTAGTACCAACAAACGACAAGGAGAAGCAAAAATGTTGGTTGGTCATGCATGCTCCTAGGCCACCAGACCAAACACCAAAACAGACGCAGAAATTCAAAAAACAAGAATATAAACACTGAAAAAATTATTAAAAAGGCTTACCGGCAGACCATACTGGTCAACACCATGAATGAAGATCAAACTGAACTTGACCAACGATCCGCAAGAGCCCAAATATATATGAAAACGTTAAAGTAATCATCTCTGTCATTTCAAAAAAATTTTTTTTTTTTTTTTTTTTTTTTTTGCTTGCTAGGATGTTTAACGTTTTCATATATGTTTGGGCTCTTGTGGGTCGTTGGTCCAGTTCAGTTTGATCTTTTCATTCATGGTGTTGACTGGTATGGTCTGACGGTAAGCCTTTTGTATAATTTTTTCAGTGTTTATATTCTTGTTTTTTGAATTTCTGTGTCTGCTATGGCGTTTGGTCTGGTGGCCTAGAGAGCATGCCCAACCGACATTTTTGGTTCTCCTTGTCGTTAGTTGGTACTAGAAAGGCCACTCCCACAGGTTGATGCTCTCCTGATGACGGCAACCTGTTTTGTTTTTGTTTTTTTCGGTTTTCAATTTTGAACTTCCATTTTAAATTTAATTCTGTATTCTTTATGGAATTTAAATTTTTTGCAATTCTTATTTTTTACAATTCACTTTATATATATATATATATATATACGAGGGGTGTCCGGTTAGTATCCGGATTTTTATTCCTATCAATTACAGGAGAGAAATAAAAAATACTGGATGTATAAATATGATACATATGTAATACATTGGTACGAACAGTCAAAGTCACTTTTCCACGTATTCTCCGTTCAGCAAATGCATTTTCTCCAACAATCGACAAGTTGATTCATTCCGGTAGCGAAGAAATTGTCAGGTGTGTTTCAAATCCATTGACGTACAGCCGCTTGCAGGTCATCCATGCTGGCCATGAAGACTATCCTTCAAGAGACCAAAAACATGAAAATCAGAAAGTGCCAAGTCCGGACACTGTGAGCAGGGTGCAGAAGAACGGATCACCTCTGTTTTGTGATTTCTGCTTGCATAGGTTTAGCAATATGTGGGCGAGCATTATCATTCTGAAGCAACCCTTGATTGTTTTTCAGTGTTGGCCATTTGGTCCAGATACGCTGCACAAGTTTTCTCAGTGTCTTCACATAGGTTTTGCATTTATTGTTTTGTTTTTTGCCAAGTACTCAACCAGAAGGATACCATGTTTGTCCCAGAAGACAGTAGCCATGACTTCTTCACAAAGACGCTTTAACGTATGTAAGTTTTCTGTTTTACACGTTATAAAGTGAGTACAGTCTGCAGCAGTGCATTAAGTTATTCAATTAAGATACAATTCAGTTAAAAGTTCTAAAAATGTTATTTATCGAAGTGTGTCTTCAGTCCCACATCGGTAGTTTATTGAGCTTTTTGTTCAAAAGTTATATCTTCTAACTTTTGACCAAAAGACTCTCAAGTTAACCCTAATGACTGACCATATAGAAGTAGGATACAACTTTTGAGCAAAAGGCTTAATAAACTACCAATGTGGGACTGAAGACGCACTTCGATAAATAACATTTTTAGGACTTTTAATTGAATTGTATCTTAATTGAATAACTTAATGCACCGCCTCAGACTATCCCACTTTATGACATGTAAAACAGAAAACTTACAGGCGTTAAAGAGTTTTTGTGAAGAACCTTGTAGTCATGTAATGGTATGTGAACTTTATGATAAAATCACATGAGATATATCAGTAGCCATGACCTTGGATGTCGATGAACCAACTTTGATGGGGTGGAACTCGGGTGACGCCATTGCATACTTTGCCATTTTGTCTCCGGTTTGAACTGGTGAATCCCATGTTTCATCGCCTGTGGTTATGCGTCACCCTCCTCATCATAGCGCTGTACTGGTTTATTGCAAATGTCTCTAGCCTTTGGCGTTTGGGGTACCCATCTGGCACAGATCTTCCTATAGTTGAGATGTTCATGAATAATTCGTCTAACATAATCTTTACTGATATCCAATTCCATGGCAATATCCCAAACACGAATGCGTCTGTCACCTTTAATCAAGTCGTTTACCCATTTAATCGTTTCATCAGTGACCGCCGTGTTAGGCCTACCTGACCATGCCTCATCTTTAAGGCTCTTGTGGTCAGCTTTGAACTTCGTAGCCTATTCATAAACACTGGAACGAGACCTAGCCACATCACCATACACTGTCTAAAGTCTTCTCATAATGTCAACGGCATTTACGCCTTCTTTCGTTTAAAACCTAACTACTGCACGCTTCTCAAACTGAACACTTAACACAGCTGCCATTATATATATATATATATATATATCATCATCATCGTCAACCATTATCAATCCACTGCTGGACGAAGGTCTCCCTTAAGTTTCCTCCACAACAGTCTGTCTTGTGCCAGTCTCCTCCATGTCACTCCCACATACTTTCGAATTTCATCCACCCATCTCCCATGTGGTCTTCTGGGTCTTTTCCTGTCCCTTGGAATCCAATCTAAAATTCCGGCTATCCATCGATGGTCTGTCCTTCTGGCAGTATGTCCAGCCCATTGCCATTTCAGGGATTTAACTCTGATCATGATGTCTTCCACTCTTGTCATTTTTCGGATCCACGAGTTCCTCTTCTTATCTCTCCTGGTTACACCAAGCATGCACCTTTCCATGCTTTTTTGAGTTGTCTGCAGCCTTTGTCTCTTTTAGTTCATCCACCCATCTCCCATGTGGTCTTCTGGGTCTTTTCCTGTCCCTTGGAATCCAATCTAAAATTCCGGCTGTCCATCGATGGTCTGTCCTTCTGGCAGTATGTCCAGCCCATTGCCATTTCAGGGATTTAACTCTGATCATGATGTCTTCCACTCTTGTCATTTTTCGGATCCACGAGTTCCTCTTCTTATCTCTCCTGGTTACACCAAGCATGCACCTTTCCATGCTTTTTTGAGTTGTCTGCAGCCTTTGTCTCTTTTAGTTAAGGTCCACGTCTCTGCACCATACGTAAGCACTGGAAGGATGCATTGATCACACACTTTTCTTTTAAGACATAATGGCATATTGCTCTTGAAAATTATGCTGTTTCTTCCAAAAGCTCTCCAGGCAAGTTTTGTACGCTGATTAATTTCTTCATCAATGTGACCTTCACTTGATATCTGCTGTCCAAGATAAACGTACGTGTCTGTTATCTCCAGCTTTTCTCCATCAATCGATAAATCTTCATTTCTTGTAATAGCATTGAACATCACTTTTGTCTTCTGAAAGTTCATTTTTAATCCCACTTCTTTACTCTTGTCAGCAAGTTCCTGAATCATACTCTGCAGCTCTGATTGGGGTAGGTACAAAAATGACTATGTCATCAGCAAAACGAAGGTGGGTTAGATAATCTCCATTAATCTTTATCCCTTTGTTTTCCCAGTTCAGTGATTGAAAGGCATTTTCCAATGTGGCATTAAAGAGCTTCGGAGAAATGGTATATATCATCATCATCATCATTGTCAACCATTATCAATCCACTGCTGGAGGAAGGTCTCCCCAAGTTTCCTCCACAACGGTCTGTCTTGTGCCAGTCTCCTCCATGTCACTCCCGCATACTTTCGAATTTCATCCACCCATCTTCCATGTGGTCTTCTTCTGGGTCTTTTCCTGTCCCTTGGAATCCAATCTAAAATTTCGGCTGTCCATCGATGGTCTGTTCTTCTGGCAGTATGTCCAGCCCATTGCCATTTCAGGGATTTAACTCTGATCATGATGTCTTCCACTCTTGTCATTTTTTGGATCCATGTGTTCCTCTTCTTATCTCTCCTGGTTACACCAAGCATGCACCTCTCCATGCTTGTTTGAGTTGTCAGCAGCCTTTGTATGTCTCTTTTAGCTAAGGTCCACGTCTCTGCACCATACGTAAGCACTGGAAGGATGCATTGATCAAACACTTTTCTTTTAAGACATAATGGCATATTGCTCTTGAAAATTATGCTGTTTCTTCCAAAAGCTCTCCAGGCAAGTTTAGTACTCCGATTAATTTCTTCACCAATGTGACCCTCACTTGATATCTGCTGTCCAAGATAAACGTACGTGTCTGTTATCTCCAGCTTTTCTCCATCAATCGATAAATCTTCATTTCTTGTAAAAGCATTGTACATCACTTTTGTCTTCTGAAAGTTCATTTTTAATCCCACTTCTTTACTCTTGTCAGCAAGTTCCTGGATCATACTCTGTAGCTCTGATGGGGTAGTTGGAAAAATGACTATGTCATCAGCAAAATGAAGGTGGGTTAGATAATCTCCATTAATCTTTATCCCTTTGTTTTCCCAGTTCAGTGATTGAAAGACATTTTCCAATGTGGCATTAAAGAGCTTCGGAGATATGGTGTCACCTTGTCTCACTCCTTTTCCAATTTTTATGTGTGTTGTATTTTCAAACAGCCGAATCTTTGCACTTGCATTTTCATAGATGTTATTAATAATATTAATGTATGCATCTTCAATACCGCAGGATTTCAGAGCCATTGCAACTGCTGATGGTTTCACCGAATCAAAGGCTTTTTCATAATCGATAAAAGCCATGCACAATG
The DNA here is from genome assembly GCA_039090855.1 of Macrothele yani. Taxonomy (NCBI): domain Eukaryota; kingdom Metazoa; phylum Arthropoda; class Arachnida; order Araneae; family Macrothelidae; genus Macrothele; species Macrothele yani. The sequence goes on from CM076990.1 coordinate 198,465,625, forward strand.
GAAGCTCATATTCCCTCGCTCTTTCAATTAGTTCTCTCAGTACGTGGATATGATCTATTGTGCTGTAGCCACTCCTGAATCCAGCTTGTTCTCTCGGTTGAGCCATGTCCAGTGTCACCTTCAAGCGGTGTGAAAGAACTTTAGTGAAGATTTTATAAACCACTGATAGGAGGCTGATAGGTCTGTAGTTCCTGAGATCCTCAATGTCACCTTTTTTATGTAGCAAGATCATTGTAGCGTTGTTCCAATCCTCAGGAATTTTCCCTTCATTAAGGCATCGAGTGAAAATTTGGGCGAGTACTGTTTCGATTTCTCCACTTGCTTCTTGTATGATGTCTACAGTAATTCCATCTTTTCCTGGAGCTTTTCCCCGCTTCATGTTCTTGATTGCATGTGCAACTTCTGCTGGAAGGACTGGAAGAACTCTGGTACTGGTACCTTTCATGATGTCTGGAGTACATGTATCATCCCTTTCATATAATTTGGAGTAGAAATCTTTCACTCTTGTCAAAATTTCTGCCTCTATTTCTTGTTACAGAACCATCTTCTTTTCTCAGTGCCATAATGGCACAGATTATGGTGTATATAGGGCAAAACAAATGAAATTTTTGACCAAGAGAAACAACAATAAAAAAATTAAAAAAATCGGCAGTCACCAAATACATCATCCGAACCAAGCTAGTTTCAGACGATGGAAAATACCAAATATAAGACTGCAGGGAAGCATATTAATGACTGACCCCTTGTCGGCTTCATTAAGGGCAAGCAACAAGAAAATCACTTGCTAATCTACTGAGACCAGCGAATTGTGGGTTTCTATTTTAGTTTGCTTAAAGGACCAATTAAGTTTAGGAATAATGTCAATAAAAGGGATTACTAATAAAAACCCGAACCCAGCAAACTAAAACACATTTGCCCGACCTCACAACAAAAATAATAAAAACAATAAAGAGCCAAACTTCCTAATACAAATCCAGTCAATAAAAACACAACCAATAAATGGTACAAAAGGGATGCTTTAAAACCTGAAACATTTTTTTTTTTTTTTTTTTTTTGGAACAAACTACCAGCCGAAAATAAACAAAGAACCAAAAAAATTTTTTAGAAAAATTCACAAAAACAAAAAATTAAAATAAAACCAAAAAATACACCTAGCCAAATTGAAAAGTAATCAACACCCAATTTTTAGGAAAAATGAGCTACAAAAAACCAAGGAGCAAAAATACATTTGTAACTCCAAGAGTGAACAAACAAACTTAGTTGCAATGCAGCCTCTGGTGCTACGGAATTTCAAATCTGTTCAAAGGTTTTGTTTTTTTCTCATTATTTGATTTTGCTATATATATATACATATATATATACCTTTGTCCAGCAGTGGATAGATAATGGTTGATAATGATGATATAGATATATATACATACAGTATATAATGATGTAAGGTGAAGTGATCTGCAAACATAATATAGCCTCTTCTCAACAAATGTCAACCCCACCTTCTCACTGTGCATCCTGTTCCACTGAAGGGGCTCTGGTGACTATCACATGGTGGTACATACAAATGTACCACAGGATTAGAGGGAATGCTATTCCACACTGGCCAACCCTCTTGACCAGTGTGGTGAGTTATGGCTAGAATCACTGGGGTGGGGGATACCCCACCCCAGTGATTTCACAGATCAAAAATTGGCCCTTAGTCTTTGGCAGCTGGAATGTACCTGGCCAAGGAAGCAGCCAGTGCAACATGAAGGCAGAGGGTATTAAGAATCATTGGAGAACCAGACTGGGATGTCATCTGATACTGACCATGGCTATGTTCAATAAATGAACTCTTTTATCTTCTGATTCAAAGTTCCTTGAATTGGAGCAGAAACTCCAAAAGATCAAGTGGGACGTTGTTGAGCTAAGTGAGGTAAGAAGAAAAGGAGAGGATCTCATTGAACTGAAAAGGGGATATCTCTTTTATTGTGGGATAGATACTGGCAGAACTAGTGGTATTGGATTAATTTTATAATAAACAAGAATTTGAAGGACAATGTTCTAGAAGTTGAAAGTTCCTCAGACAGTTGCATGACTCATTTTCCAATTCTCAAGGGCCGCCCCAGTGGCGCAGTGGTCTAAGGCGCTGGCCTCTGATCATTCGTCCGTAAGGGGTCCGGGTTCGAATCCCGTCGGACATGGATGTTGTGTTTGTCTTACGGCACTGGCTCTCTCCCTTCCCTGGAACCAGTGACCCTAAATTAGGGACGGGCGACTGCTTATAGCCCATTGAGTTGCTCATGGTGGTCGTTAAACCTCCAATCAAAAAAAAAAAATTCTCAAGGAACCATAAAGAAATGTGGCAGTAAAATGCCAGATTCATCACTTGAGTAATATGCCAAAAATCAATTAAATTTAAGTGAGCAGTGTGACTTATTTACTGAATGGAATCATATTGTTCTACTTTGTAGTTGTGGCATGACTTTTGCAGTGTGTACGCATGATACAGTGAAGGATGTCACCTATTATTTAAAAAAAAAATAGTTAGAAATTCAGATATGGAAAGTGTAACTGATCACATCCAAAATAGCACTATACCATTGCTTCTTAAACCATCTATTGTTTTAAATATCATTCTGGGTCATGTAATTATTTATTTTCCTACGATTTTGCAAAGAGGCTTTTTAAGATACCCATTGACATATTTTTACAAAAGCTATGCTTTGTTCCCTACTCAACCAGTTAGCTGGAAGTTGTGCTATTGCTGTGGGAAAATAATATTTGGGACAGTCTTGTAGAAAGATGACACGAATTTTCAGTTGCAATCAGCACGTCTTTTGAATCTTTGTACACCAAAAAAATATTTCAAAGTCGATTTTTAGATCTAAACATTCACCAAAAAGCAAAGCACATTGGCATAACTTAGGGGAAAACTACACATAATTTAAAGTGAGCAGAGTTATTCATAATGAATGAAAGCAATAACAAGAAGGATGACACCGAATTTCCAGTTGTATTACACTGGCGTGCAAAAAATTATGGACGAGACGGTTTTTCGAATGTAACGTCGTGCATCTACTCAAATCATACCATAAGATCCCCAAGATATAAGAATATGGGACAAGTGAGCACAACCGTCCAAACAAGGAATCTAAAGGATACGAAGGAACTTTATTGAAAAGGTAGCTTCGAGCACAACTGGACAGAAGACAGAAACGTCCATGTGACAGGCGGCTGCCAAGAAAAATCCAGTCTTTACTAAGGGATATGGTTACCCCTGACTGCGTTGAAGGATTTACAGCATCTGTCCATGCTGAGGACGAGGTTGTCAAGGAGCTGTTGAGGAATCGTGGCCCATTCCTCTTGTAGCGCCAATCACAACTGCAGAATCGTTGCTGGCGGCTGGTGACGTGCTGCCAAGCGTCTCCCGAGAAAGCCCCAACACGTATCCGATTGGATTTAGGTCCGGGGACCTTGCGGGCCAATCCATGCGTTGAATATCTTCACTCTCCAACAGCTCTGCGACAACTACTGTACGATGAGGTGTAGTGTTGTCCATGAAAAGGAACTCAGGACCCACAGCACCTCTAAATAGACGCACGTGAGGCAAGAGAACCTCGGTACAATAGCGGACACCAGTGACTGTACCTCCTTGAAAGATGTGGAGGTCAGTACGGCTACCAAGCATGATACCGCCCTAAACGAGAACTCCGCCACCTCCAAACCGGTCCCTTTCGATGATGATACGTCCAGAATCGCTCGTCAGACTAAATCGGCTCTCATCCGTAAAGAGAACTCAACCCCATTGCTGATGTGTCCAGTTCTTGTGTTCCTGGCACCACAGAAACCGCCGTCTCCGATGAGCAGGCGTTAATGGCACACACCATACTGGTCGTGCAAATAGACCATCTTTGTGCAGCCTCCTGGCCACGGTAAAACGCGATAACGGACGTCCAGTTGTCTGTTGCACGTGCCTTGCGATTTCTTCCGCTGTCTGCCGTCTGTCTCTTCTCGCCTGTAGGACAATATACTGGTCGTCCGCCGTCGTGGTTGCTCGTGGACGACCACTGCTAAACTCTCGGACAGCTGTTCCTGTCGTTTGAAATGCTCTCCAAGCTCGTGAAACGATGTTGTGAGCGTTCCCGAACTCCTCTGCCACACTAGTCACACTTCGACCTTCCCAATGACGCGACCTCGGGTAAAGTCATCCAGATGTCGTCTACTGGATTGCCTGTTGGTCATATCACACGGTGGGCCGCCCCGGTGGCGCAGTGGTCTAAGGCGTTGGCCTCTGCTCGTTCGTCCAAAGGGGTCCGGGTTCGAATCCCAGTCAGGCATGGATGTTGTGTTTGTCTTACGGCGCTGGCTCTCTCCCTTCCCTGGAACCAGTGACCCTAAATTAGGGACGGGCGACTGCTTATAGCCCATTGAGTTGCTCACGGTGGTCGTTAAACCTCCAATCAAAAAAAAATATCACACGGTGGCAGCAACTCGAAGTCGTTCAAACCGATGTACACCGTGCAATAGCTTTTTTCACCAAATTGCTGAGCATATGATCTATGATCATATGTAGAGGATTTTAGGAAGAGAGTGTCTGACCCCAGGTCTTAAACAACCCTTAGAAATAGGAAACTAGGAGATTTGGGCTAGAGCGCCTGATAGGAAAGTGACACGGAAGCGAAGTAGAAAGGGGGAGGAAGACGCCCTTATTTATTACCGGGGGGCCAGTACCCGGGGTCCGACGGCTTAACGTGCCCATCTGACGCACGGCGGGTATTTAGTGGATCGAGCGTTCGTACCTGTTTGGGATCGAACCTGAGACCCTTCCCGTGGCAGTCACGAAAGTTGCCCTCTCGGCTACCCGCGGCCCTTCGAATTGCTGAGCGTTCACCACCCGTGTGCTTTATACCCTTCCGACACTCCCTCTCCTACGTCATGCTGCATATATGCGCATGCCCTACCGTACCGGACCCTAGTCTATCTCCTGAGTGGTCTTTCGGTCCGTTCTGCGTGCTCGTTCCGCTGTTATGCTAATTTCTCCTCTTCGTCCTTAATTTATGCACACCAGTGTAGGTACATCTTTTGAATCCTTTCCAACACGAATACATTTTTTCAAAGTTATTCATAGTCAGTGAAATTGGTTAAAGTAAAAAAATAAACTGGATTTCTACAATCGATAAAACATCCAAAATACAAGCAACTATTTGCTCCCATTAGCGGCGGAAAAGTATTTTACAAAAATTAACAAATCATGCACTCATAGCAGAAGGAAGATATCAAAGACAGGAATTTTCAAATCGAATAGTTAGAAGGAAAAATATCAAGAGAAACTTGATATATCCCTATACCGTTCTTACCAAACAACAATTTCATGCAGAATATTTCCCACCTGGAGCTCTATCCAACGCAAAACAAGTTTTCCAAATTGGTCATTTAGAAACGGACATATCGGGAAAATCACGATTTAACTTTACGCCCCCCTAGCTGCAAAACTATGCAATACTTCAAAAAGAAACTGTGCCCAAAATAGTCGTCGTTCTAAATGGCATAGATTGGAGGATTGCTCACGGTGGTCGTTAAACCTCCAATCAAAAAAAAAAAGTAAAATAAAAAATGGAATTTTTTCGATCAAATATTTCAAAGCAGTTGAATGAAATAAAATGTAATTTGAATTCAATAACACCTGTATTTACGTCCTCTAGCGGTAAAGTTATGCATTGTACAAAAAAGAAAATGAAAGCAAGGGTCATTGTTTTCCCTTTTCAAGCTTCCCAGTGCAAAATTTTTTTAATCTGACTATTAGTTTCGTAGATAAGGTGTCCACAGACGGACGGAGGGATGGACAAAGCGATGCTGTAAGCACGTTCTGCTTTTACAAAAGACGTGCTAATCAATCGGATTTCTACAATCGATAAGACATCCGCAAACGAAAAAGCTACTTATTCCCACTAGCGGCTGAAAAGTGTGTTATCGAGGAAAACACATTAAATATGCCCCCTGGCCGGGAAATTGTGTATTATTTTAAGGCAGAAAACGCACATAAAAATTTTCCGTAGTTATAGTATCTGATCGATTTTTTTCAGTCAGTTTGTAGATGCGCAGATTTTATTACAATTATGCTGTGAATGGAATCGTGCCCTTCTAATGGTAAACTTGTTCCATAAGAAAAATTTGAAATTATATGGCAGCCCCGGTGGCGCAGTGGTCTAAGCGATGGCCTCTGATCATTCGTCCGAAAGGGGTCCGGGTTCGAATCCCGGTGAGGCATGGATGTTGTGTTTGTCTTACGGCACTGGCTCTCTCCCTTCCCTGGAACCAGTGACCCTAAATTAGGGACGGAGGACTGCTTATCATTGAGTTGCTCACGGTGGTCGTTAACCCACCAATAAAAAAAATATATATATATATATATATATGCAAAACATTCTGCACTAGAGAAACTGGCCGACAAAGAATTTTTCAAATCAGTTTGCTAGAAGCAGAGATACAGGCACTCCTCACTTAACGACCGAGTTCCGTTCCGACGACTAGGTCGTTAAGCGAGACGCTTAATCGTTTTTTATTCTTAATAAAAAAAAAGGCCTAAAGGAAACTCCAACTTGATAACTTTGTTTTAATTTGCATCTCTTACATATTACAGAACATAAAAATACAATCAGCAAAAATTATAAAAATGACGAACCAAAAAAATTAAAGTTCATTCATAAAAAAAATGACATTCAGATTAATATTTTAGTCATCGAATCCTTCAAAAAGTGGTGCATCATTGGAGTTATCAGTAGGGACATGACGGTGAGGAAATGAAAGTATAATACTTGTAAGGGTAGGAGTCCTGGGTGTAGCTTTCGAGAAGAATCTCGTTAGCGTGATCTGCTTTGTAAGTTTCTTTTTTTCATAAATTTCACGATAGCCGTAAAAGTTCATTTGCCGTTCCACTTTCGTGAACCGTTCAACATTCGGATCCATACCCTCTAGTTCTAATACAGCTGCGCCGCCCCGGTGGCGCAGTGGTCTAAGCGATGGCCTCTAATCATTCGTCCGAAAGGGGTGCGGGTTCGAATCCCGGTGAGGCATGGATGTTGTGTTTGTCTTACGGCACTGGCTCTCTCCCTTCCCTGGAACCAGTGACCCTAAATTAGGGACGGGCGACTGCTTATAGCCCATTGAGTTGCACACGGTGGTCGTTAAACCTCCAAAATATATATATATATATATATATAGCCGCATTCACTTTCAAGAACACGCCAGCTATAACCTCTTTACAGTGAACTTCTTTTGCACTTCTTCCAAGTGCTGCTGCGCTTCGAACTCTATTAAATTTTCGTTAGCTAGCTTTCCTTCGACATGTTCTCATTTTTCAACATCTAAATTAATCACGTTAGCAAGTTCCACAATTGTTTTGTGTATATGACATCAATAAGCTCGTCTTTTTCAAAGCCTTGGAAATTATTCACGAAACGCTTTAGGCATTTTCCCCATATGCCTTGCATACACTTTTCTGTCACTTCCTCCCAAGCTGATTCAGTATTCTTTATGCAGTGTAAAATGTATGATTTTTAAAAATCACGAAGGGCTACTTCATCACTTTCTGTTGCTGCTGCAGCTTTGAAAAAAGTTGTACGCAAATAGTACGCTTTGAACGTAGCTATAGCCGCCTCTGGTCCATTGGCTGTAGGATAGCAGTCGTGTTTTTAGGCAGATACACTACCTTTACATCCGGGTGTAGATCATCAAGATGCTGGGGGCGGCCTGGGGCATTATCAATCATTAGGATAATTTTAAAGAGTACGCCCTTTTCCAGATAATAATGATTGACCGAGAGTATGAAGCAATCCTCAAATAAAGCTTGGTTCATTCATGCCTTGTTATTTGCACGATGTTAAACAGGCAGTATGTGCTTACTAGCCTGCTTCAATGCAAGTGGGTTCTCGGAGCGATAGATGAGGAAAGGCTTTAAATTGTGCCCAGCGACATTACTCTCCCCACAACGACGTGACCCTGTCCTTAAAATCGTAGAAACCGGGCACTGTTTTAGCTTCTTTGCGTATGTAGGACTTTTTGGGCATTTTCCCCCCAAAAAAGTCCGGTTTCATCCACATTGAAGATATGTTCCGGGTGGTAGCTGCCTTTCTCGATAATTTCATCAAATTGGTCAACAATTTTTTCCGCTGCTTCTACATCCGCGTTTGCCGCCTAACCACTGACACTCCGATTATGCAGGCGGAATCTCCGACGAAACTGCTGAAACCAACCATGGCTTGCCATAAATGCTTCCATCGATTCTTCGCCTTCAAAGTCTCAAAGATACTGCGTGCCTTGGCTTGAATTATTGAAAAGCTCATCGACATTATTTTTTGTATCTGATCGTCAAACCAGATCGCCAGTAATTTCTCCATTTCATGAGTGAGGCCTTTCCGCTGCCTAGTTACTCTGGCTTTAAATCCTGCCGATGCTTTCACTGCCTCTTTCACTTTATTTTTATCCTTCAAGTTCGTCGAAACGATCGAATGCGCCAGCTCCAAATCACGTGCTATCGCTTTAACTTTTTTACCAGCTTCATAGTCGTTTATGATCCTCATTTTCATCTGAAGATCGATAGTCTTCCATTATCAACTACGGGAATAAAAGCTCTGATGTCTTCATTAGTATCATCGCTACACAGCTGCTGTTGATCGATCACAACAGGTTGTATTCCACTATCGCAACATTACTGCGACAGTTTTTGACAAGTGTACACTATTCTGTGTTTTCTTCAGGTGTACTCAGTTCACTTACACTGAAAATTGAAATGGTGAAGCCTGCCTTGTTAAAAGACTGTTTAACTCAACTTAGAAGTGTAGATTTAACTGTCGTAGCTATCAACTGTATTTCATTCAATACATTAACAGATTTAGCAAGATGTTCGCTGTTTTCACAAAAAGGACTTTGAAAAAGAACATGCTATAAAAACAGTTTTTCTACATGCAATCCTAAAGCTTTTTATGATACTGTGGTCCAGGGCTGCAATATTGATGTTGTATTAGGTAGAAAGAACACCAATTTCATAGATTTTAATTTTAAATATCTGTTCTTTTTAAAGAAATTTTTGGTTTCTGTAACTGTCCCTAAAATAGTGTCCCTTATTCGGAGGTAAACACTGTACATTGGGATCCCTATACCAAGGGACTGTGACTAAGGGAATTGTCCCTTAAATCCCTTATTCCGAGGTGTCCCTTAAAGGAGGTAGCACTATATTGATGAAACCAGATTTCGAAATAAACAAGCGACTCTGCCCCTTGCTCTCTATGCTCACCTACGCCTAGAAGACCCTACACTGCGCTTCTTTTCTGTGATATTGCGCAGGAAAGATTGATTGGTTGATTTGTATTTATTGGCACAAAGGCCTTGCGCAGGAGCGAAAGAACAACAGAATGGCAAAATGCATTTCCCGTCGTACACGAATACTTTTTAAAATATACATAATTAAAAATCGCTGTATTTCCTCCAGGTGTGAAATATTCGTTCAAAGTAGCAAGTGTGATTTTTTGTCATACAGTTGGAACATCCACTAAGACCGGAACGCGTATGGTTGCAATCCCTTTTAACAGGGCCGTAGCCAGGGCTGGGTTTTTAGGGTTTAAAGTTTAAACCCTCCTCGAAATGTTTAAAATGTCTCCAAAGTAAAATAATTATTTTATAATTTTTTTGCTTGCAAATCGACAGAGCTCTTTATTTTACACGCACATGTCCAATCACCAAAACCACCGGCGTTACCAGATAATGATTTTCTTGGATAATGATTCTATCATGTCAGAGATGAATTTTGGAAAAGGAAATGGAACATCATACCGAGAAATGAATGGCCTATAGTATAGCCATTGAAGCATTGTCTGCCGCCCCGGTGGCGCAGTGGTCCAAGCGATGGCCTCTGATCATTCGTCTGAAAGGGGTCCGGGTTCGAATCCCGGTGAGGCATGGATGTTGTGTTTGTCTTACGGCACTGGCTCTCTCCCTTCCCTGGAACCAGTGACCCTAAATTAGGGACGGGCGACTGCTTATAGCCCATTGAGTTGTTCACGGTAATCGTTAAACCTCCAATCAAAAAAAAAAAAAAAAATAAAAAAAGAAGCATTGTCTCGTTGTAACAAAAATCTTTTCCCGAATGTTAAAAATGCTCAGTACTCTTCCTGTTTCAACTGGTACTCCGGAACGAACCTTTTAATCCCTTAGTCGTTTGAAAACATACTTAGGAAACTCTATAGGGTAAGGGAGGTTTAACGACCACCGTGAGCAACTCAGTTGGCTATAAGCAGTCGCCCGTCCTTCATTATCAACATATCTCAACACTGTTGATAATTGACTTTCAGTTGTCACATCAGTCGTTTCATTAAGCAAAATTGCAACAAAACATGTTTTAGTTATTTCTGGTCTGATTTTATCAGTAATTACGCTAGCTATACTACTGCATCAATAAGGTTATTTTGTATTGCAGGCGACGTGCCTCTAAAAACAGTTGCCATTTTTAAATGGTCTGCTGAAACTGGGTCATAAGTAACTAAAAAATTGTTAGAGCTTTATGCACATGCCTTTGTTTTTCGAGTTCGCAGACTCGTTATGACCTCTAAACACAGACTCTTGTTTTCCTGGAAATGCAACTACATCAATCAATCTTTTTAAAACAATTCTATTTTCTTTAACTTTTTCATTGTGCAAGTTATCTGCTATTTTCTTCTGTATATTTAAAGAATACTCGATTCTTTGACATCCAAATGTTTGTAAAGCAGTGAACTCTCCCATGTGACCAAATTATTTTTGATGTTTATCACAGGCCGTAAGTAAATAATTTAAACTATTGAAGCCGGTCTTATTTCAAGGCACAGTTTTAGTCGAAAAAGCATTCACGGCCAACAGTACAGTTTATTTTAATCACTCGATCCGGTTAACCATAAGTATTTTTGATAGTTACTTACATTAAAACACCTAGTATATGATCGGTTCCTTTCCTTGTGTTCAATTTTAAGTTCCGGAAGTGCTAGCACTCCGCACAATTTTAAGTTTATCTTCATATCTAAGCTTAGAAAATGGTGTCTTTTCCACCAGTTCATTAATGATATCACTCATTTTAATTCACTAACATTAAATACTCATGACGGTACACACAACACTTATAATATCATTGATTTTAATTCATTGACACATCGCACAACTGAAACAGCTCTCGCGCAACACGTGCTGTTACGGGCCGGAAATGCGAGTAACTAACGGGCAAAGTCCCTTTTATGAGCCAACCCTTGTCCACAGCAATGGCGATTTCTTCCTTCACCCGCTCCTTCGTGTTACCATGGAAACGCTAGCCGGCTGTCGTATCCAAAGTCTTCGAATCACATTGCAAAGACTTCTAGAGCTGGTTTCGTCACGATGACACCATCACTCTACTGCGGGCCACATTGGTGTTTGTTCGCACGACTGATTCTTCGTCAAAGAAAGCTAATAAGCACATGTGTTTTTTTCGCAAAGAAAGCATCGACATACAGTATCTTAATACCGCTGATAATTGACTTTTAATTGCCATGACGGTCACCGACATTTACATTCTTTGGGCTTCGCAGCTAGCCTCGAATATACGCCACTGGGGGAGTATTAAATAGAATAATTTCGTGTCCAAAAACAATGTGACAGAGAAAAAACGCAACATATGTATAACGTGGGTGAAAATTAATTTTCAAATTTAAGAACCCTCCCCAAATTTTTTCTGGCTGTGGACCTCCGTTTTAAAAAACCAGCGCAAAAAAAGCAAACACCTGCGGTGCGGTATCGTCCTACCTCAGTAGAGCCAAGTGTTCGTCCTCTTGGCTTAGAGCACTGCTAAAAGACAGGCAGTTTTCTGAGACGTTGTAATATACACTATATTGACCAAAGTCACCGGACACCCCTTCAAAAGGAAATGAACGGATCCGCTGCGTTGTTAAGATGCGCAGTACAGCTGCAAACGGCATAAAAGCAAGCCTGCAGCTGACCGCAATCATATCGCACTGTGAGGTTGAGTGAAAATGTCGCGGCGGAGAGAACTGCCTTTGAGAAAGGAGAGATTGTTGGGTGTTATATTATTTTGCTGTCCATAAGAGAAACCGAGAGGTGTTTAAACATACCCAACCAAGTCAACTGTTTTGGATGTACTGAATAAGTGGAAGACACGTGGCGTGCCTGAAGCAGCAAAATGTACCGGCAGACCAAAGAAAATCTGTGATAGAGGACGTCAAAGCCTCAGGAAAGTCGTTACAGCTAATCGACAGAGTACTGCACAAGACCTCAGTGTACAGGTGAGTAAAAAGCTGCTGGAACCTCGGATATACACGTACCATTCGCAGAAAACTTCATTCCATGGGTTACCGTGGTCGTGCGGCTGCTCATAAGCCTTTCATCTCCACTCGGAATGCTACTCATCGTTTAGCATGGTGTAATGAACATTTATCGTGGACCGTAGACCAATGGAAACGGGTCCTATGGACTGATGAATCCAAATACACGATCCTATCAGTCTGATGGCCGTGTGTCGGTATGGCGGCATCCGGGCGAACGCTATTTACCACAGTGTACTGTTCCCACGGTCAAGTTTGGAGCTGTCAATGTACTCGTGTGGGGGTGTTTTTCGTGGTATGGTCACGGCCCATTGGTTATCGTGGACAACCCTGTTAACCAGCATGTCTACCTCGATATTCTGGACAATTATGCCCTACCAATACTATGGAGCTGAGCCTTGTTGGTAACAGCAGGATAATGCACCTAACCATAAAGCAAGGTTTCAAAATCGCTTTATTCTAATTTATCATAAGGACTGTTACGTTGTGGTGTGACGATAATTCCGTGTGTGTGGACTGGCCAGCACAGAGCCTTGATCTTAATCCCATACAGCACCTATGGGATGAATTAGAGCGCCGCATAAGAAGTTTGGAACCAAGGCCTACTACTAAGCAACAGCTAGCGGCAGCATTATTTACTGAATGGAAGCGCATACCCATTGCTGTGTTCCAAAACCTTGTCGAAAGCATGTCTCGAAGGGTCAGTGCATGCATTTAAGGCCAGAGGTGGTTTCAAAATATCTTTATTCAAGGTAGAAATCAGGAGACGAACTAATAAGGACGTCTAAATACAAATAAAATACGATCAAAGATCGTTAAACTACTAAAACCTATATAAAAATATACAGCATAGTGCACAAGTTGAAAAATGGAGCAAAATTACAGCTCGTGATAAATGAACAGCGACAAGCATGTCTGGGCATTTAGGAAGGATTTTAACAAAAAAACTTATTGCTCATAAGTGCATTGCTGTGCGATTAACAAACTTGTTCAAGAAAATATTGAGAGCTTCAGGAGACAACATTTCTCTTGAAAAAAAAAAAAAAAAAAAAATACAATAAGACAGTAAGGTGTAACACATCATAGTTACAAGAATGTACAGTACAAAGCAATTGACAAACTGATCATAAGACAAATCAATGAAATGATGAATATCAGGAGAAGAACAAACTTGGACTTCCTGGTGTACCGACATGGTACTCATGTATGTCAATAAATGCTATGTTGTGTTTCTCTTCTAAGTGTCCGGTGACTTTTGTCAATATAGTGTATGTGCCAGTTATAAGATCTAAAAAAAAGGGCGCGCGGGCGGACGGGGGAGGGGTGAAGAATAGCTTTCCGCGGTAATTTAAAAATAAAATCAAAAATGAAAGTTTAAAGAAAGAAAGAATCGAGAAAGGTAGAGAATGCATGCATGTTCTATACCCAATTTAGTATTTATTTATATATTTGTTAATACTGCTTTTACAGTTGTGTTTCATTTCCGAAAACACTGTAATACGTAGTTGCTTCTTACAATGAATAACTAACAACTGTTGCTAACTGTAAAAGGTACGAGATGTAATAATTTTTTTAGATTAGAAATATTCTTTTTAGATTAGTTCGTAGGAAATAATTTTTTCATAACAGGTATATATACAAAATATTTTTCGTAGCATTTTTCTATGACAACTGTAAAAACTGCACTAAAAGAAATTTTATGTTTCGAAAACCGTCTTCTGTTTTGCAGACGAAAAGCAATATTTACTGTCTGTGTGGTGTGTATTTGTAAACTGCTTTTTAAAAGTATCGTTAACCCACCTTCGAAAAGTAAAGCTATCAGCATCCACGCTGCCTTACGACGTCCGTTTTTTTTTTACTTCCTCCGCATGACTGAGACTGCAGATTGTTGTGTGAACAACAGTGGAACAATTTCGATTTTTCCCTCAACAGATGGCGCTAGCGGACAAATAGGTTCGTTCTTGTGTGTGTCAGGAAATGAAGCTGAGGATGAAGACTCCGAAACCGAAGTATCACGAGCGCGCTTCTCGGGGGAAAAAACTGCTCGCGTGTGTCTAGTGGGAACCCGAAGCGGTGGATGAGAAGGCTGGCAGAAAAAAACACACGGAAACAGGTAAGCCTGCATCTCTTGCCCTGTTATTGACGTTGCCACCCGTCGCGTGAGGACCTCTTTACCAATGTCGATTCCAAAGTACTTTATTGATTTAATTTCATGTTCTGGAAATGAATTTGAATGTAATTCTCAGGAAATTAATCCATTAGAGAAATAATTTTAATTTCTGAGGGCTGTATTGTTACGAAGGTTGGGAGAGAAAACAGGAAAAAGAAAAAAAAAAAATTGCGTTTGATGAACTACTGCAGCTCCGAACTTTTCAAAGTTGGGTACTGACAGATAAATTTATTGAATAGTTTCATGGGGTAAAACCTCGTTCCGGAAAATTTATTGGAAGTCGAGTGCTTTTACGATATCTGTAATTTTTTAGGTAATGGATATCGTATTTTCCAGGCGTTTTTGACGACTTGGGACAAAAATTGTTTGTCAAGTTTTACTTTACTTTGGGAGAAAAAAAAAACAAAACGAAATTCTGTTGCATTTCGAAGTCTCCGATTTACGAAGAAAAAACCAAAAACCCGCATCATCTGTCGCGTTTTACTCGAATTCAGAGGAAAAAAAAAAAAAAAAAAAAAAAAAAAGACACCAGGAAAAGTTCTCTTACCCAGTTCGACAACTTTGGGGGAAATAATTCACTCATTATCTGCCATGCCTTACTTAACTTTTTTTTTTTTTGATTGGAGGTTTAACGACCACCGTGAGCAACTCAATGGGCTATAAGCAGTCTCGCCCGTCCCTAATTTAGGGTCACTGGTTCCAGGGAAGGGAGAGAGCTAGTGCCGTAAGACAAACACAACATCCATGCCTCACCGAGATCCGAACCCGGACCCCGTTCGGACGAATGATCAGAGGCCATCGCTTAGACCACTGCGCCACCGTACTTAACTTTGCAAGAATATCTGCAAGACAAAAAGAAGATATCGAAAAAATACTTTCTAAGGCACTTCAGCTTCTAAAATATCTTGTCTTCATCTCAACTGGTGAATTAATCGGAATTGAGACTTGGTCTTTCTGGGTGGTGTAGTGGTTAGCATACTCGAGCGCTATACGGGAGACGCGTATTCGATTCCCGCTCCAGGACGACGAAGTTTTCAAGTTTTCGGGTATTATCTGACTTATCATCCTTGTCATATTTACACCAAAAAACGGATTCTCATCTTCAACATTATTGGTTTTTTGCTTTCTCAGGACGATATGTTGAAGATATCTTCCCTACATCTGTCTGCATCGAAGACTAGCAGAAGTAGCCTATCTCTAATCTAGGGCTCCAGGCAAGGGAGAGATTCAGAACCGTAGGACAAAATCAACATTCCTCTCTTAACACAGGATTCGAACCCGACCTCAGTGATAAGAAGAATAAAAACCCATCGTCCCCTGTTTTCACTAGATGAGTTAAATGCCTATTCTTCACCATAGCATCTCTAAGACATTATACTGATATTTTCACCTGATGAGTCTAACCACGCTGCTTTAAAAATAATTTGATGATACCCGCACTCCACCGGACTGATATTTTCGCATGATCGGTACATAGTGCTACGGCGCAGCATAGCTAGTGAGGTAGCAAATCAATTTATGGCTGCTACTGGCAAGCGGATCTCCCGAAAAACTGTCGCCAGACGTTTGCATGAAGGAGGACTATACGCCCGCCGTCCTGTTGTGTGCATCCCATTGTCCAGACGTCACAGTACCGCCCGTTTGCAATGGTGCCATCAACATCGCAATTGGACTGATAACGACTGGTCTGCTTTCCTCTTCTCAGATGAGAGTAGATACAGTCTATCGTCTGATTGTCGACGACAACTGATCTGGCGTGATAGTGGTACTGCATATTGTCCAGCAAACATACAGGAAAGGGACCGATATCCGACATGTAGTGTCATGGTATGGGCTGGCATCATGATCAATGGCCGTACGTCCCTCTATGTGCTTCCAACTGGGACTATGACTGGCCAACGATACATTAATGATGTTCTGCTACCTCATGTTCGCGTGTTCCGTGGTGCTGTCGGTGATAGATTCATTTTCATGGACGACAACGCAACATGTCATCGAGCAGTCGCTGTCCAGGAGTGTCTTGAGAGCGAGGATATTCAACGCCTCGTATGGCCAGCACGTTCTCCAGATCTGAATCCCATTGAAAATGTGTGGGATGCTTTGGGGAGGAGTCTTGCTGGTCGCCAATGCCCTCCAATAAACAAGGACACCCTCATCCGTGCACTGACAGAGGAATAGGATAAATTAACCCAACAGCTGCTTGATAATGTTGTGCAAAGCATGACACGACGTGTGAAATCTTGCATCGCCCTCCATGGTGGCCATATCCCGTATTGACATCTTACGCCGGAACGCCTGCGGACGGTAATTTCATTTTTTTCACGTTTGCGTATTCTGCACAAAATGGCCTGTTTGTCCCTTGAACACGTTCCAAAGCCTTCTGGATTTCAGAGTACAATAAATTGTCTTTCTTGTAATGTCCTGGCATTCTGACATTTTTTTATTTCACTTGGCATCCAACCACACTTACTTTTTTATGCGCTATATAGCCGTTTATGATCCGTCCTTAGCAATTGTCCAGCAGTGTATATTCACCTGATGAGTGAATTATTCTGCATCACCACGATATCTTTATCGATGTCAAACACCTCTCTAAGACCACGACATCTGGAATACATGCATGCTGCCAAAATCTTTGCATGGGAGTAGGGTATTTTCGTACAACTACGATATCTTTAAAGTATCCTGCTGATATCATCAACATGTATGTCAAATACAACCTCATGAGTATGATGTGTGTAAGGAAACATAAACCGATACACCATTAAAATTTTTGTGGTAGGTTGCACCAAAAATTGGTGCAACACCAGCTGCACCACTGTTTTTAGAAAAGATACACCATTCTGTGGTGCAAAATAAACCCGAAAACATGGTGCAACTTTGTACCATAACGTAGTAAAAAGTTGAACCACGTTGTTAGGTTTTGTTTGCAAAACACGATGGTGTATCTTTTTTCAGAAAGGGGTGCAGCTAGAGTAGCACCACTTTTTGGTACAACCTGCCACAAATTTATTTTACAGTGTACCTTCAGTTTGGGTCAGTCATTTGTCCTGTGATATTCTACAGGTACGATGCTGATACCTTCCACCGAGGAAAATTTTCGCATGAGGATGATATCTTGAAACTATCCTTCGAACAATTTTGCCAGACCCGTTCATTTTAGCTAATTAATGAACACCCACGGTTTTAGTTGCACTTCCATGACTTCCGTTTCTCTGCGTGACCTTTCTCACCAATGCATCTTTTTAAGGGAAATTAAGGCCAACAGAAGAGAACACAGAGGGAGAACAAGATTGCATTTCAACGTTTCAGAGTTCAGTTTTTCAAACGAATAGGAACACGGGGTATGGATTGTGGTGATGGAGAAGAGAGAGATGGTAACGTTTGTATTAAAAATATAAATGAAAGGTCCCTTCAGATACATGTATTCCAAGGAAATCGACTTTCGTGTGTAAATTAAATTTAAGTTTTTCTTTACGAAGTCAAATTTGCAGCCCCGGTGGCGCAGTGGTCTAAGCGATGGCCTTTGATATTCGTCTGAAAGGGGTCCGGGTTCGAATTCCGGTGAGGCATGGATGTTGTGTTTGTCTTACGGCACTGGCTCTCTCCCTTCCCTGGAACCAATGACCCTAAATTAGGGACGGGCGACTGTTTATAGCCCATTGAGTTGCTAACGGTGGTCGTTAAACCCCCAATCAAAAGAAAAAAAAAATTGGGATCTTTGATTCCAGGAAGGGAAGAGAACCAATGCCGTAAGATGAATGCACTATCCATGCCTCATCCGGGTCTCGGGCCAGGACCCACTTGGACGAACGGCCATAGATGACTACATCAGGACTGCCCAAATTTGGTTTCATTTTATTCTGTAATTTTAATCAGTAGCAAGGTAAGATAATATAAGGAACAAGTGATTGTTAGCGTACATGTTTTTCCTTTTTTAAATCCAGGAACCAAATGCTAGACTTTCTAGCTCAGGCGTAGGTTGGGTCTGGCTCGGGCATTATGGGTTGGGCTCGACCCGTGCAGACTTCTGCCCACCCCATGCTTACATCCGGTATGCCAAGTATTTTGCTGTGGGCACGGTGTATACACTCGAGTCCAGAAGTTAAGCATAATCAATATGCTTGTGAATATTTCGAGAAACAATCCTCGGAATGGCTCAAAACTGGGTATGCTTGAGTAATAACATATTGCAACTACAACAGCAGACAAAACAAGTTATGAAACGAAGTTTATTGCATTACCTATGCAAATTTACAAAAATCAGCAACACAGTGATTTTCGTGTTGAGTACATAAAATTGAAAACTGGCTAGTGCACTATGATTAATAAGGATATGGTGATCCCTTGCAGCCACGCAAGCCTCTCATCGACTTCTCATGCTGTTTATCAGGTTGTCCAAGATTCTGCGGGCAACACTCCTGACGAAGAGCAGTTCGGAGCTCCAGAATGGTCCTTGGTGGAGACTGACGAGCTGCAATTCGCCTCCCTAGGGCATCCAATGCATTCTGTATCGGATTCTTATCTGAGGACCTTGCTGGCCATTCCATTTGCTGGATATCTTGACTTTGGAGAAAATCATCCACCAGCGGAGCTCTGTGGGGACGTGCATTATCATCCGTGAATACCAGCTCTGGTCCCACGGCACCTCTTAAAAGTCTCACATGAGGTTCCAGTACCTCGTTTCTGTGCAGTACAGCAGTATCAGTACTTCTGTCGAAGATATGGAGCTCTGTGCACCCATTCAACATGATGCTGCCCATGCCATGACTGCATGGTCACCAAATTGGTCCCCTTCCCTGATGTTATTGGGATTGTAACAGGTTCCCCGTTCTCTCCATAGGGTGATTCAACGAGAATCAGTCTGTGAACTGAATCTGGATTCATCAGTGAAGAGCACATTGATTCAGTGTCCAGTTTCGACGTTATCGACTCCAGTTTAAACTGGCCCCTCCGGTTCACAGGGATGAGCAGGAAACAAACTACTGGACTTCTGACATAGAGACCAGTTGCTCCGAGCCTTCTGTAAAAATGTTATCGTGATACTCATGATCCGGAGGCGGCCGCAAGCTCTGGAGAGAGTTGCCTGGCAGACATCGTCCGATGAAGTCGTGTAGTTAATGCAAGATATCTGTCCTGCTGAGGGGTTGTGACTCTTGGACAACGTTGTATTGGTTGGCGTCTAACGTCTCCTGTCTCTTGGAACCGGGTGTAGAACTGGCCACAAAAATTTTAAGGGGCCGTATAAAAATTGCGTTTTTGACCACTTCGTGGCCCCGTCCCAACAGGTTGGTTATTTGAGTTACATGAAGTTTCCGTAATTTCGTATTTTCATAATTGCGATATTTAATGTAATTCTTTATAAAAAAATGTTTATAATGTACAACTCAACAAAAGAATTTCAGGGTTTATAAGCTGCAGCTCCACAAATTCTCAGCGGGCATGTGCAAACGCAGGAAACTTGTCGGGGTAAGGGGTGGGGCTTAATGATTGGACCAAAAATATAAAATGTAAAGAATTTCTGAACCGACCGGGAGATTTTCAGTGTTTACAAACTACACCTCATTAAAGCTTTTGCTGGCATCTGCTACCGTAGGAAATCTGTCTTTGGGAGGGCGGTGGCAGGGGGCTTTACGCCAAAAATATGGAACATAAGAATTTCTAGAGCTGTAGTTTGTAAACGCTGAAAATCTCTCGATCGGAGCAGAAATTCTCTATATTTCATATTTTCTGCATTATCCCAACCCTCCTCCACCCTCACCCCGACAGTCTTCCTGCGTTAGCTAATGCGCGGAGGGAATTTGTTGGGTTGTATTTGTAAATACTCAAAATGTTTGGTATTAACCTCCCCCCCCCCTCCTTCCCCAACAGGTTTCCTGCTTTAGCACATGCCGGTAGAGAATTTGTTGAGTTGTATTTGTAAACGCCGAAAATCTTCCGATCGGACGAGAAATTCCTTATATTTCATATTTTTGGTATTAATCCCCCCCCCCCCACACACACCGACAAGTTTCCTGCGTTTGCATATACCCGTACAGAATTTGTGGAGCTGCGGTTTATAAACCATTAAATTCTTTTGTTCAGTTGTAGATCACAAATATTTTTTATAAAGATTTACATCAAATATGGGAATTAAGAAAATACGAAATTACGTAAACTTTATGTGACTCAGATATTCAACCTGTGGGGACGTGTCTACGAAGCGGTCAAAAACGCAATTTCTATACTGCCCCTCAAATTTTTTGTGGCGAGTTCACTGGGTGCTAGTCCTCCGGGTGGCCAGTTCTCTGGGTGCTAGTCCTCCGGGTGGCCAGTTCTCTGGGTGCTAGTCCTCCGGGTGGCCAGTTCTCCAGGTGCTAGTTATCCGGGTGGCCAGTTCTCTGGGTGCTAGTTCTCTGGGTGGCCAGTTCTCCGGTTGCTAGTTCTCCAGTTGCTAGTTCTCCGAGTGCTAGTTCTCCGGGTGTCAGTTCTCCGCTTTGGCCCGAAAATCATGGAAAAGTTTCTTATTGAAAATGAAATATTAAAAGAAAAATGTTTTGTGAACAATAGCTGCCACTCGGCGAGGCATCAATTCGATGAGGTGGCGATAGGTATCCTGGCGTATCTGGTAACATAATGTCAACAGCAGGTACTCCAGTTCCCGTACATTTCGTGGGGGTGATGATTTAGCGCAAACCCGCTTTTCCAAGTCGAACCACAAATGTTCGATTGAGTTCATGTCAGGTGAATTTGGAGGCCAGGACATTAACAGCGTCACCAGCATGTTCTTCGAACCACTCCTTGACAATTCTGGCAGTGTGCCATGGCGCATTATCCTGTTGCTAATGGCCATCACCAGCAGGGAACAAAGTTTCCATGAATGAGTGAACTTGGTCCGCAACGATGTTCAGATACCTGACAGTTGTCAGGGATTGTGCTATTGGGATAACAGGGCCTAAAGTGTCCCAAGAAAACATCGCCCACTGCATAACACCGCCGCCGTCGGCTTGTTTCCGCCCAAGAGTGCATCTAGGTGACGTACCCTCCGTTGGTAATCGGCGTATCCGCGCTCGGCCGTCTACGTGATGCAACATGGAATCTTGATTCGCCAGACCTGTTCACTTTGTTCCAATCATCCATGGCCCAATCTCGATGATCTTGGGCCTATTTCGTGCGTTGTTGGCGATGACGTGCAGTGAGGATGGGGACCCGGCTGGGTCTTCGGGTACGCAGGCCCATGCGCAGGAGGCTGCGATGAACCGTGTGCTGTGATACATTGCCCTGATCACCAGTATTGTATCTGCGGGTGACTTTTCCCACTGTGCCCTTGCGGTCGCTGTGAACAATGTGCGACAGTCTCCGCTCGCCTCTGGCGTCAGTGAGCTGCGGACGACACACTGCTGGACGACGGTTCTTCGTTAGGATCTGTGCTCCAATTTTGTTACACACTCACTACAACGGCACGTGAACAACCCACAAGCCGCGCCATCACCATTTGTCCTTTATCAAACTTCGATAAATCGGCAGCTTTTCCCATTTATGGCTCCGAACACTCTACTAACCAAAAGCCGATCCTTGGTTTGTATTATATATACTGCTCTGTGAACTTCACCTGCGCCACCGTTCGGTCCCAGGCGCACTCATTTCTCTAGGCCTAGGGTGGTCATAATGTAGTTTCTCATCGGTGTACAACTGACTTATCCAGAAACAACCGGCTGTTCGGCATCTTTAAAATCATAACACTACTCACTGTCTGTAGTATTGGCCCTCGGGTCTCACATGGGAAATTTTATGCACGACACTGTTGCATTCGCATGGCTCCGCTTGACACTGCGCCTGAGTTACGTGTAGGAAGTTCTGACTCCACATTTGTAATCTTTATTGGTGATTAGCATATGTTTTCCGATAAGAGGGTGCCTAATCGCATTCAGCTGACGTAATCAGATAATACGCACAAGAGCATCGTATCGATGTGTATCTATGGCCAATCAGTTCATTTGACCTCACCTAAAAGAATGTCGCATTTGTGATCCAGAGAAAAAGGACGTAGACTACTAGCACTTCGTCCTAAATGCACGGGGTTTATCAAAATATTGGAGACACTTACTGTTTGTGGAGAACTTTTTATCAATAAGGTGTAGGTCCACCTCGGGCTTTCAGAACAGGAGCAGTTCTACTTGGAATAGACTTGCACTAGTCAAGTACATACGATAATGGAATTTGTGATAATTCTCCCTGTAAAATATTTCCCAACAGTGCTGGTGGTGCTGGAGGTGGGAACTGCAATTTGACCTTTTGCTTCTGTATTCCCAGAAATGTTGAATAATATTGAGGTCTGGAGATTGAGGTGGCAAAGGCAACTACTGTACCTCATCTTCGTGCTCGGCAAACCACAACTTGACACGTTTTGCACAATGCACGGGTGCATTGTGCAAACGCTTGAAACCAGGAACGGTCATTAGGCAACAATGCCTGCGACACTAGGTGCAAGTGATCCCCAAGAATGGATTGGTACTTTGAAGATGTGACACGACCCTTCAGAACAATGGCCCTAAAGGAATCCCATGTTATGGCCCCCACAGCATCAAGGATCCACCTCCATGCATCACAGTCGGAAAAAAACTGTTGTGTTGTTACACTTTTGCAGTTTTTTGCCAAACGTACATTCTACCAGTGGTGGGAAACAATGTGAAACATGATTCATCAGACCAGATGACACGTTGCCAGTCTTTAGCATCCCAGTTTTCATGTGCTTTGCACCATCTTACACGTTTTATTACATTGATGTTGGTAATTATAGGTTTGTAGATTGCAGCAGAGCCATAAATACCGGCATTGTGCAGTTCCCGATGAATTGTTTACAAGGAAACGGGATCAGTCGGACTAGTGCTCAACACTGCTGCTATTTGCGGTTGCCGTGGTCCCGAGTTGAAAACGGGTCAAAATTTTTGGACCCGGACGTCACATAATTGGAACTTACACGGATCTGTAAGTGACCCGACCCGGAAAAATCTGCTTTGAACTATAATATACAGTGGTTGTCCAAAATAATGGATACATCTAGCTGAAAGCAGTGACTTTGGTATGTGCTGCTTTTTGAGTAAAACGAACATGTAGCTAAAAAAAAATTTTTTGTAAAAGTGTGTTGCTTATAGTCTCAAGGGTTTGATTACATTTTAAATTAGTGTTTGCATAATTTCGTTCCAGGGGAAGGCACAATGAGTGACCTGTCGGAGTTCCAAAGAGGGCAGATTGTAGGACCCCATCTGGTTGGTGCGTCGGTAACCACAGTGGCACAGGTATTGGAGGTATCGAGAGGTACCGTGTCGAAGATCATGACAGCATACAATATTCGCGGCAAACATCATCTGCGAGATACAACTGTTGAAGGAAGACCAAACTCACTGCGAGAGACAGAAGGACATTAAAGGGGATTGTGACCGCAAGGAAGGAGACCACGGCGACGAAAGTGACTGCTGAGCTTAATGCACATCTCCAAAACTCAGTGTCGACCCATGCCGTGCGAAGGGAATTGCATAACCACAATATTTACTGCAGAGCTGCGATTGCAAAATCCCTGGTGCCACAGGTGAATATGAAACGGAGACTACAGTATTGCCAGGAATATAAAACGTGGACTGCGGATCAAGGGAAACATGTCCTGTTTTCCGATGAATCAAGTTTCTCACTATTCCCGACCACAGGACGGGTTTACTTGTGCAGAACCCCCGCAGAAGCCTACAACCCAGACTGTCTCCTTCCTACAGTGAAGAATGGGGGTGGTTCAGTAATGCTTTGGGCCATGATCTCGTGGTTTGCAGCAGGTCCCATTATCACCTTACACGGACGGATCACTAGCGGTGACTATCTCACCCTTTTGGCCGACCGTGTGCATTCAATGGCGCAGACATTGTTTCTTCTAGGGGATGCACCTTTCAAGATGATGATTCACAGAAGTCGAACTGCTCAATCATGGTTTGAGGAACATTAATATGAAGTTGCACTCTTTCTCTGGCCTGCACAATCACCGGACTTAAACATCATTGAGCCCCTGTGTGTGGTATGTGTTGGAAAACAGAGTGCGATCCCGTTATCCTCCTCTGGCGTCTCTCAAGTAATTGGAGCAGTTTCTGCAGGAAGAATGGTACAACATACCACTTACCACCATCCAGGACTTGGATGCGTCCATTCCAAGGAGGATTCAAGCAGTTTTAAATGCCAAGGGTGTTCCCACACCATATTAGGTGCGTAACACCTATTGTTTCAAGGTGTTTCCATTATTTTGGACAACCCCTGTATATATTTAGGACGTTCAAAAAGTCTCTCCGCAGTTCCTTAGGTTATATGGAAATCAAGCAAATGTATTATTATAGGAACGAATAATTTACTCACTTTCTTACTGGAAGTATTGAAACTGTCGTCCTTCATTTGCAAGACATAACCGAAATGTTTTACACATGTTTTTAAACGCATCTGCCGGAGACAAAAGGCCCCTCCGCAGTTATTTTTAGGCTGTTCAACCTAATTTTTATGGCGCTACAATCAAAATTTTGGTTTGTTTAATTTCAGTTTTTGCTGTTCTCTTGATAACATATCAAAACTTCAGAATATGTTTCAAGAAACGCCCATTTTTTGCACGTTTATGATGGGTTGAAAGCAAGCACGTATCCAGGATTTTTGTTTGGGGGGTCCGAGTCCGCGCAAAAACTAAGAATAATTTATATATAGCAGATGTAGGTGGCAAGTTGTATTGACCACATGCTATACCAACCTGCCACATGCTTAATGTTCATTTTACTATGCCACATCTTTTGGGGGAGGGAGGGGGACTCTGATACTATAGGGACAAATTTTTAAACTGATATAATAGAAGTAAAATAATTAATTAGGGGTGCTACTAGGAATAAATGAAAAGATCAAATGCAAAATATATGGAAATACATTAAACTGCCAATTTAAATTGCACAGAAACTTGCCTTGAAGATCATTCATAAACAAACCGTTCTATATTCATTCATTTTAATAGACTACATAAAGAAGCTTAAAAAGTTCTTTACTGCAGTTATTAAAAGTTCTTACTGCCGTTATGTAAGCCGTATGCCCTGGCATGGGTTCAGGGTAGGGGCATATGCGGAGGGCGCATGTGCCCCGGTGCCCCGGTGCCCCTGCCCAGTTACAAATTTGTTTATCGCTTTCTCTAAAACAATTTTGTGGACAATTACTAAAAATAATAATAATAATAAAAATCCACATTTTTGTTGCTGTTGAGTAACTTTTGGGAGGGGCCCCCTCCTTGGATACGTGCCTGGTTGAAAGTTTCCAAAATGTGGATGTTGTTTTCATCATTACTCCTCAGAAGGAAGGGACACTTTTCCTTCTGAGGACCCTCTTCCTTCATATTGCACGACAAATAATTTTTTAGTCTGCGGGCACCAGTATCTAGCACAAAATTCCTCAGTGCACATTCTTCCTTAAAAAGAAAAAGAAATTTTTTTGCTTTTCAAAAATAAAATGGGAATAAAAACTGGTTGACATGTTTCCACCTCTGCCGTGGTTTTGTTCTTCTGCTGTACTATCCGTGCCAACGTTCGCCTGTTCTTACCTGACACCTTCGTATGGCGTTCACAATTTGCACTTTTGGAGGCACGGCCGTGTTTTTTTTTTTGTTTTTTTTTGTTTTTGTTAGGCAGTCATAATCTTCGATTTAGTTCCTCGTTTTACGCTTACTACTTCTGCCGTTCTAGATACTAAAGCTCCTGCAAGACGCGCACCAATGATCATGCCTTTTTTGAGGTCACTAAGATCTGTTATTGTCGACAATTACTCCACAATAGCTGTCACACCTGCGACTGTGGTAGTACTATTTTATAGCCGAGACCGTACTGCACCCACTTATATGCCTTACATCACGGGTGACATCGTCCCTATGGTTTGCATACGGCGCATTTCATGTACTCCAGTCGCAGTCGGTGATTCCATGATTTTGATACACCTCTGTATGCTCATTCTTTATGTATTGCATGTCTGAATTCTCTTAGACAAGTGGTCTTAAATTAGAGGTAGTTGTTAAAGTAAAAACAAAAAAACAAAAAACTGCATATTTGAAAATTTCCCCTTCTCAAACGTGTTTGAAACTATATGCATCACCCAGGGCCTTAGCTACCGGAAAGGTGTCGCCCTCCCAGGTTGATCATACTACGTAGGAGCGTGAATTCATTCTCTGAAGGACATAAAGAAATTTGATAATCGGAAAAGTCCCCCACAGGAAAACTCCCCTACATTCGAAAAAGTCCCCCACCGTTTTCAGTCAGGAACCGTGCACAAATCGCAGTTTACATAAAATATCGAATGTGGGGGAGATTTCTGGGATCACCATTTCCATTTTCACCCTTTGTAAAACAAATGCAGGCGAACAACGTGCACAAATATGTCGTACAACGGCATTTCCTTTTTTTTTTAATGCAACCTACAGATGTTTTCCACTTTTACCGTAGTTTATAGTAACATTCTGACACGGTGGGGAAAATTTCCAGGGTCGGCATTTCAACTTTAACCGCAGGTTATAATAAAAATCAGTCTTACAATTAGCTGGACGGGGTGGGGGAAATTTCCAGGGTCGGCATTTCGACTTTTATGCAGTATATAGTTAGACAAGTTAGTAAAATCATGCAATGCATTGATTATGATACGCTTTGCAACATACCAGAAATCATTACTCAAGTTATGAGGATAATGGCTGTGGAATAAATCTCGCTCCTGTGCCCTGACCTTTGACCCCATTTCGATTATATTATACAGAATTGATTCAGTATACCTCCAGAACAAGATAAAGTTTTGTCGCAATCAAAGCATTTTTACATAAGTTATGACGCATTAGGGCAATGGAATGAATCCCACTCCTATGTCCTGACCTTTAACCCCATTTCGTCCATTTCCAATAGGTTTTGTTCCCAGCTGGTCCCCTACCACATGCTAAAATTTAATCGAAATCGAAGCATTTTTACATAAGTTATGACGCATAAGGGCAATGAAATGGATCCCTCTCCATGTCCTGACCTTTGACCCTATTTCGTCCATTTTCAATAGGGTTCGGCCCCAATGGTCCCCTACCACATACTAAAATTTGGTGAACACCCGTTTCCCCTAATCCGTTTCCCCTAATTCCCGTTTCCCCTAATCACGTTTACCCCAATGGCGTTTCCCCGAAATCGCTTTTACCCGAATTCCCATTTCCCCTAATTTCGTTTCCCCTAATCTCGGTTCCCCTAAATCTCGTTTCCCCTCATTCGCATTTGCCCTAAACACGTTTACCCCAATGGCGTTTCCCCGAAATCGCTTTTACCCGAATTCCCATTTACCCTAATTTCGTTCCCCCTAATTTCGTTTCCCCTAAATCTCGTTTCCACCCAATGGCGTTTCCCCGAAATCGCTTTTACCCGAATTCCCATTTCCCCTAATTTCGTTTCCCCTAATCTCGGTTCCCCTAAATCTCGTTTCCCCTAATTCGCATTTGCCCTAAACACGTTTACCCCAATGGCGTTTCCCGGAAATCGCTTTTACCCGAATTCCCATTTCCCTAATTTCGTTTCCCCTAATCTCGGTTCCCCTAAATCTCGTTTCCCCTAATTCGCATTTGCCCTAAACACGTTTACCCCAATGGCGTTTCCCCGAAATCGCTTTTACCCGAATTCCCATTTCCCCTAATTTCGTTTCCCCTAATCTCGTTTCCCCTAAATCTCATTTCCTCTAATTCACGTTTGCCCTAAACACGTTTGTCCGTATCAAAGTTTCCCTTAAAAACGTTTACTGTATCAAGTTTGTTCTAATTCTCCTTTGCCTTGATTCGCGTTTTCCCCAAATCATGTTTGTCCTGATTTTCGTTGAGTGAAATAAAACGTTTCTTTTATCGCCAAAATTCAGGGAAAAAATCGGATTTATCGTGAAATTCAGGAAAAAAAATCGGATTTATCGTGAAATTCAGGAAAAAATCGTTGTATGTAATTTTTTATCGTCAAATTCAGGAAAATATATGTATATTTAATCATCATCATCAACCATTTTCAATCTACTGCTAGATGAATAAAGATCTCACCAAGTTTCTTCCAGTACGGTCTGTTTTGCCCCAGTCTCCACCATCTCACTCCCGCATGCTTTCGAATTTCATCCACCCATCTCACTCCCGCATGCTTTTGAATTTCATCCACTCATCTCCAATGTGGTCTTCTTCTGGGTCTTTTCCTGTCCCTTGGAGTCCAATCTAAAATTTCAGCTGTCCATCCATGGTCCGTTCTTCTGGCAACATGTCCAGCCGATTGCCGTTTCAGGGATTTTACTCTGCTCATGATGTCTTCCACTCTTGTCATTTTTCGGATCCACGTGTTCCTCTTCTTATCTCTCCTGGTTACACCAAGCATGCACCTTTCCATGCTTTTTTGAGTTGTCTGCAGCCTTTGTATGTCTCTTTTAGTTAAGGTCCACGTCTCCGCACCATACGTAAGCACTGGAAGGATGCATTGATCAAACACTTTTCTTTTAAGACATAATGGCATATTGCTCTTGAAAATTATGCTGTTTCTTCCAAAAGCTCTCCAGGCAAGTTTTGTACGCCGATTAATTTCTTCATCAATGTGACCCTCACTTGATATCTGCTGTCCAAGATAAACGTACGTGCCTGTTACCTCCAGCTTTTCTCCATCAATCGATAAATCTTCATTTCTTGTAAAAGCATTGTACATCACTTTTGTCTTCTGAAAGTTCATTTTTAATCCCACATTCTTTACTCTTGTCAGCAAGTTCCTGGGTTATACTCTGCAGCTATATATCATCATTGTCAACCATTATCAATCCACTGCTGGACGAAGGTCTCCCCAAGTTTCCTCCACAACGGTCTGTCTTGTGCCAGTCTCTTCCATGTCACTTCCGCATATTTTCGAATTTCATCCACCCATCTCCCATGTGGTCTTCTTCTGGGTCTTTTCCTGTCCCTTGGAATCCAATCTAAAATTTCGGCTGTCCATCTATGGTCTGTCCCTCTGGCAGTATGTCCAGCCCATTGCCATTTCAGGGATTTAACTCTAATCATGATGTCTTCCACTCTCGTCATTTTTCGGATCCACGAGTTCCTCTTCTTATCTCTCCTGGTTATACCAAGCATGCACCTCTCCATGCTACTTTGAGTTGTCTGCAGCCTTTGTATGTCTCTTTTAGTTAAGGTCCACGTCTCTGCACCATACGTAAGCACTGGAAGGATG
The DNA here is from genome assembly GCA_039090855.1 of Macrothele yani. NCBI lineage: Eukaryota > Metazoa > Arthropoda > Arachnida > Araneae > Macrothelidae > Macrothele > Macrothele yani. Next base: position 198,495,339 of record CM076990.1, read on the forward strand.
CATTGATCAAACACTTTTCTTTTAAGACATAATGGCATATTGCTTTTGAAAATTATGCTGTTTCTTCCAAAAGCTCTCCAGGCAAGTTTTGTACGCCGATTAATTTCTTCATCAATGTGACCCTCACTTGATATCTGCTGTCCAAGATAAACATACGTATCTGTTATCTCCAGTTTTTCTCCATCAATCGATAAATCTTCATTTCTTGTAAAAGCATTGAACATCAGTTTTGTCTTCTGAAAGTTCATTTTTAATCCCACTTCTTTACCCTTGTCAGCAAGTTCCTGGATCATACTCTGCAGCTCTGATGGGGTAGTTGCAAAAATGACTACGTCATCAGCAAAACGAAGGTGGGTTAGATAATCTCCATTAATCTTTATCCCCTTGTTTTCCCAGCTCAGTGACTGAAAGACATTTTCCAATGTGGCATTAAAGAGCTTCGGAGATATGGTGTCACCTTGTCTCACTCCCTTTCCAATTTTTATGTGTGTTGTATTTTCAAACAGCCGAATCTTTGCACTTGCGTTTTCATAGATGTTATTAATAATATTAATGTATGCATCTTCAATACCGCAGGATTTCAGAGCCGTTGTAACTGCTGATGGTTTCACCGAATCAAAGGCTTTTTCATAATCGATAAAAGCCATGCACAATGGAAGTTCATATTCCCTCGCTCTTTCAATTAGTTCTCTCAGTACGTGGATATGATCTATTGTGCTGTAGCCACTCCTGAATCCAGCTTGTTCTCTCGGTTGAGCCATGTCCAGTGTTACCTTCAAGCGGTGTGAAAGAACTTTAGTGAAGATTTTATAAACCACTGATAGGAGGCTGATAGGTCTGTAGTTCCTGAGATCCTCAATGTCACCTTTTTTATGTAGCAGGATCATTGTAGCATTGTTCCAATCCTCAGGAATCTTCCCTTCATTAAGGCATCGAGTGAAAATTTGGGCGAGTACTGTTTCAATTTGTCCACTTGCTTCTTGTAGGATGTCTACAGTAATTCCATCTTCTCCTGGAGCTTTCCCCGCTTCATGTTCTTGATTGCATGAGCAACTTCTGCTGGGAGGACTGGAAGAACTCTGGTACCTTTCGTGATGTCTGGAGTACATGTATCATCCCTTTCATATAATTTGGAGTAGAAATCTTTCACTCTTGTCAAAATTTCGCCTCTATTTCTTGTTATAGAACCATCTTCTTTTCTCAGAGCCATAATCTGTTTTCTTCCCTTACTGAGATGTCCCTTTGCTATCTTTAGGCTTTGGTTGTTTTTAATTGCTTTCCTCACTAGCTCACAGTTGAATTTCCTTACGTCTTCAGTGATACTTTTTCGTGCTGTCTTGCATAGCTCTATATATTCCACCTTGGAAGTCACATCTTCTTTAGTTGTCCTTATCTCTCTTCTTTTTTGCATCAACATTTTGGTTTTTCCTGATAATTTGTTCACATGCAACTTGTTCTTAGACCCAGCGAATTTTGTTGCTGTTTCCATAAGAGCTTTGGTTACTTTTCTGTTAACTTCCAAAATATCCACTTCTTCCGATGTTAGGCCTTCTAAAGCAGAGAATCTGTTCTTCAGTTCCAACTTGAAAGTATTATGGTGTTTTTTAAGGTTGGTTATGTCAATACATTTTGTTTGTCTTATGAGCTTGCCACGTTCCAGTTTAGTGTTGAGGTGCATCTTACATCTCACCAATCTATGGTCACTACCTGTGTTGAACTTGTTCAGCACACTGCAGTCTTCTATGACGAATTTTTTGTTACACATAATAAAATCAATTTCTTTTGTCGTCCCAATTGGATGTCTCCATGTCCATTTCCTGTGTGGCTTTTTCTTGAAGAAGGAGTTCAAGATGAAAAACCCTTCTGCCTCTGCAAACTCAACGAGAGTATTTCCACACTGGTTTCTGTTGCCGTGACCGAATTTACCTACTGAAGTTTCATTCTGTTGCCGTTGCCCTATTTTTGCATTGAAATCTCCCATAATTATCTTCAAGTGCTGCTTACCTTTATTATTTAGATCACGAATTTCCTCATAAAATTCTTCAATTTTTTTCTTCAGCATGACTTGTGGTGGGTGCATAAGTTTGAATAATCTGAGCCTGGTATCTTCTCGAGAGTTGGATAACGAGTCGTGCAGCTCTGTCAGAGGAACTTTCAACTTCTAGAACTTTATCCTTCAGTTTCTTGTTTATTATAAATCCAACACCACTAGTTCTACCAGTATCTGTCCCACGATAGTAGAAGAGATGTCCACTTTTCAGTTCAATGAGATCTTCTCCTTTTCTCCTTACCTCACTTAGCCCGACGATGTCCCACTTGATCCTTTGTAGTTCCTCTTCCAATTCAAGAAGCCTTGAATCAGAAGATAGGGAGCGTCCGTTGTACGTAGCCAAGGTCAGCATCAGATGGCAGCCTAGTCCGGTCCTCCGGTGATTCTCAGCACCCTCTGCCTTCATGTCACACTGGCCGCTGCCTTGGCCAGGTACATTCCAGCTGCCGGAGACTGAGGGCCAAGATTTAAGTTGTGGAGTCATTTTGGAGGGGTTTGGCCATAACTCACCACGCTGGCCAAGCGGGTTGGTGAGTGTGGGATAGCATTTCCTCAAATCCCGATGGTATAGTTATACCGCTATTGGCGGTCGTCAGAGCCCCTTTAGTGGGAACAGGATGCACCACGAGAAGGCGGGGTTGACATTTGCAGCTATATATATATATACCCAAAAGCAGAGTTAAGGACAAAATTTAAAACAGAATTTTAAAACAAAATTTTTTAACACACATTCTGAAGATCATGACGCGCAACGCAGCAGTGATGAATATCCAGAAATTAAGTTTGTATATATATAACATTGAACATGACGGGCGTCTCTTGAACTATTCTAACCAAAAATTATCTTCTATTGGTACATATTCAAATAAATTGTATAAAACTGAAAGTAGAATTCGAAATAATTGGTTTTCGTATCAAATGAAATTATAAATGAAATTATTTTTCGTATAAATTAAAAACTAAAGCTTTAAGAAAGCACACAAATAAACGTAGTTTCAGGTAAAATTAACTTTTGTAGCTTTTGTTTTTCTTTTTGTTACAAACTTTATTACAATGTCCAAATTGTCTAAGTCTGTAGCAATTTTGTTTTAATTACTAACGAAAAAAAAAAAGTCGTTGCTGTTTCACATTTAATCAGAAGTAACTTTTCATATTTCTAAGTTTGGAAAACGATCTATCGGTGTAAGCCACTGCTACAGACAGTAAAAATTTGAAAAGAGGATTTTGTGCACCTTATTGCCGCTATCAATTCTCAGGAACGAAAGAGGAGGCATCGTAATTTTTTTTTTAAATTACAAAATTTTTCTTTATCCTTTTTGGATTTCAAGTTCAACAGAAAGAAAAGGAAAGATGTTTATTTTCAGGCAGTGTAAAAATCCATAAAATCCAAAACAAATTTCGTTTAGCTTAACATTGTACACGTGTGCCCCCCCCCCCCCCCCCCCCGACAGTTTTCTTGAAGCAGCACATGCCCTTAGATGATTCGTTGACTTGTAGGTTGTAAATGCTGAAAATCTCCCGATCAGACCAGAAATTCTTTATATTTTATACTTTTGGTGTTAACCCCCCCCCCCGAAAGGTTTCGTGAGGCAGCACATGCCCTCAGATAATTAATTGCAGACTTGCAGTTTGTAAATCCTGAAATCTTTTGTTCAGTTGTAGTTCATAAACATTTTTTTTAAAGAATTACATTAATAATCGCAATTAAGAAAAGACGAAATTACGGAAACTTTATGTGATTCAGATAACCAACTTCCAAGATTATACGGTCTGTTAAAATTTTTGTGGCCAGTTAATCGATGGCCAGTTCTCCTACACCCAGTCAGTGATGGTGCTAACTGAGAAAACATTCAAACTGGACAAACTGACGTCTACTGTTAAGGGGGAACTCAATTAACAAAAGGCATTTCCACGGCTCATGCTTAGTCTCGTACGGTGGGGAGAATTAAGGGGTCTAGTACGCTAAGAACTCTTAAAAAGTGGGCCTTCTGCGTTCACAATTCTAGCGAATGCTTTTCAATAGTATCTCTTGCTTTAATAAAAGTTTAATGCGATGTAGTACTTTATCTGTGAGGAAGGGTAGCGGGGGGGGGGGGGGTCGTGACAGATACAATGACTGCGTTAAGGACTAATCGTATATAATGGTCCTCACCATGTGCACTTCTTTACACTTTTGTTGGCATGGTTATCGACATCATCAACAAGAAAGGAAAGAATAATTCTCTTGAGATATCAAGACCCACCATTTTATTTCGGTTAAGAAAAACCAAACATGAATTAGGGCAAACGCGAAATAAGGAAAACGCGAATTAGGAAAAACTTTATACGGGTAAACGTGAAATAGAGGAAACGAGATTAGGGCAAACCAAATTAGGGGAAATGGGAATTCGGGTAAAAGCGATTTCGGGGAAACGCCATTGGGGTAAACGTGTTTAGGGCAAACGCGAATTAGGGGAAACGAGATTTAGGGGAACCGAGATTAGGAGAAACGAAATTAGGGGAAATGGGAATTCGGGTAAAAGCGATTTCGGGGAAACGCCATTGGGGTAAACGCGTTTAGGGCAAACGGGAATTAGGGGAAACGAGATTTAGGGGAACCGAGATTAGGGAAACGAAATGAGGGGAAATGGGAATTCGGGTAAAAGCGATTTCGGGGAAACGCCATTGGGGTAAACGCGTTTAGGGCAAACGGGAATTAGGGGAAACGAGGTTTAGGGGTAACGGGAATTAGGGGAAACGAGATTTAGGGGAACCGAGATTAGGGGAAACGAAATGAGGGGAAATGGGAATTCGGGTAAAAGCGATTTCGGGGAAACGCCATTGGGGTAAACGCGTTTAGGGCAAACGGGAATTAGGGGAAACGAGGTTTAGGGGAAACGAGATTAGGGGAAACGAAATTAGGGGAAATGGGAATTCGGGTAAAAGCGATTTCGGGGAAACGCCATTTGGGTAAGCGTTATTAGGGCAAACAGGAATTAGGGGAAATAGATTAGGGGAAGTGAGGCTACGCGTAAAATTTCATTGAAATCGAACCATATTTATGTGAGTTGTAGTGCGGACGGGCAGAGGGACAGACGGACAGCGTAAAAAACGGTCTTCCTGTGAGGGACTTTTCCGTTCATCAAAAGATTTGTATGTAAAACAAGTGAATACATTTAATGAGCATTTTAACTGAAAAAGAAAGTTATGAGCTTTAGTATTTTCTATTTCAAGAACTTAAGTTAGCAGAATACATGATTCCGTGCAGCTAATGAGGGTACACAGTATCCTCCTCTGTTGGGTGTGGTTCCCTCGTATATGCACAAAAGGAATTGTCCGAAACAGTGAAGAGAGGGGATATAAAACAATTTGCTGGTATGACTAACCTCTGTGTCCTTTCCAAATACGCTGAAGGGATGAAGATCTAATTAATCATCTGCGCTAGGTCACAGAAAGCCTTTCTGAGCGTTCAACTTCAACGGAATATTTCCTAGTCCTACCCCAGAATCGTCTTCCTATTGTTATATTCATTATCTGGTATACATTCGTTCTTTGCTGCTTAGCTTTTCATTCCGCATTTTGTGGAATGCTGTGTTGTCAGCATTCACATAACTTTTTACTTGACTGTTGCATATTTACCTAGTTTTCATATTTTCAGTGAATTTATGCTGAAAACCGAAAGTGATATTTTTGAACAATTATAATATTTTCTCATAATAAAGGTATGAGAAAATATAAACTGATTACTTTTTGAGAGGAAGTAGGAAACTCTCGAACTCGAGGGGCCTCGCCCTAAAAAAAAAAGGCTCGGCCTCCCAATTAAAAAAAAAAGCTTGCTTCTTTCCTCAACAGCGGAGTAAATCTGTAAGTTTGGTTTAACGGTTTAACTATTTAGAACCATCAATGCTGTGTAAACATTTTGTGGGCGCACTGGTCAAAGCGATGGCTTCCGACCATTCGCCAGAAATGGGTATGGGTTCGAATCCCGTGAGGCATGGATGTTGTGGTTGTCTTACGGCACTGGCTCTCTCCCTTCCCTGGAACCAGTGGTCCAAAATTAGGGACGGGCGACTGCATATAGCCCATTGAGTTGCTCACGGTGGTCATTAAACCTCCAATAAAAAAATATAAAAATAAACTCCCAATAATTAAAAAAAAAAAAAAGACATTTTGTGCCAGCACTTTTTTTTCTTTTTAATTGGAGGTTTAACGACTACCGTGTGCAACTTAATGGGCTATAGCAGACGCCCGTCCCTAAATTTGGGCCACTGGTTCCAGGTAAGGGACAGTGCCGTAAGACAAACACAACATTCATGCCTCTCCGGGATTCGAACCCGGATCCATCTCGGACGAATGATTAGAGGCCATCGCTTAGACCACTGCGCCACCGGGGCAGCGTCAGCGTTTTTTACATCCCTCTCTTGCTAGTGCAAATTTTAAGATAAATGTGTGCATATGACTAAAAGTTTTTGAGATAACTTATTTTAACTGAAGTTTGTCATACTTCATAAAAATTAATTGAGTACGACTTTCAAAGAGAACACTTTTCAACATTTTTTTATACATTTCATTTTGTGATGCTTCGACCTTTCTACCTCAGAGATGACGTACGTACATGTCAGGAAGGCAAAGTTGCAGCGACAAATTTCGTCGGTGTAGCTTAATTGGGAAAGCATTCGACTCCGCAGCAAAAGGATACGATTTCCGCCACTGCCAAGTGGTTTTACGCTATATTGGCGCCCGAACGCAGAATTAATCTCCTGGCTGTTGGGTTCTTCGAAATATGTGTGATGTTCGCTCCACACATCATCTGGAAATAATGACAATTCCTTCTTCTGCAGTGACCTCCTTTAAGCTTGGTTTGACGGCTGACCCGGATACCTACGATTCCATCCCAGCCCTTTCCCAAGGGGAGGGAGATATATGTGACGTACTTACCTCACAGGTGACGCACATGTCATGATCGCAAAGTTGTTGAGCCACCATCAATTTTTGTGGGAAATTGTACCCTTGAAAGAGTCAATAATATAAATATTTGGGAATAATAATTGAGGATAATTCAAAATGGAATATTAATGTGCAAAATATTGTAAATAAAATTTTAAGGGTATTTGGTTTAATTACGAGAATTTAAAATAATTTAACAATTAAAACATTAAAAATGTTGTATTACAGTCTGGTTTATCCATGTTTGACTTATCATTTATTAGTATGGGGTCAAACTACTAAGAATAATTTACATAAATTAAAATAATTACAAAATAGGATGGGCAAAATTTTAAATAATTTTAGGGGAATTAATTTGAATATGGGGTTACGGATTAGTAACTATGGTTTTTTAGATATTGAGAAGTTATGGCAATATATGTAGATTATTAGCATTTATGTATAAAAGAATAAAAGAGAATAGGTATCAACATTTAATTCAGCTGAACTCTGTAAGTTGCCGCCCCGGTGGCGCAGTGGTCTAAGGCGCTGGCCTCTGATCATTCGTCCGAACGGTGTCGGGGTTCGAATCTCGGTGAGGCATGGATGTTGTGTTTGTCTTACGGCACTGGCTCTCTCCCTTCCCTTGAACCAGTGACCTTAAATTAGGGACGGGCGACTGCTTATAGCACATTGAGTTGCTCACGGTGGTCGTTAAACCTCCAATCAAAAAAAAAAAAAAAAAAAAAGAACTCTGTGGGTCACGACTATCGAAACAGAAATGTATTTTTGTTACCAATCTAACACTTTAACCCAACAAATATTTATTGATTATCAGGGATTGCATGGTGTTATGGAATAATCTACCTTGTCAATCAACACATATCAATAATTATAATTATTTTTGAAAGCAACTAATATTTGCTAACAAACTAAAACATAAAATTTAATAGTAGAAAATTATTAATCAGGTCATGTATGCGTACATTTTATATGTGTAGGACGTTTGGCTTGACTACGTATACTTTAGGGGGAATTGGAATTCACTCAGGCTATACACTTTATATACACCGGTGAGCTATTACATTATGACCACCCCCAGCCCAAAGAAATGAGCGCGCATGGAGACCAAACGGTGGCGCAGGTGAAGTTCACATAGCAGCATATATACAACCCGAGGACCGGCTTTCGGATAGTAGAGTGTTCAAAGTCAGAATGGGAAAAGCTGCCGATTCATCGGAGTTTGATAAAGGACAAATTGTGATGGCACGGTGCCTCGGTACTACGATCTAGGAAACGTGCCGCTGTAATAAGTGCGTATCAAAAGTGGTGCACAGATGGCAAGACGACGAACCGTCGTCTTGCCGTGTGTCGACCGCCGCTCATTGATGCCAGAGGGGAGCGGAGACTGACGCGCATTGTTCACAGCGACCGCAGGCCACAGTGAGAAAAATCAACTGCACGCGAGAAGAGCAATGACTTCTGTTGGATGTTCCTAATAAACGTCAATTGTGTGTATTAATTACAACCGTGGTGATCACTGATCAGGGTAATGTGTCACAGCACACAGTTCATCGCAGCCGTCTGCGTAGCCAAAGACCCAGCCGGGTCCCCATCCTCACTGCACGTCATCGCCAACAACTATAACGAAATGGGCCCAAGATCATCGAGATTGAACCGTGGTAGATTGGAAGAAAGTGGCCAGTTCTGACGAATCAAGATTCCATGTTGCCTCACGTAGATGGCCGAGCGCGGATACGCCGATTACCAACGGAGGGTGCGGCACCTAGATGCACTCTTGCGCGGAAACAAGCCGACGGCGGCGGTGTTATGCAGTGGACGATGTTTTCTTGGGACACTTTAGGCCCCCAATATCCCAATAGAACAATCCCTGACAGCTGTCAGGTATCTGAACATCGTTGCGGACCAAGTTCACCCATTCATGGCAAATGTGTTCCCTGCTGGTGATCGCCATAAGCAACAGGATAACGCGCTATGCCACACTGTCAGAATCGTCAAGGAGTGGTTCGGGGGAACATGCTGGTGACTTTCTGTTAATTCCCTGGCCTCCAAAGTCACCGGAGATGAACTCAATCGAACATTTGTGGTTCGACTTGGAAAAGCGTGTTCGCGCTAAATCCCCACCATCCCGAAATGCACGGGAACTGGAGGACCTGTTGTTGACATGCTATCCGATTCCCCAGGATACCTGTCGCCACCTGATCGAATCTATGCCTCGCAGACTGGCTCCAGCTTTTCTGGCTAAATTGGGTTCTACAGCTTATTAGGTAGGTGGTCATTATGTAATTACTCATCGGTGTATATAGCCTTTTACTCAATTTCCTGTTCTGTGGTTGCCCTGTACGTATAAGTATATACTATATGTATATGTTATAAAATTAATATTGAAATGTAATGTGGTTAAATGCAACCCCATAAAACGAAAAATAAATGAAATGAAAAACTGCAGTTTTTCATCCACGAAAGTGATAAACATGCGCCGACAACATTAACAGAAAGCATCTAGAAATATACATTAGCATATAGCTATTGAAGCGAGGAAAAGCTCCAGGAGAAGATGGAATTACTGTAGACATCATACAAGAAGCAAGTGGAGAAATTGAAACAGTACTCGCCCAAATTTTCACTCGATGCCTTAATGAAGGGAAGATTCCTGAGGATTGGAACAATGCTACAATGATCCTGCTACATAAAAAAGGTGACATTGAGGATCTCAGGAACTACAGACCTATCAGCCTCCTATCAGTGGTTTATAAAATCTTCACTAAAGTTCTTTCACACCGCTTGAAGGTAACACTGGACATGTCTCAACCGAGAGAACAAGCTGGATTCAGGAGTGGCTACAGCACAATAGATCATATCCACGTACTGAGAGAACTAATTGAAAGAGCGAGGGAATATGAGCTTCCATTGTGCATGGCTTTTATCGATTATGAAAAAGCCTTTGATTCGGTGAAACCATCAGCAGTTACAATGGCTCTGAAAACCTGCGGTACTGAAGATGCATACATTAATATTATTAATAACATCTATGAAAATGCAAGTGCAAAGATTAGGCTGTTTGAAAATACAACACACATAAAAATTGGAAAGGGAGGGAGACAAGGTGACACCATATCTCCGAAGCTCTTTAATGCCACATTGGAGGGTGTTTTTCAGTCACTGAGCTGGGAAAACAAGGGGATAAAGATTAATGGAGATTATCTAACCCACCTTCGTTTTGCTGATGACGTAGTCATTTTTGCAACTAGCCCATCAGAGCTGCAGAGTATGATCCAGGAACTTGCTGACAAGAGTAAAGAAGTGGGATTAAAAATGAACTTTCAGAAGACAAAAGTGATGTTCAATGCTTTCACAAGAAATGAAGATTTATCGATTGATCGAGAAAAGCTGGAGATAACAGACACGTACGTTTATCTTGGACAGCAGATATCAAGTGAGGGTCACATTGATGAAGAAATTAATCGGCGTACAAAACTTGCCTGGAGAGCTTTTGGAAGAAACAGCATAATTTTCAAGAGCAATATGCCATTATGTCTTAAAAGAAAAGCGTTTGATCAATGCATCCTTCCAGTGCTTACGTATGGTGCAGAGACGTGGACCTTAACTAAAAGAGATATACAAAGGCTGCAGACAACTCAAAGAACCATGGAGAGGTTCATGCTTGGTGTAACCAGGAGAGATAAGAAGAGGAACTCGTGGATCCGAAAAATGACGAGAGTGGAAGACATCATGATCAGAGTTAAATCCCTGAAATGGCAATGGGCTGGACATACTGCCAGAAGGACAGATCATCGATGGACAGCCGAAATTTTAGATTGGATTCCAAGGGACAGGAAAAGACCCAGAAGAAGACCACATGGGAGATGGGTGGATGAAATTCGAAAGTATGCAGGGGTGACATGGAGGAGACTGGCACAAGACAGACCGTTGTGGAGGAAACTTGGGGAGACCTTCGTCCAGCAGTGGATTGATAATGGTTGACAATGATGATGATGATGATATCGCTATTCTACTGTAATACCGAACTCATTTTCATCGGGTAGTGTACATTATTAACATGTTTACAATGGTTTCGAATCCTTGGTTGCTTGTGGCCCAGTTGTCTGGAACATTTTCCTCTCTTACGGACACTGCACAAAATAGCGCAAACAAAGATACATTCTGTGTAAAAGGTGAAAACAAAAATGTTAATACACAATCCTATAGGTAGTGATTCAAAGAATTCCTCCTCAGGAAGACTACGTAGGAGTGATGCGAAGGTGGAATGCATTAACGTAGGATTGTCAGACCCCGTTTATTTAAATATGTAAACATGTTTTAATTTTCACTTTTGAACAGAAGGTGTCGTTGTTTGCGCCATTTCCTGCAACGTCCATGAGAACAGAAATGTTGCAAACAGAGCTGGCGTCAGGCAACAAAGGATTAGAAACCCTTGTAAAAGTGTTGAAAATGCAGACCACTCGATGAAAATGGACCCCGGTAGAATAATGGCATAACGCTAATGTGTATTTCCAAATATGTTGAATTAATGTTGTCGGCACATGTTTGTCGGTTTCGTGTCTAGTAATGGTGAACGGTTGTAAAAAGATAAAGATTTGGGACTTCAAAGATGCCTAAGGAGAGAGATTAAGTCTGCCATGGGCTTCGAGAAGATATACACTGCCTAACAGAGAAAATACCACACCACGAGGACGTAAACGCAGCGCCATGCAAATTGCAGGGTGGGTGCGCACGTACAAGTTATGCAAATGATTGTATTTGCAGCCCAACAGCACGAACAGTGCGCGGGATATAAGCGGACAACCAGCCCGTGAGGCCATCAGTTAAGAAGTCCTCACGACCGTGAGAAGTGAGTGGTTCGGCTATATAACCGTGTCTGGAGAATGAACAAGGGGTGTCAATGCTGTTAAGACGCCGTCATACGCGATTTCATCAAACGGATGAGTTCAGAAGAGGTGTCATCGTAGGCCTTCGTACCACCGGATGGTCCTTGCGTCGAATAATACTCTTCCTTTCATTTGTCAACTGAAATTCCCTTTGAAAACAATCCATGAATGCACAATTTTTAGAGCGTTATTTTCTCTTAGGCGGTATTTATTGCGAGAGAAATTCTGTGTAAATCGTAAATGCATGGGTTACTGGCATGACAGAGAACTCGGGTCGCCTTGGTCAGATAATACGTACAATTCGTATCAAATTTAAACGAATCAGTAATCTCTTATAGGAATTTTCTGAGAGTTCAGTTATTTGCGATTCTCATCGTGGAGATATACACTGAAGTGCCAGAAAAACTGGTACAAATGAGCTTATGCAAAATACATAGCAACGTCAGTTATGCTCGTACTCGGTTGAGTCCGCCAGTGCGTATATAAAGCGATAGACATCCTTGCCAGCTGTCACAGCTGTTTTCTTCAAGAGAATGACAAGTAATAATGATTTAAGCGATTTTCAACGCAGTGTCATAGTTGGCGCTTGTGAGATGGTCCATAGTATTTCGGAGGTAGAAACGAAGTTCGGATTTTCACGGACGACCATTGCAAGGGTGTACCGTGACTACACAAGAATTCCGGCAAAACCTCCAACCTACGATACCAGTGTGGCCGTAAAAAGACATTGGGTGAATATGACCACCGTCGGCTGTCAAGAATCGTTTCATGCGATAGGCGTGCAACACTCTCGCAGGTATAATCGGAATTCAATGCTGGAGCCTCAATAAGCATCAGCATCCGGACTGTGCAACGTACCCTGCACGATATGGGCTTTGGGAGCCGACGCCCAACTCGAGTCCCCTTGATGGGTGCACGACACAGAGCTATGCGCCTCGCTTTGGCACGGCAACACCACCACTGGACACTTGATGACTGGAAACAAGTAGCCTTGTTTCCAGTCATCAAGTGTCCAGACAAGGCGTCTGACGAGTCGCGTCGCGTTTCCAATTATATCGGGCAGATGGAAGGATTCGTGTATGGCGCAAACCCCATGAAGCCATGGATCCTTCCTGTTAAAAGGGAACTGTACCGGCTGGTTGGGGGTCCGAAATGGTATGTGGTGGGTTTAGCTGGACTTCACTGGGACCCCTGGTACGTCTACAAACGTCTGTGACCGGCCAACGCTATCCTTTCTGACGAGGTACGCCCGTTCATGTCCTGCATTCATGCCGATGGGTTGGGCCTGTCCCAACAGACAATGCACCTCCACAAACGTGTCAGGACGCTGCACTATGGTTAGAGAAGCATTCATCTGAGTTTGTGGTGTTGCCATTCCCACCCAAGTCCCCAGATCTGAGCGTGATAGAACACATTTGGGATGCCATGCAACGCGCTATCGAACACAGGAATCCGAGACCTCGGAATACACCCGAATTGTGGAGCGCTCTGCAAGAAGTATGGTGTGCATTGCCTGCAGCATATTTCCAGAAGCTAGTGGAGTCCATTCCCCGTCGTATTTCTGCAGCCCTGCGCACCCGTTGGGGACCTACCAAGTATTAGACTGGTGTACCAGTTTTTCTGGCACTTCAGTGTATTTCACCTTTTAGAACCAATTTGGTGCCGAATGGCGACAGTTTGTCATTTATTGTGAGGCGTAGACAATTTCCAATCGTTCCTGCACAATGGCGATAAATTTTAGACGACAAATATTCGAATGTGTGGGGCCATTACCAAAACGATTCTATGTTTCCAAATGATCAACCTGACGGGTCTTTGTCAATATCAGAAAAATATGACACATATCAAAATGTTGATTCAACCGAATTTGGAGCAAGTGAAACCCCTTAATGGTTATATAAATTTACGCCAAACTGTTTTCCAAGTGTTTTGTATACGCGAAATTTCAATGGGCTCTTCGTTTTTTAACCACGTCATATGACGGGCTAGTATTTCATCAAAATATACAGTGTGATGTGCTACAGGAGTGACGCACATGCCAAGACGGCAAATAGCAAAGGAAAGACCTCGTCGGCGTAGCTTAATTGGAAAAACATTCTGCTCCGGAGCCAAAGGATGTTGGTTCTATTGTCGGCACCGGAAATTTTGGGTTTTCACATTTACGCCGTAAACGTGAAAAATGGATCTTACTGGAAGTTAGGTTCTTGGAAAAACGTGTGACGTTCCTTTCACGCATCATCTGGAATTAATGAAAATTCCTTCTTCCACAGAGAGTTGCATCAACCATGGCTTGCGGCGGACCCGAAGCCTGCGATTTCGTACCCCCTCCCGCGTTTCTCAAGAAGTTGGGGGTGGTATATGTGACATATTACAGAGGTGATGCACATGTCAAGACGGCAAGTAGCAGTGATAAGCCCTTGCCGGCGTAGCTTAATTGGGAAAACTTTGGGCTCCGATGCAGAAGGATGTGGGTTCGAGTACTGCTACCGGTATGGAGAGGGTTTGAATTTCACATTAGTGCTACATATTTTTGCAGCCCGTTTTAAAAAAGCATTTTCTAGTAAAACAAAACTTAAAAGGAAACGAAAGAATAGTTGTTATGAATCCATTCGGATCTCATAAACCTTGCGCCTAGTTATCTGTTGAAAAAATAACCTGAATTCGATTAATTTTTTCCATCCGTTGGTGTGAAGAATCTGGTCTAGCGCGCAAGAATGAATGCACTGAAAACAAAATGAACTTGGCATCTTTACTGCATCGAAATATGGAACCATTTAAACTGCTGGAATATATGTGAGTTCAAACTTTAGACCTTAATTTCTCCAAGATGCCATACTTGGAAAAACTTACAAGGAAAAAAAAAAAACGAAAAGAAATGGGAAAACAAAGTGCTATTCATCCACGGTAGTACGTGTATTAAATTCACACAATGTCTCTGCTGTGTTTTGCCAATCAAATTTCAACCTATGAGGAAAATAACCAGGCGCGGATAAAGAGGGGCGGGACGGGACCTCTCCTGCATTTTTTAAAGTGTGTGTACAAGCAATTGTTTTCAGCAGAAAATGATGTAAAACAAATTAAATGCGGCATTCTGATTCAAATCCTGTGTACACTTTCAGTTGTGATTTTTAATCTGTTACTCAGTTCAGAAGGAAAACGTTGTTTCAACGGTAAACGGTAAAAATACCCCCGGAGAAAATACCCATAAAAACTGAAAAGCGGTAAAAATACCCCCGGAGGAAATACCCCCAGAACAAACGGTTCACTGTAAACTGCCACACAGGAACACTTATGTGTGGCAGTGTTCCGGTGTGGCAATTTACCGGCAACCCTGCCACACATCTTTCAGCAACTTGGAAAATTGCAACACAGGAAAATTACACATGTTTTTCATTAAGGGGCCGGGCACAAATTGCTGTTCCTCCGAAGAACACTTTGAATGTGTGTCAATTTTTCCAGTGGGGCAGTTTTCCAAATTTCCAAATTATGTGTGGCAGTTTTCCAAGGTGCCTAACGAGGGAAAGGAACTCTTTTGTTTGTCTGAATTTTCATGCCGCTTTCATACGAGTTTAGGGCAACTTCCCACAAAAGTTCAAGGGGAGGGGGAGGGGGACTTAAAGATTGCCGTTTCTGGTCCTGTATTGAGAACTGAATTGGGAACTCCAAACGAATTTCGAGAAAACGTTCCATGTTAGCTAAGCGAGAATTGTACTTTAATTTGAAGAAATAAATTGCGAGGATCCGAGGTACACTTGGTTTGGGGGGGCTCTACCCCCAACTTCCGTAATATCATATTGTTACAGAGATTTTATACGGGGTTTTAGGATTTCACATAAAATCTCAAAATGCAACCTTTTTCCATCTCGTGCTTCCATTCCTTTGTCTCCACAAAACGTGAGAGAAATTTCTCAGAGTCAGTTCCCCATTAGACACCGGATGCACGGTTATTTACTAAGACGACATTCTGTCTAAGATTAGTATATGCACATTGTTTGTTGAATGGAGATTAACTCTAGCGCGCCTCTTTTGATGCTTTTCAGGTTTCAATTTCAATGGTGCCGACAAATGCACTAGCTCTCATATTTTTACTTTGAGGCTTAAGATTTACCGAAAGCGGTGTGGTTCCTTCTCACGGTGAATTTTAGGATATGCTTAAGGGCATTTCTTGGAGACAAGGGAAGGAGGAGAAGGTAGTTGTCTCTAGGTTTAGGTAGCGAGCGGTCACGAAAGTACGACGAGGGAATTGCCCCAGGAGAGGCCAAGAAGGTCTTAGGTGGACCGGGAGGTCGGGGGATTTCACGACAGCGCGAGAGATGATCGAAAGCGGGAGACTTAGGATATAGCACAGCTAACGGACAATCTTTGCAGGCAATTAAATGAAGAAAAGAATAAAAGTTTTTTAGATATATTTACGAATCGCAAGAATTATTTGCATACAATTTTACTATCATCTTCAACTATATATAAGACTTAGCAACTCAACCACGCAATGTTTATGAAGTTAACAACAAGAACAAAGATAAGAACGAACATGTAAAAATATACTGGGCCGCTGGAATCTGTCAGTGTATCCCCTTGAAGCGTCCGCAAGGTCCGTGAGCTGGGAGGGGGGGGATTCCCACAAAATGTTAAAATGGACGTAGCGCTGTAAACAGTAGTACCATGCTTTACATAATGATTCTGTACACGACCACGAATTTTCAGGAAGGAGTGGCGAACTCCCCCTTCCCCCAGTTTCTAAGAGCTCTTCAGGGGTAACATCGAGAATACACTGACCGATTCTAGAGGTCCAGAATACAAAATTATGGAAGTTGGGAATAGAGTCCTCCAAATTAAGCACCTCGTATCCCTTTTACAGACTTCACCAAGTTTCTGCGGAAGGGGGAAGGGCATACATAGTCTGCCACTAAACACAACATGAATCATAGAAATTGCGAGCAAATCCCTTACCTTAAACACTTGTCTGCGCTCTTAGAAACTTGGGGGAGGATGAATTCACCCCATCCTCCTGAAAATTCGTGGTCGTGTACAGAATCATTATATAAAGCATGGTAGACTATTTCTAACAAACGGAGAAAGTACCGAAGGTTACTGCAAAAATGCATGATATTGGGAGATGTGAGTGTTTGATCTGCTGGAGGTATTTCCTCCTGCGGTATTTTTACCGCTTTTCAGTTTTCAGTGGTATTTTCTCCGGTGGTATTTTTACCTACATCCTGTTTCAACACAAGCATGAAGTTCAAGATTTATCTTTATCTAATCTTAAAAACATTGCTGTTGGGTCAAAACTTTTCACGTTAATTGTTGATTAAAAGAGTACTTAAATACACTGCTGGCGACCCTAAATGCAACACCAAGAAGGACACGAGGTAGCAAAGCCAGATTTACTGGACACATAACAACAGATACAAAAATGAAACGATTGAGCTTACAGGCCCATGCGACTTGCGGAACGCACAGACATCAATAGCTCGTGTGGCCCCCATGGCTGGCATTAACGGCCGCTACACGCCACGGCATCGAACGAAAGATGTTTTAGATGTGGGCTTGGGGTATGTCGGTCCAGGCTGCTTCCACACGTTGTCACAGTTCATCAGGCGTAGCCGCGGGTGGTACTTGCCGGGCCATTAGGTTGTCGATCAGCGACCAGACGTGTTCGATGGGCGACATATCAGGAGAACAGGCGGGCCACGGCAGAAGTGACACCTAGTGGGCCGTGAAGAAGTTTTGCACGATGCGTGCCACGTGCGGGCGCACGTTGTCCTGGTGAAACGTGGCCGCTGGCAGGTCCTGCAGGTAAGGGAGGACTACAGGCTCCAAACCGTCGGAGATGTAGCGGTGGCTGTTGAGTGTACCGGCGATGCGTACCAGAGGGGTGCGGGTGCCATATCCAATTGCGCCCCAAACCATAACGCCAGGTAACGGACCGGTATGGTGATGCATAATACAGGCGTCATACAGTCTCTCACCGCGGTGCCGCCACACACGGATCAGACCGTTGTGGTGTTGCAGGCAGAAGCGCGATTCATCGGAGAAGACAATGTCGTGCCATTCCGTAGTCCAGGTGCGGCATTCAACGGCCCACTGCCGCCGCACTCGCCGATGGTGTAACGTCAATGGTAATCGGAGCCATGAGCGCCACGCGACAAGTCCCCGCTCCTGCAGACAACTTCGAACGGTACGTGCTGATACAGGTTGCTGCGCAACACACCCTAATTCCTGCGCTAACGTTCGTGATGTGGCGGTGCGAGCCGTCAATGCCCGCCGCACAACATGCCGGTCCTCTCGTTCGGTGGTGTGCCGCGGCTGCGGCAATCGCTCACGTCGGTCCGTCCGTCCCTCCTGTACCCACCGAATCCCTACTCGCCTCACAGTGGCTGGATGTCGTCCCACACGGGCGCCGATGACTCGGTACGACAAACCGCTGTCGCGATAAGCCACTATTCGTCCTGTGTCGAACTCCAAAACGTGCTGCAATGACTGCCGTATTCTGCGACGAGGCATCAGGAAGCTTCCCACGCACAGGTCCGGCAGCACAACACACTTGCACTACTTACACCCCGCCTTCTGTGCACCCTTCTTATAGTGCTTCTCGGTGGCGTGCTGGGCTCACATGATTTGCATATGCCCTGCAATGCTAATCGTTTGCATGTCCTCTCGCGGGCGACGCATACTGCGAATTTCAGGCCAATTAGATGCTTACTTCTTGGTGTTGCATTTTGGGTGGCCAACAGTGCAATATAACTATACACTAAAGAGCAATTGAATTAGAGACAGCTGGCGTTATGCAAATGTGGCGCTGTGGGCGGCCCTGCAAACGGAAACGACCTGACGCATGAAGCGATCCGACAATATAAGGAGTGATCCAAAGGATCTAAGCGCATTTGATCGTGGGCAAATTGTCGGGGCCCGACGAATGGGTCACTCCATCTCGGAAGTCGTGCAGGCACTACGATTTTCACGAGCCACTGTGTCACGAGTGCACCGTGAGTACATCGAATCCAGTAAAACTATCCCTACAAGGGCCAACTGCAGTGGACAACAGCTGGTGGATGAGCGGGGTCATCGTCGGCTAGCTCGCATTGTAACAGCGGATAGACGGGCCACAGTACAAGAAATCACTCGGCAATTTAACTCTGGTGCACAAAAACGTGTAAGCAGCCACTCCATCCAGAACCATCTCCTCGCTATGGGGTACAGAAGCCATCGTCCCACGAGGGTACCGCTGCTGACCGCACATCACAGGGTGCAAAGAATAGCATGGGCGCGGGAACATCGCCACTGGACCCTAAACATGTGGGAAAATGTTGCCTGGACTGATGAGTCGAGATTCACTTTGGTACATGCGAATGGCAGGATACGAGTACGGCGCAAACCACATGAAGCCATGGATCCTTCTTGCCAGCAGGGTACTCTTCAAGCTGGTGGGGGTGGCATTCTCGTCTGGGGACTGTTTACGTGGACTAAAATAGGACCCCTGGTACGTGTGACATCGCCCCTCACAGGTCAACTTTACCGGAATATCCTGGACGACTATTTTCTCCCGTTTGTGCGTCTTCAACATCCCACTGGGGACCTCATCCTGCAACAAGACAATGCACCGCTCCCGATTTGTATCCGAATAGTTGGATGAACACTCCACCGACGTGACCTCGCTTTATTGGCCAGCCAGGTCACCTGACCTCAATCCCACCGAGCATATCTGGGATGCCATCGAGAGAGATGTTCGAGGCTCTGACCCTCCTCCATCAAATCTTCGTGAACTGTGGGAACTTGTTTAGGGTCGCGGATCCGTATGGCTGCTCAACGCTTCCGGTGTCTTGTCGAGTCCATGCCGAGACGAATCGCCGCCGTCATCAGGGCGAAATGTGGTGCTGGAGGTTACTAGACAGGTATCTTTAATTCAATTGCTCTTCAGTGTACTAGTGATCCGAAATTTCTTGGTGTAGAATAGAAATCAAGGTTTCCAAGCTTTCGCACATCAACCAGATGGCCTTTTCAAGGAAGGTAGGCAGCAAACTGCTAATTGGATAATAGAACGCTTCAACAATTTTAACGCGGTGACTTGACAATAACGAAGAGATGCGAACGTAATCAGGTATTCAAAAACACAAGGCGTTTAGCTCGCGGAATCATGGATGGAAAACCAAGAAGCAATCACTATTTGAAGAACTGGTTCCAAACTCGTAGTAACTCCAGTGAGACGCTATCAATGCACGACTCGCTGTTGGTTATGGTCTCCAAAGTTTCGCGAATGGCAGTAGATGTTGAGGTGGAGTAGGAAGCTAATCTCTTTACGTCATCCCACATAGGAACAGCGGTCTTGAACTTGACTTCTGTGGATAGGTCCGTGGTTACTTTGCCGTTCTTTATGTCCCTTTTATGTTCGCTGACTCTAATTCTAAATGAACGTTTAGTCATTCCAATGTAGTGCCGCTTGGAGCCGTCCGGATATAGTAGAGGAATAGCATAAACTCCTGCTTCATTGGAAGGTGGGGTCTTGTCAGTGTTTCCCTTAAGCATAGTATTTATAAAGATAAGATAGAGATCATAACCAACAGTGAGTCGTGCAATGATAGCGTCTCACTGGAGTTGCCAAGAATTTAGAACCAGTTTTTCAGATAGTGATTGCCTCTTGGTTTTCTATCCATAATTCCACGTGCTGAACGAGCATTACGCCTCGTGTCTTTGAATACCTGATTACGTTCGCATCTCTTCGTTAGTGTCAAGTCAAGTCGCCGCGTTTAAATTGTTGAAGCGTTCTATTATCCAATTTGCAGTTTGCTGCCTACCTTCCTTTAAAAGGCCATCTGGTTGATGTGCGAAAGCTTGGAAACTTTGATTTCTATTCCAAACCAAGAAATTTCGGATCACTAGTGTAGTTATACTATTTAAGAACAGTTGGTGTATTCTTCCTTGTTATTTAATTTATGGTTGGAGTACATTGTTCTAAACAAAAGTTTAGAAAGAGAATTTCCATTATCCAACTCGTAAAAAAATGCACTTCGTATCACGCCGAAAGGTAACGTTGGAAATATATTAAGCACTCGAGCGGGTTCGACCCTGGTAACGTAGCATGTATCGTATCATTCGTTCACAGGCTAAATTTCATTCATATTTCAAATAAAAGAACTCATTACGAAAATGGGTAACCACAAGGAAAATGGGTAACCACAAGGTTTCCAAAACTATGAAGAGATCGGGATGCTGTGCAGACTTCAAGACTACCTCAGACCTTATCTAATTAGACATGCCGTTAACGAGATGCCATTGGTGCGTTACAAGGTAAACGATGGCGATATTATGTAGGCATGCTGGAATTTCATTTGTCGATATGCTTGTTAGCGGGGAAATAAACAGTGCGTGTGTCACACAGAATTGTCATACATGAATGTACACTCTTTCTTTAGATTACGACCCACTTACTGGATGGACAAGCGTAGGTCATTATTTCACTCGCATAATTAGGTGCCTGCTTCACTAGCAAACACGTATTGTAGAAGTCCACAAATGGTATTAGGTTAAGTGCTAGGGAGTATCCCCCCCCCCTCAATCCCCTCGCTTTTCCGAACAGCAAAATCCAATAAGCATTATTCTAATAAGCATATGGTTTTGTTTTGTTTTGTGTGCGTGCGTGCGTCTGCAGCTGAAGAAAAAAATGAAAAAAGAAATAATTTTCCTTTTCTCGTGTTTGCTTCCTCGAAATTAATGGACACTACTGAGAGTTTCAGATATTTGGGGTTTGCTGCCATAATCCTCTTAGATTGTGCACAAATATTTGAACAAAGAAATGGAACAATAAGGTTTTGAAATTAAGAAAAGATCCCAGTGAAGCGAAAAGTAAAACAAAAGTGTTTTCTGACAGTAATTTCGCTCTTCTTTGTAACTTCAGTTAGTAACGTAGTTTTGCCTACTTCTGTTCAATCCACCATACGAAATTTTTCATTAGAAAAGCTTTTGTACGTTCGTTTGATATGATAAATTTAACTTTAGAGTACAGTGGAACCACGTTTATACGTTTTTCAAGAGACCAAGTAAAATTATCGTATAACTGAAAAAACGTATAAAAGAAATATGGCACGTTTCCGTTCCTAGATGGCAGCACTTCATTCTGGTGCAATGTATGGCGAAGCCAAGTAGTATGCAGTGTTTTCTCATGCTCTAGTGTACCAGTATTTTCAGTTATCCTTTTTTTTTTTTTTCACAGTTTTACTTGTTTTTAACTTTATTGATTTCAATCATACTTTGGCCGCCCCGGTGGCGCAGTGGTCTAAGCGATGGCCTCTGATCATTCGTCCGAAAGGGGTCCGGGTTCGAATCCCGGTGAGGCATGGATGTTGTGTTTGTCTTACGGCACTGGCTCTCTCCCTTCCCTGGAACCAGTGGCCCTAAATTAGGGACGGGCGACTGCTTATAGCCCATTGAGTTGCTCACGGTGGTCGTTAAACCTCCAATCAAAAAAAAAAAAATAAAAAAAAATCATACTTTGTACATTTACAGTACTTACACAGTATGTAATACATACACTGTATGTACAATTTTGTACATAGTATACAAAGCATTACTATTAATTCATTTACGGTAGTTATTTTTTACACAATGAAATATGATGCAAAATATTATTAAAAAAATACGTATACATTTATACGGTTTTAAAAATCAATAATTTTATGTTGTTGTTAATCTTTAAGTTGAAACTTCGCATTTTCATTACATTCAAAGCCGGCACTGTTTCCTCTTCGGTATTGTAGCTGTAAAAAAAAAGTCCTTAACGATGCTGAATGATTTCAGTGTATCGATAAATTTACCTGCTGACGCACTTATACCTGAGAATCATCATTACTCTTTTCACTGGAGACGTTCTTATTGCACGTCTTTTGTAAAAAAAGATCATGCTTATGTCATCGGTTTGTCTGTCCGTCCGTCTGTAGACGACACCATATCTCTGCAACTATTAGTCCGATTTAAAAGAAAAAATCTTTTTGCATTGGGAAGCCTGAAATGGGCGAATGATGACCCTTTTTCATTTATTTTTTTATAAAATACAATTTTGCCGCTAGAGGGCGTAAATGCAGATGATGTCGATTTCAAAATATATTTTATTATATATATTTGCTTCTAAGCATCCGATTGAAAAGTTTCTTTCATCTTTCTATTCAACTTATGTTGAAGACTATTTTAGGTATAGTTACTTTCTCAAGTTACACATAGATTTTCCGCTAGGGGACGTAAAAGTAAATTACGCATATCCCGATATCTCTTCTTCTAAAACTCCGATTTGAATTATTTTTTTTTTTTCAGCGGATACAGCTCCTGATGAAAAATTTTTTGCTTATAATATCTAATTTTTGATAAAGAACACTTTGGCCACCAGGGGGCCGGGCCATAAGTGTTTATTTTTGCTTCTGATGTATTTGCCATAAAATCTGAGCTTCTAAAATCTCGATTGAAAAAATTCGTTCTTAGACCGATACTACTTTCGTCGACAAACCTTTTCGGAATAATTTCTTCATAAAATATTTCATGATTTCTCCGCCAGGGGGCGTAGATGTATCTCTTATTTTGGTCAACATCTCTGCTTCTAACTGTCTGATTTGATTTTTTTTTCTTTATTGAATAGAGTTATCGGTGTAACATGTTTTCTATATAATTTCAAAATTTTAAAGTAATTCATAGACTTTCTATTAGGGGGCGTAGAGCGTAGAGGTAAATTGCGTTTCCAACGATATCTCTGCTTGTAAAGCTACGATTTGAAAAATTCTTTCTGCACCGGATACAGCTCCAGATGAGAAATTATTTGCATATAATTTCTAATTTTTGGTAAAAAATGGTTTGGCCACCAGGGGGCGTAATCTCAATTTCCGCTTCTGATGTATTTTCAGCAAAAACTGAGCTTCTAAAATCTCGACTGAAAAAAAATCGTTTGTGGGCCGATACTACTCACGTCGACAGACCTTTTAGGAATATTTTCTTCTTAAAATAATGAATGGTTTCTACGCCAGGGGGCGTAAATGCATATCGTTTTTTGTCAAAATCTCTACTAGAAGTAGAGATTTTGACAAAAATACGATATACAATTTCTCAAATCGGACCCCTAGAAGGGGTCCGATTTGAAAAATTTCTTCTTGGTTGGATAGTGTTTCTGATGCGAAATGTTTTTCATATAAATTTAAAATTTTCAAGTACATTATACACTTTTTGCTTGGTTTTCCTGCTAGAGGGCGTAGATTATGACATTGGTAGAATAAAAACTGTTGAAAAGGTCTAGGCCTAGGGCCTATGATTTAATATTTAGTGCCTAAGTAAAAGCGCAGTGCTATTAACTTGATACGTAAACGTTATGAATATGAAGTCGGCGGATTAAAATATGTTAAAAAGGCCAAGGGGTAGGACCTATGAATTAATTACGTAACAGAAAAACATTACCAACCTGACATGTTATGTAAATATTTAGTGCTGCCTAAGTAAAAGTGCAGCGTTATAAAAAAATTCCACCTTATCGTACTTTTCTGAACACAGCATGATTCATGCTGTAATTCCGTTGTTTCGTCGAACACTGTACTTTTAAGGAATGTACCAAGCCACGGCAATTTATTTCTTCAAATTAAAGTAGGCCTACAATTCCAGCTTGGCTAAAATAGAACGTTTTCTCGAAATTTGTTTGGAGTTCCCAATTCAATTCTCAAGAAATGCCAAGAAATGGCAATCTTGATACCCCCCCCCCCCCCAAACACACACATACACCATTGAACTTTTGGATTCACTGTAAACCGCCACACAGGAAAACTGCCACGCCGGAACATTGCCACACTGGAAAACTGCCACACGCTTTTCATTCAGGAGCAGGGTACAAATTGCTATTCCTCCGAGGAACACTTTGAATGTGTGGCAGTTTTCAAAGTTTCCGAATTATATGTGGCAGTTTCCCCAAGTTGCCTAACGATGGGAAGGAGCTCTTTTGTTTGGATGTAGGTAAAAACACTCCCAGGAAAAAATACCCCCGGAGAAAATACCCCCGAAAATTGAAAAGCGGAAAAAATGCCCCCGGGAAAAATACCCCCGGAAGAAATACCCCCAGAAAAAACGGTTCACTGTAAACTGCCACACAGGAACACTGGTGTGTGGCAGTGTTCCGGTGGGGCAATTTACCTGCAACCCTGCCACACATCTTTCAACAACTTGGCTACAAAAGTTCAAAGGGGGGGGGGGCTGTAAAGATTGCCGTTTCTGGGCCTACATTGATAACTGAATTAGGAAACGAATTTCGCGAAAACTTTTCATGTAAGCCAAGCGAGAATTGTACTTTAATTTGAAGAAATAAATTGCCGAGGATCCGAGGTACACTTGGGGGGGGGCTCAACCCCCAACTTCCGTAATATTAGATTCTGGGCCGCTGGAGTCTGTCAGTGTATCCAGGCTGTTCCCTTTGAAGAGCCCGCGAGGTTCGTCAGCTTGGGGGGTCCCCAAAATGTTAAAATGCACGTAGAGCTGTAAACATTAGTACCATGTTTTATATAGTGATTCTGTACACGACCACGAATTTTCAGGAGGGTGGGGTACAACCCCCTCCCCCGTTTCTAAGAGCTATTCAGGGGTAACATCGAGGATACACTGACCGACTCTAGAGGTTCAGAATATAAA
Organism: Macrothele yani; assembly: GCA_039090855.1. NCBI lineage: Eukaryota > Metazoa > Arthropoda > Arachnida > Araneae > Macrothelidae > Macrothele > Macrothele yani. Next base: position 198,520,845 of record CM076990.1, read on the forward strand.
ATTACGGAAGTTGGGGGTAGAGCCCTCCAAATCAAGCACCTCGTATCCCTCTCACAGGTTTCACCAAATTTCTGGGGGAGGGGGAAGGGCATACATAGTTTACCATTAAACACAACATGAAGCATAAAAATTGCGAGCAAATCCCTTACCTTGAAGACTTGTCTGCGCTCTTAGAAACTTGCACCCCACCCTCCTGAAAATTCGTGGTCGTGTAGAGAATCATTATGTAAAGCATGCTTCTAATGTTTACAGCTCTACGGCCATTTTAACATTTTGGGGACCCCCCAAGCTGACGAACCTCGCGGGCTCTTCAAAGGGAACAGCCTGGATACACTGACAGACTCCAGCGGTCCAGAATCTAATATTACGGAAGTTGGGGGTTGAGCCCCCCCCCCAAGTGTACCTCGGATCCTCGGCAATTTATTTCTTCAAATTAAAGTACAATTATCGCTTGGTTTACATGAAAAGTTTTCGCGAAATTCGTTTCCCAATTCAGTTATCAATGTAGGCCCGGAAACGGCAATCTTTACAGCCCCCCCCCCTTTGAACTTTTGTAGCCAAGTTGCTGAAAGATGTGTGGCAGGGTTGCCGGTAAATTGCCACACTGGAACACTGCCACACATCAGTGTTCCTGTGTGGCAGTTTACAGTGAACCGTTTTTTCTGGGGGTATTTCTTCCGGGGGTATTTTTCCCGGGGGCATTTTTTCCGCTTTTCAGTTTTCGGGGGTATTTTCTCCGGGGGTATTTTTACCGTTTACCCTTTTGTTTGTCTAAATTTTCATGTCGGTTCATACTTAGGGCAACTGGTTGCAGAAGTTCGAGCGGGGGGGGGGTATAAGGATTGTCGTTTCCTGGCCTATATTGAGAATTGAATTGGGAACTCCAAACAAATTTCGAGAAAACGTTCTATGTAAGCCAAGCGAAAATTGCTGTGCTCAGGAAACGACAATAAGGTGGGATTTTTCAATAACGCTGCACTTTTACTTAGGCACTAAATATTTACATAACATGTCAAGTTTGTAATATTTTTCTTCTACTTAATTAATTCATAGGCCCTACACCTCGGCCTTAGTAACAGCTTTTAATCCGCCGACTTCATATTCATAACGCTTACGTATCAAATCAAGTCAATAGCATTGCGCTTCTACTTAGGCACTAAATATTAAAGTCATAGGCCATAGGCATAGGCCTTTTTAACAGTTTTTATTCTACCAGATTCATATTCACAGCATTTACACATCAAATCAAGTTAATAATATTGCGCTTTTATTTAGGCACGAAATATTTATTCACAGCCCTAGGCCTAGGCTTGGGCCCTATTACCAGTTTTTATTCTACCAATGCCATATTCATAACGTTTACACAGAAAATCAAGTTAATATTGGACGTTTTCTTAGGCACGAAATATTAATTCATAGGCCCTAGGCCTTTTTAACAGTTTTTACTTTATCATTGCCATATTCGCAACGTTTACACAACAAATAAATGTAATAATATTGTGCTTTTACTTAGGCAGGATATATGAATTCTTAGGCCCTAGGCCTAGGCCTTTTTGACAGTTTTTATTCTGCGAATGCCATGTTCACAACGTTAACACAGCAAATCAAGTTAATAATATTGGGGTTTACTTAGTCACGAAATATTAATTCATAGGCCCTAGGCCTTTTTAGTAGTTTTTACTTTATCAATGCTATATTCACAACGTTTACACAACAAATAAATGTGATAATATTGCTCTTTTACTTAGGCAAGAAATATTCGTTCATAGGTCCTAGGTCTGGGCCTATGAACTAATATTTCGTGCCCAAGTAAAGCGTAATATTATTAACTTGATTTGTTGTGCAAACGTTGTGAATATGACACTGGTAGAATAAAAACTGTTAAAAAGGCCTAAGCCTGCGGCCTATGATTTTAATATTTAGTGCCTACGTAAACGCCCAATATTATTAACATGATTCACTCTGTAAACGTTGTGAATATGACATTGGTAGAATAAAAACTGGTAAAAGGGCCTAAGCCGAGGCCTAGGGCCTGTGAATAAATATTTCGTGCCTAAATAAAAGCGCAATATTATTAAATTGATTTGTTGTGCAAACGTTGTGAATATGACACTGGTAGAATAAAAATTGTTATAAAGGCCTATGCCTGTGGCCTATGATTTTAATATTTAGTGTTTAAGTAAAAGCGAATGCTATTGACTTAATTTGATACGTAAGCGTTATGAATATGAAGTGGGCGGATAAAAAGCTGTTAAAAAATCGAGGTCTAGGGCCTGTGAATTAATTAAGTAAAAGAAAAATATTACAAACTTGACATGTTGTGTAAATATTTAGTGCCTAAGTAAAAGTGCAGCGTTGTTAAAAAATCCCACCTTATTGTCCTTTCCTGAACACAGCAATTTTCGCTTGGCTTACATAGGACGTTTTCTCGAAATTTGTTTGGAGTTCCCAATTCAATTCTCAATATAGGCCAGAAAACGGCAATCTTTATACCCCACCCCCTCGAACTTCTGTGGCCAGTTGCCCTAAGTATGAACCGACATGAAAATTCAGACAAACAAAAGAGCTCGTTCCCATCGTTAGGCACCTTGGAGAAACTGCCACACATAATTCCGAAACTTTAAAAACTGCCGCACATTCAAAGTGTTCCTCGGAGGAATAGCAATTTGTGCCCGACCCCTTAATGAAAAGCGTGTGGCAGTTTTCCTGTATGGCAGTTTTCCGATGTGTGGCAGTTTTCTAAGTTGCTGAAAGATGTGTGGCAGTTTTCCTGTGTAACAGTCTTCCTGTGTGGCGGTCTTCCGCAAACCCCGACAAACAAAAGAGCTCCTTCCCATCGTTAGGCACCTTGGGAAACTGCCACACATAATTCGGAAACTTTGAAAACTGCCACACATTCAAAGTGTTCCTGGGAGGAATAGCAATTTGTACCCTGCCTCTTAATGAAAAGCGTGTGGCAGTTTTCCTGTGTGGCAGTTTTCTTGTGTGGCGATTTTCTGATTTGTGGCAGTTTTCTAAGTTGCTGAAAGATGAGTGGCAGTTTTTCTGTGTGGCAGTCTTCCTGTGTTTCGGTCTTCCGACAACCCTTTCGTATTTGCAAACATATTATAAAACGTAATAAAAGGCACTCAACGGAGCAGTTCTCAGCTCTTTACAAAGCACCTTGGCTGCGGGCCTTTTTAGAAGATTTAAGTTACAACTTAGATATTTGGCATGCAAGTTAGTTATTCTTGTAAAAAATTTATAAAACCTAATAAAAGGCACTCAACAGATTATTTCGCGGCTCTTTACAAAGCACCTAGGCCGCGGGCCTTTTTAGAAGATTTCAAGTTACAACCCAGATATAGTTTGGGCTTTTAGAACCCATGAAAAAGATTATATATATGCTAGTTTACATTTGGGGGCTTAACAACCCCTAAATTAAAACTTTTCCAAATATTCAAGTGTGTTTTTCGTCTATTGATAGCGTTGTCTAATGATTTAAGTTTGAGCTTTTTGAACCCATAAGAAAGGTGATATATATTAGTTTAGGTTTGGGGGTAGGTAACTCCCTTAAATTTCAACATTTCTAAAACAAATTACAATTTTCAAACGGTCCATAAATATTTATGTGATCAGTTTTCCTACACTATAGATCGGAAACGTCCTCCGACGTTACGTATTACAGTATCTACAAATCATCCATAGTGAGCAAGTGTCCGGTGGGCAAGGTGGGCAATTGTCCGGGTGGGCAACTGTTCGGTGGGCTAGTATCCTGTGGGCTTTAGTCAGGACCCCGTAGAATATATAACGGTAGATGAACTATGGTTATACCAAAAAAAAAAAAAAAAGATAATTATAAATTTCATACAAAATAGAAGTGCACAAATGGATGTCCACATGTAAATTAACATGACGAACATTTTTCGTTAGCTCTCTTTTCATTGACTATTATTTCCATGGACTTTTCTTCCTTGGCCCCTGGATTATTATTCCGTTGTTTTTTTGTTTTGTTTTTTGTTTTTTTTCCGGTAACCATTTCTTAGTTCTCTCTCTCTCGCTCGCTCTCTCCCGAAATCTCAGTCATAGAATGAGTTTCTATTAGTCAGGACTCCAGTATCGAAAGACAAAGGAAGCCGCCCAGACCATTTTACTATTCAGCTTTGACCCTTCTGTCTAATATTAAATCGAAGTGATTTACAAGCGAGTTGGAGTCGGAAAGGTTCCCTGTGGCTTATGTAATCGCCATGTCTAGTGGTCGTAATTACATCAATGTCCACTTTGCAGTTCGTGCCAACAAAGACTAAACGAGGTGCCTTCACCCCTTGTCCAGTAGATTGCTTAAAAAACAAAAGCCGCCGTTGCCGACATCCCCTTTAGCGCCAGTTGTCGGAAAGGAAACCCTGGTTCAAAAGGACGTCATAAAGTTTTACAACCGAACAGAGCAACTACCACACCTTCCAGGCACCAGCCAGAAGAGTTACGAGAAGGGTCATCCAGGAGAGGGGTCGAAGGTCGCTTGCAAAGTCCTGCGGGAAACTTAGAATAAAGGATTCGAATTTTTACTGCTTTTCTCCGAGAAAAGCTACAGGAAATTACAGATTCGTATTTACCTTCGTCCATTACAACAGCAATGTGGGCCTCCTTGCTTTGGGGGAAATCTACGGTTACGTCAGGGGTATGAGGTAATAGAACTTACGTAATCTTTAATCTCAGGTTAAAGTGAGCACATGGCACAATAAGACCTAATATAGAATGTTCCACTATGTTTTAGAATTACGCATAGCATAGGCGTAGATTATGCCCCCCCCCCCAATGTTTTCTAGGAGCATTGTCCATCCAATATTTATCGTCCTGTTTTATTAAATCAGTTTTTTTCTTCTTTGTATATGTGATTTTTAAAAAATAAATAAATAAATAAATAAATAAATAAAAGAAATAAAAAAAAATAAAAAAAGGTGAACTGAAACAGTATCTTAAAAAAAATATTTCCTCGTACTCTCGGGCTATTATTAACATTACAGCGTGATGTGCGATTTACCTTTGACATATGGCGCTATTACGTGTGGCTTTTTTTTATTATGAAAAGGCCTTTGATTCCGTGAAACCATCAGCAGTTACAATGGCTCTGAAATCCTGCGGTATTGAAGATGCATACATTAGCATTATCAATAACATCTATGAAAATGCAAGTGCAAAGGTTGGGATATTTGAGGATACAGCACCAATAAGTATTAGAAAGGGGGTGAAACAAGGTAACACCATATCTCCAAAACTCTTTAATGTCTTTCAATCATTGAACTGAGAAAACAAGGATAAAGATTAATGAAGATTACTTAACTCACCTTCGTTTTGATGATGACGTAATCATTTTTGCAACTGCCCCTTCGGAACTGCAGAGTATCATCCAGGAACTTGCTGACAAGAGTAAAGAAGTGGGATTAAAAATGAACTTTCAGAAGACGAAACTGGTGTACAATTCTTTTATAAGAAATGAAGATGTATCGATTGATGGAAAAAAGTTGGAGATAACCGATACTTATGTTCATCTTGGACAACAAATATCAAGCGAGGGTCACATTGAAGAAATTAATCGGCGTATAAAACTTACTCGGAGAGCTTTCGGAAGACACAGTATAATTTTTAAGAACAATATGCCATTATGTCGTAAAAGAAGAGTGTTTAATCAATGCATCCATCCAGTTCTCACTTGTGGATTAGAGACGTGGACCTTAACTAAGAACGACATAGAAATACTGCAGACAACTAAAAGGCTTCATGTAACCAGGAGTGATAAGAAGAGTAATCGTGGATCAGGAAAATGACAAGAGTAGAAGGGTAATCGGAAAAGTCCCCCTCAGGAAAAGTACCCCACATTCAGAAAAGTCCCCCACATTGGAAAAGTCCCCCACCTTTTTCATTCAGAGACCGTGCACAAATTGCAGTTTACGCAAAACATCGAATGTGAGGGAGGTTTCCGGGGTCATCATTTTTTTTTTTTTCACGCTGTTTAAAACAAGATGCAGTTGTACAATGAACACAAATATGTGGGGGAAATTTTCAGGGTCAGAATTTCCTTTTTTTTTTTTTTTTTAACTGCAACTTACAGATGTTTTCCACTTTTACCGTAGTTTATAGTAACAGGCTGACACGGTGAGGGAAATTACGGGGTCGTTATTTCAACTTTTTCTGCAGTTTACAGTAAAAATCAGTCTAACTGGACGAGATGGTAGAAATTTCCAGGGTCAGCATTTCGACTTTTATGCAGTTTATAATAAAAAAAAACGGTGTTACAAGTAGTTGGATGGGTGGGAGGAATTTTCTGGTTAGTATTTCGACTGTTACCGCGGTTTTTAGGGGAAAACGGTCTTACAATTGGGTGCCCGCTTACAATTAGCAGGCTGACAGGGTGAGGGAAATTTCCGGGGTCGACATTTCGATTTTCACCACAGTTCACAGAAAAAATCATCTTACAAGTAGCAGGATGTGGTGGGGGAAATTTCCGGGGTGGTGTTTTGACTTTTACGCACTTTAAAACAAGATGAAACAGTAAAAGTAGCACAAATATTTGGGGGAAATTTCCGGGGTGGTATTTCGACTTTTACGCACTTTAAAACAAGATGAAACCGTACAGGTAGCACAAATATGTAGGGGAAATTTCCCTGGTCGGCATTTTTTATTCGATCGTACTCATTTTCATAACGTTTGCGTAACATGTCAAATTATTAATATTGCCATATTGCTCAGGCAGAAAATATTATTTATTGCCTAACGTCTAAACTCTTCTAAAAGTTTTCGTTAATGTCAATAATATTGCACTTCTACTTATGCACCATACATTAATTAATAGGCCGTAGGCCTAGGCCTTTTAACTCTTTTTTTCTTCGCCTATGAGGTATTCATAAAGTTTACAAAAAAGTCAAGTTAATAGCTTTGCGCTTTTACTTAGGCATTCAATATTAATTTCTAGGTCTTAGGCCTAGGACTAAGGCCTTTTGACAGTTTTTATTCTGCCGACGTCATATTTATAACGTTGGATAACAAGTCTAGGTAATATATCTTATGCTTTTACTTAGGTACTAAGTATTAGTTCCTTGGCCTTTTTAACAGTTTTTATTCTAACGATGTCATATTCATAATGTTTAAGCATGAACTGAAGTTAATCATATATTGCACTTTTACTAAGGCACTAATTATTAATTCATTTGCCCTAGGCCTAAGGCCTAGTAATTAATATTGAATACCTAAATAAAAGCGCAAAGCTATCAACTTGACTTTTTTTGTAAAGTTTACGAATATCTCATAGGCGAAGAAAAAAGAGTTAAAAAGGCCTAGACCTACTGCCTATTAACTAATGTATGGTGAATAAGTAGAAGCGCAATATTATTAACATTACTTGTTATGTAAATTTTAGGAAGATGGGAATGACGGAATGAAAACTTTCAGGAGCGCCTAAACGTTAAGCCTAATAAATTTTTCTGCCTAAGTAATATCGCTGTATTAATAATTTGACATGTCACCTAAACGTTATAAATACGAGCACGATGAAATAAAAAATGCCGACCCTGGAAATTTCTCCCACATTTTTGTGCTACTTGAAAGGCTTCATCTTGTTTTAAACTACGTAAAAGTCGAAATGCCGACACCGGAAATTTCCCCCATTCCATCCTGCTAATTGTAAGAGCGGTTTTTACTAAAAACTGCGGTGAATACGGAACTACTAATTCCAGAAATTTCCCCAGCCCATCCAGCTACTTGTATGACCGTTCTTTTACTGTAAACGGCATAAAAGTCGAAATGCCGACGCCGGAAATTTCCCCACATATTTGTGCTCGCTGTACGGCTGCATCTTGTTTTAAACAGCAAGACAATGGAAATGCTGACCCAGGAAATCTGTCCCACATTCGATATTTTGTGAAGACTGCAATTTGTGCAAGGTTCCTGACTGAAAAAAGTGGGAACTTTTCCTGTGGGGGGACTTTCCCAATGTGGGGGACTTATCCTGTATAGGGGACTTTTCCGTCCATCCTTTGGACGTGGAAGAGAGTGAGACAGAACCTTGGTTTTTCAGAGAGAGGTTGGGTCTTGGAAATCGGCGTCGGAGCGAACGAAAAGTTTTGGGAGAGCGTCGTTGGTTGTGTTGGGCAGCTGCACCGTCGGTTTACGGGAAGCACGAAGTTCAGGTCTAGGGTCCTGATAGCACGGATGGAAAGCAAGTCAAGCAAGCATTCCCTTAACATGATCTACGATAAGTCCCAAGCCACATAGATTTAGTAAAATAACATATTTTGTTATATTTTTGTTATTGTTACGGAAGGGTCCGAACTATATTTTTTTCAAAGAACTAACAAACAAAGTTATGTGACGGCTCTCGCTGGATCACAGCTATGTTAAGATAGAGATGTAAAGGAGCAGCGAGGGTCGTTACACTATCCATACTGTGATCTTTTTCTTAAGTAAACAGCAATTAAAGATGACCATTCTTCTTTATGCATTTTTTCGTGCGTGTACTGTACGGATGACATTTTCACGTAATGACTTTATTAAAATATGAGATTTATTTTCTAGGACCTCAATCAAATTTTGCTACGGGCACCGGAAAGAAGTTTTGCTACGGGCACCGGAAAGAAGTTTTGCTTCGGGCCACGGAGAGAAGTTTTGTCCCGGGCCACGGAGAGAAGTTTTGCCCCGGGTCACAGAGAGAAGTTTTGCCCCGGGCCACGGAGAGAAGTTTTGCCCCGGGCCACGGAGAGAAGTTTTGCCCCGGGCCCCGCAAAAGTTCCATCCGGCCCTGATGATGTCTTAGCTGATTGCTGAATACTAATTCACATAACGCTTGACAGTTATTAACTCCTGACATTACTTTTCTTAATAGGAAATTGTTTCCGAACTCATTGGGGTGGAAGAAAGTCATAGGTGCTGCGACTTCAGTATGTATCGAAATAATGGTGAATTGAGTTATCATTGGCAGCGGTGAGTGCGAGCACGTGTTGGTGTGAGTCGAAATAATGGCGAATTGAATTATCTTTCACAGCGGTGAGAGCGAGCCATTTACAGTTCACGTGTTAGTGTGAGTCGAAATAATGGCGAATTGAATTATCATTCACAGCGGTGAGAGCGAACCATTTACTGTTCACGTGTTAGTGTGAGTCGAAAAAATGGTGAATTGAATTAGCATTCATAGCGGTGCGAGCGAACCATTTACTGTTCACGTGTTAGTGTGAGTCGAAATAATTGCGAATTAAATTATCATTCACAGCGGTAAAAGCGAACCATTTACTGTTCACGTATTAGTGTATGTCGAAATAATGGCGAATTGAATGATCACTCACAGCGGTGTGAGCGAACCATTTACTATTCACGTATTAGTATGTATCGAAATAAAGTGAATTGAATGATCACACACAGCGGTGTGAGCGAACCATTTACTGTTCACGTGTTACTATGTATGTAAATAATGGCGAATTGAATTATCATTCACAGTGGTGAGAGCAAACAATTTTCTGTTCACGTGTTAGTGTGAGTCGAAATAATAGCGAATTGAATTATCATTCATAGCGGTGAGAGCGACCCATTTACTGTTCACGTATTAGTATGTATCGAAATAATGGCGAATTGAATGATCATTCACAGCGGTGAGAGCGAACCATTTACTGTTCGCGTGTTAGTGTGAGTCGAAATAATAGCGAATTGAATTATCATTCACAGCGGTGAGTGCGAAACCTTTACTGTTCACGTGTTGGCGTGAGTCGAAATAATGGCGAATTGAATGATCATTCACAGCAGCGGGAGCGCATCATTTACTGTTCACGTGTTAGTGTGAGTCGAAATAAAGGCGAATTGTATGATCATTCACAGCGGTGAGTGCGAAACCTTTACTGTTCACGTGTTAATGTGTGCCGAAATAATAGCGAACTGAATGATCACTCCCAGCGGTGTAAACGAATCATTTACTGTTCACGTGTTAATGTGAGTCAAAATAATGGCGAATTGAATTATCAATCACAGCGGTGAGAGCGAAGCATTTACTGTTCACGTGTTAGTGTGAGTCGAAATAATAGCGAATTGAATTATCATTGACTTCGGTGTGAGCGAACCATTTACTGTTCACGTGTTAATCTGAGTCGAAATAATGGCGAATTGAATTATCATTGACAGCGGTATGAGCGAACCATTTACTGTTCCCGTGTTAATGTGTGCCGAAATAATAGCGAATTGAATGATCACTCACATCGGTGAGAGCGAACCATTTACTGTTCACGTGTTAGTGTGAGTCGAAATAATAGCGAATTGAATGATCATTAACAGCGGTGTGAGCGAACCATTTACTGTTCACGTGTTAATGTGTGCCGAAATAATGGCGAACTGAATTATCCCTCACAGTGGTGTGAGCGCATCATTTACTGTTCACGTGTTAGTGTGAGTCGAAATAATGGCGAATTGAATGATCACTCACAGCGGTGAGAGCGAACCATTTACCGTTCACGTGTTAGTGTGAGTCGAAATAATGGCGAATTGAATGATCATTGACAGCGGTGTGAGCGAACCATTTACTGTTCGCGTGTTAATGTTTGCCGAAATAATGGCGAACTGAATTATCACTCACAGCGGTGTGAGCGCATCATTTACTGTTCACGTGTTAGTGTGAGTCGAAATAATAGCGAATTGAATGATCATTGACAGCGGTGTGAGCGAACCATTTACTGTTCGCGTGTTAATGTTTGCTGAAATAATGGCGAACTGAATTATCACTCACAGCGGTGTGAGCGCATCATTTACTGTTCACGTGTTAGTGTGAGTCGAAATAATGGCGAATTGAATGATCACTCACAGCGGTGAGAGCGAACCATTTACCGTTCACGTGTTAGTGTGAGTCGAAATAATGGCGAATTGAATGATCATTGACAGCGGTGTGAGCGAACCATTTACTGTTCGCGTGTTAATGTTTGCCGAAATAATGGCGAACTGAATTATCACTCACAGCGGTGTGAGCGCATCATTTACTGTTCACGTGTTAGTGTGAGTCGAAATAATAGCGAATTGAATGATCATTGACAGCGGTGTGAGCGAACCATTTACTGTTCGCGTGTTAATGTTTGCTGAAATAATGGCGAACTGAATTATCACTCACAGCGGTGTGAGCGCATCATTTACTGTTCACGTGTTAGTGTGAGTCGAAATAATAGCGAATTGAATGATCATTGACAGCGGTGTGAGCGAACCATTTACTGTTCACGTGTTAATATGTGCCGAAATAATGGCGAATTGAATGATCACTCACAACGGTGTGAGCGCATCATTTACTGTTCACGTGTTAGTCGAAATAATGGCGAATTGAATGATCACTCACAGCGGTGAGAGCGAACCATTTACTGTTCACGTGTTAATGTGAGTCGAAATAATGGCGAATTGAATGATTACTCACAGTGGTGAGATCTTACCATTTACTGTTCACATGTTAGTGTGAGTCGAAATAATAGCGAATTGAATGATCATTGACAGCGGTGTGAGCGAACCATTTACTTTTCACGTGTTAATGTGTGCCGAAATAATGGCGAATTGAATGATCACTCACAGCGGTGAGAGCGAACCATTTACTGTTCTCGTGTTAGTGTGAGTCGAAATAATAGCGAATTGAATGATCATTGACAGCGGTGTGAGCGAACCATTTACTGTTCACGTGTTAATGTGAGTCGAAATAATGGCGAATTGAATGAACAATCACAGCGGTGAGAGCGAAGCATTTACTGTTCACGTGTTAGTGTGAGTCGAAATAATAGCGAATTGAATTATCATTGACATCGGTGTGAGCGAACCATTTACTGTTCACGTGTTAATGTGAGTCGAAATAATGGCGAATTGAATTATCATTGACAGCGGTATGAGCGAACCATTTACTGTTCCCGTGTTAATGTGTGCCGAAATAATAGCGAATTGAATGATTACTCACAGTGGTGTGAGCGAATCATTTACTGTTCACGTGTTAGTGTGAGTCGAAATAATAGCGAATTGAATGATCATTAACAGCGGTGTGAGCGAACCATTTACTGTTCACGTGTTAATGTGTGCCGAAATAATGGCGAACTGAATTATCCCTCACAGTGGTGTGAGCGCATCATTTACTGTTCACGTGTTAGTGTGAGTCGAAATAATGGCGAATTGAATGATCACTCACAGCGGTGAGAGCGAACCATTCACCGTTCACGTGTTAGTGTGAGTCGAAATAATTGCGAATTGAATGATCATTGACAGCGGTGTGAGCGAACCATTTACTGTTCCCGTGTTAATGTGTGCCGAAACAATGGTGAACTGAATTATCACTCACAGTGGTGTGAGCACATCATTTACTGTTCACGTGTTAGTGTGAGTCGAAATAATGGCGAATTGAATGATCACTCACAGCGGTGAGAGCGAACCATTTAATGTTCACGTGTTACTGTGAGTCGAAATAATAGCAAATTGAATGATCATTGACAGCGGTGTGAGCGAACCATTTACTGTTCACGTGTTAATGTGTGCCGAAATAACGGCGAATTGAATTATCACTCACAGCGGTGTGAGCGCATCATTTACTGTTCACGTGTTAGTCGAAATAATGGCGAATTGAATGATCACTCAAAGCTGTGAGAGCGAACCATTTACTGTTCACGTGTTAATGTGTGCCGAAATAATGGCGAACTGAATTATCACTCACAGCGGTGTGAGCGAATCATTTACTGTTCACGTGTTAGTGTGAGTCGAAATAATGGCGAATTGAATGATTACTCACAGTGGTGAGATCTTACCATTTACTGTTCACGTGTTAGTGTGAGTCGAAATAATAGCGAATTGAATGATCATTGACAGCGGTGTGAGCGAACCATTTACTGTTCACGTGTTAATGTGTGCCGAAATAATGGCGAATTGAATGATCACTCACAGCGGTGAGAGCGAACCATTTACTGTTCACATGTTAGTGTGAGTCGAAATAATAGCGAATTGAATTATCATTGACAGCGCTGTGAGCGAACCATTTATTGTTCACGTGTTAATGTGAGTCGAAATAATGGCGAATTGAATGAACAATCACAGCGGTGAGAGCGAAGCATTTACTGTTCACGTGTTAATGTGAGTCGAAATAATAGCGAATTGAATTATCATTGACATCGGTGTGAGCGAACCATTTACTGTTCACGTGTTAATGTGAGTCGAAATAATGGCGAATTGAATTATCATTGACAGCGGTATGAGCGAACCATTTACTGTTCCCGTGTTAATGTGTGCCGAAATAATAGCGAATTGAATGATCACTCACAGTGGTGTGAGCAAATCATTTACTGTTCACGTGTTAGTGTGAGTCGAAATAATGGCGAATTGAATGATCACTCACAGCGGTTAGAGCGAACCATTTACTGTTCACCGTGAAGAGTCATTAGTTCTGAACAGACTGTTGACGAATCGACCATTACTAGTCCACATGTTTCTGAATGTTGGAAGACCTGCACAACTTTATTATGATTTTCTGTGACAAAAGGAATAATCCCGTTTCCTTTCGTTTTCTTTTTCTCGCATATTTTTCTCCACTTGCTCTATCTACCATCTCCTTAATAGGCAAGGAACATTGGCATCGCGGAGATAGTGAATTTTCCAGAATAAATATGTGTTTATGCTTGTGTCGGATGATGTTATCACCTGCCGTACACAATCGAATGCATCCAACATAACCCTTTTACTTTAAACATGCGCATAGCTGCAAATGTACCATGGCGAGATAACTACGTTACAACAGCAAGCTCCTTCGACTGTTTAAAAGTCTCCCGAAAAAGGAAGTTTATTCATATGGAAGTAGTCATTCGTCATACATAAAACGATATGCAACTTGCTCATTGACCACCTTTGACGAAATGATGAAGATCACTTCTACATTTAATCAAATTAAAAACGGTATTTACAAGTTAAAACATATGATAGATTAAAACACTAGATCTTTCGATCACAGTAGTGATCTTCATCAGGTCACTCACCTAATGAAATCAAGGCAAAGACATGCAATATATAGGGATATTTGATGACCCAAACAATGGATAAAGCGCATGCTCACGAAAGTTGTTGTGAACACAGAGAGAGAGAGAGACAGGTAACAGTACTGCAAACGAAGAAAGTAAAAATGATGCTACACAAGTATTAATAATTCAGCTGTAATGATTATTTCCGCAGTGTTCAAGTAGAGCAGTCCATGTTCGTGGGATGAAAGAAGGTACATCGTCATTACAGCAAATACCTCTATAATGGTGAATATATAAGCTTTCTGCAAAGAGGGTCATGCTTTTGGTGCTGTGTGTAATGAGGATTTTGCATTCATCCCATAATGGTCTATGTGTGCCGCTAGCTACCGATCGGGCTAGGGCTGTCGAATGTGAGCCTGTTCTGACATCGCGTGAGATTCGACAGCCCTAGCCCGACTGGTAGCTAGCGGCACACATAGACCATTATGGGATGAATGCAAAATCCTCATTACACACAGCACCAAAAGCATGACCCTCTTTGCAGAAAGCTTATATATTCACCATTATAGAGGTATTTGCTGTAATGACAATGTACCTTCTTTCCTCCCACGAACATGGACTGCTCTACTTGAACACTGCGGAAATAATCATTACAACTGAATTATTAATACTTGTGTAGCATCATTTTTACTTTCTTCGTTTGCAGTACTGTTACCTGTCTCTCTCTATGTCTCTCTCTCTCTCTGTGTTCACAACAACTTTCGTGAGCATGCGCTTTACCCATTGTTTGGGTCATCAAAAATCCCTATATATTGCGTGTCGACGTACCTTGGTGTCATTAGGTGAGTGACCTGATGAAGATCACTAGTGTGATCGAAAGATCTAGTGTTTTAATCTATCATATGTTTTAACTTGTAAATACTGTTTTTTATTTGATTAAATGTAGAAGTGATCTTCATCATCTCGTCAAAGGTGGTTAATGAGCAAGTTCCATATTGTGTTATGTATGACGAATGTCTACTTCCATATGAATATCACTTGTAACACGAAGTTCGTCTACAGTCTGTTGGACCCTGAAAAAGTTTATTGTCATGTTAAACCTCGTGAATGCTTTGATTTGGCATAATGCGCACTTCGTATCGTAGTAAATTTACGTAACTTTTGAAAGTTTCAAATCCCCCTGAACTCAGCAAAAATCAGCTCAAGCAAATGGCAAAAATGAAATGTTTTCTAAATAGCCTTTAAACACTTTTGAGTCACTATTTTGATTTATATAAATAGAGATCACATATTTTTTATTCCTTTGTTTGTTGGCATGTGAGTGCAAGAATTAAATCCAGCACGGAGAAAAACGACAAATTCCTGAATGTTACCTGTTCTTTGGAGGTCAGTCTTTTCCCTAAATGTTTCAGGAAAAAAGCTGTTCTGGCAGAGGAAGTTCCACGTATTTTTCCTAATTGCGCTGGTATTTGTACAGAGTTTTCACAATTTTTTCTATGCAACCAGAATTTTTTTTATCAAATATTTCTTTTAATGTTATCAATGCAGCAGGTTTTTGACATTAATCACTTAGTTACACCAAGCATGCACCCCTCCATGCTCTTTGAGTTGTCTGCAGTCTTTGTATGTCTCTTTTAGTTAAAGTCCACGTCTCTGCACCATACGTAATCACTGGAAGGATGCATTGATCAAACACTTTTCTTTTAAGACATATTGGCATATTGCTCTTGAAAATTATATTGTTTCTTCCAAAAGCTCTGCAGTGAAGTTTTATACGCCGATTAATTTCTTCATCAATGTGACCTTCACTTGATATCTGCTGTCCAAGATAAATGTAGGTATTTGTTATCTCCAGCTTTTCCCCATCAATCCATAAAAAATCATTTCTTGTAAAAGAATTGCACATCACTTTTGTCTTCTCACTTACAAACGTGGGAAGAGCGATGACCTCTGTTTGATGTTCCTGGTCCACGTCGGGTGACTGTGTTAATTGTTCATTCGCCTTCTAAGTATTTGTTCAGTTGCTGCTTGCCATCTTAGGTGAATCCCCAGCATTGTGCGGGGCTCCAAGAAGCAACCTGCCAATTTGGCTTGGCAGTTAGTGTATGTGAGTCTGGAGGAGTTCGAGGCCGCAATATTGTAGTGGAAGCATATCCGGCGCGTAACTGGAAAACCTTGAGTTCGATTCCCGGTGGCGGCCAATGAGAATTTTTCCGTGACTCACTTGCAAACGTGGGAAGAGCGATGACCTCTGTTTGATCTTCTGAAAGTACATTTTTAATCCCACTTCTTTACTCTTGTCAGCAAGTTCCTCGATCATACTCTGCAGCTCTGATGGGGGTAGTTGCAAAAATGACTACGTCAACAGCAAAACGAAGGTGAGTTAGATAATCTCCATTAATCTTCATACCTTTGTTTTCCCAGTTCAGTGATTGAAAGACATTTTCCAAAGTGGCATTAAAGAGTTTGGGAGATATAGTGTCGCCTTGTTTCACTGCCTTTCCCATTTTCATGGGTGCTGTATTTTTAAATAGCCGAATCTTGCAACTTACATTTTCATAGATGTTATTAATAATATTAATGTATGCATCTTCAATACCGCAGGATTTCAAAGCCATTGTAACTGCTAATGGTTTCACCGAATCAAAGGCGTTTTCATAATCGATAAAAGCCATGCATAACGGAAGTTCATATTCCCTCGCTCTTTCAATTAGTTCTCTCAGTACGTGGATATGATCTATAGTGCTGTAGGCACTCCCGAATCCAGCTTGTTCTCTCGGTTGAACCATGTCCAGTGTCACCTTCAAGCGGTGTGAAAGAACTTTAGTGAAGATTTTATAAACTACTGATAGGAGGCTGATAGGTCTGTAGTGCCTGAGATCCTCAATGTCACCTTTTTTATGTAGCAGGATCACTGCAGCATTGTTCTAATCCTCAGGAATCACCCTTCATTAAGGCATCGAGTGAAAACTTGGGCGATTACTGTTTCAATTTCTCCACTTGCTTCTTGTATGATGTCTACGGTAATTCCATCTTCTCCTGGAGTTTTCTCCCG
Source organism: Macrothele yani (assembly GCA_039090855.1). NCBI lineage: Eukaryota > Metazoa > Arthropoda > Arachnida > Araneae > Macrothelidae > Macrothele > Macrothele yani. Next base: position 198,537,864 of record CM076990.1, read on the forward strand.
TTTCATGTTCTTGATTGCATGTGCAACTTCTGCTGGGAGGACTGGAAAAACTCTCTTACTGGTACCTTTCGCAATGTCTGAAGTACATGCATCATCCCTTTCATACAGTTTTGAGTGGAAATCTTTCACTCTTGTTAAAATTTTGCCTCTATTTCTTGTTACAGAACCATCTTCTTTTCTCAGAGCCATAATCTGTTTTCTTCCCTTACTCAGATGTTCCTTTACTCTCTTCAGGCTTTGATAGTTTTTCAATTGCTTTCTTCACTAGTTCACAGTTGAATTTCCTTATGTCTTCAGTGATACTTCTTGCATAGCTCTATATATTCCACTTTGGAAGTCACATCTCCTTTAGTTGTCATCGTCTGTCTTCTTTTTTGCATCAGATTTTGGTTTTTCCTGATAATTTGTGCATATGTAACTTGTTCTTAGTATCAGCTATTTTTGTTGCTGTTTCCATAAGAGCCTTGGTTAGTTTTCTGTTAACTTCGGAGATGGCCACTTCTTCCGACGTTAGACCTTCTAGAGCAGAGAATCTGTTCCTCAGTTCCAATTTGAAGGTAATATATGATGCTTTTTAAGGTTGGTCATGTCAATACACTTTGTTTGTTTTATGAGCTTGCCAAGCTCGAGTTTGTCATTGAGGTGCATCTTACATCTTACCATTCTATGGCCACTACCTCTGTTGAACTTGTTCAGTCAGCACACTGCAGTCTTCCATGACAAATTTCTTGTTACACATAATAAAATAAATTTCACTGGTCAATCCATTAGGATGCCTTAATGTCCATTTCCTTTGCGGCTTTTTCTTGAAAACGGAGTTCATGATGAAAAACCCTTCTGATTCTGCAAACTGTACGAGGGCATTTCAACGCTGGTTTCTGTTACTGTGACCAAATTTACCTACTGAAGTTTCGTTCTGCTACCGTTGCCCTATTTTCGCATTGAAATCTGCCATAATGATCTTCAAGTGCTGCTTGCCTTTATTATTTAGATGACGAATTTCCTCATAAAAGTCTTCAATTTCTTCTTCAGGATGACTTGTGGTGGGTGCATAAGCTTGAATAATCTGAGACTGGTATTGTAAGTTGACGGAGTCGGGCCCCACTAATTATTTCCATGTAGTAATATTTTCTGTAATTATTTCTCATTTCAAAGGCAATGTAACGTATATTCAAACGCACGTGACTAGCAAGATCCGTTGAACACGACCGGGTCGACAGGGTCTGATGTATAGGTCAAAGGTCACCACTTTCGGTGAACGGCTAATTCCACACCAATAGGATTTTCACAGGCGGAAAGAGGGGGGGGGATAAGATTAAGGATATAAAAGGAAGCGACACGTTTCGCTGAGGAGGCTTTTCGTGTTTCACCTTCCACGGGTTGGACGTCGTGTGTTAAAGCAAAGAGTGTCGGTTAGACCTCTTGAGGGTTTTTCGTTTTTCACTGACGGAGGAGTCAGGGTTTTTCGGCGATAAGAGATCGGCTGAGGTTTTAGACGGAACGACTCCAGTCCACGTGGCGAAGGGTCTTCCGGGATATCAGTGAGATAGTGAAGTGTTCGCTAGTTAGAAATCTGTTGGCACGTGGAGATAGCCAATCGAACGGAACTTATTCTTTCAACTATTAAGTTTAGTTTCGTCTAACCAAGGAATTGTTATTGGAGTTATTCATTTTCGTGAACTGAAGTGATTACTGACTACACGCTCTAGTTATTTTCAACGGTCGAGTTTAACTCGACGGCACTCAAAAGAACCTACGTCAAGCCCGTTTGAGAGATTCGTATTCCGTATGGCTTATAGTGGCAGATCGAACTCAGCGGGACCTGACAATTATCTTCTCGAGAGTTGGATAACAAGTCGTGCAGCTGTGTCAGAGAAACTTTCAACTTCTACAACTTTATCCTTCAGTTTCTTGTTTATTATAAATCCAACACCAGTAGTTCTGCCAGTATCTGTCCCGCGATAGTAGAAGAGATGTTCCACTTTTCAGTTCAATGAGATCTTTCCTTTTCTCCTTACCTGGCTTAGCCTGATTTGCTTCTACAGTCGTAAATACCCTAATGCCGCCCCAGTGGCGCAGTGGTCTAAGCGCTGGCTTCTGACCCTTCGTCCTTGATGGGTCCAGGTTCGAATCCCGTTGAGGCATGGATGTTGTGTTTGTCTTACGGTACTCGCTCTCTCCCTTCCCTGGAACAAGTGGCCCTAAATTAAGGACGAGCGACTTCTTACAGCCCATTGAGTTGCTCACAATGATCGTTAAACACCCCAATCAAAAAAAAAAAAAAAACATTGAAAAAATTATTTTTACTTTCAATGCCATTTATGTCGAACACTATTTTAAGAACAGTTTCTATTTCAAGTAATGCATAGAATTTCCGCTAGGGAGCGTTAAGGTAAATTGCGTTTTCCTAGATAAGTCTGCTCCTATTAGTCCGATTTCAAAAATTCTTCCTGCATCTGGGATACAACTCCTGATGGGAAATGTTTCGCAAATAATTTCTAATTTTTGGTAAGGAATGGTTTTGTCACCAGAGGGCGTAAGCTTTTATTTCTACTTCTGATGTATTTGCAGCGAAATCTGAGCTCCTGAAAACTCCATTGAAAAAATTCTTTCGCGGATCGATACCGCTGACCTCGGAAATTTTTTCGAGAATACCTCCTGCTTAAAATAGTGCATAGTTTTTCCCGCCAGGGCCTATACGTGTATACCTTATTTTCGTCGATATCTCTGCTTCTAAGAGCCCGATTTCAAAAATTCTTTCTTTGTCGGAGAGCTCCTTGGTGCGAAATGTTTCTCACTTAATATCAAATTTTTCTTAACGCACAAGTGTGCCATTGCAGGGCGTTAGTTCACATTTCCGTTTACAGTATGCACAATTTCGCCGTTAGAGGGCTCAAATATTCAATATGTTTTTCTCAATATCTCTGCTTCCAAATGCGCAATTAAAAAAAAATATTTTAACGCCGGATGCCATTTACCTTGTGGAAAACTTTAGTCTTGTATTTGAAGAGTTTTCTAGTCCACACTTCCTTGGTTAGGTTGTGTTTCTGTATTTCTGTTTGTAACTGTATCTCCGCTTCTAAAAACCCAATGGGGATTTTTTGTTTTTTTTTTTTGGTGTGTCATTCACTGCAATAAAGATGGGGTGTAGGAGAACTGGCCACAAAAATTTTAAGGGGTCGTATAAAAATTGCGTTTTTGACCGCTTCATGCCCACGACCCCCAGAGGTCGGTTATCTGAATCATATAAAGTTTCCGTAATTTCTTCTTTCCTTAATTGCGATAATTAATGTAATTTTTTAGAAAAAATGTTTATGACGTACATTTCAACAGAAGATTTCAGGGTTTTCAAACTACAAGTCTTCGGATTATCTGAGCGCATGTGCTGACTCAGGAAACTTGGGGGGGGGGGGTAACAAAAGTGTAAAATATAAAGCATTTCTGCTCCGATCGGTAGGTTTTCATTATTTACAAGCTACAACTCGACACATTATCTTAGCGCATGTGACTACTCTGGAAACCTGTCGGGGGTGGGGGGTGTGTGTTACCAAAACTGTAAAATATGAAACATTTCTCGTCCGATCGGGAGATTTTCAGCATTTACAAGCTATGTACAACTGGACACATTTTCTGAGGGCATGTGCCTACTATGCAAACCGGAAGGGGGGGGGGGGGCAATACCAAAAGTGTAAAGTGTAAAATATGAAGAATTTCTCGGCCCATCCGAAGATGATTTTCGGCATCAAAAGTGTAACATAAGAAAAATTAAAAATTTCTCGTCCGATCCGAAGATTTTCAGCATTTACAAGCTACAACCCCTCTTCCCCCCCCTGACAGGTGCCCTGAGTAGGCACATGCCTTCAGATAATGTGTCGAGTTGTAGCTGCTAAATGCTCTGAGATTCTCCCGATCGAATGAAATTGTTCATACACTGACGGAAAAAAAAAATCCCAACACCACGAAAAAATAGTTGTAGAGGAATGAAATGTCGGCAATACATTTGTATAGGCAACATATTTAATCGATTAAGGTTTCAAGATCACAGCTTATTGTAAGCGCGAGAAGAGCCATTTTAAATTTGAAATGCTGGTACATTAATGACCGCTGTAACCGCCAGAATGTTGAATGCAAGCACGCAAACGTTCATGCATTGTGTCGTACAGGTGCTGGATGTCAGTTTGTGGGATGGAGTTCCATGCCTGTTGAACTTGGTCGGTCAATACAGGAACGGTTAATGCTGGTTGCGGGTGACGCTGGAGTTGTCGTCCAATGATGTCCCATACGTGCTCGATTGGTGAAAGATCTGGTGATCTAGCAGGCCACGGCAACATGTCGACACTCTGCAGAGCATGTTGGGTTACAACAGCGGTATGCGGGCGAGCGTTATCCTGTTGGAAAACACAACCTGGAATGCTGTTCATGAATGGCAGCACAACAGGTTGAATCACCAGACCGACGTACAACTGTGCCGTCAGGGTGCGTGGGATAACCACGAGAATGCTCCTGCTGTCATAGGAAATTGCTCCCCAGACCATAACTCCAGGTGTAGGTCCAGTGTGTCTCGGCCGCAGACAGGTTGGTTGCAGGCGCTGACCTGTCCTCCTTCTAACCAACACACGGCCATCACTGGCACCCAGGCAGAACCGTCTTTCATCAGGAAACACAACAGATCTCCACTACGTCCTCCAATGAGCTCTAGCTTGACACCACTGACGTCGCAAACGGCAGTGGTTTGGAATAAGTGGAATGCACGCTACAGGGCGTCTGGCTCGGAGCTGTCCTTCAAGTAACCGATTTGTAACAGTTCGTTGTGTCACTGTGGTGGCAACTGCAGCTCGAATTGCTGCCGCAGACGCGGTACGATGCACGACGGCCATACGCCGTAAACGGCGGTCTTCCCTCTCAGTAGTGCCACGTGGCCGGCCGGAACCCAGTCTTCTTGAGACAGTCCCTTCCCTTGACCACCGCTGCCAACAAGCATGCACAGTGGCTACATTCCTGCCAAGTCGTTCTGCAATATTGCGGAAAGAAAATCCACCTTCTTGTAGCCCTATTACACGACCTCGTTCAAACTCCGTGAGCTGTTGATAATGGCTCCTTCGTCTTCTTAAAGGCATTCTTGACTAACATCAACACACTACGTCGAATCTCAACGATAACTAACGCTCACGAACGTTACAGCGCGTATTTACAGCAAACCTGCTTTGCATGTTCCGAGGGGCGCTACTAGCGCCACACGTATGCGCCGAGCGCGAAATTTGCATAGACGTCATCTTACAGATGTACTCTCACCGCCTACCAACTGTCGTTTATCTGACACAACCCCTTCTTGGTGTTGGGATTTTTTTTTCCGTCAGTGTATTTTACACTTTTGGTATTACCTCCCCCCCCGACAGGTTTACTGAGTAGGCACATGCCTTCAGATAATGTGTTGAGTTGTAGCTGCTAAATGCTGAAGATCTCCCGATCGGACGAGAAATTAATTATATTTTACACTTTTGGTATGCCCTTCCCCCCTCTCAAACACACAGGTTTGCTGCCAAAAATCTGCCGATCGGACGAGAAATTTTTCATATTTTACACTTTTGAAATACCCCCCCCCTCCGGGCGGGGTTTTTGCTGCGTAGGCACATGCGCTCAGAACAGAAAATTTGTCGAGTTGCAGCTTGTAAAAAATACTGAAAATCTGCCGATCGGACGAGAAATTCTTCATATTTAACACTTTTGGTACCCCACCCCCCACCCCCTCTCACATACACAGGTTTGCTGAGTAGGCACATGTCTTCAAACAATGTGTCGAGTTGCAGCTTGTAAATGCCAAAAATCTCCCGACCGGACGAGGAATATTTCATATTTTACACTTTTGGTATTACCCCCCCCTCGCCGACAGGTTTCCAGAAGCAGCAGATGCCCTCAGACAATTCGATGGCTTGTAGCTTGTAATGGCTGAAAATCTCCCGATCGGACCAGAAATTCTATATATTTCATAATTTAGGTTTTAACCCCCCCCCCCCCCGACAAATTTCCTGGGTTTGCTCATACTCGCAGGGAATTTGTTTAGTTATAGTTTATAGAAAAATATCGTAAATAAGAAAATACGAAATTACGGACATTTTATGTGTGTCAGATAACCAATGTTGCGTTCTGGGGCCACGGATCAGCCCAGAACGCAATTTTTATACGGCCCCTTAAAAATTTTTGTGGCCAGTTCTCCGGTGGCTACTTCTCCGGTGGCCAGTTCTCCGCTTAGTCTTAGCTCCGAAAATCATGGAAATGTCTAAATTTCTTACTGAAAATGAAATATTAAAAAAAAATATGAACAATAGTTGCTCAAGTAGTGGGGAATATAGCCACACTAAATTTGTTTTTGCAGAACAATTTTATGGCACTGAAATTGCAATGTGTCCAGTTCTCAGGGGGCCAGTTCTCCGTACCCGATAAAGATGGGGAGCATTATCCTCTTGAAATAATACACAGCTTTACCGCTAGGAAACGTAAAGGTCAAAACCTTTTTCTCGCTATCTCCGCTTCTTCTCTTTTTTCGTTTTTAATAGGGGGTTTACAAGTGCCGTAAAACAAACAGAATGTCCATGCCTCACCGGGATTTGAACCCGTGCGCGTTTCGGATGAATGATCAGAAGCCAGCGCTTAGACCACTGCGGCACCGGGCCGGCGCAATCTTTGCTCCCGGCAGACGCATTTGAAAAGTTCTGTCTGCCTCCCCCCTCCCCCCTTAGCATAGCTTTTACCATGAAGAATATTTTTTCGCCTATCTTCAACAATTCCATTAGCCAAAATTCTTCCGCTAGGAAGCGCAGAGTTATATAATTTTTCCTTCAATATTTTTTCTTTTAACTGTTCGATTTGAAAATCTCTATATCTCTGATACGTTCTGCTATGAGAAACTTTTTGTGCACCATTTGTTGATACAAGTTTGAAGTTCATCCAAATTCACTAAATATGAATGCCGTTGTTTCGACTGACAATTCCTGTGATGTGTTAAATTCAAATTACTCGGAAACTTGAGACTTGGTCGTTCCGGGTGGTGTAGTGGTTGAGTTTAGGACATTTGGGCACAGGGCTTTGGGGCACCGGACATTTGGGCACCCGGACTTTTGGGCACCGAACATTTGGGCACCATGACATTTTGGCACAAATCTTGAGGGGCCGTACAAAAATTGCCGTTTTTTTTTGCTGTTAGGGGAATTGAATGGAGAAAACGTTTCCAGTAAGACAAGCGACGATTATAAATGAATTAAAAAAAATATTACAATGCACAAATTTTGAAGATGACAGTACGTTTTTTTTTTTTTTGGGGTGTAAATATGACAAGCATAATATCCGAAAACTTGACAATTTCGTCGTCTGGATTGGGATTACATAGCTCATAATCATGAATATGGATTACATCATATTCATGATTACATGATAAATTAAAAACACTAAAATGGACGAAACCTTTTTTTAAATGTTTGACAGCCTTGAAGGAGGTAAGGATTTTTCTTAGCCCCCCCCCTCCCGCACACATACAATGTCCGTAATTTCGTATTTTCTTATTTACGATATTTTTCTATAAATTATAACTAAACAAATTTCTCTGCGAGAACGAGCAAACCAAAGAAACTTGTCGGGTGGGGGCGGAGGGAGGCCTTAAAACCTAAAATATAAAATATAAAGAATTTCTGGTCCGATCGGGAGATTTTTAGCTCTTACAACCTACAAGTCATCGAATTGTCTGAGGGCATCTGCTGCCTCAGGAAACTAGTGGTGGGGGGGGGATACCAAAAGCGTAAAATATTAAGTATTTTCTCATTTCTCTTCCGATCGGGAGATCTTCAGCATTTACAAGCTGCAACTCGACAAATTTTCTCAGCGCATGTGCACTCTCTGGAAACCTGTCTGCGATGGAAGGGGGGGGAGTTAATACAAAAAGTGTAAAATATGCAAAATTCCTCGTCCGATCGGGAGATTTTTGGCATTTACAAGTTACAACTCGACACATTATTTGAAGGCATGTGCCTACTCAGCAGTCCTGTGTATGTGAGGGAGAAGGGGGGGTTACCAAAAGTGTAAAATATGAAGACTTTCTCGTCCGTTCGGGAGATTTTCAGTATTTACAAGATGCAGCTCGACAAATTTTCTGTTCTGAGCGCATGTGCCTACGCAGCAAACCCTGTCGGGGAGGGGGGGGGTAATTTCAAAAGTGTAAAATATGAAGAATTTCTCGTCCGATCGGCAGATTTTTGGCAGCAAACCGGTGTGTGGGGGGAAGGGCATATTAAAAGTGTAAAATATGATGAATTTCTCGTCCGATCGGGAGATTTTCAGCATTTACCAGCTACAACTCGACACATTATCTGAAGGCATGTGCCTACTCAGGAAACCTGTCGGGCAGGGGGAAGGGTTGTAGCTTGTAAATGCTGAAAATCTTCGGATCGGACGAGAAATGCTTCATATTTTACAATTTTGGTATTAAACCCCCACCCCCAAGACAAGTTTCCAGAGTAGGCACATACGCTTAGATAATGTGTCGAGTTGTAGCTTGTAAATGCTGAAAATCTCGCGATCGGAAGAGAAATTCTTCAAAATTTTCACTTTTAGTATTAACGTATTAACCCCCCCACCGACAGGTTTGCTCAGTAGATTGATGCCCTGAGATAATGTCTTCAGTTGTAGTTTGTAAATGCTGAATATCTCCCGATCGGACGAGAAATTTTTCATATTTTACGTTTTACACTTTTGATACCCCCCCCCCCGACAGGTTTGCTGAGTAGGCACGTGCCCGTAAATATTTAGTGCCTAAGTAACTTACGGCGAACATTTTCTCGGTCAAACTCTTACTATTGGGCCAAGAAACGGCAATTGTTATACGGCCCCTTAAACATTTGTGCCCAAATGTCTGGTGCGCAAATGTCCGCCCCGTCTTTCAGACAGAAAATCGTAAATATGTCTCAATTTCTTAATGATTATGAGATATAAGTGAAAAAAATTTTGTGCACACCACTTGCTCAAGTAGGAAGAAATATAGGAACACTAAATTATATATAATTTTTAACGCAGCGCAATTGCCTTGCTTTAAAAGGGAATGTGCCAAAATGTCCTGGTGCCCAAATGTCCGGTGCCCAAATGTCCGGTGCCCAAAAGTCCAGTGCCCAAATGTCCGAACCCCGTAGTGGTTACCATTCTAGGGCGCGAACTGAGAGACGCAGATTCGATTCCCGTTCCAGGACGTTGAAAGTTTCAAGTTTTCGATATTATTATTTTGTTGTTGTTGTTGTTGTTTTTTATTAATGCAATTTAGTTGTTACACAAATCATGCGTAATTATTATATTGAATTAATTAAATTTCACATCTTGACAGTCTATGTCTTCTGCAACAACTGAGATGCAGAGGGAAAAGGCCAAGAAGACCTGACAAGCCCTCGGCTCCCCAACAGAAACAAAAGAGAGAGAGAGAGAGAGTGACAGAAAAAAAAAAAAAAAAAAAAAGAAAGGAAGTCATATTCATAGAGCAATGGGATTATCCAACATTATTCGATGTTAATGTTAGTAAATAATGTTTTAATTTTTGTTTAAATAAATTCATATTGTTTAAAGAAGCCAAAACGGGGGCAAACTATTCCAGAACAGAGGCCATGAATAGTTAATCATTGTCCTGTCCCATTCCGTATTAGGGAAGGAAGGAATTAAATTTGTTCTAAATCTAGTAGAATAAGTATGCGTAAAAAAATTCAAAGATATTATGTTTGAATAATTATTGTTTTTAATTCTTTTAAACACCAACTTACCGATGTTATAAAGATGCAATTGTCGAATATTAAGAATATTGAAACTATTGGGAGTCAATTTATGTGCAGCAACAAAATTACGGAAAGAAGTGTCAAGAATTTTAATTTCCAACAGTCTGAAAAATCTGTTTTGGAGTCGCTGTAATTTATTTAAATTATAATTTGTTGTATTAAGGTATAATACAGGAATATCATCAATTGGGGAGTTAAATTAAACATTATATTCGCACCCCCATGTTTCTTACAATTTTACCCGATAGATAATCACTCTACGCTTGTCATAATTAAACCAATAGACGGAATCACAACTTCAAATTTGTATTGTATACTGGTGTAATCCCGTATTTCATGGCCATTTGTTAATCTTTGGAACGTACTTTTTAGCCCTGGTGCTGTTTCTATTTCTGGATGTTTTATCGATTGCTAAGTTGTTGTTTCTATTTCTGGATGTTTTATCGATTGCTAAGTTGTTGTTTCTATTTCTGGATGTTTTATCGATTGTAGAAATCAGGTTGATTTTTTTTTCTAACCATTGCCATTGACTTCGAATAACTTTGATAAATTTTATTCACGTCGGAAAAGATTCAAAAGACATTACATTACAATCGAAAATTCGGTGTCATTTTTCTTGCATTTTAAATGTGTTTTTAGTGCATGTGTTGTTTTGTAAATAAAGTCATGTTTGAACTCCTGACTGTCTCACTCACGCTTTGTTTCGGACTCCACACTCTCTACGTCTGCGTTTAAATCAGCTGAAGCTTCCGCTCGATCGGTCTCTTGTTAATTTAATCATATGCATATATCTCGACACAACTCATCCACCTGCTCATTTGTATGCGATTCGGATCACTCCTTCTGTGCGCTGTAATTTCAGTGTCATACAGCGTGCTTATGTGGGTCCGTGTTCTTATGAATAAATCCATGTTTAAAGATTAATTTTGTGTTTAGAATATTTTCAAAAAATGCTTACAGAAGGAGAAATGTGAACTGGAAAATTGCTTTATGTGATTTTTACTTTTTTCTTGAGATTGTTCAACGTCTACCTAATAAACAAGGTGTTCTGACGACAATGTTTTTATTTCGCCTGTTTGCAGATTGGAGGTAAGTCTCTGGGAAGTGTTCGGAAGTATCTGAATACCAGTGAGTATTACAAATTCAGCTGTTGATGTTTTTCATATCATTGAGTACATGTCTCTTGTTTACCTAGGAGGTGCGGAGAAGGGAACGGAGGTCCCGTTTGTAAAATCCGCGGATGTGTTCAGGGATATTTCTCAATGTGAACTGAGTATCTATGAGCATACCAGGTCTCATTGTGTTTGTAGTGTCATAATCTTTCAAAGAAGATATTTCCCGAGGATTTGAAGATTACTGATAGTGAAATTTTGGGCATGAAATTTATTATTTTTATTTTTTAAGCATGCAGGACTGTAATTTGCTGGTGAAAATTTCCTGGAAGCAATATTTGAAAACTGAAGTCATCTCGGAAGGTAGAACAAATTTAAGACTTGGATATTTCTTAAAGTGAGAGAGGTGTTGTTGAACTGTACGGTGCCACCCCGGAGGCGCAGGCTTCTGACCATTAGTCAGAGATGGGTCCGGGTTCGGATCCTGGTGAGGCATGAATGTTGTGCTTGTCTTACGGCTCTGGCTCTCTCCCTTTCATGGAACCAGTGGCCCTAAATTAGGGACGAGCGACTGCTTATTTTCCAATGAGTTGATCACGGTGGTCGTTTGAACTCTCAACAAAGGAGAAAAGGAAGAGTATGAGTATGGAGAAACTTGCGGTGGCCTACTCAGCGTATAGGTGGCCCAAGGACACGAACCCTTCCATGAGGTGTCACTTGATCTTCGTTCTTTGTAACTGGATATTTATTTTTAGATATACGGCATTTGTGTATGTTTTTAAACATATAGTTTACGAATAATTAGAAATGCATTTTAATATCGTGGAGATATTTTTATCGCTTCTCAGTATTTTGGCTGATGTTTTTTCCAGAGTATTTTTATTTGCATCGTCGATATTTTGGTCCCCCCCCCCCCCAAGAAACCCTGGGGTACCACTAGTAACTTGTATTTTATTAATATTATTTGGAGGACGAGAAATTGTAGATTTGAGTGACTGCATTTGGTTATGGAAACATTACGGATAGCTTATTGGCTGGGGAAAAGAGACTATTACTTCGTGTTAAGTCATGCAAAGCAAATAAATAGATGGACTTTTTTTTTTTTTTTTTTTTTTATTTTTTTGTGAAAGATTCGTGATTTCTTTCGAAGGTATGATTTCTTTTGTAACGATTTTTTTCCCAAATAAATTTTTTTGATTTGTGCTTATGGTAGGCTAGAGAAGAACTAGAAGGAACTCTGGCCTCTTGCAAGGCAAAGTAGACCCATCATGAAAAATGGATGCTGTTATAAAAAGTCTGAATTTTATTTTTCACGGTTTTAGAAAATTACGGTGGTGTTCCATTATTAGCGTAAATATCTTATTTCATTTCTTTACTAGTTAAACTGTTCTCATCACTGCCAGAGTTGGAAACGGGTCCCAAATTTTGGACCCGCACCGGACCTGACCCGGACAAATCTGCTTTGAACTATAAATTCGAATATATCATCATCATTGTCAGTGATTATCAATCCACTGCTGGATGAAAAAATCTCCCCAGACTGGACGAAGTTTCAGTCAACAACGGACTGTCTTCGTCCAGTCTCTTCAATCCACACATCTCCCACGTGGTCTTTTTTCTGGGTCTTTTCCTGTCCCTTGGAGTCTAGTCCAAAGTTTCGGTTGTTCATCGTCCTTCTGGCAATATGTCGAGACCATTGCTATTTCAGGGATTTACTCTGATCATGATGTCTTCCACTCTTGTCATTTTTCTGATCCACGAGTTCCTCTTCTTATCTCTCCTGGTTACACCATGCACGCACCTCTCCATGCTTCTTTGAGTTGTCTGCAGCCTTTGTATGTCGTCTGTTTCAGTTAAGGTCCACGTCTCTACTCAATACGTAAGCACTGGAAGAAGAATGCATTGATTAAAAACTCTTCTTTTAAGACACAATGTCACATTGCTCTTAAAAATTGTACTGTTTCTTCCAAAAGCTCTCCAGCCAACTGTTTTACGCCAATCTGCTGCCCAAGGAAAACGTAGGAATTGGTTATCTCTAGCTTTCCCTCATCAATTGATAAATCATCATTACTTGTAAAAAGCTTTGTACTTCAGTTTTGTCTTCTGATTAATTTTTAATCCCATTTCTTTACCCTTCTCAGCAAGTTCCTGGATCATACCCTGCAACTTTGAAATACTATTTCAAAGACCTCTGTAAAGTTCTTTGAAATATTTTTGTTGTGTTTTCAAACATAAACCAGGTCGACATCGGGTCAGGAACACCTTGACCCAACCCGTTTGACCAGCTGGAAATTGTTGACCCGCTGATCCGTGACCTGTTTCCATCTCGTATCACTGCTCGGGTATAGCATTTAAGATGCAATTTGCATATTCTGATTTTATTGCACTGAGTGATTACGTTGTGAATACTATACCTCCTGAACGCCATAATCATGAAAACATATTAGTCGTCTTTAAACTCTTTGTGTGTAAATCTTCTTAGCCGTGCAGCAGTAATATCTTTGGAGTACATGAATATGAGGGGAAAACATCCCTATTATAAGTTCATAATTCCTTTTTATAAACTGTCTTTCCATCAGGTGCTAAAGTGTTTCCTTTCTCTGAAGTCTGTTTCCATAGTTCTAGCTGCAGCCCTGAGTTTCCTCTTTCAAGAGGAATGCAGTGAAAAGAAATTTGAGAAACACACATCGTATAATTCTTTATGAACTGTAAATAAAATAATTTACCCCACTCGATACCGGTAGTGAAGCGGCGCATGCATCAGGCGAGCGACGCACGATCGCCACGAGGAAAAAAAATTCCGACCACCGATAGAATAAGAATGCCCAAATAAGGGGATTTATTTGACTTCTCGCGATACACATGTGAAAGGGACATTTTCAAGTGCCAATGACAACGCACGTTGAAGAGCACATACGCGTTCTCAGCTGTATCTTTTTCCAGTAGAAATACCATAATTATGACTGCCACAGGCACACACATCCCCTCGGGCGTTCTCTTTTATTATTATAAATGCATTGAATTTTCTTAAAGCAGTACTCAAATGTTACAGCACAAACAATAAATTACTTAAGAAAAACCTCGATCCTTCAAGATGAATTAGTAGAAATGTCACGGAAATTCTTTGCCGCATGGCCACAATAACTTTAAAGGAACAAAACATAGATTTTTTTTTTTTTTTTTTAACGAGGTGTTGGCTTGTTGTATAACTCCCCGGAAGTAAATTGCTCACAAAGTATTCCTTACTTATGGAGAATTATCACTCTTTCGGAGAAAATCTGTGTCCATCTTTTTTCATGTATGAACAAAATAGTCTGTACCCCTCCATTTGATCCAATAACTTTGCTATTTTACGTTCACAAAGTTAGTTTACAGAAGCTTTGCAAACGAAATGCAGCTTACGAAATTTTCAGTCAACTTTTAAAAAACAGCGCCGCCCCGATGGCGCAGTGTGATCTAAGAGCATGCTTCTGACCATTCCTCCGAGATGGGGTCCGGGTTCGAATCCCGATGATGCATAGATGCTGTGTTTGTCTTACGACACTGTCTTTCACTCTCTCTCTCTCTCTCTCCCATGGAGCCCGTGACCCTAAATTAGGGATGCGCGATTGTTTGAGCCTATTGAGTTGCTCACGGTGGTCGTAAAACATCAAAAAAAAAAAAAAAAAAAACATTTATTTATATCGTTTTAACCCTACTTTGGTTTTCACACAAAAAGCACTTTCTTTTTATGAAACGGTGAGAGTTGTCTTACGTAAATCAAAGTTGAAATTTCGTCGTACTGAAATGAAATAACTTTTTTTTTTTTTTTAATTTTAGCTTCAACATAAAGCAATTGTATGGTAGACAAATGAACCGAATGAATAAACATTTTTTTTTACTATGCATTTTTGTAAAAGGGGGATTTCGATAGCATAGTATTCAGTCTGAGGAATCAGCTAACTTCGATAGCATTCGTTTCTTGGAAATTAATTACACGGGATAGTGTAACGTATGTGTATTTGGAACTGGAATCGAAAAAATGGAGTAGTCGCTTCCCTGTTACCGAGTGGTCAGAGGCGGGATGCTGGGAGTGGTCAGAGGCTGTGTTACGTGCCCGACCTGGAATCACTTTCCATAAATCAGGGAAGGGAAACTCCCTGTAGCTCTAGATGCTCCCTATGGTACCTAAGCCCCCTTCAAAAGCGGATCCCATTCTGTTCCGTGGTTGATCGAAGCTTGGTATGGAGCTCCCCACGCGAATGGCACTCAGGATAATACCCCAGGATTTTGACAAAGGGGAGGGCGGATTTGAAAAATGTCATCTTTGGTTTCTTTTTTTTTATTGGAGGTTTAACGACCACCGTGAGCAACTCAATGGGCTATAAGCAGTCGCCCGTCCCTAATTTAGGACCACTGGTTTCGGGGAAGGGAGAGAGCCAGTGCCGTAAGACAAACACAACATCCATGCCTCACCGGGATTCGAACCCGGATCCATCTCGGACGAAGGGTCAGAGGTCATCGCTTAGACCACTGCGCCACCGGGGCGGCCGCTCTCGCATTAGATAGATTCTGAATAGCAAAATTATTATGGGCAGAATGCATACCTAATACATATGTAGTAGAGCATTGCAGCGAAAGCTTGACAGAGCATCATTTGATATCAATTTAGATGGAGATTGCTAGAATGACTTTTAGGCAGAGTCCATTTAAGAGGGGACGGGCTGCAGCCCCGGGCCCCGTATTTCCAAGGGGCCCCAGAATTATGCAGGATGCTTGAAGAATTGATAGAGCTTTAGAGGGTTTCTTTTTTCTTTTTTGCAGATACACAGCAAAAACTATAAGAAACCGCCTTGTGAAAAAAAAAATTCTACTTTTTTCCGCTTTTTTTTTTCTTAGAAGGAATCAAATCTGTCGAAAGCATTACAGAATTTTTTTTTTTTTTTGTACATGTTTGTAATTGGGGGAAATTTTCATACATTAAAAATTCGTTTGAATCATGATATTTGGATCATATTATTTTGCCACGACTTTGATATAATTTCAACAAACTGAACCAACCCTAGAAGGGGGGGGGGTGTTTAAAGCAGAACTAAACTAGTATCCATTTTGCAACCATGCATTTTCCCATTTTTTTGCTACCACTAATTTGTCCATGAATCATGGGATACACACTTCATTCAATACTGCGGGGATATTATTATGGCTTCCTCATCATATTTTGGGAATGTTTCCTCCTGGGTATTTTTATTCATCCACCCATAGTGAAATCCTAGATGTGCCCCTAATAGTGGGGCCCCAATTACTGTCCAGCCCCCGGGCCCCCTGTCTCCTTAAATGTACTCTGCTTTTAGGGAGAGCACGCAACTCTCACACCAAACACAACGTTATCATTTCGTTGCCACTATGTTCGCCTGTGTTGGAAAAGTAACTCTATCCACGGGAACCGTTGTCAACACACATGAATTTTTTTTAATTCTTTTTATAGAAGGTTTAACGCCCACCGTGAGCAACTCAATGGGCTATAAGCAGTCGCCCGTCCTGAATTTAGGGTTACTGGTTCCAGGGAAGGGAGAGAGCCAGTGCCGTAAGACAAACACAACATCCATGCCACACCGGGATTAGAACCCGGTCCCCTTTCGGACGAATGATCAGAAGCCATCGCTTAGACCACTGCGCCACTGGGGTGGCATGAAATTTTCTGGATGTCTTTTACGATCGAGAGTATCTGTGACACCATGCTTGCACTTTGTGTCCGTCCCCTCGCCCGTCTGTCCTATATTTTCGAGGAATGTCTCGGGACAGTTTGCGATGAAAGCTTGAATATTTCTGGATAGCCTTTAAGAACCTAACGTGACTCTCATCCCATGTAAACACTTTGCACGTTCGTCTTAATGTCTCTCCGCGCGCTTCCATTATTATTTGAGAAACCTTTTCAAGTGCAGTTTGGCACGTTCACAAAGAAGTATAGCTTTTTTTACGTGACAAAAACAAATAAATCTCTTTGGGCTCTTTCCTCATTTTTTCCAGTCCAGCACTTCGTAACCAGAGATGGAAACGGATCACGGGTCTGCGGGTCAACGGGTCGACAATTTCTTGCTGGTCAAATGGGTCGGGTCAATCAATGTGTTCCTGACCCGATATTGACCCGGTTCTATCTCCGTTTTACTTTTGAAAGGAAAAAAAAATATTTATTTCAAAGAAAAATGTGTATTGTTGAATTCTGTGCTCGATTCTAATGTCAGCGGAGTGAAAAATGATTTTTCATACAAAAATATTCTCTTTTCTTTCTTAAAACAACGAAGATTTCCACCCACCGACGATACGACGCTAGACTCACCGATACTATATCGTGAAGCGATACTTCCTTTGCGTTTGTTTTCAGTGCGATTTCCCCGAGCCGAGATACAGGCCAACACCTGTCACCCGCTATTCTGGTGATTAACTCTCTCACACCCCGCATATCATATTGTAAGACCGAGAGTAACCTTTCAGATGGCATCTTTTGCATTGAGCATTCAGAGGTTTTCGTTTGACGTGCTAACATCCCGTTCCATTGAATGTCGTGACGGAATAAATGCCTTCTTTGTTAATATGGATGAATTTACCATTAAGGAGATTCAAAAGGGCGTCGAGGCCAACAAATACGTGCTTGTTGAAGACAAAAAGGGTAATAGTGAAAGCTGGAAGTTATTTCGTCTCATTAAGAAACCAGATTATGTTTCACAGCAACACCAATTTTCACAAACTTGTGATGAGTTGAAAGTTTCCAAAATGTGAATGTTGATTTCATGAGTGTCCCTTCCTTCTGAGGGGCAATGATGAAATCAACATCCACAGTTTGTAAACTTCCAACTCATCAGAAGCTTGTGAAGATTGGAGTTGCTGTGAAACATATTCTGAAGCTTGATGTGTTATCAAGAAAACAGCAAAAACTGAAATTAAACATACAAGTTACCTAATTCAAAAATTTTGACCGTGGCACATTCAAAATTAAGTGGAACAGCCTTAACATTACTGCGGAGGGACTTTTGGGACGCCCTGTATATATATTATGCATAATTATAAATTGAGTTTCGAATTTATAGTTCAAAGCAGATTTTTCCGGGTCAGCTTCGGGTCCGGGTCTAAATTTATTGACCCGTTCCCAACTCTGTTCATAACACACACCTTCAATCTTTGGGTCATTATTACTTGGGAGGGGTTTTGGATTAACTCCCGTCAGTGGGCCACTTACGGTATTTCTATGTCAGAAGTTTATGTTTTTTTCTATATCAGAAGTTTATTTTTGGTATTTTTGGTATTTCTATGTCAGAAGTTTATGTTGGTATTTCTATGTCAGAAGTTTTTTTTTTTTTTTATCTATGTTAGAAGTTTATTTTTGGTATTTCTTATATGTCAGAAGTTTATGTTTTATGTGTGTACATAAAAGTGCCAAAATCTGTTTCTTCTTTCTGCATCTAAAAATTCCGTTTTTCACCAAATGATTGCAGCCTGTGAGCACATTAAATTGCAAAAATAATTATTTAATTTAATTTTTAAACTGAATTTTTATTATTTGTGCCTGTGCCCATCGAGTATGGAGGCTGTTGACTTTTATCTCTTCTCGCTTTTTTTTTTTTTTTTTTTTTACAGCTAAAACAAGCCTGAACAAAAGTTAAAGAGCTTTGCAGTAATGCGATCTGCTGCTGGTTACTGGACGTTGCCACTCGACAAAATGGTTTTGAAGTCAGGAAAAACATCTAAACGCAAATGAAACCGCTCTTAGCTGTGGTCACAACACAGCAAGGTGCACTTGTACCTGCACAAACAGTGTTCCGCGCTAGCTAAATGCGTTTTTGTGAAGTCAAGGGGCTTTCGTGAGTTGGTTTTCTGATTTTGTTGTTGTGTCTGGTGCAGCGGAATTTGGCGGGCACTCAAGTGGCGGGACTGCGGACATCCCGTTTCCAGCTCCACCCACTTGCTCCACTCCATCACGACGTCACGTGATTCTGAGGAAGGGTGAACCTAGCCGGGTGGCATGCAAAAGAACGTGGCTCAAACTGAGTGTAGTTCTGTTTACGGTCTTATCCCTTCCCCTTTCTTATGCCCTTTGACCCCTTTCCCTCGCCGGTCACTGACCTCAGTGGGCAGGTACTAGCTGAAAAACATAGTTGCAATCACACCCTCCTCTACTGGGTCTGGGGAAAAGTGTTGTTTTTGGTGTTGTTGAGATTCCGTTGCTGCAGCTACAAATGGATTTCGGATTTCAAATTTAGGATTTGTATCGTAAGTATATGCTTTCTTCTTAGAAAATTACAGATCATTTCCAACGGCAGAAATATGAATTAACAAATTCTCTAGCTCTATTCCAACTGGCTTCGATTGTAGTGATGGAAGGAAACCACGTGATCATGCATCTCCACTGTTATAAAATATTGTTGGACGCAGACTAAAAATCCGGGCACTGATGTACGTTAGGATATTTTCTTTAACGATATTCCTTTTTTTACGATGCAGAAAATCTCCATATTACTTCTATGTCTCTGAAAATCCTATCAGCAATAGTTTGGTTTTATTTGGACTGTCTTCGAGGGTGACTTTTTTTTCAGCATTAATTGTCGTTGAGAAATGGTAGAACCTCGAAACTGTAATTGTGCCGTAAATTTAAATGAATTGTATTGTTTCAACCATATTTATTTCAAAACATTTAAATAGCAGTTGTCAGGCGAGAGAAATTTTCTCCGCTAAGAGTTCCATTCATCACATATTTTTCATTTTAAAAGGATTCTTTAGCGGGTATGTGCAATTTCAAATTTTCAGAAGGGAGGGAATAACTTAATATTATAACAACAAACCCGAAAAGGAATAACTTTGGCACTCCATTCTTTTTTTTTTTTTTTTTTTTTTTTTTTTGCCTTTTCTTGCACCGAAAATAACATTAAATGCGTTATAGTCGATTAGGGAAATAGGATTATCCTACAATTTTCAACTTCTGATAGTTCCAGTGAAACCTGAAGCACAGGCAGACACAAAGAAGCCCAGTAGCTGATAAGATGACGTCAATGCTCTAGGTTCGAGACGTAAGCGAAACGCAGAGTTTGTGCTTAAGCTTTCGTTTTCTCTGCCCCTCCTCCTACCCCTGGAGTCAGTAACTGAAAAATGTGGATGAGAACTTTCCGATTTTCCATTTTGTTGGGTGGATTTTTTTTATTTTTTTATTTTATGGGGATGGTGCTGTTAAAATGCAAGCACATGAGAGTAAACCGAAAAGCCATTTTGTTAGAAGCACTGTCTTGTTGATTAGTTTGTTGGCTATTACGTATTAACGTATAGAGCAAACTCCTATTCACCGGAACAGGAGTCTGCTTGGAACTGTATGCCCCTTCAACAAAAATATTGGGAAAGACATTGAAAGAAATGATTCACAGAAAAAAATATGATTGATAAACAGATGATTAAAAATAATTTTTTAAGCTATAAGCGATAAGAGAGAAAAAAAATGCACAATTTAGAAAGAGAGAGAAACGAGAAGAAACTAGAGGCATGCTGCAGAATGATTCAAAACAAGCCCCCCCCCCCCATTTTTTTTTTTTTTATTACCCGTGAGCGAGAATAGCGAATCGTGATCCGATTCCATGACAGTAATCTCTTGAAAAACTGTCCAATCCAGCAGAATATGATTGCGGAAGAGTGAACTATTGACAGGAGTGTTTCTCAATTTCCACTGGAAAATGGCGAGGTGCGCGCGTGTGAATCACGCATATGACTACCCTTTCCGTATCGTAGAATTTTTTTACCTCCTGCCCCAATAATTTTTACACTCTGGCATAGTGGCGTAACTATGTTTTAAAAATCGGGGGGGGGGTCCGATTACACATACAGTGATCGGACCCCCTCCAGATTAAATGTATACATATATATACACAATAATATCAGACACGTGGACCTTAACTAAAAGAGACATACAAAGGCTGCAGACAACTCAAACAAGCACGGAGAGGTGCAAGCTTGGTGTAACTAGGAGAGATAAGAAGAGGAACTCGTGGATCAGAAAAATGACAAGAGTGGAAGACATCATGATCAGAGTAAAATCCCTGAAATGGCAATGGGCTGGACATACTGCCGGAAGAACAGACCATTGATGGACAGTAGAAATTTTAGATTGGATTCCAAGGGACAGGAAAAGACCCAGATTAAGATCACATGGGAGATGGGTGGATGAAATTCGAAAGTATGCGGGAGTAACATGGAGGAGACTGGCACAAGATAGACCGTTTTGGAAGAGGCTTGGGGAGACCTTCGTCCAGCAGTGGATTGATAATGGTTGACAATGATGATGATTATGAGGAGGAGGATACATACTGCATAAAATATGTAGTTTGGGACCCCACCTCCATACACACGCAGGAGCAAAGCAGTTGCTGAGGCGCGATCTAACGGACACGACATAAGCACCTCTGTTGGCGAATTGTGGAACTTAGCTAACACAACTGTAAAACTATGATAGATAGGGCAGAAATGTAAATTACAAAGTTGTAGAGCTGACTTTGCTTATTAGGAATCGATATCGCTGGTTTATTGAGTACACATTATACACGTGTTTGCATTCTACGAAAAATCACAGTCTTATAATTTTAAATTTAGTAGGTTCACATCATAAAAAAGTCTGCATTATATCATTATATTCCCGAAAAATTTGAGGGGGTCCTTTACATTGGGGTTCCCCGACTCTGAAAATCTGGAGGGCCCCCCTCCACCCCCGACTAACACAGTGATTACGCCTATGCTCTGGCTCCATCAGACGAACGTTTAGTAGCCATGAAGTAGAGAGTTTAGGATGTTGCCCAGGTTTCGCGCTTGCGTTTGAGTTTCTCGTTAGACATCGGTGTTTCTATCCGTGGCGTACCTAAAAAACTAAAAAATATCTTCGAGGCCCTTTTGCGAAAAAAAAAAAAATGCTTTCAATACTGAAATTTTTAAATTCCATATTATTATCTGGGTTTTACGGGCGTTTTAATTATTCAAATTCTTTTGAACCTATAGGTATTTTTCGAAAAACCGAAATTGTTACACTTTATTGCGTGTAACACAAATGTAAGTGTTGTAATTAAAATGATTGTCCTTGATTTTACACCAATACAAAGTATTACAAAGCACTTACGCCAAAGTTAACCATATCATGCAAATTTTATTCTTTTAGAGAAGTAAGGCTTGCCCCTTTAAAATGCCTCACGATCACAAACGCCATGTGACAATATTTAATGACCTTTCCCGATTTAAAAAAATGAGCAAATAAAAAGCGACAATTAAGAATTGCGGGACATAAAGAGTAAAATTAATTACTCTTGAATATAAAAAAAACCACACTTAACATAATGCCACAATGTTTCGCACATAGCAGAAATGTTTTATTTTAACTCTGTTAAAAAAAATGACACACGTTTCTGTTTTTTCGTTCTCGCGTGAAGACACCTTTTAGCTCATTATATTCTGAAGCATTATGTGCAAATAAGTGTAATACATAACGCCTTATCCACATTGATGTAAAACTTTTGTTTATTCAACTGATATTTCAATCACATTCTCTTGTTAGTATATATGTATAGGAACTGTTGCTATGGCTGTGAAAAGGGGCCTCAGGTTCTCTGGAATAGCTACCCCCCCTCCCCCGGTCACTCGGATTTTATAAACTAAGGCGAAAATGATTTCTTGAAGATTTTACTTATGTACTAAAAAAATGTTTTCTAATATTTCATTCAAAGCTGCGGTCAAAAATTCCTGTGTGTTTCTTTAACCAGTTTCATATGATATGAAGTTTCGGTAAAATTTTTTATAAAATCGATCTGTTGAGGCTAGAGACCCTCTTAGCCGAGAGAACTCCGGCACTGCGGTGGCTATGGATTCTATCTGTTCTGGTTCTGGCCTAAAAGGTGTTTCTATCCGTTGTCGTTCCGGCCAGTAGCACTGAATAAGGTTGGGTGACTTTTCCCCGCCTTTAATTCCCACAGGTAGGTGTTGTACGGAAATAAAGGTTGTTTTATGGGGTAGAACCCCGCACTGGCCTTAAGTTGCTATATTTTTCTGCGTGCGGGCATGCGCCTTGTTCACTGCACTCAAGTCCATTCTAGGTACGAAACTGATGGAAGTGCTAGAAAAAATGTGTAATAAATTTTTATTTTATGCCTGCGATCGAAAACTGCCTAATACAGCTTAGAACAAGCAGATAAACGGAAGGTTTTTGATTCGTTCCATGTACACCCGGAGAGCCGCCTCGGTGATCGAGTGGTCTGAAGAGCTACCTTCTGCACATTGTCGCTATTACGCTTCGTACAGGTCTGAATCATTTTTTGAGCTGTTTATAAAGACATCTCAACGTCATGTGAGGATAACACGTGTGTGGTTGCTATTGGGTGTTCCTAATAACCTGCTGCTTTAATGTATTTTATAATGTTTGCAGTCTACAATTTGTATTTAGACTCTTAATTATTTAGATATTTGTTTTCCAAATGAAGTCGGCATTCCAAAGTTAGATTCGTAAGTTATCCATGAAGTTGATTAGATCAGATCAGACCATATGTAGAGGATTTTAAGAAGGGAGTGTCTGACTACAGGTCTTAAACAACGCTTAGAAATAGGAAGCTAGGAGATTTGGGCTAGAGTGCCCTATAGAAAAGTGACACGGAAGCGAAGTAGAATGGGGGAGGAAGACGCCCTTATTTATTACCGGGGGGGGGGCAGTACCCGGGGTCCGACGGCGTAACGTGCCCATCCGAAGCACGCTGGATATTTAGTGGTTCGAGCGTTCGCACCTGCCTGGGATCGAACCTGAGGTTTTCTCCGTGGCAGTCACGAACGTTGACCACTAGGCCACCCGCTGCCCTCCATGAAGTTGATGCTGCAGAGTAGGAAATTTACCCAGTTGGTCGTAAGTTCATGATGATTAAAGTTCGTTTCTTGAAATTTATGTTGAGCAAACTACGAAAGTTTTGTCGCAGTATACGGTGGGTTGCCGAACCAATTGTTCGCGTATTGGATTTTTTTTTTTTTTTTTTTTTTTTTTTTTTTGAGATTTGAAGCGCCGCCCAATTTTGTCTGTGTGTAAGTGGGGGAGGGATAAGCTGGGATACTTTACTTGCTGTTCAGAAGCTCTTTCGGAGTGATTATAAATTGAAAAATTTTGCAGTTGAAGTTTTGTGTCAATCGTGGTTTGTTTGCCTGTAAAAGTGCAGCTTTTTTCAAACCAGGAAAAAAATATTTTGAACACAAAGCACTTGCATTTCATGTATTTGTCCTCTGGCGAACGAAATCACTCATGTATCTCAGCCCCAGTGAGTGTTTGCAGATCAATTATTGATGTTTCCGTGCCGATTGAGGAAATGTCTGCTGATTCTCACGGGCTTGTAAAGAGAGAAAGAGAGAATAATAATAATAAAAAAAAGATCACATTTCGAAGTAAAGAAAGTATACATTACAGCTGACTGTAGTGGCGATATTCTGAGAAGGCTCGCGATCTATTGCTGAGGAAACATATTCGTCGCTTCAGTATGGAATTTCTAGCGATAACTTTTTCGTGAAGGATTTAAGCGTATATTTTTCATCCACTTGTATAGGAAATTGATGTGCTCGTTTAGAAGGGGTTCTCATGCCTTCGAATTGTGATTAATCAATAAATACCGCTTTTACCTCCTTAGAAAATCGACTTTATCTCGGTACGAAACTGTGAGAAATTACTTTCGAACGTTCCGAAAGGAAATACGTGTCATTTATAAAGAACGGTTTCTTATTGATTTCTTTGGGAGATCTGTAGATATGAGCAAAATTCAGTACATTGGGTAGTATCTTGCTCAAATATTAGTAGAATATTTCATTATTTAATATAATATCATAAATTTTAGTTTTTGTTAAAAGCTTTAAACTTTTTAATGCCTTTCATATCTCTGATTAAATCCTGTGATTTGCATGCTTATCGTCTTTAAAGACTTCTGTGTTACAAAAGAACCCTTTTTTACGTTTTTTCATGATCTAAGGGGTCGTCCATAAAGTACGTCCGTGATTTTTTACTATTTTGAGACTTCTCCCCACCCTCACCCTTGTCACATTTCGTCCGATTGTTGAGACCCCTCCACCTAAAAAGTACGTCCTAATTCCCGCAATCCCCTTTATTTTTGACGACTGCTTTTAGAAGTCCGTTCAGAAACAGAAAGAAAACATGCAATTACTTAGAGGAATCTGCCATATATTTATACGTTTGCTTCAGAAAATATTTATTAAATATTTAGGCATTAATTTATTCCCAAATGCTACCCAAACTTTATCATTCTGAAATAAAGATCTGCAAATGAACGCACGCATTCAAGGTTTCAACACTCCCTATTATACCATCTACAAAACATTTTGGTAGTACAAATACGAGAACTTAATATTAATATTCTGATTTAACTAAATATCATCAGAAATCTGAAATATTTCATACTTTTGGCTAACTATTAAAAGAAGAAAAAAAGAGAAAACAGAACGAAGAAATACCATCCACTATATTTTTGCAGCTGGACGTCCCACTTACTAAACCTTCCCCACCCCGTCCCCATGTCACATTTGGTCCGGTTGTCAGGACCCCCCCCTCCCCTGTAATCTCGGACGTAATTTATGAACGGCCCCTAAGGAAAGCTATCTGATATATAAACACACTGGATAAAAAATTACGAACCTTTATGATAAGACTGCAATGGACAATAAACGCGACTGTAGGGTAGATACATATGTATGATACATATACTGTACGGCAGATATAGTGTGTAGCAATTGATTGCTGAATTCATTCAAGCTCAGAAGCAGCACATTTCGACCCGAACCATACGTAGGGAGTTTAAAAGCCTGGGTCTCGAAAGTCGTCACTCATTCGAAATCCATCTTGTTTCAGCCAAAATGCAGAAAATCCTCTCACAGACGAATGGACAACAGAGCAATGGAAGAGAGTGATGCGGTCAGATCAATCGCGCTGTATATTGCTTTGCACGGATGGTTGTCAGAGAGTTTGGCGAGAACCACGTGAAGCCATGGACTCGGCATGCCTTTTGAACACAGTCCATTCCAACACAATATGAACTCTGCAATGTTACACTTATTTCCTGCCTGTGATCGGATCTTTATGGATGATAATGCAACAGCACATCGCGCCAGAACCACGTAAAAGTGATGTGGTCAGATGAATCACGCTGTATATTGCATTGCACTGGTGGTTTTCAGAGAGTATGGCGAGAACCACGTGAAGCGATGGACTCGGCATGCCTTTTGAACACAGTCCATTCCAACAGAATATGAACTCTGCAATGTTATACTTATTTCCTGCATGTGATCGGATCTTTATGGATGATAATGCAACAGCACATCGCGCTACAGCCGCGCAAGAATGGTTCGATGACCAGGAGGAGGAATTCCATGATATCCTGGCCTCTGAAGCCCCCGATCTCAATCCTATTGAAAATGTGTTGGATGTGTCAAAAAGAGGTGCTCGGTGTCAAAATCCCCTCAACACTGGTAGAGTTACGCGGTATTTTGCTGCAGAAATTGCTATCATTGGACCAAAACAAAATCAGGACCCTATAAAATGAATGCCGCGTAACATAGTTGCTGTCATCAGAAATAGAGGTGGCCCAAGTGGATACTAAATAAAGGTTCGGAGTTTTTCGAAAGCTCTGTGCATGGATTTGGTATGTTCTGGATAATTTTGGAGACGTGTTGATTGATTTTTTATTTTATTTGTTTTTTATTTTTATTTTTGGTGTTCCCCTATGAGCATTAAGGATATGAATCGTATTATTTTTTATTATTAATTTAAAAAAAATGTTCATTTTTAAGGAGCCGTTAATATCTAGAAGGCAATCGTTATAAGAACACACGACCTGTAAAAACACACGACCTCTGGAACACACAGAGAGGTCTTGTGACCTCTGAAGAACACACGACCTCTGCTTTATAAGGTATTTGAACACAAATCCAACTTGCCGCCCCGGTAGCGCAGTGGTCTAAGCGATGGCCTCTGATCATTCGTCCGAAAGGGGTCCGGGTTCGAATCCTGGTGAGGCATGGATGTTGTGTTTGTCTTACGGCACTGGCTCTCTCCCTTCCCTGGAGCCAGTGACCCTAAATTAGGGACGGGCGACTGCTTATAGCCCATTGAGTTGCTCACGGTGGTAGTTAATCCTTCAATCAAAGAAAGAAGGAAAGAACAAATCCAACTTGTAGAGTTAGCCAGAACCCCTGCCTTTCTGATATCACAAAACTTTAATTTACTGACCAATCCAAGCGTAGGGAATTGCCTACCTAATACTTTTCAGTTAAGCAAAATTTTCTTCTCTGGGTGCTATCCCATGATCAATGAGAAAGGGGACAGGGTTCAAACCAGAAAGATTCCAAAGCCATGAATAAATCATCATCATCAACCATGGGTACAATTCTCGCAGGTGTCTGTTTCCATTTTAACTATATTGTCCCATTGAAGTCTGTTCGTGGCAGCGTGGCTCAGTTCTTGAAGAGTTCCTCCGCATTAGTCTTTAATATCGTCAGCCCACACACGGTGAGGGCATTTCTTCCATTTCATTAAGCCAAACACCAATGTCTTTATCTTTCTGTCATTTTTTCATTCTGAAGATGTGTCCAAAAAGTCTTAGTTTTCCCTGTATGATTTTTTGGAACAAGGTCTCTTTTAGTTGTGCTCTTCTGTACACTTCTTCATTTCTTATCCTCTGGGCCATCCGATTCGTAAGATTCTACGATAGTACTTTCTTTCAAAAGCAAGTATCCTTCTCTCTGATTCCTTTGTCAATGTTCAAGTCTCGCATCCATATAGCAGCATACTGTTGAAGACACATGTCTCAAGAATGCTTAACTTAGTTTTAAGGCTAATAGCTCTGCTCTTCCAAATTTTATCCATGGCTTTTAAAAGTCAATGGCATATATTCGGGGCTAGCTGCAAAGCCCAGAGAATGAATGCACAAATAAAAGTCAATTAAATATACACAAATAAAAGTCAATTATCAACGGTATTAAGTTACGTCGATGCTTTCTGTGCGAAAAAAAACACTAGCGGATTCGCTTCTTTCGATTATGAGAATCAGTCTGGCGAGCGATGATCAACGGCATAACGCAGTAGGTCTGCGAGAGCCTTCGCTGTTCTGATGCAAGGAGCTTCCATTCTATCGCCTGCTAGCGTTTCCATGACAACATGAATGTGTTAGGAACAAACCGTGACCGAACGCGCTTAGCGACAGGCGCCAAGCAACTAGCCATGTTCTACACACGCGAGGTTGTGGCGTCAGATGGATGAGCTTACGTAAAACAGCAGAACTTTTGTACTTGTTGTTGTTGTGAGTTGAATGGACTAAGATAGTCTTTAATCTATGATGACTTGCACGCCGTCACTACGGAATGTTTTAGTAATTGAAGTTATGTTTCAAATGGATCCAAGTCTATATATCAGGATCTGCGACTGTATTCAATAAAGGCTCCAATTTTTGAAATACGAGCATAAGGTGAGTAATTCTTTCGAATCTTCTTGTTTACGTTCTATTTAGAAGTTCTGCGCTGGCCCTCGTTACGAAGGAATATACAACAGAATGAGTGTATGGTCCATTGCTTGGCGCAAAGGATTCACTGAAAAAAACGAAGACTTCGGACTACCTCAGTACCTCCATGCTCCCAGCGCGTGTTTCGCGAGAGTAGTTTCAGTTTGTGTGAAGTGTCAATGAATTAAAATCAGTGATAGGACGGATCATAAACGGCTATATAGCGCATAAAAAAGTAAGTGTGGTTGGATGCCAAGTGAAATAAAATAATGTCAGAATGCCAGGACATTACAAGAAAGACAATTTATTGTGCTCTGAAATCCAGAAGGCTTTGGAACGTGTTCAAGGGACAAACAGGCCATTTTGTGCAGAATACGTAAACGTGAAAAAAATGCAATTATACCGTCCGCAGGCGTTCCGGCGTAAGATGTCAATACGGGATATGGCCACCATGGAGGGCGATGCAAGATTCCACACGTTGTGTCATGCTTTGCACAACATTATCAAGCAGCTGTTGGGGTAATTTATCCCATTCCTCTGTCAGTTCACGGATGAGGGTGTCCTTGTTTATTGGAGGGCATTGGCGACCAGCAAGACTCCTCCCCAAAGCATCCCACACATTTTCAATGGGATTCAGATCTGGAGAACGTGCTGGCCATACGAGGTGTTGAATATCATCGCTCTCAAGACACTCCTGGACAGCGACTGTTCGATGACATGTTGCGTTGTCGTCCATGAAAATGCATCTATCACCGACAGCACCACGGAACATGCGAACATGAGGTAGCAGAACATCATTAATGTATCGTTGGCCAGTCATAGTCCCAGTTGGAAGCACATAGAGGGAACGTACAGCCATTGATCATGATGCCAGCCCATACCATGACACTACATGTCGGATATCGGTCCCTTTCCTGTATGTTTGCTGGACAATATGCAGTACCACTATCACGCCAGATCAGTTGTCGTCGACAATCAGACGATAGGCTGTATCTACTCTCATCTGAGAAGAGGACAGCAGACCAGTCGTTATCAGTCCAATTGCGATGTTGATGGCACCATTACAAACGGGCGGTACGGTGACGTCTGGACAATGGGATGCACACAACAGGACGGCGGGCGTATAGTCCTCCTTCATGCAAACGTCTGGCGACAGTTTTTCGGGAGATCCGCTTGCCAGTAGCAGCCATAAACTGATTTGCCACCTCACTAGCTGTGCTGCGCCGGTGTCTTTTTGTTGATATAGCACTATGTACCGATCTTCTGCAGGTGTCGTACTGCGAACACGACCTCCCCCGTGACGTTTGCTACACTCTCCATTTGTTTGAAATGATTTCCAAAGCCTTGAAACAACACTGTGGCTGACGTCGAACTCCCTGGCAACATCTGTTATTTTTCGCCCTTCTTCAATCTTGCCAATAATACGGCCACGCGTAAAATCATCTAGGTGATGTCGGGAAGACATACTGAAAATTGCAAGTTCGTCAATTGATTCTTTCCCTTTAAACTTTGCGTTTGAACAACAACGGTCAATACGCGTCAAATCCTTTATATCTCTTATCAGCGCTATGACGTCACGAACAAGTTCGGCAATCCAAAATTTGCATACGCACAACACGTCTTACTGTATCCCGCACTTATGCTAATTTCCACATTTTCCTGCCTTCCATTTTATGGTTGCTATCGTTGCTATTGTCATCCGTCCTTAGCAATTTTCCGGCAGTGTATTATATCTTAAATTCGTGGCTTTGTTGGATTCGAACTGTTTTGATAAATTTTGTGAAAGCTTCCCTGAACAACTACTATCAGAGCTTAAAAAACTCTATGCTTCAAATTTTGATTCAGCTCGATTAAAAAATTAATTGAAGGTAGTTTATTCCCTTCATGAATACAAAACAAATCAATAAGAGACATTACTTGTTACATAAAGTTAAATAATTGGAAATAGTGTTTATTGAGATGTACAAATTAGCAGATCTAATATTAAACTTTTCATCAACAACTGCAACTGCCGAAAGAAGTTTTTCCGTATTAAAAAGAATCAAGATATATCTTAGAGCCACACAAGGACATGTATATTCGAGTAACTTGGCTGGTTTGTTAATAGAGAAAAACATTATTTTTAAATATGAAAAAGTACTCGGAAGAAACATTTTTGTGAAAACGTAACACTCAAGTTCACACAAAAGGAAAGAAGAATGGAGTTCATGTACAAATTAGTCTTCAAATCCTAATCCTCATAACTATTTGGTATCATGTTAGCAATAAATAGCATGTACCTAAAATTTAGAAAAAAATGTTAGTTACTTACCAATTAAAAAATTAACTTCGCAATTAAAAAAAACAGTATTGGGGGTGTCTGTGTGTGTGTGTGTGGGGGGGGGGTCAGGTATCGGACCCAAGATACGCCACTGTCACTGTTAAAAGCGTTTATAGCCTTTGCAATTCTAATTAAAATTTCTTTTTTGCTGTTTAAGTCATATGTTATACAGCTACCGGGATAAGTGAATTTTCCCACATTTTCAAGTTCTTTGCCTTCCAGAATGATCTTTTTTCCTGATCTCTTTTGCACCAAATACCAAAAAAATGCATAATTATAAATCATAAATTATAAGCTCATATATGGTAAAATGTCTGTAAACATTGGATTAGTGAAATTTGCACTTAAAATGAGAATTTCAATATTTACAATGTTCTTTCTCGAAGGCCAAACTTTAACGTCTTGTATATAATAATGTAAGGTCAGGTGATGCGTAACATCACAGCCTCTCCTTGACAAATGTCAACCCCGCCTTCTCGTGGTGCATCCTGTTCCCACTAAAGGGGCTCTGACGACCGCCAATAGCGGTATAACTATACCATCGGGATCAGAGGAAATGCTATCCCACACTCACCAACCCGCTTGGCCAGCGTGGTGAGTTATGGCCAAACACCTCCAAAATGACTCTACAACTTAAATCTTGGCCCTCAGTCTCCGGCAGCTGGAATGTACCTGGCCAAGGCAGCGGCCAGTGCGACATGAAGGCAGAGGGTGCTAAGAATCCCCGGAGGACCGGACTAGGCTGCCATTTGATGCTGACCTTGGCTACCTATAACGGACGCTCCCTATCTTCTGATTCAAGGCTTCTTGAATTGGAAGAGGAACTACAAAGGATCAAGTGGGACATCGTCGGGCTAAGTGAGGTAAGGAGAAAAGGAGAAGATCTCATTGAACTGAAAAGTGGACATCTCTTCTATTATCGTGGGACAGATACTGGCAGAACTAGTGGTGTTGGATTTATAATAAACAAGAAACTGAAGGATAAAGTGGTAGAAGTTGAAAGTTCCTCTGACAGAGCTGCACGACTCGTTATCCAACTATCGAGAAGATACCAGGCTCAGATTATTCAAACTTATGCACCCACCACAAGTCATCCTGAAGAAGAAATTGAAGAATTTTATGAGGAAATTCGTCATCTAAATAATAAAGGTAAGCAGCACTTGAAGATAATTATGGGAGATTTCAATGCAAAAATAGGGCAACGGCAACAGAATGAAACTTCAGTAGGTAAATTCGGTCACGGCAACAGAAACCAGCGTGGAAATACTCTCGTTGAGTTTGCAGAGGCAGAAGGATTTTTCATCTTGAACTCCTTTTTCAAGAAAAAGCCACACAGGAAATGGACATGGAGACATCCAATTGGGACGACAAGTGAAATTGATTTTATTATGTGTAACAAAAAATTCGTCATCGAAGACTGCAGTGTGCTGAACAAGTTCAACACAGGTAGTGACCATAGATTGGTGAGATGTAAGATGCACCTCAACACTAAACTGGAACGTGGCAAGCTCATAAGACAAACAAAATGTATTGACATAACCAACCTTAAAAAACACCATAATACTTTCAAGTTGGAACTGAAGAACAGATTCTCTGCTTTAGAAGGCCTAACATCGGAAGAAGTGGATATTTCTGAAGTTAACAGAAAAGTAACCAAAGCTCTTATGGAAACAGCAACAAAATTAGCTGGGTCTAAGAACAAGTTGCATGTGAACAAATTATCAGGAAAAACCAAAATGTTGATGCAAAAAAGAAGAGAGATGAGGACAACTAAAGTAGATGTGACTTCCAAAGTGGAATATATAGAGCTATGCAAGACAACACGAAAAAGTATCACTGAAGACGTAAGGAAATTCAACTGTGAGCTAGTGAGGAAAGCAATTGAAAACAACCAAAGCCTTAAGATAGCAAAGGGACATCTCAGTAAGGGAAGAAAACAGATTATGGCTCTGAGAAAAGAAGATGGTTCTATAACAAGAAATAGAGGCGAAATTTTGACAAGAGTGAATGATTTCTACTCCAAATTATATGAAAGGGATGATACATGTACTCCAGACATCATGAAAGGTACCAGAGTTCTTCCAGTCCTCCCAGCAGAAGTTGCTCATGCAATCAAGAACATGAAGCGAGGGAAAGCTCCAGGAAAAGATGGAATTACTATAGACATCATACAAGAAGCAAGTGGAGAAATTGAAACAGTACTCGCCCAAATTTTCACTCGATGCCTTAATGAAGGGAAGATTCCTGAGGATTGGAACAATGCTACAATGATCCTGCTACATAAAAAAGGTGACATTGAGGATCTCAGGAACTACAGACCTATCAGCCTCCTATCAGTGGTTTATAAAATCTTCACTAAAGTTCTTTCACACCGCTTGAAGGTAACACTGGACATGGCTCAACCGAGAGAACAAGCTGGATTCAGGAGTGGCTACAGCACAATAGATCATATCCACGTACTGAGAGAACTGATTGAAAGAGCGAGGGAATATGAACTTCCATTGTGCATGGCTTTTATCGATTATGAAAAAGCCTTTGATTCGGTGAAATCATCAGCAGTTACCACGGCTCTGAAATCCTGCGGTATTGAAGATGCATACATTAATATTATTAATAACATCTATGAAAATGCAAGTGCAAAGATTCGGCTGTTTGAAAATACAACACACATAAAAATTGGAAAGGGAGTGAGACAAGGTGACACCATATCTCCGAAGCTCTTTAATGCCACATTGGAAAATGTCTTTCAATCACTGAACTGGGAAAACAAAGGGATAAAGATTAATGGAGATTATCTAACCCACCTTCGTTTTGCTGATGACGTAGTCATTTTTGCAACTACCCCATCAGAGCTGCAGAGTATGATCCAGGAACTTGCTGACAAGAGTAAAGAAGTGGGATTAAAAATGAACTTTCAGAAGACAAAAGTGATGTTCAATGCTTTTACAAGAAATGAAGATTTATCGATTGATGGAGAAAAACTGGAGATAACAGATACGTATGTTTATCTTGGACAGCAGATATCAAGTGAGGGTCACATTGATGAAGAAATTAATCGGCGTACAAAACTTGCCTGGAGAGCTTTTGGAAGAAACAGCATAATTTTCAAGAGCAATATGCCATTATGTCTTAAAAGAAAAGTGTTTGATCAATGCATCCTTCCAGTGCTTACGTATGGTGCAGAGACGTGGACCTTAACTAAAAGAGACATACAAAAGCTGCAGACAACTCAAAGAAGCATGGAGAGGTGCATGCTTGGTATAACCAGGAGAGATAAGAAGAGGAACTCGTGGATCCGAAAAATGACGAGAGTGGAAGACATCATGATCAGAGTTAAATCCCTGAAATGGCAATGGGCTGGACATACTGCCAGAAGGACAGACCATAGATGGACAGCCGAAATTTTAGATTGGATTCCAAGGGACAGGAAAAGACCCAGAAAAAGACCTCATGGGAGATGGGTGGATGAAATTCGTAAATATGTGGGAGTGACATGGAGGAGACTGGCACAAGACAGACCGTTGTGGAGGAAACTTGGGGAGACCTTCGTCCAGCAGTGGATTGATAATGGTTGACAATGATGATGATGATGATGATATAATAATTCCTGATTTCAAAAGCTGTACGAGGTTGATTGCATGCCTTCTCACCCCGGTTATAAATATAATTTGTTTGAAGCATTTTAATTACACTTCACTGGCTCGTGTGCAGAGGTGTATGGTGGTAAATGTTTGGGGGTTTAGACCCCCACTGTACGCAAAACATTAACAGCAGTTTTAAGCGTTCAGTGCAGGGGCGTAGCAATTCAAAAATTATGGGGAGGGCTTAATTATAGTTTCATACCTAAACAACGAAACTGATTGCTAATCTAGGTTAATCAGTTAATAATTAAGCGTTAATGATTCATTATTTAGAATGTTTATATAAATTCATTAATAAATGAACAATTTTATTGATAATTTAAATACTAATTTACAAAATTTTGATACAAAGCCTTATGTAATGTGGAGGGCTATATATTTATTAAATGTGGTTAGTTTAAAATAGAGTACTTCTCTCTCAGTGTTCAATTTCTCTGAGTTATTTATAAAGGCGAAATTTCAAAATTAGTTATTTTAAGAAATAAATAATAGTGTAGAATATTGAAAACGTAAAGTTTTGCTAGCACTTTAATAAAATTATACTTACACATCT
This sequence comes from Macrothele yani, assembly GCA_039090855.1. Taxonomy (NCBI): domain Eukaryota; kingdom Metazoa; phylum Arthropoda; class Arachnida; order Araneae; family Macrothelidae; genus Macrothele; species Macrothele yani. Next base: position 198,572,815 of record CM076990.1, read on the forward strand.
TAGCATTATTGTACAAGGTAACTGAGCTTCGCCGCCATTGCCTTGAAAATGTGGATCCTGTATTTACTTCTACTTCTCAATGAATGTTCAGCAATGCAAGTCCAGAAAGTCGAGAATTAGACATTGTGTTTCGAAAATACATTTTGTGGTGCCTGAGAGTAGAAAACGTACTTTCTTGAGGGGCTGTTGAGGCAGGTAGCGTTGATAGAATTTTTAATAATTTCTTCATATTGGGGTAAAAAAAAAAAAAAAAAAAAAACCCAGCAGCTTCACAACTTGATAAGGATTCTATTGTAGTGGTTGGTCTTTCTTCTTGTCTTATTATTAATAAAGACATCTTCCAGGAGTGTGAGCGACAGCAAGTGAACCCTGCGGGTGTGTTGTTTGCACGTTGAAAAATGCGCCAATGAAACTAATTCAAAGGGATTCGAGAATCCGCGACTTCGTTGGAAGGAAAAAAAAAAAAAAAACGCGATTTGAGTGTTTTTTATCGATTTTCTTATTGTTTTTTATTGATATTTTCAGTGAACAAGATTTAAAATTCGGCTCTAAAAGAGAAAAAGAAATCATGTGATTCGGCGTTCAAGAGAAAAATGTGCCTTGATATCCAATGGAAGGAGCTTGAGCTTCTCCCTTTCCTACAGCAATGGTTCAGTGTACCGGAGTCTCTCATGCAACAATGAACCTCCTTAAAGTCCATGCTATAAGGCCAATCTACTTGTGTGTCGTCATTGTTGTGCGCCTCCAACAACACTTCTCTTTGAAAATAAACATGAAGTTCTTTAACAGGCTGTCTTAAGCACGGTAAAATCCCAATGAAGGTGAAGATGACAATTTAATACTAAAATCTACAATAATTAAAATATAGACTCGAGATATTTCTTAAGGAAACCCCTTACATCATCAGGTGTGAGACTGTGCGATCTTAGGTTACAGTCTATGTTTTATAGTCAGTAAGAAATGACGTCATATGCTCCTGCAGTGGCGGCAGAACCGCTCGGGCCGCCAGGGCCCGGGCCTGGTCAATAATTTTAGCCAAGATTTTTATTTGGCACATATGCGATTTTTTTGTTGTGATGTGCCTTAGAAAGTTGCTCTAGGTAAAGTAGTCTGGTGGTCCTAATCCTTAACAAATCTCTTTAGGCATTGTTTTTCTTCTGTTTGTTCCGGAAAGCGGGAAGGGAGGGAAGTGCACCACGATTTGAAATTTCGGGCCCGGTCAACGAACTTCACTTTCCGCAGCCCCTGTGCTCCTGGTATGATTATCACCTGTCATGCGCACTTTTCTTTCTTGACCACTAATGTATCCACACTATGCCTGTCTTATTGAGTATATTGGAGGTCTCAAACCTGGAGTAACACAATTCTGCAGACGAGTCAGTATGTGTATCCATACTTGTGGTACATAAGTCGGAATGTCTTCGTTACAACTTTGTCGCCGATATCGATGAATAAATAAACTATCTGCTAGCAGTGTAGAGGTTTTTGTTCGAGTACACATCAAGATATATGCCTGAGGCCATAAGGGAACTTATGAAGTATTTTGAATGAGGCGTGCAAGTGAGGTGTTAGATGTTCCAGTCCTTGCTGCATATTGGTGCTCTGCCACACGGATTCCAAGGCTTCAAAGTGTTGAGCCTATGTAATAAGTGTCATTACTGTCAGAATGTAAACTTCTTATGGGTATACTATAGATCCCACACTTTTCGGTTTCAAGGGTAATATTGCGATATTTACGAATGTTTTGAAATAAATTACTCGTTTTTAGCCCAAAGTCTATATTATATTTAGAATACTTCATATGTTCCCTTATGGCCTGAGGCATATACAGGGTGAATAGGAAAGTCCCTTCAGCCTAGAATAATTTGCGAACGGAGATAGGTACAGATCGAATGCAACCGATAGCAGCGCCCCTAGTGGCAAAATGCGAAAGTTAGCCATTGCAAATCGAAAACGAAAAGAGATAGAGCAAAATTTCCAAATACAAAGTTGTAGAAAATCAATTAATTAGCACAAAACGACATTTGTTTCACACGGATAAGATAAATTGTCGCCTGAATACCCTAAAATGTCCGAAAAAACCTTTTGTGTGAACGTTTGAAAGGAACAGGCATAGGTATGAGCAAATACACACAATTTATTACATAAATGCGTACTTATGTCAATACAATTTCATGACGTCAGACGAAACAAAAAACAAAAAAGGCAAACTGGCGCACAGTGACAAAAAGTTAATGTCGAGTATGTTCGAAGAGTTCACCATTGCCCACGATACACATTTGTATTCGTGAAAGTAACTCTGCATGCACATTCCTCAGCATGGAAGGTGTCACACTATTGGAAGCATCTGTAACACGACGACGTAGATCCAGCAGACTTGTAAGGGCTATTGCATACACCTGATTTTTTACGTAACCCCAGAAATCCAAGCTCGCCATTCTCACACAGCGTACGTAGACCTAAACTTCTGATCAGGGTGCATCCTGCTACTGGTTTTTATATCGTCGGTACGGTACAACGTCACAATCTGCTTTTGCATACGGCTACATTTGCTAAATGTGAATTTCAGGCGACAATTTATCTTATCCGTGTGAAACAAATGTCGTTTTGTACTAATTAATTGATGCTCTACAACTTTGTAGTTGGAAATTTTGCTCCATCTCTTTTCGCTTTCGATTTGCAATGGCTAACTTCCGCATTTGATCGGGCGTAGTCGCTTTACTATACCGTTATCTCGCTTGCATAACTGTACCTCTCTCCGTTCGCAAGTTATTCCAGGCTAAAGGGACTTTCCTATGCACCCTGTATTTTGATGTGTACTCGAACAAAGACCTCTACACTGATAGCAGAGAGTTTACCTATTCATCGATATCGGCGACAAAGTTGTAACGGAGACATCCCGACTTATGTACCACAAGTATGGATACACATACTGACTCGTCTGCGGAATTGTGTTACTCAAGTTTTGAGGCCTCCAATATACTCAATAAGACACAGTCATAGTGTGAATACACTAATGGTCAAGAAAGAAAGGTGCGCATGGTAGGTGATAATAATAACATTTGTTTCTGTTGTGTTCACCATAAGTCTTGACTAATGAACATCCAGGAGCATATGACGTCATTTCTTACTGCCTATAAAACATGCGCTGTAACCTAAGATCACACAGTCTCACACCTGATGATGTACGGGGCGCCCTTACGAAAGATCCCGTGTCTATATTTAAATTTTTGTAGATTTTAACATTAAGTTGTCATCTTTACCTTCATTGTGATTTTATCATGCTCAAGACAGCCTGTGGATTATGTTTTTATGTATACTTTTACGGCACGAATTTGGAACGATATTCTTTCTTCATTCTTCCACAGTTTTGATAGTCAGCATTTCCGCTAGAACTCCTGGGGATATTTTCTACCGTCCTAGTTCGTACAGGTCCTCATAGGTGATGTGCTTTCAATGAAACGTCAAGATATCTGCAAAAGTAAAGGCAATTGTGAATGAAACAGAGACTACAAGCCAGAGCAGCCGGCTAAAGTTCGTACTCATAACGGCAATTCGACAAATTGGCCCCTGCATCGTGCAATGGTACACTTTACTCTGGCTCCTGCGGTGAGTGTGTTACCATGGAAACTCCCCTTTCTGATTGCAACGCAATTGTACAGTGTGTCGTAATAATCTTTCTTTGGTAACAAAGGGTAAAGCCCGCTACAATTCCCGGAAAAAGGGTGACAAAGTATGGTAGTAAGTGTATGGGCCAGATAAAAAATTACGAATGAGTAGAGGTTAAAATCTGGCAGAACAGGCGTGACTGACGAAGCTCGATTAGGCCGCCCTTCAACTTTGTTAACTCAAGACGTGATCGTGTGAACTCTCATTCAAGAAAACCGTCGGATTACTGTGGCTAATACACTAGTGTGCAAAAATTAAGGACGAAGAGGAGAAATTAGCATAACAGCGGAACCAGCAGGCAGAACGGACCGAAAGACCACTCAGGAGATAGACTACGGTCCGGTACGGTAGGGCATGCGCATATATGCAGCATGACGGGGGGGGGAGTGTCGGAAGGGTATAAAGCACACGGGCGGTGTACCCTCAGCAATTCGGTGAAAGCTATTGCACGGTGTACATCGGTTTGAACGACGTCGAGTTGCTACCACCGTGTGATATGGCCAACAGGCAATCCAGTAGACGACATCTGGATAACTTTACCCGAGGTCACGTCATTGGGAAGTTGGAAGAAGGCCGAAGTGTGACTAGTGTGGCCGAGGAGTTCGGGATCGCTCACATCATCGTTTCACAAGCTTGGAGAGCATTTCAGACGACAGGAACAGCTGTCCGAGAGTTTAGCAGTGGTTGTCCACGAGCAACCATGGCGGCGGACGACCGGTATATTGTCCTACAGGCGAGAAGAGATAGACGACAGACAGCGGGAGAAATCGCAAGGCACGTGCAACAGACAACTGGACATCCGTTATCGCGTTTTACCGTGGCCAGGAGGTTACAGAAAGGTGGTATATTTGCACGACGACCAGTACGGTGTGTGCCATTAACGCCTGCTCATCGGAGACGGCGGTTTCTGTGGTGCCAGGAACACAAGAACTGGACACATCAGCAATGGGGTCGAGTTCTCTTTACGGATGAGAGCCGATTTAGTCTGACGAGCGATTCTGGACGTATACACATCTGGAGAGAGCAGGGAACACGCAATCACGTCTCCAACGTCATCGAAAGGGACCGGTTTGGAGGTGGCGGAGTTCTCATTTGGGGCGGTATCATGCTTGGTAGCCGTACTGACCTCCACATCTTCCAAGGAGGTTCAGTCACTGGTGACCGTTATTGTACCGAAGTTCTCCTTCCTCACGTGCGTCTGTTTAAAGGTGCTGTGGTTCCTGAGTTCCTCTTTGTGGACGATAACGCTACACCTCATCGTACAGTGGCTGTCGCAGAGCTGTTGGAGAGTGAAGATATTCAGCGCATGGATTGGCCCGCAAGGTCCCCGGACCTAAATCCAATTGAACACGTGTGGAACCTTCTCGGGAGACGCTTGACAGCCCGTCCCCAGCCGCCAGCAACGATTCCGCAGCTGCAATTGGTGCTACAAGAGGAATGGGCCGCGATGCCTCAGCATCTCCTTGACAACCTCGTCCTCAGCATGGACAGACGTTGTAAATCCTGCAACGCAGTAAGGGGAGATCATATCCCCTTCTAAAGACTGGATTTTTCTTGGCAGCCGCCTGTCACATGGACGTTTCTGTCTTCTGTCCAGTTGTGCTCGAAGCTACCTTTTCAATAAAGTGTCTTTGTATCCTTTGGATTCCTTGTTTGGACGGTTTTACTCACTTGTCCCATATTCTTACATCTTGGGGATCTTATGGTATGATTTGAGTCGATGTGGAGCACTTCTGCACATCGTTACATTCGAAAAACCGTCTCGTCCTTAATTTTTGCACGCCAGTGTATGATAGACCTAAGTTATTGTTCGGCCTATGCAGTGGTACATGGTGACTTGTGTTCTAACTTAAATATTAAGTTAGAACACAAAAATAAGGGCAAATATCTGTAGTTATGCTGTTACTGTGTTCATGTCGTAATATATTGTACTCGTATTTTATTTTACCGTAAAAGTAGCGTAATGTTCCAAATTTACAGAGGAAGTACTCTACAAAGACTACAATTTTTTAATTGTTTTGATAATCTGACGGAATGATATGAGTAAAATATTTGACATCGCGTTGAGTGAGCGGTGTTTGTAAACCCGTTCAATTGTTTTAACTGATCTTAATAACCACTTCGCGAAATTTTCCAAATTTTCTCAGAACATTTAATATTAAAGAAATTATTATTTACTTGCTTTATTTGCTTGAAAAACAGCTGAACGCCACCGATGTGGCTCTTCGGCAACGAATATTCCTGGTGACGGAATCGCAACCGCATCTCTCTGTTTTTGACTACTCAGATGGAAATCGGGAAATATAGCTTCGATTCCTGTTTTAAATTTCAAGTTGGCTAAAGTGTTGACCGTACAGATGACATTTAATTGTGACTTTTAAATGCATGAAATACTAAGTTGATATGTGTACTATGGGTTTAGGTTATGCCTTCATTGGTTTTTATGATGTCCATACAATTGTAAAGCAATTTAAAAGCCTCATGTGTAGCTCTCTTTATGCGCGGATGTCTAAAGAACGCTGTTAAAAATAAACAAACAAACAAGAAAAAAAAAAAAAACTGGGTTCTTGGAAAAATACACTGGCGGAAAGTGAAAAAAGAACACCAAGAAGGAGACGTCTGATACCAACGAAATTTATACAGCATAATAACGGAATACAGAGTATAACGTGATCAAAACATTATGGCAAAATACAGCTGTATTTGCTGGTAAACTGAAAAATAACATTTCCATGTAACATGGTTAGTACGAGGTTGAACCATGAACTGCGTCCCACTGTGCAATTCTGGCATGGAGTCTGTCGTACAGATGTTGGATGTAAGTTTGGGGTATTGAGTTCCAAGCATCTTCAACCTGGACGCGTAAATCGGGGATGGTCGTGGCTGGCCGTGGAGACCGGATAAGTCGTTGTCCCATAAAATCCCCACGTGCTCATATGGGACAAATCCGGTGAATGTGCAGACCATGGAAGTTGTCTCACACCCTGAAGTGCATGTTGCGTTGCACGTGCCGTGTGTGGGCGTGCGTTATCTTGCTGGAAAACACCACGATGGACCGACCTTACAAATGGCACAACAACGGGCTGAATGATGTTGTTGATGTAGGAGGTGTTGTTTAACGTACCCGTGACAAACACTACTTGTGTACGGGAGTGATAGCTGATCGCTTCCCACATCAGGAGACCAGGTGTAGGCCCTGTGTGTCGCTGGCGGATGCAAGAGGGGTGAACACGCTCCCCTGTGCGTCTGCGAACACGCTCCCCTGTGCTTCTGCGAATACGCATACGGCCATCGGAGGCTCCCAAGTAGAATCTGCTTTCATCGCTGACCACGAGAGATCGCCATTGCGTTCTCCAGTGCATACGTTGGCGACACCACTGCAGCCGTTCCTGGCGGTGGGCTGGAGTCAGAGGTACACATGCCAGAGGCACACGTGCACGTAGTCCTGCATCCAGTAGACGGTTGCGGATTGTTCGCACAGTCACCTCAGGTGAAACGGCAGCTCGGGTTTTCGTCGCAGTGGATGTTCTGCTTGACAACGCCGCTCTTCTTATGCGTCAATCGGTCCGCTCATCAGTCCGTCTGTGGCTCCCGGTTCCACGTCTTCTCGCGTGGGAATGTTCCTCGGACCATCTACGCCGCCATCGTACCACCACCGATACTTCCCGTCCAATTCGCTCCGCAATACGACGATAGGACCACACGGCCTCGCGGAGTCCGACTAGACGACCTCGCTCAAAGTCCGATAACTGCTGAAATCGTACACGTCTTCCATGTCCAGGCATTGCAGCTTCTTCAGGGTCTTCGCACGTGTCCGTACGCCGACGACTGATTACATTCACTTCGCCGTACTCCTTAAATACTACCGACGATAATTTGCATATTATGCCGTGCTGTGGCGTAAGCGCTCACCGGTTGGTCCCGAAATTAACATCACACCTACGTAAACTCGACCCCATTAACATATGTAAATTTCATGATCGCCCGCCAATTCCTTCTTGGTGTTCTTTTTTCACTTTCCGGCAGTGTAGTTATGCATTTTATTACGATTCGTGTCATGTGACAAGAAAAATTTCACTCACAGCTTTTTCAACCGTGCATGGCACGGGTTAGGGATTAGTGTTATTTTAAGTTAGAAAGGATGATAAAATAAACATCCTAGAATTAAATCCGGTAGCCGCAGTCGTTTAGATGGGAGACCGTCGATCCGTGGATACTAGAGGCATTGGGATCGCGTTAAGTAAGGGATCACAAAGAAAATTCTTCGCGTATATTCAAATTCGCGGCTCACTAATAATCTAAGATACTACTATAATTGCATTCAACACGTTTTCTTCGCTCTAAAAAGTCCATTCGCATCATACTGCTATAACCCCAATCATGATTTTCGCTGAATTTTCCCTTTTATGATGTAAAATTTTCCCACTGGATGGCGTAAAATTAGATGCTTCCTTAGCATACGTTAATCGTCTTAATTCCTTTTTTTGCCGCCCTGGTGGCGCAGTGGTCTAAGCGTTGGATTATGACCATTCGTCCGAGAAGGGTCCAGGTTCGAATCCCGGTGAGGCATGGATGCTGTGCTTTTCTTACGGCACTGGCTCTCTCCCTTCCCTGGAACCAGTGACCCTTAATTAGGAACGGGCGACTGCTCATATCCCATTGAGTTGCTCACGGTGGTCGTTAAACCTCCAATACAAAAAAAAAAAAAGATCTCCCCCTTTTTTTAGTTTTGAAAATGGTGGTACAAGCTTAGAACTCTTTTTTTTTTCTGATTGGTGGTTCAACGACCACCATGAGCAACTCAGTAGACTATAAGCAGTCACCCGTTCCTAATTTAGGGCCACTGGTTCCAGGGAAGGGAGAGAGCCAGTGCCGTAAGACAAACACAACATCCATGCCTCGCCAGGACACGAACCCAAACCCATCTCGGACGAATGGTCAGTAGCAAACGCTTAAACCACTGCGCAACCGGGGTGGCCTAGAACTCTCTCTCCATTAGGTAATAAAAATTAAGCCACAATTTCAAATGTCAGACGAAAATCAAATGTGTGTGTGTGCGTGCGCGCGTCTTCGTTGTCAATTTGCATCTTCCCTGAGCGTATTTCCGTTCACCAACTTCTGTCGTAATTCCTGGCTGCAGACTCCACGGTTCTGGATATTACCCGAGCTATGCTCGAGTCCCGGATGAAGCATGAGAGATGCACCTGTAACTTAGCGCTCTCTGTCTCTGAGACCAGTGGTCCTAAAATAGGAACAGGCAAGTGCTTATATCCCTGATGCTCTAGTTAGTCGGTAACTCACTACCACCAAGAAAATGAAAACAACAATAACAGCCGCCGGTGGCGCAGTGGTCTAAGTGATGGCCTCTGATCATTCGTCCGAAAGGGGTCCGGGTTCGAATTCCGGCGAGGCATGGATGCTGTGTTTGTCTTACGGCACTGGCTGTCTCCCTCCCTGGAACCAGTGACCCTAAATTAGGGACGCGCGACTGCTTATAGCCCATTGAGTTGCTCACGGTGAAAAACTCCTCCCTGGCTAAGTAATAATAAATGAATAAAAACAGACAAAAAATGTTTCTATATTCATTCCCCTTCTCTAGTTAAAAGCAAGCCATGAACTAGAAATATTGCTGAATGGATCGCCCTATATGACCCTGTTATTCTTCTACTACCAGGCCGACCACCTTGCTGCCCAGAGACCCTGCATGCTTACAGCATGACGAGTTGTGGTTCACTTACTCAGAAAATTGGAGCGCTTTTTTTTTTTTTTTTTCGTCGTTCTCTGATACCTTCGTAATTGTTCATTGGCGTGTGATTCCACCATACAGTGCCTTAAGTGCTCAGCGCAAAGAAACTGAGCAATTTGTTTCAGTTCATTTACAGAAGAAAAAAACAAATGCAATGGTTCGCAGACTCTTTGTGTTCGGACATACAAAATCAGTTTCTGGACGTCACAAAAAAATTAAATAAATAAATAAAAATATGGAACAATGAGGAAATAAACGACATTACTTCTTAATGCTACCAGAACTCATTGAGCAAAAGCATAGTGGTGAGCCATAAGGTTGCTTTCGGAATACACAGATAATTTCCGAGGACTGTGTGCGTAAATGTGCTTCCATGTGTAACCCATTCATATATTTCTTTTTTGTTCTTAACACAAAATAATGCCGTAAAATCTAATGTAATGAAAATAAATGAGATGCGAAAAAGTTTTTTTTTTTTTTTTTGGATTGGAGGTTTAACGACCACCGTGAGCAACTCAATGGGCTATAAGCAGCCGCCCGTCCCTAATTTAGGGTCACTGGTTCCAGGGAAGGGAGAGAGCCAGTGCCGTAAGACAAACACAACATCCATGCCTCACCGGGATTCGAACCTGGACCCCGTTCGGACGAATGATCAGAGGCCATCGCTTAGACCACTGCGCCACCGGGGCCGGCTGCGAAAAAGTTACTCATACATATGTTGGTATTTACACGTAATTCTCAATCCAAAGTGAAACTCAAGTTGTTGAAATCCTAGGCTTTATGAAAAATATTATCACTGCCTGATTTCCTTTGTCACTGTATTTTTCTGAAGGCACTGAAAAATAAGATAAGATGGCGAACCAGAAGATAACTGAAAGCGGAGAAAAACAACTGCAGAATGAAGCGAATTACTGACAGCTTTTTAAACCAAGCTGACTGATTTGTGAGTGATATCTTACTTTATGACCAGCTCTGCTTGCAGTTAGCATTGTGATCGTATGTTACTGGTTTCCTAAAACGTAGGCTTAAGTTAGTTTGAAGGTGCTTTGTGGTTTTAGAATAATAGTAATTGAATTTATGAATTATCATTCGTTACGGATGGAAGTACGCACGCGGACTAGTTTTGTAAACATGGGATTCTGATATCACAGTCGAAGAAACAATGACTCATTCTACATGGTTAGGCAAAAGTCGCAAGACTCCCTCGTATTTCAGAAATGGATGAAAAATGAAATATCTGAATGCCCCAGCAAAGAATCGGTGACGGGCCAAACTTTTTGGCTATTTCCGGAACATAGCCGCCATCTTGAAATTCGCCATATTGGATCAAGAGCAAAATTTTCAGTTGGTAAGGGGCTCAATGCTCAGCGCTAGCATATCAAACATGACCAGAATTTTCTCAGAAATTTATTGCCGTAATCAGATTTGACATATGTGCTGTGGTTCACAAGTTACCAACACAAAAATTTGAATAACCATTGTTTGTTGCAGGTAACTGAATATGGCATTGACGAAACAGGAGAGGATTTAGGTGATCCTAATGTCTGGGGAACGCAGCTGCCGTATCATAGCCGCAGACTTCAACAACGGACACCCAGAAAGACCACCAATTTTACACAGCACTGTCGCATACCTGATATCCAAATTCCGAGAAACTGAGATTGTGGACAACAAGCCACGTAGTGGTCGGCCGAAAACTGCTACCGACGAGGAAACCTCAACAATGGTCTTCGCATCCTTTGCAAAGAGTCCACAACGTAGAGTCCACGACGTCTCTCAGCAGAATGTGTTATCAGCCAGTCAGCCATTGTACGGATTCTTCACACCGCTCACTGACATCCTTTGCAAAGAGTCCACAACGTAGAGTCCACGACGCCTCGCAGCAGAATGTGGTATCAGCCAGTCAGCCATTGTACGGATTCTTCACACCGCTCACTGGCATCATTTGCAAAGAGTCCACAACGTAGAGTACACGACGCCTCGCAGCAGAATGTGGTATCAGCCAGTCAGCCATTGTACGGATTCTTCACACCGCTCACTGACATCCTTTGCAAAGAGTCCACAACGTAGAGTACACGACGCCTCGCAGCAGAATGTGGTATCAGCCAGTCAGCCATTGTACGGATTCTTCACACCGCTCACTGGCATCCTTTGCAAAGAGTCCACAACATAGAGTACACGACGTCTCGCAGCAGAATGTGGTATCAGCCAGTCAGCCATTGTACGGATTCTTCACACCGCTCATTGACATCCTTTGCAAAGAGTCCACAACGTAGAGTACACGACGCCTCGCAGCAGAATGTGGTATCAGCCAGTCAGCCATTGTACGGATTCTTCACACCGCTCATTGGCATCCTTTGCAAAGAGTCCACAACTTAGAGTCCACGACGTCTGGCAGCAGAATGTGGTATCAGCCAGTCAGCCATTGTACGGATTCTTCACGCCGCTCACTGACATCCGTTTAATATCCAGATGCAGGAGCAACTATCAGAGGATGACCCTGATAGACGTGTCGAGTTCTGCACCTGCACTTTAGACGTACATCAACGGGATCCCTTATTCGCACAGGACATTTTGTTCAGTGACGAGGCTACTTTTATTCCAGTGGTGAGGTTAACCGTCAGAACCACAGATACTGGAGTGACAGGAGCCCTCACTGGACGGAACCATCCAACATCGTTGGTAATGCAAAGGTTATGGTGTGGTGTGGAATATGGGGCACCCGTATAACCGAATCCATTTTCATCGACCATAGCCTAAATGCTCAGCGCTAGCTGGAAATGCTACGGGAAACGGTGTTCCTTCCCTTCTGAATGAAGATGGCAGTTTCCCCTGTTATTTCCAACACAATGGGGCTCCACCTCACTACGGAGTAACTTTTCGTCAATGGCTAGATGTTTAATTCCCTGGTCATTGGATTGGCAGGCGTAGTCTTGTGGAAGGGCCAACGAGATCCCTCGACCTCACACCACTCGACCTTTATCTGTGGGGTAATCTGAAACACCTGGTGTATGCTGAGAAAATCCGCGACAAACACCATCTTCATCAAAGCATCCTGGAGGCCTGTAACCACATTTCTCCCGATATTCTCGCTTGGGTACATAATGACTGGATCAAGCTCCTTCAGCTCTGTGTTCAGCACCAGGGACAACACATTGAGCATATTAAATAGCTGCGCATCACAGGGTACTTTAGAGGTTATTTCGACTTCTTGTGCTTATAACTTGTGAACCACACCACATATGTCAAATCTGATTACGGCAATCAATTTCTGAGAAAATTCTGGTCTTGTTTGATATGCAACATGACCCCTTTAACAACTGAAAAATTTTGATCTTGATCCAATATGGCGGATTTCGAGATGGCGGCCATGTTCCGGGAATAGCCTAAAAGATAGGCCTCCTCACCGATCCTTTTCTGGGGTATTCAGATATTTAATTTTCCCTCCCGCTTCTGAAATACGTGGAGGCCGCGGGTGGCCTAGTGGGCAACGTTCGTGACTGCCACGGAAAGGACCTCAGGTTCGATCCTAGCAGGTACGAACGCTCGATCTACTAAATACCCGCCGTGCGTCAGATGGGCACGTTAAGCCGTCGGACCCCGAGTACTGGCCCCCGGTAATAAATAAGGGCGTCTTCCTCCCCTTTCTACTTTGCTTCCGTGTCACTTTCCTATCGGGCACTTTAGCCCAAATCTCCTAGTTTCCTATTTCTAAGGGTTGTTTAAGACCTGGGGTCAGACACTCCCTTCCTAAAATCCTCTACATATTATCTGATCTGAAATACGTGGGTGTTCTGCGACTTTTGACTCACTGTGTATAGATGCAGAAAACCGTTTAATAAAAATTAGCAGGATTATAGCTTTCAGAAATTCTAGGAAAGCTAGGCAGAAAGCCGTTCAATATATGCTTCGTGTTTAAAACAGTGTCTTTACGGCAAAAGAAAAATTCCAGAAGGGTCAAGAACCATGGCGCAGTCAATGCTAATGCCCATCATTCGTACTACAGCAATGTTATTTTCCACTTTCCGTGTCGTTTTACCTAGTTTTTCTTTGGTACTACATTGGGTAAATCTTATTTGCTCATTCATTATGAGCCGTGCGGGTCAAAAAAAAAAAAAAAAAAAAAGTAGAAGCGATGCTAGTTGAGCTAGGGAAAATTTGTGGAAAGTGAAACTTGATGTGAAAGACTCCCTAATTTAGGGCTACGAGTTCCAAGGAAAAGAAAGATCCAATGCCGCAGATCAAACACATCACCCATGCTTCATTTTGGACTAGAACCAAGGCCGTCTAGAAAATACTAGGCCATGACTTTGGTGAGATGAATTTCCCTCTTTTTACGTCACGCAGAAACCAAGGCTTCCGATTGGTTTCCAACACTATCGAGTATGACGTCAAACACGAAACCGACGTATCAGGAGGAGTGACATGAGAATGATGTCACAAACGGAGGAACTCGTCTCTCTAATGCCATGGCTTGTACTTTCTAGACGGCTTTTCTCGAGCCCTAGCCAGCTCGGACGTCTGGCTACAAACCGGCACTTCTAACTCGTCAGTGGAATAGAAATGGACATCTTCTTCCAGTGGATTAGCCACGTTATCATGAATGGCCTTCGGCGCCATCCACTTTATTTCCAAATACTGAGCACTATGTGTTTAAATTTCTTCATCTTTCACATAACTTCGTGCAAGACGTACAACTTCCGAGACCGTTAACAAAACAGAAATCGTTGTAAAAGGATGAAACTTATTGGGTTATTATTATACGAAGAGTTCTACACAGTACGCAAGTATTTGCAACGCTGTAACGCTAATCCCTCATACTTAGACCGTGAATTTTTCAAGAACCCCTTATACAGGGTGGCGCCCATAAAACCGGCCCAGTGTGCAAAAGACAGTTGTACAGTTTTATTTAGTCATACTGTACCGTTACATTTGGCATGGTAAATAAACGGCATTTTTAACTTAGGAAAGGCTGTAATGCTAACAATTCACACGTTTATCAGCATTTTTACGTACCTTTTCAAAGTCTGTGTTGCAAGTGATCGCCACTTGCCTTGATGCATTTTTCCGCTGGCCGAAGCATGTTTAGGAAAACGCCCAGCAATTCGGCGACTGAAATGGGGCCCATCTCTTGCCGTATGTTGGTGTCTAACACTTCCAACGTTCGAGGGCTGTTGCGGTTTTAACTAGCTCCACAGGTAAAAATCGCACGGTAATAAGTCGGGAGAGCGGGGTGGCCATAGATCCTTACTCGAGCGAGTGAACAATGAGAGGTATGGCAAGTCGCTCCATCTTGTTGGGAGAAGGCACAAGTGAGTTCACGTGGAGTCAACTGGTTTGTAGACTTTTTGTAGATCCTTAGATAAATGTCTGTATTCACATTCTCCTCGAAAAAAAAATGGGTCGGGTGATGCGTTAGCCAAACACTCCACGCCAAGCACCGACTGTTAAATCATGGAGTGGTTTCTGGTGGAACACGTTTGGATTTTCCGCAGCCAAGTGTCGTGTGTTCTGCGAATTGACATACCCTGAAAGGTGGAACCAAGCTTCGTCTGTCGAAATGAAGAGAATTGGGTCGAGCAGTCCTTTAGAAACCATCTCTAAGACCCACTGACAGTAATGAACACGTTTTCCCTTATCAGGTGCTCTTAATTCCTGCACAACACTGACACGATAAGGCTTAATTTTTAAATCATGAAATATGCTCTGTATTGACCTACGAAAATGCCTGTCGGCTGGGATAAACGGCGTGCTGACTTGTTGGGGCTTCTTTCGATACGATTCGATACGTCGGCAACAGCTACCTTTGTGCGTACAGTTCATTGTTTCACTCTCTGTGCGTTGATGACAGAACCAGTTTTATGCCTTTTTTACACTAAGTCATGGATCGTTGATTTCGCAGGAACATTGGCACCAGGATATTTTGCTTTAAATCGTCCACGAACCGAAACGAAAAAGCATGTGCGAACATACCCCTTCATAATAAAAATTCGTTGTTCAATTGAATACGGCATCCATATATTCCCATACGCAAAAAAAAAGGCATATGGCGTGATATTACGTGGCCAAAAACTTCAATGTAGAACTGCTATTAAAAGCAGCGATAATACTGTTCGTCACGTATATTTTGTTTAAGTATGCAGTGTGGAGTAGTTAGGTCCATATAATGATATGAAAATACAAAACGAACATTAATGGTAAAAAAAATTATTTACTCATAATAATTTCGGCATTTTTCAGTCACTGTGGCAAAGCTTCTGCTCGATAGAACGGACATTTGCTTATTTACATGAGATTCAAGTTCTGTCTGAACGGAAGATTCACGGATTAAAAAACACTATTTCGAGTTAAAACTCTATACCTTTGTATAGGTGTTTGCAAGGAATGATGATTAAAACAGTGAAAGTTAAAAAACCCAAATGAATAAAAAGACACAAAGGAATAAAAGATGGACCCAAACTTAATTTACCACCGCAACACACTTCCAAACATGTTTCGGCAAGAATTTTGCCTTCCTCAGTGGAAACCACAACATGTTTCGGCAAGAATTTTGCCTTCCTCAGTGGAAACCACAACATGTTTCGGCAAGAATTTTGCCTTCCACTGAGGAAGGCAAAATACTACTGCGTCTACGGCGTCTCCTCGGCATGTCTATCGCTCAGGGATCTCACCTGACTCTTACCGTGCACTTCGGCACGAATGTGGAGTCCTTATGAGCCCCAAGGATTGCGACCGCAGCGCCGGGCTTGGACGCGCGGGCATGCGGAATCGCATGAAACTATTTAATTATTTGCATGTCTGCTCTCCCCGTAGCTGTTCGCAGAGTTTCGCGTTAATCGCACGGTTTTTTTTTTTTTTTTTTTTTTGGTGCGCGGATTTTTAATGACTATGAGTGTATAATTTTACGTCTGCAACCCAAACCACGTTTGGGGCCGTGTTTATGTGCGCCATCTGTATTACAAAGATAACAACGATTCCTGCAGGCATACAATATTAAAACTGTTTAAAATAAACTGTATTGGCTGTTGCTATAAACGGATTTGTGGCAGCTGGACAGCTCCAAAGGTATCTCGGCAGATTCCGGCACTATTGGGACATATTTCATGTTGTAGTTCTTCAGTGGAATTAGTAACGCATGTAAAATTGTGATAATCCCGAAGAGAAAAATTTCAGGGTCAGATCTGGTGAGAGTTGAGGTTATTGCAAAGGACGATTGCATCCTAAATGGTTCATTGAAACTTTCATGGATTTTTCAGATTTCTACACTAGGGAATTCGGTTAGTAACGTACTGTGTGTGGCAACTTTGTAAGGATCATCGTTACATTATTTATATAGAAAGGATACACTCAGAGTCAGGGTAGCATTTTAGGTATCAACTTTTGGGTCTGGGTTCGAATCGCAAAGTAAGACATAGATGTCTTTTCGGCGCTGATTCTGGGTCTCTTCCCTGGAACCATTGGCTCCAAAGTAGGGGAGGGGGCTGTTTACATCCTTAGATAAGCACATGAGGGGCATTTAACCCCGAAAGAAATACACTTGTGTCCAAAGTCCTAAAGGCATTTTTGGGGGAAAACATTTTTTGAATGAGAAATGTTCTGAAAGTTACGTAATAGATAAAGCATGAGAAGTCCATTTCAGCACCCGTATTTACATACCGTAAAATTGTCCAGTATGCAAATGAAGTGACCTACTTAACTACTTCTGGAGAGCGAAACCGTCGGTTCTCGTCGGTAGCGTGCGTTTCTTTGGAAGAAAATTCATTTCCAGTGTCTCATGCACGTTTATCTAACCCAACACGGTGGAAAGCCATAGGAAGACTGGAACCAAGCCATAGGAAGACTGGGCCCATGTGGGAAGAGACTTTAATATCCACCCAAGAGTGGTTTCAAGATTATTGCAGCAATTTAACGATACGCGTGACGTGTCTCGAAAGCCTGTACAGGGACACTGAAGGATGACCACCATTCGTGATGAGCGCTATCCTGCTTTTGCAGCGAGACGTCATAGGGCGTATACATCCCAGTAAATTTCTGCAGAGCTGTCCGCAGCCACAGGAACAACTCTGTCAAGGCAAGCCATATATCGACGACTTAATAAGAGTGGTCTTCCTGCAAGAAGACCCATGGTTTTTGTCCCTCTCACCTCAACCGTACAAGAGCTTCTTTGAACTGATGCAGACAACATTGTTCCTTGAGCCAAGACCAGTTAGCCAAAGTACTTCTCATTGATGAGTCGAGATTCAGCTTGTAAGCTGAATCTCAGCGTCATGTTATCTAGTAGAAAGCACTGTGACGTACATTCTAAAATAACTTTCATTTTTAGTTCCTTTTCCTATGTAAATTTGAGTTTGTTCTCCTTTACACTTTCCAAACTTAACGTGATATCTTCTCTCTCACAAGAATGAGGTTGGCAACACAATTGAGGTCAGAATGAGTGACTTAGGAACGTGATAAGAACGATAGATGAAAAGGACGATACAGCAGTTGCTCAGGGTATGTGTGTATGTGGAGATGTTCGATTGCTGTTAAGATAAATGTGAAATTTACAACTTGTAGTACCTTGAAGCGGATGTTTTCAATTTTCTGGACCAATAAAAGGCCGTAAAAACTTAATTAGAAACTATTGCATCGTATTCTGATTTAGTTTAGCATTTCCTTAGTCATGGTTTAAGACATAGCATAACACCAATCTTGCACACGAAAAAGGGTTACGTTATAGCACGAACCCGCAATTATTCCTGCTACGTCAGAGAATAAGACACTTTTTGTGGCGCTGGTTCACTAGTTTGGAGTGACCTAATGTTGAACGGCCATACACCATCAACATGTTTGATGGCGGCTGTCATACTGGCCAGAACTACTAGGAAGAGGTCCCTGAGTGTTATGTCAGGCTTTTCCGGAGTGCTATTTCATTTTATGGGCGATAATGCTCATCCGCATAGGGATGGGATGACCTATCATTTCCTGTGAGCGAGGATATTCGAAGGATGGATTGGCCAGCCAGGTCTCCTGACCTGAACCCTATAGAGCACATGCAGTTTGCTTCGGAGAGGCAAGGTGTAGATCATCAGCCTCCTTCCAGAACCCTCCATGAGATTTGTACTGTCCTCCTTGAGGAATGGGATTCAATTCTCCTAAGCTCAATAGCATGACTCGGCGTTGTGAGAGTTGTTTGTCAGTAAGAGGAGATCATATTCTCTATTAACCAATCTTATTGGATGAAATCTGATATCACACTTTGGAGACCCATATGCTAGTGATCATGCATAATCAAAATGTGTTCATATTCTTGTGTTTTAGTAAATTGTTTTCGAACTTTGTGATTATGTGTAGCTGTATACCAAATTTCTCTGCTTTTTGTTATTAATTGTTTTTCTGTTACACCACATGTATGCATACCTTTTCGTAGATATTATTATATGGGATATTTAATTTATATATATATATATATATATATATATATATATATATATATATATATATATATATATACTGTATGTATGGCAAGAGAAAGAAAAATTTTGAACAAGAGAAATAAAAATTATAGAAAGACCATCAGTCACCAAATACACCATCCGAACCAGGTTAGCTTCAAACGATGCAAAGTACCGAATAAAAGAATGCAGGGAAGCATATTAATGACTGACCTCTTGTCGGCTTCGTCAAGGGCAAGCAACAAGATAACACTGTGTATTTGGTGACTGATGGTCGTTCTATTATTTTTATTTCTCTTGTTCAAAATTTTGCTTTGTTTTGCCATATTGTTACTTGATCTTTCTCTTATGCAGCCTCTGGCGCTAATGAATTTCAAATCTGTTCACTGGTTTCTGTCGTTTCACATTATTTGCTTTTGCTATACAGTATGTATATATATTGGGTTGATGCATAAGTTCATGCCGTTTTTTTCACCACGCTACGGGAATGTATTACATCAGAAGGGTAAACGGAATTCCATCAACTATGTACCCCCCCCGTTGTTTACGATGGTTTCCCAACGTCTGGATAGGTCTGCAATGACATTCTTGAAAAAACGTGCAGGTTTCGCCGCGAAGAAATCAACAAGGAAATTCTGGAGATCAACACCATTGTTGAACGTTCTGCCACGGAGTGCATTCGACAGAGATCGGAACAGGTGAGTGATAGTATGAAGGGGCGACATCTGAGGAATAGGTCGGATGTGGAAAGATCTCCCATTTCATGTGCTGAATGGCCATTTTGGTCATGTTTGCACTGTGAAAGCGTGCGTTATCATGTTGGAGAAGGACACCATGGCACCGATGTGGCCGTTTCTGCTGAATTCCTCCCTCCACACGGCAGAGTTGCTCACAATAGAGTGCAGCGTTGATGGTCCGATACCTCGGCAGCATTTTCCAGTGAATAATGCCTTCCATGTCCCACCAGACACACAAAATGATCTTCGCAGGAGGAAGGTCATGTTTCTGACAAGGTGCGGGCGTCTTGTTTGGTCTTAACCATTCCCTCCGATGCCTGAAATTCACGTACAGGCACCACTTTTCATCTCCAGTAACAATACGGGACAGAAAGGGTTTTGTGTTGCTGAGAACATTCGCGATAACGGGCGAGCAAGGAACCACATATGGCAACACGCTGATTCTTGTTGCCCTCGGTAAGAGTGTGAGGCATCCAAGACCCCAGTTTCTGGACCTTTCCCATACGTTCCAAGTGTCGCATTACTGTGGCCAATTCGCGCCTCATCAAAATGAGATGGACGACCTGATCGTAGAGAGTCGTTGAGGTCAAAATTGCCACTTCGGAACCGCTCAAACCATTTCCTTTACTTGGAAGTACAACCTACGTCTGAAAAGTCTCAGAAGTGACGCAATAAAAAATGTGAAAAAGTATCATACCCATAATTAATGCTAGTCACCTTCAAAATACCACCCTTCTGAATCAACACACAGTTTCCAGCGTTTCTAAAGATTCTAGAAACAGTTCTGGAAAGCACTTTCCTGTGTGTTCGCAAGTTGTTATGTCACGGCTGCTTGGATAGATGTAATGTCTGCATGATATTTTCCTTTTAGTAGGCGTTTTATCCTGGGGAACAGTCCCTAGGTTTGTGGTTCATACTGCAGGCACCATGTTTCATCTCCTACAGTAATTCTGGAGCAAAAATCAGGGTCCTCAGCCTCAGTGCCTAGCAGATCGGAACATATCCTTTTTTTCATCATCCAGAATGCGGAGTACCAATCTGGCATTAAGTTTTCGTTTTCCCAAATCCTCGTGCACGATCTCATGACAGATAGACTTACTGATGTCCACCGACTCAGTCAAAAGTCTCACTGTAATTCGGCGATCTTTCTTTAACTGATTCCGCACCTCTTCGAGTTTTTTCCGCTGTCCGCGCACTGATGGAACGCCCAGATCTCAGATCATCATCAAAGTATTCCCGCCAGTCGCGAAACCGTGCATACAATTCGAAAACTCTGCTCCGGGATAATGCTGCGCCTCCATACATTTCTTTCAGCATTCTGTAAGTTTCAGGGGCTGATTTACCAAATTTCCAACAAAAACGGATGTTTACTCTCTGTTTTTCCATGGCTGAAATGAAATGGGACGAGAACGCTCGCTATGACTCCCTTAATGCCCGTCTGCATCCAGTCGGTACCGGTCCAGTTCTTCGCTGATTGGCCAAGGACTACTGCCTTCTGGCATACACGTGATATTTTTATCCCACTGCTGTTGCGTCAGTTATGCAGTCAGACCTGGAACTTATTGGACGTAGGTTGTATCTTCTACGATAATGCAATGACTTTAGTCAATGGATATAGCAGTCTAATGCGTCCTATTTAGTTTTTACTGTTTAAATTGTGTTTAAGGTCAGTACTTGTATACATAAAACATATGTATGTATCTCTTCATTTTAGTCTGCTACAAATTTCGCAGATATGCTTCTGAATCATTCTAGCGTGCACATGATTTGTGAAAAAAGCAGTGTCTACTATTTCAGCCACCCATGTCAATACTTCTTTGCTCTAGCTTTGTGTAGGGAAGCATTTAGACAGAGATAAAAAATAGAAACAGCTCAAAAACAAAATAACCGTGTGTAGTTTTTGCAAATAAGATTTCCGGTTATAAACATTCTTAACGATAAAAAATTCAACAGTTTTCCATTTTTTGAAGTTTTTCCCGTCTTCAATCCTAGGTTGAAATTCCAAATATTTCACTATAAAAGTTTTCAGCCTTTGAAAAATTTCCTTTATCCCCTCCCTCAAAAAAAAATCAGACCTCTCCTAATATGAAATTCCTGGATAAACCCTGCCCTGGACGCAGGTTTCTCGCTGTTCGCCCAATTAGATTCACGTTCGAGTCCATGATGGGGCATGGAGATGTACTTGTCTGATGGCTCTGTCCCCTTCCTGGAATCAGCGTCCCCTCATGGGTGACTTCCTTATAGCCTTTCGAATTTCTCATTGTGGTCATTAAACTCTGAAATATAGTGAAAATCCTCCAAATACGTCAGTGAATAAACAAAGACATCGCTCTTTCCGCGTTTTATCAACACATAGCAACCGAAAAATTGTTATATGGTCACCGCTGGGGTCCCGAATCCCAGATCTCTCGATATCTAGTCGAGCGCGTTAGCCTTACGCTACGGTGGCCAACAATCAACGGCGCTATGTGTGTTTTTCTCTCAGCTTCTGACATGATGTCAAATGATTGTTGGCCACTGTAGCGTAAATCCAACGCGCTCTACTAGACATCGAGAGATCTGGGATTCGGATCCGCAGCGGTGACCGGATAACAATTTTTCGGTTGCTATATGTTGATAAGATGGGAAAGAGCGGTCTTTGTTTAAACTCTGAAACAAACAAATAAAAATTTGCTACATCGCCCTTGAAGCCTTTGTACGATTTGTGCATTTTATTTTATTTATTGCTTGCAGTGCTCACGCGTTGACATTACAGATGAAATTTAATTAACCTGTCGTAAAATATAAATTTTCTGCATGTTTCAATCAGGGACGTCGCTAGACTTCAGAATCAGGGTGGGCGATTAGTAGTTTTGGAATGATAGGTCTGATAGAAACTTTATTAACGAAACACTGAAAGAAAGAATTTGTAATGCTTTTTACTATTGGCCACAACGGAATTTCTGCAAACCCCCCCCCCTGGGATCCGACTACAGAGATAAAAAATAAATGGTGTAAAATACAAGTGTTGGTAGAATGTCGGCTTCAACTTGTTTCTTTCTGTGAATGCAGCATTGTCTTAATTGCTTTTCAAAATTTTGTATTTTTGCTTATGAAAATAGTACTGTATTTGAACAATTTTTTGAAGGAAAATGTCCCTTTTGTTTATCTAAATAAAATTTCAACGTCGTGATACGAAGACACAATACCTGACCGCTCTTTAATTCCCTTCGCTTTTCCAACGGCGCCGCGGTATAAGCGCTGGCTCCTGACTATTTGTCCGAGATGGGTCTGGGTTCGAATCCCGGTGAGGCATGGATGTTGTGTTTGTCTCACGGCACTGGCTCTTTTCCTTCCCTGAAACCAGTTCCCTAAATTAGAGAGGGGCGACTGCTTATATCCCATTGAGTTGCTCACGGCGGTCGTTAAACCTTCAACTAAGGAAAAAAAAAACATTTTTTTTAAAGGAAAATGTCCCTTTTGTTCATCAAAATCAAATGTCAACGTCGTGATACGCAGACACAGTACCTAACCCAATCTTTACTCCGTTCGCTTTCCCAATGGCGCAGTGGTCTAAGCGCTGGCTTCTGACCATTTGTCCGAGATGGGTCTGTGTTCGAATTCTGAGTGAGGCATGGATATTGTGTCCGCCTTACGGTACTGACTTTCCCCCTTCCCTGGAACAACAACAACAACAAACATTAATAACTCCCTTCCTTCAAGCCATCGACCTTACCTTGCACTACTCTTCTCCAAAGCAGTCGTTAGCCACGTCCTGTTGCCTCACTGCCCCCGGAAGAGGCCGAAGAGATTTGGTAAAGTTGGGGGGGTTTAACGACCACCGTGATCAACTCCTCGGTGGAGTATAAGCAGTCGCTGGTCCCGAGTTCGAGGCCACTGGTTTCAGGGAAGGAAGAGAGCCACTGTAGTATGACAAACACAACATCCATTTAGATTCCACTTTCCGTGTTGAGGTCCCCTACTTTGTAGCACAAACAAATAGCTGAGAAATTAATAAGTAAGCTCCCTCAGTGAAGTCCTATCCACTCTCCTCAATCGCCCCTGGCCATACAAACGTGAAAAAAGGCCTAAAATGAGGATTTGGAAGAGTAGGGACGGTTGCATTTTCGTGGCCCTGGGAATGTTATTTTGATAACCTTTCCACGAAGACATAAACAACGCACTTCCCAGGGGGTATTGCATAGGACTGCAAGACGAAAAACACGTTACTTATTTTTATTTGACAGAGTATAGATAATATTTTAAAGTTTAAAAAAATTGAAAAATGGCACATCTTGGACGGAGTGCGCAGCAGAGTGGGAAGACAAATTTCAGGGTGGCCTCCAGCCCACCCACGAACTCTCTTGGCAACGTCTCTGGTTCGTATCTCACAGGAAATCATCGCGCACACACACACACACACGCACACACACACACACACACGCACACACACACACACACAAATAACGCGGTCGTGAGGCATTTAGATTATATATAGTGTTTTGAGTAGCAAAATGTTCTTCAAGTGGCCTGTCTTTGGTGTTTTTCCAACAGTTATATGCTTCATGCTGTTTGATAACAGGTGGAGAGTACGACTCATAAAACCTACTTTAATTTTATTTCGCACTGACGGAAGAAAAATTTTCTTTTCTTTTTCTTTTTTTTTTTTTTTTTTTTTCGTCAGTGGCAACCACTTATCTGTAGGTTGCACTTTTGTTTATGAAGTGATAATGAGTTGAGCGGTTTTTTTTTCTTCCTCAGGCGAGCGATATCAAAGGGGTGGGAAGAAAATAAATGGAGTAAATACTTGTCTAACTTGCCTTGGCGTCAACACTGGCCCCCAAATAAGACCTCCTCACTTATGGTTCGTTATTATTAACTAGGAAGTTGGTAATATAGTGGGTTTGTCCTAGGAGAACCCCTTTCTAGCTGAAACTACGACCACCATCACCACCCTCCGATAACGCATGTAATGGGCCTTTCCTGCCTCTCTTTCCCCTTCTGGAGTCTAATCTCTGAGAGTCTCTTCTGCTGCTGTGGGGCCCTGCTTAAGGGGCCAGGCGAGCGAGGGCGGAAGAAGGTGTATTCACTCATGCAGCACGGAGTAGCAACCGGTCACTGACACCAAGCCAGTCAACTAAGGGGAAAGAAGGAGGGCGGGGGGTGCGTGCTCTACAAGAGAAAGAGGATGGGGGATACATGCGAAACTTTCATCATCGCCCTCAGGCTGAATAAATATTGCCAGTATGCCAAATTTGGAAACACTGCATTTCGTCGTGATAACTCACCCTATAAATTTCCGTTCGAGTACAGGTGGTCTCAGACACTTCCGGGAGGAGTGCCTTTTTCGAAAAGCAGTTTGAATTTTTGAGTACATTACTCTGAGAATTGGAAATTTTAGTTAACAAATACGTATATTGACGATGCTAATTCGCTTTCAAAAACCTCGTGTTGTGAGAAACTTATGGGAAAGTTAAATTACTTCTGAATTTACGGAAAGCTAAATTTATGAATATTTTGTAACTTTTCAGGGATTCCAGATACAAATCACACTGAAGCATTTCGCGTTTTAAGATCAAGATTCAGTTCAAGATTTTTTTTTTTTTTTTGTACAACAGGAGACAAAATGGTTTCGGAAGTTCCGCTTGAAAAGACATCTCCGTTTTTAGGTACAGAATAAGGAATGTAGATTCAATTATTTTCCCAGAAGTTCGTTACGGGCGTGAAGTATCCGATAGGAGGAAGTAGATGCATTTAAAAATATTTTTTCATAAAAATATTGATGACTTTTTATTTAGAGAAATATATTTTATCTAAACAAATGTGTGTGTTTCGAAGAGCAATTTGGAAACCTGAAATTCTTCAAAAAAGACAAACCTACAATGTAGAAATTTTTCTGAAATTCACGAGCCACTTTCCGCCATTTCTTGCGTGAAATGACAGAAGGAAACCTGAATTTCATGTTTTTTTTGTACCACGGGAAACTTCTAAATTTTCAGAAAGTTTTCCGCAGTTTCTTTCTTATTGACGGTAAATTACCGTTTCCGAGATGTGTTAATGGAAATTTCTGAATTTTCATAAACCTTTCCGCAACTCCTTTCGTATATTAACGGAAAAACTTCGTTCTCACTTTTTCCGTATGTCTGCATGACGAGAAATTACCGGTAATGCGAGCGATTGGTGAAAGTACTTGAGGTTTAATTGACTTTTAAATTTCAATCGTCTGTCGAAGCATCGGATTTTGAAGTTCCTTCGCGAGATTGGATATTGTGGATAGCATATCGCATGAATTTTGTTTAATGTGGGACAGGATATTTCTTCTCATCTCCCCTATTTTGTGCACCAGCTATTTATTACGTCTTGCGTTACTGTAAGAAACCAGGTACTTAACTTACTGTACAGCTGAAAAGTGGACATCTCTTCTACTATCGTGGGACAGATACTGGCAGAACTAGTGGTGTTGGATTTATAATAAACAAGAAACTGAAGGATAAAGTTGTAGAAGTTGAAAGTTCCTCTGACAGAGCTGCACGACTTGTTATCCAACTCTCGAGAAGATACCAGGCTCGGATTATTCAAATTTGTGCACCCACCACAAGTCATCCTGAAGAAGAAATTGAAGAATTTTATGAGGAAATTTGTCATCTAAATAATAAAGGTAAGCAGCACTTAAAGATAATTATGGGAGATTTCAATGCAAAAATAGGGCAACGGCAATAGAATGAAACTTCAGTAGGTAAATTCGGTCACGGCAACAGAAACCAGCGTGGAAATACTCTCGTTGAGTTTGCAGAGGCAGAAGGGTTTTTCATCTTGAACTCCTTTTTCAAGAAAAAGCCGCACAGGAAATGGACAAGGAGACATCCAAATGGGACGACAAATGAAATTGATTTTATTATGTGTAACAAAAAATTCGTCATAGAAGACTGCAGTGTGCTAAACAAGTTCAACACAGGTAGTGACCATAGATTAGTGAGATGCAAGATGCACCTCAACACTAAACTCGAACGTGGCAAGCTCGTAAGACAAACAAAATGTATTGACATAACCAACCTAAAAAACACCATAATACCTTCACGTTGGACCTGAAGAACAGATTCTCTGCTTTAGAAGGCCTAACATCGGAAGAAGTGGATATTTCTGAAGTTAACAGAAAAGTAACCAAAGCTCTAATGGAAACAGCTACAAAATTAGCTGGGTCTAAGAACAAGTTGCATGTGAACAAATTATCAGGAAAAACCAACATGTTGATGCAAAAAGAAGAGAGATGAGGACAACTAAAGAAGATTTGACTTCCAAAGTGGAATATATAGAGCTATGCAAGACAGTACGAAAAAGTATCACTGAAGACGTAAGGAAATTCAACTGTGAACTAGTGAGGAAAGCAATTGAAAACAACCAAAGCCTAAAGATAGCAAAGGGACATCTCAGTAAGTGAAGAAAACAGATTATGGCACTGAGAAAAGAAGATGGTTCTGTAACAAGAAATAGAGGCGAAATTTTGACAAGAGTGAAAGATTTCTACTCCAAATTATATGAAAGGGATGATACATGTACTCCAGACATCATGAAAGGTACCAGAACCAGAGTTCTTCCAGTCCTCCCAGCAGAAGTTGCACATGCAATCAAGAACATGAAGCGGGGAAAAGCTCCAGGAGAAGATGGAATTACTGTAGACATCATACAAGAAGCAAGTGGAGAAATCGAAACAGTACTCGCCCAAATTTTCACTCGATGCCTTAATGAAGGGAAGATTCCTGAGGATTGGAACAACGCTACAATGATCCTGCTACATAAAAAAGGTGACATTGAGGATCTCAGGAACTACAGACCTATCAACCTCCTATCAGTGGTTTATAAAATCTTCACTAAAGTTCTTTCACACCGCTTGAAGGTTACACTGGACATGGCTCAACGAAGAGAACAAGCTGGATTCAGGAGTGGCTACAGCACAATAGATCATATCCACGTACTGAGAGAACTAATTGAAAGAGCGAGGGAATATGAACTTTCATTGTGTAAGGCTTTTATCGATTATGAAAAAGCCTTTGATTCGGTGAAACCATCAGCAGTTACAATGGCTCTGAAAACCTGCGGTATTGAAGATGCATACATTAATATTATCAATATCATCTATGAAAATGCAAGTGCAAAGATTCGGCTGTTTGAAAATACAACACACATAAAAATTGGAAAGGGAGTGAGACAAGGTGACACCATATATCCGAAGCTCTTTAATGCCACATTGGAAAATGTCTTTCAATCACTGAACTGGGAAAACAAAGGGATAAAGATTAATGGAGATTATCTAACCCACCTTCGTTTTGCTGATGACATAATCATTTTTGCAACTACCCCATCAGAGCTACAGAGTATGATCCAGGAACTTGCTGACAAGAGTAAAGAAGTGGGATTAAAAATGAACTTTCAGAAGACAAAAGTGATGTTCAATGCTTTTACAAGAAATGAAGATTTATCCGATTCATGGAGAAAAGCTGGAGATAACAGACACGTACGTTTATCTTGGACAGCAGATATCAAGTGAGGGTCACATTGATGAAGAAATTAATCGGCGTACAAAACTTGCCTGGAGAGCTTTTGGAAGAAACAGCATAATTTTCAAGAGCAATGTGCCATTATGTCTTAAAAGAAAAGTGTTTGATCAATGCATCCTTCCAGTGCTTACGTATGGTGCAGAGACGTGGACCTTAACTAAAAGAGACATACAAAGGCTGCAGACAACTCAAAGCAGCATGGAGAGGTGCATGCTTGGTGTAACCAGGAGAGATAAGAAGAGGAACTCGTGGATCCGAAAAATGACAAGAGTGGAAGACATCATGATCAGAGTTAAATCCCTGAAATGGCAATGGGCTGGACATACTGCCAGAAGGACAGACCATCGACGGACAGCCGAAATTTTAGATTGGATTCCAAGGGACAGGAAAAGACCCAGAAGAAGACCACATGGAAGATGGGTGGATGAAATTCGAAAGTATGCGGGAGTGACATGGAGGAGACTGGCACAAGACAGACCGTTGTGGAGGAAACTTGGGGAGACCTTCGTCCAGCAGTGGATTGATAATGGTTGGCAATGATGATGATGATGATGATGACAGATGATTATACGATGTCTATGTATCAGAACTGAAGGCAACTGAAGACAAAAGCTATTATAGCTATCAAGAGCAAATTTTATATTTAGGTTTTTTTTTTTTGAAACAGTGCTATAAAAAAAGTTCATTTCACCTTTTTAAAGATAACTGAAAGTAATTGTGAGTTTAATCAAGTTGCAAAGCATTTAGTTGCTTCGAGAAATCACGATGAAAAATGCTTAAAATGTGAAAAGTCCTCCTACAGAAAAAAAAAAAGTTATAACAAACCTATTCAGAAAAATAGTAAGCTCCAACAGAAAATAAAAGGACTAAATCACTCGCATTAATGACAAAAAAAAAAAAAAAATCTTCGTCGCGCAATTTGTTTTGCAATGTATGTGATTTGGACTTCCGAGGGTTTGTGGCGCAGTGGTTAAACGCTTGCGTTGCATGTTGAACCAACCCAAACGACAGGGGGTTGATCCTAACTGGAGCGGATGGATTATCTGGGGTAAGGGATGAAAAATTCAGGATCGTCGGTTTTGCGGAATTTCAGTTTAATTAAGGAAAATCCTGAAATAAATGGAGTTTCTGATTACGGAAAATCTGTAAAAATACGGGTTAAAATAAACTGGCACTTTTAAAAACGGAAATTTCTGAAAAAGATGGACACCTACCAGCAACTTTGCCGCACGTTATTTTTAGAAATTTTTCGTGAATTCACACCACTTATTTTTTACACTGTAACGCATATTGGTGAAAAAAAACCGGAATCGTTGAGGAACAGTAGTAGAAAGAAGAAATCACCTATTCCTACACACACAAATGGTTTAAGATTCGAGCTTTCTGTGATGAATGAGGTTTAAGATTCGAGCTTTCTGCGAGCCTAAAATATTAATGGGTTCAGTGGGACGATTAGTACAATCTCTTCCCCTCCTCCAAGTCAATTTTCCCGTTTTAGGTAGTTAAGGTCGTAACTAATTAACTTTTGCATTTACTTTGGTTTTCGAATTTTCGTAAAAAAATTTATAACAGCTAAACTTTGACGTGAATTTAGAAGTAAAATATTCTATTGATTTGGTTTCAGCGGAATGGGAAGGAACAATAGTTGATATACTCGTATTCCCCCGTCAGAGTACATTTCCTTTTCATTAGATGAGTACGACCCACCTCTGCCTCTTAAAGTAAGCTTCTGGACTGGTTTCCTGATGCTTGTTTTAATAGAAGTTCATTCTTTACCTATATACACTATCTACCAACAAGTAATTGGACACCTGTGATAGCAAAGGAAAACGAAGTTTATTCACCTTCAATAGTTGGTGGAGCCTCCACGAGCGGTGTTTACAGCTGCGACCCTCCGGGGCATACTCTCAACCAGGCATTGTACGACGGCTAGCGGTATTTTCTTCCACTCGGCTTGGAGAAGACAGGTCAGTTCCTTCACCAATTTCGGACGGTGGGGGTACCCCTTAAGTCGACGCTCCAACTCGTACCAGAGGTGCTCGATAGGGTTAAGGTCCGGGCTCTGCGCAGGCCAGTCCATTCGATTTACCCCATTGTCACCATACCAAGCCATGGTGGACCTCGCAACATGACAGGTGGCATTGTCATCCTGAAAGTAACATGGGTCCACCCCGTAAAACTGCCACAACGTAGGAAGCGCATGGTCATCCAGAATGGTGCAGTAGGTCCCGGCGTTGAGTCTACCAGGAATTGCGACCAAGGGTCCCGTGCCATACCAGGAGAAACACCCCCATAGCATAATTCCACCGCCACCGAACTTCACAGTTGGCACAATACATTCCGACAGGAGGCGTTCTCCAGGCAGACGCCAAACCCAGACCCTGTCATCCGAACGGTAGAGGGTGAACCTTGATTCGTCGCTCCAGAGAACCTGTTTCCACTGTTCAACGGTTCACTGTCGACGTTCTTTGCACCACGTTAGCCGAGCAGCGCTATTGGACTTTGGTGATCAAAGGCTTGTGGGCGGCAGCACGTCCATGACAACCGAGCAGATGGGATTCCTTACGGATGGTATTCATCGAAAGAACACTTCCGGATGCCTGTTGAAACTCCTCGCGGATGTGGCCCATCGATTTGGTGGGGTTCTTAGGAATTTCTCTGGCCTGCACCCGTCGGTCTCTAACTCCCAGTTTTGTGTGTCTACCGGGTCGGGGCACATTCCGACAGTCACCTCTCATCTTCCACTTGCCAATCACGTAGGCCACTGTCGATTTTGGGTACTTCAACTAGCTGGATATGTCACGTATGGATCGGCCATTTCTGTGATACCCGACGATTACAGCTTTCTCGAAATCAGACAGCTTCGAACTGTGTGGTAACTTACATGCATGCGACTGGTTGCGTTGTTGTTTCCCACACGATATTTAACGGCGACGGCCGTGACGTCTATCAGGACCGCAGATATCGTCGATTGCAGGGATGTCCAATTACTTGTTGGTAGATAGTGTATATATTTGAACAATAAAATACGTGACTGCAATGTATTTTAGGACAAAGTCCTCTATAGTACTGTTACACACGTTGTAGTACATGAGTCTAGAAAAGATAAATTGACTTCGAAGACAATGGAATATTTATATCTGAACCTAAGAATATCTCTACATGTACAATATATTTACATTAAATTTTGAAAGCCTATGTAAGTTACATCCAGTGAGACATAAAAACAGTAATGAGGTATGTGGAGCAACACATATTGCGCTCACCTTATCCCGGCTTCAGTCTCCCTGGTGTGCAATCAATCATGCTACTTGTCCAGTGTCCACTGTTGCACCACATCATTAAAAGATATTCAATGTTCAGAGTTCAACACAAACACGAACAACAGCACAATTCTAAAAGAAGGGGGTGATGAGTTAAAATAATTCAAGACTTGTTAAGACTAGATTACATCGACGCAGCCGGAATTTCAGCAATTGAAATATTTCACTGTTCAATGCCAAGTTATTGTAAAGTATCAAAATTAAAAAAGTCAACAAGTCGTTCTTTGCTCGCCCGTACGTGTTTTAGGCCCATCTTCAGCAGTCGGGTGCAAGAGAAACCTATCTGTTTTTATTGTGCTGACTACCTCCATGTCACCAGTCGACTCATCGCCTATTGGTCCTGTATCCGTAAGTAGGTTGGTCTCGTGATTTACGACATTTTCTATTGTTGCACCATCTGGTGTTCATTTTATGTAATTTCATTATTCATCGTTATTAGATGAGACATTTTCAGTAAATTTAGTTTTATGTACTTTTCTTCTGTTTCTTTTTCTTTTGTTAGTATGTGCCGCCAGGCAAACGGCAATTCAAGTGGTGTCTGTTCATTGCAATTAAATCTGGTTTTTTCTATCACAACAGACTCAGAATACAAAATCTTCTTATGTGTATTATGCGTAGTACATATTTCTGCATTTTCCCACATGGGGATAGAATTATTATTAATGCAATAGGTAATAAAAGATGTTCGTTGCTCACCCTTTTTCCAATTTCTCTTGTGCTCTTCCATTCTTGTCTTTAGACGTCTTTTAGTACTACCTATGTAGATGCTATCACTATTACCGGTATCATTATTCTTCGTGGGTAAACCGTATACACCTGCTCTATGCATAATTGCGTTATTACTGTAATCGGCGGTAAGGAATTTGTTGTTATCCATTACAATATCGGCGAATCTTCTATTCACTTTATTACATTCCTTTTTTAAAATGCTGCTTAACTGTGGTATATAAGGTAAACGCCCGCAAAACTGTGTGATGTTCTCAACGTTATTTCCACTCTTAGGTCTGTTAATATTGATTTTATAGTTTATAACGAAGTAAATTTCTCCGTCATTTTTGGTCTACGCCGGGATTCAAACCCGAGTCCCCTTATTCCGGAACTAGTCGCTCTACCAACTGAGCTACGCAGACGTTCATTCTGATTGCCATCTGCCTTTATGTCGTGTGCATCCTGCTGGCAGGTACGTCAATCTCCCCTCCCCCCCGGAAAGAGGGCCGGGGGCATGGCCCACGGGTCAGCCGTGACCATGACCATGAATCGTTTCAGGCAGCCATCTGCTGTAGAACGTGCACTTGAGAACTCCCAGTCAATCTGGTGTGTGGAATGCAACATCACACAATTTTTTATTTTTCGAAGCGCTGGAGAAGAGATTCTCTGATTTTTCCTATCTCGCGGTGTGGAAATAACATCACACCATTGCGAGATCTTGAACGGTCGGGTCATCCGGAAAGTTCGGGCGCCATTATAACGAAGTAAATTTCTCCATCATTTTTGGTCTACGCCGGGATTCGAACCCGAGTCCGCTTATTCCGGAACACGTCGCTCTACTAACTGAGCTACGCAGACGTTCATTCTGATTGCTATCTGCCTTTATGTCGTGTGCGTCCTGCTGGGAGGTACGTCACAAGTTTCTATACATTTTCCAAATATATATTTTATCATATCCAAATGCTATGGCTGTTTCCACAATGCACTTCATTTCTGAATGATCCAAACTTCTATTCAACATATGGGAAACGGCTCTTCTAATATATGAATGAAAGGCAGCCTCTTTATAATGTTTAGGGTGGACTGAATCATTTGGTATAATTACTGGTACGTAAGAGTCTTTCCTGTATACTAAATAGTTAATACGTCCTTGGTGTTTACAAAGCAGAATGTCAAGGAAGGGCAATTGTCCATTATTTTCTTTCTCGACAGTAATCTGTATTGTTGGATAGTATTCGTTATATTTTGCAATAAACTTCATTAAGCTATCTTCTGTATTGCCAGATGACAAGAATGTCATCCACATATCGAAGGAATATCATCGGCAAGTGTTCTTGTCCTTGTTTAAGTACTTCGTTTTCAATGTGCTGTAGTACGACTTCTGACAACAGGCCCGAAACTGGAGAGTCCACATACGGGATCCAAACTCCTGTCTGTGTATTACTTGATTATATCTGAATAATTGTTTTCTGCAATTAGGTTGAGTGCAGATATAATACTGTTAACTTCAATCTCTGGAACTCCAACTGCAATCAGTTTCTTACTTACAAGATTAATAGCTTCATGTGTGGGAGTTTTCGGGTATAATGCAACGACATCAAAGCTCACCATTATACAGACACCAATCTCTATATTTTTAATTGTCTTAATGACTTCTGTAGAATTGTTTACTGTGCATTCGTGAGTTTTAAAGAAGGGGTTAAGATATCTAAACAGAGCTTTTTCAAGATCTATGGTAGGTGCAATAATTTTATTAACAATAATCCGAATAGGGCAATCAACTTTATATGTTTTAAATTTTCCAAATATACTGGGTATGAAAGATCCTACTGGTGGATAGGACTTGTTCATGACTTGCAATGGAAGTCTACTGTGATTTTTTAACATTCCTGATCCTTGGTTCTGAAAAAGAAATTATCCCAAACACCACAAAGCTGTAAAAAAAAAAAAGAGGTAGTCGATATTGAATTTTATCTCGGATCATAGTACTTCTGGCTTAGCCATATGAGTATTTGAAAAGTCACACGTTGGACAGTTGTCTGACATTTACGCTTATTTGAACCGAACTGTTATGGTAACTAGAGACTTCATGAAGCCAATTACTGGGCTCATGAAACCTCCAGTAACGATAATACTTCGGCGATAGTAATTAACTACCTTACGCGATTATTAATCTCCAGACAATAATAACTCATTAACGCGCATGATTAACCATCTCCAAAAAATAAGTCTTTATCTTACGAATTATTAATCTCGAGACCGTAATAATTCATTATCTTACACGCATGATTAATCTCCAGAGAAATATAATTCATTATCACATGTGAAAATTAATCTTCAGACAATAATAATTGTGCCCTAAAATCATAAAGCAGGTAAAAAAAAATCAGGTTCTTGAAATTAATAAAGCCTCTTGTCCAGATAGCAAACTTCTTGAAATCTGCGTCTGAACTGATTCCAGATTTTATGTCGTCTACCGTTGCTGTTGCTTAAAACAGAGGATATTTCTAACAGGATGGGAACTTTTTTTTCTTTTTCAGTGGTTATGTTGTATGTACAACCTAACCACTGAAAAAAACAAAAAAAAACAAAACCTGATTGATTCCTTACCTCAAAACGTTCCCTTATACAGTTGCGAAATATATATTTTGTCTGATGTAATTCAGAAAACAATTAATGATTAACTGCTCTGTACTCTAGAGTCTGTTAAACTCATTGTTATTTAAACGAAAGCCTTGTCATTAGCATGGCTTCCGTTTATATCGATCAACTGGTAACATTTTACCCTTGGTTAGCCACTTCTCCCCCCCCCCCTCCTTTTTTTTTTAATATGCAGTAGGGAAGTTTTTATGAAGCCGAACTTTGTGGCAGTTGATTTTAGGTTAACGATTACTTATAACAAACTCTAAATGAGGGTCTTGATCTTGACTTACATGTCACTAGCTCTGTAGCTTCATTTCTATGATAGAAGCAGCATAAATGTTGTGTGCTGAGGGCTTATGTTCTGTTATATTTTCCTTTAATGTAAATGTGCCTCAGTTATCGGTTTTGCCTTGTTTCCTCTATAAGTAAACTCCTTCTCATCGCAGCTACCGAAGGAACAATTATTTTGCTGACGATAGTTATTTTCACGCGTCTTACTCCCTAAGTTACATCTACAGAGCTAATGAGCATCAGACACAGCGTTGTGATGATGACTCCTTCTTAAACTGCGACGTTTGAACGTTTTTATTTGTGACGAGAACAGTATTTGAAGAGTTTAGCGCCAAAATTTTCTTCCCGTCATAAACCTGCTTCGAAAAGCTGGAATTTTTCTTATGAGCAAAAGTATACTGAATAGCAGCCTTGTACTTTATACAACTCACAATTTTACCTAACTCTAAAGAGAGTAATTCTACCGATTAACATCCGGGCACTTACAAATTTTCCCGAATCCCTTTTCCGAATGTAGAAATAGTAGTACAGTATATTTGTTATATACAGGAAATGCTATGAGTATTGCTCCCAAGAACTGTTGGTTTTTCTAGTTCATGCAAATTTCCATCACGCAATAAGAAGCATAGTATTTGCAGAACCATTTGCTTTGTGTCTCACTCCTTCTACAGAAAAAAATAAAAAATAAAAAAAAATTGGAAAATTTTATCACATTCAGACGAGCAGTCAGAAATCCACGCAACTGACCACTCAGCTACCAGAGCACTTACGCTTCCCCTTAATGTAGCAACTTTCACTTTTTAATTAAATCAGAAGCAGATAAAATACTGTTGAGAATTTTCATTTCATTTTCGGGGTTTAATGACCTTTATGAGCAATTTTATAAGCAATCTCCCGTCCCTAATTTGAGATCAGTGGTTTTCGAGAAGGGAGGGAGAGCCAATGACGTAAGACGAATAGCCAGAAATCTGCGCAACTGACCACTCAACTACCGGGGCAACTTGCATGATTTATTTATTTATTTATTTTTGAAAGTTTAACCGCCACCGGGTGCAACTCAATGGGCTACAAGCAGTCGCCTGTTTCTAATTTAGGGCTACTGGTTCCAGGGAAGGGAGAGAGTCAATGCCGTAAGGCAAAAACAACATCCATGCCTCATCGGGATTCGAACCCGTACCCTTCTCGGACAAATGATCATAAGCCAACGCTTAGACCATTACGTCACAGGGGCCG
The DNA here is from genome assembly GCA_039090855.1 of Macrothele yani. Classification (NCBI taxonomy): domain Eukaryota; kingdom Metazoa; phylum Arthropoda; class Arachnida; order Araneae; family Macrothelidae; genus Macrothele; species Macrothele yani. The sequence goes on from CM076990.1 coordinate 198,609,133, forward strand.
CCTTTCATGCTTTATTTTATTTTTTTATTTTTTTTTTTTGATTGCAGGTTTAACGACCACCGTGAGCAACTCAATGGGCTATAAGCAGTCGCCCGTCCCTAATTTAGGGTCACTGGTTCCAGGGAAGGGAGAGAGCCAGTACCGTAAGACAAACACAACATCCATGCCTCACCGGGATTCGAACCCGGACCCCGTTCGGACGAATGATCGGAGGCCATCGCTTAGACCACTGCGCCACCGGGGCGGCCCTTTCATGCTTTAGAAAAGGAAAATAAAAACTGAAAATGGTGGCATGACCTAATACGCAGTTCTTTTTAGAAAAGAGGTATGGAGAGCTTAATGAGGACGTTAGCATTTTTCAAGCAGGGAGGAACGCTTTATTCTTAAGGTAAGACAACTGGTTCCGGTGAATGTAAATAACCAGCACCGAAAAATAAGCACTATACCTTTATGCCATCTCGAAATCAAACCCACGCCGTAGCGTAAGAAGCTTGTCTAAGTAAGAGAACAGTAGGCGATTATTTTAGCATTAGTTCCGGAGATTTCCTTGTAGGTTGAGCTTGAGAAAAACTAAGAGCTAATAATTTATGATCTGTCAGTTTCATTTGAAATTTTTTCTTTGTTCAGAGCGGACTTCACACTCCGAAACCCTTAAAATAGAAGTACAAAAGAATATCTCTTTCAATGCTCGGAAGTTGGTGCGGCCTCGATTTCTGGAGAAAAAGTAGAGAAATCCGTCTTTCCCCGCTTTGACAGAAAGAGACAGTTTCTTAAATTACGTTCTACTTCCGCAGTCCGCGGAATTTTTGGCTTTTTTCCAGGAGTTCAAGAAGAAATAAGTAAATAACGCAAAAGCACGCTCTCTCATACACATCGGTACATACACAGTCCGCACCCATACAGGCAGCGTGGGAGAGAAAAAAGTGGCAACAGGCGACGACTAAAAATGGGTGATGTTCCGTTTTCTAGTAAACAGAGTAAGTACCCTGTCCTTTCAGAACTAAATAGTTTGCTGAGAGGGAAAATGAAGGTGCCTTGAGTGTCTTTGCGACAAGAGGTGTATATCCGGTAGATGACGAGGTTGGTATCTCTTACGTCATGCAACAATTGAAAAAGAAAATGGCTTACGTATTTCATTATCGAAAGAGATAATGCCACTTCATAGGAATATTTGCCACTTCATAGGAATATTGAGACAAAAGCTTTCGTTTCCAGTTGTGTTTTGCATACGATAATTCTTGCACGCATAGTCATTTTTTATTCACTTATACATACGTGTTCAAATTTAGTGACAAACTCAGGTGTAACTCAATCCTTCCTTCTTAAAATTCTGATGGACTTCTTTTTAGCAAGACTTTCATCGTACGTACTTAAAAAAAAGCGCATTAATCTTGCGTCATCTGTTAGATGTTTCAGCTTCAGATGCCAGCAAGATTTTTTTTATTGGAGGTTTAACGACCACCGTGAGCAACTCAATGGGCTATAAGCTGTCGCCTGTCCCTGATTTAGGGTCACTGGTTCCAGGGAAGGGAGAAAGACAGTGCCGTAAGACAAACACAACATCCATGCCTCACCGGGATTCGAACCCGGACCCATCTCGGACGAATGGTCAGTAGACATCGCTTAGACCACTGCGCCATAGGGTCGGCTGCCAAAATTTCGTATGTATGAAGTAAAAACAATCCCAATATTACGTTCTTTGCAAAAAAAAAAAAAAAAAAAAAAAAAAAACGAAGCACACAGAAGGAATCATCCAATCAATATGAAAAGCGGTATGCCGCCCCGGTGGCGCAGTGGTCTAGGCGATGGCCTCTGATCATTCGTCCGAACGGGGTCCGGGTTCGAATCCCGGTGAGGCATGGACGTTGTGTTTGTCTTGCGGCGCTGGCTCTCTCCCTTCCCTGGAACCAGTGACCCTAAATTAGGGACGGGCGACTGCTTATAGCCCATTGAGTTGCTCACGGTGGTCGTTAAACCTCCAATCAAAAAAAAAAAAAAAAAAAAAAAAGCGGTATGTGCAATGTATATGTACAGGAAAAGAAATTATTGCAATTCCAGAGCAGTTGGGCCATTTATTCGAGTAAAACAGCTACTACACGAGTGGAAGAAGTCAATACATTGTGGCGCCACCTTTGGTTCGGATACTAGCGGTTACTCGGCGTGGCATAGACGTATGCAGTTCACAGATGCTGTCCTGAGGTATAGCATGTCGGATGGTGTCAAAAATTCGGGCCAGTTGCCGACATTCCAAGATGGGCGTAGGTGGCGTCACGTCATACGTCCCAAATATGTTCGATCGGTGAGAGGTCGGGCGATTGGGATGGCCATGGAAGGGTGTCTACATTACGGAGGCAAGCTTGGGAGATCCCTGCCATGTGTGACCGGGCATTATTCTGTTGAAAAATTTCTCTGTGACGCTGATATAGAAATGGCAACACAACAGGTCGTAGAATGTCGCCGACGTACCGTTGAGCCGTGATGATGGTACGGAGGACTACGAAGGCTATCATAACAAATGTCTCCCTAAACAGTTACTACCCGTGTGCTAGCCCCCTGTGTCGTTCATTTCACGGAAAATAAAGGATCCGTGCGCTATCCACCTCGTCTCCAGATTCGTATGCGCTGGTCATCGGCGTCAAGTGCGAACCGTGACTAATTACTGAAGTCAACACTACGCCACTAGACACTAAACCACGTTGATCAGGCCTGACACCACTGCAACCTGTGAAGGTGATGCTCGCTGGTCACTGATAGGGGGCGGAGTGGCCGTTCCGCAGGTCGTCTGGCAAAAGGTCCGGATGGTCGCTTCCGTACCTGTAAGCGACGCAACATGGCCAAGGATGATTGAGAGCGACGGATTCAATTCTGTTCGAGTTGTTCTCACAATCGCTCGATCCTCGAGTTCCGTCGTTGCCTTCGGCCGTCCACTGCCTGAGTGCCGCTAGGTTGCATCCTCCTCGACCCATTGGCTCCAACATCGTTCGATTACCGCATTGCTCAGATCCAAATGCTTGGCGATACGGCGACTTGACCAACCGGCCAATCTCAGCCCAATTATACGTCCTCTCCTAAGCTAGCTCAACTACTCGTACCATGCACGGATCCGACGTCGAGGCATCCTCACAGTTCGTGGAGGTTAATGCAAGCGCAGTCCGCTATCACAGTTGTCTTTGTATGAGAGCTTTGCTCTTGACATACCCTCCTCGATGCGCAGCTCCCATGCGTCGTGGTGGGTCGCTATTTAGTCACTGGTCGTTGTTTTTTAATCACTTGTATTCCGCCCTGAGGTAAATACTTGCATGCGGAGTTTCATCAGGATCGAACGACTTCACTGAATGAACGACTACTTCGTTTTTTGTGGGGGTTTTTTTGTTTTTTTTTCAAAGAATGTATTTATACATTTTGTCTTTCCGTGAACACGTTATCTATACTTCTATAAGGTGAACTGGCAGAATTTTTCCTGCATCAGTTAGACAGAAATGTGATAAACATTTTCCAGAAATTATGCCCCATCCATCTATTCAAATGTGAACAACTCTCTAGGCCGTAAGCAGTCGTCCGTGCCTAATATTAGGCCACTAGTTCCAGGGAGGGGGAACAGCCAGTGCCGTAGAAGAGGCGCATCACCCATGCCTCATGGGATACTCGAGCCTTGCCTATCTCGGACGAGCAGTCAGAAACCAGCGCCTGTAGCACTGCATCATCGGCGCGGCCATAATCAGAGATGGAAACGGGCCACGGGTCAAGGTGTTCCTGACCCGATTTTGACCCGGTTTTATTCCCGTTTCATTTTTGAAAAGAGAAAAATATATTCGAAAGAAAAATGCGCTTTGTGGAATTCTGTACTCGATACTGGTGCCCACGGAGTGAATAATGATTTGCCATGCAAAAATATTGTCGTCTCTTTCTTAAAGCAACGAAGATTTCCGCCGACCGACATCAGACACACCGACACCATATGGTAAAAAGATACTTCCTTTGCGTTCTTTTACAGTGCGATTGCCCAGGGAAAGGTACAGGCAAACGCCCTTCTCCTGCTTCTCAGCTGATTCACTCTCTCTCTCTGTGCGAAGTTCACTTTATGACTAAGAGTTACTTTTCACATCACATCTTTTACATTGAGCATTCAGAGGTTTTCGATTGATGTGCGAACATCCCGTTCCCATGACATGTCATGTCGAAATTAGCTCCTTATTTGTTAATGTGGATGGATTTAATATTAAGGAGGTTGAGAAAGTCTTTTTGGCCAACAAATGCGTGCTTGTTGAAAACCACAAGGGAAAGAGTGAATGCTTGAATTTGTTTCGTCTCATTAAGGAACCGGTGAAAAATTCTGTGTTGTTTGGGTCCTGCTTTTTGTTCAAAATGTGGAAAATGTGTAATTAAAAAGAAAGATGTCGACGGTGTAATAAAAGATTATGGAACCAAAAATCTGACGAACCATATGAAAGTATGCGCACTTCCATCAAAGCGTGGAAATTTGAACAATCTAAATACATTAAAAAAATACATTTGTGTAATCGTAAATAATGATTCCCATTTGTAATATACTCCATGGTCATGGTCAGCCATTACTTCTGGATTACGCAAAATAGTAGCACTAAATATGTCACTAAAATTTAGCAAGTAACCAGATTTTATTATTAAAAAAGGATTTCACTTATTAAATATCAAGCAGTTATTGGGATGAATACATATATTACGTTTATATGTATATATTTATATAAATTGAGTTTCCAATTTATAGTTCAAAGCAGATTTGTCCGGGTTAGTTGCAGGTCCGGATCTGGTCGGGTCCGAAATTTTTGACCCGTTAAATTTTTGACTCTGGCCCTAATATATCAGAAAGTATGGCTAAAACACTACTCTTTGCGAAAATTGCTGCACCAAAAAAGAATCACGCTATCCAAATGAAATCTATATCACATATTCCTGAAGTTATAGGAGATTACTGATTACTCATAACTTGACTAAAAAGAGTTTTTTCACTTCAAAACTCAGTATCGTATGAAGACATCTCGAGCAACGGTAACAGTGTCTACACGGCGGGGCATTGAATGAAAGAGGCTTTTGATATCGTTCTGGGGAATAGCCAGCCAGGCTGCTTCTGTGCGAGACCAGACTTGCGGTTACAGAGGAGGCACTTGACGGGACAGTAGCTTAGCTACTATGTCCCAGACATGTTCGATCGGGAGACATATCCGGCGAACGGGCAGGCCAGGGAAGAAGTGGTATCTGCTGTGCATGGAAGAGATCTTGGACATTCCGGGCTACATGTGGCCGAGCGTTTTTCTGCTGGAATATAGCTCCAGGACAACTGTGAAGGAAGGGTATCGCATCTGCCTCTAAACCATCCCTGATCTATCGCTGGCAGTTGAAGGTTCGCTCAATTCATTTCAAGAGAGATCACGAACTGAACCCAATGGCGCTCCAAATCATGAGGCTTGGCGTTGGCCCGGAATGACGTTGCAAAATGGACGCTGCAAGGTGCCTTTCACCACGGTGTCTTCGAACACATATGCAACCATCATGGTACATCAAGTTGACTCGTGACTCATTAGAAAGCACGACCTGTTGCCAATCAGCGCGCCAGTGTCTGTGTTCGAGACCCCACAGCAGCCTGAGGCCTCTGTGATTGAGGATCAAAGGAATGCTCAGCAATGGGCTGCTAGCGACCAGTCCTCTGTTAAGCAGACGACGTCAAACTGTGCTGGAGCACAAAGCCTGACCTGCAACAATGCTCCACTGCTGCGCTGACACTGTGGATGGCACTATGCGATCGCTCACTGCCATGCGGTTCAGGTGTCTGTCATCCCGTGCAGTCGTGCGAATTTTCAGTCCATTTCCCGGATATCTGTGCGTCCGAATTTCATCCATCCACTGACGCCAAGTTCGTATCACTGTGTTAACGTTTTCTCCCGTACGAGTAGTAATTTTGTGGTAGGAAAATTCAGCTTCTTTCATGCCAGCAGTCCTTCCTCGCTCAAAGTCCGTCAGGTGTTCATAATGCGACCTTCTTCAGCGACGGGCTTAGCGAGACACAAGAAACACCCTTTCGACCGAATGCCGGCTCTTCACTGATTACAACATCTCCTTTAAGTCAGGTTTTTGTATCCAAGACCGGACAGTTCAGAGGGCGCTGGTCCGAAACCGAATGCACAATTTCATTCACATTTTAATCATTTGGATGTCCCAACTTGTACATATCCTGTAAGTTTGGAGATAATACCAGCAGTTCTTCATGGTGTTAAAATTTTCACAAACGTTAGCGTATTTATCATAAATTTTTCTACCATCCGTCTGTGGATACAATTACACAACGTTTGGAAATGAAACTAAAAGGTTCTTTTTTACGCTTTCCAACCGTAGGTTGAAGAAGCGTATATGCTCCAGCTTTGTCCGTCTGTCTGTCTATCCGTCCGTCCGTTCGTCCGCACGATAACTCGCGTAAAAACGGTTCGATTTCGATGAAATTTTAGTATGTGGTAGGGCACAACCTGGGAAGAAACCCTATTGAAAATAGACGAAATGGGGTCAAAGGTCAGGACATAGGAGCGGGATCCATTCCACAGCCCTTATGCATCATAACTTACGTAAAACTGCTTCGATTGCGACAAAACTTCATCATGTTGTTCCCGAGATGTACTGAACCAATTCTGTTTAATAACATCGAAATGGGGTCAAAGGAGGGCACAGGAGCGAGATTTATTCCACAGCCATTATCCTCATAACTTGAGAACTGATTTCTGGTATGTTGGAAAGCGTATCATAATCAATGCATTGCATGATTTTACTAACTTGTTATATCAATAGTTGGAAAGCACTTTTACGACCTTCTTTATGTTTTATCCGTCCACTAGTCGGTTCAAAATTAGATATTGAAAATTTCGGTGACCATTATTTTGCATTAACCTCCCTCTCTATTTTATTCTCTTAAAGGATCCCAGTGAGTATTATTTGATAGCTGATTTAGGGCTGTTGGTTCCAGGGATCGGATAAATCCCACTGCCAGAAAGCAAACACAACATTTATGTTTACTCGAGTCGGTCATGTACGGGCTTATCTGGTTTGTCAGTTGATTTGGTCCAAGCCCTTGGGAAGTAGAAGCATGTGGCACTGTTGTGTGAAGCATGTGATTTATTAGTTATAAAATACTTTCGAAAACAGATATTTGTACACCTCAGCCGCTTGGAGCCGAAAAGTATTTTAATACTGAAAACAGGTATAACTTTGGATATCACACAACATTTAAAATTGACTTCACCTTAAACTTTCGTTCTTGCATCCCATAAAACTTTGTGATCGGAAGCAGGATAAAATAAGAGGTCGATCTGATTCGTACGACACTTTCCGAACTCATTTCTATGAACACAAAAAAAATTATATGAACAGAAATATCTTGCAAGGTTATTAACAGAGTTAATACCTCAAAGAAAATTTCGGCAGTTTTGGTATTCGGAAAGAAGAAATGTGTACCTACAAAATTAATTTCGGGCTGAGAGATGAATCTTTTTGCTATTCATTTTTTTTAATACAATGTATCTGTGTGAACAAGCTTTTCTGTATCATTTTTTACGCTTTCCAACCGTAGGTTGAAGAAGCGTATATGCTCCAGATTTGTCCGTCTGTATATCTGTCTGCCTGTCTGTCTGTCTGTCCGTCAGCACCATAACTCGCGTAAAAATGGTTCGATTTCGATGAAATTTTAGTATGTGGTAGAGGACAACCTGGGAAGGAACCCTATTGAAAATGGATGAAATGGGGTCAAAGGTCAGGACATAGGAAGGGATCCATTCCATCGCCCTTATGCGTCATAACTTGCGTAAAAATGCTTCGATTGCGACAAAACTTCATCATGTTGTTTCAAAGATGTACTACACCGGTTCTGCTTAATATCATCGAAATAGTGGCAAAGGCCAGGAGCGAGATTTATTCCACAGCCATTATCCTCATAAGTTGAGTAATGATTTCTGGTATGTTGGAAAGCGTATCATAAACAATGCATTGCATGATTTTACTAACTTGTTGATTTAAAGCGAACTGAAAAAAAAAGTAGCGTGATTTCCAACGATCTCTAAGTGAATGAAGGTATTTTAGAATTCTTCGGTGCGACTTTTGAGGTAGCGAATAATCCCGTTCTCCCTTTAGTTTTACAAAAATGGTAAAAGGTTGAGATCTGTATTTCAAATGAAATGAACTACTGGTTCAATAACACACTGGTCTGTCTAGCCGATACTTTTGAAACCATTTGAGGTTAATGACACTGCGGTATTTATGGTCACAAGGTAAAGGTTTCGCTAGAGTCAACAAAAACACAGAGAAAGCATTTTTATCTGAGGGAGAGTCTAACCATGGCTGTGAGAACTAGCCCAAGGAAGGCTGCTGATAACTACAGATATGACCACCCTCCCGACTGAGTGGTGAGGAGAGATGCTTCCATGATATTCGCCGAAAGATAACCGCCCACACCAGCACCATCATCACTACGACCACATGACACACACACACACACACACACACACACACGTGATGTGCAAACATGTTGGGTGGGAAGAAATGTTAAGTTCAAAGTTCGAAAGTTCGACAGATAGCAGCTTTTATAATATAACCAAACAGCATGAGGTAGACTACCTTATGGAAACAAAAACGAAAATTAATGGTGTTCAAAATTTGTAAATGCTGATCTTCCCTTTTCCTACGAAAATACAGAACAGGGAGGGACCGAAAATAAAACCTTAACACTTGTATGTGTGACCAAATTAAATAAATAATGTCCCTAATTCCATCATGCTGTTCCTTCATCTACCTGTTTGGGATCACAATACATTCACAGCGGATGTTGAAAAAATTGTCTTTGTCGGATACGCTTTTCCACGTGTTTTCTCGTATTTGGGATGAATTACTGGGTTGGAAAGAAAGTAATTTCTGCAAATGCGAGGCAACAGAAAAGTACTAATTACAGGTACAAATCAGTCCAAAATGTAGACGCCATTGTTTGCCACGGCCTGCTCCCGTCATCTGGGCAGATGTTGGATATTGTCCCTGTAGAATTATATCGGCTTGGACGCAAAGAAGTGATACTAATTACAGGTACAAATCAGTATAGTGCTAGAAAAGTACAATAATTAAATGTCCAGCTATATTAATTAGAGTACTAATTACAGGTACAGATCAGTCCAAAATATAGTCGCCATCGTTTGCCACGACCTGCTCCCGTCCTCTGGGCAGATGTTGGATATTGTCCCTGTAGAATTATATCGGCTTGGACGCAAAGAAGTGATACTAATTACAGGTACAAACCAGTCCAAAATGTAGTCGCCATTGTTTGCCACGACCTGCTCCCGTCGTCTGGGCAGATGTTGGATATTGTCCCTGTAGAATTATATCGGCTTGGACGCAAAGAAGGGAATAAGTGCGCGTTCGACAAAGTTTCGGTTGGTGAACCGCTGTCCTTCCAGGAAATGTTGCAACGACCGGAAAAGGTGGTAGTCGCTTGGAGAAATGCCCAGGAAATGTTGCAACGACCGGAAAAGGTGGTAGTCGCTTGGAGAAATGCTCAGGAAATGTTGCAACGACCGGAAAAGGTGGTAGTCGCTCGGAGAAATGCCCGGGAAATGTTGCAACGACCGGATTAGGTGGTAGTCGCTTGAAATGTCCAGAAATGTTGCAACAGGAAATGTTGCAATGCCCAGGAAATGTTGCAACGACCGGAAAAGGTGGTAGTCGCTTGGAGAAATGCCCAGGAAATGTTGCAACGACCGGAAAAGGTGGTAGTCGCTTGGAGAAATGCTCAGGAAATGTTGCAACGACCGGAAAAGGTGGTAGTCGCTTGGAGAAATGCCCAGGAAATGTTGCAACGACCGGAAAAGGTGGTAGTCGCTTGGAGAAATGCTCAGGAAATGTTGCAACGACCGGAAAAGGTGGTAGTCGCTCGGAGAAATGCTCAGGAAATGTTGCAACGACCGGATTAGGTGTTAGTCGCTTGGAGAAATGCCCAGGAAATGTTGCAACGACCGGAAAAGGTGGTAGTCGCTTGGAGAAATGCCCAGGAAATGTTGCAACGACCGGAAAAGGTGGTAGTCGTTTGGAGAAATGCACAGGAAATAGGTTGGGGGCAGCAGCAGCAGCAGCCAGAGTTGGAAACGGGTCAAAAATTTTGGACCCAACCTGACCCGATCCGACCCAAACCCGTGACTAACTCGGACAAATCTGCTTTGAACTATCAATTCGAAATTCAATTTATATATATATATATATATATATATATATATATATTCATCCCAATAACTGCTTGATATTTAATAACTGAAATCCTTTTTTAATAATAAAATGTGGTTACTTGCTAAATTTTAGTGCAATTTTTAGTGCCACTATTTTGCGTAATCCAGAAGTAATGGCTGACTATGACTGTGACCATGGAGTTTATTACAAATGGGAATCATTATTTACGATTACACAAATGTATTTTTTTTAAATGTATTTAGATTGTTCATTCTTTCCACGCTTTGATGGAGGTGTGCATACATTCATATGGTCCGTTAGATTTTTGGTTCCATAATCTTTTATTACACCGTCGACATCTTTCTTTGTAATTATACACTTTCCACATTTTGAACAACAAGCAAGACCAAACAACATAGATTTATTTACCGGTTCCTTAATGAGACGAAACAATTTCCAGTATTCACTCTTCCCCCTGTGGTTTGCAACAAGCACGTATTTTTTGGCCTCGACGCCTTTCTTAACCTTAATATGAAATCCATTTATACTAACAAATAAGCAGTTAATTTCGACATGCCATGTCATGGGAATGGGAGGTTAGTACATTAATCGAAAGCCTCTGGAAGCTCAATGTAAAAGATGCAATGTGAAAAGTAACTCTTAGTCATACAGTGAACTTCGCATGGAGAGAGTGAATCAGCTGAGAAGCAGGAGAATGGCGTTTGTCTGTACCTTGCCCTGGGCAATTGCACTTTAAAAGAACTCAAAGGAAGTATCTTTTTACCATATGGTGTCGGTGTGTTTGACTTCGATCGATGGAAATCTTCTTTGCTTTAAGAAAGAGACGACAATATTTTTGCATGACAAATCATTATTCACTCCGTGGGCACCAGTATCAACTACAGAATTCCACAAAGCGCATTTTTCTTTGGAATATATTTTTCTCTTTTCATAAATGAAACGGGAATAAAATCGCGTCAAAATCTGATCAGAAACACCTTGACTCGACCCGTTGGACACGCAAGAAATTGTCGACCCGTGACCCGTTTCCATCTCTGGCAGCAGGTCCCAGCCCAGGTCCCTGACCTTGTGACAGGTCCCCCGTGCTGTGTGAGATCTCGCTCCATCCTGCTGTAGGAAGACGCACTTCCGGTTCAGCAGTGTTGTTCATTTCGACGTGAGCGATGTGTGCAGATCATCGAGCTGACGGCAGTAAACATCCGTAGTGATAGTGGAGTTGTCTTGCAGCAGCTCAAAAACACAACACCCCGCATATTCCACCAATCAGAGAGCAGGACCTTATGAGGGTGTAAGCCGGCTTTGAGGGTCCGCATGGGCTTCTGTTTTGGGTTCAACCACTGTTTCCGGACGCTGACATTGTCATACAGAACCCATTTCTCGTCACCTGTCACAATTGTAGTCCAAGAACGGTTCAACTTGGTCACGTGCAAGCAGGAAAATGCATACACTCATGCGATTTGCTTTCTGCTCAACTGTTAGTTGATGGGGTACCCAAACTCCCTTGTTGTGCACCTTCCCAAATTGACGCAGGTGCGTGATAATGCTCATGGAGGTATCCCCAAATGTTCGGCCAATTCCCGCGTGGTCATAGGTGGGTCAGTATCCACTAAGGTCTTCAAGCATGTCCATATCCACTGTAGCGGGTCTTCTGGCTTTGGGACGGTCTGACGGGTCAAAATTTGCCTCGCGAAACCGTTCGAACCAGCGATAGCACTGACGATATGATAAGTCATTGGGGTATACACTGGTAATATTCGTTATAGCGCTAGCGGAGCTGCTATCACGACGAAACTTGTACAGCACGCAATGGCAGATGTGCTCCTTTTCCACTTCCCTGTTGGCTGGCGCTTACACTCTTCACCTTCTGACGACCAACTGCCACTGACTTAAGCCACCTGCCTGCTGATGTCATACCGGCGTGCTGCACAATATCAGCGGCCAATGGGCGACGTGGCCGGGAATTCGACTTCGGATGTCTCGACATCGGACATTACTTTCTTTTCAACCCAATGCCAGTTACCTCACCTTGTGTTTGAATCGGAAGGCAGGCCCGTAGCCAGACCGAATAGTTGGGAGTGGCGGCTGATGATTGAGATCGAGCAAAGGATAAAAAGGAGGTCGGGCACTGTACTGCAGTGTGAGTTGCTACAATGGAAAATGAGGTCAGGCACTGTACTGCAGTGTGAGTTACTACAATGGGCTACGCAAACACAGGTCAGGCGCCGCTCGGCCTGAGCCCTTCCTTGGCAACGGCCCTGTCGGATAGACGAAGGAAATTTGCTTTTCTAATGATTATGGAAGATGGACTTGGCAGCCCCAGTGGCGCATTGGTCTAGGGCGCTGGCTTATGATCATTCGCCCTAGTTGGGTCCGGGTTCGAATCCCAGTGAGGCATGGATGTTTGCGTTTATCTCTCGACATTGGCTCTCAATATGTTACTTGCCCAACACTGGTTATCTGTGTACATTGGTCATTTAGCAAACTGTAAAATTCATGTTTGATGTGTACTTGTTTACAATGTGTTACATGATCAACACTGTCTATATTTGTGTACATTAACCAATTGGCATGCTGTCAACCATGTATGATTTGTGCTTGTTGCTGTGTAATTTCTGTCTCCTGTTTATGTCTGCCAGTATGTCTTTGTACCACTAAGTCCAATAAATCATTAAACAAAGAAAAAAAAAAAGACATACTTGAAAAGCTGAGTTTTGTAAAGTAGTCGCAATTCATCCTAAAATTTTCTAATTTTGTCGCTAGGTGGCAGTAGAGTGCGTCTAATTTTTTTTTTTTTTTTTTTTTTTTTTGATTGGAGGTTTAATGACCACCGTCAGCAACTCAGTGGGCTATAAGCAGTCGCCCGTCCCTAATTTAGGGTCACTGGTTCCAGGGAAGGGGGAGAGCCAGTGCCGTAAGACAAACACAACACATCCATGCCTCACCGGGACTCGAACCCGGACCCTTTTCGGAAGAATGATCAGAGGCCATCGCTTAGACCACTGCGCCACCGGGCCGCGGCCGTCTGAATTTGTCATAATTATAATAATAATAACCAGAGGCGTGGTGTTTCATAGGTATTACCTGATGGCTAAAAAAGTACTATGAACTCATTGCAATAAAATTTGGTTTTATTTGAAACTAACCGTGAAATGAAGTCGAGGTATACTTATTCTTGAACTCAATTCGGCTTTTCCCCCAAGAATTATTTATGTAAAACGTTGGCCTAAAATTTTCCATGTTGCCGACGCCTTCTGTGTTTCACACATTTCTGTCAGACGAGAAAAAGAGACGTGGCCAGCCAAGGAAAGTGTTTACACATGTTTGCACAACCACATAACCAAGAATTCCAGAAGCTTTCCGCTTGAAAGCTTTTTTTTTTTTTTTTTAAGTTGTATAGGTTTGCTGTTTAGAACATAACTTTTCACGCCTCTGACGCAAAAGGCTGTTTTAAAACACCTTTGATTCTGCAACTGTAAAGTATAGAAGATCCTGTGTCGGTATTTATCACTATCACACTCAAACATGTTATAGTCAGCGCAAGTATACTCAACGCAAAGCTTATCATCACCAATCCGGTAACATGTGTAGTTAAAGCTACGCTGTGTGGATTGTGAGGTCAATAACCGCTATCAGGCATAGCCGTTTAATGTTCTGTACAGGTAACATTCTTTACACTGCATACTGAATACATTTGCATTCTTGTCGTAGACTGTCGGTATCGCGCAGTGTTTTGAAGAAGAAAAAAACACATTGAATACTAGCAAAAAATATTTCATCATCTTTATTTCTATGAAATTATAAATTGTCTATTCTTTTTTTTTTTTTTTTTTTGTCTTTCATGTCACCGCTAGTATACCATTATGTAAAGAAATATAGAAGGTTTCGTTTAGTGAAAAGTCATTGGGCGTTGGGCAGAAGAAATTCAACCATAATTTCCGCCTCTGCTGATGTGCTGATGAACGTTTCTATTAGGTGGGGTGTGCTTTTTTGCAATATCTATTTTAATTATATACAGGGTGATTGTAAACTCCTTCAACAAAACAAGAGGGGTACACATCAAAACGAACAGTATTTGCAATGGAACCTAAGGCCGCATTCCACTCTAAGTCTCAGAAAAGAGTAAAGTTCCACGTTGAGCCTTCAAGAGTGGAAACAAAGAGACATACCTAATTTACGAGTTGCACAATCCCAATCGCATCAGAGAAAGACTCAAAGGAGCTGCTCAGACTGGCGTCCAATGGTATCGTTGCACAGCCCACACCGACAAATGAAGGACTGTCGCACCCTCGTAGACTCCCGGTGTGGTCCGCAGCAACAGCGATTCGCGCGACGAGATCTTTCAGAGAGTCCACAGGTGTCTGTCTTGTCCACCAATGTTTTCATGTGCCCCAAAAAAAGAAATCCGGTGGATTAAGGTCCGGGGAGCGTGGAGGCCAAGCCACAGGTCCACCGCATCCAATCCACCGCCCAGGATATGTCGCATTTAGGAAGTATCGGACCTCTGTGGCAAAGTGTGCTGTGGCCCCATCATGCATAAACCACATGTCCCTCCGTGTGGTGAGCGGAACAGATCGGAAGCACTTGCTCCCGGAACATACGGTACGCTGCGCCGGTCAAACGTATACGTCAATTCTTATGTGATGTTCGCACGGTAATATCGCTGAACGGGTTCGGCTGCGTTTTAAATGTTTGCTCCTCATCGTCTACGCAAGTGCTCAATGCACCTTATTTGATTCTTGTGCTTCTCGTGCACTGGTTGGAACTCCGTGTGTCTGTTGGACGTTTTTCGAGCGTGCTCTTTTCTGGCACTAGGAGTGGAGTGCGGCCCTGAGTTCCATTGCAAATATTATTCGTCTTGATGTGTTCTATCACCCCTCTTGCTTTGTTGAAGGAGTTTACAATCACCCTATATAAAGAATTTCTTCTCCCGGTCGGAAAAACTCAAACATGGTGATTTCTTTCTATACATTTTCCAACTTTTTCTATCCCGTCACTCAAAGTTTTATTTGCCTGAATTCTGTGTTTTGAAGAAACGTAGTCAACGAGCGAATCAGAAGCATAACTAGAGTGGGGCAGGAGGGGCAGCTGCCCCGGTCACAGCTCAAGAGGGAGCGCAAAAGTCACTGCGTACTATCTAATTAAAATCAGAATTGAAACTTTTGCACCAGTATGGTACAGAATTTACCTATAATTTCTTTCGCCAGTTGCGGTAGATTGACGGCTAAAAATTCGCACTTGTTCCTCAAAATGTGAAGGGGATCTAAGTTGCTCATAATCCGAAATGACGGCGCGGTTGTACGTACGTTACAAGGTAAGGATGTCTTTCATAGTTTTGAATATTCTCTGGGGGTAGTTCGATCATTATTGCCACTACTGCTGGCTACGTTCTGTTCATTCAGTGTGGTACCAAAGTTCGGAACTCCGGAGCATTTGGGAATCTCCCCGCTCTCTTCATGTTTTGTGTTTTACAGCCCTAAATGGCGTTCCACGTTGAGTTCAGCTTCACCACTCAGAGCATCCTTGATGTAAGTAAGGTTAAGACAAATGCACGAAACCGTGAAACCGTTCTACTGAGTGCGTCTGCATTTCCTAATTTTTTCAAACGTAATTAATGAGTGCAAAATGTCGTTTCCGTTTGGGATAAGAAATCACACCTAGTTCCCCAATACCCTATAGCAATATCATACCCCAGTAAAAATATTTAAAAGTTAGTTTCCGAAACTACAATTAAAATGGCAATAATTTCGCAAAGATCTTCCTCTAGTCCGCAGAAAAACTAGCCCGTTTTTAAAATCTATTATTCAACCAATAGTGATTATTAATTATCAATTAACTACAGGAGAATATTATAAAAAGAAAAGTATAAAAATCAGTGTGAAGAGAAATGTCAGAAGGAACTTTTGGTGACCAGTGTTAGTTCTTTTGAGAAAATGTAATTGCATATGAGTGTGGGTAGTAAATAATGCAGATTTCTCCGTAATAAACAGATAAGACCAATTTTACGATCCTAAAAACTCATGCAACAAGCAGGATTATAATATTTTGAACAATAAAACTCTTTGTCTTATAGACTTTCGTGAGAGGGAGCGCAATGTTCTGCGGTTTGCCCTGGGCGCAGAAATGCCTAATTACGTCGCTGGAGCAAATTATGGGCTTTCATGGTACAAGCTACAGGCCATACGTGGAACATGTTAAGTTGGTATATTTTTGCTTAACGGTGGTGCAAGTACTCTGTCAACTGGCGATCTCCGGGATGGAGACTAAGGAATCCTTTGTGAATCGTGCAAAGGATAACATTACCAAGATTTCCCATATCTTCAGCAGTAAAAATTTCTTGCTAGGTGGCGCAACCGGATGTTTGCATTTTCAGGATATTTCTGTAGAAGACGGAGAAACACAAAACTAAACTGAGGGATATGTAAAGGTTGACGCGATTAAAATCTCTCATCTTTTTTACTGCATAATTTTCTCGCTGGTAACGCTACTGTATGACGCAATTGAAAATGCTCTGAGATCTTATTATTAATAGCTGTTGAATGTTCCTTAATTCTTAGTTCTAATTTCTGAGCAGTTTGATTTACATAATTATTGTTGCAATCTAGAAGAACTTGACACGTCAGTTGGTTGCAATCTAGAAAGAACTTGATACACCCTATGCCATCCTGTCCTGCCCAACACTTGAAGTAAATGTGTGGTAATGTTGTAATTCAATTTTCCATGATTTGCCACGGGGTATCTACTTAATTTATCTGCCACTCTTTGTAACCAACTGCAGCCCCAAACAAGATTGCAAATTTGGCAATAAAAAGACTTCAAATAGTACACAAGACAAGACGACAAGAATCAACGTAACACATCAAATTCCACTAGATTGTTACCACACTGAAAGATTTGTTACATAAGTTCAATCTTTGCATCTAGTTTTCTTTTGACATCTGGTCATTATACCTTGATTGCTGCATAAAGCATTACTATATCTAGCATAACTTTTCCTACAGGTTAATGGAATATCAATGGGATGTCTCCGTTCTATGAGCACTTGCAATTTGCTCCTATTCTGCGAAGAATATCTGTTTATTGTTATTTTGTCTAATTCACCAGGGCTATGGCAGAAAGCTCCTGAATGGATGATAAACTCAATTTTTTCGTAAAAACTCAACTATTTTATTCTGCAGAACGGAATTCAGAACTAAAAATAATGCATGATAACACAACGGTAAATTTATTGCTAGGTGACGTAACCGATGTCTACATTTTCAGCACATCTGTAAAGAAAACGAAGAAAACCAAAACAAAACTGAGGAGTACGTAGAGTCTGACACGATTAAAGTCTCTTATATTTTTTACTGCGTAATTTTCTTGCTAGTAATGTTAATGTACGGCATAATTGAAAAGGTACTTTTCTTTGTTTTTTGTGGATGCTTTTTGTTTGGTATCAGTAAAAGATTTTTGCGTTGTTGTTTGGATCTCTTTTTTTCGCAAAGAAGACGTTGCCATTTCACCTGGACGTTCCGAAACATCCGTTTTGCTGTGAGAAAAGAGCAAAACCTAGGGAGAAATGTTTTGGCAAACTTTTAGTGGAAGTGGAAAAGACAGGACTTGCCTGTCAAAGCAGCCGTGAAACAAGGCATTTTAGTTGATTCTAGTGATGCTTATGAGCACCAACTGTCTTTGCGAATTTCTGCAGAAATCCACTGTCCTAATGAGAATGTGGAATTAATGAGAAGGGAGCCTAGGTATGAATATAATAAGATATAATAACTTTTTCTTTATGATAGAAAGTCAGGGCCAGCTGGACCATAGGGGCAACTGGGACGGTCTCCCCGGGACCGTCCCAGTTTACTCCCAGGGCAGTGGGGCCTTCAAGGGGACCCGCTGTTTGGAGAAGAAGTCATGTTAAATAGAATTTTTTTATAATTATTATTTTTCTGTGTGTGTAAGTTTTGGCGCGCCAGACCCGTAAAAAGAAGCTTTTTAAAGTTTTTTTGTTTGTTTTTTCCAATCGATCATTTTCGAATAGATTATTGTCCTTCGCCGTACAAATACTGAGATTTGCAGATTCCGAGTGATTATTGTTGTAACCACTTTAACGTTTTCTGCATTCATGAAATAGAAAATTAAATTTCATCTATTTGCGGCCATTACTTTTATATATTTAACAAATTGCGTGCAAACCAGGTACTAAAATTTAAAGAAATAATATAAATGTTTACCAAACTTTTCAGAAACTTCGGAATCAATGGAAAAGCAGCTCTTCATGTATTTCATAATTTTTGCTAAACGATTACATCAGAGTCAAGTTCAACAAAGCCTTCTTCGGAAGGATCAAATTAAGACAAGGTTTTCTTCAAGGCTCGGTTCTTAGCCCAACCCTGCAGAGATGGAAACGGGTCAGCGGATCAAACGGGTCTGGTCAAGGTGTTCTTGAACCGATTTCGACCCGGTTTCTTTCCGTTTTATTTTTCAAAAGCAAAAAATAATATTTTTCAAAGAAAAATGCCACTGTGGAATTTTGTGCTCGATAGTGGTGCCGCGGACTCAAAAATAATATGTCATGCAATAAGAAGGAGGGTGTCCTCAAAAGGAAAAGTGTCCCTAACTTCTAAGCAACAATGACGAAAACAACATCCACGTTTTGGAAACTTTCAACTCATCATAAACTTGTGAAAATTGGTGTAGCTATGAAACATATTCTGAAGCTTGATATGTTATCAAGAAAACAGCAAAAACTGAAATTAAACATACAACAAGTTGCTTAGTTCAAAAACTTTGACTGTAGCGCCATCTAAGTTAGGTGGGACAACCTTTACTGCAGAGGGACTTTTTGACTGTCGTAGATGTGTTTGAAAACATGTGTAAAACAGTTGTGTTATGTTATGCAAATGAAGGACGAGAGTTTCAGCACTTCCTATAAGTAGGTGAGTAAATTATACGTTCCAATAATGCATTCATTTGATTTCCGTATAATCTAAGATACCCACTGCGGAGATACTTTTTGGACCCCTTGCACAGGGTGCGCCATATAAAAGAGGCTCCGTGGCCATACGTTGTTAGGCGGGTTAAAGTTGTTTAGCGGGTTTCCGGTTAAAACCGCTTTGTTCCACTTCTAACCGGTTTTTGCGTGTACAGCTGCAAAGGAATTCTCCGGGGTGGTTAGTCACAGCCAGAGCAGTGTAGGTACGCAGTCATAAGTGTAAATGAAGAGAGAACAAAGGCAACGGAAATGGTTTTAAGTACGGAACAGCGGGTCTTTATTGTGGAACAGTATTTCGGAAATAACTCTCCACCTGTGACTTTTATCTGTGGGGAGCACTGAAAGGGAAAGTGTATGCAACTAATCCGCACACCCTTGATGAATTAAAAGTGAACATTACGGATGCCATAGCCCAGATTACTGCCGATGAGTTGTGGTGAGTTACGAACAACATGTTCCGTCATATTCAGCTGTGTCTTGATGTCGGAGGACAGCACTTTCAGCAATTGTTGTAAACGCAGGTAAATTACTGATGTTTTCTGTCATTTCAACTATTCTTTACCATGCATAGTAACATTGCCTGACTGTTGTCGTCCATCATACTCGGGCTTCTTTTATATGGCACACCCTGTATATATATTATAGTTCAAAGTAGATTCGTCTGGGTCGGGTATGGGTCAGTTACAGATCCGAGTTGGGTCCGGGTCAGGTTCTGTTATGTGACGTCCGGGCCCAAACATTTTTAACCCGTTTCCCACGCTGCAATCTTGTTCTCCCAATTTTTAGCTGGAATCGAACTGGGAATTTCGCGTCTTCGTAACGTTGGTTTGCTTGCGATGATATTTTGTGCAGCAATTCGGATTTCCTTCCCGTAGACAACCATCAACAAATCCTTTGTCGACATCCAAGCTTTCGCTCGAGTGCAACAGAAAAATCTGAATTCTTCCAAATCCACGAAGAGTCTTTTCAAACAAGCATCTGTACTACACTCAACCTAATATTGTATTCAATGGACAACGTCTAAAATCTGCTGAGCATTTTAATTACCATAGGTAGCATCTTAATTACCTTAAATGCGAAAGTTACCAGTAACAAACATACTGAAAGTTTTTTCAACAAAAGCAGAAAGAGACTTGAAATCTTCAAATGTACTGCTCAAAAGAGTTAGGGGAGCAAGAGATATTTTAAGGAAAATCATGTGCGACTGACGTTGTTGAACAGTAAATATTAATACACACAACTGACGTGCATTTGGAATATCAAACAGAAGTCGTCGCTCTTTCCACCACTGCGGCCTCGAATTCTCTAGAGTCACATGCGACTAACTGCCAAAATACATGGCAGGTTGCTTCTTGGAGCCCCGCACAATTAATTATTCATTCGCCTCCTAGTTATTTGTTCAGTTGCTGCTTACCATCTTTGGCGAATCCCCAGCATTGTGCGGGGTTCCAAGAAGCAATCTGCTATGTGGTTTGGCAGTTAGTCGCATGTGAGTCTGGAGAATTCGAGGCTGCAGTGATAGCATGTCCGTCGCGTAACTGGAAGACACTGGGTTTGATTCCCGATAGCCGCCGTTGGTAATTTTTCTGTGACTCACTTATAAACGTGGAAAGAGCGATGACATCGCTTTGACATTCCTAATCCACGTCACTTTTCTCTATTAATTATTCATTCGCCTCCTAGTTATTTGTTCAGTTACTGCTTTCCATCTTTGGCGAATCCCCAGCATTGTGCGGTGCTCCAAGAAGCAACATGCCATGTATTTTGGCAGTTAGTCGCATGCGAGTCTGCAGAATTCGAGGCTGCAGTGATAGCATGCCCGTCGCGTAACTGGAAGACACTGGGTTCGATTCCCGATAGGGACCGTTGGTAATTTTTCTGTGACTCACTTATAAACGTGGAAAGAGCGACGACTTCTGTTTGACATTCCTAATCCACGTCGCTTTTCTCTATTAATTATTCATTCGCCTCCTAGTTATTTGTTCAGTTGCTGCTTTCCATCTTTGGTGAATCCCCAGCATTGTGCGGGGTTCCAAGAAGCAATCTGCCATGTGGTTTCGCAGTTAGTCGCATGTGAGTCTGGAGAATTCGAGGCTGCAGTGATAGCATGTCCGGCACGTAACTGGAAGACCTGGGTTCGATTCCCGGTGGTAGCCGATGAGAATTTTTCTGTGACTCACTTATAAACGCGGTAAGAGCGATTACTTCTGTTTAGTAAATATTATTTTTACATAAGATATGATAGAATATTCAGTAATATTGGTAAAAAAAAGTACATTAGCAAATATTTATGCAATATTATAATTTAATGCACATGATGCAATAGCACGAGCGAAAACTGCAAACGGAGTGAGACACGACCATATCTCCCAAACTTTTTAATGCCACATTGCAAAATGTCTTTCAATCATTGAACTGGGAAAACAAAGGGATAAAGATTAATGGCGATTATTTAACTCCCCTTCGTTTGTTGATGACGTAGTCATTTTTGCAACTACCCCTTGAGAGCTGCAGAGTATGATCCAGGAACTTGCTGACAAAAGTAAAGAAGGGGGATTAAAAATGTACTTTTAAAAGACAAAACTTATGTACAATGCTTTTACAAGAAATGAAGATTTATCGATTGATGGGAAAAAGCTGGAGATAACTGTTACCTATATTTACCTTGGACAGCAGATATTAAGAGAAGGTTACGTTGATGAAGAAATTAATCGACGTATGAAACTTGGTTGGAGAACTTTTTGGAAGAAACAGTACATTTTTTAAGAGCAATGCTTTAAAAGACAAGTGTTTAATCAATGCATCCTCCCAGTGCTTACGTGCAGAGCAGAGACATGGACCTTAACTCGAAAATGCATACAAAGACTGCAGACAACTGAAAGAAGCATGGAGATGCATGCTTGGTGTAACCAGGAGAGATTAGAAGAGAAGCGCATGGATAAGGAAAATGACAAAAGTAGAAGACATCATGATTAGAGTAAAAACCTTGAAATGCTGGGGCATACTGATAACCCCCGCAACCCCTGCAGTGCGGGGAGGAAGGGGGGGGCTCATGGTTAAACGGGCGTCTAGCCTTAGCAGAAAGATCCTCCAAACATTTTTGTGGAAACTCCGTACAAAGCAGGTTAAAGAAATAAGGCAGCTTTGAATGAAGTATTAAGAAAAGAAGTATTTTTTCTGCATAAATACGTAAAATCTCTAGAAATTATTTTCGTCCCTTTAGTTCATAAAAATTGGATGACGGGAAAGCAGCTATTCAAAAGAATTTGAGGGCCCTTGTAATAGCCCTTGCTTTTACAAGGGGCCTCAAAAGTTCACAGTTTTTGCAACAGTGTGTATGCAGATATGTTAACAAGAGAATGTGAAAAAAGTATCAGTTCAATGAGCGGAATTTTTATACCAATGACTATAAGATGTTACATATTACAGTTGTTTGCACATAAATATGCATCCTTCAAAATATAATGAAGTAAAAGGTGTTCTCCGCGGGAGCGGAAAATCAAAGGCCTGTGTCATTTTTTTTTTTTTTTTTTTTTTACGCTTTCCAACCGTAGGTTGAAGAAGCGTATATGCTCCAGCTTTGTCCGTCCGTCTGTCGGCACGATAACTCGCGTAAAAATGGTTCGATTTCGATGAAATTTTATTATGTGGTAGGAGACCACCTGGGGACGAACCCTACTGAAAATGGACGAAATGGGGTCAAAGGTCACGGCATAGGAGCGGGATCCATTCCATTGCCCTTATGCGTCATAACTTGCGTAAATACGGTTTGATGTCGATGAAATTTTAGTATATTGTAGGGGACCTACTGGGAATGAACTCCATTGAAAATGGGTGAAGTGGGGTCAAAGGTCAGGACATAGGAGCGGGATGCATTCCATTGCCCTTATGCGTCATAACAAGCGTAAAAATGGTTCGATTTCGATGAAATTTCAGTATGTGGTAGGGGACCACCTAGGGACGAACCCTATTGAAAATGGGCGAAATGGGATTAAAGGTCAGGACATAGGATCGGGATCCATTCCATCGCCCTTATCCCATGCTATTTAGGCGGACATCAAGTAATTTTGCTTCCTATACTTCCAATGGAAGTCCTCGTACACATTTCCTTCACAACTATTGTGTTCCTAAGGATGAAAATTTGAACATCGAGTAAAATAACTTCATATTATAACTTGGAATACTTGATATTTCCTAAAACATAACCATAACTATATAAAAAATCAATAACTTTTCCTTTGGTGGTGTTGGAACCAGAAAAAAGATGGCGCGACCTGTACTTTGATGACGTCAGTAGACAAATGTTGGATTTCATAATTATGGTTATGTTTTAGAAAATATTAAGTATTCCAAGTCATAAAATGAAGCTATTTTAATCGATGTTCAAATTTTCATCCTTGGGAACGCAATAATTGTGAAGAAAATGTGTACAGACGTTTTTCCATTGGAAGTATAGGAAGCAAAATTACGTGACGTCCAACTTAAAGGAGCGATTCTTGTATGTATGTAAATTTTATTTTGAAAACGGCTCTAAGGATTTTGATGAAAGTCGTTAACCTACCGTTTTCTGGTACTAGAAATCGATTTCGCTTGATTTCGACTTTAGGAAAATTCGTTTAGTGCGTTAAATAACCACCCTGAATTAACACGTTTTTAGTGTCATGGCGTCGTCCCATTGATGTTATCCATGCTTAGAAATCTTATGACGTCACAATCTGGCGATTGATATGTCGGTGCACGGTCACGCCATCTGTCTCATTACGTCACGCGTTGTGTGTGGATCCTATTAAAATATAATGACGTCACACTATTGCTAGTAGATGGTCGCGATTCCCATCTGCCTCATTACGTCACGTGTTGTGTGCGTATGACCGTCCGTACGATAACTCGCGTAAAAATCGTTCGATTTCGACGAAATTTCAGTATGTGGAAGGAGAACACCTGGGAAGGAACCCTATTGAAAGTGAACGAAATGGGGTCAAAGGTCAGGACATAGGAGCGGGATCCATTCCACTGCTCTTATGCGTCATAACTAACGTAAAAAAGGTTCGATTTCGATTAAATTTTAGTGTCTGGTAGGGGACCACCTAGGGACAAACCCTATTGAAAATGGGTGAAGTGGGGTCAAAGGTAAGGACATAGGAGCGAAATCACTTCCATCGCCATTATGCGTCATAACTTACGTAAATCTTCTTCGATTTGGATGAAATGTTAGTATGTTGTATGGGCCTGCCTGGGGACGAATCTTAGAAAATGGGCGAAGTGTGGTCAAAGGTTAGGACACAGGAGCGGGATTTATTCCATAGCCCTTATGCATAATAACTTACGTAAAAATGCTTTGATTGCGACAAAACTTTATCATCTTATTTCGGAGGTATACTGAACCGGTTCTGTTGAATATCATCGAAATGGGATCAAAGGTCAGGGCACAGGACCGAGATTTATTCCACAGCCATTATCTTCGTAACTTGAGTGATAACTTGAGTAATGATTTCTGGTATGTTGGAAAGCGTATTATAATCAATGCATTGCATGATTTTACTAACTTTTTATAACATAGCCAAAATATTTTTTTTGCTAAGTGCAAAGCATTGTAGCATTGTGTTAAGTGTGTTTTTTTATATTCCAGAGTATATAATTTAAGTAGTTTTTTTTTTTGTGTTGCAGTTCTTAACCACTACTTAGTTATTTGCTTACTTATGTTGTTACATTTCGAATAAATCGAAAAAGTCATTACACACATGTTACACGGCAGCTGGATGTTTTTTGTGTGCAATTGTGAGGCGTTTCAAAAAGCATGGCCTCAGTTCTTTAAAATGATAAATTTTGCGTGATATGATTAACTTTCACGTACGTATTTTGTAGTAATTTGAATCGGTAACCAAGGCAATCATTTTTATTATAACGTACACATTTGTGTTTCACGCGATAAAGTGAAATAACTTTGATTTTACGAAAAATATTCTTAGGTTCCAAGGAATTTGATTTACGTATTAAAACATCTGTAAAGCCTAGTTAATAATATGGAAGTTAAAATTTATAGTAATTGAATGCTAATGGATTTTCTCAAAAGGGCCTCGAAAACTTTTTTTGGGGGGGGGGGGGGCTCAAGTTTAATGTGCTGGACATGTTGCCAGAAGAACGGACCACCGATGGACAACCGAAATTCTAGACTGGATTCCAAGCGACAGGAAAAGAACCCCCCCCCCCCAAAAAAAAAGAGCACATGGGAGATGGGTTGATGAAATTCGAAAGCATGCGGGAGTGCTATGGAGTAGACTGGCGCAAGATAGTGTTACAAAGATTTTATACTAGGTTTTAGGATTTCATATAAAATCTCAATATTGCAACTTTTATTACATCTCGTGCTCCACTTCCTTTGTTTCCACAAAGCGTGAGAGACATTTCTCAGAGTCTGTTCCCCATTAGACACGGGATGTACGGTTATTTATTAAAACGACATTTTGTCTATGCTTAGTAATTTTTTTTTTTTTTTTTTTTTTTGATTAGAGGTTTAACGACCACCGTGAGCAACTCAATGGGTTATAAGCAGTTGCCCGTCCCTAATTTAGGGTCACTGGTTCCAGGGAAGGGAGAGAGCCAGTACCGTAAGACAAACACAACATCCATGCCTCACCTTGATTCGAACCCGGACCCCTTTCGGACGAATGATCAGAGGCCAACGCCTTAGACCACTGCGCCACCGGGGCGGCGCTTAGTATTTGCACTTTGTATGTTGAATGGAGATTAACTCTATCGCGCCTCTTTTGATGCTTTACAGATTTCAATTTCAATGCTGCCGACTAATGCACTAGCCCCTCACATTTTACTTTGGGGCTTGAGATTTACCGAGGGCGGTGTTGTTCTTTCTCATGGGGAACTTTAGGATATGCTTAAAGGCATTTTGGACACAAGGGAGTGGAGAGCGAGCGGTCGCACATAGCAGGACGAAGGGATTGCTCCAGGATAGGCTGGGAGGTCTTAGGTGGACCGGCAGGTTAGGGGATTTCTCGACAGCGCGAGAGATGAAGGAAAACAGGAGAGAAGAAAAAGTAATTGGAGTTTTAAATGGGAGAGTTAGGAAACATAGCACAGCTAACGGACAACCTTTGCAGGGAACTAAATGAAGAGAACAATAAAAGTTTCTTAGACATAATTATGGTTCGCAAGAATTATTTGCATACAATTATTATTATCCTTTGGTTATTACGTGTTAATTACTATCATCTTCAACCATACAAGACTTAGCAACTGAACCACGCAATATACACTGAGTGGCCACTTTATTATGACCACCCCCTCAGTATTTCGTTGGCCACCTTTTTCTTTAACACTGCGTCGATTCTTCGTGGCATGGACTCCACGAGATGTTGATAGGTGGTTTGTGGAATCTGAGACCATGCTTGATGAATAGCACTTTCCAGGAGTGTGAGACTGCAGGGTTGTGGATCCAGCTGTCAGATGGCTCGTTCAACTTCGTCCCACAAATTCTCAATGGGGTTGAGATCTGGAGATTGTGGGGCCACCTAAGCAAAGTAAACTCACCGGCATGTTCTTGAAACCAATGATGTACAATACAAGCACTATGGCAGGACGCATTATCTTGTTGAAAGTAGCCATCGCCATTGGAATAAACCATCCACATGACAGGATGCCCTTGGTCCGCAACGATGTTTAGATATGATGTGCCAGTCAGACGTTGATCAACACGAATTAAAGGGCCCAAAGCATGCCAGGAAAACATTCCCCAAACCATAATGTTGCCTCCACCAGCTTGAAGGGTTGTAGCAATGCATTTGGGGTCCATACTTTCGTGCTGTTTCCGCCAAATTCTCACTCGGCCATCGGCAGGGTGCAACTGAAAATGTGATTCATCGGACCACATAATTTGTTTCCAATTATCGAATGTCCAATCCTTGTGCTCCTGTGCGAACTGGAGACGTTTTCTCTTGTTAACTGCAGACAGCAAAAGTGTTCGAACAGGCCTACGGCTGCCATATCCCATCCGATGCAGTGTACGGTGAACAGTGCGTGCAGAGATCATTTGAGGGGGATCCTTGATTAAGATGGTCTGTAATTTGCTGCATTGTTGCCCTCTTGTTGTCTGTTACCAGTCTGGACACTCTCCGTTCCGCCCGAGCAGTCACTAGTCGATGACAACTACACGTTGAACGTAGTGACCCAGTTTTTTGGCTGACAGTCCAGTCTTTAAACACTTTAACAACAACTGCTCTGGAACGTTTCACGAATGCGGCGGTTTCGGTGATACTCGCTCCATGGCTCCGAGCTCCTACAATCTTTCCACGTTGAAAATCCGTCAAATCGCATTTTTTACCCATCTGGTCACCCAAAAATCACTGCTACTGCTGTCGCAAGCACTATGCTTTCCCTTTTTACACTAGCCTCGCCCTCTGGCGGCAACAGCGTACAGCCATAGCTTATTTGCTTAAAACTGTCAGGTGGTCATAATAAAGTGGCCACTCAGTGTATAAGACGTTAATAAGATCATGTTAACAACAGGCTACAAAGATAGCAAAGAACATGTTAATAGACTGCTGTGGAAGAAACTTGGGAAGAACTCTGTCCGGCAGTAGATTGATAATGGTCAATGATGATGATGATGATGATATCTGTACAACAAGAAAAGGTGACGTCTTGAAGGTGGTAACTGACTTCTGGTAGGATGTGTGGTGCCCCTCGTACGGCTCAGACCGCTGCGCACATCGCCTCTCCGCAATGAAGGCAGACTCCTGTTCACGAAGAGTCAGCGGAGGTGCGGTCCGAGCTGCAATGCGTCTGCCAAGTGCGTCCCACGCATGCACAGTAGGATTTCAGTAAGGGGAGCATGCTGGTCACTCCATTC
Source organism: Macrothele yani (assembly GCA_039090855.1). Lineage (NCBI taxonomy): Eukaryota > Metazoa > Arthropoda > Arachnida > Araneae > Macrothelidae > Macrothele > Macrothele yani. Next base: position 198,637,212 of record CM076990.1, read on the forward strand.
GCTCGATTTCCTCCTCTTTAAGAATGTTGTTCACTAACCGAACTCTATGAGGTCAAGCGTTATAGGCCATGGAAAGGAACCAATCATCGAAGACTGCAGCATACGGCATAGCAATAGGTCTCGGAATTTCGTCTCTATATCTCTGGAATGTCAGACTGCCATTTCTGATAAAGTACAGGTCCGTACATTCACCGATATTATGCCTGCCCAGACCATCAATCCATGTCCGCCGTAATGTGACGTTTCTTGCACAAAGTTGGGTTATTTCATGGGCCGGGTTATTTCTGGATAATAGCTCGTCGATTGTCAGACTCCAGACCTAATCTCGACTCGTCAGAGAAGAGAACTCTGACTCCACTCGTCGTATCCCCAACCACATTGTTCCTCAGCCCAGTTTCTACGGGCCGTGTCGATAGGTTTAAAGGACATTGGCCCACGTGAATAACGGCCATCTTTGTGAAGGCGATTGCGGATGGTTTGAGTTGACAGTCTGCGTCCTGTTGACGCGAGACGCTCTCGCTGGAGTTGAGTAGCATTTTGCCGCCTGTTCCGACGGGCTGTCAACAATATATAATGGTCGTCCCTTGCTGTAGTTGCTCGAGGGCAGCCTTGACCTTGCCTTTTTGGAACGCTTCTCGTATCTTGGAATCGTGTTCACAGTCTGGAAATGACACTTCGTAACACTCCAATGGCTTCTGCTACCATTCGCTGTGTCTGAACTGCTTCCAGCCTGCCAATAGCTCTCCACGCATTTGATTCCAGTAAATCATGCTGTTGATACATCGTTCGAACCAAAGACTTCAAGTAGCAAAATGTCACTCCATAAACGCGGAAAATCTTCGTTTTTACCCCAATCTACAATTTATGGATTCTTACGTTACAGACGCTAATTTGCATATGGGTATGCAGGCTTCGACTGTCTATATCGCACTTGACTTGGGTTTCCCACGTTTCGGTAAGATATCACACGATTGTTTCACATAATGTCGCCAAAGTCATATGATCCCCTAATTATTTTAATCTTATAATAATTTGCTTTTCTTATAATGAACTCGTTTAATCTTCTTATGTAATTTCTGGTAGTGGCGTGGTCGGCGTACCAATGCGAAATTACTGAAAACTGATGAACCGATGCGAAATTACTGATATGTCACAAAATTTATAAGATTTCCTCTTTCTCCAACCTCCAAAAAGTGTCCAACTCAGAGCAATTAGAACCATGACGGGCCTACGAAACAGATGTCCAAGTGAAATTGTCCTGAAAGAAGCTGACCTTCAATCCTTGACCTTAGGAGAAATTCTAATTTCGCAAAGTGCCTGTGTAAAATAAGAAGCTATGGCAATCTAATAGATCTGAAAAGTCTATATGCCCGAGAAAAAGTAATCAACGACTCAAAAAAGACAGTCCGCTGATTTGTTCTGAGAAAAATAAAGGATGGTTTAACCTCTATAGATGGCTTATTTAAGTCGTTATTTATATCCCACGGACAACCTTTCCTGTTTCTTTTTCCATTCAGGCCTTGATCTTCCTTCGAAAAAGAAATCTTCCCGATCATCTTAAATAGTTGGCCTGAAGATGCGACGCAAATCTTTTCTGATGGGGACAAGTTTAAGAATGGCAAAGATGGCGGCGAACATTTATTAAATTTGCATATTGAAATCGAAAGAAGAAATCCGAAACACTTCTATTTATATGTTTTTATCTGAAATTTTGGCTATTTGATATAGCTTTAAGCTACATAGATTCAACAAACAAACAATATAACATTTGGATTATTACAGACATTTAACGTGGACCAGGAACATCAAACAAAGATCTTCGCTCTTTCCACGTTTATAAGGAGTCACGGAAAAATTCTCATTGGCCGCCACCGGGAGTAGAACCCAGGGTCTTAACTGGAAGACCCTGGGTTCGACTCCCGGTGGCAGCCAATGAGAATTTTTCCGTGACTCACTTATAAACGTGGAAAGAGCGAAGATCTTTGTTTGATGTAACATTTGGATTTTGACTAACAGCCAGAGGTCAATACTGCCCTGGAAAAATTGGTATAACCGTATTGTCGAAATCAGCAGGATTATTATTCATAAATAATACCTCATCATGGCAAAATACATTTTTCAGTGGATTCCCTCTCATGCTAGTCTCAAAGACAATGACATAGCTGCGTTTTGGCTAAGAAGGCTTGTCGAGAAGTACCCCCCCCCCCCCCCCCCTTGCAGTTTAATTGTCAATGAAACTTTCTCTTGAATTAACTAATAATTGTGTGTAGGTGGATGGAGCCACCTGCACACAATTGGTTTTCTGGAATCTCTCATGCAACAGCATTCGATTTCGCATGCAATCGAAAGAACCAAACTACTTAATCAAGCCTACAAAGGGTAATAACAAAATTTGCTTAACATTATCCGAAAGGACTTTCCTCGCGTGATAAGAACGCATCGTGCCTCAAATTCCGTAACTGACGCATCTCTTCAGTATAAAAACAATCCTATCTTACCCGACAAAAAAAAAAAGAAAAAAGAAAAAAAAAAAAGAAAAAAATAAATAGCGAAACTTATTGAGAAAATCATTACTACATACGAAAACCAAATGGTTAGAACATATCGCAGCTAAACATTTGTGAAAAAAATACCGACTATATTCATTTGCAATTTTGTTGCTCGTGCAAAATGTATGCCATTGAGCTTGACCATTTCTGAATCTTCTTCTATAGCGAATTTGGAACCAATTCTTATAATTTTTTTCCTCTGTGTGTGTGTGTTTACATGCAGTTTCCGTGACAACGGTAACGATCTAGCCTTTTATGACGAAAGTGGGAGTTGGGGGCCATCACGAGAAGCGAGAGGGAGGGACGTGGGAGAGGGAGAGAAGGGGCTGTTCTTCAGTGGATCACCTTTGCATAAGCTCTTACTTGAAGGGGGGAGGGGGGGGGGCTGCTTTGCCTGACCAGTGGCATTTGCTTTATAGATTCTTAATTAACTTTCTGAGTTTCCTGTGTCTGCTCATGCAGGGGAGAACTGCCACCCATTTAAAAGTAAACATGCGATTTTCTGATTACCAGGTATTCAAAGTGACAGTTTCTGTCTCCTATTTTTCTCAGGATAATTACTGTTTGCTTAATTGTCTTGTTACCTCGTTGTTATCACATTACAATACGTGTGCCTCAAGTCGGAATGCCAATTATAGAGATTATCCGCCGCCCTAGTGGCGCAGTGGTCTAATCGCTAGCTTATGATCATTCGTCCGAGAAGGGTCCGGGTTCGAGACTCGGTGAGGCATGGATGTTGTGTTTGTCTTACGGCACTGACACTCTCCCTTCCCTGGAACCAGTGGTTCTAAATTAAGGACCGCGACTGCTTGTAGCCCATTGAGTTGCTCAGGGTGGGAGTTAAACCTTCAAGCAAGATTAAAATATAGAGACTGTCCGCATACGAAAGTTCATTTATCTTTGAGTAACCTACTTCTATACACTGTCTATATATCAGCAAGTGCACATACCGAGATTTGTGGTAGTTTCTGGTATTATAAATTTGTAAAAGACAGAACAAACAAATAAATAAAAGCAAGCCTTAATCGGAAAAGCGCGGCCAAGTTGAGCACAAACTCGACTATTCACGAACCGTCCCGTTTCAAAATTTTAGCCCTACTCATCAGTTTTAGCTATAATCAGTCATATAGAAGTGCATTATTACGACGTTGAGGCACTATTTTTTTAGTCTTAGCGTAGCTTAGGGCACGATTGTTTAAGCTTAGCGTCACTAAATAGGATGAGGCTAAACAGTTGTTTCACGCGATAAAGCGTTTCATGAATCACAAGAGTTCTGGTGTAAAGAGAATAGCAGCTCCTTTATCAGGACCAGTGGCGACTCCAGAAGTTCAAAACTGGAAGGAGGGGGTTATTAAGGGCGAATAAGTCATACAAGGAGCGCACAAATTTAAAGTGCTTTCCGACATTTTCGTAAAAAATTATTCTGTTCTTGTGGATTTTATTCTACGCTGATGATATTATCCCCAGTAAAAACAAAAGATGTTTTCATGTATATTTATTGTAAGTAGAATTATTTTATGTACGTAGCACTGAGAACTATGGATACGAACAGGACCCGATGGAACCTTTGCGGGTTCCAGGGCGAAATTTCATAGCTTGCTCACAGCAAAATTTCACTGTAGGCCCTAAAAAATACATCCCATATTTTAATAAAGTCGTTACGCGAAAAATGTCGTCCGTAAAGAACACACACATGATAACTATCATAAAGAAAAAGTGATTATCTCAAATATGTGTTTGCTTTAAACTTAAGAAAAAGACCTTAATATGGATTGAAAGTTCAAAGAGAATAAAAAGTGTCAAAATCTGCGATTTCCTTTCGGGGAGAGAGATTTGTAGTTGCATTGAGATACTTGTGAAAGCTTCCTCACAATATAATAAAAAGATAACTTCAACTAATCTGCGTGGCGAATATTTTTTGCGTAGAGAATAACAAGGATCCCGCAAAAATAAATTTGCTTAAATAGTTTTTTTCCTCCCCGAAACATGTTTTAGTGATTGATTTTTAATGCAAGATGGAGTAATTGACAATTAGTGACTTTTTTAACTTAATCAGCCATTTTTTTAATTTGCAGTAGTGTTTTAAAAGTCACTGCATAATTGGTCTCCATATATAGTCCAAAAACAAGTTTTATATTGTTCTTTTTTTATATATATTTTTTTTAAATTTAAGTACCCGGTGTACACATAAGTTATTTTGAAGATGACAATCCGATTTTTGGCGTAAATGTGACAAGGATGGTAAGTCAGATAATATCCGAAAACTTGAAAATCTTCATCGTCCTGGAGCGGGACTAGTTATCGGGTATTATCTGACTTACCATCCTTGTCACATTTACGCCAAAAAATCGGATTGTCCTCTTCAAAATTTGTATTATATGGCGTAATCCCGTATTTCTTTCATGATACACATAAGTTGTTTAATATATGTAAGAAGGGAACCACAAATGATGAAATTTAATTTGCTTTATAATTCCAAAAAGTTTAAGGTGGTTATAATATTCATTTGAAATCTGTAAATCTCAGCGTCTGTACAATGAAAGGCGGTAACTTATTTAAAAGTGGGGAATCGGAAATTAAAAAAAAAAAGCAGTCATAAAAATATCATTTTAAGGATCTTGCGCTCCAAATCTTAAAAAGAAATAATGATAATAAATATAAAAAACTCTACCTAAAATGTTTTTATGTTTATTTCCTAAACTACAGGGTCTGGTCGACTACCCAGGTTGCCCCTATCGTTCAGCTGGCCCTGGATACGAACCTCTACGGCCTTTAACAAGGTAACATTTTGCAATTTCAATTTACTTACGTCATTTTGTTTAATATTTGCTGTCATAAGGCTGTTTATGAATTTGAGTTTGTAACCTACAGAAGAATCTCTCTCTCTCTCTCTCTCTCTCTCTCTCTCTCTCTCTCTCTCTCTCTCTCTCTATCTATCTATCTATCTACCTTTCATCTCTTTAATCTAATAATTTCGAAAAGGGTATTTTTCTATTTCTGCTACTCTCTTAGACATTCGCTCAGTACCATTTTCCAGAATACTACAACACCAAATTTAACAACAACAACAACAATTTATATACCAAAATTTTTGTGAATTCAAAAAAGTTTCCTAAAATCTTAAATAGTTATACTATGTGCTCTGACTTCTTAAATATTTCGGGGAGGGGGTAGGGCTAAAGGGTGGGCTCAAAGAAAAGAAATTCAAGACTCAAAAGTCTGAAGAAAAGGTCATGGCAGCTGTTTTTTTTTTTGGGGGGGGGGGGGGCGGATTCAGAAGACGCTTTACTGACTGACTATCTCCCGAAGGGCCAAACAATAAATGATGAACACTATTCCAACTTGCTGTGCCAATTAAAAGAGACGTTGAAGATAAAAAGACGAAGAAAACTCTGGAAAGGAGTTCTCTTTTTGCAGGACAATACGGCGGCTAACAAGGCTGGCAAGACAATGGACGTTTTGAGGGATCTGGAATTTAAGTGCATAGACCATCCACCCTACTCACCAGACCTTGTCCCATCGGACTATTTCCTGTTCCCAAAGCTTAAAAAACGTTTGAAACGGAAGTATTTTTCGAATGATGCGAGGTGATATCAGCAGCAGAGCAGTATTTGAGTGATCAGACTTCGGAATTTTTTTTGGAAATGTTAAAGAAACTCCAGAAACGCTGTGCTAAGTGTGTAGAACTTCGGGGTGAATATTGGAATAGTCTGCAAGTTTCATGGCTCTAGCCCGGCAAGCGCGTGTGTGTTGGGCGGGGAGGGGGAAGGGTTGTTCAGAAGAGTAAACTGAAACGTTCTTGTCGAACTGACGTACTTGTTTTTTTTTTTTTTTTTTTTTTGATTGGAGGTTGAACGACCGCCGTGAGCAACTCAATGGGCTATAAGCAGTCACCCGTCCCTAATTTAGGGTCACTGGTTCCAGGGAAGGGAGAGAGCCAGTGCCGTAAGACAAACACAACATCCATGCCTGACCGGGATTCGAACCCGGACCCCTTACGGACGAATGATCAGAGGCCAACGCCTTAGACCACTGCGCCACCGGGGCGGCCTGACGTACTTGTAAGCGGAACCATGGGGTGTCAACAGCAAGTAATTCCATATGAAATAGGAAAGTTAAAAAACTGGTTAACGCCGCTTTTTTTTTTTTTTTTTGCTGATAACCATGTGGAACTTCGAAATATGAGGTTTCTTCAAAAAGTGTTGTTCGTAATTTCTGGTTAAAATGGCAACGGAGAATATTACGAAGTTCAACAGATCTATAAAAATTTCGGTTTATGCAGAACTTCATATCATGTGAGCTCGTTACATGTGAGTTCGACTGTATTAAGTTGTCGAATTTATTTCAATCGGTTTTAAGCCTGCCATTTTTGACGGGTTATGTCTAATACACAGTTAGTGTACATGCCGTGCCTTTATGTCTTCAAAATTATTCTTACCTCTACCCTTCGTCCCCTTTTTTACTTTCTTATATTTATTGCATAAAAAAGTATAGTGATTGGTCAAAATCAGATTTCCGAATTTACACGTTTTGACATTCAAGGAACAAGATTTCACCATTTTGGCAAGAAAAACCTGAAATGTCGGGACCCAAACTGGGGCCGTTTTGGGGTGCAAAAACTAAATACAGCTCCATATTATCGAGTGAGATTTCGTTGGAAGCGGAGAGTGCAATGGTGAAAGCCATTTATTGCTGAGAGTCTTAGTGCTAGAGATATTTGGATTGGGACGGTTTGGGTACTGCACATAACAAATTTATGTGAATATTATCTGGTAAGATATTATTTTCAGCAACATTTTATGGAGAGAGCGAAGGTTTTTTCCGCCTGTGTGAAACAGGTCTAAAACTTCAGAGAGGGAAATAAACTGCTCTGTTTCCATCGCATTTAAAGGGCACTCGTAACTGGACCAAATTCACTGAGACTCACGACCAGACTTTTTAATAATGACTAGATTAATTAAACTTCCAATTACAATAATTTTGCCACTGCAATATTCCAACCGCAACGTTCTTAACAACAGGAGGGAAGGAGCTTCAAGGAACTGCCAAGTGAGAATGGATTTAGAGACTAAGTCTACATTCAAACAAATATGGAACGCTAATTCCACTAACTGTGCAGTTTTTCTGTTGTAATTTTTATTGGACAAGAATTATATGATATTCTCATTTTAAAAAGAAACAAAATTATGTTATATAGAGTTTACCGTAACGCGTGCAGTATAGAAAAGAAAGTACCGGAACGCGTGCAGTCTATAAAAGGAAGTAGCGGAACGCCTGCCATCTAGAAAAGAAAGTGCAGGAACGCTGCCGTCTAGAAAAGAAAGTAGCGGAACGCGTGCAGTCTAGAAAAGAAAATACCGGAACACGTGCCGTCAAGAAAAGAAAGTACCAGATTACATGCCGTCTGGAAAAGAAAATACCGGATCGCGTGCCGTCTAGAAAAGAAAGCGGAACGCGTGCCGTCTAGAAAAGAAAGTACCGGAACACATGCCGTCTAGAAAAGAAAGTACCGGAACGCGTGCCGTCTAGAAAAGAAAATACCGGAACGCGTGCCGTCTATAAAAGAAAGTACCAGAACGCGTGCCGTCTATAAAAGAAAGTACCGGAACGCTGTTCCTGGGCGTCCCAGTCCCACTACAACACTGCTAGTACAGTACGTATATAAAACCCGATCGAGCACTCGGCACACAATTACAATAAGGTGTAAGCCCTTCTACTTCCTGCCGTATTGAGCCCAAAAGAAAAATGTGTCGCCAAAAGTCCTTTAACGTTAAATGCGAAGCGATGACTTGCAATTACGATATGTAGGAAAGAACTGGTATCGACACCAGTGGAAGATTGGGTCGAAGTAACCTGGGCAGGAATTTTAGTCTTGTGGTCCACTATAGAAACACAAATACCCACAGGGATACACCTCATAAATTCCCTCATTAAAAAAATTCTGTTAAAATTGATGAAATAGAACAAAAAGGTGTAACGTACCAGGAGATGTGACGTACCTGCCAGAAGGACGCACACGACATAAAGGCAGATAGGAATCAGAACAAAACGTCCGCGTAGCTCAATTGGTAGAGTGACTTATTCCGGAATGAGGGGATCCGGGTTCGAATCCTGCGTGGACCAGGAATGACGGAGAAATTTACTTCGTTATAAAGGATGAAATCGAACAGTTGAAATATGCATTGCTAAACTAATTCGGTCGTGGACAAATTTTAGCAGCAATTTAAGGGTGAAAGAATTTTAAAAATCCACTCATGAATGAATGCAGCTTATCAAATTATGCTGAAATCGGGGTGTTGTACCAGATAATTATATTTATTTGGTCACTGATCGTCTATTGCGCAACGGTATTCGTACTACCTCCTTGAATAGACGCCTTTTTTAAGTCTACCCATTATTTTAACTCATGAACTTTTCTAGACGGCATGTGTTCCGGTACTTTCTTTTCTAGACGGCATTGATCAGTGAACTACTACTACTGGTAAATCCTTGTTTCTTTTAAGATAAATAAGGGTGGGACAAACGGATTTCGGAACATCTCTGCCGGGGAATCGCTTTGTGCTCTATTTCTGAACGTGAATAAGGATGAGGGGATGACAGACCATCTAAATTGTTACTAGTGCCTAATTCAATAATAAAAGAGAAGGGTAGAGCCTACCAATGTCCCTTTGGCCTACGCTTAACCGTAGTCAGCGTAATTTATTTATTACAGCGTGCTTAGTCTGGCAGCAAATTTTTCACTGAAGTAAAGATAATTTTGTTTGCCATTTTAGAGCAAACGCCCAACATATATGTAGACTGAATGAAACGCCGAAGTTTTTTTGTTTTTTTTAAGACAGTGACGTTTTAGACAGAAATAAAACTCAAATTAATTAACGATATTTATTCACAAGTACCAAAATAATTATTCGTTCTTTCCAAACAATACAGACAAAGAGGACACGAGAAATAATGGCCCATTTCTAGAGTGGTCTAACGGGAAATATCACGGTGTCTTGGCGGGCCAATCTGTATCTGATCAACACTGGTCGTAGCTGTTACAGTGGTGGAAACTGGTGGAAGTGTCGGCACTGGTCGTAGCTGTTACAGTGGTGGAAACTGGTGGAAGTGTCGGCACTGGTCGTAGTTTTTACAGTGGCGGAATCTGAAAGTGCAGAGGAAAGTTTCAATGTCCGAAACCTTTCGCCTCCGAATGGGTGTGAGAAAATTACAGACTCTAGTGCTTCGGCACTAGACGTGCAGAGGAGAGCATATGACGTATTACAGAGGCGAAGCACATGTCAAGACAGCAAAGTTGCAGCGATAAATTTCGTCGGTGCAGCTTAATTGGGAAAGCATTTGGCTCCGGAAGAGAAGGATGTGGTTCGATCTCTGTCACCGGAAAATTTGTGTTTTCATAGGCGCCGATTGTGAAAATGGATCTACTGACCATTGGGTTCTTAGAAAAATATGTGATGTTCAAACAAAGATCTTCGCTCTTTCCACGTTCATAAGTGAGTCACGGAAAAAATTCTCATTGGCCGCCAATGTTGTTCATTCTACTCATCGTTTGGAATTAATGAGAATTCCTTCTTACCTTTGAAAAATGTATGATGCTTCTTCCACACACCGTCTTGAATTAATTGGAATTTTTCCTTCTACAGAGAATTACTTCAAGCAAGGTTTGCGGTTGACCCTAAACGAAACCTGCGATTTCGCGCCCCCACTTTTCCCAAGAGGAAGTTTATGTGACGAACTACAGAGGTAACGCACATGTCAAGACGACAAAGTTGCAGCGATAAATTCCGTCGGTGTGGCTTAATTGAGAAAGCGTTCAGCTCCGGAGCAGAAGGATGTGGATTCGATCCGGCAAATTTTTATTTTCACAAGCATTAGGCATTGTCAGAATCGATTCGAGACCAGGGCTCTCGTGGGAAATTAAGCTGTTCGAATATTTTGGACACTGAATCTACATGTATATAGCAGAGATTGGCAAGTGCCGAATTTAGCCCGACCCTCGACCTATTCTCAAGACTAAAAGGTCACAGGACTTCCAACACTGTATTTGTTGAAGAAAATTACAAAGTCGGAATTATTTGGACAATGGACCCGTTGTGAAAAATTTTCGGTGTGGTAATTAATCTTTGGTTTCGGACCCATCGGGGAAAATTGAAGTGTTGTAATAATTCTAGCAGACCGTAAGAAAGGGCTAAAATGACGAAAACATGAACTCCGGACTTTTTACTTGTTGGTTAATCAGAGAAAAAGAGAGCTGTGCTCCCTCTCCCTCATTACTGCCCTGAGCACGGATCAAGGTGAAGAACAGGGACGTGTTTAGAGGGGAAGGCAGGGTGGTCCCCCTACCGAAGGTGTTTCATTTTTTAAAGTTTTCAGTTAAAATGCGACTTACCTTAAAAAACAACAACTTTAATTTAATAAAAATGCATCAAGTTACATTAGAAAAAAATGCATCAAGTTACATTAGAAAAAAATGCTTAAATTTTTTCTTCTATTTTTCATAAACTTCAATTTGCTTAGGTGGATTTCAAAAACTTCCATTTCTCGACTACCCACCCCTCGCAAAAAAATTCTATATACGCTCCTGATGAAGAATATGATTCAATATTAAGGTTTAAATTAATTTAATTTTAACCTTAATATTGAATCAATATTAGGTCCCTCTTAATTTAGTTTATCATAATGTTGCACTCTCTCCTGCACGCACCATCATCAACATCTTGAGAATTTAGCGATGTGCGTACCTGGAACATACAATACGATCGTGTTTCTCCTTTTCCGTATAAGTGACAACGAAACTTCCGTTAAGTGATACCGCTTGTAAGTTTATTAGTCAGTTCTAGTACTTTTTTTCCTTCTTGTGCAACGATTTGTTTCTAAAAGCAGAAATTCTTTTCGAGTGGAGAAACGTTGTTCAAGCATATTGCAAGCTGTGGCTTGTGCGAGGTGTAAGGAAATCTTGTAAGAATTGTCTTCCGTTAGTAGGTTTGTGGGGCAAGGAAGAATAATTCGGTTGAATCCAGAGAGAGGGAGGAGAAGTGAGAGCGGTGAGGGTGGGCGCCCTTCAGGATCTCCTCTAATGGGGTGCGAAAGCGGGGGTGGCTTTCTTCTCGTAAGTCAAGTGATATTGAGCAAGAGCAGCGGCAACACACGACGCACGCCGAGGGATTTTAGGGGACGATTTGTGGGGAATGTCCTGAACGTATGAGCCACGTAGAAATAGTTGTTGTCACAATGCAGTACAGAGAAGCTTTCCTGCTCGGTTCAAGTTAGTACGTTCCGCTGCTACTGTGCGGCGACCAGGAAATTAGTTAAGAATCAAATTACGCATATCCGTCCGCGGGTCCCCCCACACCTAGTAGCTGCTATTCTTTCTCATGGTTTTCGACTTTTTTAGATTTCCGAGGTGACGGTGACCAGATGTGACTATACCAAATGCGTGCGTGTATGTGTATTTACGCGTGAAGAGACGGGATACGGGGTTTCTTCCTTTCATAGGTATTTTAAAAGGCAGTAAAAAATTACAACGATGAAACAAACTTTCAGTCGGTGGCTAAGTCTTTGGATAAAAATAGAAAGCTCAAGCAGGCATTCCGTGGCCTAGATATAATCTAGCCGAGGGAAAGATATCAGATGTACCTGCCATATAAAATTGATGTGCGACGTTTTCTACATGTTTTGTAAGTAATAATAAAAATAATTTTTAATTACTTCAATTTTTTCGCGCTTATAAAATAATTGTACGTGGTAGGGGACCACCAAAATTTCGTTGTGCGAAATTTTTGTTTTGTATCCGAATAACAGTTCACAGTTCTGGAGTCTCTACATCAGAGTTCTGTTTAGGCGCTGAAGAAAAATAAACAAGAATTTAATCTGGGTACAAGAATATAAATTTCTATGTATTGTTATAATGTTAGGAGTGAATCTGTAGAGCATTTATTGCTCAAGAATAGTTTATAACAATGTTAACGGCTCAATATTTCATTTAAAATGATGAAATAATTTTGTATTTAAATACGTATGATTTTAACCAAATGCCATATTAACAAGTCAGTAAAATCATGCAATGCATTGATTATGATACGCTTTTTAACATACCAGAAATCATTACTCAAGTACTTAAGTTACAAGGCTAATGGCTGTGGAATAAATATCGCTTATGTGCCCTGACCTTTGACAACATTTCGATTATTTTCAACAGAACCGGTTCAGTATATCTCCGGAACAACATACTAAAGTTTTGTCGCAATAGAAGCATTTTTAGTCAAGTTATGAGGATAATGACTGTGGAATAAATCTCGCTCCTGTGCCCCGACCTTTGACCCCATTTATATGATATTCAACATAACTGGTTGAGTATACGTCCGGAATATGATATAGTTTTGTCGCAATCGAAGCATTTTTACTTAAGTTATGACGCATAAGGACAATGGAATGGACCCCACTCCTATGTCCTGACGTTTGACCCCATTTCGTCCTTTTTCAACAGGCTTCGCCCCTGGTGGTCCCCAACCACATACTACTATTTCATCGAAATCGAACCGTTTTACGCAAGTTATGACGCATAAAGGCAAGGAATGGATTCCGCTCCTATGTTCTGAATTTTGACCCCATTTCGTCCATTTTCAATGGGGTTCGTCTCCAGATGGTCCCCTACCACGTACTAAAATTTCATTGAAATCGAACCATTTTTACGCAAGTTATGACGCATAACGTCAATGGAATGGATCCCCCTCCTATGTCCTGACCTTTGACCCCATTTAATCCATTTTCAACAGGGTTCGTCCTCAGGTGGTCCCCTACCACATACTAAAATTTCATCAAAATCGAACCATTTTTACGTGAGTTACCGTGCGGACGGACGGACGGACAGACGGACAAAGCTGGAGCATGTACGCTTCTTCAACCTGCGGTTTTAAACCGTAAAAAATGATGATGTTATTCGAAATATCAGCTTGAATATTGGAGACTTCAGTAATTCATGATGGATGCCATTGTATAAATTATTTCTTCTTTCTGAAAATAAATAATTCTGGAAATAGAACCTATTGTTACAAATATAATGTGATCATTTAATGAAAATGTAAACCGCGTGTTGTGTTCTCACCCTTTTTCCAGCACTTCTAGTGAGGAGAGCAGAGTGCTGCAATAGCGTTTTTAGGCAAATGGTATCGTAATCCATAATAATATATGTGTTCATCGTTCAAATAGTGATATACACTGCTGGCCACCCAAAATGCAACACCAAGAAGGAAGCATCCGATTGGCCTGAAATTCGCAGCATGCATCGCCCGCGAGAGGACATGCAAACGATTAGGATTGCAGGGCATATGCAAATCATGTGCGCCCGGCACGCCACCGAGAAGCACTATAAGAAGGGTGCACAGAAGGCTGGGTGTAAGTAGTGGAAGTTTGTTGTGCTGCCGGACCTGTGTGTGGGACGCTTCCTGATGCCTCGTCGCAGAATACGGCAGTCATTCCAGCACGTTTCGGAGTTCGACAGAAGACGAATAGTGGCTTATCGCGACAGCGGTTTATCGTACCGAGACATCGGCGCCCGTGTGGGACGACATCCAGCCACAGTGAAGCGAGTATGGATTCGGTGGGTGAAGGAGGGACGGACGGACCGACGTGAGCGATTGCTGCAGCCGCGGCACACCAACGAACGAGAGGACCGGTATGTTGTGCAGCGGGCATTGACGGCTCGCACCGCCACATCACGAACGTTAGCTCAGGAATTAGGGTGTGTTGCGCAACAACCTGTGTCAGCACGTACCGTTCGACGTCGTCTGCAGGATCGGGGACTTGTCGCACGGCGCCCGTTGTTCCGATTACCATTGACGTTACACCACCGGTGAGTACGGCGGCAGTGGGCCGTTGAACGCCGCTCCTGGACTACGGAATGGCACGACGTTGTCTTCTCCGACAAATCCCGCTTCTGCCTGCAACACCACGATGGTCGGATCCGCGTGTGGCGGCACCGCGGCGAGAGACTGTATGACGCCTGCATTATGCATCGCCATACCGGTCCGTCGCCAAGCGTTATGGTTTGGGACGCAATTGGATATGACACCCGCACTCCTCTGGTACGCATCGCCGGTACACTCAACAGCCACCGCATCATCTCCGACGTTTTGGAACTTGTAGTCCTCCCTTACTTGCAGGACCTGCCAGCGGCCACGTTTCAACAGGACAATGCGCGTCCTCACGTGGCACGCATCATGCAACAATTCTTCACAGCCCACCAGGTGTTACTGCTGCCGTGTACCACCTGTTCTCCCGATATGTCGCCCATCGAACACGTCTGTTCGCTGACCGGCAACCGAGTGGCCCGGCAAGTACCACCCGTGGCTACGCCTGATGAACTGTGGCAACGTGTGGAAGCAGCCTGGACCGACATACCCGAAGCCTACATCCAAAGCCTCTTTCGTTCGATGCCGCGGCGTGTTGCGGCCGTTATTGCCAGCCATGGGGGTCACACGAACTATTGACATCTGCGTGTTCGGCAAGTCGCACGGGCCTGTAAGCTCAATCGTTTCATCTTTGTATCTGTTGTTATGTGTCCAGTAAATCTGGCTTTGCTATCTCTTGTCCTTCTTGGTGTTGCATTTTTGGTGGCCAGCAGTGTATATAAACGCAGTAAAATTGCAACAAACATTGCAAGAACTCGAAGAAACCACTGTTTAATGCGTAATAATTTGAACAACAGAAAAGTTAAATTAAACATGTGAGGATTTGGGTTACGACTGAATTTAAATGTACGTTGACTTTTAAATAAACATAGCAATTTAGAAAAAAATAATCAATGACTAACACCAGGCTCGCAACAAGAAATTTTTTCTGGAGTAGGTTATGACATCGATGAGAACGCTATGGAACTGTACTGACGTGCAATATCGATGTATTATTGATATCTCTAGGAGAAAGAAAAGTTTGCACCAATTTGTATCTTACTAGATATTTATTTGGTATCATCAAATCAGTGTCACTGTCGAGGAACTAAAGAACAGAAATTAACGCAGTAATTTACAATAAAAATTTGAAATAATAAATTCCGTTAGTAATAATCAGGATAAAAATATATCAAGCAGTTCATCATAAACATAGCTTCGCCGCCCCGGTGGCGCAGTGGTTTAAAGCGATGGCCTCTGATCATTCGTCCGAACGGCGTCCGGGTTCGAATCCCGGTGAGACATGGATGTTGTGTTTGTCTTACGGCACTGGCTCTCTCCCTTCCCTGGAACCAGTGACCCTAAATTAGGGACGGGCGACTGCTTATAGCCCATTGAGTTGCTCACGGTGGTCGTTAAACCTCCAATAAAAAAAAATAAAATAAAAAAATAAAAAAATATAAACATAGTTTCTTATATGTTTAGGCAATGCATTGAAGAAACGTCTCTTCTGGCTGTCATTCAGACAGTTATCTCCTGTCTGAATGCCCAATGGCGACTGCGTTTTGTTATTTATTGTGCTGGTGGTATGATTCGTTGAATATTCAATTACTTTCAGAAAAGGGGAAATGCTGGTTATGGACTTGTAAGCTTGACCACAGACTTCCACTTTGTAGGACGAATTTTAGTGCCGAACGGAGGGTAACAGAAAATTCTAAAATCCTTTCATCCAACCCTACCCGAGTAGGTTAAGATGGCTTCACCAGGACAAGTTTATCCCACTTTTTGCCTCAATAAACTTGTATTAAAACAATCTCCATAGCATGATACAACCACAGCTGGTTTGTTTCTATGCAAACGTGCAGTATGATTGCAGCTGTTGACTCCCCACGGCATCGAATATGGACCCTTCCATCTGCATGTTGGAGCTCAAATCTGGACTCATCGGATCAAGCGACTCTTTTGCAGTCGTCGGACTTCTGGTCACGATGTTCCCGTGCCCACTGCAGGAAAATCTGTCCATGCCGTTCTGTCAATATAGCCACACGAACGGGACGCCGACTCCTTCAGCGCATTCTCAAGAGCGTGAGCTCGATCGTGTGCTGAGAAATGTTTTTTTTTTTTTTTTTTGTGCGCCCTAAGCGGTCTGTTGGCTCGAATAAAACGTGCCAACCGGCGTTCACCGCGACTGTCAATCAGTAGTGGTCTCCCCTTTTCGTCTCGTTAGGTCTACGCCGAAGAGCCAAGCATTGTGTCCAGTGCGTTATTATGCAAATCGAAGCAACTGCATTACTTCGGATTCTTTAGCGGCTGAAAAGCGATAAGTGTCTGTCGGAAAATACTGAACTCTTTGTCTCCAGTAACACAAATAGCCTTCCGTCTGATTATTGAAACAGCCAGCCAATATATTAGGTGTCATCAAGTGCAACATCTGGGAGGTGTGGGTGGATGATAGTGAAAAAGCTGAAACTGTCTCACCTGACCCCACTGTACACAGCGATATGAAACCTTTACCATTGGCGAGTCACTCTCTTGAAATCTGTTCGTCTTCCAGCCTCTCTTTCTGAAAAAGTGGAAATCGTACGAGACAAAGGTAAAAATATTTTATAAACATCTATCTATCTATCTATTTGCCCAGGCATGCCTCCTGGGCCCTCGGTCATGTTTGGCCCCAAGGTTATATCACCTATAAACTCCCCTTAATCCGGCCCTGCGGTCGGCGTAACTTAGTCGATTAAAGCAACTCACTCCGGAGTGAGGAGCTCCGATATTCATCACCGACAAACTCTTGTTTTCACAATCTCTACAGTAGTTTTCTTTCGGTGTCTTCCCCGATAACGTCTCGCGTTGGCGGCAGCGACGTCTAACTATCTTTCACCTTGTTGTAGAAGTTCACACAAACCGTTTTGACAAACAAAATGGTAAAATATGAAAAAGGTTGAAAATAAATATTAACGCGAGGAATGTATGCATGACTGACGAATCATTCGCCGACACTGTTTAAGATTTATGTGAAGTAAACACTGAGATAAAGGGAAACTTCAGGGAAATGTTCCGAAACATCAGAAATTGTGAAGCGTCGGTTCTCCCTTATGCTTTCATTCACTCTCCACCAAATCTTCCGTGACTAGAGAAGGCCTACCACTTCGCAGTTTGTCATCAACGCCGATGAATTTCACTTGGTCTGACATTTCTCAGAGACCTTACCGCAAACTGGACTTCGCAATCGGCGAGCCGTTTTGTTAACTTAAACATTATTAACGCACAAGACAAACATTTAACATAAGAACAACCTCACAAAATGGCGTCAGGGCGTGGCTAATGGATGAGGCAACACAACTGCGCATGGGAGACTCTAAAGCGAATACTTGCGCGGGAGTGATGCGCGAAGCGTGCTTATTTTCTGAATGGTCTTCGTGCATGGAATCGAGGCTGATTTCAAGTGCACTAAACGTTATTCGGTAGGTGTTTCTAATAATTTGCTACTTCAGTGTGCAATAAAAGAACGAAGAAAGAGAGGAAAATCTTGAAGGACATGGTTATAATGAGGTTAAAATGGCACTGGATGATTGAAAGATTTGGAGGATAGAAGAAAATAGAGAGAACTCCTTGAGATCAAAAAGGTTACGACAAACCTCTGTAAATCGCCGTTTTCTGCTCTCCATAAATACGCGAGGGTGTTCCTAATAAAGTGCCAGGGTAGAGTATATTAAATTCTGTTGTGACCAAACTTCGAAATGAACTGAGAAGAATGCGGAAATTCGTTAAGGATCGACGATTTAACCTTGAGATGAAGATAAAATGTATTTGCGCAACTAAACGCATTTCTTAAAAGCTTCAGAAAGAAAATAAAAGATAAGTGAAATAAAAAAGGAAAGGAAAAAAAAACAGAACGAACATGTGTTTAAAAAAACGAAGGGTTGCTTCGTCATGAAATTACATCATAATTCCGCACGCAAACACCGTGTACATAAAAGCAATTTGTTCTAAAGCGAAGTGAAAGGAAAATAAAAAGGATTGTGTTACGATGACGATCCGTTTGTTGTGCAATTTGCTCGGAGGCAATAATGATAATCCTTTCGTTCTCATCTGCTTTCCCTCCCTCCTGTCTGTGTTGACGGCAGCAACCCATTCATTACCAGAGAAAGAAGTAACCGGCTCACCAAGCCACAGCAGACGCTTGCGATAAAAAAAAAAAGGAGAAATAAAAAAAAAGGCGGCGAACCATCGACCCAGTAACTTTTATTTTCTCTCTACGTTTTTTTTTTTATTTACGTTTCTTTTTACTTTTCTTTGCGTGTGCTAAGTATGGCAGGTGAATGCGGAAGAAGCAGCGGGAAAGTATTTTTTTTTTTTTTTTTTGTATTCCACAAAAGTTTCATTTTATGTTTTCCCCAAATGCTCATCCTTGATTTTGTTTCCTTTTTTTTTTTTTTCTTTTTTCGTATTTCTCAGTTCCCTATTTCGCGCTGCTATGGAAATATGGTTACAGTACGGGTGGAACTGCAAAAGATTATCTTTTGGGGTTAGTCATTTGCAGTTAATGACCCACCTATCGTTGTGTTTTTTTTTGTTTTTTTGTTTTTCAAAAGAAACTTTCTGCTTTAAAAAAAAAAAAGGGGGGAAGAAAGAGTGGGGATCCTCAAAGATTTACATCTTATGTGTGGAAATAGATCTGTCTCAAATTAACTTGGAGAGCTATAATTTCGCTTTTCACGTATATGGATGGGAACGAACTTATACGCTTGAAAAATCAGCACATGTGTTCTCGCTAAAGGGGGCCGAAAGGTAAAATTAGATGCAAATAATTGGTATCCCTATGCTAAAACTTAAATTAATAAAACATGTGAACGTACCAGAAGAAAAAAAAAAAAGCTATGAGTCTGTACAGTATGTATTAATAGCTTGTAGCTTTGTCTTGTACGATTCATGCAACTGGTTTAAATTTTTTTAAGTTTGGGATATTTAGGTCAAAATAGAAATTACGTTTGATCGAAATACGAAAATGTGCATGTTCTAAGCCAATGAAGTCGCAAATATTAGGAACGCCTACCTAATAACGTGTCGGGCCACTCTTCGCCTTTCGAAACAGACATGTGGCATCGTTCAACGAGGTGCTGATATCGTTCTACAAGTATGTTCAATCAAAGGGATGTGATCAGGTCCGGATTAAGGGGATCTACAGGGGCTATAGGCCTTGGGGCCACCATTACGAAGGACCCAGTAGACATGCCTGTGAAAATAAGAGAAAGAGAGAGAGAGAGTTTTATAAAATAGTTTTACTTTTTCTCGTATGATTTCCATTTGGTCAGAAACAGGCTGAACAGATTTCAAGGCAGTTGCTCCCCAAGGGTTAAGGTCGCTGTGTACAGCGAGGTCGGCGAGACAGTTTTTGCTTTTTCGCCACCATCCACTAACACCTCCCAGTTTGCACTTTGAACCATTGATGGTCGAAGTTCCCTGTGGTTTCACATTACAAGACAAAACAGATGCACTAAGAAAAGTATACAATGCTAAATCATTAAAAAATCCAAGACAAAATCAAGGTATCCTAACCTTTTAACTCATGTTTTTGTGAGAACAATAGAAAATACAGTGACTTATTATGAAAACTCTGCAGCTAATTCATTAGTTTGAAAAATGCACTACGTATTAATTATCACAAGCATATTGCTGCAGCTTCGTGTTTTAACGGACTTCATAATGATTCTTCGTCATAAGTTCTCAATCAGATGTCTTAGCCTAGGGGCCAACTAAGGTCTTAATCCGGCCCTGGATGCGATGGCGTCCATCAATTTCCAAACGTTTCCCAGATCTCTGTTACGAATGGCTCTTCCATTCTCATCCCACATGTGCTCGATTAGGTTCAGATCTGAAGACTGCGTGCACCATTTCAACAGTTTGAAGTCACTGTCGTGCTCGTGGAACCACTGTATGATGGTCCGATCCTTGTGGCATGGCGTATTATCCTTTTGGAGGTACCCCTCTCCATCAGGGAACACCATCACACGCAACTGGTCCGCACTGATGTTAAAATGCCTTGTGGCATTCAAATGTTATTCCAGGGATATTAGTGAAGTAAAATGAAACCTACCTAGCGACGTCATCCACGGTTCTGTGAAAAAATGACCGTCTTGAGAGGTGATTGCCAAATAGAGTGGTTCAATTTATATATATTTCCATCCCCACTTGAAAATAAATATCCATTGCCAAATAGAGTGGTTCATAATATATATTTCCCATCCCCACTTGAAAATAAAATAAAGACGATTTCCCTTTTCTAATGCAGCCTGCTGTGAAGTGCGTGTTCTTTCTTTCTTCCCTTCCATTTTGTTATATAACGTTATTTACTAAATCTCTCGCTAAGAACCAGAAGTAAGACTGAAGAATGAGATAAAGTGTTCATAACATACGTACGTAACATACGTACGTTGCCACCAAAATAGCACGCTCCTGCTATATGTACTCCGAAGTAAATGGAAGGTAAGGAGATGCCGGACGCAATAGCAGCATTACTGCGATTATGCTTGGAAATCTGTTCCACCCTTCATTTCCTTTCTTTTCCTTAAAGTCAGAGATACGTTATTTCGCTATTTAGAGTGGAGCATGCTCAAACAATACGGTTGCTAGGTGAAAAGATTTAGTTCGTCGGGATAAGGAAGAAGAATTCCGCCGTGGGTTTCTCGCGCCCGTTTAGGACAATTAAAGATCGAGCATGAGTACCTTTGTTAACAGAAACCATACCGTCTGCAAACAGAACTCTAAGAATTTGGCAGACTCCAAGGACCAGCTGGCATTTACAATCTGGTGGATGATGGTGACAGCGAGAGAAAAAGAAGCAGGTATTTCATGTTTTTTAAACTCACATATCCTTTTCGTTATCTTTCTAGAACTTCCTAAACAACATTTTGCTGTAAGTTCTGCATATTGGTGGTCTCGAATTGCAGTGTGTATTCCGTTCTGCGTTTCAAAAATGGCTGCCCGTGGTTGCTGAATAAAGGTCTGTTATGCATTGTTTCTATTGATGATAACATCTGTGGCACGCGAAACTGTCCGCTTTAGCAAGTGACCGCAAAATGAGAGTGATCTCCAATACAAGTTTCAATCTAATACTTCTGGAACTACATTTCTAAATGTCTTACGTTCGCTTACGTGGCTGTCCGCGATTAAAACAGCTAATTTGTTCCCTAGCGGAATTCACGAAATACTTTCATTCGTAAGCTGAACGTGATTAACGTAAGCTGAACGTGATTAAGAAAAAAAGGGGGAGGGGCCTAAAATCACCGAACTGAGCATGCATTTTATTCGTTGGCATCTTTAAAAAACCTCAGTTTATGGGCTAGATTTCTTGCTAAAATTACCTATGCTCTGGAACACATGAGATGGACATCAGAAGCTCGGAAACATGTTATATGGTCTGATGAATCGTCTTTTACACTATTTGCAACACCCGTTAGTATTCATATTGGGAAAACGCCAAAAGAAGCATATAGCAATGACTATCTTGTACGAACAGTCTAACACGATGGGTATTTCTTTGGACAGCGACATCGTAAAATTCATCAGGTCTCATCGCTACGCTCTCTCTGAGATAAAAATATATCCTGTGATTGTCCGCTCCTTTTAAGTTATTACACCCAGCCAGCCAGGAGAGTCAAGGTATAGAGGTCTGCACGAAACCCGAGCCCAGCCCGGCCCGCGGGCCAGGCGGAGCTTTTTTTAGATTAGAGAACAAAGCAACGGGCTGGGCCGGGCCAAGTCGACCCATTCTTTTTATCGAATGGTAAAGAAAGAAAAAAAAAAGTCATGTTTCCCGATTTCCTGGTTTGTTTAATTGCTTTGCTGGCTTTACTTATTTCCATGACATAGCCCAGGGCGTAATCACAGAGGCGAGGAGAGGCATACACAGTGTTTTTACCATATGTAGGTAATTAAGATGGTAAAAACATTCTGGGGGCTTATTGACAACAGAAAGATTCGATCCCGAGCGAGTGTGTGTGTTGTATGGAGTGAGGTACGGGGGGTGTCTGCAGAGGGGTGGTGTGTGTGTGTGTGTGTGTGTGTGTGTGTGTGTGTGTGTGTGAGAGAGAGAGAGAGAGAGAGAGGGAGGGGACGACACTAACTGTTTCTCCTATCCCTAATCTGTACAGCGTTACTGCTTACTACAATAGTTCAGAGAAAGGGAGATTCTGAACGCGCTTAGTCTTCTTTTTTGTCTCTCTTTAAAGGTTATATTCTTCGATAATTGTCGAAGTTTAGTCAATATTTTTAGGCGTACATTCAACTAAATATTTTCAATAATATCTAATTTTACTATTTAATTTTCACAATTTAATAAAATACAATAGAAGGACAAAATAATACAAAATGGCACATCACGGGCCAGGGCTAAATAATGGCCGCAACTGACGGGCTCAGGCTGGGCCGGGCCGTGCTCAGCAAATAAGGCCCGTGTTCTAAGGCAAGGTGTGTTCCACGGGACTCAAAAACCAGGCTTAACATCTGCCACGGCCTACAGAGTCACCCGATTTGCATATAATCGAGCTACTATTGCTGGTTCTTTCAAACAGGTTGAAAAGCTTTCCTTCATGAAGAATGGTCTAATGGTCAAACAGGTTTTTCAGCTTTCCTTCATGAAGAAAGGTCTAATGACGACTATTCCTGATTTATCTGCATTCATTTATCGCAGAGCAATAAGCTATGATGCGGCAAAATGGTGGTCGAACACCACATTAATTAAACAGCATGGTTCATGCCATTGGCATTTCCATAATTGTGTGCACCTTGTATGGAGACACCTAAACGGAATTTGAGTTTTAAAATTCTTTTTTAGAGCAAGCACATCATGTGATTTACATGAAATATATTAAATAGATAGTTAATTCAGCGAAAAATCAAGTAACTGTGAAGTGCAATTCACGCCTTGGATTTCAGTTCGTAACATATGCGGTAACACATTACAGTACCTTGGACAGATAATGCTATAAATTATCAGTCACCTTTTTTGCACATAGGTAGAAGTAATTTCTTGGACCTTTTAGGATCTTCTATGAGTGCAGTTTTAACTGTCCTTCCACTACAGTGCGGAGGTAATGGGTAAGTCTTCGTGTTCCAAAGTAGTAGTGATCTGTGGTGCACTTCTGCTTCAATGCTGATATAGTCTGTGAACTCTTTGATTTAAGGCTTACCGTATAGGGCCACTGTCTTCCTAAGATGTCTGTATTCATAGACCCTCATGGAGATGCAATAATATGTTGTCAGTTGTTGCAAGCTATGCAGTAGCAATCCATAGATGTGTTTATGTTCTAGGGCAGTGGTTCCCGATGTTTTTCGTTTCGAGGCGCCATTCAACCGAAAAAATGCGAGTGGGAAATGCTTAAACCCGCCCCGATGGCGCAGTAGTCTGAGCGCTGGCTTCTGACCATTCTTCCGATATGGGCCCCGGTCCGAATCCCGGTGAGGCATGGGTGTTGTGTTTGTCTTACGGCACTGGCTCTCTCTCCCATCAATGGAACCAATGGCCCAAAGTTAGGGACGGGCAACTGCTTACAGCCCACTGAGTTGCTCACGGTGGTCGCGCACGTTAATCTAAAACGCAAGCGGATGATGCAATTGGGAAAATGATTACGTCATCTCAAGGTCAGACTCACAGCAACGTAGTGGTGTCAAAACGACGAGCTGTCATTTGCTGTGTGGACGTGGGAGGGGTTGGAAGTGGAGGCGTGCAGCTCCTCAGGTCGAGTCACAGCATTAGACCAGCGCTCCTACGTGATTTTTTTTTTCTGATCATCTGATCATATGTACAGGATTTTAGGAAGGGAGAGTCTGACCCCAGGTCTTAAACAACCCTTAGAAATAGGAAGCTAGGAGATTTGGGCTAGAGTGCCCGATAAGAAAGTGACACGAAAGCGAGGTAGAAAGGGGGAGGAAGACGCCCTTATTTATTACCGGGCGGTCAGTACCCGGGGTCCGACGGCTTAACGTGCCCATCCGACGCACGGCGGGTATTTAGTGGTTCGAACGTTCGTACCTGCCCAGGATCGAACCTGAGGTTATCTCCATGGCAGTCACGAACGCTGACCAGTTGGCCACCCGCGGCCCTCCTACGTGAAAATAGAAACTCTGCGGGGGAGGGGGAGGACTCCGACACAGATCCACACTGCCTTGCAAGAAGTTTGCGGGGAAGGAACTCTTGATCGAAGCATAATTTCTTTCTGAGGACAAATTTGAGACCGAAAATTCATCAAAATCGTCCCAACATGTTGGAAGCGAAAGCGATCTTGCTGCATGACAACGCATCGTGTCATGGTGCAGCTTCGGTACTGGGACTTTTGTCGAAATATGGCTGGGAAACTTTATCCCACCCACCATACAGCCCTGAATTCAGTCCACCCGACTTTGATCTATTCAAAAAGTTAAAAAATCGGGTCCATAGCATCTGCTACGAATCGCTGAACGAACTGTCATTGGACGTGATCAGAGTAATACGACAGCTAAACAAAAATGGCGTACTACGGGACATCCAGAACCTACCTCACCTCTGGCAAGCTGTCATTAGCAGCGGAGGGGAGTACATTAAACGGCAATAAGTTAAGTTTTCTCCATTACTTCACGCTTTTCTCAAAAATGGACAGTGTGCAGTACTTTTGTTAGGACTCCCGTAAACCCGCAATCATAATAATAAAAAAAGGCACAGTGCATTACAAAAGATTGAACTAATAGTGAGCTACACTACGGTCATTTTTTCTTTCTTTTACTAAGACCTGGAACTACTCAAAAGCAGTTTATTTGCTCTAGATGTCAACAGGTGAAAGTATAATGTTCCGAGAAAACGCAAGAAATCGCAAGGTTTTGGTGATGTGCTGACCAGAGCTGGAAACGCTTTAAAAATTTTGGACCCGGACCCGACCCGACCCGGGCAAATCTGCTTTGAACTGTAATATATATACAGGGAGTTCAAAAAGTCTCTCCGCAGAGGGTATCTTGGGTTATATGGAAATCAAACAAATGGTTTATAGGAACGTATAATTTTCTCACTTACTTAGAGGAGATATTGAAACTGTCGTCCTTCGTTTGCAAAACATAGCCTAACTGTTTTACACATGTTTTCAAAGACATTTGCAAGAGTCAAAAAGTCCCTGCGCAGTAATATTAAGGCTGTTCCATCTAATCTTTATGGCGATGCAGTCAAATTTTTTGAATTAAGCAACTTGTTGTATGTTTAATTTTAGTTTTTGCTTTTTCCTTGATAACATATCAAGCTTCAGAATATGTTTCACGGCAACACCAATTTTCACAAGTTTATGATGAGTTGAAAGTTTCCAAAATGTGGATTTTGTTTTCATCATTGCCCCTCAGAAGAAAGAGACACCTTTCCTTCTGAGAACACTCTTCCTTCATATTGCATGACAAATCATTTTTCAGTCCGCTGGCACCAGTATCTGGCACAGAATTTCAGTACGTATTTTTCTTCGAAAAAAAAATTTTTTTCTTTGCTTTTCAAAAATAAAACGAGAATTAAACCGGGTCGAAATCGAGTAAGGAACACCATGACCCGACCCGTGACCCGTTTCCATCTCTGGTGCTGACTCACCTGTGCGCAGAACGCATTTTGTGAATGTGTTGTGACGTATGCCTACCTTCCTTTTGAGTTTATTTCATCATGTAAATTTGATTACTTCTTGATTAAACGTTTTCTCACTGAACGACACATTTCTTTCCCGAGGAAGTTTTTCTTTTTGGCAACGCTGACAGTGGGTCACAGCGTGATAAAACGAAAGCATGGAATGCAGTAGCGGTACGGATTGATTAGGAAAGATGGTAGAGATTGTTTAAGCAGATTGTAGAGTTGTCGAGATCTACGTACGTGGAAATGTAGAGATTACGAGTAGGTGTTAAGTGTTGAGATTGTTAAAGATTGGTTTAAAGTTTGTTGAGTAACATGTTATGGACGATTGCTGTCATTGGATCGAATCTGTGTGAAGATCTCAGAGTCACGATGTATTAGTGGATTTGGCCTTTCAGTGAGTGAAGGGAAAAACTAGCGGAGTAACGTAAGTCTGTTCACTCGCGCTGCTTCTTATATCTGGCGGTTTGGGTATTTGTTTACGAAGTATAAATTATGTGCAACGCTGCTATTCAGGATCAATTAAATTAAACCTACAGCAATAAAAGAACAAAAGTCCTTAGCGTCCTTTAAAATACGACGTAATACCGAAGAAAGTTGTACAAGAGATGTAAGACTAGTGGACTAGTAATTAACTATGGTTAGACTAGTAACCGTCTCGCGGCGCGAATTTCCGCAATTTTTTTTTCGCGAATTTTAGGGTTATTTCTGCAATTTTGTGAATATCAAAATATATCCGGGAGTTTCAGATTTTTCCTCCAGTTTTTGTCTAATTTCTATTATAATTTTTAGATTATTGTTCATATTTAAATAAATTTAATACTGCTTTCATTATAATTTTCACAAAAAATATACCGCAAAATAATTCCACTCCATAGTCCAAACCAAAACTTTAAACCTTGAATGAACTCCTCAAGATCGTTCGTTACGAAGAGACTCTTTGAATGCAATCTTCCTCGAGTGCATCTCTTTGGAATCCGTAAATTTTAAAGCAGTCAGAGAGGCAATAACTTCAGTGCGTTAATAAGTATGAAATATCTTGTGCGAATATAACAATTTTTGTGACAGACAACGTATCTTACATATTCAAAGCGTGGGGGGGGGGAATGAGACGTATCTGCCAGCAGGACGCACACGACATAAAGGCAGATAGGAATCAGAATAATCGTCTGCGTAGCTCAGTTGGTAGAGCGACTTGTTCCGGAATAAGCGGCCTCGGGTTCGAATCCCGGCGTAGACCAAAAATGACGGAGAAATTTACTTCGTTATACATACAGTAAAAGTTGGAGTGATATGATAAATACACAGCATATTGATAGATACACATTTCATCCGTTACTGGATGCCGACTAAAAGAAACCACTTTGCTATTAGCGGAACCAATAGTAACTTCTGCAGCTTTAAAGATTCTTCCTTTCTGAGTGTAAATAGTACGAATGGTGGACGCACGCAAGTTCAGCGCACGTATAATGTCTTAATTTCGTTCACCACGATCAAAACGCTTAATTACGTCCAGTTATACGCTAATTGTAAGACCTTTACAAACTCTCTTAGGCTCTTCTGATACTTTTGGTCACAACTTGCTAACGGATGCACAAAATAAATCGAGATAAAGCACAGATGCTCACACAGTTCAAAGCTATTGCGGCATGATGCTGATATACTGACGGTAGTTCCCGGGAAAGGAACTTGTCAGCGCCACTCTAGTTGCTCGGGATGCGCGCTGCCTCTGTAACGGCTAGCTGCAAAACAAACGCTGAACGCTATTTTCGCTTTTAGCCTTTTTTCGTAAAGCAAAAATCCTCTTCGGATTTCTTTCAGTTAGCGAAAACAGGTACTAATGTAGGTATTTCGTGAAAGCGGGGTGATACCTGTATCTGCAAAAGATACTGAGAAGTGATGTTTCCTGCCTGTGGGAAAGGAATTTAGGAAATGAATGAGTGTTGGCGTTTTTAATCAGGCAAAGTGTAATCTGTTCTGTGCAACATCAGTATGTTTTAGGATTGAACTGGCAGAATCTTCACAAATGTAGGTACAAAACTGCACGATTTGGAGTACTTCCAGCGTACATAATTGCTAAACAATGTTCAGAGAAAAAGAAAAATTCTAGGTTTTATGAATCAGATATACACTATATTGACAAGTCACCGGACACCTAGATGAGAAACACAACACAGCATTTATTGACATACATTAGTACGGTGTCGGTCCACCTTTGGCCTTAATGCATGCACTGACCCTTCGAGACATGCTTTCGACAAGGTTTTGGAACGCAGCGATAGGTATGCGTTTCCATTCAGTACATAATGCTACCGCTAACTGTTGCTTAGTAGTAAGCCTTGGTTCTAAACTTCTTCTGCGGCGCTCTAATTATCCCCATAGGTGCTCTATGGGATTAAGATCAGGGCTCTGTGCTGGCGAGTCCACACACGATACGGAATTATCGTCAAACCATGCCGTAACAGTCCTTGCTTTATGGCTCGGTACATTATCCTGCTGGTACCAACAAGGCTCGGTTCCATAGTATTGCCACAGATTTGGTAGGGCATAATTGTCCAGAACATCGAGGTAGACGTACTGGTTAACAGGTTTGTCCCCGATAACCAATGGGCCGGAACCGTATCACGAAAAACACTCCCGCACGAGTACACTGCCAGCTCCAAACTTGACCGTAGGAACAGTACACTGTGATAAATAGCGTTCCCCTGGCTGCCGCCATACCCACACACGGCCATCAGACTGATGGATCGTGTATCTGGATTCATCAGTCCATAGGACCCTTTTCCATTGATCTACGGTCCACCATAAATGTTCTTTACACCATACTAAACTACAAGTAGCATTCCGGGTTGAGATAAAAGGCTTATGAGCAGCCGCAGGACTACGATAACCCACGGAATGAAGTTCTCTGCGAATGGTACGTGTACATACCGAGGTTCCAGCATTGTTACTCACCTGTACACTGAGGTCTTGTACAGTACTCCATCGATAAGCTGTGGCGATTCTACAGAGGCTTCAACGTCCTCTGTCACTGATTTTCTTTAGTCTGCCGGTACGTTTAGCTACTTGAGACACGCCATGTGTCTACCACTTATTCAGTACATCCAAAACAGTTGACTTGGGTATGTTTAAACGCCTCTCGGTTTCTCTTGTGGACAACCCACTAATATAACACCCAAAAATCTTTCTTTTCTCAAAGTCAATTCTCTTCTGCCGCGACATTTTCACTCGACCTCACAGTGCGATATGATCGCGGTCAGCTGCAGGCTTGTTTTTATACAGTTTGCAGCTGTACCGCGCATCTGAACAACGCAGCGGATCCGTTCATTTTTGTCAATAAAGTCACCTCGTATAAGGTATGACCCCTTATACGAATAAGTGATAGTGTACGTACAAAAGGGAGGACTGTGGCTATGCGAAGATCATTTGGAGAAACTATTCAGCTCATAAACTCACAGAGAAATGCTTTTCAATATGGAAACTAGGTGAAATTTTGGTCAACTTCGCTGCTTATAAGAAAACCCAGATTTTGCAGGAATTAATTGGAGATTGTCAGCATTGCATTTTTACGTAGTGCGTTTCGATAACGAAGTACTTCATTTGCATTTTCGTGGGACTTGTTCTGATTTCGAATAGATTTTGATGATTTGATCTGAAAATCATTTGAATTATTTAGAACAGTTATTTTTTTTTCTAGGTTGAAGAAATCGAATAAGGGTCATCAGATTCACCCAGAAAGCAAGAGACACGGTGCAATCATGGCTAAGTTAAAACAAAAGTTCTACAGCTGACTGTTGATGACCCCTTATACGAGGTAAGTGGTCGCTTATGTGGTTTTCAGGTAGATTTTAGTTGCATGAGATGGTGAATGTGATAATCAGCCACTAGGAGCAATTTTTCTGTTTATTCTTCTGCAGCACTATTAGTCCCATATTTAGGCAAGGTTGCTGAACCTGTTTCTCCAGTCTTTTCTATTTTGTGTCAACTTGCTCTTCAATATCTTCTCCGTCTTGCCAATAGTAGCTCGTCTATAGGAGCACATGGGCGTGATCCGATTTCCGGGGGGGGGGGGCAAATGCCCCCCCCTCTTGTCTCCCCATATGGGCACCGATGTTCGAGCAACTTCTGTTGGTTCCTGTGACACTGCAGCTGCATTGTGCAATGAAGACAATAGAAATTTTGAAAATCATGGCAGTGCTAAGAAAACAAGTTAGTAAAATCATGCAATGCATTGATTATGATACGCTTTCCAACATACCAGAAATCATTACTCAAGTTATGAGGATAATGGCTGTGGAATAAAGCTCGCTCCTGAGCACTGACCTTTGACCCCATTTCACCCATTATATTAAATAGAATTGGTTTAGGTATACCTCTACAATATACCAACGTTTTGTCGCAATAGATGCATTTATAACGTCAAGTTATGAAGCATAAGAGCTGTGGAATAAATCTCTCTCCTGTGTCCTGACCTTTGACCCCATTTCACCCATTTTTAATAGGGTTCGTTCCAAGGTAATCCTCTAACACATACTAAAATTTCATCGAAATCGAACCATTTTAACGTAAGTTATGACGCATAAGAGCGATGGAATGGATCCCGCTCCTATGTCCTGACGTTTGACCCCATTTCGCCCATTTTCAATAGGGTTCGTCCAGAGATAGTCCCCTACCACATATTAAGATTTCATCGAAATCGAATTTTTTTTACGCGAGTTATCGTGCGGACGGACAGACAGACGGACAAAGCTGGGGAACATACTGTTCTTCAACCTACGGTTGGAAAGCGTAAAAAAGGGAATTTTATCTAATTTATTCTCAGTTTGTTAGAAATAGAGCTTAAGAGTAATTAATGTTCTCAGCTACAATTCAGGAGAGGCTTGCTAAGAGTTTTTAACGGGCCATTAGTGCTGCGGATGAGTGCTATATTTCTTAAATTTATTGCAGTGGATATTTAATTTATTGCAGTGGAAGCATATCCTGCGCGTAACTGGAAGACCCTGGGTTCGCTTCGCGGTGGCGGCCGATGAGAATTTTTCCGTGACTCAGTGATAAACGTGGAAAGAGCGATGACTTCTATTTGTTGTTCCTGGTCCACGTCAACTGTGTATTTATCATTCATTCACCTTCTAGTTATTTGTTCAGTTGCTGCTGTTCATCTTTGGTGAATTCTCAGCATTGTGCGGTGCTCCAAAGAAGCAAGCTGCCATGTGGTTTGGTAGTTTGTCGTTAGTGAGTCTAGAGAATTTCGAGGCCGCCGGTGTGCAGTGGAAGCATATTCGGCGCGTAACTGGAAGACCCTGTGTTCGTTTCCCGGTGGCGGCAGATGAGAATTTTCCCGTGACTCACTTATAATCGTGAAAAGAGGGATGACTTCTATTTGATGCCTTAAATTTATTGTTGATACTTACGCCCACTGACTAGATTTTACATCCGTTTTAAGATGTGTGTATGAAACTTTCTTTTCGATGGACACTGAATGCAGCAGCGCTCGGGTGCTATACATAATTATGTAGAAGAAGAGGGTGTTTTCGAAGTTTTACACACACACACACACACACACACACACACATTTTCAGTTCATAACCTATTTTTTTTTACACCGAGTTTTGGGGTGCATCAAAACCTGCGAAGTTGCTCAGAAGTATCTATGTGAAAAGTATCTGTATATGAAAGTATACATATGAAGAAATGTGATACTTTTTCTTTCGATATTTTTACGTTCGCAATTACCGTTTTTTTTTTTACTGCCTAAGGATTTACGGAAGAGGAAGAAAGCTAGCTGGTCATTTGCAAAAATTTCAACTTTAGGACGCTTTTACTGTTATTCAAACTTTGAAATATTTATTTTTAATAGCAAAAGAAAAAATTACTTTGATGTGTAATATTACGATTACTTTCATGTCTCATCAGTAGAAGGTTCATTCGAAGGTCAGTGTCTTCAAAAAATAAGAGCACTGAACTTAAGTATTTTCAAAATGCAATGAAATTTATTGGGAGCGACGAGATCAGACTTTGTTTTTAAAGCGCGGGGATATGGAAGGACTGAAAATATGAATTTGTTTTTATATCTGTATGCCTCTAAATCTGATTCTTGCGTAAAAAGAGAAAAGAAAGGATGAAGCTATGCTTGTTGTCTTCATGGATATATTAACGTTCAAGTGCACGTGAAAATTTTCCCATTCTTCCTTTCCTTTCTGAATGAAGATAACTGTAATTCGTGCCGTAGGTAACACTAAAACACAAGGCATCTAAACTTGATGCACGATTATAAAACTTCCAACCACTAGTGACTAGTTTAACACCGCCGTCAGTTGCTAAAAGCATTTATTGATGGTAAAAACAAAACATTAAAATCATTAGATCTTTCGGGCTTCCTAGAAGCCCATCATCAGATGACATAATAAAGACACAGCCCTTAATGGAGGTGACATATGTATAGTCAACGTCGTCAGTAACAATGACGTGATATATGAGCAGGCACAGACAGCGCCACCGTGAACATATTATGGATAATTACGACGGACTTCACTTGTAATTGTGTTTCTCAATTTTTCGCATCATTTGTATCTAAAATATCACTTTATCTAATTGTATGTAAGACACCTCATTTGTTTTGTCAAATTGTTATGTCCACGGTGGCGCTGTCTCTGCCCGCTCATCAGCGATGTATTCAGTCATCTTCGGGGAGGGGGGGGGGGGCTTGCCCCAAAGAAATCCACGAACCCCCCCTCCCCGTAGGTTTTTGGGCGATCTTTTAGTCTAATTGTGTTAGTTTATAGCTGAATATTTGGAGAAATTAATTAAAAAAACTTAAGAAAATGAGGGAAAATATTATAATAAGAAAAAGAAAACATTCGCATGAAGTTCAAAATCTGAAATTTCTATCATCCTTCAAATAAACATTAAAAAGTTCTCGCTGAAGGGGCAATTTTTCAAGCAGTGACAACTCGAACTACTTCCGCAATAAAAACCTAAAGATGTTTACACTAAAATATATCATCATATTTTGGAAGCTTTAATTCAATCTTCCAGATACCGACTTTTCATGTATAAGGGACTCAGTGTAGCTAACGAGACATTAGTGCAGAAAATTTTGGAGTCCCGAGCATTTTTGGAGGTGGTAAGAAAATTAGGTTAACCTGAATTATTTCAGAAAAATTTTTAAAAGTTGTGGAGCTGCGTGCGTGCTTTTGTGTGTGTGTGTTAGCCGCCAATGCGTTTAGTAACAGAAGGCTTAAAATTGTGAAAGTCAGCTGGATTTGACCACCGTTTCCTACCGGATTTCTAAGTGGTTGATGCCACTGTCTCCATGCTATAGAGTCCTCTTTACCTTTTCAAGGTGTGACATATGAAGAATCAGAGATGATTTTTTTCTTCCCCCGTTTCCTTTAAAACAAGAGACAAGCACTAGTAAAAAAAAAAAAAAAAGTTTTCATCCCCAGCATAGCAGCGCCCAACTCCCACGAGATTCCGTGATCAGGGGGAAATGAGTGTGTGCGAGGGCGAATTTTTCCTGTGCACTCCTCCCCCCGATCAATAGGACGTGACTTAAAAATAAATGGGAACGCTAATAGTGCAACAGAGGAGAGAGTTCTGCTTCTTTGCCGTCTCCAAGAAACAGCTAGCAGCAGCCCACCCCCTGAACACTCCGATTTTCACTATCAATTCTTTTACGCATGCGCCTTAAGCAAAGCAGAGGAAAAAATAGGGCGGTAGGGAATGGAAGGGGGGGAGGGAGTTGCGATCCGTAGACGAAGGGATTAACGTGCGTGTGGGGGTGGTGCCGGTCAGGGGATAATGCAAGGGGAGGTGGGTGGGAGGGAAAAAAAGGAAAAAAAAAGGGAACGGCCGTTACCACTCGCAAAAAATGGGGGAGTTTCGTAAAAAAAAAATATGATTATGGTATCGGCGTCTATGATGGACACAGCTTTAGTTTCCATGACAACGAGCTGAACTGTGCGTATGTGTTTTAGGCCTGTGCGGGATGTCGCTGTCTGAATGCGGTATGATTTGAACAAGGGAGGGGTGGGGAAGGATAAAAAAGAAGAGGTGAAAAAGGGACGTACACATGTAGCAAGCTTCATGGGAAAATATTCTTCTCGTAACCAGTCCGCCACTGAATTTGCACATGCAGTGTAGGAATCACAAGAGTACAAAAATTTATTTTCGGAAGAAGCTCTGATACATTGCTGTTAATTTTGAAATTGTTATTAACATAACGTAATACAATGACTATGAACAATTCAGTTTCATGTTAGCAGTATCTGTAATGCAGTTTTCCAGATTAGATATATCGTGCGTTTCATGAACGTTTCAACTGGGGTTCATTTCCTCAGAGGTATGGGTCGCAGACATAAACTTCCAATCGGAAAAATTATCAGAACGAAATGTAGAATTCTGTTGTGGCCGTTTCACTTCCGTGATTGCCATGCGCATAAAAACAGGAAATCTAAATTTTCATATGGCCAGGGATTTATATACACACCCTTTACAACCCTCCAATTTTTTCAGACACCACTTTTTATAAAAATTAGCAAGTGTGTCATCATTATCATTGTCAACCATTATCAATCCACTGCTGGATAAAGGTCTCCCTAAATCTCTTCCGCAACTGTCTGTCTTGAGCCAGTCTCCTTCATGTTACTCCTGCATGCTTTCAAATTTCACCCACCCAGCTCCCACGTGATCTTCTTCTGGGTAATTTCCCGTTCCTCGGAATCCAATCTAAAAATCTCGGTTGTCCATCGATGGCCCGTTCTTCTGGCAACATGTTCAGCCAATTGCCATTTTAGGGATTATACTCTGATCACGATGTCTTCCACTCTTGCCTTAGCACCCACTGCTTTCATGTCGCAATGGCCGCTGCGTTGGCCAGGTACATTCCAGCTGCTATATATATATATACATATATATCACCATCCACTCACCAACCCGCTTGGCCAGCGTGGTGAGTTATGGCCAAACCCTTCCAAAATGATTCCACAACTTAAATCTTGGCCCTCAGTCTCCGGCAGCTGGAATGTACCTGGCCAAGGCAGCGGCCAGTGCGACATGAAGGCAGAGGGTGCTAAGAATCCCCGGAGGACCGGACTAGGCTGCCATCTGATGCTGACCTTGGCTACTTACAATGGACGCTCCCTATCTTCTGATTCAAGGCTTCTTGAATTGGAAGAGGAACTACAAAGGATCAAGTGGGACATCGTGGGGCTAAGTGAGGTAAGGAGAAAAGGAGAAGATCTCATCGAACTGAAAAGTGGACATCTCTTCTACTATCGTGGGACAGATACTGGCAGAACTAGTGGTGTTGGATTTATAATAAACAAGAAACTGAAGGATAAAGTTGTAGAAGTTGAAAGTTCCTCTGACAGAGCTGCACGACTTGTTATCCAACTCTCGAAAAGATACCAGGCTCAGATTATTCAAACTTATGCACCCACCACAAGTCACCCTGAAGAAGAAATTGAAGAATTTTATGAGGAAATTTGTCATCTAAATAATAAAGGTAAGCAGCACTTGAAAATAATTATGGGAGATTTCAATGCAAAAATAGGGCAACGGCAACAGAATGAAACTTCAGTAGGTAAATTCGGTCATGGCAACAGAAACCAGCGTGGAAATACTCTCGTTGAGTTTGCAGAGGCAGAAGGGTTTTTCATCTTGAACTCCTTCTTCAAGAAAAAGCCACACAGGAAATGGACATGGAGACATCCAAATGGGACGACAAGTGAAATTGATTTTATTATGTGTAACAAAAAATTCGTCATAGAAGACTGCAGTGTGCTAAACAAGTTCAACACAGGTAGTGACCATAGATTGGTGAGATGTAAGATGCACCTCAACACTAAACTTGAACGTGGCAAGCTCATAAGACAAACAAAATCTATTGACATAACCAACCTTAAAAAACACCATAACACCTTCAAGTTAGAACTGAAGAACAGGTTCTCTGCTTTAGAAGGCCTAACATCGGAAGAAGTGGACATCTCTGAAGTTAACAGAAAAGTAACCAAAGCTCTTATGGAAACAGCAACAAAATTAGCTGGGTCTAAGAACAAGTTGCATGTGAACAAATTATCAGGAAAAACCAAAATGTTGATGCAAAAAAGAAGAGATGAGGGCAACTAAAGAAGATGTGACTTCCAAAGTGGAATATATAGAGCTATGCAAGACAGTAAGAAAAAGTATCACTGAAGACGTAAGGAAATTCAACTGTGAACTAGTGAGGAAAGCAATTGAAAACAACCAAAGCCTAAAGATAGCAAAGGGACATCTCAGTAAGGGAAGAAAACAGATTATGGCACTGAGAAAAGAAGATGGTTCTGTAACAAGAAATAGAGGCGAAATTTTGACAAGAGTGAAAGATTTCTACTCCAAATTATATGAAAGGGATGATATATGCACTCCAGACATCATGAAAGATACCAGTACCAGAGTTCCTCCAGTCCTTCCAGCAGAAGTTGCACATGCAATCAAGAACATGAAGCGAGGAAAAGCTCCAGGAGAAGATGGAATTACTGTAGACATCATACAAGAAGCAAGTGGAGAAATCGAAACAGTACTCGCCCAAATTTTCACTCGATGCCTTAATGAAGGAAAGATTCCTGAGGATTGGAACACCGCTACAATGATCCTGCTACATAAGAAAGGTGACATTGAGGATCTCGGAAACTACAGACCTATCAGCCTCCTATCAGTAGTTTATAAAATCTTCACTAAAGTTCTTTCACACCGCTTGAAGGTAACACTGGACATGGCTCAACCGAGAGAACAAGCTGGATTCAGGAGTGGCTACAGCACAATAGATCATATCCACGTGCTGAGAGAACTAATTGAAAGAGCGAGGGAATATGAACTTCCATTGTGCATGGCTTTTATCGATTATGAAAAAGCCTTTGATTCGGTGAAACCATCAGCAGTTACAATGGCTCTGAAAACCTGCGGTATTGAAGATACATACATTAATATTATTAATAACATCTATGAAAATGCAAGTGCAAAGATTAGGCTGTTTGAAAATACAACACACGTAAAAATTGGAAAGGGAGTGAGACAAGGTGACACCATATCTCCGAAGCTCTTTAATGCTACATTGGAGGGTGTTTTTCAGTTGCTGAGCTGGGAAAACAAGGGGATAAAGATTAATGGAGATTATCTAACCCACCTTCGTTTTGCTGATGACGTAGTCATTTTTGCAACTAGCCCATCAGAGCTGCAGAGTATGATCCAGGAACTTGCTGACAAGAGTAAAGAAGTGGGATTAAAAATGAACTTTCAGAAGACAAAAGTGATGTTCAATGCTTTTACAAGAAATGAAGATTTATCGATTGATGGAGAAAAGCTGGAGATAACAGACACGTACGTTTATCTTGGACAGCAGATATCAAGTGAGGGTCACATTGATGAAGAAATTAATCGGCGTACAAAACTTGCCTGGAGAGCTTTTGGAAGAAACAGCATAATTTTCAAGAGCAATATGCCATTATGTCTTAAAAGAAAAGTGTTTGATCAATGCATCCTTCCAGTGCTTACGTATGGTGCAGAGACGTGGACCTTAACTAAAAGAGACATACAAAGGCTGCAGACAACTCAAAGAAGCATGGAGAGGTGCATACTTGGTGTAACCAGGAGAGATAAGAAGAGGAACTCGTGGATCCGAAAAATGACAAGAGTGGAAGACATCATGATCAGAGTTAAATCCCTGAAATGGCAATGGGCTGGACATACTGCCAGAAGGACAGATCATCGATGGACAGCCGAAATTTTAGATTGGATTCCAAGGGACAGGAAAAGACCCAGAAGAAGACCACATGGGAGATGGGTGGATGAAATTCGAAAGTATGCAGGGGTGACATGGAGGAGACTGGCACAAGACAGACCGTTGTGGAGGAAACTTGGGAGACCTTCATCCAGCAGTGGATTGATAATGGTTGACAATGATGATGATGATGATGATATCACCATCAGCAGTTACAATGGCTCTGAAATCCTGCGGTATTGAAGATGCGTACATTAATATTATTAATAAAATCTATGAAAATGCAAGTGCAAAGATTCGGCTGTTTGAAAATACAACACACATAAAAATTGGAAAAGGAGTGAGACAAGGTGACACCATATCTCCGAAGCTCTTTAATGCCACATTGGAAAATGTCTTTCAATCACTGAACTGGGAAAACAAAGGGATAAAGATTAATGGAGATTATCTAACCCACCTCCGTTTTGCTGATGACATAGTCATTTTTGCAATTACCCCATCAGAGCTGCAGAGTATGATCCTGGAACTTGCTGACAACAGCAAAGAAGTGGGATTAAAAATGAACTTTCAGAAGACAAAAGTGATGTTCAATGCTTTTACACAAAATGAAGATTTATCGATTGATGGAGAAAAGCTGGAGATAACAGACACGTACGTTTATCTTGGACAGGAGATTTCAAGTGAGGGTCATATTGATGAAGAAATTAATCGGCGTATAAAACTTGCCTGGAGAGCTTTTGGAAGAAACAGCATAATTTTCAAGAGCAATGTGCCATTATGTCTTAAAAGAAAAGTGTTTGATCAATGCATCCTTCCAGTTCTTACGTATGGTGCAGAGACGTGGACCTTAACTAAGAGAAACATACAAAAGCTGCAGACAACTCAAAGCAGCATGGAGAGGTGCATGCTTGGTGTAACCAGGAGAGATAAGAAGAGGAACTCGTGGATCCGAAAAATGACAAGAGTGGAAGACATCGTGATCAGAGTAAAATTCCTGAAATGGCAGTGGGCTGGACATACTGCCAGAAGGACAGACCATCGATGGACAGCCGAAATTTTAGATTGGATTCCAAGAGACAGGAAAAGACCCAGAAGAAGACCACATGGAAGATGGGTGGATGAAATTCGAAAGTATGCGGGAGTGACATGGAGGAGACTGGCACAAGACAGACCATTGTGGAGGAAACTTGGGGAGACCTTCGTCCAGCAGTGGATTGATAATGGTTGACAGTATGTCCAGCGCATTGCCATTTCAGGAATTTTTCTCTGATGATGATGACTTCCACTCTTGTCATTTTTCTGATCCACGAGTTCCTCTTCTTATCTTTCCTGGTTTCACCAAGCATGCAGCTCTCCATGCTGCTTTGAGTTGTCTGCAGCCTTCGTATATCTTTTTTAGTTAAGGTCCATGTCTCTGCTCCATACGTATGCACTGGCAGAATGCATTGATTAAGCACTTTCCTTTTAAAACATAATGGCATGCTGCTCTTAAAAATTGCACTGTTTCTTCCAAAAGCTCTCCATCCAAGTTTTATACGCCGATTAATTTCTTCATCAATGTGACTCTCACTTGATATCTACTGCCCAAGATAAACGTAGGTATCAGTTATTTCAAGGTTTTCTCCATCAATCAATAGCTCTTCTTTTCTTGTAAAAGCATTGTACATCACTTTTGTTTTCTGAAAGTTCATTTTTAATCCCACTTCTTTGCTCTTGTCAGCAATTCCCGGATCATACTCTGCAGCTGCGAAGGGGTAGTTGCAGACTTGACTACGTCATCAGCAAAACGAAGGTGAGTTAAATAATCTCCATTAATCTTTATCACTTTGTTTTCCTAGTTCAATAATTGAAAGACATTTTGCAATGCGGCATTAAAGAGTTTGGGAGATATGGTGTCACCTTGTCTCACTCCCTTTCCAATTTTTATTAGTGTTGTATCCTCAAATATCCCAACCTTTGCAATTGCATTTTGATAGATGTTATTCATACTGTTAATGTACGCATCTTCAAAACGGCAGGATTTCAAAGCCGTTGTAACTGCTGATGGTTTCAGGGAATCGAAGTCCTTTATAATTATATATATATATATATATATACACTGGCGGGAAAAGACCCAGAAGAAGACCACATGGGAGATGGGTGGATGAAATTCGAAAGTATGCAGGGGTGACATGGAGGAGACTGGCACAAGACAGACCGTTGTGGAGGAAACTTGGGGAGACCTTCGTCCAGCAGTGGATTGATAATGGTTGACAATGATGATGATGATGATGATGACACTGGCGGAAAGTGAAAAAAGAACACCTAGAAGGAATTGGTGGACGATCATGAAATTTGCATATGTTAATGGGTCGAGTTTACGTAGGTGTGATGTTAATTTCGGGACCAACCGATGAGCGCTTACGCCACAGCACGGAATAATATGCAAGTTATCGTCGGTCGTATTTAAGAAGTACGGCGAAGTGAATGTAATCAGTCGTCGGCGTACGGACACGTGCGAAGACTCTGAAGAAGCTGCAATGCCTGGACATGGAAGACGTGTACGATTTCAGCAGTTATCGGACTTTGAGCAAGGTCGTCTAGTCGGACTGCGCGAGGCCGGGTGGTCGTATCGTCGTATTGCGGAGCGAATTGGACGGGAAGTATCGGTGGTGGTACGATGGTGGCGTAGATGATCCGAGGAACATTTCCACACGAGAAGACGTGGAACCGGAAGTCACAGACGGACTGATGAGCGGACCGATCGACGCATAAGAAGAGTGGCGTTGTCAAGCAGAACATCCACTACGATGCAAATCCGAGCTGCCGTTGCACCTCAGGTGACTGTGCGAACAATCCGCAACCGTCTACTGGATGCAGGACTACGTGCACGTGTGCCTCTGGCATGTGTACCTCTGACTCCAGCCCACCGTCAGGAACGGCTGCAGTGGTGTAGCCAACGTCTGCACTGGAGAACGCAATGGCGATCTATCGTGTTCAGCGATGAAAGAAGATTCTGCTTGGGAGCCTCCGATGGCCGTATGCGTGTTCGCAGACGCACAGGGGAGCGTCTCCACCCTTCTTGCATCCGCAAGCGACACACAGGGCCTACACCTGGTATCCTGGTGTGGGGAGCGATCAGCTATCACTCCTGTATACAACTAGTGTTTGTACCGGGTACGTTAAGCAGCACCTCCTACATCAACAACATCATTCAGCCCGTTGTTGTGCCATTTGTAAGGTCGGTCCATCGTGGTGTTTTCCAGCAAGATAACGCACGCCGACACACGGCACGTGCAACGCAACATGCACTTCAGGGTGTGAGACAACTTCCATAGCCTGCACGTTCACCGGATTTGTCCCCCATTGAGCACGTGTGGGATTTTATGGGACAACGACTTATCACGTCTTCACGGCCAGCCACGACCATCCCCGATTTAGGCGTCCAGGTTGAGGATGCTTGGAACTCAATACCCCAAACTTACATCCAACATCTGTACGACAGACTCCATGCCAGAATTGCACAGTGTGACGCAGTTCATGGCGGTTCAACCTCGTACTAACCATGTTACATGGAAATGTTATTTTTCAGTTTACCAGCAAATACAGCTGTATTTTGCCATAATGTTTTGATCACGTTATCCTCTGTATTCCGTTATTATGCTGTATAAATTTCGTTGGTATCAGACGTCTCCTTCTTGGTGTTCTTTTTTCACTTTCCGGCAGTGTATATATATATGTAACTGTGAACTAGTGAGGAAAGCAATTGAAAACAACCAAAGCCTAAAGATAGCAAAGGGACATCTCAGTAAGGGAAGAAAACAGATTATGGCACTGAGAAAAGAAGATAGTTCTGTAACAAGAAATAGAGGCGAAATTTTGCAAGAGTGAAAGATTTCTACTCCAAATTATATGAAAGAGATGATACATGTACTCCAGACATCATGAAAGGTCCCAGTACCAGAGTTCTTCCAGTCCTCCCAGCAGAAGTTGCACATGCAATTAAGAACATGAAGCAGGGAAAAGCTCCAGGAAAAGATGGAATTACTGTTGACATCACACAAGAAGCAAGTGGAGACATTGAAGCAGTACTCGCCCAAATTTTCACTCGATACCTTAATGAAGGGAAGATTCCTGAAGATTGGAACAACGTTACAATGATCCTGCTACATAAAAAAGGTGACATTCAGGATCTCAGGAACTACAGACCTATCAGCCTCCTATCAGTGGTTTATAAAATCTTCACTAAAGTTCTTTCACACCGCTTGAAGGTAACACTGGACATGGCTCAACCGAAAGAACAAGCTGGATTCAGGAGTGGCTACAGCACTATAGATCATATCCACGTACTGAGAGAACTAATTGAAAGAGCGAGGGAATGTGAACTTCCATTGTGCATGGCTTTTGTCGATTATGAAAAGGCCTTTGATTCAGTGAAACCATCAGCAGTTACAATGGCTTTGAAATCCTGCGGGGTTGAAGCTGCGTACATTAATATTATTAATAACATCTATGAAAATGCAAGTGCAAAGATTCAGCTGTTTGAGAATACAGTACACATAAAAATTGGAAAGGGAGTGAGACAAGGTAACACCATATCTCCCAAGCTCTTTAATGCCAAATTGCAAAATGTCTTTCAATCACTGAACTGGGAAAACAAAGGAATAAAGATTAATGGAGATTATCTGACACACCTTCGTTTGGCTGATGACGTAGTCATTTTTGCAACTACCCCATCAGAGCTGCAGAGT
Organism: Macrothele yani; assembly: GCA_039090855.1. Classification (NCBI taxonomy): domain Eukaryota; kingdom Metazoa; phylum Arthropoda; class Arachnida; order Araneae; family Macrothelidae; genus Macrothele; species Macrothele yani. The sequence goes on from CM076990.1 coordinate 198,679,763, forward strand.
ATGATCCAGGAACTTGCTGACGAGAGTAAAGAAGTGGGATTTAAAATGAACTTTCAGAAGACAAAAGTGATGTACAATGCTTTTACAAGAAATGAAGATTTATCAATTGATGGGGAAAAGCTGGAGATAACGAATACCTACATTTATCTTGGACAGCAGATATCAAGCGAGGGTCACATTGATGGAGAAGTTAATCGGCGTATAAAACTTGCCTGGAGAGCTTTTGGAAGAAACAGCATAATTTTCAAGGGCAATATGCTATTATGTCTTAAAAGAAAAGTATTTGATCAATGCATCCTTTCAGTTCTTACGTATGGTGCAGAGACGTGGACCTTAACTAAAAGAGACATACAAAGGCTGCAGACAACTCAAAACAGCATGGAGAGGTGCATGCTTGGTGTAACCAGGAGAGATAAGAAGAGGAACTCGTGGATCCGAAAAATGACAAGAGTGGAAGTCATCATGATCAGAGTAAAATCCCTGAAATGGCAATGGGCTGGACATACTGCCAGAAGGACAGACCATCGATGGACAGTCGAAATTTTAGATTGGATTCCAAGGGACAGGAAAAGACCCAGAAGAAGACCACGTGGAAGATGGGTGCATAAAATTCGAAAGTATGCGGGAGTAACATGGAAGAGACTGGCACAAGACAGACCGTTGTGGAAGAGGCTTGGAGAGACCTTCGTCCAGCAGTGGATTGATAATGGTTGACAATGATGATGAAGTTATATATATATAAAGTATAATTTCTTTAAAAAAATTCCAAAAAATATTTTCTGAAAACTTAAACGCGCTAAAGCAGCAGAGAAGAATTCTCAGAAATAACACCTACTACAAGGAGAAGCAATTTCAACTGGGAACAAAAACAGAAGAAAAAAACACCAATGCAAACGAGCAGGGAAAAACATGCAAGAATGCAGAAAGTTTTGAAAATGCTGAGCTTTGGCTTTATCAAGGACCAGCAAAACACAGCATTAACGCCTTCTTCATTATTTGCGCTTAATTTATTTATTTTTTGTCCATGGTTTTTGCTTTTTTTTTTTTTTTGGTAAGTGTTTTTTGTGTTATTGTTATTATATATATATATATACAGGGGTTGGACAGAATAATGTGAACACCTAGGAAAAGAAGGTTTTACTTATACCTAACAGGATGTGAGACCACCTTTGGCATTCAAAACCGCCTGAATCCTCCTTGGAAAGGATGCATACAAATCTTGGATGGTGGTTAGTGGGATGTTGCACCATTCTTTATGGAGAAACTGCTCTAGGTCCTTGAGGGATGCAGGAGGAGGATAACGGAATCTTACTCTATTTTCCAACACAGACCACAGTGGGGGATGATATTTAAGTCTTCATGTTCTTCAAACCATGATTGGACATTCCAAACTCTGTGAGTTGGGGCATTATCGTCTTGACAAATGGCATTCCCCACAGGAAACAATGCCTGAGCCATTGGATGGACTTGGTCGACCAAAATGGTTTCATACCTGCCCTGCTAGTCATCCGTTCTTTCAAGGTGATCAGGGGGACTTGCTGAAAACCACGATATGATCCTCCAGAGCATGACAGAACCACCACCATGCTGCACTGTTGGGAGCAGACAGTCTGGGTTGTATGCTTCTGACGGTGTCCTCCACACGTAAACACGTCTTGCGGTGGGGAACAGTGTGAATGTAAATTAGTCCGACCACATTACAAGCTTCCACGTATCGGCAGTCCACGTTGTATGCTCCTGGCACCACTGCCATCGCCGTTGTGCTATCACCCTCGTCACCAGAGGTTTCGCAAAAGGAGCTCTGCCATGAATATCTTGTTTATGCGGTACCCTGTGCACTGTTTCTGTTGATACTCTCCTGTCTCTCTCAGTGAGGGTCGTTTTTCGGCCACTCTTGTGCTTCGTAGATGAGGTTTTGCCACGAACACGGTATTCTTTCATGACACTAGACACAGTAGCTCTCGATACCCCCACTACCCTGGCGACTGTTGTCACGGAGGCACCAACTAGCCGGCCACCAACAATTAACCCTCTCTCGAAGTCCGTTAGGTCGCTCTTTTTACATTTTTAACAGTGTAGGGAGAGTGGCGGACGTAAACGGACGTCCCAAAGCCTTGGTTGTCGCATCCGACGGCAAGCCGTACAATCCCACTGTCAGCAGCGGACGACATTTGATGATGTGTACAGGCAGCTATGCTCATTCCCGTATTGACACGGAACGTGAATCCCACAGTCCACAAAGGGCGACATCTGATGGGATATACAGGCCGCTATGTTTTTTCCCGTATCGACACGGACCGTGAGTCTCAGATGGCAAGCCGTACAGTCCCAAAGTCCACAGAGGACGACATTTGACGAATTGTACAGGAAGCTATGCTCATTCCCGTATCGACACGGGCCGTGAATCTCAGATCGTAAGCCATGCAGTCCCACAGTCCACAGCGAACGACATCTGATGAGGTATACTTCAGGCCGCCATGTTTTTTTCCGTATTGACACGGACCGTGAATCTCAGAAGGTAGGCCGTACAGTCCCAAAGTCCACAGAGGACGACATTTGACGAATTGTACAGGAAGCTATGCTCATTCCCGTATCGACACGGGCCGTGAATCTCAGATCGCAAGCCATGCAGTCCCACAGTCCACAGCGAACGACATCTGATGAGGTATACTTCAGGCCGCCATGTTTTTTTCCGTATTGACACGGACCGTGAATCTCAGAAGGTAGGCCGTACAGTCCCAAAGTCCGCAGCGGACGAATTTAATGAAGTATACAGGGAGCTGTCTCATTCCCGTATCAACACGGACCGTGAATCTCTGATGGCAAGCCGCAGAGTCCCACAGTCCACAGCGGACGACATTTAGTGGGTTTTACGGGCAGATATGCTCATTCCCGTATCAACACGGACCGTGAATCTCTGATGGCAAGCCGTACAGTCCCACAGTCCACAGCGGACATTTAGTGAGTTTTACAGGCAGATATGCTCATTCCCGTATCGACACGGACTGTGAATCTGTGATGGCAAGCCGTAGAGTAGAGTCCCCACAGTCCACAGAGGACGACATTTGGTGAGTTTTACAGGCAGATATGCTCATTCCCGTATAGACACGGACCGTGAATCTGTGATGGCAAGCCATAGAGTCAAACAGTCCACAGCGGACGACATTTAGTGAGTTTTACAGGCAGACATGCTCATTCCCGTATCGACACGGACCGTGAATCTCTTATGGCAAGCCGTAGAGGCCCACAGTCCACAGCGGACGACATTTAGTGAGTTTTACAGGCAGATATTCTCATTCCCGTATCGACACGAACCGTGAATCTCAGATGGCAAGCCGTACAGTCCCACAGTCCACAGCGGACGACATTTAGTTAGTTTTACAGGCAGATATGCTCATTACCGTATCGACACGGACCGTGAATCTCTGATGGCAAGCCGTACAGCCCCACAGCGGACGACATTTGATGAGGTATACAGGCAGCTACGTTCTTTTCCGTATCGCCAGGAACCGTGCATTTCAGATGGCAAGTACCACAGCGAGCGACATTTGATGAGGTATTATACAGGCAGCTATTTTTTTCCCATATCGACACCGACCGTGATTTTGAGATGGCAAGTTGTACATTCCTACAGCCCACAGCGAACTATTGGGTTGTCGGAAAAGCCATGACGTATTTTAGCCATGCTTTGCAAAGATCACTTGTTGATAGAAAGAACACAGATCAATCAATGATATAATGCCCGTTTTGTTCGATAACCTTTTGCCACCTTTCACTAAGCTGCAGAATGCCTCGTTCATAGAAGGACCTGTCTTTTGTGGTGAAAAACTGTACAAGGTGCTGATTTACAGCCTCATCTGGATTGAACGTTATACCACGCAAGGACTGTTGAAGAGAGTGAAACAAGTGGAAGTCTGACGGCGCAAGCTCAGGCGAGTATGCTGGGTGTGGCAACACATCCCACCCAAGCTCCAAAATTTTTGGCGGATGATCAAATTTGTGTGTGATCTCGCGTTCTCGTGATGGACACACCACCTTTACGATGAACGAGCTTTGGACGTTTCTTGATGATGGATTCGTTCAAACTGTCCAATTGCCGACAGTACACATTCGAACTGATTGTTTTGTTCCGTGGTAGGAGCTGGAAAAGCACGACACCTTTAAAATTCCACCACACTGGGACCAGAACATTCCGCTGATGAATGTCTGCTTTGGATGTCGTTTGAGGCGAAGCAGCACATCGGAACGAAGACCGTTTGCGCAGCACATTGTTGTACACAATCCACTTTTCGTCACCAGTTATCAGTCGTTTAAAAAAAATGATCGTTTTCCTTACGTTTAATGAGCATATTGCAGATGTTTATACGAGCCGTCAATTGAGCTTCTTTGAGTTCATTAGGAACCCACACATCGGGCTTGCTTACGTATCTCAGCTTCTTCAGGTGGTCGTGAACGCTTGAATGATGGATGTGCAATGTGTCTGCAATCCCTCGTGTCATGTAACGTGTGTTTGACTCGATGAATGCCTTGATTTGGTCGTCATCAACCTCGGTGGGACTCCCCGACCGAGGAGCATCGTTGAGGTCAAAACCACCAGCACGGAATTTTGCGAACCACCCCTGGCCCTGACGTTTTTGTAGAGCATTATCACCGTACACTTCATGCAACTTTTCACAAGCTTGACGCGCGTTTTTCCATTTACGGAAGTAAAACAGTAAAATATGGCGAAAATGCACAGTTTGGTCTTCCATCTTCAACTTGATGTCAAATCTCCGAAAATCAACCAAATCTATAACGAGGAACAGTACACCAATTAAGTAGTAAATAGTAACACTGTACTAGTGATCCAATTTATTGGCGTAGGAAATAAACACATAAGCGTTTCCAAGCTTTTGCACATCAACTAGATGGCTTTTTCAAGGAAGTTAGACAGAAACTGCGAACTGAAAAAAAACTGAAAATTTTTCAGTTTGCAGTTTCTGTCTAACTTCCTTGAAAAAGCCATCTGGTTGATGTGCGAAAGCTTGGAAACGTTTATGTGTTTATTTCCTACGCCAATAAATCGGATCACTAGTACAGTGTTACTATTTACTATCAACCAAATCGCTCGCTATTCCTTTTAGACTGCAGCTAGAACTGGCACCTGTCGAATGCTATAGCGATAACAGAGCTGCGCGTGCCTCTAGTACTTCAAAAACCGCCCAACCACCATCGATTGCCAAAATACGTCATGACTTTTCCGACAACCCAATACATTTGATGAGGTGTACAGGCAGCTATGCTCATTTCCGCATCGACACGGAGTATTAATCCCAGATGGCAAGACGTACAGTCTCACAGTCCAAAGCGGACGACATCTGATGAGGTATACAGGCCGCTATGTTTTTTCCGTGTCGACACAGACCGTGAATCTCAGATGGAAGCCGTACAGTCCCAAAGTCCACAGCGGGCGACATTTAATAAAGTATACAGGGAGCTGTGGTCATTCCCGTAACGACACGGACCATGAATCTCAGATGACATGCCGTACAACCACACATTCCACAGCGGACGACATTTGGTGAGTTTTACAGGCAGATATGCTCATTCCCGTATCGACACGGAACGTGAATCTCAGATGGAAGCCGTACAGTCCCAAAGTCCACAGCGGGCGACATTTAATAAAGTATACAGGGAGCTGTGGTCATTCCCGTAACGACACGGACCATGAATCTCAGATGACATGCCGTACAACCACACATTCCACAGCGGACGACATTTGGTGAGTTTTACAGGCAGATATGCTCATTCCCGTATCGACACGGAACGTGAATCTCTGATGGCAAGCCGTAGAGTCCCACAGTCCACAGCGGACGACATTTAGTGAGTTTTACAGGCAGATATTCTCATTCCCGTATCGACACGAACCGTGAATCTCAGATGGCAAGCCTTTCATGTTCCACAGTCCACAGCGGACGACATTTGATGAGGTATACAGGCAGCTACGTTCTTTTCCGTATCGATACGGACCATGAATCTCAGATGGCAAGCCTTACGCAGTCCCACAGCGGGCGACATTTGACGAGGTATTATACAGGCAGCTATTTTTTCCCGTATCGACACGGACCTTGATTTTGAGATGGCAAGCCGTACATTCCCACAGTCTACAACGGACTACGCTGGCGGGAAGTGAAAAAGAACTCCAAGAAAGAATTGGCGGACGATCATGAAATTTACATATGTTAATGGGGTCGAGTTTACGTAGGTGTGATGTTAATTTCGACACCAACCGGTGAGCGCTCACGCCACAGCACGGCATAATATGCAAATTATCGTCGGTGGTATTTAAGGAGTACTGCGAAGTGAATGTAATCAGTCGTCAGCGTACGGACACGTGCGAAGACCCTGAAGAAGCTGCAATGCCTGGACATGGAAGACGTGTACGATTTCAGCAGTTATCGGACTTTGAGCGAGGTCGTCTAGTCGCACTGCGCAAGGCCGGGTGGTCGTATCGTCGTATTGCGGAGCAAATTGGACGGGAAGTATCGGTGGTGGTTCGATGGTGGCGTAGATGGTCCGAGGAACATTTCCACACGAGAAGACGTGGAACCGGAAGTCACAGACGGACTGATGAGCGGACCGATCGACGCATAAGAAGAGCGGCGTTGTCAAGCAGAACATCCACTACGACGCAAATCCGAGCTGCCGTTGCACCTCAGGTGACTGTGCGAACAATCCGCAACCGTCTACTAGATGCAGGACTACGTGCACGTGTGCCTCTGGCATGTGTACCTCTGACTCTATCCCGCCATCAGGAACGGTTGCAGTGGTGTCGCCAACGTCTGCACTGGAGAACGCAATGGCGATCTGTCGTGTTCAGCGATGAAAGAAGATTCTGCTTGGGAGCCTCCGATGGCCGTATGCGTGTTCGCAGACGCACAGGGGAGCGTCTCCACCCTTCTTGCATCCGCCAGCGACACACAGGGCATACATCTGGTCTCCTGGTGTGAGGAGCGATCAGCTATCACTCCCGTACACAACTAGTGTTTGTACCGGGTACGTTAAACAGCACCTCCTACATCAACAACATCATTCAGCCCGTAGCTGTGCCATTTGTAAGGTCGGTCCATCGTGGTGTTTTCCAGCAAGATACCGCACGCCCACACACGGCGCGTGCAACGCAACATGCACTTCAGGATGTGAGACAACTTCCATGGCCTGCACGTTCACCGGATTTGTCCCCCATTGTGCACGTGTGGGATTTTATGGGACAACGACTTATCCGGTCTCCACGGCCAGCCACGACCATCCCCGATTTACGCGTCCAGGTTGAGGATGCTTGGAACTCAATACCCCAAACTTACATCCAACATCTGTACGACAGACTCCATGCCAGAATTGCACAATGTGACGCAGTTCATATCGGTTCAACCTCGTACTAACCATGTTACATGGAAATGTTATCTTTCCGTTTACCAGCTAATACAGCTGTATTTTGCCATAATGTTTTGATCACGTTATCCTCTGTATTCCGTTATTATGCTGTATAAATTTCGTTGGTATCAGATATCTCCTTCTTTGGTGTTCTTTTTTCACTTTCCGCCAGTGTATATTTGATGAGTTGTACAGGCAGCTATGCCCATTCCGTATCGACACGGACTGTGAATCTCAGATTTCCAGCCGTGCATTCTACAGTCCACAGCAGACGATATTTAATGAGGTAATCCCGTATCGACATGGACCGAGAATCTCAGATTGGATGTGGAAGGTTTGCGCTCTCGCCAGCCATTACGATGACTCCCACTCACCGCAGCATATCGTCGCGCCAGGTTGCATTGATGCCGTACTGGACATTCGTAGCGGGACGAATGGAACAATGTCGCATTCGGCTACCAGTCTTGCTTCGTCCTCAGCGCCATCGGTCGCCGATTGAGAGTCGGGAGACGATACGGTCACCGGAATGATCTTACTGCCAACCGTGAGCGTCATACGGGTCGAGCCCAGCCCTAAATTGGACGATTAGCCCGAGTCCCGCGCCTCTAACTACTTGGTCATCTGGGTGGCTTAATCGATATTTCGTGCATTGTTTATCACACTTTCTTACCAAACACAGTAAACGAAGGAGGTTTCGCACTTATGGATGCTTTAGTAATATACGTATTTAGCATTTCATTTGATGTGCTATGATATTATCATCGATGTCAGGTCTCGTGTCTGATTTCCAGAAATACAAGTTTTTAGTCGTTTCTCAATTTAAGTAAGTGTGATTTTAGCTTAGCTATTTGATTGTTGTCATTAAAGTCAGTCCGCAAGTTCTTCTTCGCTTTATTGATATCTTCTTTAGTTAATAACATTAAAACAGTATTACTCCACCTCCGTATGAATAGAGTTGTTTTTATACTTTGATGATAATTAACATATTGTTTATATACACTGACGGAAAAAAATCCCAACACCAAGAAGAGGTTGTGTTAGATAAACGACAGTTGGTAGGCGGTGAGAGTACATCTGTAAGATGACGTCTATGCAAATTTCGCGCTCGGCGCATACGTGTGGCGTTAGTAGCGCCCCTCGGAACATGCAAAGCAGGTTTGCTGTAAATACGCGCTGTAACGTTCGTGAGCGTTAGTTACCGTTGAGATTCGACGTAGTGTGTTGATGTTAGTCAAGAATGCCTTTAAGAAGACGAAGAAACCATTATCAACAGCTCACGGAGTTTGAACGAGGTAGTGTAATAGGGCTACGAGAAGGTGGATTTTCTTTCCGCAATATTGCAGAACGACTTGGCAGGAATGTAGCCACTGTGCATGATTGTTGGCAGCGGTAGTCAAGGGAAGGTACTGCCTCAAGAAGACCGGGTTCCAGCCGGCCACGTGGCACTACTGAGAGGGAATACCACCGTGTACGGCGTATGGCCGTGGCGCATCGTACCGCGTCTGCGGCAGCAATTCGAGCTGGAGTTGCCACCACAGTGACACAACGAACTGTTACAAATCGGTATCTTGAAGGACAGCTTCCGAGCCAGACGCCATGTAGCGTGCATTCCACTTACTCCAAACCACTGCCGTTTGCGATGTCAGTGATGTCAAGCTAGAGCTCATTGGAGGACGGAGTGGAGATCTGTTGTGTTTTCTGATGAAAGCCGGTTCTGCCTGGGTGCCAGTGATGGCCGTGTGTTGGTTAGAAGGAGGCCAGGTGAGCGCCTGCAACCAACCTGTCTGCGGCCAAGACACACTGGACCTACACATGGAGTTATGGTCTGGGGAGCAATTTTCTATGACAGCAGGAGCACTCTCGTGGTTATCCCACGCACCCTGACGGCACAGTTGTACGTCGGTTTGGTGATTCAACCTGTTGTGCTGCCATTCATGAGCAGCATTTCAGGGGTGTTTTCCAACAGGATAACGCTCGCCCGCATACCGCTGTTGTAACCCAACATGCTCTACAGAGTGTGGACATGTTGCCGTGGCCTGCTAGATCACCAGATCTTTTACCAATCGAGCACGTATGGGACATCATTGGACGACAACTCCAGCGTCACCCCCAACCAGCATTAACCGTCCCTGTATTGACCGACCAAGTGCAACAGGCATGGAATTTCATCCCACAAACTGACATCCAGCACCTGTACGACACAATGCATGAACGTTTGCGTGCTTGCATTCAACATTCTGGCGGTTACACCGGTTATTAATGTACCAGCATTTCACATTTAAAATGGCTCTTCTCGCGCTTACAATAAGCTGTGATCTTGAAACTTTATCGATTAAATATGTTACCTATACAAATGTATTGCCGCCATTTCATTCCTCTACAACTATTTGTTCGTAGTGTTGGGATTTTTTCCGTCAGTGTATATTGTAAATAAAATTGGCCCATCTACTATGTAGCCTTCAGGTACTACGTAACTTGTTTCTATGTCTATGCGCCATCTATTTTGCTACTTTACCGTGGTATTTCCAATGGGCAAATTTCTGTAGCCATTTTCTTCACAATTAATGTGTTCCCAAGGATGAAAATTTGAACGTCGATAAAAATAACTTCGTATTATAGCCTAGTATACTTTATATTTTCTAAAACTTAACCATTATTATATTACAAATCAATAACTTTTCCTTTGGTGGTATTGAGACCAAAAAATAGATGGCGCCTATACACGTGACTTACTAAATGCTATCGCGTCGCATTTTTTTTTTCAGTAATTTCATTAATTTTTGTACTGCAATCAACACTTGTGTCCATCCATGCGATAGTCCGGAATGTTTAGAATGATTCAAGTCTTTTACATTAAATATTCTAACATTAATTTAGCTGAAAATGTCGCAGAGTGAGCTTGCTGGTTTATTTCGGAATTAAAAATCGGCAGCATCTACAATTCTGTTAACATTTTCAGCTAAATTATTATCAGAACACTTAATCTGAGTGGCTCAAATCATTCTAAACATTCCATGACTGTCGCATGGATACACTCAAATTTTGATTCCATTCTGAAAATTAATAAAATTATTGAAAAAATGCGACGTGATAGCATTTAGTAAGTCACATGTAAATGAGACGCCATCTATTTTCTGGTCTCAACACCACCAAAGGCAAAGTTATTGATTTCTAATATAATTATGGTTAAGTTTTAGAAAATATTAAGTATACTAGGCTATAATATGAATTTTTTTATCGATGTTTAAATTTTCATCCTTGGGAACGCATTAATTTTAAGAAAATGGCTACAGAAGTTTGCCCATTGGAAATACAAGGCAAAGATTTTAGGTGAATCCACCTTAATGATACAGTACGTGTAACGTAACTACTTATAAACATGACATACCACTGCGGTGACGTATGAGTCAAATCAGCAAAGTTGAAACGATAATCCTTGCCGGCGTAGTTCAGTTGGAGGAACAGCAGCGGAGTAGGAAAACATGATTCAAATCTACCACCGGCAAAAAAGATTATACGCTATAACTATTCGTGCAATAAAAACTGAATCTATGACTGCTAACAGAATCGAATCATTATGCTAGGGTAACCCTCTGAGGCAGTCTCTATAGAGTTACGTACGATGGTAATACAACATACGGTCTGAAACTTCACTGCTGTATGACATGGATCAGACTAAGAAGAGATTGGATGAAGTGCTGACTACAAAACTTTCTCGATTGCATCTCGGGTTCTGACCAGTTCTGTTACATATTCCATATATGTGGCCTAATTAACTGTAACATCAAAGGAATAATATAAACCCAGCCCATATAATGATGGAAGATTATGTTACAATTCTTCTTATCCATCCACCTATCTCGTCCACCCACGGCAGGCTGAGTCCCGCGAAGACGACAATGCGTCATTGAGGGTTACTGACAAATTAATGCAGCCGGCATGCCATTCTTCTACTGCATACGGATAAGGGACAAAGTGCGTCCGAGGCCGATTTCAAGGGGAACCATCTACGCATTCGCGTCCCCAACCACAGGGAGCCTGCGGAAAACCCCGGAAAAGCTGCAGACTAGATGCCGGCAGAACCGGTATTCGAACAACAATTCCTTCACAAAAAAAGAAAAAAATGTACATTCTCATTGTCTCACACGACAACGTTCTAATATCGACAAATTCAGTATATTGCACATCGTAGCTTAAAATGAACGTTTCCTGTTTTGGACTGACCCTTGCAACAGCCATCTTGTTTGAAGTATGTCCATGTGTGTATTAACCTTAAAATGAACAAGTAACAGTTTGATTCCAGGTTCAGGCCAACCTTCATATCGATTTGAAAAATCTAGTCAGATGTTTCAATCTCAGCGGTTTTGTTAAGTCTTCTAATTACTCACGGAATTGCGCGAAGTTTACTTAAGCATTTATATACTGACCTCCCCTTCTCGGCTTCATCTTCTTTTTTTTTTTTTTTTTTTTTCGTGCCTGCTTCGGGCAACTTGTTCCCAAGAAAGAAGTGGCAATTCCAAAGCAGTTTCTACTCTTGCATCATCTCCTCAGTTTCCCGAAATTTTTAAATCCAAATCCAATGCAGAGGCATTGTCCAGTCGTGTTAATGAACATCTATGATTACATTTATATACCGCGAAGGAAGAAATGATGTATATATTTCTGTACGTGATATCAAGACATTATGGTAACCTCATACATTTGATTCTTGGCATCCATAAAATAATCATATCAACCGTGCCAGGCTATTCAGGGAGACATTGACCTGAATAATCGACATCTGTGTGCCTCGCTTTCCCTGCAATCGATTTGATCGATGTTCGGAGGGGTAATATTCTCAAATAGGCAAAAATTCCTAGAACTAATAAGCAATATCTCTTATTGATTGGGGTCATTAACCTGTACGCGAAGACTAGGTGCTCATTATTTAACACATTATTCTGTTTCGTAATGGAGTGCATTTAATTGCTCATGGGTAATGGAGAAAATACATGAAACGAAAGTGGCCAACTTAACAAAACATGAAAGACTATCACATTTCACTGTTAATGCGATTAATTTATAGGTTGTAATATATTGGCTTCAGTATACTTCTTTTATCGGATTTTAACGACTACCGCGGACAAATCTAAGGGCTATAAGCAGTTCCCGTTCCTATTTAGGGCACTGATTCCAGGGAAGAGAGAGAGCCAGAGTCGTAAGGCAAACACACCACCCATGTCTCATCTGGGAATCTGATCCAGGCTCAACTCGGACGACTAATAAGAAACATGCGCCTCTGACCACTCGACCACTGGGGCGTCACCTTTAGGATTTAGTGGTGGAATATGAAGTTAATTTCCAAAAACTCTCATCCGAGGAACTGAATTCAAATAGCAAAGAACGCATTTTAATATTTTTCGAACGAAAAGATTTTAAGAATCAAAATACCTCATGCCTCCTTTGAGCGCAAATGTATTTTTAACACAAATACAATGTTTTTTTTTATATAGATGTACACACAACAGCAGGCAGATTCCATATTTATGAATGCGGAAGCTAAGCATCTTTAAAGTAAAACAGTGCATGTTTTCATTTCGATCGTGAGCGCCTTTTAAAATTATGCAATTTATTTTATTCTTGGACTAACCAAGAATGAATAAGAAACTTTTCATCATTCCTGTCTCCGAATGAAAAAGAGCTCAAAATGCCAACTTTTGAATTGGTATCGCGTAACATATTTGTGTCTAGATGTGAGATAACTTAATATGTTTTACATTTTGCAATGGAATCACGCAGTGTATTTTTTTCCCCAAGGGGGAACAAAAAGAGATAGTATGCCAATTAAAAATAAAGAAAAGTAAAAAAAATGGAACTTTTTACGAAAATTTTGTATGAGGGCCCGTTGATCCAGGGCTCCGACTGCTTCCAAAAACCGTCTGCGGTCTAAGTTAGAGTACCATGAGATAGTACACCAATTCAAAATAAAAAAGGGAACTTGATCTCTTTGCAAGTTAGGCCTGTGCAAGGTACTGGTATTTGCATGTACATGGATCGTGCAGCGTGTTGATATTTACGTATAGGTTCACACAGTGTATTTCTCTTTCCAAATGATATCACGTGATATATAAGTTTCTGCAAGTATAGGGTCGTGTAACATGTTGGTTTTTGAATCTGGATTGTGCAGCCTATTCATCTTTGCGGGAAGAATTAAGCAATGTGTTAGTATTTCTAGGTGCTGATGGTTTTCACGTGAGGTTAATGCAACGTAGAACTCAGGCCCGTAGCCAGGGTTGGGTCAGGTCGGGCAATGCGCCGTCCTAGAGATTCACACTACAGCTCAGTGACCGAACTATTTTATATCTTTTGCAAGACCTCAATCATCAACCGCTCCTCGCATCTCTCTGATCAGAATTCTTTGTCTGGCTACGGGTCTGGTATGACTATGTTTTCATTTTGTTGAATATAGTTATTTTTGCAGTTACCTCCTCAGAGTTTCATAGTGGAACCCACGAATTTGATATCGAGTGTAAAGAGGGTGGATCAAAGGCGAACTTAAGAGCCAGTGCCGTTAGACAAACACGACATCCATGCCTCACGGGATTCGAACCCTGACCCATCTCTCTGATCAGAATTCAAATGGTATTTATTGAGAAACAAATATATACAAGTATATTTACAAGTATTTACAATCACCGGGTTATCGTCGCGCGTTGGCGATCCCATCATGCTTTTCACCTGACAAAGCAATTAACAGAAGTAACAAAAAAGTGACGCATATATAGGACTGTTCATAAAAGTCAGTGAAAGTCAGTCGGGGAATGTTAAAATTTTGGAGGAACAAAACACCAAGTGATCAATTGTTGAAGAAATGTAGGAAAATCACTGATGAAGAAAGGAAAAAAAAAGCCAGCTTGATGATGAGTGCCGGCTTCACAGAAAAAGTCCGTCGTGGAAGGAGCTATGATTCCCTGTGAAGGAAGGAGCTCATCATAGGAAGACGCAACAAAAATCAGCGATGACTACGCACAACACGATGCGACACTGTTAACACAACATGCGGCATTCTCATAACGAGAAAGAAACACTAGTCACACTTCCTGGTGATAAAAAAAACAAAACACAATAAGCACATACTACAAAAAGACGTTATTAACAAAAAAAACCTTGGTTCCCCCAAAGTAAGAAAAAATCGGTGTGCCCGTCCATTTGTATGGACAAAAGAAGAGCGTTGAAACGTTGCTACTGGCGTATTTTGCCTGTAGCAGCTAAACAAAAAAATAACTGATTTGTATAAAACGGAGCATCATTGGGGTGGTTGAAGATGGTCTGCAATTCTAGGCATGAGAATCTTAAGCATATATTTTGTCCTTCTACCATATTGGATGGCCCAAGACGGCAGAAAGACATTACTAAAGACTTCCTCGAGCGCTGCGAGTTGTTGAACCATTTCGGGAAGGCGCTGTAAATTCCTCCACACACATGGTATTTGCATAATGTTGTTCTTTTTCGGACACTGATAGAAAGATATTAATTCAGGGAGAGTAAATGGCGAATTGGGGACAGTGCTGTCCTGGAAAACTTCTGGAAAGTCAAGAAATGTGTGGGTAGGGGGCATTCACCTTCTGAAGAAGCAGACTGCGATTCACTATCATGGGCAGTTTCCATGCTTTCTTCTGCTGAATCGGTAAGGATGCCATAGGTGTTGGATGTGGAAACAGCGTATTGGCTATCCTGGCTATGTGAAGCAGAAGAACATCGAGAGTGCGGGGTTAAAGTGCGGTTTTTTTTTGTTTTTTTTTGTCGTAGACTGGAACGAGAAGACGCACGAGTACATCGTGGTGAAGCTGGGGAAATAGGCCGTTTATTTGCTGTCTGAGACTGGGTGGCCTGTTGAGGTGGTAGCAGATGTGGAAAATTTGAAGTGTCCATATCAAGGGTATTATGTAAACCCACTGCAGTAGAGATCAAAGTCGGACATGGTCGAACATTATCAAATTGACGAGATCCTGGATCTAAAGCAACAGGGTTACCAGTAGAAGTAGAGTCTGTGGAAGGTATTAAAGGTGGTTTTCCGGAAGTTCCTGGTTGAGCAGCAAATAAAGCCGATGAAGGTTCCTGTATGCTGGAAATAGAAGTATCAGCGGCAGCAGAACTGTCCTGTAGAACACGATGTGGGCATTCAGACACGACGTGCCCTTCAGACTTGCACTTAAAGCACTGGACACCCGCAAACACATTAAAAACTAATGTGCGGGTGCCAGTGCTGAGTTCCATGGATGTGGGACGTTCAACAATAGCTTCATCACTAAAGAATATGATACGGTACTGTCGACGTCCTCCTCGCACTGAACTGTAGTGCGAGTCGCGACCTAAAGCTGGAAGAATTTTCTTTTACCAATCACTCGTCCAAAAGCCCCTAGTGCTTTAATTAGTATTGAATCTGGGATGGCTGTCGGCACCGGCGAGAGGGTAACAGTAATAGGCCTATGTGAAGCAGGAATAGATTGTAAATAGAAATGTCTAATATCAATTTCTGACTGAATAATTTTATCAACAGTAGTGAGGTCTGTAAATTGCACTATAATTCTCCCTCCCATACGAATAATAGACACTATCTGTTTTTCGGGAACAACTTTATAAACAGCATCTAGATAAAGTGGGAGGGGGTGTCGGGCAAAGATTGAAAAAAGGCACTAAGAAGTAAAACAGAGTTATATTGCTTACCTTCATGAGATTCTTCAGGAACCAAAATCTTCAATACTTTATCCACTCTGGTTAGTTCATTGTTATCACAAGATGAATTCGTAATCCGCTGAGATGAGCCACCAACAACAGTGGCAAACGCAAGCGGGGGTGGGGGTGGCCACATATCAGTAGCCCTAACGCTAGAGTTGGTTCAATCGGTATATGGGACGTTGCTTGTAGAAGACATAGTAGATATATCAGAAAGCACAGGTGAAGATGCAGGCACATTCAACGCTGATCAATACGATATCGTAGAAACTGACGACGAAGAAGAATCATGTGAAGCGGTAGAGACGATAGCAGAGGTTGCGGCCATCTCGGCCACGAACCCTGACGTGAGCGAATGCTGCACCTCGCAACACTCAAAAAGATAAAACCACAAACCTGTGGCTGTCCACAATCACTGCTTGTGAAGTGGAAAGGAGTGTAGAAAACAACAACGGTACCACGATTACTTAAACCAACACAAAAATCCAAGGTCAAGCAAGAATGGACTACCACTCGGGAGCTCTACGAATATGTGACTTGTCCTTATCGGAAGCCAGCGCTTAGACCACTGCCCCACCGGGGCGGCTAGGAACTTTCCAGACCTCGTGGGGTTTGACTGAAACAAACTGCTGCCGTAACTGCATGCTAAAGGAACCTTTCTGGTCTCATATGGTTTGTATTGTAACAACGAAGCGAAGTGAATTCTATACGTAACTTTCCGTTGCAAGAAACTTTTTAGACCTCGTGTGATATGTACTATAAGCATAAACTATGTACTGTGCGCATCGAAGTTTTCTTGGGCCACATGGGGTTTGTATTTCCACAAACTGCGTCTCTAGAATAGATTTGTGCTACTAGAAACTGTTCATGCCTCGCGTGGTTCCTATTGTCACAAACTGCGTCTCTAGAATAGCTTTGTGCTATACTAGAAACTGTTCAGGCCTCGCGTGGTTCCCATTGTCACAAACTGCGTCTCACACGAAACCTCACGATACAGGAACCTTTTCAGATCTGTGTGGTTTGATTGAAGCAAACTGCTGCCGTAGCTCCATTCTGGAGAAGCCTTTCAGACCTCTTACGGTTTGTATCAAACAAACGAAACAAAAGGCGTCTTATTAAAGACTTTCTGTTGCAAGAAAATTTTCGGGCATCGTGTGGTTTGCATTAACCGAGACTGCGTCTTATGCTTTCCTGTTTTTTCGCAACCTTTTAAGTGTGCAATTTTTTCTACATTTCTTTTCTAACACATTTCTATTTTTTTTTTTTAAATGTACGTGTTCGTGATATTACTTTGTTCGTCCGTTCGACTGTGGACGCTATATCTTTGCAATTATTAGTCCCATTTGAAAAATTATTTTTATGTTGGGAAGCCCAAAATGTGAGAACGATGATCCCACCTTTCCGTTTATTATTATTATTGTTTTTTTCGATGCACAAATTTGGCAGTAAAAGTGAAGATGCTATCAAATTCAAAATACATTTTGTCTCATATCATTGCTTCTAAATGTCCAACTGAAAAAATTATTACCATATATAACGAAGACTATTTTGGGGTTTTCAAATAATGCGTTGTTCTTCCGCTAGGGGCGTAAAGTAAATTGCTATTTCTCCGATATCTCTGTTTCTAAATGATCGATTTGAAAAATTCTTTTTGCATCGGATAGATCTGGTATGAAATGGTTTGCATATAAGTTTAAATTTTAAATTTTTGGTAAATAGCGGTTTTGCTACCAGTGGTCGTAAAAGTACATTTCTGTTTCTTATGTATTTGCAGCAATATCTTCGCATCTCGAAATTCGGTTGTAAAAAGTTCTTTCATCGTTCTCACTGCGAATAACCTTTTCAAACTTTTCTCTGCTTAAAATAATGTATAGCTTTTCCTCCAGCAGGCGTAGATGTATATCTTATTTTTCTCAATATCTTTTCTTCTAACCGTCAGATTTGAAATTGTATTTTCCTGGTCGGAGAGCGCTTCTAGTGCAAAATGTTTTCCATATAATCTCAAATTTTTCTTAAAGTACAAGTCTTCCACCAGTGGGTATAAGTTCACGTAAAAATTAATTTAACAACCGATACCATTCACCTTGTGGAACACTTTGCTCGTACTCATGAGTTTTTCGAAGTTCACAATTCTGGCGTTAGGCGGTGTTAATGTGCATTTCTCTTTGCAGCTGCATCTACGTTTCTAAAAATCCATGGGAAAATTTCTTTTTTTACTGTATGCCATTCGCTACAGTAACGATAGGGAAACATATTATCCTCTTTAAAAAATGCACCGTTTTCCCGCTAGAAGCGTAAATGTCAAATCTTTTTTTTTTTTTTTTTTTTTTTTTTTTTTGCTATCCCTGCTTCCAAGAGATGAATTTAAAAAAATATTTTTTTTAGCATAGCTTTTGCTGAGAAGAATACTTTTCGCATAGTTTCTACTTTTCCATCATTCAAAATTCTTTCGCTAGGTGGTGTAAAATTATATCACGTTTTCCTCTATATGTTTCTTTTTCTAACTGTTCCATTCTTTTTTTGTATCTGTTATCTTCCTTCATCTACCGGAAACGTTTTGTGGGAAATTTGTAAATTTTCGTAACATATTTTTCACCCGCTACTAGGAGAAACTGTTTCTGTTTCCAGATGTTTTATCGAATGTAGAAATCCGATTGATTTCCAAGTCTGATGTAGTTCATGTTGCCACAAACTGAGTCTTAAGCACAGCTCCGCGCTGCCGAATCCTCCTCGGGTTTCATGTAGCTTCGTGCTGTTAAAGCCTTTTTCGGGATTCGTGTTTTTTTGTTTTTATTTCCTTTTTTGAAGATTGTGCACGCTAGAATTCTATGTTGCCATAACTCCATTAGGGCTTTATGATGCCAGAACCTTTTAATGTTTTCGTGACATTTCTTTTGACTTAAATTGTGCGTACCTCCGTAGTGTTGTAACCTTTCGCAATTTCTTGTGATTTGTATTGATTCACACTGTATTTTCCCCCGTAGCTTCGTTCTGTGAAAACTCTGATAGTGCATCCTGATATTAACAGCCACAAAAGCCTAACTCCGCTGTGCCGAAGGCTTTTCTATAGCCGAGAGGGATCATCCAATGCCATCCAGAAAGTACAAGGCCAAGAAATTAGAGAATTTCCTTCCGTCCTTGACGTCACTCTCATGTTACACAGTCTAATACGTCATTTTTGTGTTGACGTTATGCACGACGTCATTGGAAACCAATCAGAAGCCTTGGTTTTTATGTGATGTCACTAAAAGAAGGAACTCAACCCCCTAATGTCATGGCCTTGCGTTTTCTAGATGGACTTGGATCATCTCTGTCACTGACGTAGACATTTGCGGTTAGTGTATACTGCAATAGCACCTTAATGATATTCACCTACCTCTCTGCTGGACGGCTCACTTTCATACATTCTGAAACTGGCTGGTTAAGTCGAACAACTACATACTTACAGTATGATTTCAGCTGTCTCTTTGACTTGCAATTTACTTGCGGATTAACTCCAACTGCGCGGACTCATCCACAATCTTACACGATCTGTCCCAATCGCATTTCAGGATGATATTTGTATTTGTACGCGTGCATTGTTTTAACAATGATATGAATGTGTACATTAAGGAAATACAACGTTACTTCACAAATATTTTACTTTTCGCGTCGATTAAGGTTTCGCTTTGCTGTGGTTCAGCTTTATCAGAACGAAAGAACCTGAAGCTGAGCGAGATCCCAGCGAAGCCTTGGTCGACACGAAAAATTAAATGTTTTTGAAGTAACGTTGTATTTCCTTAATATCTGTAACCATCATAAAACTTGTGGTCTCCAGTTTGTGGAATATGAATGTGTGTTGTGGAGACTAAGGTTGTTTCTTTTTTTTTTTTTTTTTTTCCGAGTGGCATCTAGCAGATTGGTCGTTAAGATTTCTATTCTTATTCATTGCGATCGTCTAAGAGAAAGATTTTGAGTGCGGGAGGACAGTTTTTGAGGATTAAAAAAAAAAAGCAATTCCATTGTCCCAGCAGTTCTTATTTCTCCCTCCAACAGGAGCCGCGCTGTCTCCGAATGAAGCTTTCTCAATCAAACCAAACGTCTTTTTCTCATCTTCATCAATTATTTGTCGAAATATTCAGTACTAAGCTCAGAATCAAACAGCCGTCGGGCATGAAGAAGGCAGTAGAATAAGGCCATTTTTCTCAGTTTAATTTCATTTCCCGTTTTCTAGCTAAGATGTTTCATCTCTCTCTCTCTCTCAATTGTTCATTCGAGGTTTCCTTTTCGCCCGCCGAAGCTCTTAGGAGAAGTGCAATCGCAGTAGAGAGAGAAGATAGAGGAAAGGAAAACGATGGTAAGGAGCATATGTGGAGGAAATTGGGAACTCTTCATCAGAAAGCATCATGCTACCAGCCAATGAACGTCTAGCACTTAGCAACTCGCGGCTACAAATCGGTTCCTCAACTGAGATTACTTGGGTATGCACACACACACACACACACACACACACACACACATACATTTATTTCGTCTTTAGGCACATTTCGTGAAGAAGTTAATCAATACGTACTTCCAGCATTCGGTAAATCCTTATGAAAAAAAAAACTATAGCACTTCATCGAAATCTAAAGTAAGTTTCTAGTACCATAACACGTCCATTTACCAATAGGATGTTGACCTACTAGGGATTATAATTTCTGTTCACTGAGCACCAAAATTTTCAAGAACTTCTTTAAAACACCAACACAAATTACCTCAACAGTAACAGAGTTCTGTATAAGGTATGATAACTGTCGCAGTGGCGTACGCATACCTGAAAAACTCGCCCCCCCCCCCGTAAAAATATATTCGAGGCCCTTTTGCAAAAATCTCTTTGGCTTTTAATTCCTGAATTTTTTAAATTCAATATTATTAACTAGGTTTTACGGGCGTTTTAATAATTCAGATTCTTTGGAATCTACAGGTATTTTTCGTAAAACCCAAAATTGTTACATTTTATTGCGTGTAACACAAATGTACATGTTGTAATTAAAACTATTGCCCTAGTTCAAAGTAGTATTACAAAACACTTACGCCAAAGTTAATCATGCCGTGCAAATTTTATTCTTTTAAAGAGAGAATTAAGGCCATCCTCTTTGAAATGCCTCTCCATCACACACACACAAAACACCTAACTGCCGTGTGACCGTGTCTACTGACCTTTCCCGCTTTATACGAAAATACAGAACATAAGTGAGCAAATAAAAAAGCATTTATTAAGAATCGTGGGACAAAAATGGTAAAATTATTTGCTCTTGAATAAAAAAAAAAAACACACTTAACATAGTGCCACAATTTTTTTTTTTTTTTTTTTTTTTGCATATAGTAGAATATTTTCTTTTGACGCTGTTATGAAAAAACCCGTCTCTAATTTTTCGTTCCTGCAAAGAACACCTTTCAGCTCATTATATTCTGAAGCATGCGTAGTTATGTGCAAACAAGTGTAAAAAAATTTTATATCAGTGAGGATACGCCTTATCTTCACTGATACAAAAATTTAATTTATTAGACTGATAATAATACACATGTATAGGAACTATTGCTATCGTTGTAAAACGGGGCTTCAGGTCCTATAAAATAACTGCTTTCTCGTTACCCAGTTTTTATAAACTAAAACGAAAATTATTTCTTCATGATTTTACTTACTTCCCGAAAAAAAAAAAAAATACCGAAATTTGCTTTTCTTTTTAATACTTCATTCAAAGCTGCCGTCAAAAATTCCTGGCTATTTCTTTAACCAGTTTCATACGAAGTTTCAGCTAAAAGTTTTGTAAAATTCACCAAATGAGTATAGAGGCCCTCCTAGCCGTGAGGCCGAGGGGGTTGCGTGAGCTATCAATACGCCCACGAATTATCGCTTTTTTTCATTTGCGTTTTTTTTTTTTAGCAAGACAATCCATAACTCTCATATCCAGCACAGCTGCGAATAAAATTCAACCTGTTTGATGCCATTTGCTTGCAGAAATCGGATTTCGCTGCGCAGGCGTACATGTGACCGCATGTACCACGATGTTGGAACGTCCGCTGTGGCTAAACGACCAGCATATATTGTATGATGGTGATTTTACAGACCACACAGGAGATGCTTTTTTACCTTACTTTTTCTAACTCATAGAAAACACATATTTGTTGCCCTTGCAGTCTTGATGTGAGCCTAAGTCATGATGATGTCCGCTGGCTTTTCTCAATTCCCTTTTTAAAATGTCTAAGATTCCGTTCAGTGATATACACCTTTCTTGTCACTATTAATTATGCCTTTCTCGGAAAGTGATTTTTGATTAAACTAACTTTTTCTCCCTTCCTTGGCAAACTATGGCAAAATATCTGCAGTTTTCTGATCTTGGCTAACTCTTGTTGTCAGAACGTAGCAGATTAATTTCTTTCCTGCTTGGATCCTGGCCGCCTTTGATTAAGTTTTCCTAATTTCTTGCCTACACTTTCAAAAAATAAGTGGTGTGAATTCAGAGAAAATTCCTGAAAATAACGTGCATCGAATTTGTCGGCAGTGTCCGTTTTATAACGAAATTTCCATTTTCAAAAGTTTCTGTTTCTAACTTCAGTATTTTGATAGAATTTCCGTAATCAGTAATTCCTTTTATTTTAGAAAAGTCAGTTTCGGGTTTTTTGTGTAATTATACCGAATTTTCGCAAAAACTTCGATTTTAACTTTTTTTTCCAGTCATTTTGCCAGAAATTCTTCTTTCCTGGCATATGGAAATGAAGACGGACATGAATCTTCCGATGATGAAATGTTTCTCACTATTAATGCGGGTTAATTAATCATTTTATTTTCTGTTAGAGTTTATTAATTTTCTGAATAAGTTTGCAATTTTTTTTTTTTAATTCTGTGGGAAGACTTATCACAAATTACATGTTTTATCAGTCGTGATGTTTCGAAGCAGCAGAATACTTTGGAGTTCGAGATCTCTTCAAACTGACAGTGACTTTCAGTTATGTTACTGTACTATTCCGTTTATGTTATTATTATCATTACTGTTCCGTTTTATGGTATTATTTCACAGAACTCCTAGATATAAAATATTCTTTTAATAGCTTTTGTCTTAAAGGATCCACAGACTGATATATAGATACATAGATCACCCATACAATAATTTAAGAACCCCATTTCTTACGGTAACGCAATATATAATAGCGGGTACACCAAACGGGGGGACCGCGGAAGGAATATCCGTTGCCACAATGAATGAAATATCATGAGATATGCTATCCAGAATATCCGATTTGACTACAGAACTTCAAAATTAGGTCCTCAGATGGACGATTGAAATTTAATTGTAATGAAATCTCAAGTATATTTCCACAACGAAGCGCTCCTACTACCGAAATTTTCTGTCATATGGATATAGAAAAAGTGAAAACAGAGTTTTACCGTTCATATACGAAAGGAACTGCGGAAACGTTTCTGAATATTCAGAATTTTCCTGGAGTGCGAAAAATGCTTGAAATTCCGGATTTTGCTCCATCATTTCACGTAAAAAGTTGAATCAGAAATATGCTTCGTTAACTCACAAAAGCAATCACGTAAAATGGCTCGTGAATTTCAGAAAAATTTTTTACTTTGTAAGTACTATCGTAGGAGAAAGAAATGTGCTGTAACGAAACATCTCGGGTTTTCTTATCTTCCATTGCCAACTCAGATGCTTAATATATCACATAAAATAGATAAATGAACGTATATCCCATATTTTGCACCTTCTAATTAGAAAAATTGTGGAATCTATTATCCACAGCTATGAATAAGTAATCAGAAAACATTAATTTGAGCACTTGCCGGTTTCCAGGCTGTGGAGATGGTTCCTGAAGAAATGTATTACTAGAATGCGCAACATAAAACCTGTGCTACTTCAGGTACACAACATTCTAAAATGGTAGAAGGTATGGTATCTGGACCAGAGACTATCAGTTCCAAGTGTCAAGACGATTCGCTGCAGAAAAGAGCCACAGGCATTCCAGTAGAACCTTCTCAAAAATTGGGTAGGAATCTATCAGCATTGCGCCGGTGGCGCACTGGTCTAAGCGCTGGCTTATGATCATTCGTCTGAGAAGGGTTCGGGTTCGCATCCCGGTGAGGCATGGATGTTGTGTTTGTCTTACAGCACTGGCTCTCCCCCTTCCCTGGAGCCAGTGCTCCTAAATTAAGGATAGGCGACTGCTTATAGCCCACTGAGTTGCTCACGGCGGTAGTTAAACGTTTAACAAAAAAAAAAAAAAAAAAAATCTATCAGCATCATTCAGAGTAAAATACTGGTCTGCATTGGACTCAAGGGGATCAACTTTTACCTTACGGCTGTATCATCTGGTCAGATAAGAGGACTAATGAAAGAAAACTTTGGTAGGTGACCAATGTGTGACCCCAGTTGGACAAGTTATGTGCCATTACCATATCCTCTTATCAAATAGTGCGTTTGCTTGGTCAGTCACTTTTTTTGCATTTATGGCTGGCTTCAGCAAACGCTGTTTATGATTCCAAGTCATTCCAGCATGCTTTCGAATTTCATCCACCCATCTCCGACATATTTTCTTCTGGATCTTCTCCTGTTCCTTGGAATCCAGTCTAGTTTTCAGTTGTCCAACGTAGTCAGATCTTCTATCAATATGTCCAGCCCATTGCCATTTTAAGAATTTTACCTTCATCGTGATGTTATCAACTCCTGTCATCTTCCTGATCCATTAATTTCTCTTCTTATTTTTCTTGTTATAACCAAGCATGCACCTCTCTATGCTTCTGTAATTAGTTTGCAGCCTTTGGATAGTTTTTTTGTTAAGGTTCACATCTCTGATCCATAAGTTCGAAGTGAACGGATGCATTGATTAAGTACTTTTCTTTTAAATCATAAATTGGTCTTGAAAATTCGATTGCTTCTTCCAAATGCTCTCCAACCAAGCTTTATAAGCGTATTAGTCTCGTCTTCAATGTGGCCTTTGCTTGATATCTGTTGTTCAAAGCAGACGTAGGCATTGGTTTCTTCTGGATTTGTTCCATTAACCGCTAAGTCTGCAGTTCTTGTAAAAGCTTTGTACATGAATTCTGTTTCTGTAAGTTCATTTTTAAGGGACGTAGGTGTAAATTCATCGGGGGAATGGGATGTTTAGCCATAGCTTACCCACACTGGCCAAGTGATTGTAGGATAGCATTCCCTCTAATCCTGTTTAGTCATAACGCTATTAGCCGGTCGTCAGAAAATCCCCTTTAGTGGGAACAGAATGCACCACGAAAAAGCGACAACCTCTTCTTGACATTTGTCAA
This sequence comes from Macrothele yani, assembly GCA_039090855.1. Taxonomy (NCBI): domain Eukaryota; kingdom Metazoa; phylum Arthropoda; class Arachnida; order Araneae; family Macrothelidae; genus Macrothele; species Macrothele yani. The sequence goes on from CM076990.1 coordinate 198,705,180, forward strand.
ATGTTTATTGCGCATCGTTTGACGTTGCCATCTTAGGGATTTTAATATATATATTTCTTATTTTTAATGTATGCTTCTCAGTTTTCATACATTGTTTGGCTATATCCTTCTTTGCAGCAATTTGCGCGTTCAAGATTTCCGAATAATAGTTATTATTATATACTATTAAAAGTCTTGTAAACAAAACTTTTACGTTTTTTTTTTTTGTTCTTTCGTTATATTATCCAGCAGCTCTTGGAGCGATAATTCTTGAAAGGCTTCATTTATATTTCTTCTCCATTTTTTTATACACTTCGGGACTAATTAAACTAGTATAATTGTCTTACTTTCGTTAAGGTTCTCCGTTTTAACATTCTACTTGCTTTGCTCTTGATAACGCCATGTTGAATGAGAACTTAAGTTTCAACCTTCGCAGTGTGATTTTTAAGCTTTTTTTCAATTTTTAATTGTTCAATGCTTATGTAAATTCCTTACAACATTATTCTCCCTGCCCGAGCAATTCAATATTTTTCTACTTTCCCGAGCAACTCAGCCCCCAGTTTCCTATGTTTTACCCTGGCTCTGCATATATCATAATCATCATCAACATCATCATTGTCAACCATTATCAATCCACTGTTGGATGAAGGTCTCCCCAAGTTTCTCCCCAAGTTTCTCCCTACATGTATCTCCGGCATGTTTTCGAATTTCATCCATCCATCTCCATTTGGTCTTATACCGGGTCTTTCCCTGTCCCTTGGAATCCAGTCTAAAATTTCGGTTGTCTATCGACGGCCCTTCCTTCTGGCAATATGTCCAGCCCATTACCATTTCAGGGATTTTACTCTGATCGTGATGACTTCCACTCTTGTTATTTTCCTTATCCACAAGTTCCTCTTTTTACCTTTCTTGGTTATACCAAGCATGCATCTCTCGATGCTGCTTTCAGTTGTCTGCAGTCTCTGTATGCTTTTTTTAGTTAAGGTCCACGTCTCTGCCAGCCCCTCCCCAAATGATTCCGCTCTTCATATATATATATATCATCATCATCATCATCATTGTCAACCATTATCAATCCACTGCTGGACGAAGGTCTCCCCAAGTTTCCTCCACAACGGTCTGTCTTGTGCCAGTCTCCTCCATGTCACCCCTGATATATATATATATATATATATATCATCTTGGGATGTAAGGTCAGGTGATGCGTAACATCACAGCCTCTCCTTGACAAATGTCAACCCCGCCTTCTCGTGGTGCATCCTGTTCCCACTAAAGGGGCTCTGACGACCGACAATAGCGGTATAACTATACCATCGGGATTAGAGGAAATGTTATCCCACACTCACCAATCCGCTTGGCCAGCGTGGTGAGTTATGGCCAAACCCCTCCAAAATGATTCCACAACTTAAATCTTGGCCCTCAGTCTCCGGCAGCTGGAATGTACCTGGCCAAGGCAGCGGCCAGTGCGACATAAAGGCAGAGGGTGCTAAGAATCCCCGGAGGACCGGACTAGGCTGCCATCTGATGCTGACCTTGGCTACATACAATGGACGCTCCCTATCTTCTGATTCAAGGCTTCTTGAATTGGAAGAGGAACTACAAAGGATCAAGTGGGACATCGTGGGGCTAAGTGAGGTAAGGAGAAAAGGAGAAGATCTCATTGAACTGAAAAGTGGACATCTCTTCTACTATCGTGGGACAGATACTGGCAGAACTAGTGGTGTTGGATTTATAATAAACAAGAAACTGAAGGATAAAGTTGTAGAAGTTGAAAGTTCCTCTGACAGAGCTGCACGACTTGTTATCCAACTCTCGAAAAGATACCAGGCTCAGATTATTCAAACTTATGCACCCACCACAAGTCATCCTGAAGAAGAAATTGAAGAATTTTATGAGGAAATTTGTCATCTAAATAATAAAGGTAAGCAGCACTTGAAAATAATTATGGGAGATTTCAATGCAAAAATAGGGCAACGGCAACAGAATGAAACTTCAGTAGGTAAATTCGGTCAGGGCAACAGAAACCAGCGTGGAAATACTCTCGTTGAGTTTGCAGAGGCAGAAGGGTTTTTCATCTTGAACTCCTTCTTCAAGAAAAAGCCACACAGGAAATGGACATGGAGACATCCAAATGGGACGACAAGTGAAATTGATTTTATTATGTGTAACAAAAAATTCGTCATAGAAGACTGCAGTGTGCTAAACAAGTTCAACACAGGTAGTGACCATAGATTGGTGAGATGTAAGATGCACCTCAACACTAAACTTGAACGTGGCAAGCTCATAAGACAAACAAAATGTATTGACATAACCAACCTTAAAAAACACCATAATACCTTCAAGTTGGAACTGAAGAACAGATTCTCTGCTTTAGAAGGCCTAACATCGGAAGAAGTGGACATCTCTGAAGTTAACAGAAAAGTAACCAAAGCTCTTATGGAAACAGCAACAAAATTAGCTGGGTCTAAGAACAAGTTGCATGTAAATAAATTATCAGGAAAAACGAAAATGTTGATGCAAAACAGAAGAGAGAGGAGGACAACTAAAGAAGATGTAACTTCCAAAGTGGAATATATAGAGCTATGCAAGACAGTAAGGAAAAGTATCACTGAAGACGTAAGAAAATTCAACTGTGAACTAGTGAGGAAAGCAATTGAAAACAACCAAAGCCTAAAGATAGCAAAGGGACATCTCAGTAAAGGAAGAAAACAGATTATGGCACTGAGAAGAAGAAGATGGTTCTGTAACAAGAAATAGAGGCGAAATTTTGACAAGAGTGAAAGATTTCTACTCCAAATTATATGAAAGGGATGATACATGCACTCCAGACATCATGAAAGATACCAGTACCAGAGTTCCTCCAGTCCTTCCAGCAGAAGTTGCACATGCAATCAAGAACATGAAGCGGGGAAAAGCTCCAGGAGAAGATGGAATTACTGTAGACATCATACAAGAAGCAAGTGGAGAAATCGAAACAGTACTCGCCGAAATTTTCACTCGATGCCTTAATGAAGGAAAGATTCCTGAGGATTGGAACACCGCTACAATGATCCTGCTACATAAGAAAGGTGACATTGAGGATCTTGGAAACTACAGACCTATCAGCCTCCTATCAGTAGTTTATAAAATCTTCACTAAAGTTCTTTCACACCGCTTGAAGGTAACACTGGACATGGCTCAACCGAGAGAACAAGCTGGATTCAGGAGTGGCTACAGCACAATAGATCATATCCATGTGCTGAGAGAACTAATTGAAAGAGCGAGGGAATATGAACTTCCATTGTGCATGGCTTTTATCGATTATGAAAAAGCCTTTGATTCAGTGAAACCATCAGCAGTTACAATGGCTCTGAAAACCTGCGGTATTGAAGATGCATACATTAATATTATTAATAACATCTATGAAAATGCAAGTGCAAAGATTAGGCTGTTTGAAAATACAACACAAGTAAAAATTGGAAAGGGAGTGAGACAAGGTGACATAATATCTCCGAAGCTCTTTAATGCCACATTTGACAGTGTTTTTCAGTCGCTGAGCTGGGAAAACAAGGGGATAAAGATTAATGGAGATTATCTAACCCACCTTCGTTTTGCTGATGACGTAGTCATTTTTGCAACTACCCCATCAGAGCTGCAGAGTATGATCCAGGAACTTGCTGACAAGAGTAAAGAAGTGGGATTAAAAATGAACTTTCAGAAGACAAAAGTGATGTTCAATGCTTTTACAAGAAATGAAGACTTATCGATTGATGGAGAAAAGCTGGAGATAACAGACACGTACGTTTATCTTGGACAGCAGATATCTAGTGAGGGTCACATTGATGAAGAAATTAATCGGCGTACAAAACTTGCCTGGAGAGCTTTTGGAAGAAACAGCATAATTTTCAAGAGCAATATGCCATTATGTCTTAAAAGAAAAGTTTTTGATCAATGCATCCTTCCAGTGCTTACGTATGGTGCAGAGACGTGGACCTTAACTAAAAGAGACATACAAAGGCTGCAGACAACTCAAAGAAGCATGGAGAGGTGCATACTTAGTGTAACCAGGAGAGATAAGAAGAGGAACTCGTGGATCCGAAAAATGACAAGAGTGGAAGACATCATGATCAGAGTTAAATCCCTGAAATGGCAATGGGCTGGACATACTGCCAGAAGGACAGATCATCGATGGACAGCCGAAATTTTAGATTGGATTCCAAGGGACAGGAAAAGACCCAGAAGAAGACCACATGGGAGATGGGTGGATGAAATTCGAAAGTATGCAGGGGTGACATGGAGGAGACTGGCACAAGACAGACCGTTGTGGAGGAAACTTGGGGAGACCTTCGTCCAGCAGTGGATTGATAATGGTTGACAATGATGATGATGATGATATATCATCTTAAAGCATTCCTAGAATACTGTGTAAATATTGCAATTTTTAATTTTAAGTACCTTTTCCAATGCATATTATATTACGTGTTTTTGTCGTATGGCATTCCGTGTTTCGTGGGAACTTTCTGTAAAACGTTCCTATTTGATCCCGTGGTCTCTGTTTTTTATTCTTTTTATTTTTCTTTAATTTTTTGGAAGTTCTTTTTCCCTGGGAATGACACTTTTTAAGTGCTTTTTATTTTGGTTCCCGATTGGAACTTCACTTGGGCGGTAAGCTACCTTACCACTTATCAAACCTGTCGTTTTCTGGGTGTTACTAAGTTACATATATTTTTCTTTTCGTTTCCTGGGTCTAAAGTTCTAAGCCTTCTCACAATTTCTGTGAGCTCTTTGCCAGTGTTTTTCTGTTTTTGTGGGAGATGATGAGTATGGGTTGGGCCAGAAAAGTGATAGATGTATGCAAAAACTTTTGCTTAATTATTTAATTTCCTCACCTTTGAGGGCGGTTATGTAATTTGTTTTTTTGGGGGGACTTATACTTGCATCTATGACTTTGCAGAAACCCATTTTCAACTAGGTCTTTGTGGTAGTGAGAAAATGTAGAGTTTTGCTAGTCCTTGATAAAGCCAAGGCTCGGCATTTTCGGCACTTTCTGCATTCAGGTTTTATTTTTTATTTTTATTCTCTTTGCCTGTTGGCATTTGAGTTCATTATTATTATTATTATTATTATTGTTGCAGTTTCTGCTTTGTAGGTTATATATAGTCAAGAGGGAAAAGATTAATGGAGATTATTTAACACACCTTCGTTTTGCCGATGGTACAGTCACTTTTGCAACTACCCTCCCAGAGCTGCAGAGTTATCCAGGAACTTGCTGACAAGAGTAAAGATGTGGAATTTAAAATGAACTTTCAGATAACAAAACTGACGTACAATGTTTTTACAAGAACTGACCATTTAGCAATTGATAGGGGAAATCTAGAGGTAGCCGATTCCTACATTTACTTCAGGAAACAGATATCAAGAAAAGATCACATTGATGAAGAAGTTAATCTGCGTATAAAAATTGGCTGTAGAGTATTGGGAAGAAACAGTTCAATATTCAAGAGCAGTTTACCATTATGTCTTATAAGAAAAGTGTTTAATGAATGCATTCTTCCAGTTCGTGGACATTAACTACATACAGAGACTGTAGACAATGGAAAAAAGTATGGAGAGAGATGCATGCTTGGTGTAACTAGGAAAGATAAGAACAGGAACTCGTGAATAAGGAAAAATGACGATAGTGGAAAACATCATGATCAAAGTAAAATTCCTGAAATGGGAGTGGGCTCGACATATCGCCACAAGAACTGACCATCGATGGACAACCAAAATTTTAGACTAGATACTAAAGCACAGAAAAAGATCTGGTGGAAGACGGGTGGATGAAATTCAAAAGCATGCTGGAGTGTCATAGAAGGAGACAGGCTCAAGAGAGACAGTTGTGGAAGAAACTTGGAGAGGCCTTCCAGCGATAACTACATCGCTGTAATCTTTGCAATATCAGACTCCAGATTCTTTAAAAAAATTGCTTTTTTTGTTTGTTTGGTTTTGCTTTGCTTCTACCTTAACCACGTGCTTATTGTCCTCATTGAATAATTCAAGACTGGTCTGCAGTCAAATACCGAAGCGACGTTGAACAAGACTGTTCTGCAATCGAATACCGACGCGACGTTGAATAAGACTGTTCTGCAGTCAAATACCGACGCGACGTTTCTTCCTTTCGAGCCAGCTGACGATATCAAATTTTGGAAAAAAATAATACCACCACTGTAATGCGATTATTGGCTCATTTTCACTGTATTCCATGTAACCACTTCCTTCGGAAAAGTTGAAAATTTTCATCGTCCTTTAGAGGGAATCGAACCCGCACCTCCCGATTTCCGGTCGAGTATGCTAGTCATTACACGGTGAGAAAAGTTCGTGAGACGCTACGATGGGGCAGGAATAGCTCCGACTAGCTCAAATCTGAAGGTTCTCAGATATATATATTCAGTTATTCGGAATTTCCTTGTCCTGGGTAATGTAATGACTACCATGCTCGACCAGTAATCGGGAGATGCGGGTTCGATTGCCGCTCCAGGAGAATAAACAATTTCAAGTTTTCTGAAGGAAGTGGTTACGTGGAATACAGTGAAAATATGCCAATATTAGCATTACAATGCCTTCCATGTATTTATGAAAAATTATTTCTTCAGGGAAATTCGTTTCCCAATTGTATATGAAATACCACCACTGTTTTTGGCTACTTGTTTTGATGATTCCACCGGTGAAAGAAATTGCGGTCAGTTTCTTCTCTGTGTTGCAGTTGTGGTTAACAATGACCTAGAAGATCAAATGTTCCTCCTAAAGACTTGGTGACACCAACTGCAACTGATATATTTGAAGTTGAGTTGAAACTCTTTGAAACGAATGAATTGCATAGAACGAAAAAAGTTTATCAGCCTTTGCACGGATGATGGTCAAAAAATGATACACTGATAACCTGGACGATTTGCAAAAAAACTTATCTTATTTTATGATCATTGAACAAATTCACTACCAAACCCTGAGTTACAAAAATTTGCACAGCTACCTAAAAAATGTAGGCCTCGATTTCAGTAGTAAATTATGTAAAGAGAAAAAGCGTTAAACTTCAGATTATTTGCAATCAAACACTTTGAGCTAAAAATTCTTTTTCACATCAAGGTTAATTGATTACACTAGTTAACAAGGTCTTTGCCACTTGGGTGGTAATATGCGTCTACAGTCAATTTTTATGTGCTGATAACGAATATGGCCTTCAAAATGGGCCATCACGCACCATTTTGTAAACAAAATGTGAAAAATAGCATTACAAAAATCCGAAGATTTACATAACTCGGTTATCGACCCAAAAGGCACCGCTGGAAGTACTTTTCAGTTCATCGACAACTTTTCCCCAGGCTCATTTCCACCTTATGACCATTTTTTATGGTAAGTCTTGAACGAATGATAAGTAATTCTTCCCTGTGCTACGCGCGCACGTGCCTTTGTTTACGTTGAGGATTTCCCCTCGTTTGCAGGCGCTAGACCAACAGGTGGCTGAGAAGGTTCTATTTCGTGGTGAAATGTATTCTATCCGGTTCAGTTGAAGAAATGTGCTCGTGACATGTTGCTGCAGTGATTGTTGTGCCGTGTGTATGCGCATTTAGTTTTCTTATAACGGATAGAACCCGCCGCAAATGTGCAAATCCAACAGACTAATTTTGTTAAATCTGTGGACAGTCCACAGTGAAAAATAGCTTCGGTCTTTAACAGCCAAAGGTTAAACCAGCTTATTATTATTATTTTGAGTGTCACGTTGGTGACCAAGACAAAATATGGACTCCCCGCATATCCTGCGCAACATGATACTCAAATTTGATTAAGTGCATCAGGGGCGGATTGGAACGACCAAACCATGCCGGGAATTTTCGTCTTGCAGTCCACTCTAACAATGTACATACATAAAGGGTTATACTTCCCTCATGAAAAAAATTCTGTTACATTGTGGATGAAGTAGAACTGTTGAAATATGCTTCGTAAAACAAATTCATTTCTGAACAAATTTAAACAATTTAATCGTGAAAAGATTTCAAAAATTCTTTCGTGATTGAATGTAGCTTCAAACCAAGCTCAAAACGGGGTGTTGTAACATATTATTAATTTCCTTAAAGAAAATGTATTTTGACAAGAACAAAATCGAGTCTCTTGAAGACTTCGTTTCTAGCTAAATCACTATGAAGATCATTCTGAATGTTAAAATATGCGCATGCAACATAACAATTTCCCTGTACAATTAATTTTCATATTTATTTGTCTTCTGACCTCCTATTTTGCAATTGTATTGGTATCTCCTCCTTGAGTGGAGGCCTTTTCCAAGTCTACCCATTATTCTGACCCCTGAGTTAGTACTGGTAAACTGCTGTTGCTTTTAAGATACATGTGTGTGGGACACAGATTTCGGAATATCTCTGCGGAGAAGCATTCTCTGTATCAGTTAACGGATAAGTGTGCGGGAACGATAAACTATCACATGAGGATAGGGATCACCAATGACTCTGGGCTCCGAAATCCAGCAACCTACGTCTAACTGTAGTTAGCCTTAACTTAGTTAATTTATAAACGCTTTCTTGGACAAGAGGAACATTTCTCATAGACGTGCAGAGAATTTTGTTATTTTGTTTTGCAGCCAACACACAACATAAATAAAAGGAAAAGTTTTTTTTTTGTTTTTTTTTAAATAACCTTTCAGATAGCAATGAAGCTCGGATGAAGTTTACCATTATATAAGTACTAAAAGAATTATTCGTTCTTTCCAAGAAATCCACGCAAAAAGAATGGGAGAAAGTAGGTCAGTTCTCGAATGGTCCACCAGGAAATGTCCCGATATCCCGGTGGGTCAATCCGCTCCTGAAGTGGATGAATGGAGACAACCCACAGTGTATGCTTTTTGCAGTTCCTGTGTCCTGCCGCGATCCGACTAGCCATACAGAGGACTGCTATTTTTGCCTAACTAAAATCGAGGGATCTTCAAAGAAAACAAGATGTAAAGTAGAATACCCTACTGTTCTGTCTGCAATACGTTATTTACCACACGGACCTGAAATTTCCGTTCCTGAGCCACCTTTGCAATTGGAAGAACTCAACCTTCCATAAGAAGAAACAGGAGAGGCGGCACCTTCAACGTCCTTTGATCGTGTCCTACAGTTCCGGGCATAACACAACACTGCGTCTGATTCATCAAAGGAAACTAAATGACTTATTCAGGATTACACGACAAAAGGGCGCACGGCAAAAGGGCGATCCGATAAATGGTGCACGACAGAACGGCGATACGATAAAAGGGCGCACGACGAAAAAGCGCTACGACAGAAAGGCGCACCACTACTAACGATTCACTAAACTCGGAGAACTTTTTAACCAATTTGCAAGAAACGTTAAGAAGACATACATTTTCAAGTTGCTTATTTCATTGTATATTTAAATCCCAACTGAAAGCAAATGTCAATTTTTCTGTACTTCAATAACTTATCGGGAGTGCTTTCAAACAGATATTATTTCCAAAATTTCCCGTGAGGACTTCGAGCAGGACTTCACTTAGAGTGCAAATAATGACACATCTGATTTCAGTTGGAATTATTTGAATACACAAAGAAATACTGAATTTACTGAAATGGCCCGGGGTCTTTTTGGAAATAGTATCGTTTAGACAGCCTTGTATATAGATTTCACTTAAAGTGCAAAAGATGACACGTCTGATTTTAGTTGGGATTATTTGAATACACAAAGAAATATGTGATTTGCTCAAAGTGCCACCGGTGCCGTTTCTGGAAATAATATCTTTTAGAACTCTTGCAGTTAAAGTAGAAAAATACCACGTCCGTGGGTTCACCTTTTTGTCGTGGCGCCCTTTTGTCGCTTCGCCCTTTTTTTGCATCGCTCTTTTGTCTTGCGCCCTTTGGGCGTGTGCCCTTTTGTCGTGCGCCTTTTTGGCGTGATACAGGATGAAACACAGCTTAAGAGGCTGAAGTAAAGTTAAGAGTTGATCCAGTTTATACAAAATTCCTAACATTATCCTTCCATATGTTTATTTGTCGCTGATATGCGATTTGTTGGCCATTTTATTTCTGTGGTTTTCCAATCCGATCCACAAATGTTTCATTTCTTCTGAAAATACGTAAATATAAATTTCATAACAAACAGGGGTTTTCTTGTTTTGAAATGTGAACTAACGATAACTTCTTTAACATCATGACATTTGCTGATATCTGTTTGGATTTTCTTTCCGATGATACTGCAATCTGCGCCCGATTGCACAATTCAATATCTTCGTACTTTATTTAATCAGTGACTTATTTCGAAAAGTAGACGACGTGGCTCATTCATGAATGGTCCCTGTCGCACAAAAGTGTTGCGTGTTACGCACTTTTCACTGACATTTTTGTAATCAGCAGGGTCGATTTGGTGAAAAAACTCAAAATAACCCATGTGGCAGAAAAAAAATTAAAATTTGTTGACTAGTGTTATCAGAGAAAAATCGTCCTTGATCGGATATTCGAGCTGTGTGAAGTTATAGCTTCATTTTTAAAACATCGGCGAAGAGATCAATTACTTAGAGCTATCAGGAAGACACAGAATTCGCAGTCACGTTCAAGGTAGAACTCTAATCGGGCGATGAAGAAATTCTTTTTGTCATTAATGCAGGTAAATTTGTCATTTTATCTTCTGTTGGAGCTTGTAATTTTTTCGAATAGGTTTGTAACAATTTTATTTTTCTCTATAGGATGATTTATCACAAATTAAGTATATTTTCATCGTGATTTTTTTTTTTTTTTCGAAGCGACAGCATGCTTTGGAACTTTATATCTTTTTCAAAGTGACAATGATTTTCCGTTATCTTAAAGAAAAGATGCAATGTACTGCTTTATAGTATTGCTAGCTTTACTACCCGGCTATGCCTGGAATTTAGGCTTATTAATTTCATATTCCCTTATATGTCACTGAAAAAATCGAGAAAAAATTGACGCTTGCAAGAAGAAAAAAGCTGATTTCACAGATTCGGTCATTACAAATTATTTATTCATAGTGTGATTATTACAGCATTTGGCCGTAGAAAACATTTTTGGTTTCTCTTTCATCGGCGACAATATATAATTTTGTTGGATCCTTTTCTCTTGACATTCCAACATACAGCTGTAGAATCAAACGGACCAAAAGCGTTACGGATTATTTAACACGCGTCCAGGAGACACAGCATTGGAACACTGACTGAACAAAATTCGTTAACAATTTGTTATCGACGATCAAATTCATTACGTGCTTTCAGTTTCAGACGTCTTTGAGGGGCGAATCTCTGGGATGAAAAAGTTAAAAACGTGTCTTTGCGAATATTTTATGAAACTGGCTGAAATTTTAATGAACACCATAAGTCGTTAATAGGAACATGACCTTCACATTTCGCCTGAATCGGTAAATAACTTTTTAAATTAGCCGTCAAAATTTTATTAACAGTTTCTGTGTATATATTTCTGTTTACCGATGAATTAAAAATTCCATGCCTATTTTTAAAAGTTTTGACCGGATTCCAGTGAAATTGTGAGGGACTCCTCTTATTAGCAATTCATGGTGTTGATAAAAATTTCAGCCCGTTTCGTTAAGATTTCGCAAAGTTCGTTTTTGCATTTTTTTTATGTACTAGGGGCTGTGCCTCTAGGCTCGTTACGCTCGTTTCCAGAGTTGCGCTCGGGCCCTGCAGCCCGATCTCCAAGTATATCACATGAAATAAAAACTGGAAAATTCATATAAATTTTTATTTTTACTGCATGTCTAAGCAAATAAGCTTGTTATTCCGAAATTTCGGAGTTTTTTTTACTGTCGTTAATTTTTGGAAGGCCGGACTTTTGTCGTTTGAACTTATAGCACTTACTAAATTTACCACTAAGGAGAACTAAAGCGGTCCAAAAATCATTTCCGTAAACCATAAACCGTTTTGCTAAACCGTTAAGGTGGACGTCAAGTAATTTTGCTTCCTATACTTCCAATGGAAAAACTTTTGTACACATTTCCTTCACAATTATTGTGTTCCCAAGGATGAAAATTTGAACATCGATTAAAATAACTTCATATTATAACTTGGAATACTTAATATTTTCTAAAACATAACCATAATTATATAAAAAATCAATAACTTTTTCTTTGGTGGTGTTGGAACCAGAAAAAAGATGGCGCGACCTATACTTTGATGACGTCAGTAGACAAACAAATGTTGGATTACATAATTATGATTATGTTTTAGAAAATATTAAGTATTTCAAGTTATAAAATGAAGCTATTTTAATCGATGTTCCAATTTCCATCCTTGGGAACGCATTAATTGTCCAGAAAAAAGATGGCCTGACCTGTACTTTGATGACGTTAGAAGACAAACAAATGTTGGACTGCGTAATTCTGGTTATGTTTTAGAAAATATTAAGTATTCCAAGTTATAAAATGAAGCTATTTCAATCAATGTTCAAATTTTCATCCTTTGGAACGCATTAATTGTGAAGAAAATGTGTACAAAAGTTTTTCCCATTGGAAGTATAGGAAGCAAAATTACTTGGCGTCCGCCTTAAACAACTGAGATAGCTTTTACCAAAAAAACATATGCATAACAAATTCTTTGCGTCACCATGGCAGCAGGGCACGGGGCCAGAACGTTCCTCTGTGGTTATCGTGAAAACAAACAAGGCGTTCGTTTTTTGCCTTTGCGTCTTTTAAAAATGCTTAAAAATCAGAAAATGACTTTTTCCCTAAAAAATGTTTTGTGAAAAAAAGGACGATAGTTGTAAGTTTATGCTGTAAAAATTGCAATGCCTTAGGATTTATAATTTGCCATATATCCGTTTTTTAAATGGATCCCATCGTAAAATAGAGAATTTTGTGAAATTTAGGAATTTCATTTCTCGTAAACTAAATCGAAATTCAAAAAAAGGTGACGAGGTGCAAAAATTCGGTCGTGACACTACATGCCTACTAAGTTTCGTGGTTCTGTTGCTGTTAGTGTGTCCGGAACGCGACCTGATAGCACTTTTTTGCTTACCTTAGCTTTGAAATACAATAGCTCTTGAAGTATCGCTAGAATCGAGAAACTGTGTATTTCAGCGTATTCTCCATACAATTATCTACAAACGATGTAAATTTCACACTTTTGTGTTCAATACGTTTTGCGCTGCGAGCTAGGAAAGCAAGAGTGTCGCGAAATTTCTAAAACAACGGCAGCTACTTTTTTTAGAATAGAGAGACAGTTCTCAAAGAACAGAAACGCCTGTGGATGTGCCGCGGCGATGAATGCAGTCACGTGCTTTCAGATTTGGAACAGATAACGATGACGTAGCAAACGACGCTGTCTTTATTGATTAGCTCATTAATTAATTCATAACTCGCGAACGGAACGACGTAGAGATCTTAAAATAGTTGCGTTGACCTAGAAATTCCAGTATTAATAAGCTACGCAATTTTTACGACGCCACAGTTCGGCGTTCGAGAGTTTTTGCTGCTTCAGACAAACAGACGTTTTGTGTTTTATGTATAAGATTTCACAAAACTCCTAAATATAAAATTTACTGTTGATAGTTATAATACCTTTTGTCTAAAGGACTCACAGACTCACACATAGATATCATGCAATCACCTCTACAATAATTTAAGTATCCGGTTTCTTAAAGTAACACAATATGCAATAACTGGAGCACAAATTTGGAGAGAGGAGAGGGAATATCTGGTGCCACAATAACCAAAATTCCATGCGATATGCTATCCACAATATCTGATCTTGCAACATAACTTCAAAATCAGATTCTCCGACAGACGATTTAAATTTAATAGTTAATTAAACCTCAAGTATTACAGCAAATTGCTCCTATTACCGGGAATATTCCGCCAGGTGGATACGGAAGAAGTGAGAACAGAATTTTTCCGTTCATGCACGAAAGGAATCACAGAAAGTTTCTGAAAATTCAAAATTTTTTGCTAACACCTCTTGAAAACGGAGATTTGTCATTAATGTACAAAATGAATTGAGGAAAGATTTCTGGAAATTCAGAATTTTCCTGACGAACGAAAAATTCGTTAAGTTCGGGGATTTGGTTCGTCATTTCACGAAAAAGGTTGTGTCAGAAGTGTGTTTCGTTAATTCACGAATGGAAATCACGGAAAATGGCTTTTCGGGCTTGAAAAATGGCTTTTCGAAATTGGCTTTTCAAATTCACGTGTCGACATTATATGACTGTCATTTGACTGTCGATATATATCTCTTTTTGGTATAACCGATAATACAAGGAGCAATTTTCTGCCCCCTCCCCTTTTCCTTTGAGCGAAATAAAAATCCCACATAATCTGTCATCAAAACAATTTTACGGACACGAAAGCTGGGGTGACGGCAGCTCCATTACCGATTTTTAACTATAACTTTGCTTAAAATAAAAATGAAAATGTCCCGTTGATTGATATAGAACATTTTAGAAATGGAAAACAAGCATTTCATCAGGAAAAAAATATTTAAAAATTTGAAGTGTGAAACCCAAATGTGCCGGACATCCTTCAGCTCCGGAGCCGAATGCTTTCCCAATTAGGCTACGCCGACAAGGGCTTATCACTGCTACTTGCCATTTTTACGTGTGCATCTCCTCTGTAGTACGTCACTATACTCCTTGAAGAAAGGCTGGGAAGAAATCGTAGTTTTTCGGGTCAGCTGGTAAACGATGCTTGAAGGAGCTCACTGTAGAAGAAGGAATTCTAACCAATTCCAGGCAATGTGTGGATGAAGCGTCACACATTTTCTAAGAGAAGAAGGAATTCTCATGAATTCCAGATGATGTGTGGGAGGAACATCACACATTTTGGAAGAAGCTAAGGCCGGTAGATCCATTTTGACGTTCGGACGCCAATGTGGAACCCAAACCCTCATTCTCCCGGTGGGGGATCACGAAGCCACATCCTTCTACCCCGGAGCCGAACACTTTCTGCATTAAGCTACGCCGACAAGAGCTTATCACTGCTACTTGCCATCTTCACATGTTTGTCACTTTTGTAGTGCGTAACAGAAACCATTCTTTGCCCTTCATTTTTTGAAACTGACTCTCTTATAAGCCGACTTTCCCCTTTTAGAAATCCTTTCAACCAAATTTTTTTGGATTGTACGCGAGCAGGTTAAAGAAGAATGTGAAACACTACTTTAGATTGTTTTTCAGTGTCTCAGAGGGAAAGAACTTATTTGTGGACGTTAGTTAATAACACCACGACACTCATAGTTGTTCCATTTTGCGTTGACCGAGCAAATTTATGAACAACATCTTTTGGACTCCAGGCATTAGCAAGCTGTGGCAATCTCTACACTCCCTAACACCTGCTGCTGTTTTTTTGCACCGGAGTATTTTTTGTGTGTCCTACTTCTTCCGGTATAAGAAAGAAAGAAAGGAGAAAGAGGCGCCTCTCGCACTTTCACTGTCACGGTCAAGGCTGGAGAACTAGCCAGACGTGAGTGAGACACGTGGTCCTTTGCCCTTGGCGGCAGTAAGCAGCAGGTTACTGGCACTCTTCCGTTAGCCAGCGCTCCTGTTTTTCGCTTTTTTTCTTCCTCCTCTTGGCTCCGTTCCAGTTTCTTCTTGGCCCACACCACTTGGACGTCGACCGGGTCGTAAAGCGGCTGACGATGATACTGATCGCCGCCGCCAAACATTATCACGTTTTGCGTCTGCAATAACCAAACAAAACAAAAATAAGAAGAGAACAAATGATAATAAAAGCCAGAGCAATTTTTGTGGAGCAATCCTCGCTGTGTAAAGGAAAGAGCGTCTGAGTGGAGAGAAATGCAGCAAACAAATCATCAAGATTTCACTAATACACTGCCGGACAATTGCGAACGACGGATGACAATAGCAACCATAAAATGGAAGGCAGGAAAATGTGGAAATTAGCGAAAGAGCGGGATACAGTAAGACGTGTTGTGCGTAATGCAAATTTTGGATTGCCGAACTTGTTCGTGACGTCATAGCGCTGATAAGAGATATAAAGGATTTGACGCGTATTGACCGTTGTTGTTCAAACGCAAATTTGAAAGGGAAAGAATCAGTTGACGAACTTGCAATTTTCAGTATGTCTTCCCGACATCACCTAGATGATTTTACGCGTGGCCGTATTATTGGCAAGATTGAAGAAGGGCGAAAAAATAATAGATGTTGCCAGGGAGTTCGACGTGTTGTTTCAAGGCTTTGGAAATCATTTCAAACAAATGGAGAGTGTAGCAAACGTCACGGGGGAGGTCGTGTTCGCAGTACGACACCTGCAGAAGATCGGTACATAGTGCTATCAACAAAAAGACACCGGCGCAGCACAGCTAGTGAGGTAGCAAATCAGTTTATGGCTGCTACTGGCAAGCGGATCTCCCGAAAAACTGTCGCCAGACGTTTGCATGAAGAAGGACTATACGCCCGCCGTCCTGTTGTGTGCATTCCATTGTCCAGTCGTCACCGTACCGCCCGTTTGCAATGGTGCCATCAACATCGCAAAAAAAAATGATAACGACTGGTCTGCTGTCCTCTTCTCAGATGAGAGTATAGATACAGTCTATCGTCTGATTGTCGACGACAACTGATCTGGCGTGATAGTGGTACTGCATATTGTAAAGCAAACATACAGGAAAGGGACCGATATCCAACATGTAGTGTCATGGTATGGGCTGGCATCATGATCAATGGCCGTACGTCCCTCTATGTGCTTCCAACTGGGACTATGACTGGCCAACGATACATTAATGATGTTCTGCTACCTCATGTTCGCATGTTCCGTGGTGCTGTCGGTGATAGATTCATTTTCATGGACGACAACGCAACATGTCATCGAACAGTCGCTGTCCAGGAGTGTCTTGAGAGCAAGGATATTCAACGCCTCGTATGGCCAGCACGTTCTCCAGATCTGAATCCAATTGAAAATGTGTGGGATGCTTTGGGGAGGAGTCTTGCTGGTCGCCAATGCCCTCCAATAAACAAGGACACCCTCATCCGTGCACTGACAGAGGAATGGGATAAATTACCCCAACAGCTGCTTGATAATGTTGTGCAAAGCATGACACGACGTGTGGAATCTTGCATCGCCCTCCATGGTAGCCATATCCCGTATTGACATCTTACGCCGGAACGCCTGCGGACGGTAATTGCATTTTTTCACGTTTACGTATTCTGCACAAAATGGCCTGTTTGTCCCTTGAACACGTTCCAAAGCCTTCTGGATTTCAGAGCACAATAAATTGTCTTTCTTGTAATGTCTTGGCATTATGACATTATTTTATTTCACTTGGCATCCAACCACACTTACTTTTTTATGCGCTATATAGCCGTTTATGATCCGTCCTTAGCAATTGTCCAGCAGTGTATCATTTTCCCTCCTCTAGACAATAGCAAAAATTAATCAGCAGCAAGGTATAGCCAAATTTTTGATAAATTTAAAACACTAAAATAGACGAAACCTTTTTTTTTTGAAGCATTTTAAAAAAAATAAGATATTAATGATTGATTGTATCAATTGCTTTTGCTGTATTTTAGTATTTTGTACATTTACTAAAATGTTTGACAGCCTTAAAGGAGGTTAGGATTTTTCTTACCCCCCCCCCTCCCTAAAACGTACTCATATGGGCGCATCAGCAGCAGCATTAATTAACAAAATTACCGACAAAAGCCAGATGTCACGTAGAGTCAATAGTATCTGGCTTTTGTCGTTATATCATCATCATCATCATCATCATCATTGCCAACCATTATTATCAATCCACTGTTCGAAGATGGTCTCACTAAGTTTCTTCCACAACGGTCTGTCTTGTGCCAGTCTCCTCCAGGTTACTCCTGCATACTTTCGAATTTCATCTACCCATCTCCCATTATATACACTGGCGGAGAGTGAAAAAGAACACCAAGAAGGAGACGTATGATACCAACGAAATTTATACAGCATAATAACGGAATACAGAGGATAACGTGATCAAAACATTATCGCAAAATACAGCTGTATTTGCTGGTAAACTGAAAAATAACATTTCCATGTAACATGGTTAGTACGAGGTTGAACCGCCATCAACTGCGTCACACTGTATTACCACCCCTACTCGATGTGAGGGCGAACCATCTGCTGCGTCCTATTCGCTGCAGTGGGATTAATTATTAAAAAGACCATTAATTTTCGTAACTCTTTATCTTCTACTATCTTCCGCCTATGGGTGTCTACCGTGAAGTTGGGTTCCCTAATTGAGGGTCTCCAAGCTCAGGGTTGACGGGTGCATTGCGTTGTGTTTCATATGGGAGAACATGGGAAACCCATATCCCTCCATATGCCGCTTGAAATTTAAAAAACTCATGATGTCAGATTTGGACCTTTTATCCTGCGACTGGGCTTGCTAAATGCTAAAAGTTATTTTCTTCTTAAAATCTTGAAGTTGCTACTCTATCAAAACTTTACGATTGTTCTACTTAATTATTCAGGTTAAAATCAACAAAGATTCACTTATTTTGAATTTTCAAAGATTGGAGAAACTCAGGTAAATTTCATTATAAAATACATAATTTATTTTCATTAGTGTTTCCTTAAAATCTATTACACTGATCGGTGGAGATTTCTATTAACTTAAACCAAAATATATTTTAAGTTCAGTATGCTTTTTGATATTCGTAATCATATTTTAAAGTTCACCTTTCGCAAAATATTAGACACATTATGTTATTCAGCACTTGCAAGAGATTAAAAATATTTTTTCTACCGAGGATGTATAGGAGACAAAATCATGATCATGCTAACGAGATATTGGGAATTATGAAATTTTTCTCACCAAATCCTTTTCTTTTCATCACATTCGTTGTCGTCCGGTATTACTTATAGGTATAAAGTCTATGGTTGGGACCTCATCCGGTCCTGCTGAATGCACACTGCCCGCATGAGATCACTCGATGCTTCACCCGAAAATTGTGTAAAACCCTCTCAGGGGAAAACATCATACTTCCCTTCACCTGGAAATCAACTTGCTCAATTTTTAGCGTCTTCTCAGGAAAAAAGCTCCTAACTTAATTCTCTCTGCGATATTCTCCCCAGGATTCATCTAAGTCCATCTTTGAATGTGTAGCCTGCATTCACCCAGAATCAGAAGTCATCATTCTATCTCCGTGGCCTGCGTTCACCCAGAATCAGAAGTCATCATTCTATCTCCGTGTTCTCTAAAAAAAAATATCTATCTCTCGTCTATGTTTAAGGGGTTGGGGGTGTTCCTGTCCTACCCAAATGGCTCTCCCCTTATTGGTTGGGCCTCTTTTCCTCGCTTCGGCATTGGTTTACATCCCTGTATAGGAATCCCTCCGATTCGTTGGCAAAGGCTTGAGAACATGGAGTTTTCTTGAAGATGAATATTCCTTTATCTTGTCAACTGCTCCGCGGGATGTCCGCGCTGCCTTAGAATTTTCACGTACGCTTCCTGTGTGACTCTTTCTGTTGGTGTCAACCAGTTACGCCCACTACGAGAAATATGCCCTGTTCGTTCCCCGCTAGCGTGCGTAAAACGTGACTTCGTTAATAGAAAATGGTCCAGTAAATTGGCCCCCACCTGTGATTGCGAGCATTTCACTCTCGTAGCGTTGCTTGTTGTAACCTCCGAGTTTTCTCTTTACTAACCAAGGGGTGTGTTTCGTGCGTATCCCTACGTGAATTCCGGCGAGCTCGGGGAACACAAAAAAAAAAAAAAAAAAAAACAGCAATTCAAAAGAATGATGAAAAAAATAAGGAATTTCCTCCTCAAGAAAGAAATCTGCTCAGCCAGGTCTTAGAATAATTATGAAATATGTATTATAATTATCCTCTTAGAATGCCTGTCCGCATTATGCTTCTCGGATTTTCTTTCCCAATTCCCGCGCTCTCTAAATTGTCTACTTGGTAACTACTCTTCCTCGTTTAACTATTTCCTCGTACTATGCGATACCGTAGGAATTATTTGGTGAATATATTGCTTTCCCACACTTACTAATTTGTAGGCCCCCTTTCCGAAATTCATACCTACGAAATCATGGTCCTCCAATGTTACACGATATTCCGGAGGACATACGGGTAACAACTGTGCAATTCTGGTATGGAGTCTGTCGTACAGATGTTGGATGTAAGTTTGGGGTATTGAGTTCCAAGCATCCTCAACCTGGACGCGTAAATCGGGGATGGTCGTGGCTGGCCGTGGAGACGGGATAAGTCGTAGTCCCATAAAATCCCACACGTGCTCAAAGGGTGACAAATCCGGTGAATGTGCAGGCCATGGAAGTTGTCTCACACCCTGAAGTGCATGTTGTGTTGCACGTGCCGTGTGTGGGCGTGCGCTATCTTGCTGGAAAACACCACGATGGACCGACCTTATACAAATGGCACAACAACGGGCTGAATGATGTTGTTGATGTAGGAGGTGCTGTTTAACGTACCCGGTACAAACACTAGTTGCGTACGGGAGTGATAGCTGATCGCTCCTCACACCAGGAGACCAGGTGCAGGCCCTGTGTGTCGCTGGCGGATGCAAGAAGGGTGGAGACGCTCCCCTGTGCGTCTGCGAACACGCATACGGCCATCGGAGGCTCCCAAGCAGAATCTGCTTTCATCGCTGAACATGACAGATCGCCATTGCATTCTCAAGTGCAGACGTTGGCGACACCACTGCAGCCGTTCCTGACGGTGGGCTGGAGTCAGAGGTACACATGCCAGAGGCACACGTGCACGTAGTCCTGCATCCAGTAGACGGTTGCGGATTGTTCGCACAGTCACCTCAGGTGAAACGGCAGCTCGGATTTGCGTCGTAGTGGATGTTCTGCTTGGCAACGCCGCTCTTCTTATGCGTCGATCGGTCCGCTCATCAGTCCGTCTGTGACTTCCGGTTCCACGTCTTCTCGTGTGAAAATGTTCCTCAGACCATCTACGCCACCATCGTACCACCACCGATACTTCCCGTCCAATGCTCTCAGCAATACGACGATACGACCACCCGGCCTCGCGGAGTCCGACTAGACGACCTCGCTCAAAGTCCGATAACTGCTGAAATCGTACACGTCTTCCATGTCTAGGCATTGCAGCTTCTTCAGGGTCTTCGCACGTGTCCGTACGCCAACGACTGATTACATTCACTTCGCCGCTCACCGGTTGGTCCCGAAATTAACATCACACCTACGTAAGCTCGACACCATTAACATATGTAAATTTCATGATCGTCCGCCAATTCCTTCTTGGTGTTCTTTTTTCATTTTCCGCCAGTGTATATATATATATATATGTACAAGGACGAGTCACATTTTGTGACCATCAGCTAATATCCAGAGTAACCACCGTGCGCAGCGCGGACAGCAGCTAGACAGGCTGGGAGTGACTCAAAAAGGTGCTGGAAGGTATTCACAGGTATGAGAAGCCATGCTGACTGCAGTGCATCTGACAGCTGCTGGAAGGTGCGTGGTGGAGGATCCACAGAGCGAACAACACGATCGAGGTGATTCTACAGATGCTCAATTGGGTTTAAGTCTGGGGAATTAGGGAGCCAGGGAAGTACTTGGAAGTCGTCATTGTGCTCCTACAACTACTCTCGGAGATTTCTAGCTGTGTGACATGTAGCATTGTCGTGCTGGAAGATCCCATCCGACACAGGAAATACAATCAGCATGTATGGGTGTACGTGGTCTGCACGGATGGATTCATAACGAATATGGTCTATAGTGCCTTCCACAGGTACAAGTGAACCCAGAGAATGTCACGAAAACATTCCCCAGACCGTAACGCTGCCCCCCAGCAGCCTGTGTTCTTCCACCAATGGTTGAAGAGTGTTTGTTCTCCCATGTTTCTCTCCTTATATGTAAACGTCTATCCGTTTGATGTAGCAGAAAACGTGACTCATCGGAGAAGGTAAACCTTTGCCAATCAGTGGAGGTCCAATTCCGATACTGCCGTGCAAATGTAAGCCTTTTCTGCCGATGCACCTTCGTTAGCATAGGTGCAGTGATCATCTGTCTGTATGGGAGCCCCATACGCAGCAGGGTTCGCTGAACTGTCGTTTTAGACACACACTTCCGGTAGCCCCTGGTTCATTCGGCCAGTGAGTTACTCCACTGTAGCGTGTCTATCGGCCTTCACGCTCTTTCGAAGCCGACGTTCACCTCTCATATCAATGGCACGTGGTGCTACGCAGTTTCCCCGTCGCTTATTTGGAATGGTGCCGTTTCTCCAATCACGATACACTTTAACCACAGCAAAACACGAACAGTTCACAAACTGCACTGTTTCAGAAATACTGCCACCCTTGGCCCGAAAGCCGATAATCATCCTTTTTTGCAAATCTGATAATCGCTCCTTTTATCCATGAGAGCAACGAGTGATATGTTTTCAGAAGATCAGATCATCAGATCATATGTAGAGGTTTTTAGGAAGGGAGTGTCTGACCCCAGGTCTTAAGCAACCCTTAGAAATAGGAAGCTAAGAGATTTGGGCTGCAGTGCCCAATAGGAAAGTGACACGGAAGCGAGTTAGAAAGGGGGCGGAAGACGCCCTTATTTATTACCGGGGGGGTAGTACCTGGGGCCCGACGGCTTGACGTGCCATTCGACGCACGGCGGATATTTAGTGGTTCGAGCGTTTGTACCTGCCGGGGATCGAACCCCCTAGGTCTTCTCTGTGACAGTTACGAACGTTGATTAGGCCATCCGATGCCCATGTTTTCAGAATGCCTATAGTACACCTTATATACCCTCCAAGCCAGCTCACGACACGTGCCTTCTTTCATTGGCTACGCGCTGTTGACGTCAAAAGTAGGAGGTGATCACAATAATGTGACTCGACTGTGTGTGTGTGTGTTTTGTTTTTTTATTGGAGGTTTAACGACCACCGTGAGCAACTCAATGGGCTATAAGTAGTCGCCCGTCCCTAATTTAGGGTCACTGGTTCCAGGGAAGGGAGAGAACCAGTGCCGTAAGACAAACACAACATCCATGCCTCACCGGGATTCGAACCCGGACCCCGTTCGGACGAATGATCAGAGGCCATCGCTTAGACCACTGCGCCCCCGGGGCGGCGTGTGTGTGTGTGTGTGTGTGTGTGTGTGTGTGTGTGTGTGTGTGTGTGTGTGTGTTACGGCCAAAGGTCAAAGTCTAGTCACTTCGCGAAATGACCGGCCACTTCTAGCTGTGCCCAGCTGATGTGGTCAAAGCCCGAAGTATACAATAATTTGCCAGTACTTCAGGCTTTGCTGGCCAGTTCTAGATTTGGCTGTGAGAAACTGGCCAAAGTTGGTAATTTTCTTTACTTCGGTGGTCCTATGTGGACCGAAGGTGAGGGTTTAGTGGGTAGAAATCCCACAGTATCGTGGTTGGGATCCAAGTCCCAGATGGTCTCTAAGAAGAATTCCCTGCGCCGAAAAAAAAATAATAAATAAAAAATACATAAAACATGTAATTGTAAGCATTTTCTCAATGGTGTACAAATCACATAAAGAAATGAACATCTTAACAATATGATCTGTTTTTTACTTTTACTTGCTTGTGCAGTTTAACAATATAATGACATGTATTTTATAATGTGTAATTATAACAGCTGAACAAATCACTTCGAAGAGATGATTTCACCAGTGTGGAAATCTGTTTAGTTTTACTTGTTTGTGCAACCTGAGCTGTTATGACATTTGAAGTTACATAACCTATTGGCTCGTTTACACTTACATCGATTTGTTAAATATTTTCTACTGCAGAATCACTTTGAAAATCCTTGGCCTCCAGTTAAAGATTGATCGATAGTGCTGCTCTTAATGATATTTCATTATCCGGAATTGATTGCTGAGTAACGAATTTCTCTTTACGACTCACTTCTGGCATACAACTGCTTTAAAACTTAGAACTCTGTCCCTAGTTTATAGAGGTCATTCTCTCTACACAGCTCTGCAAAAGTTCTAACACTTATGGCCAATTTTTCATGGCCGAATCTAGAACTGGCCGGACAAAGCCAGAAGTACTGATAAATTATTGTACATTTCGGGTTTTGGCCACATGAGCTGGCCAAAGCTAGAAGTTGCCGGTGATTTCGCAAAGAAACCAGACTTCGGGCTTTGGTTGTAACATATATGTAGTATGATAGTAAAATTATTTAACATAAACATATAAATATCGGTACTAAAATTCACGAATCTAAAGCCCTGGTGTAACCACTAAGATTAAAAAGAAGGATTGCAGAACATATTGGCAATTATTACCTATTGCTTCAATACAATGAAGCACACCGTCTTTGCACGATGATTTTAATGCTAAAAAATGGCAGATATTTGCAGATTAAAATCCCATAAGTACTTCGGGGCGACAGTCGCACCCGTCTTCAGATGTAAGAGAGTAATAGCTGCTTTGGTGCTCTAATATATACATCAGAATATAGTGACGTTCTTTCACACCACTTGAAGGTAACACTGGACATGGCTCAACCGAGGGAACAAGCTGGATTCAGGAGTGGCTACAGCACTATAGATCATATCCACGTACTGAGAGAACTAATTGAAACAGCGAGAGAATATGAACTTCCGTTATGCATGGCTTTTATCGATTATGAAAAGACCTTTGATTCAGTGAAACCATCAGCAGTTACAATGGCTCTGAAATCCTGCGGTATTGAAGATGCCTACATTAATATTATTAATAACATCTATGAAAATGCAAGTGCAAAGATTCGGCTGTTTGAAAATACAACACACATAAAAATTGGAAAGGGAGTGAGACAAGGTGACACCATATCTCCGAAGCTCTTTAATGCCACATTGGAGGGTGTTTTTCAGTCACTGAGCTGGGAAAACAAGGGGATAAAGATTAATGGAGATTATCTAACCCACCTTCGTTTTGCTGATGACGTAGTCATTTTTGCAACTACCCCATCAGAGCTGCAGGGTATGATCCAGGAACTTGCTGACAAGAGTAAGGAAGTGGGATTAAAAATGAACTTTCAGAAGACATAAGTGATGTACCATGCTTTTACAAGAAATGAAGATTTATCGATTGATGGAGAAAAGCTGGAGATAACCGATAGCTACATTTATCTTGGACAGCAGATATCAAGTGAGGGTCACATTGATGAAGAAATTAATCGACGTATAAAACTTGCCTGGAGAGCTTTTGGAAGAAACAGCATAATTTTCAAGAGCAATATGCCATTATGTCTTAAAAGAAAAGTGTTTGATCAATGCATCCTTCCAGTGCTTACGTACGGTGCAGAGACGTGGACCTTAGCTAAAAGAGACATACAAAGGCTGCAGACAAGTGAAAGCAGCATGGAGAGGTGCATGCTTGGTGTAACCAGGAGAGATAAGAAGAGGAACTCGTGGATCAG
This sequence comes from Macrothele yani, assembly GCA_039090855.1. Taxonomy (NCBI): domain Eukaryota; kingdom Metazoa; phylum Arthropoda; class Arachnida; order Araneae; family Macrothelidae; genus Macrothele; species Macrothele yani. The sequence goes on from CM076990.1 coordinate 198,730,461, forward strand.
AAAAATGACAAGAGTGGAAGACATCATGATTAGAGTAAAATTCCTGAAATGGCAATGGGCTGGACATACTGCCAGAAGAACAGCCCATCGATGGACAGTCGAAATTTTAGATTGGATTCCAAGGGACAGGAAAAGACCCAGAAGAAGACCACATGAGAGATGGGTGAATGGAATTCGAAAGTATGCAGGGGGAACATGGAAGAGACTGGCACAAGGCACACCGTTGTGGAAGAGGCTTGGAGAGACCTTCGTCCAGCAGTGGATTGATAATGATTGACACTGGTGATGATGATGATAGTGATGTATGAAAGGGTGAAGCTTTTGCGCAACAGTATTGCACTGTTGCCATCGCAACACAGTCGAGTTACAAAATAAGAAAGGACATATTGAGCTGGGTGTATAATATACAGAGTATAGGTATTTGTTAAAGTTCAAAAATTAATTATAAATGTTGTTCAAGTTCATAGTTGCAATGTGTCGTTTCCATATTCTGGATAGTTCAACTGGGCTATTGTCATTACAACAGCGGTCCCCATAGGCTTCGATATGTAGGCTCTCGGTAATGTGTAAGGAGTATATTGACGCAGGGGTGTGCAACAACTTGATGTTATTCCAGTCCGGTTGAACATTCCCACAAACTACGTTTCTGGCGAGTGCTGTGTTGCTACGGTTGTTACGAATGTCACATTTATGCTTCTGCCCTCGGGTGTCAATACTGCGTTTTGTAGAGCCTGTAACGTATACCAGAAGATGTGACGTACCTGCCAGCAGGACGCGCACGACATAAAGGCAGATAGTAGTCAGAACTAACGTCCGCGTAGCTCAATTGGTGGAGCAACTTATTCCGGAATAAGGTGACCAGGATTCGAATCCTGGCGCGGATAAAAATGACGGAGAAATTTACTTCGTTATAATGGCGCCCGAACTATCCGGATGACCCGACGTTCAAAATCTCGCACTGGTGTGATGTTATTTCCACACCGCGAGATAGGAAAAAATAAGAGAATCCCTTCTCCAGCACTTCAGGGAAAAAAATAAGGGGGAGATGATGTAACGTACCAGGAGATGTGACGTACCTGCCAGCAAGACGCACACGACATAAAGGCAGATAGTAGTCAGAACAAACGTCCGCGTAGCTCAATTGGTAGAGCAACTTATTCCGGAATAAGGGGACTCGGGTTCGAATCCTGGCGCGGATAAAAATGACGGAGAAATTTACTTCGTTATAAGCCTACGTAGTTACTAACACGTTCACCATTGGATATGTTTATCAAGGGGATATTGCATACACCCCTTTATACAAATCATCTGTTCTGTCGCGGTCTTTTTTGACAAATGAAAAAAGGTTCCTTGATTTAATGCCAAACTGAATATCATACTTCGTGTAAAAGAGTGATAACACATTAGTTATAACTGGGTACTGATCTAGTGTACCAACAAAACGTTCTGTGGTTTTTTGGTCTTTACTTTGGATCTATCATCCATATGGATAGATCCATATGCATATATGATTTCTTGGTCTTTACTCAAGCATATGGATCATATCATCCATATGGATAGATCCATATGCTTGAGTAAAGACCAAAACCACAAAACGTTTTGTTGGTACACTAGATCAGTATACCCAGTTATAACTAATGTATTATCACGCTTTTGCACGAAGTATGATATTCAGTTTGGCATTAAATCAAGGAACCTTTTTTCATTTGTCAAAAAAGACCGTGACAGAACAGATGATTTGTATAAAGGGGTGTATACAATATCCCCTTCATAAACATATCCAATGGTGAACGTGTTAGTAACTACGTAGGATCTACAAAACGCAGTATTGACACCCGAGTGCAGAAGCATAAATATGACATTCGTAACAACCGTAGCAATACAGCACTTGCCAGATACGTAGTTTGTAGGAATGTTCAACCGGACTGGAATAACATCTAGTTGTTGTACACCCCTGCGTCAATATACTCCTTACATACTACCAAGAGCCTATATACACTGCTGGCCACCCAAAATATAACACCAAGAAGGACACGAGATAGCAAAGCCAGATTTACTGGACACATAACAACAGATAAAAAGATGAAACGATTGAGCTTACAGGACCGTGTGACTTGCGGAACACGCACACATCAATAGTTCGTGTGGCCCCCATGGCTAGCAATAACGGCCGCTACACGCCGCGGCATCAAACGAAAGAGGCTTTGGATGTGGGCTTGGGGTATGTCTGTCCAGGCTGCTTCCACACGTTGCCACAGTTCATCAGGCGTAGCCGCGGGTGACCAGACGTGTTCGATGGGCGACATATCGGGAGAACAGGCGGGCCACGGCAGCAGTGACACCTGGTGGGCCGTGAAGAATTGTTGCACGATGCGTGCCACTTGCGGGCGCACATTGTCCTGTTGCAACGTGGCCGCTGGCAGGTCCTGCAGGTAAGGGATGACTACAGGCTCCACAGCGTCGGAGATGTAGCGGTGACTGTTGAGTGCACCGGTGATACGTACCAGAGGGGTGCGGGTGTCATATTCAATTGCGCCCCAAACCATAACGCCAGGCGACGGACCGGTATGGCGATGCATAATGCAGGCGTCATGCAGTCTCTCGCCGCGGTGCCGCCACACACGAACCCGACTATTGTGAGGTTGCAGGCAGAAACGGGTTTCGTCGGAGAAGACAATGTCGTTCCATTCCGTAGTCCAGGTGCGGCGTTCAACAGCCCACTGCCTCCGCACTCGCTGGTGGTGTAACGTAAATGGTAACCGGAGCAATGAGTGCCGTGCAACAAGTCCCCGCTCCTGCAGATGACGTCGAACGGTACGTGCTGACACAGGTTGTTGCGCAACACACCCTAATTCCTGCGCTAACGTTCGTGATGTGGCGGTGCGAGTCGTCAATGCCCGCCGCACAACATGCTGGTTCTCTGGTTCGAAGGTGTACCGCGGCTGCGGCAATCGCTCACGCCGGTCCGTCCGTCCCTCCTTCACCCACAGAATCCATGCTTGCCTCACTGTGGCTGGATGTCGTCCCACACGGGTGCCGATGTCTCGGTACGATAAACCGCTGTCGCGATAAGCCACTATTCGTCCTCTGTCGAACTCCGAAACGTGCTGCAATGACTGCCGTATTCTGCGACGAGGCATCAGGAAGCGTCCCACACACAGGTCCGGCAGCACAACACACTTCCACTACTTACTCCCCACCTTCTGTGCACCCTTCTTATAGTGCTTCTCGGTGGCGTGCCGGGCGCACATGATTTGCATATGCTCTGCAATCCTAATCGTTTGCATGTTCTCTCGCGGGCGACGCATTCTGCGAATTTCAGGCCAATCGGATGCTTCCTTCTTGGTGTTGCATTTTGGGTGGCCAGCAGTGTATATATGCCTACGGGGACCGCTGTTTTAATGACAATAGCCCAGTAGAACTATCCAGAATATTGAAACGTCACATTGCAACTATGAACTTGAACAACATTTATAATTAATTTTTGAACTTTAACAAATACCTATACTCTGTTTATTATACACCCAGGTTAATATGTCCTCTCTTATAGGTCTAATTTATTTTGTAACTCAACTGTGTTGCGATGGCAACAGTGCGATACTCTTGCGCAGAAGCTTCACCCTTTCATATACGTCACTATATTCTGATGTATATATTAGAGCACTAAAGCAGCTATTACTCTCTTCCATCTGAAGACGGGTGCCACTGTCGCCCCGAAGTACTTATGGGATTTTAATTTGTGAATATCTGTCATTTTTTTGGCATTAAAATCATCGTGCAAAGAGGGTGTGCTTCATTGTATTGTATATAGCACGAAATTTGATCACCTGTACTTACCTACTGCTTCATCAGAAACCGATAGAGACCATAACTCTCTCAGAACTACTAAGACCAGAAAGTGTGGGTGTCTGCATTACCAGTTTGCAATCTAGGGCACCTAAGAAAACTTAGGAAAATAAATAAAAACAATCCCAATAACTTAAAATACCCGGAACCCAGAAAACCAGCAAACCCACCTTAAAAATAAAAAAAAATAAAATAAAAAAAAAAAAAAAAAAAAAAAAAAAGGAAACACAAGAGAGAAAGATATACAAAGAAAACTTAACTAAACTTAAAATTTTGAAGAGAAAGCAAAATGAGAGCAAAAAGTTAAAATAAATTTTTCATAAAATGAAACAAATAAAACAAGTTAAGTGATTAAAAAATATTATTAAAATAAAGCTATAAAAAAATTAATAAACCAAGCCAAAGCTGAAAGAACCCCAATAGCAAACCGAATATTCAGGCCTTACTCACACTAAGCCAGAATGGACACTTTAAATGTTGTAGTATATATATAGATGTAGTCAGTTTTGCAACTACTCCTTCAGAGCTGCAGAGTATGATGCAAGAACTTGCTGAGAAGAGTAAAGAAACGGGATTAAAAATGAACTTTCAGAAAACAAGCATTGCTTTTACAAGAAATGAAGATTTATCGATTGATGGGAAGAAGCTGAAAATAACTGATCCCTACATTTATACCCTGGACAGCAAATATCAAGCAAGGGTCACATTGATGAAGAAATCAATCGGTGTATAAAACTTGGATGGAGATCTTTTGGAAGAAACAGTAAAATTTCTAAGAGCAGTACGCTATATGTCTTAAAAGAAAAGTGTTTAATCAATGCATCCTGCCAGTGCTTATTTATGGAGCAGAGACATGGACCTTAACTAGAAAAGACATATAAAAACTGCAGACAACTCAAAGAAACCTGGAGAGATTCATGCTTGTTATAACCAGGAAAGGTAAGAAGAGGAACCCGTGGATAAGAAAAATGACACGAGTGGGCGGCATCACGATCAGAGTAAAATCCCTGAAATGACAATGGGCTGTATTTCCAGGAGAACGGACCAGAAATTTCAGACTGGATTTCAAGGAACAGAAAAGACCCAGAAGAGACCACATGGGAGACGGATGCATGAGATTCTCAAGACAGACAGTTATGGAAGTAACTTGGGGAGACATTCATCCAGCAGTGGATTGATGATGATGATGCAATAAGTAGACAAAATATTAGAGATAGGGGTGATGGGAAGTTAACATGGCCATCCCCCGCGCAATGTGGAACAGACCCAAATCAAACGCATGCGATAAATAGTTTCTGGTAGCTGTCCGTCTTTTAAGGGAATTTCCATTTTTACAAGTGCCTGCCTTTTTAAAGTTCCGCATTTTGACAGATTTTTCGTAGTCAGAAATTCCGTTTATTTCAGAAAAGTCCGTTTCAGGTTTTTCCATTTTTATATACAAAAATTTCGCAAAATGGGAGACGCTGAATTTTTCAGCTCTTACATCAGGTAATCCTTTCGAAGCGTTGGTAATCGAACCGACGTCGTTTCGGCTGGTTTAACAGAGAACGCACGTCTTAACCACTGAGCCAGAAAGACTTGGAACCCTGAATCATGTTCATGGTAAGCTAATAGCGGGATGATTGTTTTTTTCTTGTCGTTAATGCGAGTGTTTTAGTCATTTTATTTTTTGTTGGAGCTTATTATTTCTTTGAATAGGTTTGTGATAAGCTTATTTTTTTCGTTGGTGGACATATCACAAAATAAGTGTTTCATCGTGATTTTTTGAAGCAACATAATGTTTTGGAACTTGAGATCTTTTTAAACTGACAATGACTTCCGATTATGTTTAAGAAAAGGTGAAATGTACTGTATTATACTATAATTTTGCAAAATTTCTAATTATAAAATTTACTCTTGATAGCTATAGTAGCTTTTGTCTTAAGGGGTCCAAAGACTGTTACATAGACATCGTATAATCACTTGTACAATAACTTAAGTAGCCGGTTTCTTACGGTTACGCAATATATTGGGTTGATGCACAAGTTCATGCCGTTTCATTTCACGAGTGTTTCCCAGGTCAGTAGTGATGGTGCAGATGGCCGGTTGTATAACAAAATGTAGCCAGTAGTATCGTGTATCTAAATCATATTGCGTTGTGTGATTGTGGCTAATGTTTTTTTTGGTTTTCAGGTCCAGAAGTATGGAGTGTCAAGTAGAGAGGAATGAACATTTCCGACATCTGCTCCTCTACGAGTTTAACAAGGGATCCTCAGCCACCGAGGCTATTCGACAAATTTGTGCTCTGTATGGGGAGGATGCGATTGCCCCGAGTACAACCCGCAAATGGTTTAAGCGGTTCGGAGGTGGCAATTTTGACCTCAACGACTCTCCACGCTCAGGTCGTCCATCTCACTTTGATGAGGATTGTTTGAACCATCTCATCTACTTGGATCAGCGCCAAACCACACGCGAATTGGCAACTGAGATTGACTGTGATCAGGCAACAGATGGTGCGACACCTGGAACGTATGGGAAATGCCCAGAAATTAGGTCTTGGGTGCCTCACACTTTCACCGAGGATAACAAGAATCAGCGTGTTGCCACATGTGGTTTCTTGCTCGCCTGTCATCGCGAATGTTCTCAGCAACACAAACTCTTTCTGTCACGTATTGTTACTGGTGATGAAAAGTGGTGCCTGTACGTGAATTTCAGGCATCGGAGGGAATGGTTGAGACCGAACAAGACGCCCGCACCACATCAGAAACATGACCTTCACCCTGCGAAGATCATGTTGTGTGTCTGGTAGGACATGGAAGGCATTATTCACTGGGAAATGCTGCCGAGGAATCGAACCATCAACGCTGCACTCTATTGTGAGCAACTCTGCCGTGTGGAGGAGGCAATTCAGCAGAAACGGCCACATCGGCGCCATGGTGTCCTTCTCCAACATGGTAACGCACGCCCTCACAGTGCAAACCTGACCAAAATGGCCATTCAGGACATGAAATGGGAGATCCTTCCACATCCGACCTACTCCCCAGATGACTATCACCTGTTCCGATCTCTGTCGAATGCACTCCGTGGCAGAACGTTCAACAATGATGTTGATCTCCAGAATTTTCTTGATGATTTCTTCGCAGCAAAACCAGAACGTTTTTTTCAAGAATGGCATTGTAGACCTATCCAGACGTTGGGACACCATCGTAAACAATGGGCGGGGAGGGAGGAATACATAGTTACTTGATTCCGTTTTCCCTTCTGATGCAACACATTCCTATTTACTGTGCCACAAATAACCAACATGCAGGCGATATACTATCCACAATATCCGATCTCGCTACAGAACTTCAAAATCAGATCCTTTGACAGATGATTGAAATTTAACAGTTAATCAAACCTGAAGCATTCCCACAAATCGCTCTCATTACCGGAAATTTCTCTTCACATGGATACAGAAAAAGTGAGAACGGAGTTTTTTCGTTAATATACGAAAGGAATTGCATGCTGAAAGTTCAAAATTTTCCATTAACGCATCTTAAAAACTGCAATTTACCGCCCAGTATGAAAAAGAAATTGCGGAAAGGTTTATGAAAATTCGGAATTTTCCTGGCGTACGAAAAATTCGTGAAATTCAGGTTTATATTCTTCGTTTAACGAGAAAGGTTGAATCAGAAATGTGTTTCATTAATTCACGAAAGGAATCACAAAAAGTGTTTCGTGAATTTCCGAATTTTTTTACAGTGTATTTATTGCCATTAGTGTGTACGCGATGTTTAAGAGATCAAAATCCATATGCAAGTCATGGTCGTTGTCTGTCGAACTGGGAAGGAAAATATGAGATCTTTAACTATTTTCGTGTTAATTTATTTTTTTGTGATCGAAACATCAATGCATGACACAAAAAATCCAAGCGTACTCGTAGAAGCTTTTCCCCCAAGAAAGTTATCTTTATTTATCTACACTTATCCCTCGCTCTTTGTCCCTCTCTGTCTGTCTCTCTCTCTCTCTCTCTCTCTCTATCTATCTATCTATCTATCTATCTATCTATCTATCTATCTATCTATCTATCTATCTATCTATCTATCTATCTATCTATCTATCTATCTCGATCTTCCTCTACCTTCGTATGTGTCTCTCTTTATTCTTTCACTATCTCTGTCTTTATCTACAGTATATCTCTGTCTCTGCATTTGTCTGTTCCCTTTTAGCACCTCAGTCCACACATCACTACAGTAGATTCTGGTTCACCGGGCGGTCGGTTAATCGAAACAACCGGTATTTGGGACAATTCTTGAAGAACATCCCAAGTTAGCCCTTTGGGATAAAACTTTCCATAACTGAAGCAGCCTCTTAATTGGTCCAAGTGTTCTAGCCCCGATGTGTCCAATTAACCAGAATTTACTGTATTTCTTTTCATAATTTCTCTTAACACTGTATCTCTCTGTCCATCTCTTTGCTTTCGTACCTTGCCTCCATCTTCCTCTCTTTCTCTAACGCCCAACTCCATGCACTTTTTGTCTCGGTTTATTTGTTTCAACTGCTACAACTCTCCATCTATTTTAATTTGCCTCTACAACTTCATTTGCCTGTATCTACAACTCCATGCACTTTCTGTCTCGATTTGTTTGTCTCTGCTGCTACAATTCTCCATCTATTTTTCTTTGCCTCTACAACTTCATTTGTTTGTATCTACAACTCCATGCATTTTCTGTCTCGATTTGTTTTTCTCTAATGCTACAACTCTCCATCTTTGTTTTCTTTGCCTCTACAACTTCATTTATTTGTATCTACAACTCCATGCACTTTCTGTCTCAGTTTGTTTGTTTCTGCTGCTACAACTCTCCATCTATTTTTCTTTGCCTCTAGAACTTCATTTGTTTGTATCTACAACTCTATGCACTTTCTGTCTCGATTTGTTTGTTTCTGCTGCTACAACTCTCCATCTATTTTTCTTTGCCTCTAGAACTTCATTTGTCTGTATCTACAACTCCATGTACTTTCTGTCTCGATTTGTTTTTTCTCTAATGCTACAACTCTCCATCTTTGTTTTCTTTGCCTCTAGAACTTCATTTGTCTGTATCTACAACTCCATGCACTTTCTGTCTCAGTTTGTTTGTTTCTGCTGCTACAACTCTCCATCTATTTTTCTTTGCCTCTAGAACTTCATTTGTTTGTATCTACAACTCTATGCACTTTCTGTCTCGATTTGTTTTTCTCTAATGCTACAACTCTCCATCTTTGTTTTCTTTGCCTCTACAACTTCATTTGTTTGTATCTACAACTCTATGCACTTTCTGTCGCGATTTGTTTGTCCCTAATGCTACAACTCTCCATCTTTGTTTTGCTGCCTTTATAACTTCATTTGTTTGTTCGTTTGCCTGTCTCCTACTCGTCTCTCTCTTTCCCTTTCTCTCTGCTTGCCTATTCTGGTATTTAATTATCTGTCTCTTTGAAAATTGATGATACAATTTTGTTTTCTTGATTTTCTCGAATTCGAAGAGCACACAAAGCTCAAGGAAGGATTTACGGATTGAACCTCTGCCGTCGCAGCTAAGAGCAAGCGGATGTACTGCGGCAGGTGACAGTATTTGTGGGCCTCCATAACCATTTAGCTAACTGAAAAACAAGAGGGCGCGCGCGGGTATTAAGATAAGGGATGAGGGAGGGCATTTCGCCAATTGATCGGGTAGCCACCAACATTCGGTGGCCTCAGGTTACGTTAGTTCCCTGAGAAGCACCTCTTGATTAGCTGAACACGACCAGGCAGTAGCGACATCACCATCATCAGACTTGGTTTAAAGAAACGCTTTTCGGTACAACGATGAAAGGAGAGTTTCAACCGCTGATTTTTTTTTTTTTAGCAGCTATTGTGTGCCTATTTAGCCTCCTTATTTCCGGCGCATTCAAGAGCCGAGTTCAGAGGCACACAAAGTAGAAAAGCCAGATGATACAGTAAATAAATATATCATTTCGTCTCAGCGCACGGTGGGACGTTATAATTTAGTGCAATAATGTAATACAACGTCGTATGAAGGAAACGACGGGGTGGTGGTGGTGGTGGTGGGGGGGTAAATCTGTTAAGATGGATTCAGTTAGGCAGGCACGTTTCCAGGGGGAGGGACCTGGGATCCGGACCCCCTACCCGAAATGTTAGTTTTTTGCAGTAACACAAACATTTCTCTTGAATAATTACAAAACCAATGCATTTAAACATGAGCTTTTGCAAATTATTAAATTAATGTAAATATTTATCGTTTGATGTAGAGGTCCGCACTGATTGGGCTGCTTTCAGGTACGAAGAAAGGGAAGCATAATTAACTGGGTTGGAAGATGAAAAGTAATTTAATGGGCCAGCTTTATCACTATATTATGCTAAAATCGTGCCTTGATACACTGGCGTGCAAAAATTCAAGACGAGACGGTTTTTCGAATGTAACGTCGTGCAGAAGTGCTCCACATCGACTCAAATCATACCATAAGTTCCGCAAGATGTAAGAATATGGGACAAGTGAGCAAAACCGTCCAAACAAGGAATCCAAAGAATACAAAGGCACTTTATTGAAAAGGTAGCTTCGAACACAACTGGACAGAAGACAGAAACGTCCATGTGACAAGTGGCTGCGAAGAAAAATCCAGTCTTTAGTAGGGGATATGATCACCCCTGACTGCGTTGCAGGATTTACAACGTCTGTCCATGCTGAGGACGAGGTTGTCAAGGAGCTGTTGAGGCATCGCGGCCCAAGAGAGGAATCTCTTGTAGCGCCAATCGCAGCTGCCGAATCATTGCTGGCGGCTGGTGACGTGCTGCCAAGCGTCTCCCAAGAAGGTCTCACACGTGTTCGATTGGATTTAGGTCCGGGGACCTTGCGGGCCAATCAATGCGTTGAATGTCTTAGCTCTGCGACAGCCATTGTACGATGAGGTGTAGCGTTGTCGTCCATGAAGAGGAACTCAGGACCCACAGCACCTCCAAACAGACGCATGTGAGGCAGGAGAACCTCGGTACAATAGCGGACACCAGTGACTGAACCTCCTTGGAAGATGTGGAGGTCAGTACGGCTACCAAGCACGATACCGCCCCAAACGAGAACTCCGCCACCTCCAAACCGATCCCTTTCGATGATGTTGGAGGTGTGATTGCGTGTTCCCTGCTCTCTCCAGATGTGTATAAATCCAGAATCGCTTGTCAGACTAAATCGGCTCTCATCCGTAAAGAGAACTCGACCCCATTGCTGATGTGTCTAGTTCTTGTGTTCCTGGCACCACAGAAACCGCCGTCTCCGATGAGCAGACGTTAATGGCACACACCGTACTGGTCGTCGTGCAAATTGACCACCTTTGTGCAGCCTCCTGGCCACGGTGAAACGCGATAACGGACGTCCAGTTGTCTGTTGCATGCGCCTTGTAATTTTTCCCGCTGTCTGCCGTCTGTCCCTTCTCGCCAGTAGGACAATATACCGGTCGTCCGCCGCAGTGGTTGCTAGTGGACTCGGACAGCTGTTTCTGTCGTTTGAAATGCTCTCCAAGCTCGTGAAACGATGCTGTGAGCGATCCTGAACTCCTCGGCCACACTAGTCACACTTCGACCTTCTTCCAACTTCCCAATGACGCGACCTCGGGTAAAGTAATCCAGATGTCATCTACTGGATTGCCTGATGACCATATCACACGGTGGCAGCAACTCGACATCGTTCAAACCGATGTACACCGTGCAATAGCTTTCACCGAATTGCTGAGCGTACACCGCCCGTGTGCTTTATACCCTTCCGACACTCCCCCCATGTCATGCTGCATATATGCGCATGCTCTACCGTACCGGACCGTAGTCTATCTCCTGAGTGGTCTTTCGGTCCGTTCTGCCGGCTCTTTCCGCTGTTATGCTAATTTCTCCTCTTCGTCCTTAATTTTTGCACACCAGTGTAGTACAAGGGTTGTCCCAAAACAACTGAGGATGTTTTTATAAAAAAACAATATGCGTACCTTAATTATCAAGGAAGTGATCACCTTTTTTCAAAATACTGTCCATTGCATATAATACAGGTATCCCACTTTTTGAATGTCTTCTGGAATTCTTCTTTTGAAATGCTGTTGAAGCAACCCTGCGCAGCTATAATAAATTGTTGATCAGTCTCGAATTATCGTCCCCGTAATATCTTTTTAACGTAGATACGTCTTTAAAATTCAATTCAATTCAATTCAATTTATTAGTTTCGGTACCGTGGGGATAAATCAGTATCGTGGGATAAAAAATGCGCCTAACAAATCTTTTCTCCTCAGATTACTATTGATCCTTCAATCTTAAATACTTTAAATTGCACTTGGAAAATAAAAGTTGACTTCCTGTGAAAAGACATGCTCATTACACTAGGAATCCCGTGTCTTCCTTCATTTTCATGTGTTTGCATAAATTAGGGGCTTCCAATACCTGACAAAATGCTGAAAGATACAAAAAGAGATCGTCTGAAGCGGTACAATGGGAGCTGAGTTTATTTGATTTGAAATAACGTTGCTCGTATTCGTTTCTAACAACTCTCCTCTTGTCAGAGACACTTAAGTGACTTTTCTGTGAGTTTCTGTTGTATAATTTCAATTCTTTCCTTCTGTATTTAATTACGGAAATGTTCAAATATCTAAATTTCAACAAAAGCTCAAAATCCCTGGTTTAAATCTGAAGCTGTTCTCTCTTGTCTCACTCAGGATTTTCGCGGATACTTTAACTGAAATCAACAAAACGCAACTCCACGTTTGTTAAAAGATTCAAGAGTTTGTTTTCTCTTCTTTATTCATTAAATTACGGAATGGATCGGCGATTCTAGAAGAAACTCTTCATTGCTTACCGAAACTTAAGCTCCGTATTCACTTTCAGAAGCGAAACAAATGAATCACAAAGAAAGTCTCGGGGTAATACAGTATGAACTGATTTCAAATACAATGCTTCATTGCTGTTTAAAAAGCGACAATCGATTTTGCGCCAGAGCAAATTCATTGAAATCTAATTTGCATGCTATGAGAAATGGTTCCTGATTTATTGAGTACCATATAAGACCACTTCGCAGGAAATTCTTTTCTTCATCAGTTTGGCGAAACTTCAGTGAGTGGAAGAATAAAAATAAAACGAATCTCCAATTTCATTCGAAACAAATCCTCTTTCGAAAACTTTTCATATGTGAATGAAAAGCACTTTTAAACACGGAAAATAAACAGGTATTCTAATTTGTATTTTCAGAAACTAAAGTGAATTCCCTCTCTTTGAGTAATTGAACGGTGACATCGAATTCATTGAGAAACAGAAATGCGCATTTAAGTATTACTTTTAATAATATGGCACATTCGTTGTAGAGGAAGGCTGTTTCGAAAAAGCAATTGATTTGGATTCTAAGCCTCGGAAAAGCAGGATTGAAACAGCAAGAAGGACACTGCCACCTGCTAAAAAAAACTTTAACATGCTTTAAGAGATCATACCTCAGTTGTATACTGTATGACCATTTTATAGGATTGTAGGATTTTCAGACGCTGTTCACATTTAAATATATAAATCGCTTTAATTTTCACTTTTGAAGAGAAGGATTATTTGCGCCATATTCTGCAGCGCCCATGAGGACTGAAATGTTCCAGACAGAACTGGCGTCAAGAGACAAGGGATTAGAAACCCTTGCAAACACAGACCACCCAATAATATCACGATGGAATAGTGGTATACGCTAATGTGTATTTCCAAATGTGTTGTGGTAATGCTATTGGCGGATGTTGGTCATTTTCATATCACTGGATGGAGAACGAGTGAGAAAAAGGAAGGATTACGGACTGAGTAGAGGAATTAACTCCGACATAGGCTCCGATTATATATATAAACATTGTTTTGGAGTCATAAGGGCATCTCGTTGTTCGGTGCGCATCAGCGATGAATATTTATAGTCCATGGTGAAAAGGGGCGCTTTACGTTGATTAAATAGACAGACGTAGCTGGCTGGTGTTTCGCATGCTTAGCATCGGAGTGCGAGGCAGCGTTATTCGCACCCAAAGGAGAGGAAGTGAGTCGCCCTTTTTTTTAGAGCTAATGAGACCAAGGAGAAAGAATCAGCTTAAGTTTTCCCATTCACTGACGAAATGAAAGGCACGGAAGCTGGAATTATTATTCTTGATTCAACTATTTAATTTCATTGCTATGTTTAAAAAAAAGAGACCTGGCGTATTATTAGATATTGACCTTAATTTGAATTTAATTGGTCAGTTTTCCAGACATTTAAAACCAGAGAAACTAACAGCACCCTACCGCGGAGGAAACGAACCGAAAATTCGTCCTCGAAACTGTTATTTAGATACAGTGCAAAAAAGTTTCTGAAATTCACGGGCCATTTTACCTGGTTCCTTTCGTGAATTAACAAAGCATATTCCTGATACAGCCTTTTCCGTGAAATGACTTAAAATAAATAAATAAATAACTTGAATTTCACGGATTTTTCGTACTCCAGGAAAATTCTGAGTTTTCAGACACTTTTTCGCAATTCCTTTCTTACATTGACGGTAAATTGTCATTTTGAAGATGCATTAACGGAAAATTCTGCATTTTCGTAAAACTTTGAGCAATTCCTTTCTTATATTAACGAGAAAATTCTGTTCTCACTTTTTCGGCATGCATATGATGGAAAATTTCCGGCAATAGGAGCGATTCGCGGGAATATACCCAACATTTCCTCTAAGTGGTCATGGGCAATGCGCTCCTAATTCAATGAGCTCGGCAGGCATCAAAACCACTTGGACTAAAAATTTTATTTTCTCAGCTTCTCTTACTAATAATGCAGTACAAGTTGGAACTTGGATTGGAAGCCTTAGTTTTTCTAATCCCCCTATTTTTATCAACGTTCTTTCAGCAATTGTTTTTTAAATAAAAAAAATCGTTAAAAACATTTCATGAATAAAAATTTTTGTTTTATAAAAAGTGAGGAGCTCAAACTTACTTCTGGAATAAAAACACAGGAAATTAGGAAAAGCATGTTTACACATAATGCACGGTTTCTTTGCATATCAAAATACCAAGGAGAATAAGAAACAAAACAACAACTAAATGCAAAATAGTTAGTTGAAATAGAACAAGTGCACAATCCTTCTGGTCTGACAGTACTTTCAAGGAATAAATCGCCTCTAAAATATTTTCCCCAAACCGAAGACACAGCCATGGGAATTTAGGACTTGACCATCAAATCACCAGCAGTTACAACAGTGGTGATCAGGGCAATGTGTCAGAGCACACAGTTCATCGCAACCTCCTGCGCGTGGGCCTACGTAGTTGAAGACCCAACCGGGTCCCCATGCTCACTGCACGTCATCGCCAACAACGCATGTAATGGGCCCAACATAATCGAGATTGGACCGTCGATGATTGGAAGAAAGTGGCATGCGCCCGTTTCCACCCAACAGTACATTCAGGTGCCAACGGAGGCTATGGCACCTGAATGTACTGTTGGGTGGAAACGGGTGCCGGCAGCGTGGGTGTTATGCTGCGTGCGATATTTTCTTGGGACACTTTAGGCCCCATTATCTGAATAATACAATCCCTGACAGCTGTCAGGTATCTGAACATCGTTGCGGACCAAGTTCACCCATTCATGGCAACTGTGTTCCCTGCTGGTGATGGCCGTTACCAACAGGATAATGCGCCATGCCACACTACCAGAATCGTTAAGGAGTGGTTCGAAGAACAGGCTGGTGACATTTTTTAATGCTCTGACCTCCATATTCACCTGACAAGAACCCAATCGAACATTTGTGGTTCGACTTGGAAAAGCGGGTTCGCGTTATTAATCACCACCACCCCGAAACGTACTGGAACTGAAGGACCAGCTGTATATAGACATTATGGTACCAGATATCCCAGGATACCTATCGCCACCTCATCGAATCGATGCCTCGCCGAGTGGCCGCTGTTTTGCGTGCTAAAGTGGGTCTTACAGCTTATTAGGTACGTGGTCATAATTTAATGGCTCATCGGTTTACATAGAGGCAGAAATCTCCGCATGCTAAATTGGTAAAATTCACAGTTCAGATATCAGCTCGGAAATTACCACGAAATTTGGATGTATACGGTCAAAAATTTCAAGGGTGTATCTGGACTACACAAACGCCGGGAAAACATCCAGAGTGCAAGATCGGTGTGGCCGTAGAAAAGCCCTGGAAGATCGTGGACAGCTGCGTCTGGCATACATCGTAGCATCCTCCTGGCGTATAACATTGCCGTAGATCACAGCGCAATTCAATACTGCGGCCAATAGTAGCATCAGCGATCGGACAGTGCAACGTTTTCTGTGTTCTATGGGGATGGGAGCCGACGGCCTACTGTTACGGAGATTTAATAATAGAATTTTAGGCAAAGATATTAGATCTCATTTCGCAACTTTTATTTTGCTTTTGTGTTCCACTTCCTTTGTTTCCACGATGAGAAAACTCTGTTGTGTCACCCGATATTGAAACATCGGATGCACGGCTTTTTTTTTTTTTTTTTTTATTGGAGGTTTAACGACCACCGTGAGCAACTCAATGGGCTATAAGCAGTCGCCCGTCCCTAATTTAGGGTCACTGGTTCCAGGGAAGGGAGAGAACCAGTGCCGTAAGACAAACACAACATCCATGCCTGACCGGGATTCGAACCCAGACCCCTTACGGACGAATGATCAGAGGCCAACGCCTTAGACCACTGCGCCACCGGGGCGGCCACGGCTTATTTAGAAACGCCGTTTTGTCGCATTTTAGGGTCTGGACCTTTGTTTTCGTAGACGCATTGGTATTGTCCAGCTCATTTAATCTTTGCCTTTTTTAATTTCAAAGCAGCCGACTGAATGCACAAGTCCTCTGAATTTCAACCTTGAAGTTTTGCGAAGTCGACGCTGGAGTTTTCCCCATGGTTTTGGGGGAAGTAAAGGGATGAGTTTGCGTGGGGACAAAGGGGGAGTTAGGACAGTCGGCTCTGGGAATTGAAAGCGCGCCGTCACAAGGAGGAGGCGAATGAGCGCCTTAGATGTTAGGAAGCGGGTCTTAAGCTGACTTGGGGAATGGAGGTTTTCTCCCCAAGCGCAAATGGGAGACGAAGGAATGACCGAACAGAGATTTAGAGAAGGAAATTAGAGTTTCAGAGGAACAGGGAGGAAGAATAACTAAGCTGAGAGACAACCTTTCTGCGATTAAGTAAAGAAAAGAATAAAGTGTTTTTTAAGAGATTTAAAAGGATTGCATAAAAACTATTACTTATAACTATTTTATTATCTTCAACCACGCAAGACTATGGAAGTTAACATAAAACAACTTAACACTACCCGGATGTCATCGCTTACCCGACGACACAAGGCTGTGTTTCTCACTTAGGCTCGGGAACACAGCCATTGGACGCAAGACGACTGGAAACGTGTAGCCTGGTCCGACGAGTCGCGGTACCAACTGTTTCGGGCAGATGGCCGACTACGGGTTTGGGAACAACCCTACGAGACAATGTTTCCAGTACGCCTACAAGGGACAGTGCAGACAGGCTGTGGCTCTATTGTGGTGTGGGGTGTTTTCAGCTGACACGCATTAGGACACCTCATACGTCTTCCGACCGCTCTGACCGGTGGAGGCTGCATAACCATCCTTGCGAATCATTTGCACCCGTTCATGTCATGCAACCACTCCGACGGGTGCGACCTCTTTCGACACGACAATGCGCCACCGCACACGTGCACTGTCGCCCGATTATGGCTGGCTGAAAAATTTCATGGACTTTTGCATCTTGACCTGGCTCCCTCGTTCGCCGGGTTTCAACGTCATCGAACACATTTGGGAGGCTGTTCAACGTGCCGTCAATGCCAGGAATCCTCCACCGGCAAACATGACGGAATTGTGGGATGCTCTTCAGGAATCATGGTGAGCACTGTCTCCACAGTACTACAGAGAGCTCGTGGAGTTCATGCCCGTCGCGTTGCTGCCGTTATCCGATCGCGAAGAGAGCCTGCGTGGTATTAGAGAGATACCCTAGTTATTTTTTGGCACTTAGGTGTATAGTAGTCTAATGTTTCCTATTCGGTTTTTCTTGTTTAAAGCATATGTTTAAAGTCAGTCATTGCAACCACAAAGCTTACGTATGTGTATATATCTTGATTTTAGTGCACTACAGACTTTGCAGCAGGCCTACACTACTGAATTATTTTAACATGCATAAGATTTGTGAAAATATCAATACCAAGCACAATATAATAAAAACTATATATATCATAAAACTATATTGTGCTTGTTTATATATTTATTAAATAATAAATACACTGTTAAAAATTAGTACTTAGAAATAAACAAAATGTACTTGTTTTTGAGTACATTCTGGGCTTATAATAGCTCCGAGTACTTGTGTCCAGGGGCGGATTAGCTCACAGAGACACCGGAACATTTCCCGGTGGGCTCTTTGTCTCTTTTTTGTCTCTTTCTTTCTTACTTTCTTAAAAATGTTTTCAGTTAACACACAACTGAACTACAACAAACACAACTGATCCACAACACTTTTCTTATAAACGAAATACACATAATGTAATTATAACAAGCAGGGAAAAAACCCTTCTATTTTGAATTAGGAAAAAAAAATCCCCTCACCAGACAACTGCTAGAATCTTAACTACAATAGATGGGCCATGTGTGTTTGCGAACTTCTGGGACTTAGTAGCTGAGGAACGGGAATGTATGTACCGTATGTTGCAGGAGGGCGGGGGTATGTACAAGATGTTCTATATATTTCCAAAGAAAGGGGGGGGTAGTTGATTTTACTTCCGTTGGTTGTAGGAGGTATCAGTGCTGTGCCCATAAGAGCTGAGTTCTGGCTCAATTTTAAGAGCCCGAGCCCGAAGTATGCCCCCCCCCCCCCGAATTTTATATTGCAAATTAGAGCCCGGGCACGAACGTGCCGGAAAACTATGATTAATCTGTTTAGGAATTTAAAAAAATCTCCTCTTCCAAACTTGCACTCCTTGCTCTCAGTGCAATTAACCGATGTCTTTCTCAACTGCGGAGTGGGGAAGGGGTGCCTATTTATTTCTATAGTTTCTTTGACCATTCATTTCATCCTGAAATGTTTCGAGGGGCCCGGCAACAGGAAAAATCGGGAGGCACAACAATCTACGTATGTTAACAGCATTGAGGTGGGGGCTGAACAGGGATAAAAAAATTTCACTACTTTAGTTAAATTAGTGAAAATACTCACGCATGTTTGATAAACTTGAAGAACAATGCTAGATAATCGTCGTTATGGGATGTACTATCGACTATATGAAAACACGGAATTCAGAGTGAAAGCTAATAATATCAAGAACTTATTTTGAAATAACTGTAAGATTATTTGCGGGCGTGTTCATATACGATCCCTTTACCCCGAAATGTTCTACCTACGCAGCCTACGCTCCTTGTGATAACTGACAAATGCTGCAACTGAAGGCATTTATGGAGATATCATTTCAACATGAAGTTGGAAAATGTTTTGTTTACGTTATTTAGTAAGGTGTCTTTACAATACATAACCGCAACATAAAGCACGTTTGTTATTGAAACACATACGAATATATGATCACTAAATGAAGAATCTGTTCGCCACGATATTTAAAATCTTTAAATTTCTAACTGTGATTGACCACAATGGAAAAA
Source organism: Macrothele yani (assembly GCA_039090855.1). Taxonomy (NCBI): domain Eukaryota; kingdom Metazoa; phylum Arthropoda; class Arachnida; order Araneae; family Macrothelidae; genus Macrothele; species Macrothele yani. The sequence continues at coordinate 198,749,937 of CM076990.1, forward strand.
TTACAAAAATTGAAGTACAAATAGAAATTTTTGCAGTGTAAAAGTTCTGTATTTTTTTTTCATTTATTTAAATTTAAAAATCATGTCTTATGCGAAAGGATTTTTGGTACAACTCCAACATAATTTTGGTAGTAGCAGTTCTCTCTCTCTCTCTCGCAAATTTTTGCTGGAATTTCAGCCCACTTCGTTAAAAATTTAAGAACTGGAAGCTCAAAGGTATGGAAATCAAGATTATTTTACGATTTGCCAAACATAAAAAGGGTAGATGAAGGAATTTAAAAAAAAATTAATAACGTAAAAATTGAGTAGGTATACTACACCAGTAAACACTGACTAAACGCTGAAATCCGTTTTTATTGGTGTAATATTAGAAAAACTAGAACAAAACGTTTTGTTCTAGTTTTTCTTATTACACCAATAAAAACGGATTTCGGCATTTTGTTAAAATTTTTAATGTTCTTACTTCAGCGTTCTTAAGAGAAAATTTTAAACAAATATAAATATTGAGTGTGTCCAAAATTAGAAGATTATCCAGAGCAATTACATACATAACTAACTAAACTAGTGATTTAAACCTGGTTATTCGCTTTTTCCACGTCTTTTTTATTATTTTTTTTTATTGAAGGTTTAACGACCACCGTGAGCAACTCAATGGGCTATAAGCAGTCGCCCGTCCCTAATTTAGGGTCACTGGTTCCAGGGAAGGGAGAGAGCCAGTGCCGTAAGACAAACACAACATCCATGCCTCACCGTTATTCGAATCCGGACCCCTTTCGGACGAATGATCAGAGGCCATCGCTTAGACCACTGCGCCACCGGGACGGCAATTTTTTTTTCCACGTCTATTAAGTGAGTTTGCCACGATATTTAGATATCTTGAAATTTCTAACTGTGATTGTCCACAACAGAAAAATTGCAGTACAATTTTTCTGCAGTAAAATCTTGGCATGGGCCGAAGAAATTTTTTCCGCAACATTCTCTTCAATTTAAGGTTGGCGAGTGTACTTTTTATCTCCCCCCCCCTTCCAGCTACTGTTTCCAGAGGAGTAACTGTACTTTTTGTTTTGTTTCTTAAATAAAAAAGTGATTTTCCGTTGTGATCAACAACTGAACGGGCCAATTTGCAAAAATTTTCCCGGTCCCTTTTGCGACAGCCAATCCGCCCCTGCTTGTGTCTCATTTTTGAGTGCATACAGGGAATCAAGTGAGTATATATGGTATTTGAAATATATGTACTCAAAGAAAACCCCACATCATTCAGTTTCTGTGCCCTTTCGGGCAGGGCACAGAAGTCATCATTCAGTTTCTGTAGTCATCATTCAGGGCAACGAATCTGACAGGACAGTTTGTAACTGAGAGAGAAAGCGCACTAGATGGCGCTAGCGTACAATTTTGCGCATAGAAGGCAGAGAGAAATTAGGGGCTTCCTACCCGAGGGGCCGTCACTTAGCGTGATCGTCGGATGCACCGCGATATTTAGCGATTGTTAGAAATTTACACTACCAGGCTAGGTCTGAATGTCTAACCACTGCGCCATCCCCCGCTCGATTTCAAATTTGTCGGCAAGCAAGTAAGTATGAGTCATTTTCTTGTAGGACCTCCGTCCACAGTGAGTAGATTTTAGGTTCCAGCCACCTACAGCCCTTTTGGGCAGGACACAGAAGGAATGAGAGCAAGTCTAGCGACTTTGAAAGAACAGTTTCTAGTGAGATTAGAGTACAGTAGATGGCGCCACCGTACAAGTACGATGTTGCACATAGAGGGGTGAGAGAATTTCAGGAGGGGCATAGGAAAGGATACCCATTTAACCAGTGGGTCCAGCCTGGGGGCCGTCACTTAACGTGCTCGTCCGATGCACGGCGAATATTCAGTGATTGTTAGCAAATCACACCACCTCCGCAAGATCAGCCCAGGATCGAACCTGAGAACCTTGCATAGGTAGTCTGAACTGCTAATCACTCAGCCATTCGCGGCTGATTTCAAATTTGGAATACGTGTATTCCATTCATAGAATTAACTGAAAGTATATTATTCGATGGCACATCTGGGATAATAGATATACTCGTTGTCACATGCTGGGCAAATGGAACGCACAATTTTATGACAAATATAGTGATGAAGCGACAATATATTATTTATGAGATTGACACAAATATAGTTAATGTAAAAAGGTACACAATGATACTTTATGCATAATTAAATTACTTGTGATCCGTGACTTTGTTGTACTAATTATTTATGTGTGTCACTTTACACATTTATTAAACAATTTCTCTTGAAATCTAATGAAGTAATACGAGATTATATTTATATTTATTAACGCAGTTATTTGTAAGTACGTATGGTTACTTATATTTGAGCATGTCACGTACTCGTTTACGATACGATTGTACTTAAAACAAGTTAGTAAAATCATGCAATGCATTGATTATGATCCAACATACTAGAAATCATTACTCAAGTTATTACTCAAGTTATGAGGATAATGGCTGTAGAATAAATCTTGCTCCTATGACCTGACCTTTGACCCCATTTCGATTATATTCAACAGAACCGGTAAAGTGTACTTCCGGAACAACATGATAAAGTTTTGTCTCAATCGAAGCATTTTTACGTAAGTTATAACGCAAAATCAGGAACACCGAGAGTCGCTCGGTTAAAGGGGGATGAGGACACATTGTTTTTTTTTTGTTTTTTTTTGATATGTTATTTCCAAGTATTGTAATGCTAAGTCGTTCAGTTGCACGTTGTCCCAAGTGTTCTAATCGCTGAACACGTTCATCTGCGGTTTCGGTTGCGATTCACTGTGATGAACAGCTTCTTCGTAGTTCGATTCTATGCTAAGGCTTGGTGTAGATATATAGGTGGTTATACATGTTGTAACGTACCAGGAGATGTGACGTACCTGCCAGAAGGACGCACACGACATAAAGGCAGATAGGAATCAGAATAAAACGTCCGCGTAGCTCAATTGGTAGAGTGACCTATTCCGGAATGATGGGATCTGGGTTCGAGCCCCGGCGCCGATAAAAATGACGGAGAAATTCACTTCGTTATAATGGCGCCCGAACTATCCGGATGACCCGACCGTTCAAAATCTCGCAATGGTGTGATGTTATTTCCACACCGCGAGATAAGAAAAATAAGAGAATCCCTTCTCCAGCACTTTGAAAAGAAAAAAAAAAAAGAAAAATAAGGGGAGATGATGTAACGTACCAGGAGATGTGACGTACCTGCCAGAAGGACGCACACGACATAAAGGCAGATAGGAATCAGAATAAAACGTCCGCGGAGCTCAATTGGTAGAGTGACTTATTCCGGAATGAGGGGATCCGGGATCGAGCCCCGGCGCGGATAAAAATGACGGAGAAATTCACTTCGTTATAATGTATAAGTACGTTAAGCCATTTTTTTTTTTTTTTCATCTCGGCTCTAAGCCTGCGATGGCACTGTTGGGTAGCCTAAGTTTCTTAAAGTAACATCAGTGATAACATAACTCTTCAGGAAGACGAAAAATTTGCTAATCGATTAGGCCTATGTACCACGAGCGCAGCATCTCTACTTCAAGCATCGCAAACGTTACCATCTGGCTACTGGTATGGCTTCAACGAAACTAAACGCGCTTGCCTGAACTGTCATTTACACAGAAGTAATGCCGAAATTGAGAAATGGAAATTTTGCTCTATAATTTCCGTATTTCTAATAAGTAGCAATGTACTGTCATGTTAAATCTCTTCAAAGTGCTGTTTTTTAAATAATGTCTACACACGAGGTAGATCAGATCAGATGTAGAGGATTTTAGGAAGAGAGTGTCTGACCCCAGGTCTTAAACAACCCTTAGAAATAGGAAGCTGGGAGTTTTGGGCTAGAGTGCCCAATAGGAAAGTGACACGGAAGCAAAGTAGAAAGGGGGAGGAAGACGCCCTTATTTATTACCGGGGGGCCAGTACCTGGGGTCCGACGGCTTAACGTGCCCATCCGACGCACGGCGGGTATTTAGTGGTTCGAACGTTCGTACCTGCTCAGGATCGAACCTGAGGTTATCTCCATGGCAGTCACGAACGCTGATCACTAGGCCACCCGCGGCCCCGCACACGAGGTAACTGAGACTTTTAATTTTTATTTTTGATGTAAAACGAAGTAGAAATATTTATCCTCTGTAACAATCTAAATCAGTGAGTTTCAATAGATACAACAATTTTTTTTATTGAACACAGGCGTAATTTGAGGGGCCAAGCAATATTACCCGAATAATGTTTTTTTTATTTTTGCAAGTTATTAAACAGTGATTGCTCCCAAATAATTTAATTCGTTTAAAAAATGATTTGAGTAATTTTTTTTAAATTATAATTGAGACGGCAATTTTTTGTTGAATTGCATAAAATAAGGGTTAATTTTTTCTTAATTTCAAAGCCCCTAACATCGGAAATACAAACCTGCCATTTTCCTTTAGAATACCTTCGTGTTTGGTAGCTATTAAAAGCAGATTTTTTCGATTTTGTAGCCTTAGAGTTTGCTCCCGTTCCCGTTCAAAAAAATAATGTAAAATTATCAGAATAGGCAAATACAGTAGAACCCCGTTTATACCTTTTTCATGTGATCGAGTGAAATTAACCTATAATTGAAAAACGTGAGAAAAAAACAAGGAAAATTTAACTTTAGATGCAATTCAGAATTTTTAGATCGGCGAAGTTTTACATATAAATAAGAAAAACGTATAAGTGAGAAACGCATAAACCAGGATTACTGTATCTTTCAAAATTATCGGAATGGGAAGCAATTGAAAAATTCATTATTAAAAAATATGGATGTACTAAAGTGTGAGCAACAGGATTGCTACAACAAATAAACATCGTTTAAAGAAACTGACCGGAGTATTTTTGCCCCCGCAAATTTGTGATTTACTACTCTCCGAAAAATGACAAACATGACAGGATTTTTCATTTAAGATAAAAATCCTGTTATTATTATTATTATTACTATTATTATTATTATTATTGAGTTGCTATGGGATATGAGAAAGTTAGCATACCTTTCACCTTTTCACCGTGGATAAATTGGCAGCAATTATTTTATTTATTATTATTTTTATTATTATTATTATTGACTTTGTTGTTCCGACAGAGCATTGGAAATTAAATTTTTCGTTTTCTCTTTTGGTCGAATTCGAAATATTTCACTACATAGTAAAAAAACTTCTTACGGTGTATAATTTTATTAGGAATAAAAAAGTTAAACACCGTAAGAAGTTATATACAACAATTATACAACGTAAGAAGGTTACACATGTTATACCGCGAAATTTAAAAAAAAAATAAATTGTTATTAAAAAAAATATTATTAATAATTTTTGATTCCGCAGGATAACATGTGTAACCTCATGAATAATTGTTCAAAATATTCGTTCAATAGGAATTTCATTGTGAATAATTCTGCAACATCATTTTACACCCTCCCCAAAGGAAAATTATATATAAAAAACAAAATAACGAAAACGTATTTGTTTAACAATCGCTTGTTGCTAATCGCTTGTTGCTAATCGCTTTCAAATTCATAACGTAACTGGCCTATTTACCCCCGGGAGAAGTTTTGTGTAATTTTCGTTCTTAAAATAATAACAATACAAAGTTTTTGCGCTAGCATGTCGATTGAAATGCGTATTAAATCTTTAGTAAGTAACTACAAATTGATGTGTAAATGTATTTGGTGCACTAAAATCATTTGGCTTATGAGTGTCGGAAGCATTTGCAAATTTTTGTTAAATGGTTAGTAACTGTACTCGTATTGTTAGATAGTCAGCGTTTGGTTATATTTTCACATGTGAATGTTTCTGTTACTTACTTTACATATAAAGCCATTCATAACTGCAATCGATATTAAATTTTCCGCAAGTTTAATTAGAAAGCTTCTGATGGATTTCAAAACGCATAAACAATTTGTTGCTAATCAAACTGGCCCAAGTTTTTCAGTTTTCTGGTTGATTTTGTTTTGATTTAATGGAGCATGAAGGCATGTTCCGCAGCAGCTCCGATTACGATGGGTGGATCAGTGCGCGCTTCAGCCAATATCTAATAAAGCGGTAAATCCATTGGCTAGAACCCTTTACGCCCCAAGCGAATCAGTGACGGTGATCAGTCAGGTTTTGATATCTGGAATCCTTTCCTTTCCCTGCTTATTATGAGCGAATGGCGAGGGGGAGCTGAGCGGCAGCTGTCCCATCTGCGCATGTCTTCTGTTCCTCCTTTCCATGCCGCCATTCGCTGGAAATGAAGGGTTAAATGGCTGGAGTGTTAAAAGGCTTACCCGATCAGCTGTGTAATGAGCGAATCAACAGAGTGATGATAGTGGGCGTAGGCGTATGAAGGTGTAAATACTACAGAATGAGGATTGGAAAAGCCCAGTGAGGCAATATATTGATCGAAGTATTTTAAAATTTGATCACGTATCGATTATTTCAATATCATCGACTATGTTGCTGCCTTAAGTAAGGCAGTGCCAACTTTGAGGGTAGAATAATAAATGACGGTTTTTTGAGGCGACAAATGTTTTAAAAGTATTTTGCTTTCTAATTAACCTGCCAGGAACGTAACTAGGCATGATAGAGAGGAGTCATCTACATCCGGGTCATAGAAACTCAGGGACCAGCTTGTCGTCAGATGAGGTCCCAATTACGTATTAGCTTTATTACATCCTTGTTTTTTAACCACTGTTTGACGATTTCGAAAAATTAGGTAGAGGGCATTTGCGTGTTATATGGAAGCCATCAGTGGCGGCCCCAGGTACGGGCAACCGCATAGGACCCCACACCGCCGCCAATCAATTTGTAGTTTTTGCCTGGCGTCACCTAAAATATTGTAGTTGTAGTTCACGATCATATACAAATAAATGACCAATTTTAATATTCCGTCTACCAAGAGGTGCTTTTCTAAGCTGAAGCTCATCAAGACCTACCTATAAATGGAACACTATGACCCAAAACTGGCTGTCAGCTCTTGTTCTTCTGTCCATAGAAAACGACGTGGCATCTACTCTGGACTGTAGTGATTTGATTGAAGACTTCAGATACAAGAAAATTTGCAGAATTTTTTTTAAATAATAGGCTTATCTTATAATTATACAGCTATCCTTGTTTATTTAGTAACAGGTCATTTTGGAACAGGTAATATTTTGGATTTCTAATTATGTTAATAAACAATATATTATTGTATTACATCGTGTTTATTTCATATAAATCAGTACCACAATTCCTGATAACAAAAATTGCTTTGGGATCGCATTCACCCCAAGTGAGGGTTTGTGTGAGAAAAAAAAATGAACGACTGTTTTACGGTCAGAGTAAGCAACATGTAATTTTTACGTACATATATATACGTATATAAAAGGGGCTATTGCGATGGTTTCAGGTTATTGCGATTGCGAAGGGCCTCCGTGTAGAGCCATTGCCCGGGGCCCCGCAAGGGTAGAGCCAACACTGGAAGCCATTACTGTAAAAGAAGCCTACAACACTATGAGCAGCATTTCCTCTTTAAACACAGTTTTAGTACACTGTAAAAAAAAATTCTGAAATTCATGAGCCACTTTCCGGGATTCCTTTCGTCAATCAACGAAGCTTATTTCTGATCCTTTTCCTTAAAAGGACAGAAAAAAAGGCTGAATTTCACGGATTTTTCGTACACCAGAAAAATTCTGAATTCTCAGGAATCTTTTTTTTTTTTTTTTATCCAGAGCAAATTTAGTTTTGTGAAATAATTCTATAAAGTAGTGCATTTCACCTTTTCTTAAAGATAATTGAAACTCGTTATCAGTTTAAGAAGGTGTTAAGTGGTTTGGTTGAGTTGCTAAAGTCTTACGTGGTTGAAGATAGCAATAAGAATGATAATAGTTACAAGCAAATAATTCTTGCGAACATTTCATATCTCTTTTAGAAACATTTATTCTTCTCTTTGCCTAATCGCAGAAAGATTGTCCGTAAGCTCTGTAATCCTTCCCTAAAATTCTGCTTCGGTCATTTCTTCCGTGTCCCTCCGGCCCTCGCGGAGAAAACCGCCTTTTTCCCGGTCATCTTAAGACCTCCATCTAACCCCTCAGGCCTTTCCTGCCTCTCCACCTTCCGACCGTTCGGTTTCAAATCCTCGAAACGACTGTCCTTTTGCCCCCCTTTGTTTCCACAAAACTCACCCCGTTCCTCCACAAAACCCCGTCGGTTCCCAAGTTCCTGGGAGAAACACGCCGGTATCGGCTAATACAAAGCATCAAGGTAAAGTTAAGATTGCTTGCGCTTTCAGTCGGTTACTTTGAAATACAGAACGCAAAGGATCAAGTGAGCACGACAATACAAAATCTCTTGCAACATACAAAGGTGTAGACACTAAAATGATACAAACTGGCGTCTCTAAATGAACCGAGCTTCCGATGTTTAATGGAGGAGTGACACAGCAAAATTTATCTCACGCTTCGTGGAAACAAAGGAAAAGGAGCACGAAACGAAATAAAAGTTGCGAAATGAGATTTAATATCATATCCTAAAACCTTGTATAAAATTTCCGTAACAAAGGTCTCAAGTTCCAAAGCATTCTGTTATTTTGAAAAATCACGGTGAAAAAAATGCGTAATTTGTGATAGTCCTTGTACAGAAAAAATAAAATTATTATAAGCTTATTAAAAAATAATTATCTCCAACAGAAAATGAAATGACCAATTCATCTGCATTAATGATAAAAAGTTTTCCTTCATCGCGCAATTAGTGTTATACATTGAACGTGACTGTGTTTTCTCTGTCTTTCTGGCTGAGCGCGCATCTTGCCGCTCAGCCAGAAAGGCATTGCTCAACAGAAGCCCCTTTTTTTTTCTTTTTGAAGTGAAGAACGACCTCGAACTGCATCCCGTTAGGGAAAGAAGGAAGTAATCTCTGGTGCAAGGGCTGGAAAATTCAGTCTCAGATTTTACGAAATTTCTGTAAAAATATGGAAAAACTCGAAATGGTCTATATCAAATAAACGGAATTACTGGCTACGGAAAATCCATCAAAATACGGAAGTTAAAAGAAACGGGAACTTTAAAGAACGGATATTTCGATAAAAGACGGACCCCTACCGGCAACTTTGCTGCACATTATTTTCAGGAATTTTCTGTGAGCTCACACCATTTACTTTTTACAGTGTAGAAGAACTTCCCACCACCGGACAACTAATATACTAGACTTGTAAAAACAGAAATTTGTCCGTGATCCCTCACTCCGGAGTAAGTGGCTTTCCCAACTAAGCTACACGGACGACATGCATCGCTGCAGATTTGTCGTCTTGACGCGTGCTTTACCTCTGTAGTACGTCACAGACTGGATATCATGGTACAGAAAGAGACCGAGGAGAAGACCACGTGGAATGTCAACGGGCGAAATTCGAAAGCATGCTGTAGTGAACTGAAAGAGAATTGCCCAAGGCAGAGAGTTGTGGGAGAGACTTGGGAAAATCTTCCGGCGGTGGATCGATAATGGTTGTTTATGATGATGTGTACTAAGTATAATTTGATTATTAGTATGTAGCAAAAAAAAAAAAAAAAAGCAGATATTCATTTATATGAACAAAACCTCAGTTTGAATTAACAGTGATTAGAAAGCGAATGTAGCAATTTGAAGAGGTTTTAGTGACTGGGAGATTCGGTTCCTGCTTCAGCGGCTTTTGCGGTTCCTGTGACTTTCTTTTCAAAGTTTTAGCACTGCAAACTGTTTGTTAAATTACAGTCAATTTGCAAAAGTTTAAGACCACCTGTTGGTATTGGGAGATTTCTACCGATTGCGTCCACTACTCTTTGTATTACCCAACCTCCTGTCGGAGTTGCATCATCCTACAGCAGCAACTGTTAATAGAGTTGGGGGAGGCGTGCAAGTGTCAGTTTGCTTCTGGTTTTCATGCTGAGAGGTTTTGTACGTATTTTCTATATAGCGAAAAATGGGCAAAATTGCGTCATTAAGTGTTATTCGGAGGGCACAAATAGTGACTTTATACACTGAAGAGCAGTTCAATTAGAGATACCTGTCTAGTAAGGTGTAGCACCACCTTTCGCCCTGATGACGTCGGCTATTCGTCTTTCTCGGCATGGACTCGACAAGACACCGGAAGCGTTGGAAAGCCATACGCATCCACGATCCCTTAACAAGCTTCCACAGTTCACGAAGATTTGATGGAGGGGGTCAGAACCTCGAACATCTCTCTCTCGATGGCATCCCAAATGTGCTCGATGGGATTGAGGTCAGGTGACCTGGCTGGCCAAGGAAGCGAGGTCACGTCGGTGGAGTGTTCATCCAACCATTCGGATACAACTCGGGAGCTGCATTGTCTTGTTGCAGGATGAGTCCCCAGTGGGATGTTGAAGACGCACAAACGGGAGCAAATGGTCGTCCAGGATATCCCGGTAACGTTGACCTGTGAGGGACGATGTCACACGTACCAGGGGTCCCATTTTAGTCCACGTAAACAGTCCCCAAACGAGAATGCCACCCCCACCAGCTTGAAGAGTACCTTGCTGGCAAGAAAGATTCATCGCTTCATGTGGTTTGCGCCGTACTCGTATCCTGCCATCCACATGTACCAACGTGAATCTCGACTCATCAGTCCAGGCAACATTTTCCCCCATGGCTAGAGTCCAGTGGCGATGTTCTCGCGTCCATGCTAATCTTTGCACCCTGTGATGTGCGGTCAGCAGCGGTACCCTTGTGGGATGATGGCTTCTGTACCCCATAGCGAGGAGATGGTTCTTGATGGTGTGGCTGCTTACACGTTTCTGTGCACCAGCGTTAAATCGCCGAGTGATTTCTTGCACTGTGGCCCGTCTATGTGCTGTTATAATGCGAGCGAGCCGACGATGACCCCACTCATCCACACGCTGTTGTTCACGGCAGTTGGCCCTCGCAGGGATGGTTTTACAGGATTCGATGTACTCACGGTGCACCCGTGACACAATGACTCGTGAAAATCCCAGTGCCTGCACGACTTCCGAGATGGAGTGACCCATTCGTCGGGCCCCGACAATTTGTCCACGATCAAATGCGCTTAGATCCTTCGTCTTACCCATACTGCGTTCGACTCTTACTGATTCCCGTCGCATCACTCCTTATATTGTCGGATCGCTGCACACGTCATGTCGTTTCCGTTTACAAGGCCGCCCACAGCGTCACATTTGCATAACGTCAGCTGTCTCTAATTCAATTGCTCTTCAGTGTACTATGAAAGATACTCCAAACGTGACATACGCAGAAAGGTGAATATGAGCAGGACTGTTATTGACAATACGATCATGAAATATCGAGATACAGGTGAATTTAGTGACCGAAAGAGAAGTTGACGTCCAAGGAAAACAACCCCAAGTGATGACAATACCACAAGGCAAATACACTGCCGGACAATTGCTAACGACGGATGACAATAACAACGATAGCAACCATAAAATGGAAGGCAGGAAAATGTGGAAATTAGCGAAAGAGCGGGATACAGTAAGACGTGTTTTGCGTATGCAAATTTTGGATTGCCCAACTTGTTCGTGACGTCATAGCGCTGATAAGAGATATAAAGGATTTGACGCGTATTGACCGTTGTTGTTCAAACGCAAAGTTGAAAGGGAAAGAATCAATTGACGACCTTGCAATTTTCAGTATGTCTTTCCGACATCCCCTAGAGGATTTTACGCGTGGCCGTATTATTGGCAAGATTGAAGAAGGGCGAAAAATAACAGATGTTGCCAGGGAGTTAGACATCAGCCACAGTGTTGTTTCAAGGCTTTGGAAATCATTTCAAACAAATGGAGAGTGTAGCAAACGTCACGGGGGAGGTCGTGTTCGCAGTACGACACCTGCAGAAGATCGGTACATAGTGCTATCAACAAAAAGACACCTGCGCAGCACAGCTAGTGAGGTAGCAAATCCGTTTATGGCTGCTACTGGCAAGTGGATCTCCCGAAAAACTGTCGCCAGACGTTTGCATGAAGGAGGACTATACGCCCGCCGTCCTGTTGTGTGCATCCCAGTGTCCAGACGTCACCGTACCGCCCGTTTGGAATGGTGCCATCAACATCGCAATTGGACTGATAACGACTGGTCTGCTGTCCTCTTCTCAGATGAGAGTAGATACAGTCTATCGTCTGATTGTCGACGACAACTGATCTGGCGTGATAGTGGTACTGCATATTGTCCAGCAAACATACAGGAAAGGGACCGATATCCGACATGTAGTGTCATGGTATCGGCTGGCATCATGATCAATGGTCGTACGTCCCTCTATGTGCTTCCAACTGGGACTATGACTGGCCAACGATACATTAATGATGTTCTGCTACCTCATGTTCGCATGTTCCGTGGTGCTGTCGGTGATAGATTCATTTTCATGGACGACAACGCAACATGTCATCGAACAGTCGCTGTCCAGGTGTGTCTTGAGAGCGAGAATATTGAACGCCTCGTATGTCCAGCACGTTCTCCAGATCTGAATCCCATTGAAAATGTGTGGGATACTTTGGGGAGGAGTCTTGCTGGTCGCCAATGCCCTCCAATAAACAAGGACACCCTCATCCGTGCACTGACAGAGGAATGGGACAAATTACCCAAACAGCTGCTTGATAATGTTGTGCAAAGCATGACACGACGTGTGGAATCTTGCATCGCCCTCCATGGTGGCCATATCTCGTACTGACATCTTACGCCAGAACGCCTGCGGACGATAATTGCATTTTTTTCACGTTTACGTATTCTGCACAAAATGGCCTGTTTGTCCCTTGAACACGTTCCAAAGCCTTCTGGATTTCAGAGCACAATAAATTGTCTTTCTTGTAATGTCCTGGCATTCTGACATTATTTTATTTCACTTGGCATCCAACCACACTTACTTTTTTATGCGCTATATAGCCGTTTATGATCCGTCCTTAGCAATTGTCCAGTATAATGAACATGGCTTCTACTACTGAATTATAATGAATTCAGCTTTCACTAAGCTAATTCTTCTTCTAATGGTTGTTGTTTTGTTAATTATATCATGAATAAACTTTCCTGCTAGTAATGTAGTAATAATAATGAACAAGCTTATAACTGGTAGTAATGTTGTAGTAGTAATTAAGATGAATAAAGTCTTATGCTGGTTGTTACTATTAACAACTAATGAAATAAACCTAACAGCCAGACAGAGGTCTGACAGTACTGTGAACTGAGAAAGACGTACTTACTTAAAACTCTTTTATTTGGTAAACTTCTCGCTCTCACATAAACGAAGATCTCTTTATACAACAACAGCTCTCTGACACATAAACCACAGCTCACTTCGTACAACAACAGCTCACTCTACGCACATCAACAAAAAGCTCTCACGCACATAAACAAACGCTCTCCCTACGTATCGTTGAACGCGCCTATTTATACTGGCTACCACACGTCATGACTTACACTCATTGCCAGATCTCATTCAGCGGGTGAAATAACATCTCGTTCAGTAAGAAGATAATTTACATAGTAAAATAAAATAACCAGAGATAGTAAAAATCAAAAGGAAAGTGAATCTAGAGTATACGTTACACCGGCGGTGTAGTTATGCGCTCTTTTCTGATTCTAAAACTCCGGTTTGAAAAATTCTTCCTGTATCGCATGCAACACCTGATGGAAAATCTTTTTCATGTAATTTCTAATGTTTAGTAAAGAATGGTTTGGCCACCACGGGGCATAAGTGTTAATTTCTGCTTATGTATTTACTGCAAAATCTGAGCTCCTGAAAACTTGACTGAAAACATTCTTTCGTGGACCGATACTGCTCAAATCGAAAAACCTTTTGAGAATACGTTCTTCTTAAAGTAATGCATGTTTTTCCCGCCAGGGAGCGTAGATTCATAAACTAAGAGTAAAGTGCAGAACACACCAAGTGGCAGAAAATGAAGATGGTGGAAGAGAGGAAATAGGTAACGGCGGAGTATTGTGAAGAAGAAGATGACGGTAAAGACAGCAAGAGGTGACGGAATGAAGGAGATAGGGAGAACCAGAGAGTGAAAACGAAAAAGGTAAAGCAAGAGGGGCGGACGCGCATGCAACAAGTCCATCAACAGATGCTATATCGGGAAATGACCGACGAAGAGCGCGTTAAAGAAGGAGAAACCGGAAATGCTCGATAGGATCAGCAGCTAGAGCAACAGAAATTTGTGAGAGAGAACGCCACCGAAGAGTTGGGGTGACAAGTTGCTTGACAACAAAAACACCCTCCCGAATCCAGGAGGGAAAACAAAAATATGAAGAATTCGACTGAGTCAAAACGGAAGAGTAGAAGAGTGGTTCATCATTTAACAATTCAAGGAGGCCAGAAGGAGGAAGATGAACCGGGGTTAACGCTCGCCAAAAATCAAGAAATTCCCTATACACCTCCGGAAGACGTTTAGGCAACAGAGGCGAACGATCCATAAGGAGAAGCGTCGCAAAAGTTATAACTGGGTTACGAGGACTTAGAATGACATCAACAGAACTAATAGCAGCAGTGGGAACAGAGCAATAAAGCGAAAAATGGAAACAAGGCGAGCAGTACGATATCGAAGATGGACATCAGGAAGTGTCACCCCTCCATGAGACACCGGAAGCGTGAGCGTCCGTGTAGACACCCAAGCCTGCCGATGCCACATGAAGCGGGTGATGGCTGACTGAATTTTACGAAGAAAAAAAGGAGGAGCCGCTTGTGTAGACCATATATATGTCAATAAAGGGAGAAGAAACGTAGAGACAACCAGGGCTTTACTCCAATACGATAATAAAGCCTTAGCATGACTCCAGCGAGATAAAACATTAGATAATTTTTGGAGAAGCGGTGTCCAGGAACCAGAGGACATGAAAGAAGGGTCACCAAGAACTACACCAAGAAACTGCTGCGTCGTCCGAGACCAAGAGGCTCCCCAGGGGCGATGAGGGCGTGCTCGCCACGCACCGCACCAGAGTCCGGTGCTCTTCTCTCTGTTCAGTGCAGCGCTGGAAAGTTGTGCATAATGAGAATAAACAGATTCCAGGGTCAAGAAACCGGACTGCGCTCGGATGAGTACTGTCAGATCGTCTGCATACGCAACCAGGACAGAAGAAAAATGACGAGATTCGGATAGTAAAGAACGAGGCGAGGGAGCAAGAACAGAACGGATTTGACACAACAACGGCTTAAACTCCAAAGCAAACAACTGCCCGGAAAGGGGACACCCCTGACGAATTCCAGTAGCAAAAGGAATGGAGCTCGTTAAAAATGAGTGAGTTTGAACGTGAAGAAAAGAATTACGATAAAGGTTTAAAAGAAGTCTGCAAAAATTATGAGGAATACCAAATGAAAGAAGCACCCGAAAAAGGTAGGCATGAGAGACACGGTCAAATGCCTGGCGCTGATCCAACGGGAACAAGGCCATGCGCTCAACCTGTCGATCAGCAAGTACTAGAAGGTTTCGAAGAAGATGTAATGTTGATTGAACAGATCGACCCAGAATTGTATACGTTTGGTCCGAATGAATAATGTCTGGCATTATGCCATTCAAACGATGAGAAAGAATCTTAGCAAAAATCTTGTAATCACTGTTCAAGATGCTAATAAAACGCCAATTGTCTATATTGAGGAGACAACCTTTCTTCGGGAGAAGACGAACGACGGCAATGGTAAAAGATGAAGGGAAATCAGTGCGAAATAGAAGATTGTTAAAGCAAGCTAGAAGAAAAGGAGAGAGCAGAGGTAGAAAAGTACGATAGAATGCAACTGGGATACCATCTAAACCGGGGGCGGACTGAGAGTTTAAAGAGGAGAGAGCAGAGGTAGAAAAGTACGATAGAATGCAACTGGGATACCATCTAAACCGGGGGCGGACTGAGAGTTTAAAGAGGAGAGAGCTGAAGATAATTCCGAGAGAGTAATTGAGGCAAGGAGAGAAGAATGAAGATAAGACGGAACTTGAGTAAGGCCACTGAAGAGAGTTGAGGATGGATCAGGAGGCGAAGATGAAGAAGAGAAATATTCAGTAAACTCAGAAACGAGAAAAGGGAAAAGCCGAGAGGGATAATCGGAGACAGAGCCATCAGGAAGGGTTAAATGGGTGAGCGAAGGAGAAGAAAGGATGTCCCTCTCAAACTCAAGAAAGGCACTCGCATCCTGGATGTCTGAAGAAACATCCTGTACATGAAGGCGAACAAGAGCTTGCGACGCTTGGCTTTGAGGAAGGCCCCGGAGAGCCGAGGAGCGTGTTCGATAGGTGCATAGACGTAGGTGAAACACATGCTAACTCAAGACGAAGGCGATCGACGATCGTGGATTCCGAGAGGCGAGTGGAAAGAGAAAATCTCTTGCAGAAAGCAACTAATGTAGTTTTAACGGAGATCCATTCCGACACAGGGTCCGAGGTAGATTGAAGATCAATTTCAGCAGCCTGAAGATAGGCTGATAAATGGGAACAAAAATCTGAATCAGTAAGGAACGAAATGGGAAGAGACCATAACCTGAAGAACGGTTTGAAGACAACAGGAAGAAGTACAGAAAGAATGCAAATGGAATGATCTGACGAAACACACGGAATGTGTGACGCAGCATGAAGGTGTTTACTAAAATGGGATGAAACGTAAAACCGATCAAGTCGTGCTTCGGCCAAAGAAGCAGGATTGGAAGAACACCAGGTAAAATCACAGACAGAAGGATGAAGGAAACGGAAAGCATCCACTAGGTTGTAATGGGACAGAAGGTCGGATAAAACCTGAACAAGAGAAAAACGAGATTGGACACAGTGTGACCGATCAAGAGTAGGGTACAATGTGCAATTGAAATCACCACCAAAGAGAACAATATCAAAGGGGGCGACCGTGGCAAGATGAACAAAGATGGAGTCTAAGAGGGAAAGGGCAACGTCATTTTGCTGCGGTATATGAATGTTAAGAAGATGAATACCCAAGGGCCCGAGACGAAAGGAGATATACAAGAAAACTCCCTCAGTTTTCGCGACTTCGACAATTGATGACATAGCTGGGTAAAGGCGTTGATGAATTCCAATGGATACACCGTTTCCGGGACGGGTGGAAAAGCAATGAAAGAACCTATAGGGCCACGGGCGCCAGCGATGAAATGGCATAACGGGGATGCAATTTGTTTCCTGAATAAATAAAACATCAGAATCAACAGGCATTAAGTCTGCAAAAACCAGAGAATTCGCGAACGGGATCGCAAATTCGAAACGGGTTCGCATTTAGAGAACAAAAAGTGATCGGTTTGGGGAAGAGAGCTAAAGGTCATCGGTAAGAGAAAGTGAGGTATCCCATATATGCTTCTCAGCGAGCTCCTTCAAGAAGGCGAGACCGTCTCAAAAAATGTACCGTCTCAAAAAGCCTGATACCGAGGATCGGCGGCACACAGAGTTTTAAAAAATGATACTTAAGCTTCGAATTGCGTTACCGCTGCACACAGGTCCAGATCAGGTGAGTGGAGGAATTTTTCAGAACAAACAGTCGTACGTGTAGGTTGAAAAAAGCGCAAAAGTTGCTGTTTGGCCAGTGGTCCAGGAACTGGAGGAAACGTATCAACTGCCTGTCGAACCTAAGCAACAGAGAGGAAGGATTAACAGGACCTGAGCGGAGAAGCATACTGAATGAAGAATCTTCAGATGGAGAAACACCGGAACCGGAAACATCTGGGACACTAGATGAATCCTCAGAATGAGGCACAGAATGTTGTTTTAACTTTTTCTGTTTTACAGCGCCTTTGGAAGTTCCAATACGCTTCGAAGAAGAAGCTGAGGCGAATGTATCCATTAGTGGATCAGGCTCACCTCCCGAGTCAGGAGACGAGGAAACCAACGTCGCCGAAGACGCAGTACGTAGCAGAGCAGCCTTAGTGGAGACTGGTACAACAGCCGAGGGTTCAGGAAGACGTGGCAGCAAGGGTATTGTAGACAAGGTTGGAATTTGAGATTCGATATCCGAGAGGCTAGGAGAAGAGCCAGACGGCCGATCTGCCAAACCACCACTCAACACATCCGGATCGGAACACTCCGCTGTAGACACATCTGTAGTAGAAGACATCTCTGCCAATCTTGAAGGTGGATGCACAATCGTACGGGTTGGGAGAGGAGGAAAGGCAGCATTGTCCGTGACTAAAATGTTCGTCTGACGGAGAAACGAAGAGGTCTCGTCAGGCAAACTACCGGTTGTGGGGATAGTAGAAAGACCAATGTCGTCAGCAGTGGGATGCGAACTTGATGAACGTCGACGCCGAAAGCGTTGACAGGAGGCAGTGGTCTGATCCTGTGTTAAACAGTGTGTACAATAGTGAGTGGTGAAAACCTTGAAACTGTACGTTCGTGAGCCAATTTCTACAGTAGCTTCTGTAGGGCAATCCGCCAAGGCTTTCTCGGTGGGAAAGACGACCAATAACTGACGGCGAGGTCCTGTAGCATGTGCAAATCGAGTTCCGCTGGGAGCGTCAGGGAGGCGACGAACCTTCCCAACAATTTTACAAATATGACTGACAAGGAGAGGAAGTGCAGTATCAGGCACTTTCTGTGGAACAGGATAGAACGTGATGTTCACCGATCCCTTGGAAAGAGGTGAAAGGATGAGATGTTTTGTCCTAATCGAAAGTTCGTGAGCAAGAAAAAAGTCAGCATCCTCCTTGTGATTGAACTGTACCGAGATACCCCGAGGAGTACGGGAAATTCCCGCAATGGACGCAGACTACACATGTCCAGAGAGGGCTTCCATGTAGCGTGGCAATGGAGTATTTGGTAAGGCATGAAAGATCACAACTCTATCCAGGAGGTTATGGAACTCACGACCAATCTGCGAATTGTCATCTATCGTTACCTTCACCTTGTGGTTGGATACCTGAATAATCGGTGTTGATTACAAAAGACCAACAGGTTGAGAGGAATCGGACGTATAGAAGTGGCGCCTCGTTGCAGTGTAGAGGCAAATGGCATCCTCGGTACAGAAGTCTGTTCGGAACCGGCAGACACAGAAGTCTGTGAGGGAAGAGAAGCACAGGCCGAAGGCAGGGTGGTAGAATCAGTAGTACCCAGGGATGGCACCGAGGCAGATGCAGGAGCTGAAGGAGAAAGCGCTGCGAAGTCCAGTGAAGGCACCGGAGCAGCAGTACTAGAAAGCTGTGAAGGCATCTGAGCAGACACATCTGAGGACGACAGTATGTTAACTTCCATGGACGTGGGAAGTGTGACGTGACGTGCATCCGCCACGCCCAAAGATGATAAGGAAATACCGGAAGTCGCCATGTTGGCAGCTTCCAAACGTAAACAACCGAGCAAATGATAAGAAAATGGATGAATATGAACTAATACGAGGACGATCCGTATAACGTTAGAAAAGTATCTCAAGAACGTACACAGTACCTTTAGACAGCCTGGCCATGCAACAAGTGAGTGAGGGACGAGGTATTCCACACTAAAATGTATAAAATATTGGAGCAACCAAACACTACGTCTGTCACGAACGAGCAATGGGCTGGACATATTGCCAGAAGGACAGACCATCAATGGACAGCTGAAATTTTAGACTGGATTCCAAAGGAACAGGAGAAGACCCAGAAAAAGATCACATGGGAGATGGGTGGATGAAATTTGAAAGTATGCTGAAGTAACATAAAAGGGATTGGCACAAGACAGACCGTTGTGGAAGAAACTTGGGGAAACCTTCGTCCAGCAGTGGATTCATAATGGTTGACAATGCTGCTGCTGATGATGATGATATATATATACTGTGGTGAGTGTTCCATCTCCCACGTGGTCTTCTTTTGGGTTCTTTTTCTGTCCCTTGCCCTTGGTATTCATAAAGTTATATGGAGGAGACTTGCCCGAGACAGACCGGTGTGGTAGAATTTCTTTCACAGCGGTCTTAGGTCAGTCTCCTCCATGTCGTATATATATATGAAAATTATATATATGACATGGAGGAGACTGGCCGGACAAAAAATCAGCCGCCCGGTGGCGCAGTGGTCTAAGCGATGGCCTCTGATCATTCGTCCGAACGGGTCCGGGTTCGAATCCCGGTGAGGCATGGATGTTGTGTTTGTCTTACGGCACTGGCTCTCTCCCTTCCCTGGAACCAGTGACCCCAAATTAGGGACGGGCGACTGCTTATAGCCCATTGAGTTGCTCACGGTGGTCGTTAAACCTCCAATCAAAAAAAAAAAAAAAAGAATCATTGGAATTCTGATTGAAACATGTGCATAAATATAAAGTTGATAAACGTAATGATTTGTATAAATATGGAGAGTGAAACTGCTGGATTATGATTGTCATGTCTGAGATGTGTGTTTAACGCGTTCTGTATTGCTTTTTACTGGTACAACTATAGATTGTAAAGGTGACGTTACTGAATGGCAAAAAGGGGGGAGGGGGCATTGTTTTTGGCTGAGAACACGGTCATTCCTTGCAAGAGGGGGCGAAGTTTGTTGGACGGTCAGAGTCAACAGTCAGTAGTATCCATTTCCAGTGGAAAAAGTACATAAGCTATCACTGTAGGCGGGCAACTGTGGTAAAAACTCTATGATGACAAACAGGGATCGTAGGCATTTGGGACTTTTTTTTTTTTTTTTTGATTGAAGGTTTAAAGACCACAGTGAGCAACTCAATGGGCTATAAGCAGTCGCCCGTCCCTAATTTAGGGTCACTGGTTCCAGGGAAGGGAGCGAGCCAGTGCCGTAAGACAAAACACAACATCCATGCCTCACCGGGATTCGAACCCGGACCCCTTTCGGACGAATGATCAGAGGCCATCGCTTAGACCACCGGGGCGGCCATTTGGGACTACTGCACTTTTCCATATTCTTCAAGAACTGCTTCAACAGTACAATGCGGGACCCAGTAAACCAGCATCAGAACGAACGCTCCGGAGAAAACTGCATGACTTGAGCATTTTCAGTCGTCAACTGTCCGGAAGAATCGCCTTGCTTGGGCAAAACAGCATCGTTACTGGGCAATTGAACTGCGGCAAGGAATAATATGGTTCAGCGAATCCAGATTTTGCTTGTATTCCAATGATGGTCGTTCCTGGTTCATGGGGAAGGCTGGAGAAGCATTGAATCCAGAATGTGTCCAAAGAACTGCGCAAAAAAGGAAGTGAAAGTGTAATGTTTGGGGCTGTATTTCAAGTACTGCAGTTAGACCATTCGTTGAGGTGTCTGTCCACTGGCATGAAATCTATGGATTATGTACCACTTTTAAATAATACATTATTGCCCTTTGTTTAGTTTTGGGAACAAGAAAGACACATAGTAGATCCTGTGTTTAAAGATGCTAATTCTCGTGTCCATCGAGCTTCAGTTGTGCTGGATTGGTTTCGAAGAACATGTGTGAGAGACGTTTCCACATCTCAATTGGCCTACGAATTCACCCAATCTAAATGTGATTGAAAAAATCTGGGGCATGTTACAAAGGGCAGTGAAGAAAAGAAAACAACTTGCAAATTTGGTGGAATTAAGGAATCTTTCGAGCATGGAGTGGAATAAACTTGATACGCGTGTGATACTGAGTCATACTGATAGCATGCCAAACAAAATTAAAGCTGTAATGAACGCTGGTGGTGATATAACTCCATATTCAGGAATAAAGTTTAACTTCTGTAATTTTTTTGTGGGTACATATTATATTCTTTTAGAGCAAAAAGGCTACACTTTTGTAAAAGGTCTCTCTGGGGAATAATTAGCTGTATATGTACATACTGCATACGAAATTATTCATGCATGTATAATTATTTTCAGGATTTTTTGGGAAGGGAGCACTGGCTCTTTTAAAACAGAACTAACGTATATCCTATTTGGGGGGGGGCTAATCTTTTTTTCTTCAATCATTTTAGTATTATTTTTCAAAGTAAATGATAGTTTTATGTGTGGCAGGAAATACTTTTTATTTTATAGATGACGGGAAATGGAAAATTTATTTAGAACAGTATTATTTTTTTATTTAATTAAAGCGTTGAGGTGTGAAACCATGACACAATTTTCATAATGAAATAAGTACAAATTAATTTTAAGCTTTGTGCTGGCGGATATGCATTTTTTTTCTGAACTGTGTAACCGCTTTCAAATCACAATTGAAAGCGTACACCGGCAGAGTAAAAATCTTGATCAAAAATTATAACTTATTTTTTTATTTGTATATTTCTTAATTATTTTTTATTTTTTTAAATAACTTTGCCTACAAAGGGCTATTATTTTTCAAATTAAAATAATTATTTAGGTACTAAAAGCAAAGAAAAAACGTACTATAAAAATGGCCGGTGTAAGGAACCTACCCCCTTTCTCCCCTTCCGCATCTGCGTCTGCATGGAACTCCCCATTAGAACGGCTTGAATACTCCCCCATATTATGCAGGCGACTCCTTGATTAGCTTGGGGGATGTTGCTTCATTTTCATGGCAAATCCGGTTTCGCCGGAGATGCCCAGTTTGCATATTAATGAGTGCAATCCCCAATCATAAGGCATCCCAGTTTACTACAGGAGTCCCGTTTAATTCATAACATCTAAACATACATCCACAAAGACCTGTGTAAATAAAGATTAGAGAAACGGTTTCTTAAAAATCGCTTTTAAACAATCGCATGTAACCTTTCATATCAGGCACCACCATAAACGTCTCAAACTCATGATTCCAACAAGCTGTTGGAAATCATGAGTTTTTTTCGGGGGGGGGGGAGAGTTTGCCGACACCTCTTCAGCCCCCCAATATTTGCATTCAAGGGTTCCCTCTAATATTATCCACTATTATTCTCAGCGATACCTTTGTTTTTTCAGTATAAATGCAGATTATTGGAAATTTTGAATGAATTAATCAGCTAATTCGTTTTTAATGGAAAAACGATATAGGGCGATCTGAAAGGAAACTCTTTCAAGCTGGGCAATTGTTTTTGCAAATCAAAGCAGCTAACAGCAGAAAGGGCTGATGGGGAAACAAAGATTGTCAGTTACGTGTAATACTAATGTAAAAGCAGCTTAATATTTCTAATTTTCAAAATGCTCTTGTGTGAAATTTTTAAAACTCGTACAATAAAAAAAAACCTGTTAATTTGACGCATATAGTATATAAAGCTGTGCGACATTATCATAATTGTGCATTCATTAAGGAAGTATTCGGCATGAAATCCTTATACCTATTAGCTACTGAGGCATTTTATATGAACTATATCTTGTACGTCTATTCAGAAGGAATGTATTTGTAAAATACATTCCTTCTAAATAGTGTAACGTATACTCTCGATTCACTTTCCTTTTGATTTTTACTATCTCTGGTTATTTTATTTTCCTATGTAAATTATCTTCTTACTGAACGAGATGTTATTTCACCCGCTGAATGAGATCTGGCAATGAGTGTAAGTCATGACGTGGTGGTAGCCAGTATAAATAGGCGCGTTCAACGATGTATAGAGAGAGCGTTGGTTTATGTGAAAGAGAGCGTTGGTTTATGTGAAAGAGAGAGTTTGTTGTTGTACGAAGTGAGCTGTGATTTATGTGTCAGAAAGCTGGTGCTGTATAAAGAGAGTTCGTTTATGTGAGAGCGAGAAGTCTCACTAATAAAGAATTTGTTGTAAGTACGTCTTTCTCAGTTCATAGTACTGTCAGACCTCTGTCTGGCTGTTAGGTTTATTTCATTTAGTGTTATTAGTAACAACCAGCATAAGACTTTATTCATCTTAATTACTACTACAACATTACTACCAGTTATAAGCTTGTTCAATATTATTACTACACTACTAGCAGGAAAGTTTATTCATAGTTAATAACACAACAACCATTAGAAGAAGCGTTAGCTTAGAAGAAGCTGAATTCATTACATTATAATTGAAGGAAGCATTATTAGTAGCTTAGTTAAAAGCCATATTCATTATAATAGACGTATATTTATGGGGCTAAGTTGGGATTTATGTCATGTATGAACCACATTAAGAACGTGAGGCGATGGATGAAACTTCGCATCATTCAGGTTGGATATCATAACACATTGCGTTATTGCATCATGCTGTTGTGTGTTTCATGCATCATACAGTGCTTTTCCCCACAAAAGTTGCTGCTGCTGGTGTAGCACCAGGTTTTGGTGCAACATACCATAAAATATTTAACGGTGAAGTACGTTACTTCTCTTTAGAAAAAAGTATAGTATTTACAATCGATTTTTTGTTCTTTTTCGTGCGTTTGTATATGTATACCGTTTGCTCCTACCTATACCATGACACTCACACCTAAAACGGCTGCATTTGCAATGTATTTTCCGATTAAAAAAAAAAAGATGTATCTTGAAAGCGAATGGCACTTGAAATGAAAAAGCGATTCAATTGCGACTGATTTTCGGAATTTTTAGCCTTGCATCTTATAACGGCACGTTATTCGTATTTAGAAGGGATGCAACCGCAGTCGATTTTGTATTTCTTAGCACTCTATCTTTTAATGATAGTACCACTTTGTTTAAATAAGATATATTTGCCATCTACTTTCTAATTTTCAGAATGGTATCGTATTAGGTCACAATGCCATCCATGTGGCTGAGAAGTCAAGAGCTCTGGTTTCTGGGTAGCCGTCCGGTCTGTTCTTCCAGGTTCGAGTTCCGGGCGAGGCTCTTGTCTCTCGGCGATCGCTTTTCCCCTGCCTGGAATTTAGCAGCCCCAAATTAAGGACGGGTGATTGCTGATAGACCTAATAGTTGCTCCTTCCAGTCCTTAACCCAACACCACCTCTCCAAAAACATGAATTTAAGAGGGATGTATTCACTATGTGTTTCCGATTTCTTTTAGCACTGTGTCTTGAAAGTGCGTGGTATTGTAATTTAGAAACTATGTGTTTGCGAAATTTTTATCATTGTATTTGATTCTTATGTTTAGAAGGGATGTCTTTGTGTGGATTTTCAGATTTTCCCGTTACAATCGAAGGCAAGGGGAAATGACATCGTGGTGATAGGAACAACAGCAACGTGTGAAAAAATTGATATGAGTTATTTTCGGAGTGTAAAGTCCATTCCCAAGTAATAACTCTTCTAATGGCTAAGTGTAAGAGTCGGACTTGTGTGAAGGATAGAGAGAGGTGGGGGTTGGGGGTGAGGCACAGAAACAAAGTCATTGACCATTGATAGTACTCCCTGTGATTCGCGGAGCGGAGGGATGCTAACAATCGGAGCTTGAAAAATACTAATAAATCATCAAAAACCTTCGATTATCTCTCGCCTACCCTAAAATAGGAAAAATCAAAAAGGGGGAGGGAAAGAAGTCCTCTGCCGATTGCAACGATACTAAGCATATGAGATGTGTGTGTGTGTGTGTGTCCTGGCTTGGTCCTTTAATAGCTCACTGGGTATCACGAACCTGGATGTTACACCAAGGAGAAACGTCATCTCCAATCATTCTCATTTCCCTTCATCTTCATCCCTTGCTCTTGCGCTTCCCTCTTCCTCCTTTCCATCCCCCGGGTTCTTCCTCATCGCAGCAGACAGTGACTCCCTCCCTAGTCAGTGCCATAAATCACACACACATACACACACGCACGCATACATACACTTTCACTCTCTGTGGATCCATCCGTACCCGTGATGAAGAAAAATGTTCCAAAAATTCAATAGACACTGTAGGGCCTTCGTAAATGCAAGGCTGTTGGGGAAAAGGAGGAGGAAGAAGCTCGGGGAAAAAGACGAGGGGGTGGAGGAGGAGGGAGGGAATCAGTAGAAGTGGAGTTAACGTGGGTTCCTATTCTAAAGTGAGTTAGAGGGGGTCCAAGCACCGTTTGTGCCAGCAGAGTCCAGGTTCACCCGAGGCTAAATCCGATACAACAGCGGTATCCTTGGCACTGTTGTGATAAGAGACAGTTCTTTTAAATCTGTGGCCGTACTGAACTGGTCATTAGTTATGACAACGTGATGTCTGCCGCCGCCACTGCTGCTCTTCGGGCACTTCTTCCGGTCGTTCACCTCCTCACGTCACACCCTCGTCCCATTCCCCTGTCCAAAAATGTCCGTATCATCAATATCCCCCCACTTCTCCTTTTTCTTTTCGTTATTATTACTAAATTAGTCCATCACACTCCGCGCTTAACTTCGTAAGTCGAATTATTTCGTTAAGAGTGGGAAACTTCGACATCCTGCTGCGACTGCCAGTTACCTGCGCATTTAGGCAGCTGGCTGGAAATTATGAGTAACAAATCATACAACACTGAACGGAAGACTACGAAGCTAATTATTTTATGTCCTACCATTAAACGAAGTGGATAAGCTTTGATTCATAGAAAGGAGACAGGTTCTTGCTATGTGTGTGTGTGTGTGTGTGTGTGTGTTATCCAACTACATATTTATTTAGTGCTTACAGAAAAATCACGCACACACACACGCACACACACACACGCACACGCACACACACACACACAATCACCAACCATTTTCAATCCATTGCTGGATGAAGGTCTTCCCAAGTCTCTCTATCCTGAGCAATTCTCCTCCATGTCACCCCAGCATGCTTTAAAATTTCATCCACAAATTTCCCACGTGGTCTTCTT
Organism: Macrothele yani; assembly: GCA_039090855.1. Taxonomy (NCBI): domain Eukaryota; kingdom Metazoa; phylum Arthropoda; class Arachnida; order Araneae; family Macrothelidae; genus Macrothele; species Macrothele yani. The sequence goes on from CM076990.1 coordinate 198,776,435, forward strand.
CTGGGTCTTTTCCTGCTCCATGGTATCCAGTCTAGTATTTCAATTGTCCAACGGTGGTCAGTTGTTCAATTAATATGTCCAGTCTATTGTAACTTGAGTGTTTTTACTTTGGTCAGGATGACATCCACTCTTGTCATTTTTCTGATCCATTTCCTTTTTGGTTACACCAAGCATGCATCTTTCCATGCTGCTTTCAGTGATCTCCAGCCATTGTATATGTATTTTGGTAACATCCGTGTCTCTGACCCATAAGTAAAAACTGGAAGGGTTTATTGAGGAATGTGTGTGTGTGTCCGGATGATGCATGGATGGTGTGTTTGTCCTACGGCGCTTATTCTGCCCCTTCTTGGGACCCAGTGGCCTTGTATCCGAGGCGGGCGACTTCGCATAGCTTTAGATACTCACAGCAATTGTCTATCCCGCGCGCGTACACACACACACACACACACACACACAGACGACCAGGAAGATACTTAGTTGGTGCTTCGACAAACCTTTAGGAAAGGTGAAACTAGCTAACGCTGTTTGAGTGTACAGAAAAATTACGACTATGCACAAAATGCTGTGTAAACCTTACAGAAACAACAGATTGCCCAATGTCTCTTCGAAAACATACTGAGAAGATATGACGCTCTCTTTTGTGTTCTGCCGAAGCTGTAGAATCGAAGAATTGTCTATTAAGTTGTCTTGTAGAAACTGAGCCCGCGACTCGATAAGTGGAGCCATGAGCAGCGGAACCCAATAATATATATCATTATCATCATCATTGTCAACCATTATCAGTCCACTGCTGGATAAATGTTTTCCTAAGTTTTTTCCACAATTATCTGTCTTGAGCATGTCTCCTCCATGTTACTCCAGCATGCTTTCGAATTCCACCCATCCATCTCCCATGGGGTCTTCTTCTGGGTCTTTTTCTGTCCCTTGGAATCCAGTCTAAAATTTCAGTTGTCCATCGGTGGTCTGCTCTTCTAGCAACATGCCCAGCCCATTGCCATTTCAGTAATTTCACTCTGGTCATGATGGCGTTCACTCTTGCCGTTTTCCTTATCCGCAAGTTCCTCTTCTTATCTTTCCTGGTTACACCAAGCATGCATCTCTCCATGCTACTTTGAGTTGTCTGCAATCTTTGTATATATTTTTTAGTTAAGGTCAAATATATATACACTGAGAGGCCACTTTATTATGACCAATTGACAGTTTTAAGCATATGAGCTATGGCTGCACGCTGTTACCGCCAGAGGGCGAGGCTAGTATAAAAAGGGAAAGCTTAGTGCTTGCGACAGTAGTAGAAGGGATTTTTGGGTGACGAGATGGGTAAAAAACGCGATTTGACGGACTTTCAACGTACGATGACTGTAGGAGCTCGGAGCCATGGAGCGAGTATCACCGAAACCGCCGCATTCGTGAAATGTTCCAGAGCAGCTGTTGTTAAAATGTTTAAAGACTGGATTGTCAGCCAAAAAACTGGGTCTCTACATGCAACGTGTGGTCGTCATCGACTAGTGACTGTTCGGGCGGAACGGAGAGTGTCCAGACTGGTAACAGACAACAAAAGGGCAACAGTGCAGCAAATTACAGACCATCTTAATCAAGGATCCCCTCAAATGATCTCTGCACGCACTGTTCGCCGTGCACTGCATCGGATGGGATATGGCAACCGAAGACATGCTCGTACACCTTTGCTGTCTGCAGTTAACAAGAGAAAACGTCTCCAGTTCGCACAGGAGCACAAGGATTGACAGTCGATAATTGGAAACAAATTATGTGGTCCGATGAATCGCGTTTTCAGTTGCACTCTGCCGATGGCCGAGTGAGAATTTGGCGGAAACTGCACGAAAGCATGGACCCCAAATGCATTGCTACAACCCTTCAAGCTGGCGGAGGCAACGTTATGGTTTTGGGAATATTTTCCTGGCATGCTTTGGGCCTTTTAATTCGTGTTGATCAGTGTCTGACTGGCACATCATATCTAAGCATCGTTGCGGACCAAGTGCATCCTGTCATGTGGATAGTTTATCCAAATGGCGATGGCTACTTTCAACAAGATAATGCGTCCTGCCATAGAGCTCATATTGTACAGGATTGGTTTCAAGAACATGCCGGTCAGTTTACTTTGCTTAGGTGGCCCCCACAATATCCAGATCTCAACCCCATTGAGAATATGTGGGATGAAGTTCAACGAGCCATCAGCCAGCTGGATCCACAACCCTGCAATCTCACACTCCTGGAAAGTGCTATTCATCAAGCATGGTCTCAGATTCCACAAACCACCAATCAACATCTCGTGGAGTCCATGCCACGAAGAATCGACGCAGTATTAAAGGCAAAAGGTGGCCCAACGAAGTACTGAGGGGTGGTCATAATAAAGTGGCCACTTAATGTATATATATATATATATGTAGGGATGTAAGGTCAGGTGATGCGTAACATCACAGCCTCTCCTTGACAAATGTCAACCCCGCCTTCTCGTGGTGCATCCTGTTCCCACTAAAGGGGCTCTGACGACCGCCAATAGCGGTATAACTATACCATCGGGATCAGAGGAAATGCTATCCCACACTCACCAACCCGCTTGGCCAGCGTGGTGAGTTATGGCCAAACACCTCCAAAATGACTCTACAACTTAAATCTTGGCCCTCAGTCTCCGGCAGCTGGAATGTACCTGGCCAAGGCAGCGGCCAGTGCGACATGAAGGCAGAATCCCCGGAGGACCGGACTAGGCTGCCATTTGATGCTGACCTTGGCTACCTATAACGGACGCTCCCTATCTTCTGATTCAAGGCTTCTTGAATTGGAAGAGGAACTACAAAGGATCAAGTGGGACATCGTCGGGCTAAGTGAGGTAAGGAGAAAAGGAGAAGATCTCATTGAACTGAAAAGTGGACATCTCTTCTATTATCGTGGGACAGATACTGGCAGAACTAGTGGTGTTGGATTTATAATAAACAAGAAACTGAAGGATAAAGTGGTAGAAGTTGAAAGTTCCTCTGACAGAGCTGCACGACTCGTTATCCAACTATCGAGAAGATACCAGGCTCAGATTATTCAAACTTATGCACCCACCACAAGTCATCCTGAAGAAGAAATTGAAGAATTTTATGAGGAAATTCGTCATCTAAATAATAAAGGTAAGCAGCACTTGAAGATAATTATGGGAGATTTCAATGCAAAAATAGGGCAACGGCAACAGAATGAAACTTCAGTAGGTAAGTTCGGTCACGGCAACAGAAACCAGCGTGGAAATACTCTCGTTGAGTTTGCAGAGGCAGAAGGATTTTTCATCTTGAACTCCTTTTTCAAGAAAAAGCCACACAGGAAATGGACATGGAGACATCCAATTGGGACGACAAGTGAAATTGATTTTATTATGTGTAACAAAAAATTCGTCATCGAAGACTGCAGTGTGCTGAACAAGTTCAACACAGGTAGTGACCATAGATTGGTGAGATGTAAGATGCACCTCAACACTAAACTGGAACGTGGCAAGCTCATAAGACAAACAAAATGTATTGACATAACCAACCTTAAAAAACACCATAATACTTTCAAGTTGGAACTGAAGAACAGATTCTCTGCTTTAGAAGGCCTAACATCGGAAGAAGTGGATATTTCGGAAGTTAACAGAAAAGTAACCAAAGCTCTAATGGAAACAGCAACAAAATTAGCTGGGTCTAAGAACAAGTTGCATGTGAACAAATTATCAGGAAAAACCAAAATGTTGATGCAAAAAAGAAGAGAGATGAGGACAACTAAAGAAGATGTGACTTCCAAAGTGGAATATATAGAGCTATGCAAGACAACACGAAAAAGTATCACTGAAGACGTAAGGAAATTCAACTGTGAGCTAGTGAGGAAAGCAATTGAAAACAACCAAAGCCTTAAGATAGCAAAGGGACATCTCAGTAAGGGAAGAAAACAGATTATGGCTCTGAGAAAAGAAGATGGTTCTATAACAAGAAATAGAGGCGAAATTTTGACAAGAGTGAAAGATTTCTACTCCAAATTATATGAAAGGGATGATACATGTACTCCAGACATCATGAAAGGTACCAGAGTTCTTCCAGTCCTCCCAGCAGAAGTTGCTCATGCAATCAAGAACATGAAGCGGGGGAAAGCTCCAGGAGAAGATGGAATTACTATAGACATCATACAAGAAGCAAGTGGAGAAATTGAAACAGTACTCGCCCAAATTTTCACTCGATGCCTTAATGAAGGGAAGATTCCTGAGGATTGGAACAATGCTACAATGATCCTGCTACATAAAAAAGGTGACATTGAGGATCTCAGGAACTACAGACCTATCAGCCTCCTATCAGTGGTTTATAAAATCTTCACTAAAGTTCTTTCACACCGCTTGAAGGTAACACTGGACATGGCTCAACCGAGAGAACAAGCTGGATTCAGGAGTGGCTACAGCACAATAGATCATATCCACGTACTGAGAGAACTAATTGAAAGAGCGAGGGAATATGAACTTCCATTGTGCATGGCTTTTATCGATTATGAAAAAGCCTTTGATTCGGTGAAACCATCAGCAGTTACCACGGCTCTGAAATCCTGCGGTATTGAAGATGCATACATTAATATTATTAATAACATCTATGAAAATGCAAGTGCAAAGATTCGGCTGTTTGAAAATACAACACACATAAAAATTGGAAAGGGAGTGAGACAAGGTGACACCATATCTCCGAAACTCTTTAATGCCACATTGGAAAATGTCTTTCAATCACTGAACTGGGAAAACAAAGGGATAAAGATTAATGGAGATTATCTAACCCACCTTCGTTTTGCTGATGACGTAGTCATTTTTGCAACTACCCCATCAGAGCTGCAGAGTATGATCCAGGAACTTGCTGACAAGAGTAAAGAAGTGGGATTAAAAATGAACTTTCAGAAGACAAAAGTGATGTTCAATGCTTTTACAAGAAATGAAGATTTATCGATTGATGGAGAAAAACTGGAGATAACAGATACGTATGTTTATCTTGGACAGCAGATATCAAGTGAGGGTCACATTGATGAAGAAATTAATCGGCGTACAAAACTTGCCTGGAGAGCTTTTGGAAGAAACAGCATAATTTTCAAGAGCAATATGCCATTATGTCTTAAAAGAAAAGTGTTTGATCAATGCATCCTTCCAGTGCTTACGTATGGTGCAGAGACGTGGACCTTAACTAAAAGAGACATACAAAGGCTGCAGACAACTCAAAGAAGCATGGAGAGGTGCATGCTTGGTATAACCAGGAGAGATAAGAAGAGGAACTCGTGGATCCGAAAAATGACGAGAGTGGAAGACATCATGATCAGAGTTAAATCCCTGAAATGGCAATGGGCTGGACATACTGCCAGAAGAACAGACCATAGATGGACAGCCGAAATTTTAGATTGGATTCCAAGGGACAGGAAAAGACCCAGAAAAAGACCACATGGGAGATGGGTGGATGAAATTCGTAAATATGCGGGAGTGACATGGAGGAGACTGGCACAAGACAGACCGTTGTGGAGGAAACTTGGGGAGACCTTCGTCCAGCAGTGGATTGATAATGGTTGACAATGATGATGATGATGATATATATGTATGTATGTATGTATCATCAACCATTATCAATCCACTGTTGGATGAGGGTCTCCCAAGTCTCTTCCACAACTTTCGGTCTTGAGCATATCTCTTCCATATCAGCCCCGCATGATTTCAAATTTTATCCATCCATCTCGCAGGTTGACTTCTTCTGGGTTTTTAGCCTCTTGGTATCCAATCCAATAATTTAGGTCTTCAACGGTGGTCAATTCTTCCAATAATATATACAGCCAATTGTCCCTTGAGAATTCTTTAACGATCTTTTTCAAAGTGAAAAATACAACGTGGGGTTAGCTTTTCATCTTATTTGTGCAATATCAATTTTCAAAGTGCACTTGAAGTGTTTTCCGGAAAACTTCGAATCACAATGACGGTTTCCAGGGAATGTTTTAAAAGCAAAACAAACCAAAAACTTTAAATCACATGTAAACCACACTTTTTTTTTAAATTGAAAGTTTAACGACCACCGTGAGCAACTCGATGGGTTATAAGCAGTCGCCCGTCCCTAATTTAAGGCACTAGTTCCTGGGAAGGAAGAAAGCCAGCATCCTAAGACAAATACAACATCCATTTCTCACTGAGATTCGAACCCGGACCCACCTCGGACTACTGGGAACCACAAATTTTTAAGACATTTCGTAGGAAGACTCCCAATGAGGGGAGGGGGCATAAAATTGCAACGGAGTTCAAACCCCCGGCTCCCCTACCTTCCACCGCTCGTGTTTGGGGCCCTCAGAATCAATTACGAAGCGAAGAAAATCTTTGATCTCGTAGCGATGATTCTGTAAATTTTATATCACGAAATAGTCAGCGGAGAGTGAAATTTCAAAGTCGTTTTTACAATACATCCTCAGAATTTTAATGGAGCTAATGAATATGATATGCCAAATTTTAGTGACGCTTCATTGCCAAACTTCACACTTGGTGTCCCAGTGACAGAAAATATTTGAAATAAAATAGCAGTTACTCTAGTTGTTTCATAATCTGTGATCTAAATAAATAGCAGTTACTCTAGTTGTTTCATAATCTGTGATCTAAATAAATAGCAGTTACTCTAGTTGTTTCATAATCTGTGATCTAAATAAATAGCAGTTACTCTAGTTGTTTCATAATCTGTGATCTAAATAAATAGCAGTTACTCTAGTTGTTTCATAATCTGTGATCTAAGTAAATAGCAGTTACTCTGGTTGTTTCGTAATCTGTGATCTAAATAAATAGCAGTTACTCTAGTTGTTTCATAATCTGTGAACTGAATAAATAGCAGTTACTCTAGTTGTTTCATAATCTGTGATCTGAATAAATAGCAGTTACTCTAGTTGCTACTCTTAATCTGTGATCTAAATAACGTGAATGCCACTAACATGGTCTGCGTAGAAATTGTTAAAAGAAATCTGGAGCTGTATGGAAATGTTGAATATCGTGACGTCGTTGCTTCGTAAGGAAGAATTTATTTATTACATCATTTTCTCAGTTTCTTCACGCTCGATACTTAACATTGTGGTGCACTAAGCAGTGATTCATCCATTGTATTGCTTAACTAGTTCTTTATCAGTTCCAGTTTTGAAAACGATCATTCATCTAACGCGTTCGCCACAGGAAGTGTTAGATGCAACAGAAACGATGTGAATGAATACCCTGCTTGCAATTAAACAATTATTACTCATTAAATGTTTTGCCAATTCTTTTGCTGTAGTTGTTTTCTTTATTTCCTCGGCAAGGAGTTTATAAAGGTGGTTGGTTCATAAGGCAGATGATACGTCTGGCTCGTATTTCTCCGAGTTTTTTTTTTAGTTTATACGACCCCATCGAGGGTAGCCCTCAGTTAACACTTAGTCTATCTCTCGTGTCTATTCCTTCTGTACGAAAAACTGAAAGGGTATTCTAAACCTATGAGAGAGCCCGTGCTGTGGGATTTGTGGGGCCCTTGTCTATACCAATGCTGCAGTTGTACCTGAAAAAGAGGCGAAGGGTTAAACAATGATGGGCGTTTCAAAAATAATATTTATCCGTTAAATGCAGATATACACAACCCCAAGTAATTTTTTTGGGGGGGGGGGGGGGGTATTTTCGCCTTGGATCTTTCTTATAATCAACTGAGACTTTGTGCTAGATACAGGTGACCGCAGGCAGTTATTTTGTACAGAACGTACAAAATAACTGTGGAACGAAAAGAGTACTCAGCAGAGATGGAAACGGGTCACGGGTCAAGGGGTGGACAATTTCGAGCCGGTTAAACGGACCTGGTCAAGGTGTTCTTGACCCGATTACTACCCCGTTTTATTTCCGTTTTATTTTTGAAAAGCAAAAATAAAAAAATAAAAAAAACATTTTCAAAGAAGAATGCGCACTGTGGAATTTTGTTCTCGATACTGGTGACCGCAGACTGAAAAATGATTTATCATGCAATATGAAAGAAAAGGGTCCTCAGAAGGAAAAGCGTCCCTTCCTTCTGAGGGGCAATGACGAAAACAACATCCACATTTTTGAAACTTTCAACTCATCATAAACTTGTGAAAAATTGGCGTTGCCGTGAAACATATTCTGAATCTTGATATGTTATCAAGAAAACAGAAAAAACTGAAATTAAACATACAACAAATTGCTTAATTCAAAAATTTGACTGCATCGCTTTGAAAATTAAGTGGAACAGCCTTGATAATACTGCGCAGGGACTTTTTGACTATCGCAAATGTGTTTGAAAACTTGTATAATACAGTTAGGTTATGTCGTACAAATGAAGGACGACAGTTTCAATACTTTCCCTAAGTAAGTGAGAAAATTATGCGTTCCTGTAAGCCATTTGTTTGATTTCCATATAACCTAAGACACCCACTGCGGAGAGACTTTTCGAACTCCCTGAGTGTATATATATTATCGTTCAAAGCATATTTGTCTGAGTCAGGTCCGGGTCACTTACAAATCCGGGTGGGGTCCGGGTTGGGTCTAATTATGTGAAGACCGGGTCGGTTCGGATCCAGGTCTAAAAATTTTTAATCCATTTCCAGCTCCGGTACTCAGCAGAAATGGAACTCATCCCATGTTCACGAAGGCTGCATCCCACGGCGCCCACCCTGACTACAGCCCTCGTCTACGCCTCTGTTAATAGATGAATCCACTTGAGAGCATGCGCGTCCATAGCTTAGTTTTCAGGTAGGGGGGGGGGGCAGAAATTGTTACTACGAGGGTGATAACAAAAGTTCTGCACACGTTATTCTAAAACTGAAGCGGTTGATGCAATCGGAAAAATGATTGTATCAGGTCAAGGCCAGACTCTCAGCAACGCAGTGGTGTCAGAACGACGCGCTATCATTTGCTGTGTGGACGTCGTGGGGGGTGGAACCGTGCAGCTCCTTAGGTCGAGTCACAGCGTTAGACCAACGCTCGTACGTGAAAATAGAAACTCTGCGTGGAAAAACTCCGACACAGATCCACACTGCCTTGCAAGAAGTTGGTGGGGAAGGAACTCTTGATCGAAGCACAATTTCTTGCTGGGCATCGCGCTTTCGTGAAGGCCGAAGCAGTCTCGAAGATGATCACCGCTCAGACCGACCTCAAACGGCGACAGATAAAACATTTGTCACCATTGTTGCAACGCTTCTCGAAGAGAATCGCCGTTTGACAGTCCAGGAGATTGCTCATCGGGTAAATTTGTCCACCATGTGTGTTCACCGGATTTTGACCGACTTGATGGGGAAAAAAATCGCTGTGCGCTGGGTGCCCCAACATCTCACCCCAGAGCAGAAGGCAGCTAGAGTGAGCATCGCACAGGATCACCTCCACTGGTTCGAAAGGGAGGGTGACACCTTCCTGAACAGAATTGTCGCAATTGATGAGACTTGGACGAGCAATTTTGAGAAAGAACTGAAGTCACAATCAGAGGAATGGAGGCATTTAAGTTCCCCACGTCCCCAAAGTGTCGTCGGCAACAATCCAGAGATAAGCAAATGATGATTTTTGCGTACGATGCCCAGGTTGTTGTGGTCTCTGATCGAGTGCCGGTATGGCAAAATGTCAAAGCACAATATTATTGTGACTTTCTGAGGACAAAGTTGAGACTGAAAATTTGTCAAAATCGCCCCAACTTGTTGGAAGCGGGAGCGATCTTGCTGCGTGACAACGCATCGTGTCATGGTGCAGCATCGGTACGGGGAATTTTGTCGAAAAATGGCTGGGAACCTTTATCCCACCCACCATACAGCCCTGATCTCACTCCACCCGACTTTGATCTTTTCCCAAAGTAAAAAAATCGGTTCCGTGGTATCCTCTATGAATTGCTGGACGAACTATCATTGGACGTGACCCGAGTAATACGACAGATGAACAAAGATGGCATACTACGGGGCATCCAGGACCTACCTCACCGCTGGCAAGCTGTCGTGAGCAGCGGAGAGGAGTACATTGAATGGCAATAAAATAAGTTTTCTCCGTTACTTCACACTTTTCTCAAAAATGACAAAGTGTGCAGAACTTTTGTTATGACCTCCGTATTAATAACTAATACGTACAAACACTATATGAACATTTCAACTTTGCCTTCTTGTTATCAAGCCGTTTTTACCACGCTATCAACACATACATTTAATTGGAAACCAGAAAACCTTAAAAACTACATAAAAAGGATGAGTAAGTGAAATTAGACAGCATGTTAGAACAATATAAGAAAATTTCTTTCTCGTTCATTTGACCCTTTTGGCAACTTACGCCACGAAACCCCAGAGATCACTCAGTTGCTCATCAAGAAGGGTAAAAAAATACCCTCAACACAAATTTCTGGGGAAATTTTCGAGAGATCTTTGTTAAGCAGTGAATAGCTGCTTAGAAGGATGATATATTTTTCGTTTCTTCGCCTTTCATACTTTTCTATACTGTATGTATGTACACTGTTCTCTGTTCTCCACCATGTAATAGGAAATTTTCTTATACTTTTCACCGTAAATTTTCACTTCTTCTACCGGAAATTCCCAACGTGTTTTCAATTTTTACTGCATACATACGCATCCAGAAGTTCTACAGAAAAATTAGCAACTACCAATAATGTCATAGCGATAGAATCAGTGTAAAAACATAGACCCAAGTCATTGCACGATCCATTCCCATGTAAAAACGTCCCCATGTATTGCACTTTACTATATTTATTACATCAGGTTAAAAAGCTATATACAAAATTTAAAAACACAAGATTTTTTGCGGTAGCAGCTACCACATCATCAGGCATAGCGTATAGAACCAGAGTTCTTAAAAATTCTTAATATGATGGTAAAGAAACTACATAGCGCTGTCTGACGGAACAATAATGACATACACAACCAAAATACGTTCGTGACGCCCTCTGCAATAATAAGCACAGAAATATTAATTTTAAAAGTAGCGATAGTCCATTTAACAAGTTCTTCCAGGCCCTAGAAATAAGATATGTCATATCCTCATTGCAACATTTATTGCCGAACTGGTAAATAAACATGCTTTCCATGTACAATAAAGAAACTATTTACCAGTTCGATGATAAATGTTACAATGAGGATATGCCATACTTTATTTCTCGGGCCTGGAAGAACTTATTAAATGGACTATCGTTATCTTTATAATTAATATTTCTGCGCTTATTATTGCAGAGGGCGTCACGAATGTATTTTGGTTGTGTATGTCATTATTGTACCGTCAGGCGTCACTGTGTAGTTTCTTTACTATCATATTAATACTTTTTAAGAACTCTGGTTCCATATGATATGTGTATCTTGATGATGCGGTAGCTGCTACTGCGAAAGATCTTGTGTTTTTAATTTTTGTATATAGCTTTTTAACCTGATGTAATAAATACAGTAGAGTGCAATACTTTAGGGCATTTTTACATGGGAATGGATCGTGCAATGACTTGGGTCTATGTTTTTATACGTTACGAACAGCACGAAATGATGTTATAGTGATAAAATTAGTGCTAAAGCGAAAATCTGTGAGGTACCTTGTAAGAACGGAAAGGACATGGTCCGATTTCCAGGGGAGTGCAAATGCCCCCTCATGCTCCCCTATACGGGCGGCCATGCTTGTGATCCCTATTCACTGAAAATTTTGAAAATAGTTTGTGACACACTGTATCCCTGAAAAATTGCAACGTGCACTTCTATGAAACCAGCTTCAGTATAACATTTATTAAATTTGTATAATCTCTCCATATGTTAACAGCATGAAATTTTTATATGAGAATTTCAGCACAACAGGATCCTCTGAACTGAAACGTACATGCAGTTAATAAATGCTATTTTTTTTTTAAATAGAGCTGTGGATGTAAAAAATGCATTCTGACCAAGATTTCTGATAAACGGAGGCACCCTTCCGGATTCTAGGTCAAATCAAAGAGTCATGGACGTTCCTGCCCCCTCTACCCACCCACCTCCACTCATCCTTGCTGCTTCAGAAGTTTATAATATCTCAACCTTGAAAGATGTATGCGATGCTGCAAGGCAGCAAAGAGGCACGGAGCAAGGGTTCATTCATGGGGGTGGGCCTCCCATTTAGGGTTTGTAGTCACGCCAGACACTGAACAGGTTAGACAACGGGATATGCAAGGTGGTGGCTCCTGCAACTCTTTTCCTGTATGAGGGGCACTAGGAAAGGGGTGTGTTCTCCTCAATACGTGCCCCGTCATCATCTGCAGTAGCAGAGGCGAAAGGGGGAAGGGAATACCGATGGCATGGAAAAAAAAAAAGTCACTGACCGCGAGGCCTCTCTCTGGCACGTTAACTCCTGTCTGTCGGGCTTCACTGAACCGAAAGCTCTGGTATTCTTAAACAAATCTTGCACAAAAAGATCACCAACCAGAAATTTTGCTTTTGTGCATTGTCGGAATATTTGTGCGGCACAGGTTGATATATTTTCGTGTTAACGTCTTGTATTTTCAAAACATTTGTTTTAAAAACGCGACTAAAAATTTGATTAAAAATCTTTTGTTTCAGTTGTATGATGCAAAAGCTGTCTATTCAAAAATATGATTTTTCCTTATTGGAGTAGATTTTTGCATTTTATCTCAAGTTTTGAAACAAAAATTGGTTGAGTGAATTACAGGAAGCTGATAATATCACATTCAGCCGGCTCAACTTAGACTACACAGATTGTTCCAGATTATATTGCATGCAGTCATGAGTAGTATCTTACGAATATTCAGATTTAATACGTTCTATAATTACTGTCCAATTACGAAATGTAAAATAAAAATAAATCAGACAAAAAATGGCGTTTTCTGTTTTTAATAAGATGATGGGAAATTTCTTCATTTGATACTTATGCATGGAATTATTATTATTAATGATATTATAGGTGCAATAAATACCTCTATTTTTTTTCTTGATTGGGGATTTAACGAACACCATGAGCAACTCGATGGTCAATAAGCAGTCGCCCGTCTCTAATTTAGGGCAACTGGTTCCAGGGAAGGGAGAGAGCCAGTGCCGTTAGACAAACACAACATCCATGCCTTAACGGGATTCGAACTCGGACCAATATTGGACGAATGGTCAGTAGCCAGCGCTTAGACCACTGCGCCGCCGGCGCGGCTAAACACCTCTATATATATACGTATAGTACGTATAATATCAAAATAGTAATTTTACATTCATAGTAAATATTATTCCCGAAGACGGATATAAAAGTCTTTTGAAGTTGCTTGCTTTGTAAAAGTACGAAGGTTGTAAAAGTAATGCAAAAGTGGGCATAACGTTTTTATTAACTGAGAGAGGTCGTTCAAATTACACATGCTGGGAGAGTAACTCTTCCTCTATACAAAGGTACTACTCAACATACTCTCCATCATTTCAAGCGATTCATTTGCGCCATCGATGAATCCAACTCTCGAATCGTTTTTGAAAACATTCCGGTGTGGATTGTTGTACACACTTATTCACAGCCACCTTCGCCTCGTCTGTGTCACCAAATCGTTGTCCTCGGAGGCTGTCCTTCATTGGACCGAACAGGTGGAATTCGGAGGGCGCCAGATCTGGGCTTTACGGTAGATGGGAGGACCACCGACCAGTCTAATTTGCTGATCGCCTGATTAGTTGACAAACATGTGTGTAGTCTCGCATTGTAATTGGTGAATATGGATCCTTTTTGTCTGGTTTGTTCCTCCTTATAGCTTCTTTAATCTTCTTGAGTGTCTTAGTGGACCACACGCTGGTCACGGTACGGCCACGTTCCAGAAAATCAAAGAAAATAACGCCCCTGTCATCCCGAAAAACAGTCACTATAACTTTCTGTGCTGATCCCTGGCTTGTGAACTTCTTAGGCCTTGGCGAAGAGGTTTGACGTCATTCCATGGATTGATTCTTCGTTTGGATACGCCCTCGTTTCATCTCCTGCCCTGTCACCAGATCGGAAAAAACAACGTGTTTTCGTTGGCTTCAAACGCTTCTAGGAGATCAGAGCAAACTTTCACCCTTCTTTCCTTCAAATCGGGTGTCAACTGAAGAGGTACACACTTTGCCCATACTTTCCGATACCCTAAGTTTTTCCACCATCTTTTGCATGGCATGAATCAGAATGCGATTTGAACGACCTCTGTCAGGTAATAAAAGTGTTATGCCCACATTATGTAGCCTTCTTGGATGTCAGACAGCCAGTTTGCTGTAGCCTTCTTTTATGTTAGACAGTCCTGTTGTGCGACAAGATCTCGGACTGTGACTCGTCTCTCCGCGAGAATCAATTCATCCACTCGCTGACTATTTGTATCAGTGAATGCAGATGATGGTCCACCACTGGTGGCTTGTTTTCAGTACTGGTTTCCCCTTCTTTAAACTTCTTCATCCATCTGTGCACATCGCTCTTGTCAATAGTGTCATCTCCGTAAATATTCTGTAGCCTTCTTGGATGTCACACAGTCTGCACCCTTCTTTCGTCAAGGCCTCAACGACGACACGTTGCTTCTGCTTGGAATCTGTTATTTACCTGCAATGAAGAAGAAGGGTTACTATAGAGGAAGAGTTGCTCTACCAACATATGCGATTTGAACGACCTCTGTCAGTTAATAAAAGAGTTATGCCCACTTTTGCATTACTTTCGGTACAACCCTCGTGCTTGTTATGTAGACAACGTTTTATGCTGAATAAAATAATTCGTAATTTCAGGCACAAGTCTTAAAAGAGAATATCTTCGAACAAGAATCGAAAACTGAGGAGAAGCATCAAAGCGATATCTTCGTTTTCTTTGCTGGAATCTGATTTTCTTTCACGAGCTGTCGTTCTGTTGTCAATAGCTTAGTCTGTCTGGGTAAATCTCTTAGTCTCTCATTTCATTCTTCGAAACAAGAAAAATCTTGAGCAGCGATGGACAAAGGTAAATCAGAAACGTTGCATTCTTCAGAATTACAAATCACTGTTTCGCCATCATAAGTGGCATTTTCTTAACAATTTCTTGAGGTGTAAATTTGGAACGTTTGAAACGGATCCTAATCACATGTTGCTTTCTGAAACTTTATTGGTAATTCGCTCCTGCCCCCCCCCCCCCCCCCCCCGACTTTTTTTTTTTTTTTTTTTAATGTAGAATGCTTCAAGCCGATGGGAACTGAATACGTGAGAAAGGGAAATCTGCGGAATATTTTGAAAAATTACGCTATTTTTCACAAAAACTTATTAAAAAAAGTGGATATTTTTAACATTTAACCTTATGGCGACAGTTGTTGATATTGAGAAATTTTGTGCCTAACAGCGAGATGTGTAGTGTTTCGTAACTCGATTAAAAGCGTAATTTAGTTAAGTTAATGAATTTTATTGTAGCATGAAATGAACAAGATAAATTACGATGCTCTTGTAAGCAAAGGTTTTAATCAGAAGTTACATAAGCCAATATTTTATACTATCTTCCCTTCGTAACTATGACCTGTTTATGCTACATGCAGTTAAAAACTTTGATTTCATAAGAAAAACAGCCAACTTTTGAGAAAATAGAGTACATCCCACTTATAACGAGCCCGTATTTAGTGAGATCTCGAATTTAACGAGCAAAACAGGACCTGTTTGGTACAATGTTAATTCAAAGATAATTTGATCGTTTTTAACGAATGAAATTTAACAAGTCCCCGGATTTCACGAGGGAGAGAAAAGCTAAGATAATCACTTTGAACAAACAAAGTAATAAAATTTAATGAAATTCCATATTTAACGAGACAGAGAGAAACTGCTTCGCACTGTCCTGGAATAGAGGAATAGAACAGCGCAGAGGAATCCTGGTGTGCTAGTGAAGGAATGTTGATAAAAAAGCAATGGGAAAGAAGTACATCAAATGCTCGAGACGCAAGTTGGGGAAGAGGTTCTCCCTGACACCCACTCCCACATGTATCGCGTCAGCTGAGTTGAAAACAGGACACGCACTCCCAGATATATCGTGTCAGCTGAGTTGAAAACAGGTCACACACTTCAAGGTGTATCACATCAGCTGAGTTGAAAACTGGCCACCCTCTCCAAGGTATGTCGCGTCAGCTGAGTTGAAAACAGGGGACCCACTCCAAATTGTGTCGCGTCTGCTGAGTTGAAAACAGGCCACCCACTCCAAGGTGTGCCGCGTCATAAGAGTTGAAAACAGGCCACCCACTCCAAGGTGTGCCGCGTCATAAGAGTTGAAAACAGGCCACTCCAAGGTGTGTCGCGCCAGCTGATTTGAAAAAAGACCACCCACACTTGTAACGTACCAGGAGATGTGACGTACCTGCCAGAAGGACGCACACGACATAGAGGCAGATAGGAATCAGAATAAAACGTCCGCGTAGCTCAATTGGTAGAGTGACTTATTCCGGAATGAGGGGATCCTGGTTCGAGCCCCGGCGTGGATAAAAAATTACGGAAAAATTTACTTCGTTATAATGGCGCCCGAACTATCCGGATGACCCGACCGTTCAAAATCTCGCATTGGTGTGATGTTATTTCCACACCGCGAGATAGGAAAAATAAGAGAATCCCTTCTCCAGCACTTCGAAAAAAAAATAAATAAATAAAATAAGGGGGAGATGATGTAACGTACCAGAAGATGTGACGTACCTGCCAGAAGGACGCACACGACATAGAGGCAGATAGGAATCAGAATAAAACGTCCGCGTAGCTCAATTGGTAGAGCAACTTATTCCGGAATGAGGGGATCCGGGTTCGAATCCTGGCGCGGACAGAAATGACGGAGAAATTTATTTCGTTATACACTAAAGTGTGTCGCGTCAGCAGAGTTGAAAACAGGCCACCCTCTCCCAGGTGTTTCGCGCGTCAGCTGAATTGAAAACAGGTCACCCACTCCAAGGTGTGTCACGTCAGCAGAGCTGAAAATAAGAGTTGAAAACCACCCACTCCAAGGTGTGTAGCCTCCTCCGTGTTATTCCGACATGCTTTCGAAAGGAAAATCACCTGGAAGAAAAACATAGCATTTATTGACATATAACTCCAAGGTGTGTCGGGTCAGCTGAGTTGAAAAAAGACCACCCACACTAAGGTGTGTCGCATCAGCAGAGTTGAAAACAGGCCAGCCACTCCAAGGTGTATCTCGTCAACAGAGTTGAAAACAGGCCACCCACTCCAAGGTGTGTCCCGTCAGCTGAGTTGAAAAGAGTTCACCCACTCCAAGGTGTGTAGCCTCCTCCGTGTTATTCCGACATGCTTTCGAAAGGAAAATCACCTGGAAGAAAAACATAGCATTTATTGACATATATTAGTATGGTGCATATATTGACATACATTAACATAGCACTATTGACATACATTACTACGTTGTCGGGCCACCTTTGGCCTTAATGCATGCACTGACCCTTCGAGACATGCTTTCGACAAGGTTTTGGAAAATAGCGATAGCTATGCGCTTCCATTCAATACATAATGCTGCCGCTAACTGTTGATTAGTAGAAGGCCTTGGTTCCAAACTTCTTATGCGGCGCTTTAATTCATCCCATAGGTGCTCTATGGGATTAAAATCAGAGCCCTGTGCTGGCCAGTCTACACGCGATACGGAATTGTCGTCAAACCACGCCGTAGCAGTCCTTGTTTTATGTCTCGGTGCATTATTATCCTGCTGGTACCAACAAGGCTCGGTTCCATAGTATTGCTACAGAGTTGATAGGACATAATTGTTCAGAATATCAAAGTAGACGTGCTGGCTAACAGGTTTGTCCACGATAACCAATGGGCGTGGAACATACCACAAAAATAACCCCCACACGAGTACACTGCCAGCTCCACACTTGACCGTAGGAACAGTACACGGTGGTAAATAGCGTTCGCCCGGATGCCGCCATACCCACACACGGCCATCAGACTGATGGAACGTGTATCTGGATTTATCAGTTCATAGGAGCCGTTTACATTGATCTACGGTCCACGATAAATGTTCTTTACACCATACTAAACTACAAGTAGCATTCCGAGTTGAGATGAAAATCTTATGAGCAGCCGCACGACCACGGTAACCCATGGAATGAAGTTCTCTGCGAATGGTAAGTGTACATACCGTGGTTCCAGCATTTTTACTCACCTGTAGAGTGAGGTCTTGTGCAGTACTCCGTCGATTAGCTGTAACGACTCTCTTGAGGCTTCGACGTCTTCTATCACTGATTTTCTTTGGTCTGCCGGTACGTTTTGCTGTTTCAGGCACACGCCATGTGTCTTCCACTTATTCAGTACATCCAAAACAATTGACTTGGGTATGTTCAAACGCCTCTAGGTTTCTCCTATGGACAGCCCACTAATATGAATATATATACAGGATGATTCATAAAGAAGTATACAGTTTCAACGCACTACAAAACAAGAACAATGTAAGATATTTTATGTTACCTGTAACAGAATTGTAGGGGAATGTTTCAAGTTTTTTTAGAGACAGTCACAGATGTTCTATGTGTGCACCCTTAGTCACACGACACACATAAAGCCGGTAATCCATTTCCGCCCAAGCGCGATACACGCGGTCATCCAGGACTTTTAAGTTTGGACAAACATCCTGCAGTTTCAAATTTTTTATGCCAATCGTAGATAGATTTTCTGGTTGGAGTTTCTTTTCCGAATCGTGATCGAAAATGCCGTTGCACAACAGTTACAGATCCCGTTTTGCTCAATTCAAGAACACAAAACTCCTTCTCCACTGCAGCCGCTACCATTTTGACTGACTAGTCACGTGACACGCGCTATCGCTTACGTCACTTCCCTTAGTAGCGGGACACAAACTTTATGAATACATCTACCTAACGGTAAGCAGTTGTGGTCCGTGTCTTCAACTGTTGCTGTTTTACAACATCTGGAAACTGTATACTTCTTTATGAATCACCCTGTATATATATTTCCGCTTAACTGGAGGGCAATAATAGTTTTATCAGCAGTTAAAGTAATAAGTTCATCCCTTTTGAAAGAAGAAAAAATTAAAATGCACTAAAGGTTAAACTTTCAGTGTTCAAACAAAAATTGTGAGTGGCGGAATCGGAGGCAGCGGCTTGGAATATTATGCTGCACAAGAAAACTATCTTGCACAAAACTCCTTCTAAAATTTTCAAGAAAGATTCCCGAAAGATTTTTTATTTCTCCATAGAAACGTGGTAAGAAGAACCTCGAAGCTATTTAAATCTCCCATTCGTGCCGCTCCAAGAATTTTTGCGTTCTGTCGGTAATTAATTGAAATCTTTGTAAATTTGCCGCCATTATAAAAATAATAATTACAACTCAGCAGTTCTATTAAAAATAGTTGTATGACAGTGATGATAATAATACATAGTGCCGCAATTATGTAATGAGGCTGTTGTTGTTGTTTTTTTAAATCGCGGTAAAACTTACGATTCGGGAAGACTTTTTTTTTATGAATAATTGATCAGCTATGCGGTGGCAACAGCATTTACGTGATTTGCGTGAGAATTGCGCACAGATGATTATTTGCTCTGTTCATGACGTAATGGAAGAAACACTGTTACTACGTTGTTCATGACGTCAGTGGAAGAACACTGTCACTGCCCTGTCGTGAAGCACAAATACAGGCAATGGTTCCATCTAGTTCTGTTTAAAAATCGGTAGAACTGCATCTGAGATACTTGAGTTGTTGCATGATGTGTATGGGGCTAATTAGAGGTCTGCACGGGCCTTAATTTGGAAAGCTCGGCCCTGCCCGGCTAGTATATTTCTCCTGTTTTCAAGGCCCGGGCCGGCCCGTAAAACTTCCACAATTACCAAAACACGAATTTGACACCTAGTGCACTCGGTCATTTAATTTTCGTTTTCTTAATTGCTACACGTATTCTATTACAATAAACGTTAATTCAGAATATTTCTGGGACTCTGTATAAGTCACGTGACGTCCGAGGAGGGGGCTTGTGTACTTAAAAATGTTTCATGAAAAAGACAATTTCCATGCGTTTCTAATTTTCTGGGTTTTCAAATTATTATCATTTCCTACCGCCAGACCCAGAAATATCCTTGAGGATAAGGAGGGGGAGGGAGGGATTCGAAAAGTACGAAATATCCAGAATTATGAGTCCGATCGTTTTACTGGGAGAAGATTTTATGGCTTTATAAACTGCACCTATCGCTACTGGCATATCATATCGCTGGAACTCAATATGTCTCTCGTGTATGTGGGAGGAGCACATTTGTGCCGCTTACGATGCGATGTTCCAGGTTTTGTGCTATCGTAACTCAAAATGTTTTTGCATTTACTGCACTTCACAACGTTTACCGGCCGACTAGTTTCAGAACGGGTCAGTAATTTAAAATATTTCCAAATATCGCTTTTCTCCCTTTACATTGTCTGCAAGCACATATTCTCCGGAAGCGATTTTTTCGCGAAAATCTTTCGCTTTCCTAAACTCCATAATAAATATGGAAGACTGTTTATCAGCAACACTGAACTGAGCATATGCTAAGGGAAAACAACGACAGACTGCCCAGCTAGCCAGCGTCACAGAAGTCTTGAAAACGGCTGCCTGATAGTAGAAATGGGGAAAATGCGGCACATGGAGAAACTTACACAGAAGTAAGTTTCTCCCAGCCCATTTCTCCCGTGCCATTTAAGACAACTTAAAAGCTTTTGACACATCTAGAGAACAAAGTGCCGCCGACTAGAACAATAAAAAGATCATCTGCGAGCGGGTGGCTCGGTTTAGAAATGCTGCAGTTAATAGCCTGTCCTAAAGCATGAGAGGAGGGTGGGAGTTAGGGAAAGATAGAGAAGAGACCACATTCACATTGAAAAACTAAGAGAGCTGACCCACTCCAATTGTTTTGTAGGAGGGGAGGATGTCGTAACATTTCTATTTTTTCCATCAGCGGAGATTATTCAATCTTATCCTGCTGCTGTATGTTGTGAGTTTTCCAAACGAGAAAGGCATCGTACAGCGATTGTTTTGCTCATAAAAAAAACATCTGCTCGGCCCGTGTCTGTTTTACATTAAATATTGAAGGCCCGGCCCGTTTTCCCAACTTAGAAATGAGCAAAGGTCCGATCCGGCCCGGGCCCGTGCAGATCTCTAGGGTTAATTGCCTATCTCATGCACAAATATTCCGAGGGGTATGCAGGTTTCAAGGAGGGGCGAGAAGATCTGGAAAATGACGAACGCCCAATTTCAGTGCACACGTCTGAACTCATTGAGAAAGTTCGTGAAAGGATATAAAATGATCATTGTGTGACCTTGATGATGCTAGTATGTGAGCTCGATGTTAGTAAGGAGATGATTCGTCAAATTTTACTGCAAGATTTGGGGGCGGGGGAGTTTGTGCTCGTTTTTCTCCTCATGCTTTGTCAAATGACCAGAATCATGCATGAGTGAAGTACACAAAATACATCATGGAGACTGCATAAACAATGGAAAATGTTCTCCAAAGCATTGTGGCAGTTGACGAGACATATTTTCGTTATGATCCTAAAGCGAAGCGTCAGAGTACTCAGTGGCCACAGTTACACAAAAGAAAGAAGATCAGGTTACCGAAGTCTAAAACCAAGACAATATTTGTGCGCTTTTACGACAGAAAGGGAATCACGAGTTCATTCTTGAAGGTACAACTGTCACTGGCAGTGCTTACGCATCCGGTTAGTTTGGAACGATTGTGGAAGAGGATTGTTCGTGTCAGGCCCGAGTACAGAAACGGAAAATGGTTCCTTCTTCACCGATAACGCACCCGCACACAGAGCAGTGAGTTTACAGCAATATTTGGCATGAAAAGAAGTACGTGTACTCAATCATCCCCCTATTCTCCAGATTTGTCACCGTGTGACTACTTTCTATTCCCTGAATGAAAACTGTTTTTCAAAGGAAAAGTTTTTCAAGACACTTAAGACACAAAGAACTGTGACATCAGCTCTTTACTACATACACTGTAAAAAAAATTCTAAAATTCACGAACCACTTTCCGTCAGTTCTTTCGTGAATTAACGAAGCATATTTCTGATACAACCTTTTCCGTAAAATGAAGGAAAGAAATCTGAATTTCACGGATTTTTCGTGCCACGGGAAAATTCAGAATTTTTAGAATCCTTTCCGCAGTTTCTTTCTTATATTGACAGTAAATTACCGTTTTAGAGATGTGTTAACGGAAAATTCTGAATTTTCAGAAACCTTTCCGCTATTCCTTTCGTATATTAACGGAAAAACTCCGTTCTCACTTTTTCCGTATCCGTATGACGAGAATTTACCGGTAATAGGAGCGATTGGTGAGAATACTTGAGGTTTGATTAACTTTTAAATTTCAATCGTCTGTCGAATTTTGAAGTTCCGTAGCGAGATCGGATATTGTGGATAGCATATCGCATGAATATTGTTTATTGTGGCACAGGATATTTCTTCTCTTCTCCTCTATTTTGTGCACCAGCTATTTATTATATATTGTGTTACTGTAAGAAACCGGGTACTTAACTTATTGTACAGATGATTATACGACGTCTATGTATCAGTCTTTGGACAACTTAAAACAAAAGCTATTATAGCTATCAAGAGTAAATTTTACATTTAGTTTTTTTTTTTTTTTGTGAAATAATACTATAAAAAAGTATATTTCACGTTTTTTAAAGATAACTGAAAGTCATTGTCAGTTTAAAAAAATTTTGTTGCAAAGCATTTTGTTACTTCGAAAAATCAAGATGAAAAATGCTTAATTTGTGAAAAGTTCTACAGAAAAAAAAAATAATAATTACAAACCTATTTGGAAAAATAATAAGCTCGAAAAAAAAATTAGATGACTAAATCACTCGCATTAATGACCAAAAAAATCATCGTCGCGCATTTTGTTTTACGATGTACGTGATTCGGATTTCCGAGCGTTTGTGACTCAGTGGTTAAAGGCACGCCTTAATTATTGAGCGAATCCAAACGACGGGGTTTCGATCTCGAGTGGAAGGGTTATCTTGGGTAACGGCTGAAAATTGCATGGTCGTTGATTTTGCTGAATTTCAGTTTAAATACGGAAAAAACTTGAAATAAATTTTTTCTGAAATAAACGGAATTTCTGCCTACGGAAAATTTGTTAAATTACGGAAGTTAAAATGAACGGGGACTTTTGAAAACGGAAATTTCTGAAAAGACGGACACCTATCGGCAACGTTATTTTCAGAAATTTTCCGTGAATTCTCACCACCAGCTATTTACAGTGTACCAAAAGATAACCTCTGCAAGTCCTTCCTTTCATTGGTTGATCGTGCCACTTCTTGTATTAACGCAGGAAGAATGTACTTCGAATGAAATACATTCACGTAAGTTTCCTTCTTTTCCATTTTTTTTTTAAATTTATTCTCGTCACTTAATGGCCTCACTGTGTAAATTACCATATGGGAGCATAGGTTGTTCGTTTCATTTCTAAAGAAACCATCACATAAAACCTATTCGAAATCAGAGTTTTCAAAGTTCCCCGATAGTTGCGTTAAAAACAAGGACCCACTGAAAATTTTGAAAACTGTGTGTGTTGTAAAAACGCAGCAGTAATTGTACATAGGGACCAATTTGCAAAACAGATTTCTAGATTTTTGACTTCGCACAGGTTTTCAACCGTTTGGCACTTCGGGATTAAATATCTAGAGATCCGCATGGGCCGCTATTTACAAGTCTAGCCCGGCCTGTTGAAGACCACCAATTTACAGTCCTTCACGTTCAAGACTTAGTATTTATAGTCCGGCATATTAATCCTTTTAACTTACCCTGGCCTTTGATTTTAGCTGTGATTAATAAATGCTATCGGTTTGTGTCATGCTTCTATGTTTTCCGTGACATGCTTCTATGTTTTCCGTGACATGCTTCTATGTTTTCCGTGACATTATTCAGTCCTACGTTTTCTTAACGGAAACTAAATTCACCATAACAGATCAGAGAGCGTAAACGAAATTTCATTTGATCGTTTTCATTATTTAAATTGGAGGGAATATAGGTATGGGGGCGAGATGGGGGCGGGAGAGACTGTAAACAATTCCGTTAAAATCTAAATAAGGTGACTTTTCAAATATTTCCGCTTTCTCGTTTGAACAAAATATAATCCTTTATAAGTTTTTCGTTCATAGCACGTCTTTTGTAAAAAAATTGTGCTTATGTTATCGGTTTGTCCGTCCGCCCGTCTGCCTATAGACACCATATCTCTCCAACTATTAGTCCGATGTCTAAAATTCTATTTGCACTGGGAAGCTTGAAATGTGCGAAAGATGATCCTTTATTTGTTTTGTTTTTTAAATACGATGCACAATTTCGCCGCTAGAGGGCGTAAATAGAGATGTTGTCGAATTCAAAATGCATTTTATTCCATATATTTGCTTCTAAATATCCGATTGAAAAATTTCTTTTACCTTTCGATTCCGTTTATGTCGAAGACTATTTTAGGTACAGTCGCTTTTTCAGGTTACGCATCGATTTTCCGCTAGGGGGCGTAAAGGAAAATTCCGTTTTCCCCTATATCTTTGCTTCTAAAACTTGTATTTTGAAATTCTTTCTGCTGCTGATACAGCTCCTGATGGGAAACCGTTTGCATATAATTTCTAATTTTTTTTTTTTTTTTTTTTGATAAAAATGATTTCGCCACCAGGGAGCGTAGGTGTTTATTTCTGCTTCTAATGCATTTGCGGCAAAATCTGAGCTCCTGAACACTCGAATGAAAAACTTTTTTCGTGGACCGATACCGCTCACATCGAAAAACCTTTCGAAAATACTTTCTTCTTAAAATAATGTTTTCCGCCAGGGGGTGTAGATGCATTGCTTATTTTTGTCCATAGCTGTGCTTCTAAGAGTACGATTTGAAAAATTCTTTTTTGGTTGGAGAGCGTTTCCGCTAAAAAATGTTTTCAAATAATTTCATATTTCTCTTTACACTCAGGTCTGCCACTAGAGGGCGTAATTTTGCGTTTTCGTTTACAGCAACATCTTCGGGACTAAAAACCTGATTGAAAAACCTCTTTTTCGGTCAAATACTACTAACTAAATAAACTCTGTGTGCATATTCTTTTCTCGAAATAATGCATAGTTTCGCCGCTAGGGAAAGCAAATGCTTAATCTGTTATTCTCAATATCTGTGTTTCTACATGTCCGATTTAAAAACTTCTTCCAACACTGGTTTCCATTTACTTTGTAGAACACTTTAGGCTAGTATATGAGGAATTTTGTAGTTCACATTTCTGTCGGTAGGTGATGTTTGTGTACTTCAGTTTGCAACTCTGTCGCAGCTTCTAAAAACCCTGTTGAGAAATGTCTTTTTTACTGAATGCCATTCGCTACAACAGAGATGTGGGGCATTATTCTCTTTAAATAATGCAAAGATTTCCCGGTAGGTGCGTGAAGATCGAAACCGTTTTTTTTTTTGGTGTGTGCGTTTTTTCGGTATCTCTGTTCCGGGAGACGTATTTGAAAAGTTATTTTTCCTTGGCATAGCTTTTTCCATGAATAATATTTTTCGCCTAATTTCAATTTTCCATTATGCAAAATTCTTCCGCTAGCATACGTAGATTTATATCATGTTTCCTTTTCTATATTTCTTCAACTGTCCGATTTGAAAATCTCTTTGTTTCTGATACCTTCCTTGTGCTATGAGAACACTTTTTATGCACTATTTGTTAATTTTCGTAACATGCTTTTTACCCGCTGGTGGAACTAAATAGATGTTTCTATTTGGGAATGTTTTAACCATTGTAAAAACCGGTTGATCCTTTTCCTAACCGGTTCTATTGGCTTTGAATTGCCCTGATAAATTTACTTCGCGTCAGAACGGATTCAAAAGACGTGCTCATTACAACAGAAAATTCGGTGTCATATTTCTTGATTCATTTACTTGCTAATTTAAATAAGTAGTAAAATAATATGAGAAAGAACTGATTAAGCGAAGAGTCGGTCTTCATTTTTGGAGCCGAAATGTTTTGCCTTAAACCTATCAGCAAGGTACTAAACATTCTAACCGAGATCCGGTCCTCAGGCATTGTCAGCTCTGCTTCGGGGCCATCTTTTAATCGTACAAGCATATAACATGGAATGAAGGGGAGTCCTTCAAAGCCACCCTTGTCCAAGTCACTTACAGTCTAACCAGTGTGGACAATTAGAGGTCTGTACGGGCCGGGAAGGGCTTATTTTAGTTTAGAGAACAAAGCAACGGGCCGGGCTTTTCCCCAGACACCTATGACTGGGCCGGGCCAAGTCGACCCATTCTTTTTATCACAGTGGTAAAGAAAGAAAAATGTGTTCCCCGATTCCCTGGTCTGTTTAACAGTTTTGCTGGCTTTATTTACTTCCATGACATAACCCAGGGAGTAATCAAATGCAAGGAGAGGCACTCACAGTGTTTTTACCATCTATAGGTATTAAGACGGTAAAACTTTTCTGGGGCTTGTTGACAAACAAGAAGATTCGACCCCGAGCGAGTGTGTGTGCGTGTGTTTGTGTTGTGTGGAGCGGGGGACCGGAGGTGTCTGCAGTGATGTGGAGTGTCCGTGTGCGTGTGTGTTGGTATGAGAGAGTGGGACATCGGTTGTTTCTCCTATCCCTAATTTGTATAGGGATTGAACATGTGCAGTGTTACCGTTTGCTAATTCAGAGAAAAGGACATTTTGAAGTCGCTTAGTCTTCTTTTTTGTCTCTCTTTAAAGGTTATGCTCTTTGATAATTGTTAAAGTTCAATTAACTTTTTGAGACTGTGACGCGCCTGCACCGCAGGACGTACATGAAATAAAGGCAGATAGCAGCGACAGCATACGTCCGCGTAACTCACTTGGGAGAGCGACTTATTCCGGAATGAGGGGATCCGGCGTGGACAAAAATGACAGAGAAATTTACTTCGTTATAGCTTCTGTTATTATCCCTCCACAAACTAACGATAAAATATTTTTCATTTGAATACTCATCGTGAGCAGTTTACACAACACTATTAATGATGGGAAGCACAATAAATTTAAGTATCCCTAAATTAAATCCACCATCCTCTTAAATCGCTTAGCTGGAACTAAAATCCGGTATTTAATTATTCGATCCACGTTTAGTCGAGACGTTGGAATAGCATTAAGTAAGAAGATATGGAGAAATTTTAAGCGTATACTCAAGTTCACGGTTAGTCAGGATCATCAGTGGGTTGAATGTTATCCTTTCCGAAAAGAAAAAAAAAAATAGAAAGAAAAATTCATTGAATTACTCTCCGTTCCAAGAGTACTAAAAAATTAACTATGATTACTAAAGGACTAACAAATTTAACATTGGGTGTAACCACTTTCCTTGAAGGTTTTTATTTATAGAGGTTGGACAAAACAATGTGAACATCTGGAATATAGGCGATATGTCTTTATTAATAAGGTGTTGCACCACGGTTTGCCTTTAATACATCTTCCAACCACCTTGGAATACTGTAAATTCATACAGCTTTTGAATACTATCTAGTAGAATGTTTTGCCATTCGTTGATCAGACCATCATCTCCTCAAACCAAAACTGAATTGTTCTGACTGTGTGTATAGGCTCATTATCATCTTGGAAAAACTGCATCATCGTTGGGAAACAACATTTGGATCATAGGATGCACCTGATCACCTAGAATGTCCAAGTACTCGCTGGCAGTAACTCGGCCATGTACGGTAATGATGAGGCCAGCCGAATACCTGATTGATCCAACCAAATACGGTGATTGAGCTGGCCAGGGCAGACGTTGAAGTTCATCTTGGTGCTCCTCAAACCAAAACTGAATTCTACTGACTGTGTGTATGGGCTCATTGTCATCTTGGAGAAATGTTATCATCGTTGAGAAACAACATTTGGACCATAGGATGAACCTGATCACCTAGAATGTCCAAGTACTCGCTGGCAGTAACTCGACCATACATGTTAATGATGGGGTTAGCCGAATACCAAGATATGGGTGCCCAAATCACCACCAATCCACCCAACTTTGGACAGTTGGGTGGATTCCAACTGCCAAAGTTGGAACCAGAATGTCTGGTTCCAACTTTGGCAGTTGGAACCAGACATTCTGTCTGGTTCCAACTACCAAAAGCCCTTCCTTGGGGCTTTTCCATGCATAAACACAATCTTCTGTTAGGAATAATGTAAATGAGGACTCATCAGTCAATATCACACGCTTCCAATAATCAGCTGTCCAGGTTTTATGTTCATGGCAACATCTTTTTCGCATTATAGCGTTAGTTTCTCTGATTAAAGGTTTACCAATTACAGCTCTTCAGTGGATGTTGGCTTTGTGAAATTCTCTGCGAACCGATTTTGTGCAACCAGGGCCTTCCCAGTGGATATTGAGTTCTGCTGTCACTTTTGCTGCAGTAGTTTTGTGTTGCTTGGACACAATCCTTGTTAATGCTCTACGGTCTCTTTTATTCAGTCTCGGTTTTTTCCCACAATTTTTCTTCGTCGATGAAGTCTTGCAATGATTTGTGTACGCAGTCATTACCGTGGGGACTTTTGTTCTTGAAACACCAAACAATTTGGCTGTCATGGTTACAGGCGTACCTGCTAAACGGGCTCCCAGGATTTGTTCTCTTTGGAAGGCTGATAGGTCGCCAATTTCACCGACTGCTCGTACGAACCGCTGTTGAACGCAACTTGTCCAGCACTGGCACACAGCTTAGAGAATATGTACAAGGAAGAGATACATAAAAGATAATCACAACGTGTTTTTTTCTTTTCAGTGTAGACTTCACGAGTAACATTAACCTTATGTTCACATTATTTTGTCCAACCCCTGTAGGTCGTAGCTTGCATGGCACATAATTCATCATCATCATCAACAGCATTATCAATCCATTACAGATGGAAGTCTCCAACTATTCTCTGTCTAGAGCAATTCTCTTCCATGGTACACCGGCATACTTTCGAATTTCATCCACTTATCTTCCACAAGGTCTTGTTCTAGTATTGCAGTCATTACCTTTTATAACGAATTCCAAGGAACCTGATACAAACTTCGTTATAAAAAGAAACTATTGATTTATATAACAACAGTACATGCGTATGTATGTAGTCCATCTAGACAAAGTAAAACACCTTAGACACAATAAAGGATTTTCAACAATTCGTTATATCCGTAACAGGAAATTTTGACTTCGTTATAAATGGTCTATCATTCAGTTTTCTTTCTAAATCAAGCGAAATGACAGTTTTTTTGTTTTTTGTTTTTTTTTTGTTTGCTTTTAAGGGTTTCATTACAAACGAGAGCGACTGTATTACTTGAAAAAAAAAATGCTGTAACATATTCCAGGCTCAAAATGTGCCACAAAATAAATTATAGTTACTATAGCGATAATAAAAAATATCAGTTAAGTGTACACCTACTATATAAGTACCACTTAGTGGGAAACCGTTTACTCGGTGGCATAATACAGTATATACACCGTCGTATCAGAAAAATATGACCACACCTGGAATTACAGTGTACCCGCCCAGGCGTGTCACAGAATGCACGTGACAAGGTCGATTACACGGAGATAGAAGCGGCCGGCCAGGACAGATGAGCCTTAGTGCCTTCCGTGAGCACAATGGACCGAGGTAGTGATTTGACGGACGTTCAAAAATGAATGATCATCGCCTACAGCGCCAGGGGTGGAAGCATCTCAGAAACAGCAGACTTCGTGGGCTGACCGCGAGGTGCTGTAGTAAGGGTGTACCAAGAATGGACCGCTGGCATACCGAGTACCTCCCGACGTCATAACTATGCAGTTACAAAGGCCATCGACCTCAGAGGAGGACGTCGCCTCTGTCGACACGCAACAGTGCAGCAATTGACCACGTAAATGAAGGCTGTGGCACCCAGGTACGTGTGCCCGATAACAGTAGAGCGAACCCTGTTACGCATGGGTCTCCGGAGTCGACGCTGCGTTAAGGCGCCCATGTTAACCCAGGTCCATCAGCAACGACGCCTGCAGTTCGCATGGGACTACCGTCATTGGACAATGGAAGAGTGGAACAAGGCTGCCTTCTCCGACAAATCGAGATTTCTACTCCACAGAAGTGACGGGCGGTGGCGGATATGACGTCAGATACACGAGAACCAACACCCGGACACACTTGTCGGTCAAGCACAGACCGGCGGTGGTAGTGTATATGTCTGGGTGATGTTTTCCTGGGATCGCTGGTACCACTGAATGGGTCCATGAACGCCAATGGCTCCCTGTTCATCCTCGCTAACCACATGCATCCCTTCATGTTGGACGTTTACCCTGGTGGTGATGGTGTCTAACAACAGCACACTGCGCCCTTCCATGTCGCTAAGGGTTTCGTTACAGGTTGCAGGAACACGACAGCGATGTCTCCGTTCTCCCTTGACCTGCAAAATCGCCCGATCTCAATCCTGTAGAGCACTTGTTGGACTATTTAGATCGACAGGTAGACATGCCGACCCACGACCACGTCATCTCCAGGACCTCCGTGCTCTGCTGCAGTCCGAATGGACACGTGTGCCTCGGGCAACCGTCCAGAGCCTCATTGCGTCCATGCCACGCCGTCTCGCCGCTGTCATCCGGTCCAAGGGTGGTTATTCCCATTTGTAGGTATAGGTGGTCATTTTATTCTGATACGACTGTGTATAAGCCGCCAAGCGCCAAGCTTTCGCTCTCCACTGGGAGGCTTTTCCAAGGTAGCGGTCAGATATAAAATGTTTCAAGGTAACGGTCAAACATAAATTTTTTTACCGCTACCTTGAAGAAGCCTCCCAGTGAGAGTAAAAGCTTGGCTGTGATCTCTGCCAAGATAAGATATTACCTTGGTGGTAATCCCTCACCTTTACAGTAATCTCTTAGCATAGAAGTTTTGTTTCTTAGTTACCTCGACGGTTACTTTGCAAATGTTTCACATTACTCGAAAAAAATACACTATTATAATAGATATCCGGAACCAAAGTCGTGTAAATTAAATGACTTTAATAAGTAGACGATTCACCTATTTAATATTTTCTTCTCTCTCTCTTTCTCTCTCTCTCTCTCTCTCTCTCTCTCTCTTTCTTTCTCTCTCTCTTTCTCTCTCTCACGCTCATTCTCTCTCTCTCTCTCTCTCTCTCTTGCTCTCTCTCTCTCTCTCTCTCTTGCTCTCTCTCTCTCTGTTGCTCTCGCTCTCTCTCTCTCTCTGTTGCTCTCGCTCTCTCTCTCTCGCTCTCTCTCTCTCTCTCTCTCTCTCTCTCTCTCTCTCTCTTAATACGCTATTGGGAAGAGCGTTAACTCGAGGATGAAATACTTGGTGGACCTATACTTGGGGAATATTAATTCAGACACGTTGTGTATACGAAAATTATCTGCCAATCCTAAATTATCTATAGGCTTGAGTGCGTGTTAATTTTTCAACAGCTCAGATTTCACGCGAATGCCGGAAACTATTTATCCCAGCAAAAATATTGCTATAAATCGCAAAAATGTGTCCGCTGCAAAGTCGTGCTTTTGAGCAAAGTTCAGAGGGACAACACGAGACATAGGAGGACCGTAACGAAAATACATCATTTATAAACTATATAATGGTACTTCATGCACATCATGTTTACAAAAATTGGTAGTTTTCTCCTTCTTTCTCGCTCGCGCGCTCTCGCTTTTTTCTGTCCTTTTTTTTTTTTTTGCCCAATATGGGTCGACCACACGCGCCATCCGCGTGCTCGTCGTTGACGTCATCCTCTCAAATCTCTGTGTTGGGTTCCCTGACTCACACTGCGAAGTAACAATAACTTAAAAAACGACGGAGAGTGGGAAAGAAAGAAAGAGAGAGCGATGTATAAAAAATTGACCACGATTTTTTTTTACCCAACTGGGCCATCGGAACCCCAGGTTGGTTAAGTGCAATGCCCTCTCGAGCTGTCACATGTATTTATTAGTTTTAAATAAAGCTCACAAGCATAAGGCCAGTATGGCCCGTGACAGGGCTGTGATTCCGAATGAAAAATTTAAGTAGGAATGAGAAAAAAAAATATGTGTGAAAGAAAACTTGGGGGCGGGGGGATGGAAATACTCAAAACGAAATGAAAAGAGAATGGTAAATCTGTCCAGGACACATATCAAAATTTTTGCCGCATGCATGAACTTCCATAAATGATAATTTTAGTTTTTTTTTTTACATTATGTTTCTCATAACTGAAGCATTTTGTTTATAATAAAAATTTCAGAGAGAATTTTTGTGGCATGAAGAAATATCACAATTTGCTACTATTAAAATTAGAACTTACGGTGATCCTTTTTTTTTTTTTTTTTTTTTTTTGTCTATAATGAAAAGTCCTTGTTTTTTTTATTTCATTTATTTATTTTTAATAAATAATGACTTTGGGTTTATTTATGTTGTGTTTCTGATTACCAAAAGTGATTTACTAAAAAAAGGATTTTGCTCTAAAAACTTTAGAAGCATGAAAAATAGTAATGCAGGTTGGGATTTGCTACTACTATTGACTTGAAATTAAAGTCTTCCATTGTTTCTTTAATTTATTTAATTGGGAGGGGGGGGGGGACTTTTCCCGAAAGGAAGATCTCTAGATCTCTTTCATGCATGACCAGGTCCGGATGGAGCTTTGCTTGGCCCGGAGCAAAATTTCATTGCTGGCGCTAGGAAATAAATTTCATATTTTAATAAAGTCGTTACGTAAAAAATGTCTGTAAAGAACACACACGATCAGAACAGCAGAATTTAGACATACGCACACGCGTACACTGTACGCGGAGAGTCTCCAAATTATTTGCAGATTTTAAAGATAGTTTTTGTTTGTAGATTTAAAATATATATATATATTGCTTACAGCAGTTAAAACACTTACTCATGGCTTTACTCAGATTAATATACTTAATTCTATTTTAATTTGAACTTTCACTTATTTTTCACGACTTCTGAGTTTTTTTGTTTTCTATCCTCTAGATCTTATCAAAGCCTGTTCTCAACGTATTGCAATATAAGAACTGTATCACAAGTTTCGTTTACACAGAAATAATTTAAATTTTATTGCCAGGTTTCGCTTGAGTTTGTCAGTTATTAAATTAAAATCTTTTCCTTATGTACTTTGTAAGTCTACTCTTTTTGAATTAAGTTGTTGAAAATTCTATTTATAATTTTTGAAGGCTCATTAATGGAACTGCTTTTCTGGATATAAAAAAATCCTTTCATTAGTCTCTTGTTTTTATGAGGTTCATAGTCCAATATTTTATTATTTCACCATAAAGATCCATTTCACACACCTTGATGCACATTCAGTTGTAATGTATTTATTTTGTTCTCATTGAAATCTGTAATGTTCTAATAATCTTTATATTCTAAAAAAAGTAATTGCTGCTGCTGCCGCCGCCGCTGCTTTAGAAATTTAGCGACGTTCACGCTTTTCTGTTCGCATCGCAAAAATGTATTGAACACAAATATATGAAATTTACGTCGTTTGTAGAGAATTGTTCGGAGAATCCGCTGAAATAAACTGTTTTCCGATTCTGGCGATACTTTAATAGCTATTGTATTTCAAAGTTAAGGTAAGCAAAAAGGTGCTATCAGTTCGCATTCCGGACACACTAACAGCAACAGAACCACGAAAATTGTGTAGGGATGTAGTGCCATGGCCGAATTTTCGCACCACGTCGCCCTTTTTTTTTAAATTTCGATTTAGTTCACGAGAAATTAAATTTTTAAATTTTCACAAAATTCTCTATTTCGCGATGGGATTCATTAAAAACCGGATATATGGCAAACTATAAATCATAACGCATTGCAATTTTTATAGCATAAACTCACAACTATCATCCCTCTTTTAAAAAAATTAAGAAAAAATCATTTTTTGATTTTTAAGCATTTTTTAAAGACGCAAAGTAAAGGAACGAAGGCTTCTTCTATCTTCAGCGGTAACCACACAGGAAAGTTCTGGTCCCGTGATCTGCTGCCATGGTGACGAAGGTATTTTTAGCGCTCTCTTCTCACTGGGTGAAAGGACAAGCTACAATCAAACTGCCAATGACCTAGCGACGCTTTTAAAGTTCAGCGTTTTGCGCCGGCCTAAAATAAAATAAAATAAAATAAAAATAAAATGGTGGCCATGGAACATTTCTCTGCTTGAAATTTCCGCGAATTGTTCGACCACTTCTATATGGCCTAGAGATTTGAAAATTGTCATGTTGGTAGGTCTTAAGTCCGAATACCTAGAAGAGTCCGAAAACAAAACAAAAAAAGTAAAATGGCGGCTTTGGAACATTTTCTGCTTGAATTTTTCCCGAATTGTTTGACCACTTCTAAATGACCTAGAGATTTGAAAATTGTCATGCTGATACGTCTTAACCCTTTAAGTGGCCGGAACGAGTTAACTCGGGGTCATCAAAATGGGCTGAAGTCAGCTCAGACGAATATATTCGCTGTATAAGAAATGTGTGAAATGTGGCTGGAACGAATTCATTCAGGGTAGGTTTAGTGGTCTCAACGCCACTCGAAGGAGTGATCTGAAAAACCAGAGGGTCAGAAAATGTTACTCCCACCTTTGCTTTGTTATTCAAAGGGGTCATTTTGAGAAGTGACTGACAATGATTCTTTCTCACTGATTAGATGCTGAAACTGCCACAACAGTGGCGACGAACCTAAGAAAGGAAAGAGAAGATGTTAGAGGTATTTTTTTGTCCAGTGGCATGATATCCGTGTCAGGGGGACTAGACCTTCCCCATCCTGTCATGAAGCTGAGAGTAAAGGACTAGAAGGGAGCGCTTATCACAACTGACAGGTTTAGTCCTTACTGCTCTGATGAGAGGGTGAAAAAATTGTTTTGCTTTAGCTTTCGTGAAATCGGTCGTTATGGAAACAACTCTGGGGAGAGCAGAAATTTTTAGGCGCCTTTCGCTTCAGGTACATAGGCCGTTAAAGGGTTAAGGCCCAAATGCCCAGAAAAGTCCGAAAACCAACCGAAAAAAAAATCAAAACGGCGGCTTAGGAACATTCTCAGCTTGAATTTTTCGCGAATTGTTCGACCACTTCTCAATAACCTTGAGATCTGAAAATTGGCATGTTGATAGTCCTTAAGATCCGGATACCTAAAAAGTCTAAAAACCAAACAGTTCAAAAGGGAGGCTTAGCTTTACTGTTCAAAATGCTGATAGGTTTAAAAATAATTATGCCAGAAACGAAATGCTGTAAAAATTCCATGAAATTTGTATTTAAAATTAATGGGCGCCAAAGCCTGCTCCGTTTTACGTCAAACCGTAGGCGTTGACGTCACGACCCTGTTCTAAATCGTGAAACAGTTACGGATCTTAAATTACCTTTCTTTCCCTTAATTACTTTTCCTTTCTCTAATTTTATGTTCAAAAAATTATAGATTCACCGTTCGGAGAACGTGCATAACTGCTAGTTAAATATATAAACGTAAGGGCCCCAAAACGGTGAAATTTAATTTGCTATTTCATTAATGTGGAAAATATTAAGATGGTTACAATAATCACTTGAAATCAGCAATCTCGGTATTTGTACGGAGAAGAGCGATAACCTATTCGAAAGTGGGGAAATCGGAAACAAAAACAAAAAAAACAAAAATTAAAAAAAAAAATATTTTTAAGGACCTGGCACACAAAAATAACAATTGTAAGAAATTCTCCCGAAAATTATTTTTTTCTTAAACTGCAGGGCCCCTTGAAGGCACGGGGCCCGAGGCAAATGACGCGGTTGCCCATGTAGGCCAGCCGGCCCTGTGGGTGACAGTAAGAGAACGAGTTTCGTTAAAAAAATGAAGGACTGTTAATGTATGAAGTGAATTTCCATAGGCTTCCCTTCTGTATTTTCTTTCTCCCCCCCCCCCTTTTGTCACATATCGCAGGCTGTAAAGCGTGAAGGAAATTATTTCCCAAAAATCTACTCAACTATGCAATTGTGTTGCACTAGGAATACAACAGTTTACATGGTTCAAAATTTAGCCAACGCAGTGCATGTTTCAAGCGTGAAGAAACTTCATATCCGGAACAGATATTTTCTATACCGGAAAAATTAAATCGAAAGACAACATACATCAACGCGACATTTCTACGTTATTTTAACACATGTTTCTTTCACGCTGAGACGTTTTCTTGAAAATCTAACAGTTATTCATGCCCATTACTTCTGCTGACATCAAATCTGTCAGTCGTTGAAATGGCAGTAGGATTTGCTGGTTTGAACAACTTTTTCCACACCTGAATATGTTCTTGAAGAAACCAGATCTTCTGTTAGTTTTTACGACTTCTCTTTTTCTACATGCTCTAACTCTCTCAGGTGTTGCCGGAAACACAAACATAATCAATCAATCAAGTTGTCTTATATCAAGATCTTGTAATATGTCACACTTCATCTTATCTTTAGCTCTTCTCCATTACGAAAGCCCTGCACTGAAGTTTATGAAGTTACTGAGTGCGACATAAACATCACTTCCTACATGTAGTCACACCGACTGTCGAACACAGGTCTACTTCTCAGGAAACTGTTCTTAAAGAAAGCTTATAACTGAGTTAGCAAGAGTTTCAAACTTAAAATAATAATTTTGAAGATGACAATCCGATTTTTGGCGTTCATGATTAAAATAATAAATTTTAAAAATGTAAACTTAACAGCAAAGTCAAAGGAGTCGAAATCTGATAGTCCCATAACCGGGGAGCAATGCTGGCTGCTTAGTAATATTTTATTTCCATTTCTTTTTTCTGGTGGAGGTTCAAAATCCCGGATACACGGACAGTAAGTCTAAAGACATGGACATACAAAGCGTAGAATTTGGTGTAATGACCTCACTTTAGACGATACCTGTGTTACAACGTCCAATAATAAAGAAAAACAAAACAGCAAATATTTCGGTTTTGAAAAATTTTCCATTAAAAACAGAAGGTGAGTCGAAATTTTTGCAATATTTGCATAAACGCATGTGCTACGGCGGGTATGTCACGTGTTTAAACTAGTTCAAGTCGCGCACTGAAGTCAGTCGAAAGGGGATATAAAATGGTAGTCGTTGCTGTTAGCAGCATTGCATGTCGTCGTTCTGTCTGTCTGTCTGTCTGTGGTTGGGACGCCTGAAAGATGAACAGCCACAAGCGACTAATTACGGAACTTTTGCTTTACGAGTGTGAACTCAGCCAAAACGCTGCTCAAGCAACACGAAATATTTGTCATGCGAAAGGAGAAGGTTCCGTGGAATACAGCATCGCAACCAGGTGGTTCAAGAAATTTTGCTCAAGTGACAGAAACCTCTACGATCAGCCAAGGTCAGGTAGGCTGCGAACCGTGGATTCGGAGGCCATGCGCCAGGCCGTAGAGGTAAATCCGACAACCAGCACTGGGAGATTATCAGGCAAGCTGGGCATATCACAGACTACCGTGGTTCGTCACCTTCAGGACCTCGGCAAGGTCTACAGGAGTTGCCGCATTGTCCCTCACGAACTACCACAAGCTGAAGCAAACCACCGCGTGGAAGTGTGCACGAAACTCCTAGAAAACCCGCGCGATGTACGTTTCATCAAGAGAATTGTTACGTGCGATGAAAAGTGGGTCTATTTCCGTAATGCTAACACACGACTGCAGTGGATGAGCTCGGTCCAGCTTTTTGAATCAGTTGCCAAACGTGGGCACTTCGAGCACCAAGTGATGCCCTGCGTCTGGTGGAATTTCGAGTGGATAATCAATTACGAATTTGTTCCA
This sequence comes from Macrothele yani, assembly GCA_039090855.1. Taxonomy (NCBI): domain Eukaryota; kingdom Metazoa; phylum Arthropoda; class Arachnida; order Araneae; family Macrothelidae; genus Macrothele; species Macrothele yani. Next base: position 198,814,029 of record CM076990.1, read on the forward strand.
GACGGTCGGACCATCAACGCCAACCTCTGCTCTGAACAGCCGGAGCGGATGTATGACATTTTGGAGGAGAAGTTCGCGGAACTGGTGAACAGAAAACGCGCTCTCCAACAGCAAGACAACGCTCGGCCTCATACCGCACGAACAACCCGGACAAAATTCCAGGAACTTGGGGGCATCGAACTGATGCCACACCCAGCATATAGTCCGGACCTTGTCCCGTCGGATGATTACTTGTTCCGGTACATGACCCACTTCCTTCACGGGCGGCACTTTAGAGCAACTAGGAGGAGGTGGTGGCAGTGGGGTGAAGGAGTTTTCCGCCTCGAAGGAGAAGTACTTGTACCGTCGCGGAATCGAAGAACTGGCAGACAAATGGCTAAAGACGGTGCAACACGATGGCCTATACTTCTAATGCTGGTCAACTTCCGTCGTAAAGATGCGTATGAAGACATAAAGTGATCCAAATATTGCAAAACTTTCTACTCATCCTCTGTATAATGGTTTACCACCACTCATGTAATGCCATCGCTAAAAATGCCAGTTTCTGTTTCAATGTTATTCATTACTTTTGTTTTGCTTTCAGTACTTATCGTTTGTAAGCTTTGTAGAAATATTTTGGCTGTCCATTGCGTATACTTAAAATCCATAAAGGAAAGCCAGTAAACCACGAACAAAATTCATAAAGGAAAGCCAATGAACCACGAACAAAATTCGTGAAGGAAAGCTAATAAACACGAACAAAATCCATAAAGGAAAAGCCAATAAATCGCGAACACAATCCATAAAGTAAAGCCGATAAACCACAAACAAAATCCATAAAGGAAAAGCCAATAAACCACGAATAAAATCCATAAAGCCGATAAATCACGAGCAAAACCCATAAAGTAAAAGCCAATATACCAGGAGCAAAATCCACAAAGAAAAAGTTAATAAACCACGAACAAAATCCATAAAGGAAAGCCGATAAACCATGAACAAAATCCATAAAGGAGAAGCCAATAAACTACGAGCAAAATCCATAAAGGATAAGCTAATAAACCACGAGCAAAATCCGTAAAGGAAAGCCGATAAACTACGAACAAAATCCACAAAGGAAAAGCCAATAAACCACGAACAAAATCCACAAAGGAAAGCCAAAAAACCACGAACAAAATCTATAAAGGAAAGCCAAAAAACCACGAACAAAATCTATAAAGAAAGCCAATAAACCTCGAACAATGGTCATATACACCTGTGTCTTAGCCATTTTAATAATGTAGAACAGTTGGATACCATAACCTAGATACTCACACCTTTAATGAATCAATACCGTATGACGAAATGAGCATCTAAAGAGGTTACTGTATGAGACTGAGCACTTAATTGCTTTCCTGCTCTATATGTTACAATATTTTAAATAACATGTGAAAACTTCAGCCAGTTCGGTGGAACAGTTTCAGTACTACACTGCCGGACAATTGCTAAGGACGGATGACAATAGCAACGATAGCAACCATAAAATGGAAGGCAGGAAAATGTGGAAATTAGCATAAGTGCGGGATACAGTGAAACGTGTTGTGCGTATGCAAATTTTGGATTGCCGAACTTGTTCGTGACGTCATAGCGCTGATAAGAAATATAAAGGATTTGACGCGTATTGACCGTTGTTGTTCAAACGCAAAGTTGAAAGGGAAAGAATCAGTTGACGAACTTGCAATTTTCAGTATGTCTTCCCGACATCACCTAGATGGTTTTACCCGTGGCCGTATTATTGGCAAGATTGAAGTAGGGTGAAAAATAACAGATGTTGCCAGGGAGTTCGACGTCAGCCACAGTGTTGTTTCAAGGCTTTGGAAATCATTTCAAACAAATGGAGAGTATAGCAAGCGTCACGGGGGAGGTCGTGTTCGCAGTACGACACCTACAGAAGATCGGTACATAGTGCTATCAACAAAAAGACACCGGCGCAGCACAGCTAGTGAGGTAGCAAATCAGTTTATGGCTGCTACTGGCAAGCGGATCTCCCGAAAAACTGTCGCCAGACGTTTGCATGAAGGAGGACTATACGCCCGCCGTCCTGTTGTGTGCATCCCATTGTCCAGACGTCACCGTACCGCCCGTTTGCAATGGTGCATCGCAATTGGACTGATAACGACTGGTCTGCTGTCCTCTTCTCAGATGAGAGTAGATACAGTCTATCGTCTGATTGTCGACGACAACTGATCTGGCGTGAGAGTGGTACTGCATATTGTCCAGCAAACATACAGGAAAGGGACCGATATCCGACATGTAGTGTCATCGTATGGGCTGGCATCATGATCAATGGCCGTACGTCCCTCTATGTGCTTCCAACTGGGACTATGACTGGCTAACGGTACATTAATGATGTTCTGCTACCTCATGTTCGCATGTTCCGTGGTGCTGTCGGTGATAGATTCAGTTTCATGGACGACAACGCAACATGTCATCGAACAGTCGCTGTCCAGGAATGTCTTGAGAGCGAGGATATTCAACGCCTCGTATGGCCAGCACGTTCTCCAGATCTGAATCCCATTGAAAATGTGTGGGATGCTTTGGGGAGGAGTCTTGCTGGGTGCCAATGCCCTCTAATAAACAAGGACACCCTCATCCGTATACTGACAGAGGAATGGGATAAATTACCCCAAAAGCTGCTTGATAATGTTGTGCAAAGCATGACACGACGTGCGGAATCTTGCATCGCCCTCCATGGTGGCCATATCCCGTATTGACATCTTACGCCGGAACGCCTGCGGACGGTAAGTGCATTTTTTTCTCGTTTACGTATTCTGCACAAAATGGCCTGTTTGTCCCTTGAACACGTTCCAAAGCCTTCTGGATTTCAGAGCACAGTAAATTGTCTTTCTTGTAATGTCCTGGCATTCTGACATTATTTTATTTCACTTGGCATCCAACCACACTTACTTTTTTATGCGCTATATAGCCGTTTATGATCCGTCCTTAGCAATTGTCCAGCAGTGTATAATTCAGTGTTTGTCAGCTTAGGCAACAACCCCTAGTAGACGCTCTTAAAAATCAGAAGACAGAAAACTCTTAGGTGACAGCAGGGGGTACATTTAGAAACACGGTGTTAAATCCACATTAATCGTTTAAATATAGTCAGCGCAATTTTGGGAAGGATGTAATTCACTATGAACATCTAAGGCTCTAAGGAATCGCCCATACCTTTTTTTACAGACACTGGTTCTAAAGTACGATGAGAACTAACACAGACAGAACGAATAGTACAAACAAACCATCCATGTATGCGCAAGGGATTCCAACTGAGACCCAGCAGAACATAAGTTTGGTTCCACAAAATCGGAGACTACAGTCTTTGTGATGTATGTATATTAAGTATATATAACGTTTGTCACAAATGTTTTATTCTTCAAGTCGACCAAGGTTTCGCTGGGCTCTGGCCTAGCTTCATCAGGACGAATAGCATGTAAATATTCAAATCGTATGTGACATCATTAACGGTGTTTACAGTCACTGGTTAGTTGCTTCCACGCGCTTCATAGAAATGGTGTGGATGCCATGTTGTTAATAAGTTGCGGAGAATTCTGATATACACTAAAATGCCAAAAGTCATGGAACAGCAGTATGCAAATTTTTAACTGGCGCTGCCGTCGTATAAAGGCTTCGACGCACGCCACGATTTTTATCAGTTACGGGGTGTAAACTCGTGAATCAGGTTTTTTTTTTTTTTAATTGGAGGTTTAACGACCACCGTGAGCAACTCAATGGGCTATAAGCAGTCGCCCGTCCCTAATTTAGGGTCACTGGTTCCAGGGAAGGGAGAGAGCCAGCGCCATCCATGCCTCACCGAGATTAGAACCCGGACCCCGTTCGGACGAATGATCAGAGGCCATTGCTTAGACCACTGCTCCACCGGGGCGGCATGAGTCAGGTTAAACAACCGCCAATGGGATTATGGCAAGCCGACGTGAATTATCGGAGTTTTTAGTTTTGTATTGATGGTTTAATGTCCACCGTGAGCACCTCGATGGGCTATAAGCAGTCGCCTGTCTCTAATTTAGGGCTACTGGTTCCAGGGAAGGGACAGAACCAGTGCCGTAAGACAAACACAACATCCATTTCTCACCGGGATTCGAACCCGGGCCATTCTCGGACGAACTATCGGAGTTTGCGCGAGGCATGGTATAGTGGGAGCTATACTAATGGGACATTCAATTTCCGAAGTTGTGCAAACATTCAAAATCCCTGGATCCACGGTGTCACGTGTGTACCTGGAATCCTCATGGAAGGCATTATTACCCACCGTGGACAACGCAGTGACCGACCACGGGTGCTGAATGACCGTGACCAGCGGCGTCTGGCCAGGATTGTCCATACTAACAGACAAGCGACACTGGCTTAAATAACATCCACATTGAATGCAGGAGGTACCAGAGACATATATTCATCAGGACAGTGCAGCGTAATTTAGAGTCCATAGGATGGGGACCAGAAGACCCACTAGAGTGTCTTTTTTTAACACCACAATATCGGACACAGTGTCTCACCTGTGCATGTGAACACGATAATTAGACCCTGGAAGACTGGCAACATATCGCGTGGTCCGATGAATCACACTTCCAGTTGTTACGAGCTGATGGTAGGGTTCGGGTGTGGCGCAGACCCCATGAAGTCATGGACCCAAGCTGTCAGCAAGGCATTGTGTGATCACGGTAATTGGACCCTGGAAAACTGGCAACATGTGGCGTGGACCGATGAGTCATGCTACCAGTTGTTACGAGCTGATGGAAGGGTTCGGGTGTAGCGCAGACTCCACGAGGCCCTGGACCCAAGCTGTCAACAAGAAACTGTGCAAGCTGGTGGTGGTTCCATACATGTGTGGGATGTATTTACGTTACGTCTTCTGGTCCTTGTAAACACGTCATTAACCGTTACTCGCTTTGTTGCTCTGCTGGGTGACCATTTGCAACCCTTCATGGACTTCATGTACTCCAGCAACGTTGGAATTTTCCAGGCGGCGGACAATACACCATATCATTGGGCCCAAGTTGCCCAAAATTGATTTTAGGAGCATTCTGGGCAGTTTCGACGGATAGTGTGGCCACCACGTTCGCCCGACATGAACCCAATAGAGCACTTGTGGGATGTAGTGAAAAGGTCCATTTGCACCCAAGATCCTGCACCTACAAATACCAGGGAATTGTGGGCGGCTGTTCAGACGGCATAGCTCAACACCTCTCCAGAGGTCTTCCGGCCACTTGTGGAATCGGTGCCACGTCGAGTTGCTGCACTTCGCCGGGCTAGAGAAGGTCCTACCCGATACCTAGGAACGTATCCCATGACATTTAGCACTTCATCGTATGTAGAAAGCTTCCAGAGTATCAAGTTTGGTGGTTGAATCTGGCTTGTTCCTTTTCTCCCTTTCCTTTTTTTTTCTTTTTTTTTTTCTTTTCTGTTTTGCGTGGCGTAGTTCGACAAGAAACTCTGCATTTGTAGCGATTTGAAAAATATTGCTCTGTTTTAAATGTTAATGTTTTTGCACAGGCATTAACAGTCAACACTCGTTGAATGCATTATTTCGTTAAGTGAATCTCGCACATAGGCAAGACAATTTTTTTCCCTTCAATACTTGCAAAAATATTATCTTTGCAAAACACAATTCATGAATTCACGTTTAATGTATAAACTGCGAGAGTGGGGCATCAATCCTAATAACACAATATATTATTTCTGGACAAAAATGTTCGTCAAATGAGGAGTCTGGCACTGGGCTGGGTAAAAGTGGAAAAATTGTTCTAGATAGTTGCTTCACAGAATACAACTGCTAAAATCTTGCTTTGTACTAAATAAAATGTACTATGATACCGAATTAACAGACGAGAAAAAGTGGAATGCGTGTATTCTTTTTATTTTGGGAGGGGGGGGGGGTTGCGACTACCGTGAGCAATTTGATGGGCTATAAGCAGTCTCCCGTCCTAAATTTAGGGTCACTGGAAAGAGAGAGCAAGTGCCGTAAGGCAAATACAACATCTATGCATCACCGGGATTCAAACCAGGCCCCATCTCGGGCGAATGGTCAGAAACCTGCGCCACTGACCTGTGCGGCGAATGCGCGTATCGTCCGACTTGAACAATCAGAGGGCGAGACTTAGTCCTTCGAAAAATAAATGTCTATTGCCTACCGTAATATGTACTTAATATAAATCTATAATAATAAAAAATAGTGCTGTAGTATTTGGATTTGGGTGTTTGCCTTTCTGTCAGGTTGTGCTCAACAACCAGGAAATTTGGAAATTAAACTTGAAAACATTAAGGCGACCTTTTAGTTTATGCTTTCTGGGAACTGAAATGATTTCCAACATGATTAGGGGACGGCGCAAATTTCGTTCTAATAGGCTACAGATTTCCATTTCTGTAAAATAAAGACATTGCCACACTGACAACGTGTTCTTTTTTTGTTTCAATGTTTTGCTATCACAATGAGCAACTCTGAGGTCTGTAAACAATTACCTGTCCTTAATTTAGAGCCACTGGTTCCAGGAAACCGACAGAGCCAGCTTCAGCGTACCTTCCATGTCTCATGCGGGTCTCATGCGGGTCTCAAACCCTGATCATCGTAGTCGAATGGCCAGAAACCAGCGCCTCAGACCACTCGGGCAGCGGAGCGGTCGACAATGTGTTTGTCAAATGAATTGTTAGTAAATTTTTCAATCGCATATCACTGCATTTGTAAATGAGTTTAATTTATTGTGAAAGTTTAAACTTCAAGCTTGCGTAGTTCCAATCCATCAAAATTTTGTGACTAACTAAAGCTCGAGGTCTGAAAATGAAATTTGTTGATGGAAAGTTTAAGGAAGAAGTTTAAAGGAAGAAAATAAAGGTGTTTTTGGAAAGAAAAAAAAACGCGTTTTTCTTATAGCTAACTTAGTCCGTTTTTAATGAGTAGTTGACTAGCATACTTCTCCAAATTTTTCGTGTATAGTGTATAACAACTTTTTTCTGCTGTGAGTTACATTGCATACTAAAAGTATTCTTCATCAACCGAGTAAACTATCTACAAGGGAACAACACACTGTAGAAAATGATGCAAATGAAATGTTTCATTGTTATACAGGGTGTCCGAACCTGATTACAAACGTCATCCATATCCGCTGTATGTACGTTACAGATGTGAAACTGGTGCCAAAATGTTGGAAAACTAACCAAGTTTTTGTGTTGCAAGATTCCACAACGTGGCTGTAGAGTAGCAGTGTCAGTGTCCAAGAAACCGGAAAGGTTCACAAATCAAGAAAAAGCTCAGTGTGTCCTCTGGTATCACGACACCCGGTCACCAATAACAGTGCAGAGGAACTTTCAAACAACGTATGGAAAGAAGCTGCCCGATGTCAAGAGCATTAAGTCATGGTACGACAAGTTGAAGACCACAGGATCTGTTGCCGACTTACCGAGAACTGGCCGACCATCAACCTCAGCTGAAAGGGTGGAAGCAGTGAGACAGTCTTTGTGCGAAGTCCCAAGAAATCAGTGCATGGGACCTCACGTGAATTACAGATGCCAAAAAGTTCTGTTCATGATAAAAAGTTCTTTCATGATTTGTGAACATTTCCGGTTTCCTGGACACTGACACTGCTATACACTACAGCCACGTTGCGGAAACCTGCAACAAAAAAACTTGGTTAGTTTTCCAACATTTTGGCACCAGTTTCACATCTGTAACGTACATACAGCGGATATGAATGACGTTTTTAATCAGGGAAAGACTTTTCGGACACCCTGTACATCTTAACAGTCGTAGCGAGTGCCTCAGGAAATGTGCATGTGACATGTTTACAAAAGTACTGTATATTTATATATATCCATCCATTACCGAATATATTAAAAGTGACAGAGCGTATTTTGTTTACCGTCTGGTTCTCTCAATTTTGTGCTTGGGTTTAGTCAAATATTTTATTTGCACAGTGAAGTAAGAGCAGATTAGTCACCATTCTATATTAATGCTAATGTTGATCACCTCAGACTGCTTTGAGGCGAGTGAAGCGAGCATAAAAGAATTCGGAATTGCAGACCCCAGGCAGGATCTGGTTAATTAACTACCGATAAATACACATCATCCAAAGAAAAGAATATGCAGGCGGCCCAGCTTAAAGGCACACTTATGGTTGGTTTTAGGTAATTCTGTGCAATTATGCGAGGAATGCAATCAAGCCAGGTAATCCAGGTACATTCTAGTAAATACTATTATTACTGCCTATAGTTCCCGAACGAAGACGTAAAAGTGAACACTCCATTATGTTTTCCTTAAAAATGCTGGGCGAAAATATCACATCATTTTGCTTAGATTACACCAAATATATACTACTCATATATACAGTTATTATTACCAATAACATTATGCCTACAGTACCTATATCTACGTCAGAGGATTATACAGGAATTTCAAATTGAGTGAAGCTGATTTGGGGGGGGTGAAAACTTTGGAAGGTGTCAAACGGAAGCAAACTTTTCGAAGGTTTGAAATTTTTATAGTGAAATAGTAATACATAAACTTTGAACCTAGGATTTAAAATGAGGCAAACTTCAAGGAATGGAGAATTGCTGAATTTTTAATAGTTGAGAATGGTTTAAACCAGGGCTCTCTTTCCCAAAACTACAAAAGGTTATTGTTTTGCGCTGTTTTTATTTTTTATTTCTCATGTAAAAAACACGAAACAATGCTAAAGCAAAGAAGTATTAACATGGGCTGCTAAAACAGTAGTATTGATATTTTGACAAATTTTGTGCATGCTAAAATGTTTCTGAAGTTCGGTATATCTGCAAAATGTTTAACAGACTAAAATAAAGAAATACATATATTTTGTGGTTGTAGTAACTGACTTTAAGAATATGCTTTGAACAAGAAAAACTAAAAGAGAAGCATTAGAGTGCTATGTAGTACATAGATTTCAAATTAACAAAAGAAAAATTAACGAATTATGGTAGAAGGTACTTCAAGGAAAAGGTGAAGAATTCATGTAAATGCTAACGCTTATTGATAACTGTGATGTCATCATCATCTATTATCAATCCACTGCTGGATGAAGGTCCCCCAAAATTTCTTCCACAATTGTCTGTCTTAGGCCTGTCTTCTCCACGTCACTCCAGCATACTTTCGAATTTCATCCTTCCATCTCCCATGGGGTCTTCTTCTGGGTCTTTTCCTGTTTCTCGGAATCAAGTCTTAAATTTCGGTTGTCCATCGGTGGTCCATTCTTATGATAATAAAAAAGACTAATACTTAAAAATTAAAAAGTATATAAGTATACACACCTTTAAATGGAGGTCAAATGAAAATTCCTGCAGTTCCCGAACGAAGACGTAAAAGTGAACAATCCATTGGGTTAAGTTTTTTTTTTAGTTTTTTTTTTTTTTTATGGAAGTGAGTCTGACGATATTTGGGGGTATTTGGGGCAGTGGGAGTATAAATCCCCGATCAACGTACACTAATTTTACGAGATCGAAATCACCGGTGACCGAGTGGTCAGAAGCACCAATTTCTTCCAATCGCTAGATTCGGGCTCACGCGCCGGATGACTCATGAGTGATGCACCTGCGATAAGGCGCTGGGGTCGTCCCTCGTAGAATCCACACTGTTAAAAATTGGTACATAAAAATAAACAAAATGATCATATGATCATATGTAGAGGATTTTAGGAAGGGAGTGTCTGACCCCAGGTCTTAAACAACCCTTAGAAATAGGAAGCTAGGAGATTTAGGCTAGAGTGTCCGATAGGAAAGTGACACGGAAGCGAAGTAGAAAAGGGGAGGAAGACGCCCTTATTTATTACCGGGAGGGGGGGGGCAGTACCCGGGGTCCGACGTTTTAACGTGGCCATCCGACGCACGGCGGATATTTAGTGGATCGAGCGTTCGTACCTGTCTGGGATCGAACCTGAGGCTCTTTCCGTGGCAGTCACGAACGTTGCCTACTAGGCCACCCGCGGCCCAGAAATAAACAAAATGTACTCGTTTTTGAGTACATTCTGCGCATATAAATAGCTCCGAGTACTTGTGTCTCATTTTGAAAAAAACACGTACTCATTTTTGAGTACATACAGGGAATCAGTTGTGAGTATATCTGGTATTTCAAATATATGTGCAAAAAAAAAAAAAAAAAAAAAAAAAAATCCATATATTTCAAATATATGTGCTCTAACTTCATTCAGTTTCTGTGCCCTTTCCGGCAAGACACAGAAACTGAAGGAATTTAGAGCGAATCTAACGATGCTGACAGGATTGTTTGTAAGTGAGAGAAAGAGCACGCTAGATGGCGCCACTGTACAAGCGTACGAATTTGCACATGGAAGGCGGAGAGAAATTAGGGAGGGGTGGGGGCTTAGGATCTTTAACCAGGGGATTCCTACCCGGGGGCTGTCACTTAACGTGCTCGTCCTATGCATGGTGGATATTCAGCGATTGCTAGAAATTCACACTACCAGGCTAGGTTGAACCTGGGTTCCCTCCATCAGTAGTCTGAATCTCTAACCACTGAGCCATCCGCGGCTCGATTTTAAATTTGGATGACGTGTGCTCCATACATACTCATTTATTCATAGAATCAACTGGAAGTATATTATTCGATGGTACATCTGGGATAATAGATATACTCGTTGTCACATGCTGGGCAAATGGACCGCACAATGTTATGACAAATATAGTGATGAAGCGACAATATATTATTAATGAGATTGACACAAATATAGTTAATGTAAAAATGTACACAAAGGTATTTTGCGCATAATTAAATTACTTCTGATTAGTGCCTTTGTTGTACTAATTATTTATGTGTGTCACTTTACACATTTATTAAACAATATCTCTTGACATCTATAATATCTAAAATGAAGTAATACGAGATTATATTTATATTTATTGACGCAGTTATTTGTAAGTACGTATGGTTACTTATATTTGAGCATGGCATGTACTCGTTTACGAATGCTTAAAAAAAACGAGTAGGTTCAGCTTCTCATTTTTAAGTAGATTTTTTTAACAGTGCAGAGGCCCCAAATTAGAGATCGGTGACTCCTTATTGTCTTGGATGTTCAGAGGGTTCGTTAACCCCCCCCTCCCCTACCTCCAATGAAAAGAGTAATTTTATACCCACATGAAATATTATTCATGAGCTGAAAGGTAATTCTCTTTTTATGCTGGCCACTTTATAAAAGCATTTGATGAACATCTATTGATTTTCTTTCTTACTTTGTAAAAGAATTTGCAATTTCTGGTGATACCTCAGAATATCTCCCAAAAAGATTCACTAAGATATTATTTTCTGTTACTGATGGAAGAGGAAAAAGCTTCAAAATCACAGTTTGCTCTTTTACTGTGGGAACCTGAATTTCTTTCGCAACGTATATGTTCTGCAGTTTAGCACAATAGCATTGTCACATCATCGGTTCGTTCGCTGTGCTTAGAAAAATCCTCAAAGTACTCTGTGAAGCCTGAAAACTCTTGAGCATTACAGAGCAAATCAATTTTGTTACGAAAACGATAAATCACTGTCTCGTCAAAGGAAGCGTCTTTCTCTTCATCGGTAAATTTCGTGAGACGAAAATCTGGCACTTTTGAAAGTTTCTTATTACCTGACGATCCTGCAGGCTTGATAATCGGGTTCAACTCTTTTTCCTTTTCGCTAACGTAACCTAATGTAGCTCACAAATTAAGGTGTTTCGATTTTGCTTTTCAATGAAAAGAATAGCAAAGAGGTAGGAACAGAAATGCATGGACTAAGAGACTAGAGATGAGTTCGGGCTCAAATTTAGGAGCCTGGGCCCGGATTCTTGGAAAATTTCGCTTATCAAGGCTTGCATTTATGCATTATACACTGGCCAAAGATATGGCCCAAGCAAGGATTAGTTTAAAAATCATTAGTTTAAAAAGTTTAGTTCAGTTAATCCACTTCACAATATTAATATGTTTTTAGAAATACTACGCATAAAGCCAAATGTTCTAAAATGTGGATTTGAAAATAAATAAATAATCAACGTGCCCTTCGACCGTATCAGGGGAATCAGTAATTTTGGTAAAAGCTGAAGAAAAGAGAATCGTTTAGAAACAAAAAATTCCATTCGTTATTTCTTTTTGATTTCTAAATTTACTTTTATTTTGAATAAATTGCATTATAAAACGTACAACGCCGTACAGACAGTTGCAAGTGTTTGAAATTTTGACTCTAGAAAACTAATCTTTGCAATATAATTTACATATATGCTAATTGGTAAAGGTAGTTTAGAGTGATGTAGTAGAATATAAAAAAAGCATGTAGGAAGATTTCCAAAAAAAAAAAAAAAAAAAGAACTTAAAAGCATTCCAGACCAGATTATTCTGCATTTTGTAACATTAACAAAGCTTTGCGCTTAATAGTATAATAATCACAATATTATCATATGTGTGTCCAGTTTCCAGATCAAGTTCTTCATGAAAAAAAGAGAGAGAGAGAATTGCATCTAATACCTCAGCGCTTCAACTTGATCTTCTTTTCTCTAAAACTCGACCTGCTGCACTAAAAAGCAATGTCACCCCAAAAATCGCGGGAGTGAGGAAATTTTACAAAATAAATAACAATACTTCTAACTGCACAATTTTGGAAATTAATACAACATTTTAAAAATAAGATTATTGTTTTTTAATAAAATACAAAAAATGGGAAGGTGATATTTTTTCCCAGTTTTTCGATACCAGACCTCCTTAAACTAATCCGTGCTTGAGCCATAGCTTTCTTTGGACAATGCATAATGCAAGTCCTCTAAGCAAAATTTGTCTTGTAATGGCAGCTAGCTTAGGAAATTGAAAATCCTTCCACCATGGTAACAAATCCACAATGAAATTCAACACGTGTAATTCAACCGGGCTCGTAATTACACGTGTTGAATTAATTACAGTAATGAAATTCAAAACGGGTAATTCCGAGCCCTGGCCCGGGTTTTTCGGTAGTTAATGAATTCTGAGCCCGGGTTCGAGCTGATCTCTATAAGAGACACTTTCTGCCTGAAGTATTCACAATCCTGGTCGGATCGGGCCTGAGGGAGAATATTTAGCACTTTGATACGGGATTAAAGAAAAAAAAAACATTGTCAGCTGGGAAAGTGGGGACTGATTTGTGACATAAACAGTTTTTCCTTACAATACTTCTGCACGCTACTGATTCAAATTAGCAAATAATATGAAACCAAATTTTATTTCGTAAAAAAAAAAAAAAAATCCATTTTAATTTGCATTCGAAAGTTGTCTTTGTCTTCCTCTCAATGCATTTATTTATTTTTTGAGAGACATTTCATTTAATTTTTTGTCTAAATACGGTCTCTCTGTTCTTCATCACCATCACTCATACCCCTGTTTCCATCCAATTGAAAATTAACCTTTGAAGTGCCTAAATAAAATTCCGTTTTCACTCTGTGATCTTCAGTTCGTTTTTGTTTTCACTCTGTTAGCCTTAATTCTTCTTAAGAGAACAACAAAAGTCAACACTCTCGTATCTTTTCATTTCACTCAGGGAAACGGAAGATATAGTAGAAGTGCAACTCGAACTGAGTATGCTCATCTTGTATCTAAAATCAATGGGCGAAACTATAAGTTTTAATTATTGAACAAGCCTGTTTAGAAGTTGAAGGCATTAAACGGATCGGACTTCCTAAATTAAGGCCTAGGCATATCTCTACTTTCTGCTGCAAATTTCACGCAGTTATGAGGAGGAAATGTATTGGTCCGCCACGGTAGTACAGCGGTCTAAGCGCTGGCTTATGACCATTCGTTCGTGATGGGTCCGGTTTCGAATCCCGGTGAGGCATTGATGTTGTGTTTGTCTTACGGCACTGGTTCTCTCCCTTCCCTGGAATCAGTGGCCCTAAATTAGGGAAAGACGGCTGGTTATAGCCCATTGAGATGCTCACGGTGGTCGTTAAACCTCCAATTAAAAAAAAAAAAAGAAAGTTTTGGACGAAACGGGAAATTTCAGCATTAACCTAATATAGGTAGTTTCTGTCAGCGTTGCATTCAGACAGTTTTTTCTGGGGGTCAATTACAATTTTTCTTTGGGGGTGGGGCTCAAACTTGTTGGTTGATTATATACATATAATCACAATTTTGTTATTTATATATGCATTAATACGTCTAAAAATTGTAAATTGAGTATAAAAATTTTCCTATGCTCATATATACCGCAAATGCGAATTCCAAGAAATCTACACATACAAGTGATTAAAAATGTAAAAATGTTATAAATTTGCTTTAATTCAGTGATGCACCACGGATTTCACGATGCGGTGGTGTAAAATATTGGGGTTGCTTGTAAGATAACGCTGTGCAGGAGAAAATCCCCCTTCTCCTTCCCCCCAAAATAACATTAGGAGTGGTAAAAATGTCCTCGCCTTAAAACAAGCGTGTTTCTGATTATGAAGGAATCATTACAGTGTAACCTGAAAACGTATGGTTTTAATCATTCCCTTGCGACTTAGTTCAGCCCTTTTAGATTATTTCGATCAACACATAGTAGTAAAAAAAAAAAACAAACTAACTAACCGTTTGGATGCCAGTTTGAGGTGCCTCAATTTATTGTATATTTATTTATTTATCTTTTGTCACGGAGTGTAAACCACCAATCGCCAGGAAAAAAAAGAAACACATTTTTTATGGGAACGAATTCTAATAAATTGCTATTGTTAAAAATTAGGTAGAAAATATTTTGTTGTATTGGAAGCACTAACATCACTTTAGTTACACTGAAGCTTAAGTATATGTATGGAAAGTCGGCATCCAGAAGACTGAAATAAAGCTGAATGCCAGCTTCCAAAATATGATGATGTATTGCAGTGCAAACATCTCTACTCTGTGGAATTAGGTTTTTATTGCGGAAGAAGTCCGAATTGTCAGTGCTTGAAAAATTGCCCCTTCAGCGAGGACTGTTTAATGCTTTGTTGAAAGATGATAGAAATTTCAGATTGAAGTCCATGCGGATGATTCTTTTTATTATTATAGTATTTTCCATCATTAAGTTCTTTTCAAAGTTAATTTCTCCAAATATTCAGTTATAAACGAAAACAATGAGACTAAATATAAAGGGAAATCACCCAAAAACCTATGGGGGGGGCTTTAGCACCCCCGAAAAGATCCTGAATACATCATTGGTTTCTGTTCTACAACTTTCCATACATAAAACTGGGATCTGCGTTTATCCAATGGCCGATTAAGAATGCATTTTAATTTCTCAAGCGATAAACGAGTATAGGGAATCATTTGGAGTAAGCAAAAGGGAAAGTTTTCTTTTTTGGCAGTCAGTCTCTCTTTCGCCTTTTCTTCACTCCACTTCCTGTCTATTTTTTTGTCGCAAAGCAGATGTTATGTGTATTTTTCTTGTGCGGTTTTGTTTAGGGAGAAGGCACCTGGTGGTCATCGCGGGATCTCTTTCCTTCCGTCTTTTCCCTCCTTCCTGTCGGGCAGCAGCATCTCCTTCATCTGAATCATCTTCCACGGATATGGAAGGCATGGGCTGGACACCTACCAATCTACCTTCTTCTTACCCACTCACTTTCACTGGCGACATTGGAAAAAATAAAAAAAAAGTAAAATCATAATACAAAGCCATCCCTTACTTTCTCAAACCTCCTCTCCTCCTTGCGTTCTAAAAAAGGAAGGAAATAGAGGGGTCAATTTTTTTATTTATCTTTTTTACCAACTCAGGTACGCCCTTCTGGGTCTGACAAGGGGTCGCTGAACCAGCAAGGCCACTGTCGACCCTCCGGCATCACAAACAACGTTAGCAGTAAACAACAATCCTCTGCGTTCATTCCTCAACCTTAAAAAATAACCTCTCTAGGGGGTTGGGAAGTGGTTCGTTGGCATTTTTTTTTTTTCTTGGCCTTGAAAGTTCAGCTTTTATGTCCGACAGAGGGGTTATTTCCCAGGGTGCTTAGGGGGTCACCTCGTTCCCCATATCTTAGTTGCGTCTGCGTGATCAGGGGTTACGTGATATCGGACTGTGGTAAACAAGCAGTTGAAGTTCCTGGCCTCCTGGTTTCCGCTGACATCTGCTCTCATCATTATATTATGGCTCTCGCTGGCCAGCACACGGTGGGTGACCTCGCTAACATCTCTTTGCATTTCATAAGTTCAGATACGGACCGGAATAAAAAAATAGATAAAAAGGGAAAGGCAGGAAGGAGCAACAGGTTACAGAACGCTCTCAGTTACATAAAAGACTTTCTCCACTTATTTCCTAAACTCTGAACAGGCGATCGTACAAAAGGGCACTACGAATCTAGACGTCACGACTGCAGATCTACAAAACGGTCCACACTTGAGCAAAACTGAACCGCTTGTGAAAGTGGCGTAACTTTAGATTTTGGGCCCGGAGGTGGGAGTTTGAATTAGGGGCCTTACCGCTTAAGTGACGGGCCGCAGCTAGGTGTCAAAACCTGAAGGAGGGGGGGGGTTGAAGGCTCATCTGGGGAGGGGCTCTGTGTTCAATGACAAATTATATTTATCTACGGATACAGGTGCAGGTTTTTCTTCCTATGTTCGTTCCTTTTGTCAATTTACTTCACTAGTGAACAATTTCTCCTTTCACCCTTTCACCATGCTGCAAAAAAATAAATAAATAAATAAATAAATAAAAAAAAAAAGTATGAAATGGGGGGGGGGGGCTGAACTCTCTTAAAATATAAAAAATAAATCGCATTATCAGAATTTATTTGACGGTGGCTGAGTTTCAGGGTGGTTGTTGTTGGAGGAAAGATGGCTTCCAAATAGCATGCATTTTTTTTTTTTTTTTTTTTAGCTTACTATTCTAGTTCTCCCGTGGATCAATGCAGTGCGATCGAGGAGTTATTGGTTCGGAATTTCAGCTCTGAATTCTTCTTCGCTGGTTCTCGGAGATAGCCTCTTCCCACCATGGTCAAGTGCAGAAAAAAAAAAAAAAAAAAAAAAAAAAAAAACCCTATCTTTTCCACTCAAAAACCCAAAGCCCCTAGACTTCCGCCAATAGACACTTGTACTGATGGCAAGAAATGTGCAGGAAGAAGTTGAAAGCTTTCTCTCTCACGCGCACAAAGATTTTCCTTCAGCACTGTTTTTACATCGCTAAAGGGATACGTTTAACGGAAATGTTCCCTCTTCAACAATGTTCTCTTACATTTCACATTTCTCAAAAAAAAAAAAAAAAAAAAAAGGAAGGAAAGTAAAAGAAAAGAAAAACAAACAGGGTTTTTCTCATCCCTGACCATTAGCAGCAACATGTCCGGTGTCTATGTGGTAAAGAATAATTAATTGGCGCAGCAGTTCCTACTGATTCATTTCGAGAAATAATTTCTTTTGAGCTATCCGTCGTTCTTGCTGAATCATTTCAATTTTGCTTTTTCATAAAGAAACGTGAAATTCGGAAAAAAAATAAGGTAAAGTATTTACGCTTATAATGAAATTCAAAGGAAATTTTTGTAAGCCACCGAAAGTAAAATTTCAGGGAATTTACATTGTCCTTTTTCCAGAGGAAAATCTTGTTTGCCTTTCAGGGGGCTGAGCTCCTACTATGCTCTTGCTAGCTACGGCGCTGAGTAAGTGGCGGAAAAGTTGAACATGTAGGCCTAGCAGTAATCTGTTGGATATTATGAAACACCTTTTATATGAAGAACGCTAAAAAAATCACGGACAATGGTATACCCAGCGAAAACAGTCTTGCTGGGCCAGCAATGGCCCACCACTATGTTGCTGCTGCCGAACCGTCAATAAAATGTCCGGGCGACCAACAGAAGGGCCAGCAGTTCAGGCCAGCAGCTGGCCAACAATTGTCACCCCCATCAGTTGTTATATGCCAAAACAGGGCCATCAGTTATCCATCACAGGCAGTAGCTGCCACAAGTGGCACTTCAGCTGCCCTGCAAGCATGTGCCATAAATGGTGGCTAGCCTAAGGTGGTCCGCTAGTTTCCCGGCAGTGGCAGCCGGCAATCACGTGACGTAACTGATGACTTGCCGAATCTTGTCCGCCAATTCCCCAGTAGTAGCCATAAAAAAAATAATAATAATAAAATGTAGCCGCAGTTTCCCAAAGCTACAACTGCTTTTTTTCACCTTACGAAACTTCTGAATTACAGCACTGCGGTGGGGAAATTTTCTCAACATGTCCGGAAAAACCACCGTTTGGATCTAGTTGGAAACGAACCAGGACTGTCTGCGTGAGAAGAAGGATCTCTACAAACGGGACTGATTTGGCACGCACCAGCATGGCTTGAAGCTGACCCTCTTTTCTGCGGAATGTGTAACGAATGGTTCTCTATTTAATTTTACAGTATTGTGAGATATTTTTCATAAATGTTAGTTTTATATAATTCATAAATTTATTTTTTCAACGTGCTATTGTTGTTTTTACATTAATCGAACTTTACTTTTTCAACGAGTGTACCAATTACTTAAAGGCGATTTCAAAAGTTTCGAGCTGTCCTCGTCGTCTTAAAAGCCGATTGTTGAATTAATATATTTACCCGTTCATGTCACATTCTGTTACATTTTTAACGTTGTATCTTTCCTTTCCGCTGTCCCAAGCTACATTTGTTTTGAAGAGGAAAGATATTTTATTTTACTTCTCGTTATTTTTAGAAGTGAATTCCTCCAGTCTTGTGTATTCAACCCATGGATGAGTACATTATATCCACATAGAGCTGCTTTTATTTATTTGTTTTCAAATAATTGATAAATTTTGTACGCGTATAATTCTTCTTCTTTTTTTTTTTTTTTCAACATAATGCTTTTTTAGTGTTTTTCCAGGACTTTTGTTTCAAGCAGTTTAGTGAATGTTAAAACGAAAGATTAAACAGAAATTATTTCTTGTTATTCATGGGAATGGAGTAGGTGTATTTTATGGCTGTAATCTAGTATTCATGGCTTAATCTGATATCTTCGTCCACGTGGCATTTCATTAGGAAATAAATTCGCCTCTCTACATATGCATTTTTTTCTTAACATCCACTAAAACAACACGATGGCAATAGCGTCGTCTTCAACTAACTGGTACCACGAGAGACACAGCACGTGTTGCTTCTGCGCATGCGCAGTTCCGTTGTTTCCACCTGGTGTTGGGGTTTCATCGGTTGCCAGCTACGGGCCACTAGTGGTACTTGCTTCGTGACCCGAAATTCACGGCGATACTGCAGGGTCATTAATGGCTGCCAACTGATGGCGCTGCCACCAACGGACGGCTACTGAGCCATGAGCGGCAGATTTCAGCCAGCATTGACCCATTACGGCCAGCTGGTAGCCAGCAGTTTCCCAACACTTGCGTTTTTGCTGGGATAAAATAAGAAATTTTTTTCAAATCATTGTTGAGATTCCAAAGTGTCGTTTTTCCGCTACACCCCATCAAATCATGTGAACCTTCCAAAGTTTGTATGAAAACCAAACAGTGATCCGATTCCTGAAGGCGTTGTATGTATAAAATAAACATATTCTTGATACGTATATATATCATAATCATGATAAACCATTCTTAATCCACTGCTGAGTGAAGATCTCCCAAGTCTCTTTTACAACTCTTTGTCCTGAGCCATGCTCTTCAATGTCATTTTTGCATGCTTTCGAATTTCATCCACTCATCTCCCACGTTGCTTCCTTCAGTGCGTTTTCTTGTTTCTTGGGGCATCCAGTCTAGCATTTCAGTTGTCCAACGGTGGTAAATCAGTCCAGCTTATTGCCACTTTGATCATGATGTCATGCACTCTTGTCAACTTCCTGATGCACGAGCTCCTTCCTCTGTCTTCCTTGGCAACGTCAAGTACACATCTCTCCATGCTTCCTTGAGTTGTCCGAAGGCTTGGTACGTCTCTCTTTTTTAAATTTTATGTCTCTGATCCATAAGGAAAAACTGGAAGGACTCATTGACTAAACACTTTTCTTCTGAGACGCAATGGTTGATTGTTCCTGCAGATTGTACTTTTTCTGTGTTAGCTTTCTATGAATATATGAATACTAAAATGAAATGTTGGGGAAGTGCTGCTGTATAGTAGTGTTTTAGGCTTCATGCGTAATATTGTCGTCCTTAAGGCACGTAAGTTTCCCGCTATCTATTAATATATTTTTTTAGGAATTGTCAGATCGTGAGTAATAAAGAGGAATCTTATAAAGCCAACACATAATTAAGATTCCGTCAAAAGAAAAGGGGCTTCCCCTGAATTTCCGGGGCCCGGAGGCAGATGACCCCTTATCGCATTCTAGTTGAGCTCCTGAAAAGAGCGTATTTCGTTATGCCTAGGTTGCTAGTGATTTATAAAATGACCTATGCTTAAAAAAAAAAAAAAAAAAGATAAAATCTAATCACTCGTGCCGACATATGAAAGAATACATCTGGCGAAGCCTAGAAAATTCAGTCAGTCTATTGTTATATGGAGAAGGAGCAGTGAGGTCTGAGTCAAGAAATGGAGAAGAAACGTAAGACTGAAGGGTGACAACTGCGGAAGTCGTAATGAAGTCAAAATTAGAAAATTTCTATAGGGGGAGGTTTTTTACTTGAGAGGAAACTTTGACGCGTTTGAGGCAAAAGTATAACAGTGGAAAAGTTCCAAAAGTAGGAATTTGGTTGTATAACAGTGGAAAAACTCCAAAAGTAAGAATTTGGTTGTACAACAGTGGTAAAGTTCCAAAAGTATAGGGTTTCCTGTGTTATACGTTTTATTTACGGTGGTCCAGCGATCCACAGCGCTAGTTTTAACATCTCGTAATGATTTTAAATCGGGTAAGACGCGCACAATATGTGTGCGTGTGTATAGAGCGCGTTTGCGTATAATAGAAATACATGAAATAAGTGTCAGTTAATACTGGAAGTAGAAAAGAAGTGTCAAAGGAAAGAATTTTAGAATTTTGTACTTGGGAATATAATTCCCTTTACACCACCTAATCCCAACTGCAGAAGCAAAGAAGCCGTCACAGTGGCGCAGTGGTCTAAGCGATAGCTTCTGATCCTTCGCCTAATGGAGGGGGCTTGGGTTCGAATCCCGGGTAAGGCACGGATGTCTGTTGTTGTCTTTCGGCACTGGCTCTCTCTGTTATTTGCAAATCTGGCATGCTGTATCACATGTTCGATCTGTACTTTGATGATTTCAATGTATTGCATAATATTCGTACCCTGTGAAGCACAATAATGTATTTGTCTGAATTCGAGATGTTTGTGTTAACCATGACCAGTGTATGAATTCAAGTTGTATGTGTTACCTAGGACCAATAAATAATTAAAAAAAAAACCTTCAATTAGAAAAAAAAAAAGTCAAAGATCTTGCAATAGGAAAAGAACATTGAGGTCTCAGGAATTTTGCACTATAGAAGAATTAGTGGGGTCTGGGGTAAGAATTCTGAAGCGGGGAATACATGATTGTGGCAACATTGCTAATAAGGCGGGAAAAGGTTTAACTCAGCATTACCGAATGCGTAGTTTGTGTTACTACTAAAATTTCAATCCCGTTTAATTCCTGTCATTACAAGTATGCGACCTAATTTATTTATTAAATATTTGATTTATTTTAATAGTGTGTTAAACGAGGCATGCAGACTTTAAAGTATGGCAAGTTCAACACATTCAGAAATTACAAATAAGCCGCGTTTGTTGAGCAAAAACGACTCTACCTTGCGCCATATTCGTATCCTGTTAATGCATCTTATTTGGGATACGTTGACTACGACCACCCCTAAATGCACTCAATTCGTCTGAAACACCTACTGAACAAAAATACTTGAAATCCAAAAGATTTTTTTTCAAATATTTCACTCTTGAAATTTAAAGCTTCGAGAGTGTCCTGCTTTTACGTTTTTTTTATTGAAATCAAACGAAAAGAACAAAACAAAATCGACAGTAACAGAGGCGTATAACTACGCATTATTGCGCCGGGGGCAAACCACAAAATATTACGCCCCTATGTGCCCTTCTATCATATATACACTATATTGACAAAAGTCACTGGACACCTAGAAGAAAAACACAACATAGCATTTATTGACATACATTAGTACGGTGTCGGTCCACCTTTGGCCTTAATGCATGCACTGACCCTTCGAGACATGCTTTCGACAAGGTTTTGGAACACAGCGATTGGTATGCGCTTCCTTTCAATACAGAATGCTTCCGCTAACTGTTGCTTAGTAGTATGTCTTGGTTCCAAACTTCTTATGCGGCGCTCTAATTCATCCCATAGGTGCTCTTTGCGATTAAGATCAGAGCTCTGCGCTGGCCAGTCCACACTTGATACGGAATTAACGTCAAACCACGCCGTAACAGTCCTTGCTTTATGGCTCGGTGCATTATCCTGCTGGTACCGACAAGGCTCTGTTCCATAGTATTGTCACAGAGTTGGTAGGGCATAATCGTCCAGAATATCAAGGTAGACGTGCTGGTTAAAGGTTTGTCCACGATAACCAATGGGCCGGGACCATACCACGAAAAACTACCCGACACGAGTATACTGCCAGCTCCAAACTTGACCGTAGGAACAGTACACTGTAGTAAATAGCGTTCCCCCGGATGCCGTCATAACCACACACGCCCATCAGACTGATGGATCGTGTATCTGGATTCATCAGTCCATAGGACCCGTTTCCATTGATCTACGGTCCACGATAAATGTTCTTTACAACGTACTAAACGACGAGTAGCATTCCGACTAGAGATGAAAGGCTTATAAGCATCCGCACAACCACGGTAACCCATGGAACGAAGTTCTCTGGTTCCACCATTTTTACTCACCTGCACACTGAGGTCTTGTGCACTACTCCGTCGATTAGCTGTAACGGCTCTCCTGAGGCTTCGACGTCCTCTATCACTGATTTTCTTTGGTCTGCCGATACGTTTTGCTGCTTCAGGGACGCCACGTGTCTTCCACTTATTCAGAACATCCAAAACAGTTGACTTTTGTATGTTTAAACGCCTCTTGGTTTTTCTTATGGACAACGCACTAATATAACACCCAGCAATCTTTCCTTTCTCAAAGTCAGTTCTCTCCCGCCGCGACGTTTTTACTCAACCTCACAGTGCGATATGATCGCGGTCAGCTGCAGGCTTGTTTTTATACAGTTTGCAGCTGTACCGTGCACCTTAACAACGCAGTGGATCCGTTCATTTGCATTTGAAAGGGTGTCCGGTGACTTTTGTCAATTCAGTATATATCTATGTAGAGCGTTAAAAATCTGAACTAATTTGGGACCACTGGTAGTTCGTATTTTCGATGTGTTCGGATTATCGAACATGTAAAAAAATACAAATACGCTAATATTTTTACAATATATTATCCAAATACATGTACCAAAAATGAACAACTGTATACAAAAAAAATTACATAAGACAAAGTTTTTTGTTTTGTTTTTTGTTAATGCAATACGATACGGAACAAGTTTGCCATTTTTACTGCTGCTGTGAAATTTTTAAACATGAAGTAGAAGTTCCAAAACTTACCAATCATTATAAGCTGGTTTGGATTGCCAAGGGATGTACTTTAAACTGAGTGCAGGGAGTAATAACTTTCTTCCCGGCTCACGGTGGACAATGGGGGCTGAGGGATGATTAGCAAGGGGTGGTACTCTTAGCCCCTCGGGGAACAAGTGGCTGTTGAAGCTTTCGAGTTTTCGCCTTTTGTCTCTGAGTATCAGAAGTCACCTCCACCTTCGACACGTCACCCCCCAAAATTGGGCGATTCCATTATCATCAAGTGCCAAGTTAAAATGAACAAACTATACTTAAATTTTAACCACACAAAAAAAAAAAAAAAAAAGAAAAGTGGAGGGGATGCCTGTTCGGATCTTTGGCATTTCGGATTTTTTGACGTTCTGATTTTCGACGTTCTACTGTATGTATATAATTATCATATTCTATTAGTAATAATGTCGGGCACTGTAATACACTTTTCGACAAAACAAAATTAATGTCATGCCTCAATATTACCTCTACGCGGGAGGCACAATCAAACTGTGACCATTTGTTTGGCTCTTCGCAACTGCTTGGACCTATACGGTACCACTTCAGATTGGACCAAATTGAGCTGGTAGTAATGGCTTGCAGCCACAGATATGATCCATTAGCCGACAAGGAATCTAAAACAACGTGAACAACACTTGCAACGTACGTATAGCTCATCCAACTAAAGAAAAGCCGAGGGCTTCATTATTGTCCACGAAGGCCGGAGTTCTTATTTAGTTCGACAGACCATATACCCGCTCCTTCATTCCTGAATGTTAACAATTGGATTTCCCTGAACGTTTTGAGGAACAAATTCGAATTTTAAGTATACCAGAAACTGGAGTAAAAGTTACAAATCCAATTTTAATAAGACTGCAAGCAATGGTTTTTGCGCCCTTGAGCTGCGCTCGGGACAGCCGCCTCGTCTGCCCCTACCTCGTTACGCCTCTGGACAATAAAATAGATAACGATGAATTACCACTCGCACTAGAGCGCTGCACATGATAGACCAAAAAACGCATATATTTTTTTTAGTTGTTCTAAAGTGATATGAAACTATTTTCAGAGAGAACTAAAATGTCAATATATGCATGCGCACTGGGAGACTGATTTATCGGTTCCTACAGATTGCATGAACTAAACAAGCCACTCCATCGCAACCTACCCTCAATAGATAAATAAGATTGCATACATTCGTTTTAACGGCTGATTTCTATTACACTCTAAGGTGTTTTAAATTTTCCCATTCCGAGAAATGTCAGATTTTTCTTAGCATGAATTTAAGTACCATTTTGAAAAAAAAGGTGGGTGGGTGGGTGTAACTGTAGATGTCATCTTATGTCTGTGGGCTGAGCATATATAGTGATTGCATATTCGTGAGGATATCGAACAATCATAGAAAATTCGATGTATTAAGGACAGAAAGAAAGTACACCTGCAGGTCTTCGTGTGTGAGAGAGAGGGAAGGGGAGAGAGACAGAGAGAGAAAAAGGGAGAGACAGATAGAGAAAGAGACAGAGAAAGATTTGAAGACATGATCTAGGTAGTACAGTTTAACGGAAATCGGTAGCTCGTTTCAGAATATTGTGAAATTTTACTCGCATATTTTTTTTTTCAGAACCAGTCCCGAAAATTACATACTTAATGTTTTCTGCTTCTATAATTTATACTAAAACATTTCTTTATTTCCGTGACATATTTAGAAAAATCGCGGCTGGCTAACATTTTTCTTCCACGTTTTAGTTCATGGCAAGCACAGTTTCTTTTTCTTGTTAGGTGCTATAACTAGGTATTTATTTGTTAAAGTACGATGTGTACCTTTTCCTTCCTTTTTTTTTTTTTTAATTTTAAGAATGTCTAGAAAAATTAATCTTGGTTTGCTTAGAGATAACTGCACAATAAAATAAATTGCTTTTGAGCAGGTTTTTTTCTACAATAAACAAACTGCCACTGAGCAGTTTGTTCCTGAAACAAGAAATCGGATGCTGATGGATCTGCTGCCCTGGAACTTCACCTCCATTAACGGACACCTCCAGACAACGGCACGTTTTGGTTGGTGCAGAACAGCTGCGGTAGGATTAACTTTACTAATAGCCTCCGAACAACGGAATCTCTTAACAGCAGTTAACGAATACCCGAAGAAAAAAAAGTCATCGAAATTAAAACTTCGAAGTATGACATCATCCATTCTCCAAGCCCTTGCTTTGACGGAGGGTTGCATACCATTTGCTTTACTATCTCAACATTGCGGACTTGCTGTAACGACATTGTAAATGCAGCATCTTATCCTGTCAACAAACTATAAAAATTAGACAGTACTTTGTATATATTAAGAAAATACAACGTTTGTCTCAAATATTTTATTTTTTCAAGTTCTTCAAGGTTTCGCTGGACTCTGGCCTAGCTTCATCAGGACGAATGGCACGTAAATATTCAAATTGTACATGACATTATAAATGGTGTAAATTGTACATGACATCATAGATGGTGTAAATTGTACATGACATCATAAATGGTGTAAATTGTACATGACATGATAAATGGTGTTCACATTCAAATTGTGCATGACATGAAAATGGTGTTCACATTCAAATTGTGCATGACATGATAAATGGTGTTCACATTCAAATTGTGCATGACATGATAAATGGTGTTCACATTCAAATTGTACATGACATGATAAATGGTGTTCACATTCAAATTGTACATGACATGATAAAATGGTGTTCACAGTCACGGGATTTAGTTAGTTTCTTCCACGCGCTTAATAGAAATGGTGTGGATGCCATGTCATTAACAAGTTGTGAAGGATTCTGATATATATATATGGGAAAGCTTCCAAAATATATCAAATTTGGTGGTTGAATCAGGCTTGTCGATTAGTTTTGCTTCTTCAAAGGGAGATTTATGGTCCTCTTCTTAACGGTGTTTAGCCATCGATGACTTCTTTAGGTCACTGTTCCGACTACAGGTCTTGTGCTCCTTCAATAGAAAACGCAAGGCTGTGAGGGTCGGTCCTATGTACGAAGCGCCACATTCACATGGAATTTGATAAATTCTCCACGTGTTTTTATCTTCAACATAGTCCTTTGATCCTAAAAAGTTCATTTGTCTTTGGATTTAAGAATCACTTTAAAAATAAAGGTTTTGAGAATTTTTGAAATTTTGAAGGCAACGTCACGGGAATATAGAATAATGGCAAAATTCTCTCGTAATGGGTGCATCACAAGAGTTATCGTGGAGATAGGTTTCGGTTTACGGAATTTTGTTAAAACCTTGTGTATAATGGAAGAGTTGTATACACGCTGTAATGCAACACGTTTAAGGAAATCAAGTTCTTTTTCCAAACTGTCTTTATTCTACCATATATGTATCGCACGATATACGCAACTGTAAAAGGCGCTGAGTTTGGTTACCAAGGGTGATTGGACTTCGCATGTGGAGGTGAGGAAACAGCGGAAGGCTTCCGGTAAATTGTAGTTGCGAGAGATCCATTTGAGCGGGTATAAGTATTTGTGAAAAACGTTGTATTTTCTTAATGTATATAATCATCACAAGACTGTAATCTCTGTTTTCAAGTACTTTGTAGTTCCTTTAAGGGCAGTAGCGCACCCAGAAATTTCCTGGGGGGGGGGGGGGACACAAAATTCTTCCAAGGTGGGGTGACCCCCTAAATTTTCCGGTAAAAATAGTCACGTGCCATAACAATTAAGAAAGAGATTGACTTTCGTACATTTTTTTCCTATCCAGGTTCTAGTAATGTTACAGTACGAGAAAGTTAAATGATTAGAAGAAGATGAAATTCTTTTCCTGGTTAGATTTTTCAAAATTTATTTATCAGAACTATACTCCCTTACAATTATTGTATGTTATAAATATACGGTACATGATTACGAAATATATGTAGATCGCGCATCGTAATTTTTTTTTCAAACTTCGACGTAATAATTTTCCACTCTGTCAGTCAGCCCAAGGGGTTCATCACCCCCCCCCTTCCCGTGGGTGCGCCACTGCTTAGTGTGGACAAGGTGCAGAATAACAGGTTTGGAATACCGTATCAGTAACTGAGAAATTTCAACTGTCGGCGTGGTGGTGGTGGTGGTGGAGGTGTTTATGTGTGGGGGGAAGCATTAGCGTGGTGGTGGTGGTGGTGTGTGTGCGTGTGTGTTTAAATTGCATTGGTAGTGGTGGTGGTGTGTGTGTGTGTGTGTGTGTGTGTGTGTGTGTTTAAAATGCTTTCAAGGTCCCGCTTTATATTTTCGCATTTTGAAGTGTCCGTAAAGATGCAGTATACAATGGAAAAAAAAAAAATCCCGTTGAGGCAACAATTTGATTTACTCGCACATTATGCTCATAAACAGGATTACTTAAAGCCTCCATGAAATATGGTGAAAGGCAACCTGAAAACGATTTGGTGTCATTCCGTTGAGTGAAGACGTCTCATTGACGTTTTTGCAAAATCACGGTAGTTCATATGCAACCGGTACACGTGGAGATAAATATCTATTGGCAGCAGCATTGCATTCCATTAACCCTGTATCATTTGCCGTTTGGCATCATTTTGGATTTATTCCTCTCTCGTCGAGTGATTGTCAGATTTTCATCTGTTTTCTTGTTGCGTCCTTGAACAGTTCTACTGATGATGACAGCTATAAACAGGGAAAAAATAGCGACAGGTGGTTAAAAAAAAAAAAAAGATGGAGTTCGGAAGCAGAAAAACCGCAAATCATTCTCGAGATCGAAAAAAAAAAATCTCTCTCTGTTACTCACGAGAGAAAATCCCGTTGTTGCTTCCTCGTTCTGCCAGTGCCAATAACCCATTCAAGGCCGACGTGTTCAGCCTTAGGAGCTGGTAGACCTTTAACCCCTTGTGAGAGAGAGTACCTCATGCTCCAGTTCTATTGAAAAAATAAAATAAATAAAAAATGAAATGAGAGTCTAGACTACTGAAGAACGCCAAACATCTCTTCCTTTCTTATTTTTATTACCCGTTTAACGGTGTCTGCCTAGCTCTTCCCGTCTGGAGGATACATAGTCTCAAAAGAAGGTAGAACATCCAATAACAGTTTCTCGGAACATCAGGTGATGTCCTTATTTTTTATTCTTTTTCACCCAAAGTAGACCCCTGGGGTTTTGGGTCTCTTTAAGGTATATGTGCGTCAAAGAAAAACACTCTTGAAGTGAATACAGTCACTTCTGCTACACAATGCGTTTTTTTAAACAGAGAATAGGCTACGCCGTTAATGTACTAAGAACGTGTAATGTATACTCTCATTTACTTTCTTTTTTATTTGCTGTACTCTTCTATAAATTTTGGTTCATTCTCATTAAGCAGTTTTTAACCTTAACGCTACATTTTCTCTCACGCTAAATATTGATTTGGCAACTGACGCTAAGTCAAAAATGAATGACGTACAAAGAGTGCTGTTTACGATTGCGTGAGAGAGAGATTGAGAGAGCTCAGGGATTTTTATTACGGAAAGATAGGTTAGGGGCCGTCCATAAAGTACATCCGTGATGTTATACTAATTTTTGGACTCCCCCTCTCCCCCATGTCACATTTTGTCCGATTGTTGACACCCCTCCCCTAAAAAGTACGTCCGAATTCCCTCTACCCCCTTTATTTTTGCCGACTGCTTTTAGAAGTCCGTTGAGAAACAGAAAGGAAACATGCAATTATTTAAAGGAATCTTCCATATATATTTACACGTTTGCTTCAGAAAATATTTATTAAATATTTAGGCATTAATTTATTCCCAAATGCTACTCGAACTTTATCATTCTGAAATAAAGATCTACAAATGAACGCACGCATTCAAGGTTGCAACACTCCAGATTATACCATCTACAAAACACGATAGATTTGGTAGTACAAATACGAGAACTTATTCTGATTTAGCTAAATGTAATCAGAAATATAAAATATTTCATACCTTGTTTTAACTATTAAAAGAACAAAAAGGAGAAAACAAAACGAAGAAATACCACCCATTATATTTTTGCCGCTGGACGTCTGAATTTTTAACACCCCCCCCTCCCCCATGTTCACATTTGGTCCGGTTGTCAGGAAACCCCGCCTCCCATGTAATCTCGGACGTACAATATTTCACATTATGGACGGCCCCTTGCGAGAGATTTGTTACAAGAAATATTTTTGCGTATTATTCGTTTTTTTTTTTTTGTTTATTTTTTTTTTATATTTATGACCAGCGAGCATCGCCGGCATTGCTTGCAGTTGTGTCGGGCCCAATCAACGTGGGATAGTGTCCAGTGGCGTAGTGTTGTCTTCAGTGATGAGTCACGGTTTGCATTTGGCGCAGATGACCTACACATGTGCATCTGGAGACGAGCCGGCCAGCGCACGGCTCACACACTGGGAGTGACTGTCCGGAGAGCCATTTCCTATGATAGCCGGACACCCTTGGTAGTCCTCCGTACCACCCTAACGGGCCATAATTACGTCGACGACATTCTACGACCTGTTGTGTTGCCATTCCTGTCACAGCGTCACTGAGCAATTTTTCAACAGCATATTACCCGGCCACACACGGCACGGCTCTCTCAGGCCAGCCTCCGTAATGTCGACACCCTTCCAAGGTCAGCCCGATCGCCCGACCTCTTGTAACGTACCAGGAGATGTGACGTACCTGCCAGAAGGACGCACACGACATAAAGACAGATAGCAATTAGAATCAATGTCCGCGTAGCTTAATTGGTAGAGCAACTTATTCCGGAATGAGTGGACCCGGGTTCGAATCCTGGCGCGGATAAAAATGACGGAGAAATTTACTTCGTTATAATGGCGCCCGAACTATCCGGATGACCCGACCGTTCAAAATCTCGCATTGGTGTGATGTTATTTCCACACCGCGAGATAGGAAAAATATGAGCAGCACTTCGAAAAAAAAAAAAAAAAAAATAAGGGGGAGATGATGTAACGTACCAGGAGATGTGACGTACCTGCCAGAAGGACGCACACGACATAAAGGCAGATAGCAATTAGAATCAATGTCCGCGTAGCTTAATTGGTAGAGCAACTTATTCCGGAATGAGTGGACCCGGGTTCGAACCCCGGCGCGGATAAAAATGGCGGAGAAATTCACTTCGTTATACTCTCACCGATCGAACATGTTTGGGACTTAATGGGATGCCACCTAAGCCCATCCCGGAATGTCGGCGAACTAGCCCACAGTTTGGACACCATCTGGCATGCTATACCTCAGAACAGTATCCATTAACTGTATGCGTCTATGCCACGAAAAGTAATCTCTTATATCCGAGCAAGAAGTAGCTCTACAACGTACTACTGGATTGTTCCACTCGTGTAGCTGTAATAAACGTACTGGTTTGTTCCACTCGTGCAGCCCTAATAAATGGCCCAACTGCTCTGGAATGGCAATCATTTACTTTCCTGTACGTGTACATTGCCCATACAAATTTTCATATCGATTGAATGATTCCTTCTGGGTGTTTCGTTTTCTTTTTTCTTTTCTTTTCTTTTTTCGCAAACAGTTTTATCTGAGACGACCGACTAATAGCGGTATAACTATTTCACCAGGATTATAGGAAACAGTATCCCATACTCATCAACCCTTTGGACAGTGTGATGAGTTTTGGCCAAACTTTCCCTAATTGGCTGCACAATTAACTCAATTCCCATGTGATTCTGGCTGCTGAAATTCAAGGTAAAATCCCTGAAAAGGCAATGTTCTGGACACATTGCTAATAGAACTGATCATCGTTGGGCAAGCGAATTATTACACTAGATTCCAAGCGACAGGAATTGACCCAGAAGAAGACCATGTGGGCGATGGGTGGATGAACTTCGGAAGCATATCTGAGTGTCATGGAGAAGATTGGCTTAAGACAGAAAGTTGTGGAAGAAATTTGGGGAAACCTTCATGTAGCAGTAAACCGATAATGGTTGCTAATGATGATGATTTAATGTGTTTGTCCCGTGGATTTCTTATCGGACCCATCTCTTGAGGGAATTCTATGAGCGCTATGTTGGGTGTGTAACGTACCAGGAGATGTGACGTACCTGCCAGAAGGACGCACACGACATAAAAGCAGATAGGAATCAGAATAAAACGTCCGCGTAGCTCAATTGGTAGAGTGACTTATTCCGCAATGAGGGGATCCGGGTTCGAATCCTGGCGTGGACAGAAATGGCGGAGAAATTTACTTCGTTATAGGTGGTGGTAATGGGGAAGAGGGAGACTGTAAGACTGTAGAATTTCTGTTCAAAAATTTAAATGCAGTCTCTCTTAATTCAGCTTTCGAGTGTAAATTAACTTTGATTTATTTCCGTTTGCAAAAGGAAATCTGATTTCACTTATTTAATAATTTAAATCAATTGTTTGAGGAGGTAATATACGAAACAACTTAAATGTGTCACATTGCATTCCCCATTTTCCCAGCCGACACGTTTTTTTGTTTCATTCAACATAATAATTCTAGCCCGGATAAAAAAAGAAAGCTCAGGTTAGGTTCGTGTAAAACTCTTTTGAGAATCGTTCCTGTTTCACAGGAATGATGGATTCTCAAAAAGTCTTAAATGCCACTGTATGAACCGTCAGCTGCATGTGGGCTAATCCCCCACACTGGTGTACTTACCTGATTAAAAAGACAAAGAAATAATGCTCCGGACTCAAGTGTAGGATATGGTGGATCAACCGCACTTGAGAAGGATGATCCACCACGGAATCGAACTGGATTTTCCAAACGACATACGAGAAAGAAATTTCGGCTGAGTGAGTGTGAGACTGGTGTATGGAATACTAGAGGTATAAATGGCAAGATGAATGTGGTGATTGAAGAAATGAATAAGTATAGATTGGATGTGCTGTGTGTAAGTGAAACCAAAAAGAAGGAAATTGTTTTGCCTGGAGTAATGAATAATGTGAGAAGACAGGCTAGTGTATAGGTGTGATTTTAAGTGAAAAGTTGAAGAACAACTTGATTCACTATTGAAGAACAACTTGATTCACTATAGCCGTTAAAACACGAAACTGTAAGTACTGAATCATCTGCAAAGTTTTCATAATAAGTCACTGTATTTTTCATTGTTCTCACATGAGCATAAGTTAAACGTTTAAGATTCCTAGTTTTTGTCTTAGATTTTCTAATGATTTAGCATTGTATACTTTTCCTAGTTCATCGTTTTTGTTATGCAATGAGAAGCCTCAGGGGACTTCGACCATTAACGGTTCCAAGCGCAAACTGGAGGTGTCTGGGTGGATAACTTGAAAAAGCTGAAACTCTATCTCCGACCGCGCTGTACACAGCGACATGAAACATTAACCCTTGGTGAATCACTTCCTTGAAATCTGCTCGTCTTCCAGCCTCTGTTTCTGACCAAGTGGAAATCACACAAGACAAAAGTAAAACTTTTTTATAACCCCCACCCCTCTCTCCCTCTCTTTCTCTCTGCCCTATCTATTACTTGCCCAGGCATGCCTCCCGGGCCCTTGATCATGGTGGGCTGGATTAAGGTGGGCCCCCTATAGACCCCACCTTAATCCAGCCCTGTGCATAAGTAAGGGAGTTTGGTGCTAAAGAGAAAGTGTAATAACGAGTAACTGTACATCAACTATACATAAAATAATAAAACCATAAAAGTAATCCGATTTATTGGGGTAAAAATATAAATAAATGTTTCCAAGCTTTCGCACATCAACCAGATGACTTTTTTAAGGGTTTTCTGCCTACCTTCCTCGAAAAAGACATCTGGTTGATGCACAAAAGATTGGAAACGTTGATTTATACTTTTATGCCAATAAATCGGATTAGTAATGTAGTTTTACCAAATCGACAATTTCATTCATTTAGTATTGTTGTATTAAATCACTATTACAGTATTATCAAAGTACACTAATGATTTGAAAGTATTATATTTAACTGTGTGAGAAAATATGAACCACGGCAGTCTGTGAGAAATCTATTCCCTGACCTATCACCTTCACTTGAATCAGTGACTTCCTTGACGTGTTTTTCTTTTTTCTATTTTTAGCGCGATGTTTCAAAGAATGCATCAACAGATGACCGTTGGACTTTGGAGTTCTGACTTGAGGTTCTAAAAGTATTCTAATGGGTTTGCGAAAACTGGAAATTTCATTCCAGAAGACAATTCATTCTTTCTCTGATGGTGCCATAGTTATCTCTAAATATTCAACGTGAACGTCGCCAAAATATGTGCAGCTAGTGAGGGGCAAAGAAGGCATTGTCTCGGAAATGACAACAGAGATCAGTGAAATATATATAAATACAGGCCCAGCATTAA
The DNA here is from genome assembly GCA_039090855.1 of Macrothele yani. NCBI lineage: Eukaryota > Metazoa > Arthropoda > Arachnida > Araneae > Macrothelidae > Macrothele > Macrothele yani. Next base: position 198,847,744 of record CM076990.1, read on the forward strand.
AACACATCGACTATAATACTTTTGTGAACGTGTGGATTTAGAGTCTTAGTGTTTAACTGGTTGCAGATATCGTTGTTTTGTTAATGATACAATGCTACAACTAAGACCCTAACAGAATTTCACGGCAAAGCAATTCCTGACTTAAGCACAATCTACTGTAGAACTTGGCTTCACTGTAAAGTTTAACTTCGTGTTCTGGATAGCTTAATTAAACAACATAAAGCTAATTAGGCACTGAAGTGCACTGGCGGCAAACTTAAATAAGAAGTCTTGTACTTACAGTAACCAATATCTTTATCAGGTCCTTCATTACGTCCAGGACAAAATAATATAAACTCCTAGAAAATAGGCAATAAATCTTTTTAATAAGGTGTTGGACCACCATTTGCCTTTAATACAACTTTCAACTTTCTCGGAATGGATTCATACAGCTTTTGAATAGTCTCTCAAATTTCTCGGAATGGGATTATCATCTTGAAAATTTCTCGGAATGGATTCATACAGCTTTTGAATAGTCTCTCAAATTTCTCGGAATGGAATTATCATCTTGAAAATTTCTCGGATTGGAATCATACAGCTTTTGAATAGTCGCTCAAATTTCTCGGGTTGGATTCATGCAGCTTTTGAATAGTCTCTCAAATTTCTCGGAATGGAAATATCATCTTGAAAATTTCTCGGAATGGATTCATACAGCTTTTGAATAGTCTCCAGTGGAATGTTGTACCATTCGTCGATCAGAACATCAGACAGCTGATCCAGAGATCATGAAAAAGGGAATTTGCTTCTCAATCTGCTCTCCAAAACTGCCCACAGTTGTTCGCTGATATTCAAGTCAGGTGATTGGGCTGGACAAGGCAGATGTTGAAGTTCATCTTAGTGCTTTTCAAACCAATACTGAACTGTTTTAGATGTTAGTATGGGCGCATTATCATCTTGAAAAATGGCATCATTGTTGGGAAACATCATTTGGACCACAGGATACACCGGACCGCATAGAATGTCCAATTACTTACTGGCAGTAACTCGACCTTGTAGTGTAATGATGGTTCCAGCCGAATACCAAGATATGGCCGCCCAAATAATCACAGATTCACCCCACGTTTGACATTTGGAACCAGACATTCTGTATCGTCCCCTTCCTTGGGGGATCTCCGTACATAAACACAATATACTATTAGGAATAATGTAAATGATGACTCATCGGACCATATCACACATTTCCAGTCTTCAGCTGTCCAAGTTTTATGCTCATGGCATCATCTTTTTCGCATTGTAGCGTTGGTTTCTGTGATTAAAGGTTTTGTTTGAAGTTGCAGCTCTTCTATGAATGTTGGTTTCGTGAAGTTCTTTGCGGACTGTTTTTGTGGAAACAGGGGCTTCCAGGTGGATATTGAGTTCTGCTGTAGCTTTTGCTGCAGTGTACTGTGTTATTTGGACACAGCCCTTGTTAGTATCCGGCAGTCCCTGTCATTCAATCTCGATTTTCGCCCTCTATTCTTCTTCGCCAATGAAGTCCTGCCATGCTTTGGGCACGCAGTGATAACCGTGGAGACTGTTGCTCTTGAAACACCAAACAATTTAGCTGTTGTGGTTACAGCGTTCCTGCTAAACGGGCTCCTTGGATTTGTCATCTTTGGAATTGTGACAGTCACCCGCTATAACGAAGTTGATTTCACGGTCATTTCTATCCGCGCCAGGATTCGAACCCGGATCCCCTCATTCCGGAATAAGTTGCTCTAACAATTGAGCTACGCGGACGTTTTATTCTGATTCCTATATGCCTTTATGTCGTTTGCGTCCTTCTGGCAGGTACGTCACATCTCCTGGTACGTTACACCGCTTAACCGACTGCTCGTACGAGCTGCTGCTGAATACAACTTGTACTACACTGGCGTACGACCTAGATAATGCATATACAACGAAAATATGCACAAAAGATAATCACAACATTTGTTTTTCAGTGAAGCCTACAAGAATGACATTATCCCCTATAATCACGGTGTTCCCAAATTCGTCCAACCCCTGTAAATGTCAGCACAACTCCAGCTGTAGAATATAGAGCTTCACTTTGTACTTAATCAACTAGTACATCGACATCTGAATACATCAGATTCTCGTAATACAGAATAGTCTTCAAATCTTACTAACTGGACAGCTCGTGACTTCAGTGATAAAGCAAGCGAGAGATTCAATCAAGCTCGTAACAATTACTTCGATGCTCACGTCTCTCGCCCAATCTCTCTCTCTCTCTCTCTCTCTCTCTCTCTCTCTCTCTCTCTCTCTCTCTCTCTCTCTCTCTCTCCAATCTCTCTGGTCGATACAATTGTAAACAGCATTCCCATCACTCTCGTTCACATCCGTCATTCAGTTTTGACTTAACGTCAGGTTGCCAGAGCAACATTCACCCAGAGAGAAAATGTAGCGTTTACGAAATGCTTAAAGAAAATGAACCAAAATTTACGTAAGATCACAGGAAGCAAAAAGAAAAGTTAAATTAGAGTATATGTTACGTGGACTCAAACTGTATAAAAAATGGATCATTATCGAGTATTTGAAATATCTCTCCCAGGATCTATCATAAAAGTCAGAACTTCAACAAGCATTTGTATGTGTGTGTGTGTGTTGATGGAAAGAACTAAAAACACCCTTTCTGTTTTTCGTAGAACCAAAGTTTTGCCACATAAAAACGATGCTCTCGAACTGAATAATGACGTCACTGCCTGCTTATCGTTCGTGTCAGAAGTGTGCGTACGTCAACGTTGATACTGTTACCTCCGGTGATATCGCCAATATGGACAGGCTGAAATATTGTGCACTACTCACAAATTTGCAGAATGGACAGATAGTGTGTAGGGCATTGAAAGAACATCTAGAACCTTTGGATATCCCTTAAAGGAAAATTTTATGCATGAAACAGATCTCTGTAGCACGCCATTTCTTGAAAATTTTCTTATATTAATTAAACTCATTTTCATGGCTTGATCGTGTTATTCTTGGATGTCTGCCTTGCATTCCATTTCATCTGTTGGGAATGCTTCCGATGTTTTCTGATACAGGAGCTCTCAATTTAGTTTGCGCGACAGAAATGCCTCTGATTGATAAAAAAACAAACATGATGTGCATTCTTCGATTGCGTAGCTCTGCCCGGAATTAGAAAGAAGGAAGTTCTTTTATACGACGTAGCAACCACCTCAGTAGCCGAGTGTTCAGAGGTTCGGTCATTTGGCTAACTATTCAAGTTGGGCTCGCGCTCGAATCCCGGATGTGGGATGGGCGGTGCATTTGTCTTCAGAGATCGAAACGGGTCACGGTTCAGCGGTTGTCCAGGTCACCGGATCGACTATTTTTTGCGGGTCAAACGGGCGCGGTCAAGGTGTTCCTGACCCGGTTTTGATCCGGTTGTATTTCCGTTCCATTTTTGAAAAGAAAAAACAATATTTCAAAGAACTCTTCAGAGGTCTTTGAAATAATACTTCAGAGATCCAGAAACGTGCTGAGAAATGTAAAGAAATGGGATGAAAAATGAACTATCAGAAGGCAAAACTGAAGTATAATGCTTTTACAAGTAATAAAGATTTATCAGTTGACGGGGAAAAGCTGGAGATATCAGATACCTACATTTACCTTGGACAGCAAATATCAAGCGAAGGTCGCATTGATGAAGAAATTAAACAAAATGAATAAATGAATCCCAAAAGCAGACATTTGCTGATTTGTCGACCCGGTGGCGCCGTAGTCTAAGCGCAGGTGTATATATGTTTGAGTCACAAAGACAGACATTTGTTATGACGTACAAAACGCTTACAGACAAACATTACAAGACAGACATTGACTATCATTAAAAGACTATCATTACAAGACAGACATTTAAGAGACATAGACAGACAGACATACATTTAACAGACATAGACAGACAGACATACAAGACAGACAGACATGCAAGGCAGACATATATTACAAGACAGACATGCAAAACAGGCAGACAGACATTACAAGACAGACATGCAAAACAGGCAGACATTACAAGACAGACATGCAAAACAGGCAGACAGACATTACAAGACAGATATTTACAGACAGACATTACAAGACAGACAGACATACAAAACAGGCAGACAGACTGACAGACATTGAACAGACAGACAGGCAGACATTAAGACATTACAGACAGACAGACATTACAAGACAGACTGACTCATTACAAGACAGACATTTGTTATGACATACAAAAGGCTTACAGACATTTGTTTGAGTCACAAAGCAGACATTTGCTGATTTGTCGACCCGGTTGTGCCGTGGTCTAAGCGCACTGTTCTGATCATTCGCCAGAGATGCTTCGGGCGATGATGCATGGATGCTGTGTTTGTTTTACGGCACTGGCTCTCTGTTCCCTGGAACCAGTGGCCCTATATAAGGGACGGGAAACCGCTTATTGCCCATTGAGTTACTCATGGTGATCTCTAGTCCCCACCCCCAATTGCTGAGCTGATTTTGGCATTCCTTTGGAGAAATGTTTATTTGCTGTCGATCAGTTGCGTTCATGTGTGAGCAGTATCGAGATGCACCAACGGTGAAAACATCCGAATTAAAAGGAAAAATTAAAGACAATGAAAAAAATATTTAATGAAGTTTCACTTATAACTTTTGTATTTATCCGTCAGGGACAGTCGAAATATCAGTCATCTTTAACGGATGATTTATTCATCTCTCATACAGTATATTTTGACATCATGTAAGATAGGAATCTCTGATGCTATTGAGAATCCGTGTAGTTTGAACATCGTTTAGGGTCCACGTCATTAAATTTTTCTTGGAAATCCCATATCTCTTGTTGTTTTCATGTTCCTATTTTTTTATTATTTCGTTTTTAACCCTTTATTTTTAAAGATCAATTACTAGCGGTAAATTTATTCTACAAACATAATTAGTCTATCATATGTTATCCCAATTGTGTCATTTGTTTCCTATTCCTATTTTGAAATTATTTTGTTTGTCCCTCACTATTTTTAAAGGTCAGTCACTGGCAGCTAAAATTTTCTTAACGTATAATATGATATTCATTATGGTAGTTTTAGGTTGTATGACGTTAATTGTTATGTAGTGTTGATTGGTGGTTAACTGCAGTACATATACTAAACAAAGGGCTCGAAGCCCTAAAAAGATAAGAAAAAACTTGTCTATAACAGAAATCAACGCTCCGAAACCTACGGCTTGACATGACTGGACACAAAGCTGGAATCCTTCTGACCCTAGGCTTATGTGCAATGTCGTCATCCCAAAATGATACCGTCTGTCTTTCCTAAAATAGCCTGAGCGGCCATACTGGACCTCCCATACGAGAAACATTGAAATATGAAGTCCGTTATTTAACTTATTAGATTGCAACAATATAGAAGATCACATTTACAAAACAAAGATTTACCTGAATTTATGGCCCATTTAATAAAAAAATTTGCGAAAAATGGTGTTTGTTCTAGTTCGCAGATCTACCGAATTGATACAGACAATGATTTTGCTGTCTTTTGCCTTTCAGAAATAGAATTGGTGCAACAGAAAAAGCATTTGGCAAATTTAGTTTCCATATTTTAGTAGTGTGATAAATACGTAATGATAAAGTTGAACATTTTTGAGTAGATTTTGTCTGATTCAGAGTTCTTTTGCAGTTCTGTTATTTCAATAATCCCACCAACTATGAGTGTTCCTCTCCACCGACACATTAGGGCGCACCTAATGATTCGGGAAGTTAGAAGATATAATTCCTTAATTCATTCGCTTTTATTCTTCAGTCTGCATGATAGTATTATTCGTGTATAAGAGTGTAAGTCAATCCCTTCATCATTTAACGTGTAATATAACATGTAGCTCACAATGGCGTTAGAAATGCTTTTGGATAAAAATTTTACCTAGTGAAATGAACAACAAAAATTCGGAAATGCCAAATCCAGATAATTGGTCATTGAAAAAAAAAAATCTGACATTGTGTTTGAAAAAACTTACATTTTAGTATATTTACACTAAATTTATATAGTTTTAACATGATTAATTTCATTTGGCACCTTGTAAAGGCTGTAAATATTTTCCTTGAGAAAAGTTAGATTTTATAAATTATTTTAGCTCTTGAGAGTTAAGCTTAACGGGTTCAGTGATTCGATTTTTTTGTAAAATTTAAAAATTTCGAATCACTGAACTTGTGAAGCTTACTTCCAGGAGCTGAAGTAGTTTAATTAATACGACTTTGTAGATTCAGGAATATTTTAATTAATTTTTTCCTATGAAACGTATTAATTAAGATGCACATGTACATTTATAAGTATATCTTTTCTGCATTCTTTAGGCTACATTATATCTTCATCCTGAGTATTGTAATTCCCGTTTCATTTACTAATTGTATCGCGAGCACTAAATCCTAAGTATATTGCTGTTCTCTTAAGGAAATTTCGTCTTTTAGTTGCGTCTGATTAAATTTTTCTGTCGCTGCACGGAAGAGAGCACGTTTTCACGTTTGCTTTCGCACATCACTTTATCTCTCATAACTTATCCACTATTAGGAAAAGAAAGTATTGGAAAGTTTTTCCACTCAAGAAAGTATTATATCAGTAAACATTCTATATCTTTGATATACTTTGGATATCAGGGATTAAACTACCAATCATAGCCCGTGTTTTCTTGAGAAAAATCGAATCAGAAATTTCGAATGTGTATATTTATTTACCCAACAACAAAAAGGAATGAAATAAAGTGTAGCGTATCCTTTATACTTGAATTTTGTAAAATATATATGCAACCTTAGGCCATTAATTTACAATTTAATAAAAAAAAATGCAGGTTTTAAAACCAATCTGAGTTGCTACTAAAATTCCTAGAATTTTTTCGTCTTTTAGGAATATTTTCGTTAAAGTACAAATAAAAGTCATCTGTCTAGCAAAAAGGGGGGGGGGGAAGGGGAAATCATATGTAGAAGATGAGAATAGGTGGTACTGCGTTGTATACAAAACCGAACAATGACGAGCAGTGCTATTGTACCAAACTTTGTAACAGAGTTCATTCTAGGCATTTTCCTCGGGACGGCGCCGCCCTTTGCTGCCATTATGTTGCAAATCTGTGTTTCGCAGTCTGCTTTCTGCCATTTTATAAACAACACTTTCTTGAGTTAGGTAAAAAAAAAAAAAAAAAAAAAATGCCGTTTCTTTCAGAGTCCTCAATTTCAAAATTTAGAATGAGATTTGAAGTGTAAAAATGAACAGCTCGTCTACCAGAATGGACTGCATTAAACGGAATGAGATGGATACATAAAAAAAAACATTATAGTTCGTGCTTTGCTGAGCAAAAAATCTAAGGGCTAGCAGAAAAATAAAAACAAAAACTACTTAATGAACCTGTTTGACGTTAATTTTCTTTTTCATCAGCTTGAAAACTTGTTTTTAAATTAAACTGTTCGTAATTCAGAATAAGTGAAAATTTTCTAAGCAAAGGGGTTAGTATTTGGCCCGCGAAACACCGAAAGGTGGTGAAAGTGGTGTGCGCGCGCGCATGTGTGTGTGTGTGTGTGTGTGCGCGTGCGTTTCGGGGGTTTCTTTGAGTCGACCTATATCGCTTCCCCTTAACTCGCTGTCTAAATTTGTTTCGTCCCCAAAATAGAGGCTGCGATCTGCGGAAACAACTATTCGCGGTCTTACTGACTCCCGCGTTCAAGATTTTTTTTGCACCTTCTTTTACGAGAGTATATGCATGCATGTGTGTATGAGTGTGTATGGAGTTAGTTTCTCCTTTGCCTCACTCAAATTTAGAACGGGAACGGGTCTAGTGTTGTACTTTCTGAAGCTATTCTCTGGTGATGTGAGTAAACCCATGATGTTAACCACGCCAAATGGCTTTTTTACGACATTGGATGACGATCTGTACTATCAGGATTGATGTTTAAAGAATGGGCAGCCAGGAGCTGATGATGATCAAATGGTAAGTTCTCCAAATTTGACCATTCCACGTCGGAATACACAAGTCCTTATTTTAGATTCTAAGTGTGCCCAGATCCTTTACATATGCGCAGAAAGACTAAAAAAAAAGGCAAATCCCTTTTTGTCTATTCATTCAGAACTAGTTTCTGAACTACAAAAGGATGACTCTATGTTTACGAGGGGCGACTAAGTACTTCTAATCTTAACGTATCTATGACGTTTTTCAGGCAAAATCGTACCTTTACTTTTCTCCATAGTGGCTTCAATTTAGTTATCACACTTCTGTTCCATCTGTGCTGTCTTGTCTTGGAAATCACAGTTCTTCTAATTTGAGAACTTTCTTCGTCACACTGAAACGTATTCTACGGTTTTAGAGACGGTTTTGACCATTCCATGTCAGAATGTACAAATATACTTACTGAAATTCACAAGCCATTTCCCATTATTCCTTTCGTGAATTAGCGAAGCATATTTCTGATTCAACCCATTTCGTGAAATGACAGAGAAAGTCTTAATTTCACGGCTTGTTCATACGCGAATTGACAGAAATACTCCTCTTAATGTTTCTCCGTTTAATAACGGAAAAGTACCATTCTTAAGAGGTGGTAACGGAAAATCTTGAATTTTCAGAAAGCCTTTTCGTGATTCCGTTTATATATTAACCGAGAAATTATGTTATGACGTTTACCGTATCCATATGACGTAAACTTTCCGGTAATAAGGGAGGTTTGCGGGAATACTTGGGATACACGAAGCTTGATTAACTATTAAATTTTAATCGTCTGTTGGTGGACCCTTCTTTTGAGATTCTGTAACGAGGCGGAATATTGTGTGCAGCACATCGCATGATATTAAGGTTATTGCAAAGACGGATACCTGTTCCCCCTCCAGTTGGTGCACCTTCTATCGTACATGGTGTTACAGGGAAAAAACTGGGTACTTGAAGTATCGTACTGGCGATTGTATGATGTCTATCTATCAGTCTGTGATCCTTATCAGAAAAGTTACTGCAGCTATCAATAGTAAAACATGCGTACTTAGGGGGTTTGTGAAATCATACAATAAAGTAGTACAGTTCTCCTTCTAATTTTTTTTAAACATAATTGTCAGTTTAAAAAAAAAAATTTGAGTTCCAAAATATTCTGCTGCTTTGAAAAATCATAATGAAAAAAAAATGTAACTTGTAATAAGTTCTACAGAAAAAAAAAATGTAACTTGTAATAAGTTCTACAGAAAAAAAAATGTAACTTGTGATACGTTCTACAGAAAAAAAAATTATTATAAACCTGTTCAGAAAAATAATAAACTTCTACAGGATATAAAATAAACATTTCATCATTGCGCGACTCCAGTCGTTTTTACCCCGAACGTGATCAGGTGGCTAGTCCTTGCTGGCTCAGTCGGTAGCGTTCACTAGTGGCGTGCTAACCAGCGCGGGCTTGATCCTCACCTCAGGCAAAGGGTAGGAATTCTTTCATCTCGTACGTTAAGGAAAAACCTTACAAGGCGACTGGTAAATTTGTAGGCTTACCAAAAAAAGTGGTGTTACAAAGATTTTATATTACGTTGTAGGATTTCATATAAAATCTCAATATCGTAACTTTTATTCCATCTCGTGCTCCACTTCCTTTGTTTCCATAAAGCGTGAGAGAAATTTCTCAGAGTCAGTTCTCCATTAGACACTGGATGCACGGTTAATTTGCTAAGACGACAATGTGTCTGAGCTTAGTATATGCACATTGTCATCCCTCCTCCTACGTCATGCTGCATATGTGCGCATGCCTTACCGTACCGGACCCTACTCTATCTCCTGAGTGGTCTTTCGTTCAGTTCTGCCTGCTCGTTCCGCTGTGATGCTAATTTCTCCTTTTCGTTTTTGCACACCATTGTATAGTAATAATAAAATAATTATAATAAATATCATGTTAACAACTGCGACACCATATTGTGTAGCTTAATGCATTTACTACTAGTATTTTACGTCATTGTGCTGCAGTTTGTAAAGCGGTCCGGTACTATTTATTTTATGATCACACCACTGTCCCCCCCCCCTTAAGAAGTTTCTGGCTACGCCACTGCTTCGACTTCAAGAAGCAAAAAATCATACTAAATATAAATGTACGTATACCTCGCCTGCTGAAAAAAAAACAAAAAAAAAACAAACGCGGGTGGCCTAGTGGTCAACGTTCGTGATTACCACGGAGAAACCTCAGATTCGATCCCAGCAAGTACGAACGCTCAAACTACTAAATATCCGCCGGGCCCCGGGTATTGGCCCCACGGTAATAAATAAGGGAGTCTTCCTCCCCTTTTCTACCTGGCTTCCGTGTCACTTTCCTATTGGGCACTCTAGCTCAAATCTCCTAGCTTCCTATTTCTAAGGGTTGTTTGAGACCTGGGGTCAGAGACTCCCTTCCTAAAATCCTCTACATCTGATCTAATTAATCTGTTGTAAAAAACCTGCACATCAGGAAACTAGGAAAGTTTATGAACTATATTTTCACCTTTATATCCATACCTATCTATCCGAAATATAATTACTTATTTTCAGTATATCTACTACACTTCATTAAAATCAAGCGTTTCTATAGAAAACATTGTGTGGTGCAATCCAAACCTATCAACATGGTGAAACCGTGCACCATAATCTGGTGCAACCTTGTACCATAACATGGTGCAAAGTTGCACCATGTTCTTGGGGTTTGTTTGCGCCACCAATGGTGTATCTTTTATCAGAAAGTGGTGCAGATGGTATTGTACCACTTTTTGGTACAACCAACCACAAAAATGTTAAGTGTTCTTTTGTCTGTGTATGTTTTAAATTAATAATTCTATGAGATTATTCGGTTCTGAAATAAAAACATTTTGTGAGCACAAGCATATAAATTTTGCAATTTCTAAATAGTTCATTTCCGAAAATCCCATCATTGTCTCAAATTCTTCCGATTTAATTATTTAATATAATGTTATTTATACTACAGCGAATTGTATGGATGTGAATTGCTTCTCATTTATAGTGAATTACTCTTTTTAATGAATTGCTCCTCATTTATAGTGAATTACTCTTTTTAATGAATTGCTCCTCATTTATAGTGAATTGCTCTTCATTATAGTGAATTACTGCTTTGAATGAATTGCTCCTCATTTATAGTGAATTGCTCCTTTTAATTTTTCGTTTCTCTTCATGGTGAGATCATATATTTGTTTAGAAGCATACGTTGAAGAAAGCATACAAACACACACATGCTGTAGAAGTGAGAGGAAAGGTCACCGTACTTTCTGTGTCCGCGCCTATGCGGCGTATATACCATCTATTTAACTTTCCGCTTTGATCCACTTACTCTTCTGTGAATTTTAGTTATCTTTCGTTATGTTTTCTGTACTTAATATCATGTCTGAACTCCTAAGAGCTTATTTCCTTGTAGCATCACTGGCAATATGTCGGGTCGAGCGGACGATGCCATAAAGAGGATCGTTTTTCTGAATGAGTGTTAGACTTGAGGTGTTAGGTGCTAGATGTGAAAGCTATCAACTAGACCACTGCGATCAACGAGATAGTTCTAAGTTGTTGAATTTAGATCAAATGCTTTACTTGAAAGACAAAGTAGATTCTTAGGAGGTCATTGAGAAGTGTTAAAAGGTCTTACAAAGTTGTTAAAAGGTCTCAAAAAGGGCGATAAACGGTCTTAAGTAGTCTTTTGTACTGAATGCCACGTCGCAATTCCCAAGCGTTTATTTCTTTGTGGCATCACTGCCAGTCAGTCAGATCAAGGTGCGTAGATACACCCAGGATGGCTTATCAGAATGTTTGTTAGGCGTTAGATGATGATGTGTGCTATGTGTGTTAAGCGTTATGCGATGTACGGAATTCTTTTTTCATTGGGAGGCCTGAACTATGGGAACAATGATCCTTGCCCCTTAGCCGCTAGGAGGCGTAAATTCAAATGCTATCGAATGCGAAACATATTTTATTCCATATCATTGATTTTTAATATCCGATGAAAGCATTTTTCTTTCCTTCAATACCTTTTTCATCGAAGACAATTTGCATATATTTACTTCTTCAAATAATCATCATCATCATCATTGTCAACCATTATCAATCCACTGCTGGACGAAGGTCTCCCCAAGTTTCCTCCACAACGGTCTGTCTTGTGCCAGTCTCCTCCATGTCACCCCTGCATACTTTCGAATTTCATCCACCCATCTCCCATGTGGTCTTCTTCTGGGTCTTTTCCTGTCCCTTGGAATCCAATCTAAAATTTCGGCTGTCCATCGATGATCTGTCCTTCTGGCAGTATGTCCAGCCCATTGCCATTTCAGGGATTTAACTCTGATCATGATGTCTTCCACTCTTGTCATTTTTCGGATCCACGAGTTCCTCTTCTTATCTCTCCTGGTTACACCAAGTATGCACCTCTCCATGCTGCTTTGAGTTGTCTGCAGCCTTTGTATGTCTCTTTTAGTTAAGGTCCACGTCTCTGCACCATACGTAAGCACTGGAAGGATGCATTGATCAAACACTTTTCTTTTAAGACATAATGGCATATTGCTCTTGAAAATTATGCTGTTTCTTCCAAAAGCTCTCCAGGCAAGTTTTGTACGCCGATTAATTTCTCCATCAATGTGACCCTCACTTGATATCTGCTGTCCAAGATAAACGTACGTGTCTGTTATCTCCAGCTTTTCTCCATCAATCGATAAATCTTCATTTCTTGTAAAAGCATTGAACATCACTTTTGTCTTCTGAAAGTTCATTTTTAATCCCACTTCTTTACTCTTGTCAGCAAGTTCCTGGATCATACTCTGCAGCTCTGATGGGCTAGTTGCAAAAATGACTACGTCATCAGCAAAGCGAAGGTGGGTTAGATAATCTCCATTAATCTTTATCCCCTTGTTTTCCCAGCTCAGTGACTGAAAAACACCCTCCAATGTGGCATTAAAGAGCTTCGGAGATATGGTGTCACCTTGTCTCACTCCCTTTCCAATTTTTATGTGTGTTGTATTTTCAAACAGCCTAATCTTTGCATTTGCATTTTCATAGATGTTATTAATAATATTAATGTATGCATCTTCAATACCGCAGGTTTTCAGAGCCATTGTAACTGCTGATGGTTTCACCGAATCAAAGGCTTTTTCATAATCGATAAAAGCCATGCACAATGAAAGTTCATATTCCCTCGCTCTTTCAATTAGTTCTCTCAGCACATGGATATGATCTATTGTGCTGTAGCCACTCCTGAATCCAGCTTGTTCTCTCGGTTGAGCCATGTCCAGTGTTACCTTCAAACGGTGTGAAAGAACTTTAGTGAAGATTTTATAAACTACTGATAGGAGGCTGATAGGTCTGTAGTTTCCGAGATCCTCAATGTCACCTTTCTTATGTAGCAGGATCATTGTAGCGGTGTTCCAATCCTCAGGAATCTTTCCTTCATTAAGGCATCGAGTGAAAATTTGGGCGAGTACTGTTTCGATTTCTCCACTTGCTTCTTGTATGATGTCTACAGTAATTCCATCTTCTCCTGGAGCTTTTCCCCGCTTCATGTTCTTGATTGCATGTGCAACTTCTGCTGGAAGGACTGGAGGAACTCTGGTACTGGTATCTTTCATGATGTCTGGAGTGCATGTATCATCCCTTTCATATAATTTGGAGTAGAAATCTTTTCACTCTTGTCAAAATTTCGCCTCTATTTCTTGTTACAGAACCATCTTCTTTCTCAGTGCCATAATCTGTTTTCTTCCCTTACTGAGATGTCCCTTTGCTATCTTTAGGCTTTGGTTGTTTTCAATTGCTTTCCTTACTAGTTCACAGTTGAAATTTCTTATGTCTTCAGTGATACTTTTTCGTACTGTCTTGCATAGCTCTATATATTCCACTTTGGAAGTCACATCTTCTTTAGTTATCCTCATCTCTCTTCTTTTTTGCATCAACATTTTCGTTTTTCCTGATAATTTATTTACATGCAACTTGTTCTTAGATCCAGCTAATTTTGTTGCTGTTTCTATAAGAGCTTTGGTTACTTTTCTGTTAACTTCAGAGATGTCCACTTCTTCCGATGTTAGGCCTTCTAAAGCACAGAACCTGTTCTTCAGTTCCAACTTGAAGGTATTATGGTGTTTTTTAAGGTTGGTTATGTCAATAGATTTTGTTTGTCTTATGAGCTTGCCACGTTCAAGTTTAGTGTTGAGGTGCATCTTACATCTCACCAATCTATGGTCACTACCTGTGTTGAACTTGTTTAGCACACTGCAGTCTTCTATGACGAATTTTTTGTTACACATAATAAAATCAATTTCACTTGTCGTCCCATTTGGATGTCTCCATGTCCATTTCCTGTGTGGCTTTTTCTTGAAGAAGGAGTTCAAGATGAAAAACCCTTCTGCCTCTGCAAACTCAACGAGAGTATTTCCACGCTGGTTTCTGTTGCCGTGACCGAATTTACCTACTGAAGTTTCATTCTGTTGCCGTTGCCCTATTTTTGCATTGAAAAAATAATACACAGTCGTTTTTCGGGGGACGTAAATATATATTGTATATTTCCCGATGTTTGTGCTTTTAAAATCTCTATTTAAACATTCTTCATACTTCGCACAGCTTTTGTTGCGAACAGTACTTTTCATGAAACTTCTAATTTTTTGCAACGCACAGTTTGGTCCGTATAGTGTGGGTGTAAGTGCTTATTTCTGTTTGCAACCAATCTATACAGGTATAATTGCTTCTAAAAAAAAAAATGCCCAACTGAGGAAATTCCTTTTTGATCAAGTACCACTAACATCGTAAAACATTATAATGTGCGATTTTTCCGTTGGGGTAAGGGTGGGGGCTCTACACATTTTCTGCTCAAAATAATGCATGATTTTTCCGTTAGGGGGCGTAAATGCATATCTTATTTTTATGGATATCTCTGCTTCTAACAGTCCGATTTCGAACATTTCTTTTCCAGCCTAACAGGGTTTGTGGCGAAGAGTATTCTACATGTATATTTTTTATTTTATTAGAGCATAATTTTGCCACTAGAGGGCGTGAGGGCACTTTTCTGTTTACAACATATTTGCAGTTGTATCTACGTATGCTCCTAAAAACCCATTCGAAAAGAAATGCCTTTTTGGTTAGATACCGCTATGTGCATTTCCTATTAAAAATAATGCACAGTTCGCCCATCAGAGGCACAAAAGTATATTCTGTTTTTCTATTGATATCTATGATTCTAAAAATTGTCTTAACATCGAATGTCATTTATTTTCAGAAACATTTCGCATGTATTTTTGAATTATTTGTAATTCGCAATTCTGACGCTAGGTGGCGTCATTGTTCATTTCGGTTTATAACTGTATCTTCGCCGCTAAAAATCATATTCAAAAAAAAAAAAAAAATTCGCCATTCGTTATGGTTAATATTGCAAATATTATTCATTTCGAACAATGTGAAGCTTTCTGTCTGTGTTTCTGGAAGTCGTATTTCAAAAATTATTTTCCAATTACTTAGTACCCACTGCAAAGAATATTTTGGTTGTGTTTGCTCCTTTTTTAATAGTTTACAGTTCTGCCACCAAGAGGGCATTAAAAATTGTAACTCGGCTTCTAAAAATCTTTTCTTTGTGTAGGATACCGTTCACTGTGAAAAATTTTTTGCTCACACTTTTATCCTAAAATAACGCCGTTTTGACGCTCTGCGCATATATTTTTATATATCGTTCTCCACTATATCTACACTATCTACCAACAAGTAATTGGACACTTGTGATAGCAAAGGAAAACAAAGTTTATTCACCTTCAATAGTTGGTGGAGCCTCCACAAGCGGCGATTACAGCTGCGACCCTCCGGGGCACACTCTCAACCAGGCGCTGTACGACGGCTAGCGGTATTCTCTTCCACTCGGCTTGGAGAAGACAGGTCAGTTCCTTCACCGATTTTGGACGGGGGGCGGGGGCACCCCTTGAGTCGACGCTCCAAGTCGTCCCAGAGGTGCTCGAAAGGTTTAAGTTCCGTGCTTTGCGCATGCCAGTCCATTCGATTAACACCATTGTCCCCATACCAAGCCATGGTGGACCTCGCAACATGACAGGTGGCATTGTCATCCTGAAAGTAACATGGGTCCACCCCGTAAAACTACCACAACGTAGGAAGCGCATGGTCATCCAAAATGGTGCAGTAGGTCTCGGCGTTGAGTCTACCAGGAATTGCGACCAAGGGTCCCGTGCCATACCAGGAGAAACACCCCCATAGCATAATTCCACTACCGTCGAACTTCACAGTTGGCACAGTACATTCCGGCAGGAGGCGTTCTCCAGGCAGACGCCAAACCCAGACCCTGCCATCCGAACGGTAGAGGGTGAACCTTGATTCGTCGCTCCAGAGAACCTGTTTCCACTGTTCAACGGTCCACTGTCGACGTTCTTTGCACCACGTTATCCGAGCAGCGCTATTGGACTTGGTGATCAAAGGATTGTGGGCGGCAGCACGTCCATGATAACCGAACAGATGGGCTTCCTTACGGATGGTATTCATCGAAAGAACACTCAAGGATGCCTGTTGAAACTCGTCGCGGATGTGGCCCATCGAGTTGGTGCGGTTCTACCGAATTTATCTGGCCAGCACCCGTCGGTCTCTAACTCCCAGTTTTGTGGGTCTGCCGGGTCGGGGCACATTCCGACAGTCACCTCTCATCTTCCACTTGCCAATCACGTAGGCCACTGTCGATTTTGGGTACTTCAACTCGCTGGATATGTCACGTATGGATCTGCCATTTTTGTGATACCCGACGATTACACCTTTCTCGAAATAAGAGAGCTCCGAACTGCGTGGCATCTTGCATGCGACTGGTTGCGTTATTGTTTCCCACACGATATTTAACGGCGGCGGCCGTGACGTGTATCAGGACCGCAGATATCGTCAATTGCATGGGTGTCCAATTACTTGTTGGTAGATAGTGTATTTTCTTAACGTTTGATTTTAAAAATATCTTTTGACTTGGATATCTTTCACTATAAGGAATATTTTGTGTACACTTTGCGATTTCACGTAATGCACATCTCTACTGCTAGTGGGCGTAAATATATAGTTTTTACTTGCTTATGGTATAGTTCACCATGAAGGTCACTGTGCATATTGCATACATTAAATAATGCTCAGTTTTTCCGCTAGGAGACATAAATGTGTTCTCTTTTTTCGCTGATTTTTTTCTTTGTCTAAAATCTGCTCTGAAAAACTCCTTTCACCGCTACGGTTGCCGAATGGTCTGAACCACTTGCTTCTGATCAGTTTTTCGAGATGGGCCCAGGTTCGAGTCCCGATGAGACATGGGTAGTGTTTCTCTGATAGCACTGGCTCTGTCTCTTTCCTGGAACCAGTGGCCCTAAATTAGAAATGGAGGGCTGTGTACAGTCCTACAATTGCTCATGGTTGTTAAAACCCGGAGGAAAAAGAAAAACCCTTTTCGTGCCCCCACGGGTGAGTGCTCTGAGGCGCTGGCTTCTGACCGTTCTTTCGAGATGGGATCGGTTCGAGTCCGGTTGAGGCCATGGGTGGTGTGCTTATCCTATGGCACTGGCTCCCTCCCTTTCCCATAACCAGTAGTCCTAAATTAGGAACGGACGACTGTTTACAGCCCCTAGCATTTGCTCATGGTGATCCCCCCTTCCCTTTCACCCCCCCAACTCTTTTCAGGTCCGAAAGAACTCAAAAGGCATGCTCATTACTCGCCAGAATTCGGTGCCACCTTTCTTGTTATCACCTTATCCTAGGTATTTGTAGAACTAATGACGTATACGCCATTAATTCTATGGCAGTTGCCCTTGTCATTGTTTACATTTTTTAGCGTTCTCCTCCAGTCACAGAAAGAGGGTTTTCGATTTTGTTTTTAAAGATAAATGAAAAGGATTTTGCAGCATTCTTTTATTTGACGTATTGGGCTGTTATGAATATCTAAGTGTTTACAAATGAAAGACGACAGCATTTCCTCCTGAATGTGGCAACATGAGTCTTGCCGTCACGCTAGTGCACTATTATGGGGTTATGTGCGTTTTCCTCTGTTTATTCTTCAAGCAGGTGAACGCTTTTTTTCTATTTTTTTTGTCCATTGATGGTAAAAAGAGGAAACCCCAAAAATCACGAAACACATCGTTGATCTCATGGAGTGGGTATGAACAGGAGAAATACAATTTTTCGTTTGACATAGCAACAAACATATCAGAGGAAAAATAAAAAAAAACATGTTAAATATCCATCTCTTAATTTCTGCGTTTTGAAACATTCATACCAGTACGTCAAATAAAAAAATGTGTGCATAAACATTGTGATTTACCTTTAAATTTCTCTCCGGATACCATTAGGACTTGTTTACGTAGACACGCGGGGCTGTTAATAAGAACTTGGCTTTTCATAGAAAGAATAGAATCAGGGTAATGTTTTTGATACATTATTCTACATATTAGCCTCCGAAGTCAACATACTTCTGACACCAATGCTCCAGCCTCTTTAAGCTTTCCAACTTAAAATCTGGAGGTTTTGCCGGAAACCACAAGTTTGTGTTACTAGACTAGTGCGATATATTTAGTTCCTTACAGTTATAATCTTTAAATACATTTAAGAAGATTTTGTAAGTTGTGCCACTGTTGAGGAAATCCTTACTATGCTATTAAATCGTACCAACCAAACATTTTTTTGTTTTTCTGAACATAACCTATTTTTGTGTCTTTACAAAGCAAAAGTGGTTGTGTATACGACAGTAACAGAAAAAAAGGTTAAGCCACGGATGAAACATTATCTTTTTTTGTTTCTTTGTTGAGATCACATTACGTTTTTAGCCTCGCGTGTTTAAGAAACACGGGCGATGCTCCAATTATGAGATTTTTTCGTTCAGTAAAAGCAGTCGGTTTTGCAGATTTTATTTTCATGCAACTTTTATCGTATTTACATAAAAGTTACGTAAAACGTAGGATGGTATTCACAGCTTCAAGTAAAGCATAATATGTAGCACTCGAGATAATTTTTTTCGTTTTTATTTACGATTTTGTTTTCCAGGTAGCATCTGAAACATTTCTCCTCAAAAAAAGGGATGAACTGTTTCTTTCTTGAATTTTTGTGATTTTTGTGTTGGACAGTAAAAAAAATCTGGCGCCCTACACATGCGAATTTTTAACACGTTTGAAAAAAAAAGGAACTTTCTTATGCTATTTTTATGCCCCTCGGCCAGTTTGTGGGCACCATATCTCTTCACCTATCAGTCCGATTTGAAACATTCTTTTTGCATAAAATGCCTTTCATGTCGGGAAATATCCTGCATATATATTTTTTATATTTTGCAATGTGCAGTCTTGACGATGAATGGCCTAAGCGTGCATTTTGCTTACGACTGTATCTCTGATTCTGAAAATGCGATTAAAAAATTTGTTTTGAATTGCATGCCATTCGCTTTAATAACTAACCATTGCGAATATTATTTACTTCAATTAATGCAAACTTTGCCGCCCCGGTGGTGCAATGGTCTAAACGATGGCTTCTGGTCATTCGTCCGAGATGGGTCCGGGTTAGAATCCTTGTGAGGCATAGAAGTTGTGTTTGTCTCACGGCGCTAAATCTCTCCTTGCCTGGAACCAGTGGCCCTAAATTAAGGACGGACGACTGCTTATAACCCATTCAGTTGCTCACTGTGGTCGTTAAACCTCCAATAAAATATAAACTGAAGTGCCAGAAAAACTGGTACAGACGAGCTTATGCAAAATACATAGCAACGTCCCCTATGCGCGTACTCGGTTACGACCGCTAGTGCGTATATTAAGCGTTAGACATCCTTGCCTGCTGCCAGAGCTGTTTTCGGCATGAGAAGACAAGTAATAACGATTTAAGCGATTTTCAACGCGGTGTCATAGCTCGCGCTCGTGAGATGGGCCATAGTATTTCGGAGGTAGAAACGAAGTTCGGATTTTCACGGACGATCATTGCAAGGGTGTACCGTGACCACAAGAATTCCGGCAAAACCTCCAACCTACGATACCAGTGTGGACGTAAAAAGACATATTGGGTGAACGTGACCATCGTCGGCTGTCAAGAATCGTTTCACGCGATAGGCGTGTAACACTCTCGCAGCTATCATCGGAATTCAATGCTGGAGCCTCAATAAGCATCAGCGTCCGGACTGTGCAATGTACCCTGCACGATATGGGCTTTGGGAGCCGACGCCCAACTCAAGTCCCCTTGATGGGTGCGCGACACAGAGCTATGCGCCTCGCTTGGGCACGGCAACACCGCCACTGGACACTTGACGACTGGCAACAAGTAGCGTGGTCTGACGAGTCGCGTTTCCAACTGTATCGGGCAGATGGAAGGATTCGTGTGTGGCGCAAACCCCATGAAGCCATGGACCCCGCCTGTCAACAGGGAACTGTACTGACTGGTTGGGGGGTCCGTAATGGTATGGGGTGTGCTTTGCTGGACTTCACTGGGACCCCTGGTACGTCTACAAACGTTTGTGACCGGGCAACGCTATGTGCACATCCTTTCTCACGAGGCACACCCGTTCATGTCCTGCATTCATGCTGATGGGTTGGGCCTGTTCCACAACAGAACAATGCACCTCCACACAAGTATCGGGACGCCACATTATGGTTAGAGAAGCATTCATCTGAGTTTGGGGTGTTGCCATTCCCACCCACGTCCCCAGATCTGAACGTGATAGAACACATTTGGGATGCCATGCAACGCGCTATCGAACACAGGAATCCGAGACCTCGGAATACACCTGAATTGTGGAACGCTCTGCAGGAAGTTTGGTGTGCATTGCCTACAGCATATTTACAGAAGCTAGTGGAGTCCATGCCCCTTCGTATTTTTGCAGTCCTGCGTTCCCGGGGGGACCTACCAAGTATATTAGACTGGTGTACTAGTTTTTCTGGCACTTCAGTGTATATATCTTATGAGGTGGTAGTTCTTTTGATTTTAACATGTGCTTAAGATTCATTCATTGGGGAACTTAATTAAATTTGTTTCCCCTGTAATGCGCTACTCCCTAATTTTCCGTGAAAAGAATTGCTTTACGAATATAGTTGCTGTTCGTGGATGAGACATGCACGTGTTCCTTCGAACAATGAGCCTCTTCTTCCATTTTGGGAACAAACTACGATATCCTTGTCATGCTAGTTGACGTTATGTGGTTAAGCAGAGGAAATGTTCTGATTAGTTTCGTCGATTGCTCAATTGGAATTAAGACATTTCTTCATGAAATAAAAGAAGATCGCATGTTTCTAACAGACATAAAAACACATGGGTCAGCACCTGGCTTATTTTCCGAAACTTTGGCAGATTTTTGTTCAGTAGCGATTGGCTTCTACATAGGATGATATCATAGGCGCCGACTTCAGAAAATTTCGAGGGGTGCTGAAATTGAAAAGGTAGGTACCGTTTCCAGGGTTCAAATTTTAGATGTTTAAATGGACCTTGTCTTCAGTGTAAACGCAAACAAACCGATACATGATTTCATGATAAAGATATTACATTTTTTTTAAAGCAACCAAATTCTTGAACCCCGTTTTAATTCTTCCGATTTAATTTTCTGTAATGTGAGCACAAGAGCTCCTATAATTTTTTTTTTTTTTTTTTTTTTTTTGGACAAAATTTGAGCATTTTGTTGGGAACTACTACCAGAAAACCAAACCTGTTGAAAAAGGCTGAGATTGGCGGTATATATCATTAGTCAAAACAGACAGTAGGCAAATAGCGATACCTTTGAGGAGCTCGCTCTAGCAGTAGCAAACAAACTGACGTGTTCAGTGTTGGAATGGAATGCACTTCATAATCATCGCAATGTATTATTTTCCTTACTTGTTATTGTTAGCATTTCGCGTATAACGCAGCATATATCACAGTGAAATTTTTGCTTTGATCAACAAGTGTAACTTGGAAATCTCAACCCCCACCCCGCCATCATTCATCTTGCAGTCCACGTGAATCGGTTGTTATCGATTTGGCATATCAATCCTGCGTGGATTGATTGGTGTTACTATTGGTTACTGCTTATGTGTTTTATAAATCTAGGGAGAAAAAAAGCCTCAACAGAATAAAGTCAAACAAACAAACAATAAGTGCAACAACAACAGCAAAAAAAAAAAAAACCTTCAAAATTATCCTTTGAGCGAGAAAAGATCATTCGCAGTCTCGCTGAGTGTCTTCTGCTCTCGGAAGGTAATTCATTACTCCCGCTCTGACATTTGGCTTCACGACCCTACTGAACTTTATTGCGTGCATGGTGAGATGCTGACAACTTACTGATGTGCAAGGAACGTGATTGCGAAAAAAATAAAAAAATAAAAAAATAAAAATCGGTAGCTTTAAACAATTAGGAAGGTAGGGTCCAACCCCCCCCATTTATTGCTTGCTTGGCTGTCTTATTTCTTAAGTGTTTATTCGGTATCGGTGATTGAAACACGATTTTTTGAAGATATTGAATTTTTTTATAGAAACCAAATATTTGCGCTATATTTCGATTATCTTATTTAATTTTATGTAAAGTGGTACCAGATATTTAAATATGAATCCAGTACATATAACAAAAATTCGGAGAGGTGCGGAGCACCCCCAAATGATTTCAAGAGGTGCTCAAGCCCCTGAGCACCCCAGTAGTGGCGCCAGTGGATGATATTATAGTTCTACTGCACATACACTCAAAATTCAACAGAAAACTTAGCACTCAGAACTGGTTTTATAACAAAAAACTTTGTATGTCTTCCAAGAACTGAAATTGTATAGTCAGATTTCTAGGGGATGGCCAGTGCTCCTCCCATATGGGCGCCCATGAAAAGGAGTAAGCATGTTTAGCATTTTGGTTTCCCTACGCCGTCTCAGTATGGTTTAAATTTAGGACTTCTGACGTCGGTACATAAAACCCGATCATTGAGCGAAGCGAGTTCGAAGGCCGAGCGGAGCTCTCTCTCTTTACGAGACTCGAGACAAGTTGCTCGGGCATAGGTAGCAGATGACACACCCGATCACTGTGATTTTTTGGCATGCGATTGGACATCGTCCATGGTCAAGTTTTGACGCCTTCCGATTCTCAAAATTCCGTGTCATTGAGGAATTTCAATTAAAATTGGTCTGTTTTTTAATGGCCATTATTCCAATAGGACACAACCAATCACCATGACACCAACTTCATGTCACTAATCATTCGTTTTTTTTTCAATTAAAAAACACGTGCGAACATTCCATTACATTTGTTTACATTCTATAGTCGCAATTTTTCACGATGCAATTTGTTCGAGTTTTTTTTTCTTTTTTTGGTTCTTTTGCCGTCAATTAGAAACTATTTTCGTTCAAAGTGATAAAAAAGGAAGCGGAGCACATTGCGGACGCAAGAAAAACGTTAGAATTGGCACCGGTAAGCTTTTTCGTTTTTGTTTTTGTTTTGCTTTTGTTTCTTTTCTAACTGTAACTGCTGAAATCGTGGTCGAGGCCAGCAATATGGCGTCAATGACGTCACTTGTCGGTTCGGTGAGGCTTGATGAAAAACGTGGTTCCCTATCTGAGTGTGTCTTTCCGCTTTGTTTACATGCAACCTGATCACAACCAAAGTGAAGGCGTGGAGGAAAGTAGTTCATGATAAATTTAAGACGTTTCTTTTTCAGAATGTTTCGTACTTTTGTTCTGGAAATCATAAATTTTACGCGTTCGTTTTCTAGAATTTGTTATAATAGACGTCTTAATGAGCTTAGATATTGCAATAGCTTCGCTCAAAATTTGCCAACTGTACCTGAGTTATTGGTTACCGTTGGCGGCTTGTCTTAGTAAGATTTTTACATGAGCCACTCGTTTGTAATTCTACACACTGCTACCAGAAAAAAAGAAGTTAGAACAAGTCAAGGGTGAGATGCGTTTTACAATTGTTTTACTAAAGCGTTTAAAATAACTTGTTACGTTTTCCCACTCAGTCTCCGGGTCCCTTCCAGGTAACTCCCTGAAGCAAAAGGCGCAATTTAAGTCGATTGCCGGCGCACATCAAACAGTCTAAATTTAGATTCGCGGCTTCTTTTCTTCTCTTTTTTTCTTTTTTTTTTCATCTTCTTTGCCACTTTGCTTTTCTTTCTAACAGTTCAAGATCTAATTAGTTTTATTACTTAGTTTACAAAAGAGCTTTTAGCTGGAATAGCCCTTCCTTGCCTTGGAGGAAGATGGGGAGCGGGAGACAAGTGCAACGGGCAAAGGGAACCCAGGGTCACCAGGTTTCCCCTTAAGGTCAGATAGCTATTGTCGTTTTACAATCCTGGGTCCCACATCTCCTATTGGCCAAGGATGTGGTTGAAAATCAGTCCCGCTCTCAGTGGGTGTATGTCAAAGTGCATTTGATGATGTCGTGAGGCAACAGTTGAGCTTGATAATTTTCTTATCGAGAGTGAGCTGTACATACGAACGCATTTGGATTTAAAGTGAATTCCCTGTATTGTGCATATTTGGATATACCCTGCTTTAGAAAAAGTGACATCGAAATTTCGGGTAAGAATTGCTTTTCCATTATATTTCTTCATTCCCGTTTGCCTTTAATATATTGTTTTTAATAGAGAATCATTTATACAAATCAAGGTCTTAAAATATTTTGCGCTGTCATTAATTCTTTGAAGTGTGAAGCTATTAAAAGTACGATGATAAATCAAAACAAATATATTTTTTATAAATACACTCGTTAATTTTGCGGATATTTCAGAATATACAAATGAAAGCTGAATTCTCCAAGCGTTCATAGATGTCAAACACATCGTTCCTTATAAGGCTCACGCTTGTAAGCTTCCACTCCAGAAGGACAGTGAAATTAACTACAATTTTGATGACTGCCAACTTGATTGTTTTTCCACGTGTAGAACAGACAACACGAACAAATGTTTGGAATGCAGTAACAGACAATAACTACTTCGTTGTGATCACTTTCTAAGAAAGTTAAAAGCACATTGGAAATTCATTATCTCTGATTTAAATAAAAAAAAATTAGTGTTCAAAAATTTCTTTACCTGCTTGGGAGTCCCAAATTTTCAAAGTTCCTGAAATAAACAAAGCAAACTGTACGATATTTACTCAGTTGTGCACAGGGTGTTGGTGTTCGAAATCTGGGTTTCTTTTAGTCAAGCGAAAAACAGTTGCATTAAGTACAGATATGCTACTGAGAACGCATATGAAATGGGCTAAAGACAGGGGCGTACTGATAATCCCCAGGGGGCGGGGCTCACGGCCTTAACAAAAAATATTTTACATTTTTTTTTTTTTTTTTTTTTTTTTGTGGAAATTTCATACGAAACTGGTTAAAGAAGTAGCCAGGAATTCAGGCTGCTTTGAATGAAGTATTAAAAAGAAAAGCAATTTTTTTTCAATAAATAAGTAAAATTTTTGGAAAACATTTTCGTTGCTTTAGTTTATAAAAACTGGATGACGGGAAAAGAGCAATACCACAGGACTTGATGACCCCTTTCGCGGCTGTAGCTGAAGTACCTATGCATGTATACTAACAACAGAATGTGGAAGAATTATCAGTTCAATTAGTGGAATTTTTATACCAATGAGATAAGGTGTTACGTATTACAGTTGTTTGCACATATCCTTCAGAATATAATGAACTGTGCCATCCTTCAGAATATAATGAACTTTTTAAAAGATGTTCTTCGCGGCAACGAAGAAGCAGAGAGTTGTGTCTTTTTTTTTTTTTTTTGGGGGGGGGGGGGTATTTTTATGAGAGCCAAGAGACATTTTTTACCATGTGAAAAACTTGCTACATTATGCTAAGTGAGTTTTTTTATATTCGAGAGGAAACAATTTAAGTAGTTTTACGTGGTTTGTGCCACAATTCTGAATTGTTACTTATTTACTTGCTTACTTATGTTCTTTATTTTCGTATGAACCGGAAAAGGTCATTAGACACTGTCATACCAGGGGCGCGCACTTCACCAAATTATCGGGGGGAGGGCAAGCGTGAAGAGATCAGAGGTGGGAGTGCCCCCTTTATTTTTTAGTTTTCCTCTTCCATTGTCAGAAGAAAAACTAAAAAATAAAGGGGGCTAAGAGATTTGACGTATATTTTAAAACGCAGTTGTAATTGCTCCTCAGCAAATGAACAAGGAAAGAGAAATATTTTTTTTGTAGAATATTAATATTTTAAAAAATAAAATTCAGCCTGTGATTTCATAAAACCTCCAGAGAGATTTTATTTCCAAACGGTTATAAAAAAATGAGAAATTAGCTGGGTTCCTTAAATAAAGAACAAGAAGCGTAAAAGATAAATAGATAAATAAAGTTGCCAGGAATCATACGCTTCTGTCTTTTTATTTATTTTATTTTTGATAATTGTTTTAAACATTTACCACATATCAGGAGGACATGTCAAACACAATACGGGGCTGACAGTCCAGTTTCTTATCCAATGAGCAATGTTTAATATGGAAAACAAGTTTACTTAATTTGTTATTTATTAATTTTTTGGAAATAAATCGCTTTGGCCTCATAAGGTGGAGCTTGGTCCACCTTTTGAGGCTAAAGCGATTATTTAATTAAACAGGACGAAAAATATTGGGTGAGGACCGCCCCCTCCCCAGTAAAATTATTGGAGGGGCAAGATTCACCATGGTCGGCGCTATAAGGTCACACAGTAGTTATGTTTGTGTGTGTGATCGTGAGACATTTCAAAGAGGCTAGCCTTAGTTCTACAAACAATAAAATTTGCATATCATTAAATTTAGCGTAAGAGCTTTGTAGTACTTTGTAACGTATGAAACTAGGGCAATCATTTTAATTTCCATGTACACAGGGTCGGCTGGACCATAGGGGCAATCGGGGCTGTCGCCCCGGGCCCCGCACTTTACAAAACAAAAACAAAATTGTTTTTGCTAGAATTCTCTATATTTATTGCGGTTTTTTTTTTTAAGTTTTGGGGCGAAAGCCCTCAAAAATATATTTTTACGTTTTCCAACCGTAGGTTGAAGAAGCGTATTGCTCCAGCTTTGTCCGTCTGTCTGTCCACCCGATAACTCGCATAAAAACTATCCAATTTCAATCAAATTTTAGTATGAGGTGGGGGACAACCTGGGGACAAACCATATTGAAAATAAGCGAAATGGGGTCAAAGGTCAGGACATAGGAGCGGGATCCATTCCGTAGTCCTTATGCGTCATAACTTACGCATAAGGACGACGCTTCGATTGCGACAAAACTTTATCATGTTGTTTCGGAAGTAAACTGAACAGGTTACGCTGAATGTCATCGAAATGGGATCAAAGTTAGAGCACAGGAGCGAGATTTATTCCACAGCCATTATCCTCATAACTTGAGTAAAAATGCTTCTATTGCGACAAAACTTTAGTATGTTGTTCCGGAGGTATACTGAACGAATCGATAGTCAAGGTTGGGAGGAGAGTTTGTCTGCGCGCGATTTCTAGTATGTTGGAAAGCATATGATAATCAACTCATTGCATGATTTTACTAATTTGTTGTTATGTTGTTGTTGTTTTTTCAGTTTATAACCCCCCCCCGCAACTTATTTAAACCTTAAACTTTTCCATATTCATGAAATAAGAAATTAAATTTCATAACATTTTGTGACTCCCTATTATATACTCAACAATTTGTGTATAAACCTGGTACTGAAATTTAAAAAAATAAAATGAACAATATCAAAGTTGTATCTGGGCTATATGGAGGCCAATCGTTCAGTGACTTTAAAAACAGTGTTGGAAATAAAAAAATAAATAAATAAAGCAATTTTTATATATGAGCGCGTATAAGAGGTGAATAAAGTCATTAATTCACCAGTTATTCCACTTCACACCAAAAATCAATCACTAAAACATGTACCAGGAAAAAAATATATATATACGAATTTATTTAAGACGGATCGTTATTATCCAATACGCAAAAATGTTTGCTATGGAAAAATAATCGCTACGCAGATTAGTTAAAGACATCTTTTTTATTATTTTGTAGGAAAGTTTTTATTAAGATAATAAAGCAACCTAAACTTCCTCCTCTCCAGAAAGAAAGTCGTAGATTTCAGCAATTTTTATTCTCTTCTCTCTCTTTGCCTGTCTGCCTGTCTCTCTCCCTGTCTGTCTGTCCGCCCGTCTATCTGTCTGTCTGTCTCTCTCTCACTCAATGTCTGTCTCTCGCTGTCTGTCTATCTCTCTCACTCTCTGTCTGTCTGTCTCTCTCACTCTTTCTCACTCTCTGTCTGTCTGTCTATCTGTGTCTCTCCCACTCAATGTCTGTCTCTCTCCCACTCAATGTCTGTCTCTCACTCTGTCAGTCTGTCTCCCTCTCTCACACTCTACCTCTCTCTCACTCTCTCTCTCTCACTCTCTGTCTGTCTGTCTCTCTCCCACTCAATGTCTGTCTGTCTCTTTCTGTCAGTCTGTCTCCCTCTCTCACACTCTACCTGTCTGTCTGTCTCTCTCTGTCAGTCTGTCTGTCTGTCTGTCTCTCTCACACTCTACTTGTCTGTCTGTCTCTGTCTCTTAAAAATGAAAATACACGAAAATTATCATAAAGAAACTGTTTACTCTCTCTCTCTCTCTCGCTGAATTTTCAATCCATATGATGGTCTTTTTCTTAAGCTCACAATTATTTGAGATAATCATTTTCCTTTATTATAATTTATGTCTATTTTCATTTTTCATATAATGATTTCATTAAACTATGAGATTCATTTCGTAAGGCCCTCTATATATGAAATTTCGCCCTGGGCCTCCGCAAAAGTACAATCCGGCCCTGCATGTTCACATTTGTATTTCACGCAATAAAATGTAATTATATTTTGTTTTACGAAAAATGCTTGTAGGTTTCAAAGAATTTGATTTATTGAAACGCCTATAAAGCCTAACTGAAAGCTAACCGATTTTTTCTCTAAAAGGGCGTCGAAGTTTTCGATTTTCAGGTGTGCCCCGAGTGTTTCCAGTACGTCACTGGTTAAAGAGAATTATGGTTTGTACTGTGTAATATATTAAATGAAACCCTATTGTGAGAAAAATATAATGTCTAGTTCCAGAGGTAAATAACCTACCTACTTTGTAGCCTATTTTGAAAATGAAGAAATTTCATACCACGGCAATTTAAGAGAAATACTTAAAATCAAGTGACAGGGTGTTGTCAGACGGTTATTTGTCATGATGATAACATAATACTTGTTTCCTTCTTATACAGCAAGGGATTCGATTTAACTGAAAATGAATTAGGTAAAAAAGTTGCCATCACCCCAAAAATAGGCAGGCTCAATTTCTTATTTTTATTTTGAGAAAGAGAGGGAAAGCGAAAGATTATGGGAAAAAAGATAAAAAAAAATGACGCCTGTGAAAAACTTAATGAAAATCAAAGAAAATTCTCTCTTTCTGAATTTTTTCCGAATTTTGATGTTTTCAGATTTAGACTTCTCTGCAGCAAAAAATATGTTAAAGAAATTGAGAATGACAAAAGAAGGGGTAATTTTTCCATTCACCTCTCCTTTTGTTCCATAAAATAATTATCGATTTTTACGTTTCAAATGAATCTCACCAACCAGAAAAAATCTTTTCGTCTCACTAAAATTTTTTCTCATTATCAAATAACGCAATTTATATATCGAGGTATTTTACAATTTTTTTTACAATATACAAAGGGCATCTTGAAAGTAATGCCTCGTCCCTCATAAGATTTTTATTTGTTGCAGCCAAAATGGGAAACTTGGAGGGAAAATACTTGGACATATTGTTAATAATGCTAGCCTATTCAAAGTATTGTCCATCACTTTCTATATATTTCCACCAACCCATTGGTAAAATCCATTTTGGAAAAATTTCTGAGGCTGTCGTTTCACCCATGAGTTCACAGCCAGTTTAACGTCTGTCACATCGTCGAAATGTTCCCCCACGAAGGGTGTTTTTCAAAGGGGCAAACAGGAAAAAGTCTGAGGGAACCAAATCAAGACTGTCGGGTAGTTGAGGCATCACCATCTACTCCATTTTGGGAACAGCTTGTGAAGTCTCCATTGAAGTGTGGAGACGTGCGTTATCATGGTGTGAAACAACACTGTGAAGTGGAGTGTCACGCCTTTTCCTAAAAAAAAGACGATTTCTACGACATTTTTTTTATAAATCGACCGGTGTTTACAAAATGACCTCTTTATAATCGAGGAGGAAGGCTCTTACGTTTGTGTACGACATCATTTTTGGAGAGAAAGATGTTTGGCGAAGTAAATTTCATCATTTTTTACGCTTTCCAACCGTAGGTTGAACAAGTTAGTAAAATCATGCAATGCATTGATTATGATGCGCTTTCCAACATATCAGAAATCATTACTCAAGTTATGAAGATAATGGCTGTAGAATAAATCTCGCTCATATGACCCGACCTTTGACCCCATTTCGATGATATTCAGCAGAACCGGTAAAGTATACTTCCGGAACAACATGATAAAGTTTTGTCTCAATCGAAGCATTTTTACGTAAGTTATAACGCATAAGGACGATGGAATGGATCCCGATCCATTGTCCTGACCTTTGACTCCATTTCACCCATTTTCAATAGGGTTCGTCCCCAGGTGGTCCCCTACCACATACTAAAATTTCATCGAAATCGAGCAATTTTTACGCGAGTTAATGCTCCAGCTTTGTCCGTCCGTCCGTCTGCCCGTCCGCACGATAACTCGCGTAAAAATTGTTCAATTTCGATGAAATTTTAGTATGTGGTAGGGGACCACCTGTGGACGAACCCTATCGAAAATGGACGAAATGGGGTCAAAGGTCACGACATAGGAGCGGGATCCATTCTATTGCCCTTATAGTTCATAACTTGCGTAAAAATATTTCGATTTCGATGAAATTTTTGTATGTGGTAGGGGACCACCGTAGAATTAATTCTATTAAAAATGGATGAAATGGAGTCAAAGGTCAAGACATAGGAGTGGGATCCATTCCATTGCTCTTATGCGTCATAAGTTACGTAAAAATGCTTCGATCGCGGCAAAACCTTATCATGTTGTCCCTGAGGTATACTGAATCGGTTCTGTATCATCATCATCGAAATGGAGTCAAAGGTCAGGACACAGGAGCCAGATTTATTTCACAGCCATTATCCTTATAACTTGAGTAATGATTTCCGCCATGTTGGAAAGCATGTCATTATCAATGCATTGCATGGTTTTACTAACTTGTTATGCCAGGGATGGGATTCGAACCCACAACTCTCGGCTCCAGAGCGCTATCCACTATACTACACTGGCATGTGCTCTCATTGTTATTCTGTCTTTATCTCGTGTGCGTCCTGCTAGGCAGGCACATCACACCCCCTCCCTCCCTCCCTCCCTCCCTAAAGAGGCCCGGAGGCATGGCCCACGGGTCAGCCGAGACTGTGTCGCCGTAGGCAGTCATCCCATGAAGAACGTGCATTTGAGAAATCCCAAACAATTTGGTGTCTGGAACGTAACATGACACTAATTTATTTTTTCGAAGCACTAAAGAAGGGATTCTCATTTTTCCTGTCCCGTCGTGTGGAAAAAAACATCACACCCTTGCGAGAAACCTATCCAGTCAGGTCATCCTTGAAGTTCGGGCCCCAATATGACGAAGTAAATTTCTCCATCATTTCTATGCTAGGGGAAGGAATCGAACCCACAACTCTCGGCTCCGGAGCTCCGAGTGCTATCCACTATACTACACTGGCATGTGCTCTTACTGCTATCTACCTTTATCTCATGTGCATCCTGCGGGGCAGGCAGGTCACAGATGATATTCAAATTGTAAACCAATAAGTTTCCGTGTGCCACGTTTACCAAAGACAAAATGTGAAGTATTTGCAGTGCCATTCTGCAGGACTGATAATGGAAAAAATTATCCGTTATGCTAAATGTATAGACTTCACAACCCACTTGAAAATGTCCGGTTATTTTTAATGTAAGTCATAATTTTTTTCGTAAAACATGTTTCGCAAGATTGTAATTATCACTTTTAATGCAATACGATATTAACGCACAATGATGTTATAGTAATTCCTGTAACTTGATCTACCATTTGTGCTCACAAATAAATGAATAAATAAATAAATATGTGCTCACAAATAAATGAATAAATAAATAAATATGTGCTCACAAATAAATGAATAAATAAATAAACTACAGAAAAATCACTTTTAAAGGTGAATCAGTAGGAGCAGCTGCACCAATGATTCTCTGCTACGTAATGACGGGACTTTTTTTTTTTTTTTTTTTTTTTAATTTTTCGAATCTAAAAAAAAAACATATTCAAATAAAAAGAAACAGCTAGAAAGAAGGAGTGGCGGAGGTGGCGGTATATAGTTAGGCAAAAGGCTACTCTAAACCTCTTGGTAAGTGTGAATATAAGATGTTAAGCTGCTGTTTAAAAGCATCCAGGTAATTCGTTACCTACAAAGAAGTGCTCGCGAGGGGACATTTTAACAAAATGTATTCTTCTACATGTTGGAAAATAATGCTAAATGGAAATCCTTGGTGGTGGGCACGAGAGAGAAACACCTTTCAACATCTTCCCATTCATTGTTTTTCGTCCAGTAGGAGTAGCTTCATGATACTTGTGCTGAATAAAAGACTTTTTTTTTTTTTTTTGGTGGGATTCTGGTGTTCTTGGCTTTTGAGAAAGGGGGTATGGCTACTGACCACGGTAAGAAGAGCTATCACCGTGCACCAGCGCAGGAGAATACGCGATCAAACGTGGAGAAAAGAAAAGAGTGGAACCGAAGAAGAGGACTAGAAAAAATTGAAGTATGACAACAGTTAGATCCACCATGTCATTGCGTGGATCCACTGAAAAGGTACCAGAACAGAAAACTAAAAATGAAATAAAAGAAGTAAGAAATAACGCTGATTGGGAGTTATTTTGGCTCCAGCGATAAGGAACGCACAGCTCAACCATCAAGCAAATTCAAAGAATGTGATGTTTTGTTTTATTTCAATAGAGTTCTTATTTCTCCCCCCCCCCTTATTTTACATTTTGAATTTTAGCTATTTTTTTACTTTTTGGCATAATTATTTGCTAATGAAGTAAATTTTTACAAAAGGGCATTAAAAGCAAAGCAAAACTTGCGTCTGTATTCGTGGGAAAATGAGTTTTGCAGCTTAGCACAGACCCCCCCCCCCACCCCTTCCAGATGACCCTTCAGCTCTCACATATGACTCCTCATCTCCCCTCCCCAGTTCCGAGTTCCGGTACGTATCTAAGACTATGGTTGGTACCACACAGCAAAATATCGAACACAGTACAAAGCAGGAAATACATAGAAAGTTTTGTTTGCAGCGCAAGCTATCAGACGCGAACGGAATTTTCATTTCAGTCTTACTTTAAGAGATGGAATGATATCGTGCAAAACGCAAAAATGCATTTGTTGCGCTGGCTAGCGAAAAAAAAAAAAAACCTCAAAAAAGAAACGCGCATCTTAAACGGTAAGAAAATGCCAGTATCATCATTCTGTTGAACGTAATAAGAAATCTGTGTATCTGACCTAATGATGCGGTGATACCGTGCCAATAGCCTGATGGGCACATAAGTTAATACCCTTAGCACGTACTTCCTGTTTTCCGAAAGACATGATAAGAATGTAAATGTTAGCGGTACTTCTTGTCTGAACAGATAATTTTCATTTGTGTATACATATATGTTTTTTCTTTTTTCTTTTGTGTGCATAGATGATCAAGTATATCAAGCAGAGTTACAAAATCCCGCTTTTACAAATAGAAGCTAACTCTAGAAAGTTTAAAAGATAACGTAACTTTCAAACCACACTGTCATTAGCTGTTAATGGAAATTATAACAAAGACATGAATCTGCTGAGGTAGCAACAGTATCGCTTAATCATTTAGCAGAAGTATAGCGATGTTGGAATGTTAAGAAGTGAATAAAGCTGGCGTTTCAGAAACAGCGTGGTCTTGTGTGAAAAGACATAAAATGGTTTTATTTAAAAGATATTGATGCATTTAATCCCTGAAATTTATATGCAGTGTATAATGCCGACTATATAGCGTGACAGAAAATAAACGAAATTCTCCTGTACTTTAGCATTCTTGCATGTTGTAAAGAATTTTGACTCTATACCGTATTTGGGGAAGTATAAAAAACGAGACTTTCCTTCAAAAGTTCGAGCTTTGACTTATACGTCACATCGACTTATCTTTTGATTGATCACTAAAATCTCTCAAGGAGAAGAAAATGTTGTGCTTTAAATTTGGTCGTGATCTCGGTTATACGTCGATTCGCCGCAGTCAAATTCATCGCGTTTACACATTTTGGTTACATAGAAATCGGCTGCAGGAAATCGTACGATTTCGGTTGTCTTCCGCCGTGATCATATTTATAAGGTTTGGAGACCCAGACAGGTTAGTAATATTACCCTTTTTCTTAGGCACTGAAAGTAAAGTAATATGCCTAGGCCTAGGCTTTTTTAACAATTTTTATTCCATCGTGCTCATATACATAAAGTCAAGTTAGTATTGTTGCGCATTTACTTAGGCATCAAATATTAATACCTTGGCCTAGGCTTAGGCCTTTTTAACAATTTTTATTCCATCGTGCTCATATTCATAAAGTTTATACACCAAGTCAAGTTAGTATTGTTGCGCTTTTACTTAGGCATTAAGTATTAATACCTTGGCCTAGGCTTAGGCCTTTTTAACAGTTTTTATTCCATCGTGTTCAAACTCACAAAGTTTAGACACCTAGTCAAATTAGTATTATTGTGTTTTTACTTAGGCATTAAATATTAATACCTTGGCCTTGGCTTTTTTAACAGTTTTTATTCCATCATGCCCATATTCACAAGATTTAGACACCAAGTCAAGTTAGTATTATTGCGCTTTTACTTAAGCAGTAAATACTAATAAGTAGGCCTTAGGCCTAGGTGTTTTCAACAGTTTTTTTCCCCGTTGTGCTGGTATTCATAAGGTTTGGATACCAAGTCAAGTTAGTATTATTGCACTTTTACTTAGGCATTAAATATTATTAAATAAGCCTTGGCCTTTTTGAAACAATTTATTCCGTCGTGCTCATTTTCGTAAGGTTCGGACATGAAGTCCAGTTAGTAATATTGCGCTTTTACTTAGGTATTAAATATTAATCAATAGGCCTTTGGTCCAGGCCTTTGTGAAAGATTTTGTTCAACTGTATGAAATATTTATTCTTAAGTAAAAGCGCAATATTACTAACTTGACTTGATGCAAAGCTTATAAATATGAGCTCGACGGAATAAAAATGCTAAAAAGTCCTAAGCCTAGGCCAAGGTATTAATATTTGATGCCTAAGTCAAGGCGAAATAATATTAACTTGACTTGGTGTCTAAATCTTGTGAATATGAGCACGATGAAATAAAAATTGTTAAAAAGGCCTGCTTTGGGCCTATTTATTAATATTTAATGCCTAAGTAAAAGCGCAATAATACTAACTTGTCATGGTGTTGAAATTTTATAAATATGAACGCGATGGAATAAAAACTGTTGAAGAAGCCTAGGCCTAGACAAAGGTATTCATATTTAATGCCTAAGTAAAAGCGCAATAATACTAACTTAACTTGGTGCCTAAATCTTATAAATATGAGCTTGATGGAATAAAAATTATTAAAAAGACCTAAGCTTAGTTAGGCCTAGACATATTAATTTATTTTTAGTGCCAAAGAAAAAGCGCGATGTTACTAACCTATCAGGGTGTCGAAACCTTATAAATATGATCACGGCGGAAGACAGCCGAAATGGGGCCGCGGGTGGCCTAGTGAGCAACGTTCGTGACTGCCACGGAAAGGACCTCAGGTTCGATCCCAGGCAGGTACGAACGCTCGATCCACTAAATATCCGCCGTGTGTCGGATGGGCACGTTAAGCCGTCGGACCCCGGGTACTGTCCCCCGGTAATAAATAAGGGCGTCTTCCTCCCCCTTTCTACTTCGCATCCGTGTCACTTTCCTATCGGGCACTCTAGCCCAATTCTCCTAGCTTCCTATTTCTAAGGGTTGTTTAAGACCTGAGGTCAGACACTTCCTTCCTAAAATCCTCTACATTTGATCATGATCATCATGACAGCCGAAATCGTACGTTTTCCTGCATGCGATTTCTATGTAACCAAAATTTGTAAACGCGACGAATTTCACCGCAACAAACTGACGTAGTCGACGAATTGACGCTGGCGGCGAATTGTCGCGACACCGTGATCTGGGCACCTGAAAAGCAATATTATGTACCTAAGAAACCATATCGGAAAGCGAACGAAATTTAATACTCTGTTCACTAAGAACTTGTTTAAAAGCTGCTGAAACGGATCTCTCTGTTCGACAGAAACATAATTAAAATTGCTATTACCGATTTCGAGTGACAGTTATCGTATGTTAATCGTATCCCTCTAGCAAACCCTCTAAGACCCCGTGGGTGGCTTTCACTCCTGGATTTGCAAAGCCGCCAGAACTACAGTGGGTGCTCCCCATTTATCTCGCAATGATTAACCTGTGAAATGTGTCGCTTCCCCGCAGTTGATTAGCAGGAGACGATCGTGCTCCTACGCATGCGCTTTAAGAATACCAAAGACCAGGGGGCTACGGAATTCTTTCTTCGCTCTGTTAATCTCTCAACCGAATTAAAATCAATTATTGCTTTCACGTATTATGCTTCTCTTTATTTATCTCATGTTTCCGATTAAAGTCAAAAACTCTTTTGGTTTCTGATTTCAATCGGACTTTATGAGAAAGCAGTCAAGGATAAATCACGCCGCAATCATCGTTCTGATTCGGCACACTTGTTTGACCTCGTTTTTTTGTTTTGTTTTTTGTTTGTTTCTGCTTCATTTGTGCGACGGCTTCTCCGACTGGTCGGTCGGAGGGAAGGAATACAGTGGCGTCAGTTTCTGAGAAAATAAATAAATAAAGTAACGAAATTCAACTTTTCTCGAAAAGAAAATTGCGTTACAGTTACCTGATTTTTTTCCTCCTTTTAATATTTACTGAAGCATTCAAAATTATAGTTACATCATTTAGAAACACTAACTGCATTTGTTCTACCTCGTTTTATACACAGGGTCGACTTATCTATGAATGAAGATAAGGAAATTAAGAAATTTAACCCATCCGACTTATAACATGACGAAGAATAACTATGATTATACCGACTTTGTTAGCCCGAAAATATGGTAAGTAAAAGACAGACAGACTATAGAGAAAGAAAAAAAAATTCTTTTCTGAAGAAAAAGCCGTTTTTGAGACTCTACTGGAATAATAATCATAGTTATTCTTCGTCATGTTCATAATCCACCAGATATTGTGACTGAGTTTCAATCCACCGGTGCTTCGGATTCCATCCTAAAATCAAAGAATCAGAAAGGAATCTTCAAGAGTTGTGGCAAGTTCCGAAGAATGTACAAAAAATGCCCTCTTCTCGAAAATAGGAAAAAATGCCGGCTTCTTGAAAAGAGGAAAATACACCAGTTGTTGACAGATGTTGTTTTACGTCTGTTAGAAACACGAGGCCTTCCTTAATTTCATGAAGAAATATCTTAATTTCAACTAAGCACTTGCCAAAACTAACCGGAATATTTCCCCTGCTCAACCACATAACGTTAACTAGCATTACAAGGACATCGTAGTTTTTTCCCAAAATGGAAGAAGATACTCATTTTTCGAAGGAACACGTTCATGGCTCATACGCCTAAGGCAGTTCTTTTTAGGAAGCCGTGCATTAAGGCGGTCACAGATACACGTTTGAATGACACGTTTGAGTGTCACGCCAGCAAACGGGGTAGTTTTGCAGAGCTGTAGACCTGGTAGTTTTGTGCCTGAGGCGGAATGTAGCGTGGAGTGAAGAGGATTTCAGACAGGCGTTGAAGAGCTTCACTCCTGTTTCACTCCACGCTGCATGCCCCTCAGGCGCAAAACTCCCCGTTTGCTGATATGACACTCAAGCGTGCATTAAAACGAGTGTGTCTCTGACCGCCTTAGACACAACGGGACAGTGGTCTCTAGGTTTAGGAAGCGAGCGGTCGCGAAATAGGACGAGGAAGTGAATTGCCCCAGGCGAGGCTGGGAAGAATGAAGGAAACAGCGAGGAAACATAGCACAGCTTACGGACAATCTCTGCAGGGAATTAAATGAAGAGAAGAATAAAAGTTTCTTAGACATATTTGCATACAATTAGTATCATTTGGTTATTACGTGTTAATTACTATCATTATCAACCACTACAGGCTTATTAAGAATTACAAGTTAACAACTAGAACAAAGATATCAAAGAACTTGTTAACAAAGCACACTAAATATTGGGACTGTAACAAAAATTCTACTGAAAAGTCCTGAAGCCTAGGTGCTTTGCATTAGTGTTTTGATCAATGTGTTCCTTACTTTTTTCAGTATTTATCACCCGTGCACATAAACGGAATATTAGGTGTTTAACTAAATAATTCCCAACCAGGCCCGAGGCCTAGGTGCCTTGTAAGCACCTAAGGATGGATATGCTTCTTCTCCTATCTGAATTTTAGTTTATATATTTGCCGGCTCATTACCCTAAAATTCAAGTCTGTAAAAGTTGAATTTAATTGAAAAGTTCTACGCTTAAGGACTTTATCAGCGTTTCAGGTTACCGCCCGACTAGAACGAGAGTTAGAGGACGACCTGTGCGATGAGAAGAAAACTAAGCTTAAGCCAGGAATCACCGCGTTTTGAGTAATTCTACTTTTTGCGTCAGGTGGCGCTGTTAGCCTACTGTTGTCATTATTCTGAGCGGGTGATATGAATGTATCTTATCTTGTACATGGATTTCTAAGCTTTCTTCGACATTCCGAAGTTATCGTCTTTAATCGAGCAACTTTATTGTTGGTATTCTTTGTTTGAATTTCGCCTTTTGTGGGCTTTCTACTTATTTCGTTCAAGTAGATAATGTTTTCCGTTTGGTAATTGATAGAATAGTAGGTACGAAATATTTTTTCTGCTTCCAGACCTTTAAGTGGGCTATTTTTATTTTTAATTTGTGGAACAGCAAGTCTAAAGCGGCGCTCAATAGTTTCTTTTTCTACCGTTGATTGTTTTTTTTTGTTTTTTTTTAAATAAACGAAATTTTTACCCATGTGTGTTTGCCAATCTTTCGTGCGCGGCGCCATTTGCAATCTCAAACGTCAACATCTTGCACTTCAGAATTCTACAGAGTATGAAAAAAAAAAAAATGTCAACTTGCTGTGCAGTAAATTGTGTTAACAGATGACGTTTGTGGATAACAGATTACACGTTGCAGTATTATTTTAACTCTGCCAGCGTAAGATGTTTACGTTTCGAAATTACAAATGGCACCGTGCATGAAGCGTTAATAGAAACACACATAGGTAAAAAAACTAAATTCGTTTTTTTTTTTTTGTTGTTGTTGTTTAGAAGTTTTAAAATAGGCTGTGAAAATTATTTTCCTTTTTATTGAATGCAAATTTATTTCCTCATTTCATTGAAACTCATTTGTTTTCATCAATTCTCTATTTCAATTTCCGTAGCTACTGGCATAATCACACCACTCCTATATTGTTCCAGTGACTGATGTAATGCAATACGTTTTATTCGGTAACTCATTCGGATTAGTTCACCAGCTATAACATAATTTCAATCCTTATCCTCTTTTTTTGTTGTTTATTTATTTGTTTTTTGGGTTTAATACGAAAACAAATCGTGCTGGGATAGCCTGAGATTTAATTTGACTTGGTAATTACACAGATTATTACTCGTTTGTCTTTCTTTGTTTCAGTTCTTTGATTGTTCAGTATAACGTTCCAGAAAAATAAAAGAAAAATCACTATTATTAATTGCTACATCTTTCGGCTTGCAACCGAGATAGTAATCGTGCAGTGGGCAATCAGTGCCCTCCTGGTTTTGGTGGAAATATTTAGAACTACCAATGATTCTTAATTTCAGCGGTCATAGTACAAGTCGTAGAGAGATTCCCCTCACGCTCGATCCAATCAGGCCGTGTTCAGGTTCAATGAGTTACTGGCAGGAGCGGATTGGCCCAGCGGGACACCGGGACATTTCCCGGTAGGCCCCTTCCGTTTATTTTGTCTCTTTCTTTCTTACTTTCTTAAAAATATTTTCGGTTCAGTTGTTTTAAACACACAACTGAACCACAACACCTTTTTTATGAACGAAATACACATAATGTAATTATAACAAGCGGGGGAAAAATACTTCTATTTTGAATTAGGGAAAAAAAGTCCCCTCACCAGGCAACTGCTAGAATCCCAACTACAATAGAAGAGCCATGTGTGTTTGCGAACTTCTGGGTTCACTTAGTAGCTGAGGAAAGAGAATGTATGCACCGAACGTTGCGGGGGGGGGCAAGATGTTCTGTATATTCCCCAAGGAATGGGGGGGGGCAGTTGATTTTACTCCTTTTGGTTGTAGGAGGCATTAGTGCTGTGCTCATAAGAACTGAGATCGGGCTCAATTTTAAGAGCCCGAGGTATGTCAGCCCTAGCCCACCCGAGCCCGAATTTTATATTGCAAGATGGAGCCCGGGCCCGAACAAGCCCGAAAACTATGATTAATCTGTTCAGGCATTAAAAAAAAAATCTCCTCTTCCAAACTTCCACTCTTTCCTCCCCGTGCAATTAACCGATGTCTTTCTCAACTGCGGAGTGGGGAAGGGATATCTATCTATTTGTATAGTTTCTTTGATCATTCATTTCAACCTGAAATGTTTCGAGGGGCCCGGCATCAGCAAAAATCGGGAGGTACAACAATCTACGTATGTTAATAGCATTGGGGTTCGGGCTAAATTTTTTTCACTACTTTAACTAAATTAGTGAAAATACTCACACATGTTTGATAAAGTTGCAGAACAATGCTAGATAATGGTCGTTATGGGATGTCATCATCATCATCATCATTGTCAACCATTATCAATCCACTGCTGGACGAAGGTCTCCCCAAGTTTCCTCCACAACGGTCTGTCTTGTGCCAGTCTCCTCCATGTCACCCCTGCATACTTTCGAATTTCATCCACCGATCTCCCATGTGGTCTTCTTCTGGGTCTTTTCCTGTCCCTTGGAATCCAATCTAAAATTTCGGCTGTCCATCGATGATCTGTCCTTCTGGCAGTATGTCCAGCCCATTGCCATTTCAGGGATTTAACTCTGATCATGATGTCTTCCACTCTTGTCATTTTTCGGATCCACGAGTTCCTCTTCTTATCTCTCCTGGTTACACCAAGTATGCACCTCTCCATGCTGCTTTGAGTTGTCTGCAGCCTTTGTATGTCTCTTTTAGTTAAGGTCCACGTCTCTGCACCATACGTAAGCACTGGAAGGATGCATTGATCAAACACTTTTCTTTTAAGACATAATGGCATATTGCTCTTGAAAATTATGCTGTTTCTTCCAAAAGCTCTCCAGGCAAGTTTTGTACGCCGATTAATTTCTTCATCAATGTGACCCTCACTTGATATCTGCTGTCCAAGATAAACGTACGTGTCTGTTATCTCCAGCTTTTCTCCATCAATCGATAAATCTTCATTTCTTGTAAAAGCATTGAACATCACTTTTGTCTTCTGAAAGTTCATTTTTAATCCAACTTCTTTACTCTTGTCAGCAAGATCCTGGATCATACTCTGCAGCTCTGATGGGGTAGTTGCAAAAATGACAACGTCATCAGCAAAACGAAGGTGGGTTAGATAATCTCCATTAATCTTTATCCCCTTGTTTTCCCAGCTCAGCGACTGAAAAACGCCCTCCAATGTGGCATTAAAGAGCTTCGTAGATATGGTGTCACCTTGTCTCACTCCCTTTCCAATTTTTACGTGTGTTGTATTTTCAAACAGCCTAATCTTTGCACTTGCATTTTCATAGATGTTATTAATAATATTAATGTATGCATCTTCAATACCGCAGGTTTTCAGAGCCATTGTAACTGCTGATGGTTTCACCGAATCAAAGGCTTTTTCATAATCGATAAAAGCCATGCACAATGGAAGTTCATATTCCCTCGCTCTTTCAATTAGTTCTCTCAACACGTGGATATGATCTATTGTGCTGTAGCCACTCCTGAATCCAGCTTGTTCTCTCGGTTGAGCCATGTCCAGTGTTACCTTCAAGCGGTGTGAAAGAACTTTAGTGAAGATTTTATAAACTACTGATAGGAGGCTGATAGGTCTGTAGTTTCCAAGATCCTCAATGTCACCTTTCTTATGTAGCAGGATCATTGTAGCGGTGTTCCAATCCTCAGGAATCTTTCCTTCATTAAGGCATCGAGTGAAAATTTGGGCGAGTACTGTTTCGATTTCTCCACTTGCTTCTTGTATGATGTCTACAGTAATTCCATCTTCTCCTGGAGCTTTTCCCCGCTTCATGTTCTTGATTGCATGTGAAACTTCTGCTGGAAGGACTGGAGAAACTCTGGTACTGGTATCTTTCATGATGTCTGGAGTGCATGTATCATCCCTTTCATATAATTTGGAGTAGAAATCTTTCACTCTTGTCAAAATTTCGCCTCTA
Source organism: Macrothele yani (assembly GCA_039090855.1). Lineage (NCBI taxonomy): Eukaryota > Metazoa > Arthropoda > Arachnida > Araneae > Macrothelidae > Macrothele > Macrothele yani. The sequence goes on from CM076990.1 coordinate 198,890,144, forward strand.
TTTCTTGTTACAGAACCATCTTCTTTTCTCAGTGCCATAATCTGTTTTCTTCCCTTACTGAGATGTCCCTTTGCTATCTTTAGGCTTTGGTTGTTTTCAATTGTTTTCCTCACTAGTTCACAGTTGAATTTTCTTACGTCTTCAGTGATACTTTTTCTTACTGTCTTGCATAGCTCTATATATTCCACTTTGGAAGTCACATCTTCTTTAGTTGTCCTCATCTCTCTTCTTTTTTGCATCAACATTTTCGTTTTTCCTGATAATTTATTTACATGCACCTTGTTCTTAGACCCAGCTAATTTTGTTGCTGTTTCCATAAGAGCTTTGGTTACTTTTCTGTTAACTTCAGAGATGTCCACTTCTTCCGATGTTAGGCCTTCTAAAGCAGAGAACCTGTTCTTCAGTTCCAACTTGAAGGTATTATGGTGTTTTTTAAGGTTGGTTATGTCAATAGATTTTGTTTGTCTTATGAGCTTGCCACGTTCAAGTTTAGTGTTGAGGTGCATCTTACATCTCACCAATCTATGGTCACTACCTGTGTTGAACTTGTTTAGCACACTGCAGTCTTCTATGACGAATTTTTTGTTATACATAATAAAATCAATTTCACTTGTCGTCCCATTTGGATGTCTCCATGTCCATTTCCTGTGTGGCTTTTTCTTGAAGAAGGAGTTCAAGATGAAAAACCCTTCTGCCTCTGCAAACTCAACGAGAGTATGGGATGTACGGTCCATTATATGACAACACAGAATTCAGAGTGAAAGCTTATAATATCAAGAACTTATTTTGAAATAACTGTAAGATTATTTGCAGGGGTGTTCATATACGATCCCTTTCCCCCGAAATGTTCTACCTACGCAGCCTACGCTCCTTATGATAATTGACAAATGCTGCAGATGAAGGCATTTACGGAGATATCATTTCAACATGAAGTTGCAAACTGTTTTGTTTACGTTATTTAGTAAGGTGTCTTTACAATACATAACCGCAGCATAAAAGCACGTTTTGTAATTGAAACACATACGAATGTATGATCACTAAATGAAGAATCTGTTCTCCACGATATTTAAAAATATTTAAATTTCTAACTGTGATTGCCCACAATAGAAAAATTACAAAAATTGCAGTACAAATAGAACATTTTACAGTGTAAAAGTTCTGTATTTTTTTTTCATTTATTTTAATTTAAAAATCATGTCTTATGCGAAAGGATTTTTGGTACAACTCCAACGTAATTTTGGTAGTAGCCAAAACTGTGTTAGAGTTGTACCTCTCATCCAATATTTGCTGGAATTTCATCCTACTTCGTTGAAAATTTAAGAACTGAAAGCTCAAAGGTATGAAAATCAAGATTATTTTACGATCTGTCAAACATGAAAAGGCTATATAAGGATTTTTTTTTATTTTTAATGTTCTTGCTTCAGCGTTCTTAAGAGAAAATTTTAAACAAATAAAAAAATTGAGTTTGTCCAAAATTAGGAGCTTCTCCAGCGCAATTACATACACAGCTAACTAAACTAGTGATTTAAACCTGGTTATTCGCTATTTCCACGTCGATTAATGAGTTTGCCACGATATTTAAATATCTTGAAATTTCTAACTGTGATTTTCCACAATAGAAAAATTGCAGTACAATTTTTCTGCCGTAAAATCTTGGCATGGACCGATGAAAAATTTTCTGCAACATCCACTTCAATTAAATAAAGTATGACGGGTGTACTTTTTACCCCCCCCAGTACTATGCGGCCACTGTTTTCAGAGCAACTGTACTTTTTTGTTTTGTTTCTTAAATAGAAAAAGTTATTTTCAGTTGTGATACAATAGTACCGCAGAACTAGAACTAAACGGGCCCATTTCAAAAAGTTTTCCCGGGCCCTTTTGCGACCGCCAATCAGCTCCTGGCTCTTGATAATACTTTATTCCATGTTTACTCATACTAAGATTGTCCCAGAATCGTCTGTCACGGCTGATAATTGTTGCCATAGATACTTCCTTAATTCAGTTAGTCAACTGCGTATTTTCCATCTTCGCACTGTTGCCAACTCACAAAAAAAAAACTTCGTTTTCATCAAACGGCCTTTGTACGTACCTGTAGGCAGTATCGTTCTCAATATATTTTTTTAATTATGCTTTATTTTTCTTCCACCTAGCAAAAATACTCCATGTGAGAGTTGAAACTTTTTTCGTGATGAACTCTGACTGATTTTTTTAAAAAAAAGATTCTAATCTGTTTTCTGAAAGTTAGAGAAGGACATAAAAACGACACCTTAAGAAATTGAACAATGAAAGAACGATACTGAATATAACGGCAGCAGACTGAATTTGGTACGAAAGGCACAATACTTCCGTGGTTCAGCGAAATCTGTGGGAGTTTTTAGAAACTTTGAACAACGTGCATGTTTTTTCTTTGAAGAGATTTCAGGAGCGGTTTTCCTCGGAGTAACGTTCGAACAGGGTTTCACTAATGGTTCCGGAACTTCCAGTATGAAGGGTTGTTGAGGGTGAAGCTGCAGGGGTCGTCGTTGGACTAACCAGGTTACAAGTCTTGCTTGGGGTAATACACAATTGTTGAATCTGCAACAAGATAGATGCGGTGTTATGTGACTCGAGCCCGCCTTTCACGTTCTGATAATAGGGTTGAGGAAGGCCACGGGCCAAAGTGACATAAAAGGGTACAAAGGGCTGTCTCGGGCCATGGGGAGACCCCCACGATTAGCGGCTTTCATTGGCCCTAAATAGCCTCTTGGGATGTCTATTGTGTTGTCCTGTGTTATGTTGTTGACTTGGTGAGCGGGTTAGGTGCCCTTACCCTTTTTACCCCCGCAGATGTCATCGAATCCTCTGTATGAACATTGTCACTAAGGGGTTCTTCTGGCTGGGGGTCAGATGCGGTCAGCCGATAATCCCACCTGTTTTATGACGGTTACGTCCACCCCGACCTCTGACACAATGGATTGTTTGAAAAATAAAAAACGGTCTCCCAGGGCCACCATCCAACACAAACATAGGTTCCCAATTTGTGGTGGCGCCTGTTTACTTCCCATGTTTGTTAGGGAATTCGCACACAATTTTTTTTATTTTCTCCCCCCTTTCTCACATGCGACGCATTTTTTTCTTCATTCAGTCACTTTCAGTTGTTTATTTGCGGTCGTAAATGTCTGTCAACAGGATACCATATTCGATATTCGAAAAGTTTAAGATCAATTTATCAACATCACCCATGTGAGCTTTTTTCTTTTTCCTTTTTTTTTTTTTTTCATAACAGTAAAACTCCATTATAAAAAAAAACACGATTTATCAAATACTTTCTGTTGTATCCCCGAAAGAAAAAAAAAACGTGCATTTATTCTCCTGGGCCACCATTTCTTTCAGGATCATGTCATATCTATGGAAGATAACCTTATTGTGGTTTTCTAAAAAAATATCTTCATAAGCAGAAATGCAACTCGACAATACAGCTTATCTACAGCATCAAAATATTGCGTCTTAATGTTATCCATTAAATGCAAAATTGTGGAAACTTCTGAAACTAACGTATCCACAGATGGAGTTTTCCCTTGATTTTGGTAAAACAAAATACAGTAGAACAAAAACGAAAAATGGCATCTATCTTTGATTGTGCATGCACTAAATTCACGCAGAAAAGACTTCATTACCTCTGAAACTGAATTCGTGTATACTAGCTGAATGGTACCAAGGTCTTCCGGATGTAACGCTTAAATGCAAACTGCTAATTCTGATTTTTACTAGAGTACTAGAGTGAATTCTCGTGTTGTAAGCACCACCTTCCGAATCTCCTAACAAAAAAAAAAAACAAAAAAATAATTATAATTTTCCCGTTAGGTGATAAAGTATTTCCTTTTTCTGTCTTTTCATTACTTCTGTTTCCGCAGCTCTTGCAGCCGTCAGAACTTTCTTCTTTCGGAAGGAATGTAATGAAAATGAGATAGACATATACACCTTGTGTATAGTCCTTTATAAACCATCATAATATTTCAGTGTTTCAAAACTCACTGTAAGGAAAGTATCGAAGCAAGAGAAACACAGTTCGTAACTTAACCCAGTTGCTTATTTGGTGCTTCAGCGCGGCACACCAGGAATAGCACTTGAAACAATTCCACACTCACAGCAGAATAACAACGCTCCAAAACTTAACATAATTCTGTTAACAACTAACTTCACGTCACAACCACGTCGTAACAGAACAGAATAACGTGACAATCTTCAAAACAATCAAACAGCAAGTTATATCATCTCACCATTAATCACACAAGTGTACAGTTAACCTTCATTTTTATATGTTACGTGACCACTAACCGACTGCCAGTGCTGCTACATCAAGAGAAAGGTTTGGAGGTTTAGACGTGACGTTAAGTTCGAGATGTCTAATCGAGAGATAAACATAATTTACATAAGAGATAGCAACAAAAGCGATAGCTTAAAAAGAGGTTATACTGGGACGTTTCATAGTTATTGGCCGATTCGAACACAAAGAAACGAGCAACAGTAACAGACGTAGAAATACATTTTATTCGAAAAATATCTGCCCTCGGCAGCAAGACATTGTGCCTAACGTGTTTTCAGTGCAAACATGCCACGGTGGCGGAAACTGACATCACAGTAGTCCAAGAAATCGTTCAAGTGAATAAGCATGGTGAGAGAGGACCTCGTACCCCAAGGCGTTGATTTTAAGCATGCTTCCAACAGACGTTGAGGTCGTGTGCCATCCTGAAGCAGTATGGGACCCAAACGATTGACGAGCGATGGTTGTTTGCTGCATAATTTTTGGTGACATTCGTCCAGCTGACGGCAGTACACGTCCGTTGTGATTATTTGACCTCGCAGCAACAACTCATAATGAACCACGGTCGTGGCAGTCCACCACAAGCAAATCAGAACCTTCTGTGGGTGCAGCTCGGGTTTGGACATGTGTTTGGGTGGTTCCCCTTTATCAAGCCGCTGCGCTGTTCGCTTCCTGTTGTAATAAAGCACCCACTTTTCATCAACCGTAAGGATCCGATGCAGATAGGGAGCGCTAGCCTCACGTTTTTGGAGGGCAATGCATGTTTTCAGATGCCGTATCTGCTGCTTTTCGGTGAGTTCGTGTGGAACCCAGGTATCCAGTTTTTAAACCTTGCCCATAGCTGCTCGGTGTCTGGAAACTGTCGCTGATGATACGACAAGTTCGGCACTGAGTTCTGGCACACAGAACCGGACTACTAGCTCCTGGCTTATGGTCGATGGCAACATCACCTTTACGGAACTTGGAAAACAGTCTACGGACAGTTCTGTCACTCGTCGTGCCGACACCCCACGTTCTATTGACATTTACGACCGTTTCGGACACATTCCGGCCAAGTTTAAAATCGTGAGAAATCACTAATCTCACGTCGTGTTGCTCCATCACGTCCCCAACTGCTGAGATCTGTCTGACATACCGTTTTATACACGTGGACTGAACAGATTCCCTTTGCAGGGGCGTTTGGTAGTTCCTCCTATGAGGCGTCCCTTGTAACCGGTTATGCAAATTCGCCTTGCCGGCATCGGCCAGTAATTATGAAACGACCCAATATATCTACGCTACACCATAGGAAAACTCATTTTCTCAACCGAAGATCAGTGATGAAGCATTACATGACTTGGGAGGGTGAAGTATATTCGTTGCGAGTAAACATTGCGTCTACCAATGGAATAATGATGACAAAATAAGGGAAGTTGTTTCGCTTCTTGTCATTGCACAGGAGACAGGAACGTTTTCATGAAGAACATCAATGGCAGCTCAGGCAGTCAGGCTTGAACGTCATTCAAGGTAACTACGCGTTCTCATCTACTCAGTCGCCGGTCCCTAATTTAGGGTCATTGGCTTCAGGGAAGGGAGAGAGCCAGTGCCGCAAGACAAACACAACATCCATGCCTCACCGGATTCGAACCCGAACCCTTCTCGGACGAATGGTCATAAGCCAGCGCTTAGACCATTGCGCCACTGGGATGGCCCAAATCTTTTCGTTCGTATAGCTGTAATCAAAGAACGCGCACGATCTGTAACAGACTGCCATGTCTTACGTTTTACTGCGTGATCTTCATCGCCGTTACGCTCCCTCCCCCTAGTGGAACAGAGCCAACAGGAAATGATATCACAGAGTAAAATCATAATTTTATTTGAACGTTTATGTTTCCTTCCGATGGAAACAGGGTCACGGCAGTAGAGAATGATGCACAGACACAATAGAAACGTGCCTAGGACGACAGCTTTCAGGGGGAGGAAGGCTTTGACAATTTCAAAGAAAAAAAAGGCACGAAACAAAAATGCTTACAAGCACGTTAACAGGTAGCCAAAAAAAGAAAAAAAACCTGTCCGGTTATAAAGACAGTTTCCGTAAAAAATCGTATGTGGCGCGTGCAATACAAGATACTACATGCCTGCGGTGACGTAAGCATCCCAGAGTGCTGTGCGCGAAAGAATAGATTCTAAGGACAGAACGTACGCTGTTGTGGTGAAGATTGGTTGCACGTGGTGACGATACGATCACGATATCGAAGGAAGGTGTGTGTGCAATATTGCTCTATGAATATTTGAATGGCGTGAAAGTTACGGAACCACTTGGAAAATTGCGAAACGTGTTTGGTGACGATATTATTGGGCAGAGTACTTGCTATGACTGATACAGGAAATTCGACACTTGTATACGGGATCTGTCTGATGCGTCCAGAAGTAGCAGACCCAGTAAGGTTGCAGTTGATACGCTGCAACACGTGCTATCGACCAAGCCTGATGCAACACTACGGGAACTAGCAGAGGAGCTGAAGACCTCCCATACGACCATCAACACCCGATTTCGGAAGTTGGGATATTCGTGTAAACTGTGCAAATGTGTACCCCATGCTTTGTCTGACCAGAATCGGATGCAACGCTACTCCATTGCTGTTGCTCTGCGTGAAAGAGAAAGTTGGGATATTCGTGTAAACTGTGCAAATGGGTACCCCATGCATTGTCTGACCAGAATCGGATGCAACGCTACTCCATTGCTGTTGCTCTGCGTGAGAAAAAAGTTGGGATATTCGTGTAAACTGTGCAAATGGGCACCTCATGCTCTGTCTGACCAGAATCGGATGCAACGCTACTTCATTGCTGTTGCTATGCGTGAAAGAGACAGTTGGGATATTCGTGCAAACTGTGCAAATGGGTACCCCATGCTTTGTCTGACCAGAATCGGATGCAACGCTACTCCATTGCTGTTGCTCTGCGTGAAAGAAAGAAACGGAAAGGCTTTTTGCATCAGTTGGTCATGTGTGACGTAAAATGGGTCACATTAGTGAATGTTACACGACAAAGAGCATGGACCAAGCAGGAACAACCCTCACAGAATCTCGCTAAGCCGCCCCTTAATGTACGGAAGACGGAAGGTGATGCTGACTTGCTGATGGGATTGTCGCGGTGTGATTCACAATGAACTCTTACTGCGGAACAGTACTATCACGGCGGATGTTTACATCCAACGGCTGGACCGTCTCAATGCTGCTCTGCAAGAAAAGCGCCCAGCGCTGATTAATTGCCATGGAATTGTTTTTCACGAGGATAACGCTCGTTCAATTGTCACCTTACGGACTCTGCAAAAATTGCACTAGCTGGAATGAGAAATATTGTTGCACTCCTCCTTATTTCCCGGACCCTGTCCCGTCCAACTTTCATCTCTTCCAGTCTTTGTCGAATTTTCTAGCTGAGAAAAGCCTTTGCTAATGACGATGATGTGAAACGTTGCATGGATGACTTCAATTCCCGCTCGCCAAACTTCAACTGCAATGGGATATTTCAACTCGTAGATCGGTGGAACATGGTCATCAGTTCCAATGGGGACTACCTGAACGATTAGGTTAAGTATTTTGTACGATTTTTTAAGCTTGAAGTACATGCTACTTTATTTTCCGTATACTTTCTTTACAACCTGATAATTTCGTGGCAAAACTCATCCGTTTTCAATTTTCTTTATCATTGCATGTCCAAACAAAAATAAATAAATAAATAAATAAATAAATAAAATCACTACTCTATACCATATACTTTAGGTGGAAGAGTTGGATGGTGTGTATGTGTTTTCAAGGAGGTATTAGAAACAAAAAGAATTGGACTGTTACGTGTTATCCCTACTGCAGTTTAAACAAGAGCTCCTCGACCGTTAATTTCCTTTCCTCACTATCTACCAACAAGTAATTGGAAACCCCAGCAATCGACGATTTCTGCTGTCCTGATACACGTCACGGCCGCCGCCGTTAAATATCGTGTGGGAAACAACAACGCAACCAGTCGCATGCAAAATGCCACGCAGTTCGGAGCTCTCTGATTTCGAGAAAGGTGTAATCGTCGGGTATCACAGAAATGGCAGATACATACGTGACATATCCAGCGAGTTGAAGTACGCAAAATCGACAGTGGCCTACGTGATTGGCAAGTGGAACATGAGAAGTGACTGTCGGAGTGTGCCCTGACCCGGCAGACCCACAAAACTGGGAGTTAGAGACCGACGGGTGCTGGCCAGATAAATTCGGAAGAACCGCGCCAAATTGATGGGCCACATCCGCGAGGAGTTTCAACAGGCATCCGGGAGTGTTCTTTCGATGAATACCATCCGTAAGGAAGCCCATCTGCTCAGTTATCATGGACGTGCTGCCGCCCACAAGCCTTTGATCACCAAGTCCAATAGCGCTGCTCGGCTAACGTGGTGCAAAGAACGTCGACAGTGGACCGTTGAACAGTGGAAACAGGTTCTCTGGAGCGACGAATCAAGGTTCACCCTCTACCGTTCGGATGGCAGGGTCTGGGTTTGGCGTCTGCCTGGAGAACGCCTCCTGCCGGAACGTATTGTGCCAACGGCGAAGTTCGGTGGCGTTGGAATTATGCTAAGGGGGTGTTTCTCCTGGTATGGCACGGGACCCTTGGTCGCAATTCCTGGTAGACACAACGCCGAGACCTACTACACCATTTTGGATTACCATGCGCTTCCTACGTTGTGGCAGTTTTACGGGGTGGACCCATGTTACTTTCAATATGACAATGCCACCTGTCATGTTGCGAGGTCCAACATGGCTTGGTATGGTGATAATGGAGTTAATAGAATGGACTGGCCTGCGCAGAGCCCGGATCTTAACCCTATCGAGCACCTCTGAGACGAGTTGGAGCGTCGACTTAAGGGGTGCCCCCACCGTCTGAAATCGCTGAAGGAACTGACCTGTCTTCTCCAAGCCGAGTGGAAGAAAATACCGCTAGCCGTCGTACAACGCCTGGATGAGAGTATGCCCCGGAGGGTCGCTGCTGTAATCGCCGCTCGTGGAGGCTCAACTAACTATTGAAGGTGAATAAACTTCGTTTTCCTTTGCTATCACAGGTGTCCAATTACTTGTTGGTAGATAGTGCTCAATGTCTAGACCCAGTGACTTTCAAGTCCTGGCTCGAGATTTATGAATGGAAAATCTAAGGGTGTGAAAATGAAAAATATTTTATAACAATCATCTGAAAAAAAAAAAAGATTTGCCGCCGTATTTACGTGGTGGTCTAAGCGCTATCTTCTGGCTATTCGTCCGGGATGGGACTGGGTTCGAGTCCAGATGGAGCATGGATGTTGTGTTTGCCTTAAGGCGCTGGATTTCCTTCTTCCCTGGAACCGTGGCACTAAATTAGGGAAGGGCGACTGTTTGTAGCCCATCGAGTCGCACATGGTGATCGTTAACCTCCCCCCCCTCCCGAAAAAAATATGTAGTGAAAAAGCGATTTAATAAGGTCGTTTCAGAGTATTAATGCAACGGAGAATCTCTGATGTGTGTATAAAAATTTTGTGTTTTTCAAAATACCCTGGGTTTTTTTTATTCCGCAATGGCTGATAAAAAACTAAGTAAAATATACGCAGTCGAGTTACATTATTGTGATCACCTCCTACTTTTGACGTCAATAGCGCGTTGCCAATGAAAGAAATCATGTGTCTTGAGCTGGCTTGGAGGGTATATAAGGTGTGCTGTAGGCAATCTGATAACATATCACTCGTTGCTGTCATGGATGAAAGGAGCGATTTATCAGATTTGCAAAAAGGGATGATTATCGGCTTTCGGGCCAAGGGTGGCAGTCTTTCTGAAAGATCGCATTTTGTGAACTGTTCGCGTGCTGCTGTGGTTAAAGTGTATCGTCATTGGAGAAACAGCACCATTGCGAATAAGTGACATGGAAACTGTGGTGCACCACGTGCCATTAATGTGAGACGTGAACGTCGGCTTCGAAGGTGCGTGAGGGCCGATTGACACGCTACAGTGGAGCAACTCACTGGCCGAATAAACCAGGGGGCTACTGGAAGTGCGTCTAAAACGACAGTTCAGCGAACCCTGTTACGTATGGGGCTCCGATGCAGATGGATGGTCACTGCACCTATGCTAACGTAGGTGCATTTGCCGAATAGGCTCGCCTTTTGCACCGTAGTATCGAAATTGGACCTCCGCTGGTTGGCAAGGGATTGCTTTCTCCGATGAGTTACGTTTTCTGCTTCATCGAACGGATGGAGGTTGTCGTATAAGGAGAGAAACATCGGAGAACAAACACTCTTCAACCATTGCTGGAAGAACACAAGCCGGCGGTGGCAGCGTTGTGGTCTGGGGAATGTTTTTGTGGCATTTTCTGGGTCCACTCATACCTGTGGAAAGGCACTATGAACCGAATTGGTTATGAATCCATCCTTGCAAACCACGTACACCCATACACGCTGATTGTCTTCCCTGGGGCGGATGGGATTTTCCAGAACGACAATGCGACGTGTCACACAACTAGAAATGCCCGAGAGTGGCTGGAAGGGCACGATGAAGACTTCATAGTACTTCCTTGGCCCCCAAATTTCCCAGACTTAAACCGAATTGAGCATCTGTGGGACTACCTCGATCGTGTTATTCGCTCTATATGGATCCTCTACCACGCACCCTTCCAGCAGCTGTCAGATGCACTGCAGACAGCATGGCTCCACATATCTGTGAACAGCTTCCAGCACCATATTGAGTCACTCTCAGCCCGTCTAGCTGCTGTCCGCGCTGCACACGGAGGTTACTCTGTGTATCAGCTTGTGGTCACAATAATGTGACTCCACCATGTAGTATTTCAACACGCTGTCGAAACTTGCGTGAATTCAAACACCATAGCGGGAAATTTAAGAAGGAAAGAGAAAATACAAAAACTAAAAAATTCATCGTTTTGCAATACGTACCAGATTTATTTGTTTTTGTTATGTTCTATTCGAGGTAACCTCTTTATAACGTCAGCGCAAAAATTTCGAAATTCCGACTTTGACTAAGGGGAACATTTTAAACTGTGGAAAGAATGTAGATATGTCGTGTTTCTAAAACGCTTTTTTTATGTCCTATAATCTACAAAAAGATATTTTGAAAAAAACTCAAAAAGAAACGGAAGGGAAGTAGGGGGGGGGGGTCGACGTGCATGGACAAATACACTGCAAAAGTCGTTCGAAAAAGTTGTTATTCCAACACATAGAATAAAACTAGCCCAGTGAGATTCCCTTTTTCCTTTTTCGGCATAGGTATAGTGCAACGCACTTCTCTGTTTCTCTCACCGATGCTTGCTCCAGTGCCTTGGTGGTGGTGGTGGGGGGGGGGGGGATCCTTATTTTGGTTTTCCAACATAGCACACACAGATACAACCGCCGCAGAGTCAAAGGCCTGACATTTCCCACGTACACTGAAGTGCCAGAAAAACTGGTACAGACGAGCTTATGCAAAATACATAGCAACGTCACCTATGTGCGTATTCGGTTGCGTCCGCCAGTCCGTATATAAAACGGTTAGACATCCTTGCCAGCTGTGAGAGCTATTTTCGGCATGGGAATGACAAGTAATAATGATTTAAACGATTTTCAACGCGGTGTCATAGTTGGCGCTCGTGAGATAGGCCATAGTATTTCGGAGATAGAAACGAAGTTCGGAATTTCACGTACGACCATTGCAAGGGTGTATCGTGACTACAAGAATTCTGGCAATACCTCCAACCTACGATACCAGTGTGGACGTAAAAAGACATATTGGGTGAACGTGACCATCGTCGGCTACCAAGAATCGTTTCACGCGATAGGCGTGCAACACTCTCGCAGGTATTATCGGAATTCAATGCTGGAGCCTCAACAAGCATCAGCGTCCAGACTGTGCAACGTACCCTGCACGATATGGGCTTTGGGAGCCGACGCCCAACTCGACTCCCCTTGATGGGTGCACGACACGGAGCTATGCGCCTCGCTTGGGCACAGCAACACCGCTACTGGACACTTGATGACTGGAAACAAGTAGCCTGGTCTAACTTGTCGCGTTTCCAACTGTATCGAGTAGATGGTAGGATTCGTGTGTGGCGCAAACCCCATGAAGTCATGGATCCCGCCTGTCAACAGGGAATTGTACCGGCTGGTGGGGAATCCGTAATGGTATAAGGTGGGTTTAGCTGGACTTCACTGGGACCCCTGGCACGTCTACAAACGTCTGTGACCGGGCAACGCTATGTGCGTATCCTTTCTGACGAGGTACACCCGTTCATGTCCTGCATTCATGCTGATGGGTTGGGCCTGTTCCAACAGGACAATGCACCTCCACACAAGTGTCGGGACGCCACATTATTGTTAGAGGAGCATTCATCTGAGGGGTGTTGCCATTCCCACTCAAGTCCCCAGATCTGAACGTGATAGAACACATTTGGGATGCCATGCAACGCGCTATCGAACACAGGAATCCGAGACCTCGGAAAACACCCGAATTGTGGAACGCTCTGAAGGAAGTATGGTGTGCATTGCCTACAGTATATTTCCAGAAGCTAGTGGAGTCCATGCCCCGTCGTAATTCTGCAGTCCTGCGCTCCCGTGGGGGACCTACTAAGTATTAGACTGGTGTACCAGTTTTTCTGGCACTTCAGTGTATGTTTTCCTTCAGTTTGGAAAACAAATGAAAGTCACAAGAGGAAAGCTCTGGAGAATTGGGTGGGGGCTTAAGCAACTGAAGTCCTTTAGCTGCATGTCGGTTTTAGTAATCTGGGAGTTGTGACTCAGTGCATTGTCTTCAAGAAGAAATAGTGTACCCCTTTAGGGCTTGACAACATTACAAGAACTAGCCAATCAAGGTCAAACCTCCATCACGATAACTACAGCGAACTGCTGGCAATATGCAATTGATCCGTGGCTACTTGTTTCCTATCCAAGGGAAAAGAAATTGGAACTGCACGATGATGATGCTTCATAAAATCCCTTTTGGTCTCATTCAATAACGTGGAGCTCCTTAATGGCAGGAAAGTTTTCTTATTTGGGAGGGCGAGCCTTGAAATTATGCCCCTTTGAGTTCAAAAGTTATTTACATCCGCTCAAATAATAAGCAGTTCTTACTTTCTTATACTTTCCTCATGGGAAAAAAGTATTATGATCGTTAAAAATATCACTTCAAGTTTTCGACATAATTTTACTCAAAATTTTAAAATTAGGTGAATACCCAAGTGCCAACAGATTTGAATATCAAGTGAAACGTAAAAGTTATGTGAACACCGACGACACAACATGTGCAGAAATGCAGAATGAAAACAAACCAGCACAGAACGAATAAGTGTTAGTAAACATAACAATAGCAAGAAGTTTTTTGAGTAGGGTTTGGAAAAATTCCGTTCAGGGTTAAACGCTCAGAGGAACTTTTGGTGACAGAGCACAAATGACTAATTAGCTCTTCATCCCTACGACGTATTCGGAAAGGTCACGGAGGTTAGGTATATCAGCATATTGTTTTACATAACTCCATCCACTGTTTCGGGGAATTCCATGCATCCATATCAGGTGGTCCATAACTAACAACAGTGTAAGTTCTGTACACTTGTTTGCTGCGCGTAATAGTGTACGTGGTGTCTACAAAAGAAGATACTAAAGTGTATAACTTTGTTTTCTAGTTAAAATGTTCGGCAAATTTATTCATACTCTGTTCATATCTATTTTTTACGCTTCTCAGAGTATGGAATTACGCCCTTTGTATGACCATCCTGCGAGGGCAACGACCCTTTCCGGTAACTACGGCTGTGCTTAACGGGTTCCCGATCTCCATCCCCACAACAGACACACATCTCCGATTTTAGGACGACTTTTGAAATTGGATCAAAGTTTTTTTCAGCTCTATTGGACTTACCGTCACTTTATGTTTTGTCATTCAGGTATGACAAGAAAGAAAATGCTGTTCGAATCACGAACAGAGAGCATGACCAAGATTTTCTCGAAATTTTCAGTATTTTCTATCGCACAGGTTTCCAGCTAGTGGCAAGATTCATAAGCATAGCGTGAGAGGCACATGCCCTCAAACTGTGAAATATTTAAATGCTGGGGCAAGAGTACAATGGAGCGGCAAACATGAGTGGGAGGCATAATGGTGTTGCTATGAAGTTCAAAGAGAAAAACCAAGAACTTTTTAAACACACACACATTGTTATACTCACCTTTTAGATTTGGCTGTGATTCGTTTTTGTGAGGAAATAAAACCACGAAAAACTGCTGTACTGTAGATAACTCATTATGAAACATTATTCATGTTCAGCAAAAAGATCTGTGATATTTAAAAGAATTTGTAGCAAAAGAGAGGACTTTATTTCTAGAAAACTTAGTATCTTGTCAAAAATACGCTGGACTCATTTGCGCCCATATAAGGTGGTAAAAGGGGAGGGAGCATTTGCCCTGCCCTCGAAATCGGACCATTTGCTTTCTGTTCTTGGAAAGTGCTACAGAGATTTTCGTAATAACACTCATTCTAACTGCTAATTTTGCTGTATAACTTCTGGACGCATCCTTTGCAGCTGCTATTCACTGCTTAACAAAGAAGTCTCGAAAATTTCCCCAGAAATTCGTCTTGAGTATATTTTTTCATTTTTTGCGACCAGTTAAGTTATACTTGGGGTTTCGTCGCGCTTGTGATATAAGTGACCAAAATGATCAAAGGAACTACAAAGGAAATTTCCCCTTTTCCAAACGTGATATCTAATTTCATTTATACATTTTTTTTTCATGCAGTTTTTGGGTCTTTTGGCTTCTAATTAAATTTATGTGTTGAGATGTGGTAAAAAGGGTTAGATGACAAGATGGCACAAGGAAATTTGTATATGGTGTTCGCATATATTATTTGTAGTTACAATATCTGCTTATCCCCTTCTAAAACTAAGCTATTATGAGCGCCCATGGCTGGACGGTTCGACATCGTTCATTATCAGCAATGACTGAAGGGAAATGCACAACAAAAAAGTTTGTTATGCACTTAAAATATCCAAATTTTGAGACATTTAGGAAGTAACTGTTTCCAAGAATTACCTTCCCGCAAGGAAAACATCAGTTTACATTTTTCGTGCCCTCGTGGAATCATCTTATCACTGTTAAAAATTTTCTGGTAGGGTTTTACCAAAAAGTGGTGCTACACGAGCTGCACCAGTTTCTGAGAAAAGATACATCGTTGTGTGGTGTAAACAAACCCCAAGAGCATAGTGCAACTTTTCATCACGTTATAATACAAGGTTGCATCACATTATGGCACAAAGTTTCACCATAGCATTAGGTTTTCCTTGCACCGCACAATGATGAATCTTTTCTCAAAAAGTGGTGCAGCTGGTGTAGCACCACTTTTTGGTGCAACCTACCACAAAAATTTTAACAGTGATACACTTATTCGTGCCCTCTCCCTCCACAACATTTTTGTCACGCTACGCTTCTGGTAAGAGTATATGCATACATATTATTCGTGAGTTATGTTTGTGGAAAATTAACTCGAGAAATTGTTTCTGTATGTTTGAGCCAAAGTTTTCCATATTTTCTCCAGTGCGAATCTTAGTTTGTTGAATTGAATTTAAGTGTGTTATGTTCATTACGATATCTCTGTCTACAAGCAACACATTGGAAAAATTCTGTCACGATTGGATAAAGTCTGGCTTTACTTAGGTTTCATAGACTTTTTTATATTATAGCATTATTCTGCCAGTTGGCAGGAATGTCTAATATATTATTTCTCTCTTTGTACGCGATTTCTCCGTTGCCACGTGACTAATATTATGGACCATTCTAAATTTGTTAATTTTCTTTGTAAATGGCATGCATATTACACCCAAACCATGGGTAGCTTTATCATTTTGTGACTGTAGAAGGTACAAACGTGCCAAATTTAGATTTTTTTTTTTTTTTTTTTTTTGCCGCCGGTAGTGACATAGGGGTTGGATGGGGGTGGGGAACGATTACTGATACTTTTTTTACGTAGCGTGGAATGTTCCAAATTTGAATATGTATGTCTGTGTGGGCGTATTTCTGGATTTGTCACCATAGAGACGCTGGCGGCTCCCTTCCTTCCCCAGTGCAGGGAAATGCTCGGCATTACCGAGCGAGGAGATCTACAATCGTTTTCGTACGCAGAGGACTTTGAGCTACAGGGCCTCACGCGGGTGTCCTCGAGAGTCACGTGATCACGAGAGGCGCACGTGGCAGGAGAAGCGAACCAGTGAAACAACATAACCGGCATGTGCCTGTCAATAATATGCGAAGTTGATAAGGTACGGAATGACCTCGGTCGAAATATTCTGTCTCACGAAATCTCGGCACGGTCAGGATCACCCTGGGATACTTTTCATACGTGCGCAACAACAAATTCCCTCACGGATATATTTCCATTCATACCAACACACGGCACCCTAACTCTTCTGACTGAAAACCACTTTTCTCTCTCTCTCTCTCTCCCTTCTTCCGTGTTTAACGCCCTTCATGAGGAAATCGTACGGCCTCCCTAATTTAGGACCAATTGTTCCAGGAAAGGGAAAGAGAAAGTTTCATAAGATAAATGCAGCACTGGTGCCTCATCCGCGACTCGAACCCCTAGCCTTTCTCGCACGTATGGTCAGAAGCCAGCGCCTCATACCCTTCGGTGCTGCCCCGATGGCGCAGCGGTCTAAGCCAGTTTTCCTATACTTCCAATGGAAAAACTTTTGTACACATTTCCTTCACAATCAGTGTGTTCCCAAGGATGAGAATTTGAACATCGATTAAAATAACTTCATATTAAAACTTATGATACTGTACTTAATATTTTCTAAAACATAATCATAATTATATTAAAAATCAATACATTTTCCTTTGGTGGTGTTGGAACCAAAAAAAAAAAAAAAAAAAAAAAAGATGGCACGATCTGTACTTTGATGACGTCAGTAGACAAACAAATGTTGGATTGCATAATTATGGTTATGTTTTAGAAAATATTAAGTATTCCAAGTTATAAAATGAAACTATTTTAATCGTTGTTCAAATTTTCATCTTTGGGAACACATTAATTGTCCAGAAAAAAGATAGCGCGACCCGTACTTTCATGACGTCAGTAGACAAATAAATGTTAGATTGCATAATTATGGTTATGTTTTAGAATATATTAAGTATTCCAAGTTATAAAATGAAGCTATTTTAATAGATGTTCAAATTTTCATCCTCGGGAACGCAGTAATTGTAAAGAAAATGTGTACAGAATGTTTTCCATTGAAAGTATAGGAAGCAAAATTACTTGACGTTCACCTTAAACAACTGAGATAGATAGCTTTACCAATAAAACATATGCATAAAAAATTTTCTGCGTCACCATGGCAGCAGGTCACGGGACCACAAGCCGTTCGTTTCTTTTCTTTGCGAATTTATTAAAAAATGCATAAAAATCAGAGAATAATATTTTCTTAATTTTTTTTTGAAAAAAGGTATGATAGTTGTAAGTTTATGCTGTAAAAATTGCAGTGCGTTATGATTTATAGTTTGCCATATATTCGTTTTTTAAATGGAACCCATCGCGAAATAGAGAATTTTGTGAAACTAAGAAATTTAATTTCTCGTAAAATAAATCGAAATTCGAAAAAAGGGTGACGAGGTGCAAAAATTTGGTCATGGCACTACATGCCTACAAAGTTTCGTGGTTCTGTTGCTGTTAGTGTGTCCGGAACGCCACCTGATAGCACTTTTTTGCTTACCTTAAGTTTGAAATACAATAGCTCTTGAAGTATCGCCAGAATCGAGAAACGGCTTATTTCAGCGTGTTCTCTAAACAATTCTTTACAAACGATGTAAATTCCATATTTTTGTGTTCATTAGGTTTTGCGCTGCGAGCTAGGAAAGCAAGAGTGTCGCGAAATTTCTAGAACAGCGGCAGCAGCAGCGGTGGCAGTTACTTTTTTTAGAATAGAGAGAAAAAAAAAAGAGGGTTCTGGTTTGTTATCTTGAAAGATAAATTTTCCTGAGAATTGGAATATTTGGGGCAAAATGAAATGACAATGAACAATGTTAGCGTTATCCGCTAGATGAATGCCGACGAATAGTTTTGTTCTTTAAAAATATTCACATGAGTTTGAAAAAGTTTCAATCGAAAAAAATAGTAAAATTCGTTTTCTTATGATTTGCTATAATTCGTTTTCTTATGATTTGTTATAATAAAAAATGAACAATGTCACTTCATGTGGCTCCTCGAAAAGGGAAGCCTGTGATGGAAACGAAAGATATGCAAAGAGACAAACGGCAACCGATCTCGCAAACTGCTTACCTTTGGTTGGTATTAAGATTTCGGTTCTCTTGGTTCATTCCTTCAATCAGTGACTTTAAATTATGGATCGGTAAATTTTAAAGGACAAATTAATGGAAATGCCAGTTCTCTGTTTTCCGTATGAACCGACAGAGGCTACTAAAATAACCAGATTTAGTACCAGGAATTAGGTATCCGTCTTGTGACTCTTTAAAGTCGAAATGAAATGGCAAGGGGGTCTGCAAACGAATTTACTCCTTTCGATGCCATGCACTTCATTTTCGGTTCCAAAACTTCATTGAATTCAAAAGATTCTTCCTCAGATTTTTATTCTTTGCATTTTTCCAAATTTGACGAAATAACTGACAGTCGGTGTTCTTGGCAGATTTTATTAAGTTTCTCTTAAACTTATCACAGCACTTTCCCTATACAGGGTGATTGTAAACTCCTTCAACAAAACAAGAAGGGTGATAGTACACATCAAGACGAACAATATTTGACATGGAACCTAGGGCCGCATTCCACTCCTAGTGCCAGAAAAGAGTAAAGTTACATATCCACGTTGAGATTTCAACAGTAAAAGCAAAGAGACATACCTAATTTATGAGTTGCACAATTCCAATCGCATCAGAGAAAGACTCAAAGGAGCTGCGCTCAAACTGGCGTCCAAGGGCGTCGTTTCACAGCCCACACCGGCGAATGAAGGACTGTCGAACCCTCTCGTAGACTCCCTGTGCGGTGTTAATCTTGTCCGCAGCAACAGCGATTCCCGCAACGAGATCTTCCAAGGAGTCCACAGGTTTCTCGTACACCAGTGTTTTCATGTGCCCCCAGAAGAAGAAGTGCAGTGGATTAAGGTCCGGGGAGCGTGGAAGCTAAGCCACAGGTCCACCGCTCCCAATCCATCGCGCCCAATCCACCGCACCTGATCCATCGCGCCCAATCCACCGCCCGGGATATGTCGCATTTAGGAAGTATCGGACCTCGGTGGCAAAGTGTGCTGGGGCCCCATCATGCATAAACCACATATCCCTTCGTGCGGTGAGCGGAACATCCTGCAACAGACCGGGAAGCACTTGTTCCAGGAACACACTGTACGCTGCGCCGGTCAGACGTATACCTCAATTATTATGTGATGTTCGCACGGAAATATCGCTGAACGGGTTCGACTGCGTTTTTAAATGTTTGCTCCTCATCGTCTACGCACGTGTTCAGCGCATCTGATTTGCATCTTGTGCTTCTCATGCACTGGTTGGAACTCCGTGTGCCTGCTGGACGTTTTTCGAACGTGCTCTTTTCTGGCACTAGAAGTGGAATGCGGCCCTAGGTTCCATTGCAAATATTGTTCGTCTTGATGTGTACTATCACCCCTCTTGTTTTGTTGAAAGAGTTTACAATCACCCTGTATAAATGCTATTTATGTTGTAGGGGAAGGTCTCCCTGACTATTGGCCACCTAGGTCCAGTTTCAAACCGTGAGAGGAGAGTGAAAAAGAAAAAAAGGAAAGAAAGATCGCCGAGTCATTTTGTACGCTGCACTTTTACACTCACATATTCACAAATACTGAAGGGAGAGACTGTTACAAGCAACAAATAATTATTTCAATTTTTATATTTCACATACATTTTTTCTTAAGAAGGTGGTAAATGAAAATAAAATAAGATGCTAGTAACACCTCTATTATTATTATTATTTCTCTTCTCCAGAAAATGAAAAAAAGAGCCATAAAATTTGTGAAGTGAAGCTGAACATGATACACACACCCGAAATAAAAATTCATCACACCTACCTACTGACAATATGAAAAAAAAAAAAAAAAAAAAAAAAATCCGGAGTTACCCCAAGAAATGCACCGAACAACACTGACATGAAGGTAAAGATGAATTTTGAAGGATATATTTCCGAGAGAAACATTTCTGACTTTTTCTCAACTTTTTCTGAAATAAACTATTACAGCCCCTGCATAGGGCCGAGAGAAATGAGAGAACAGCAAGTAAAAGAAAATAAAGAAAACATCAAACACTCAATCATTCTCATTTTCTGTTATATAAAATGCGTTGGACTGTTGTCAGTCCTGAATGAAAATTCGCATAAATTATCCAGATTTATGTGTTTCCAGGACTGGGCGACAAGACATTTAAATGTTATTTAAGGAGTTTATCAAAATAATCGAAACACCGACTGCGACTGGAGTACACTCAATGCGCTGTACCCAAATCAGAAGGATGACGTCATCGCGATGTGAGGTAAACAAAGAGCTGCATTAAGATGTCGGCTGACACACAGCAGTGTCACAGTTGTAGGTGGAAGAACTGTTGCTGAGTAATTGTCGACAATGCCAGATCTCAGTGACCTCAAAAAAGTCATTGTGTGCGTCTTGCAAAAGCTTCAGTAACTAGAACAACGGAAATGGTAGATGCAACAAGAGGAACTGTATCGAAGATTATGATTCCCTATCAAAAAGAACACACCGTTACATCCAAACGCGCAGATGTCAGATACGGTTAGGCAAACGTTGGCAAGGATTGTACAATGGGAGGACAAGATCACGGCACTGCAAATAGCAGCAGAGTTGAACACCAATCTAAATGATCCCGTTTCCGCCAAAACAATTCGTCAGGAGCTTCATCGGGCCGGCATTTATGACGGTGCTGCAATTTATAAACCTCTTATAACGAAGTAAATTTCTCCGTCATTTTTGTCCACGCCGGGACTCGAACCCGGGTCCCCTCATTCCGGAATAACTGCTATCTGCCTTTATGTCGTGTGCGTCCTGCTGGCAGGTACGTCCCATCTCCCCCCCCCCGAAAGAGGGCCGGGGGCATGCCACACGGGTCAGCCGTGACCATGAATCGTCGTAAGCAGCCATCCGCTGTAGAACGTGCACTTGAGAACTCCCAGTCAATCTGGTGTGTGGAATGCAACGTCACACACATTTATTTTTCGAAGCGTTGGAGTAGGGATTCTCTGATTTTTCTATCTCGCGGTGTGGAAAGAACAAACATCACACCATTGCGAGATTTTGAACGGCCGGGTCATCCGGAAAGTTCGAGCGCCATTATAACGAAGTAAATTTCTCCGTCATTTCTGTTCACGCCAGGATTCGAACCCGGATCCCCTCATTCCGGAATAAGTCACTCTACCAATTGAGCTACGCAGACGTTTGTTCTGACTGCTATCTGCCTTTATGTCGTGTGCGTCCCGCTCGCAGGTACGTCACACTCTGATTACCAGGATAAACAATAAGAGTACGGGTAGTGGTGTTTGGGAAGAGAGGGACGGTAATATTCGCGTCCCTATTGAAATACCTAAATGAAATGTCTCATAAAATACATAGGACGGCTGGTGAGTAACGCAGTACAACCCCCAGTCACAAAGGTAGCAAGTTTCGTTTCTTTGCTTACAGCGGTTGTGAATCATTGCATGTTAATATGGTGTCGCGTGATGAGGAAGGATATGTCAACGAAGTTCAAACAACGTGAGTTCATTGAATTTTGAAGTGCTAAAAACGTAACGCGAATTGAAATTCATCGCCGTTTAAAGGCTCTGTATGGTGAAAACACTGTTGACAGAAGTACAGTAAATCGTTGGGGCACTAAATTTCATCATTGTGAACCAGGGCATGCAGGGACGCGCCAAGCGGGGCTTCAACGGATGAGAAGCACCTGTGCGCCAGATTCCGAGGGCGGCAGGACGCCTCAATCAAATTTTGCGGTTGATAAATTAATATCAGTGACTTGGGAGAAGTTAAGAAAACATTTTACTATGAGAAATCGTAATGCTACCTTCCACGTTTGTTTTTTTAGTAAAAATAATTAGTTATATAATTCAACACAAAACGTCTTGAAATCAGAGAATAAATTTTACTGTTTAACAGATACCGCAGGCAAAGGATTGAAAATTCTTTTTCTAAATTTTTTAAATCTTGAAGATTTCAGCATTTTTGATATGCGTGGCCAACGCTATGACAATGGGGCCAATCTAAAGGAAAGACAATGGATTTCAAAAAAACATAGTTTTTCGACTGAAAACTCTTATGCATTTTATGTACTTTGAGCGGCTCGTATTTTAATCTGGTCGTAAATAACGACGAAAATATTTCCTTTCAGATTGTAAACATTTTCAACATTTAATTCAAGACTACACGCTTGGGATATTGATTGAGAATAAATTATCAACGTTTATTCACAATTAAAAGCTTTATTAGCATCGACTATAGTTTCGCAGAGCTTCTGGCTCGGCTGCATCTGTGAAACTATAGTCGATGCTAATAAAGCTTTCAATTGTGAATAAACGTTGATAATTTATTCTTATTTTCAACATTGTTCAAGAAGCATATGCTTTCTCTTCCGAATTACCTTACCGTTGCCAAATTTTAAAGAAAGAGCTTCCAGTGTTGACCGCAAAACTGTGCTGTGAAACAAGGTGGGAAAATAGCATCGATTCAATAAGGGTAACGAGGACTGGGGTACAATTTCGATGAAATCTACGATATATTGTGTAAGATTTTTTTGGTTAGAATAGTTCCCGTCATTTCCAGTGTTATGTAACATCGTCATCGTCAACCATTATAAATTCTCTGCTGGATGAAGGTCTCTGCATGCAAGTTTCTTCTACAAAGGTCTGTCAGTCTCCTCCATGTCACTCCCACATGATTTCGAATTTCATCCACCCATCTCCCACGTGGTCTTCTTTTGGGTATTTTCTTGTCCGTTGGAATCCAGTCTAAAGTTTCGGTTGCACATCTGTGGTCCTTTCTCCTGGCAATATGTCCAGCCTATTGCCATTTTAGGGATTTTACCACTCTTGTCATTTTCCTTATCACGAGTTCCTCTTCTTATCTTACTTGGTTATGTGTGTGTGTGTGTGTGTGCTCCCTGCCTCCCTCCATCTGGAAGCTGTAATATATTTCTCACCGTACATGACGAAACTTCTGTTTAACGGTAAAGCGGACTTTTGTGTAAATTGACAGAGAGATGAAGCTGACTTCTTGGATTATTCGCAGCGTCATCTGAGCTAAGTTTTATAGATTTTTTTCCCTTCAGTTTTACATTAGACAGTTGTATTTTTTTAAAAACCTTAATTTACCGGAAATAGAAAATAATGTTGCTAAAGATATTTACTTCATGTGAAAATGAATAAAAATCGAAAAATATTCTCGCACAAGGGGGCGGCAAATTTATGCTTGCACCCAGGCGGCAAATGCCCTTGGCGCGCCCCTGAGGGCATGCCAGTTTTGTCGACAAACCTCGCAGTGGAAAACCAGTTTTGGTGACTGTCCCGAAAAGCAGCAGTTGATGAATTCATTAAAAATGACCGCCGTATAACCCAAAAGCGGATCGCAGCTAGGCTCGGAATCTTAAAATATTTTGTTGCTGCATGACAACGCAAGATCGCACATTTCTCATGCAACACTTGATGCTCTCTAGAGGCTGAAATTTGAGGTTCTCTGCCATCCACCCTACAGCCCGGACTTGGCGCCGAGCGATTTTCATTTCTTTTCAAATCTGAAAAGGGATCTCAAGGGAATTCATTTCACCTCAGATGATGAAGTGAAACACAATGTCACACCATGGATCAGACAAAGATATCCTAAATTCTGCATTGACTGCATGTGTAAAGTTGTCCTACGTTGGAAAAAATATATTGAACGACAAGGAGACTACGTAGAAAAATAGGTGTGTCAATTTGTACTTACCATATTGTATTTTCATTTCGGTTTTTGTTTGTGCAATACATCATTTCTTTTTCTGGATATTTGACTGTGTGTATTACCTATTAGTGTACCATCGTATATGCATTAGGTCAAATAATATTTGATTTTTCTTTTAGGAAATCAAATTTGAGCTAGTAGTATGGAAAAGTAGTATTAAAGTACAACTGATTCTATCATAAGTCAGTTCCTATTTAGTAAGCCGTATATGAATTTTTTCTAATCCAGGAATAAGTGATAAATATGCTAGCCCAGGTACCGCCTCGGTCAACGTGTCGGGTCGGGTCGGGATAGAATTTAACTGGCCGCGTCAGTCTCGTGCGGTTACATCCACATCTGCCTATTTTTGTTTTGCCTATTGCTGCTACGTCGAAAGTTAATGGGTTCCGTCATTTTAGGCGAGGAAAGAATTCTGGATTCGCCTATTCCTGTCTTGCTTAAAACTTCAACCTGCTAGAGGGGAAGTTTTCCCTGGGAGAAAACTTCCTTTTTCACCTATTCTTGTTTTGCCTATTCCTGCTACGTCGAAAGTTAATGGGTTCCGCCATTTTAGGCGAGGAAAGAATTCTGGAATTGCCTATTTCTGTCTTGCTTAAAACTTTCACCTGCTAGAGGGGAAGTGTTCACTGGAAGAAAACTTCCTTTTTCACCTATTCTTGTTTTGCCTATTCCTGCTACGCCGAAAGTTAATGGGTTCCGCCATTTTAGGCGAGGAAAGATTCGCCTATTCCTGTCTTGCTTAAAACTTTCACCTGCTAGAGGGGAAGTATTTACTGAGAGAAAACTTCCCTTTTCACCTATTTTTGTTTTGCCTATTCCTGTCTCGCCTAAAACTTTCACCTGCAAGATAGGAAGTATTCACCTGGAGCAAACTTCCTTTTTCGCCTATTCTTGTTTTGCCTATTCCATTTTTTAAAAATCACTCCGTCAAAGATTAAGCGAAATAATGTAATAGCATTTTCTCGCCCCATTAACTTTCGAGGTAGCAGGAATAGGCAAAACAAGAATAGGCGAAAAAAGGAAGTTTCCAGGTGAATCCCTCCCCTCTAGCAGATGAAAGTTTTAGGCGAGACAGGAATAGGAGAATCAAGGATTCTTTGATCCTCTTAAATTTAACCCATTAATTTTCGTCGTAGAGGGAATAGGCGAATGTGGATGACATGGCCTCGTGCAGGCCTGTAACTAAAGTTAAAAATAAATTGCTCATTCTGATGAAAATAATTCCAAAACTAAATAAAAATGACAGTCGCTACTAACTGGTCTGTGCGTAAGATTATTAAAAAATTATATCACGGATGAGATAAATCACGTTTAGGATTTTCATAAATTTGAAGCTACTTCCAGGTGACCTGATGTCCCTCAGCTTAGGGAGCGCAAGTTCTGTTATAGTCAGACACCTCTAGAACGTTTTTAATAGTATGCAATTATTTAGCGATAACGCTGATAAGCCTTCACCCTGGGATTTATCCTTTTCTGCTATATCTGTTAATAACTGCTGCTCGAGATAATACTGCGAATAACAGTAAAGGTTATTTTATTTATGAGAAAAAAATGAGTTTGGGGAGGGTTATGAGTCATGTATGTGTAACACTGTGATTACATACATGCGTTTGTGAAATTCCTTCATTATGGAGATATCTTTTTCACCTTTGCACTTAAGAGATCATTTCCAAAAATTTGGTCTGATAAGCGTACACTCTCTCTCAGACACATTTTTTTATTATTTGGAGATCTGTTTCAACAGAATGGAATCAAAGGCAAGGCTCTTGATTCTTGTGTTTACTTTGTGTCGTTTGTTGTGTGTACAGCTAAAAAAACGCAACCAGGGATATTTCTTATCAGAAATCTAGTTCACTTTCCTTAGTGAGATAAGTCCCCTTCCTCCCTAATTCCGTTAAAATAGCAAGCACGTGTCAACGATATTTCGGAGTTTGGGGGAAAGGGAAGGGTCATATACTGTTCTGATTCCACCATTTATCAACCTTCTCTGACAGCCAAGCAAAGCTAAATTTACCCTTTCCCAGAGATGGCACAAATACCTTCGCAGTCTTTGCCAGCTATGTTTGTAAATATTAAACATGCAAAAATCTCTTGAAATAAATAAACGCAGATAGAAGTTGAGAGGAGACTTTCTCCATGAGAAGGAAAATCGGGCGCTTCGTATCGTAAAACTGTGAAACGTTAGAACCTAAGAATTTGTCATACGAGATTCTAATGACTTCTTTGGGGTTATCGTTTCGTATTTTTTTTATCATCTCTCTTTGCAGCCAAAAAACGGAGAAGTAATATCTTAAATATAGATGTACACCAGACAAATTTCAGAAAGAAATACTGAGGAAACTACAGTGACATTGGTCCATTGTTAACCATAATTATCACTGACGTCCATTAATTTTCATTTGGTCCATTGTTTGCGTTGATTATCACTTAGGTCCATTAAATATCATTTGGTCCATTGTTTACATTAATTATCACTTAGGTCCATTAAATATCATTTGGTCCATTGTTTACGTTAATATCACTGAGGTACATTAATTATCATTTGGTACATTGTTTACGTTAATTATCACTGGGGTTCATTAATTATCATCTGGTTCATTGTTTACGTGAATTATCACTCAAGTCCATTAGTAATCATTTGGTCCATTATTGACGTTAATAATCACTGAAGTCCATTAATTATCATTTGGTCCATTTTCTACCTTAATTATTACTCTTGCCAAAAGCTCACTTTCATGATTTGCCAAAATTCTGTATTCGGCATTTTCTTCTTTTAAGTTTAGGTAACAGCAAACCATGCTTCTGAAATCCTTCAAAAACGTTTGTCTAATTTTTTTTTCCCTTTTGGACTACCTTTCGAAACTTAAATTGTTCTGAGCCTACTTAAAATGTTCAACTGATCCCCTCATTTTTTTTCATGGTTTCTAGAAATCTGTAACTATTCTTTAGCCTTTTTCTATTCTTACTTCGTAATTCGTATTTGTGCGTTTTATTTTCATTATTCTTCTGGGACATCGAACTTTAGAAAGATTAATGCATTTATGATATCATCCGTAAAGGCAGACCGGGACCACACACAGCATTTCAGTATCTTTACTTTAAGGACTTTGGTGCATCTCATAAAATTCATCTATTTTCTCAGAATGTTGAATTTCTATTGGCGCTCTTACCCCGGCGGATAAAATCTCTCTTTTACTTTTCCTGTTCTCTGATGTTAGCCGAAAAAAAATTAATAACTTATTTCACATCAGCTGTTATTCTATTTGTTTTAATATTGTACTCAACCAATTATTCAGTCTCAGATACCCAAAAGTTCTGCGACATACACTGTGTATTTTCGGTTGTTTTTTTCTGCTGTTTGATTTTTTCCGTTACATGGTGTTGTAAATAGTTGTTTACGTTTGCCACGTTATTTTTTATGCTAAATTCAGAGTAGAAATTTTTTTTTCTGTAAAATAGAAATAAACCTGACAGATTTTTTTATATAATTTTCCTGTTTCTTGGACCCACAATTTTCTCACTAAGTGGCGTAAATAACTGTCTGAATTTGTCAAGACACTTGTCTTTTCGGAGGACATATTTCAAAAAAACTTCTTTCTCTACACTTGCGCGCTCGCGCGTGTGTTTGTGTGTGATGATCATAGACTGGCGAAATCGTTTCTGCGGGTATCGAGGTAAAAAATGTGTCCAGGATTTTTCATACATTTTTTCGCTTTTACTGGAGGTAAGTGCGCATTTGTAATTTCGCGACATGACTGCTTCAAGATGACGAATTTAGAAAAGTAATTCTTGAACCGTATTAAGAAAATGTATTTCAGATGTCAGGCACATGTTCCATTTGTTCCTCCGAATGTCTCTTTTTATGTAAGTTAGCTTAAATGTGTACGTCTTTTTACCATGAAATCTCTGTCTTTTGGATAAGGAAAGAAAAATTTGTTTTAGTATTATGTAGAAGTGTTCATGCTTAAGGTCTGCCCTTATTTCGCAGAAGAATATATTTTGCAGTTTTTCTCAGAATGGAATGGAATATCTTCCAGTTTTTCTCGAAGCAGGATATTTTCTCTCCGTTGTATTAGGTACGATATAGCACAGTTTCATAAAGCGCTAGGAACACGGCGTCGCCTGATTTTAACACACACACACACACACACACACCAATTAGCTTCTGGGCACGCGTTTTCCGAATTTTCCTGAAATTATGAGTAGGATGTATTACACAGAAGCATTTAATTAAAATATGCTCTAATAATCAATGGAAGGAAGGAATTTTTTTCAAAAAAGAAAAAAAGAAAAAAATCTATTCTTTTGCCGGCACAATTGGCTGAAATTGGCAGTTTTTATTGACTGGGAATTTTGGAAATTTGAAATATTTGAAGTATCTACATTTTGTAAGTGTAATGCACAATTCTTCTAAAACCCAAGTAATTTTATCCTTGAAGAACCTCTCGGTCAACGACTTTGCATTTTCTTCTGTTTGGAGCCAAAATGAAAAGATTTTTATTTTTACCAACTCGGGATCAAGCAACATAGAAGATGGCCATGAGAAAAGCATGAGCCAACATAGAAGTGTCGGACTCAATGTGCAAATGGCCATGGGAAAATTAGCACATTGAGTCCGACAACTTTTAACGATAGACCCTGTGCTTTTTCGTACTTACGGCGAAACTGAGATGAACCGGAAACTGTAATTTTTTAAAATGAAATGGAAGGACCGATTGGGAAGGATGGAATAAAAATATTTTTTCCTGCAGCATGGCCA
This sequence comes from Macrothele yani, assembly GCA_039090855.1. NCBI lineage: Eukaryota > Metazoa > Arthropoda > Arachnida > Araneae > Macrothelidae > Macrothele > Macrothele yani. Next base: position 198,919,177 of record CM076990.1, read on the forward strand.
GTCTTGATGGTAACTTCGATAACATTTAATATTAGATTTTGGATAGTCTATCATGTTCTGTTGTAGAGTGTTGGTGGATTCAGGTTCCGTCTAGATGAAATAAACAAATAGTCAAGATGAGGTGGAAGAATGCGTGAATGGAGGAACAAGAGAGATCTTTGAAGAATTGAAATGAGAGAAAATTCAATTTTTTCTAATTTAAAATGTATTTATCTAAAACAATATAATTTTCTTTATTTGAACGTTTGCCCCACTTTGGTGACGCAGTGGAAAGAGCGCTTGCTTGTTTGATTGTTACCATGGTTACAGAGCTTCCGGTTGCAAGGAACGCTGCGACGATACCAGGATGTCTGACGTCATCAGATATCTAATCTAAAACATCTAAAACAATATAATTTCCTTTGTCTGAACGTTTGTCCAAATTTGGTAGCGCAGTGGGAAGAGCGCTTGCCTATTTCAATTGTCGAATCCCTGTCTTAATCAATACACTTTTTTTATTGTTGTAATGTTCATTGTTGAAATATTCATGCAACATACTTTTGCATTTGTAACACATTTCCTTTCATTTTGACGAAACATTGTTTCGTGTGTATTTTTGTGACACTCCGTTTCAAGGTAAGATTCTGGATGATGAACGAACGTGCACAGAAAATGTTGTGATCAAAGAAATACTCCAAAAATAAATAAATGATTTAAAAAATTTCTCTACATATCTTATTTCCCACCGTCATTACTGACGGGCTTTCACCTGGTCGTAGTACACTATCTACCAACAAGTAATTGGACACCCCTGCAATCGACGATATCTGCGGTCCTGATACACGTCACGGCCGCCGCCGTTAAATATCGTGTGGGAAACAACAACGCAACCAGTCGCATACAAGATGCTACGCAGTTCGGAGCTCTCTGATTTCAAGAAAGGTGTAATCGTCGGGTATCACAGAAATAGCCGATCCATACGTGACGTATCCAGCGAATTGAAGTACCCAAAATCGACAGTGGCCTACGTGATTGGCAAGTGGAAGACTTTTTTTTTTTTTTTTTTTTTTTTTTGATTGGAGGTTTAACGACCACCGTGAGCAACTCAATGGGCTATAAGCAGTCGCCCGTCCCTAATTTAGGGTCACTGGTTCCAGGGAAGGGAGAGAGCCAGTGCCGTAAGACAAACACAACATCCATGCCTCACCGGGATTCGAACCCGGACCCCTTTCGGACGAATGATCAGAGGCCAACGCCTTACACCACTGCGCCACCGGGGCGGCCAAGTGGAAGATGAGAGGTGACTGTCGGAATGTGCCCCGACCCGACAGACCCACAAAACTGGGAGTTAGAGACCGACGGGTGCTGGCCAGATAAATTCGGAAGAACCGCACCAAATCGATGGGCCACATCCGCGAGGAGTTTCAACAGGCATCCGGGAGTGTTCTTTCGATGAATACCATCCGTAAGGAAGCCCATCTGCTCGGTTATCATGGACGTGCTGCTGCCCACAATCCTTTGATCACCAAGTCCAATAGCGCTGCTCGGATAACGTGGTGCAAAGAACGTCGACAGTGGACCGTTGAACAGTGGAAACAGGTTCTCTGGAGCGACGAATCAAGGTTCACCCTCTACCGTTCGGATGGCAGGGTCTGGGTTTGGCGTCTTCCTGGAGAACGCCTCCTGCCGGAATGTATTGTGCCAACTGTGAAGTTCGGCGGCGGTGGAATTATGCTATGGGGTTGTTTCTCCTGGTATGGCATGGAACCCTTGGTCACAATTCCTGGTAAACTGAACGCCAAGACCTGCTGCACGATTTTGGATGACCATGCGCTTCCTACGTTGTGGCAGTTTTACGGGGTGGACCCATGTTACTTTCAGGATGACACTGCCATCTGTCATGTTGCGAGGTCCACCATGGCTTGGCATGGTGACAATGGGGTTAATCGAATGGACTGGCCTGCGCAGAGCCCGGACCTTAACCCTATCGATCACCTCTGAGACGAGTTGGAGCGTCGACTTAAGGGGTGTCCCCACCGTCTGAAATCGGTGAAGGAACTGACCTGTCTTCTCCAAGCCGAGTGGAAGAAAATACCGCTAGCCGTCGTACAACGCCTGGATGAGAGTATGCCCCGGAGGGTCGCAGCTGTAATCGCCGCTCGTGGAGGCTCCACCAACTATTGAAGGTGAATAAACTCGTTTTCCTTTTCTATCACAGGTGTCCAATAATTTGTTGGTAGATAGTGTATAATAAGAGAACGGTAACTATACAAAAATTAATACTTATGCTAAGAATATAATCGCGGTTTTCTCTTACAAACAATATAGGTAAAGTTTTTGGTAAATGGAAATGTATTATAACCATTTTCGGTGTTCGTTACAAAAAAAAATAAAAAATAAAAACTATCTATAAATTAAATTAACTTGAATTTTCGTGCCTTCAATTTCATAGTTTCATCAGTAACACCGTTAAAAAACTGCTTCTATACACCGATTGCTTCAGGTACAATCCAAATACATTGACGGAAAAAAATCCCAACACCACGAAAAAATAGTTGTAGAGGAATGAAATGGCGGCAATACATTTGTATAGGTAACATATTTAATCGATTAAGGTTTCAAGATCACAGCTTATTGTATGCGCGAGAAGAGCCATTTTAAATGTGAAATGCTGGTACATTAATTACCGGTGTAACCGCCAGAATGTTGAATGCAAGCACGCAAACGTTCATGCATTGTGTCGTACAGGTGCTGGATGTCAGTTTGTGGGATGGAGTTCCATGCCTTTTGCACTTGGTCGGTCAATACAGGGACGGTTAATGCTGGTTGGGGGTGACGCTGGAGTTGTCGTCCAATGATGTTCCATACGTGCTCGATTGGTGAAAGATCTGGGGATCTAACAGGCCACGGCAACATGTCGACACTCTGTAGAGCATGTTGGGTTACAACAGCGGTATGCGGGCGAACGTTATCCTGTTGGAACCCCCCTCTGGAATGCTGTTCATGAATGGCAGCACAACAGGTTGAATCACCCGACCGACGTGCAACTGTGCCGTCAGCGTGCGTAGGATAACCACGAGAGTGCTCTTGCTGTCATAGGAAATTGCTCCCCAGACCATAACTCCAGGTGTAGGTCCAGTGTGTCTCGGCCGCAGACAGGTTGGTTGCAGGCGCTCACCTGTCCTCCTGCTAACCAACACACGGTCATCACTGGCACCCAGGCAGAACCGGCTTTCATCAGAAAACACAACAGATCTCCACTCCGTCCTCCAATGAGCTCTAGCTTGACACCACTGACGTCGCAAACGGCAGTGGTTTCGTTGTGTCACTGTGGTGGCAACTGCAGCTCGAATTGCTGCCGCAGACGCGGTACGATGCGCCACGGCCATACGCCGTACACGGCGGTCTTCCCTCTCAGTAGTGCCACGTGGCCGGCCGGAACCCGGTCTTCTTGAGGCAGTACCTTCCCTTGACCACCGCTGCCAACAATCATGCACGGTGGCTACGTTCCTGCCAAGTCGTTCTGCAATATTGCGGAAAGAAAATCCACCTTCTCGTAGCCCTATTACACGACCTCGTTCAAACTCTTTGAGCTGTTGATAATGGCTTCTTCGTCTTCTTAAAGACATTCTTGACTAACATCAACATACTACGTCGAATCTCAACGATAACTAACGCTCACGAACGTTACAGCGCGTATTTACAGCAAACCTGCTTTGCATGTTCCGAGGGGCGCTACTAGCGCCACTCGTATGCGCCGAGCGCGAAATTTGCATAGACGTCATCTTACAGATGTACTCTCACCGCCAACCAACTGTCGTTTATCTAACACAACCCCTTCTTGGAGTTGGGATTTTTTTTCCGTCAGTGTATTTTGCTTCTATCCCTGTCACATGCATAACTCGCGCTCCGTCCAACAATCGTTTAGGTTAACCTCCCATTCAAACTTGAAAATACCGTTCTACTTATTAAAATAGGTACGCGTATTCCACAAAAGAATCCTCCGATGTCGAAGAATACAAAATGCATGCTTCCTTCGTGGTTATAACTCAGGACTACATCACACATCAGCTTGGTTCGGCAGTCAAGAAAATAATTAATACTTTTATTTTTCTTTGGCCCTGTAACGAAAGACATGATATCAACTTCTAAAGAAATAAAAGGTCATGATGTAGCTAAAGTGCAAAATTCAAATATCCGTAAAAATAATGAAAATATTCAAATACGTAGCAAGTTCGTGATGCCGCTGCTTTTTAAAACGTTATATATAGTTACTACTTATTTAACTATCAGAAACCTCTTACGGCGCCTTCGTTTAATTGGCACCTATAGCAAAGGCCATCCTGGCCATAAATTACCCTAGTAACGGCACTGCTGACGCATTATAAAGTTCTTCCGATTTCAATTTTTTTTTTTTTTTTTTTTTTGATTACTAGGGGCTGCGCTTCTAGCTCGCTACGCTCGTTTCCAGAGTAGCACTCGGCACCTGCAGCCCGATCTTCACGTACATCACATGAAATAAAAACTAAAAAATTCATATAAATTTCAGTTTTTATTGCATGTCTAAGCAAATAAGTATGGAAAAACTGATAGAAACATGAACACTTAATTTAAACATGTACATGAAATTAAAGTATTATAATAACAACATTTTAAGATAGTATTTCCTGGTACACTGTTCAACTGGAATCTCTGCCATGTTTTCTGTCCGATTTGCTGCACGCTTCTTTTTAATTTGAAGCTCTGCCATGTTTTCTGCCCGATTTGCTGCACGCTTCTGTTCAACTCGAAGCTGTGGCATATTTTCTTTCCTATCTGACTTGTGTTTCTTCTTTACTCGATGTTTTGACATATTTTCGGCCCTATTAGCAGTACGTGTGTCTGTTCTAACTTATCTTCTTCAGCGTTGCAAATCCTGTTTTATTATAAACATTTTATTCTTTTCATTTCTCTTTTTTACGTATCGATTGTTTTTTACCTTCGAAGTGGCATGGTTAAACAAACACAGTAGAAATGTCACAGTTTTGCAAACATCATTTCGTCAGAATTGTCGACAAATGTGTTCTACTGTCTTTTTCTGGTGATGCCATCTGACGAAATGAAAATGTTCTCAAAATTGTTCAATAGTTATTGCTCTGTACCGATTCCAAGATGGCGGCTTGATTACAGTTTTTGTTCCGCTCCTGGTGAACTCCCTGTTGGATTTTTGCGGAACTTTTTCAATTCCCTTCTATTTTTATTGAAGGACTTTGCTCCGCCGCCATTCCGAAGTTTCCGAGTTTTTTTATTGTCGATATTTTTTAGAAGGGAGGATTTTTGTCGTTTGTACTTATTAGTAAATTTACCACTAAGGAAATCAAAAGCAGTGCAAAAAGCATTTCCGTAAGATGTATACATCTTAAGGAAATGTTAAACCGTTAAACAACTGAGATAACTTTACCAACAAAACATATGCATAACAAATTCTCTGCGTCATCATCGCAGCAGGTCACGGGACTGGAACGTTCCTCTGTGGTTATCGTGAAGGCAGACAAGCCGTTCGTTTCTTTCCTTTGCGAATTTAAAAATGCTTAAAAATCAGAAAATAACTTTTTCTTAATTCTTTTTTTTTTTTTTTTTTTTTTTTTTGCAAGAAAGGGACGATAGTTGTAAGTTCCTGCTGCAAAAATTGCAATGCGTTATGATTTATAGTTTGCCATATATCCGTTTTTTTTAATGATTCGCGAAATAGAGAATTTTGTGAAATTTAAAAATAAAATTTAATTTCTCGTAACCTAAATCGAAATTCAAAAAAAGGGCGACGAGGTGCAAAAATTCGGTCATGGCACTAATAAATCGCCTACAAAGTTTCGTGGTTCTGTTGCTGTTAGTGTGTCCGGAACGCGACCTGATAGCACTTTTTTGCTTACCTTAACTTTGAAATACAATAACTCTTGAAGTATTGCCACAATCGAAACACAATTTATTTCAGCGTGTTCTCCAAACAATTCTCTATAAACGATGTAAATTTCATATTTTTGTGTTCAATACGTTTTGCGCCAAGAGCTAGGAAAGCAAGAGTGTCGCGAAATTTCTAAAACAGCGGCAGTTACTTTTTTTTTAGAATAGAGAGATGCGTATTTTTTTTTTTTTTTTTTTTTTTTTGTTCTCAATCCGCTTTAGAGCTGTGATATCTGAAGCCAATATTCCAAAAATAGTTTGTTGAAGAGATAGTGATTTCACGTGCATGGATAAAGAAATGTGCCAGCAATAAAACGATAATAAATGAAAAGGTCACTTCTTTGTATAAGAGTGAATCGGTCCAATGATGGAATGCCCTTTTTTAGCACGTCTTTTGTAAAAAAAGATCGTGCTTATGTTATCGGTTTTTCCGTCCGTCAGTAGACACCTTGTCGCTGCAACTATTAGTCCGATTTGAAAAATTCTTTCTGCATTGGGAAGCTTGAAATATGCGAATGATGATCCTTTCGCTAGAGGGCGTAAATGCAGATGATATCGAATTCAAAATACATTTTATTCGATATTCTTACTTCTAAACCTCCGACTGAAAAACTTATTTCATCTTTCGATTCCATTTATGTCGAAGAGTATTTTAGGTACAGTCACTTTTTTAAAGTTACGCATAGATTTTTCGCTAAGGGGCGCAAAAGTAAATTGCTTTTTCCCCGATATCTCTACTTTTGAAAACTTTTTACTTCAGAGGATACAGGTCCTGATGAGAAATCTTTCGCACATAATTTCTAATTTTTGGTAGAGAGTGGTTTGGCCACCAGGGGGCGTAATTGTTAATTTCTGCTCCTGATGTATTTGCCACAAAATGTGAGCTCTAAAATCTCGATTGAAAAAATTATTTCGTGGAGCGATGCCACTCAGGTTGATAAACCTTTTCGGAATATTTTCTTCTTAAAATATTGCATTGTTTCCCCACCAGGGGGCGTAGATGCATATCTTATTTTGTCAATATCTCTGCTTCTAATGGTCCAATTAGAAATATTCCTTCTTTATTGGATACAGTCTCCGGTGTGACATGTTTTTCATAAAATTTCAAAATTTTCAAGTAATTCATAGACTTTCCGATAGGGGCCGTAAAGGTACACCCCCGCCCCTCCCTTATATCTGTTTCTAAAACTGCGATTTGAAAAATTCTTTCTGCACCGGATACAGCTCCTGATTGGAAATCCTTTGCATATAATTTCTAATTTTTGGTAAAAACAAGGGGTTTGGCCACGAAGGGGTGTAAGTCATAATTTCCGCTTCTGATGAATTTTCAGCAAAATCTGAGCTTCTAAAATTTCAATTGAAAAAATTTCCTTTGTAGACTGATACTAATCACGTCGACAAACCTTTTAGGAATATTTTCTTTTTAAAATAATTCATTGGTTCTACCCCAGGGGGCGTAGATATACATACTATTTTTTATCAATATCTCTGCTTCTAAGAGTCCGATTTGAAAAATTCCTTCTTTGTTGGACAGCGTTTCCGGTGCAAAATGTTTTTCATATAATTTCAACTTTAAGTAAATCATGGACTTTCGGTTAGGGGGCGTAAAGGTAAACTGAGTTTTCCCGATATTTCTGCTTTTATAACTCCGATTTGAAAAATTCTTCCTGTATTACATACAGCTCCTGATGGGAAACGTTTTTTCATATAATTTCTAATATTTCAATACTTGATAAAGAATGGTTTGGCCACCAGGAGGCATAAGTGCTCATTTCTGCTTCTGATGAATTTGCAGCAAAATCTGAGCTCCTGAAAACTCGAGTAAAAAAATTATTTCCTGGACCAATACCGCTCACATCGAAGAACCTTTTGAGAATACTTTCTTCCTAAAATAATGCATGGTTTTCCCTCCAGGGAGCGTTGATACATATCTTATATTTGTCCGATTTGAAAAATTCTTTCTTTGTTGGAGAGTGTTTCCGCTGCTAAATGTTTCTCATATAATTTCAAATTTTTATTAACGCACAAGTCGGCCACCAGAGGGCGTAAGTTCACGATTCAGTTTTCAACAATATCTGCGGGATTAAAAACCCGAATGAAAAACTTCTTTCTTCGGTCAGATATTATTGTTTTCCACACCGGTTCCATTGACTTTGAATAGCTTTGATAAATTTCATTAGCGTCAGAATGGATTTAAAACACGTGCTCATTAACCCCGAAAATTCGGTGGCATCTTTCTTGTTTCAACATTCATTGAAATGGCTTCAGTATTTCTTACTTAAAATGCCACCTTATAAGAAAGGTGGTATTTCTTGAATTACATGGAGGTTTCCTAACCTGAGTTTGCATGATCATTCCCCCGCATATAAACTCAGGAAAATGATGGCATTTTGTGTCTGCATACATTCAAGCCCTATTTCGCAGCACCTATCGATCTTCTCAATATCAGAGTATTCTCGTTAATGATTAAGCCCTTGATTCATGTTCATGCTCACAATGGCTGCCCTTTACGTAGGAAATTATATGTACAAAGAATATTAAGCCTATGTTTGCACTTTAAGATAGTAATTTCTTAATAAGTGTTCGCTTTGTTTTTAATTATATCAGTTTATGTAAATATTCATACAAAAGACAATCGCAAAATATCGCGGTAAAGTCGTGCTATTAATTGATTGCATGATGTCGGAAATCTGTCTTCGCGGCATGGGTTAAACCTACTGCAGCCGGTTCATCATTTATCCCGTTATTTCAGCGTCAGAGTGTTGCACTGGCTTGGCAGGCCAGCCCGAGCCTGCGGACCGGGTCGGGCCTTTTTTTAGTTTAGAGAACAAAGCGCCGGCCCGGGCCGGGCATTCTCCCAGACACTTAAGACCGGGCCGGGCCAAGTCGATTCATTCTTTTTATCGCAATGGTAAAGATAGAAAAAATTCGTGTTCCCCGATTTCCTGGTGTGTTTAACTGTTCCTATTAACTTTTCTTAGAGGCACTCACAATGTTTTTACCAATCTGTAGGTATTAAGATGGTAAAACCATTTTGGGGCTTGTTGACAGCAAAACAGATTCGACCCCAAGCGAGTGTGTGTGTTGTGTAGAGTAGAGGACGGAGGATGTCGGCAGTGGGGTGAGGATGTGTGTGTGGTGTTACCTCTACTAGTTCAGAGAAAGGGAGTGTTACCTCTACTAGTTCAGAGAAAGGGAGTGTTACCTCTACTAGTTCAGAGAAAGGGAGTGTTACCTTTATTTATTTATTTATTTATTGTAAGCACATCCCTACAGACGGTAAATCTAGTTACAGGAATTGCTATATTTATATTTACAGTTATAATTACCAAGTGATATTTACAAAACTGCAAAACATGCTTTATGAAAAAAAAATTTACTTACTTTAAAAATATCCGGACATTCTTCAAGTGAGTTGTGAAGCCTATACATTTTACATAACGTATAATTTTTTCCAGCAACAGTCCTGCAAAATGGCACTGCAAATAATTCACATTTTGTCCTCGGTAAATACGGGACACGGAAACTTAATTGGTTTACAATTTGAGTATCATCTATCTCGTCATTGATGATACCGTACAGGAACTTGAGTTGGAGAGCCTTCCTTCTCGATTGCAGGGAAGTCATCTCGAAGAATGTCAGAAGGTCAGCAGTCGGGATGTCCGCTATATATAAACACCGGTCGATTTATAAAAAAGGTGTCGAAAAACGTTTTCTGAACTTTCTCAATTTTATTTACTAAAGTTACTTGGCTAGGGCTCCAAATGATCGCCGCATATTCCAGTGAAGATCTGACCGTAGTCTCAAAAAGGCGTCCGAGTATTCGAGTAATACTTGGAATGTCGCATGATAAATCCAAGTTTTCTGTACGCTGTACGTACAATTCTTTTGATATGACTTTTAAAGTCCAAGTTCGAATCAAACGTGACTCCTAAGTCCTGGACTTCGTTTGTCCGGGTAAGAGTACAATCGCCAGCTTTGTAGTAAAAAGAATTGGGTTTCTTTTCCGCGAAAAGGAAACGACATGACACTTGGAGATGTTGAGATGGAGATGGTTTAATGTACACCACTGAAGCAGGTTATTGACGTCAGTTTGAAGAGCAAGACAGTCATCAGGAGTCTGTACATTGCGATAAAGCTTGAGATCATCAGCAAACAAGAGACATGGGCCAAGAATGCAAAAAGGAAGGTCATTAATGTGTATTGAAAACAGGAGTGGTCTTAAATTAGAGCCTTGGGGTATTCCACATGTGGCAGCATAGGGAACAGAAACATAGTTGTTATAAATAACAGACTTAACAGACTGGGATCGGTTGAAAAGATAAGACTTAAACAAGGACATCAAGTTATCACTGAGACCAAGACAGTTCTAGTAGTGTTACCTCTACTACTAGTTCAGAGAAAGGGAGATTCTGAACGCGCTTAGTCTTCCTTTTTCGATCTTTTTAAAGGTTATATTTTTCGATAATTGTCAAAGTTTAGTCAATATTTTAGGCTTACATTCAACTAAATATTTTCAATAATATCTCATTTCAGAATTTAATTTTCCCATTTTAATAAAATTCAATAGAAAGACAAAATAATACAAAATGGCACATCACGGAGGGGATGGGCCTGTTCTAAATAAGAGCTGCGATTGACGGGCCCGGGCTGAACCAGGCCGAGTGTCTGGTATTTGAAACGGGCCGGACTGGGTCTTAAACGCACGGGCTTGGGCCTAGTCGTGCTCACCAAATCAGGCCCGTGCAGACCTCTATTCAGCGTTTCCTCAAGTGAAGGCTTGTGTTACATGGGTTTGGAAGATTTTACAAGATTTTATAATTAATTCATTTCCAGTAAGGAATATTTAGCGGTAAGTCTTTTTCAGTTAGCATGATAATGTTTTAAGAGTCTATCTACGGTGGCTAGAGTAATTAGTTAGAGATGTAAAATAATGTTCCGAGGTAATCGCTCTTTTTACTGAAGAGCCTGCTCAGAAAACATTAAGTGCTTTTATTGTTTTGTTTGCTTACGCAGCAACCATGCACATTGTGATCCGAAAGCGCATCGAGACGGCTAAATTAATTCAATCCTCAGGAGTCGTCAGAGAAACGCTCTACCTTACGAGCTAGGGGTCGACAGGGGTCTAGTAAAGGAGTTGAGAGGGAGAGATCGCGAAGTGATGGTCTGAGCAGGACGACACGGACGACGACAGCGCAAGAGAATGAAGAGCTACGTAGAATCAGTGTGACAACAGAAAAGCGAGTAATTAGGAAACAGAATAAGTAGCGAGAGAACAGACAGATTTAAGTAATAATTTAGTAAGATAATTCTAGGACAACCTGCAATATAAGTTTATGCAAATAACAAATTAATTAAAATTGCAACTTTCTCAACTATTCCTTGCTATATATTTTCTGCAACGAGCTGCAATTAGGCTTAAATATCGAACCTGAACAATGCTTGTAATAAACGAACACAGCTCTCTTATTTCTGTTGGAGTGGTAGTGAATTCACGGATAACATGCTCGAAATCGGGAGATGATATCATGCTCGAATGGAACGGTCAGCATGTCCGAACGGAAATCGTTAGATCGGGAGATGGTAGCATGCTCTAACGGAAATCAGAAGATGCTGGTTCGTTTGCCGCTCTAGGGTGATGTAATTTTCAAGTTTTGTGATATGATGTAACATGGTGAACAGTAAACTAGAGGAGTTCAGAGTCATATATCCTGACTATTGTGTGAATACTTGTTTCCGTTTAATTTTATACGACACGGAAAGTTTCCAAGTTGCCACCTTTCATGTAAAACGCAGGATTCACTGAAGTTGTAAAGATTGCCATTTTAATGCCGTGTGCTGGCCGCTACTATCATTGCACATTTAAGTGTACTGTACCAGCTCACGTGGAAACATACACTGTTAAAAATTATGTGGTAGGCTGCACCAGAAAGTAGTGCTACACCAGCTACACCACTTTTGGCCCAGAGGTAAATCACTGTATGGTGCATGAAACACATAAAAATATGAATTATAAGCTATGATATGGTATCCAGCCTGAATGGTGCTAAAGTTCCGTATATTGCACAATGTTTTTGTATGTCTCACGCACCTCACAATGGTTTTTCCTTTTCCCTAAAAGTGGCGTAGCGCCACTTTTTGGTGCAACCTACTATAAAATTTTTAACAGTGTACGATTCTGATCTTTATTTTATTTTCGATGACATGTCACTGTAGTAGCCTGCTATATCAGCAGCTTCTTGTGATAAATCTTTTGTCGTTGATCGAAGTCTTAAAAATGAGGAGATTGTCAGCCAGCCAAATACACTATCAAAACATTCTTGGTCCCCTGATATCTTGTTCTCATCGCTGTATGTTACCTACAGGCCATATACATCGGGGCATTTTTGGTCTCCTGATGTCTTACTCTCCGCTTTGTACGCTGCCCACATACCAGACATCACGGTATTCATGGTCTACTGCTCCTCATTCTGCGCGTTGCTACATGCCCCTCATCCCGGCATTCATGATTTCCTGATGTCTTGGTCTCAGCACTGTATTTTTTACACACACCACACATCACGATATTTATGGTTTCCGGATACCTTCTGTTCGCTCTGCAATTTTCATCATATTTCAATTTTTCATTCATTACGGCAGTCATTAGTTTCCTGACATCTTGCTCTCAACCATATATGTTGCCTACATACCAGACGTCATGATATTCATGGTCTCCTGGTTTCTTGCTCTTAGATCTGTGCTTTTATGAGATTTAAGTACGAGAAGGAAAACTTTGTAAGTGTAAGATGAAGAACGAAAGAATAATCAGCTTCCAGTTTCCTACAATTTTGCCAGCCAGCTTACCAAATCTGAATACGACTTTTGGATTTGGTGACATCTAAAGAACTTCGTCTATAATGGTCACATAGTCAACTTGGTGGACCCCAAGGGAAACATTGCGCACTATATCAACAAAATTTCCAGTGAAACAATTTGATCTGCACGCTCTTTTGCAATATCAGCATGCTAGAGAAAACGAAGGAAAGCATATTGAACAGGTTGTTATGGTACCACAAAATATGCCTCTTAAGTTTTTTTGTATAATATTTTTCATTTTTTTCTTTTCTGGAGTATCTCCCTCGATGGGAGTTTTAGAATTAATTTTTGTTTTTCCGTCAAATAAAATTCTATCGCCTAAAGAGTTCTCACGTCGTTCCGAACAATAGATACACCTGTAGCGCCCTTGGAGACGTGAACTTTAATGACGGACACTCGGTGCTTTGATTTCAACTCGCACAAACTAACTTCACCTGCTGTTTTAATTATGTAAATTCTTGTTGAGTTTTAAGCTTTTAATATTCTTTCCTCTTCTGTGATTTCTGACTGTGTTTCAATATTCTAGCGTTTCTTCCACGGGCGCGACCAGGACGGATGTGCTTGTCGCGCCCCTGTCACGCCCTTCCCAGGAGCAATGTTTTGCGCCCATCTCGTCCCGAGCATTACACATAACGCCCAGTGAAGCAACCCAAAATGTAAAAATTTATCCAGACCTATAAAATAAAAAAAAAAAAAAGAAAGAAAGAAAGAAAGAAAGAAAAAAAGAAAGAAAGAAAAAAAGAAAGAAAGAAAGAAAAGTAGCATGAACACAGCATGTATTTGTACCTAGTTTGCAGTTTTTGGTCTTCCAACTTCCAAACAGCCCCCCCCCCACACACACACACGGGCGTTAGTGTTTATTGCTGTGGCGCCTTCACCCAGTTATTTTACGTAGTCAAAGTAAGTATAAAAAATAAATTGTAAAATCTAGCTGCTATTCAAACTGAAGCGAATATGTCGATCACAAAACAAAGCTGTTGACTTATTGGCGCACATATGTTGATTCAAAAACATAGAGTGCCGACCCCCTATTGTTCATCTGCTACTGTAAATCGAAGCAGCCCATGAACGACAACTAATGTACTCAGACCTAATTGAACACTGCAGGTGCTTATCAACCGGATATCCTATTATTGGGGAGGCAACTAAGATAAATGTACATAAAAGATAGTGAAAAGTAAGGGGCTAAATATTATGTTATACACTGAGTGGCCACTTTATTGTGACAACCCCCTCAGTACTTCGTTGGGCCACCCTTTGCCTTTAATACTGTGTCGATTCTTCGTGGCATGGACTCCACGAGATGTTGATAGGTGGTTTGTCGAATCTGAGACCATGCTTGATGAATAGCACTTTCCAGGAGTGTGATATTGCAAGGTTGTGGACCCAGCTGTCTGATGGCTCGCTCAACTTCATCCCACAAATTCTCAATGGGGTTGAGATCTGGAGATTGTGGGGGCCACCTAAGCAAAGTAAACACACCGGCATGTTCCTGAAACCAATCCCGTACAATACGAGCTCTATGGCAGGGCGCATTATCTTGTTGAAAGTAGCCATCGCCATTGGGATAAACCATCCACATGACAGGATGCACTTGGTCCGCAACGATGTTTAGATATGATGTGCCAGTCAGACGTTGATCAACACGAATTAAAGGGCCCAAAGCATGCCAGGAAAACATTCCCCAAACCATAACGTTGCCTCCACCAGCTTGAAGGTTTGTAGCAATGCATTTGGGGTCCATGCTTTCGTGCTGTTTCCGCCAAATTCTCACTCGGCCATCGGCATGGTGCAACTGAAAACGTGATTCATCGGAACCACATAATTTGTTTCCAATTATCGACTGTCCAATCCTTGTGCGAACTGGAGACGTTTTCTCTTGTTAAATGCAGACAGCAAAGGTCTTCGAACAGGCCTTCGGCTGCCATATCCCATCCGATGCAGTGTACGGCGAACAGTGCGTGCAGAGATCATTTCAGGGGATCCTTGATTAAGATGGTGTGCAATTTGCTGCACTGTTGCCCTTCTGTTGTCTATTGCCAGTCTGGACACTCTCCGTTCCGCCCGAGCAGTCACTAGTCGATGACGACCACACGTTGCACGTAGAGACCCAGTTTTTTGGATGACAGTCCAGTCTTTAAACACTTTAACAACAGCTGCTCTGGAACATTTCACGAATGCGGCGGTTTCGGTGATACTCGCTCCATGGCTCCGAGCTCTTACAATCATCCCACGTTGAAAGTCCGTCAAATCGCATTTTTTGCCCATCTCCTCACCTTAAAATCACTTCTACTACTGTCGAAGTACTAAACTTTCCCTTTTTATACTAGCCTCGCCCTCTGGCGGCAACAGCGTGCAGCCATAGCTCGTTTGCTTAAAACTGTCAGGTGGTCATAATAAAGTGGCCACTCAGTGTATGGTTTAATATATCTAAAATGAAATATAAAGTGTTTCAACTCTTTACGATTTAATTTTCGATTCCAGTTTGAATCCTAAATTTTCCCTTAATTATTGCAAGTAATAATACAAATAAAAATGTGTTATCATTATTACGTTGTATGTTTCGAGGTTGAAATCGAGCTTTCCCATCTGCTGGCTAGCCCACCCCCCACCCCTTTAGTGGCACACAGATGCTGCGCTTCTGGTTCTAACATATTCTATTAACTCTGAATGTGCTTCAAGAATTAACATACTTTCTTTTGTATAATGACTGAGTGTTTCTTTTAAGATTTTAATATCTTCTTTCTTTACCTTTTCATCGGTTTTAGGGTGAAAGAAGACGGATGTTCCCTCGAGAGATTATCACGAGGACTGAGAGTGAGTAAATTTAAAAATTTGGTCAGATCAATACGTCTTACTTAGATTAGAATTCCATTTTGAAGGCGAATTAAAAATGTTCTTCTCGACATCAAAACTGTAACATCGGAGAACAATGGAATCTATTCTAGTTACGTTCTGAGACTTATTTAATCATTTTCTTCGTCAATTGAAATGAGAAAATGCTAGTTAAAACGATCTCGCGTATTATTTCTTTTGTATGAACGTTCTTGACAAATTTCTTATTGTATTGAAAGGCAGATAAAAAAAAATGATGTTTTTCGTTTTATAAGGTATTTTTATTTATGGTTTTTATACCATTACTGTTTTTTATATATATAGTCTTGAATGAAATTTACAATGTATATATATACAATGTGTATATAACAGAATGGTTTTTTTACCTCTTTCTTCAGGTACCATCAATATATATAAAAAAAAAGGCTTGTTTTTGTTTCGTGTGTGTGTGTGTGTGTGTGAATGTGTGTGAATGTGTGTTTTAATGCAAAAAAAGCATAAGTTCTGCTTGCGTAACCGATGTAAAGAACGTAATTTGGACATGTCCAAAATGAAAGCCCATGACAGAAGTGTTGTGCAGTTTAGAGGTTGAATAGGAAGACAAAATTACATGTCTTTACTATAATTACTTAAAAATAGAAAAAGAAAACAAAAAAAAACCGAGCTTTTTTGTAAAGCAGGAGCATAGAGAGAGCTTGACCTTCGATTCTCTCGTGGTGAAAGGTTAAAGCTTTTAACTCTTTGTATTTCAGGGACTGGTTCAAACCGCCCGGTTAAGACAGCATGTTGCATTCTTTCGTCGCGCATTGACGCTCTTCCTTACCCTGAATCAGTGGCCATAAATTTGGGGAGAGCCAGTGCATTTAATTATCCTTACCAGAATCTTGCCTTAGATTCTGGTAAGGATAATTAAATGCACTGCAAAAAGTAATAAAAAATTTTATTTTCCAGTATTAAATTCTACGGAAATTACTTCAAGGAAAATATGACAAGAAATGGTATTTAGAGAAACTCTTTTATCAGAAACAGCGCTTAAAGCAACAGATTAACTCAGTTATTTGAACAAATTGTACAATGGAAGGTAACTTCGAGGAAGGCAGGAGTCCAGATTCAAAACTGGATGATAATTTCAAATGTTCCTTTACTTATCTGCTGCGAACGTCGATGAGAAACCTAGATTTCCCTAGTGAGCAACAAAAATTGAAGCTAGAAATGTCAAAAACTTTATCGGAATATGTATATTCGCGCTCATGATATCTTAGTTGATGTCACGCAATATTGGACATCCTTGTTGTTCTGGAATTTCAACCCAGAAGCACAGCGACACGCGATTGTCTCTCTTCTTTGTACTGTTACTTTTCCACCAGCTCACTCTAACTTCAATGCACTCAAGACATCCTTATACCATCTGTGTTTCTGTTTGGTAACTCAAGTTTCTATCAAGTCTGCGGACTTGTCTTTGCGTCTTCCTGAAATTCTCTCTTCATCGCCCCTGTAAACGTCGACGATGAAAAATCTATAGGATGGCATAGAGTGTTGCACAACTTCCACGAACTGCAACTATACGCTCGTCAGTGTTGGTCGTCAAGTGTCATCTTCTTTTGAAAATTGTTTGTTTATTTGGGGGTTTAACGACCACCGTGAACAACTCGATGGGCTGTAAGCAGTCGCCCACCCCTAATTTAGGGGCCACTGGTTCCTGGAAAGGGAGAAAGCCAGTGCCGTAAGACAATTACAACATCTATGCTTCACCACGATTCGAATCTTGACCCATCTCGGACGAATGATCAGGAACCAGCGCTTAGACCACTGCGCCACCGGGGCAGCTTTTTGAAAATTCAGTCACTTCTTAGTGCTCAACATTTCCAAGTTTTGCAGTCATTAATAATTGAATTGACAATTCAAATTAGTAAACCTCAATAAATGATGATCGTTTCGTTAATTATATTGTAACTTATAATGCCAAAGCCAAATGATGAAAAGCATCGACAACATCCATGTTTTTTCATCACATTAGTGTGTGTGTGTGTGTGTGTGTGTGTGTGTGTGTGAACTTGCTGAACGTCTTCCGTTGATTCAGACCGCAGTTCTATTCACATCAGCACACATACGTTATTTAAGACTTCTCCACAGCTAAAATGATCAGTATAGCGTTAAAACGTTAATAAGTATACAGGGATTGTCCAAAATAATTGAAACACCTTGAAACATTAGGTGTTACGCATCTAATATGGTTTGAGAGCACCCTTGGCATTTAAAACTGCTTGAATCCTCCTTGGAATGTACGATTACAAGTCCTGTATTGTAAGTGGTATGTTGCACAGTTCTTCCTGCAGAAACTACTCCAATTCCTTGAGAGACGCCGGAGGAGGATAACGAACGAGATCGCACTCTGTTTTCTAACACAGACCACAGGGGCTCAGTGATGTTTAAGTCCGGTGATTGTGCAGGCGAGGGAAGGTGTGCAACTTCATCCTCATGTTCCTCAAACCATGACTGAACAGTTCGACTTCTGTGAATCGGAGCATTATCATCTTGAAAGGTGCAATCCTCTGAAGGAAACAATGTCTACGCAATTGAATGTACATGGTCGGCCAAAAGAGTGATATAGTCACCGCTAGTGATCCGTTCGTGTAAGGTGATAAGGGAACCTTCTGCAAACCTCGAGATCATGGTCCAAACCATTACGGAACTGCCCCCATGCTTCACTGTAGGAAAGAGACAGTCTGGATTGTAGGCTTTTACGGGAGTTCTGCACACGTAAACTCGTCCTGTGGTGGGGAATATTGAAAAACTTGATTCATCGGAAAACAAGACATGTTTCCATTGATCCGCAGTCCACTTTTTATGTTCCTGGCACCACTGTAGTCTCCGTTTCATATTCACCTGTGACACCAAGGATTTTGCAATCGCAGCTCTGCCGTAAATATTGTGCTTATGCAATTTCCTTCGCACGGTATGGGTCGACACTAGATTTTGGAGATGCGCATTAAGCTCAGTTGTCACTTTCGTCGCCTTGGTCTTCCTCCTTGCGGTCACAGTTTTCTTTAATGTCGTCCTGTCACTAGCAATGAGTTCGGTTTTCCTTCCACAGTTGTGTCTCGCAGATGATGTTTGCCGTGAATATTGTATGCTGTCATGACCTTCGACACGGTACCTCTCGATACCCCCAATACCTGTGTCACTGTGGTTACCGAAGCACAAACCAGACAGGCTTCTAAAATCTGCCCTGTTTGGAACTCCGACAAGTCACTCATTGTGCTTTCACCTGAAACGAAATTATGCAAACACCGATTTACAATGCAAGCACACAGACCCTTGAGACTATAAGCAACACATTTTTTACTGAAAAAAAAAAAAAAAAAAAAATGTAGCTACATGTTCGTTTTACTCAAAAAGCAGCACATACCAAAGTCACTGTTTTCAGCGAGGTGTTACCATTATTTTGGGTAACCCCTGTATGTTACAAATGTGAGGCAACAACAAGCGAGTTTCAAGCGAACACATACCCAGAATTGACATTATTTTAAAGGTTAGATTAGTATTTGGCTTTTGGCTCCCGTTCTCGATCAGAATGGAACTTATACCATAAATTACTTCCGAGGAAATGAGGCTGTGTTGAAAACTGTCGAAATCGTTTTTGCCTTTCTCTAGCATTTCGCTGAGCTCGCATTACTCTGTTTAGCAACGCGGTACCTCTTCTTCCTGGAAGGAGAGAACCCATTGCTGGAGTTGATCAGGAAACAAATGGAACGTTCTAGCTGTTGCCATTTATGTGTATGCGAACAAAAGACATCGAAGTCAAAACTGCTGAGTGACTCGCGTCTGTTTATGTACATGCGTTAGCAAAACCCTTTCAGCAGTGAAGGAGATCGGTGAAATAATGTGAGACCCGGTGGAATATGTGACGTGTATCTCTATTTTAACCTTCCTTTTGAGTTCCTATTCTTATGCGAATTTTGTTACTTCTCCGTTAGATTTTTCCTTCTGAACGACTCATCACTTACCCGAATTTCCTAATACGTTTTGGCAACACTGACCGGGAGCCACAGATAAATAAATGCTACGTCTAGAGTGTGGAGAGAAGCAGTGGTGGTACGATCTTGAAAAATTTGCTACTTGATCTATGAAAGCTGAAGCTTATATGTGAATGTTACTGCATATGATTGATGTTTTGACAAAGTTTCAACAATAGGAAGTGTGACTTCAACAATTGTATTTTAACGTAAGTTGTTCTCATTCGTATGAATTCTGTCCACACTTTATTTGTTAAGGTTAAAGTGACTGTGTTATTTAAGCATACAATCTGCAAAACTCCATACGGATACAAATCGAGCTGTTTTTTCATGTAACGTAACCGCAGAAATTTTCAAATTTCTGCGGTTTTTCAAATTTCTGCGGTTACGTTACATGGAAGAACAGCTCGATTTATGTCCGTATTAATTATTCCATGCGTTTTCAACTTGATGTTTGCAAAATTATAACCCAAAGACATCAAAACATAATAAATAATGTTTCCATGGAAATGGTTGTTCCGTTATTCATTTCTTCGTTTTAGCAGTGAAACTTTTATTGTGCGAACCTTAACGACATCTTCATGAAAGCTCTTATAAACAAAATAATAATAATAATAATAATAATAATAGATATGTGCTTCTACGTCCGCTAAAAGGGACATTTTACGATAATTACTATTACTTGTTTTATTTCCAGCACAGAAATTTATAATAAATATATATTGATCTCCAGCGAGATCTTTCCCTTGTTCTCTAAGATATTATTTTCTTACTATACTCCTCCCTCTTAAAAAAAAAAAATATTAAACAGACACAGTATTCTACAAATGTTTGAGCAACCTTGTTTTTCTTCATTTTTCGGGCAGTGGAGTACCGGATAATCTTGGGGCCCCTTATAAAAAAATATCTTGAAGGCCCTTTCGCGAAAATTTACTGAAATTTTCGCAAAAGGGCCTCCTTTTAATTACTGAAGTTTTTAAATTCCATATTATTGACTATGTTTTATGAGCTTTTCAATAATTCAAATTCTTTTGAACCTACAGATATTTATCGGAAATCCAAAATTATCGCACTTTATTGCGTGTAACACGAATGTGCACGTTGTAATTGAAATGATCGCAATGCTTTTATACAAATACAAGGTACTACCAAACACTTACCTCAAAGGTAGTAGGTAATATACACAATTTTTATTCTTTTACGGAACTAAGGCATTAAAATCCATTACAAGCACACATATAAAATTGAATTGCTCACGGTGGTCGTTAAACCTTCAAACGCACATAAAACACGTAACTGCTATTGGTTGAAGTTTATCCACGCAAGGTCCTCAGTGGGCCAAACAGCGCCATGCCAAACAGTTTACATCAGATACAAAAGCGGCATCAAAACTATAACAAAAATTAAGGTACAAAAAGAAACATGACGAGAAATGGTGTAAATGGCCTACAATCAGACAACGGTTTACGCAAAACGAAAAACACCACACGTAACTTATATCTGATAGTGCCTAAGGGCCTTTTCCGATTTATACGAAAATACAGAACATAAGTAAGTAACAATTAAAAATCGTGGCACAAAAAAGCAAAAGCTAAATTATTTAATCTTGAATATAAAAAATGTAAGTAACAATTAAGAATCGTGGCACAAAAAAGCAAAAGCTAAATTATTTAATCTTGAATATAAAAAATACATTTAGCATGACACCACGATATTTTATTCGTAGTGAAAAGTCCCCGCGAAGAACATCTTTTAGTTCATTATATTCTGAAGGATGCATAGGTATATGCAAACGATTGTAATTAATAACTCCTTGTCTTCATTGGTATAAAAATTTAATTCATTGAACTGATGTTTCATTCACATTTGCTATGGCTGTGAAATGGGGGAGGGGGGGGGGCTCGAGTCATCTGGAATAGCTGCTTTTCCGTCATCCAGTTTTTATGAACTAAAACCGAGAAATTTATTTCTAAATATTTTACTTTATTCACTGAAAATAACGAAGTGCTTTTTTTAATACTTCTTTCAAAGCTGCCGTCAAAATTCCCCTCTATTTCCTTAACCAGCTTCATATCAAATTTCCTCCAAAATTTTTGTAAAATATTTTTGCTGAGGCTAGAGGTCCTCTTAGCCGTGAGGCCCTCCCCCAGCCGCACTGCGAGGGTTGCGGAGGCTATCAGTACGCCTCTGTTTGGGGGTAGAACAATGCCAATGGTTTATTACGTTGACCACAAGGAAGCTATGTAGCAAATCTGGCAATTCATGGGTGAAGAGTCTATTAATGCGACTGAAAATCTTATCCTTTAAATGTGTAGTTTTTCATTCATTATTATTTTTATTGTTTTTATCTGCATCTTTAAATGTGCAGATATTTTGTATTGGTAACAACGATGCGAACCGAAACTCTATTTGAAAAGAAAAACAAAACCTACAAACAATGAAACTGCGAAATTAACAACAAAAAACTTGTAATAATTTAAAAAATACTTGTAATATTAATCCTTCTGTAAATAATAATAACTTTCGCTGCTGTTACGGGATTAACATTCCCTTTGGGCCCATTCCACGTACTGTAATACATACAGTATGTTTAGAGAAGAAGTGCTAATGTTGTTTTGCCGACTTGATATGACTGCTTGCTATCTTGAAACTCTAAACGGGCGATTGCGTCACATAAAGTAGAAATAATATCCTATTGCAATGGATGAAATACTTCTTGAAACCGCAGTTGCGAGCAAAGTCGAAGTATATTTACCAATACTAAGTGATCAGCACTTTTTTTTTTTCTTTTGAGAATGTTTTTACTGCAGCTGTAATTTCACTGCGGTTCGGTTTCAAAAATAAAAACTGTATTTACAGATGCGTAGAAGAAACTCCAGAAGCTGCATTCTGAACATTTCGGTGCTGCAGGGTTTTTAGTTAACAACCGCCCAACCGAACGCTGGGCGGTTGTTAACTAAAAACCCTGTAAAGAAAGCTGTAGTGAAAGAGTTGAAATATTGCGGGAAAGACACTTTTACAGATGCAAAATTAATCGTTGCGCAGTACCTTCTATTGATCCACCTGCATGTCAATAATACTTCCTTTGTGAAACTTAACGCTTTATGAACAAGTTAGATTAGCTTGAAAGTTACCATGCCAGTGTATTAAGTAGATGTTATGTACACAGACGTCAAATTTCAGTATAAATTTAGGCAGGTTGGTAAGAAGGTAAGGAAGATTCAATGTCAGGTGTTATTATTATTTTCTTAAAGAACAATTTATCATTAATGATTGATAAGAATTGTATTTAATGGAACGCACGTTCAGTAATTAATTTGCTAAATCAAGTTTTTATTAAAGTACTGATTACAATAATTGTTATCTATTTCAAGAATTATAACAATAGCAATATTATTAATATTATATGTATTATATATTACTTTACATGTCTTAATGGGATGTTTTAACGATAAAGAAGTAATGATAAATTCAATCATTATTATTAATACTGCGTTTTTTATTATGCAGTAAAAATCCTAAACCCACGAAAAAAAAAATACTTAGTATTTTTTATTAGTTGAGCTAATATTAGGCATTCTTATTCATGTACCCTATTGAATCGTAGAGAGAACCTTGCACGCCTGATTGTAAAATATATTGGATACTGAGATGGATGACAGTATCCAAATTGTTTTAATGATGCAGATGTGTGTTTATGTGCGTAGGCTGACCAATAAGTAACTACCAATGATCATTGTTGGAAGGCTATGTAAATCGATGTCTCCCAGCTCCATTACACACTCCTGAGAAGAAGGCGTTGTTTAGCACAAGAATTTGAATACAAAGACAATGTGCTGAGAACAGGTTCTAATGAAAGTGACAACCAGCCTGGAAACATTGTCTCACTCGGAGGTACGCGCGATGATTAGGCTGAACGATGGGACGCGCGGTACCGAAAGAAGCATTTGCATTTTAAGCAATCTGAAACAAAGTCTCTCTTATTTCATCTCGCAACAGAGCCCTACAGATCCCACGCTTCTGTCTGTTGTTGATGTTGAACACATGCCACTGCGCTTCTCGTCCGTCGACACATTGCGCCTATATGAGAATTCTCAACACTATTGAGACGCGCTCCGAATGCTCATGACGTTGAGACCACAGACTTCTTCTTGCAGCGGGAGATGAATATCCGCTGGAGGTGGATATTGATCCCACAGAAAGCTAATCAACGCATGCACGTTCCTCCGAATGAGGCTATGTATTCAGGGCGGATCGTCAGTTTTTGTTGAAAATGTTCTACAGCGCGTCACCATTTTATTCAAACTTCTGTGCCAAACAACGCCTTTAAACATGACGGGTAATGACGTTGAGAAACACCCATTTACATATCCGAATTCTCCGAAAAAATAATCGGAAATTCCTTATTGATCAGCCCTCGTTCTAAAGCAAATGCAACGCCATCAAGTTTTGGGAAACTAGTACAGCGGACCCAGAATTCCTACTTTCTTTAATTAGGTTATCTTGAACTGATAATGAAATACAAGTTACACTGCTGAAAATTGGTACTTAGAAATAAGCAAAATGTACTCGTTTTTGAGTAAATTCTGGGCTTATAATGGCTCCGAGTACTTGTGTCTCATTTTTGGAAAAGACACGTACTTATTTTTGAGTACATAAAAGGAATCAATTGTGAGTATATCTGGTATCTCAAATATATGTACTCATTTTTAGTACATTTATTTCAAATATATGTACTTAAAAAATCCATATATTTCAAAATTAATATATGTGTTCTAACTTCATTCAGTTTCTGTGCCCTTTTGGGCAGGCACAGAAACTGAAGGAAATTACAACAAATCTAGCAATTCTGACAGGATAGTTTGTAAAAGAGAGAGCGCGCACTAGATGTCACCACCGTACGCTTTCCCACGTAAAAGGCACAGAGAAATTAGGGGTGGTGGGCAGGTTAGGAACTTTAACCGGATATTTCTACCCGGGGGCCGTCACTTAACGTGCTCGTCCGATGCACGACGGATATTCAGCGATTGTTAGAAATTCACACTACCAGGCTAGATTTAAACCTGGGTCCCTTCATTTGTAGTCTGAATCTCTAACCATTAAGCCATCCGCGGTTCGTTTTCAAATTTGGAATTCGTTCACATTCACATTCACATCAGATGCAGAGGATTTTAGGAAGGAAGTGTCTGACCCCAGGTCTTAAACAACCCTAAGAAATTGTAAGTTAGGAGATTTGGGATAGAGTGCCCTATAGGAAAGTGACACGGAAGCGAGGTAGAAAGGGGGAGGAAGACGCCCTTATTTATTACCGGAGGGCCAGTACCCGGGGTCCGACGGCTTAACGTGCCCATCCGACGCACGGCGAGTATTTAGTAGTTCGAACGTCCGTACCTGCCCACGATCAAACTTGAGGTTATCTCCATGGCAGTCACGAACGTTGACCACTAGGCCACTCTCTGCCCTTTGGAATACGTTCACTCCATACATACTCATTTTTTCATAGAATCAACTGGAAGCATATTATTCGATAGCACATCTGGGATAATAAATATACTCGTAGTCACATGCTGGGCAAAGAGACCCAGTGGCGTAGCCAGAGGGGGGAGACCCCAGGTCTTAGGGGGTGTTGAAACCCCTCCCTTGAGGGGAGACTGAGCACGAATTTAAAGCGATTTATACGTGTATTCGAAGCGTTCACCAATGAACCAAACCCATGGACTCTCCCAGGTCAGGGGGTGTTGTGTTGAAACCCCTCCCTTGAGGGGAGACTGAGCACGAATTTAAAGCGATTTATACGTGTATTCGAAGCTTTCACCAATGAACCAAACCCATGGACTCCCCTCCCCTTAAGAAATTTCTGGCTACGCCACTGAAGAGACCCCAAAATGAGATTGATGCAAATATAGTTAATGTAAAAACGTACACAAAGATATTTTACGCATAATTAAATTACTTGTGATCAGTGACTTTATTGTACTAATTATTTATGTGTGTTACTTTACACATTTATTAAGCAATGTCTCTTGAAATCTGTAATATCTAAAATAAAATAATACGAGGTTATATTTATATATATGTATGTTGACGCAGTTATTTGTAAGTACGTATAGTTACTTATATTTGAGCATGTGATGTACTCGTTTACGATACGATTGCATTTTAAAATAAGAACGAGTAGGTTCAGGTTCTCATTTTGAAGTAGATTTTTTTAACAGTGGTCGCATGGAATATGTACGTACCGTGAGAACAGCAAGACCAGTACTTTTCTTTCATAAAACTCGATTAAAAAAAAAAAAAGAAAAAGGAAAGAAAGAAAACTAATCTGACTGAGGCGATAAATTCCGTTGTAAGAGAAGTATAATAATAATAATAACTTATACGCCACCTTATTAAAAATACCAACCAGAACCTATTCTCGAAAATCAGAATTTCATCATGCACTCGGACAAACCTATCATCGCAGTCAAGACCACTGACCACAGTCGACCTGACATTGTAACTGTAGACAAAAAACTGAAGAAGGCACAAGTGTAGTTGTAGCAGTTCCATTTACGGAAAACTTTCGAAGAACAGTATCTGAGAAAATCTCGAAATATGAGAACTTGCGAATAGAAATCCAAACGATCTGAAAACAAAGCATAGCACAGATCATACCAGTTGTGATTTTGGCAACCGCTGTGTTACAAATAAGTTTCTGAAAAATCTCGAGGAATTAAGATTGCCGCAGCGACTGCTTCACCCGATCCAAAAGGCAGTCATTACACAAATCTGTCATATCACTAGCAAATTACTGAATTTCCAGGATTGAGATAAATATCTCCGCCTTCTGCTCACGGGCTCTGGACGCGAAAGTCGACGAAAGAGAAATAATAATAATAATAATAATAATAATAAACAGTTGAAACATGAGAGTAGCGAAAAATCATAGGTAGGATAAATATGATTGGATGACGCATGAAGAGTATAATTTTTCTTTTAAAGTACGGTAGGATGGAGTAGAGCTGTAATCTACGGTTCAACAAAGTGTATCGCATTCGCAGTTACTTTATCACAATTAATTGATGCCAGGGAAATACATGAAAATTGTTTCTACGAAAACAAGCGCAGACAATTGACTTCCCTTTGTTTAAAAGTTTCTAACAATACCGGGAATCAAGTATAATTTAAATACTCTTTTAACAGAAAGTGACTAAAGAATTTAAACAGAAATCATCGTTCTTTCCACGTTTATAAGTGAGTCACGGAAAAATTCTCATCGGCCGCCACCGGGAATCGAACGCGGGGTTTTCCAGTTACGCGCCGGACATGCTACCACTGCACCACAACGACCTCGAGCTCTTCAGACTCACATACGACTAACTGCCAAGCCACTTGGCAGGTTTGCTTCTTGGAGCCCCGCACAATGCTGGGTATTCACCAAAGATGGAAAGCAGCAACCGAACAAATAACTAGGAGGCGAATGAATAATTAATGCAGACAATTGACGTGGATTAGGAACATCAAAAGAAGTAATCACTCTTTCCACGTTTATCAGTGAGTCACGGAAAAATTCTCATCGGCCGCCACCGGTAATCGAACTCTGTGTCTTCCAGTTACGCTCCGGACATGGTACCACTGCACCACATGTGAGTCTGGAGGAATTCGAGGCGGCTGTGGTGCAGTGGTAACATGTCCAGCGCATAACTGGAAGACCCTTGGTTCGATTCCCGGTGGCGGCCGATGAGAATTTTTCCGTGACTCACTTATACACGTGGAAAAAGCTATGACTTCTGTTTGATGTTCCTAATCCACGTCAATTGTCTGTATTAATTAACGAATTTATATCATCCAAAATTTGCAATTGCTTTCACGTTAAAAAGCTTGTCGTCTAAAGAATCAACAAAGCTATTCCCAATGTTGAAAAGCCGCCCCGGTGGCGCAGTGGTCTAAGGCGCTGCCCTCTGATCATTCGTCCGTAAGGGGTCCGGGTTCGAATCCCGGTCAGGCATGGATGTTGTGTTTGTCTTACGGCACTGCCTCTCTCCCTTCCCTGGAACCAGTGACCCTAAATTAGGGACGGGCGACTGCTTATAGCCCATTGAGTTGCTCACGGTGGTCGTTAAACCTCCAATCAAAAAAAAAAAAATGTTGAAAAAAAAATGCAAAATATGTTATCATCGTAATAAAAAAAGAATCTTAAAAACTGAAATGTGATGTGAAAAACAAATTTCTTTTTGAGTCAGAATAATTGGGTTTGAAGAGAGATTTTACGTTGAACTTTCGCGTTGCTCCATTCGCTTTCAAAATATGATTAAATGATTACACCGCGAAGCTTAAAATACCAACGTATGTTTCTAAATTTTCAGTTAATTTTTTTTTTACAGTATTAATGCTTACAACTTATTATTATTACTATTATTTTTGTCGACCTTCTCGGTCAGGAGCAGTGATCAAAAGGCCAAAATATTAATCTCAAGCCTTGAAGATCAGGAATTTTTAGCAATGTGGCAAGTGTTACATAGATTTAACACGGGGATTTTAGGTTTCAGTATTAATTCATTTCCAAATAAGGAATATTCAGTAACAAGTCTTACTTTGGGCTTTTGTTTTGTCAGTCCGCAATGGGAAATTTCAACTACACTTTCTAGAAGATCTTATCGCCAACGGTTATCGGTACAGTTGTGAAACATCAGCCTTTCCACGGAAATTAGAGCTCGGTACGTTGACGAAGTGTTTAATTGTTTTATGATTTTATTTGCCTACGCAGCGATTAGTACATTGTGATTCAAAGGCGCTGACGAGAGGGATAAATGATTTTATTGCTCTTGGAGCAGAGGAAGCTCTTTCCTTCAAGCTAGCAGTCAAGAGAGAGAGAGAGAGAGAGAGAGAGAGAGAGAGAGAGAGAGAGAGAGAAGGGTCGGAAGACAGATGTCACTCCAGGAAATCAGAAGTTGGAGAGAGAAGTTTTTGAGCAAGGGATGAAGAAGGGACATGAGCGTCCGAATGGCCGGTGCGAAAGAATGAAAAGTTACGTAAAATTGGAATTGATAAGAAAGAGCGAGGAATTAAGAAATGGAATAAGTAACAAGAGAGGAAAAAGCTTTAAAAGATAAAGAACAAAACTGCAGGACAAATCAATAACGAAAATTAGATCGTAATAAAGGACCGACTTAATACGACAATTTCCTTTAATATGAGAATTTCCTCGTACTTTCTTCATAACTCTCACAAAGAGCTGAAATCAGGTGTAAATATCAAACCTGAACGGAACTTATAAACGGACGACAACAAAGCTTCTTATCAACTGAGGCTCAATGTGGGGGCCGAAACCATGACCCTGAGATGCGAGTCTCGAACCCTTAACAAAAATCTGCAGAATGAATGCATTTTGGATTGGGTGAAAGCAATCTTTGTGGAAATATTACTACCTAGAATTTTTTTTTTTTTTGAAGCTATTATGTGTGTCACTGAGATTGTCGAAATGGCAGCTAATACGATCTGTATTTCCACATCCTTTAGATTTCGATTCGCAAATTCTGGTATTTCGAGATTTTCTCAAATACTGTGTAGAAACCAAAAATTGCCAGTAGCGGAACTCGAAGCCACATCCTTCTGCTCCGGAGCCGAATGCTTTCCCAATCAAGCTACGCCTGCAAGGGTTTATTACTACTACTACTTACTGTCTTGACATGTGCGTCATAACTGTTCTTTGGATGTTTTCTGTAAGTGAAACAGCTACATCTATTAGTTGTGACTTCAAATTTCTGTCTACAACATTAGGTTGACCAGTCGTTTTATCTGTAAGGAAAGATTTGTGCCACTGTTTATGTGGCGTCCCCTTTAATGCGTTGTAACACTGTTACTATTATCATTTGTATGATTTAAGATCAAACTGCTTTTTTTCTTGTTTTTTTCTAATATGATCATTTTTTTCACTACAGACAGCGTATTTCAATAGAAAAAAGAAATTAGATACACGTGGGGTTGTAAACTGGTGGGAAATACTAACATATGCTAACGGTTTTAAAATTTGTGATGAGCGTCTTTCCTCCCGTCATCCAACAAAAATACCGGTTTCTCTACTAGTTTCGACCAACAATTTAATCACAGAGCCGGGCATAAATATACGTTTAAGCGATAGCTACTCCTGGCGTTCCTGCATGGAATCATTTGTACCTTGAATTCATGAATTTGATAATCGTAGCAGAGGTCAAATTCGAATCTATGTACTGGCAGGAAGTAGTTGCAGGTGAAATCTGCATGGGTTTACTTCCTTCTTAACAGTCGGCATCCTCCTCCCCTCTCGTTCTCTTCGGCTTTGCTTTCCCCATGAGAACCCCCCCCCTCCACGTGTCGATCTCCCTGTCACAAGCTGAGTTAAACACCTGTTTACTTGGGTTCTGACGAAGAGAAAGTATGAGGGTCAGGGGTTCAGAGGTCACATCAGCACAACAACAACGCTTGCCAAGCAGTAAGCTCTTGCATAATCGCCTGCATCGAAAAGTTCTTCCACTCCGCCATTCCAGCTTATTTAACTAAAAGACGTCTTAGCCAGAATTTCAGCAAGCTGGAAGAAAGGTTTTTAGAAATTGTGAATTACTTCTCTGAAAGCCTCATGTACACCTACTGGAAAAAAAAATACACTTGTTAGTTTCATTTTTTCTTATTAACTTTTGAAACAAAATTATTCATATCTCGCGATACATGCTGACATTGGAACCCATATACGCAAATAAAAGTAACATATGTATGGTCTGAAATTCAATAACCGTAAATTTTCGGTTTCCAAAGTACAATGACTGTTATACGTTAGTATCGGTAACCCTGATTTTTTTTAATGAAAATTTCCTTTTTCCATTTTTATAGTTTCTTTTATCGTTTGATCTTTCTTTTCTTAATCCGTTCAATCTTCGTATTTTCATGTCGTGTCGCTGTATTGCTTTGCTTTTTTTCTCTTTCTATTTCGCGGTCCATTCTTACACTAAAAGATTTTTTCTTCACTTTTATCTCTCACATGCCTTACCTCCTATTTACTCTTTTTCACTCACTCTTTCTCTTCTCTTTTTCGCTCAATTTTAACTTCGCTGTTTTTCACTTACTCTTTCTCTACTTTCTGTTTCATCCACTCTTTTCTTTCCTTTCTATCTGTGCCTCGGTAACTTTCTCTCTAGTCTCTCTCCACTTCCCCCACCCCCGCTCGCACTGAATTCCTTCTTCAAACGCCATGTGTCTCTCTTTTGCACACTTACAATTTTCCCCTCTTTTCCTCGATTAATCTTTGCTCTCCTCATTCTCTTTCTCTCTCTATTATTCCCGCAGCATCACTCTATAGTTTATTCTCTCTTTATACCTCTCTATTATTCCCGCAGCCTCACTCTATAGTTTATTCTCTCTCTTTAACTCTCTCTATTATTCCCGTAGTCTCACTCTATAGTTTATTCTCTCTCTCTCTCTCTCTCTCTTACTACCTCTGAGTCTCTATTTCACTGACAATCCTTTCGCATAATGTCTCGTCTTGTTTACTGATCTGTCTCTTTTACTTTTCCTTTTATTGTTTCCGATTCTGCCTCTTATATTTTCTTCACTCTTTCTTTATCCAATTCTTTTTCACTCACTAAGCTTTTTTTCCTTTTCTTTCTTTCTTTTTATTATTTATTATACTTGTTAATACCCTTGTTTCCGAAGCATGAGAAACTTGTTAATAACAGTTAAAAAGTTTCCAATGAAGTGCACCACTAACCCTGGTACTCTTTGTTGATAATTTATACTACGCACCTTTCGCATGTCAAGATCTTTTGGGTGTGAAATAAAACGATTAATTCCAGAGTACACATTCATTTATACGTACAAAACATCGCATTTATTCGCGCCACTCACGACCACACATAGCCACAGTACGGTACATACTGAGTGGAATTAAATCATAACAATAAACAATAAGGTTCACTAATTCCTGACATTGAGCGGTACTTAGGTAAGTAGATTAATGAATGTTGTTGTCGTAAAACGAATTGAAGAAGATATGCGAGTCATAAAAGTCAATATTTACTAAATAAACTATGTCGTCTGCAATAGTAAGTATTTCAGCTGTTTAATTTTTTAGAAACATATTTATTATTATTATTATTATTTTCTTTATTCGAAATATGCGAATCACAGCCTATGACAAACAAAAAACAACAAATTATCATTGACTGGTATTGTTGAACTGATACGAGTTTCCACCGGAGACCTAGGTATCAGTCAAGAATCGGCGTAAAATATATGATGTCCCAAGTAAAGCTGTCTTCTGCAGTTCTGTAGATGGCATATCAGAAAGCTGCAATTTTTCAAAGTGATTCATGAAATGTTTGGACATTGTTTCAAGTGCCCCGATGACAAAGGGGACTACCGTTGTGTGTTTAGTCCATAACCGGGTTAACTTCTATTGCCAGGTCTCTATATTTAGTCAATTTTTCCAGTTCTTTATCATTGACTCTGGCGTCTCCAGAGATCGCTATATCAATTATTCAGACTTTCTGATTTTCTATGACTGTTATGTCTGGTGTATTATGTTCTATGTGTCGATCGGTTTGAATTTTGAAATCCCACAAGATCTTGATTTGATTATTTTCTATGACTTTGTCAGCCTGATGTTCCCATGAGTTTTTCGATGCTCGCAGATTGTGCTTTCTGCATAATGACCAGTGAATCAATTTTGCAACCCTCTCATGTCTAGCTATGTAATGTTTAATTATTTTTATTATTATTATTATTATTATTCAGATTTAGTCGCACGTAAGAAACGACCCTGACAACGATAAAATATGATGTAGCTACGAATGTCCATCTGCGCATGCTCAAGCTGAAATCTATCCTCGAAATGGAAAGAAAAGCTGAATCGCAAGAATCCAAGATATCCTAGACCAAAATTTACCAAATCGGGGGCTTGTTAACTTTGGTATGGAATATCTACAGGTTACACCCCATCGTGTTATACATCATTTTAAAACTTTTGAAAAAAGCAGATAATTTTACATGTATTAGAGAAGAAGACAAATTTTGCTACGACGCATACTTTACTATACTGTCGGGAATGATGCATAGCATCAAAATGCATTTTTGTAATGGCTTTTATCACATTTAACATATATTATTGAGTAACAATGAAATTAACTTGTGTTGCGTCACTTCATGGAATTGCATTCAAAAATTAGATTTCAACAATGGTTTTGACTACTTCTGTTACTCATTCGTTAAATCGAATTTATTTTTATTTGGGATTTATTTTACTACTGTCGAGAAAGATGCATTGCATTAAAAATAGGCAGCGAGAGATTTTGTAACAGCCGGACGGACGAACGGGATCGACGGACAACTCTCAGCACCAACGCAAGGCATTATGATATGAAGAGTAATCAGCTATGGTGTCAATGTGACTTTTGAGCCTCAAATCAACTGGTATCCGATTCCCTGTTCTTCAGTCTCTTCTTCAGCATATACACTCAAGGACAATGAAATTTGCTCACCAGGAAAAAAACATGCTACAACCGCGAAACTGTGCAAATAGCTAGAGTGCGTGCTGGTATGCAAATGGCTAACGTTTGGTGTGATTGCACATGACCGCAATCCTGTGGTGGCGCTGCAAGCACGAACCGGCAGCCTTATAAACTGGCGTGTAGTCGGTGCCCGATGAAAGCAAAAAGCACCAGCCGACGGAAGCAAGAGTACAGAGAAGGAAGAATGCCGGGTAGACGCCAGAGACGTTGATTTACGCGATATACGGACTTTGAGAGAGGCCTGATCATCGGGCTGAAAACCTTAGGGTGGTCGGCGCGTCGTATAGCCCGCCACGTGGATCGTTCTAACCAGACTGTAAGACTAGGTTGGAAGCAGGGGACACGTGACGGCACTGCCACACGGCGGAGCGGCTCCGGACAGACCAGGAGGACAACTGGTAGAGAGGATCGACGGATCGTGCGCCAGGCACGAACGGATCTCTCTGGGATCCGGTCCACTATACAGGCAGATGTAGTGGCTCCTGTATGTCCACGAACCATTTTCCAACGCCTCGCGGAAGTGAATCAGCTATCGCATCGCTCTTTACTTGTGCTGCCATTAACACCGGAACACCGCCGGCTCCGTTTGCAGTGGTACCAGGCCAGAGCGACGTGGAACGCAACTTACTAGCGACGTGTGGTATTTAGCGATGAGTACCGCTTTGTTTTGGCGACAGATGATCATGGTGTCCGGGTGTGGAGTTCCCCGGGTCAACGGCACAACCCCAACCTCGCCATCGAGTGCCACACCTCCCTCACTGCAGGCATTATGGTCTGGGGAGCGATTGCCTACGATAGCCGATCAGCTCTAGTAGTGGTACGTGGATTATTGACGCGCCAGAGGTAAGTGGAGGAGATCCTACTGCCCTATGTGCTCCCATTCCTGGCTGGAATTCCAAGTGCGCTATACCAGCAGCATAATGCCCACCCGCACACGGCTCGGGTTGCCCGGGACTGCCTACATCATGTCCAGACACTTTCATGGCCTGCCCGCTCCCCGGACATGTCCCCTATCGAGCACGTGTGGGACCAGTTGAAACGCCAGCTGCCGCCGTGTCTCACTATTCGGGATTTGGTGCACACCGTCCAACACGCGTGGGCCAGCCTGCCGGAGGACAACATCAGGCGTCTGTTCACCTACATGCCGGATCGTATTGCAGCATGTATCGCCGCATGAGGCGGTGCTACGCGCTACTGAAGATGACTGGACTCCGTGCCCCAGATTCTTCTGTAGTTGTCCTGCAGCTCTATTTTTGCCATCATGTGTATTATTCATCTGTATCATACGTCCATAAAATTTCAGTTGAGTCCGATGCTTCCTTCTTGGTGCGCAAATTTCATT
This sequence comes from Macrothele yani, assembly GCA_039090855.1. Classification (NCBI taxonomy): domain Eukaryota; kingdom Metazoa; phylum Arthropoda; class Arachnida; order Araneae; family Macrothelidae; genus Macrothele; species Macrothele yani. The sequence goes on from CM076990.1 coordinate 198,953,661, forward strand.
GTCCGTGAGTGTATATAATTATATTATTCCGCATGGTAGATGGTAATCCCACCTTTTATCAGTACTGAACAAATTTTTGGCCAGGGTTTAGGTTCTTTTTGACAACCTAAAGGATCATGGGATTTGCTTCTGACAATGTTCTTTTTTTTTTTCTTCTCCATCTAACTGACGACTTTGCGCGTGTTCCCAGTCGTTGAACGGCACATTACTTTCCCGAACTGCGAATATAATTTGGAAACGCTGACAGTGAGTGAGAGCAAAATAAAATGACAACTTTGAATAGGAAGCAATAAAATTAGCGTGGAGTGTGGAGCGAGAAAGAGAGAAAGAGAGAGAGATTGTAAGTAAATTGGGAGATCTGATATAGCGAGAGATTTCATGTAGAATGGGCAGTTAATACAGCGAGAGATCGAAGCCTGTTATACACCAAGTTATCACTGATTTAGTGTGACTACCCCTATCAAAAGTGGATTCGGTTCGTTCACCAAATGGTTTCCGAGAGGGAGCGATTAGTCAACTGATGTAGCATATATAAGGTGTGAGTGGAGCAGTTCGTAGTAAAATTCAGAGCGTGATCATAAACGGAAGAATTTACCCGGTTTATAGAAAGGACAGATTGTGGGAGCTCGAAGAGCGGGTGCATCGACTTCCCAAACGACTGAACTGGCGGGTTGTTCACGAGCCGCAGTAGTTAAAGTGTATCAGGACTTGCGAGAAAATGACCAAACAACGACCCGAAGGCAAAACTGCACAGGATAGCGAAAGGTTGATGTGAGAGGTGGACTGCGGGTCCGACGACTCGTATAAGCCAACAGACGCAGCACTATTCAACAGTTCACTACCTAATACAACAGACGCAGCACTATTCAACAGTTCACTACCTAATACAACAGACGCAGCACTATTCAACAGTTCACTACCTAATACAACAGACACAGCACTATTCAACAGTTCACTACCTAATACAACAGACACAGCACTAGTCAACAGTTCACTACCTAAAACAACAGACGCAGCACTATTCAACAGTTCACTACCTAATACAACAGACGCAGCACTAGTCAACAGTTCACTACCTAATACAACAGACGCAGCACTATTCAACAGTTCACTACCTAATACAACAGACGCAGCACTATTCAACAGTTCACTACCTAATACAACAGACGCAGCACTATTCAACAGTTCACTACCTAATACAACAGACGCAGCACTATTCAACAGTTCACTACCTAATACAACAGACGCAGCACTATTCAACAGTTCACTACCTAAAACAACAGACGCAGCACTATTCAACAGTTCACTACCTAATACAACAGACGCAGCACTATTCAACAGTTCACTACCTAATACAACAGACGCAGCACTATTCAACAGTTCACTACCTAATACAACAGACGCAGCACTATTCAACAGTTCACTACCTAATACAACAGACGCAGCACTAGTCAACAGTTCACTACCTAATACAACAGACGCAGCACTATTCAACAGTTCACTACCTAATACAACAGACGCAGCACTATTCAACAGTTCACTACCTAATACAACAGACGCAGCACTATTCAACAGTTCACTACCTAATACAACAGACGCAGCACTATTCAACAGTTCACTACCTAATACAACAGACGCAGCACTATTCAACAGTTCACTACCTAATACAACAGACGCAGCACTATTCAACAGTTCACTACCTAAAACAACAGACGCAGCACTAGTCAACAGTTCACTACCTAATACAACAGACGCAGCACTATTCAACAGTTCGCTACCTAATACAACAGACGCAGCACTAGTCAACAGTTCACTACCTAATACAACAGACGCAGCACTATTCAACAGTTCACTACCTAATACAACAGACGCAGCACTATTCAACAGTTCACTACCTAATACAACAGACGCAGCAGCACTATTCAACAGTTCACTACCTAAAACAACAGACACAGCACTATTCAACAGTTCACTACCTAAAACAACAGACGCAGCACTATTCAATAGTTCACTACCTAATACAACAGACGCAGCACTATTCAACAGTTCACTACCTAATACAACAGACGCAGCACTATTCAACAGTTCACTACCTAATACAACAGACGCAGCACTATTCAACAGTTCACTACCTAATACAACAGACGCAGCACTATTCAACAGTTCACTACCTAATACAACAGAAGCCAACGCGTAACGGTATCTGTCATGACCATGCGCCGCACGCTCGCACGTGTGGTCTATAACAGCTGACTCATGATCATGCAAGTTGGACGTCGGAAGACTGGAAAAAAAGTGTACCTGTCTGACGAGTCGTGCTTTTTACTCCACCCCATAGATGGTTGTCTACGTATTTGGTGCAAACAAACACGAGGCACTCGATCCATCTTAAATGGTATACACAGTGCAAGCCGCTGAAGGTGGTTGTATAGTGTGAAGTATGTTTACCTGGCAGGAACCTGGTGTTCACTATCGTGAATTTCTTGCTGACTCTGTACACCCAGCAATGTTGTACTTTTTTCCGAATGGCGACTCATGCACCGAGCCACAGGTCCAGTGTTGTGCAGGAATGAATGGTTTGAAGTACACAGTTCACGCTTCCGGCATATCCATTGGTCTCCGAACTGTCCTGATATCAATCCCATAGAGCACTTGTGGGATACTATGGAACGGTATATCAGCTGTCTAGATACACCAATCAGCTCTATACCTATGATGAAGGCCGCATTACCCACAACTTTGTTGGCCATACCTGTCAACTGCTTCCGGCATCTTTTTGAATCGATGCCATGTCGGATAACTTCTGTACTGAAGGTGAAAGAAGTACCTGCGAAATATTAGATAGGTGGTAATAATTCAGTGATCACTCAGTGTACATTTATGCGATTCGATGAATAGGTATTGCTGTGTTATATGATTGAGACCTATGTTGACACAAGAAATAGTTTGCGTCAATGGATTATAGTGATGACCTTTGAATTTCCGATGAATGGAACAATAAAGAAATGAGTTGTAGCCACACGTAAGTGCTGAATCTTTCACAATCGCAGATGTAATTATTACTCACTTAGTTATTGCAGCAGTGAAATACATGTTCCACAAGTTCAGAGTTAGCTAAGAACATTAGTTCACTTATTTGAGAACTGCCGTCAAAGAGTAAAAACTCTACAACACGTATTATTTACTGATTTTCATTTTCTGGATTTTATGTAAAACTCGTAAACTCATATTTCAACTGAGAGGCTCAGAAGTTTGACTACAAAATTTTAAAATTAAGTTTTTTTGTTTTATTACAAAATAAAATAAGTGAAATATCACACTGACAACAGTTCCGTCTTGCTTCGCAAAAGAAGAAAGTGGAAAGAAAAATAGAGGGAAGGAAATAAAAAGCATCAGAAGAAGACGTTGCGCTAGTTTTCAAGCTCCTCACATCCCGAAGTTTGATCGAGTCCTCACCTGGAAGAACTGCAGGACAAGAATCTTAAAATCAGACCAGTTAGTCATTGAGCCCACCGCTTTTCTATCTGATATACGTCGCAGTCCACTTGTTGTCATGGCAACCCATCGGCGCTGAGATAAGAGGTATTTTAGGATCTTTCGGACGATCCTTGGGCTTCAAACGGTGCTCCACTGCTCGGAGGAGTAGAGTTGTTTCCGCAATTAGAACGCCGAATAAGTGGGATCAAAACGTTTTACGTTGTTTAAGCCCGCACGCAGAAGTGAGAGAGAGGACAGCAAAGAAGTGATGAGGTTTCTGTTGACTTTGGAAGATACCTTGCGCAACAACCAGTTAGACTATCGTCGTCTTCAGCTCGGTTTCATTCGTCATCTTCTGAAGGTACGCTTATTGCAGATAAATTTAGTGAACCTATGTAAAGCGAACTATTTTCGTCTTTTTAAAGTTTTGCCCTGCGAAGGGAACCGATGACATGGCTAATCAACCACCCCCTCCCCGACAGCTTCTCAAACAATAGGACTTTTGTCCTTTCTTTTTCTTTATATATGGCATTTATTTAAGAAAAATAGGTTGCGCTAATATTTGTATGGCGTTTGTTTAACAGATATAATTAAATGGTAATTCTTTTTATCGTAATATTTCAAATATATCATTGGCGCATTCTAACATTTTACTAGCAAAAATTTAGGGCTCCCCCCCCCCCCCTCTCTTTTTTTTTATGTGTATGTGCATTTATTTCTGTTTCCTTTGTGAGTATCCACTTCTTCTTTTTTTCTTTTTTTTTAATTACTGGGATATTTTTGAAAATGTTTCTGGAATTACAAAATTTACTGCTTTAATGCTAATCCATGTTGTTTCTTTGTCGAAGTCTTAATCCCTATGCTGTTCAAAGTAATAGACTGTTTTCTCTTTCTCTCTCTCTCTCTTTCTCTCTTTCTAGTTCAGTGTTCAGCCCACATCATCTGTGTACAGTATGTGAAAGCACATTTTCTCCCACTCTATTTTCGTTTTTCTCCTTATTTATATTAAGCCTACGCTATTCAGTCTGTTTCGCACTATTCTTAAAGTGTTAGGATTTTCTTAATTATAAGATATGGCACCTTTAATTATTACTATTTTCAGTCACACTGAAGCGCGTTGTGCATGAGTTGTAAGCTTGCTTTGAAAGATTTCGGGTATAGGAATTTTCACCAATCACAATTCTCCTCAAATAAGTATCTGCTATTCATTCAGAATGGAACCTTTAAGTAACAAAAAGAGAAAAATGAAGAAAACGAGAGAAGGGCCTTTAAATGAAAAAAAGAAAAGTAAAAAGAAAAAAGGAAGAAAGAGAGACTGAAGTATCAAAAGGTAGTTTACTTGTTCTTTATTTAAACAGCTCACAACTACAATTCCAGGTTTCATGGAAATGCTACCCAATAAAGATTTCCAAAGTTTTATGAAGCTGAAGGGCATAAGCTATTTGCAAATTGATTAGGGCAACCCATTTTCCGACGGAAATTTACAGTATTAATAGTTGGAATAAAGGCTAACAGTTCTTTATAGCGCTTGTAAAATACACAGACCTGCTACTAGACTTTTGTTAAGAATACCTAAATGTAGACGAAATTAATATTCATAACAGCATGGTAAATAGTTCTGAATGTTTTTGAACTTTTTTTTTTTTTTTATTGAAGGTTTAACGACCACCGTGAGCAACTCAATGGGCTATAAGCAGTCGCCCTTCTCTAATGTAGGGCCACTGGCTCCAGGGAAGGGAGAGAGCCAGTACCGTAAGACAAACACAACGTCCATGCCTCACAGGGATTCGAACTCAGACCCATCTCGGACGAATGATCGGAAGCCAGCGCTTAGACCACTGCGCCACCGGGGCGTCACCACTGTTTTTGACCACTACGCCACCACTGTTTTTGAACTTCAACAAGCACAACTACAGAATAAAAACATCTGAGATGGAAGCTTTGTTTTAGGAACAATTAGAACTTGGAGCCGACATGAATGCTAGGGTACCCAATGAAAGATTTGTCCATCTGTTTCTTTGTTTGCCTGCCTGATACTTTTCTGTTCTTGTGCTTGTTTGCCTGTCTGATACTTTTCTGTTCTTGTGCTTGTTTGCATATCTATTTACATATCTGCTTGTTTGTCAATATGTACAACTATTTGTCTGTTTATCTTCCTGTCTGTATGTCTATCTATCCATCTACCTTGGATGAATTCCTTTCTATCTGTCCTACCCCCCCCCCATTTTTTAAAAGGTTAATTTAAGATGAGTTCACCATGTTTCTTTATAAAAGTACCTGATGCGCATAGATTACTTAAACAGTGGATTAGCACCTGACAAATTTGCAATAAAAAAATCAAAAACTGCATTCACAGCTTGAAGCCAAATGTGCAAAACTTCAATAACGATGTAGAACTCTATCATTTAAGTTTCACACTAAAAAACTAATATTCTAAAAACGTGAATCTGTTGATATCTCAACAGCTGGTTTACAGACGCAAGAATTTCCTCAGTTTCTAGAAAATTTACTCATACGTCTAAACAACACGACAAGCGTTATACTGTATAATAAACAAGGATAAAACTTATGTTCTGTATAAGATAAGACTGGTAAAGAAACGAGGATGTTATCATTCTTTTCGCTACATGTTTTCATTTTAAGCGATTAGTCAAACTTTTGAGTGGTCTGTCAGAAGAATGAGATGAGATAAACTTCTTTTCGCACGAAATCAGTACTCATCAGCTGAAGAGTCAATCATTTTACTGAAAAAGCAGAATGGCACGTCACAGAACTACACCTCGATAGAAGACACAAACTCGATTCGTATACGAGTTACTTAGAAATGTTTCTGATGTTATCCTGCAGAAAGCGCCAGTCGATTTATTTAAAGTTTTTATCTCTGATGATCAAGTTATCTAAAGCGCGAGGTTCTGGACCGTTGGGTGATTGATCTCCATTTGCTGAACCTCTACCGACAAAAACACTCCAGCGTTCGGAAGCCACGTTAAGCCGTTAGTCCTCCGGTAAAGACTCCTTTTTATGTATGAGACCAGAGATCGCATTAACGCCTGCCTGGACAAGCGTATTTCACGCATAGAAAAAAATACTTCCTCAAAAGAAATCGGGACGTATTTCTACTGTTCCAAAAATTATCCATCCTGATTTAAAAACAGACATCTAGGCTTTTTTTTTTTTTTTTTAATTATTATCATTTCCATTATTTTTTCCTCGGCTGCTCAACACAGCAGTTGCACTATCCAGAACGTAATTCCTCCTTCATTCCCCACCGCAGCTCTGCGTCTCTTCTCGAATTTAGCGTAACCCAGGCTGCAGGAAAACATGAACGCAAAGGCCCAAGGCATGTGTGGAAAAAATGCGTTATCTATGTCACAACTTGTGAGGATAAATTCTAGTGACCTTTAGCTTTGTCGAACCAGGCGCGGCATGAAATGTGCGCGCAGGCCGAAAGGAAATGGTGGGGAAGGCAACATTATTTTCGAGAGTTCCGAAGGTTTGTGGACAGCGTTGTCGAAAAAAAAAAAAAAAAAAAAAAAAAAAATTAGCGGCGGTTCTACATCTAAAAAAGTTGGATGATGGGGAAGGATGTGCAGATTTCCGTTATTTACAACTTCAATGTTTTTTTTTTTTTGTTTTTTTTTATCGTATTTCGATGCATGGGAGGAACCTCAAAACATGAGTTAAGCGTTGTATTGCGAATGCGCACAAAAATTTCAGACATTAAAAAATATATGCGTATGTTTTCCTCTCACACTAAAACATCTGGAAACATCACAAATGAACCATCAGATAGATTTGCTTGAACTTTTTTTGTTTTACTGTTAAATGAGCTTCCAACCTTTTCACCATTAAATAAAGATTGCATGACATTACGGTATATCTGTGAGATTGACACCGCATGTTTTGGTGTTTTTAATCACTCCATCCTCTTCCATTTTTTTCACCACTTTCGTTTGTGGGAAGTGAAGACACCTATCTTCCCTCTGTTTTGTTTACAAGTCCATGTGGTACATGCCGACATTTGTAAACCAACCAGGTCCTATTTAAGATAAAACACATGAGATGGGAGAGTAGTAAAAGAGAGACAGGAGATCTTTATTGTCTAGACGTGGTCTTTAAGAAAGAGCATTACCTAGGGGGAATTGAAAGAAATCTTTGCCGCAGAGGTAAGGATGCATGTTTCATTGTTTTTAACCTTAGGAATTACTATTCTATTTTAAATTTTACTATGCTTATTAAAATAATTAAAATAACTGCATGTCTAAAGAACATATTTTTTATTGTAATGCATTTGTATTTTTAATAGAATTTAAGAGAAAAGTTTTTTTAGAAGTGAGAATTTTTATGACAGTCGTTTGTAAACTGGGAAGGGGGTGTTACTTTTAGAAATCAGAAAATACTTCTTGAAAATCATATGAGAAGTATTTTTATTCCCTGTTCAAAACTTACCGCGATCACTGCACAAAACTACCCCCTCCCCTCTATTATTCTGAGCTTGAACCAGGGCCATTTAGGTAACTGTGTAGAGCAAGTAGTGTTATGTCCTGGGTTAACAGCCAACCAAATACCCAATTACCCCTGAGTCTGCGTTTGATCTCTGGGTTTGGGTTCCGCCAATTACCAATTACCCCTTGGGACTGGGTTCGAACTCGACTGAAGCTTGGCTGATGAATTCGTTCTTAAAGTTTGTTAGATAAGATTTCGTTAAATTAGGGATGGGTTACCTCCTCCCAGTTTTAGACACTCATGGAAAATCTGAAACTAAAGAAAAGTAGTTCAGGAAAAGAAGGGGTGATGTATTTGAACAGTAATCATCAACAGACCATTAAACTGATGAAAGATCGCGCTCAGTACCACTAAGAATTCAACCTCGTTAAAAATATTCCGCAAATTTTTTAAAAATTCATCGTCTTTTTTTTTTTTTTTTTTTTTTTTAGTGAGATGTGACGTGCCTGCATCGCAGAACGCACATGATATAAAGGCAGATAGCAGTGAGGGCACAATTCCGCGTAGCTCAGTTGGGAGAGCGACTTACTCCGGAGTGAGGGGACCAGGATTCTATGCCCGACGCGGACAAACTTGTACATTATATTGGCGCCCGAACTTCCAGGATGACCCGGCTATTAAGTTTCTCGCAGTGATGTGATGTTCTCTCCTCACGGCGAGACAGGAAAAATGAGAATCCCTTCTTCAGTGCTTCGAGAAAATAAATCAGTGTGATGTTACGTTCCACACACCAAATTGTCTGGGATTTCTCAGATGCACGTACTTCATGAGATGACTGCCTACAGCGACACATGGTCCCGGATGACCCATGAGCCATGCCCCCGGCACTCTTTCGGGGATGGGGAGATGTGATGTGCCCGCACCGGAGGACGCACACAAGATAAAGGCAGATGGCAGTGAGAGCACATGTCCGTGTAGCTCAGTTGGGAGAGCGACTTACTCCGGAGTGAGGGGACGCGGATTTGATGCTCAGCACGGACTAAGTTGTACGTTATAGAGATTAATCAGCAAGATGTAAGCTACTGTTTGTGAAAATTGTAACATCATGAAGGACTGCTGATATTAACTTGAAACTTACAGGATATGTACAACAGGTTAGGACATGTAAATGATTAAAATGTCAGTGAAAATGCGCCCGCAGTTTCGGGGCAGAGCCCTCTGAACTATCCGCTCTTATGGTATAAAAGCTGGCTCAAACGAGATGTTGCAACCAGTGAAGAGCCAACATTGAGTCGAAAGGGTGTTTCTTGTGTCTCACTCTGCCGACATTGAGTCGAAAGGGTGTTTCTTGTGTCTCACTCTGCAGACATTCAGTCGAAAGGGTGTTTCTTGTGTCTTACTCTGCCGACATTGAGTCGAAAGGGTGTTTCTTGTGTCTCACTCTGCAGACATTGAGTCGAAAGGGTGTTTCTTGGGTCTCACTGTGCTGAAATCGAGTCGAAAGGGTGTTTCTTGTGTCTCACTCTGCCGACATTGAGTCGAAAGGGTGTTTCTTGTGTCTCACTCTCCAGAAATTGAGTCGAAAGGGTGTTTCTTGTGTCTCGCTATGCCCCGTCGCTGAAGAAGGTCGCATTATTAACATCTGACGAACTTTGAGCGAGAAAGGATTGTTGGGATGAGAGAAGCTGGATTTTTCATACCGCAAAATTGCCAGTCGTGCGAGATGGAACCTCAGTACAGTGGTATGAAGGTGGCTTCAATGGGCAGATAAGGCTCGGACGCACAGAAATCCGAGAAATAGACGGCAGGATCGCACGACTGCACAAGATGGCAGACACCTCTACCGCATGGCAGTGACCAATCGCACAGCGACATCCACGGTGTTAGCGTACCTATGGGTCTCGAACACAGGCATTGGCACGCTGATTGGCAACAGGTCGTATTTTCTGACGATTCACGATTCAACTTGATTCACCATGATGGCCACATACGTGTTCGAAGGCATCGTGGTGAACGGCACCTTGCAGCGTCATACCGGCCCAACGTCAAGAGTCATGGTTCAGTTCGCGCTCTCTCCTGATACGAATTGAGAGAACCCTCAATAGCCAATGATACATCAGGGATATTTTACAGGCAGAGGTGATACTCTTCTTTCAGAGTTGTCCTGGCGCTATATTGCAGCAGGACAGTGCTCGGCCACATGTAGCTCGGAATGTCTAAGGCTTCTTTCATGCACTGCAGATCACCACAAATGAACTGTGGTCTCACACAGAAGCAGCCTGGCAGGCTATTCCCACAGACGATATCAAAAACCTCTTCCATTCAATGCCACGCCATGTAGAGGGTGTTATTGTTGCTCAAGGTGGCTTCACACGATACTGTGTCTTGAAGCGAAAAACTCTTATATAGCTCTACAAATGTAATCATTTATCTCCTGTAACATGAGGAATCTGTGATATAACTTTCATTTGAATAGCCAGATTCTTTCTTGATGTTGTAAACAGTTGTGTATTTCAGATTTTATTTCTTGACTTCTTAGTACGGAGTTCATCGTTATGCCTTTTTTTTTTCGTCTATTTTTCAACCTCCTCGCAAAGGACTTGCAGCCGTTTTTTAAAACTTTTCCTTCGAAGACTTTCTACAAAAGTCAGTTAATTTTTTGCTTAAAGTTAAATGTTTCTTCATTGAGAAAAAAAAAATATGTTGAAGCCTTATCTAAAATAATTTGTTGAGATATTTTGATCATATTTACACAGGAGGATGCCAGTAGTCTCATTGTTTGCGCAGTACATTTGTTAATGTTTTTATCACTTCGAACACTATGTTACTCTACGCATCTTCCTAAAAATAGTTTAAAAAATTTTAAAATGTAGAAAATTAATTTGAAATCCCACGGAGTGCGGCGGTAGTTTTCCTGATTTACAGAAAAGTCACTGCAAATTATACGCCTGAAGATTAATCATCATCTTCAGGAAGACACAAGGAAGTTTTTCTGTTCACTGAAAAGTTTTTCGTGCACCAAGTGACAAGGGTAGATGACCTTTTCTTGTGCCGCATGCTCGGTTTGTAACTCATTAAGAAGAAATACATTGAAAGAGTTACAGAAAAGAGGAGGTCTCGTCAATGGTCGTTCTTATGTAGGCGGGGATTACGTGACGCTTGTGTTGAAGCTGTGTTGAAAAAAAATCGATGATGATTTAGGAAATTATCTGAAAAGGAGAATGGTCGATTATCCCATGGGCCATTCAAATCAAGGTAATCAGCATAAATATTACTACAGTCTGGTTCCTGTGGCTTTCTTCCAGTTATGAAATTGAAAAGAATCATGATGTTCATGAAACACGTCATTGAAATTAAAAGCATCACTAAATGCATTACTCTTCGCCATGTCTTCCAAAAACAGGATATCGCTTTGTTGCGCATGTGACATGGAAATGATTTCCTCCCAAACCAAGACCAGTTCGTTTATTTTAATTATTTCTTGCATGATATAAGAACATTACAACTAAATTTTTTCTAGTTTCATGTGTTTTGCAACTATGAATTTATTAATTAAATTATCAAGAGAGACAAAAAGCTTAAATTTCAAATCAGAAAACTTAATGTCGTCACCAGAACACTATGGAATTTCGGCCAGTTTTTATTCCCTTTTTTTTTTTTTTCAGTTTAAAAAAGTGATGGATTTTCCCTTTTTTTTTTTTTTTCATTTTTTTAAACATGTAATCATAATTTTCTCTTAAGGTGCGAATTATTGCAAAGTTCAGCGTCAAACAAATAGAAGTAAAAGGCTCCATACATCTTGAACATGCGCAGTGTAACTTGCACAATGTACTTTTTTCAAAACAATTGGGGCGAATTCCACCGTGAAAAGAGAACAGGGAATATTTAATGTCATTTACTTGAACGACTGCGGATCAACGACATGTTCTACATAGGTCCTCAAAAAATACCGACTGAAAAGACTCCTCTCGACTTCGGAGATACTTTCCGATAAACTATGAAGTTAAACTATATTTTTATAAAGCGGGTAATAGCTTATCCATAACATATGATGGAAGTTGTGGACGACTCTTTGACGTTATTTTCTTTCCCTTTTCAACTTAACAATACGTAGTTAAGGATTTAGCTCTACAAAAATATTATCTATACCGTTCCGTTACTGAAGTATTCAGCCAATCATTCCTTCATTTCCTCAAGCACTCGCGTATAGCCATTCTCGTTCGTATTTCTCCAAGCATAGGTCCAAGCACACGCACTATCTTAGACAAAGTTTTCAAATCGATTTTTTTTACTGGAATTTTGAACTCTACAGCTCGAAGTTAGTACGTACTTCTTAAATTCGGCATCCTCTTCTTCCTCTTCCGCTGCGTTTGTAATTCATGTGGGCGGTGTAGGTATACACTGAAGTGCCAAAATTCATGAGATATGTACCTAGTATCGTGTAGGACCTCCTCTAGCCCGGCTAAGTGCAGCAACTCGACGTGGCATCGATTCCACAAATGGCCGGAAAACCTGGAGAGACGTTGAGCTATGCCGTCTGAACAGGCGCCCATAGTTCCCTGGTATGTGTAGGTGCAGGATCTTCGGCGCGGATGGACCTTTCCATTACGTCCTATAAGTGCTCTATTGGGTTCATGTTGCGCGAACGTGGTGGCCACAACAACATCCGTAGGAACTGTCCAGAATATTCCTCGAACCAATTTTGGACAGCTTGGGTTTTTTTTTTTGTTTTTTTTTTTTTGGTTGGAGGTTTAACGACCACCGTGAGCAACTCAATGGGCTATAAGCAGTCGCCCGTCCCTAATTTAGGGTCACTGGTTCCAGGGAAGGGAGAGAGCCAGTGCCGTAAGACAAACACAACATCCATGCCTGACCGGGATTCGAACCCGGACCCCTTACGGACGAATGATCAGAGGCCAACGCCTTAGACCACTGCGCCACAGGGGCGGCTTTGGACAGCTTGGGCCCGATGGCATGGTGCATTGTCAGCCTGGAAAGTTCAAGCGTTGTTGGAGTACAATGAAGTCCGTGAAGGGCTGCAAATGGTCACCCAGCAGATCAGCAAAGCGATTACCGGTTAATGACGTGTTTACGAGGACCAGAGGACCCAAACTGTGCCAACTAAAGACACCCCACACATGTGTGAAACCACCACCAGCTTACATAGTGCCTTTTTGACAGCTTGGGTCCATGGCCTCATGGGGTCTGCGCCACACCCGAACCCTACCATCAGCTCGTAACAACTGGTAGCGTGACTAATCGGACCATGCCACATGTTGCCTGTCTTCCAGTGTCCAATTACCGTGTTCACAAGCCCAGGTGAGACGCTGTGTACGATGTCCTGGTGTTAACAGAGGCACCCTGGTGGGTCTTCTGCTCCCACACCCCATGGACGCTAAATTACGCTGCACTGGCCTGATGGATGAGTCTCTGGCATCTCCTGCATTGAATGTGGACATTATTTGAGCCAGTGTCTCTCGTCTGTTAGCATGGACAATCCTGGTCGGACGCCGCTGGTCACGATCATTCTAGCACCCGTGGTAGGCCGCGGATCGAGGAATGCTGAATGTTCTCACAACTTCAGAAACTGAATTCCCCATCCGTCTGGCTCCCATTACTATGCCTCGTTGAAACTCCGATAGTTCAGGTCGGCTTGCAAATAATCCTAGTGGCGGTTGTTCAACCTGACTCACGAGATTACACCTCGTAGCTGATAAAAATCGTGGCTTGCGTCGAAACCTTTATACGACGGCAGCGCCAATTAAAAATTTGCATACTGCTGTTCCATGACTTTTGGCACTTTCAGTGCATAACATGATAGCAAAGCATATGAACGCGAGGTCATTCAAAGATCAGTGGGAGATATACAAAACGGAAGACCTAAGCAATCCAAACGAAGTGAGGCCCGTAAAGATGAAATATACGAAGAAACTGAGGCTCTGAGAGCTGAGGGAACCCCCGAGAAGAAAGAACTCCTGAAGGAACTTGCGAGGCGAAAAAGCTGAGCATGAGAATTTAAGAAATACAAAGAATGTGGCTCAGAGATTTAAAGATGCCCTTCAGATGACAGAAGTGAGTCAGAGAGTGTTGAGAAGATTTACAAGATAAAAGTAACGAACCTCAAAGAACCGAAATGATATGAAACAAGAAAATGACACCCAGTTTTTGGTTATAATGAGAACATCTTTCGACACGAATGAAAATACACTCACGGACAATGATATTTGATCACCAAGAAGGAAGCATCGGATTGAACTGAAATTTTATGGACGTGATGATACAGATGAATGATACACATGATGACAAAAACAGAGCTGCGGGACAACTACAGAGGGATCTGTGGCACGCAGTCCGGTAACCTTCAATAGCGCGTCGCACCGCCTCGTGCGGCGATACATGCTGCAATACGGTCCGGCATGGAGGGCCAACAGACGCCTGATGTTGTTAGATTGGCCCACACGTGTTGGACGGTATATTCCAAATCTAGGTTAATGCGGCACGGTGGTAGCTGGCGTTTCAACTGGTCCCACACAGGCTCGATTTGGGACATGTTCGGGGAGCGGGTAGGCCATGGAAGTGTCTTGACATGATGTAGGCAGTCCTAGGCAACCCGAGCGTGTGCGGACGGGTGTTATCCTGTTGGTATAGCGCACCTGGAATCCCGGCCAGCAATGGGGAGCACATGGGGCCGTAGGATCTGATCCACATACCCCTGCCCACTCAATGATCCACGTACCACTACTAGAGCTGATCGGGTATCGTAAGCTATGGCTCCCCAGACCATAATGCCTGAAGTGGGGGAGATGTGGCGCTCGATAGCGAGGTTGACCTCCACACCCGGACACGATGATGATTTTTACCGAAAATGAAGCGGCACTCATCGCTAAACACCACACGTCACTAGTCTGTGGCGTTCCACGTCACTCTATCCTGGCACCACTGCAAACGGAGCCGGCGATATTCCGGTGTTGATGGCAGCAAACGTAAGGGGGCGCTGTAATCGCAGATTTGCTTCCGGGAGGCGTCGGAAAATTGTTCGTGGGTGCACAGGAGCCGCTACATCTACCTATATATAGGGAACGGGGTCCCCGCGGTATCCGTTCGTGTCTGACGCACGATCCGTCGATTCTCTCTACCGGTGGTCCTCCTGGTCCGTCGGGAGCCGCTCCGCCGTGTGGCAGTGCCGTAACGTGTCCCTTGATCCCAACACAGTTGGACAGTAGTGTCAGAACGATCCACGTGGTGGGCTATATACGGCGCGCCGACCACCCTGCGGTTTTCAGCCCGATGATCGGACCTCTCGCAAAGTCTGTAAGTTGTGTAAATCGACGTCCCTGGCGTCTACCAGGCATTCTTGTCACTCTCTACTCTTACTTGCGTCGGCTGGTGCTTTTTGCTTTCATTGGGCACCTACTACACGCCGGTTTATAAGGCTGCCGGTTCGTGCTTGCAGCGCCACCACAGGTTGTGCGGTCATGCGCAATCGCACCAAACGTGGTTCATTTGCATTCCAGCACGCACTCTAGAGCTATTCGCACAGTTTCGCGGTTGTAGCATGTTTTCTTCTAGATGCGCAAATTTGATTGTCCGTGAGTGTATTTCAAAGTTATTCATAGTCAGTAGAACATATTACAAAAAACACAAAAAATCAATCATGTTTCTACAAACGAGAAAACAAGTAGTAAATAGAAACAGTTACTTTCCCCCACTACGGGTTGAAAAGTCTATTACGAAAATGAAAGAAATTGTGTTCAAAAAACTTCTCTTAGCTGAAGGAATATCAGAGACAAAGCGATTTTTTATGGCTAACAGTTAGAAGAACAGATATAGAGAAAAAACATGATCTTAGTGGAAAAAAATTAATAATGAAAAAGTAGAGAATATATAAAAGTGTTCTTCACAGCAAAAAGCTCTTCTATAGAAAAATAACTTCAAATATGTTGCTGGGAAGCAGAGGTAGCGCGGAAAAAGTTTTTGGCGTTTCTGTTTTCCAGCAGGTAAACTGTGCTCTATTTTAAAAATATTTTTATTTCTCATCTTTTATTTTTAATTTCTCATCTTTACTGCAACAAACGGCTTCCTTTTTTTCTTCTTCTTCCTTTTCTTCTCAGCCTGTCTCAGACCACTGCTGGACGAAGGCCTCCTCCATTTCTTTCCATTTTTCTCTATTCTTGGCTATGGTTGATCAATTTCTTCCCACAAATTGACACAGTTCATCGCTCCATCTCCTTCTAGGACGTCCTCTGCTTCGTTTTCCTTCTTTTGGAATCCAGTTCGTTAGTATGATGGTTCATTGCTCGTCCTCTCTTCTCGATAGATGTCCGACCCACTTCCATTTTAGTCGCTTATGGTAATGAATGATGTCTGCGATACTTGTAGTTTGGCTTGTTATCCAGATGTTCCGTTTCTTATCTCTTAATGTGATGCCTAGCATCAGCCTCTCCATTTGTCTTTGAGTTGTTGCAAGTTTATTTGTCAATGCTTTTGTCAGAGTCCAGGTTTCACAACCATATGTCATGTCTGGAAGCATACAGTGGTTAAATGTCTTCCTTGTAACGAATGGCATACAGTAAAACAAAAAAGCCGTTTTTAAAGGATTTTTTTTATTGGAAGTTCAATGACTGCCGTGAGCAACTCAATGGGCTATAAGCAGTCTCCCGTGTCTAATTTAGGGCCATCGGTTCCAGGGAAGGCAAAAAGCCAGTGCCTTAAGACAAACACAACATCCATGCCTTACCGTGATTCAAACCCGGACACATCTAGGACGAGTGGCCACAAGTCAGCGCTTAGACCCCTACGCCACAGGGGCACAAGAAGATTTTTGGAAGTGGAGATACAGCATCAAACAAAAGTACACACCAACACCACCAAGCGCCATAACTGTGAACTACGAAACTCTACGAGTAAAGGCAAAATGTTCCGCAAAGTAAATAGTATACGGCGGTCAAAGAATTGTTTAAATCGGTCTTTTGGAAGCAGAGATATCGGGGATATCGGAATTTAACTTTTGGCCCCTCGCGGAAAAACTATGCATTACTTAAAAAATAAACTGTGCCCAAGATAGTCTTCGTCACAAATGGTATCGAATGGAAGAAAAAATGTTATCCATCGGATGTTGAGATGCAATTATATTGAATAAAATGTATTCTGAAGTTGGTAGCATCTCCATTTACTCCCTCTGGTGGCGAAATTATGCATCGCAGAAAAACAGGAAGGCATAGATCATCGTTCTCACATTCCGAGCTCCCCAAAGCAAAATTAATTTTTCAGCTCGAACTAATAGTTGCAGATATATAGTGTCCAGAGACGGAAAGACGGACGGACTTTTTCTACGAAAGACGTGCTAAAAACTGATGCGCGGAGATCTATAAGGAGACCTTCAAAGCGCAAGAATTGAAGCGCCGAGAGTTAAGATGTCCAGCGAGACGGAAAATCTGACCTGCATGGACGTAGAGAGATTCAAAAGAATTGTGGATCAGAGATCTGGGGAGACCCACAAGATGAAGGAACTGAAGTTCAGAGAGCTAAGGAGATCCTTCAGACGAAAGAAGAGAGATGCAGTAAGAACATTATTAATGCACCTTTTGAGACGATGCGCGGCTTAACAGGGTTATTAAAGCGAAACACGGGGTCTCGTTTACTGCATTTGTCTTTGCTGTCCAACGACAAAAATGAGAGGAACCAAATTCGACTTCAAGCGAAGCTGTTAACATAAAGTATCATGACGTAAATTATTGCCTGGAATATGATGCCACCGAATTTCTCATGTTCGAAGTTAGTTTTAATCAAGTAGTGGTCTTGTTTTTGGAGTTCTCAAAAGAAGTTCCTGTTAGCACATATAAGAAGAGTTTTGTTCCGGGTTGTCCGCTCTCGGTGAAACATAAAAATTTAGTACATGGAATGTGCAAATTTTACGAATTAAAGGGCTGTGAAACGGTGGTCTTAAGTGTGTAAACTTCAACCCAGCGAGGCCTCCTCTTCACCCGATTGCTCCGTCGAAGTGAGGCGATGACAGCTCTTTCCGTAAACAGGGCCTCATTGTTAAGACAGGAGATGAGGCCCATTAAAAGATGGCCTAGCGCTTTCAACTCCGTAATCAAATGGGACCATCACGGTAGTTGGTCGCTCTTCACTTTCACTTAATCGCATCGATGGCCTTATTGCAACTGGCGATTTATGAACGCTCATTTTTTTTTTTTTTTTTTTTTATCGACGCGTAACGTATTGGGCACAGTTTCTGAAGGGCATGGAATCAATGATTTTAAATCGCACAACATGAGGGTACAAAAATTTAAAATTATGTTGAATGGAATGTAAAAATAAGAAGTTGAGAAAAATGAAATGTGGTGCAAAGGTATTTGACATCAAAAGACATCTTAAAAAGAACCACCTTTTTTAACACGTCTTTTGACCATATAAAAATTCCACATTTTCCAGCTTTGATTAATGCAAAAATTTTCAGCTATAGAGTCAGCAATTGATGATATTCTCTCTTTTTTGGAGAAGAATATCATCGCAGTTTTATTAGCGATTGATATTTGAAAAGGAAAGGGAGAGTGTGTTAATTATGAAATCAAAAATAAGAAAAATAAATTCCTATCACGTTTGCAAAGTGCACTTCATTAAAACTGAGTGAATCAACTTAAACTTTCCAATCCCCAATCTGCGTTCACTGTAATTGACTTCCAAAATGTAATGCGTCCGGTTTTGTTTTTTTTTTTTTTTTTTTTCGCGGGGATGGAGGAAGCTAACAAGATTCGGTATACTACTTTAAAATATTTCAGGATATTTCAAAGTTCCAGTCAATGTTTTCCTGAAGAATTCTTCCCCATTTTTTTCTATTTATGATTACATAGTGACCAACGTAGATGCGCTTTGTCCCCTGGCAGCAAATTTCGGTGTCAGAAAAAATTGAAAATTTATCAAAATAGTTATTCCACAATGCACCTCGTACTCGCCGTGTAGATGAAAGTACAACTAGCGTGCAAGTGAGGCTCACACACCTTTCCTATGCGAATTCAATCGCAATAGAACACAGAGAGTAAGAATAAAAGGCCATTCCATCCTTGAACCGTTCTCTTAGTATCAGAGTTTTGCAGATTTCAAGCCAAAGGAGGAAATATTTATCGCTTTGTTTCTATTAACTTCTAAGAGATAATGCCAGTAAGTGAACGAATAATGCAAGGATGATAAAATATCTCAGTAAAACCACAAAGGTTTTGTTTCAGGTCCTCGTTGACAAAGGTTTTGCTTCGAGTCCTCGTTGATAAGTAAACGAATAATCCAAGGATGATAAAATATCTCAGTAGAACCACAAAGGTTTTGCTTCGGGTCCTCGTTGATAAGTCAACGAATAATGCAAGGATGATAAAATAACTCAGTAGAACAACAAAGGTTTTGCCTTCGGGTCCACGTTGACAAAAGTTTTGCTTCGGGTCCTCGTTGATAAGTCAACGAATAATGCAAGGATGATAAAATATCTCAGTAGAACAACAAAGGTTTTGCTTCGGGTCCTCGTTGATAAGTCAACGAATAATGCAAGGATGATAAAATATCTCAGTAGAACCACAAAGGTTTTGCTTCGGGTCCTCGTTGACAAAGGTTTTGCTTCGGGTCCTCGTTGACAAAGGTTTTGCTTCGGGTCCTCGTTGACAAAGGTTTTGCTTCGGGTCCTCGTTGACAAAGGTTTTGCTTCGGGTCCTCGTTGATAAGTCAACGAATAATGCAAGGATGATAAAATATCTCAGTAGAACCACAAAGGTTTTGCTTCGGGTCCTCGTTGATAAGTCAACGAATAATGCAAGGATGATATAATATCTCAGTAGAACCACAAAGGTTTTGCTTCGGGTCCTCGTTGATAAGTCAACGAATAATGCCAGGATGATAAAATATCTCAGTAGAACCACAAAGGTTTTGCTTCGGGTCCTCGTTGATAAGTCACACCGAAAGTTCATAGTAACAATTATATATCCACTAATAGATCAAATACCATTACATACGTCTGATCCTTAGTTTATATGATGCACATTATTGGTGTGTCATTTTCCTTTGTTTGTGGATTCATTGACGATTCTCAACACATGTCACGATATTCCAATGATAATTCCTTGGGAGATGAAACATTTGGTTCTAATCTTTTCTTTTATGTACACTAATTTTAACAAAGTGCAATAATGTGTGTGCAATAGTGTACATAAAAGAAAAGATTAAAACCAAATGTTTCATCTCCCAAGGAATTATCATTGGAAAATCGTGACATGTGTTGAGAATCGTTAATGAATCCACAAACAAAGGAAAATGACACACCAATAATGTACATCATATAAACTAAGGATTAGAAGTACGTAATGGTATTTGATCTATAAGTGGATATATAATTGTTGCAAGGATGATATGAAGTGGGATAAACATAAATAGGAGTTTCTATGTGTAAATGCAGTAATCGTACATCACAAAAGCACAAATTCGCACTTCGAAGAGGAATCGGCGGCCAGGTGCTTAAATATAAATTAAGCTGGCAAATGTTTAAGTTTAGCAATGGCTGAAACTTCATGTTAAAAGATATTCGGAAATGCAGATTTGGAAAGCATTAAGCTCATTTTCTCAGAAAGAATGCAGTTTACCGCCCTGAAAATGATGCTGGAGTTTTAGCTGTTGCTTGCATTTAAGAATTTGATAAATCAGCGTGATTAGTTTGAGAGAGAAAGTGTTTCAAAAGACATACAACGCTGGAATATATTGAGTATGCGTATGTATTTTGTTGTTCTTGTTATTGTTTAGACTGAAGCAACCCTGTCCACATTCGGGCGAACAGAAATATTATATGGATTGAAGGTGAGCTGAAAAGCACTCGCAAGATTTAAGAGCGTATTTCTTCGAAACATAAAACGATGCATACAAACTGATACTTCAAGCTCTTTTTGCGGCAATATCTCCTGTGTGCCTTTCTTCGACTTATGCAGCTTTAACGCAAGTTTGGAAACAACAAATTGTAAAATGTCGTGTGAAACTGCTAAACCTTCATGCTGAATAGCTGATATGAGGACCTTCAACGTCTCTGACGGTAACTTGTACAGCTAATGCCCTTGGGTTCTCTCACAAGGAGTCTAATTGACTGAGATCAGCTTAAGTAAGGAGCCTTGTGGATTCCTTTTTCATAGTGCCCTCGATAGAGCAAAGAAATAACATTTTCCCAGTATATCCATTCGTAACTCTATCGTCGTGTCGTTGATCTCCCATGTTTTGAGTAATCATCCACTGTTGTTCCAGTTTGGGAAATTTCTTGAAGTGATTTTTAGCTGGAATCGGGAGTGAGACGCTTCTCTGGACCAGTAAAACTAATATTTTTGTAAATAATCATGCCATTTTCCTTTTAATGTTGTCACAGTTGGATCGGCACCATTTGTTGTCTTCGTAAAAATAAAGAGTTTGTAACGTATACTCTATATTCACTTTCCTTTTGATTTTACTATCTCTGGTTATTTTATTTTACTATGTAAATTATCTTCTTACTGAACAAAATATTATTTCACCCGCTGAATGAGATCTGGCAATGAGTGTAAGTCATGACGTGGTGGTAGCCAGTATAAATAGGCGCGTTCAACGATAGCCAAGGAGAGCGTTTGTTATTGAAGGGAGAGCGTTTGTTGTATAGGAGAGCTTTTGTTGTTATAGGGAGAGCGTTTGTTGTTATACTAGGGGAGCGTTGTTGTTGTGAAGGAGAGAGTTTGTTGTTGTTGTTGTATTGAGAGCTTCGTTCTATGTGATTAGTTTGATTCTTCATTATTGTGAAACGAGTTGTGTGTGTGCTTTGGATGATCAAGAGTTACATAATAAAAGAGCTTTGTCGTAAGTACGTCTTTCTCAATTCATAGTTTTTGTCAGACCTCTGTCTGGCTGTTAGGTTTATGTCATTAGTTTATTACTATTAACAACCAGCGTTAAGACTTTATTCATTCTAATTACTGCTACAACATTACTACCAGTTATAAGTTTGTTCAATACTATTACTACACTACTAGCAGGAGACTTTATTCATGTTCTTAATTAACTAGTAACAACAACCATTTGAATTCACTATTTGAAGCTTAGTACAAGCATATCATTCAGTAGCAGAAGCATTATACTTAGCTCAGTAGGAAAGCTTCATTATTATAATTAGCTTAGCGGAAAGTAAATAAAATTTACTTCGTTATAAGGTATATACTTACACCCCTTACTAAAGGATTGCCAGATTTTCCCCAAAGTGCGTGAAATAAGTGCTATACCCAAAAAAGAATCATTAACACATCTATATAGACGTTTTCCTAATAATCAGCGTTTTAACAAAACTATAGTTTTGTTTAATGGTATTTCTCCATGAAAGAGGAGCAAGAAACCCTTTAGGTTGTGGCGGGATAGAGTTAAGATTTTTTTCCACCCTTTGTTCAGTGTAAAAGATTTATTGGGGTTGGGGGGAGGCAATATTTATTCTGGTTTATATTTCTTTGGTCCATCCCTACATGTTTATGGATTGTGAGAATGTTATCCCATCTAATCCCTTGGTCACACCTACGCATATCCATCTTGAATGATTCCTTTTGTTCGCTTATACTATTCTTCTGGCTATTTCTAGAAAAATTGGGGGTGTGGTGGCTTTGGTAGCTATAGGGAAAATCTTTGAATAACAGAATAATCAGTTATCTAGAATAAAAAAAATAATTCATGACAATCCGTATTAATTTTAGAAAATAATTCATGACAATCCATATGAATTTTAAAAAATAATAGGTAGCAGGGGTTGAGTAGTTTTAGTCTTTATCAGCCTTTTCTCTTCGGACCAGTTCTGACGTGAGTATTAAGAATGCAGACATTCTTAGACAGCATGTCCCTGAGTGTGTAAGTTGTCTTAAAACAGAGAAAAGTCAGCTTCAGACCAATTCTGAGGCGAATCTTGTTCATTGGATCAGTAGATGGTGAGTACTGAAAGAATGCAGACATTCTTAGATAGCATGTCCCTGAGTGTGTAGGTGGTTTTAAAACAGAGAAAAGTCAGCTTCATGCCAATTCTGAGGCGAATCTTGTTCATTGGCTCAGTAGATGATGAGTACTGAAAGAATGCAGACATTCTTACACAGCATGTCTCTGAGTGTGTAGGTGGTCTTAAAACAGAGAAAAGTCAGCTTCAGACCAATCCTGAGGCGAGTCTTGTTCACTGGATCAGTAGATGATGAGTACTGAAAGAATGCAGACATTCTTAGACAGCATGTTCCTGAGTGTGTAGGTAGTCTTAAAAAAGAAAATTCAATCGATTACGAAAATCTATCAGCAGACAGAAGTCAAAATCAGTAGAATGACAACACTGCTTGGAAAACACACTCAGTTGTGAATATGCGCTGCCTTATGGTATAATGTATCACATTTTCTAGTGCAAGGAATACCCTAATTATAAATGCATGATATTAAATGTACAGTGTGTCGGTGAAGTTTTAGTAAATTAAACATTTTGATTTCGGAAAATTTCAGATTAAACTTGGTATGTACCTTTTATGCCACCATCATGTTTTGACGTCAAGAATTGTTTAAATTAGGTAAAGCAGCAGTTGTTTCACTAACCAGGGAACCATTTACGGACGGTAAATTTCGAAGAAGTTATCAAGATAAAGACGAAATAAACGCAGTTTTAAAGAACAATAGAAAATGATAGTACACGAGTTCAAAAATTCATGAACTTTTGTTGCAGAAAGCATTGTTGCCACACCAATAGGAACTGCATCTTAGACATAATCACATCTATTATTTATGGAGAATCGTACATACATACATACATACATACATATCACTAAGCTGTTCTCTGATATTCAGAGGTTAGCTCCACAAAGAAATGCAAACTACCAGATAATTTTTACTTACTGCTGCCGTATCAAGCTTCTCCATTTACAGCGATCTAGACACACAACATGGGCTTCACTGGCATCCATCACACGACGTACACAAGACCTTCTATACTTCATACTCATAATCTTTTTCTCATGCAGACACTCCAGAATTTGATCCTCCCATGACTTCTTTTTTTCCTTCCTGCCACTTGGGCTAAAAAACATTTCTTAGTAAGCATCTCATCACTCATTCTTTCAACATGGCCAAACCACCAAAATATATTAGTCTCCACCATGCTAATAACATTTTGCTTCACATTACAGAACTGCAACACATCTTCATTCCTCACACAATCAGAACATGTCATGCCACAAACCCCACGTAAGTAACGCATTTCTCCAGCACACAAATGGCTCCTATGTTTCTTCTGTAGTACCCAGGTTTCACTGCCATACATCAGAGTATGAACAATTACACTTTCATACAGAGCCATGCGGGACTCTCTTGAGAGCCCATCATTCCTGTGAAAACCTCTCACAGCAGCTGTTACTTTCCGTAAAAATTCACTCGCCTACTAATTTCACCATCCAATAATTTTATTCTCTCTGTCAAACATGCCTCCTAAATGCACAGACTCATTCATCTGGTCAATCACTGTGGCATTTAGACTTACATTACATTCAGTGCTGACAGTTCCTCGCTCAAAAACCATAACTTTGATTTTCCCCTTATTTATACTCAGCACGAATTTCATGCAAACTTCGTACATCCGGGACAAATTACTCTGCAACTCACTTTTGCTCTCTGCCATCAGGCCTGTGTCATCAGCATACAGAAATCTGCACACACGGATATTACCAAGACATAAACCAGTATTGTCTATCTCGGCATGCGAAGTATTTTAAATGGCAGGTTCATATACTACCTGATTTCTATTTTTCCTTTTTTTCTTCTTCTTGAAGTATTACACGAAGTGCAACTTGTGCTGAATTTTTGTTTTGATATCAGACCACCCATATTTTGGGGCCTCATAATTTATGGGACCCTGACATTCATATAGTTTGTCTAAAAGTAAACACGGGTCCGGGTGGTGATAAAGTTTTTAGGACTCTGATAAGAGGCTTGAAGAAACATGGAGAAACATTTTCTCAGCATGGCCTCCTTAAAAAAAAATAATAAAAGGAAACAGAGCTGCGTAGTTTGTTTACGTGCTGTGTGGGATGGCGCACCTGACCAAGAAATGGGGAGACCGACTGCGGAAAAGGGGAATGCTCTTTTAAAGTGTGGCCTACTTTTCAGGAGCGTTTTTAAAGTGACGCAAGAGCTCAATCCCCCAACGTCTGGGTCAAAGTCTGGGAATGGCTGTCAAAGAAAAAAAGAACTTGAAAGGAAGAAAAGGGGAAGAAAAAAATATAATAAGGTGAAGCAGACGACCCAAACAACATCCTTTCCCTGATGGAGGGGAGGTGGGAAAGCATTCAGTCGGGACGAGAGAGGGCAGGTGTCAATTATTGACCTTGAAGTAACCTCACCTGCAACAACTTCGGGGAAATATCATCATGCAAGACTCGAAATTATCAGGAAGAGAAAATCGCTGACGCACAAAATTTTTAACAGCTAAAGTTTGTACACCTTTCAACGCCCTGCCATGCAGATGATAGGAACACCAAGAAAGGTGAATTCGGTTTTTGTTTTTTTTCGTATGACGTACAATTGTTCGAAATAATACCGAGAGAGAAACTCTGCTTTCACTGAGATACGTTTTTGTGAGGAATTATTCCTTGGCCGAAAATTTCCGAAAGCAAAGAAATGGTGAGTTAAAATTTACTTATCTTTGACCGTACATTTAAAGTATATTGATTTAACATTTTAACACCATCACTATTATCATCATCACCAACTGTTATTCTCAATCTACAGCTGGATGAAGGCTTCCCCAAGTCTCTTCCATATCACTCCGGCATGCTTTCGAATTTCATCCACCCGTGGTTCTTATGCTCCTTGAAAACCTTGAAAGCTCGTTGAAAAATAAAAGTTGATTTTCAAGTCCTTGAAAGTACTTGAAAAAGTTTGAGAGTCCATAAACAATACCTGAAAAACATTTCTTTCTGTTTTTTAAGGATTAGTATGAGACAGTATATGTAAAATTATTGTGCTAAAAAGTTGTGTAGGATATTTTTGTGTAGTTCTGATAAAAACACCAAGCTGATCAAATAGCCTAGAACTTGCGTTCAACCTAGGAGAGCGCGTTGAACGTAAGTACCTTGGCTATGCCATCACTACAGAGTAAAACGTCTGACATGGGAGTAAAATAATTGGAATGATGTATTTGCGAATTGGGATGGGCTTCTGTTGATTGGGGTTAATTATTGTTCTTGCGGGAGGGTGGAACTTCTGGGAATTGCTTCTGCTTCGTGCGTGGACCCCTCGTCTCCTGGCTGCATCAAAAAGTGCATCAAAGTCATGCATCAAAATGTAAAGTAAATAGTAAATATCGTACCAGCAGTTGAACACGAAAATAATGTACCCTTTCAAAATATTCCACAAAACAAAATGATTTCGAAAAACACCAAAACAGAGGGGCCATTCGAAGTTAATAAAATAAATCAACGGGGGTTAACAGGCAGATCACACATTAAAGGTGTGCCCGTCCCATTTAAATTTAACGGTTTGAACTTGATAAAATACCTGTTACTGACCGACCGACAACACACACATATCATAATTTGGGTTTAAAACGTCCTTGAAAAATGCTTGAATTTATCTTGCTTTGAAGAATATGAACCTTGTCCCCAACATGATCTGAGTCTTTTCCTGATACTTGGTATCCAGTGTAGCATTTCAGATGCACAACGGTGTCAGTTCTTTCTGACTCTAAGTTAACCTTCCTTTTGAGTTCCTGTATTCTTATGTTAATTTGGTTTATTCTCGTTAAATATTTTGATAAGCATAACGCCACATTTTTTCTCTCGACGAATTAAACTTTGGTAACTACCTGACATAAGGTCAGAAGGCAATGATGAAGTTGAGAAACGAGAGATAAAATTTACTGTTTCGATGTTTTTCGTTACATTATGCTTTTGAGTACACTATATTTTTTTCAAGAGTCAATATTATCCCTTTCAATGTTTGAGGCAATGTTCCGAGTTTCAAGTTCTACCTTTAGTTCAGTTCGATATTCTGAGACAAACTTTATATATGTATTTTGATAAAATTTACGATTACCTAAAAACAGCGAAGAGTTGTATAATGATAATTGTAAAACAGCAAAGACGGTTATTTCATTTGGACATTACTATACTTGATACAATAAAGAAGTGGATTTTGTTGTAAGTACTGCCTTGTTATTCAACCTGGTTGTTAACTTTAAGTGCCTAATTAGTTTTTTCATGTCAAGTTAATACTTTCAGTTGTAACTCGTATATATATATAGTGAAATTATCTGGGTTCAACCAAAAGACGCTCTAAGAATACACTTAAGGCTCACTTAGTAAGCTTTAAGTGTACTACAGTGAAATTATTAGCTGAAATTACGTTAAATCTAACAAGTTCAGAGCTCAGTGTTCTACAAGGAAACAAACTACGGTCAAGATAATAATTACTACTACAAACGTTAATAAATTAACTATTATTTCAGCATCTTTTTTTTTTTTGCAATATGTTCAACCCATTGCCACTTGAGGGTCTTTACTTTGATCATGATGTCATCCACTCTAGTCATTTCCTAATCCACGAGTTCCTGTTATCTTCCTTGGATAAAGAATGATCAAGCTTGCATAATTTCATGCTTTCTTCTGTTGTCCGCAGACTCAGTTTGTCATTTTTATTTAAGGTCCATGACTCTTATCCATAAGTAAGAACCGGAAAGGTGCAATGATTAAACATTTCTCTTTTAAGGCATAATTATAAATTGCTGTTGAAAATGGTACTGTATTATCAAACGGTCTGCAAATATGCTTATGTTAATATACGTAAGAAACTGAAACTGACTTTCTAAAAAAGAAACTCATTTAGAGTGGTGAAGGGTGACATTTTATTTTCTGTTCATTTTATGACTGTATTACACAGTTTGTTAGACATTCGCTTACAAGGAATTTTGAAGTTCCCGGATTACTATTGTATTTTTCCCAGATGACGAAAACAAATAAAATACCAACTAAACCACTCTTTTGTAGTAGGGAATCGTAGGTTTATTCAGCGGAGTTATGGGGAAAATCACATTTGAGCTTTGTCCTGATTTCTTTCTATCTTTATATCATTAGCACGTCGATCTATTTCTGCTTATTATTCTATTGGGCTTCTTTCTTAGTTATCTCGCTGCTAAGTTTTCCTTTTCCGACTTTACTCTTTCAATCAGCCATCTCCATACCGGACATTGTCTCTCCCGCCATCTCCCCCTCGAATCCAGAGCAATCCACCACGATAAGGAGAAAAATCTACTAAACCCTCTCTCCTTTAGTTCTTGCGCGTACTTATGGATCAGACTCGGACCTTAACCAAAAAAAAAAAAAAGACAAAAAGACATACAGAGGCTGCAGATAACTTGGTGTAACTAGGAAAGATAAGAAAAACTCATGGATATATATATATGTACACATATATCATTGTCAACCATTATCAATCCACTGCTCGATGAAGGTCTCCCGAAGTCTCTTCCACAACGGTCTGTCTTATGCCAGTCACCTCCATGCTACTCTCGCATACTTTCGAATTTCATCCACTCATATACCACGTGGTCTTCTTCTGGGTCTTTTCCTGTCCCTTGTATTTCAGTCTAAAATTTCAGTTGTTCATCGATGGTCTTTCCTTCTGACAATATATCCATCCCGTTGCCATTTCATGGATTTTACTCTGTTCATGATGTCTTCCACTCTTGTCATTTTTCTGATCCACGAGTTCCTCTTCTTATCTATTCTGGTTACACCAAGCATACACCTCTCCACGCTTCTTTGAGTTGCCTGCAGTCTTTGTATGTCTTTTTTAGTTAAGGTCCAGGTCTTTGCACCATACGTAAGCACTGGAAGGATGCATTGATCAAACGCTTTTCTTTTAAGACATAATGGAATATTGCCCTTGAAAATTATACTGTTTCTTCCAAAAGCTCTCCAGTGAAGTTTTATACGCCGATTAATTTCTTCATCAATGTGATCCTCACTGGATATCTGCTATCCAAGGTAAATGTAGGTATCGATTATCTCCAACTTTTCCCCATCAATCGATAAAGCTTCATTTCTTGTAAAAGCATTGTACGTCACTTTTGTCTTCTGAAAGTTCATTTTTAATCCCACTTCATTACTCTTGTAAACAAGTTAAGGGATAATGCTCTGCAACTCTGACGGAGTAGTTGCAAAACGACTACGTCATCAGCAAACCGAAGGTGACTAAGATAATCTCCATTTATCTTTATCCCTTTATTTTCAAAGTTCAGTGATTGAAAGACATTTTCCAATGTGGCATTAAAGAGTTTGTGAGATATAGTGTCACCATTCAAAAGCCTTTTCACAATTGATAAAATTCATGCATAATTGGAGTTCATATTCCTTCGCACTTCCAATTAGTTCTCTCAGTACGTGGATATTATCTATAGTGCTGTAGCCACTCCTGAATCCAGCTTGTTCTCTCGGCTGAGCCATGTCTAGTATTATCTTCAAGGAGAGTGAAAGAACTTTAGTGAAGATTTTATAAACCACTGATAGGAGGCTGATAGATCTGTAGTTCCTGAGATCCTGAATGTCACCTTTTTTTATGTAGCAGGATCATTGTAGTATTGTTCCAATTCTCAGGAATCTTCCCGTTATTAGGGCATCGAGTGAAAACTTGGGAGAGTACTGTTTCAATATCTGCACTTGCTCCTTTTATGATGTCTACGGTAAATCCATTTTCTCTTGGAACTTTTCTCTGTTTCATCTTACTGAATGCATGTGCAACTTCTGCTGGGAGGACTGGAAGAGCTCTGGTACTGGTACCTTTCGTAACGTCTGGAGTATATGTATCATCCCTTTCATATATTTTGAGTAGAAATCTTTCACTCTTGTCAAGATTTGCCTCTATTTCTTGTTACAGAACCATCTTCTTTTCTCAGTGTCATATTTTGTTTTATTCCTTTATTGAGATGTCCCTTTGCTCTCTTCGGGCTTTGGTTGTTTTCAATTGTTTTTCTCACTAATTCAGAGCTGAATTTCCTTGCGTCTTCAGTGATACGTTTTCGTACTGTCTTGCATAGCTCTATATATTCCACTTTGGAAGTCACATCTTATTTAGTTGTCCTCATCTCTTTTCTTTTTTGCATCAGAATTTTGGGTTTTCCTGATAATTTGTTCATATACAACTTGTTCTTAGTACCAGCTAATTTTGTTGCTGTTTCCATAAGAGCTTTGGTTAGTTTTCTGTTAACTTGAGAGATGTCGACTTCTTCCGACGTTAGACTTTCTAGAGCAGAGAATCTGTTATTCAGTTCCAATTTGAAGGTATGATGATGTTTTTAAGGTTAGTCATGTCAATATACTTGTTTGTTTTATGAGCTTGCCACGCTCGAGTTTTGAATTGAGGTGCGTTTTACATCTTACCATTCTATGGTCACTACCTGTGTTGAACTTGTTCAGCACACTGCAGTCACGACAAATTTCTTGTTATACATAATAAAATCAATTTCACTTGTCAACCCATTGGGATGCCTCCATGTCCATTTCCTTTGTGGCTTTTTCTTGAAAAAGGAGTTCATGATGAAAACCCTTCTGCCTCTGCAAACTCTACGAGAGTATTTCCACGCTGGTTTCTGTTGCCGTGACCGAATTTACCTACTGAAGTTTCATTCTGTTGCCGTTGCCCTATTTTTGCATTGAAATCTCCCATAATTATCTTCAAGTGCTGCTTGCCTTTATTATTTAGATAACAAATTTCCTCATAAAATTATTCAATTTCTTTTTTAGGATGACTTATGGTGGGTGCATAAGCTTGAATAATCTGAGCCTGGTATCTTCATGGGAGTTGGATAACAAGTCGTGCAGCTTTTTCAGAGGAACTTTCAACTTCTAGAACTTTATCCTTCAGTTTCTTGTTCATTATAAATCCAACACCACTAGCTCTGGCAGTATCTGTCCCGCGATAGTAGAAAAGATGTCCACTTTTCAGTTCAATGAGATCTTCTCCTTTGCTCCTTACCTCACTTAGCCCGTAGATGTCCCACTTGATCATTTGTAGTTCCTCTTCCAATTCAAGGAGCCCTGAATCAGAAGACAGAGATCGTCCATTGAAAGTAGCCAAGGTTAGCATCAGATGGCATTGGTTACTTTCAACAGACGCTCTCTATCTTCCTCTCCTTGACAAATGTCAACCCCCGCTTTCTCGTAGTGCATCCTGTTCCCACTAAAGGAGATCTGACTACCGCCAACAGCAGTATAATTATACCATCGGAATTAGAGGAAATGCTATCTCAAACTCACCAACCCGCTTGGCCAGCGTGGTGAGTTATGGCCAAGCCCGTCCGAGATACAAGAAATGGGAATTTATCGATTGATGGCGAAAAGCTGGAGATAACCGATAGCTACATTTACCTTGGACAGAAAATATCAAGCAAAGGTCACATTGATGAAGAAATTATCGACGTATAAAACTTGGTTGGAGAGCTTTTAGAAGAATCAGTACAATTCTTAAGAGCAATATGCCATTACGTCTTAAAAGAAAATTGTTTAATTAATCAATGCATCCTTCCAATGCTTATATACGGAGCAGAGACCTGGACCTTAACTAGACAAGTAAGATGACACCGAATTTTCCTGCGTAATGGACACGTCTTTTGAATCCATTCTGACGCAAATTAAATTTATCAGAGGTATTCGACGTCACTGGAATAGGTATGGAAACAGTAGTATCTGACGGAAGAAAGAAGTTTTTCAATCTGGCTTTTAATCCCGCAGATATTGCTGTAAACGGAATCTTGAACTTCCGCCCTCTGGTGGCAGACTTGTGAGTTAAGAATTTTTTTAAAAATATATGAGGAATTTATGCAGCGGAAACGCTCTCCAACAAAGAAAGCATTTTTCAAATCAGACTTTTAGAAGCAGAGATATCGACAAATATAAGATATGCATCCATGCCTCATGAGGGGAAAATATGCATTATTTTTAGAAGAAAAGGTATTCTCAAAAGGTTTTTCGATGTGAGCGGTATCGGCCCAGCAAGGAATTTTTCAGTCGAGTTTTCAGGAGCTCAGATTTTGCTGCAAACACATCAGAAGCAGAATTTAATACTTATGCTCCCTGTTGGACAAATTCGTTACCAAGTATTAGAAATTATAGGAAGAATATTACCCATTAGGAGCTATAACTGATACAGGAAGAATTTTTAAAATCGGAGTTTTGGAAACAGAAATATCGAAAAAAAAAAAAAAAAAAAAAACGCAATTTACCTTTACGCCCCTAGCGGAAAGTCTATAAGTTACTTGAAAAATTTGAATTTATATGAAAAACATTTTGCACCGGAAACGCTATCCAACAAAGTAGGAAATTTTTCAAATCGGACTCTTAGAAATACAGATATTTACAAAAATAAGATATATTTCTACGCCCTCGACGGAGAAACCATGCATTATTTTAAGAAGAAAATATTCATAAAAGTTTTATCGACGTGAGTAGTATGGGTCTACAAACGAATTTTTTTTAATCGAAATTTTGAAAGCTCAGATTTTGCTGCAGATACATCAGAAACGAAAATTAAGACTTATGCTCCCCTGCTGGCCAAACCATATTTTTTTATCAAAAATTAGAAATTATATGCAAAAGATTTCCCAACAGGAGCTGTATCCAGCGCAGGAATAATTTTTTAAATCGG
Organism: Macrothele yani; assembly: GCA_039090855.1. Classification (NCBI taxonomy): domain Eukaryota; kingdom Metazoa; phylum Arthropoda; class Arachnida; order Araneae; family Macrothelidae; genus Macrothele; species Macrothele yani. The sequence continues at coordinate 198,986,271 of CM076990.1, forward strand.
AGTTTTAGAAGCAGAGATGTCGGGGCGAAGTAATTTACCTTTACGCTCCCCTGGCGGAAAGTTATTAATTACTTCATAATTTTGAAATTATATGGAAAACATGTCGCACCGGAAACTTTATCCAATAAAGAAGGAATTTTTCAAATCGGTTAATTAAAAGCAGAAATATTGACAAAAATAAGATATACATCTATTTGTAACTTGAAAAAGTAACTATACCTAAAATACTATTCGACATAAATGGAATTCAAAGGTAAAAGATTTTTTTCCGTCGGATGTTCAGGAGCGAATATATGGAATAAAATGTATTTTGAATTCGATATCTGCTGCATTTACGCCCTCTAGCGGCGAAATTGTACATCGTAAAAAAAAAAAAAAAACGGAATAAAGGGTCATCATTCGCATATTTCAAGCTTTCCAATGCAAAAAGTATTTTTCAAATCGGACAAATAGTTGCAGAGATATGGTGTCCACAGACGGACGGACGGACGGACGGACAAATCCGTATCATAAGCACGATCTTTTTTTACAAAGTCGTGCTAAAAAGGACATACAAAGTCTGAAGACAACTGAAAAAAGCATGGAGAGATAGATGCATGCTTAATGTAACCAGGAAAAATAAGAAGAGCAACTCATGGATAAGGAAAATGACAATAGTGGAAGACATCACGGGCAGAATAAAATCCCTGAAACGGCAATGGGCTGGACATGTTGTCAGAAGAACGGACCACCGTTGGACAACCGAAATTCTAGTCTGGATTCCAAGGGACAGGAAAATACCCAGAAGAAGGCCACATGGGATGAAATTCGAAAGCATGCGAGAATGACATGGAGGAAACTGTCGCAAGGCAAACCGTTGTGGAAGAAACTTGGGGAGAACTCTATCCAGCATTAGATTGATAATGGCTCACAATGATGATGATGATGATGACGACGATGTGTGTGTGTGTGTGTGTGTGTGTGTGTGTGTGTGTGTGTGTGTGTGTGTAACTCTGCTATTTAGGCTATATCGCATAAAAATTATGTTAGGAAAAAAGTAACAGGAATGTCTTTAGGACTAATTCTCTCCGAAGCTTTTATACGTATATGATTACGTAATTCTAAGAAGACAAACAAGAAAAAATTTCCAATTAAAATTTCCATTTAGCTAACTTTAGACGTTATGCTGATAAAACAGCATCCTTTTTCATCAGCTTTTGCTGACATTTAACCTCGAAATACTGTCGAACATGGGCGCCCATAGCTTAGTTTTCAAAAGGGGGGGGGCAAACAGAAATGTAACTACTAATAACATATACAAACAGCATATGGAAATTTCCGTTGTGCCTTGTTATCTGACCGTTCTTACCACACTCTCAACAAATAAATTTAATTAGATGCCAGAATACCTAAAAATTACACACACACACACACACACACACACACACACAAGTTGGATAAATGAAATTAGACTGCATGTTAAGACAATAACGTAATTTATTTGTTTGTTTCTGTTTTGATTGTTTTAGTCACTAATGTCACTTGCGCCATGAAACCCGGGAGATCATTCAATTGGTCATCAATAAAGAAAAATACCTTTAAGACAAATTTTTGAGAAAAATTTCTAAAGATCTTTCTTTGTCCAGCAGTGAATAGCTGCTGCAGAGGATGCTATATTTTTCATTATTTCGCCTTTCATACTTTTCCATACTATACTCATGTACGCTTTTCTCCAACATGTAATGGGTAATTTCATTATTACTTTCTACTGTAAATTCCCGCTTTTTCTGCTAGAAATTCTTAACGTTTTTCGTATTTTTACTCCATACGCTGACGTCAAGAAGTTCTACAGAAAAGTCAAGAATCGGCATTAATATTTTTACAAAAATCTCTGTAGTACCTTTCAAGAAGAGAAAGGACACGGTCCGATCTACAGGGGAGGATAAATGTCCCCTCTTGCCCCCCTACATGTGCGCTCATACTGTCGAGGTTTCCTTAGTAGGTTAGCATAATGTGGTCCGGTGAGGATGGTTTGGCTCTTCGCAAGGTAATACACCATCAGCACTCCCTCTGCATTCCAGAAAACTGTTGCAATCACCTTTCCAGCAGAAGTGACAGACTTTACCTTCTTTCGAGTGAGTGAGCCACCATGTTTGTATTGTTTTGACTCTGGAATATAGTAGTGTGCTCACGTTTCATCCACTGTCACAAATCGCTGCAGAACTTCTGAATTGCCTCGAAACAGTGAAATTTTGTTTCGTGACATGTTCCGTCTGATCAGCTTTTGCTTAGGTGTCAGGAGTTTTGAGACCCAATGGGTAGCAATATTCTTCAATGCCAAATATTCTCTCAGACTGCAATCAACTGTTGTTTTTGACATGTGCAATGTCTCACTAATCTGCGCCATACCGTTAAACAGTAACTTTTCATGCATCATCCAGTAATTTCCCGTGCATCTTGTCCCCATTTTTATCAGTGACGGCCTTAGAGAGACTGCCTGAGCAAGTGTAACCTTCTGCATGTGTTCCCCCACGCTTGAATTCCGCTACACTCTTCTTTACGAAATTGTATGAAGGGGTATCCTTCCATAGTTTTACTACCAAATCTTCAGGAATGTCTTTTGGCTCCAACTCTTTTTTATGCTGACACTTTGTCACAGATCTGACCTTTTGCTTTGCCATTTTTTCTTCCTTGGTTGACCTAGTCACATTCTATGATCTATTAGGTTAACAAATAAGTTTTAAAGCGTTTTGAGACAACGCAACATGTAATTTGAGAGAAAACAACAATATCTTTACGAATCAAAATATGCGCCGTCATTATCTAACATCTTCCACCATCGGTCGGGCAGCTGATGGATTCCAGCCATGAAGAACACTCCGTCGAGTGACGCGATGAAGTCGTCAACCCATTTTTGCACTTCGTCAAATGTCCGGAACCGTACAGGAGACAAACCATGTTGCACTGATCGGAACAAATGATAGTCTGAAGGGGCTATGTTGGGACTGTACGCCATGTGCTCCAAAACTTCGCAGCCAAGCGCCAATAACGTTTCCTGGACTGATTTCGAGACATGCGGCATAGCGTTGTCATGCAGTAATTTCACGGGACGCAATCCTTTTCCTGTGAATTGACGATTCCGACAGATTTCCTGGTTCAATCGCAGCAATTGTTGCTTGTAGCGATCAGCAGTAATAGTTTGATCCCTTTCCAAGAGTTCATAATAGAGTACAGCCTTCATATACCACCAGATGCACAGCAAAACTTTCTTGGAGTGAATATTGCGTTTCGGTGTCGAAGTCTTTGCTTCACCGGGGTCTACCCAGGATTTTTTGCGTTTGAGATTGTCGTACCATATCCACTTTTCATCATCCGTAACGATTTTCCACAGGAAAAACTTTCTGTGTTGTTTATTCAACAGATTCAAACACTTCATGACACGCTCATCCCTGTTCCTCTGGCTCAGGTCATGTGGCACCCATTTTCCTTCCTTCTGAATCTTTTCCGTTGCACGTAAACGATTGGAAATGGTTTGTTGAGTTACCCCCAGTTGTTCAGCTAAATCTTTTTGCGTTTGAGAGTAATCTTCATCCATCAATGCTTGCAGTTCCTCATGTGCAACCAACTTTCTACGGGGCGCCGCTACGTTCTCGATAGCTAACATCAAAATCACCTGCTTTAAACCGTCTAAACCAAAACTCACACGTGCTTTTCGATAGAACATTCTCCCCCAGAGCAGAACAGATCGATGCACATGCTTTTGCAGTACTTTTTCCTTGATGGAATTGGTAACAAATGTAGTGTCGAATAAATGCAGTATCGCTTGCCATTTTTCACCTACCGATGTGCAATTGCATTTGACCGTTGGGCAAACTTCTTGTCACATTTTATACACAGGACCAATTACGGTCACATGATAACAAAGTGGGGTAATGTCGGATATGTAAATTAAGGGTATACGTCACACAAAAAACGCGTTAAAATTTATTTGTACGCCTAATACAAAACAATAACGAACATAACTATGAAGCTCAAGACTTGTATTATTACATCAGAACAGAAAAAAAAAAATCGCGAGCCTATGAATATTCTTTCATAGTCATGCCGAGGTACCTTACGTATGTACGACTATATGACTGATTTTCATAAGATGTCGGTTTATATTTATAACCGAAGCTCCCTTTTTCTTGGGGAAGGGGGAGTTGGAAAGTTCTTTTTTTTTTTTTCTTTTTTTTTTTTTAAGTTTTAGGTCCTTGTTTTCTGAGATGCGTACTTTGTTCGATTCATGGAACCCATGGAAACATAAACAGCAATGAATCTGGGGGAAAGGGCGGAGTCCCCTAAAAACCGTAATCACCTGCCACACGCAGCAACGGTAAATAAAGCTTGGCGCCTGAACAGGCAAGCAGACGTGAAAATGGTCATTCGTAGAACCATGCTGTGAATGTTCTTGGCGTGCTCCACACACAGCTGCACAGCTGTTTCTAATCAGTCTTTCAATAAGTCTTATCGACAAATGCTGCACAATTAAATAGAGCCCCCCCACTAACAAGCTGCAATTTTGCTAATAATTTGATTTTGACAATTGTTGTTTGAGAAAACAAAACGTTTTTATGTTTACATATAAGGTATTTTAATAAACACTAGTCCGTAACCCGTGCCATGCACGCTTGAAAAAGCTGTGACTGAAATTTTTTCTTGTCATATAACACGAATCGTAATAAAATGCATAACTATCATAAACGGTTGAATTTTTAATGGGCAGTCTAATAAGATGGGTCACCAACAACAAAACTTTCGGAATATTTCCACTAACTTTTCCAACTACTCGTTTACGAATTTAATGATGACGTTCCTCATTATTGCATAAACATGTGCGTACCCTACATTGTCGGGCTTGCATTGGTGTATTGAGGCATTATTTTTGTGACTCGAAATGATATCGTGCCTAGATAACTACACAATGGGGTTATTAAAAATATGTTTTATTTTACCAGTTTGGTTTTAACAATGTATTTTTTTGGGGGGGTATCATTATATAATCTATACTAATATATAAAGAGAGAATGTGTGTTTGAGGTAATCTCGAAAACTACTGAACCGATTTGGATAATTATTTCACCGTTGGGAAGCTTATTTCTTTCCGGTGGACATAGACTGTTTAGTTTGTCTTTTATTATTTTTGGTTGTACTACCGAATCAGATCACTTTCAAGTAGTTCCCGCATTCCCGTGTATTGTTCCGCTTTGTTTACATACAACCTGATCACACCCAAGGTGAAATAAAGTAGTTCACGATAATATACAGATTTTTTTTTTTTACTAATCTCGAAAGCTACTGAACCGATCCGGATGATTACAACTACGTAGTTGAGAGCGGAGGGCTTAGTTCAAGTACGACCACCGCAGAAAAGCAGATGGCGCTGCAAGTACTGCAGCGAGAACAAACGCCAGAATAACGAACGGCTGGCTGTACAAAGAAAATGCCATGGTAACATTAAAAAAATAATACTTATGACAAACCTGTGTGTCAGTAGCTTTCATTTAAGAAAAAATCATGAAAATCGCTCCAGTGAGTGGCGCTGGCGGATTGTAAAAAGAAACGGCTTTTTGTTTGAAATATATAGATATCAGGCACGTCAAAAAAGTCTCAATTTTTAAAGCAATTCCTTTAGTCTTTTACTTAAAGTGAGCAGTTTAGCCTTTCGCTTATTAAACGCTTGAGTTCTTGTTTCAGCGCACAGGAAACGAATTAAAACAACAATGAAAAATGTTTCTTATCCTATCATTGTATAACCATCGGTAGTACATAAGTTATTCAGATCTATTCTTAACTTGCTTGCGCTCTCATTTTTATCACAATTTCTCTTTCCATTATAAATTATATATTCTTTGCCGGCCTCTGTGTCCTTCATTTGTTTAACAACGTTACTTTCTTCTTTCATCATGGTAGGTATTTTCATGCGGACATTTTGTAAAATAAGTAAATAACAGTTTTTAGTAATATTTTCACTGACACCTCATCTTACTAGTTGTGATCATAAATCGGAAGAAGGTGAACACGCTTATATTAGTTACAGATAATGAAAAAAGATTCCGTGTTATACTTTACTTGACGCAAATGTCATAGCCCTTTTTGCAGTTAAAGCGAAGAAATTCAGTACAACATGATCAGAAAAAAGAGCAAGGGGTATAAGAACTTTAAAAACCTAGAAACTACAAATGCCACTTTGCGAAGTTTCTTAACTGTGCTAGAGGTTCTGTAATCATAAGCACTCTCATTCTACTTAATGGTTATTGGTTGCAAAATTACAGCTTTACAATGAGCACTGAGGTCGTTGACAGTGAAATAACACATTGTTTTTTTTTAGTTTGGCAAGCTTAGAATATTTAAAAAGTGAATAGAACATTTTATCCACTTCAGAATTGCACTGAGCCACCCGGTGGCGCAGTGGTCTAAGCGATGGCTTCTGACCATTCGTCCGAGACGAGTTCGGGTTCAAATCCCGTGTGGCATGGATGGGGTGTTTGTCTTACGGCACTGGCTCTCTCCTTTCCCTAGAACCGGTAGCCCTAAATTAGGGGCGTACGGCTGCTTATATCCCACTGAGGTGGTCGTTAAACCTCCAATACAAAAAAAATGCACTGAAGAGAACTAAAAGTCTTCAGCCACTACTACCAGAACGCACGTGATCGCCGCTCTCAATTACTTTTTCAAGGAGGACTTTTTGATTCTCATGCTTCCCATTTATTTGATTGAGGTTCGGAATCGAATTGATTATGTTAACTGTTTGCCATTCACACATGCAAAAGTAACCTGGGTTACTGGAGTTTAAACTGATGCTTTCTAGTCCGCCACTGCAACAACGCACTTCTCAGCACAAGACTCCTTGCAGTGAAGAGAATGTTAGCATACTCTGCTCCCAATACTTCCGCAGTACAACGTGGTTTCTTATAAGCAACACGTCTGGCTGACTGGCTGCCAAATCCATAGCTTTTCGCTCTTGCTTGGGACTGCTGACATTCAGCATACTTTACTTTGGGATTTTCCCTCACAACTTCGCACTTTTCATCTACTGAACTTTAGAGAGGATAGTAATAACTAATAAGTTATTCGCTATGTACCACGAACGAAAAATATTTTGCAACTAAACTTCCCGGGGGAGGGATTTCTGATTCTGGTGGTCCGACCTGATTTTTAGTTCTCGCGGTCCAACGGTCCACAAAATAATTCGAACGCTGGTACAAGATGCATGCCTTATAAGAATGAGGCAGTTGAGACACATATAAACCTACAAACACATTCCCCAAAAAGATACCTCTCCAAGAGAAAGTAAGCGGCTTCGTATACAAAAAGGAACAGTTAGTATGGAATGTGACGCTCCTCATGAAGTAATGTAAGACTGGAACCGACGACGAAACATCGAATGGAAATGCAGGAATTGCTACTTGCAAATTAGAGCCATCTTGGAATATCTAAGTGGGTTCCGGAAATCTGCTGCACAGTTACAATAATCTTTCTTAGTGAAGCCCACATATGCTCAATAGAAAGGAGGTCTGGAGGAAATGCAGGCCAGTACAGTTATACCATACTCTTCAAAATAGGCAACGATGACGTTTACAGTGTGGAGACGTGCGTTGTCAGCCATGAAATCTATGCCAACTGCATTGGAATATGCACTGCGAAAAATATTTTGTTAATTCAGCAAAAGAATTGTTGAATCAACCAAAAATTTTTGTCGATATGCAGTCAACAAAAATGTTTGTTGAATTTACAAAAGTATTTTGCTGAAAATTATTGTTGATTCTATAAAATTTATTGTTATCATGACAAAATGTTTTGTTCATTTAACAAAATGCCTAGGTCGATTTTTGGCAATTTGCTTGATCCAACAACATGCATTGTTATCGGGATAAAACGTTTTGTTGCTACAACCAAACATTGTTATCGTGACACAGTAATTTCTTCCTCCAACAAAATTTAGAGTTATGTAGCTGGGTCACTTTGCCCTAAACTTTTTTCCCAATAGCAGCACTTTGCCCCTGGGGGCCCACTATTTTTTATTTCGGGGGGTGTCCGCTATTTTGTTTCTAGTGGTGTTTAAATGAATTTAGAGGGTATTGCGCCACGAGGAAATTTTTTCAGAACCAGCGAAAAATCTCTCACCGAGCGGATTCGAACCTGAGGCCTTCAGTTTAGGAACCAGGCGTGCTAACCACTCGGCTACACCTATTCGTACGAGTAAATTCTTATCTGCGAATTCAGCATTTGAAGGTCGGTTTATTAGCTTCTGGAATGTTTACGGACGATTTATACTTGACATAACGATGTATTGACACTCTTTTGGTGCATGTGTAACGTATTTCTAAATCAGATTTATTTTTAAATGTTTTCCTTAGTTTTTTGATGAAACAAATTATTGACATCTTTGGTTAGACAAAAAAAAAAAAAAAATAAATAAAAAAAAAATCGTAATATTTTTCTTAACGTTCTGTATGTTCCAGGGTACTATTACCATGCAATTTTGGTTACCGCACGAATTTTGAAACACTCTGTATATATAGCCTATACATGAAATCAAGCTCTATGCATAAATTACAACTCTTATCATTACCTCATGTGGAAATTTTTATTTGCGATCGGTTTCCTGATCGCAAATAAAAATTCGCAGTGAGCCATAGTTCGAAACGAAATCTTCAGCGCCAAACGAGATTCTTCTGGTCAGTGGTACCTTGGTAGTCTGGTAGTGCCCGTATGGAGTAGCTAGTAATCACGTGCGCTTTGGCGTAAGGCCGATTCCACCTCCATATAGTTAATTAACAAAATATAGCCAACGAAATAATTTTGTTTTGCCAAAAAAAAAAAAAAAAAAATTCGGATGGAGTTTGGCTAAAGCAACAAAATAAATCGACAAAACAGCTCAACAAAACTATTTTGTTGTTTCAAACAAACTTTTTCTCTCTGTGTGGTGTTGCATTGGTATAGAGAATTTATTTCCGGTACTTAACGGCAGTTAGTCGATATTTAGAAATAAGCATGAAAAACAGTGATGCCGCTCATGAAAAACAAGCCCAGAGTCATACTACCAGCATGAAAAGCACTTAGGTGATGTGACAAAACATGCAGCGTGGATTCAGCCTTTCGTCGAACTGATGAACCGATCCCAGAAACGTGACTCATCCGTGAACATTGCATCACTATTTGAAGGTCCAACCAACGAGATTGTAGCACCATCTCAAGATGGTAGGAGGAGAGGGTGTGTGGCTAGCACGTAATGGCACGTATGCTGCAAGTCTATACGGCTATGGAGCCCGCAGTGATGGAGCCTTTCTGATCACAGTAGAAATGGATAACTGCCATCATGTAGCCCCCATAAGGTTCGAACACCGAGTGGGTGCGGTTGCTCCTTCTGACTGACAAATAGTGCAATGCTACGGTCATCTTGAGAAGGTTCTCACTCTTGAATGACACCCGAAAAGGTCCGCGGACAGTTTTTCTATCTTTTAAAAATTTGGTTCAAAGGCCCTAACATCACAGAATGGATAACGCCAAAGAATCGAGCTATTTCTGTGACTGATTGTTCAGCTTGTAATATCTAAGGGTCTATATAGTGCTGCACTGTTTAAAAACTCTACTTAAAAATGAGAACCTCAACCTACTCGTTTTTTTTTTAAGTACAATCGTATCGTAAACGAGTACATGATATGCTCAAATATAAGTAACCATAGATACTTACAAATAACTGCGTCAAAAACACAATCTCGTATTATATGTACTTCATTTTAGATATTATAGATTTCAAGAGAAATTGTTTAATAAATATGTAAAGTGACACACATAAATAATTAGTACAACAAAGTCACTGATCACAAATAATTTAATTATGCATAAAGTATCTTTGTGTACGCTTTTACATTAACTATATTTGTATCAATCTCATAAATAATATATTGTCGCTTCATTACTATATTTGTCATAAAATTGTGCGGTTCATTTGCCCAGCATGTGACAACGAGTATATCTATTATCCCAGGTGTGCCATCGAATAATATACTACCAGTTGATTCTATGAATAAATGAGTATGTATGGAGTACACGTATTCCAAATTTGAAATTGGGCCGCGGGTGGCCTAGTGGTCAACGTTCTTGACTGCCATGGAGATAACCTCAGGTTCGATCCTGGGCAGGTACGGACGTTCGAACCACTAAATAGCCGCCGTGCGTCGGATGGGCACGTTAAGCCGTCGGACCCCGGGTACTGGCCCCCGGTAATAAATAAGGGCGTCTTCGTCCCCCTTTCTACCTCCCTTCCGTGTTACTTTCATATCGCGCACTCTAGCCCAAATCTCCTAGCTTCCTATATCTCAGGGTTGTTTAAGACCTGGGTTCAGATACTCCCTTCCTAAAATCCTCTACATATGATCTGATCTTAAATTTGAAATCGAGCCGCGGATGGCTTAGTGATTAAAGATTCAGACTACAGATAGAGGGTCCCCCAGGTTCAAACCTAGCAGATAGGCTTGAACCTGGGGGCTCTACGTGGTGGTGTGAATTTCTAACAATCGCTGAATATCCGCCGTGCATCGGACGAGCACGTTAAGTGACGCCCCCGGTTAAAATTCCTAACCCCATCCCCCTTAATTTCTCTCTGCCTTCCATGTGTAAAATCGTACGCTTGCACGGTGTCGCCATCTAGTGTGCTTTCTCTCACTTACAAACTATCCTGTCAGAATCGCTAGATTTGCTCTAACTTCCTTCAGTTTCCGTGCTCTGCCCGAAAGGGCCCAGAAACTGAATGAAGTTAGAGCACATATATTTGAAATACATGGATTTTTTTGAGTACATATATTTGAAATACATGGATTTTTTTGAGTACATATATTTGAAATACCAGATATACTCAAAATTGATTCCCTGTTTGTACTCAAAAATGAGTACGTGCCTTTTCCAAAAATGAGACACAAGTACTTGGAGCTTATTATAAGCCCAGAATGTACTCAAAACGAGTACATTTTGCTTATTTCTATAAGTACCAATTTTTAACAGTTTGGATCTTGTCGACTCGACACGGCGAGGAAAATTATTTTTACTTATTTATACTGGAGAATTCCAGCTGCCCCAGTACCCGAGTGACCTGAGGCGATGTCTTCTGACCATTCGTCTGAGATGGACCCGGGTTCGAGTCCCGTGTGAGGCATGGGTGTGTATTAGTCCAATAGCACTGGCTCTGTCCCTTTGCTGGAACCAGTGGTCCTTAGTTAGGGATGGGCGACTGCTTATCTCCCTCAGAGTTGCTCGAGGTGATCGTTAACCTCGAAACAAATAACTAGATGGAAAATTCTACATCGTACTGATTGCCTGCGATGGAAAACGCTTTTTTTTTTTTTTTTTTTTTTACTAGGTCTTTTGGTTTACGTATAATTTATTTTCTGTGTGATCACCGTCCACCACATGTTTCAGCTTGCGTGTTTACCACTTTGTTTGTTGTTCGCACTTCTTTCTTTCGATTACTTACAGTAGTAAGTCATCTAGCAACTTGATCATTTTATCACAGTCATAAAACAACGGTGAGTGAATAGAAATACAGTTAGCAAAATAATGAATTATACGAGACTTAATGATTATATTTCATTCTCAATGTCTATTGCATTTAAATGTGACAGGAGGTATATATTGCTACACCTATTGTACCTAAGATAAAATGAAGCAGAAATAATAGTGTAAAATTATGCCAGCAATTTCATCTCTGGAAATAATCTACGCTTATCGTATCTTCACACAATTTGTGTTGTTCACACTTTATGTTCTGAGTGAATATACAATATAACACTCCTTGATCGAAAAACTATAGATATCAAATTTTTGTTTGTGATCAATTAAAATATATTTTTTCATCCTCCAATTTTTTCAGTTTATTTGGTCCAACGACATTTTAATGAAACTTTGGGTTTTTTTTTTCAATTGAAATTTAAAACAGAGTTGTTTTTACAATAATTCAAAGACGGCGGACTGTCGGTGGCTCTTTTCTTTTGAAATCGAACCCTAATTTAATAAACTTTGTCCGAAATGCGTTTATTTTCTTCGAAAGCAAAACAGTTTTCACGTATTCAGTTTAAATAGAAAAAACTAATTTGAATGTCCTAACTTTTTTCGTGGATTTTCTTTTCATGACAAATATAACTTTGCCCTTGTCAACGTTTCCCCCTGTAGGGAACAATAGGCAACTGATTTCTTGCTTTTTATCATATTTTAGATTACCGCAACGCGACTATTTGCACTCAGTTACAAATCCAAACAACAAGGGTAAAGGTTAATCGAGGAATCCTTTTCATTATCTAACATTTCCACGTGTTCAGCAGTATGATCCTTCAACTAGCGTTGAAGATTGCAGAATGGCGAAAGTCTTCTCTGGAAGCTTTACGATTGTGCTGACCCATTTCTTTTCTGAAACCCATGGTCGCCGAAATGCAGGATTCGAAAAGGAAAGACCGAAGCTGAATATCTGATAAACGGGATAAGTCGTAACGGCTCAAGGGATGTACGTTGAATGAATGTTACTACACCTTCCGGTATCTTCAGAATGTTTCTCAGTGAGTGTTTTAATTCCGTGAATGTGTGATGAGTGAGTGTCACCGCATTTTCCACTTTTCTTTTCTGCTCTGAACGAATGCTTACATGTAGCTTGAGCGAAAAGTAATACTTCCACATCCAAAGCTTCGGAATTAATATACTCGTAGTAGAAGAATTACTGGAGAAAATATGGACGGAAACGGCACTTTGGGATAAAAGCGTGAAACTTTGCATGTTTGAAGAGCGGCATACGTTTTTAGATAAGGAGGCATTCCAAAATCCCTTCGGAATTCAAAACGGCGGGCGTTTTAGAAAATGGCTGTCTTATGAATTTTTCCAGAGAAGGTTTTTCAGTTCTCTTTCATTTTTAACCTGAAAATAAGCAAAAAGACCGTCAATTTTGGCAAAGAAAGCTTAATTTTGATATTGGACGCCATTTTGAATTCTGAAATGATTTTGGAATTTCGCCATGCTAAAAAAACGGATGTCTCTGCATGCTCTTTAAACATGTAGAATTCAATGCGTTAATCACAAAATGCCATTTTTTTAGCCGAAGCTCTTCTGCTATCAGTGGGGATAAAGCACAACAAAATAGATTCGGTAATGTTCTATTGTTGTACTATAAGTTCGACAACAGCGTCGTAATTTGAATCCATTAAGAATTGCCTTACGTTTAAGAAAAAGATGGGAATTATATGGTACCAAATCCGGTGTGAACGGTGGATATGAAAGAATAATGAGACGTAGCTGTTCAGTCGCTTATACTGCAATGCTCGTATAAGACGTTTTTCTGCATCACGAAAACAAAAACTTTTTGTGCCTGGGGTGTCTCTAGATTTTTTCTCTTCAAATCATTGCGTGTTTAGATTCATCGCGTTCAATTGATGTCGTCCCAGGCTCTATGGATTCCGTGTTGATAACACTACCTGCACCTCAAAGCGCTGCTCCAGTGATTCTCCCATGTGACACTTGTGTTATTTTCATTCTGTAATCAAGGTAAATCTGTAGGTAGATATTGCTAGATTGATGCTTGAGTTTAGGTTTGAAGTACTTAGCCGACGCTTGGTCTGTCGTACCAATATTGTGTAGATGGACATCACTTTCATTTTTTACAATGCAAGAAAAGTTACTGACAATTTTTAAGCCTTCGGGCCTTTTCATCTGAAGTGTGAGCGCGCAGGTAAAGTAACCATGTGACGTATGAGTCAAACGATAAATACAGCAGCGACAAGCCTGCCGGCGTAGTTCAATTGGAAGAACAGCCGCTGCGGAGTAGGAAGGTGTGGCTTCGAATACCACTGTTGGGAAAAGAATGGTTATGCTGGCCACCGAACAGGCACTAAAAAGGAAGTTTAAATTAGAGTATCACATCAGAGTATATGCCATATGTCACAAGTACTAATACGCTTCGTATGCACCAAATATGTGAGTGCTCCGGCGGCCATAGCACCCATTAAATCATTGATAACAATAAGGGCCCCTTCCCCCCGACCCAACCTCAAAAAACTTAGATTGACCGCCGTTTTTGAATTTTTAAAAAGATGACACTAATTTCTTTTTCTCAGTACGTCTGCTTAAAAAGATTTATTGCAATGCAAATGTACGTTGTGAACAAAGCTCATATTTAAGTCTCTTGATATCAACTTGGAAGCAAGACCTGATTGCTTCATGGGCAGGCAGGGCCCAGGGCCCTCTCACTAACAGGGCCCTCTTTTTAAATTGTTCCCAGGAATGACCTAATCATCATCAACATCATCACCGTTAATATTATTAGTATTATTATTATTATTATCGGTCAATCTCCAGTGGTTTCATTAAAGTAGCAGTTTCAGGTTTTACAAAAGTCTTTGTTACTGTTCTTTGAAATTCACTTTAGAATTTAGATTTATTAAAATATTGAGTTATTAGACTTAAAATCACAATACATTTTTCTTTGGAATCAAGATTATTAAAATGATAGCAAATTTTGCTTTATAATTTAGATTATTAAATTGTTTGATTATTAGTTATTACAAATTCGTAGTTTATTAATCAAATTCAACTACCTTTTAACTATTACACAATCAAATTTTTTATGTAGGATGAAATGTGAAACAGCTCTATCATTTAATGCAAAAGTTACTTAGAAGGAAATGGATAAATATATATATGGTGTCGTGTGCATCACGTGACATCTCCTGCGTTATAATCGGTAAAATATTTTTTTCGATGGAGGGGGGCGTGGGGGATAGTAGCAGTTTTCCAGGCCCTGGGCCCCAGGGTGTCTTAGTCAATCTTTGCTTGCAGAAGTGAAATGTTGTGTAGTTTATACAGTTATGAAGACAAACCTACCGTGTAAAGAACATAAACTACTTGTGCTCATGAAACACTTCCAAAATACAGTTTTATAATCATGTTGTGCATAAAGTAAATATTGTTATGGTATAAACACATAATTCATGTGGAATGAATTTCCCATTACTTTAAAAAGAGTGTTTGTAGAATCTGATATTATTTATCTCTCTCCCCGTTACCAAAGGAATGATAACGGGAGCAATTTCTGAGATGCACGTGCCGAAAGAGAGTTAACAGACGAATTGTATAGAAAACATAAAATGCGCAATTCTGAACGAAGCGCTACAAAAAAAAAAAAAATTAAGAACGTGAGAAATTATGACCCACTCACTCTAATTGTACAGGAAACCTTTTGTAGTGGACAGCGTTTCTCGTAGTTTACGCGAAACGAAAATATTTCATAAGAAATTATTAAAACCTTTGTAACCCAGAAATGGAACGAAAATCACTTCATTGCTATTAAGAAAAAATAAAATCATAAAGAATTAAGAAGCAGATGCTTAAATTTTACACTCTGGAAACCAAAAATCAAAAAATGAAGTCGGAAGAGATCGCAAAGTAGTGAAATTTATTGTATACTTAGTGCAAGTGCTAAGAGTGAGTATTTTTTTTTTTTTTAATTTGCTCCAGTGAAATTGTAATGCCACAAAGCATAGGACCTAAAATGAGTCACTTCGGTGTGCTGTGCAACTGGCTTAAAAGACTCTTGTGGAGTATATCATACAATATAACTAAATCGAATTTTGTTTCCTGTGGAGATGACGTCACGAACAATAACACACATATTTACTTCAATGATTTCAAAACAAATCATTAAATTTCCTGCGAGAAATGTCGTTTCAGCGAAAGTTTGGACTGTTTTGCCGCAACTTTAAAATAGCTTTCCTGAAAGACTTTTACTCTCTGCTTCGAAACCCTTTGAATATTGCAGAGAAACCTGATTGCCAGTGCATAAAGTTGATGCTCGATCTTCAAATGAAGCGTTGAAGACCGGAGAAATGAAGACGCGCAAGAACGACGAGAAAACAACTCATAATTACTCCTTTCTAGCTTTAACTCATTGAGTCTTTTGGAAAGGCTGAAAAAATAGAAAAATACGAGCGGGAAAAGGTTGTACTGATAGTAAAAAAATAAAAGAAAAAACTCGGGAAAAATTAAAGTTTTAGGGGTATACGGCAACATTGCTCGCCTTGTGCGAAAATACATTTGAGAACGTTTCTTAGTTTTCCGGACATGGAAAAATTTTCTGTCATTTTCGCCCATTTCGAAAACCCTTCGTTAATTAATTGGCTTAATTTGCTGCTACATATGTTCCTCGACTGCAAGGAAGCCTGATTTCACTCTAATGACTCTGGCAAACAAATAGAATGTTTTAACTACTTTAGGTGTTTCTGGTTTTCCCGCAATAAACAACTCCAACAGCCCGATTCGGCTGCCTTTATTTTTCTTTTATTTTACTATTTTAATCTTATTTTCTTCTTCCTCTATGCGTGACGTTCTGTGACAAAATCTATCTATCTACGTAATCAGAAAAAATTATATCTTAAGTAAATACAGCTTCAATTCCATTTTGTTTTTATTATCGGGATAAAATACTCTAAAAGCATTCCGTGTGAATTCACGTTTCCGTAAAAAGAACTGTGCATGGGCGCGTGTGTTCTATGAATGAGAAGTCATGTTAGTACGTACACTCTCACGTTTCTTTCTCCAATTCCACGGCTTCAGTTTTCGTAATGTGCTTTGAAATTCTAAGTGTTTTTGTCAGGGTTCTCGTTTGTATATTTCTGGGAATAAAAGACATGGGGCATGCGTTAAATTTTGTAGAGATGTTAAAAGTTGGGCTATCATCAGCTGATACAAATAGCTTTGAATATGAAGTTCTGGATACTTGTCAGCTCGTAGAATTTTCTCAATAGGTAGCTCAAGCCCTTAGCTTATTGCGCAATAGTAAAAGAATGAGCATTAGATAAATTAGAAAATTTCTAAAAGGGCTAGAGTTTTCTCTATAGTATTCATGGTTCAGTAGTTCCTTATTTTTCGTGACTTCGGGATTCTTTATGACACGTGAGTTTGGAATTTCTTATGAATCACAAATATGCAAAATAATTTCTTATGACTCACAAATAAGTTAAATGAGTTTTTCATATCTTGTGTGTTCAGGAATTTTTATGGTTCGTGATTTTGGTGTATTTTATGTAGGGATAAATTAGGGAGGGAGGGAGATTTGAAGCTGAAGCTCCGGGACGCATCCTCCGTGGGGGCCTCCACTGCAATCCTTAAAAAAAAATGTACCTTGCGATTGTCTTGTTTAATCTTAATTTTCACGCGGATTTATAAAAACTTTTGCAAATAGCAAGCCTAAGAAATGCTCGAGCGTTGAAATATCTAGCAATTTAAAAATTCGATCCAGTCCGTGCAAAAAAGTTCTTTATTGTTTTGTTTTCCTTCTTTCTCCTCAAAGTTTATATTACTTTAAAATTATATTTATCAATCTCGTATAAAACTACGAGGCTAAAGGGCCCTTCAGAAAACGTTTTTTTTTTTTTAAATCACACGTTCGATCAACTACAGCATGTGTGAAGAACATTTTAATGCATTAACTTTAATGACTGTTCAAAGTGATGTCCTACATCGCTGACATTTATTTGAAAGAATCATAAGTTACCTGGCAAACACAAAATTACGAAAGAAAAAAATTCCTTAAAAGTTCTGAAATTGACGGCAATTCTGCCACTTAAAGGTAAATATGAATATTTTATATTATAAGCCGAAAGCTTTGCTTACACCGTACTAACCAAAACATTTTTTTTTTTTTTGAAAAAAATAGCTTAACATAAAAATAGAATTAATATACAAACCGTTAGTTAGGTAAAGCAGAATTTGAGTTAACACTTATAAAAATAATTACTATGATTTTAT
Source organism: Macrothele yani (assembly GCA_039090855.1). NCBI lineage: Eukaryota > Metazoa > Arthropoda > Arachnida > Araneae > Macrothelidae > Macrothele > Macrothele yani. Next base: position 199,004,073 of record CM076990.1, read on the forward strand.
AGCAATGATACAGTTATTTAATTCTGATAGCTACCTCCAACAAAGGCATCCTTATAATCATGAAAGAAATACGGGATTACAGCATGTAATACAAATTTTGAAGATGACAATCCGATTTTTGGTGTAAATATGATAAGGATGGTAAGTCAGATAATATCCGAAAACTTGAAAATTTTCATCGTCCTGGAGCTGGACGATGAAAAAAACGATGAAATTTCATGATAAATCATGAAATTTCTTTCATGATTTATCTGCTCCTCCGGGCAATCACGATATAGGATTCTTAACCTCCAGATTCGCTAAAAATGAATGCCGGTTGCTTCGACTAGCGTATCCTGTGATGGTTATATTCAAATTAATCGGGAACTTGAGACTTGGTCGTTCTGGGTTGTGTAGTGGTTAGCATACCCGGGCGCTCTCAGGGAGACGTGGGTTCGAGTCCCGCTCCAGGACGATGAAAATTTTCAAGTTTTCGGATATTATCTGACTTACCATCCTTATCACATTTACACCAAAAATCGGATTGTCATCTTCAAAATTTGCATCCTTATAAAGTTTCACTAAAGTAATTGATAGTAAAGTAACTTAGGATAAGTTTTCTGAGAGGGACAGCTATTCAGGGCCAGCACCGGGCCACAGCATGATGTAATCCGGCCCTAATCTTATGGATCACAATTTCGAAGGTTTTCTTATGAATCAGTCATATCACATGAGAATCATGGTCATATCACAAGCTTTTCAAGGACTCACTTCTGGTCAATGACAAAGATGAAGAAAACGCGGACCAATGACGGGAACAATGGTCTTCGAGCTGTCTTCAAGGTACCAAGATAAAACCGATTGGAATAATTTCACGGGATCTATTTCTTACGAAGGTCCCACATGTCCAAGAAGAACTATGGGATAGTGATGATGATATAACTCGTGAGTTTGGTGCACCATATTGCTCATAATTTCAGGGTTTCTTATGACTCTTGAGGCAGGAGTTTTTATGGTTTATGATTTCATAGTTTCTTATGGCGCATGCCTTGGGAATTTCTTATGACTCATGATTCAGAGGTTATGACTCATGATTTCGGAATATTTTTATGGCCCACGAGTTTGTCTCACAGTTGTTTTCGAATGTGTGATGAAATTGCGCAGTGTCTGTGGGTTCAAACTTAACTGAGTTCTTACTTAACTGAATTCTTTTTTAGCTAACTTAACTCATGAAGACAATGAAAACAAATCAATTTTAATCAATCTCTAACTTAACGCAGTTCTAATTGAACTAACTTAACTCAGTTCTAATTTAGCTTAACTCAGTTCTAATCTAAACTTAACTCAGTTCTAATTTAACTCAGTGTGAAATATAACCAACAGAGACCTCCAAAACAATTTCCTAACAGGATGTAAAAGGTTAACTTTGACATTTTGTTGTTTCTCACGTTTGAAAAAAAATCGTTAAACCCCAAAATTTTATGTGGAAACAACTGAATAAAAATGTGATAAAGCAGCAGCTGTTAATGATTCCTAAATTTAAGCTAGAAATTTTTTTTTAGTAATTATGATGAAGGCTGGAATAAGTATTCGTAGGGCAACAAAAAACAAATAAAGGAAGAAACATTAACCCTGGTGGATATGCTCAGATTTTCCTGACTGATTCAACAACAGGTGATGCGCATGCTTAGGACCTTATTGTTTCTTCTACTTGTGGCTGGGATCAGTACCTTTGCTCTTGAACTTCACCGAATGTGGAAGGTGCGGCGGGCGTTGTAATCTCAGAAAGCGGGCCAAGGACGCGTTCATAACTGCACTGACCTACATTTCTTGCTGCGCTGGACGTTGCGCGAAGCCTTTTGTCCCGTCTGAGGAATGGGGGAGTTGGGTCTCTCACTTTTTAAGATTCGTCCAGTAGCAATGGCCTCATTTCTTCCTTCCTGCCCAATGTGGTAAACAGCAGCTTTCTCATCCCAGAGGACCAGGAAATCCATCTTTGATGGCGTAAGCCTTCCGTAAGTATTGCCGAACAGTCTGGGTCATCTAGCAGACGTTGTAAACAAGATGGGGGAAGCAACAATGCAGTAGCACCGCAGGAGGACTTCACATGTGCACATGGCTGTTAGGTTGGGCAACTGACGACGTCATGGTCGGATATCTTTCATGTTGACAAAGGGGAGAGTACAGCAGGGTGAAAACACAGAAAGAAAAAGACGAAAAAAAGTTGATCATGAAAATGGGGGAAACGTGAAAGGGGACAGTGGTGTAGGGTTGTCTGATTCACAGCACACACGGATGTTTACCGCAAAATAGAAAAATAAATAAAAAAAAAGGGCAGAAAAGAAAATACTTGTTTGTTCGGGGTAAAAAAAAAAAAAAAAAAAGCTCTGTCAAGAGACCGACCGATTTCCCACTGGTGTCTGCATTTTCAATTATTTATATTTTTTTTCTGTCGGTCAGCAAGAGTTAAAAGCAACAATCTTCCTGACCTAGTTTGGTTTCTTTGCAACACATTTTCCCATACTTCCTAAGCAGACGTTGGAAATGGCTCGGGTGGGATTCCCACTGAATGAAATTTGAAACGTATGTTTTCCGTCATGCTTAATGGCTATGTAAACTCAAGGATGACTTTTCGTACGAAGTTCACGAAATCGGCTGTAAAGCTTGGAATGGGTTTCATTATTTCTTTTTTACAAAAAAATAACTATTCATTGTTACAAACATCAATAACAATAAATCACTGTTATAAGATGCAATAATAAACGCTCATAATTCCAAACAATAGTTTTACAATTAATAACAAGGAATTGTACTTCAACTATACTTAAAATAGTATATCTATACTAGTGATCCAGATTCATTGGCGTAGAACAGAAATTAAAGTTTCCAAGCTTTCGCACATAAACCAAATGGCTTTTTCAAGGAAGGTAGACAGGAAACTGCAAACTAAATAATAGAACACTTCAACAATTTGGTTATTTGGGTAGACAATAAATGAATGTAGATGAGAAAATTTATTATTCATTTCAAGAAACAAGGCATCTTGTTGGTTGGGCACGCGGTACCGTAGAAGGAAAAACGGTATTATCTGAAGAACTGGTTTCAAATTCCTGGCAATTCTAGAGGGACCCTATCATTGCAAGCCTCACTGTTGGTAATGATCTCTAAGGTTTCGTGAATGGCAGTAGATTTAGGCGTGGAGTAAGAAGCTAATTTCTTAAATTAAACAATAGTTTTCAAACTAATTTAAACAATAGTTTTCCTCCGAAAGAGGTTAAAATATTAAAAATTTGACTTTTGTTTTGTGGAAATTAATCACAAATGCAGAATCGCTTGCTTTCGAGACAAACAGCATAAATTTTGCTTCCACTTTTTCATTCTTTTGTCATTTGCTTAACACTAACTGTTTGTGACATATTTTACTTCTATCTTTTTTAAATGCAGCTTTAAATGCTTCCTTGCGCCACAAAAATCCACCAGCAGTTGAAAGGCAACCAAATTTTTTTTTCATGTTTACCGGAAAACAGCTACAAGTACTGTTAGTGGGTGTTTAGGGTTACTCATCTGAGCGTATTTTTGAAGCTCCACGGAAATGTGTGCCGGCTTTTATAGTGCATTAAAAAGCACGATTGCAGTGTCTATATTTAAGTATAATTCGACCAAGATCATATTCATTTTGTACATTTTATATAATAAAATATATATAATAAATATAAATATATATCACGGTATTTTTCTTCGTGTAATCCGTGGCGGCATATAATCCTCAGAGCGTGAAATTCAGGAAAAGTTATCCTTCGTACAATATAATCCGCAGATTATAAAACTGAGAAAAATATCTCCATATAAGTCGCACCTGCGATGTTGATCGCGAGCCGTAATTTCCTACAGAAAAATTGCGATTTATGAGGTGACCCAGCAATCCAAAGAAAAAAAAGTCCCAGTCTTATTTAAAAAAAAAAAAAAAACTGTTATTTTTAAGTGACACTGCGCATTGTCTTGAAGGAGGAAGGTACCTCTTTGCAGTTTTAGACTCCTGTTTAACTTGATGGACGCCAGAAAATGGCTTACGTATTTTGCGTAATATGTACCAGCAACAAAGGTGTCATTTCCCAGGTATAGTCAATCATGATGATGCCTTTTGCATCCCAAAGAAACTGATGATATCCCCTTGCTGAGAAGGAACTTCTTGGGAGGCGGAGGAAATGCTTGTTTCCACACTAAGCTTTTTTTTTTTTTTTCAGCCTCTGAGTCAAGGGCTGAACCCGTGTTGTATCCATGACAACAATATTGGATCAAAAATCTGATGAATCTGCACTATATAAGCACTTTCAAGCTGGTGAGGCATATTCGCTTGTGGAATGTCTTCTGCCTGTCAACTTTCGTGGAACCCATCGCATTCTAACTTTTTCTGCCAACTTTCGTGGAATCCATTGCACCCTGACTTCTGGTGCTATGCATCGAGTAGTAAAGTAAATCCCAAGTAAAAAAATTCGATGTAACGAAATTGGGTAACGGTGCGTCATTGTCAAAACCATTGTTGAAATCTGATGGAGCCGTTTGCTATCCCATGAATTGACGCAACAACAGTTAATTTCATTGTTACTCAACAATACATTTTACTATAAACTATCGCCGAACATTATTTCATCACGTTTTACATAAACGTAGCCAATATCTCATTGCAATGTGTGTAAATTACAAGAAACTCATGCCAAAGGTGATAAAAGCCATTACAAAAATGAATTTTGACGCAATGCATCTTTCCCGAAGGTAGTAAAGTTTGCGTCACAGCGAAATTTGTCTTCCTCTCGACCCCTACTTGAGGGGTTACCTGATATTGACGAGAGCCATAAAATGATGTATAACACGATGGGGTGTATCACGTAGATATCCTAGACCCAAAATTGCTAATCCCTCTCGCTAACACACTTGCGATTCAAGTTTTCTTTCTATCTTGAGGTCAGATTTTAGCTTGCGAGGTGGACTTTTGTAACTACATCACATTTCATCGGTGCCAGGATCGTTTCTTACGTTCGTCTAAATCTGAGCAATATGTAATAATAATAATAACAATAAATATTGTTTTTAAGAAACTAAACAATCAGTCGGAATACTTACTATTGCCGCCGCCATAGTATAGTAAATATTTACTTTTATGACTCTCATATCTTCTTTCATTGGTTTTACGACTATAACATTCATTAATCCACCTACCTCTTAATGTGAGGAATCATTAAACCTTATTATTTGCTGTTATGATTTAATTCCACTTAATATGTACCGGACTGTGGTTCGGTGTGGTCGTTAGAGACGCAAATAAATGCAAGGTTTTATACGTAAAATCAATGTATACTCTCCAATCACTCATTTTATTTTACACCCACAAAGATCTCGGCATGCGAAAGATGCATAGCATACATTTTCTACAAAGAGTACCAGGGTACATCTTGATTTTTTGTTTGTTTTTTATTTCAAAGAATTCGTCAGGATTGTATCGACTGTTAACAAGTACGTAGTGCATCTTTGCTCTAGTTGTTAACTTGTAATTGTTACGAGGCTCGTCTTATACCTCGTGACCCTCCCGTAGTTGAAGATGATGAAATAAAAGTAATGAGAGTGATCATAATTCTAAGTAATAGGTAATAAGCAAATAATTCTTGCGATCCGGTAATAAGTCTAAGAAATCTTTATTCTTCTCTTCATTTAATCCCCTAAAAAGGTAGTCCGTTTGCTCTATTAATTTTCCTTCCGGTCCGCCTAAAACCTCCCAACATCGCCTGGGACAATTCCCTCGTCGTCCTTTTTTGCGACCGCTCGCTTTCGAAACCTAGAGACAACTGTCTTCTCGCCGCCTCCTCCTCCGGTGTCTCCAAAAATGCCCTTAAGCATATCCGAAAATTCCCCGTGAGAAACAAACACACCGCCCTCTGTTAATCTCAAGCCTCAAAGTAAAATGTGATAGGGCTAGGTCCATTAGTCGGCAGCATTGAAATAGGAACCTCTATAACATCAAAAGGGGGCGCGATGGAGTAATCTCCATTCAAAATATAATGTGCAAATACTAAACTCCTACAATCTGGTGTACAAAATGAACCATGCTTCCTGTGTTTAATGGGGAACTGACACTCGGAATTTCTCTCACGCTTTGTGGAAACAAAGGAAAGGGAGCACGAGATGGAATAAAAGTTGCATTTTGAGATTTTATGTGAAATCCTAAAACCTAGTATAAAATCTTTGTAATACGACACTGCCGACTGAAATGCCTGTAGACTCAGCTACGCATCGAACAATTATTCGTGTGTCTTGCGTTACGAGGTCATGGGCGTGGTTGATGTTTTCCTCATCGGTGTATGTAGAGGGCCGTTCAAAATTGATCTGCATCGTCGCAAGGTTCCCTGCCACAATTAAATTCTTTGTTCCGCTTCACGTTTGTGGAATATTCAAGAGCCTTATCTCCAAATGTATGAACCATATCATTTATAACTTACTGTGGAGAATTGCTTTTCCGATACTGGTATTTTTTTATCATCCCTAGTTCTTTTCCCTGCATTTCGTAAAGTCTCCGAGGTTTAGTTCACCTGGGGAAAAAGAAAAAGAAGGAATGGATCTAGGACATTGCAAATTGGTACAGTGACATGCAAGTACATGTATATATACTACCTGCCAAAATAATACTGCATATTCATAATCACCAGAAGTAGGTTAGAACACGAACTTTTATCGCTGCTCATATATTTTTATACAGGGTGTTTCAAAAAGAATTACCCGATTTCAAAGTAGTATATTTAATAAGGCAAATGTGGGATAGTTACAAAACAAAGAGCCAAGTATGAAGGAAGGTCTAAAGTTTTATTCACCACAATTACAAATGCTCAATGTGCCCTCCACCTGCTGCACGGACAACGTCAAGCCGATAGCTGAATTCATCCCAAATGCGTCGGAGAGTGTCTTCAATCACAGAATTTACCGCGGCTGTGATTCTCGTTCGGAGCTCATCCAAGTCAGCGAGTAAAGGGGGAACATAAACACGGTCTTTTACGTATCCCCATAAAAAAGTCACATGGTGTGATGTCTGGAGATCTCGGAGGCCAAGCGTGTAGTGCCAAATCATGGGGTCCCCTGCGTCCAATCCAACGCTGTGGCAATGTGTCGTTTAGAAACTGACGAACTTGGAGGTTCCAATGTGGCGGTGTGCCGTCCTGCTGCAAAATGTAATCTTCAGAGTCGTCCTTCCGTGGGCTTCGCTGAAACGCCTTGTGAATTCGTTGCACATTCGTCGCTGAGGTGGTTGGTCATCCAGGACTCTTTCCCTTACATAAACACCCTGTTTCTTCAAATTGTCGATACCAACGACAAATGTTTTTGCCCACTGGTGAAGCACTGCCGTAACGTCGTTTAAACGCACGCTGCACCGTAAACACGGACTTGGTCTTGCTAAATTCGAGCACACAAAACGCCTTCTGTTGCCTCGACGCCATCTTCTCACTCACAAAGCACAGCGGCTGTTTGGACGCTCGTGCAGCCATCTAGCGGTAGTCATAAAAAACTCTGTGGGCCACGCTCGTAGATATGATACGAGTCGCATTCATCGGTGGTTCGTGGTTGCCGAGATATCCACTTTTCAAATCGGGACATTCTTTATGAAACACCCTGTATAATCGACGAGTATGTACAATGGTCACAAAAAGTTGGGGATATTGCAGCTTCGAAGGAAAAGCGTGCTGATATGATCCTTCAGCAACTAACTGGAGATCAGTTATCAGCGTGAGTAGCTACGTCATATGTAAATTAGCTTCATGACATCACAGAACGTGGCATGCGAGCTCTGATAAAACTACCCTGCGAGAAGTGGAAAACGGATCGTTTTACTGTTTGATCAAGATCAGTGGTCGTCAACCTGGTCCCTACCGCCCGCTAGTGGGCGATTCAAGTTTTCATGGTGGATTTTTGTCCGTTGTTATAAATTTTGTTCTTCTGCCATGTATCGAATAAATTGCTAACAACTTCGCGGGTTTAACTTTTTAAAATATTCTTTTGCAATTTACTTTTGAATTCCATCTCTAAACTTTGAATATAGACAATAATTAAAACAAGGTAATCCGTAACTACAGAGTGTTGAGGATAACACAAAACACGTTTTACTAATAATGTAGATCACGCACATAAAGTATAAATAAAAGATAGTAAAAAATAAAAAATGTAAATAAAAAGATTAATTTAAGTACACATTTTTTACAAACCCTCCCCTCTAAAAATTACTTCGCACTTGCGCTAAATTGAGTTACTGCAGCACCGGTGGGCAGTAAGGAAATTTTACCATCTGTGACGCGCCTGCCCCGCAGGACGCACACTGCATAAAGGCAGATAGAAGCAAGAACGAACGTCTGCGTAGCTCAGTTGGTAGAGCGACTTGTTCCGGAATAAGTGGACTCGGGTTCGATCCCCGGCGTGGACCAAAATGACAGAGAAATTTACTTCGTTATAATGGCGCCCGAACTTCCCGGATGACCTGGCCGTTAAAGATCTCGCAATGGTGTGATGTTCTCTCCACATCGCGAGACCAGAAAATAAGAGAATCCCTTCTTCAGCGCTTCGAAAAATAAAATGTGTGTGGCGTTGCATTCCACGCACCAGATTGACTGGGAGTTCTCAAGTGCACGTTCTATAGCGGATGGCTGCCTGCGACAATTCACGGTCACGGCTGACACGTGGGCTATGCCCCCGGCCCTCTTTCGGGGGGGGATGTGACGTGCCTGCCTCGCAGGACGCACATGACATAAAGGCAGATGGCAGCAAGAACGAATGTCTGCGTAGCTCAGTTGGTAGATCGACTTGTTCCGGAATAAGTGGACTCGGGTTCGATCCCTGGCGTGGACAGAAATGACGGAGAAATTTACTTCGTTATACATCAACAAAGATACAAAAGGGGGCCGAAGGTATTAAAGAGTTGACGACCTGATCTAGATGATTGCTGAATGCATGGTCTTCAGGGTGGGATTAACCTGAAAGCATCTCCAGACGACGTTTAAGCATTGACAATAGAAATAGAGCTGTTGGCATGTTAGAGTCAGGTGTACCGCAGATCGATGTGGCTGCTGCTCTAGGAGTTTCACAAAGTAGTGAGTCGGCTGCACGGCTGAAACGTATACGGCATAGAAACATTGCAGATCGACTCAGGAGTGGTCGCCCGAGGACAACTTCCAGGAGGGTAGATCGCTACCTGATAGTAAGTGCTCGGAGAAGGCCTAGTATCACCAGTAGCCAACTCCGGGAATCAATTCCAGCTGCTTCTGGTGTCACAGTATGTACTCAAACGGTACGAAACTGTCTTCACGAATACGGACTCCGAACAAGAAGACCACCGAGATGAATAACATTGACATCAGCTCACCGTCGTCAAAGATGTACTTGGGTCCAACAATACATGTCATGGAATACAGAATGGCACCATGTACTTTTGACAGACGAATCCCGTTTCGATCTTTGTTAGGGCACTCAACGAGGACACGTGTGGAGGAGATCCGGGACACGAATGCAACCACACTATGTATGCACATAGTGTGGTAAATACACAGTTGACGTGGACCAGGAACATCAAATAGAAGTCATCGCTCTTTCCGCGTTTATAAGTGAGTCACGGAAAAATTTCTCATCGGCCACCACCGGAAATTGAACCCAGGGTCTTCCAGTTACGCGCCGGATATGCTTCCACTGTACCACAGCAGCCTCGAAATTCTCCAGACTGACAAACGACAAACTGCCAAACCACATGGCAGGGTTGCTTCTTTGGAGCCCCGCGCAATGCTGGGGATTCACCACAGATGAACAGCAGCAACTGAACAAATAACTAGAAGGCGAATGAATGATAAATACACAGTTGACGTGGACCAGGAACATCAAATAGAAGTCATCGCTCTGGAGATTTTCGAGGACGCTGTGGTGCAGTGGGAGCATATCCGGCGCATAACCGGAAGACCCTGGGTTGAATTCCCGGTGGCGATCAATGAGAAATTTTTCCGTGACTCACTTATAAAAGTGGAAAGAGCGATGACTTCTATTTGACACTATGTGCATTCCGTCCATCCTTAGCAGCTGCAGTCAGTTCTGGTCTAGACTGGAGTGTGTTTTAATGCCCCGTACTTCCTTGTATGTTTGTCAAGGCAACATGAATGCCTCAGTGTACCGAAAAAGAGGTCATTGTGCCTATTGTGATACTGTTTCATGCTGATATTGGACATGCATCCCGTTTTCTTCATGACACTGCAACCAGTCACAGTGCCTGGAGCGTGCTTCAGGAGCCGGAAGAATCATTGGATTGAATCGGTATATCTGCCTCCGAGGTCTCCTCAGCTTAATCCTGTTGAGAACATTTGGGACGTTGTACAGCGACGCCTGGATAACCACGTTCCATACCCCAATACACCGGCAGACTTCCGTAACCTGTAATATGGGACCAGCTGCCCCAGACACTCTTCAATGATATCATTGCAAGTATGCCTCGTGGTGTCAAGACGTTCTTCGGCACAGATTTGGTGTTACCGGGTACTGAAATCCAGAGGTATGGACATTCTCCGAATCTATCATTTTGTCTACATCGCAGTGCTACTTTGTTGGGTGCTGAAATTGCACAATATATAGTTTTTGTAAACGTACTCTTCATCGTTTGTGTTACGTAGCCTCCCCGATGTTATTTCAATGCGTGTTATATCAGTCAGATAGATACATCCTTCATTTTATGCAATATCTTGTGACCATTGCATTTCAGAATACACAAATGAAAGCTAAATTTAAAATGAATTTAAAAAAAATTATAGTGTTAGTAAGCATGTTTTCGCCAGGCGAAAGCATTGCAGGTTCGATATTACAAACACGACGCCTCTCCTGTTTACATCTCCTCCAAAACGAACAACGGAATGTTGCGTCGTTTTAATTGTCCCAGAACGTCATCTGATGTAATATTCAGGAGTGATAAACGGTGTACACGACTTGCTTCTCTCTCTGATGTCGATACGTTCAGGAGAAATGCTGTGTGCTAAATGCCGTACCATGGCAGGAGAATAAACGTTACAACATACGTTTTTATTTGTGTATGTAACAAAAAGAAAAAAGTGTTGGCAAAGTCTCTTTGATTTACACTCCGAGACTGAGAGAGAAAAAAAGAAAGAGAAGGGGGGGGGGACTGACGCGCCAGAAATCCGAACAGGTTGTATTTGTAACTCAGCATTGTCAAGGTCGGGCAATGACAGCCAGCTCCCGTCAACAATCACCTTAAAGCATTGAGCCTCTTTTTGTTTTGTTTCACTATTTGTTCTGGTTTTTTTTTTTAATTCTTTGCTTTTTTCTTTTCTCCACGAAGCCTCAAGCGATCTTCTCTTCTGAAGAAAATGAAGTGATCTAAGAAGTTCACTTCTTCGTTACATTTCCGTAATGAAATGTGCCTTTCGCAAAATAACGCAGAGAATTTGATGGGATTGAAAAACAAAAGGTTCACATCCGATCAAATTGAAATGACAACCTCCATCTGATCTCAACTGCAACCTCTTAATTTGGAAAAAAATGCTTTTTTTGTTTTGTTTCCCATTGTTCGTGCCAGATTTTGGCAGTAATAAGTACGAGAGCAAACCAAAAAGCAAAGAAAAATTATTTGTACACTCATTGTCATAAAAATGCATACGTTTCATCTCTTTTATTCTAGCCTTGGCTAAAGGCTCGCATGAAAAATTAGTTCTAAAATTAGCTCGTGGAGTGTTCGTTGTTAAACGTTTTGTGATAGGCTGCACCAAAAAGTGGTGCTACACCAGCTGCACCACTTTATGAGAAAAGATACACCATTGTGTGGTGTAAATGAAACCCAACAACACGGTGCAACTTTGCACCATGTTATGATACAAGGTTGCACCATGTTGTTGGTTTTTGTTTGCACCATACCATGGTGTGTCTTTCCTCAGAAAGTGGTGCAGCTGGTGTAGTACCACTTTTTGGTGTAACCTACCACACAGTTTTTAACAGTTTTTATCTAGCTGGAACAAATTAACTTGGGTTTAGCAAAATGAGTTGGAATCAGCTCGGGCGAATGTATTCTCTGTCTAAGAAGTGTGCCGAACGTGGCTGGAACGACTGAACCTGCGGATCGAAAAACTTTGCTTCCCCTTTAGCTTTGTTCTTCAAAATGGTCATTAAAGGGAAGATCAGCATTAATCATTTTTGACTCATCCCCCCCCCCTAAACGGTAATAACAATGACGTAGAACCTACGAAAGGAGAGAGGAGATGTGTGGGTAACTTTTTTCTGTCCAGTGACATGATGTTCATGTATGGGGGTCTTTCTCCCTTCTATCATGCCTTGGGTCATGCAGTGGAAAATAAAGAACTATAAGGAAGTGCATATCATGACTGACATGTTTATGGCCGGTACTGCTGAGATGAGAAGGTGGAAAGGAAATTTTGTCTTACACTGTAAAAAATTGCAGGGTCAAATTACGGCAGCCGAGTGGTCAGTCAATAAACCGTAATTTTACAGTACCATACCGTAATGTTCAGTAACATGTCTAATGACCGGGAAATAGAAACGTCTAATGACCGTAATGTTCATTATCATGTCTAATGACAAATAAATAGTTATACATGTTATGTTCATTAACATGTCTAATGGGAAATAAAGACGTCAATGCCGTAATGTTCATTAACATGTCTAATGGGAAATAAAAACGTCAATGCCGTAATGTTCATTAACATGTCTAATGGGAAATAAAAACGTCAATGCCGTAATGTTAATTAACATGCCTATTGACTGGGAATAAATAATATGTCTACTGACCGGGAAATAAAAACGTCAATGCCGTAATGTTCATTAACATGCCTATTGACTGGGAATAAATAATATGTCTACTGACCGGGAAATAAAAACGTTTTGCCCACAGATATGTTGCCAGTCGACTGAAAGCACATGAAAAAACAGGTATATAACCACTTTAACAAGAACGTTGCCAGATAGTCAAGGTTCAAACACAGTATCAGTTCAAACAGTTTAAACACCGTGAACATGTAGTTTATCTCCCAAAAGTTTATGGTTGACTGCCAGGTGGGATGCTTACGATCTGTAAACTGTCTTAATCCGGGTGAAACACTGACTATTTACGGCAATTTTTTACAGTGTAGATTTTGTAAAACCCGGCCGCTATGTAAACATTTCTCTTTGGGAGCGCAGACAATTTTGGACACCATTTAGTTCAAGTGCATCGGCCGTTTAAATGGTTCAGGATAGTTCTCGAGACTTTGTCCCCATTTAAAGGGAAGCAAAGAACCGTTGCCTTTGTCGACATTAGATGTTCGCGTTGGCGTAAAATGATGAACCAAAGCTGAACGGAGAATAAAAACGTCGGGAATGAAACGCCATCGATCTTCGTTAAGCTTCGATGGCGTCAAAAGTGATGTGATAATTCTGAAACTCCCACCAACATGGTACCAAATTTTTTCCACTTTAGTGCTCGAAGCTGCATTAAAATAAAATAAAAAAAAATAGGAAAGAAAAAAGTCAAGCCTTTATGTAAAGCGATAGTGTTACAGAGTTCTTTCAATGTTAACAATGGCGTAAAGATTAACTGTGAACGGTGATTTTTGGAAGTGGAAGGGGAGATGAAGGGGTGAATCCATTGAAGGGGTTAATTTTCAGCTTCCTGCCGCGTTGCCTGCCAGCTCTTTTATTACCTCCCGCGTCTTTTATCAGCCCAAACCCTTTCCCCTCAACCGTTTAATCGGCGTGGTTTCAATTTCAGGAATCGGTGGCTTCCGTAATTCCCGATCTAAGCTTACTGTGTATCGCATTGACAGCCCGGTACTCTATCAGGAACTGACTGCCATTTGAGCTCTCCCCTCTTGCAAGGCTGCAAATATACAGGCTAATTTCCGTAATAAAAAACGATGTGTATGTTGCGGAATGCCTGCACTGTTAAAAATTTCACAGTTAGATTACGGGCAATGGCCGGCAACTGGGGGCCCGGCCGTTGCCCATAAAACTACGGCTTGGCCCATTTTTGTGAAAGCCCATGAAATTACGGTCTGAACCCTAAATACTAAGCCCATAATCTGAAGAGCAATGCCCATAAAAAAACAAGTTTGACCGTATTGAGCTACGCCATAATTCGAAGGGCATTGCCCATAAAAAAATAAGTTTGACCGTATTGAGCTACGCCATAATTCGAAGGGCATTGCCCATAAAAAAATAAGTTTGACCGTATTGAGCTACGCCATAATTTGAAGGGCTATACCCGAAAAAATAAGTTTGACCGTATTAACTTAAGCTGTAATTTGAAAGGCAATCCCTGTAAATATGAAGTTTGGTCATATTCGGTTAAGCCTCACGGCAAGTAGTCACCGACTTTTACATAAATGCATTTTTTGTGGAAGAGTGTGCAAGTAAATGCATGTTTTTTGTGGAAGAGTGTGTGAGTGTGAAATTGTTGGATACTTACATTTTAACTGAATCAATTCAGTTCTAAATGTGAGTAATGATATTTTCATATCTTAAAATCAGGTTTATTACAATATGATAAATAATGACATCAGTTACACACAGATTTGTTTAACATTAGGCTTTACGAACTCTGTACACACAGTTGGTTGAACAATACTTACGTTTCTTTTAGACATGTTTTAATTGGAGAATTATTTCTAAAGCACAGTTGGTTGAACAATACTTAGTTTCTTTTAGACATTTTAATTTGCACATACGTACTTATGTAGTATTTGCATGAATGAATACAAAGGGCAGTTATGTAGTAAAGATATGTACAGGCATATTCTTGTATTTATATGTTATATCAATGACAAACAGAACTACGAACTGGCATCAGAGTACATTGCGTCTATAAGGGTATTCAATCCACAATGGTGTCAAAGTTGGTTTTTCATGTAGGTTTTGGCTAGTATTACATTTGACATAGGGTTGAATCATGCTTCTTTTCGTTTTCACATTCACTGCCTTGTGTGCTGGTTCATTTTACATTCTACTGAGCACTGTGTTGTCAGTGTTCCCAGAACTTTTACTGTCTTGTTTCCTATCTCTAATTTTTGGATATTTACCTACTTTTCACATGTTTAGTAAAATTATGTCAAAAACTGGAAGTACTGCTTTTGAAAGATCACATTGCTTCCCCATAATTAAGGTATCAGAAAAAAAGAAAAAAAAATACTTGAATGGAAATGAGAGCTTTTGAACTTGATAGGGCATAATTTCAAATCTCAGACCCCCACCCAAAGTAGAAAAACTTGCTTAGACCCTGATTCTAACTGAGTCATTGTAGAACATTAATGCATATCAATATTTCTAAAATATTAAATTTTCCTGTTTGGAATGTTTTAGAAATGACTTCAGTGATTAAACCTGTTCTTTCATTGTTGTGTTGCCACAAGGAAACCATTTTGGAGCACAAAAATTTTTTTGGAAAGCTATTGAATAGTTGTATTTATAATATCTTGGCAATACCTGAAGATACTGAAACAATTTTTATTGATGTACAAATCAGGTGTTTAGTGACAAAGGAAAAGAACACGGCAGAATCTTTAAATTTCTCAAAAAACAATTTCATCGCATCATTTTGTACCAATTTCAGCACTATCATCTTAAAACATGAAATACATGCTTTGCATATTGAACATTTTGAATAGACCTTTAAAATAGGAATTACAAAACGTGTAAAAAATTTTTCATATTTTTTAACTTAAAAAAAAAAAAGTGGCTTCTGATTTATCTTAAAATATAAATTTTCCTGGGCATCCAGGTTTTACTACCTGGGTAGGTAAATAATTTATGTATATACCCAGCTGCGCATGTAACATTTCAGATATTTTCCAAGCCCTGCTTAAAGTGACACAGGTGAAAGATTTCACTCGCAGAAATTTAGAATGAAATCAATTCTTTTTTACATTTAACTTTAATTACTACATTTGCAAAGCAAAGAAACTGTTCATGATATATTTTCACTGTCATTTTCTTGGCCAGCATTTACCAGATTCAGTAAAAAAAGAATAACAGTCGAAACTCGTTATAATGAAATTCAAGGGGGACAAAAAAAAATTTGTAGCAACGTATTGTTCTTAAAACATAACAAATTTTTCATTAAAAAGTTAGTATGTACTACAGAAATTTTCATTACGCATAAGATTGCAATGCTGTAAAAGTGAAATAGTGCCCACAGAGACAAGCAAAGGTAATTTTTTTGTAATGGGGAGTTTTTGCTAAAGTAGTAATAATGAAATATATAAGCTTTAATTAATATGTATGTATGAAATTATGTACTGTATATATTTTTACTTATACATATCAGGGTTTGAAAAATACCATGCCTGAGTCGTGTGAATCATTGACCTGGGCAGGTAAATAAATAATCTAGTTGCCCTAGGTGCCAGACTGGGCAATTAAATCTAAAAATGAAGTTCAGAATATAATTTTCTACTACAAGAAAAAAAGACAGTCATCGCATGTCATGTTGCTTTTCACTGCTAATCACTGGAACTTGTATTATTGTTACGCAGTGCCAAGGACAGAAGAATATCACTTCTTTAATTATATTATGCTTTAGGTCCATAAATTGGAAGCATATGTAATTTTGCTCCAAATGTTTCAAGTCAGCGACTGAATGCATGCCTCTGATGGAACTAGCCTCCTGTGTTTATTGACAAAGGGTTAAAACTTCATATTTTTCATATTTTAATGTATTTCATATTTTTTCAGATATTTCATATTTTAAACGTGTTTTAAAGATTTTTATTGTAATATGGACCTGTGAGTCTGACACTGTGAAGAGAAGCTGCGATAGGAATAATGCATCGCTCCAGTGAAGATGTGAAGCTTTGGTCCGTTAAAAGGAAGGTTTGTTGCTGTGTGGAAATGACGGGTACAAGAGAAAGAGGACTTACGTTATTGGCAGAAGAGCAATAAATGTTGTAGTGATACGCTACAGAAAATAGGTCCACAGCAGCCACCCTTTCTTTTGTTGTATCCTGTACGTTGTTGGCAGGAAAAACCGGATAAAACCTCTTCGATTTGCAAAAGATACATATGAGTAAGATAGAAACTCGCGTGCGAACAAGCTATTAACAGAAGAACCAAAAGTGCAGAGACACAGCAAATCTGTTCAAACCAAAACCGAAATTTATAGTTCCCCAGTTTTCTGTACAACATAGAAAAGCATATTAGTACTTTCGGTAAATGTGTACTTCAGCGTCCTAAACTATTTCGTTGGAAAAATTTAACTGTGGGTGAAAAGTTCGATGCACACATTTTTTTAAGCATGCAAAATAATAGGGAAAGGTGAAAAATTATATTTTTAGATAAAAAGGAAATAATTTTTCCGAAGCATTAACCTGCGAGTACGATGGTTTGTAGCAGGTGGTGCGGGAGGCTGAAGCGATGCTAACGGCCACCACGTGAAGGTGCTGTGCGACGGAGCGAAGTACGAGTTGGTAGCAAATGCGTGGAAGAATACGACAGCAGTAGGGTATATTTTTCGGAAGAGTGTCGTGTAATCGTGCGCAGAAGTAGTTCAAACTTGTTTTATTCATTTTTGAGAAAGATATGTGCAGAATGTCGTTATTAGTGGTTTCACAGTGTCTCCGAATGGAAAGAAATTAAGGAATGTAAAATAATTTATGTACGACAGAAGTTTTGAGGAAGACGTTTTGGTTCCGGTTGAACCCAAAGTTTTAGTTTTGGTTTGGAAGATGTGCACAGGTAGGTGATTTCTTCAAGCACTTCATTTGCAGTTCTGCTGTTATTCAGTACATCGTAGCTCACATTTTTTCCCTCGTGACATGGATATTTTTCAAAATAAGCAATTTTCTTCAATTCATATATCGCACTATGGCAGGGAGACAGCTTCTTGTATTGTGGCGGATAATGAAATTTTAAGCCCTGACGAAATCGGAAATGACTGACGATTTTGTACTTCCGCTTTCTCAAAATTACCCTTCAAAAAAACAAAAACTTACAATGCTGCACAAATTCAACCTCTTTCTTTCTGCGTATGCCTACAAGACTTTTCGATGACTACGTACTGCTAAACCGCTTCCTTCTTAATTCTTCCGCCCGTTACTTGCCCTTCTCAACGAAGCTTCCATTCACCGGACTCCACCTTGATGCCGTTGCCGCTCTCTCGTCCTATGCCTATACCGCACGTACTCTTCCAAACCATCGCACTCTCAGGTAAATACTTCGGAAAACTTATTTCCTTTTATCTAAAAATACTATATTTTTGCACCTTTTCCCATTATTTTGCATGCTTAAAATATTGTATGTCACACTTTTCCCACACAGTTACATTTTTC
The DNA here is from genome assembly GCA_039090855.1 of Macrothele yani. Taxonomy (NCBI): domain Eukaryota; kingdom Metazoa; phylum Arthropoda; class Arachnida; order Araneae; family Macrothelidae; genus Macrothele; species Macrothele yani. The sequence goes on from CM076990.1 coordinate 199,022,378, forward strand.
CGACGAAATAATTTAGACGCTAAAGTACACATTTACCAAACTTTCTATTTCGGATCAGGGAATCATATGCGAAAGAATGAAAAATTTCACGTCTGCTTTAAAAACAATTACAAAACATGAACAAACTATATTGTGTAGCATATGAGTATAAAATGGTTCGCTCTCCTGGCAAGAAGGTACTTGCTTGGACTTGTAGTCATCCGCACGTGAATTGCACGGCGAAGCGAATCTTCCTTTCAACAAAGCAAATCTTCACATCGTTGCCAAAGTGATGTGTTAGGCCTACCACAGCGTCGCACTCACAAGTCAATATTACAAGTTTCCGACAAAATAATTTAGGACGCTAATCTACACATTTACCAAATAATCTGCCAATGATGAAGATTGGAGTGCCATTTCAGGTGGATTCAGTAGTTTTAAAGAGTTTGTAGAAATCAATGAAAATGCATTATTGGGGAATTGAGGGATATTCAAGAAATAGCCAATGAAATTCAGGATGATGATGAAGAGACATAACGAAGAATTAACAAAAGATCCCCAGACTGTCACGAAAGCAGTGTAGAAGCTTTGGAAACACTGTCACTACATACAACTCACCGATACATCTAATTGCCACACATTCCTGTTTAAACAAACTTGAAAAAGCTGTTTTCAATGAGAGGCAACATCAGAAACAGTCTTCAATTTTACATAACTTTAAAAAGCCATAAATATAAACAAGGTATGTAATTAAAATTTTGAGATCAAGTAATTTACATTTTTGAGTAATCTAAGCTTTTAAGTGTTAAATTTAACTAAGTAAATTCAATCATTGATATTTTTCTTATTTTGCATGTTATTCTCATGTTAATTACATTTTAAACTTAATTTTGGCTGGAATTACACTAACTTTTACTTATGCTGCGCTCTTATTTATGCGTGCTATGGTTTGCGCTGACATATATGTGAAATATTACTGTATACATGTGATAATGAGGTGATTATAGATATAATTAAAAAATATATATTTTTTGGCTCTTCTGGTTTCCAATTAAATTTATGTAATTTATGTGTTGAGTGGTAAAAAGCTGTTTTCAATGAGAGGCATATGGGGTTTGTATATATGCAGATTTCCATTGTTTGCTTCTTCCTGCTGAAAACTAAGCTAGGGGTGCCTATGAGTTAACTGAATATACCATAGTCACAAAATGATTGATAATTATATACTAAGGAATGTGAGTGAAATGGTATTCCTAAAAGCAATCAAAACCATGTAGCAGTCAGGGAGAATCACAAATGTGTTTCCTGAACAAAAATGTGACATTTCATCACATGAAACTTTTTTTCCACCTCTAAATTGAGGCCATTGGTTCTAGGGAAGGAGAAAGCCAAAGCTGTTATGTTATGTAAAAAACAGGTTTCTTTTTTAAAGGTTTTAACGGCTAATGTGAGGAACTAAATGGGATATAAGCAGTCCCCGTCCCTAATTTAAGAGTAACTGGTTCCAGGGAAGAGAGAACGCCAGTGCTGTAAGACAAACACAACATCCATGCCATACCGGGATTCAAACCCGGACCCACTTGGACAAACAATCATAAGATGGTGCTTAGACCACTGCACCACCAGGGTGGCAAAACTAATGCCTCATATGGGATTCAAACCATATGTTAAATTGTGACTGCTAGCCAAAAACCTTGATGTACAACCAACTCTGATACCAGAACGGCTTGAACATCCTCTAGACCAATAGTTCTCAAAGTGGGTTTCACTAAAATAATAGGGGGGGGCATATGCGGATTTGTTAGCAACCATACCGAATCACATAGTGAACCAATTTTCAAAACAAAATTAATCTGAATTTATGGCTAGTGCTGGTAGGATGTGTAGTGAAGTTTAGCATATTTAGCTGAAATTTCTGAAAAATGAACTAGTGGAACTTCTCATTACAGGGTGAAAACAATCTGTTCAATGTTGAAAAAACAAAACACAAGCAATGACCAAAAAACTTTATGAGAAAACCAAATTACAGGGAACAGCTCTGACCAATTTTCATAACTGAATTCATTATCATCAGAAAATGAGCAAACAATTGGAAACTTGATGTTAAACAGCTAATAATCGTCCATTCTCTGCACTCTCCAAACATTTACAAGGCAGTATTTCCCATTCCCACTGAATGAACTAGTTACTCATTCACATACAATGTAGAAATGTGTAATCTTCTATTGCCAAATAAAAAACTTATGAGACATCTTTTAACTCTGGTTGGTTTGAAAAGCATTTGTTTTTTGAAATCACCGACTAGTTTTTTTTTTTTTATTGGAGGTTTAACGACCACCGTGAGCAACTCAATGGGCTATAAGCAGTCGCCCGTCCCTAATTTAGGGTCACTGGTTCCAGGGAAGGGAGAGAGCCAGTGCCGTAAGACAAACACAACATCCATGCCGGACCGGGATTCGAACCCGGACCCCTTACGAACGAATGATCAGAGGCCAGCGCCTTAGACCACTGCGCCACCGGGGCGGCGACTAGTTTTTGGATTCCAATGGAAAAAGAATTTCCAACATTGTCGAGCACTGCCTTAAGTATTTGTTGCCTTTTACAACTACATATTTATGTGAAACTAGTGTTTTATCCTTAACCACCATAAAAACTAAATATTGAAATAAGCTGGATGTTGAAGATAACTTGTTTGTACATAAGCAAGAAAACTCAAAATATTGATGAACTTTGCAAGAGTAAATGAGCTCATACATCTTATTGATACTAAACAAATGACTTGACCAGTTTTATTTGAATTTTTTTTTAGCCATTTGTGCAATTTCTGAGACATCAGTGTATGTAATTTTAGCAAATATACATGTGTATTTGTATTTTTTATATATTTTATACCCACATAAACACACTGGAATAAACTTTTCATTAAAGAATATGCCTGTACATATCTGTACTCCATAGCTAATCTTTGTATTCATTGGTGCAAATATAATACTTCACAAGTTCTTAAGTACATGAGCAAATGAAAAGGAGTCTTAAAAAAAAACAAAGTATTGTTCAGCCAGTTTGTGCTTTAGAAATAATTCTGTTTAAATTCATGAGTTGAACACTATGCCGTAAAAAAAAAAAGCACAAAACGATAAGACAATATTTATGCGTGTTATATTGCAAAATGGAATTCATTTCAGACTACAAACATACGAAAAGAATGCTTCCCTACGTAATTCACAAATCAGCATGTACAGATCGAATTTATTCGACATCCTAGTCAACGCTAGGTATATACCTGGCGATAAAGACTTGCACAGAAAGTAAAGCACTGTTTCATATTGATAGTAAAACATATATGGATGTGAGAGTTATGCCCCTACCCCAGTCAAATGAAATCTTAGCTACTACATAGATTTTCCTGTGTGACAATGCTTCAGCCACCCTCGTTTGGTGGTGAAACTTTTAAAATTATATATATATATGTACACAGTTCGTGAGCTTAATATCAAACAAAAATGTGTGTAATTGATTTCGTTACTTTTACATATCATAATAAACTTAATTTTAAAAAGTGTCTACTCACACGTTTTCTTTCTTTAACATGCTGGTGTCTACCACATGTTCGTGACTTCGTGTTCGTGTCGTCAGTTAGGGTTAGGGATGGGCGATATTTATCAATATCTCGAAATATCGATATTTTTGTCCGATATTTCGATATATAGTATTGATATCCAAGTTACGATATATCAGAAAATCACTATATCGGTGCGATATTCAATATATCAGCCTATGGCTGATGTGATTTAACTTGTTTAATGAAATCTGTTGCTTGAGGACTATCAAACTGCGATCTCATTATCGAGATTCACATGATATTATGTCACCTTCCGATTTCTAGAACTTTACAAGGAAAAATATCTGCTGTGTTGAAAACCTCGATGGTTGAAAATTTTAACTATTAGTTGACAGTAGGCACCCAGAAAACAAATTTAACGAACGGTTGATAGCAGATTGTTCTTTTGCCTATGAGTATTATGTTTGAAGTAAACTGGCACTTTGACCAAAATTAAATACATACCAATGACACACAATTTGAAGTTAAGCATTTTTTTTTTTTTTTCGTTAGTGATAAAGTATGTAGATCTTAACAGCTGGGTAAGGAAATGCAAAACAGCTTTTCGAGAGTTTTCTTGATGTCTTACAAGTTATGTAGTATAAAGTTTGTTGTAATTCAGGCTATGTATATATCAGACGTAATTTTTTTTATCATCCTTTGATAATTATCTTGTAAATACATAGTGAAACTTCCTGAAGTAATTATATAATCTGGTAAAAATATGAGCATAACAACTTTCGTCTTGATCTGCTGATTTTTCCACACTTACAGCATGTTATTTCCTCTGATTGTCCATTCGTTTTTTTGTTATCTAGGAGAGACAGGCTTTCATACATTAATTAGTAAATATATACTTGATGAATTTGGATTATGATATTTTTTTATGTTTTTCATACATTAATTAGTATGGCTTTCATTAATTAATTAGTAAATATATATACTTGATTAATTTGGATTACGATATTTTTTATGTTTTTATTTTTATAATCATATTTTAATGGAGGACTAATAATCATTAGCATTTTTTAAAATATCTTTCTGGAAAAATAATTGCTTTCTATGAAAAGGCCATCACAAATTATTCGTACTCTAATTACTGTTTTTAACAAAAATGTCACTTGTAAACATATTATAAGCACTTTAATTTTTTTGCTTATGCCATGGGAACTATTTTTGCTTACACCATAGAAGTAATTATATCTGTATACTCCATTAACATTGTGTTCTGTCTTAAACGATAAAAAAAAATAGCAAACATTGTTCACACCTTCTGAAAAATATAAATGTATACAAAATGCTCTAAAAATTACAATAACAAAGTTTTTTTAAAGATTTTTTTCCATAACACTTCCTTGCAAGCTGATATAATGTTGTTAACTTTGACATTTGCATCCCAATAAAAATAGTTATTCTTTCTATAATTCAGTTATTCCCATGTTAATTGATGGTTAAGATTCCAGTCTGCTGGGATTAATAAGTACTTTTGTTTTTTTGTCATTTATGCCATACTGAAGCTTCAACTTACCTTTTCTCGAAATGTTGGAAATACATATTTCTCATAATCTCACATTGATGAAAAACTCATGAAAACATTCCTTTGCAACTGGGATTTTTGGAAACTTCTTAGCAGAAACCATACCCCTGCTAGTCGAGCAATGCCCACACATGAAACAACAAAATCACCTTTTGGGTTTTGGAAAGTATATTCAGCATTTCTGCAGATTACAAGCTCACTTCTGTTGCATGATTTTTTTATTTATTTTTGCATCAAAACTTTCTGCTATATATTTTTTTTTTTATTTTAGGATCTGAAAAACAATATTTTATGTGTTTTTCATATCACTAAAAATACAGCTTGAGAGCTGCAATCTTGCATAAAGATAGTTTTAAGCTATAAAATGTAATAATAAAGGACAAATAAAATTGCTCCCTTTTAGTAGGAGAAAGCAGCTCTTGAAAAAAAAAAAATTCAGCTGATGTTTCTAAGAAATTATCTGAGAAAACTGGTAGGATATTTATTCCCCACATTCACTGCCAAGCTTGTGTATTATAATTAGTTATTACTTATTACCAAAACAATTTTTTAAGGTAAAGAATATTTTTATGTCTTAAGAGACACATATGGTTGAGTCGTCATTAGACTATGTAAATGCTATCTGTGGAGAGTAGTTACTCAATTATGTTTGCTCATGCTGATGAAACAATCCTGTTGGCAGAGAGCAAAAGTGAGTTGCAGCGTATGTTGTCCCACATGTATGAAGTTTGTATGAATTTCAAACTTAGTATATGAAAGGAAAAACCCAAAGTTATGTTTTTGACAGATGAATTGTTAGTATTAAATCAAACAGATCAGTCTAAATGGCAAAGAGATTGACCAGGTAAATCAATTTACATATTTAGGAAGCATGTTTGACAGAGAAAACAAATTAGGTGGTGAAATTAGTAGGCTAGTAAATTCATCTTTGAAAGTCACAGCTGCTTCAGGAGGATTTTGAATAAATGATGAATGATAGGTTCTCAAAAAGTCCCTAATAGTTGTGTGTGAAAAAGTACAGTAATTGTTCCTACTCTGATGTGCAGCAGTGAAGGTGGAGTACTGCAGATGAAGAGTGATTTGTGAGCTGTAGAGATGTGTTACTTATGGGGGTGGGGGCAAGATATGTTTTGATCATGTGAGGAATGAAGATGTTTTGTAGATGAGTAGTGTGGAGCAAAATATTGTTTGTAAGGTGGGGACAAATATTCTTGGGTGGTTTGGAGAATGAGTGGTGAGATGATTACTAGGAGAATTTATTCTGCACAAGTGACAGGAAGAAAATGTAGAAGATCAAGGGAGGACCAGATTCAGGAATTCCTGCATGAGAAAAAGAGAATAAATGTGAAGTACAAATGGTCTTGTGTGTGATGGATGTCAGTGAAGCTCAAGTTGTGAGCTGAGATCACTGTAAATGCAGATGTTTGATACATCAAGAGTAAATAAAATGTGTTTCCATCAGTTTTGAACTTTAATCCAGCAGATAAGCTCTCATCAAGAAACTAACCTATGATCTTAGAGAACAGCTTAGTGATATATATGCATGTAAAGAGAAAATCCCTCATCTACAGCAAGTTGAATATAACTAGGTGAGAAATCAGTACTTATTTTTGTGTTGTTTTGGTGTTAATAAGTGAAACATTAAATGCTATATCCCATTTGAGTTCAAAACTGTAAATTTTTTTTTAAATCTGCTGACTTCCTTAATTTTAAGGATAGACTCCACCAATGAGCATTTAAAATGTAAAAAAAAAAAAAAAATGATATGATATCGAAGATAGCTCCTCAGGTGTTTTAGGCTTGATAAAGAATACTTCAGATATTTATTGTGTACAAGTTTTTAATGGAGATGAGAAATCCAAAGAAATGGACTGAGAACTGGAAAAAAATGCTTGAAGTGAAGTGGTGTGTGTGTGTGTGTGTGTTGATCTCCATGAGCATCTAAAGTTGTTCCCGAATGTGTAGAAGCTTGATTCACCATAAGCAGACACATGTCCCTAATTTAGGGCGAGTGGTTCCAGGAAAGACAAGACAGGAACAACTTCTTTATGTATTTTACCACTTGGTAGGCACATTTTCCATGATTATTTAGATACTGAATAGTTTCCATGACATTTAATTAACATTTCATGACTGAATAGATTTTATTCATGACATTTAATAAATAGATTTCTTGACTGAATAGATTTCATGACATTTAATTGCTAAAACCTGGAAAGAGCGACATCTTTGTTTATTCACTGACGCCACATATTTGGAGGATTTTCACATTTAATGAACAGTGCTTCTTATTTTGAAAATTTGACTGTTTTCTAGCAGTTTCTGAGGAAGAAGTAATCTTTTTGTATGAGAATTTTCCTGATATTGATGCTGAATCAGTTGTAGCAGGTATAAAATCACATACAATTTTTGCAAACTTGATCAAATGTAAAACCGATGGGCGCAATGCAAGGTATTCATATAATCTGAGCATTGTTTCAGCTAATATATTAATATAGTCTTTAATGGTAGTCTAAGAACTCCCTTCCTACAGCTAGTGTCAAACATTTGGCACAATGTATTGCCTTTTAATCAAACCAAAAACCCATATTTATGAGTACAAATGCAATTTTTCCATTGCACATTTATTAGATTTTAGCAGGAAAAGAATTTTGAAAAAAAAGTAACCTTGTATAATTTAAAGAAACACTAGAGAAATCAAATGAGGAAGAGCACTGCACATTAAAACTTTTCTGGGCAACAGAATTTTGTTAATGCCATTCCGTTTAAGAATAACAGTTTTCACAAAAAAAAAAAAAAATATGTTCACAGTTTTTATCAAAAGAGAAATAGACACAATGACAAAATGGATAACACTGGGCAAATTAGGCTGAAACCTGTTAACAAGGTTTGTTGTATTTTCAGTTTTGTTTTTTTTTTTGTTATTTTTTTACAAAAAAAAATTATATATGTATCTACAGTGTATATGCACACTAACTTTGAAATAATATATTTTCATGTATGTGTGCAAACTACTTCAAAATTGCATTAAAAAGCTCTAGCCATTTACCTCTCAACAATATTATGACTTTGCAGAACATTCTGCATTAGAAATTGCAATAATATGCTGTGATTACAGGCTAAGGGGGTAATGTTTCAGACAGAAGTAACCCAGTGATTTTGTTTTAGGCATTTTACTCTGCTTTTGTACTTAAATAAACATTTCCTGAATAATGGAAAAACCTTAATATGTGTAGAATAATCAAATCAATGAGACTTATTTACCCAATTGCCTGTGGTTTTCTGGTCTTCTATGTAGCAAAATATTTCTGCCACAAATTCCATTTCAAGTGTGTTTTTTTATTCATATATATTCTTTAAAAAGATGTTGAGTGTGCTTAACAGGAAAGTTGACATCTAATTTGTTTACTTTCAAATGATAACCAAAACCTTCAAATATCGTTGGTGACAGTTGATACTATCCACAGCCACAGCCCCCCCCCATTAGTGGAAGGAGTGCAGATGTTATATAAACACAAAAGTGCACAACACTTTTATGATTGCTTTTTTGACTAATTTTGTCTCGCTGTATCAACAATCTTGCATAGGTAGCAATGTTAAGTACAGAGAATCATGATAACATGTTTTGTTAAAAAAAACAGTTTCCGCATTTATGTTCTGTAAATTTATGTGACAACTTCCTGCTGTTTTGGCCACTTTCATCCAATCTGTGCTCTGCCCCTTCATTAAGAAATACAAGGGGCATATATAGATTTTTTCTGAGGGCGTGCCAATGAAATGAAAAAAAAATTAAATCCACCAGGACAAAATAAAAGAATGAGAATAGAAAAAAATAAAAAAAATTTGTAACGTAAATTAATGAATTTTTTTTATTAAATTAAGCATTTTTGTTTCCAATGTAAGGCACATTTTAACAATAAATAAAACACATTTAAACACTTTCGGGGGGGGGGGGAGTGGGCATAAATATATCCCACCTTACATTACATAAATGTATAAAATATATAATATAAATACGCCCTTACATTACCTTGGCTACGATGTAAACAACCCTGATGTTGGCTTTCCAGCTCAGCATACAAGATATATTTTTAGCGAATTTTTATGAATTATAAAAACGTAAAATGTTAATTCCGCTGTCGAAAATATTTATTTACGTAACAAAACAACGTAAAAGGGCAAAATAAAAGCACTAACCCATGGCGTCGGTCTTGTAAAAAAACGTTAAATATCAATTCCGCTATCGGAAATAATTATTTACACAACAAAACGACTGAAATGGCAAAATAAACGCACTACGTTTATTTCCAAGTACAGCGACCGTCTTGTAAAAGGTACGAAGTTAGTAATATACAGTACTTTTCTGAGATATCACTATTTTAATGGTATTAACAAAACTTGATTGCAGCTATATTTTCAAGCTGCAGGATAATTTAGTACTGGCTGAGATTTGTGCGAACAAGCCAACAGCCAATTAGTCCCAAGTTCCCAATAGCCAATACTTAGCACAACATTGGATCGGATTCAGTGATAACCCAGATGCAGTATGCAGTGAATAAACCGAAATATCAGTCTTATTGAGATCAGAAGTATTGAAAAATATCGAAAAATCAATCTGATATATTGATCTTTAAATACAGATATTTTCGATTCAATATATCGGTCTCAGAAATATTAAAAGATATCGTACTTTTGAAAATATCGCCCATCCCTTCGTCTTGGTAAAAAAACGAGCAATCCCCGTAAAATCACGTGACGACTCGCTGACCAATAGCAGAAAGCGACGCATGCCGCATTCCTTTTCTGTCATTATCGTTCATTGGCTAACCCGTGTCTCTTAGCAACGCCCGTAAAATTACGGTTAGGAACAGTTGTCCTACATATCCATGCCCGTTAAAATACGGGCATCGCCTTGAAACTGCAGAAACGAGCCTTGATCGTAAAAATACACGGGCAACAAGACTTTTTTTACGGGAATTTTTAACAGTGTGAACACAGAGAAGGTTAAATAGAATTAGTAACTCCCAACACTTCATTTTATTTATTTATTTATTTGTTGGACTATATACAAAGGGCATCCTGAAAGTAATGCCTCGTCCCTCATAAGATTTTTATTCGTAGCAGCAAAAATGTGAAACTTGGAGGGAAAATACTTGAACATATTGTCAATAATGCTCGCCTATTCAAAGTATTGTCCATTACTCTCTATACACTTCCTCCATCTTTGAACCCATTTGGTAAAATCCATTTTGGAAAAATTCCTGAGGCTGTCGTTTGTCCTTTCACCCATGAGTTTACAGCCAGTTTAACGTTTCACATCGTCGAAACGTTCCCCACGATGGGTGTTTTTCAAAAGTGCAAACAGCAAAAAGTCTAAAGGAGCCATATCAGTACTGTAGGGGGTTGGGGCATCACCATCTACCCCATTTTGGGAATAGCCTGTGAAGTCTCCATTGAGGAGTGAGGACGTGCGTTATCATGGTATAAAACAACACTATGAAGTGGAATGTCACGTCTTTTCCTTCTGATAGCTTCCTTTAGCTTCTTCAATATCTGCACATAGTGAACACTGTTTATTGTTGCACCCCGTTCAAGGAAATCAGTCAAAATGACACCACGTTTGTCCCAGAAAATTGTCACCATCACTTTCCCCGGTGAACGAGTTCTTTTCACATTTTTCTGTCAAGGTGAAGATGTTTGGTGCCATTCCATTGACGCACGTTTTGTTTCTGTGTCATGAAAGAACACCCAGGTTTCATCCCCCATCACAACATTAGCGAAAAACACCTCATCCTCCCTCTCATAACAGTTCAAGAGGTTCCAGCACATGTCCACCCTTTGCTCACATTGTTCACGGGTTAGGTTTCTTGGGATCCACTTTGAACAAATTTTTCTGTAGCCCAGATCCCTAATTTATGTTTCCATAGCACTATGACCACAATGAATTGCATCACACAATTTCTGGATGGAAACACGACGATCAGTTGTGATGAGGACTTTCACTTGTTGCCTGTTGGCATATGTCACTGAAGTTGCGGGTCTTCCACTCCGTTGTTTGCTAGACACTGAACTTTATCCCTTTCGAAACCTCTTCATTCATCTTCGGACATTACTGATATCAATTGCAGTAGCTCCATACACCGCCAGGAGGCTTCTGTGGATTTTTGGAACCTCACATCGCTCTTTTTTCCAGAAATTCATTTACGGCTTGCTGCTTTGCTGTGTCATTCATGATCTTTATTTCCCATTCTGAAAAAAAAAAATATTTCGACATTGGTAACATATCACATTACGTGTCAGTGCAGTTTCATCAAAATCACTTCAAAATTTCAAAAGTTATTAAGGAGGAGACATTACTTTCAGGATGCCCCTTGTGTTTTGGTTTTTAGCGTTTGCAATTATATTGCATATGGCTACTACAGTTCTTGTAAATATGGCGCCTCCGTACAATGGCTTCCAAACATGAATCACAAATTTCCCACTTTCTCTCGCGGAAGATACCCAGTAAAAAAGAAAACGCATTTGATATTCTAGCGTAGGCATAAGCGAAAGAGGCAACATGTTTTTGGAATGCCATAACAACATGTACAGCATTGCCACGTAACATTTTTTTTTTTTCCAAATATAAAATGTCGCTTCCAATTGTAGATTTCGATATGTTCGGAGGCTGCATGCGTTAGAAAAAAATGTTGTCAAAGAATATTTTACTTATCCTCGTCTGCACGCGCGTGCGTGTGTTTGTGCGCTATGTGTGGCAATAAAATGAACTTTTGTTCCTTTTTTTTCCTTACTTCCTGTGGAAGAATATTGTCACAGCAGTATTCGATAAATATCGTCAGAGTTCTATCATGAAGCAGAGAGCGAATGTCCGGTTTTGTTTGCAAATCGGTAAAACTGCATCTGAGACAGTTCAATTGTCGTGCGATGTGTATGGAACTTAATTGCCTATCTCGTGCACAAATATTCCGATGGGTGAATGTTTCAAGGATGGGCAGGAAGATTTGGAAAATGACGAAAGGCCCTGAAGCCCGATTTCAGTGCGCACGTCTGAACTCATTGAGAAATTTCTCGGAAGTATAAAACGTGATCGTTGCGTGACCTTGAGGATGCTGGAATGTGAGCTCGATGTTAATAAGGAGACGATTCGTCAAATTTTAGTGCAAGATTTGGGGAGCAAAAAAGTTCTCGTTTTATTCCGCATGCTTTGTCAGACGACCAGAAACATGCACGAGTGGAGTACGCAAAAGACACCTTGGAGACTGCAGAAACAATGCAAAATGTTTTCCAGAGCTTTCTGGCAGGTGACGAGACATCGTGTTTTCGTTATGATCCTGAAACTAAGCGTCAGAATGCTCAGTGGAAGTTGATACAATAACCCAATCAGGTTTCAGATGTCCAAAATCGAGACAACGGTGGTGTGCTGTGACGACTGCAAAAGAGTTCTGCATAACGAGTTCATCCCTGAAGGTACAACTGTCACTCGTACTGTTTACACATCCATTTTGGAACGATTGTGGAAGAGGGTGGTTCGTGTCAGGCCTGAGTACAAAAAGGGGCAATGGTTCCTTCTTCATGATAACTCACCCGCATACACAGAGCAGTCAGTGTACAGCAATTTCTGGCACGAAAACAAGTGCGTGTAATGAACTATCCCCCTATTCCCCAGATTCGTTTCCGTGAAACTACTTCTATTCCCTAAATTAAAGCTGCCTTTAAAAAAGGAAAAGTTCTTCAAGACATAACAGAATTACAAAGAACTGTGTCATCAGCTCTTCACTCCATACCAAAAGATGGCCTCTGCAAGTCCTTCTTTTCGTTGGCTGATCGTGCCACTTCTTGTATTAATGCAGGAGGAGTGTACTTCGAATAAAATATATTCACGTATGTTTTCCTGCTTTTCCAATTTTTTTTTCAGTTTCATTACTTATTGCCCCACAGTGTATGATCGTCGGCGAGAGTAAACTATACCGTAGCTTTTGTTGCATCGTATTTTCCGTGGAAAAGCTCGAAAGTAAATAATAATAATAATAATAATAATAATAATAATAATAATAATAATAATAATAACTGCTTTCAAACTGTTTGCGGTGCTCTGCCTTCGCAATGCATTTTTCTGTTAAAACATTTTTGGTAATTTTCGGAAGAAACGACCTCTTCTTACAAATAAGAAGAGGACTCTTCACTCCATAAAGTGGGCGCTAAAAATCAAAGTGCCACAAAATCTTCTTTTTCTTCTTCATAATTTTTTTTTAAGCGGCATATTATCCTCAGATCCTAAATTTAAAACTTTTTAAACTGGTGATCCTCGGACTGTACGACGGAAGTTACGGTTCATCTGTGCTGTTAGCAAAACAATATCAAGTCTGATTGTATATCTAGTGATTTTCAGAACGATATATGCTTTAACCTTTGCCCTTCCAGAAGAGAGATGAGATTTTTTTTTTTTACTATGAAGCATTGAAATGGAAGAGATGTTATCACCTGCCACATTCTTTTTCGCAATTATTTTTTCAGTAATTTGTCTTCAAACTGTTCTACTTTCGTCTCCGCCCTTCCTTCTTTTCCTTTTTTTAATATACATTTTCAATTGTGTTGATGTAAAATTTTCATGCGCCACAAAAACATTTTAAAGAATCGATGTATGAGGATGTTTTATCACAATTACTAAAATAATATGGTGGCAGATATTCGATTCTATTTTCTGAGACTAAATATAGAGAAACTCATTTTAGGATTCCTCTTATTTTTTGGTATATACCTGCTAAACACCAAATGTAAGAGATTTCATACTTTAGGTTGCCAAAGTTACATTACAATGACACAAAAAATGTAAGAGATTTCATACTTAGGTTGTCAATTTTTACTTTGAACATATATTTGAATTCAATCACTTTGGACGAGGAAGGCAATAGTAAATTAAAGTGACGGCTTGTAATAATTTTGGTATCCTAAATTAAAAAAATTCTCTACATTTGGTGTCTAGAAGGCGAACACCGAAGAATAAGAGAAATCTTGAACTGACTTTTAATATATTTGGAAACAGTGATGATATGTCTAAATAATAGCTTACTCAACAATACAAAGAAATTTTGGTCATCAAATGAATCAGTTTACTGTTCATAACATACTTTCTAATTGCTACGTTCCTTCCAGCTGGTATTTCAGTTTCACAACTCATTTCAGGGGAGGTCAGTGTGCGAAGAAAAGTTCTCTCTTCTTTAAAAAATTATAAAATTTATTTCAAACTCTCTTGAAATGTGGTATCACTGTAAGTATTCAATCAATTTCAGCTTCCTGGGAACAGTCATGGGGCAGAATGCCCAAGCATATTTATAGGATTCGAAGGTGACCAAAACATCTGCCCCCTTCTGCTTATATTTTTAACACAGAAAGTGGTTTAAGTAACAGCGCTTAGTCACATATACTGCGGTTTTTGTCTCCACATCTGTTCTTCAGACAACAGAAGGTATTTCTATTTCTTCCTTCCACTTCAATGCTGTAGGCCAATTTTTACTTTGAACACACAAAGGGCGTCCCGAAAGTTCTCGCCCGTCAATGAAGGAATGGTCTTAGATAATGGCCGGCCTATTTTTCTACATAACCCCTTGATGATCAACGCACTTTTTCCAGCCTGCTCCAAAGCTCTTTCACCATCCAGAAAAATTATTTATCAAGTGTCAAAATACGCTTACACAGCATCAACAACGTCTTCTCCGTTCCCAAATGCACACTAGATAAGTTCCATTTTAAGATTGTGTAACAGACGATAATTCGATGGAGAAAATTCAGGTGATTAAGGATGGTATGGTAGGAACTCAAACATTCATTCACGGATGGAAGCCATGATAGCTTTGACTTGTGTCTTAAAGTGTTTTCCTGGTGAAGCAACACCCCTTTGGTCAACTTTTTCTGGCGTTTATCCTTCTAGTGGTGTCGAGGTTTCCTTATTAGGTTAGCATAGTATGGTCCCATAATGGTTTGGCCCTTTGCAAGGTAATTCACCATCACCACCCTCTCTGCATCCTAAAAAAACTGTTGCCATCCCCTTTCCAGCAAAAGTGACAGACTTCGGCTTCTTTGGAGTGGATAACCCACCATGCTTCCATTACTTTGAATGCAGTGGTGTGCTTACGTTTCATTCATTGTTACAAATCGCTGCAAAAATTTCTGGATTGGCTTCAAATAGTCCAAGATTGTCTCATTACATCATGAATGGAATACGGGATTACGCCATACAATACAAATTTTCAAAATGACAATCTGTTTTTTGGTGTAAATGTGACAAGGATGGTAAGTCAGATAATCTCCGAAAACTTGAAAATTGCGTCGTCCTGGAGCGGGAATCGAAACTGCGTCTCCCAGATTCGCCCGCGTATGATCATCTTGAAAATTTGTCTCATTACATGTCTCTTCTGAACAACTTTTGTTCAGATGCCAGAGGTTTTGTGACCAGCAGGCCAAAAACCTCAGACAGCTAAGGTTTCTGAGTGATCACCAGAATGCGATCAACTGTTGTTTTTAACATCGCAATGTCTCACTGACCTGTCTGACCGATAAATATCTATCTTCCAGTTGTGTTTCCCTTACCTTCTCCACATTTTCTTGATCGATGGCCTCATACGGTCTTCCTGAGCAAGTGTCAGCTTCCACACTTTAACCCACCACTGAATTTTGCTGCTCACTTCTTTACAAAATTTTATGAAGTGGATTGCTCTCCGTGTATTCTCACATTATCTTCACGAATGTCCTTTGGCTCCAATTCCTTTTTTATGCAGAGACATTATCACATATCTGACATCTTGCTTCTCCATTTTTCCTTCCTTATTTCACCAAATCACATTGTTGAACCTGCAACATAATAAGGAATATAACTGTAAAGCTGAAAACTGGTTTTTGGGCGTGTAAAGATTTTTATTATTACGTGAAAAAAAAAAAAAAAAAAGAAGAAGAAGAAAGAAAGAAAGAAATTCTTGTTTGGTAGTGTCTCTCTTCACCCGCTTTACAAAGTTGTGAATTCGTGGAACTAATTTATTTATTTATTTGAGAAATTTTATAATCACCATACCCTTCATGATTTGCTGTCAGGAGACTTCCATCACTTATTTAAGGCAGCTAACTCATCGTAATGTACCAATCAGAATCATTGAATAAACCCACTATTCGTACCACTCCGAAATTTTCACATAAGAAAGTTTGAAGCCCCCATCTCTCTCTCTCTCTCTCTCTCTCTCTCTCTCTCTCTCTCACACACACACACACACTCACACACCAGCATCATCACCATCACCACCACTACAATATTATAGTAATTTTTAAATATTCATAGCAGAAAAATATAATTTGTTTTCCATTTTCAAAAGCTTTCTCAAATATCTAGTCGGATTACTGCAGTTTTCAGGATTTAGCATTCCAAATAGAAAATCAAAAAAAAAAAAAAAAGGAAAAAAAAATGAGATAGATGCAGAGGCTGTGGGTATAGTAAAATTCCAGAAAGTTTGTACTTTAGTAACTTGAGGGAGTCCTCGCTGAAATATTTCTCGAGATAAAAGCGTTAATGAAGCATTCCATGGACAATTTTTAATTTGATTTCAACAACCAAAATGAAAATTAAAAAAAAAAAAAAAAAGAAAGAAAAAACGTATGAATGCGTTTCCCTATATTGTTTTCTTTTTTTCGTTTTGTCTGTAGCACAAGTTTTGGTTTCAAGTTTGGTAACTTTACAAAAACCCATTTCGAAATAGCCATTTCCACTATAAGTTCGCGGAAGTTTTGCATTTTTTTTTTTTTTTTTTTCTGTTTGCATTTATTGCTCGTTACGAAAATTTCGTAGAGGAATTGGAAGATCTATCTGTTAGATCAAATACATGATTGCATAAAACGTTAAAAAGTTCATTGTACATAAATCGCGGGTTAATTTTACCTGCTGTCATCGTTTACCAAAATAGTGGAGAATTTTACCGCTGGTAGCAATCTAGTTTCCATTTAAAAAATAGAAAACTTTTGAGGTGTAAATCTGATATTTGTGTCGAGTTTTCTGGTTCTCTTCCTTTCCTGGAGGTAGCAATCCTAAGTCGACTGCATTTTGGTTTCTGATGCTTGCAGAGATTGTTTAAAAATTGCTCCTGAAGCTGTTTCACAGCGCACTGTCTATTCGACAGCCGGCAAAAATATGATTCATCGTCAGCCCTTTTCTCTCCCGTGCCATCAGCATCGGTGCTTTTTTTGCAGGAAGCATCATTCTCTCCATGAGCAAGCGCACTGAGATGGAGAAAGAGGACGGGGAGGGGAAAGAAGAAAAGAGAGAAAGAACCTTAAGCTAAAAGAATGTAAAGATGGGGTAGAAACGAAATAAAACAAAAAGAAGTGGAAGATGGGGGCCATGGGAATTTGTCATCTTCATTTCTTGATGCGGTATGCAGGCATAGAAGCACTGAAGAGATAGATATCCACATATTGAGCCGCCTGCAGGACGAGTTTGCGATTGGTGCCCGGCCTTGTTATTTATCGTTACGGTTCACCACGATTGGTGAGCAAGGCAACGATCAACGGCGGCGAGCGCTGCTATTGGCTGCTTCTTCTCAGAGCTTGTGGTGAATGCTGTACGACAGGATACGAGCAGACAGCTGCTCTCTCTAGGAGGAGACGGGTTGCCTCGTGGATGGTGGAGATGTACTCGGTACGTTTACGAGAGCTAAGGGGTTTTAATGTACAATCCTGAAAGAACAGACTGATGAAACTAGAGTGAGACATCCATTTCGCGAAGACAACTGGCTGGGAATTCATATCAGGAAACCATTGTGGTTGCTTTGTACGAAGGATTTGTGAATCTCGTTTGATTTAACACGTGCTGTTGCAACAGTGAAAAGGAAAAGGAGTGTGTGAGAAAGTTAAGAGAGAAAGAGAGAGAGAGAGAGAGACAGCAAGTACGATGTGGAGGTAGAATACCTGTTTGAATGGTATGGGCAAGGGCGATGCAGCTGTGTGTTCAGAAGAAGAAGAAGAACAGGTCAGTAATTGCTGTTTCTGTTTTACACGACTTAAATGTTATTTCTCTTCTTCACTGCATGAATGAAACTATTTGCGAAAGGAAAAAGCAAGGGAGGGAAGAAATCTTTTCTGCTCCATTGTAAATGTGTCTCAATAGAACTGAAATTTCTTATTAAAATGCCGTCGTTGCACGATATAACATGAAATTCAAATTTAACAATAAAATGACTTTTAATTACACCGAAGAAAAAATTGAAAGTCAAAATAACATCACTAGATCTTTCGTGCTGGCTCCCAGCACATCCGCAGGTAAATGCTAAAAAAGATGTAAAAATTTGAAAAATGAGTCCACCATGGAACGTCACTCTTGTTTACTGAAATTTCTTGATGCGCCAAAAGTGTAACTTAGCCTACGAAAAGGTACATTTAGCAGTAAGCACTTCTTCCACAAGCAGGTTTTCTTTTATTTCTTTCTGACTTTTTCTAAATGCTTTGAGGAGGGGGAACCCTCTTAGGTTATTCAGAATTATTCCTTTCTTTTTTCTCCCTGTTCGCTAAACTCAACCCATCCATTTTTTTTTTTTTTTTAATGTAGGCGGACTTTTATCACGTTTTACTTAGAGCTTTAAATCCCTATTCATTTGAGACATTCTGGGCTCACCCTAATTTTTCCTTGCTCGGGTAGAGTCTTGTACTAGCCTGTTCTTGACCCGCTACCGTAAAGTTTATTTATTTATGTGGGAGGGTAGGGCGCCTGTTGTGTGTGTGTGTTTTACTCACTTTATTGATTTAAGTTTGTAAAGTCCACTCCGTCATTCATTCATTCTAAATGCTTTTATTCCAACGAGTGCCCAAAATTAGAAGGAGCCTTATGCAGGATTACTAGCTCCGGGTAAGGAGGAGAATCATAACCGAATAACGAACGCAATACCCATGCTGCACATGTGACTCAAAATCATATTTAGTTGTATTTATATTGACCAAAAAATTAATTCATTATGAAGATAACTGCCGGGAATTCTTTTTGCATTATCATATACTTTCGTCTTAAATCATAACTACCTGTGCTCATTTTCTTTGCTGCTTTTCATTCAAGCGTGGGATAGCTAGCATAGGTTTATTTGCTTTTGGAGTTAATGTAGTGTTTTATGTTTGTTTGGAGGTTTAACAACCACCTTGAGCAACTCAGTGGTCTATAAGCAGTCTCCCATCCCTAATTTGAGGTCACTGGCCCTAGGGAAGGGAGAGAGCTAGTAGCGTAAGACAAACACAGCATCCATGCCTCAGCTGGATTCGAATATAGACCCATCTCTGATGAATGGTCGTAAGCTAGCGCTTAGATCACTTCGCCCCCGAAGAGGCTTGTTTTTTTTGTTTTTTTTTTGAGTGCTCCTTATTGGCACCGAAAGCTACAAATATTGGCCCCTTTTCAATTTTAAACTAATGGCTCCAGACAGGGAACCAGAATCGAAGAACAAATAAACAGTACATCTGCGTCTCGACCAAAACTCAACCCCAAACTCTTTGCTAGAATTACATATAAGCCGAACCAGGAAACTCTATCGCTTATAACAACCCTCCAACAATTTCCTTTCTTATTCTCTGGGGTTTCAATTGTTTGGGCCTTGCACTCATACATAGTGACCTGATGCAATCAGCTCGACTACAAGCAAGTAAACAGGTACAATTGCTTTCCCATTCCCTACCCAAACGTCTTCTGTGTAAGTGTGTCTGTATGCACGCACGTGCCGCTAAATTTGGACTTCGTTCCATGCTCTGCGGGTGCCACCACAAGAAACACCCACACAGCATCAGTGTATTGAGATAAAACGTTTAGATAGAAACGGAAGTATCATTTACTAGATAAAACATTTTCTTAAAAAAACTTAAGACTAAAGTAATTGTTTGCACTTTCTGATCGTGAGGGGGGGGGGATGCTTCGTATATGTTACTAAAACAGTTTTGTAATTATGCTTTATAATAATCAGAAGAAAAAGGTAATAATTGTGAAATTTCTCGCTTAAGGATGATCGACAGTTTCTAGCAAATTACCTTCAGCATTTCAGGCCCTATTCTGGTGTAGTTTTGTCGCTTTTTACGGCAATGCAGTGATTGATCTTTTTATTAGAAATCCTAATTCTCTGGTCGTCGCTGGAGTGGGAAAACTCCTCAGATGAAAGATCGCAATGGCAACACACTAATGATTCTTCATTTTCATGAAAAATCATTAGTGGGGAGATGAGACGTGCTGCCCCGCAGTAACCAAATGAGGCAGATAGCAGTGGGAGCACATGCCAGTGTAGTATAGTGGGTAGCACTCGGAGTTCCGAAGTCGAGAGTTGTGGGTTCGAATCTCGCCCCTGGCAGAAAAGTAATGGAGAAATTTACTTCGTCATAAATGATGATTTTATAAAATTATAAACAGGGAAGAAGATCATTTGGAAGAAACAGGGCAATTTTCAAGAGCAATTTACCAGTGTGTCTTAATAGAAAAGTATTAAATCAGTGCAGTTCCAGTTCTTACATCAGAAACATGGACCTTAACAGAAAAAGACACCTAGAGGCTGCTTGCAATTCAGAAAAACATGGAGAGATGCACGCATGGTGTAACCAAAGAAGATAGGAAAAGGAACTCCTGGATGAGGAAATGACAGCAGTTGATGACATCATGATCTAAGTAAAGACCCTCAAGTGGCAATGGACTGAACGTATTGTTAGAAAAACTGTCTACCATTTGGCATAGGAAAAGTCTCAGAAGGAGACCACTTAGGAGATGGCTGGATGAAATTCTAAAACATGAAGGAGTAGCATGGGAGATAATTGCTGAAGACAAAAATTTGTTGAAGAGACTTGAGGGATCTTCATACAGCAGTGGATTGAGACTGGCTGATGATGGTAACAGAAGAGAAGAAAATTGCAGATTATGTTATAATTATTTTTTTGCGCATTCTTCAGTAGAACACACCGAAAATCTCTGGTAACCAGTAAGACATTCTGCTAGGACTGACATATTTATTTATTTCTAAGTTTGACGACCTCTCCCATAAGCATCAAAAGTTAGGAGTCTAATATTTTTGATTTAGGACTTCTGTTTCCAAGGAGGGGAGTGAGCCAATGCCATAATAACGAATATAACATCCATGACTTATCGGGAATTCAAAGCCAGACCCAACGATAAGAGAAGTCAGAAGCTGACGTCTAGAACCACTCGAACTTCCGATGAGATTTATTCTCTAAAACTCAGAGTAAGTTTCGAAAAGACCAAATTTATAAAACTTTATTCGATTATTTTTATTATATTTAGGCAAGTTATTCTTTACTTTCATTAACAATAGTAATAGAAAATGCACTATGAACATATCATTTGAACTCATGATAGCTAAAACCATTATGTTGGAGAATTTGCAAGCTGATCTAAGCAATTTAAATGCAATTACAACTTACTAGATGATGATTTAAGTCGTCATTTACTACATGGTTTCTTATCATTTCAGACCAAGACTCGGTTCCTCCGGTTTCCAGAGCACCCTCTAGCGTCTTAATTTTAAAATGGATAACATTCAATTGTTCTATACGAAAATTATCAAAAGTTTAATTAAGTAACAAAATTCAGCACAATCTATGATTTGAGTTTTTTACTTAATTAAACTTTTGGGATTTTAATGAGTATCTACAGTATGTGATAATCCAGTTCCTTTCCTGTTTTTATTAAGGAAATGATTTTCATTTTGCCTTCTTTGTCCATATTCCATTCATTATTACTTCAAAACTTTGAATGAAATTTATTCTTGTTTCATTGCAGTTCTTGACTTCTTTGGGATAATCACCTTTTGTGTGCGCATACTTATTAAATGGTTAATTTCATAAAAATGGATTCTTTAATATGTATATTTATATGAATTAATAGCAAAAGTTAATTTCATTCAATTAACATTCTTTCCTTTTCAAATTACCTTGAGCTCAAGGTATGTTAAGGGTCATCTTTTTTAGCACAGAATAAGTTAACAAATAATTTAGTTTATTGAAAATCGCAATATTTGATTACATTTTAAAGGAAAATAAATTCTAGTTAAATTTTCTGGTAAACTGTGACTGAATATTATGTGCAAAGTTCTCGAGATCAAAGTATGTATAAAGTGTTCCCCATAAACTCGTTGAGCCTGTTTTATTGAGCAGTGTTTCAATGTTTTGTTGGCTGCAAAGCATAAAAGAAAGATATTAATAATCAAAGTGAAAACTTGCAGAACGAACATGATTGACTAGCATTGCGTTGCGTGAAGAGTACTTCACATTTAAAAGAACTTTATGCATGTCAAAAACGATGAAAAAAAGAAACGAAAAAGCAAGGAACTCCACTTTAGCCAATAAGTTATTTTGGAGTAATCCTGAAATCCTGCCACATTTTTTTTTTTTTCATATCACAATCTGTTTTTTATTGCTACACACAAAAAATATTGTAGTTAAACGGTTAGAGTAGTAAATGTGCTTGAGAAAGACAGGTTGGGTCCTTAGAGTTCACTGATTCTGCTTGGCTTCATGCTTGCTCTTCGGCTGTGGTTCGATTCCTTTCCTGGATCCAGTAATCATGTATGTTTCTTGACCTTCGATATTGACGAGAGATGACTGAACTACTAACATATACACACACGCATGCGTGCTAAATTCCCATTTCTAGAGAATAATTGAAAAATTAATATGTATGAGTATATAATATAATAAGTTTAAAATGCTGGTTTCCTCTATAGATCTCCTGTTGTTCTTCGCCTAGTCCAATGATAAAGTGTATCATAGTGCACTTATTTAATTTTGTAATTTTCGTAGATTGGGGCGGTTGCTAAACACGCTATATTTCTCAATCTTTCTTATCAACAATCTTCATACCAATGAACGTTTACCCAAGTCATTTGTACAGAAAATTGTGTTTAGTAATTCTTCTCATGTTGTTCCAGTCTGTCTTTTAGTTCTATCTAACCTTCTGCATCACGGTTGTGCATTTTTATTTATTTATTTATTTTGTGCAACGAAATGTATCTGTTATCCAATGTACTATTTTCTTTTCTCTAGCAATATTTCTATTGAAATATTGCTCAATGTTACTTTAGATCATTTATACTTGTCAAGATATCTACATTTCTTCTATTGTTTAAACTACGTAAGATGTCTATCGATCTTGTCTTCTCTTTAACACATGTACTTCTTTTCCTCTGACTTTTGTATTTTACCCGAGCTTTCACTTGTCCAAGCCTCTTCGAGTAAACTTTGTTCCTTTTTCTTTGATTAACATCCTTGTTTCTGATTTGTCGGTGAGAGCTTTTAAGATGAACCATGAAATATTTCCTTTTGGGGAAACAATGATAATTTGCTCTTTAAATTTTCAAACCATATTTTTTCAATTAGATTAAGTTTTATATAGATTAACTTTTATTTTGATACTACCTTCAGTTGATATCTTTAACTAAGAGGAGAGAGACCGGTTGACATCTCCAATTAAAAAGTTAATAGATACAAGCAACCTCCATTTTACACTTTGGGCTGCCTGCTAATTTTCCATTTTGACGAAGGTGTTGAATCATCGTTAACGACATCTCGGCATAAAAATTAATTGATAAGTATGTGAAACTTTTGGATACTGCCTACTTTTGGATACAAAATGCAATGTTGTTTTCGATACAGAAAACAAAATTATTGTAATCGGAATCCTATGTTTATCAAATAGCAGTGTTATTACGTTCGGTATAAGTTTTCTGAATTTCGTTTCTTATGAAACGTCAGCTTTTTATAGTGTGATACGTAGGACCCGATCACCTGCAAAAAAGGTCTTCCCGAAGCATGAACTTGGGGCCTCCTTTCTTGTACTTTTTTTTTTTAATTTTTTCATACCTTAATAAAATTTCCCTTTCTGAAAATGTGGAAATTTCACTATGTGTGAGAAAAGAGAATTAAAAATGAAATTATATAAGCGTTTTACCAAAGCAAATGGTTTGCTGAGAAAGCATGGGCACCTATTGAAGGTCCTCTTCATGAACAATGGAAAACATACTTTTAAACTTAATTTTGTGCATTTGAGTCCTCTTTAATTAAAATTAGGTATCGTTCTTTTGAAGCGAAATCATTGCTAGAAATTTTCTTTTTCATTATATATCATTTGCAACTTTCTTTCAAGCGTGTCTTAAATGTTATGTGAAATACTGCATATCTTTAGACATATAACAACCACATATACAAAAAAGAAAAGCCCCGGTGGCGCAGTGGTCTAAGCGATGGCCTCTGATCATTCGTCCGAAAAGGGTCCGGGTTTGAATCCCGGTGAGGCATGGATGTTGTGTTTGTCTTACGGCACTGGCTCTCTCCCTTCCCTGGAACCAGTGACCCTAAATTAGGGACGGGCGACTGCTTATAGCCCATTGAGTTGCTCACGGTGGTCGTTAAACCTCCAATCCATCCATCCACAAAAAAGAAAAAGTCATGAAATAATTTATAGTATTAATATTTAAGAGTTATGCAGTTTACTGCTCAGGTAAAGCTGACGTGATGGCATTTAGTTTTCAAATAAACAACTCGCCAGAAATTTCAGTATTCTATTTATGCACAAAATACCTCACCTCTCAGTAAGAATTATGTTCACAGAAGACTCATATTCATTTAGAAACGGAACTTGTTTTGCTTTTCATGCAAGTCTTTTCTGTTTTAATAAAATGTTGTTTCACATGAAACATACGATTTATAACTATTTTTTTGAGGGGGGGGGATTCAACTACTACCGTGAGCAACTCAGTGTGGGCTGTAAGCAGTCGCCCATCCCTTATTTAGGGTCACTGGTTCCAGAAAAAGGAGAGAGCCACTGCGGTTAGACAAATAAAAAAACTACGCCTCATCATGATTCGAATCCGGATCCATCTGGGACAAATGGTTCGAAGCCAGAGCCTAGACCGCTGCGCCACTGGGGAGAACAGCTTTTACAACGTCCAAAGAATTTTCTGCGCTTAAACATAAGATATATATTTATATATTATATTTTATCATCGTCAACATTGTCAATCATTATCAATTCACTGCTGACTGAAGGTCTCCCAAGTTTTTTCCAAGACAGTCTGTCTTGAGCTAGTCCCCTCCATAGCACTCCGGCATGCTTTTGAATTTCATCCACACATCTGCATCTTTTCCTGTCCCTTGGTATCCAGTCTAAAATATCGGTTGTTCATATCTGGTCCGTTCTTCAAGTAATATGTCCAGCCAATTACCATTTCAGGGATTTTATTTCCGTCATGATGTTTTCCACTTTTGACATTTTCCTGATCCACGAGTTCCTCTTCTTATATTTCCTGGTTACACCAAGCATGCATCTCTCCATGCTTCGTTCAGCTGTGTGTAGCCTATAAATGTCATTTTAGTTGAAGTCCGCGTCTCTGATCCATAAAGAAGAACTAGAAGTATGCAGTGATTAAACACTTTTAAGACACAATGATATATTGCCATTAAAAATTGTACAGTTTCAAAAACAAAAAACGCGCACAAAACAGATGAGAAAAATTCTCACGAAAATATCAAAACATAAAAGACACAATTTAAATACACAAAGCCAAATACACGAGATAAAACAAAATTAACCCAAAGTAATGCAAACAAGCAGGGAACAAAAGCAAAAAATGAAAAAAATATTGTAAATAGTGAGCTATGGTTTTTACAAGGACCGGCACAGCTCCCCATTTATTTATTTCGACAAAGACCTGAACATAGGTTTCTGCCGTGCCATATATGTACTAGAGGCAAAAGCAATTAAATCAAATTGACTAAACCTGAAGCCCTCCCCTACCCCTCCAAAAATAATAAATAAACATTACAAGTTCAAGAGTAAAAGTAAAGTTCCCCTGTCATGCACAGATTAAAAACAGGGTGAAGAAAAATATACATAATAAGCAGACCCCAAAAATTATCGTTTATAAGACAAAATAAACCGAATTCAAGAAAATAGCCCAAAACAGAGTAAAACCATATAATATTCACAAATAGTGCAAAAGTTTGCTACGAGAAGCCGCTAAGACTCTTCGTTTACGAGACACATTTTAACAAATTCCAGGAAATTACTTTTTAACTTAGCAAACCGTTGCAATATGTACAAAATATTGTAAAAGAATGCTACTAGGAAACACTCAACGAAAAATTAACCCCCCCCCCCAAAAAAAAAAGGAAAGAAAATTGTAGGAGAACAACGTGTCCCAAAAGCCGAAAGCATGTCACCAGAACAAAATCACACGAGAAGCAAACACTATTTCACTATTTGAATGTATGCTTTATCAAGACGGTGCTCGAAATAAGAAATTTATCATTTTATCATAACGATTTCTGTTAAGATTACTTTCTTCTTAAGATGCTGTCAGGCTCTGCAGTGATATTTCAGATTCATGGCACACTTTGAGGTCTACATCGTTTTTTTTTAACACATATTCCAAAGTGCAGATAGGTGCTTGTACTATTGTGTAAATTTAAGAGGCGCTTTTTTCTAGTGATTTTCGAAAAGTTCAGCAAAGTAATATAAGACTGAAGCTGTGTCTCTAATTCAGTGCATCTAAACTACCGTTTTAAAAACTGACAGCATCTAAAGAATAACATCTCCAAACAGGTCATAAATAAATAAATACCTGATTTATTTGTGTATTTTTGGTTCCCAAAACCAGTTAAGGGTTAAACGAAAATCACAAAAGAAGTAAGCGCAACGAGGAGAATGGTAAGAATATTAAAACGAAGAAATTCTTCTTTGTTAATGAAAGTTCTATCTTATCAGCTTATCAGAATACCCTTTAACTTCTGGTCAGTAATTTTCAGTATCAATACTGGATACTGATTGTAGAAGGTCTTCGTTACCAAAATTTTCAATGTAACTTCAGCAGAGTATCACTCAAGACCACGCAAACAACTAGCAAATATCCGCAACCGCCAGCATTCTCATGACGTCAGAGTGAACAACGATGAGTTCAACGACCACCGTGACTCAATGGGCTATAAGCAGTCACCCGTCCCTAATTTAGGGTCACTGGTTCCAGGGAAGGGAAAGAGTCAGTGCCACAACATCTATGCCTCACGGGATTCGAACCCAGCCTCATCTCGGACGAATAGTCATAAGCCAGCGCTTAACCACTGCGCCACCCGGAGCGGCTGTGTGATTTTATAAGAATTAGAAATCTAGCAACTCATTATCAGCAAATTCATGCGTGAAATTCTTTTTTTTTTTTTTCTTACTCTATTATACGATACATTAAGAAAGTCTCTGTGCACTTATTATTCATCCTTTGAGACCTTAGAACAGGGGTGTATAAGAAATTTTTCTTCGGAGGGGAGGGGGAGGCACGAGAAATGGAAGTTTTTGAAATCCACTGGAACAAAATTTAAAGTTAACGAAAAATAGAAGAAAAAATTTAAACATTTTCTTCTAATGTCAGTTGATGCATTTTTATTAAATTAAGGCATTTTTTTGTAATGTAAATCGCATTTTTACCAAAAGTGAAACACTTTGGGGGGGGGGGGCGAAGGCTTCCCCTGGCCCTCCCTTTAAATACTCCCCTGCCTTAGAATCTATTGTGCTTTTTTTATACGTTGATGTTGTAAAACAGTGATGAAAAACAGAGGAAAAGGAAGTCGATATGTATGTGATGAGCATTCACAAGCCCGCGTTCTCTTAAAGCTTGT
Organism: Macrothele yani; assembly: GCA_039090855.1. Lineage (NCBI taxonomy): Eukaryota > Metazoa > Arthropoda > Arachnida > Araneae > Macrothelidae > Macrothele > Macrothele yani. The sequence continues at coordinate 199,050,166 of CM076990.1, forward strand.
GAACGTTATTGAGTTAGATTTCCCAGCAATTCGATCTACGTGTTACCAGTGCATGTTTTTAATAAAACATGAAGTTGATTTTTCAATGTAAGCTTTTTTAAAGAAGATTTGAGTGTAGGAGTGTGAGTTGTAATAAAAACTAAAAACAGTGAAAAAATGTTTGTAAAAATTAAATTCGAAAATGCACTTTCTCTTGAATGCATATATTTATGATTTAATGTACTGACTCATTACTCTGTGAAATGGAAATTCCATAATTAACTTTATTCCTGTGGCAACTCCAGAAAACCTGAGACCTGAATCATTTTGGAGCAGAAATCGAACTGCGATCACTCCATCTCCGCTCGATTGTTGTAAAACCCAGGACAGTGCATTTCGAGGCATCTGAAGTCTAAATAATCTTCTTCTTGGTTACTCAGTCCAAGGACTGGTTGTTCAGTAGATGTACTCTGTCTCTCTATTCCTCTCTATTCTCCGACATCCTCTTCAAGTCATAGTATGTCGTGGTATTAGTGTCTTGGAGTAACTGTACCGCAAAGCTATTCCTTGGCCGTCCTCTTTCTCTCTTGCCTTCAATTTTCCCTTGCAAAACTTTCAGAATCGGGCCTCTGTGGCGCAATGTGTCTCCCATCCATAACATTCTTCTTCTCTTTAACATGTTGATCAGATTCCTGGATTCTCCCACTCTTTCCAGGACCTCCTCATTAGTCTTTTAATCTAGCCAACTTATTCTCTCCATTCTATGGCTCCACAACTCAAATGCCTCCAGCCTTTTCACTTCCCTGTTGTTCAGTGTCCATGTCTCAGAACCGTAGAATGCTACTGGCCAAAAATGTGCCTTTAAAATTCTCTTCCTCAGTTTTAGATCTATATTTTTGGCTGTCAGCAGTCTTTGATTCTCTCTAAAAGCCGTTTTTGCCATCCCCAGTCTCATTCTAATTTTCAGTTCACATCTCGCATCTTCAGTAATAATTTGACCCAAATAGCTAAATATAGGAACTTGGAAAAAAATCCACATTCGGCTGCAGCATTCTGAAGTTTTCTGAAAAGTTGGCTATAATTTAATCAAGGCTTTTCTGTGCCAAATAAAATGAAACTCTTTGCCTTGCATGTGATGAGAGGAATATTTCTTCCACATATATTTCTATATTTCTGCAATATTAATGCATCAAAATCTTTTAGTTCGCAAAAAAAAAAAAAAAAAAAAAAAAAAAAGTGAAAGCTAGGGAATGAATAAACACATATAAGGTAAAAGTACCCTAAACACGCACTTATCCAAAATATTTGTTGCAATTTCTAAATGCTTACTGTATCAAACTTATCACAATCAATCCAAACAGTCAAACGACTGCGTGAACGGTGGACTACGCTAAAATGTGCGGAAACACTTGTATATTCTAATCTCATTTCTTTGTCTCTATCAGCAATGCAGCAAACAATTTAACTATGGATTCCGACAAATACGGAGAAAATGGAACAGGAACAGCCAGAGTTTGTTCAACTCTGTTTTATCAGCAGTTACACCGGAACGACCTTGAAGCTTCACGTTTATGCTATTGTTAACTCAGTGCCAAGGCAGCTGGAAATCAGGAGTAAAAATGCAGAAAGAAATGGAAAGGTGGCAAATGGAACGTTTCTTATTTGCTCTTTTTTTACGCCGCAATGTTATTGAAATAATTTTCTATTCTTCAATAAAAATGCTATGCACGGCAATGTAATGCGGTGAAAATAAAAATGCAACGTTCAGAACACAATTCGTTTATTCTTGCCGACTTTTAAGATCAATTGTCAAGCAGGAGTAGGACGGAAATGAGATTTTTAAAAATGAATTACGTTACACGTACGCAGTTGGTGAGCAAAGAAACTAAAAATTGAAACTAAACCTCAGCATATATAGTATCAAAATTTAATAAGTAATGTGGGAGTGAGAAATGTAAACTGAAATTTCGATTACTACAGCCGTAGAATGTATAAAACAGTATATGTTACAAATATGATGCTTTGCAGTAGCTCGAAGAAAAGTAAAGTGCGTCAAAAATCGTGAAATTAAATAAATTCAAATTTATAGAACTAAAGAATAATTTTAAATTTATATTTATTTGTATTGATAAACTAAGAGAAAAATTAATCAACAGAAATGCCATAGAGTTTTTGAGCTGCATAAGCTCCCAATTTAACAAAAAGTGTTCACATTTAAAGTTACCGAGATCTTTCACAGTCAATTTTAGCAATTTGTTTTCCAGAAACAGACATTTTGTAATCTACTCGAATAAAAATTAAAGCTGCGTAGCCGGAAAATTGTGCATTTGGAAAAAAATGAAGAATTCTGTATGATCGAAGTAAAAAAACCCTTTGTTTTTGGTATTACGGAATTTCAGGGACAGAGATTTCAGCAAGTGCATGTGTGTGCGTGCTGAGAAGAGGTAAACCGTGTAGGTAGAAAAAACTGTGCTTCAGAGAAATAAGAAAACAGCATTAAAAAACATCACCCTTATATCTATGCAAGTATTCCAAATGTGGAAAACGCGAGTTCTCAAACGAACAAAACGATAACAAGATCATTTTATACTGTATACATAGGCATGTAAAAAGACATACAAACACACAATAAATTCTAAGCCTCCGTGTAATGCAATGATTTATGAATGTTAATAATGCTTGTATTAATTGCATTATCGGTTGGGGGGGGGGGTGATTGGTGATTTAACGACCACCGTGAGCAACTCAGTGGGCTATAAGCAGTCGGCCGTCCCTAATTTAGGGCCACTGGTTCCAGAGAAGGGAGACAGCCAGGGCCGTAAGACAACCACAACATCCATGCCCCACCGGGATTCGAACCCGGACTCATCTCGGGCGAATGATCAGAAGCCATCGCTTAGACCACTGTGCCTCTGGGGCGGCAGGGGGGGGGGATTTACGTTCACCGTGAGCAACTCAGTGGGCTATAAGCAGTTGCCCGTCCCTAATTTAGGGCCACTGGTTCCAGGGAAGCGAGACAGCCAGGGCCGTAAGACAACCACAACATCCATGCCTCACGGGATTCGAACCCGGACTCATCTCGGGCGAATGATCAGAAGCCATCGCTTAGACCACTGTGCCTCAGGGGCGGCAAGGGGAGGGGGATTTAACGTCCACCGTGAGCAACTCAGTGGGCTATATGCAGTCGCCCGTCCCTAATTTAAGGCCACTGGTTCCAGGGAAGGGAGACAGCCAGGGCCGTAAGACAACCACAACATCCATGCCTCACCGGGATTCGAACCCGGACTCATCTCGGGCGAATGATCAGAAGCCATCGCTTAGACCACTGTGCCTCCGGGGCGGCAGGGGGGATTTAACTTCCACCGTGAGCAACTCAGTGGGCTATATAAACAATCGCCTGTCCCTATTTTAGGGCCACTGGTTCCAGGGAAGGGAAAGAACTAATGCTGTCAGACAAACACAACATCCGTGCCACAACGGGATTCGAACCCGGACCCTTCTTGTGCATGTGGTCATAAGCAGCGTTTAGACCACTGCGCCACTTGGCCGGCGCATTATCGTTTGGCAACATAAAAAACGATGAGAAATTTGCTAGATATCAGTTGCTGAAGTTCGGAAAGTATTTCTTACGTCGGGTAGTCTTGATGGGGGAAATTGTAATTATGAAGCACAGGCTACGATATGATTTTAAAAGAAAAATCGATGGAAAGGAAGAAAGGAGAACTGCACAGTCCCATACTAAGGAGAGTATGGTGAGAGTCTATGGACATGCTGTACCAACAACCCTGGAGCTGTTCATGGTCTTTGGAACACTGAAATACTTTTCAGGAAAGAGCTCCAGAAAGTCCCAGGTGTGTTTCTCAGCGCATGATAGAGACCCCCCCTTCCCCCTTCTGTATGAAGCAAATTATTAAGATTTTTAAAATGAAGTCTATAACTGTGGGACAAATACATGATATAAGAGCACTGAAATAACGGAAGATGACGCTGAGAGTAATGATACGATTTTACTGGAATGTAACGCATGGTATGTATGTTATGCTTAAAACAAGAAATTGGGGGGATCTAATATCAGAAGAAGAAGAACGGAAAGGTTTTAGATGCATAGGTTTCCGGAGCTCCACGTAGCGTTCTGTAAAAGAGGAAGGTTTCAATTTTTGTCAGAATTTCGTGCTGTACAAGTAAGTTGACGACACTGCGTCAAACGAAAGGTGCTGTTAGTTGAACTAGGACATGGCAGCCGAGAAAGCACATATTCGTCACTATCTGTTGTTCGTGTTTCTTATCGGGAAAACTGCTACAGAAGCACGAGATTTGATCGGCATACTGAGGGAAAGCTGCACGTGTTGTGAGTAGCTTGTGAAGTTCAGAAGTGCTTATTAGGGCGTGGAGGAAAAGCAGCGCAGGGGACGGCCGAAGGAGACGCAGATCCATGTTTGTAGGTTCTTGAGCATAAATCAGTCAACCTTGGTTCGGGGATTGAAAAATGGGAAATATTTAAAGAGTAGAAAAAAGGGTCTCATACGGCCATTAAACGCTAAAAACTAGTGAATCTCATTGTAGTTTTCTAATTATATGACCTGCATGTGAGTTTAAACATCAGATTACACTAACCATATCGAAAACCTAATTAAACAACAGATCGGAAGAATTTTTTACCGCAAATTTCTTTTCGAAAAGTTCAATTACTTATACATACACTGAAGAGCAATTGAATTAGAGACAGCTGGCGTTATGCAAATGTGGCGCTGTGGGCGGCCCTGTAAACGGAAACGACATGACGTATGCAACGATCGGACAATATAAGGAGTGATGCGACGAGAATCAGTAAGAGTCGGACGCAGTATGGGCAGGACGAAGGGTCTAAGCGCATTTGATCCTGGGCAAATTGTCGGGGCCCGAAGAATGGGTCACTCCATCTCGGAAGTCGTGCAGGCACTGGGATTTTCACAAGCCACTGTGTCACGGGTGCACTGTGAGTACATCGAATCCGGTAAAACCATCCCTGCAAGGGCCAACTGCCGTGAACAACAGCGTGTGGATGAGCGGGGTCATCGTCGGCTAGCTCGCATTGTAACAGCGGATAGACGGGACACAGTGCAAGAAATCACTCGGCAATTTAACGCTGCTGCACAAAATCGTTTAAGCAGCCACACCATCCAGAACCATCTCCTCATTATGGGGTACAGAAGCCATCGTCCCACGAGGGTACCGCTGCTACCCGCACATCACAGGGTAAAAAGATTAGCCTGGGCGCGGGAACATCGCCACTGGAACCTATACACGTGGGAAAATGTTGCCCTGGACTGATGAGTCGAGATTCACGCTGGTAGATGCGGATGGCAGGATACGAGTACGGCGCAAACCACATGAAGCGATGGATCCTTCTTGCCAGCAGGGTACTCTTCAAGCTGGTAGGGGTGGCATTTTTGTCTGGAGACTGTTTACGTGGACTGAAATGGGACCCCTGGTACGTGTGACATCGTCCCTCACAGGTCAACGTTACCGGGATATCCTGGACGTCCATTTGCTCCCGTATGTGCGTCATCAACATCCCACTGACGACCTCATCCTGAAACAAGACAATGCACCGTGCCATCGCTCCCAAATTGTATCCCAATGGTTGGATGAACACTCCACCGACGTGACCTAGCTTCCTTGGCCAGCTAGGTCACCTGACCTCAATCCCATCGAGCACATCTGGGATGCCATCGAGAGAGATGTTCGAGGCTCTGACCCCCTCCATCAAATCTTCGTGAACTGTGGGAGCTTGTTCAGTGGTCGTGGATCCGTATGACTTCCCAACGCTCTCGGTGTCTTGTCGAGTCCATGCCGAGACGAATCGCCGCCGTCATCAGGGCGAAAGGTGGATGCTACACGTTACTATATAGGTATCTCTAATTCAATTTCTCTTCAGTGTATATAAATATATGCACTATATGGACAAAAGTCACCAGACACCCCTTCAAAAGCAAATGAACGGATCCGCTGCATTGTTAAAATGCGCTGTACAGCTGCAAATGGTATAAAAACAAGCCTGCAGCTGACCGCAATCATATCGCACTGTGAGGTTGAGTGAAAATGTCGCGGTGGGAGAGAACTGGCTTTGAGAAGGGAAAGATTGTTGGGTGCTATATTAGTGGGTTGTCCATAACAGAAACCGAGAGGCGTAAAAACATACCCAAGTCAACTGTTTTAGATGTACTGGATAAGTGGAAGACACATGGTGTGCCCGAAGCAGCAAAACGTACCGGCAGACCAAAGAAAATCGGTGATAGAGGACGTGGAAGCCTCAGAAGAGTCGTTACAGCTAATCGACGGAGTACTGCACAAGACCTCAGTGTGCAGGTGAGTAGAAGTGCTGGAACCTCGGTATGTACACGTACCATTCGCAGAGAACTTCATTCCATGCGTTACCGTGGCTGTACATCTGCTCATAAGCCTTTCATCTCTACTCGGAATGCTACTTGTCATTTAGCATGGCGTAAAGAACATTTACCGTGGACCGTAGATCAATGGAAACTGGTCCTATGGACTGATGAATCCAGATTCACGATCCATCAGTCTGATGGCCGTGTGTGGGTATGGCGACAGCAGGGAGAAGGCTGTTTACCACAGTTTACTGTTCCTACGGTCAAATTTGGAGCTAGCAGTGTACTCGTGTGGGGGTGTTTTTCGTGGTATGGTCCTGGCACATTGGTTATGGTAGACAAGCCTGTTAACCAGCACGTCTACCTCTGTATTCTGGACAATTATACCCTACCAACTCTGTGGCAATACTATGGAACCGAGCGTTGTTAGTACCAGCAGGATAATACACCCAGCCATAAAGCAAGGGCTGTTACGGCGTGGTTTGACGATAATTCCGTATCGTGTGTGAACTGGCCAGCGTAGAACCCTGATCTTAATCCCATCGAGCACCTATGGGATCAATTAGAGCGCCGCATAATAAGTTTGGAACCAAAGCCTACTATTAAGCAACAGTTAGCGGAAGCATTATGTACTGAATGGAAGCGCATACCTATCGCTGTGTTCCAAAACCTTGTCGAAAGCATGTCTCGAAGGGTCAGTGTATGCATTAAGGCCAAAGATGCACCGACACCATACTAATGTATGTCAATAAATGCTATGTTGTGTTTCTCATCTAGGTGTCCGGTGACTTTTGTCAATATAGTGTATTTATATATATTTGAATTACGCAGTGGTCCGCTGGCCATTGACCAGGAAACTTTTGTCGGACCATTGAACTATTAATTTTACTGGGCCGGATGGCCGGTAAGTTTTTTCCTAATTTGTCACAAGTTAAAATATGAATTTTTATTTCTTTCACCTTGCTGTATGGTTTTCTTTTTAGGCTGCAAACTAGTCATAGGTTCATGAAATGCTATTGCATAAGAGTTTTTTTTTTTATCTCTCATGATTTGTAAAGAGCGGAAGAAACAAACACAGAAAGGCAGTTTCCCAGTCTTGTAAAGGCAACATCCATTTTTTGTTACCTCCGTCCCCACCATTCCTAATGAGCAGAAGCAAGCAAAATAAATATTCTGCTCTTCCTTGGATTCGTCCACCCTAGTAAATGCAGTAGATACTGACACCATGCAGACAGAAGCCAGTTTTTGTTTCTTTCCCAAGAAAACGCACTAGTGGAGGAGGTCAATTCGATGCATGAAGGGAGTTTTTGCAAAAAAAAAAAAAAAACAACAACAAAAAAACAATTCACATGAAACATTATTCAATGAGGGACTAAAACTAACTTCATGGGAAAATAGGAGGGACGAGCAATCAGTCTAAAATAAGGCAAAGGAAACTAAACCCAAAACAATAAAACACATAAAAAAGGTTGCTAATGTATGTAAATTTGTGTACCTTTGGAGTCTCTTTGTTCCCTTCTTACTTAAAAGCAGATTGGAAAGCACTCTTACCCTGCTATATCACTAATCCATCGGAATCTATGTCTGGAATCATTATTTGTTCTGTGATCAAACTAGATGTTTTAAAAACATATACAGGAGATAGTTCCGTTGAAGTGATACGTTATTTTCTACATATATTGTAAAAGTCTAAGTTTTTTTTTAATTTTATTATTATTATTATTTGTTGTTGTTGCTTACACACCAGTGGGCATTTTTGTGAGTCAGTGGTTTACAAATTCTAGTTATCCGCTGGGCCAGTAAAAGATTTATTTCTAACACTGTATATATGTACAATGTATGTATATATTCACTACCAGTCGCACTGTGCTAGATTGGTGTACATTGGCGGACCCTTGTTTCGCAGGGATTGGGTTTGAAACCCTGTGAGTGTATGATACGAATGTTCTGTTCGTTCTTTCTGCATCAGTCTCTTTTTCCTTGGGACCAAACCTAAAATTCAGGTCGGATGTGCCTCCTTTTTAGCTTCAGATCTTAAACAGAATAGTTAAAATCAGTTTAAGAAATATGCATCGTTAAGTGTTATTAAAATAGCAATAATAGCACATCTCAAGTAGCCAAATAATTACCACGAGTAAGATACATCCTGCTCAATTGAAGCGTAAATAGGAGCATTACTAACAACGGTTCTTATACTGTAAACGTAAAGTTTCCAAAACCAGAAGTAAATTTTACTTTAGAATGGTACATCAAGTCTCCCTGTAAATTTTTTCTCATTATAACGTACACATTAAAACGTAATGTTGTATGATCCCTGCCCCCTTAATGTGGCTTTGATACAATGCAATAATAGCACATCTCAAATTAGATCCGGCTGAAAAATCTCTTCCAGCATCGAAAGAGCCCAAGTATTTCAACATGGAGAGATCTCGAGCTTGGTTTGTTCTTCTTTCTTTTTTTTTTTTTTTTCTATTATAACTCCGACGTTAGTGCTTCTGTTGATGAAGCAGCAAAGTTTATTAATAGTAGGAATAATGATCAACACAGGGCGCTACACCTGAAGATCTCCGAACGGAAGGTATGCATCGTCTGTGCACAGAAGATGCATACCTTCCTTTCAGCTACAGGAAAGTCGCATCTCGAAGCAGATGCGACAGTTCCTGTAGCCGCAGCGAGGGAAGATCGCAGCTGTGTCAGGTTAGCCGTCCTGTTCCCCTGTGCAGTTAATCGAAGATATTGGTCATTCACGGATGTTGTTGTCCTAGGCCTTCCTATACTGTACCTTCTGGAAGCTTATTGCGTATTTTGAAATTAGTTTCACAGTCTGTGGACCACAGGATTCACATGAAGACATCTTGCAACTTCCACCTGACTCTGGCCTGCTCTATATTCTTCAGATCGCTTTCCACCTCAGTTCATCTGTCAAATGATGTCTCCCAGTCACAATTACAGCAAATTGATCACAAGATTCTTTCTTAAAACCTCCCCCAAACATAGTGATTGTGATCTGAAGACTTGGCAGTTTGTTGTTGCAGGTCTCAGCGTTAAATTCCTTACAGATTTAAGTCTGACTAACACAACCTCCAAAATTATCTTCTGATTTCTTCCATCTTGGATAATAAGCCTGAGACGTACTTCAGAGGTGAATCACGTGTCAAGACAACAAATCTGCAGCGGTACATTCCGACCGTGTAGCTTAGTTGGGAGAGCAACTTACCCCGGAGTGAGGAGGAGCGATTCAATCTCCGCCACGGACAAAATTGTGTTTTTACGAGCAAGCGATTCTTGTTCACTAAAATTCGGGAAATTAATACTGATTCAGAATTTAACTTGATGCATGTAACTGGCGATCCAGCAAATAAAACCAGTGAGGAAAAAAAAGTACAGTGTGTTCTAGAGATCCCGAATCGTCGTCTGCATTCCGAGAAAGGAAGAGATCGGAACCATGTAAATAAACTGCAGTAACGTGGCCATTCTATATTGGCTTTAGGTTTTGCTTTCTTTACACAACATTTACGCAGTTGTGAAAGAATACTGTTTTGATGCCTATCCCCGTTACTACTATGGGCGCTATTCTCAAGAACTGTCAGCCCTAGCCCTCAGTATCCCGTAGCTTTACAAGAAAACAACCATCCAACACCAATCTAACGTCCAACTGAAGCATCACGTTGATTTCTCTTCTAGATGTTTTTAACTTGTCTTCTGGGAGGGAGGAAAAAAGGAAAATAAAAACATAAAAAAGAAGAAAACGTGCTTATGTTATCACTATGTCCATCCGTATGACTGTGGACACTACATTTATGCACCTACCAGTCGATTTCAAAAACTCTTTTTGCATCGGAAAGCCTGAGCTCTAACTACGGTTACACTTTCCTTGCCCCCTCCCCAGAAAACTTCTTCGCTAGGAGTGTAAATACAAATTTTGTGGAATTCCAAATATATTTTATTCAACATCATTGCTTCAAAAATCCAATTGATACAATCTTTTCCATCAGCAGATACCAATTTGAATGATGACCGTACAGTTTCTTCCTTAAATAATGCATAGTTTCACCACTAGGGGTAAATGTATGTTGCATTTTGCGCGAAATCTCTGCTTCTTAGAATCCGACCTGAAAGATTATTTTTGCGTCGGATAGATTTCATGGAGAAACATGTTTTGAATATAATTTCTAATTTTTCGTTAAGCACAATTTAGCCACGAGGTGGCGTAGGTGTGTATTTCTGTTTCTGATATATTTGAAGTAATATCTGCGCACCATAAAACGTGACTAAAAAAAAAAATTCGGTCAGACGACACACATTTTTTTGCCCGTATTTCCTGCTCAAAGTCTTAGTCTTCCCGCTAAAGGGGACGTGAATTTATATAATATATTTTCTCGATATCTCTGCTTCTAATGATCTTATTTAAAAACTTCTTTTTGTATTGGACATTGTTTATAAAGAGGGATATTTTCATATAACTAATAATTTTGCTACTAGTGGGAGAAAGTGCATGTTTCCGTTAACAACATATTTACAACCGTATTTACGTGTCTAAAAAACCAACTGAAAATATTCTTTTTGGGAAGGTTCCGCTCAACACTAAAACATTTTATGACTAATTTCCTACCCCAAATAATACACAATTTATCCGCCAGCCGGCGCAAATATATATTTTAGTTTTCTCCATATCTCCATCTCTAAAAGTTCCATTTTAAAAATTCTTATCATATTGGATCCATTCACTTTGTGATTTTTTTCATAACGCGCCGTTCAGACGCTATGCGGTGTTGGTGTTTGCAACACCGCATAGCGTCTGAACGGCTGTTTAAAATTCCACTTGGAAAAGTTCTTCTTGCCCTGTATACCATCCCTATGGTAAAGATTGCGAACATTATCTTCTTCAAAAACTGTGCAGTTTCTCCGCTAGAGGTGTATTTGTAAAACGCTTTCTTGCTGTCTCTATTTTTGGAAGTGCATTTGAAAAATTAATTTTTCACCGCATATGTCCCGCTATGAAGAATATTGGCTAGTAATTTTTACTTTTCTTTTTCATAATGCCCAATTCTGCCGCGTGGGACGTCTAGATATATTCCTACCTGAAAGAGTCTTCCCTATTCTAAAAATCTTTGTGGGGAAATCCTTTCTTGGTTGAATATCCTTCAATTTGAAGAACGCTTTACTTCCATTTTCTTCTTCAAATAACTCGCAGCTTTGTCGCTAGGGAGCAATCCAAAAGTTACACCACTTTTTCCTGCATATTCTTTGTTCCTGACTGTTCGATTTGAAAGATTTCTTTTGCTTAAGATATCTTCCTTATGTGGAATTTGTAATTTTTCGTAACGTTTATTTTTGCCACTAGTGGGCGAAAGTAGCCATTTCTGTTCTACGGGTTCTAGAAATCCGATGAAAATATATATTGCATCTGGTTCCATTTACTGTGAATAATACTGTGCACATTTTGTGTTTTAAATAATGTGCATCAGATTTTTTTTTTTTTTCTACTAAGATACATACACTGAAGTGCCAAAAGTCATGGGATGCCAGTATGCAAATTTTTAACTGGCGCTGCTATCGTATAAAAGCTTTGACATGCGCCACGATTTTTATCAGTTGGGGGTGTAATCTCGTGAGTCAGGTTAAACAACCGCCAGTAGGATTATGGCAAGCCGACGTGAATTATTGGAGTTTGAACGTGGCATGGTAGTGGGAGCCAGACAGATGGGACATTCAATTTCTGAAGTTGTGCGAACATTCAACATTTCTCGATCCAGGGTGTTACGTGTGTACCGAGAATACCTCATGGAAGGCATTACCACCTCCCGTGGACAGCGCAGTGGCTGACCACGGGTACTGAATGACCGTGACCAGCGGCGTCTGACCAGGATTTACCATGCTAACAGACAAGCGACACTGACTTAAATAACATCCACATTCAATGCAGGAGGTACCAGAGATATATCCGTCAGGTCAGTGCAGCATAATTTAGCGTCCGTGGGTATGGGAGCAGAAGATCCACCAGGAGTGCCTTTGTTAACACAACGACATCGGCCACAACGCCTCACGTGGGTTCGTAAATATGGTAATTGGACCCTAGAAGACTGGCAACATGTGGCGTGGTCCGATGAGTCACGGTTCCTCTTGTTACGAGCTGATGGTAGGGTTCGAGTGTGGCGCAGACCCCATGAGGCCATGGACCTAAACTGTTAACGAGGTACTGTGCAAGCTGGTAGTGGTTCCGTACATGTGTGGGGTGTCTTTACGTCCTCTGGTCCTCGTAAACACATCATTAACCGTTAATCACTTTGTTGCTCTACTGGGTGACCATTTGCAGCCCTTCATGGACTTCATGTACCCCAACAGCGATGGGATTTTCCAGACGGGCAATGTCATTGGGCACAAGTTGTGCAAAATACGTTTGACGAGCATTTTGGACAGTTCCGACGGATGGTGTAGTCACCACGTTTGTCCAATGGAGTACTTATGGGACGTGGCGGAAAGGTCCATTCGTACCCAAGATCCTGCACCTACAAATACCAGGGAACTGTGGGCGGCTGTTCAGACGGCGAGGCTCAACAACTCTCCAGAAGTCTTCCGGCCACTTGTGGAATAGATGCCACGTCGAGTTGCTGCACTTCGCCGGGCTAGAGGAGGTCCTACACGATACTAGGTACATATCCCATGACTTTTGTCACTTTAGTGTAAATGCACATTCTTCCTTTGTTGGTATTTTCTTTTCCTAAAATTCTGCTTCAAAAAACAGTTTTCGTGTCAAAAAGTGTGGGAAAGACGTGTTCATTATACTCGAGAATCTGGTGCCATGCAACTCCAGGGCCACAAACAGTAGTATGAGAGTTGCATGCTTTGTGAAACCATGGTAGAAAAGAAAAGGAACTCTTGGATCAGAACAATGGCAAGAGTGGAATACTTCATGATCAAAGTAAAATTCCTGAAACGGCAATGGGCTGGACATATTTCCAGCAGAACTCAATTGAAATACTAGACTGTATACTAAAGGGTAGAAAAAGACTCAAAAGAAGACTACGTGGGAGATGGATGTATGTAATTCGAAAGTATGCTGGAATGATACGGAGGAGACTGTCCGAAGACAGAAAGTTGTGGAAGAGACTTGGGGAGACCTTCATCCAGCAGTGGATTGAAAATGGTTAATGGAGATGATATGGAAAAGTAGTAATGCGCCTCCCTGTGCTGTTAATCACGACAATAGCCCTCCCTACCTTAAAGTACAGCAAAATTTTGGATGGTATCATATGGAATATGCATTAGAAAATTTTAAATGAACATGCATAAAATAAAGTCCGTTTTCGGTCAGTAATATGAAAATTAAATGCTTCGTGGCCTTGGTTAAGAATTATTGCTATATTTATTTATTTATTTGTTTGAATACAACCGATGTAATAAGCGTTACAATACTTATGCTTGCTGCCTGCATAAAATTTAATGATCTGTGAGGTATGAACTATGAAAAAAAAAAAAAATAATTTAAGGTGGGAGTCCCTCCGAAACTCGGGAGCCCTGGGTATCACGTCATAAATTGCCTTTTGTGTGTTATGTTCAAGGTAATAATAAACTTCGGCAATAACTTTAAAAATTCACAGCTCATGTTCAACTTTTATGTATTTGGAATTGAAACATGTATAATATACCTTTTCCCATGTGTTCAGTCTGCGCTCCCTTTGTATGGCATATATCCCATCGATAATCCAGTTTCTGTCAGATCCTGTCGATCCCTAATTTTGGACCACTCTTTCCAGGGAAGGGACAGAACCAGATTCCTGAGACAAACACCCACGCGGCTCATTCCTCGTCCAGGACTCAAAGCCAAACCTATGACATATACTTTAAATTAACTTTCATTTTTAGTTTTCAATCTTAACGTTATATCTTCTCTCGTGGAATGAGGTTGGCAGCGATTCTGAGGTTAGATAGTGTGACGTATACATGTGGCGGATAAGAACTAGAGATATACACCGATGAGTCATCATGACCACTTACCTAATAAGCTGCAGGACCCCCTCTGGCGTCAAAACAGCGACCACTCAGCGAGACATCGATTCGATGAGGTAACGATAGGTATCCCGGGATATCTGGAACCCGAATGTCAACAGTAGGTCTTCCAGTTCCAGTACATTTCGGGGTGATGGTGATTTAGCGCGAACCCGCTTTTCCAAGTCGAACCACAAATTTTCGATTGGGTTCATATCAGGTAAATTTGGAGGCCAGGGCATTAACAGAAAGTCACCAGCATGTTCATCGAACCACGCCTTGACAATTCTGGCTGTATGGCATGGCGCATTATCCTGTTGTTAATGGCCATCACCAGCAGGGAACACAGTTGCCTGACAGCTGTTGGGATAATAGGGCCCAAAGTGTCCCAAGAAAACATCGCCCGCAACATAACACCGCCGCCGCAGGCCTGTTTCCGCCTAACAGTGCATCCAGGTGCCATAGCCTCCGTTGTTAATTGGCGTGTCCGTGCTCGGACGTCTACGTGGTGCACCAGGAATCTTGATTCGTCAAACCGAGCCACTTTCTTCCAATCATCCACGGTCCAATCTCGATGATCTTGGGCCCATTTCATGCGCTGTTGGCGATGACATGCAGTGAGCATGGGGACACCGGCTGGATCTTCGGCTACGCAGAGGCCCATGCGCAGAAGGCCGCGATGAACTGTGTGCTGTGACACATTGTCCTGATCACCACTGTTGTAGCTGCGGGTGATTTGTTGCACTGTGGCCCTGCGGTCGCTGTGAATAATGTGCGACATTCTCAGCTCCCATCTGTCATCAATGAGCTGCGGACGACACGCGGCTGAACGACGGCTCATCGTTTGGCCATCTGTTTACCACTTTTGTTACGTACTCACTACAGCGGCACGTGATCAACCCACAAGCCACGCCGTTTTCGAGATGGTAGTTCCGAAGCGCCGTGCCATCACAGTTTGTCCTTTACCAAACTCCGATAAATTGGCAGCTTTTCCCATTCTGACTCCGAACACTCTACTAACCAAAAGCCGATGTTTGGGTTGTATATCTACTGCTCTGTGAGCTTCACCTGAGCCACCGTTTGGTCTCCAGGCTTGCTCATTTCAATAGGCTGGGGGGGTCATAATGTAATGACTCATCGGTGAATAATGTTGAAGCAGCAGTTAAAGTGGTGTGGTAGTGGGATCTTATAATCGTGGAAGCTGCGTTACCTGAAACTGTGTCTATTTGAAGGTTGCATATTAGAGTATTGTTATAATGCAGGGTGATTCACAGAAAACTAACACATTTCATGTTCGTTTCGTTTCAGCAGGAATAAATAGTAATGGACCTTGTTAGTGTCAAACGACGTGGGGCATCTGTGAGATTCCTCTTTTCTCCCGAGAGGGCGCTGCTGTGCACCATGTGGTAGCTGTCGCCGCCAGATTGCCTTTGTCACCGTCAAGATGCAGTGCACGCTACGGCAACAGGCATTCCTTGTGAAAACGTACTGGTTTACAAACTCGATCACAGCTACGCAAGGGGCATACGCGAGGGAATTTGGTGTAGCTATACAGGCGTTTGTACGCACTACCACACCACTCTATACAGGTTGTTCAACAATTAAAAGGGAATTTGGCGTTAGCTATACAGGCCCTTGTACGCAAGTTGGAAACAACGGGATCAATACAGGCGGTTGTACGCACTACCACACCACCTCTATACAGGCGCTTGTACGCAAGTTGGAAACAACAGGTTCTCTTGTGAGTGAAACCGGTAAGCATCGTTCATCTGCAGTGCCGACGGTTGCTACGGACGTTGAGGCACGACTGCAGCGGTCACCCCGGAAGTCATTACGACGTCTGTCGCAGGAGACCGGGTACTGGTACTCCATGTATCAGAGTGCTGCTAAGAAAGCGAGGCTAAATCCGTATATGTTGATTGCTGTTCATATGTTACTGGAGCCAGATAAGGGAAAAATATGTCATCCAATGGCTCAACAAAGGGTTTCAGGATTTCATTGCTCAAAATCTTGGCATATTATCCATCACGTGGTTCACGGATGAAGCGTGGTTCCACTTATGCGGCTATGCCAATTCACAGAACACACGCATTTGAGCAGCAAAACATCCGCTCGCACTTGAGGAAGCGCCTACGCACCCGCAAAAGGTCGGAGTTTGGGGCGCAATATCCGCTGAAAGAATAGTGGGTCCCATTGTTTTTTCAACGAGACTGTCAACACTGTAGAGTACTAAAGAATTTTTATGGACTTTGTTGAGCAATTGGATGACATAGAGTTGCGTCAATGCTATTTTCAACAGGATGGCGCCACGTGCCGTACATCAAATGAGCCCATGGCGCCGATCCACAGTTTTTTGAGGACCGGATAATTTCCCGCAACTTGTGGCCACAGAGATCACCAGATTTCTTTCTGTGGGGTTTCTTCAGGAAATAGTGTACTCTACACACCCTCGGACATTAGATGAATTGGAGGAGAACATTACAAACGAAATCAACGGTATTGACAAGACGATGCTCCAACGAACAGCCAATACAGATGGAACGACGTGACCAGATGTACCTTCAGGAGGGAGGGGCGGGCATTTTCAGCATTTGATGTAAAGGTAGATGTTATGTAATGTAAACTCCCATAGATATGCTGCATTTCAGATGGCATAAGTTGCTGTTAGCTTTATTACTGTTCACATAAATTGATAATGAAATAAGTTAGTTTTATATGAATCACCCTTTATATTTAGCGTTAGGAGTTAATTAAGTTTTCTGTTTACTAACTATAGTTAATTAGTTTGAAGTATTAATTGCTGCTATATTGTGATTATTTCCTCAAGTATTTTGGAATATTCAAGTACCCATAGGCGATACTGATGGAATAAAAGAGTTAACAGTAAGACAGACTTTCTGAAACTTTATTTGAGTGACTTTTCTTTCACTTCGAGAGAGAGTAAATAAGAAGAGGAAATCTTAAGTAGTGTTTTTGAGACTACATACGTTTCAAATAGCTAAGAACGCTACAAACCTATCTCAGACGAATGATCAGACGCCAGCGCCTGATCATTCGTCTCGGCCGCTGGGACGGATTTCTGAAAATTGCAGTTATTAGATATTTAAACCAAGGACAAGTAGATTATTTCTGCACAATTCAGGATTTTAAAACAGGAAAATGAAATTTACTGAAATGTTGTATATTATTATCATTTGACTGATATGACCAGTTCCTCAAAAAAAAAAAAAAAAAAAAAAAAAAAAAGGAAAAGGAAAAAGCAAATGGGGAGAAAAAAGTTTTTTCAACTCCTGTTTCGCATAATATGCAGACTAACCCACATTCACTCTCAATAAAACCGCCTTGCTTTGGAGTTCTAGAGAAAAGCTTGGACAATTCGACTGAATGATTACTCTGAATAATAGCATTTAAAATTCATATGCTTTGTTTTTCTAATAAAATGTTTAGTAATAAGCAGCTTCCAATTCAGCTTGTAGTCTATACTGAGTAAAAATTGATCAAAATGAAGACACACACAGTATGAAAACAATGCTATTATTTTTTCAGCTAGACTGCTTTCTTTTTAAATTAAATCTATCCTCAGTACGAAAAGGTAATTAAAGATGGCAGCAAATTGCTGATGTTTACGTAGAAAGAGAGGGGAGTGATGTAAGGAAAGTGTAGATGGGGCTCAATAATTGCACTAAAGACACGTGCGCTAATTGGACATTAGTGAATATCCTGGAAATAATTGTGTTTCTCAGTAGATAATGACGCCTAAGGTCGAGAAGCCTTCTGAAGCCCCTACCCTTTCCTAACAAAACAATCTGTCTCCGACTTATTTACCTGTTCATACGGAGACTGTTCTCACTTCTGTAGTTCACGTGCCTTGGATGACGGGCTTACAGAATGAGATTCTTATAATGAAACAATTCGTTATGGAGAGAGTGTTGGGAATCTGCACTTCGACGTGTAAGTTCCTGAAGACTGCAGTCTTCGGTAATTATTCTTTATTGAAATATGAAATGCTATTTCCTTTACCCCAGCTATCTGTGAAAGGAAAAAAAATGCGCTTCATATATGAAGCACAAATATAGTTTTTAGCATTTTATTTATACTGTTTTGGTTTCATTCATTTATTGTTTTGTTTGTTTATTTTCAGTCCCTCAGATATAAGGGTCGGCTGGTAAAACTTCGGACTCATAGTACGATCTCAAACGGCCGCAGAATACTCAGTTTGGGAGGGAAGAGTGGCAGTGAATTTGCTTCTGCGAAAGGGGAAGCAAATATGATATTTTTGTCTTTTCACGGATTTGAACTTTTATCCAACAATAAGAGAATCCAGAAGGTATGCCTTAAATCACTAGATTTCTGGGCGGCATCGCAATTGCGCAGTTTTCGAATTTAATTAGCACCCTTCTTGGAAATACACATCTAGACCTTCTCTTCGCATCGATATGCTTGTTTTGCTATCTGTCAGTTTCATTACGTATAACGAAGTAAATTTCTTCTTCAATTTTTGTCCACGCCGGGCATCGAACCCGGGTCCCCTCATTCCGGAAAAAGTCGCTCTCCCAACTGAGCTACGCGGACGTATGCTCTCGCTGCTATCTGCCTTTATCTCATGTGCGTCCTGCGGTGCAGGAACGTCACTTACGGCAAAAGTAATAAGTTTTTTGACAAGATTTATTACGAACAGGAGCTCACGGAACACTAATTTGGGCAAAACATCATTAAAGTGAATGTACCTCGAGTGTCGGATTCACATTTGCTGGTAACTTTGGGGTACTCTACTTGTACGTGCTTCGTATGTTCGACAGACCTTGGTGGTTTGGCTTCTCTTCATACGGGACATGGACGTTTATCATGTCTTTCTGGCACTGGTTCAGTTCCTTCCTGGAGCCTTACATAAATACAGCCTCTCTTCGCATCTTAAACCTCGCTTGGTATAAGATACAAAGCGATATTTTTTATTTCATTTCCAGTGTTTCTATTTTCCACGTTTACTGAGTTCTCAACTTGTTTTTTTTTTTTTTTTTTTCCGTATAAATTTATCCCTTTCGCATGCATTCTTAGGAGAATGAGCTGTTGAAATTTTCGATTCGCATTTTTGACAATTTAATTGAACGCTTCAAATGGCTGCCTCTATACAAGAGATGTTGTACACTTAGAATATGATTAGTACGATGTCCCTATTCATCTAAAAATTAAAATAAAATATGACATCTGGGTTCACTTCCTTAATTTAACATGTATACCAAATCTGGAATCAAGAAATGGCGCCCATACAGAAACATAGGTAGCTTTTTATTATGGCAATTATTGTGTAAGTTCTCGTGTCTCCAGTAATGTAAATGTTTTTTAAGTTTGTTTGTCGTAGTCCAACTGCAAAACATAACCAAAATAAAATTTCTTCTTTTTGTTTGTTTTTGTGTGTGTGAGAGGAAGAGAGAGAGAGAGAGAGAGAGAGAGAGAGAGAGAGAGAGAGGAGAACTAATGGTAGGTGAAACTATAACTCCCGAAATTGTCCGATGGTGACTGTTTAGATAAGTTTTTCGAAAAGCCGTAAATTTTTTTAATTAACGTAAGTTGAAAAGTGTATGTGGTAGACATTTAAAATAACTAATTTCCTTTGCTGAAGTCTCGTGAGACCTATGGATCGCTCGAACAGTAGTATTCAAAATTAGTTATTATATAAAAAAAGTCATGAGATTTTTTTATCTTTTTGAATTTCATTTAATAAAATGTAAGGCTGTATTTCTGCCATTTAGTGACTGATTCTTGCGTGATATCTCATAATATGATCGCAAATCTTCATTTATATTTGGCACGGCAAATACAGAAGCATGTAGTAGTTCGATTTAAAAAATGCATACTGTATCTCGTAGCTAATAGGTATGACTTTAAGTTTGGAAACGGCACCGTCAATTAATATTTTTATATTTTACTATCGCATCTTCCAAAGCCTCGATTTAAAAAATTCTCTTAATATTGGACAAATCATAATTACCGAAATACTTTCGGATTTTTCAAGTTATAACGAAGTAAATTTCTCCGTCATTTTTGGTCCACGCCGGGGATCGAACCCGAGTCCATTTATTCCGGAACACGTCACTCTACCAACTGAGCTACGCAGACGTTCGTTCTCGCTGCTATCTGCCAGCCGCTGTAGAACGTGCACTTGAGAACTCCCAATCAATCTGGTGCGTGGAATGCAACATCACACATATTTATTTTCGAAGCGCTGGAGAAGGGATTCTCTTATTTTTGTTATCTCGCGGTGTGGAAAGAACATCACACCATTGCGAGATCTTTAACGGCCGGGTCATCCGGGAAGTTCGGGCGCCATTATAACGAAGTAAATTTCTCCGTCATTTTTGGTCCACGCCGGGAATCGAACTCGAGTCCACTTATTCCGGAACAAGTCGCTCTACCAACTGAGCTACGCAGACGTTCCTTATCGCTGCTATCTGCCTTTATTTAGGACGTGTGCGTCCTGCGGAGCAGGCACGTCACAAAGTGTATGTACAGTTTTCCCACGATATACTATACTGCATAAGAAATCAGATACATTTAGCACGATGTCCCATCAACTATAGCTGACGGATCGGAAGATTTATTATTTACGTTTTACCACCTGTAACTACATACGCAATATCATTCGTGTATTTTCCTGCCGTTTTTTAAGCATCATTTCGTACCTTACATCTGCTTATTGAAGACCTGAGTTTCGAAAGAAGAGCTCGAAAAGAAGCAATGTAAAATCTTTTCAGTTTTTAAAAAACTTAAGATTGAGTACTTTAAGATACGTTTCAGAAAGCTAATTCATAAACTGTAGCGCAATAACCTGAGAATACAGCAGAATCTGGTTTCGTCTACGCAATCAGATAACTATATAGTATTTGTTCATTCTTGAAAAATAATCCCGTTCTCAGTGCATCTGATAAGAAATAGGACCTGTTCTGTACGTTGCGATTTGCAATCACTTTTTCCGAAAATATCTATTTTGACTGAATTGGAATATTTCTCTTTCTAAAATTCTTAATTGATTTGGAAGAAGCCTTCAGTAAGATTGTAGGACCTCAAGTTTCTTTCTTCCTCCCTATCTTTTGGAAATACATATATATATATATAAATTCTTTTTCGTACACACCGTAACAAAAAATTCTGAAATTCACGGACAACTTTCCGTCATTTGTTTCCTGAATCAACGAAGCATATTTCTGATACAACCTTTTCTGTGAAATGACGGAAAGAAGCCCGAATTTCACGGATTTTTTGTACCACGGGAAAATTCTGAACTTTCAGAAACCTTTCGCAGTTTCTTTCTTATATTTACGGTAAATTACCGTTTTAGAGATGTGTTAACGGAAAATTCTGAATTTTCAGAAACTTTTCCGCAATTCCTTTCGCATATTAACGGAAAAGGTCAGTTCTCACTTTTCCCATATCCGTATGACGAGAAATTACCGATAATAGGAGCGATTGGTGACAATACCTGAGGTTTGATTAACTTTTAAATTTCAATCGTCTGTCGAATTTTGAAGTTCAGTAGTGTGATCGGATATTGTGGATTTCATATGGCATGAATTTTATTTATCGTGGCACAGGATATTTCATCTCCTTTCCCCTATTTGGAGCAACAGCTACTTATTATATATTGTGTTACTGTAAGAAACCGGATACTTATTGTACATATATATTGTACATATATATTGTACATATGCAGTCTTTGGACAACTTAAGACAAAAGCTATTATAACTATCAAGAGTAAATTTTATATTTAGTTTTTTTTTTTAAATAATACTATAAAAAAGTACATTTCACCTTTTTTTAAAGATAACTGAAAGTCATTGTCAGTTTATATATATATCAGAAACCTATTCAGAAAAATAATAAATTCCAACACAAAATAAAATGACTAAATCACTCACATTAATGACAGAAAAAAAAAAAAATCATCGTCGCGGAATTCGTTTTACGATGTACGTGACTCCGGTTGCCGAGCGTTTGTGGATCAGTAGTTAAAGGCGCGCGTTACCTGTTCATCCAGCTCATACGTCGGGGGTTCGATCCTGACCTTAGCGGAAGGATTATCAGCGCGCTAAGTGCTGAAAAGTACAGGGTCGTCGACTTTGCGAAATTTCAGTTTAAAATCGGAAAAACCTGAAATTGACTTTTCTTAAATAAACGGAATATCTAACTACGAAAAATCTGTGAAAATACGGGTCAAAATAAACGGGTTCTTTTAAATACTGAAATTTATGAAAAAGACGGATACCTACCAGCAACTTTGCAACCCGTTATTTTCAGAAATTTTCCGTGAATTCACACCATTTATTTTTTAGAGTGCACTAAGTGTCCAAATTATTATGACCACCTGATGAGTATGTCGTTGGGCCACCTTTTGCCCTTAACAGTGATTGAATTCGTCTTGGTATGTACTCTATTAAATGTCAGTGGCTTGGGGTATATTATCCCAAATGCGATGAATTGCACTCTCCAGCTCTTGAAGATTTGATGGTAGCGAATCCAGCTGTCTGATGCCTTTTCGACTTCATCCCACAAATGCTCCATTGCATTGAAATCCGGTGATTGAGGAGGCCAATCTAGCAGGGAAACGTCTCCGTGATGCTCCTCTAACCGTATAATGTGAGCACTGTGACATCGAGCATCGTCCCCCTAGAAGCATCCATCTCCATTGGGATAAACCATCAATAACTGGGTGGACTTGGTCGGAAACGATATTTAAATACCTTTGGGAGGTCAAACGTTGCTCCACATGAATCAAAGGGCCTAAACACTCCCTCTAAAACATGCCCTCTATCATAACGTTGCCTCCGCCAGTTTGAAGAGTAGTAACGATGCAAAATGGGTCCATTCTTCCGTGCTGCTGTATCCGTATCCTCACCCTTCCATCTGCATGGAGTAGTTGGAAACGTGATTCGTCGGACCACATTACCATTTTCCACTCATTTACTGTCCGAATCTTGTGTTCCTGAGTGAACTGGAGTTCCTTCTTGTTCGCTGCAGACGGCTTACTGACGGGCCTCTGCTTCTGTAGCTCATACGATGTAATGTGCGGCGTACTGTGCGTTGAGAGACCATAGGACTTGGTCCCTAATTCAGATTAATTATCTGTAATCTGACGAAATGTAGCCCGTATGTTAAACTGAACAATTCTGCCTACTTTCCGTTCAGCTCCAGCATCCAGTAGAAGTTGACAACTACACGCCTTGAGCTCTGAGACCCGTTTTTTGACTAGTGGTCTACTCTTTGTAAACTTTAACAGCTACTGCCCTCGAACATTTCACTAGTGCAGTCGTTTTGCTAATGCTCACACCAATGCTTCGTGCACCCGCGATCATTCCACGTTCAAAGTCCGTCATATTGCGTATTTTACCCGATATTTCTTACGCAATGCACTTCATTAGTCTCTGCATGCCTTCGGCGTTCGTTTCTATATCGATTCAGCCATCTTGCGTCAGCAGCATCTGCAGGATAGCGTTTGTATTATATGGTCTGGTGGTATAATGAATATAGCTTTTAACTACTAAGCTAATTATAATGAATTCAGCTTCTTCTAATGCTTTATAATGAATATAATGCTTCTGCTACTAGTTTCTTCTAGTAATGGTTGTTGTTTGTTAATTATATCATGAATAAACTTTCCTGCTAGTAGTGTAGTAATAATAATGAACAAGCTTTTAACTGCTAGTAATGTTGTAGTAGTAATTAAGACGAATAAAGTCTTATGCTGGTTGTTAATAATAATCACCTAATGAAATAAACCTAACAGCCAGACAGAGATCTGACAAAACTATGAACTGAGAAAACGTACTTACAACAAATTCTTTATTAGTGAAACTTCTGGCTCTCACATAAACGAAGATCTCTTTATTCAACAACAGCTTTCTGACACATAAACCACAGCTCACTCTACGCACATCAACAAAAAGCTCTCTCACATAAACAAACGCTCTCTCTATACAACAACAAACGCTCTCCTACGTATCGTTGAACGCGCCTATTTATACTGGCTACCACCACGTCATGACTTACACTCATTGCCAGATCTCATTCAGCGGGAGAAATAACATCTCGTTCAGTAAGAAGATAATTTACATAGTAAAATAAAATAACCAGAGATAGTAAAAATCAAAAGGAAAGTGAATCGAGAGTATACGTTACAGTGGTCATAATAATTTGGCCACTGAGTGTATAGTTCTATGCAGTACTCTGTAAAAAATATGTGGTATGAATTCACGGAAAATTTCTGAAAATAACGTGAAGCAAAGTTGCCGGTACGTATCCGTGTTTTCTCAGAAATTTCAATGTTTAAAAGTGCCCGTTTATTTTAACTTCCGTATTTTCACAGATTTTTCCATAGTCAGAAATTCCGTTTATTTCAGAAAAATGCATTTCAGGTTTTTCTCTATTGAAACTGATGTTCTACAAACCCGACGACCTTGAATTTTTCATCCCTTTCCCCATATAACCCTTCCGCTACAGTCGGAATCGACGCCGCGGAGCTTGCTGTTAGAACAGGTAACGCACGCCTTTAACTACTAAGCCACAGGCAATTGTAAGTTCGAATCACGTACATCGTAAAATAAATTGCGCTACAATAAAAAAAAATTTTCATTAATACGTGTGATTTAGTCGTTTCATTTTCTGTTGGAGCTTATTATTTTTCTGAATAGGTTTGTAATAATTTTTTTTTCTATAGAAGAAATTTTCACAAATTAAGCATTTTTCATCCTAATTTTTCGAAGCAACAAAATGCTTTACAACTTGATTTTTTTAAACTGACAATAACTTTCAGTTGTTTTTAAGAAAGGTGAAATGTACTTTTTTATAGTATCATTTAAAAAAAAAAAAAAAAAAAAAAAAGCTCTTAAATATAACATTTACTCTTGATAGCTATAATAGCTTTTGTCTTAAGTTGTCCAAAGACCAAATATAAAATTTGATCTTTGGACAACTTAAGACAAAAGCTATTAAAGACTAAATTAGCTATTATATTTAGTAGCTATCCTGCAGATGCTCCTTCCTAAATATAAAATTTAATCTTGATAGCTATAATAGCTTTTGTCTTAAGTTGTCATAGACCAAATATAAAATTTGATCTTTGGACAACTTAAGGCAAAAGCTATTATAGCTATCAAGACTAAATTAGCTATTATATTTAGTAGCTATCCTGCAGATGCTCCTAAATATAAAATTTACTCTTGATAGCTATAATAGCTTTTGTCTTAAGTTGTACATAGACATCGTATAACCGTACAATAAAAGTTAAGTACCCGGTTTCTTACAATAACACAACATACAGTATATATTAAATAGCTGGTGCAAAAAATAGGGGAAGGGAGAAGAAATATCCTGTGCCACAATAAACAAAATTCATGCGATATGCTATCCACAATATCCGATCTCGCTACGGAACTTCAAAATTTGACAGACGATTGGAATTTAAAGTTAATCAAACCTCAAGTATTCTCACCAATCACTCCTATTACCAGAAATTTCCCGTCATACGGATACGGAAAAAGTGAGAACGGAGTTTTCCCGTTAATATGCGAAAGGAATTGCGGAAAGGTTTCTGAAAATTCAGAATTTTCCGTTAACACATATCTAAAACGGTAATTTACCATCAATATAAGAAAGAAACTGTGGAAAGGTTTCTGAAAATTCAGAATTTTCCGTTAACATATATCTAAAACTTTAATTTACCATCAATATAAGAAAGAAACTGTGGAAAGGTTTCTGAAAATTTAGAATTTTCTGTTAACACATCTTTAATACGGTAATTTACCATCAATATAAGAAAGAAACTGTGGAAAGGTTTCTGAAAATTCAGAATTTTCCCGTGGTATGAAAAATCCGTGAAATTCAGGCTTCTTTCCGTCATTTTACGGAAAAGGTTGTAAAAGAAATACGCTTTGTTAATTCAGTAAAGAAATGACGGAAAGTGGCTCGTGAATTTCAGAAATTTTTTGCACAGTGCACTTATCAATACCTTTTAATACCTTCTACAATTTGTAGCTTCAGTTTTTTTTGTTTTTTTCTTTGTTCGTTTGTTTTTTCTTATGCGAAAGTCAATACACTTCGATTAACTATGTGAAACTTTCCTTATTATGGTTCTTAAAAGAAAAAAGGCCTTAGAATGTACCGGCTTTTTATTGGAATGTACTGGCTTTAAGACCTTTTTTTTTCTTATTTCTTTGTACAAAAAGAAATAAGAAAAGAAAGGTCTTAAAAAGCAGTAAGAAAGGTCTTAAGAAGTAGTAAGAAAGATCCTAAGAAGTAGTAATAAAAGTCTTAAGAAGTAGTAAGGTAGAAGAAAAGTAAGTAGTAAGGAAGAAGAAGTAAGGAAGAAGAAAGGTCTTAAGAAGTAGTAAAAGGTCTTAGAAGTAAAAGAAAGGTCTTAAGAAGTAGTAAGAAAGAAGTAGTATAAGAAAAGGTCTTAAGAAGTAGTAAGAAAAAGTAGTAAAAAAGAAGTAGTATAAGAAAAGGTCTTAAGAAGTAGCAAGAAAGAAGTAGTGTAAGAAAAGGTCTTAAGAAGTAGTAAGAAAGAAGTAGTATAAGAAAAGGTCTTAAGAAGTATAATGTCTAAAGGTCTAAAGAAGTATAAGAAAAGGTCTTAAGAAGTATAATGTCTAAAGGGCTAAAGAAGTGTTAGAAAAAGTCTTAAGAAGTGGTCTTAAGGTCTTAAGAAGTATAAGAAAATGTCTTAAGAAGTAGTAAGAAAGGTCTTACTACTTCTTTAAGACCTTTCTTTTCTTATTTCTTTGCACCTTTCTTTTCTTATTTCTTTGCACCTTTCTTTTCTTTATTTCTTTTTCCTCAGAATGTACCGGCTTTTTCTTGATACTGTAAAATTAGCTTTCCTGACGTTTTCCATGATCTGATTTTGCTCACGGTTCTAATAGTTAACGCTGAAATTAAAATTTTTGTTTTTCATCTAAATTTTGTGTTTCGTCACGTCACAGTTTACTCTTTATTTACTATAGTTTTGTCACTGTTTCTATAATAGGTTCGGCAACACTTTTACGAGTCGCATAAGCAGATCTATTTTTAACTCTTTTACTAAGGAAGCTTAGTAAAAGAGTTAAAAATAACTCTTCTAACAGGTAAACTTTTACTAAGGAAGCTTAGTAAAAGAGTTTTTTAACTCTTCTAACAGGTAAGCACATCATCTTGTGATTAAATATTTGCCATATCAGCGCTTCTTCATTTCATAACTGTGTCGTTCTAGTATTGGTTAACAGGCATTCAACACTTGCCATTCGTTAGTCAATTCGTTAAATGGAGCAGACTGACACATTTCCCGTTGAGCATTTAATGCATTTTTATCTTGATTCTTTTACTTCGATGTAAGGGTGTCACCATAACTAAGTTGTTTTTTATGAAGCAAATAAAAAACTGCATCCACTTCCGCGAATTCAACCAGGA
Organism: Macrothele yani; assembly: GCA_039090855.1. Classification (NCBI taxonomy): domain Eukaryota; kingdom Metazoa; phylum Arthropoda; class Arachnida; order Araneae; family Macrothelidae; genus Macrothele; species Macrothele yani. Next base: position 199,077,940 of record CM076990.1, read on the forward strand.
TATTTCTTAATTAACTCCCGATTGTCATAAGCAGTTGCTGAAGTTTCACCCTGTCCTATTTTTGTACTAAAATCACCTATAATGATGTCAAAGTGCTGCTTTTCCTTATTACTCATATGTCGAATTTGCACTTAATGATCGTGGATTTTTTCCCTTAGGTGACTTGAAGTAGTTGAATGGGCTTGAATTACGTAGCACGTGTGTGTGTGTGATGCGTCTTCGTGATCTACTGTTGCAGATTCCACACAGTAGTGACTATCTTAATCAAATGACGAATCTTTGCTGAAGTGAAATTTTATTACACGCTATTTACACTCGATCCTTTCTTAACAGGATACCAGCGGGAGGATTTCTTTGTTTTAGGATCTTTGCTCAATATCACTCTCAAATCACTCAGCGACGGACCCAAAGCTGCTTGGGCCTCTGTACGAATTTTTTTGGGGGCCCCCTCTTCACCTACGTCACTATTTAGAGTTCCCAGGTTAAGTGCCAGTCTGCATATCGTCAACTGACACTTGAAAGTATGATTAATTTTACGAATTAAGGTTTGTTCTTAATTCTTAACTTTATTTTTAATTATTCTTTAATTTGTGCTGCCTTGAAGAATATACTTGGTTTCTGAGAGCAATTCATGGCTTCAGCTGTGGACATATCAAAATGAAATGTTACTAAGAATATGAGTTATATGAAATCTCAAAAATGCAAAAATAACAAAAGCCTTATGTAGTTTTTATAGTTAACTGGAAAGTCAGCAAGATTCAGCACAGTATTTACCTTCCATTTTTTTTTTTTTATGAAAAGTCTAAAAATTTCTTTACTATTCAGAAATTTGGCAGTATGCTATTCGATTGACAAAACAGCTAATCCCGAAAGGCTCATTTGGTTAATCGTAGATAAGTTTTTAACATTTTCAGTTTTGATAAGCTTCGCTCGGACGAAGAGACTGTTACCGACGCCGTCAATGCATTTTTTAAAACAACATAAAAATTCGGATAAATATCATTTAAACCTATTAATTTCTCACTAAGCAAGTGTATAACGAAGTAAATTTCTCCGTCATTTCCGTCCACGCCAGGATTCGAACCCAGATCCCCTCATTCCGGAACAAGTCACTCTACCAATTGAGCTACGCGAACATTTTATTCTGATTCCTATCTGCCTTTATGTCGTGTGCGTCCTTCTGGCAGGTACGTCACATCTCCTGGTACGTTACATCATCTCCCCCTTATTTTTTTTTTTTTTTTTTTTCGAAGTGCTGTAGAAGAGATTCTCTTATTTTTCCTATCGCGCGGTGTGGAAATAACATCACACCATTGCGAGATTTTGAACGGTCGGGTCATCCGGATAGTTCGGGCGCCATTATAACGAAGTAAATTTCTCCGTCATTTCCGTCCACGCCAGGATTCGAACCCGGATCCCCTCATTCCGGAACAAGTCACTCTACCAATTGAGCTACGCGGACATTTCATTCTGATTCCTATCTGCCTTTATGTCGTGTGCGTCCTTCTGGCAGGTACGTCACATCTCCTGGTACGTTACAAGTGGATTCCTAATGCCCGTGAGCCTACGTGAGCTGCGCGTTCTACACTGCTAAAAATTTTGTGGTAAGTTGCACCAAAAAGTGATGCTACACCAGCTGTATCACTTCTTGAGAAAAGATACACCATCGTTTTTTGCAAACAAAACCCAACAATTTCACAAATTTTGAAGATGTGAATCCGTTTTTCGGTGCAAATATGACATGCATGGTAAGTCAGATGATATCCGAAAACTTGAAAATTTCGTCGTCCTGGAGCAGGAATCGAACCTGTGTCTCCCGGATAGGGCCCGGGTATGCTAACCACTAACCACCCAGAACGACCAAGTCTCAAGTTTCCGATTATTTTGAATATAACCATCACAGGATTCGCTTGTCGAAGCAACCGGCATTCATGTTTAGCGAATCTGGAGGTTAAGAATTCTATCCCGTAATTGCCCGGAGGAGCAGATAAATCATGAATGGAATACGGGATTACACCATACAATACGCAGTTTGAAGATGTGAGTCCGTTTTTGGTGTAAATATGACTTGGATGGTAAGTCAGATAATATCCGAAAACTGTAATCCCGTATTAATCCCTTATTCCATTCATGATTTATCTGCTCCACCGGGCACTCACGTGATAGAGCTCTTAACCTCCAGATTAGCTAAATATGAATGCCGGTTGCTTTGACTAGCGAATCCTGTGATGGTTTTATTCAAATTAATCGGAAACTTAAGACTTGGTCGTTCTGGGTGGCGTAGAGGTTAGTATACTCAGGCGCTATCAGGGAGACGCAGGTAGAACGACGAAATTTTCAAGTTTTCGGATATTATCTGACTTACTATCCACGTCATATTTTCACCAAAAAAAATGGATTCACATCTCCAAAATTTGTATTTTATAGTGTAATCCCGTATTCCATTCATAAAAACCCAACAATGTTAAGTTGGAAAACATGGAATAATTAATATTGACATAAATCAAGCTGTTCTTTCCATGTAACGTAACCACAAAAATTTGAAATTTTGATCGTCCTGGAACGGGTCGATCAAATTACATGGAAAAAACCGCTTGATTTATGTCTATATTTTTTATTACATGTGTTGTAACGTATACTCTATATTCACTTTCCTTTTGATTTTACTATCTCTGGTTATTTTATTTTACTATGTAAATTATCTTCTTACTGAACGAAATATTATTTCACCCGCTGAATGAGATCTGGCAATGAGTGTAAGTCATGACGTGGTGGTAGCTAGTATATAGGCGCGTTCATCGAGACTTAGGAGAGCTTTTGTGTTGTTATGAGGAGAGCTTGTGGTCGTTAAGAGAGAGCGTGTATAATACGAGGAGAGATTATTCATTATTGTACTACAAGTTTTGTGTGTGCCTTAGTTGACCAAGAGTCGTAGAAATAAAGAAGTTTCTGTAAGTCAGTCTTTCTCAATTCATAGTTTTTGTCAGACCTCTGTCTGGCTGTTAGGTTTATAACATTTATTTGATTCCTATAAATAACCAGCGTTGAGACTTTGTTTAAGTTCGTAATTAACTTGTAACAACACCCTTTTGAATTCATTATTTTGAAGCTTAGTACAAGTATATCATTAGCTAGCTGGTAGGAAGAGAATCATTCATAATATTTAGCTTAGCGGAAAGTGAATAAAGCTAATTCATTATAGTGTTTACAACTTGATATTTACTCATTTGCTGGTGATCTAACTTAGCACTATGATGAGACACTTTCGTTTCGACTGGTGCAGTGAAATTAAAGTCTGACATTTCAGATTAATGCCTGAGTTGTTTAGATTTCATTGCCCTGAATGGTGTAATGGTTAGCATACTCGAGCACAAATCGGGAGATGGTGGTTCGATTGCCGTTCCGGGATGATCAAATTTTCACATTTCTGTTATTACGTTACATGGAAAGAACAGCTTGATTTATGTCTATACCCAACAATGTTATTCAACTTTTCACCACGTTATGGTACAAGGTCGCACCATGTTGTTGGGTTTGTTTTGCACCACAGAATGGTGTATCTTTTCTAAGAAAGTGGTGCAGCTGGTGTAGCACCATCTTTTGGTGCAACCTACTATAAAATTTTTAACAGTGTGCACTGCTCTGGATCCGGTATTGCTCTTACTCGTACCTGTCACTCATCCCTCGTAATTGTACAACCTCCTGGTCTGTTCTTTGTCTTCTTCTTGCAGCAACCCATTACCTACATCTATTGCCGACCTCTTTTGATCCCTAGGCGTTCAAACGAATTTGATGGCTTCTTGGCGCACAAAATACCGTAGAATCTACATAGATGTCACTTCAACTAATACACTCTGTCATACGTCCCTTTTAGGCACCTGACCTATTGCCATCTGTACAAAGGTTCGAATATGCTCTTTATCCTTACTAACATCAGTCAGTTCTACCCTTCGTAAAGGCCTGTTACTGCCTTTTCTTGCCTCACGACGTGGTCTGCTTTTCATCTGTCTTAACCCCATGAGTTCCTTGTTTCTTCGCCCGAATCTGTTATGCCGTCCCAGTGGCGCAGTGGTCTAAGCGCTGGCTTGTGACCATTCGTCCGAGACGGGTCCGGGCTCGAATCCCAGTGAGGCACAGATAATGTGTTTTGTCTTAAGGAACTGGCTTTCTCCCTTCCCTGGAATCAGTGGTCTTTAATTAGGGACGGGCGAATGAATGCTTATAGCCCATTGAGTTGCTCACGGTCTTTGTAAAACCTAAAATAAAAAAATAAAATAAAAATCTGTTATTGAACCCGAAGAGAGCGATGACTTCTGAGACTTGCATGTCCCTTCACATATTTAAGGCATGCAGGTATTTAATAAAAATCATTGTCCCTCTCTTATAATCTTTAACCATTCTCTATCCACTGCTAGTTAAAAGTCTCCCCAAGTCTTTTCCACAACTCTCTGTCTTGAGCAATTTTGTTCCATGTCTCTCCAACATGCTTTCGTATTCTATTTACCAATTTCCCACGTGGCCTTCTTCTGGGTCATTTCCTGTCCCTTGGTATTCAGTCCAGTATTTCAGTCGTTCACCAGTTATCAATTCTTCCAGCAATACGTCCAGCTCATTGCACTAGAGGAAATGCGCTTTAATCATGATGTTATCAAGTCCCTGTAATTTTTCTGACGCAACTCCTATCTCTCTTAGTTGCAGCAAGCATGTGTCTCTCATTGCTTCTTTGAGCTGTTCGCCGCCTAACTGTGTCTTTTTTGTTTAAGTCCACAATTCTGTTCCGTAAGTAAGAGCTGGAAACACACACACACACACATACGCTGAAGAGCTAAAACATTATGACCAGTGCATCTCGAGGCTACTGCCAGTACAGTGCATGTGAAGGTCATGAAACGGTATAAATAACACATGATACTGAGCTCGTGTTGCACTCATCTTCGAAAAAAAGTAGTTGCACCCAGCAGGACGTGTCGGATTGCAGTGCTGTTCGGAAGAAAGGTAAAGGTTACCAAGAAGAATAAATGATTAAACATTGAGACTGATATGGGTAGTATTTATTGAGCTGCACGCCAATAAGTAGTGTCTCTCAGTATGTCGTCGGGACGCCATGTTTGCTCACACAGCATGCCAGATGTCTCGGCATGGAGTTGTACAGGTTCCTAATGGTGTCTTGTGATAAGTCATCCCATGCAGCTGGAATCTTCTCACGCAGTTCCTGCAGATTGTGCGGTAGGGGTGGAGTGTTGATAGCGCGTCCAGTAGCATCCCACACAATTGCAATCGGCGATAGGTCTGGCGATGCGGCTGGCCATAGCAGAGTGTCAGTGCCTTGAAGGCAAGTTCTCGAGAGAGCAGCAGTATGCGGAAGAGTGGTGTCCTGTTGGAAAATCGTACCGGAGTGAGCGTTCAGAAAAGTTAGGACCACTGGTTGCAGGACCTCGTTAACGTAACGTTGGGCTGTCAAATTGCCAGTAATTAACACCAAAGGTGATCTGGCATCTTAGGCAATTGCATCCCACACCATGACACCAGGCTTTCTGGACGTGTGATGCTCGACAACAAACTGCTCATCTTGGCGCTTACCACGGTGCCTCCACACACATGGATTCGGTGGTCGTCTCCTCCAAGACAAAAGCGGGACACGTCACTGAAAATTCCCCGCTGCCATTCTGCGTGGCTCCATGACAGTCTGGCACGACACCATTGCAATCTTTGTGGACGATGCACTGGTGTTAAGGGCAGTCGTCGTAACGCTCAGCGTGCGTATAGTCTTACGTTACGCAGCCGTCTGCCAATGGTGCTGGCACTAATCGGACGATGCATGGAGGGCACCACTGATCGCTGAATATCCGCAATCGTGGCTTTTGGGTTACTCCGCGTATGTCGGACAACCCGTCGGTCATCTCTCTCCGTGGTTCATCTAGGTCTCCTAGACCCTTCCTGTCGTTGCTGCGTGTTCTATCCACTGCCGCCAACAGCGTGCTATGGTGGTATCCGCACGACCGGTATAGCGCGCAATACGGCGGTAACACCATCCCGCTTCCCAGAGCCCGACCACGCGACTCCTCTCGAACTCCTCCAACTGCTCGAATTGCTTCAGAACTTTTCTCCAAGGCATACTTCACTTGCAAAGGATGCAACCAACACAACAGCACGAGACAGAATGGCAAGCACCCGAAACGGGATGACCTTATACATCCCGTCAGACACAGCGCTACGACCCCTCCTTACTTGCGTCACATGCGCTGTCGAGTGTGATACTTGAATCATTTGCATGTCTCACGATGTCAAACCTACTCCCCAAGTTTCATTCCTGTCGGTTGCTTCCTTCTGGGTGCAACTATTTTTTTGACGATTAGTGCATTTTTGTCTTTCAGGAGGGAAAGAAGCGAACTTAAGCGAGTTTGACGAAGGCCAGATCGTGATGTCCAGACGAATGGGTTAAAGCATTTCCGAGACGCAAAGGCTTGTGGGTTGCTTCGGGTCAGCCGTGGTTAATACCTTCAAAAAGTGGTCCCAGGTAGAGAAAATTCTCGAACCGCCGGCAAGGTGTGATTCGACCACGGCTCTCGATGCTAGAGGTGAGCGATGCTATCCCGTATGTTACGAGCCAACGGGGGGGGGGGGGGAGGGTAATGTAGCAAGACTCGCCGGTAATTTGAATGCTGGAGACGGGAGTAATGTGTCGGAACACATAGTACATCGAAACCTGCTGAAAATGGAGCTGCGTATCCGCAGGCTGCTTCCAGTGCCCATGCTGACCTCGGTTCACCGTGGAATGGGCCTGCAAAGGGCACTTGAGCATCAAAGCTGGACCTTAAATGATTGGAAGTAGGTCATCTGGTTCGACGGATCTCGTTTTCTGTTGCACCGTGTGGACTGCATGTGCGTCATTTACCTGGCGAAGTGGTGGCACCAGGATGCATTGTGGGGCGAAAACAAACCGATGGAAAAAGTGCAATGCTTTGTTCAGTGTTCTGCTGGAAAATCAGAGGTCCAGGCGCTCATGTGCAGGAAACTATCCAGGTAGCATAGCCTTGTAATTTAAAGTAGGCCCAGCAATAAGCCACGGTCTTTTAGGAATATAAGACGGTGCATCAGTGTTGGGCCTATGCTAAATTGCAAGGCTGTGTTACCTGGGTATGACGTCTGCCACCTGCCTAAACCTCACTGCATACCAGGAACATCATTTCATGGCAAGGGTATTTCCCTCTAGTAGTGCCTCTTTTATGGTACCATATACCCCATTTGTCCAATGATAAAATATCTCATGATACCCATATGTCGTGATACCCACCCTATATGTCAAATATATGCTAGGGTATTTCCCTCAGTAGTGCCTCATTTCACAGGATAATGGGCCATGCGGCACTGCCCGTATTGTTCAAGAATGGTTCTCAGAACATGAGGAAGACTTCCAGGTATTGCCCTGGCTTCAAAATTCCGTAGACATCAATCCAATCGAGCATCTGCGGTTTGTGTTGGAACAACAAATCCGATTTGAGGCGGTTCAACCACGTAAGTCACAAGAGTTAAAGGATCTGCTAGTAACGTGTTGGTACCAGATACAACAAGATATCTTTAGAAATCTTGTAGCGTCTATGCGTTTCCGGGCAAGAGCTGTTTTTGGGGACACATGAAGACCATCATATTAGGCAGGTGGTCATAAATAATGTTTTGGTCTTCGGTTACTCCGACTTATCTTGTCTTGCTTTCCACGTTTCCACGAGATACCGGTAGGTTTGTTGCGGAATTTGACACCTGCAAAGCTTCTGCCAAAGCTGCCGTAGAATAAAGCTTTACCTGCCGAAATTCGGCGTTTCAGTTCATCACATAGATGCTCTATTGGATTTAGATCGGGATTTTTGATTCCGGGCAAGAGCTGTTTTTGGGGACACATGAAGACCATCATATTAGGCAGGTGGTCATAAATAATGTTTTGGTCTTCGGTTACTCCGACTTATCTTGTCTTGCTTTCCACGTTTCCACGAGATACCGGTAGGTTTGTTGCGGAATTTGACACCTGCAAAGCTTCTGCCAAAGCTGCCGTAGAATAAAGCTTTACCTGCCGAAATTCGGCGTTTCAGTTCATCACATAGATGCTCTATTGGATTTAGATCGGGATTTTTGATCGGCCAGTCTAACACTTGGACGTAAACATCATGTCCAAATACGCCCATCAGAAAAAGGGGTGAGTAGCGTGATTCGTCACACGACGCGACCCTTTTCCACTCTTCTGTTATTCGTAAACGGCAAACCAGTCACCACTGCAGTCGTCGTCTGCCATTGCTTGGACTGATGTAGAGCTTGTGCGCAGATGATCTATCCTGGTAACCGTGGTCATACAATATCCGGCGGATTTTTCTGGTGAAAATTGTGGCTTCGACGTCGCCGGCCAGGTCTGTGGCGGTGGACGTGCATGCCTTCTTCACTTTTTGCCGTAAGGTTCATTCGGCACCATTACTCAGTTTGTGGCATACCAGAGCGCAAGAAAATGAAATGGGGAAGTATGAAACATACCCGTTTTCGGTGCCTCACGTGATTTAAATTTCCATTGCCATGGAAGTAATTTTATCATATGCTTCTATATACATGTAGTTCTTCGTGGAGCTATGTGAAAAAAAAGGGGAGGGGGAACAAAGGTATACAAACACCTGCGATTAATATGACCCTTTGATTGCTTCAATAAAAAAAGGAATTGCACATTTTTCCGAAGAAATCTGTGACACGCACAAAGGGAGGGGGAGAGTGTTTTGTCTCACCCGAAGTCCCGAAAATTTTGAGAGCACCGAAACGGCCACACTTACTGAAATATTCATGCTCGTGCTCCAACCGTGGATGGCATGATTGTTTACTGTTAACTCTCCAAAGACATTTTCTTGAACTGAAAAGAGACCTTTCTGGAAACAAAACATAATTCGTTTCAAAGTAGATTTCGTTTTTTTCGCACAAGATAATTCAAATCGTATCTTTTAAAATGAAACATATCTTTCATAAGATTTTGACATCCGTCAGGCGAATCTGGAGAATACTTGCCAAAGTTGTGTTTCTAAACTGTTTACCTATGAACGTGTTGATCCTCTTTTTGGTTCCTGTTCTTATCATGTCTAGATATTTAGCTTTCATTGAAAAAAATGAATAAATTTATAAATGGCTACCAAGTTGTGCTCGTATTACAGTGTCTTATAGGAAGAATGCTGTTATGACTGAGTTATTTAACATAACGGCACAAGGATTTCTGGAAAATATTTAATTCTGTACGTACAAAGATAATGTATATAAAACATGTAACGCTCTCAGAATTACCTACAATAAGCACAAACAAAAGTTATTTAAAAAAAATGTGGCACTGCAAGTCTCAAATTAAATGCCTGTTAACGGAAAAGATAAGCTGACAACTTTTCTCACACTATCAGGCGTGCGGGCTTGGACATCGAACAAATAAGTAAGAGTAACGGAGTCTTACAAACCAAATTTCGATATATAATGTGTAGAATGGGGAGAAAAGATTTTGCTTCTTTAAGAACCTGTGTTCCTGTAATCTGAAAACTTGCTAAAATTCGGCAATAGTTCGATTGATATTGATGAACATGAATATATTTCCTTTTACTGATGCGACAACGTAGTCCTAACACATGAGAGTTTATAGTAAATATCTGTCTTGATTTTACCTGTAAATTTGTTAAGCACTAGAGGTTTTCCCAAACTGCTATACTTGCTCCCACGAATTATTCTATAAATGTCATCAAGAAATATCTTTTCTTTTAGTTGCACGGAAATGTTGATATCTATAAGTCACTACACAATCCCTGAAACTGATGTTATTACTACTTGTCCAGACGGATTCTGTGATTATTTGGAACCCCATGGTGTTTTTCTACATGAGATTGGATTTAAAGTGGCTGCACTAAAAAATGCCGCTGATAAATTATAGATCTCTAGCATCTGTGTAGAAAAGTAGGCCCCTCTGTCGAGAAAGTCTCGACATTAGGGCCTACTTTTTTACACAGTTACAATCATAGATGGCCATACCATACGCATCAGCGTTTTCATTCCTCAGATTCTGGTAACGTCAACGGATTTACCATTTCGTTTCGAACGGCTATAAATCTAATAAAGTTTGAATATGATACAATAGCCATTTTTAATAATTAAAACCAGTCTAGCCTTTATATCTAGGGAAAGTATGACATATACTCTAAATTTAACTTTCATTTTTAGTTGTCTTTCTCGGCGCAAATTTTGAGTTCATTATCTTTAAGCGTTTCAGCCTTAAATTACATTTTTCTCGCTCACCGAACGATGTTGGCAACAATCTTGAGGTTAGAATGCGTGATCTGTGCGTGTTGACAGATAAGAACGAGGGATATAATGTTGGAGCAAGCAGCGAAAATTGTGGCTTGGTGAGATATCGTGGCGAGCTATTGAGAAAGTGCTGAAGCAAATTGTTATAATTGGTATATTATACACTGAATCGAAGCTGATGTTGGATCATGTTCTGAATAGTGTTAAGATTGTTTGTACGTACGTTATGTTCCTGAAGTGCAAGGTTGACAATAAAGACCATTTGTTCGTAAGTGCTTTCACGTCTTCTCATTTCTGGTTGTTAGGTCGCTTAATTTAGCTCAGTGTACAATTAAGAATTGTTTGTGTGCTAGCTATTCGGTGCTTAAGACTTCGAAATTGCAGAGCTATGAGTTTAACTGACAGATAGTACGATAGTAATGTTTTAAGTAGTGATATTTTAAACGAAAAACATTGTAAAAAGCATAACGAACTCTTCTACTTTTCGAAATAATTCTTTACTTCGAGACTATATTAAAATGGATGGAATTTAACATCCTTTTTACGCTTTCCAACCGTAGGTTGTAGAAGCGTATATGCTCCAGCTTTGTCTGTCTGCCTGTCCGCACGATAACTCGCGTAAAAATAGTTCGATTTCGATGAAATTTTAGTATGTGGTAGAGGACAACCTCGGGAGAAACCCTATTAAGAATGGACGAAATGGGATCAAAGGTTAGGCCATAGGAGCGGGATCCATTTCAACGCCCTTATGCGTCATAACTTACGTAAAAATGCTTTGATTGCGACAAAACTTTATCATGTTGTTTTGGAGGTATACTGAACCGGTTCTGTTGAATATCATCGAAATGGGGTCAAAGGTCAGGGCACAGGAGCAAGATTTATTCCACAGCCATTATCCTCATAACTTGAGTAATGATTCTTGGTATGTTGGAAAGCGTATCATAATCAATGCATTGCATGATTTTACTAACTTGTTTTTCTTTCGTGAGATTCTCGTTTCTAATAGGAAATCAGGAATCATCGTATAGTTTGTATTTAATTCCAGATCACAGGGTTCAGGGAGAGGAGAAGACTGGTACAGTAGAATCAATGCAGTATCCATGTCTGATCTAGCACGAGAGGTTAGTTTTCCAAACATTCGCGAAAAGGAAATTATCAAAATTAAGTGAGTACGAAAGATTAAACGCTTCCAAAAGAAGTTGTTTATGGGCCGCGGGTGGCCTAGTGGGCAACGTTCGTGACTGCCACGGAAAGGACCTCAGGTTCGATCCCAGGTAGGTATGAACGCTCGATCCACTAAATATCCGCCGAGCGTCGGGTGCGTACGTTAAGCCGTCGGTCCCCGGGTACTGGCCCCCGTTAATAAATAAGGGCGTCTTCCTCCCCTTTTCTACTTCGCTTCCGTGTCACTTTCCAATCGGGCACTCTAGCCCAAATCTCCTAGCTTCCTATTTCTAAGGATTGTTTAAGACCTGGGGTCTGACACTCCCTTCCTAAAATCCTCTACACAGGATCTGAGGAAAGAAGTTGTTTACTGGCGGTTGGAGGAAAAAAAATTTGTCGCCAAACGAGTGCCGTCTGTATGGTGAACGACAAAGGCATTCCAGATTAACATAGCTTACCAAAAGTCTGTTTAAATTTCAAAACTTTATAACAAAAAAAAAAAAATGTATGTATTACACTGCGGTTTGAACAAAAGTATGAGCTAGTCTAGGTGGTGGGTTGTTTGGCAACAGAAAAACTTCTACTTCAAATTGTCACCAATATAGGGCGTAATAGCTCAAAGGTTTATAAATACAGTGAAAACCAATTGTAATACATACTTTGCATTAATCCGGTGACATTATGACAATATTGATTGCTCGATACGTCGTCCACCAAAAGATATTACATCATTCAAGCTGTGACACTTCCAGTGACCGCCGTATGTAGCATGTCCGGGTGAATGAAACAGACTTCGAGGCGAATGGTTTATTTCAGTTGTGGCAGTGTGGGGTATCTTGTCTGGTACACCCTGGACTTTAAAAATAACCAACAACCAGAAATCCATTGGTGTCAGATCTGGAGACCAAGCTAGCCACGGGATGGTGCTGTGTCTGCTGATTAGTCTTCCTGCACCAAATGTGAGGACAGTAAAGTTCTTTACTGGATATGCGACGTGAACTAACTCACCATTCTGCACAAACGGGACTGTGTGCAACAGATTCTGTTCTTGCAGACATGGCATCACGTCCTCACGCAGCAGTTTCAAGTAATGTTCGGCATTTACTGAGTAAAATCGTTTCTGGGACATGGCTCCTCAAATAAAAAAAGTCCAAGAATGACGGATGCAGTAAATCCACACCACACAGTAACTCATGGTGAATGCAATGGTTCCTCTGTGTGCACATATGAATTATTCTGTGCCCATATTCAATAATTATGCTTGTTGACAAGCCAATGTAACAAAAAATGAGTGGTGTTTGTCCACAACACATTTAATAACCACTAGGGATCCTCAGGTATCTTTACCACAATCTATTTGGCAAATTCCTTTCGCTGTGTGGTATCTGCCGGTAACAGCTAGTGTAAAATTTGCAGTTTGCATAGGCACAGATTAGGCACACCGTGAAGCATACGATTTATCGATGCCCTCGGCATGCCCAAACATCTTGCAGCTTCTTGAGCACTTTTTTCCACTTCTCGTTTGAGAGGGTGGTTCGTTCATTTGGAATGCCAAAGCATTCCAACAGGACTCCCTTAAACCTGGTCTTCAGTGTCGAGTGTGATCCAGCAAACTTCGAGTTTGCTCAAATCGTCTCACTAGACTCGTTTGAGAGGATGGTTCGTCCATTTGGAATGCCAAAGCATTCCAACAGGACTCCCTTAAACCTGGTCTTCAGGGGCAAGTGTCATTCAGCAAACTTCGAGTTTGCTCAAATCGTGTCACTAGACTCGTTTGACAGGATGGTTCGTCCATTTGGAATGCCAAAGCAGTCCAACAGGACTTCCTTAAACCTGGTCTTCAGTGTCGAGTGTGATCCAGCAAACTTCGAGTTTGCTCAAATCGTCTCACTAGACTCGTTTGAGAGGATGGTTCGTCCATTTGGAATGCCAAAGCATTCCAACAGGACTCCCTTAAACCTGGTCTTCAGGGGCAAGTGTCATTCAGCAAACTTCGAGTTTGCTCACTTCGTCTCACCGGACAGGGCAAACAGGCACAGATGATAGAACTGTAGGCCTTCTTTAGTCCATTCTATGTTCGGAACTTTTGCAATGCTTCTGTTGTTGATTCTTAGATTAGATACAATAAAAAAAATCACTAACCAGGTTTCATCCGGGAAAATTAACATCGTAGCAACATTATTCTTTAACACGGTTTTCAATAACGAGAGGTATGAAGGCAGGAACATAGCAAACTTTTCTTATCTGGGAGGGAGAGACTTGAAATTATGCACCTTCGAATTCAAAATTACGCCTCTTCGAGTTCCACTGAAATAATACGTGGTTTTTACTTTCTCACACACACGGCCGTTATAGGAAAAATATTATGAGCTTTCAAAAATCGAACTTCAGGTTTTCGACATAATTTTATTAAAAATGTAAAAACTAAGTAAATACCCAAGAACTACAGGTTGTAACTACCAAGTAAAGCGTAAATGTTATGTTAACGCCGACAACACAACACTCCACAGAAATGCAGAACGAAAAACAAACCAGCGCAGTTTCGGATAGTAACAATGAGAAGAAGCTTTAGGGGCTTGGAAAAATTCCGTTCAAGGTTAAACCCTCAGAGAATTATTCTGCGACAGGTTACAAATGATTCATTAGTTCTTCATCCCAACGACTTGTTTGGAAAGGTCATGGAGGTTAGATATATCAGCACATTGTTTTCTATGCCTCCATTCACCGTTTTGAAAAATTCCCTTGATGGGTATGAGATGTTCACACCTCATAGCGTGTGTTACTGGTTAGCTGTGTGGAGTACTGTATGAGACTAACTAAAGTCTTTGAAAAGAAAATGCTGAAGGGTGTAACTTTCTTTTTAAATTGCCATTTCTATTTTTTACATCCCCTACAGCATGAATTTACGTCCCTGGAATGACCATGCTGGGAGGGCAACCTACCTCCCTGCCCTCCCGGGAGCTACGGCGCTGGGTGAAGACAATTCACAGAAGATTAATAACTGCAGCTTATCACTTGGTGCTCTTAAAGCTTCACATTTACATAGCTTTCATGGTTTGCATGCGTGTAAAGCGCCACCTCTCGTCGTATTTTAGAACTAAAAGTGTTTTCCTGTTCCCAAACAGAAACCCCTTACTAGCTGATACTTTTCGTGTAAACCGCATCTTTGTTATTTAGTTATAAAGTTTTGGAATTTAAACAAACATTTGCGCCACCCGGCATTAGCGACATGTTTGCCGAGTAGAGTTCCAGTGACACACCACCTGGCTGTTTAAAGACACGTGGAAGAAAGTTCTAGTAAGGTATAAGAAAGCAAAGCTAACTCTAATCAAAGCTTATTAATCACATTTGAAGACAACGTTTTCCCCCTTTTCGCCCAGTTCCCACAATGGATTTCAGCTTTTGACACGGTAAAGACGATATGAAGGATCAGTGCTGTTCCACAAGATGCCACGTTAAATCCAGAGGGATCAACTTTTGACATCACAGTGAAAGGGAACATCCATTGTTCAGCACTGGAAAGCTGCCTTTACGAAAGGCGCGTATTCCGTCGCCGCATTGGAATGCCGCCTGAGAGGGCTCGCGTTCTGAGCTGCTGTAGAGCTGACCACAGCGAACTGGGTCAGGCGGGCAAGATTCACGTTCTAGTCAGACGACATAGGTCAAGAACTCCATAACCCAATACTGACCAGCTTTTATTTGATCTTTACTTCATTTGGCAAATAAGCAAAATGTCTGAAGAGACAAAGTGAAAATTTCCGTATTTTTTCGCACAATGTATAGTTTTAGGCGCTTTCTTTTGACGTCATTGTGGTATGCGAGTAGACACAGTTCGCAATTGATTCCCGTTGACTTTATCAATTACACAATTCTGCCAAAAAAAAAAAAAAAAAAACTTTTGGAAAACTCACCTGGATGTTTCAAGTGATTCACGTGTATTTTGGGCTGCTGAACCCGAGAATGTAACCCATTTTGCTCCATCATGCACAGATTTCTAGCAAATAAGGACTAAATAAAATTCTGATGCAGATTACGGTACACAAAAAGAAAAAAATCAACAAAAAAAAATCAAACACTTAATGTAGCTGAAAATTTTAACATCTTGAAACTTGAATTAATTCAATAAAAAACTGCACGATACTTATTGTTGTTTAGCCTCCCGAAAAAGTGTTTTCTTCTCTTGAAAACTTCTTCAACTACTTCGGTAAAAAATTGCGGTTTTGCGTTATGAGCTTTTGTGCCGCTAATTTGCATATTTTCAATGAGATAGGGTGTTGATCTTGCAGATCGTATAAAATCTCGTTGAGTGAGGAACCAGTTCATGTGTGGAACCAATATTCCGGAACGTTTATCACATTGTACAAAATGACCCTGAAATTTGATACCTTGGTCCTGTAGCGTCATTATGGAACCATTTGTATCGTTGCTGGAAGCATTTGTTTAAAGCTGCTGCAGTCGCAAAAAAAAAAAAAAAAAAAAACACGAAGGCGAAGGCGTTGCAGTCACTCGGAGAATGTTAATTTTGTTCAAAAAGTTTGCTTCTGGCGACATGAACTTACTGTTATGAGAACATTACTGTTACTGAACAAAGCACATGAGTAATTCTGGAATATATTCAAATAAGCTTGTATCCAAAATTAACGTGACAAATACAGATTCGAGAATATGTTTAAAACGAATGTAAGTAAAGATTTTTCACAGACATGTGAAAGGGGAAACGTTAAATCGACATACCCAAGAAACATTATGCTGTCTCCTATGCAAATATGCAAATGACGACCGTACGTCATTGAGCTGGCAGGCACGTGACCTTGTTCTGAGTGGGGTGCGGCAATTGAAGCTTGAGTTGGACTGTTCGTGGAAGAATAGCTCCGCAACATCGCTTAGAAGACTCTTTACGGGTGAAGAGCGTGTGACGTATTACAGAGGTAAAGCACGTGTCAAGACGACAAATCTGCAGCCATACATTCCGTCCGTGCAGTTTATTTGGGAGAGCACCTTACTCCGAAGGAGGGGGCACGGACAAACTTGTGTTTTCACAAGCGATCGTAGATTGGAAGCCGAGCAATCGCAAGCTGAGGTATCAAGATGGTTGAATGTGTAGAGGCAAGCAGTCTCCAATCTCTTGAGACAGTTGCGGGAAACAAGAGCAATAACGAGAGGGTCGGGAGAAGGACGCCCACGAGCCACAACAAATGAAGACGACCGATATTTGTCTTTAACAGCTCGCCGTCATTGAGAGTCGACAGCCAGGCAACTCTCGGAAGAGCTCTCCTCTGGTACGGGAACTACGATATCGAGGTAAACAGCTTACAGAAGACTTCACGAGTGAGGTCTGTATACAAGAAGGTCAATGGATGATCTGTATTCCACTCGCCGCATCGCACGAAAGGTTCCGTCTGAATTTGGCCCGACATCAAGATCCCTGATGAATGATCCACTGTTCACTAGAGTGACGAGTCGTGGTACAGCCTAAATACGAATTCTCGACGTGTGTACGTTTGGAGAGAGAAGCGAGAAGCCAAAATCTTCCCTCCAACATTAGGATTATTGACTACTAGGGTGGTGGAGGTCTGGTTTTGGGGTGGCATCATGTTGGATGGACGCACACCGTGGCACGCGTTTCCAGGAGGCACCCTAACTGCAGTACGCCACAGCTAGAACCCTATGTACGGCTTTTCAGGGGAGCCGTTGCCCGCCATTCCGTTTTTATGGACGATAACGCCCGACTCTATATGCTCGGCTAGTCGACGAATACCTGGTGAGTGAAGATATTCACAGGATGTAGTGGATCCCGAGATCTCCGGAACTGAACCTGATAGGGAATGTCTGGGATGGCCCGGGAAGAGCAATTGCAAGTTCGCATCCCCCTCTCAGAACCCTCCCACGTCTCGCCTTGGTTGGAGAGTGGCATTTATTGCTTCAAACTTTCATTCACAGCCTTGTAAATAGTATGAGGGCTCGTTGTCCCGAGCTGTATAGCTGTTCCAGGTAATCACACTCTCTATTAGCCCCTCGAAATCCGCGCCACTTGCTACATCACTTTTGGACTGCCCATGCGCATGCTTCCTCCTCATGCGGTGATGGCATTCCTTTTCTGCTGTGTATTGCTGAGTTACCGATATATGTATGTCCGTATCACAAGTCATTAAACTCTGTCGTGCGGATTTAGTGTTATTCATGATTATGTGTTTGTAATGCTATTTTTGGACAACAGTGTGTTTTTAATAAAGCTCTTCTTAATTTTTGAAAATGACAATCCGATTGGCGTAATGTGACAAGGATGGTAAGTCAGATAATGTCCGAAAACTTGAAAATTTTCATCGTCCTGGGGTGGGACTCGAACTCGCGTCTCCCAGAAAACGCCCGGGTATGCTAACCACTACACCACCCAGAACGACCAAGTTTTAAGTTTTCATATTCTTAACCTCCAGATTCGCTAAATATGAATGCCGGTTGCTTCTACTAGCGAATCCTGTGATGGTTATATTCAAATTGATCTGAAACTTGAAACTTGGTCGTTCTGGATGGTGTAGTGGTTGGCATACTCGAGCGTTTTCTGGGAGACGCGGGTTCGAGTCCCGCTCCAGGACGATGAAAATTTTCAAGTTTCGGATATTATCTGACTTACCATCCTTGTCACATTACGCCAAAAATTGGATTATATGGCGTAATCCCGTATTTCTTTAATGAAAGCTCTTCTTGTTTTTCGTAATTTTAATCTCAAAGTCGGTAGTAGTAGATTAGTAAGTTCTTTCTGAATTCGAAACTTAATTACTGCTTAAGTTCTACAACACTATAAGACTGAAGTTTATGGTAACGTTTTTTAAATTTACGTTTCCAGAAATGGAAATATCTATGTATGAAATTGTGACCATGATCGTTAATTGCGAGCTGAATGATGGCACAAAACTGATGCGTTCCATGGTTAACCAGTCCGAGTCGTATCGGAAGTAAATGACGGAAACCTCACCAAAATGTGCCATCCAAACTGTAACACTCACATGTTTGAACCTGTTAATTCTATTTATTATTCTAAGACTACTGTACGTTCAGTTGCGACAGTTCGAGCGAACTGCGTCCCACATTTTTAACAGTATTATATAGTAAAGTACAACGTGAGAAATCACTAAAGACCTGGAGTATGATGAACTGATTAAAAAAATGACACTGTTGAAGCAAGAATATAACGTTTCATTTGAAAAATAACATTTGTATTCCGTAATTTTTGCGCAGTTCTACATCTTTCTTTGATGTTGCACAAATCTTATATTGGACGTTGCATTTTCTTAAAAAGTAGGTAGGTCTTAAATTGCACCACCCATGTTTAAATTAACTCACGTCGCAGCAGCTTCCTAGGGTGGGGAGCTGTAAAATTATTTCGCCGAATCAAAATGGTTGGTGAATTTGTTAACTAAAAAGAAAAAAAAATTGTAAATGAAGCTTCTTTCACAAAATCTTTCTTCAGAGAACTTTGTAAATTCTGTTTCCTAGTGAACGCATAGGGTATTGATTATATTCTGAGAGTAGACCAAAGTTCAAGCGATGGCTTCTGAACATTCGTCCAAGATGGGTCCGGGTTCGAATCCCGATGAGGCATGGATATTGTGTTTGTCTTAGGCCACTGGCTGTTTCCCTTCCCTGGAATCAATGGTCCAAAATTAGGGACTGGCGACTGCTTATAGCCCATTGAGTTGCTCACGGCGGTCGCTAAACCCCCAATAAATAAATAAATAAAAGACCAAAGTTTTTGTTTAAAAATGGCAAAAATCTTATTCAAAATGCTTTATGCAGACAATTTCAAAAGTAAGTTTCACATATGTCATTTTGATTAACCGTTTGGTTGTCTTTAATGTATTTTTTGTATTATTATTAGTTTGCATTATTATCAATTCTTACTATTGTTTTAGAAAACGTTCTGTTCCTCGTAAGAAGCTAAAATTTCCCTTATTTTCTGTCTTTCCATACGGAGGCTTCACTGTTACCCATCCTTCCATATAGAGGGCCCCGAGGATATTATTAGAACAGGGCCCCGAAATTGGAGCGATGACCTTGCACCGACAGTTCCGAAAATCCGATTTCGATGTGCGTAGCATGAGATAGTCTGAGAAGAAAAACTCTAATTCAAAAGAAGAAGAAATAAAAAAAAGAAAGACACATTGTTAGTCGCACATATGACTAATAAGAAGGTTATACTTTGGAATTATCCAGATGGTATATCAGAGATCATTGCACTCTGCGGTGCCAGTGGTATTTCGTTCTGTACCGTTTTTTGAAGCTAAACTTTTTAAATCGTATGCGTTCGAACAACCCCACAGATAAAGCCATTAAAAAACGAAAACTTCATGAACAAAAGCAGTTTTAGGTGCTGCTGAACTACCCAACGGTATAATTCTGAGTGGTACTTCCGCATCGAAAGGAAAAACGGTGTCAATGTTCCCAGACTGTTTTTTTTTTTTTTTTTATCCTTCTTCTATTTTTTTTACCCAATTTTTTAACTCCGCTTTTTTTTTTTTTTTTGCTGCATCTCAGTCTTTTCCCAACCCCTCGACGTGTGTGTGTCGAAGCGGGCACGCGCCGCGAGTCTGTGTTATTAGGCAACAATCGAAGCCCGGTGTGCAGCAGTCAAGATGGCGTCATCAGACAATAGATCTCTCATCTTCGCAAACGTGGCACGCCCAGTACGTAAAGCGAATGCAGAAAAGAAAAGATAATAATAATAAAAAAAATGTATCGAAAGTGAATGAACGGCCTTCAGCGGAGAAATGGAAAAACGTGTTCGTGTTTTTCCCTTAAATATCCATGTAAGAACAGCGTAGTCATACCCACTCCTTTCCCTCAAAAGAAAAATCAACACGAAGATAAAATAAAAAGTCGCGTCGGAAACGGATCTTTTGAGATTGCGGTTACGCCAATAATAATAATAATGTATCATAGGTTGCGCTTATTAAAAAATCAGAAAAGTGCTTTAGAACAGAGAAGAAACGACATTATTGTTCATGTAATCGTTTTAATGCTTAGCTTTTGAGGCTGTGTAGCACACAGGAAATTCTTGTCCGAAAAATAGTTCCATGTTCATGGCCGTACTGACAACCCCTGCCGTGCGGGGGGGGGGGGTCATGGTTGAGAGGGTTTCTAGCTCCTGCAAAAGGATTTTACAAAATTTTGGGCGGAAAGTTCATGTTCAACTGGCCAAAGAAATAGCCAGGAATTTTTGACGGCAGCTATGAATGAAGTATTAAAAAGAAAAGCAACTTGTTTTCAGTAAATAAGTAGTTTTAAAGAAATCATTTTCGCTTTAGTTTATAAAAATTGGATGACGAGAAAGCAGCTATTGCAGAGGACTTCGGCCCTTTTTCACAGCCAATAGTGATAGTTCCTATACATGTATATTAAGAAGAGAATGTGAAAGAAATATCATTTGAATGAATTAAATTTTATATCAGTAAGGATAAGGCGTTATGTATTATAATTGTTTGCACATAACTACGCATCCTTCAGAATACGTTGAGCTAAAAGCTGTTCTTCGCAGAAATGAAAAAGTTAACGGAGACCTGTTTTGTTGTTTTTTTATAACAGAGTCAAGAGAAAATATTTTTACTATGTGCAAAACATTGTGACATTATGTTCAGTGTATTTTTGATATTCAAGAGTAAATAACAACTTAAGTAATTTTACTCTTTTTGTGCCATAATTCTTAATTGTTACTTATTTATTACTTATATTCATAATTCTTAATTGTTATTTATTTACTTACTTATATTCTGTATTTTCGTATCGTTGCACACTGTCACATGGCTGTTACGTGTTTTATGTTTGTGATCGTGAGACACTTTAAAGAGTCTGGCCTTAGTTCTCTAAAAGAATGAAATTTGCATGATATGATTAACTTTGGCGTAAGTGTTTTGTAATACTTTGTATTGGTATAAAACTAGGGCAATATTTTTAATTACGACGTGCACATTTGTGTTACACGCAATAAAGTGTAATAATTTTGGTTTTACGAAAAATACTTGTATTTTCCAAAGAATCTGAATTATATAATAAGACATCCGTAAATCCTATTTAATAATATGGAATTTAAAAATTTCAGTAATCGAAAATTAATACATTTTCTCGCAAAAGGGCCTCGAAGATATTTTTGGTGGGGGGGGGGGGGGGCTTTTACGCTACTGTCCATGTTCTCTTAGTTCCGGTAAAAAGAAAAGATCACAATAAACATTCTCTGTTTCCTTTCGATGCCTAGCATTGCTCTCACGATGTTTCAGGATTTTTTAATTCACAGTAGTAAGCATGGGCGGCGGAATGTTAGGAGACACGGGGGTCCGGAACCCCTTGAATTTCATGGCCCGCCTCACCAGAGTGCGGTCTTTATACGAAACATCTTAAAAATTTGTGGTTCACAGAGAAGTTGTTGTTTTTTTTTTAATCAAAATTTCGTGGAAACCTTCAGCATGTTTCGCCGTTTTCTAGAGAATGCTTCAAGGGCAACTTTGAAAATTGATTTTGCCCAAATAAGTTAAAAAGTTAACTCACCGTTGGGTTTTTCACTTTAAAGAAGATCGTTAAAGAATTCTCAAATGGCAATGGGCTGGATATATTGCTATATGAAATGATTGACCACAATTAAACAACTGAGTATTATATTGGATTAAACCAAAGGGCAGGAGAAGACCCAGAAGCAGACCACCTTGGAGGTGGGTGGATAAAATTCGAAAGTATGCTGGAGTGACTTGGAAGAGATATGTTCAAGACAAAAAGTTATGGAGGAGACCTTCATCCAGCAGTGGACAGATAATAGTTGACGATGATTTGTTAGAGTACTTGAATACATTACCTACGGTTTTTTCTTTACTGACTTAAATCGAGCTGTTCTTTCCATGAAACATAACTACAGAAATTTGAAAATTTAATCGTCCTGGAACGGAAATCGAACCCGCATTTCCTAATTTGCGCTCGAGTACATTGAAAGAACAGCTTGATTTAAGTCAGTATTAACTACGGTTTCTCTCTCTCTCTTTCTGCCTCTCTCTCTGTCTCTTTCTCTCTCTCTCTTTCTCTCTCTCTCTCTCTCTCTCTCTCTCTCTCTCTTTCTCTCTCTTTTTTGTTGTAACTCTCGGAGAAGTCGGCCCCCCCCTGAAATTATCGGAAGTTCCGCCACCCATGGTAGTAAGATTTTTGCAGTGGTAAAAGAGTTTTGCATCACTGAATGTTATTGAAATGCGAGGGTGATTATCAATTGTGTGTATAAATTCTATTATTGTTCAGCAAGCGTTTGTGGTGTTTTGGATTTTTGTAGCATAGAAAAGAGAAATAAGCAAACAAACAAAAAAACTCGTTCAATATGATAATTTTTGATTTTTCACACTTTCGTAATTTTAGAAACTGCCCAACTATTGTGTATACATATCGTTTCAAATCCCATCATGGCAATGGCAAACTCCCAACATATCAATCATTAGGACAAACAGAAAACAGTTGTTCTGGTGCCATAAATTGCTCCCGTCATTAACCTTACACATGCTTATGATGCATAAACTGTACACCAGCTGTGTTTATGAAACCTTTCAATGCTTAGCAAGTGTTGAAAAAGTTTTGCAGTTTTACAACACCTAGAAAAGAAATTTTTCTCCCTGAGATAAGTGGTTTTACCTTTTTAAGCCCTATGTTCTCGTAACTTAGAGAATAGAAGTGTTATTGTTTATATTTAGGGTTCCTAAAGAGGTGAAATGAGGAAAAAAAAGGTTCTTCTAATAGAGTAAATAGTTGCAGTTCTTGTAATATGAAAAACGGTGTAATTGCCTGTAGAAACTATTTAGTTATTTTCATGAGCGCACAATATTTTGCTTTTTTCATAATAGCTAAAATTTTAAAAATTCTAAAGAAATAAAATAGTGAGATAAACAATTACAGAAACCCGAAAACTACGTTTTTATGGTGTGATGAATAACTCCTGGATTAGTATTATTTAAAGTTTTGTTGATGGTAAGCTGGAAATCGAATTACTGATGTGTTTTGGCCATGCTGAGAGAATCAGTGATGAGGTGCCGAGAGAATTTATTCAGCCCAAACGACACAAAAGGTGTAGTGTGACATGTGGGATAATAGTTGTTTTATCGCAATATGTCTATTGTTTAAGCCAATACCCCAACATAAACTTCACGATAAAGCTCTCTTCTGGCTAAAGCGTAAGCCTCTTGCAGTAACTTGCTTTAATGTAAATCTTACTGAACTACTTAGCCTAATTCTGGATAGCTTTACTTCGTGCAGCTGTGTACTCAATGGTGTCTTCCAAAAAATTGTAATAACCAGTTCTAAAACCTGGGCATGTATAACGCCACGATTTACAGTACGGGTAAGTCTAAAATTTATTGGATGAGAAGGGCCGAGTGTATAACGTATTACGCAAATATTTAGAGGAGTTTTATTATTGTTGCTTATAAGAGGCAGAAAAGTCAAATACTTACATAGTATTATTTCTGAAGACGTCTCTCTCTCTCTCTCTCTGTGTGTATTGTAATCTTACAAAAGCATTTTTCACAACAGGCTCCAACGGCAATTTGGCTTTTGCAGTGCTCTTGATCAGGTTTTTTTTTTCTTTTACACTCTAGTGCCAATCGCTGTGTGATGTCTTTGCTTTAGCCGCTATTTCACAAACGGTGACAAGTCCCACAAAAGCTTAGGTTTTCCAATTATTAAGATCAACATTTCTCACCTGTGATGACCATCAATTATTTAAGTATCAACATTTCTCACCTGATGACCATCAGTAGTCATCAGATGAGAAATGTTATTAACCAGAAGAGCATTTCTTTAATCTGTAGCCATAAGGTTCATTAAACTAAATGCGCTCTCAGCTTCTTCTGAGCTTGTAGTAATTTTTCTTGCTTCAGCTATACTTTCAGTAGAGTTTCAGACGTGAAATCTCTTTGAAAAATTTGATCGCTAAAATCATTAATCGTAATGGGAAATTTTAAAAGAGTACTTAATTCATTAAGTTGTATTTCTCCAGCAACACAAGAAGAAAACGTCCTTTGGCCAGGATGAAAGATTGAAAATGTTAAATACAGAAAATACATTGAGACAAAACTTCCACTGTTTTCCTCAACATCGTTCACTTCAACAACCGGTTCGACCGAACTGGTTTATCTTTAAAAACCGGTTCGTCCAAAGCGGTGCGAACTGGTTGAATGGCACCACTGTGTATATTAACATGAATCAACTAATTAGGCACTAAAAACTAAAAGGTCAGGAAAATGTAAAATGATTCGTAATTACAAGGTTCAGTCTCTTTATTCGTCAAGGAGAAGTAGTATGGAAAAACATTCTGCATTGTCAAACCGCTTAGTCATGAATCATATGCGACGAGACAAAATCCTCTCCCTTTCAGCAATACATAATACTGAGTTTGCTTGATATTTTACCAACTCACAATTTACATCGTCGTGCTCCGAAACAATATAATCGTAAAATATCTCCAACGTTAAACGAACAAGTCAGTCTATAGAAACCAGAAAGCGTAAACATTTAGTGAGAACGTGAGTGAATACACAAATCAGCTTTAATTCGTGAATACCTTCGAATCAGATCTCTCCTAGAAATCAAATAGTTTTTCTCAAAATCCCTGAATACACTTCAAAACAGCGACTCTTATCGTCAGCTTTCGCGTACGGCATTATACTTTGCCTTGTTGTCAGACTGCCAAACACAAATTCGCCGAGAGAGAAAATGTAGCTTTCAGACTGATAAGCGCTTAACGAGAATGAACTAAATATGCACTATATTGACAAAAGTCACCGGACACCCTTCAAAAGCAAATTAACGGATGCGCTGCATTGTTAAGACGCACGGTACAGCTGCAAACGTTATCAAAACAAGCTTGCAGCTGACTGCGATTATATCGCACTGTGAGGTTGAGTGAAAATATCCCTGTAAGAGAGAACTGACTTTGAGAAAGGAAAGATTGTTGGGTGTTATATTATTTTGCTGTCCATAAGAGAAACCTAGAGGCGTTTAAACTTACCCAAGTCAACTGTTCTGGATGTACTGAATATTTGGAAGACACATGGTGTGCCCGAAGCAGCAAAACGTACCGGCAGACCAAAGAAAATCAGTGATAGAGGACGTGGAAGCCTCAGAAGAGTCGTTACAGCTAATCGACGGAGTACTGCACAAGACCTCAGTGTAGAGGTGAGTAAAAATGCTGGAACCTCGGTATGTACACGTACCATTCGCAAAGAACTTCATTCTATGAGTTACCGTCGTCGTGTGGCTGTTCATAAGCTTTTCATCTCCACTCGGAATGCAACTTGTCTTTTAGCATATTGTAAAGAACATTTTTCGCGAACAGTAGATCAATGGAGACGGGTCCTATGGACTGATGAATTCAGATACACAGTCCATCAGTCTGATGGCCGTGTGTGGGTATGGCGGCAGCCGGGGAACGCTATTTACCACAGTGTACTGTTACTACGGTCAAGTTTGGAGCTAGCAGTGTACTCGTGTGGGGATGTTTTTCGTGGTACGGTCCCGGTCCATTGGTTATCGTGGATAAACCTGTTAACCAGCACGTCTACCTCAATATTCTGGACAATTATGCCCTACCAAATGTGTGGCAATTCTATGGAACCGAGTCTTATCCAAGATTGTTACAGCAAGAAAGCAAGGACTCTTACAGCGTGGTTTGACGATAATTCCGTATAGTGTGTGGACTGGCTAGCGCAGAGCTCCGATCTTAATCCCATCGAGCACCTATGGGATGAATTAGAGCGCCGCATAAGAAGTTTGGAACCAAGGTCTACTACTAAGCAACAGTTAGCGGCAGCATTATGTACTTAACGGAAGTGCATACCTATCGCTGTGTTCCAAAACCTTGTCGAAAGCATGTCTCGAAGGGTCATGGCATGCATTAAGGCCAAAGGTGGATCGAAACCGTACTAATGTATGTCAATAAATGCTATATTGTGTTTCTCCTCTAGGTGTCCAGTGACCTTTGTCAATATAATGTACATAAGAAGACAGGAATTAAAAAGGACGATTAAACTAGAGTATATATTACAGATGAAAGTAAAGAGTCTCCAGTGGCGATGGGCTGGACCTATAACTAGAAGAACTGACCACATCGTTATATAACTTAAATTCTAGACCGGATGCCAAGGGACAGGAAAAATTCCATTAGAAAATCTCAGGGAAATGGGTGGTGACATTTGAAAGCATGCGGGAGTAACGTGGAATGCAATTGCTCAAGACAGAGAGTTGTGGACCAGACTAGGGGAGACCTTTATCCAGCAGCGGATTGAGAATGGTTGTTGATGATGATGCGACAAGGGAAAACAACATGAAAAATTGGAAATGGAAGTATTTGGAAGTAATTTGAAGTCTTCGGAAGGGATTTCGTACCGAAAATGCACTCTCATAAGAGCTCTAATTTCTAAAGTAATGTTACAATGAAAAAATGTGCAAAAGAAAAAAGTAGACGGATAGAAAATCTTGATATACCATCCAAAATTTGGTGTCAGTATGTAATTCTACGTGTAAATGTACAGAAATTAAATGTATAATTTCTAATGCACAGCATATTGTTATGCGTTATCCAGGAATTAATTTCTAAAATGTTTCTGTACAAAGAACATTTTGTAAAACTTCTAGAAATTAATTATTAAAGTGTCAAATGTGTTACGAATTCATCAACAAAAATTTAGTAAGCTTGTTATTTGAAAGTCTTCTAAGATTTCCTTACCAACTGATTTCCATACCGTTCTCACCTACAAGAGAAGTCAACTTAATATCCAGTCAAGAGCTTCCCTTCCCTTTGCTGAGATTTGCTTGCTTTTTTCTTTCTTCTTTTTTTATACATATGTCATCTACTAGTTTCATCGAAACTTGATTCTGAATTATGCGAAGAAATTTTGCTTCCATTTGAAATTAAAATTAGAATTTTAAAATTTGAAAAGTTCCGTAGTCTATATCTCCTTTTAGAATAGGAATGAAAGTTGATCTGTTATACGCAAATATCCACAGAGTAGTTTTAAGGTCTCTACATGTATTTTACGAAAAGCTTGTGTTTTTATTTTACCAGTCACTTCAAATACACTGAGAGATCAGTGAATTATAACCACCTACCTAATACTTCGTAGGCTTTCATTTCGTCCTCAGTACAGCAGCTATCCGAACTGGCATCGATTCAATAAGATGCCGGAAACAGTTGGACGGTATGGCCAACCAACCTGTGTGTAATGCAGTCTTCAATGTAGGTATGGGGGCAATTGGTGTATCCAGACGCCTGATATGCCGCTCCATAGTGTCACACTAGTTGTATAGGATTGATATCTGGAGAGTTCGAAGGCCAAACGATATGCTGGAAGTCTGTGAACTGTGTTCCTCAAACCATTCCTGCACAATATGCGACCTGTGGCTCAGCGCATTGTCATCTCGGAAGATATCGTCGCCATTCGAGAAAAAATGCAACATTGCTGGAAGTACAGAGTCAGCAAACAATTCACGAGAGTGGGCACAAGTCATACGTTGCACCACATGCACCAGGGGTCCAAGTTCCTGCCAGGTAAACATTCTCTACGTCATACAACAGCCTCCGCCTGCTAGCACAGTGGAGACCGTGCTTCATGTTCAACAGCCTCCACCTGCTTGCACTGTGGAGACCGTGCTTCATATTCATTATGGAGGCCGTGCTTCATATTCATTGTGGAGGCCGTGCTTCATGTTCATTGTGGAGGCCGTGCTTCATGTTCAACAGCCTCCACCTGCTTGCACTGTGGATACCGAGCTTCATGTTCACTGTGGAGGCCGTGCTTCATGTTCAGCAGCCTCCACCTGCTTGCACTGTGGAGACCGTGCTTCATGTTCACTGTGGAGACCGTGCTTCATGTTCAACAGCCTCCACCTGCTTGCAATGCGGAGACCGTGCTTCATGTTCACTGTGGAGACCGTTCTTCATGTTCAACAGCCTCCACCTGCCTGCTTGCGCTGTGAAGACCGTGCTTCATGTTCAACAGCCTCCACCTGCTTGCTCTGTGGAGACCGTGCTTCATGTTCACTGCGGAGACCGTGCTTCATGTTCAACAGCTTCCACCTGCTTGCACTGTGAAGACCGTGCTTCATGTTCAACAGCCTCCACCTGCTTGCACTGTGGAGACCATGCTTCATGTTCAACAGCCGCCACCTGCTTGCACTGTGGAGACCGTCCTTCATGTTCAACAGCCTCCACCTGCTTGCTCTGTGGAGACCGTGCTTCATGTTCAATAGCTTCCACCTGATTGCACTGTGGAGACCGTGCTTCATGTTCATTGCGCCAAATATGTACACTACTATCCACGGAGTGATGTAAAAAACGCGACTCATCAGGCCTGACTTTTTTCAGTCACCCGACGTCCAACTTGCATAATCTTTGCACCAGGCGAGTCTCTTGCGCCGATGAATTGTGGTTAGGAGAGAATGTAGTCGGGGTCGACTGCACGCAAGCTCATACGTGCCAACTTGTGATCCGTGTTCATGACTGATACTGTTCCGGGTTGACCTCTGCTGTATTGGGTAGTCAACTGTTGAACAGTACTGCGTCTGCTGGCCTCTACGAGTCGTCGCATCCGCAGCTCACCTCTCACATCAACTTTTCGTTGTCTTGTGCAGTTTTGCCCCCGGGTCGTTGTTTGACCATTTTCACGCCAGTCCTGATACACTTTAACTACGGCGGCTCGCAAACAACCCATCAGTTCAGCCTTTTCGAAAATCGCGGAATCCGTTCTCTGAGCTCCCTAAATCTGTCTTCTCTCAAAGTCCGATAAACCCTTCCGTTTACTCAACACGCTCCAAATTTAACTACCTACTGCTCCACTCACACCGTATATATAGTACGTCGGTCGACTAATAGCACTCTTTCGGAAATCACGTGGTCAACTGGCTGCATCTACTTTTGATAGGGGTGGTCATAATTCAGTGATCACTAGGAGGAGATCGTCAAGGATGTCGTCAGTAACTAGAAGTTTTCCTTATTTTAAGTCATTTAGTAGTCTTTTATCTCCATTCTGTAGTGGAAGACAATCAGAATCTTATTTTTGAAACTGATCAACGACCTTTTCGTGATTTCGCTAAACATTTGCGATACAAGTAAAGTTTCTTTCTTTGTTTTATTGCATCAGTTAACTTTTTGTCTGAAATTTGAAATAATTTGAGATAGATATTTAATATGCATAATTTTGTGGATGAACATATTGAAAGTTAAAAACAATCTTCCTGGCATTTCATTACTGTTCTTGATTACAGCATTTAGCTTTCCTCAATGTGAGGATTACAGGTTATTCCCAAGTTAAAAATCAATTTGCAGATTTTTGCACAATCATAATTTGAGCAAAAGTTTAGCACGTCGTTAATAAATGTACGAAAAACCGCGGCTTTCCTTAACAAATACAGCGTAACTCCTTGTTAAGCAATGGTGAAAAGGATGTAAACAAACACATCGGTCTTCAGCCACCAAACTTCCTTCCCACGAATAATGCAATGCGAGGTGGATAAGGTCCAATGTGTGCTTTTAATCCAAAGATTTAAATTCGTAAAGAACACAAACGTTCATTTATAAGAATTTTCATGTCTTTAAAAGTTTGTAAAAGTTTGATTTGAAGTTGTTGTTTTATTTCTATCCCTTATGTTCCATTTTGAGAAGACTTCTGCATTTTTTTCTTGGCTTCGTCAGTGGACGAAAGTACAGTATGTATTTCTATTTGCATTCTTGTCTCCGCTTCTAAAAGATAATCTGAAAAAAAAACGATGTTTTGCATTGAACTCCATTCTTCACGTCGAGTATGTTTTTGGTTACATAAGATTTCATATGCCAATATAAATGTTCGATGATGATTATTATGCAATAGATTCCGGTTAATTGGAACACATCGGGACTAGAACACTCTGGCCCAATTAAGCCATCCTTTACTTTCCTTCCCATATCTCAGACCATAAGTCCATTGGATATGTGAAGGATAGTGAAGGATGCATAGCCGACTACTAAATCGAAATACTCTTCTTTTTATGTAACGGACGTGACAAAAGCAGAGAAAATTGCGTGCAAGCACCAGGTAATAATCCCAGCAGTTTCCAACCACAGTGACTTAATCTAACCCGGCCACCGGCAGTGGAGAAGAAAGAACTGAAAGGGAATAAAAGGCAACAATGTAAAGAAAATCGAATGAAAGGCGAAACAAACTGAAGATACCACAAATGAGAGAAAGCCCGGAAGAAAACAAATTACAAATGAAAGAAAAGCAGTAGAGGGAATTAAAATCCCAGTACAAAAAAAAAATGCTAACAAAAAAATTAAAATTGTCATAGCAGGAAAAGTCAACAAAGAAAAAAATTTAGAAAAAGAAAAGTAGCCAAGGAGAGCATTTCAACCGAATATCCGGAAATGGAAAATTGGAGAACATCTGATGTTTGACAGTACTACTCACGACAGATATCTTTAAAACGACACGCAATTCTCATCAATCAAGAAGAATTTAAGCGTGATGCCTATGCAGAGTAACTTGAAGAAACACTATCAAATTTCTGAAAGGAATCTGTTTAATTAAAGATTGAAAAACAAGTAATTAAAACCCTATGTAATTACAGTTAGTAGCAATGCGGGAAACATTAAAAACGTGAGGTGCATTGTACATTTGAATTTCGACATTTCAAACAAAATTTATATGCTGAAGAGTTTCATCTCCTTTAGATTTTGATCAAAATGAATTGAGCAGGCAGCTTTATTAAAGAATGAATGAACGAATTAATGCCGTCCCTGTGTGGCATGGATGTTGTGTTTGTCTTACGGCTCTGGCTCTCTCCTTTTCTTGGAACCAGTGGCCCTAAAGTAGGGAGAGGCGACTGCTTATAGCCCATCGAATTGTTCAGGGAGGTTGTTACCCCCCCCCCTCCCTAATTAAAAAAAAGAACGAATTAATTTAGTTGTAAAACGTAACTAAAGGGTGGATTATAGTAAAAGTTATCTGCTGCCAACTTTAAAGATTTATTATCTGAATGTCACCCTACACTTCCGGTAATTTCCTGGAGACGAATTCTCTGATCGATGTGTGTTGATGTCTGCCTAGCTACACCGGCCCCTCTACTGCAACAAAAGGGGCCTTCTTGTAAACATTGTTGTCACCAGTGTCCTATACTGTTCTGGCATTCCGACGCGCATGGGCAGCTATTCGGCGAATCGAACAACCAACTCCATGGAGGACTGCACTCCTGCCTGTTTCAAACGTGTTCAGCTGGTGATAGGTTTGGCGACGAGTTTGAGAGACATCCCCGGTCCTTTGATATGCTGAAGCAGCCCTCTATACATACCTGTTGCTTTATTCCGTACGACCTGGAGCATGGGACACGCCATGACTTCGGTAGACCATATTTGCTCCTTTATTTCTCGCACATCTCACGTGATTAGTTGCATACTCAAATGATTTGTATGTTCTAGCTGTATGCCGACTCCTTCTGATGGGGCAGTTTCATTGCATCCCAGTGAAAGTTAAATTTCTTTTTCCTGTTAGGCATCTGTCAGCATGAAGAAAATACTACGTATGCTGTCGGCTTTTTCTGAAGAACAGTTTCAGGAAATGAATCTGTTTGCATCTTTTACAACACAACCACAACTCACCAAAACTCATAACACGACTACACAGCAAATGCTACTACAGTTCTCCTTATAATATATCACTAATCACATACTTGTGACTACGAATATTTATTTTTGTTTTACTGTGGAAGAGAATCAAATGGGATAAATCTGCTTCAGTTGGAAGGAATGTCCCAGAGTCTTTTAGCATCATGGGTCTAATTTCTAGTACTTTTCAGTTTTATGCAGCAATTATTAATTTTCAGTTAAATAGTTGTTTACGTTATCTGTCCAAGTGGTTAGGAGAACCCTTGTATTATTTTTCTGGAAAGGAGCACTCACAGTCGATGCAGCGTTTTAAATAACAGTTTTGCGGAAAATGAGGCATTTAAGAAAAGTTGAATATAGCCTGTCTGAAATATCGAAATATGGCATCAGGTTTGAAATTGCAAGCAGCTCAACCTTTTGAGGCTAGTTTTTGCAGTAAATGAATATTCCTTCGGATTTTTGATTGAAACTTATATTAAAAGGTTGTTCACCATCGTTTGAAGACACGTCGAGTTCGTACGTACAGTGTTGTTATCGTTTCATTGCCAGTTTAATCAAATTCAGGAGCGCACGCAGTCAATGAGATAAATAGTCTTCTTTCTTACCTTAGTGCACCAGTGTACAAAAGCTAAGTTTAAAACAGTGCCGCCAAAGCATCTTTTATCCGGCGAGGCAGGGACGCTACAAGATTTCTAATGGTGTCTTGTGGTATCTGGAACCAACATGTTACCAGCAGATCCTTTAACTTTTGTAAGTTACGTGGTTGAGTCGCAGCACTTCGGATTTGCTGTACCAACACAAACCACGTATGCTCGATTGGATTGAAGCCCGGGGAATTTGGAGGCCAGGGCAGTCCAGGAAGTCTAGCTCATGTTCCACGAACCATTTTCGAACAATCGAGGCAATGTGGCGTGGCGCATTATTCTTCTGAAAGAATGCTCTACTGGAGGGAAATACCGTTCGAATGAAAGGATGTATCGTCTGTAATGATGTTTTAGATAGGTGGTAGAAGTCATACTTTCTTGCACATGAATGAGTGAACCCAGGGTTTCCTAGAAGAACATTGCCCACTTCCCCAGGTAAACAACGCACACGTACCCGGCCGTCCACATGGTGAAACAGGAAACGTGATTTATCGGACCAAATGACCTGCTGTCAGTAAGTATTAAAAACGTCGTGCGAATTAATCGCAAAGATAAAAAGAGTTGCCGTTAAAGCACGATATATTAAAACCTAAAACTCAATGTTAACATTTGTTACGTGGAAAATACAGAATGGCAAGAGATCTTTCGGGCCTTTAAAAAAGGTCCATCATCAGATGTAAAAAACCATTGCACGGAACACAAGCTGTTGTAAGTATGTGAAAACAGACCTTACACGGCGTAAGCCTTGATGTAATTAAGTAATGTCCAATAAGCAGGCTTGGTAAGATAGTTCATGTTAGATTAAGTGTCCTGATGGGAAAGGATAAACCAGGGATCTTATTTTCTAGTATGGGCGGATACTATTATTTTTAATACCCCAATCTCCAAATCTATGCTACGGTTTATAGAAAGTGCTTACATTCATAGTTATAGAGATAGGGTTTGTAATGCTATCCTTCCTGAGTGTGTTCCAGTCCTCTGAAGGTCTATTTTCTCTGGAGTTTCCCAGGAGTATTCCGAGGAACAACAATACCTTTCCCACCAGGACACTTAATTTAACATGAACAATCTTACCAAGCCCACTTATTGAACATTACCTGATTACATCAAGGCTTAGGTCATGTAAGGTTTGTTTTCACGTACTTATAACAGCTTGTGTTCCGTGCAATGGTTTTTACATCTGATGATGGACTTTTTTTAAAGGTTCGAAAGATCTCATGTGATTCTTTATTTTTAACGTGATAAGTTTTAACCTTGAGTCTTAGGTTTTAATATATTGTGCTTTAACGGCAACTCTTCTTATCTTTGTGACCTTCTATCAGTCATTTAAAGTCCAGTTTTAAAGCTCATATGCTCATTGTAGGTGCTTTTAAAAGTGAGCCGAGGTTAACGTGGCCACCTGAAGTAGTCTGTTGTTACGCAGCCCCATTTTCAGCAGGGTTCGATGTGCTGTGTGTTGTGATACATTACTCCCGTCACCAGCATTCAAATTACTGGTGAGTTGCGCTGGAGAATCAATTCTGTTGTATTGTACCATACGGAATAGCCTTCACTCACCTCTAGCATCGATGATCCGTAGTCTCGTCAACGGCATACTCTCGTCATTACTCTCGTCACCACCATTCAAATTACCATTGAGTTGCGCCACAGAGTTTCCTTTCTGTTGGCTCGTACAATACGGGATAGCCTTTATTCACCTCTATAGCATCGATGAGCCATAGTCTCGTCACCAGCATACTCTCGTCATTACTCTCGTCACCAGCATACTTTCGTCATTACTCTCGTCACCAGCATACTCTCGTCATTACTCTCGTCACCAGCATACTCTCGCCATTACTCTCGTTACCAGCATTCAAATTACCGGCTAGTTGCCCCACAGTATCCCTTCTGTTGGCTCCTATCATACGGGATAGCCTTCACTCACCTCTACAGCAGCTCGTCACCAGCATACTCTCGTAATTACTCTCGTCACCAGCATTCAAATTACCGTCGAGTTGCACCACAGTATCCCTTCTGTTGGCTCCTATCATAAGGGATAGACTTCACTCACCTCTATAGCATCGATAAGCCATAGTCTCGTCACCAGCATTCTCTCGTCATTACTCTCGTCACCAGCATACTCTCGTCATTACTCTCGTCACCAGCATTCAAATTACCGTCGAGTTGCGCCACAGTATCCCTTCTGTTGGCTCCTATCATACGGGATAGCCTTCAATCACCTCTAGCATCGATGATCCGTAGTCTCGTCACCAGCATACTCTCGTCATTACTCTCGTCACCAGCATTAAAACTACCGGCGAGTTGCCCCACAATATCCCTTCTGTTGACTCGTATCATGCCGGTTAGCCTTCGCTCAGATCTAGTATCGATGAGCCGTGGTCAGCCTACACTTTGCAGGCAGTTCGTGGTTTTTCCCTCGTCGGACCACTTTTTGAAGGTATCAACTACGGCTGACCATGAGCACCCCACAGGCCTTGCGGTCTCGGAAATGCTCTGATCCAGTTATCTGGCCATTACAATTGAATTTGGCCTTTGTCAAACTTACTTTAGTCCATTGCCATTCCCATCTGAAGAACAATGATAACACTGATAAACAATGCTCGCCGCCCCGGTGGCGCAGTGGTCTAAGCGATGGCCTCTGATCATTCGTCCGAACGGGGTCCGGGTTCGAATCCCGGTGAGGCATGGATGTTGTGTTTGTCTTACGGCACTGGCTCTTTCCCTTCCCTGGAACCAGTGACCCTAAATTAGGGACGGGCGACTGCTTATAGCCCATTGAGTTGCTCACGGTGGTCGTTAAACCTCCAATCAAAAAAAAATAAAATAAAATAAAAAATGCTCAATATCCGGTGTCGTACCGTTACATTACTTTCACAATTGCCGTACCTGCAGTTGC
Source organism: Macrothele yani (assembly GCA_039090855.1). NCBI lineage: Eukaryota > Metazoa > Arthropoda > Arachnida > Araneae > Macrothelidae > Macrothele > Macrothele yani. The sequence goes on from CM076990.1 coordinate 199,113,593, forward strand.
TTTGATTTGCATAGAGAAGCACTAGTCATAATGCTTTGGATCCTCGGTGCAGATGTATTCACTTTTCATCAGTGGTTACCTAATGTTTTGATTCTTCGTTGTATACATCTATTTTTATGAAAAGGCCATTGATTCCGTGAAACCATCAGCAGTTAAAATGGCTCTGACATCATACAGTATTGAAGATGCATGCATTAGTATTATTAGTAGCATCTATGAAAATGCAAGTGCAAAGATTCGGCTATTTGAGGATACAGCACCAATAAAAATTGGAAAATGAGTGATACAAGGTGAAACCCTATTTCCCAGATTCTTCAATGCCATGTTGCAAAATGTCTTTCAAGCACTGAACTGGGAAAACAAAGGGATAAAGATTAATGGAGATTATTTAACTCATCTTTGTTTTGCTGATGAGGTAGTTATTTTTGCCGCTGCCACTTCAGAGCTGCAGAGTATGATCCAAGAGCTTGCTGACAAGAGTAAAGAAGTGGGATTAAAAATGAACTTTCAGAAGACAAAAGTGATGTACAATGTTTTTACACGAAATGAAGATTTTGCGATTGATGGGGGAAATCTCGAGGTAACCGAGGCCTACATTTACCTTGGACAACAGATATCAAGCGGAAGTCGCATTGACGAAGAAATTAATCGGCATATAAAACTTGGCTGGAGAGGTTTTGAAAGAATCAGTAAAATTTTCAAGAGCAATATGCCATTATATCTTAAAAGAAAAGTGTTCAATCAATGCATCGTTTCAGTTCTTACATATGGAGCAGAGACATGGGCCTTAACTAAAAAAGACATACAGTATAGAGGCTCCAGACAACTGAAAGAGGCATGGAGAGATGCATGCTTGGTGTAACAAAGAAAGATAAGAAGAGGAACTCGTGGATAAGGAAAATAACAAGAGTGAAAGACATCATGATCTGAGTAAAATCCCTGAAATAGCAATGGGCTGGACATATTGCCAGAAGAGTGGACAGCCGATGGATAACCGACATTTTAGACTAGATACCAAGGGACAGAAAAAGATCGAAGACCACATGGGAGGCTGATAGATGAAATTCGAAAGCAAGCAGGAGTAACATGGGGGAGACTGGCTCAAGACTGACCGTTATGAAAGAAACTTGGGGAGACCTTCATCCAGCTGTGGATTAATAGTAATTGACGATATAGTATAGTATAGTATAGTATAGTATATAAGTCGATAGAGAGGTACGTTAGCCTATGGCAAAGAACATGTGTAAATGGAATGTCATGTGAGCAGCACTCGCACAGTGCACTGTTCACCGCTCCGGCACTATCTTTCCGGTCATACCAAGCATCATACACCTCTTCATGAAAGGTAAGAAAAACAATTCATGGATCAAGAAAATGACAAGAGTGGATGACATCATGATCAATGTAAAGACTCTCAAGTGGCAATGGGCTGGACGTGTTTCTAGAAGACCTGACAACCGTTGCACAGCTGAAATACTAGGCTGAATGCAAAGGGGCAGGAAAAGACCCAGATGGAGACCATGTGGGAGATGCCTGGATGAAATCGAAAGCGTGCCTGAGTGACATAGTGGAGACTGGTTCAAGACAGAAAGTTGTGGAAGAAGTTTGGGAAGACCTTCAGCCATCAGTGGATTGCTAATGGTTGTTGTTGATGATTTTATTTCAATAATATCGGCTATATGGTCACTAAATAAATAAAGAACAAGCAGTGGTCGTTCGCATATCGCGAAGTAGAGATGAGTTCGGGCTCAATTTTAGGGGCCCGGGCCCGGCCTGCTTTCTTTGATTACATGTGTTTGCTGAGCCCGGGCCCGGCCTGCTTTCTTTGATTACATGTGTTTGCTGAGCCCGGGTACGCCCGGGCCCGGATTCTTGGAAAATTTTGCTTATCAAGGCTTGCATTTATACATTATACAGTGGCCAAAGATATGGCTCAAGCAAGGATTAGTTTTAAAATCATTAGTTTAAAAAGTTTAGTTCAGTTAATCCACTTCACAATATTAATATGTTTTTAGAAATACTACGCATAAAGCCAAATGTTCTAAAATGTGGATTTGAAAATAAATAAATAATCAACGTGCCCTTCGACCGTATCAGGGGAATCAGTAATTTTGGTAAAAGCTGAAGAAAAGAAAATCGTTTAGAAACAAAAAATTTCATTCGTTAGTTCTTTTTGATTTCTAAATTTACTTTTATTTTGAATAAATTGCATTATAAAACGTACAACGCCGTACAGTGTTTGAAATTTTGACTCTAGAAAACTAATCTTTGCAATATAATTTACATATATGCTAATTGTTAAAGGTAGTTTAGAGTGATGTAGTAGAATATTAAAAAAGCCTGTAGGGAAATTTCCAAAATTAAAAAAAAAAAGAACGTAAAAGCATTCCAGACCAGATTATCCTGCATTTTGTAACAATAAAAAAGCTTTGTGCTTAATAGTATAATAATCACAATATTATCATATGTGTGTGCAGTTTCCAGATCAAGTTCATCATGAAAAAAGAGAGAGAGAGAATTGCATCTAATGCCTCAGCGCTTCAATTTGATCTTCTTTTCTCTAAAACTCGACCTGCTGCACTAAAAAGCAATGTCACCCCAAAAATCGCGGGTGTGAGGAAATTTTAAAAAATAAATAACAATACTTCTAACTGCACAATTTTGGAAATTAATACATCATTTTAAAGATAAGATTCTAGATTTTTAATAAAATACAAAAAATGGAATGTGATTTTTTACCAGTTTTTCGATACCATAGCTCCTTACTCCTTGCTTGGGCCATAGCTTTGGACAATGCATAATCCAAGTCTTGCTAAGCAAAATTTGTCTTGCAATGGCAGCTAGCTTTGGAAATTGAAAATCCTTCCACCATGGTAACAAATCCACAATGAAATTCAACACGTTTAATTCAACCGGGCTCGTAATTACACGTGTTGAATTAATTACACGTCTTGAGCTAATCTCTATCACGAAGGACAAGCCGCATAGACAGATATCATATCGGAATCATGCAGACACTTGTAATTTTTCTGGACATTTGAAAACTGAAATGCCCATAAATATTGGAGAAGGATAACTCCTGATCCTGTACGTTGTTGACCCCTTTCCACCAATGGTGCTCGTTACTATTAACGATCATTTGACTTCTGTTACTGCAGAAGATCAGCTGAAAACTTGTTCACTGTTTATTGCTTCATGAATATATGCAATGAATTTCTGCTTCAGGCTTTCATGCTTTTACGAGAAATTAATACTTAGCATACTGCTTCATACTTTTTGGCGAAGTTAAATGAATGTGTGACAAAAACGATATGGATTTAAGAAGTTAAACACCATAGCTGAACCAATTTTGTCAACAGCATAAAAGCCTAGATTGAATGCAAGTTCAGTAATTCTTAATGGTAACACGTCATTACGAATTTACCGAACTCGTATCCTTTATTAATTCTAATTACTGAAGTCATCATTCTTGCTTACGTGCACCTTAAGTAGTTTTTCTGAGAGTACTCGTCAATTTGGTACCAAGGGACAAACAACTGCGCATTTCTGTTAATTCCATGCCAATATAGAGCATGTATGAGTTAAGAAAATTAGATTTCTCATTGGAGATGTAATGCTCGCGCGCTATTGTGGACGCAATTCCTTATAAAGTTGTAGATCTTAATTGGTTTTTGATGGCTTCTGTACCTTAATCTTACTGGCATCACTTCATTAATGTACTTCATTCGACATTTCGAGCTTCCTTAGCCATATCTGTCAATAAAAATGGCACTTCCCTTCAGGTGCGCAAGATCGTTAAAGCATCCTTTGTGCTACAATTCAAAGCAAACAACGAAAAGAAAAGATAAAAAAAAACTTACTGGTGTTCTAACACATATCTGTTATCAGTGGTTTGAGAGTAATCCGATATAATTTCTGAGCATGCAACTAATTTCTATTTAAGTTGCGCCAAGGAAAAAAAAAAGGTGCAATTCAGCGATCGATATTCTGGTTAATTACAGTTGAAGGATAAAATGATAGAAAAATAAACCTTTGATTGTATAATATTAATTTATCCTGAAGCAGCATAGTCAAAAAATATTTATGAAAACATTTTTGGTTTCTCTAATTACACACTGCGCGAGTTAATGCAACTTTTAGATGGGACTCAATGGCGATTACTAAACAAATTAATTATATTTAGAACAATAACAACATAAATATAATAGTGAAGATAGAAATCCTGCCATTGAAATTAAGGATAATTGCTGGCATCACTAGAGAATATATGCCCGCTCGCAGTGTTTCAGTAAAAAGAGATAAAGGAGAATTGCATCTAATGCCTCAGCGCTTCAATTTGATCTTCTTTTCTCTAAACCTCGACCTGCTGCACTAAAAAGCAACGTCAGCGCTTCAAGCGGTCACTGCAGAAAATTTTGCTGCAGCGTAAGGTACACCTTACAAATATCGGCCAGAAATCAGTTAAGCTAATCTTTTAGTCTGGATCCGAATTCTCTGCACTAAACCACAGATGGAAAATAAATCTTTGAAAAGTACAAAAATAAGTGATAACTTTAGCAACAGAAAACCACGTATTATCAGCTTAAAACGTTGCCACCTCGAACCCATGAAGTGAACCGACATGTGTAGTACTACACCTCCCTGTAGTACTACATCGATCTAGTACTACACCTTCCTGCACCAGAAGGCCTCTTCCTTCACAGTGATCTCGTTCCCGGATATTTCCCAGATGAACACATATCGTGTTTCCGTAATCTGACTGAAACTGGATGCATCCGTGAAGAGCACATGTACCCATTGCTGATTGGTCCAGGAGTGATGATTCCTACCCTAAGTCGTTGGAGCTCTTCTTTGAAAGGAAGGCAAACCGTCAATCTCTTGTCGAAATATCCTGCAGGAGAGCATCCGAAAATCATTGGGCGTTCTGGCTACTTTAACTTGGATCTGTCCTGCCGATAGCCCACCGATGGTTGTCCGTTTTTCTGAAACTTCCAAGCGACTCAGGATTTTTGTCTGCGTTTTCTCTAACACCTTTTGTAAACTAACGAGCTTCAGAGAGTGTGAGCTGCTACTTGACAAACGCCGTGTCTAAGTTCTCTTTTATATCGTGTCTTATGTGCGTGAACGGTGTGCAAGTACTGTTCACATGATATACGTTTTTACACGTGTTCTTTGCTCATGTACCTCTCTACCGAATATCTTAAAATTCTTGCCGCCGTCCCGGTGGCGCAGCGTTGACTTCTGATTATTCGTTCGAGACGGGTCCGGGTTCAAATCCCGGTGAGGTATGGTGTTGTGTTTGTCTTACTGCGCTGGCACCCGTAAGAGAAACACATGGAACCAGTGACCCTAAATTAGGGACGGGCGACTGCTTATAGCCCACTGAGTTGCTCACGGTAATCGTTAAACCTCCAATCAAAAAAAAAAAAAAAATCTTGCTAGTCGTTGTGTTGATATGTCAGCTTATGTTTGTGACAGTTTTTTTCCACCAGAGTAATTTGTCTGCATGGATAATTCTTTTGAAATTATCCATATCTTGAGATAAGTCTCCGTTAAAGTTACACGTGACAGATTTCTTAATATTGCAAGACGAGTGCATTCACTCGACCGTAGTATCGCATATTTAAGAAAGATAACGTTTTCGAATCAGTCTACATCTGTTTTAAATATTAAGTACCATTTTTTAAAATGTCTTTTCTCTTTCTTTCGAATCATTTTCAAATTTATCTTTTTGACATGGTGGCGTAATTAAACCAGTGGTGCGGTTTTGCTTAGATATTTAGAAATTGTGAAGGGTAATAGTATATTTTCGAGCATTCGTATTTTAAGGCATGTGAATTCTGCAAATCGGATTGAAATGCTTTGGGTTAATGAAATTATTATAATTTACCTGCATTTTCTAAGTTAGCATTTATCTGTTGCTCTTTGTTGTCCTTTTTGCCTCTTTAATTGCGTTTCGCATTATTGCCCAGCTGCACATTTGACTTATATATGAGTATGCTTGCATTTTCATGGGCCCTTATTCCTGCTGCTGTTGCTTCTGTATGTGTGAGTGCCCTTCCCTGAGTCTGGCATATTTCTGTATTATTTTTCATCATTATTTGTATGAAATAATGGGTGTGAATGAATACAGTATTGTCTATACTTAAGTTCTTAAAAATGTCCTCAATTATGGATGCTAGAAATCTGCACTGGCCTTAGTTTGGAAGTCCTAGCCGGCACATTCTCGAATGTACAAAACCCCGCCCGTGCTCGGCAGGTTTCAAACTTCCTAAGTAATAATAATCCAGCCCGACTCGTTTCACACTTCCTCAATAACAGTCCAGTCTTGCTCGTTCCACACTTTCTACATTATAGACCTGCTTGGACCGTTTCACACTTCCTAAATTATCCAGCTCCGCCCTAGTCTAAGTTCGAACGTTCAGAATTTCAACTTATAGCTCGGGCCGTATGCTTCAGCAATAATAATTAATGAATGATAACGGTTCGCACGTGATGCACTTCTACACCTGTTTCCCTCTGTGGTCTTCGACTTACCTACTTCCTCTTAAGGATAACTAATCAACAGAAAAGATTACAGAATAAAAACGAAATATCATTTCAAAGTTCAGAGTTCAATGTCTTACATTGCTGGAGAAGGGATAGAATGTGACAGTTCTTTTTAAAAAGCTCAGTGAAGTGTCTCTTAAAATATATGCGTAATTGGAGGCAATCGTCTTTCCGATGTAAATCGAACTTTTTTTTTTTTTTCAGGTTCATCATCATCAACAACCATGCGCACAATTCTCGTAGGTGTATGTTGCCATTTTAACTATATTGTCTTATTGAAGTCTGTTCACTGCAGAGTGGCTCAGTTCTTGAAGAGTTCCACCGCACCAGTCTTTAATATCGTCAGGCCACACACGGTGAAGGCGTCCTCTTTCATTTCTTCCGTTCATTAAGCCAATGTCTTTATCTTTCTGTCATTTTTCATTCTGCAAATGTTCCCAAAAAATCTTAGTTTTCTGTGTATGATTTTTTGGAGGGTCTCTTTTAGTTGAATTTTTCAAATTGATGATATTTAATTTTATAAGTTTCGGGGAGGAATATAAAGAACAGCTAATGTCCCAAATACTCTTCATTTTGCGACCCGAAATTTTCCTCTTAGTTGAACAGCAAAGAGGCTAAACCTTCTTGCCCAGGTCCATGCGGTCTGCTAATTTGGCGCATTATCAGAATTAAAAAAAAATGTGTTCAAACTTCCAACCTAAAAATATGAAGCGTATACTTCAAACGAAAAAAAAAATAATCTTATTTTTTGCTAACAGAAATAGAACTTTCATTAACTTATTAAGATACAAGTACTACAATATTTATTTCGTTTTTCGGCTAAAGTGCAACAGCATTTACTTTGCACTAAGTTCACCTTTCTATACGCAGCGGCGTTTACTTTATTTTACTCCAGCTTATTGTTTCTCCCCATTTCCTTACCGACACCCCATGTTTTCATGATAACTTCACTTTTCTTCGTTCTTTACACTCCCTTGCATTTCTTTCCACTTGCTGGATGCAACCGCAATTTTCTTACACTGACCAACGTTTTCTTTTGCCAGGATGCAACCGCATTTACAATACATTGACTTTTCTTTCCCACTTCTTCGATGCAATCGCCTTTATTTTACACGCTACAGCAATTAAGTAATGAGACTAAATTAAAAAAAACTGGAAAAGCAGGAAAACTTATGTGAATATATTAAGTACATTCATCCTGCAGTAATACAAGAAGTGGCACGGTCAGCCAACGAAAGGAAGGACTCGCAGGTGCCATCTTTTAGTACGAGTGAAGTAGTGATGTCACAGTTCCTTACATGTCCTCAGTTTGACAAACTTTTCCTTTTAAATGCAGCTTTAATTTAGGGAATAGAAAGTAGTCACACGATGACAAATCTGGTGATTAGGAGGATGGTTGGGTACACATACTCCTTTTCGTGCCAAATATTGCTGTACACTGACTGCTATGTGTGTGCGGGTAAGTTTTCATGAAGAAGAAACCATTGCCCCTTTTTGCACTCAGGCTTGACACGAACAATCCTCTTCCACAATCGTTCCAAAATGGATGTGTAAGCATTGCGAGTGACAGTTGAACCTTAAGGAATGAACTCGTTATGCAGAATTCCCTTGCTGTCGTGACAGCATACCACCGTTGTCTTGATTTTGGACTTCTGTAACCTGATTGGGTGACTGTGGCGACTTTCACTGAGCACTCTGACGCTTCGTTTCAGGATCATGACGAAAACACTATGTCTCGTCACAGTGCTTTGGAAAAAATCTGCATTGCCTCTACAGTTTCCAGGATGTCTTTTGCGTATTCCACTCGTGCATGTTTATGGTCGTCTGACAAAGCATGCGGAATAAAACAAGCACAAACTTTTTTCTACCCAAATCTTGCACTAAAACTTGACGAATCGACTCCTTATTAAAACCCAGTTCACATTGCAGCGTCCTCAAGGTCACGTAACGTGCGCACTGAAATCGTGAGTCCGGGCATTTCGTCATTTTCTCAATCTTCCCGCCCATCCTTGAAAGGTGCATACCATCGAAATATTCGTGCGCGAGATATGAAATTAGTCCCATACACATCACGCAACAATCCAACTGTCTCAGATGCAGTTTTAGCGATTTGCAAGCGGAACCGGATATTTGCTCTCTAAATGACATCATGAACAGCGTAAATAATCATCTGCGCAATTCTCACGCAAAAGCTGTTGCCACCGCATAGCTGAAAAATGACATCAAAAAATCATGCCTTCCTGACCCGTGTGCTTTACATGAATTTTTTTTTTTTTAAAATAGCCTCATTACTCAATTGTCTCACTATGTATACAGACCTCACGTTTTTTTTTTCACTTCTTGATGTACTCGTAATGGCGTTTGTTTTATGTTAACTTTACTTGATTCTTCCCTGACTCAAAAGTCTTGACCTGCGCCGGTCATACTGTTCCTCCTGTTTCCTGGCAGTAAGTATATTTATCTTACACTAACTTCAACGTTTTTGATACATTTGCAATTTTTTTTTCCTCACTAGATGAAACTCCGTTGCTATAAACCAAATTTGCTTTATTCCTTGTCACGAGTGTAATTTCATTCATTTTGAAACAACTTCACTTCTCTTCATCCTTTTTGGAGGTAACTACCTCTGTTATACTGATTCCACTCTCATCTCCTGTTTATGGATGAAACCTCACTCGATTTAGAGTGGTCAGAAAGAAATCCTTGTGGGGAGGAAGCCCAGAAGTTTGATATATATATGTCACCTGTTCGCATTAGTTCGAGAAACTTGGGGTAGATGAGGCTTACTCATGTTTTGTGTAAATAAAGGTGTGTTTGATCTGCCTTATGAAGCAGTTTGGCGCGTTGGCGGCTTAGGTACGATCATAGACACGTTGAACCAAAGTGCGTTTATAGGCTCATGGGTAATTGCGCGAACAGAGGTAAGTTCATAAAAAAAAATAGGTATAACGCGAACACGCGGCCAACCTGGCAATGCTTTAAAATAAATTTACATGAATTTCAGTAAGGCCGTATAGAAAATACAAGGTCATAACATTAGAGAGATGAGTTCCCTCTTTTAGTGACGTCGCGCAGAAGCTAAGGTATCTGATTGGTTTTCAACGCTATCGTGTAGGATGTCACACACGACACCGACGTATCAGGCAGAGTAGCATCACAGTGACGTCACAAACAGAGGGAACTCATCTCTGAAACCTCACTTGATGGCCTTGTGCTCTGTAGACGACCTTGTTTCCAGTTGGGTCATTTGCGGGTATTGTGTGTAATACATATTTCGAAGTTACAATGATACATTGTGAAACAACCAGAAACAAACAAGAAAGGTGACATTGAATTTTTGGGTGGAATAAGCGGGTCTTTTTGAATTCTTACCAACACGAAAAGCATTTTTCAAAGAGGAATTTTTACAAAAAGAGAAAATAAATCAGCAAAAAAAGATAATACGTTTACTCCCCTAGCAAAAAAAAAAAATTGCTCATTCCTTAAAATACGTAATGTACGCAATATTTTTCATAGTGAACGACTAACAGAAGGGAGTTTTTGTGAATGGCATCTGAGGAAAAAGAAACTTTTCAAATCGAGATTTTATGAGAAGAGATATCGAGAAAAATAAAACGCACAATTTTGCATCTAGCGAAAAAAACTCTGAATTACTTCAAATCGGAGATACGTGTAAGATATTTGCAGTAACGATTAAAATTTGACCAAGATAGAACATTTTTTCAATCGGGTTTTTAGAGGAAAATGTTGCATCCACTTATGATTTCTAGTGTAATTATGCGTTATAAAATGCATGTAAAATTTTCGGCATTATGAACCCTATCCGATAGAAAAAGATTTCTGGAGGCCCTAAATTAGTGACGGGCGACTGCTGATCGAGTTGCTCAGAAAATTACAAATTTTGAGGGGGGTGAACCTTGTTGACTGATTATATTCATATAATCACATTTTTATTATTCATATATACATTAATATACATAAAATTTTTAAATAGAGTACACAATTTTCCTTATGCTCATATATCGCAAATGCAGGTTCCAAGAAATCTACACATACAAGTGATTAAAAATGTAAAAAATGTTATACCTTTGCTTTAATTTAGTAATGCACCACGGATTTCTTCATGTGATGGTGTAAAATATTGAGGATGCTGGTAACGCTGTGCTGGAGAAAACTCCCCAAAACATTTGGAGTGGTAAAGATGTCCTCGCCTTAGTAGGATTATTAAGGAATGATTACAATGTTACCTGAAAACGTATGGTGTAAACCATTCCCCTGCCGTTCGGTTTCAGCTCCTTTAGATTACCACATAGATAGTGAAAAAAAAAAAAAAACCCAAAACTAGCAAACTGTTTGTACGCCAGTTTGAGGTGCTTCGGTTTTTTTCTTTTTTTTAGTTTTTTTTTTTCTTTTTTTTTTTTTTGTCACAGAATGTAAACCACCCATCGCCAGAAAAACAAAAACATCTTTTCATGGGAACAATTTCTAATAATTTGCTATTGTTAAAAATTAGGTAGAATATATTTTGTTGCATTGGAAGCACTAACGTCACTTTAGTTACACTGAAGCTTAAGTACATGTATGGAAAGTCGGCATCCAGAAGACTGAAATAAAGCTGAATGCCAGCTTCCAAAATATGATGATGTATTGCAGTGCAAACATCTCTACTCTGTGGAGTTAGGTTTTCACTGCGGAAGTAGTCCGAGCTGTCAGTGCTTGAAAAATTTGTCCTTCAGCGAGGACTGTTCGGTGTTTTGTTGAAGGATGATAGAAATTTCAGATTGAAGTCCATGTGGATTTTTTCTTTTTGTTATTATTATTATAACATTTTTCCTCATAAGTTTTGTTTTAGTTAATTGCACCAAATATTCAGTTATAAACGAAAACAATTAGAGTAAATATAAGGAATGATCACCCTAAAACCTACGGGAGGGCGTTCATGGATTTTCGGGGGAAGGGGGGGGGTAAGTATCCCCGAGAAGATGCCTGAATACATCACTGCTCACAGTGAACAAACAAACGAAGCAGCAAAAATGTTTTTAGTGAGACTTCATAGCAAAAGAACAAATCTCAGCAGAAGAAGAATTTATATTTGAGAGCACATTACACAGAAAAAAAAAAAAATACGGATGATGTAATTTTATTTAGCTTCTAAACTACCATTTTTAAAAGTGATTTTCCGCATAAGCTGCAAATATCCGTCGTTACGTCAAGAAGGATGCAATGAAGCGTGCAAGCGAAGTGAAAGAGATCGGAGATTTTCTCCTACTAACCTTAGGTGTGATGAGAGGAGTTCTTACTACGTCCTACTGACCCATTGCTGAAGAGGAGCCATCAAAATGAGTGGAACGAATGGCAGGCCTCCTCGCACGCTTCACCCACTTTCCTCTAATACCCCAGGAAGTTGGGTGATTCATTCTGCTCTTTCTTTCCTTGACTTCCGCTTTCTTCTCTTGGTTACTTTTCTGTCTGCGTCTTCCGAGTAAACCTACTACTGAGGGGGGCTGAAATATCTTTTTCAACTTCAGTCAACTCATGTATGTATTCGGCTGGCAATTTAAAATTTGGTTCAGGAGCTTAATTGATAAGAAAATGAAATAACCAAGACTTTTCGCTAGGATGTGTTCCTGTATTAAACCCAATAGTGTTTTATTTTAAGCTTTTTTAACACAGGGAAACTAGAAAAAGACCTCGAGACAACGTCGGCTGAAATTACTCATCAATGAATGTAAGTATAATTCAACAAAGTCGCGTTCGATAAATTAAGTATGATCTCGCCGTTAGATAACCTCCAATCAAATATTTTTCTGCAACGATTCAACCTGCCTGTAACTAATTGTTGGAGGTATGTCGTGCGGGAATTACTGAGATCGGTGCACCGAATTTATATAGAAGAAAAAGTATCGATTCTAAGTGCGCATAAATACTCCAAGATTCTGTTATCGATTTTACGGAACGATAATAGAGTCCTGGAAAAAAAAAGCTGCCACAGTAAACTATCTGCTGGCAATACGCTGGATATCGGCGTTGCAAATCGATTTTTTGTTATGCCTTGCACCTTTTGGCAACTACGGTACCCATGCCCACCAGAATCCAGCAATCACTCAATCAGTCATTAAGAAGAAGAAAATCCCTCAAGGCAAAGTTGCAGAAAAATTTTCAGGAGATATTTCTCCAGTAGTGAATTGTTGCTGCAGCGGATATCATATTTTTTTATTCCTTTGCCTTTCGTGTTTTTCTGTACTGGACACATGTACACTGTACTACAACATTCAGCACAAATATTCAATATTACTGATTTCTACGTTAAATGATCAGTCAGTATTAGTGTTTCCACAGAAATTCTTGTAGTATCTTCCAAGAACGGGGATGGCATAGTCAGATTTCCCTCTTAGGACACCAATGATGATGATTAAAAATTTTCTGTCTGTTGGTGAGAAAGTTTTTCCTATCTTTCAAAATTCGGAGAATGCTTATGACTGAGTGAACAGGAGACTTCTGTAGGTGATTTTGAATAATTACGGTACAACTAAGAATTTGCTTGAAAGTGTGAAAGCTATGTATGCTGGCAGTAGATCGTGTGTACGCGTGAATGGTGTTTTATCGAAATGGCTTCCTATCGGTGCAGGATTCAGACAAGATTGTGCAATGTCAGCATGGCTGTTCAACATATTTACGAATGTATGTATGCAAAAGTGAGTTGCAGAGAATTATTTCCCAGATGTATGAAGTTTGTTTGAAATTCAAACTGATTATAAATAAGGAAAAATAGGTTATAAAGTTTTTGAAAGAGGAACTGTTAGTACTGAATGCAAAATCAGTCCAAATGGCACAGAGCTAGACCAGGCGAGTGAGTTTGTGTATTTATAGAAACCATGATTTTTCAGTAAAAACGAGAGCCGCGGATGGCTTAGTGGTTAGCGAGTCAGACTGTCAATGCAAGGTCCTCAGGTTCGAATCTGGGATGATCTTCCAGAGATGGTGTGATTTGCTAACAATCGCTGAATATCCGCCGTGCATCGGACGAACACGTTAAGTTACGGCCCCCAGGCTGGGCCCACTGGTTAAATGGGTATCCTTTCCTATGCCCCCCCCCCCCTGAAATTCTCTCACCCTTCTGTGTGCAACATCGTACTTGTACGGTGGCGCCATCTACTGTACTCTAATCTCACTACAAACTGTTCTGTCAAAGTCGCTAGACTTGCTCTCATTCCTTCCGTTTCTGTGCCCTGCCCAAAAGGCGAACTCGCTGTAGGTGGTTGGGATCTAAACTCTACTCACTGTGGACGGAAGTCCTACAAGAAAATGACAAATGACAACAAATCAGTAAAAACGAATTAGATGGTGAAATCCGTAGGGGAGTGAATTCAGCTTTGAAATTCGTAGCTGCTTCAGGAGGATTTCACAAGACTAACGGGTTCTCGAAAAAGTCCCAAATGGCTGTGTATGAAGTTTTTCCTACTTTAATATATATGATAGTGTAATCTGGGTTCTGCAGAAGAGACAGTCGTTTGTGTGCTGGACAGATGCGTTACTTATGGAGAATTTGTGAAAAAACGCACGTTCTGGTCGTCTGAGGAACAAAGATGTGTTGAAGATAGGTAATGTAAAGCAAGACGTTGTTAGTAGTATGGAAACAAATGTTTTGCTGGGGTTTGACCACGTTGAAAGAATGAGTGGTGAGTGCTTACTAAAAAAATGTATTCCTAAGTGGCAGAAAAGTGGGGTAGGGGAAAGACGAGGGAATCGTGAGAAGACTAGATTGAAGGTCTTGTGTGAGACGAAGTACAGAAGGTCTTGTGTGAGACGAAGTACAGAAGGTCTTGTGTGAGACGAAGTACAGAAGGTGTTGGGTGAGACGACATACAGAAGGTCTTGTGTGAGACAAAGAACAGAAGTTCTTGTGTGAGACGAAGTATAGAATGTCTCGAGTGAGACGATGTACGGAATGTCTTGATTGAGACGAAGTACAGAATGTCTTGTGTGAGACGTGTGATAGATGCCGGTGTAGCTCAGTTATATTCCAAGACAGCTGGAGACATTTTATCCATCATCAGTAAGCAAAATCTAACACCATCAGTAGCTTTAACTTGGTCTTTCTTTGAGGAGCTGAAGTATGAATCTCAAAGAACACTTTAGTGATGCTACCATCCCTAACTCTGCGCACTTTACTGTATGCTGCCGTTTTAAATCTCTGTCCAAGTATTCTGTCATTCCGATATTTTACACTTGTCCTGGTTACCTCAGCTTGTATTATTTCTCATCTCCGATTAATAACGGAGTTATACATATAAGGAATAAGTAAAACATTACATATAAGGAATAAGTAAACATTTGGGGGGGGGGCACTGAAGGTGTATTAATTTTCACAAAGCGATCATTTCTGTGGGCAGACAAATCCTACACTATACTGACAAAAGTCACCAAACACCTGGAAGAAGAACAAGACATAGCATTTATTGACATACATTAGTACGGTGTGGGTCCACCTTTGGCCTTAATGCGTGCACTGACCCTTCGAGACATACTTTCAACAAGGTTTTGGAACACAGCGATAGGTATGCGCTTCCATTCAGTACATAATGCTGCCGCTAACTGTTGCTTAGTAGTTCGTCTTGATTCCAAGCTTCTTATGCGGCGCTCTAATTCATACCATAGGTGCTCTGTGGGATTAAGATGAGGGCTCTGTGTTGGCTAGTCTACACACGATATGGAATTATCGTCAAACCACGCCGTAACAGTCCTTGCTTTATGACTCGGTGCATTATCCTGCGGGTACCAACAAGGCTCGGTTCCATAGTATTGCCACAGAGTTAGTATGGAAAAATTGTCCAGAATATCGAGGTAGACGTGCTGGTTAACATGTTTGTCCACGATAACCAATGAGCCGGGACCATACCACGAAAAACACCCCAACACGAGTACACTGCCAGCTCCAAACGTGACCGTAGGAACAGTACACTGTGGTGAATAGCGTTTCCCCGGCTGCCGCCATACCCACACACGGCCATCAGACTGATGGATCATGTGTCTGGATTCATTAGTCCACAGGACCCGTTTCCATTGATCTACGGTCCACGATAAATGTTCTTTACACCATGCTAAACGACGAGTAGCATTCCGATTGGAGATGGAATGTTTATGAGCAGCCGCACGACCACGGCAAACCATGGAATGAAGTTCTCTGCGAATGGTACGTGTACATACCGAGGTTCCAGCATTTTTACTCACCTGTACACTGAGGTTTTGTGCATTACTCAGTCGATTAGCTGTAACGACTCTCCTGAGGCTTCGACGTCCTCTGTCACTGAATTTCTTTGGTCTGCCGGTACGTTTTGCTGCTTCAGGCACGCCATGTGTCTTCCACTTATTGAATACATCCAAAACAGTTGACTTGGGTATATTTAAACGCCTCTCGGTTTCTTTTATGGACAACCCACTTAACACCCAACAATCTTTCCTTTCTCAAAGTCAGTTTTCTCCCGCCACGACATTTTCACTCAACCTCACAGTGCGATATGATCGTGGTCAGCTGCAGGCTTACTTTTATACCGTTGCAGCTGTACCGCACACCTTAACAACGCAGCGGATCCGTTCATTTGCTTTTTCATCTCATGCTGTCAAAGTAATGGAAAATTACATAGAGCATGCTCAGGGCTGTTTCGAACCCGTACTTATTCGACGCTGATATTTTTAACCGACCGTATGAATGGACAGTGTTTTCATTCCAGAATAGCCATATCAAAATTCTTACATATTTCAGCTTAAATTTCCCTGTGTTAACCTGCTGATAGTGTTGCAGTATATACTGTGACGAGTTGAGAGTATGATTGTCTATCATTCCAGCGATTTTCAATCGTAATCTATAGTGGGCTGCATAGTCTATGGTAATCCATAACACGTTCGTGCTCTCTGCTGAATTCCAAACAAGCATGCTGATGTTATCAAACTCTGCTGTAAATGTCTCAAAAATGGTGTTACTCCTTTTGCCAATTAAAACGCGATCTGCCGCACGTAATTCAAATTTAAATATTTCCATGAGAAGTTGGTCCGTAATTCACACTGTGCCAATACGTTCACTCCAATATCACCATCTAACACAAGTCGTTTAATTCTGGATCCTTTTACGTCGTTTCGCACACATGAAACAAGAAAAAAAGAAAAGAAAAAAAAAGGAGAAAAAACGGTTTCGCATAATCTGCGAATTATATCTTGACAGAATGTCGACACAGAGAATATCAGCTCATTGCCAATACATGCCTTTTTCCTGGTGGCATTGACGTGGTGACTGACACACTTGATTTGCGCTCATCAACACATAAGTTATTTTGTCTTGTGAGCCCCATGTTGTTTTATTTGTGTCATCTCGAGTGTAAAATATAAATGAAGTGTATTCAAAATACAAGTGAATAAAATCAGTCATACATTTATTTTAAACTCTTAGTATGTGTGAGAGAGTGTATAGTAGTGATGGCATAATTCATTCCTTCTTGGGTAGGTTCATTCATCATTCACGCAAAAGAGTCATTCACGAATGATCATTCAATTTCTAGATTGTCACTACGTAAATAATTCGTTGCAAGGATGTCGCGTTTACGGCCAAAGTGCGTTCAAGACCACAGCTCTTTTTGACAAACTGTCCAAAGAAGAGCGCAAGCTCTTCGCACTTCACGATGAATGATTTGCTCGAACAATTCGGGCACACCATTTAAATGAATGGCATTCACTTTTCATTCCTATTCTTAAGTTTCACCATTATTTCCTAGCCGACTGCTGATTGCTCACTCACATATCGGTTGACACTTAGACATTACTTTCTTATTGGGAATTCGTTTCCGAACTCACGCTGGCGGAATAAAGTTAAACATGTCGCAACTCCATTGTGCGTCGCAGTAATGGCGGACTGAATGGCCATTCACAGCATTGATAGCCAGTGGCAAATTTGCAATTACCCGGACCCTGCGCACAGCATCAGTTTTTGGGGGGCCCCTCATTTTGTCTGCTATACTTGAAAAACATTTATTTGTTGCCGCGTATCCTTTCATATATTGACGGTAAATTACCGTTTTTAAGAGGTTTTAGCGGGGAAATTTGAATTATCAGAAATCTTGCAGTATTTCCTTTCGTATATTAATGGAAAGATTCTGTTCTCACTTTTTCCGCATCCATATGACGGAAAATTTCCGGTAATAGGAGCGATTCGCAGGGAATACTTAAGGTTTGATTAACTATTAAATTTCAGTCGTCTGTCAGAGGATCTGATTTTGAAGTTCGGTAGCGAAATTAGATATTGTGGATAGCATATCGCATGAAATTTTGGCTATTGTGCCACCGAGTTTTTTTTCTGGTCTCCCCCATTTTCTGCATCAGCTGCTGGACATTTTGTTACCGTAAGAAGCTGGCTATTTAAATTATCATACGGGTAGTTTTATGATGCCTATATATTAGTCTGTATAGCTATCAAAAGGAAATTTATATTTTGGAGTTTTGTGAAATAATACTTTAAAGCAGTGCATTTCACTTTTTCTAATTAATACTGACATTTAACGTGGACCAGGAACATCAAACAAAGATCTTCGCTCTTTCCACGTTTATAAGTGAGTCACGGAAAAATTCTTTCTTTTTCTTAAAGGAATTGAAAGTCCTTGTCAGTTTAATAAGATCTCAAGTTCCAAAGCATTCCATCGCTTTGAAAATTCACGATGAAAAAAAATACGTAACTTGAAAAAAGTCTTCCTACAAAAAAAAAAAAAATTAATAAATAAAAAAAAAATGTTACAAACCTATTCAGAAAATGAAATGACAAATTCACCCACATTAATAACCAAAAACGTTTCATCATCACGTGATTAGAGTTCTACCTTATACGTGACTCTGCTTCGCGTGTCCTTCTGGCTCAAATGTAGCAGATGCGATTTCCGTAGAAAAGGTCTATGGTTAGGAATCCGCAAAGAAAGGCAAACGTGTTCAAAAAGACAAAATTGCTTGTATACATACGGAATAACTCAAACGGAATTTTCTGAAATAAATGGGATTCCTGAATACAGGAATTCTGTCAAAATACTGAAGTTAGAAGACAGGAAAAAATTTTAGATTTCGTTAAAAGACGAACAACTACCGGCAACTGTGCTGCTTATTATTTTCAGGAGTTCACACCACTTATATTTTACGTCGTGCAATAAATAGGAAAATATACGCTTCATTAGAAAACTTCATTAAAAGTATATGTAATCGCTAATCTGCCCTAATATGAACAGCGTCTGTGCGTCCTCTTCTAAGTATGGTGCTCGAAAAGCAAATAAAAAAAAAAATTAACTACACTGCTGGCCACCCAAAATGCAGCACCAAGAAGGACACGAGATAGCAAAGCCAGATTTACTGGACACATAACAACAGATACAAAGATGAAACGATTGAGCTCACAGGCCCGTGCGACTTGCGGAACACGCAGACATCAATAGTTCGTGTGGCCCCCATGGCTGGCAATAACGGCCGCTACACGCCACGGCATCGAACGAAAGAGGCTTTGGATGTGGGCTTGGGCTATGTCGGTCCAGGCTGCTTCCACACGTTGCCACAGTTCATCAGTGCTTGCCGGGCCACTCGGTTGCCGATCAGCGACCAGACGTGTTAGATGGGCGACATATCGGTAGAACAGGCGGGCCACGGCAGCAGTGACACTTGGTGTGCCGTGAAGAATTGTTGCACGATGCGGGCCACGTGCGGGCGCACATTGTCCTGTTGAAACGTGGCCGCTAGCAGGTCCTGCAGGGAAGGGAGGACTGCAGGCTCCAAAACGTCGGAGATGTAGCGGTGGCTGTTGAGTGTACCGGCGATGCGTACCAGAGGGGTGAGGGTGTCATATCTAATTGCGCCCCAAACCATAACGCCAAGCGGCGGACCGGTATGGCGATGCATAACGCAGGCGCCATACAGTCACTTGCCGCGGTGCCGCCACACGCGGATCCGATCATCGTGGTTTTGCAGGCAGAAGCGGGATTCGTCGGAGAAGACAATGACGTGCCATTCCGTAGTCCAGGTGCGGCGTTCAAGGACCTACTGCCGCCGCACTTGCCTGTGGTGTAACTTCAATAGTAATCGGAGAAATGGGCGCCGTGCAAAAAGTCCCCGTTCCTGCAGACGACGTCGAACGGTACGTGCTGACACAGGTTGTTGCGCAACACACCCTAATTCCTGCACTAACGTTCGTGATGTGGCGGTGCGAGCCGTCAATGCCCGCCGCACAACATGCCGGTCCTCTCGTTCGGTGGTGTGCCGCGGCTGCGGTAATCGCTCACGTCGGTCCGTCCGTCCCTCCTGCACCCACTGAATCCATACTCGCCTCACTGTGGCTGGATGTCGTCCCACACGAGCGCTGATGTCTCCGTACGATAAACCGCTGTCGTGATAAGCCACTATTCGTCCTCTGTCGAACTCTGTGACGTGCTGGAATGACTGCCGTATTCTGCGACGAGGCATCAGGAAGCTTCCCACGCACAGGTCCAGCATTACAACACACTTCCACTACTTACACCCAGCCTTCTGTGCACCCTTCTTATAGTTCTTCTTGGTGACGTGCCGGGCGCACATGATTTGCATATGCCCTGCGATGCTAAGCGTTTGCATGTCCTCTCGCGGGCGACGCATGCTGCGAATTTCAAGCCAATCGGATGCTTCCTTCTTGGTGCTGCATTTTGGGTGGCCAGCAGTGTAGAATTTTTACCAGATTTTCAACATTCACGTTCCGTCAATTCATTGATAACTTTTGTTAAATAATTAGCGTTCTTGTCTCGAAGACAGCTTGAAAACTTATAACCACTAAATTTTCCAGATTGCAATGCTAATCTATTTATATTTTTCCTTTGCTGTTTAGGTGACCTGTGAGCGTGCGGCTGGGAAGTGACGATGAAGGAAGGAACAGAGGGGGATGGAGCCAGCAATGAAGCCTCGACGCCCAGAGACGCTGACAGTACAGTATCCAACGGAACGAATGGTCCAATGTCTGTGGTTGTGGCCAACCAGGCTCGAAGAATCCTGTCAGATGTTCCCAGGTCAGAAGTTATGGGAGCCACTCTAGCAGCTCTGGGATCGGAGGTGGCTTCCAGCGTCGTGACGACCATAGGAGATCATGGAGGTCTTTCTCTGGGAAGCACGACTTTGGCTAATGCTCTCCTTGGCATCACCCTCGACAGTATTAGTCGTAGCGCGAATCACTCGAGAGGAAACAGCAGCGATCCAGGCTCCATCATGGGAGCGAAGATAAACTCAACTAACAACGGTAGCAGCAACAACGGCAAGGGGGAAGCAAGGCAGACAGCCACGCTCAATCAAGGGACAAAGTTTTCGTGTGCCGGGTGTGCAATCGTAGCTTCGGATACAAGCATGTCCTGCAGAACCACGAACGTACACACACGGGAGAGAAGCCATTCGAGTGCAAGGAGTGTCACAAGAGATTTACGAGAGACCACCATCTGAAGACACACATGAGGTTGCACACGGGGGAAAAGCCCTATCACTGCCATCACTGCGATCGCCAGTTCGTCCAGGTGGCCAATCTCCGCCGACACCTCCGGGTGCACACAGGCGAAAGACCGTACTCCTGCAATCTCTGTACTTCGCGCTTTTCCGATAGCAATCAGCTCAAGGCGCACGTTCTCATTCACGAGGGTGTGAAGCCATTTCAGTGCCACAAGTGCCTCGGACGATTCCGACGCCGGCATCACCTGGTCCACCACAAGTGTCCCAAGGACGAGGAGAACATCGGGAAGCCTCGAAGAGGCAGAAGACCCAAAGCCTACGACGAGATGCCTATTACAAAACTTCACCCGCAGGGCAAGTTGCCCATCCTTTCCCCAGTGCTTCAGGAGCGCCTTTCTGCACCAATACCGGAGCTGCCTTCGCCACCGCCTCCTCCACCACCTCCACCGCCACCGCCTCCGAATCCGGCGCTGACTTCGGTAATCACAAGAAACCCATCTCCCGCTCCTCCCCAGCCTCCCGTGGCCCACATGGCCGGAGTGGACAAGAATAGGAGGAATAACCATTTCCACACGATTCACTTCATGTCGCAGCACCAGAATGGAGGAGGAGGTGTGTATTCAGAGGTGCAGAGCGGTCCCTTGGACATGTCTCTGTCATCCTCCCCGGCCAACTCTGTTTCGGTCATCGTCCCGCGCAATGCCTCTGTCTACCAAGCCAGTACCCCAGTGGATGGAGTCTTAGACCTCTCCAACTCACGCAGCGACTCTGAAGCTGAGCCTATCGAAGAGGAAGTGGACGAGGCCGATCTAGAGGATGACTGCATGGAAGATGGAATAGACACGGACAGCGAGGATAGCTTGTCCATGACTGTGCGAGACTGGGAAGAAGAAGACCTCCATCCAGAACTGTCGTCCACTCAATTAGCTCGCCGCCACGGAAACGGCAGCGAAGGAGAAAACCACAGCGTCTCAAAGTTACGCTTTACTACGTCTTAGAGGAAAGCCTCCACTATTAGTTCCTCAATTCAGGGATTTAACTGTTCTTTTTTATACAAGATGACCAAATTCTATTTCCTACCTCAGAAAAAATGTGCGTCTTTCGCCGAGCGCTGCATCTCCAACGTCTGGCTGCTCACCAGGTGTACGGCAAAAGGTCAGGATTATCGAATGGCGTGGGTTGGGTGGACCGCTCATCACCCCAACGCACAAAATAATATAAATATATATATCTCACTCATGATACACACGTGTATTTATAGGGAGAGCTTCCTACATTCTGTGAAGTAGCGGGACACCAAAGGCTGATGGGTTTCCAAGAACGCTTTTTTTTTCCTTACACTCTTATATATAGATATATATATATATACAAGAGATTCGATGTTGGTTTTTATATTATTATTGATAGTAACAGGGTTTTATCGAAAGTTGTTTGTTTGGTATACGGAAAAGAATCCTGACCTTTTCATGAGTTCTGATTCGGTGGTACTGATGGTTGCACCTCCAGAAGGTAATTTATAGTTCCTCAAAAATTTCACTAGCGACCAAGCCAAAAGAGAAACCCAGAAATCGGAAAGCTCAACAAGCTAGATGTTAGCCATGATGATTCGACCAGTGATAGAGGCGAAGATGTCTTAGTGAGAGAGGAATCAAAAATACCCAAGTCAAAATACACTCTCTGCACCATGAATGTGGTGCAGGCAGAATATGTTCCTATGTCAAATCAAAACTTAGTCAAATAAATGTATTAGAAACTCTCTAGCATGTATATTCTATTTGTTGAGTATGTGTTCGAATGGAAGGCCTCTGGAAGTGATGATTGGTCAAACTTCTCTTGCTGGTGGTGCACCATCCCAAAGTAAATTAGGTGAGCAGTCAACTTGGAATGCGGCAAAATGAAAAAAAAATATGTATGTCCTCACGAGAGAAAGCAAATTATATATACGAATAATACATATAAATATAAATATATATATATTTATTTTGTTCCCATTTGTGGGTGATGTGTATGTTCAATAGCTAAATATAAGTCTCAAGCTCATGTCGCATTCTCAGGTGACTTTAAAAGACCATATTAAGGTCTCTTCAGGAGTTAAAAGGTACGATGCTATTTTGTTAAAATTGTGATTTTGCTGCCTTCACCTGATCTTTACAGATAATCAGTTTCTCTTTTTAAACAAGTTGCGGGCCCTGCATCAGAAATATATTTAGAATTGTCTTGCACATTGCTGTCACCTTCAATGCAGGATTTTTTTTTTTTTAAAGCGCTCTCCTTACCCAACTGAAATTTTTGTTAGATCTTTCTGAAGGAAAATAAGAACTCAGTGAAAATTAATATCTGAATTTGTTTTCGCAATCCGTGAGAAAAGATTAATGACGGTTTCAGGTTTCAAGAAAGTAAATTTCAAAATTTTCTTAGCACGCCAGAAAGTCTATGAAAATATAACTGTAACGTACCACAGACGGTTTTAGGTTCAGGCAGTAAATAAATTTAAGTTTTCATAGCTCTAGAAAAAAGCCATTAAAGTGTGAACTTAGTTCGTTTTTTCACATGTTTTGTCATGAAGTATATCTAAAAAAATTTTCATTACTAGAGGAAAACAAAATGTTAGCTTAAAATACCGTTTGATGGAGCTTCGGCAGGGAATAAATTTCAGGTTTTTCTTGATAAAAAGAAAAAGTATCATAATGTGAACTTAGAAAGCCACTGACGGTTTTAGCTCCAGCCGGAAGTGTATTTTAAGTTTTTTGCAATTCTAAAAAAAAAGGCCATCAAAAATGGAGTATTGTTAAGTGTTTTGAGTTTTATCGAGAAATCAATTACTCATTTTTTTTTAAATAGCAAGGGGTACAATGAAATGTACTTTTCAAATGTTATAGCTCTACCTGGAAGTGCATTTCAAGAATTTTTTTAATGGCACGGAGAAGAGAAAAAAATGCTTAATATATCTGTATTTCTCGTACGTCTCTAAGAAACCCTGATAAAGATTTTGAAATAAATGAATTTATGAATGAAGAAACCAATAACTTTTTATGCTGAGCTACATCTTTATCTTGACGCTTAGTCGAAATTTATGATGCTTTCAAGAATATTCCATGAAACAATCAAAGGCCATGGGAAAAGATAGAAAGGCAAAGAAAAAAGATAACAAGTAGAGTATTACGTAAGAAAAGAATAGTTTTAAAAATATTTTTCAGTGTACATTCTTATATTTTTAATCAGGACTTGCAACTCATCAACAACTCAAATTTTGAGCAAGATCTGCTCAAAATTCCCCTGAAAGTTCCTGCCATTAAAAATGATCCTCCATGTAAGGAAATATACCGAAAATATTTTTTGAATTGTGAGTCTTATTTTGTTGATGCACGAGAACAACTCTGTACAAACACAAATTGAGAGTTTTACAAGTTCAGCACCCTCTTAAAGGAAGCACATTCATGATTCGAGGAATTGAGCAGCACAGTTGCCTTCATTGACTAGTATAGTCACATGTTTCGGATCAACCAATATGAATGAGAAGGCATATCTTCAGTCACAAGATAAGTCAGTGCCACGTTGAGTAAGTGAATGAAATGTTAAATGATAATGAAAGAAGGGGCATCGCCTCAAAAAATAATTCGAATTCTTGCAGGCATTATTGGTGCCTTTAATTTCAATTGGGCTGTAGGAGAAGCTGGTATTTTGATGCAGGGCCTTTGTGTGTTAATGGTCACCTTTTGAATTTCAACCCTTTTTACAATCAATGTAAAGTTGTCTTAGATTTATCTCATCGCATTTCTTTTTATGGTAAGTATTGAAAAACCTGTATTTGCTCATGTTGTATTGCATTATGTTTTTTTAAACCTAATCATTGTTTAATAACTAAGTACCAATGTTATCTGTCCTGTAAGTAGGAGGTGATGTGCCATTCATTATATTCCACTACTGTTTCGCCTCGCAGTTCAGTTAATCGGCGATGAAAGCACGAACTATTTCTTTTCGTTCTGAGTCAGATTGTCCTATGTATGGACGAAATTATTTTTTAAATGTAGGCTATTTCAGAAAAGTTTCGGCAATTTTCGATTGGTTTTCGAAATAAACGCAGCAATGTTAATGCCAATAAACCCTGTCTTTCCTACCTTTCGAGTCTTTGTCACGTTGTAGTGTCTTTTGCCATCGCCAAAGCTATTTAACAGAATGCTTTATAGATTGAAGTCGTATAATCCTCGTTCAACTTGCGAGATATAGTACAAAAATATTATGCCGGTTAAAGTATTTACGTGTAGGAGTGTGTTGAGCACTTGGCTTCCATTCTGAACAAAATTTTTACTGATAATCAAAAATTCCGAAGGAGATTTTTAATGTTAATCAAAAAATTTCTAGTCATTGGAATGTCGGAATGATCTTTAGTACGAAGCTATGCTGAACGAAAAAGAAAGTGATAAGGGAATCCAAATAAAGCAATTCTGTTAAAACACTTCCTACGGCAGTGAGAAATACAGCGTATTAAATCTTGATGAGCTCTTCATCTTTGCAGGAAATAAGTTTCTTCACTCGAGTTTGTTTCATTAAAAAAGAAAAAAATGACGTCTGTCCTGGTTATGAAATATAAAAAAGCTTCGATGACTGGGACCAGTATAATAAAATATGGAATATGCGATAACCGATAAATACTTATCTTTAGATGTGTAGGAAAATTTTAACTCAGCGGTAAAGAAACTGCGTTTCCTTCCGAAGGATTTTGTTTATAATAACAGAAGAGCAGTGCTTGTTTTAAAAAATCAAATTAAAAAACAAATTCTGCTAAGTTTCTCTGCTATATTCCCTTTGCATTACACAAATCATGAATTCAAAACTTTGCATATACGGCGTGGTGCATATTTTAACAGGGTATTATCACAGAGCGGATAAAATGCAACTTTATATTCTGGAGGTGAGGTAAAAAACGTCCAAATTAGTTTCGCAAACTGTAGCTCAAGAGCATTGCAAGATGAAAAGTAATTGGACATGATCATTCCACAGTTCTCTAAATTCTCTAAACTTTAGGTACGCGCTGAAAAGCTAAAGCCACGGATGAAGAAAATATGATGTTTGCAACATGATAACTCTGATGGTTTTTCGAAGTGTTCTAAACTAGAATTGTACACTCTAAAAAAGGAAAAAAATGCATGTGGAAGAAAACGCACTTAAAATTCAGTTTTTCAAGTATTGTAAATTTGGGGCAAAAGCCCTGTGTAGACACTGTTTGTTTCATTTACTGACCATCGTCATTCTAGGTCACGCTCTGATAAATAAAACAGAAGACAAAACGAAGAAAATCATTCAGACAAACAGAAAAAAAAAAAAAAAAGGAAAAAAAGAAAGATCAAGAAAAAACTTATAACCTGCCCTAAGACCAATACTCAGTGCAAAACTACTTCGACATCATATGCAAAATGGGGAAAGCTCCCGAGTTGTGAATATACACTGCTGGCCACCCAAAATGCAACACCAAGAAGGACACGAGATAGCAAAGCCAGATTTACTGGGCACATAACAACAGATACAAAGATGAAACGATTGAGCTTACAGGCCCGTGCGACTTGCGGAACACGCAGACATAAATAGTTCGTGTGGCCCCCATGGCTGGCAATAACGGCCGCTACACGCCGCGGCATCAAATGAAAGAGGCTTTGGATGTGGGTTTAGGGTATGTCGGTCCAGGCTCCTTCCACACGTTGCCACAGGTCATCAGGCGTAGCCGCAGGTGATGCTTGCCGGGCCACTCGGTTGCCGATCAGCGACCAGACGTGTTCGATGGGCGACATAACGGGAGAACAAGAGGGCCACGGCAGCAGTGACACCTGTTGGGCTGTGAAGAATTGTTGCACGATGCGTGCCACGTGCGCGTGCGCATTGTCCTGTTGAAACGTGGCCGCTGGCAGGTCCTGCAGGTAAGGGAGGACTGCAGGCTCCAAAACGTCGGAGATGTAGCGGTGGCTGTTGAGAGTGCCGGAGATGCGTACCAGATAGGTGCTGGTGTCATATCCAATTGCACCCCAAACCATAACGCCAGGCGACGGACCGGTATGGCGATGCATAATGCAGGCGCCATACAGTCTCTCGCGGCGGTGCCGCCACACGCGGATCCGACCATCGTGGTCTTGCAGGCAGAAGCGGGATTCGTCGGAGAAGACAATGACGTGCCATTCCGTAGTCCAGGTGCGGCGTTCAACGGCCCACTTCCAACGCACTCGCCGGTGGTGTAGCGTCCATGGTAATCGGAGCAATAGCCGCCGTGCGACAAGTCCCCGCTCCTGCAGACGACGTCGATCGGTATGTGCTGGCACAGGTTGTTGCACAACACACCCGAATTCCTGCGCTAACGTTCGTGATGTGGCGGTGCGAGCCGTCAATGCCCGCCGCACGACATGCCGGTCCTCTCGTTCGGTGGTGTGCCGCGGCTGAGGCAATCGCTCACGTCGGTCCGTTCCTCCTGCACCCACCGAATCCATACTCGCATCACTGTAGATGGATATCGTCCCACACGGGCGCCGATGTCTCGGTACGATAAACCGCTCTCGCGATAAGCCACTATTCGTCCTCCGTCGAACTCCAAAACGTGCTGGAATGACTGCCGTATTCTGCGACGAGGCACCAGGAAGCTTCCCACGCACAGGTCCAGCAGCACAACACACTTCCACTACTTGCACCCCGCCTTCTGTGCACCCTTCTTATAGTGTTTCTCGGTGGCGTGCCGGGCGCACATGATTTGCATATGCCCTGCAATGCTAATCGTTAGCATGTCCTCTTGCGGGCGACGCATGCTGCGAATTTCATGCCAATCGGATGCTTCCTTCTTGGTGTTGCATTTTGGGTGGCCAGAAGTGCATATTGTTTTGGTTAGTCTTGGAATATGAGTATAAGCTACTTGTTGAAGGCTTAAGGTTCGGTTTGGCTTGTTGCTCATAGTAACTGCAACTTAATTAAGCATGTGCAAATGTCTCAAAGTTGTACGTATTATTAGATTAAACGGTCCAGATACAATGTGTCGAAAGTGGTGCTTATATTTCAATGTCCCTATTTACTCCCTGTTTGGCGCATCAGAATAGCACAAAAATAAAGACCTATATCAACATACATTTCACACAGTATCAAGGCGTTATCTAAATTCCGTTCAACAAATTTTAAACTCAAAAGATGTTGCCTTTTAACAAATTATGTGCTAGAAAAACCTGCTCTTAACGTGAACTTCTAGCGTTAACAAGAAATATCCTCACGTCCCAAATCGCTCATTTATCGTTCGTTCTCTTTCCACTCTTCTCTCTCTCTCTCTCTCTCTCTGTCTCTCTCTCTCTCTGTCTCTCTCTCTCTCTGTCTCTCTCTCTCTCTCTCTCTCTCTCTCTCTTCTTGTTCCTCTTTTGGCTCTCTCAAACTGCACTCAGCATATCGTTATATTAACCTTCGACTCATTGTTAGTGTTGCCAACTAAGAAAATTCGTCAATAATGTGTCGTTAAGTTAGAAACGTTTACATATATAACTTGAAGAAACCAAATTTTTTTTACATAAGAATAAAGAAACTCAAAAGGAAGTTTAAACTAGAGATACACATCACGAAGTCCCATGTAGTGGGTAAAAGCTACCAGGTACATGTTTCGTCGTGCCCTTCTGTTGCGAATCGTTCCTTTCGATCGGGAAAAAGCCAGATACAGTTAAATCTCGATTCATCGTTCCCGTATTGCACAGTGTTTTCCTTAAATCTGGATTTTCTACCAAAGAAAGAGAAGTTCTTTCGAAAATGGCGGCTTCGGGAGCTATTGTATTTAGTAATCAGATTAAACGTGTTTCCCGTTTCTTCTTTTTTTTTTTTTTTTTCTTCGTGGTTTAACGACCAAGGTGAGGAACCCTAAGGGGTGTAAGCAGTTGCTCACAGCACTGATTTAGGATCACTCTTTCCAAGAAAAGAGAGAGAGAGAGAGAGAGAGAGAGAGAGAGAGAGAGAGAGAGAGAGAGAGCCAGAGGGAGAGATCGCCAGTACCGTAACATAAACACACCGCCCATGTCTCACCTGGGACAAATAACCAGACCTACATGAACGAACTGTCAGAGGCCACTACCCCACCTTGGCGGTAACATGTTTCCCCTGATTTTAAAATTTTAGTTTTTCATATTATTTAAGGCGCCAAAATTCAACAACAACAACAAAACTCCAAGCTTTTCAAAACTAACGACAAAATATCCCTCATTTGACGTGGGTTTGGGGGGGGGGGGGTGTACGACCACCACGAGCAAGTCTGAAGGTTGTAAACGGTTGCCCGTCTTTAATTTGTTGTCATTGGTTACAGGGAAGGAAAAGAGCTAGCTCCGAAACACAAGCACACAAACCATGCCTCATCCGGAGCTCGTACCCGGGCCCAGATCGGACAACTAGCCAGAAACCCATGCCCCTGAATACGGGGATGGGAGGTGGCTAAAGCATTTTGGCTCTACATTTTCCTCGCTCTTAAAAAATTGGCCGCCTCAGAAATTCTTGTTACCGCTACTACTACAGTTGTTGACCTTGAATTTAAGGTGAGCGTGTAGTGATTTTGCTCCCTATACTTCCAATGGAAAAAAAAATCAAGCCCGGAAGGGGTCTGGGTTCGAATCCCGGTGAGGCATGGATGTTGTGTTTGTCTTACGGCACTGGCTCTCTCATTTCCCTGGAACCAGTGGCCCTAAATCAGGGACGGGCGACTGCTTATAGCCCATTGAGTTGCTCACGGTGTTCGCTAAACCTCCAATAAAAAAAAATCAACCCAATTTCCTGAGCGAAGAAAGATTTCCCATACATCAAAATGAACCAACTAATAAAAAAACACCCTAACTTAGATTGCACAATCAGTCTTTTTTGCAAAAAAAAAAAAAAAAAAACCCTTCCTAAACTATATTAAAAATCAATAACTTTACTTCTATGTAGTGGTAAGGAAGAGGTGCGCCACCTGTAAGCAAGTATCATAACAATATCGAAGTAAAGTTAGTGACTTTTAATATACTTCAGGAAAGTTTCTTTGCGAAAAACACCGATTGTACAATCTAAGTTAGGATGTTTTATATCAGTGGGCCAATTTTGATGTATGGGAAATCCTTCTTCGTTGAGGAAATAGGATCCAATTTTTTTTTCATTGGAAGTATAAGGAGCAATCATTAGGTGTCAACTTTAAGAAATTGCTAGTTTACATTTATTTTGCAAGGAGAAATTATTAATTTGGTTAAGAGAAGAAAGTAATCCAAGCATTTTAAAAGTAAAGTTAAAATATCCCGCATTTAATATTTTCCGGTTCTACAGCTCTGTCAACAAAACGCCATAGAAACAGTGGCAGTGAACCCGATTCATTAGAGACTAGAGCGGTAACCTCCTTAGAAGAAATAATTTCATTTTTAAAAATTCGCCGTTACTTCCATTCTATGGATGTGTTAGTGACATAACAACGTGTTTTTCTTTATGTTGAATGATGTTTTTTTCTAAATTTAATATTAAGAAAGAATTCGATTTTTTGTACTGTTTTCTAAACACATAAACATATGTCGATGTGCTATGACGGAAACATACGCAAGTTTTCAAAATATTATTAACTGAAAATAAAAAGTCCGAATTTCCATTTAATATACATTTGGGACTGCAATTTTTTTTTGTCAACTGAAATTTGTAAAATAATGAAATTAAAATGGCTGATATTTTTGCTGTAGCATGTAGATTGATTGAATAATATAGTTTTCTGAAATAAAACATAACATAGATTCATGGATGTTACGCTTTCCTGCATGTAAGGCTCATAATAATCATCCTCTTGAGAAACATTAAATCGGAACTGTACCTTGAAGAATCAGAAGTAATTGTGGCGGTTACAGTAGGTCCATTTTTTCTTATGTACCAAAGTAGTCAAAATTATTTCTTCTCGTCGAGATCAAAATGTTGAACAAAATACCAAGCTTTTCCTGTTCGTGCAGGTTGATTTTTGTTTTGGAATATTGTTTTACTTGTGTCACAGTCATATCTAGGCGTGCTCAGCAGAGATGACTATGCGATCTTCCTTCTTTTTGGCAGCCATGATAATAGAAAAAGGTTTTTTCTTCTGCATTTGTACGGTGGAACACCATCTATTTTTTTTTTCTACCCCATAATGAGATTGCTCAACTAGGCAAAATTTCTTAATATGATTTTCGTTGATCCACAGACCATTTCCCCCCTTTTTTTTATTTTCCCCCCTGGAAGCCTCCGAATGAGTAATAATAGGCGGTTGTACCAAGTGAAAATCCTCCCTCTTGCCGGTCTCTGAGTTCTTCATTTCAGGGAGCCACCCATCCTCCTCGTCCTCCCTCGTGCGGATGCATTTTGCATTGGTTTCCATGGCAACCCATCTCATGCACAAAGAATAAAACATCTCGAGTCTAGCCGCTTTTTAACAAAGCTGCAGTCTCTGGTCGATGTCTGTCTGCTGGTCCTGAATCCATCTTTGCGTTTGGCTTGATTCTTTTCCCACAGTATTTAAGACAGAATCGTCATCATCCTTGGTATTTCGTCTGGAAGACCGAACACATGCGTCAAATAAAATCACCTCCTTTAATGTTTCCCCAAATTAATTTATTTTCCCATTAGTAGCTCTGTCATCTAACATTTCCCGAGTTTATTGTTTAGAAGGACATCGTCCCCTAATCTGTTTTTTTTTTCTTTTTCTACGTTTTCATTTCTCGCCAATATTTAATAGGAACAAAAATCATTTTTGTGTTTTTGTACTAACTATACAAACGCTCACTAACATGATTTTGCGTATTTTTATTGGCAATGCGTGTAATCTGCTGTAGTAAAATTCCTTGACAACCGACTTATAATATTCTCAAAGTTCATCGCGTTGTTTGGGTAATACCGATGGAAAACACAAGTCTCCACTATTTTTTTTTTTTAATTTGTCGTGGTTTACATGTAAATTTACACAAACGAGATACGAAATTTTAACGTCTGAAAAGTTGGCTCAGGTGTTATTTTTACTAATGGCTTCCTTGTCGTTTGTATCCACGCTAGAGGAACAATAACAGTGTAGTGTGATCTTTGTAGTTCGAGAATATCCTGCTATTTTGAGTAGCACCGCTCAGTAAAGCCATATTATCCGGAATCGAGAAGTTTTAGACCAATTACAAGACGTTTTTACTTCTTCAACAAAAGTCTGTCCATTTCTGAACCGCTCATGCAACTAATTAATCGTTCAGCAAATTTTTCTCAACAAGTACGGATACCTTTTGTTTTCGTTTTTCATTCTTTTTTTGAACCACATAAAACTGCGCAACTCTTCGTTATTTTACTCTCTCTCTCTCTCTCTCTCTCTCTCTGCCCCTCCCCCTCCTGCTCTCTTTCTCTCTCTCTCTCTCTCCAACGCGCGAACCCACACTGAAAAAAAAAATGACTGGTAATTTTACAGTATTGGGCCGTTAACGAGGTTGCCATCATTTGACTGTAAAACTTATAGTTTTCTGCTGCATTGTTTACCGAAAAGAACTGTAAAGGAACAGTCAGCACCGTAAATCTTACATTTTTGTGCCGTATTATTTACAGAAATTAATTGTAGAGGAAAGGTCAGGCATTGTAATTCTTACAGCCTTATGCTGTATTATTTACAGAAATTAACTGTGTATTTCAATATCTGACCCATTGACCTTAAAAAGACTTTTATCGATTCCTCTCTACACTTAGAAATAAATACATGCCGAAGCAAAATAAAAATCATTGCATAGCTATTTAAAATCTTTTTCTCCCCACTATCTAGTAAAAGTTCATCTGATTGCATTAGCTCTAAGTAAGTAGCTTCTTCTTTTAATAGACACGCGCAGTTGGTTCAAATTGCTAATCATCGCAATGCCTACTTCATCTATTTCCTCCCGCTAGTTCAAGTGTTCTACGTTGCTTTTACTTCCAAAATTGCTTCTTCAGATTTTATTTGGTTCAGGATTTCTTAATAAGTTCATCTCTCACTTGTTTCTTACATACTTACATGACGGAGAAATGCCATTTTCTTCAGAAATAACGTGGGTTTGTTATTAATAATTGGCCAGGTGGTGTACATCAGGTACAGGAGCATAACTGGGGTGGGAAAAGTGGGGCTGCTGTCCGTTTACAGTAAAAGAGAGGGGGCAAGAAGCATTGCGTAAAGTCCGATTAAAATTGGAACTGAAACTTTTGTCACCAGCTTTCAGTACAATTCATCGCGTCATATTTTGTCACTTGTCCATTTACAGAATTTGCTTACAATTTACTTCACCAGTTTCGGTGGCAGCTTGAAATTCATTTTTCTTCTTCGAAATGTTAAGCGGGTTAACATTGCTAACATTCAAAAATGAAGGTGGGGTTGTACGTATGTTGCAAGACAAGTATGCCATTCACATTGTTGAAGATGCTTTGGGGACTATTCGATCATTACTGCGGCTGCGAGAAGCGACTGCCAGCTGCGATCGGTCAGTTTGATGTGATACACAAGGTCCGAACTCTGAAGCAGTTGGGAAAAGCTGTACAAATGGTCACAGTTTGATTGCGCCACGAACAATACACAAACAGCCACACTGTTAAAAATCGGTACTTAGAAATAAGCAACATGTACTCGTTTTTGAGTACATTCTGGGCTTATAATTGCTCCGAATACTTGTGTCTCATATTTGGAAAAGACACGCACTCATTTTTGAGTACATACAAGGAATCAATTGTGAGTATATCTGGTATTTCTAATTTGAAATATATGTACTCATGTTTAGTACATATATTTCAAATATATGTACTCAAATTCATATATTTCAAAATTAATATATGTGCTCTAACTTCATTCAGTTTCTGTGCCCTTTCGGGCAGGGCACAGAAAGTGAAGGAAGTTAGAGCGAATCTAGCGATTCTGACAGGATAGTTTGTAAGAGAGAGAGAGAGAGCACACTAGATGGCGCCGCTGTACGATTTTGCTCATTGAGGGCGGAGAGAAAGGGGGCTGTCACTTAACGTGCTCGTCCGATGCACGGCGGACATTCACCGGTTGTTAGAAATTAACACTACCAGACCAGGTTTGAACCTGGGGTCCCTTCATCTGTAGTCGGAATCTCTAACCACTAAGCCATATGCAGCTCGATTTCAAATTTAGAATGCGTGTACTCCATACATACTCATGTATTCATAGAGTCAACTGGAAGTATATCATTCGATGGCACATCTGGGATAATAGATATACTCGCTGTCACATGCTGGGCAAATTGACCGCACAATTTTATGACAACATGTAAGTACGTATGGTTAAATGGAAATGGACGATGTCATCACTCTTTCCACGTTATTTTTTTTAAACAACGCATAGCGACTGAAAAATTGTATTCCGGCACTGCTGGGATCGAACCGCAGAACTCTCGATAACTAGTCGAGTGCGTTCGAATTTACGCTACAGCGCCAACAATTCTCAGCGCCATGCGTGGTTTATCAGTCAGCATCTGACTACACGAATACGTATTGATGGTCTCAGCAACTGAGATGTCGTCATCTGGTGGCATTTAACGACTAGTTATCGAGAGTTCTGGGGTTCGATCCCAGCAGTGCCGGAATACAATTTTTCAGTCGCTATGCGTTGTTTAAAAAAAAAAAACGTGGAAAGAGTGATGACATCGTCCATTTACATTATCTCCACGTATTTGATATATATTATACGTATGGTTACTTATATTTGCGCATGTCATGTATTCATTTACGATACGATTGTACTTAAAAAACCCGAGTATGTTCAGGTTCTCATTCTTAAGTAGAGTTTTTTTAAAAGTACACAGACATATGGGAGGCGCAATATTTTGTGGTTTGCTCATGGAGCAAAAATTGTTAGTTACGCTTCTGAGCAGGTAGAGAAACCTTTCGGCAAAAAACTCTTTGATTTGATGCCGTGTAAAAGTTTGCTATTTAAATGAATATTTGCTAGCATTATTATGTTTAGGTAACTTGATTACTTTCCAACGAAATAAAAAAAACTAAATAAAATTAATGTGAAACATCTTTCTTATAATTAAAAAATTATTGCCCACTGGGCCGAATACACATTCCTGATGTTTTTCACACCTTCACATTTTGGCGCTGTAGGGTGAGTAAATGTCAGCTATATTCTTACTTCTTCCATAATTTGGGACTGAAGGGACAATACATTTCAGCTGTTTTCCTGTTTTCTCATGTTTCGTAATTTGGGGCTACAGAATGAATAATAGTCAGCTGTATTCCCACTTCTCTCGTATTTTCATGTGGTAGAGTGAATACGACAGCAAAAGAACGAGAGGACGTCCCCCAGACAGATTCATCGATTAAATAAAAACTCTCACAAATCTATCAGTTGCAGAAATCACGAGAACTGTGGAGAATAGACAGGAATGGCGAACCTTGAATAACGACAGGATGCGAATTGGGTCACGACGCTCGAACCGAGCAACGAAGAGAA
This sequence comes from Macrothele yani, assembly GCA_039090855.1. Lineage (NCBI taxonomy): Eukaryota > Metazoa > Arthropoda > Arachnida > Araneae > Macrothelidae > Macrothele > Macrothele yani. The sequence continues at coordinate 199,149,057 of CM076990.1, forward strand.
AGAGTGAATACAGGTAGGCAGACGCAGTGGTCTAAGCGATAGGTCTGGGTACGAATCCCTTTGATGCATGGGTATTGTGTTTGTCTTACGACACTGGCTCCATCCCTTCCTTGGTGTCAGTTGCCCTAAATTAGGGACGATCGACTGCTTATAGCCCATTGAGTTGCTCATGGTGGTCATTAAAACCCCAATCAAAAAATAATAATAATAAAGGTAGCTGTATTCTCCCCTCTTTCACATTTTAAAGGTTTAGAGTGAATAATTTTTTACTATACTATAACTTTTTTCACATTTTGGGCTGTAAAATGAATAAATGCCAGAAGTATTCACATTTCTTTCATATTTTGAGGCTATAGAGTGAATAAATGTCAGCTGTATTCTCACTTTTTCGCATCTTGGGCTGTATTGTGAGTAAATGTCAGCTGTATTCTGACTTTCTTCAAACCTTAGAGTTGTAGGACCGTAACAATGAGAAAAACAATTTTCATTTTTCCCCGTGATACTAAACAAAAGCAACATTATTTCAAAGTACACCAGCCCGTGCACATTCAAGAAAAGCTTACGGCGTAGTAAATGCGTTTATTCACTGATGTAATACGCATAAAGTTTCGCCAAGCTTACACTCTCCACTGGGAGGCTTTTTCAAGGCAATGGTAGAAATAAAATGCCTTGAAAAAGCCTCCAAGTGGAGTGCGAAAGCTTGGCGAAATTTTATGCCTATTACACCAGTGAATAAACTGATTTACTACGCTATAAGCGTTTCTTGAGTGATAAACAAAAGCAGTTGGTCTACTTAACAACTCTGCATTGACTGATTCCGTTTATTCCTTTTCCCACTGGCTGCCCTTAGTAGTCCTCGGCTTTCTTTAACCACTGCTGTCACTGGCATTCCTCTCATAAGCTGTCGGCTCCGTTCCCACGTCCTGCAGTTAACCATTCCTCTGCATGAAATACGATCAATATTTGTTTTGTGAGGAGATAAAAAAAGTGCTGCACCTTTTTTTTTTTCTTTTTTGTCACCACGTTAATCGCTGTTGCACTAAAATTTTGGAATCTTAGAAGAATATTAAAACCTTCTATTTTTTTACATAAAAAGTTCCTATTTCAAAAACGAAAAACGCCGCCTCGGTGGACCAGTGGTCTAAGCACAGGTTTAGATCATTCGGCCGAAATGGGTCCGGGTTCGAATGCCGGTTAGGCATAGATGTTATGTTTGTCTTACAGCACTGGTTCCACCGCTTCCCTGGAACCAGTGGCTCTAAATTAGGGACGGGCAACTGCTTATAGCCTATTGAGTTGCTAACGGTGGTTGTTAAATCCCCAAACAAAAAAAACCTGAAAACAAAATTTCGCCCAGGTGGCGTCGTTGTCTAAGCGCTAGCTTATGACCATTCGTCTGAGAAGGGTCCGGGTGCGAATCTCGGTGGGGCATGGATGTTGTGTTTTTCTTACCGCCCTGGAACAAGTGGTCCTAAATTAAGGACGCGCGACTGCTTATAGCCCTTTGAGTTGCTCACGGTGGTCGTTAAAATTCCAATCAAAAAAAAAATTGATCATGGTGTTTTTTGATGTTGATTTCAATGATCAGTTCTCGATTTTAAAAAAGCTACGGGTGAGAATTTCTTTTTCTTTCTCCCTAACTTAACAGACTGTTTAACACTTATTCGTGTCTTTTATTATTACAGAAATAAACAAACAAAATGAAGGTAATTTTCTGGCTAAATAAACTGGTCGATTAGAAGGCTAGAGATTACAGAAAACCTATGGTACACATGAACTTTTTTCTTTTCTTCCTCTCTGATTTTGCTGAACAAAATCGTTCCCATCTCGACCTTCGCTGAACGGAGCGAAAACTTGTTTCTCGCCGATGATTTGGGTTCTAGTCTCACAAGATGTGTATAGTTTTTGCTATCACAGAACTATGCTGTCACCTTAAGTTAATAAACGAGAACGTCAGAATACTTGAAAATAAAAAAAATAAATAAAAAAACGAAAGGGAAGGAAAATCGTATTACCACCAGCTTAGGGTGGTTAGTACTACTACGCTATCCACGTTCGTTCGCGTAAAAGGCTTCTTGTTTCAGCTCTTCCATTCAAAGCTTCCCACAACCTAAACGATATCGATCTCGCATTCGATTCGAGCAAGGTGGTACAAAATGTGACGTCACGACTAAGTAATCTTGAGCTCGGCACGGTTCGGCTCTCAGTTCTCTGAATGTGAGGCTACCTGATAAAAGATATTTTAGTCCATGAATATCGTTCTGAAATATTTATCTGAATCGTCACGCGAGTTGAAATCTAATCGATTGAATTGCATGCGACTGGAGTTTACTTCATTTCTATCTGAAACTATTCTGCCATTGGAACCCATCCCTTTGAATGCGAAATTATCTGATTAACGATATTGTAGGCGGAAACCTTGGTTTAGGAAAGTTTATAAAAATCTTTACACGAGGTTGAGTCCAATCAATTAAACTGGAAATCTATTAGAATTTAAAGCTCTGGTTGTAGACCACCTTATTTCAGAGTTTTCCTGCTGCCTTTTTCTGAATTTTTACAGAGTTCACCCCGGCGAACAGTTGCACAAACTCTCGGCTCAGTACCGCCGAAGAGTTGCCGCTTGGTGGTCCTGTGGTCTAGGGTATAATAGTATTCTGGCTCTTCGTTCTGCAAAGCCTGAGTTCAAATTCAGGATAAAACAGAGGTATTTTGTTCGCTCTTATAGAAGTGATTCTTTCCCTTCCGTGAAACTAACGATCTTGAGTTAGGAAAGTGCTCCTCCGCCCAACTTGAGATGTTCTCGGGGATCGTTAAAATTAAAAAAAAAACAACGAAAAAACACTGTAGCAGATTGTCCTGAGAATCCTATTTCCTCCATTCTTACTTCTTAACGCCCATGCTTTTTTAGCTTTCAGGGAAATGCCAGAGTAAATCATTACACCGATATTTATATATATCATCATCATTGTCAACCATTATCGATCCACTGCTGGACGAAGGTCTCCCCAAGTTTCCTCCAGAACCGTCTGTCTTGTGCCAGTCTCCTCCATGTCACTCCCACATACTTTCGAATTTCATCCACCCATCTCCCATGTGGTCTTCTTCTGGGTCTTTTCCTGTCCCTTGAAATCCAATCTAAAATTTCGGCTGTCCATCGATGGTCTGTCCTTCTGGCAGTATGTCCAGCCCATTGCCATTTCAGGGATTTAACTCTGATCATGATGTCTTCCACTCTTGTCATTTTTCTGATCCACGAGTTCCTCTTCTTATCTCTCCTGGTTACAGCAAGCATGCACCTCTCCATGCTGCTTCGAGTTGTCTGCAACCTTTGTATGTCTCTTTTAGTTAAGGTCCACGTCTCTGCACCATACGTAAGCACTGGAAGGATGCATTGATCAAACACTTTTCTTTTAAGACATAATGGCATATTGCTCTTGAAAATTATGCTGTTTCTTCCAAAAGCTCTCCAGGCAAGTTTTGTACGCCGATTAATTTCTTCATCAATATATATATATATATATATACACTACCAAGTATAGACTGTTAAAAAATTAAAAATTATTTAACAAGAACAAAAAAAGAAAAGAAAACTTCAATACCCTACAGGCATGAGTAAACAATAAAATAAAGAAATAGCAAAACTGAATGTAGAAAGTGTCAAGAATGCCAAGCCTTGGCTTTATCAAGGACCAGCAAAAACTCTGCATTTTCTGACTTTGCTGGTTCTTGATAAAGCATTCTCGACACTTTCTACATTCAGTTTTGCTATTTCTTTATTTTATTGTTTACTCATGCCTGTAGGGTTTTGAAGTTTTTCTTTTCTTTTTTTGTTCTTGTTAAATATTTTTTTTTTTTTTTTTTTAAACAAAGGGATAAAGATTAATGGAGATTATCTAACCCACCTTCGTTTTGCTGATGGCATAGTCATTTTTGCAACTACCCCATCAGAGCTACAGAGTATGATCCAGGAACTTGCTGACAAGAGTAAAGAAGTGGGATTAAAAATGAACTTTCAGAAGACAAAAGTGATGTACAATGCTTTTACAAGAAATGAAGATTTATCGATTGATGGAGAAAAGCTGGAGATAACAGACACGTACGTTTATCTTGGGCAGCAGATATCAAGTGAGGGTCACATTGGTGAAGAAATTAATCGGCGTACAAAACTTGCCTGGAGAGCTTTTGGAAAAAACAGCATAATTTTCAAGAGCAATATGCCATTATGTCTTAAAAGAAAAGTGTTTGATCAATGCATCCTTCCAGTGCTTACGTATGGTGCAGAGACGTGGACCTTAGCTAAAAGAGACATACAAAGGCTGCAGACAACTCAAAGTAGCATGGAGAGGTGCATGCTTGGTGTAACCAGGAGAGATAAGAAGAGGAACACGTGGATCCGAAAAATGACAAGAGTGGAAGACATCATGATCAGAGTTAAATCCCTGAAATGGCAATGGGCTGGACATACTGCCAGAAGAACAGACCATCGATGGACAGCCGAAATTTTAGATTGGATTCCAAGGGACAGGAAAAGACCCAGAAGAAGACCACATGGAAGATGGGTGGATGAAATTCGAAAGTATGCGGGAGTGACATGGAGGAGACTGGCACAAGACAGACCGTTGTGGAAGAAACTTGGGGAGACCTTCGTCCAGCAGTGGATTGATAATGGTTGACAATGATGATGATGATGATGATATATATATTGCACTGCTATGTGCATTTTTAGAATATGCAAATGAAAGCCTAATCATTTAACTTTTTTTATTACTTCTTCCACAAACTGCAATAATACATTTTTATGTTAAATCATCAGACCTGCCATTTCTCCAGTACGTGCCCACTCCAGAGAATCAACGGAGTGGATTTTTATAGTACCATGATGTCATTCCAAGTGATATTTCTTGGCAAATGGCGGAGGGAAGTAAAATATTTTGGCAAATTCTAGAGGAATAAAGACTTCATTTAAATGAAAACTGAATATTTGATGAACGAACGCTTGTGCTGAATGCCTGAAAAATTATCTGAACGCTCTTTTATTGAGCTTCTTTCCCCGTTTTCCTGTTCCTGACCGGGACAGCAATTCAGCTGTTTTTCTGATTCACCCTAATCATCTGAAGGCGCTCTTTCTTCGGAAGGAATGTTAAAGGCTGCCATGTACATCTAGTACTATAAGATATCTTTCCAAGTGTTGTGTCATCCGTTTCTGACATGATGCCACTGGTTCCAGGGAGGAAGAAGAGCCAGCTCCGTCAGACAGGCCACCATGCCTCAGCTGTGCCCTGGTTCGATCCAGGGCACAGCTTGAACTATTAGTTAAAAATTCGGACCTGTAACCACTTGGCCATAATCTATAGTAAGTGTGTATCCATTGTGCTAAAACCTTATCATCTCATTCCGCACTTTGTCCATCCATTTCATTTTCATGGTTCATTTCGTGCACCCAATTGAAACTCATTTTTGTTTACTCTGCTCAGTGTTCAAGCAAATCTTTATTTTCTTGTTTTCAATTCTTTTCTTTTTTTTCTTTATATTTCCCACCTTTGTTCCTTACTTTTCCGGTATTTATTCTGTAGAGGAATTTTGTCAGCACATGGTATTTCAATACTTTCAAGATCGGCGAAGGTTTCTCGAAAATATTCAGTCTCGAAACTTACCACCCTTTCCTGTTATCAGACGGCCAAAACATCTAAATAAACTCTCTTCATTTTTCAGCAGTTAAATAAATTATTTCAATTTTATTTTCAAAGTTTCTACTTTCATTAGCGACAGTTATTATAGTCTATATTTCGAAAAGATCTACGATATTCTCCTGGATAAGAATTTCTCCGAATGATTATTGTTAAATGGATTTTACTGAGTGATGACAATTTCTTTGGAAAACTTTTTCCTTTCTAATTCTTGAAAGTAGTCTCTTTGATGTGTTCCGCAGAATTAATATGATAGTCTCTCCCTCCTTTCCCTCTCTTTGTGGGAACTGTGAGTGTTATTGACTACAAGAAGTTTCCAGTTCCTAATTTTAGGGTTGCTATCTCCGGAGAAAAAAGAATAAGAAACACCATATCCATGTCTGACCCGGAACTCAATTCGGTTGTATACGAATGTTAACAATTATTCTGGTGTCCTGCTTTATCTTTGGGTTGTGATTGTAACAGAAAAAAAAACACACTGGCGTTTTTCTTTTGTGGCCATGACAGCCCTTCCACTGTGACCTACTTTCCTCCCTTTCAAAAATGGTTTCGCCCACGAACAAAGTAATTTTCATGTCCATTCATTTTCACTCTTTCTAAAAAATATCTCTTTCGGTCTGCAGGTCGCGTCACATTCCTGGACTAGCATTGTAAGATCCCAGTAAAAATTGTGAGAGCTGGGTCAAAAGTTGAAGAATTCTTTCGTAATAAAAAAAAAAGAGAGTGCCTGGAGATCGTGCTGTAAGATGGAAAGGAGGATAAACAACAACACCCGTCTCCGTCTTCAGACAGACCCCCTTGGCAGTTGTGGAATTGGGAACGATTTTTTTAGGGGTGTGTTGATTCCCCCCTCCATTTCGGAACTTCGAGTAAACAAGCACATAAGCTTAGCCAACCTGTTATTGTCAGACCCGGTGTGGGGATCGGAAAGGGGGTGTTACAGGAAAAGGCTTCTCTTCCCCACTGTTCAGTGTTTTTTATTCATGTAGCTAAGACCAAGGAAGGGGAATTTTAACATACCTGGACTTTTAACCCCCTCCCCTCCCCCCACTCTCGACCCTAGCCCCCATGTACTAGTGGCTGGTAGGTTGTTTACGCCTGTGGCTACAAAAAGATTTGAGGTCGATGTCTGTTGTTCATTGACCTTGGAAGTTCGGAATAGAGCCCAGTCTCCTAAGTTTTTTTTCCCTGTTTGTCTCATCTGCTGAAAACAGCTTTCCGACGAATAGATGCCATCTCTAATACGAATGACATTAGAGCATGCCTTCAGAGAATGAAGGAAAGCATGAACTTCTATGAAACAACAGCATCACTTCAGATAAAGTTGTTCATTCATATTGGAGGGAGACTTGCGACATAAATTTGCTCTCCGTGGTCCATAAAAAACTTGGGGTTCATTTAGAGCAAACCGGAAGAGCTGAGCTGCATTTAGGGTAAGCGATAGATATCTGAAACTACCTTTCAAAACAGTTTCGTTAACATAATACCCGGGAGAGCATTAGGGGAGAAATCGCACTCTCTGTGAAATGCGTAAACAAGAAGAACATTAGACAGTCAATGTTAATAATAAACTCGGTAACCCTTAGTACCGCTGTTATGCGCGCGTGTGTGTGTGTGCGGGGGGGGGGGGTATTTATATTAAAGATAATTATAAATTCAATTGACAAAAATCAGTTTAGGATATGTGTTTTCCCAGTGCAGCACGATTTTTTCTCCTGTCTGTTTCTTTTCTTTCTTTTTTTTTTTTTTTTGTTTTGTTGTGGGAGGTCCTAAAAAGCAATATATTAAAATTCTGAGTTATAAATTGTCACATGACTGTTTATTTCTTGTGCCGTTACTTAATTAAATCAGAATATTGTAAGGTTCGAAGAGTACCGTAGACATCATAAACAAGTATAAATTGAATAAAAGCGATTTTGTACCTGATATGAAATTCCTTATTCGGGCAATCTATTTAAACTGATAGAGGGTCACCAGCGATTACCGAAGTGAGTTCTCGGCTGGTCTCAAGCCCTTGGTCCGTTTACTGCCTACTTCCCTAATCTTTCGCCCCCTTCTCGAAGCTCAAGCAAGATCAGCCCAGATTTTTGATAATTTATGCATACCTTCAGAATGTGTTTCGCATTTAGAGTAATGTAATAGCAACAACTGTCCTTCCAAATCTGTTTAGATTCAATACTCAAAAATAAAAGAAAGATATGCGAATTAATTTCTTCCCTTAAGAGTCCTATTTTGGTGTTTAATCAAAATTATAATAGAAATCAAGAATGCGAAAATGACCCTGAATTCTATCTGCCCTACTTCGGTATTAAGGCGATATTAACTTTGCCTTAAAAATGTATTGGTCAGGACAAATACACGAAGGAGTTTTAATATCTCAGTATTCAAGAAAACAACTTCGGACCCCTTTAACTTTTGCGAACCCTTTTCCAACATCTGCGCTAATATTCGATGCTTATCTTACAGTCACAGTTCTTTTTTTGATTGGATGTTTAACGACCACCGTGAGCAACTCAATGGGCTATAAGCAGTCGCCCGTCCCTAATTTAGGGTCACTGGTTCCAGGGAAGGGAGAGAGCCAGTGCCGTAAGACAAACACAACATCCATGCCTCACCGGGATTCGAACCCGGACCCCTTCGGACGAATGATCAGAGGCCAACGCCTTAGACCACTGCGCCACCGGGGCGGCACAGTTCTTTTGGACTGTAATTAAATGATATGTGTTTCGCATCTTTATCTAAATTTTCTAAGTTTTGACTCCATGTGTGGAAACCGTTTTCAAATTTGTGAATTCCATAAAATTTGAAAAAAGCTATCTAAATCAACATTTTTATAGACCAATGTTCGCTGTTCGCATTACCAAGGAGCACGAGCTGCACAGACATCTTTTATCAAACAATTCTCAGTGAAACATTTTCAGTTAGTTCGACCTAAGCATTAGAAGTTTTTCTGCATCGCAACATCAGACCTGAGACATCAGAAGTGGTGCTTTCCTTGAAAAATAAGAGGTTATGCAAGTTGCACTCTACTTGATATATCAAATTGACTCTTTCTGAAGCACCTGCAGTTGCGCTCTTCCTGAATCATAAGAAACTCCTGAAGTTGCACTCTTCTTTAAGCACTAAACGTTGCACTCTTCTTTAAGCACTAAACGCTGCACTCTTCCTGAATCATAACAAAAAACTCCTGAAGTTGCGCTCATCTTTAAGCACTTAACGCTGTACTCTTCTTTAAGCACTTAACGTTGCACTCTTCTTTTAGCACTTAACGTTGCACTCTTCTTTAAGCACTTAACGTTGCACTCTTCTTCAAGCACTTAACGTCGCACTCTTTCTGAATCATAAGAAATTCCTGAAGCAGCACTCTTTCTGAAGCACCAAAAATTGTACTTTACCTGACGGATTAGAAACTCTGCCGTCCAGGAAGTCACTGGTCAAATAGTGACATAAAATTCTTCATTGATAATTTTTTTTCCATCACTGTTTCCTGCAAGGCAGCTTCATTTCTTCAACCCGTATGCTTCAAATGAAAATGTTTTCTTCTGTCGACGCTCTGAAGAATTTTTCGACTTCAAATTTCCTTAAAACCTACTTATTTGTTTTCAGTTACACGCATACATAAAAAAATTTCCATTCATTGAGAGCACAAGTAAAATGTATCAAGATTTTTTTTTCAGTCCCCTTTTTTTGTGGGTTCCAACCTTCGCACTCGTAAGCGGCCACTCGAGAAAATAATTTCTTTTATAATCATCAAGAATAGCTCCGATATCCATTGAATGAGTTTTAGCCATAAAAAAAAATTGCTTCCTTTTTTCGCATTAAGCTGACGACATAAAGTCTAATACGAAAAATGCAGCACCTGAAAACTTGAAAAGTAGGACCAGTATGTGCACATGTCCTGAGGAGGTTCGCATTTTTTTTTTTTTTTCCCTTTCCTTCAACGCTTGCTAAGGAAAGAGAAACCGAATGCTTTAATGCGATATCATCATCAATCACTCTCTATCCACTGCTGGATATTGGTCTCCCCAATGCGCTTTCACAACTCTCTGTCTTGAGCAATTCTCTTGCATGTCATTCCGGCATGCTTTGGAATTCCGTTTTCCCCGTGGTTTTCTTCTGGGTCTTTTCCCGTCCCTTGGTATCCAGGCTAGTATTTCAGTTGTCCAACGATGTGATTAGCTCTTCTGGTAATCTATCCAACCCATTTGTTAAGTCACTGGGAGGTAGGTTATTACTCACCACGCTGGTCACGTGGGTTGGTTGGTGAGTATGGGACAGCATTTACTCTAATCCCGGTGGTATAGTTATACCGCTTTTGGTCGGTAGTCAGAGCCTCTTCAGTAAGAATAGGATGCACCGCGAGAAAGCAGGTTCACATTTGTCTAGGAGAGGCAATATTTTGCGCATGGATAACATTTATTGCTAATATAAGCCTGGGATGTAACTTGCTTTTTAATAATGCAGAGCTCTTTGAATTTACAAATCTTTGTGGCCGTCTCGGTGGCGCAGTAGTCTAAGCTTCTGACTATTTGTCCGAGATGGGTTCGGGTTCGAATCCCAGCGAGGCACGAAGGCAGTGTTTGTCTTACAGCACTGGCTCACTCACTCCCCTGAACCAGTGATCCAAAATTAGGATTGGGCGACTGCTTGTAGCTCATCGAATTGCTCACGGTTGTCGTAACCCCACCCCCTTCTCCCCAAAAATCCTAGCGAAATCAGCAATAACAGATCTTCGACCCACCTTCTTTGTTTATCTTAGTTTTAATGACAACACCTATGAACATCTAAAACTAAAAGTCACTTTGCTGTGAAAAATGCAACACCCAGCAGTAGAAGTCACCCCACTTTCTGAAACCCTCGAACAACAGATCTTTGATATTCAGGGGTTCCTTCAAATTCCTTTACCTAAATTTTGTAATAATCTACAGTCCTTCCAATGATGTTGACTCTCCTTGTACTTAAATGCAGAGTAACCCTTTTTTTTTCCCCCGTTATCAGTACACCTATTAAAGTACACTGCCGGACAATTGCTAAGGACGGATGACAATAGCAACGATAGCAACCACAAAATGGAAGGCAGGAAAATGTGGAAATTAGCATAAGTGCGGGATACAGTAAGACGTGTTGTGCGTATGCAAATTTTGGATTGCCGAACTTGTTCGTGACGTCATAGCGCTGATAAGAGATATAAAGGATTTGAGGCGTATTGACATTTGTTGTTCAAACGCAAAGTTGAAAGGGAAAGAATCCATTGACGAACTTGAAATTTTCAGTATGTCTTCCCGACATCACCTAGATGATTTTACGCGTGGCCTCATTATTGGCAAGATTGAAGAAGGGCGAAAAATAACAGATGTTGCCAGGGAGTTCGACGTCAGCCACAGTGTTGTTTCAAGGCTTTGGAAATCATTTCAAACAAATGGAGAGTGTAGTAAACGTCACGGGAGAGGTCGTGTTCGCAGCACTACACCTGCAGAAGATCGGTACATAGTGCTATCAACAAAAAAACATCGGCGCAGCACAGCTAGTGAGGTAGCAAATCAGTTTATTGCTGCTACTGGCAAGCGGATCTCCCGAAAAACTGTCGCCAGACGTTTGCATGAAGGAGGACTATACGCCCGCCGTCCTGTTGTGTGCATCCCATTGTCCAGACGTCACCGTACCGCCCGTTTGCAATGGTGCCATCAACATCGCAATTGGACTGATAACGACTGGTCTGCTGTCCTCTTCTCAGATGAGAGTAGATACAGTCTATCGTCTGATTGTCAACGACAACTGATCTGGCGTGATAGTGGTACTGCATATTGTCCAGCAAACATACAAGAAAGGGACCGATATCCGACATGTAGTGTCATGGTATGGGCTGGCATCATGATCAATAGCCGTACATCCCTCTATGTGCTTCCAACTGGAACTTTGACTGGCCAACGATACATTAATGATGTTCTGCTACATCATGTTCGCATGTTCCGTGGTGCTGTCGGTGATATATTCATTTTCATGGACGACAACGCAACATGTCATCGAACAGTCGCTGTCCAGGAGTGTCTTGAGAGCGAGGATATTCAACGCCTCGTATGGCCAGCACGTTCTCCAGATCTGAATCCCATTGAAAATGTGTGGGATGCTTTGGGGAGGAGTCTTGCTGGTCGCCAATGCCCTCCAATAAACAAGGACACCCTCATCCGTGCACTGACAGAAGAATGGGATAAATTACCCCAACAGCTGCTTGGTAATGTTGTGCAAAGCATGACGCGACGTGTGGAATCTTGCATCGCCCTCCATGGTGGCCATATCCCGTATTGACATCTTACGCCGGAACGCCTGCGGACGGTAATTGCATTTTTTCACGTTTACGTATTCTGCACAAAATGGCCTGTTTGCCCCATGAACACGTTCCAAAGCCTTCTGGATTTCGGAGCACAATAAATTGTCTTTCTTGTAATGTCCTGGCATTCTGACATTATTTTATTTCACTTGGCATCCAACCACACTTACTTTTTTAAGCGCTATATAGCCGTTCATGATCCGTCCTTAGCAATTGTCCAGCAGTGTATTTCCCATATCTCATTTTAGTAACAAAAATCAAAGTTGTGTCATCAGAGATTCCAAGGACTTGTTATTCTTCGGAGTGTAACTGATAAGCTTTGTTCTGTACAAAAAAGGTGGAAGGAAAGATGTTTACTTTTGCGTATTACTGAATTATCCAATAATCTTTAAAATTATCTCTCTCTTTCTCTCTCTCTCTCTCTCTCTCTCAAATTTTCATCTTACCGGAAACACAAGTTATATATATATATATATATATATATAAGGTAAATTAAAGTAGTCTCATAAATTTGCAAACCAACTTTTGAAATTCCATAGCGCCAGAGCCTGCGTATAAGAAAAATCAAAAACAAAACACATCAACCAAAGCAAATCAATGAAAGCAGAAGAAAACTGATTCGGAAAATCCAAGTCAGAGATCATCCAGAAGAAAAAGGAAGGATTATAGAAATATGTCAGCTTCTTCAGTGGCTAGGCACGGATAACACCTCTCATGCCTTTATATAGATCAAAACGCGTGGGTTTCTACGTCATCCAGTTGCAAGAAAATAATTACTAGGCAGAAGAAAAAAACAGCAAAACCCCTTCCCAATTATGAACCTTCCCTCCACTGCATTACTACCCAAGAACAACAAGAAAAAGATGTCCTGAAAATTAAATAGTAAAAAAAAATTAAAGTAATAAATAAAAATTCAAAATAATACCAACATACGAAAAAATGAAAAGCCCGATTGCAAACTGGATGCCCGTAGCCCTACTCACACTGCTTGTGTGAGTATTTTCTCATTTTTCCCCCTAAATTTCCCAGAAAGCGTTTTTCGTTCTGGAATAGTGGCACGTGTAATCATAAATTTGTGTGCAAACTACTGCGAACACAGGTGCCGAAACGCACAGCTGTGTTTGATCGTCATGTTCCGTGATTCTGTGTAAAAAACCCAAACAAAAAACGATTGGACTCTGCGTGTCACATTAAAGGTACAGTGACTTCTGCCTCTAATAAAACGTGGAAATGAAAGTAGGTCACCGAGAACATCTCACATGATCACAAAGATGATTTCTTTAGCGTAATTTTAGCAGATTCCCTTTGAAGAAGGGCTTTTCAGAAAGATAGATTTTTTAACTATGCCGTTATGCGTTACTTGGGAAACGACTCGGGACTATAACTCTATGACGTTCAGATATATATATATATATATATATATATATATTTTTTTTTGCATGACGCTAAATCTGAATATTTTTTCCAGTTGCTCTATGCATGGCCATGTTTCTTTCAGTGTCAGAAAAAGAAGGATTTCTCTTTCAAATTAAATGACATTCTCCTTCTGAAAAACTTTAGTGTCTTTACATGCCATAGCTTGCCCAACCATGAAAAATTATTCTTATCTTTGGGTGTGTGCGCTCGAATCGGCCTTAAAGTTTCTTGATAGTGCACATAGGGAAATAATCTGCCTCAGAGATTCCACACTGCTACTCTGTGGGAAATGAATTGCGGAGAATTAGTGAGCACTAACTAAAAAAACATCGCTAATTCTCTTCAACCCTGTTCCCACAGAGTGGCAGTGGAAGGCCTCTCCCATCTTCTACATCAGTACTGCGAGAAGTAATCAGCTAACTCTCATTTTATGAACTTCCCACACGAAACACTTTGCCTTCTCACTGATTTCTCCCACATGAAAACTGAAATTTCTGGCCTGGTTTACGTTTCCCAAGAAAAGGGAAAGAAAAAGAAAAGTATGAGGGTGGGAGGGATTAATTTTATGTGTGTCTGTCCGATTGTAATATAAAACAGGGCTCGTGTTACCTAAATTCCATAAAGGAATTGTATGTCCAGAGAAATGCAATTTGCCGTATGCGACACTACATGTAGTCACCGGAAGAAACGAATGATGCAAATAAGATAATGATGGTAAGAACAGATTTTGCGATACAAAGAGTGAAAAGAAAAAGAAAGAAAGAAAATTTAAAAGCAATCATGTTTTCCAGTAGGAGAGGTTGATTAATAGGCTCCTCTCACGGTATGTTTTGGACAGAGTATGAAGTACGAGATGTTTTCTTGTTGGTTCTATCATAGTTCCCTCCTTCCATTGAAGACAGTAGCCTTAAATTAGGAATTGATACTCCTCTTAAATTTCAATCACAAGAGAGGAGAGGTCTTAGCTGACAATAATAGCAAAATAATAATAATAATAATCAGTGTAATGCAATAAGCATCAGCGTAGTGTAATTTTTCACAACAGGAGATAAGGAACATGTATCCCACCCCCACCCCCGAAATGCAAAGTATTAGTATGTTACTGAAATTTACGTTTAGAATACTTCTCAATGAAAGACAACATTGAGTTCTACGTTAAACTACCATTATTATTTTGTCTTGTATTCTATTATGAACATTGAACACGAAATCAGAAACTGTGGTCTACCAAATGACCAATTTATATATATTTTTTGTAAATAGATAAACTTTTTCAAAGCAATGCTCTACGTATTTTTTATCAATTTATGGTTGTTCCATCTAGTTTAGTGGTGTAACGAATGTTCGTCATTTTTTTTATTTTTTTATTAATGTCCTAAGCCTTATTTCTTTTGTAGTGTTTCTTGTAAAGTATGCCTTGGGTTTTGCTCTTTCTCCTTTGAGGTTTGAAAATCGGTTTGGTGGTTTTATATGTTTTCCGGTCATTCTTTGATCCGTAAACGGGCTTTTTTGTTCCAATTACCACGGGTTTTTTTGGTTGATATTATTCTCCAGCTCTTTTGGCTTGTGCCTGTTTTTTCAAACTTAAGGATTTTTAGAACAATGCTTGCGTAAATATGTAAACCTTTTCAAGCAATGGTCTACCTATTGTTTATTTGTTAATGATTGTTCTCTCTAGTTTTGTGGTGTAGTGGGTGTTCGTTTTTCTTTTGTAATGTTTTTTTGCATGAATTCTCTTGAACTGCTCTCTGAGTGTGAGTTGGGCAATGATTATTCGGTTAGCTAGATGGGTTTTTTTGTCCCGTTTTAGATAGCTGAATTATCCTTAATTTTAATTTCGTCCCAAGTAGCAAACCGAATAAGCAGAAAGCCACACTTTTCTGATCTATGTAGAAATGTGAGAGATTTTCTTCGTGGTTGCCACTGACGAAGCCATGAATAAACTCTGGCTCATGATCTGCAATCTCTGTTTTTTTCCTGATTGAAAAATTGCTTTTTGCTTGCTTGGGTGCACTTTTGTTTTGCAGGTTTGGCTTAATGTTTTACGGTTTTTTTTTTAAATTGGTTTAGTTTGCTTTTCTCGTGTTGTCGTTGTGTGTTTTGATTTTTCTTTTACGCAACCTTGGGCGCTTTAGAATTTCAAAGTTCGTTTCATTGTTGTACTATTTTTTCGGTATTTTGTTCTATGTATATATATATATATATATAACTGAAGAGCAAAGCTGAAAACTAAGGAAAAACTTTTGAATTTGAAAAGAAAGTTGCAAAATAACCTGAAGATCAAAACGCGCAACGCAGCAGTTATGAAAATTCAGAATTCACATTCTATTAAGAAGAGACCTAAGCAAAAAAAAAAAAATATTTTTGACTCATACCAAGTACAACATAGAAAAGGTTATGTATCTACCGGTGTGAGTAAAAAGAGAAAAAATAGAAAAAATAGAAAATAAAATAAAACAACTGAATGTAGAAAGTGTCGAGAATACTGAGCCTTGGCTTTATCAAGGACCAGCAAAAACTCTGCATTTTCTCACTTCCACAAAGACCTAGTTGGAAATGGGTTTCTGAAAAGCCATAGATGCAAGTAATAAGCCCACCAAAAAAATTTTTTAAAACATATATATATGTCATGACCTCCGCAGAGTTGTATGACCTAGCTTTAGTTAACAATTTAGCTTGCATCCATAACTTTCATGGCCCGACCCATGCTCTTCATCTGGGCATCTCAGAAATTAATTAGCTGTCGACGTCCTTGTTTTACACTCAACTTCAACAAGACTGAAGTGAAATAAATTCAGATACTGAAAAAAAAAATGCCTAATTTCTTTTTTATTAGGAATCAAATTTTTTTTTGAGATTGAAGCAAATTTTATATATACGCATTTAAATAATTTGCGGATAGAAACCAAAAATTATAAAAGGAATAGTTCATTATGCTTAAGTGAGGTTTGAATGTGTCTGTTTTTCTGTCTAAATCCAATGGTCTTTTTTTTTTCTTCTTCCCTGCCTTTGCTTAAGTACTTCAGTTAAGTCACTTGCAGAAAATCTTGAACACATTTAAAGCTGTCAGTCTCTTAAGAGGAAATTTTACCCAGGTTTGGTCTCAAGAAAAGAAACAACCTGTGGATTTTTTCGGGGGAGGGTCAGTGCTATGGGCCAGGGAGATTACATAAGAATCCCAAATAGAAGTAGAACCTTGACCTTGGGAAACGGTCATCGCGAGTCAATGACCCTACACCTGGCTACTACGAACAGGGGTTAGTCCTAGACGGGGTCATTATTTCCAAGACTCGTCTCATCCTTAAGGGGGCAACTCTAACTGTCATCTTTTATCCTGGGGTGAGAGAGATAGAGAGAAGTACATCATGCGGGTTGGTCGACGAGCGCCTTGTTGTTCTTCCTGTAAAGGCTCCATTTCCTTGATAAGTGTCACGCAAAGCCCATTCACAATTCTCCTATATATATATATATATATATATATATATATATATATATATACAGTGAATCCTTGGTTATATGTTATTCATTTATACGTTTTTCACTTTTATACGTAATTAGAAATGCTGAAGTTTAGGCGACATAAATGATCAGTATTCAA
Source organism: Macrothele yani (assembly GCA_039090855.1). Classification (NCBI taxonomy): domain Eukaryota; kingdom Metazoa; phylum Arthropoda; class Arachnida; order Araneae; family Macrothelidae; genus Macrothele; species Macrothele yani. The sequence continues at coordinate 199,166,086 of CM076990.1, forward strand.
ATAGGGTTTTCATAAGAAGTCCACTAACTGAAATTCCATTCAGTTTCTCATAGAAGAGTGAAAATGCTCGCATTGTATTTTGCTGTATAACCAGAAAAACCAAGAAAAGGATGTGCGAAATATAAGATAAGATAGTATGAATAAATTTTTCAGTGCCGAACAAAAAATTGGGGTGATAGAAAAACACATTTTAAAAAAGGTGCTCTGAAAGCATAACAATTTTTTTAGAATTTGCAAGAAATTGTAAAAAATCAGGAAATCTATACTAACATATGAAATTTCGGACTCTAAGGGGAAGAAAGTATATTTTAACTAAAAATAAAATTTAAATATCAGTGTTAATTAAAACAAATGCAAATCACAGATAATTCAGATTGATTGAAAGAATAAAGGCATAAAAAATGCTGAAAATAAACTTCCCTTTAAAAATGCAAGATTCGGTTTTTCAATATTATGTATTTTAGGTTTTCTGACACATTATTCCTTTAACTTGAACTCTTGTTTTATCTTTGTTGCAAACAAGATTGGGGCGACAGACACATGTAAACACCAATCTATAATCAAAAACGCCTCTGCCTATGAGAATATTGACCATAGGAAACATTTCAACCTGCAGAATTATCGATAATAGGATACATTTTTACTTGCTGGGACGTATATGATCGGAAACATTTCTACCTTAAGAAAAACTGAAAATGAGAAATATTTCTCCTACGGGAATATTGATAATTAGAAACATTTTATGTAAAAGTATATTGGCAACTGAAATAGTTTCTCTCTATAAATTAAAAACTGATAATATTTGATTCGCAGGAATACTGACAGTTGTCTTTATTATTAGCAACTGATTTTCTCATCAAGATCTCATAGTCAGCTTATCGGAAGCTTTTATTTTAATTCCTTCTTAAGGAATTGAAATCCCGTATTAATATCTTCTTGGGTACGCAAGTACTCTCTTTTGTTATCTGTAAGGGCGCCTGTGAGATCAAATCCAGGGCCATTCAGAGTTTTCTCAAGTTTTTTGGAATGAAAAACAAGTCACGTGGAACCACTTTTCACTTGTGACGGTATCTTCAAAAAATCGGATTTTGCTCATTCAAGAATGTCTGAAGTCATGCACAATGGATTCATTTCTTCTGTTCTGTCAATACTCGTGAAACACACCCGGCCAAAGGCTCGAATTTACAGCCAAACGCGTGACGTTGGTATGATTAAAAAGTCATGAAATTCTTTTTTCATAGCCAATGTTCAACTATTTTACACTGAAATACGTACCTTAGTAGCCGGTTCTTCATTTCTACCGATCAATAGATGTGCAGAGCACTCGAAACGCTTGACAGGGACTCATTCCGCTTTAAAATATCGGAAACTCTGGAATAATGCTCGCCTTGTCCATATTCATCCATCTCCAGGTTCTACGTGTGTCAATTAATAAGCTTAAATTGGCACCTCCTACCAATTCATCCAATAATGGAAACTTTTTCTACTAACTAACCATGCTGAATCTAGTTGTCTTATTAAACCGTTTCGAGCCTTCTGGGCTAATTAAGAACGTTAAGTATTCTGTCCCACTTATCTCGTCGATTTTAATGGCCTTCGTAGTTCTTAGAGTCGTGTGAGCTAAGTAACAACCTTCAATATTCTGAGTTAAGTAATGGCGTTCAGCCTTGTGGTCTTAGGACTAATTAACTGAACATACTAAACTAACTATTTGCATTGGGTCTTGCAAACTGATCAATTAAGCTGAGTAACTTGGATAACTAAACAAGTCTTATGGACAGATTAATTTACTGAGCTAACTTATTAAGCTGTGTCTTGTCAGTTAATTAACTCAGCTAAGCAATTAGGCTCACTATTTACGATGAGCCTTTGAGCCTTGCGAGCTAATTAATTAAGATGAGTAATTAGGCTAACCAGTTATGTTATTCAGTTAATTGATTTAATTGAATAACTAAGGTTACAAATATCAGGTTGAGTCTTGTGCAGTAATTAATAAAGTTGGGTAACTAAACTAAATAACTACGTTGAGTCTTTATAGTCGAATTAAGTAGAGCCACTAGAGCAACTGTTTGAGCTGAATCTTGGAGTGTTGTGGTATCATTAATTACTTTAACCACGCTGAGTCTTGCGTCCAAATTAATTAGTGGACCAACTAATTACGTTGAGTCTTTTGAATCTAGTAGTATGTTGAGGCTAGGGTGCGAGTTAACAATGTGAGCTAAGTTAAAAGCATATTTTAACTAGCCAACTAAGAAAATCACAATATTTAACAAAAATTTTTAGTTTGGAATTCACGTACGAAACTTAATAATAAAAAAAAAAGAATTTGAGCATATCGTAAACTCATTTCCTAAATAATATCATCGCTCAAAACAGCTTAATTTAAGCCGGCAAGATTTATCTATAACGGAAGCGTGACAGTCACGGTATATGTCCCCTGCATCTTATGGAACAGTTTTCCAGTTCCTCAAACATAGAACAGCAAAGAAACTCAGCACAACAAAATGGAAATGCCGGTCGAGATGAACAGTATCAGCACTGATAAAAGCGAAAGAAGGAACTGGCAGATAAAACAAATCCCCCGCCATTTTATTTTTTCTCTTTTCCCCGTAGCATATGATTTCCCCAGCCGTTTTTCCTCGTACGTACGTCGGTTACACAGCATCAGATGAACATTGCTTACAAGCGCTAAGTATATTTTCTCTCCGCTTTCAGAAGTCATTTGTGTTTCTGAATTGTTCAGATTCGTTTCTGATGGAAGGCGGGCACCTTTCCCTAGATTATTTAAGAGTCAGCTTCCCATCCGACGCCAGATTTTTTTCTTTTTCCTTAAAGTGTGCGTCGAAGTTGTCATGGCAACCACAGAGGTGCACTCGGCACGTGGACGACCTATTTTGCTCAAGACACGTGTCATAAAAGACTCGCTGTCGTTCTCTTTCGCTCTCTACATATTCATATTTCTGAACGATTTTCTCCGTGTAGCTGATGATTGCTCATCAAAATACTTGTGCAAACAAGGGAATTATTTGCTTCTAGTCACAGCATCTCCGGTATCATGGATTAAATGTTTCTTTTTATCATCCACTTTTCTGCTCTTTCTTGTTAAAAGCGCAACTTAAAAACTTGTTATAACTTCCTAATTTACAGAAAAATCTTTGACGAGGCAGCTAAAAGAAGAATGTACTGTTTTAAAGGAAAGCAAGCTTCTCTCTAAAAGCTTGAGTTTCCCAAAAGTATGAACTTCCTGTGAAACATAAGGTAAAGCTTGTGATCCCAACTGTTAATTAAGGAATTTGTTCAAATCTGAATGACGTTAGAGTAAAATTGAACTGTAAAAAATTAACTTGGGCTTTAATTGCGCGAAAACATTGCTTTGATATGAAAAATAACGAGATTTCTATTTCAGGCACGATACCACCGTTAGCTTAGAAATATTAATCATTTAATCCTAAATATGCTTGCCGGAAGCACCTAATGAAAGAAGTACAAAAGGAATCAGAATTTTCAAATTGCTTTTCTTTTGTTTTTGTTTTAGTAACGTTGCTATGAATTCCGGCTTTTTATAGCACTTTCTGTCAGTGGGAATAGTACTCAAAAATCTGCATCATACAAACTTTCTTATTCATTAAAATTAGTATCATATATTACCATTTGCCAAACTTTTCTGGATTTTAGAATTAGTCCACTATAAGTTATTTTTTAATGAGGAAACACTTACAGGGTGGAACAGAAAATGTGAAGGTATGGGGATTTTTCTGTATTGAAGAAGTATACTATTTTTTTCTTTGCTTGTTGCTAATGTACAGGCTATTATAGCTCGGAAAAAAAAAAAGGAGCTTCAAGTTTGCAAAAACGAGGTCAAACTGAACTTGAAAAGTAATTAAAGCTATGAATTCAGTCCCCTGGAAGAAAAAAAAAAATAGAAAAATAAAAAAAAAACTTATTTTTAGCAGCACTAGGATACTGATAAAAAAAATGAAAAATACTTTCTTCTTTCAGCACAGGGATTCAAGTAGAAATCCCGAGCTAAGTTTATACTTTCTTCTATAATTGAAAGCTGTCTCATGAATATGAGACATGGATGGTATCTGGAAAATGCGGAAGAAAAATTTGCGGAGTAGAGATCAACTGTTGGCTGAAGTGCTGCCAAAAGACACGCGAGATTGAATTAAAAATGAAGAAATTTTAGATATTATAGGGATAAAGAAGCTTTGAGTTAAAAGCATTGAAATTAAAAAACCGAGGTGATATGAACATGTGCGAAGATGGCAAAAAAAACGATGTACCTGGAAATGGGAGCTGCTGTTATATGAATTTATTTCAATATCAGTTCATATCACGAGATATAGTGACTCGAATCATACAACTAGAAAAGCAAAGAAAAATTTGTCTTCAGGAAAAGAGACACTCAGTCTGCCGGACTCGTAAAAAAGTTGGTAAAACTAAGCCAACTCTGCCATGAAATAGAACTGTAATAAAAAGGTGGATGGATGAAGGAAACAAGCCATAAGGAAGAGGGGGAAATATTTGGAAGAAGATTACTGTAGAGATACCTGAAATAGACCTAAAAATATCTAAAGATACCTATTAATACTTAAAATATTTAAGATGTCTAATAATACCTAAAATACCTAAACGCCAGCAAGCACTTGCAATATCGGAGTACCAGACGATGATCATTTTCATTTCCCGAGATTTTTCGGATTGCAAAGTTTTATTTTCCCTGATTATTTCGTTGGTCGAATAATTCTGAATTTTGAATTAGTATTGAATGCCGTGATTGTTAAAAATGCTACTGTCACCAGGTTTCCGTTTCAGAGCTAATTATATTTGCATTGGCTACTTTTGCCTTTAACAAAACAGCAAGATATTTTGCTTTCAGTAACATTACACAAACCATTACATGTTATCGCAACCATCAATAAATTCATTACTTCGAAGTAACGGGAGATTATCAGTGCTAGAGAGAGACCTTGTAGTTTTAACAACCTGTGCTCTTGATGCAAAGGCCAGACTGTCTTTTGTAAATTAAATGCGACTGCGCCATCTAGGGGATGTGAATGAAATAACAACTATAACATTACTTTAATTCTCGTACAATATACTCCAAAACAATCGAAAGTTGTGAAAAGGATGGAATGCAATTAGTCTTTAGAGTAGAGTAAAATTACCTCAAACCTGGGAAAATAGCAGAGTGCTCTGTGTGTGTGGGGGGGGAGGGGTATTAGGAAACTAATTATTTAAATGTGGATTAGGGTGATATTTTGAAATACGCTTTTTCAATTCACAAAACGACACCAAGGTTTGTTACCAAAATCATAATGACGTACTTTACAATCCTCCAGTCTAGAACAGACAGTGAAAAAAATATGTAATGTATGCAAAAATTATGCAATGTTTGTAAAGGAATAGTTCAGTAAGGCTCGAGGGACAATGACAAGCCTTAGATGCTAGTGGAAGTCGTTAAATTTCAAAAATATGCATCAAAAAATTGCAATACTACGGATTTCAAAAACCAGATTCTGAAACGTCATTGTAGTTTTAACTTTCTCATTCACAAAACGCCTTATTAGCAAGGTTTTTAAAAAGATCTGATTCCTTTTTTTTTTCATTTTCTTCCAAGATATTTACTCAGGATTTTTTTTTGAGGAATTTTATAAATTTCGATTTATTGGTCAATTTCTGCCATATTTTAATTGGAAACATTCTCAGAGGTAAGTCATTGGATAATTTTGTGAAATATTTACATCATCCTCAAGAATAGTGTGATGTTATCTGAAATGAATTCTCTACAAAACAGTGTTAAACATTCCTAATGTTTAAGGACACAACAGTTCTGGAAATAATGAAATGGCACAGTTTTGACTCTGCTCAAATATACAGTCCATCTATGAAATTTATTTACATTTGTAAAAGGGTTATTTTGTAACACTGATGCGTATTTTTTATCATTTCATATGTACATACTGTAAAAAACATTTGTGATAGTTTCAAAAGGAAAAAAAGTGTGGCTAAGAAAATAGACTCATAGCTCAAATTATTATTATCACTTCTATTCTCATGCAGAAATGTAATCTATTCCTATTTACTGAAGAAAAGTTGCTCAGGTGAAAGAAACAAGTTGATTTCAGTGTGTTACTGATGTGTTGGTGACATGCACCTTCTCAATTTTCGACGTGTGTTGTTTCTTTTAAAAGTTTTATAACTTGAGTTATTGATTTTTTTGTTGCAAAGTGAATTGTGTACAAAGTTCAGGTAATGTCTCTACAGTGCAGTACAAATCATAGTATTGAACATATGCGAAATATGTGTAAATAGATTGCAAAGATTTTTAATGTGTCTTTTTTTTCAAATGTTTTCTTAAATGCTGGAATAGCAAAAGATGTATGCACGTAAATTAAAGCAACTTTCCTCACTTCGCGCTACTCCGTTTTGATACCATAAAGAAATTACGTGTTTTTTGGCGTTTTCAGATTCTCAAGAAACAGCGAAAGTAATGTTTGGCGCCATCTATTGCCAGAATATTTAACCATTGCAAAATTCATCAGTTTATTTCCATATTAATAATAATAATAATAAAAAAAAAAAAATGAACAGTGCCATTGAGAAACAGAGAGAAGGAACGTCGCAGTAGGACCTAATCAAAGATGCCCTCTGCAAATTTTGGGATTCTAGAAGTCATGAACTGCAAATAGTTCTTATGTTCGGCATTTCGAGTAGTCGACTATGAGGATACTATGAAAAAGAAGTGTATAAATGGTTTAATAGTAAACTGAAATGCTCCCAATTATATTAACTAGTTTTTATCAGAGTAAAAATCAGAGAAAAATCCGTTGGGCTTACTAATGTGTTTTAAACCAGTTTTATGGTTGTTCCTTTATGTTTTTAAAGTACACTTCTCAATCAATGAAAAGCAAATATGCAGTCGAAATATTATGCACTCGTTTCTCGTTGTACGTGATAAATTTGCTACGAAAAATGAGCACGCAAACAAATTTTACTACAGAGAAAATCAAATTCAATTGTCTTTAAATAAGAAATTTTGAATAAGTACACAAAATGTAGAAAATCCTTCAAATGTCATTAATTTTCATGTTAACATGGTAGTTTTTAAGTATCAACTCAGCAATATACTTTCGCACTTATTTTACAATAATTACCCTCCCAATAATTTTACTAGAGGGGCAGTGCCCACACAATATTTTTCGTCCTGTTTAATTAAATAATCGCTTTGTCCTCATAAAGTGAACTAAGCTCTACCTTATGAGGCCAAAGCGATTTACTTCGAAAAAATTAATAGATAACAAAACAAGTAAACTTTTACCATATTAGCATTGCTCATTTGATAAGAAACTTGATTGCCAGCTCCGTATTTATTTCGACATATTTTCGTGATGTTTAAAACAATTATCAAAAATAAAATAAATAAAAATGCAGAAACGTATGATCTCTAGCGCCTTTATGTAACTGCTCATTTTTTGCGCTTCTCGTTCTTGTTTGAGTAACAGTGCTAATTTCTCATATTTCTTATAAACTTTTGGAAACAAAATCTCTCGGGATATTTTTATTTTAAAATCGTAGGCTGAATTTCATTTTGGAAAATATTAATATCCAGCAAAAGAATATTTCTATTTCCTTGTTTATTTGTTGATTAGCAATTACTATTGCATTGTAAAATATACGTCGATTCTCTTTGTCTATCTTTTTGCTCTCCCCCTTTTATTTATTTTTTTATTTCCCTCCTGACAACGGAACAGACGTGCTCCTCCCACGTCTAATCTCTTCACGCCTCCCCCCCCTCAAAAAAAAAAAAATTGGTGAAGTCAGCGCCCCTGGTAGAAAGTAACTAGTGTGTTGACGTGTTCGCGCGAGTATTTCAGCTCAATTTTCTTGTTTGGTAGTTTTCTTTCCTGTTTTTCTTTTTTTTTTTTTTTTCCCTGCTCTGTGTTACTAGTCTTGTTTGTTTTTTCTCGGATATGAACACTTTCTAATTACAGTTCTCTGTTCGTCATGCTTTCTGCGCAATTTCTGTGTTATATTGTGAATTAAATCGAGTATGAATTAATAGATGGCGCTGCACGTTCAATTGGTATCCATCATTACAGAACAGCTAGCTTTGCGTTTGCCAGTCTACGCTACTCCAATGTCTTTGACAAATCTCCTTAGTGATATCACTAGCACGTGCAAAATGAAACGCCATTTAGAGATGACATGTGTAGGACAAACCAAAGTGATACGCCAATTTGACGTCCGTCTGTTAGTTCTGACCACATGAAATTACTTTCTTACCTTTTAAGTTTCACTAACACTAGAATCGCTAGCACCCCATTTTCGACCCATGATGCGGATGGTAATACTAGGCAAAAATCACCCTGAAGTTACTAGATGAAAATCCAAACAAAAAGAATGATACGTTCGAGGGAAGGGTCTTTACAAACTTATAGTATCAGTAACATTCTTCCCCAGTAATCATCGATTTTTTGTTGTGTTTCGTTATTTTTTAGTTGTTTTTGGATAATGGCGGTTCAACTTTGGTAGATTCCTACGTCGTACGAGTGAAAAATTTCGTATAGTGAGAAGAGATGCATAAATAAATTTCTCGAGTAAGTGGTGAACTGTATAACGAGGCACGAGTGTATTTTATTTTAAATTTGTTAAAAAATGGATTTTTAAAGAAATATAATGTCCTTAGAAGTGGGCAGAGTAAATTTCTCACCTTAAATATCTACAAGGGCTGGGCGAGACTGCTCCATGACGTCACGACTAGCAGCTAAAATATCTGATATTAGTGGTTGGCTCTGATTTCTCTGTGCATAATGGCAGACTCAACCAATTGTGTTAGAGATTTTAGCAGCTCTTCGTGACGAAATGAAACAACCTCCAGATGGCAGTGACTATGGCCATTATCTGCGAGTGGCCTAGTGGTCAACGTTCTAGCCTGCCACGGAGAAGACCTCGAGTTCGAGGCAGGTACGAACGCTCGAACCACTAAATAACCGCCGCGCGTCAAGTGGACACGTTAAGCCGTCGGACCCAGGGTGCTGTCCCCCCGGTAAGAAATAACGGCGTTTTGTCACTTTCCTATCGGGCACTCTAGCCCAAATCTCCTAGCTTCCTATTTCTAAGGGTTGTTTAAGACCTGCAGGCTCATACACTCCCGTCCTAAAATCCTCTACATTTGATCTGATCTATGGCTATTATATCATTATCGACTATGGCACGCAGAGTTAGAGTGAGATGAGAAGTCCCCTGATTTTTTTATGAGCTCATTAGTGCGGACATTATGTTTGCAACCAAAGATAATTTATTTTTAAACTCACCTGTGAAACACACACTTTCATCCCTTTATTTAAGATGGTCAGAATACATGGTTTCAAGGGTATATTTCGGAAGTAATGTAAGTTGACAGATTTTTTTTCCTGCGTGCCTGTTTTTTAGAAACCAGTGAAGTTTTTACCAGAATCTGGACTACAGAGGTGAATGAACTGTCAAAAATCGTTTCCCGTTGGTGTTAAAAAGAAAGAAAATTCGCAGAATAACTTTTTTCAGATTTTTATATTTTTATATCTGTCTTAATGTAGGTGATTACTTAGTGTTCATGCATAAGAGCATCACTTGACAATGAAAGCTTAAGGAGTAGTTTTTCTTTTTTTTTTTTTTTTTTTTTTTTTCAAATTTTTAAATATTCTTTTTCTTAAAGCGTCATGAGGATAGTTTACAAAAGAGTACAGAACCGGAGATATTTTGAAATGCTTAAAAACACGTCGCCACCGTCAAGGAAGCGGACTTTTCCGCCGTGTAGAAGGATTGAAAAGTACGTTTAGTAATGAACAATTCTGAAATACGGTTTTAAATTTGCAGCAACTCATAGGCACAGATTTTTAAAAAGTTGCTACACATAGTAGATTATCGCAAAATCGCGAGTGTGATAATTTTATTATTCATGATAGTGATACTGATTTTTTGCGATGCGTTCCGTTCAGAAAGAAACGTGACAACTTACTTGCACAGATTTGGATTAGAGAGTTATGCACTGCTGTTGTACAAAGCTGTTCTTTCATTCATTCTACCAATTACTACGCAGAATCTGCGTCACATGTGAACGACTCAACCAGACACAGCACAGAAACAGCTTCTGATACTGAGTTCATTAAAAGTCATGATTCATGCATGATCGCATTTTAGTCATGAGTCGTTAGACTGCGTTTTCTATTAATAGACGTTCTTTTGAATTCTCATGAAGCCAGCGGTAAATATGTACATTCGACAGAGAACATTTAAGGAGCAGGGGGCCCTGGGGCCTTTACAATATTTTGGGGTTCTAGTATTAGTGGCACATCTAGGAATTCACTGTGGTTGGATGAATAAAAATAACCAGTAGAAAATATTTCCAAAATCAGTGGCAGCAGGAAAATGTAAAAATGCATGGTTGAAAAATGGATACCAGTTCAGTTCTGCTTTAATTCCCCCATAGGGTTCATCCTGTTGAAATATGTCAAAGTAGTGGGCAAAATAATAGGATCCAAATATCATGATTAAAACGAATTCTTAATGCATGAAAATTTCCTCCCCAATTACAGATGTGTACAAAAAAAAAAAAAAAAAAAAACTTATCTGTAATGCTTTCGAAAGATTTGAGAATGGTCTGGGGTCGACTATACTTTTTGAAGACTCCCCCTAAAAAAGTGGAAAGAAATAGAAACATTTTTACCGAGGCAGTTTCTCATAGTTTTTGCTGTGCTATCTGCAAAACGAAAAAAAAAAAAAAAAAAAAGCAGTAGAACTCTGTCAATTCTTCGAACATCCTGCATAATTCTGGGGCCCCTTGAAAGTGCTGGGCACGGGGCTGAAGCCCCTCTAGATCCTCTCTTAAATGGGCCCAGACTTTCGAGGTCTAACTGATTTCTTTAACAAAAAGTGCTGTAATTTTATCATGAGTCATTTATTCATCAATATGAATCGTTTCTACTGAGCATAGAAAATTTCACCCGCTTCTTCTACCAAATGGTCAGAAGATTAGTCAGAAGATCAGGTCTCTGGCTAATCGCTCGAGTTCATATTAGTCATGAGTGCTGCCCAGGGAGGTTAGAATAAAATATCTGGAGAGGCCCTATCTTCAATGGGGCAGTATCACTTTACATAAAGCCTATCACCACACGTGGCGGACATTAAAGTGTGGGACACCTGGTGGTTTTCAAGGCAATCGCAAAGCTCCTTTTGCTGGCTTGGCATTCTTTCGTCAGAAGTGTTTCCATTTTTGCATCGTAATTTGCTTCTGATGTGTGAGAAAATGCTGAATTTTTTTTAATAAGATTCTTTATTATTCTGAGGCGCCTTCCCATTTATATTTTAAATTGAAATACGTGAAACGTTAGTGACAGTTCAAAACAAAACGTTAAAATTTGAAATTTCACTCTTCTGTGGAGTGTAACCCTCTCCGGTTTGGTATTAACACGGTTTCTGCAACAGAAAACCACGCAATTCAAAAATATCGCACAGGTGGAACTTATGAAACTTCGTATGGATCATGTAAACAACATCAAAATTCCCACACTTTGTGGCTTTACGGTTAACAGACCCAGGGCATCTCCAGAAGTCTTATACCTACTTGGTGCTGTCCGCGTTAGTTCTATTCCCCTACCTGAAACCACTGGCCCCAAATTAGGAACGGCAGATCCATGCAGTCCTAAAAGATACGAGAGAATTTAACCTCCTCCTTCCCAAAGAAAAAATCAAAAATTTCAGCACATACATCAGGTAGTGATTTTAACCAGAACTATACGATCGTTATGCTCATTCGATTTCCTTTTTGTTAGGGAGAGAGTTAGTGCTTTAAGAAAAACACACCATCCATGGCTCACGCGGAATTCGAACTCGGATCTGTCTTGGGAGAATGATTAGAAGCCAACTCTTCGCGTCACTCGACACAGAAGTGAATTTTCTGTTAGATTTTCATTGCATGTGCAGATAAAAATCGCCCTCATAAAAAGATAAAACGATATTTATTCTGTTTTCATACCAGAAATTCAAGTATTCGATAAAAAGGAAGTTCGAAAAATCAAAAGAAATTGGTTCTGAAATAGATACTTGTTCTCCTAGTTCAGCACCAAAAACATCTGGTATCGTGACAAAATATCTTTCATCTTTATTGCTCCTTGATCATCTGTTACTCAGAAATATTTCCGGCGTGTGTCTAAATATGCAGCTGAAAGCAGAAAAATCAAGGAAAAATAGCAATGTGAAAAATAAATAAAAGACAAGAACTTGTAGAATTACAAGTATGGATATGACCTTACACGCGACTCGATTTATAGACACCTAACCAATCATGCCGAAGTGTGTTTTCACCATAAGCCGTATTCATATACCGTGATTATAAACCATTGATATCTGGAACGGAGATTCAGATCCAAGCAGCTTCCATCCTTGTTGTATCTTTGGTTCATTGCTCAGATATGATGTAGAGAGGTGGAAGTGTGTTGACTGCGTTGGTCATAAAACAGCCTCAATACCATCTACACCATTGGCCATGAAGTACACGTATTGCTATGAAGTCAGGAAAGTCAGGCTGAACCTACAGACACCATGTACTTTTTTATTTGGAGTATTGTGATTAACATTTCAGGATAAAGATTAAAGATGAAAGCGCGCTACGGCAATCTAAAAATGGCTTCTCTTTATTCTGTATCCACGACAGAACAACAAAGTGTTGTCCGACCCGACACAACGTCATACCATGTGGTGTTCCGAGACACTGAAAGATAGCCCAGCTGTTCCTTATACTAATAACCATTTCTTTTCTTTTCTTTTGATTTTAACGACCACCATGACCAACTCTAAGGGAAGTCCCGTGTCCCCAATTTTTAGCCATTGGTTCCAGGAAAGGCAGAGAGCCAGAACTGTAGAATGTTCTCCCATTACCTGTGCCTCATTCTGGACTCGAGCCCGGACCCACTTCGGACGACTAGCCGGAGACCTACGCCTCTGACTACGCACCACACAGGGCAGCGTACCTATGACGTAATATAAAATCAAGGGCTGACAACCAGTAGTGATTATGTCCAAAATTTCAGTTTTGGAGATAATCCGATCTAGTTGGGAACAGTCATTTGGGTAATGGACATACACATTTTATAATGATCTTAAATGGCCCTTTCCAATAAGATGTGGACATAAACACACCGAGCAGATATAGCACAAGGGACAACAAATTGTTTGGCGGACTTAACCCATTTTCGCCAAAAAAAATCTACATAACAACTTCTGGTTGTCAGCCCTCAAAATGGAAAGACTGTGTGAACAATGACTTGAAGCAGCAAAAATTGAAGAGTATGTTAACGAAATGTAGATAACAGTCGAGAAAGAGGATCAAATCAGGATGAAAAGTTCGTTGTATAATTAGTAGGAACTGTACACCAAATTATACTCAAAATAGTATAACTATACTAAAATCCGAAATTTCTTGGCGTAGAATACAAATAAAACTTTCCAAGCTTTCGAACATCAACCAGATGGCTTTCTCTAGGAAGGTAGACAGCTAACTGCAACTGGATAATAGAACGTTTTAACACTTTGAACGCGGTGACTTGACTAGACAATAAATGAATAGGAGCAAACGTGATATTTCGAAGAAACGAGGTCACGTTGGTTGGGCACGTGGTACTATGGTAGAAAACTCAGCATCATTTGAAGAATTGATTCCAAATACGTGGCAACTCCAGAGAGACGCTATCATTGCAAGCCTCGCAGCTGATCAAGATTTCCAAGGTTTCGCGAATGGCAGTAGATTTGGGTGTGAAGTATGAAGCTAATTTCTTTACATCACTCCATATAGGATCGGCTGACTTGAACTTGACTTCTCTGATAGGGCAGTGGATATTTTTCTGTCTTTATATCCCTTATAGTATCAGTATTTCATTGTCAAGTTCAAGTCCGCCGATCCTATATGGAGTGATGTAAAGAAATTAGCTTCATACTTCACACCCAAATCTACCGCCATTCGCGAAACCTTGGAAATCTTGACAAGCTGCGAGGCTTGCAACGATAGCGTCTCTCTGGAGTTGCCACGTATTTGGAATCAATTCTTCAAATAATGCTGAGATTTCTACCATAATACCGCGTGCCCAACCAACGTGACATCGTTTCTTCGAAATATCACGTTTGCTCCTATTAATTTATTGTCTAGTCAAGTCACCGCGTTCAAAGTGTTGAAACGTTCTATTATCCAGTTGCAGTTAGCTGTCTACCTTCCTTGAGAAAGCCATCTGGTTGATGTTCGAAAGCTTGGAAACTTTTATTTGTATTCTGCGCCAAGAAATTTCGGATTTTTAGTATAGTTATACTATTTTGAGTAAGTTCGTTGTACTTTTGGAATGAACACATATATGAGAAACACGTTGTTTAGAGTGTCGCAACAGTAGTGTTAGTGTTCTCAACTTATTGTTGTTCAAAACAAAAGTAACAAAAAAATTGTTGTCAGAGTTCATCCGTTTTAATTAAAAAATCATTCACCAAATTAGAATTATTTGTATTCTCACCAGCAGTGAATCTTCTTGATATAGATGATTTCTAGAATATATTGAAGTATCGGAGTAAGTCCAGCCAGTTCTCGAGGGCGAAAAGATGAAATACGGCTGTAAATCAAATCAATTCGTGTTTCATGGACAAGGACATCTGTTTGCAATCGCTGTGTTACATTTAAGCAGTCGGCCAAATAACCTTTTGGAATATTTTTAGAAGATAAGGATATTTAAAATGTGAAGTTCCGTTTTCTTGCATTGACTGCTGTCCTTGGATCGTGTAGGCGTATATCAACTCACGACGAATCACATTCGTACAATATGGGAAAATTAAAAGTTATTTTACACCACCACGTTAAGATCGCACCACCTACGTTTAATCAAGGATGCATCAACAAGAACAGGTGACACTGGGTAGTTCTATAGGTTCGTTCCTGATTTGTAAGGTCACTTACGGTAGCACAACTTAGATAACTAACTGATACTTGAAAGGTAATTCTGGTATTCGTCAATTACTGCTACGTTATTTTCGTTTCATGCAAATGTCCTGTTTCGAGCTGTTTGTATCGTTGATAGTAAAAGCGATTTTTCTTCAAGAAGTATTTCTTTCTGAAAGCGCTAAAAGACATTTTTCCTAAAACAAACTCAGGAACGAGATCAGGTAATTAACTTAGTCACTGTGTTCACAAATGTAATTTTAAAGTGACAGTAGAAGTGCATAAAATATGCTCCTATATTTTCATTGAACTTCTGAGATTCATGTACACAAAAATATATATAAATATTATATACCTCTGAATACTCATTTTTGTGAGTAATTTTGCATAAATAAATGATCTGATTGTGCTATGAAACGTACGTACACAGTTGAAATGAAACTTTGCATAGCACTAGGTGAAAGAAGTAAAAAGAAAAATTGAAAAGCACGAAAGGTGTTTCAATTTTTAGCCGATTTATTTCTTATGTGAAACAAGAAGAAATCTTCGTTTCAAAGAAGAAAATTTTATAATGCATATTAGCGCCGAAAGCGTTTTCTACTGTTTTTAATCTCACTTTTCATTAAAGGGAAATATACATATGAACGCAAATGAAATTTAGAAACAATTTTTTGATAAGTGAATATGAATAATTCGTAGCTCTTTTTGACTTGCGTTTTGAAAAAGTTGCATTTAAAGTATGAGGTTTTAAAGTGCTTTCCTTTGATAAAAAGAAAAAAAGTTATGTGTACACTTCGTTACTTGGTTTTTGGCTGTACAATGGACAAATGTAACTATGTAGAAAGTGGTTTTAAGTTCACTACATTTCTTATTATATTTTTCATCATCAAATTGTAAAGCAAGTAGATGTGAATCTTATACGTGTTTTCTTTATTGTTAAAATTATTCGTCCCATTGTAAAAGTAAACCACTTTTTAATGTTATAAGCAAAAATGAAAAATATGTTATGACTGTAAACAGACAAACGATTATTGCAAAAAGTTCCCAAAATTACTTAAAAGGCCTTCATGTATATTTATATACAAAAAAATTAGAGTATACAAAATGACTTTATGGTAGCAATGAAATACTGATACTTTTAGCAGAATTAACACACACACACACATACACACACACGCACATCCGTGCACACACATTACATGTGAACGGCTCATATCGACTATGAACTGAACAATTAAACGATCCCTTTCAATCATAACCGGTTTAATTCCTTAGAACAGATTGGTATGATTCAAAGCTGATTCACAGAACCTTAAACATCTTTTTAAACAGCGTTATAAATTACTAATACTGAAACAAGTGCTTAATCGTTGCTGCAAGATAAATAGCTATCACACCTCACATTTTTAAAAAATGATTTTTATAATTACCTTTTTTTTGTTCATTTTGGACACATACTGTGTTTTGCAAAGGCACATTTTGTAATCTTGGCCTCAAAATGCATAACCGTTTTTCAATGAATTATGAACACTTGTGAAGGAATTCTGACGATTGCAAATTTTATAAAATTGTTCTTTTTCAACAGGAAACAACAAGTAAAAAAACGCATGGTTTCGGGGATCACTGCTGCTAAGTTGCGTAAGAAACACTTCGTATATTCTTTGTTTTTATGCCCTACTGGGTAATAATATTTCGCAACTTTTATTGTATCCTAGCAGTGTTTCCTACAGCAACTTATACATGCATGCTGCATGCATATATACGTATATATTACACGGCAAAGATTGGATACGAAAGTGAAATTTATCAACGATAATTAGTGTTAAAAAACGCAATATGATATCATCTTTGATAACTGGCACATTTCAAATAATCTACCATGCACATATAATTTCAATTTGAATTTCCTTTAAAAGTTAAGAGGTAAAATAGGAACAAGAAAAATAGGACAACAAAATATTACATTACGAAGGCAAAAACAGTATAATGATAATAAAAGAAAACAAAGTGTTTGTATACAATGGAAACCGGCTACCTGAAATTTTCGACCTGTTTAAAATATATATATATACTATGGTTTGAAAACGACTATTGTACAATATGTTTCTTTTTGTTTTTGTTGTTGTTGTTGTTAGAGTATATAAAACATCTACACTTCTGGTATGTGAATAATTGAAAATATCCTTTCGATTCACAGGTACTAATTTCACATTCGATTCTGTGTAATTTAGTTTATTGGCGATAGATTTTTGTCTTTTGCTAAAATTGGTAATGTTTTTTCATCTTTTGTATGTCGTACACAAGGAATAAATGAGAAAACTGCAAGTCAGTTCTATGTGGTTGTATCTCATCATTTCACTCATGTCCTTAATTCATGCACACATATTTTTCACTTGGCTAGAACCGAAGTATCTCATACGTATTAGGCAGATATTTTCAATAAAAATCGCAATGCTAGTATGATGAACTGCGTATTGAAAACGAAATAAATTAAGATAGATTAATTGAAGTAACTTTAAGTGAGATCTTCGGAGTCGCAGATTTTATTTTCTGACTATCGCACTTAAATACTTAACACCCTTACAATTAGTCGAATAAGCACAGACCTTAAAGCGTAGGATACACAACGGCCGTTCCGTAAAAACTGAGAGTCAAATCACACAAAATGAAAAAATATAGGTACATCAAAATGTGTTATTTTTTCTCAAAGTATCTTCCCTCGGATGATATGTAATGGTCCCATCGTTCAGTCCAGCAAGTTGCGAAGGCATTTTGTGGAAGCTGCTTTAGCGACTCCTGTACAGCTTGAACAACGTCAGCATCTGTGTTGAATATTACGCCACGGAACTTCTCCTTCATTGTTGGAAACAACCAGAAATCGCACGGGGCGAGGTCAGGACTGTAGGCAGGCTGTGGCATATTTTCACGCGCTTGAAAAAAATGGAGTCGAAGTCATGTCGTTGACAAGGCGTTGACTCATCACGCCTTGTCAACGACAGGTTGTGGCATGATTTCAGTACTGCATTTCGTAAGAAACTGTTGAACACAAGCAGCCACATATGGGCGGGGCCGCCCCGGTGGCGCAGTGGTCTAAGCGATGGCCTCGGATCATTCGTCCAAAAGGGGTCCGGGTTCGAATCCCGGTGAGGCATGGATGTTGCGTTTGTCTTACGGCACTGGCTCTCTCCCTTCCCTGGAACCTGTGACCCTAAATTAGGGACGGGCGACTGCTTATAGCCCATTGAGTTGCTCACGGTGGTCGTTACACCTCCAATAAAAAAAAAAAAAAAAAACATATGGGCGGGCTTTACCATGGTGTAGGATCCACTTGCCCACCGGTTTCGGTCGCTTAATAGATATGTGTCGTAGCAAACGCTTCAAGGCTGAAATGTAATACTCAGTATTGACAGTAATTTCTGGAGGAACGGCATGCTAGTAGACTACCATTTATGATCAAAGAAAATTATCATCATCACCTTCCCTTTGGTTTGGTGGCCTTTTTTCGGAGGAGGCGAGCCTGTGTATTTCCAGACACTCGTTGCGTGCTTCGTTTGGGTGTCAAAACAGTGGACCCATGTATCATCGGCAGTTATTACTGCATTTAGAAAGTTTGGATCCTTTGCAATCATTTGTTCCCACTCATGACACACCTGGACTCTGGCTAACAATTGCTCTCTCGTCAGGTGATGAGGTATCCATCTGGAACACACACACGATGCAGCAGTAATTTGTCGCGTAGAATGCCGAATGCCGACGTTTTTGAAATATTAGTTGACGCCGCTGTGTCTTCTCATGTCATTCGTCGATCTTCTTGCAGAATTGCCCAAACAGTGTTAACAATACGCTCCTTAGCAACACTTTCAAGTCGACCAGGCCTAGAGTCGAGTTCTGCCGACAAACGCCCTTTTTTTGAAATCATGGTGCCATATAAAAATCGTTGATTCACCCAAGCATTTATTTTTGTAAGATTTTCTCATTAAACAAACTGTTTCTGGAGCCGTTTTACCAAAACGATAACAGAATTTTATCGCACAACGCATTTCTCTTCTTTACCTTGAATCACTCACTTCCATAGTTCTATAGTCAAATACAGACGTACCTTTTTTTTTTATTTTGATTGGAGGTTTGACGACTACTGTGAGCAACTCAATGGGCTATAAGCAGTCGCCCGTCCCTAATTTCGGGCTACTGGTTCCAGGGAAGGGTTAGAGCCAGTGCCGTAAGACAAACATAACATCCATGCCTCACGGGGATTTGAACCCGGACCTCTTTCGGACGAATAATTAGAAGTCAGCGCTTAGACCACTGCGCCACAGGGGCGGCGCAGACGTACCTTGAACAACTGCGCAATAACAAAATCAGAACCGTCTGTCATGGCTAATAACTGTTGCCATAGATACTTCCATAATTCAGTTAGTCGTCTGCGCGGATATGTTTCCCCTTCGCGCTTATGCTTATTACAAAAAAAAAAAAATACTCTGTTTTTATGGAACTACCTTTCTAAATACCATTTAACACGGGTAACCGTGAGCACATGAATATAATGGTTTTCTCACTTCTCCACAGTCTCCCCTGCAGGTCGATGCACTTTCTGTCTCGTTTCACTAGCTTCTTCATTCCTTGGGAGAAGGAGCTAGAGGTAGAGATACGATACAAAGAAGATTTTTGGCTGCTCCCGGTTCCAGGTCTGCACCGCTTCCTTAACCATATCAACAGGGGTGAACCTTCGACCACGTAGATCCTCTTTAAGTGAACCGAAGACGTGACAATCGCATGGCGCCAGACCAGTGCTGTAAGGAATGCATGTGGAAGATGTTCAAACCGCAATTGCCACCCCGGTGGCGCAGTGGTCTAAGCGATGGCCTCTGATCATTCGTGCGAAAGAGATCCGGGTTCGAATCCCGGTGAGGCATGGATGTTGCGTTTGCCTTACATCACTGGCTCTCTACCTTCCCTGGAACCAATGACCCTAAATTAAGGACGGGCGACTGCTTATATTAAACCTCCAATAAAAAAAACCGCAATTGCTGCATTGCCTCCAACGTCGCGGCTGCTGCATGTAGACGTGCATTGTCATGGGGCAGCAAGATTGTTTTGTCGTTTGAATTCCTTTACTGGAGAAATGGGTGTTTCCACTGCATGCTTTGTCTCTTGCTTTCCGGTTTACAGTGATGAACCAAGGCCGTTTAGAAAACACAAGGCCATGACAGAGAGATGAGTTCCCTCTTTTAGTGACGTCATGAGGAAACCAAGGCTTTTGATTGGTTTACAACGCTGTCGTTTGTGACGTCAAACACGACATCGATGTATCAATCCGTGTAACAGGAGAGTGACCGTCAAGCGGAGGGAACTCATTTCTCTAATATGTTTTCTAGACGGCCTCGGATGAACCCACGCCTCATCGCCGGTGACAATCCACTCCAAAAACACTCAGATCTTCTTCATAACGTCACAGGAATTGGGTTGCAACCTCCACGTGCAGTTGCTTGTGCAGATCAGTTGCTACCCATCTTGCACGAACTTTCCGGTATCCTAAATCATCATGCACTGCGGCGTGCGCAGATATCTGACGGCATAATTCGTCGGTCTTGTGTGATCAAGCCATTCGCCTTTTCGATTTGGGCTTGGGTGCGCGATGTTGATGGTCGACCAGATCGAGCTTTGTTCTTTTCCGACCAGATTGAACTTGTTCTTCCCGCTTTAAACCTTTCTACTCATTCATAAACGTTTCGTTGAGTCATGCTGTTTTCAATTTCATATTGAGCCAACATCCCTCGGTGAATTTCAGCAGATTTCACTCCCTCTGCCCAAAGAAATCTCACTACGGCGAGTTGTTCAATAATGGTGTAATTCCGCAGTGGAGCATCCATGTTTATTTGACCTTGGATTCAACTAGCTGACAGCTGAACGCTGCGCTGTGAGTGTTCGAACTACCCACAAGTCATTGCGAACGTGCTGTACTGCGTCAGCTTCTATCCGTAGAGGTTACCGCCTCATTTTCAAATTGCGTTTACGTTTTGATTTGCCTACGTAACACATTCGTAGACGCAGTAAACACCGACGCAAACAAGGAACCAAATCGGTCCTTTTAAGTTGCAGGGTCCCTGTATTGATATCAGTTAGTAAGATTTGACTGACTTCCAGTCATAGACAAAAACAGGAAAAGCTCATAATAGTTGAGATGTGACTTTCAGTATGGAAAGCATACCCCCCAAACAACCAAAATTTGCCTAAGTGAAAAGCCAACAAAAACTAAACCTAAAAAAATCAGTTCATGTCACATCATCCTACGACTTTTTTCTAACAAAATAATTTAGAAGCTGGAAGTCAGTCGAACGAACAAGAATCAAACGGTATTACAAACCCAATAATGGATTTTTTTATTGGAGGTTTAACGACCACCGGGAGCAACTCAGTGGGCTATAAATAGTCGCCCGTCCCTAATTTAAGGTCACCGGTTCCAGGTAAGGGAGAGAGCCAATGCCGTAAGACAAACACAACATCCTTGCTTCACGGGATTCGAACCCGGACCCCTTTCGGGCAAATGATCAAAAGCCATCGCTTAGACCCCTGCGCCACCAGGGCGGCAATAATGGATTTGCAAGATCGATAAAATAATTCAACAGCACATTGAAACTTGTACACCCAAATACGAGGTACTAAAATTTAATAAATGGTGGTAATTAGCAGAAAGCACAGCCAGTTTGGAAATTTTTTACTAGTGAGGTCATGTGAAAAAGCTCTCCTAATGAACACAGTCGGCTTGCGAATATATGAAGGTTGTCCATATATCGGAGAGTCAAGGCAAAAAAATTGCTGGCGTAAATTTATTATCGTAAGCAAATTGATGGTAAAGCAAAGTTCTAAAAAATTACACACTGGCGTGCAAAAATTAAGGACGAGACGTTTTTTCAAATGTAACGTCGTGCAGAAGTGCTCCACATCGACTCAAATCATATCATAAGATCCCCAAGATGTAAGAATATGGGACAAGTGAGCAAAACCGTCCAAAAAAGGAATCCAAAGAATACAAAGGCACTTTATTGAAAAGGAAGCTTCGAGCACAACTGGACAGAAGACAGAAACGTCCATGTGACAGGCTGTCGCCAAGAAAAATCCAGTCTTTAGTAGGGGATATGATCACCCCTGACTGCGTCGCAGGATTTACAACGTCTGTCCATGCTGAGGGCGAGGTTGTCAAGGAGCTGTTGAGGCATCGCGGCCCATTCCTCTTGTAGCGCCAATCACAGCTGCGGAATCGTTCCTGGCGGCTGGTGACGTGCTGCCAAGCGTCTCCCAAGAAGGTCTCACACGTGTTCGATTGGATTTAGGTCCGGGGACCTTGCGGGCCAATCCATGCGTTGAATTTCTTCACTCTCCAACAGCTCTGCGACAGCCACTGTACAATGAGGTGTAGCGTTGTCGTCCATGAAGAGGAACTCAGGACCCACAGCACCTCTAAACAGACGCACGTGAGGCAGGAGAACCTTGGTACAATAGCGGACACCAGTGACTGAACAGCCTTGGAAGATGTGGAGGTCAGTACGGCTACCAAGCATGATACCGCCCCAAACGAGAACTCCGCCACCTCCAAACCCTCCCTTTTCGATGATGTTGGAGGTATGATTGGGTGTTCCCTGCTCTTTTCAGATGTGTATACGTCCAGAATCGCTCGTCAGACTAAATCGGCTCTCATCCGTAAAGAGAACTCGACCCCATTGCTGATGTGTCCAGTTCTTGTGTTCCTGGCACCACAGAAACCGCCGTCTCCGATGAGCAGGCTTTAATGGCACACACCGTACTGGTCGTCGTGCAAATAGAACACCTTTGTGCAGCCTCCTGGCCACGGTAAAACGCGATAACAGACGTCCAGTTGTCTGTTGCATGTGCCTTGCGATTTCTCCCGCTGTCTGCCGTCTGTCTCTTCTCGCCAGTAGGACAATATACCGGTCGTCCGCCGCCGTGGTTGCTCGTGGACAACCACTGCTAAACTCTCGGACAGCTGTTCCTGTCGTTTGAAATGCTCTCCAAGCTCATGAAACGATGCTGTGAGCGATCCCGAACTCCTCGGCCACACTAGTCGCACTTCGACCTTCTTCCAACTTCCCAATGACGCGACCTCGGGTAAAGTCATCCAGATGTCGGATTGCCTGTTGGCCATGTCACACGGTGGCAGCAACTCGACGTCGTTCAAACCGATGTACACCGTGCAATAGCTTTCACCGAATTGCTGAGCGTACACCGCCCGTGTGCTTTACACCCTTCCGACACTCCCCCACGTCATGCTGCATATATGCGCATGCCCTACCGTACCGAACCCTAGTCTATCTCCTGAGTGGTCTTTCGGTCCGTTTTGCCTGCTCGTTCTGCTGTTATGCTAATTTCTACTCTTCGTCCTTAATTTTTGTGCACCAGTGTATTAATGGGCCCTAGTAAAAAAAATCCTGGCTAAGGTGAAGGGGAGAAAAATTCAATAGAACCGCAGCTGTTTGCGATTAGGGAAAAACAACAACAAAATTTAGTTATCCATACCAGAAGGTGACCTGTAGGATAATGCTGCTTCTACGTCATCCTGCAGGAATTCACACTGAGGACACTGTTGAAGGAGCTTGTCTCTGCATCTTTCCAATAAAGCATGAGGAACTGACTCCGAAGAGCGTTTCGTGGTAATGACGGTGGCAGACTCATAAATATCCCCGTGGACTCCACGGGCGGTCGCTTAGATGGAGTTGTAAGCTAGAAGACGTAGTGCGAAGAAGTTTACGTTTTCGTGAAAGGCATTAGTCGTAACACAGGCTTCGAGCTTCCGGTGTCAAGTTCCATGGTCGAAACACGGAAGCCTGCAGAGGCTGAGGTCAACGCTGTCCGGAAGGCTGCAGAGGCTGAGGTCAACGCCGTCCGGAAGACTGCAGAGGCTGAAGTCAACGCCGTCCGGAAGGCTGCAGTGGCTGAGGTCAACGCCGTCCGGAAGACTGCAAAGGCTGAGGTCAACGCCGTCTGGAAGGCTGCAGTGGCTGAGGTCAACGCCGTCCGGAAGACTGCAGAGGCTGAGGTCAACGCCGTCCGGAAAACTGCAGAGGCTGAAGTCAACGCCGTCCGGAAGACTGCAAAGGCTGAGGTCAACGCCGTCTGGAAGGCTGCAGTGGCTGAGGTCAACGCCGTCCAGAAGGCTGCAGAGGCTGAGGTCAACGCCGTCTGTAAGGCTGCAGTGGCTGAGGTCAACGCCGTCCGGAAGACTGCAGAGGCTGAGGTCAATGCCCCACGGAAGACTGCAGAGGCTGAGGTCAACGCCGTCTGGAAGGCTGCAGTGGCTGAGGTCAACGCCGTCCGGAAGACTGCAGAGGCTGAGGTCAACGCCCCGCGGAAGACTGCAGAGGCTGAGGTCAACGCTCTTCGGAAGGCTTCAGAGGCTGAGGTCAACTCTATCCGGAAGGCTGCAGTGGCTGAGGTCAACACCGTCCAAAAGCCTGCATAGTCTGAGGTCAACGCCGTCCAGAAGGTTGTAGAAGCTGTGGCCAACGCCGTCTGAAACGCTGATTTGAAAAGTCAGATGCTGGACGTTTTCTTGACCTTCCCTTGCTGTTAGACAGGGAGGGAGTTCCTTGGAGGTACGGTGAATCGATGCGGCATTACTCTGAAGGTATCAAAGATACTGAGCGAATGTCTTGCAGCAGGAACTGAAATGGCGGCGCTCGAAGATGTTGAGCGAGTGGAAGCAGATTTCGTAGCCCCAGGCAATAGCACGATTACTCAAAGATGCAGTACGAGGAAAAGTATGTTTGTTTACATCAGGCAATGGCACGATTACTCAAAGATGCAGTACAAGGAAAAGTATATTTGTTTACATCAGGCAATGGCACGATTACTCAAAGATGCAGTACAAGGAAATGTATATTTGTTTACATCTGGCAATGGAACGATTACTCAAAGATGCAGTACAAGGAAAAGTATATTTGTTTACATCAGGCAATGGCACGATTACTCAAAGATGCAGTACAAGGAAATGTATATTTGTTTACATCTGGCAATGGAACGATTACTCAAAGATGCAGTACAAGGAAAAGTATATTTGTTTACATCAGGCAATGGCACGATTACTCAAAGATGCAGTACAAGGAAAAGTATATTTGTTTACATCAGGCAATGGCACAGAAGCACTTGAAGATGAAAAGTGAGGCGAAACAGGTTTTGTTTCACCAGAAAGTGGCACGGGGTCACTCAAAGATGCAGAGCACAGTGAAACATCTTTCATCTCACCAAGCAGTGGCACGGTAGAACTCGAAGGTGGAGACACAACAGAAGGAGCATCAAGGGCAAAAGTTGAAGATTCACTGTAAGAAGGCTATCCTGAAGAACTTCCACAAGGCTGAGAGGGACGGAAGTCCATTTCACCAGAAGGTTAAATTGCACGCTGATTTTCACAAACGCAATCTGTAGGATTTTGGGGAGAAATTATTTTTGAAATGCTTCTGAAATAATATTTGCGATACTCTGAGCTCCATATGTGGCCAGATAATATCTCCATTTTTCTTCTTAAGCAGTGCACGGAAGTCTGCAACTTAAAATTTCATCTCAGTTAGTGGCGTAAGCTTCTGAACGAGGTATGGGAGACCAGGACGATGCGTTGTTAGTAGAACATATAATCACCCATTTTCAGACATCGAGGTTTAAATATTGCTGAGCCTTAAATGCTAACTTTGTTATCATAGCTAGTGCTGGCCTCTGGTTCTCTTCGTCCACAAAAACAAATTAAGGCTTAAAGTGGCGTTCTAATTTTCCTGCTAAGAAACAATTCTGCAGGTGTGAGCCCCGTTGCTGTCATCCAAAACAGAACGTAAGGCGTACCAAAAGAAATTCAAGTGCTCATTCAGCGTTCGAGGTGATCTTGAACGCAAGAAACAATCGTTTTAATCAGACTGCGATTAACCCACCCTTTTAACTGGATTAGGTTATTTGTTTGTTTCAGGGTTTAATGAGCACTGTGCGCAACTCGGTGGACTATAAGAAGTCGCCCTTCCCTATTTTAGGGCCACTGGTTTTAGGGAACGGAAAAATCCAGTGCCGTACGACAAAAGCAACATCTATGCAACACCACCGGGATTCGAACCCGGACCCACCTCGGACGAAAGGTCAGAAGCCAGCGCTGAGACCACTGTGTCACCGGGGCGATTGGATTTGGTTGAGGATGGTATATGTTTAACTGAAAGCCTCTCGTACATCCACTTGAAGATGATTTCATTCAAAAAAACAACTCCCTTATCGAAGATTATAGAAGTCTAGTGACTTCATATTTACTAAAACTATTTTCGGCTAAATAATACAAATACCTTCTGGCGTATCGGATTTCAAAGCAAAATATTCCACTCACCTAGACTAGGTATCAGTAAATACTGAAATGTGTCCTCTGCGAGTGCTGACAGATAAAGATAAGGTCAAGTAAGTCATATGAAAAATTTAAAATACATACCAGCTAGGAATAGAAATAAATTAGTCGGCTTGGGTCTTTTATTATTATTATAGTGTTCACAAATATGACATGAGAACACTATCATGTAAACCAAGCGAATAGATGGAATTAGGTAATTTCGTTCGGGGCCGTCCCGGTGGCGCAGTGGTCTAAGCGCTGGTTTATTATTATTCGTCCGAGAAGGATCCGGGTTCGAATCCCGGTGAGGTATGGATGTTGTGATTGCCCTACGGCACTGGCTCTGTCCCTTCTCTAGAACCAGTGGCTCTAAATCAGTAAATTAGAGACGGGCGACTGCTTATAGACCATTGAGTAACAGTGTAAGTCGCGACGAATGTGGGATGACAGATCGAAACTCTCCACGACTGTTACAATCCTTAGTGTAATATATGCGTCGTAGCCCCACAATAATTTCAAAATTCGAGGTCTGTCCTGCAAATGAGGTATCTAAATCTTGGTCGTCGTCAAACTTATGTAATAAGTACTGATCGATACTCCCGAAGTCTAGCTCTAATGATTGTAAGGCTGCAATAATTTGCTCTCTTGAGGTTATTTCAGTTATTAGAATTAGAAAAAAAAAACTGTTGTTCACTATCTGAAATTACAGACTTTCTTGCTTCCCGTTGGCATGGATGCCGAGATAATGCACCAGGGAGTTGATCAGAATTCCTACTTTGATGAGGAATGGTTATGTTGTAATCCTGAAACTTTAAGGCCCGTTTCAGAAGTCTAGTTGACAGGTTTTTGCAAAATTCAAAATGCTGCAACGCTGGGTCGTCAGCAATGACTTCATTTCTCATATCATTGAGATAGGAACGGAAATTGTGAAATGCAAAAATGATAGTCAGGTATTTCCGTCCTGTAGCGGTCGAACAGTCTCGTTCAGTTTTAGACAGAATCCTAGAAGCATATGTGATATAATGATGATTTTACACTAATAAAGCACCAAGATATTTCTGTAGATTTGAATGGTTGCGCGTGATCTGGAAATGCTGGAACAGGTGGAGGAATTTAATACTTTTGGAGAGGTTTAAACGCTTCATCTGCCTCCGCTGATTATGCAAACAGTTCATACTTTCGCCTTGATTCATGTAAGGGCTCACACAGTATAGCATAATTTGTAACAAACTGCTGGTACCAGCGAGACATTCCTAGAAAGCAACACACTTCCCTTGAATTCTTCGGATGTGGAAGTTCGACAATGCCCTGCACTTTACTCTCATTGGCAGGCAATTAACCCTTGCAAAGTGGTTTATAAAGAAATTTAAGTTAGTCAGCTTGTCGAAAGTTCCATTTAGTAAACTTGTTCTATACCCTTGAAATGTTCGCCAAACGTCGCAGTTGTGACAATGATCATCTAAATAAACATGAAATTCGGCCTCAATACTAGTCGCAATGCAATGCCCATTAAGCGCTGGAAAGTGGAAGAGGCAGAAGTATAACTGAACTGCGTTCTTAAGAATGAATATGCACCAAAAGGTTCAATAACACCTGCTTTACCTACAGTATACGTGAGCACAACCACTTACCAATATCCGGAGTCCAAGTTTTTGCAAGATAGCCCCTGTGTAGACGATAAATCTTGTAAAATATCATTTATGAGAAGCAGGTGTAGTTGACGGGTATAGTTTCATTACTTGATTTCCTATAATCAATGACAAATCTAAAGGCCCATCCGTTTTGCGCACTAAGAATGCTGATATTGCCCATCAGGGTGGATCAAAAAAATGCTTTTTCCGAATTTCGAGTTGTAATACCTTCAAAAACTCGTCAATTGGAATAAAAATAAGACCTGCAAAGAGAAAATTCAGTAGGTCAAAATTTTGAGGTGCCCACCGGGCTCGAAAGATTAGCAATATGGGCGTTTTTCGGTATAAATGCACGAATTTTTTTCTTGAAATGGGGTGCTTAATAAATGTTCTAATAGTGCCCATGCGCTGGTGCTTTCTTGAATAATCCCGTACTGTAACATTTCAATAGTTTTTGATTTCATCTCAGCCTTTTGATGCGGGGAAAAAAACATGAAGCTTAGAAGTTACTGGTGGGACGTTTCCTGTGCGAATAGTGCGATGCACCACTTAGAAGAAGGTAGGCTTAGGGGAGAAAATGCCAGGACGCTGATGTATTAAAGCCAAAAATGTATCTTTCTACAAATTTTGAAGATGACAATCCGATTTTTGGCGTAAATGTGACAAGAATGGTAAGTCAGATAATATCCGAAAACTTGAAAATTTTCATCGTCCTGGAGCGGGACTCGAACCCGCGTCTCCCAGAAAACGCCTAGGTATGCTAACCACTACACCACCCAGAACGACCAAGATTCAAGTTTCCGATCAATTTGAATTTAACCATCACAGGATTCGCTAGTCGAAGCAACCGGCATTCATGTTTAGCGAATCTGGAGGTTAATAATCCTATCCCGTGATTGCCCGGAGAAGCAGATAAATCATGAAAGAAATACGGGATTACGCCATATAATACAAATTTTGAAGATGACAATCCGATTTTTGGCGTAAATGTGACAAGGATGGTAAGTCAGATAATATCCGAAAACTTGAAAATTTTCATCATCGTCCTGGAGCGGGACTCGAACCCGCGTCTCCCAGAAAAACGCCTAGGTATGCTAACCACTACACCACCCAGAACGACCAAGATTCAAGTTTCCGATCAATTTGAATTTAACCATCACAGGATTCGCTAGTCGAAGCAACCGGCATTCATGTTTAGCGAATCTGGAGGTTAATAATCCTATCCCGTGATTGCCCGGAGAAGCAGATAAATCATGAAAGAAATACGGGATTACGCCATATAATACAAATTTTGAAGATGACAATCCGATTTTTGGCGTAAATGTGACAAGGATGGTAAGTCAGATAATATCCGAAAACTTGAAAATTTTCATCGTCCTGGAGCGGGACTCGAACCCGCGTCTCCCAGAAAACGCCTAGGTATGCTAACCACCATCCTGTGATGGTTAAATTCAAATTGATCGAAAACTTGAATCTTGGTCGTTCTGGGTGGTGTAGTGGTTAGCATACCTAGGCGTTTTCTGGGAGACGCGGGTTCGAGTCCCGCTCCAGGACGATGAAAATTTTCAAGTTTTCGGATATTATCTGACTTACCATCCTTGTCACATTTACGCCAAAAATCGGATTGTCATCTTCAAAATTTGTATTATATGGCGTAATCCCGTATTTCTTTCATGATTTATCTGCTTCTCCGGGCAATCACGGGATAGGATTATTAACCTCCAGATTCGCTAAACATGAATGCCGGTTGCTTCGACTAGCGAATCCTGTGATGGTTAAATTCAAATTGATCGGAAACTTGAATCTTGGTCGTTCTGGGTGGTGTAGTGGTTAGCATACCTAGGCGTTTTCTGGGAGACGCGGGTTCGAGTCCCGCTCCAGGACGATGAAAATTTTCAAGTTTTCGGATATTATCTGACTTACCATCCTTGTCACATTTACGCCAAAAATCGGATTGTCATCTTCAAAATTTGTATTATATGGCGTAATCCCGTATTTCTTTCATGATGTATCTTTCTGTTCCATTGATATTAGTTGATATCAATGGTAAAGTCAACATGCTCTAATGGTGGAGACGGAACTGGTTTGAGAATAATAAACAGATATCCTCCAATTTAATTAAAAATTGTTTTGTAAAAGACCAAGCCTGACATACACTTCACCCAAAGATCAGCTATTTTCAGGATGAATGCATCAGCTCGAACTTCGAAAATTTTATGGGTAGTCTAGGAATTTCGAACGTAGTATAACTTATACAGAGTGCAAAGTAAAGTCCGAACTCCCCCAATAATTTCGGAAAGAACGGTGCTAGAGCCATAAAACTTAGGTGTAAGTATAGTAAAGTGACCAAATTAGGGTGGAGCGAAAAGTATACGAATTTTTTTTTTAGAAATTCAACTTGGCAGGGGGTGGAAAAGTTGTCTTTTCGGTTTGCTAGGTCACACACGTTTTATTTTTCAAAATTGTTTCATATCTTCCGGTGCTCCAAGACCCTTGAACTTTGATAAAAACTGATTTTTATGAAAATTTGACTTAAAATAATAAAAAAATTAAGAAAAGCTGTTGCAGATTTGGCCTAGTGTTCACATGTTAGTGTATGAGGCTTATTAAATTTTTTACAAAATTATTTAATTGTCGATTCACATCTTCCGGTGCCCTAAGACCCCTGAAAATTTGAATAAAAATCAATTTTTAAAGAAAACAACGCCTTTTGAAATCAAAGAAATTAACCTGAAAAACTTATATGAAATGTAATCTTACCTAATTATTCTTCAGTTGTTTACAATATCTTCATTTTCAATTTCATTATGTTCAATTGTTCAATGTTCATTGTTCACTGTCACTGTTCGTTTTTATTACTGAAATAGAGTAGCCACTATCCAGTTCGGATAAACGGTATTAGAAGAAATTTTATAACTTACATTCTGACTTAGTATCTAAAGTTTTTCTATATGACATCCCGATTTCAGTCTGGTCAAAATAAAACCATGTCGCTGCTGTTTCCCGCACACATTCTCCGACGCTTCGGAGAGGAGACGAACACACCGTTTCACTGACTGAGTGTGATACGGATATTTGTATCATTCTCCTATTGTTCCTTCCCTCACCATTGCCTCAATGTCTTCGATTTGCGCATTCCTCATAACAGGTGGCTCAAAGCGGCCAACTTGTTGCCCGTTAATAAGTTCTGTATATTCTTTTGCTTTGAAGTTTAGTTTGGGCACTTGAAAAGTTCTAACTTCTGACTTTTCTGTTCTCTCGCTTTTTGCAAGTTGTATTCTTCGATTAGCGAGGGACCTAATATGCTCTATGTCATCTGTCAGCATCGACACTAACAGATTCTCAGGATAGCAGAAGAAACTGTTTCTTTGAATAGCACCATCTACTATCGCTCTTAGATTAGGTGCCAAGTACTTGGAAAATGAGATTAGTCTCCAAATGTGGCACGCTCCTTCAATAAAATTGCTCTTTGTCCTGACATGGAACCGTAATGGGGCGTATACTTTCATGATGTAGGTTGCAAGGATTGTAAGATTCTCAGACGGATTTTCTGTAGCCACATACAACCTCAAAATACGGCTCTCAGTTGTTTGCAACCTTGAGTGTGCAACGTGTCCGGGTTTCTTTGCTGCTAGGTCGGAAGAACATGCATCAAGTGAGATAGCTATAGATAAATGTCGTATAAATATTTCTGGTCATTACTCAGAACCTCTCTATCTACACTATCCGATATATTCTGTAGATCGATTGGAGTAAATTGTGCTACAGGTAGCGCTTCGCAAGTTTTAATTGCCTTGCCAGTTGGTCCAGAAAAGGCATTGCGGGACCACTGGTTGCACCATCTAATCCATATAGGAGGTGTCGCAACGGTAACTCGTTTGCATGGTGCAAACAAATGCACCACTGCAACGGTCTCCCGATCTCGGTCTCCAGCAGCCGAATCACTCCTGTTTTGTGCCCAGTATTGACGTTTGTGCTGTCGCATCCAATTACCGTTAAGTCATTCAGTTTTATCCCACTTGGTTCAAGAAATTCGACTATGGATTTATATATGGTTTTGGCTCCTCCATTTCAAACAGAAACATGGCCGATGTATTGCACGCCAGGCTCCCGGACGAGAGTAAAATGCGTTTCCTTCTTAAACCTTGGATAATACTTTGATCCTTTCTTGGCTTGCACTCTAGTGTTATCTATTCTTCCGTCAAAAGACAACCGTTTTAGAATAGACACTGGTAAATTGACCGCCTCTTCATTTCTAACTTACTTACGCTCTCTTCGAACCTTACTGCGATCTATTACGCATGAAATGTCTCCTTCGTGCAGAATTCCAACGCCTCGTAATACAGCATTGGCAATTAAGGCAGCACATCGGTCGGAAATTCCGTGCCTATCGCGTACCATTGCTAAAGTAGGGAAACTTAAACAATTTTGTGTTTGTTGCAGCAGCGAACCTTTACTTGTAGAAGACGAAGGCATAGAAGGACGCTCGGGCTCGGGTCGCTCTCATTCAGCCGTTTCTGAATTTTCATTAGCAGGTGATAAAAGTTGAGTCACGTCGTCTTATTTCAACATTTTATTTTCACGTCTTTCTTCTTCCTTCTGCTTCCTTTTCTCCCTTTTTTCTACCTCTTTTGTTATAATTACATCAACCCCTTATAACGAAGTAAATTTCTCCGTCATTTTTGTCCACACCGGGGCTCGAACCCGGATCCCCTCAATCCGGAATAAGTTGCTCTACTAATTGAGCTACGCAGACGTTCTTTCTTGCTGCTATCTGCCTTTACGTCGTGTGCGTCCTGCGGGGCAGGCACGTCACATCTCCCCCCTGAAAGAGGGCCGGGGCATGGCCCACTGGTCAGCCGTGACTATGAATCGTCGTAGGCAGTCATCCGCTGTAGAACGTACTTGAGAACTCCCAGTCAATCTAGTATGTGGAATGCAACGTCACACACATTTTTATTTTTTTTATTTTTTCGAAGCGCTGAAGAAAGGATTCTCTTATTTTTCCAATCTCGCGGTGTGGAAAGAACATGACACCATTGCG
Organism: Macrothele yani; assembly: GCA_039090855.1. Taxonomy (NCBI): domain Eukaryota; kingdom Metazoa; phylum Arthropoda; class Arachnida; order Araneae; family Macrothelidae; genus Macrothele; species Macrothele yani. The sequence goes on from CM076990.1 coordinate 199,199,082, forward strand.
AGATTTGAACGGTCGGGTCATCCGGAAAGTTCGGGCGCCATTATAACGAAGTAAATTTCTCCGTCATTTTTGTCCACGCCGGGGCTCGAACCCGGGTCTCTTCATTCCGGAATAAGTCGCTCTACCAATTGATGAACGCGGACGTTCGTTCTTGCTGCTATCTGCCTTTATGTCGTGTGCGTCATGCGGGGCAGGCACGCCACACTCTCCAATCATAATTTTTCCTTCCGACCGTTGATTCTTCATGAATAAACGTTCAGCAATTCGAATTTTCACATTTTTCTCACATTTTCATGAATCAAAATCTTCGCATTTGCAAGAAGCAATATCAAAAAGGCGAGAAGCCATTTTATTACGACATTTTTTCCTTTTTTGTTGAAATTTCGGTTCATTTTTTTGACCTATATAGGCCTACGAAATGTTTCGATATTTGTCATGACAGCCTCTAATCTTTTCAACAATTCGTTTGTGCGATATACTACAATGGAATGGAAGCTTTGACCCATATTGACTCAATTTTTTGTGCAACCAGTTCATAAATTTCTGCTACGTTGGCTCGGGCGAAAATTCAGTGACCATTTCATTCTGTATAAGTAGATAATATCTCAAGACATCAGAAACAGTTGGTAATACATTTTCGTTGAGTTGTGTTGGCGCCCCAAACACTGGACACATTTTCATCTGCCTCGTTTTTTTACTTCTCACTATTTTTCCCCCTCTCAGACATGACTTTCGGTTTCTTCGGTTTGTTTCTTCACCTCACCTTTCACCAATAAGCATAAATTCTCCTCGCTGAGATTTCGCAATTTGACCTTGTGTGACAGAATGACACGTGTCCGGTCCGCCGGTTTGGCGTGGTTTACTTGAATGCAACTAATGCATAATTGCGCTGCGCATGCGCATTTGTATGCGATTGCGTCAGAATAGAGGGATGTCCTACTACGACACAGGGATTGCAACCACATCAGAGATTGGCCGTCGCATAGCTTTGAATGGTTATTCAGTTGTTTGGAATCGTTACTGAATGCAGCTTTTGCCCTTAAAACCCATAAAAATGGGGTGGGGTGTGTGGGGGAGGGGTAACATTTTTCAAGGTCCGTGTGCTACCTCAAGATATGAAGCGAATTTAAAAATAATTATGCAAGCATTTTAGGAAACATACGCAAACATTTCTATACTCCAGCGGATTCTCTAACTATTTGTTGTTTATTTTTAATTTTTAAAGTTTAATGGCCATAAAAATCGACTTCTTCCAAATTGTCATGGGTCTTAGTGCACCGGAAGACATGAATTGACATGAAAATGATTTTACGTCTATGCTAGTGAAAACGAAAGACAACTTTTGCGCCCCCTGCCGATTCTTTAATCGACATTTTGTTTTTGTCCGATGACATCACTCCTAGTGGGGAAATGAGGAATTTGGCAAGTCTAACTCGCGAACCAAGAGAGATAATGAAAAAATGTCAATGACAAAGTTGTAGGGCGTCATTGACTTAATACGAAATAACATCTTAAGTCTACCAAAAGAGTGTATGGAAAATGTGAAACGGTGTTGAAGAGGAATCCGTTTTTGGCCACTGACGCAACACATATTCTTTCGTAAAGCCCCAGATGATTAAAGAAGTCATATGCCGCTCATTTTCTTACAGGGCACAAAGAGCTGCGTACGAATGCAAACAATGGCCATGGCGCAGCACCCAGCCTATGATATAAAACACGGTCAAAGCGATGCGGTCGTCAAACTGAGCCGCGGATGGCTAAGTGCTTAGCAAGTCAGACTATCAATGCAAGGTCCTCAGGTTCGAACCTGGGCAGATCTTTCAGAGATGGTGTGATTTACTAACAATCGCTGAATATCGGATGAGCACGTTATAAGTGACGGCCCCCAGGCTGGACCCACTGGTTAAGTGGGTATCCTTTCCTATGCCCCCCCCTGAAATTCTCTCACCCCTCTATTTGAAACATCATACTTGTACGGTGGCGCCATTTACTGTACTCTAATCACATTACAAAACTATTCTGTCAAAGTCGCTAGACTTGCTCTCATTCCTTCCGTTTCTGTGTCCTGCCCAAAAGGCGATCTCGCTGTTGGTGGATGGGGCCTAAACTCTACTCACTGTGGACGGAAGTCCTACAAGGAAATGACAAATACTGTGGGCGGTCTTCAAACGAGTGAACGTTCATGTGGCGGGCTATTCCAACGATGAGTACTGTGAGATGATGATGCTGTACGGTGAGTGTCAACGTAACGCTAGGGAAGCAGCACGGCAGTATGTCTGACGTTTCCCGGCTGGTCCACATCTAACTGATAGGACTATATTACTGTTCAACGGCTCAGATGGACTGGCAGCACAGCAGCTCGCCCACGCTCGGAGAGACCTCCGCACGTAGGATCTCAACAATCAGAAGACGTCTTGGGATATATCCTTGCCCATCCACGCAGCAGAACTAGACCGTCAGTGCGGCATGTGGTTTGACAGCCTCTAGGCAGTGGCCAGAAACGGATTGCGTTTCAACAGCGTTTCGCGTCTTCCAAACGCTCTTTTGGTGGACGTAAGATGTCATTTCGTACTAAGTCAATGACGCTCTACAACTTTGTAATTAGCATTTTTCCATTATCTCTCTTGGTTCGCGAGTTAGACTTGCCGACTTCCTCCTTTCACCACTAAGGTTGATGTCATCGGATCGGGCATGGTCACTTTACTATAACTACACCTAAGTTTTATGGCTCTAGCACCGTTCGTTCCGAACTTATTGGGGTGAGTTAGGACTTTACTTTGCACCCTGTATAAGGGTCGCCCAAATGAAAAAACTGAGACTTTTTTTTTTTTTCCCCCGTAAGGGTTTATAGATTGGAATATGCGAACATACAGGAAGTAAGAGTGATTCATGAGCTACATACCCGCTACACACAGTCGCCTTGTCAGTTCAAGAAAGTGTCCCAGCGCGGCATGAGATTATAGATAACCTGAGAGAAGAACGTCCGTGGTTGGCTGTGGAACCAGTCTTCAACGGCGTCCCGGTCTTCAGCGTCGTTAGCGAACCGGCGTCCTCTGACAGCTTTTTTCTCTGGCCCGAAGATGTGGAAGTTGCAGGGCGACAGATCGGGGCTATAGTGTGTGTGTGTGGTGGTGGGGGGGGGGGGGGGTCGAGGATCTCTCAGCGGAAGCTCTGCAGCAAATCTTGGCACGCTGTTGCCACATGCTGGCGTGCGTTGTCGTGCAGCAGAATAACCCCATTTGACAACATACCGGGTCGCTTACGCTTGATGGCCATCTTAAGGTTACGTAACGTATTGCAGTATGTGGTTGACTTGACGATACTGCCTGCTTGCGGCCAATCCGACAGCAATGGGCCATTCTCATCGAAGAAAACCGTGACCATCACTTTTCCAGCTCTTAAGGAGGACTGAGCTTTTTTGGGGATCGTAGAGAGTTGGGATGTCGCCATTCCATGCTCATCCGTTTTGTGGCCGGATCGAAGTGGTTGCACCAAGTTTCCATTATATTTATATTTGTACCACTACGCAAGCTGTGCTATGCACTTCCTACTGGCACATTGGAAAATGAGACAAAACATCACTAATTGCGAAAATGTTGAAACCTCCATCAAATGTACCCAAAACAACGGTGTTTGCAGTGCGGCAAGCGCATTTGGCAGCTCTGAGGCTTTTACTGCAAAAAGAAGAATTTTTATGTCTATCTAGCGATAGCGAAGGAAGTGGAGATGTTTTGCTCGTATTCATCGATAGTTAACAAATTTATAGTTATTTCTAGGTCCTTGATTATTACTGCTCCATTATTAGCACGTCTTTTGTAAAAAAAGATCGTGCTTATGTTACCGGTTTGTCCGTCCGTCCGTCCGTCTGTACCCAAGATATCTCTGCAACTATTAGTCCGATTTGAAAAATTCTTTTTGCATTGGGAAGCTTGAAATATACGAATGATGATCATTTATTTCGTTTATTTTTACGATGTACAATTTCGCCGCTAGAAGACGTAAATGTAGATGATGTCGAATTCAAAAATACGTTTTATTCCACATATTTGCTTCTAAACATCCGATTAAAAAAATCTTTTATCTTTCGATTCCATTTATGTCGAAGAGTATTTCAGATATAGTTACTTTTTCAAATTACGCATAGATTTTCCGCTAGGGGGCGTAAAAGTAAAATACATTTTTCCCGATAACTCTTCTTCTAAAACTCCGATTTTAAAAATGTTTTCTTCAGCGGATACACCTCCTGATGGAAAATCTGTTGCATATAATTTCAAATTTTTGGTAAATAATACTTTGGCCACCAAGGGGCGTAAGTGTTAATTTTTGCTTCTGATGTATTTGCCATAAAATCTGAGCTTCTAAAATATCGATTGAAAAAATTCTTTAGTGGACTGATGCCAATCACGTCGATAAACCATTTCGGAATATTTTCTTCTTAAAATATTCTATAGTTTCTCCGCCAGGGGGGTGTAGATGTATATTATATTTTTGTCAATATCTCTACTACCAGAAGTCCGATTTGAAAAATTCCTTCTTTGTTGGCTAGTGTTATCGTGTGACACGTTTCTCATATAATTTTAAAATTTTCAAGTAATTCATAGACTTTCCGCTAGGGGCGTAGCGGTAAATTGCGTTTCCCCCTATATCTCTGCTTCTAAATCTCCGATTGGAAAAAGTCTTTCTGCACCGGATACAGCTCTTCATGGGAAATCCTTTGCACATAATTTCTAATTTAAAAAAAAAATGGTTTGGCCACCAGGGGGCGTAAATCTTAATTTCCGCTTCTGATGTATTTGCAGCAAAATATGAGCTTCTAAATTCTCGATTGAAAAAAACGTCGTTTGTGGACCGATACTACTCATGTCGACAAACATTTTAGAAACATTTTCTTAAAATAATGCCTGGTTTCTACGCCAGGGGGCGTAGATGTATATCCTATTTTTTGTCAATATCTCTACTTCTAGGAGTCCGATTTGAAAAATTCCTTCTTTGTTAGATAGTGTTTCCAGTGTGACATATTTTTCATATAATTTCAAAATTTTCAAGTAATTCATAGACTTTCCGCTTGGGGGCGTAAAGGTAAATTGCTTTCCCCCTTATATCTCTGCTTCTAAATCTCCGATTTGAAAATTTCTTTCTGCTCCGGATACAGCTCCTGATGGGAAATCCTTTGCACATAATTTCTAATTTTTGTAAAAATATTTTGGCCATCAGGTGGCGTAAGTCTTCATTTCTGCTTCTGATGTATTTGCAGCAAAATATGGGCTTCTAAAATCTAGGTTGAAGAAAAAGTCATTTGTTGACCGATACACTCATGTCTACAAACCTTTTAGGAACATTTTCTTCTTGAAATAATGCATGGTTTCTACGCCAGGGGGCGTAGATGTATATCTTATTTTTGTCAATATATCTACTTCTAGGAGTCCGATTTGAAATATTTCTTCTTTGTTTGATAGTGTTTCCAATGCGAAATGTTTTTTCTATAAATTCAAAATTTTCAAGTAAATCATAGACTTTCCGCTAGGGAGCATAAAGGTAAATTGTGTTTTCTGCGTTATTTCTGCTTCTAAAACTCCGATTTGAAAAAATTCTTTCTGTATCGCATACAGAACCGGATGGAAAATATTTTTCACATAAATTCTAATGTTTGGTAAATAATGGTTTGGCCACCAGGGGGCATAAGTGTTAATTTCTGCTTCTGATGTATTTGTAGCAAAATCTGGGTTCCTGAAAATTCGACTAAATGGTTTTTTCTTGGTCCGATACCGCTCATATGGAAAAACCTTTTGAGAATACTTTCTTCCTAAAATAATGCATGGTTTTCCCACCAGGGGACGTAAAGTCACATCTTATTTTTTGTCGATATCTCTGTTTCTAAGAGTCTGATTTGAAAAATTATTTCTGTGTTGGAGAGCGTTTCCGGTGCGAAATGTTTCTGATATAAATTCATGTTTTTCTTAACGCACAAGTTTGCAACCAGAGGGCGTAAGCTCACGATTCCGTTTACAGCAATATCTGAGGGATTAAAAACCCGATTGAAAAACTTCTTTCTTCCTTCAGATACTATTGTTTTTCATACCGGTTCCATTGACTTTGAATAGCTTTGATAAATTTAATTTGCGTCAGAACGGATTCAAAAGCCGTGCTTATTATACCCGAAAATTCGGTGTCATATTTCTTGTTCTTTTTGTCTACAACTAGTGATATTCTGAAATCAATAATAGTTCGCCACAGGACTGGATTTACTACCACCACACACACAAACAAAACAAAAGCTTGTTCTACCTCCCGACTAGATCGAGATCTTTATTATATTGTTGTGCATGCTGTTGACGTGAGGAAGCTTCTGTATTTCTTCGCTGAATGTCTCGCGCAGACAGCGATGAGGTGGGACAAGATGTGACAAATGTCATTGAATCCCTCCAGATTACGGAGGAAGAGGTCTAGAAGTTGCAGTATGACGTTTCTTATATAAGCAGATTAATCGTAAACACTCATGAACCCTTAGTAGTTGCCTAATTTCCAGAAAATCTTTCTGAAAATGATCCAATTGCTTCAAAATGGTGGGTACGATTTAGACAGTAGAGGCCCGTTGGTCCCTTAGCCAATTTAGACAAACTGGTTCCAGTGCAAAGTGTATAGTGCTGCCAGATGGTTGCTGTTTGCCCGAAAATAATTGTGCAATTTTTTTCCCTGGTCATCCCGTCCCGCAAAAATCTACTGCTACAGGCTAACCAGGGCAAACAACTGACAAATCTGAAATCTGTCGGAAAGGCTTGATAAAAGCCCTTGTACTAGTAGCACGCCACTGGCTGTACCACGTCTTTGCGGCATTCTTAAGGCAGATGCCAACAATTTGGACTTTGAAGTCCTCTGGTATATCAACTGATATAGATCCAAAACACTCTCCAGTGTTCTTCAGTAACTTAATGAAACCATTTACCCCATTACACTGTTATAGTTCCAGCTTAAGGGATAAAATGATTAAGTTGAGGAAAGTAAGGGTACGGCATGGTTGTCACTGGTAGCATTGCAGATGGTGAGTGTGAGGTAAACACCGGTATATTCAAAAAGTCCGAGTCCATCTCAAAAAGTGGTGTACTAAGGCTTTTTCCATTGACATAGTGAAGCACAAATCCTGGTCCCCGTTCAAATGTCAATTTATAATGAATTACAGGTCGGAAACACACAAAAGTAAAATAAAGTGACAAGGCAATTAATTGAGACTATAATTGCTTCCCGGCACCACGTAATAGCAAAAGCAGAGCTTCAACACTTGTTGGCTCAATCAGACGTCACTTTGCTCCTGTTTTAAACAATAAAGGCTACCCTACTAAATAATAGCGGAGTGATCACGGGTGGCGAAAGCACGTATAAGAAGTAAGAACTCGTAGGCGATGTCATCCGGAATCCTACCATCACACGGTTACCTTTACCGAGGCTTCATCATAGGGCTAGATACGGCTAGTTCGCCCCTACGTCGCATCGCAGCGAAAACGAATCGGGATGTCGGCCGAATGTGGTTGTTGGAGAAAGGTAACGTGCTTCTTCATAAAGGGGCGTAGTGTAACGTGCTTCTTCATAAAGGGGCGTAGTCATCGATACTTTCGAACGTCCGAAAGTATCGATCACCACATTCGACAGCAAGTGGTAACAGCCCAAGAATCTACAGCGGACGACATTCGGCAAGGTGCATCGGCAGCTACGGACATCCCAGTATCGACAAGGAAAGTGAATCCCAGATTAGCCGAGGCAGATTTGCGCTCTCGCCAGCTGTCATTGCGACGGCTGCTACTCACCGCAGCACATCATCGCACAAGGTTTCAGTATTGCCGAACAAGACATGCGTGAAGGGACGAATGGAACCATGTCGTACTAAGCGATGAGTCTCACTTTTGTCCAAACACCGACTGAGGGTCTGGAGACAACGTGGTCATAGTGCTGATCTTGATGTTACCCTTGAGCGTCATGAGGCTCCTCAGCCTGATGTCATGGTTTTGAGTTCCTCAGGCTCGTGTCATTGTTTTGAGCTCCTCAGCCTGATGTCATGGTTTTGAGCTCCTCAGCCTGGTGTCATGGTTTTGAGCTGCTCAGCCTAGTGTCATGGATTTGAACTCCTGAACCTGGTGTCATGGATTTCAGCTCCTCAGCCTGGTGTCATTGTTTTGAGCTCATCAGCCCGGTGGCATGGTTTTGAGCTCTTCAGCCTGGTGTATAGCTTTGTCACCTCGGGCTGATGTCATAATTTTGAGCTTGTCATTCTGGTGTCATGGTTTTGGCTCCTCGGGATGGTGTCATGGTTTTGAGCTGCTCAGCCTAGTGTCATGGATTGGAACTCCTCAACCTGGTGTCATGGATTGCAGCTCCTCAGCCTGGTGTCATTGTTTTGAGCTCATCAGCCTGGTGTCGTTTTGAGCTCATCAGCCTGGTGTCGTTTTGAGCTCATCAGCCTGGTGTCGTTTTGAGCTCTTCAGCCTGGTGTGTAGCTTTGTCTCCTCGGGCTGATGTCATAATTTTGAGCATGTCATTCTGGTGCCATGGTTTTGGCTCCTCAGGATGGTGTCATGGTTTTGGCTCCTCAGGATGGTGTCATGGTTTTGAGCTGCTCAGCCTAGTGTCATGAATTTGAACTCCTCAACCTGGTGTCATGGATTTCAGCTCCTCAGCCTGGTGTTATTATTTTGAGCTCATCAGCCTGGTGTCATGATTTTGAGCTATTCAGCCTGGTGTATAGCTTTGTCTCCTCGGGCTGATATCATAATTTTGAGCTTGTCATTCTGGTGTCATAATTTTGAGCTTGTTATTCTGGTGCCATGGTTTTGACTCCTCGGGATGGTGTCATGGTTTTGAGGTGCTCAGCCTGGTGTCATGATTTTGACTCCTCAGTCTGGTGTTATGGTTTTTGCTCCTCATCCAGGTGTCATGGTTTTGAGCTCCTATGCCTTGTGTCATGGTTTTGAGCTTCTCAGCCTGGTGTCATGGGTTTGGGTTCCTAATCCTGGTGTCATGGTTTTGAGCTGCTCAGCCTGGTGTCATGGTTTTGAGCTCCTAAGCCTTGTGTCATGGTTTTGAGCTCCTAAGCTTTGTGTCATGGTTTCGAGCTGCTCAGCCTGGTGTCATGGTTTTGAGCTCCTCAGCCTGGTGTCATGGTTTTGAGCTCTACAGCCTGGTGTTATGGTTTTGAGGCGCTCTAAGTTCAACAGCCGTTCACGGCTGGTACTCACAGTGGCTACAATGACATCTTGACGATATGTCGACGAGGGCCTGCAGCTTGTTTTGTTGCCATATCTCCGTGGTATCCCTGATACTCAGTTTTAAAAAGATAATGTCCGCCCACACATTGCCAACATCCTCGAACAATGTCTACTAGGTGTCCAGGTGCTGCAGTGGTCAGCGCGATCGCTAGACTTCTCCTTGGGCGCTCATAGTTTTCAGGAAGGGGCAGCAGAAATTGTAATAATGAATAACTTATGCAAACGATATAAGCAAGTTTCTACTGTGTCTTCTTGTTCCCTGATCTATTTTACCATACACTCAACACATAAATTTAATTGGAAACTAGATTACCTCCCAAAAAATACTTAAAAAGGTGGATAGGTGAAATTTGACATGTTAGGATAAAAAGGGAATTTCTTTGTCATTCTTGTGATCTTTTTCGCCGCTTGTTTTATGTACATCACGAAACCTCAGAAACCCCTCAGTTGGGCACCAAGAATGCAAAAATACCTTCAAGACAAATTTCTGAGAAAAACTTCGAGAGATGTCTGTCCAGCAGTGAATGGCAGCCGCAGAGGGTGATATATTTTTCATTTTTTTGCCCTTTGTATGTCTTAATTCAGTACACTATTCTCCAACACGCAATGGGAAATTTCATTATTACTTCCTATTGCAAACGTCTGCTTTTTCTACTGGAAATTCTCAACGTATTTCCAATTTTTGCTGCATATACACGCATCCAGAAGTTCTACAGAAAAAATGACAATGAAAAATTAGTGTTATCGCGAAAATATCCGATGAACCTTCTAAGAACAGAAAAGGCTTGGAGCGATATCCAGGGGAGGGCAAATGCCCCTCTTACCCCCTATATGGGAACATATGGACTTCTCCCCAATAGTGAACGCGTAGGACGCCTTTGGTTGTCGATTTAAGACCGTTGCACGACCGCCTTGCAATGTCAATGAATTATGAACACAGGTCATCGACGCATGGTCTGAGATACCTCAGAATACCATCCGGTCATTTCCCACTCGATACCACGCCTTGTTGTAGAATGAATAGCCCAGCCTGGCAGTCATACGACCTACTAACTCAGGCCATATTTCTCTATCATTCATGTAATCCCTCAGAAATAAAATCACTTCTTTCCACCTTACTTGTCTACATGTGTGGTAACTTCCGTCATATTTCGTACATTCTTTCATGGCGTGGCATTTTTTGTCGCACAGTGTATTAAGAGCCGCTAAGTCAATCTTTGCCTAGGGCAACCAAATGGACTTGATTACTCAATCCAGACGACCAGACTACATGCACTAGTTTGTACCATGTAATTTTGAGCTATGTGCTTTTACATAAGAAAAAACAAAAAAACAAATAGGGTTGCAGCGAATACATTTCCAAACTCAGTGTGTACTTTCTCGCTTTCCTGAGACACCGGCTCATTGACGACTGATTTTGCATGGGAAGAATAACTCCTCAACTCGCAATGGCGTAAGTTTGCTATGAATCCGATCAGGGGCGGATTGGGACCACCAAACCAGGCCGGGAATTTTAGTTCTGTGGTCCATTACAAAAAAACACGTACCCACAGGGGAACACCTCATAAAGTCCTTCATGAAAGAAAAGAAAAACAAAACATTCTATCAGATCCTGGATGGAAGGGAACTGTTGAAACATACATTTTAAAACGAACACAGTGTTGAGCCAATGTTAACAGCAAATCAACTGCAAAATAATTTTCTAAATACGCTCATGATTGAATGTAGCATCAAACCACGCTCAAAACGGAAACGGGGTGTGTACCACACAAGTTTTTCTTTGAAAAATTTGATTTTGACAAAATCAGGAGTCTCTTGAAGACTCCAGTTCCAACTTAATCACCATGAAGGTTATTCTGAGCCGGCCCTGGTAGCGCAGTGGTCTAAGCGCTGGCTTATGACCATTCGTCCGAGATGAGTCCGGGTTTGAATCCTATGAGACATGGATGTTGTGTTTGTCTTACGGCACTGGCTCTCTCTCTATCTTACCTGGAACCAGTGGCCCTAAATTAGGGACGGGCGACTGCTTGTTGGTCATGCGCGGTGGTCTTTAAAACCCCAATAAAAAAAAATGTATTCTGAGAGTTGAAATGTGCACATCTCACGCAGCAGTTTTCCTACGCAATTAATTTTTGGATTTATTTGGTCACTAATCACGGACTCCACGTGATTAGCTACCAAATAAGTACTTATTAGTACCTCTATTTATAGTATTGTTACCTCCTTCTTCAGTAGACCCGTTAGTTTGATACATATGAACCTGTTCTGTGGTAAATCGTTGTTGCTTTTAAAATAAATGCGGGAGTGACACAGATTTCGAAATATCTCTGCCGGAGGAATGCTTTGTTTGTGTGAAGAGAAGGGTGTGAGGATGATGGGCCATCACAGTGGGTGCTAGTGTCTCCGTCTAAATTTAAAAAAGGATGATAGGGCCTACCAATTGCTCTGAGCACCAAGTCCAACGACCTATGTCTAACTGCAGCTATCATTTCTTTAATTAATTTAAAACAATGTACTTGGTTCGGCTGCACCTTTCTCGTACAATACAAGCTGAAATAATTTTGTTGTCTTTTCAGAGCAAACACCCAAATTATATATAGAAAGAAATGCTTTTTTCTTAAGGAAATAACTTTTAAAAAAAATATAAAGCACAAATGGAGTTACCGATTATTATTTATAAGTAGTAAAATAATTATTCGTTCCTTAAAAAACTTCAGACTACAAAAGATTATGAGAAAGTGGGCCATTTCTCGATTGGTCCACCGGAAAATGTCCTGGTATCCCGGTGGGCATACCGGGGCATTTCCCGGTGTACAACCTGTCCCTGAATCTGATGAAGAAGGGAATTTTATGATTCAAAAATGCATTGCTTTTGATTTCAAGAGAGACGACGCGTCCACATCTCCATCTTTCTGCGCCTTACAGATAACTATTTTTCCTGTTTGCACTAACATGCATAGCAAGAACGTAGCAAGCTTTTCTTATCTGAGAGGGCGAGCCTTGAAATTACGCCCCTTTGAGTTCAAAATTTCCTTACTTCCACTCAAATGGAGAGTAAGCAGTTCGTACTTTCTACCTTCGTTATGGAAAAGCATTATGATCGTTAAAAATTCTCACTTCCAGTTTTCGACATAATTTTACTCAAAATTTAAAAATTAGGCGAATACCCAAGAGCCAACGATTTTAAATATCAAGTGAAACGTAAAAGTTAAATGAACATCGACAACACAACATGTGCAGAAATGCAGAATGAAAGCAAACAAGCACAGAACGAATGAGTATTAGATAGTAAACGTAACAATAGAAAAATGCTTTCGGAGTAGGGCTTGGAAAAATTTCGTTCAAGGTTAAACGCTCAGAGGAACTTTTGGCGACAGAGCACAAATGACTAATTAGCTCTTTAACCCTTCAACGTATTCGGAAAGGTCACGGAGGTTAGGTATTGGGGCGGACTGGCGGCCGCAAAAGGGCCCGGGAAAATTTTTGCAAACGGGCCCGTTCAGTTTTACTATTGTATCACAACTGAAAATTACTTTTTTTATTTAAGAAGCAAAACAAAAAGTACAGTTGCTCTGGAAACAGTGGCAAGCATAGCACTGGGGGAGGGGGAGGGGGGGTAAAAGTACACCCTCTATCCTTAAATTGAAGTGGGTGTTGCGGAAAATTTTTCATCGGCCCGTGCCAAGATTTTACTGCAGAAAAATACTGAAATTTTTCTGTTGTGGAAAATCACAGTTAGAAATTTCAAGATATTTAAATATCGTGGCAAACTCAATCGACGTGGAAAAAGCGAATAACCAGTTTTAAATTACTAGTTCAGTAAGTTATGTAGGTTATTGCACTGGAGAAGCTTCTAATTTTGAACACACTCAATATTTATATTTGTTTAAAATGTTCTCTTAAGAACGCTGAAGTAAGAACATTAAAATTTAAAAAAAATGCTTATATAGCCTTTTCATGTTTGACAGATCGTAAAATAATCTTGATTTTCATACCTTTGAGCTTCCAGTTCTTAAATTTTAAACGAAGTGGGCTGAAATTCCAGCAAATATTTGAGAGAGAGAGAGAGAGAGAGAGAGAGAGAGAGAGAGAGAGTAAGAGAGAGAGAGAGAGAGAGAGAGAGAGTAAGAGAGGAGAGAGAGAGAGAGTGAGTAAAGAGGAGAGAGAGAGAGAGAGTAAGAGAGAGAGGAGAGAGAGAGTGTGAATAAGAGAGGAGAGAGTGAGTAAGAGAGAGAGGAGAGAGAGAGTGTGAGTAAGAGAGAGAGAGAGAGAGAGAGAGAGAGAGAGAGAGAGAGAGAGAACTGCTACTACCAAAATTATGTTGAAGTTGTACCAAAGATCCTTTGACACAAAGTATGATTTTTAAATTTAAATAAACGAAAAAAAAAATACAGAACTTTTACACTGTAAAATTTTCTATTTGTACTGCAATTTTTGTAATTTTTCTATTGTGGACAATCACAGTTAGAAATGTAAAGATTTTCAAATATCGTGGTGAACAGATTCTTCATTTAGTGATCATATATTCGTATGTGTTTCAATTACAAAACGTGCTTTTATGCTGCGGTTATGTATTGTAAAGATACCTTATAAAGACACCCCACAACGTAAACGAAACATTTTGCAACTTCATGTTGAAATGATATCTCCGTAAATGCCTTCATCTGCAGCATTTGTCAGTTATCACAAGGAGTGTATATGTTGCATAGGTAGAACATTTCGGGGGAAAGGGATCTTATATGAACAACCCCGCAAATAATCTTAGTTATTTCAAAATAAGTTCTTTATATTATTAGCTTCCATTCTGAATTCTGTGTTGTCATATAGTGGATAGTACATCCCACAATGACCATTGTCTAGCATTGTTCTGCAACTTTATCAAACATGGGTGAGTATTTTCACTACTTTAACTAAATTAGTGAAAACATTTTAGTCCTGTTCAGCTCTATGCTGTTAACATACGTAGATTGTTGTGCCTCCCGATTTTTCCTGATGCGGGGCCCCTCGAAACATTTCAGGATGAAATAAATGGTCAAAGAAACTATAGAAATAGATAGACATCCCTTCCCCACTCAGCAGTTGAGAAAGACATCGGTTAATTGCACGGGGAGGAAGGAGTGGAAGTTTGGAAGAGGAGATTTTTTTTTAATGTCTAAACAGATTAATCATAGTTTTCGGACTCATTCGAGCTCGGGCTCTTAAAATTGAGCCCGAACTCAGCTCTTATGCGCACAGCACTAATGCCTCCTACAACCAACAGGAGTAAAATCAACTCCCCCTTCTCCCTTGGGGAATATATAGAACATTTTGTACACACCCCCACTCTCCCTCAACATACGGTACATACATTCTCGTTCCTCAGCTACTAAGTGAACACAGAAGTTCGCAAACACACATGGCCCATATATTGTAGTTGGGATTCTAGCAGTTGCCTGGTGAGGGAATTTTTTTCCTTAATTCAAAACAGGTATTTTTTTTTTTTTTACCCAGCTTGTTTTTTTTTACCCAGCTTGTTGCATTACGTGTATTTCGTTTATAAAAAAGTGTTGTGGTTCAGTTGTGTGTTTAAAACGACTGAACTGAAAACATTTTTAAGAAAGTAAGAAAGAAAGAGACAAAATATACGGAAGGGGCCCACCGGGAAATGTCCCGGTAGGCCAATCCACCCCTGGTTAGGTATATCAGCATATTGTTTTACATAACTCCATCCACTGTTTCGGACAATTCCATGCATCCATATCAGGTGGTCCATAACTCACAGTGTAAGGTCTGTACACTGGTTAGCTGCGCGTAATAGTGTATGCTGCTAACTAAAGTATTCACAAAAGAAAATAGTAAAGTGTATAACTTTGAGTTAAAATGTTCTTCAAATTTATTCACACTCCGTTCATTTCTATTTTTTACGCCCCTCAGAGTATGAAATTACGCCCCTTGGATGACCATCTTAGTAGGGCAATTGCCCTCCCTGCCCTTCCGGTAGCTACATCCCTGATGCATAGGCATAAAAAAAAATCCTTCCTTAATTCGGAAACGTAAAATGTCACGTTTAGCTGCCATACGCCAACTTCCTATTTCGTTATTGTGTCTTACATAAAATTTTCCCCGACTTTTACATCTTGTTGATCTCATGTATTTGCCGACTGTGATTTGGGGCGGGGGAAAAACCCCTTCGGACTGGCCTTGGAAACTTCGTGGCTGTCCCCTTTCGATTTTATGCCCGTGATGTTCAAAGACAAAATTCATTTGTAAATTCAACAGTCAATTCCAGATCAACATTGTAGACGCTGTCATCTAGCGCCATCTATCATCGAGAAAAGGATACGTCTTCGCTTAATCAATGACGAGAAACAAGAATGTAGTTTTCCAATTTGTGACGGGACTGTAAAGTTCTTCTTACCGGGAAAAAAAATATTTTCAGATGTCCCAGAAAAACCTAGATTAAACACTCTAAAAAAATGTGATTTCTATATGAGCCGGTTTACACGAAACTTTTGTACCTGTAGGTTTTGATTACTTATCTGAATAGAGGAGAAACAATACTTTGAATCTATTCTTAATCTAGCGTCAGTATAAATACAATTGCCTTTTATGTAGTGTGGATCCTCTTGCATGTTTGTCTGTCGCTCATGGGTGGAAGAGTTCGAAAAACGTTTGGAACTGTTTTATTCTTTTTTATTAAAAGCAGAAATTTTAATTTGAGTTTGGAAAAAAATCTTTTGGGAATTTTTGCATAATTAAATTTTTTACTCATGTGTTAAGCTTCGGAGGAATTTTAAATACAGGACACAAAATCCTTTCGATTTAATTCCGTACGATATTTTGTTTCAATGCTTGTTCTCCGAAGTTCAAAAATATGGATAACAAATAACTAACCAAACACTGAAAATTAAAAATAGCGTCGATAGATGGCAGCACAAAATCAGTTGACTTGGATAGGAGTTACTGTGATGGGTTTCCAATGAAATAATTTCCATGAAAATTTCATAAGTTTTTAAAGGAAAAGATGAACATCTTTTCAAACGAACGTTTTCCCTTAAGGTGTTGAGTAATACGATGGATACAGTTTTATACCTTCTTTCTTACGGCCTCCAAAATTATTTCAACTCTCCTCTCAGAAAAAGTAACTGAAGCCGGGGGTTTTAAGTGTTAAAACCTCCTCCAAAGCCCAGAATTTTTTGCCTTTTTTTTTTTTTTTTTATGATTCGTCGATAAAGAAGGAATTTTTCAAATCGGACTGTTTGAGGCAGAGAGATATTAGGAAAAATAAGATATGTGCTTATACATATATACGGACACTGGAAGAAAAACTGCGCAATGTTTTAAGCAGAAAATATGCGCAATAGGTTTTCCGTAATGAGAGGTATAAGTGTATGACTCCAAATATTTCTTTTTTTTTTCAGCCGAGCTTTCAGGAGAGTGGATATTACTGCAAACACATCAGAAACAGAAAACATATACTTACGCCTCTTAGTGGCAAAAAATTCGTTTCCAAAAATTAGAAGTTATATGCAAAATATTTCACACCCGGAACTGTATTCAACGCAAAACGAATTTTTTTCAAATCGGACATTTAGGAGCAGAGATATGGAAGAAATCGCAACTTATTTTAATGACCCTGGAGAAAAAACTGTGCATTACTTGATAACGGACGGAATCCTACCCAGAACAGCCTTCGTTGTACATGGTATCGAAGGAAATAATTTTTTTAGTCCGATATTTGGAGATAATAATATGGAATGAAATGCATTTTGAAGTAGATG
Source organism: Macrothele yani (assembly GCA_039090855.1). Lineage (NCBI taxonomy): Eukaryota > Metazoa > Arthropoda > Arachnida > Araneae > Macrothelidae > Macrothele > Macrothele yani. The sequence goes on from CM076990.1 coordinate 199,216,096, forward strand.
GCGTATGAGTATACGCTGTCTCGCAGCGAGTTATGCTTCGGGAAAGAACCGGAAAAGCAAAGATCATTGTTCCTTCATTTCAGGCTTGGAAACACAAAAAAGAAATTTTGCAAATCATTGTAGAGATATGGTTGTTCACAGGCAGACGGAGGACAAATTCATACTATAAGCATGAACTCTTTTTCTCATCAAAATACGGGCATAAAAACAACAACAAAAAAACCCGGCATAACCAGGAATTTAAATGTTTTTTTTTTTTCTGTTTCACCCCATAGCTAGAAACCAGTGTTAAATATAAGAGTTCAGCAGCGCATGCGCCACACGATCAGCATTAGAAATATACTGATAGATAGTGATGTATTCAGGCATCTTTTCGGGGGTGCTAAGCCCCCCTCCCCCGAAAATCTTTGAACGCCCCGTAGCTTTTAGGAGAACTCACCTTACATTTAGTCAAATTGTCTTCTTTTATAGCTGAATGTTTGCAGAAACTAATCAAAAAATACTTAAGAAAATGAGGAAAAATAATAATAATAATAATAATAATAAACATCCACATGGACTTCAGTTTAAAATATCTCTCATCCTTCAATAAAACCTTAAACAGTCCTCGCTGAAGGGGACAAATTTTCAAGCATTGACAACTCGGACTACTTCCGCAATAAATACTTAATTCTACAGAGTAGAGATGTTTGCACTGCAATACATCATCATATTTTGCAAGACAGTATTCAGTTTTATTTCAGTCTTCTGGATGCCGATTTTCCACGTAGCCAACATGTCGTTAGTGCTTCCATCATGGTTAGTTAGGTTTCTTTTACTAGCATGTGCTATTCTAAATAATCTAAAGGGTCTGAAACCAAATGGCAGGGGAATGGTTTACATCACGTTTTCAGGTAACACTGTAATGATTCCTTACGTTTTCAGGTATCACTGTAATGATTCCTTAATAATCAGAAACACGTAGTAAGGTGAGGACATTTCTATCACTCATAATGTGTGCTTTTTATGGGGGAGGGGATCTGCAGCACAGCTTTATGTTACTATTATCCACAATATTTTACACCACCCCATGGTGAAATCCATGATGCATTACTGAATTAAAGCAAAGGCATAACATTTTTACATTTTTTAACACTTCAATATGTAGATTTTTTGGAATTTGCTTTTGCCATATACAAGCATAAGAAGATTTTTATACTCTATTTAAAATTTATATATATATATATATATTACAAGAAATGAAGATTTATCGATTGATAAAGAAAAGCTCGAGGTAACAGACACGTACGTTTATCTTGGACACCAGATATCAAGTGAGGGTGACATTGACGAAGAAATTAATCGGCGTACAAAACTTGCCTGGAGAGCTTTTGGAAGAAACAGCATAATTTTCAAGAGCAATATGCCATTATGTCTTAAAAGAAAAGTGTTTGATCAATGCATCCTTCCAGTGCTTACGTATGGTGCAGAGACGTGGACCTTAACTAAAAGAGACATATAAAGGCTGCAGACAACTCAAAGCAGCATGGAGAGGTGCATGCTTGGTGTGACCAGGAGAGACAGGAAGAGAAACTCGTGGATCCGAAAAATGACAAGAGTGGAAGACATCATGATCAGAGTTAAATCCTTGAAATGGCAATGGGCTGGACATACTGCCAGAAGAGCAGACCATCGATGGACAGCCGGAATTTTAGATTGGATTCCAAGAGACAGGAAAAGACCCAGAAGAAGACCACATGGGAGATGGGTGGATGGAATTCGAAAGTATGCAGGAGTGACATATATATATATATATATATTTTGAGAAAAGGAGAAGATCTCATCGAACTGAAAAGTGGACATCTCTTCTACTATCGTGGGACAGATACTGGCAGAACTAGTGGTGTTGGATTTATAATAAACAAGAAACTGAAGGATAAAGTTGTAGAAGTTGAAAGTTCCTCTGACAGAGCTGCACGACTTGTTATCCAACTCTCGAAAAGATACCAGGCTCAGATTATTCAAACTTATGCACCCACCACAAGTCATCCTGAAGAAGAAATTGAAGAATTTTATGAGGAAATTTGTCATCTAAATAATAAAGGTAAGCAGCACTTGAAAATAATTATGGGAGATTTCAATGCAAAAATAGGGCAACGGCAACAGAATGAAACTTCAGTAGGTAAATTCGGTCACGGCAACAGAAACCAGCGTGGAAATACTCTCGTTGAGTTTGCAGAGGCAGAAGGGTTTTTCATCTTGAACTCCTTCTTCAAGAAAAAGCCACACAGGAAATGGACATGGAGACATCCAAATGGGACGACAAGTGAAATTGATTTTATTATGTGTAACAAAAAAATTCGTCATAGAAGACTGCAGTGTGCTAAACAAGTTCAACACAGGTAGTGACCATAGATTGGTGAGATGTAAGATGCACCTCAACACTAAACTTGAACGTGGCAAGCTCATAAGACAAACAAAATCTATTGACATAACCAACCTTAAAAAACACCATAATACCTTCAAGTTGGAACTGAAGAACAGGTTCTCTGCTTTAGAAGGCCTAACATCGGAAGAAGTGGACATCTCTGAAGTTAACAGAAAAGTAACCAAAGCTCTTATGGAAACAGCAACAAAATTAGCTGGATCTAAGAACAAGTTGCATGTAAACAAATTATCAGGAAAAACGAAAATGTTGATGCAAAAAAGAAGAGAGATGAGGACAACTAAAGAAGATGTGACTTCCAAAGTGGAATTGTAACGTACCAGGAGATGTGACGTACCTGCCAGAAGGACGCACACGACATAATGGCAGATAGGCATCAGAATAAAACGTCCGCGTAGCTTAATTGGTAGAGCAACTTATTCCGGAATGAGTGGACCCGGGTTCGAACCCCGGCGCGGATAAAAATGACGGAGAAATTTACTTCTTTATAAAATATATAGAGCTATGCAAGACAGTAAGAAAAAGTATCACTGAAGACGTAAGAAAATTCAACTGTGAACTAGTGAGGAAAGCAATTGAAAACAACCAAAGCCTAAAGATAGCAAAGGGACATCTCAGTAAGGGAAGAAAACAGATTATGGCACTGAGAAAAGAAGACGGTTCTGTAACAAGAAATAGACACGAAATTTTGACAAGAGTGAAATATTTCTACTCCAAATTATATGAAAGGGATGATACATGCACTCCAGACATCATGAAAGATACCAGTACCAGAGTTCCTCCAATCCTTCCAGCAGAAGTTGCACATGCAATCAAGAACATGAAGCTGGGAAAAGCTTCAGAAGAAGATGGAATTACTGTAGACATCATACAAGAAGCAAGTGGAGAAATCGAAACAGTACTCGCCCAAATTTTCACTCGATGCCTTAATGAAGGAAAGATTCCTGAAAATTGGAACACCGCTACAATGATCCCGCTACATAAGAAAGGTGACATTGAGGATCTCGGAAACTACAGACCTATCAGCCTCCTATCAGTAGTTTATAAAATCTTCACTAAAGTTCTTTCACACCGCTTGAAGGTAACACTGGACATGGCTCAACCGAGAGAACAAGCTGGATTCAGGAGTGGCTACAGCACAATAGATCATATCCACGTACTGAGAGAACTAATTGAAAGAGCAATGGAATATGAACTTCCATTGTGCATGGCTTTTATCGATTATGAAAAAGTCTTTGATTCGGTGAAACCATCAGCAGTTGCAATGGCTTTGAAATCCTGCGGTATTGAAGATGCATACATTAATATTATTAATAAAATCTATGAAATTGCAAGTGCAAAGGTTCGGCTGTTTGAAAATACAACACACGTAAAAATTGGAAAGGGAGTGAGACAAGGTGACACCATATATCCCAAGCTCTTTAATGCCACATTGGAAAATGTCTTTCAATCACTGAACTGGGAAAACAAAGGGATAAAGATTAATGGAGATTGTCTAACTCACCTTCGTTTTTCTGATGACGTAGTCATTTTTACAACTACCCCATCAGAGCTGCAGAGTATGATCCAGGAACTTGCTGACAAGAGTAAAGAAGTGGGATTAAAAATGAACTTTCAGAAGTCAAAAGTGATGTTCAATACTTTTACAAGAAATGAAGATTTATCGATTAATGGAGAAAAGCTGGAGACAACAGATACCGACGTGTATCTTGGATAGCAGATATCAAATGAGGGTCACACTGATGAAGAAATTATTCGGTGTGTAAAACTTGCTTGGAGAGCTTTTGGAAGAAACAGCATAATTTTCAAGAGCAATATGCTATTATGTCTTAAAAGAAAAGTGTTTGATCAATGCATCCTTCCAGTGCTTACGTATGGTGCAGAGACGTGGACCTTAACTAAAAGATACATACAAAGGCTGCAGACAACTCAAAGCAGCATGGAGAGGTGCATGCTTGGTGTAAACAGGAGAGATAAGAAGAGGAACTCGTGGATCCGAAAAATGACAAGAGTGGAAGACATCATGATCAGAGTTAAATCCCTGAAATGGCAATGGGCTGGGCATACTGCCAGAAGGACAGACCATCGATGGACAGCCGAAATTTCAGATTGGATTCCAAGGGACAGGAAAAGACCCAGAAGAAGACCACATGTGAGATGGGTGGATGAAATTCGAAAAGTATGCGGGAGTAATATGGAGGAGACTGGCACAAGACAGACCTTTGTGGAAGAGGCTTGGAAAGACCTTCGTCGAGCAGTGGATTGATAATGGTTGACAATGATGATGATTCATTGTATATAATCATAACAGAACTGTGATTATATGTGTATAATCCATCAACAAGTTTCAGCCCCCTCAAAATTTGTAATTGCCCCCCCCCCAGAAAAAACTCTGAATGCAACGCTGAGTGATAGATATTGGAGATATATACGCATACAATAGACAGAACATTAGATATACCTACCAGATAGCGTGTTGATCCTCCTCTAGCGCGAATAATAGCCTGTATAAGTCGAAGCATCACCTAGGAAGTAATGGCAGCCATGCCTGTTGCAACATTGTCCACAATTCTCTCCGAGACGTCGGTCCAGGATCCATGGATCCGATGCTCCTCTTCACGGCATGAACGTTCACAGGGTTTAAATCCAGGGGCCACTGTATGGTTCCAAACTCAGAGGAGTGTTCTTCGAGCCATGCCTAGATCGTTGCGACCTGGTGGGGAGAGGCATTGTCCTGTGAGCGTGTAGATGATGAGCCAGCACCTGCTGGTAGCGCGCAGAGGTCCAGAACCGCTCCAGACACACTACCGGACCTAATGTGTCCCATTTAGAAGGCTCCCTAAACCATCACAGAGCCACCACCACCTTGAATAGAACTGAGCTGGCACGGCGGTGCCACGGCCTCATGCTGTCAATGCCTCAAACGCACCCTCTCGTCACCTCGGTACAGCTGAAAGCGGGATTCATCTGACCACAGGACGCGGCGCCACTCTGCAGGCTTTTGATGTTCACGGCATCAGGCAAGGCGTAATAATGTCCGATGACGAGCAGTCAACAGTGTCACACGTGAAGGGCGTCCGCTGCCGTAGCTCAGCGTATGCAGCGTACAGCGTGCCGTTTGCTCGCTGACGCTGCTTGGGAATCCGACATTTAACCTGGATGCGATTTGGGCCGGCGTTGTCAAGCGGTTAGTCCGTACGAGCCTGGATAGTCTACATCGATATCGGTCATCAATGGCGTATGCTTGGACATCGCTTGCTCTCTGGGCGCTGGTACGTCCGTCGATGGTATGCTCGCTGTACACTCTTGATACGGTGGCCCTCGGGAAATTGAGAGTTCTTTCCACTTGGGCGATAGAATGACCCATCTCTCTTGCATCGACAATGCGTCCATGATCAAAGTCGCTCAGATCACTACGTTTATCCATGTTCTTCTATTGCGATGCACTGTTGGGAAGCCCTGCTGTCCTCCTATTTATCGTCTGCGTTCCGTTTGGGCCTGTTTTACTCTGCACGAGGGATGCCCAAGTCAACTGCCGATCATCTCTATCTCCAATGTTTCGTCTACTGAGTGTGGTCTTATCACGAAAGTAAAAGCTGAGAGAGCAAAATCAGATTTAATGTTTAATATTGAGAAGACAAAAGTCATGTCAGCTTCCAACCTTGCAGATTTTATAATTGACCGGGAGGATAGTCGTAGACAATTTTATTATCTTGGGCTCCAGAATAGATAACAAGGGGCAGTGTGCTGGAGAAATAAGGAGGAGATTAACCCTGAGGAGAAAGGCGGTGGCAAATTTAGAGAATAACGACGACACACGGTCAGCGATACATTAGGACACTATCTAAGGACTTTTCCACTGGATGCCATGCAGTGTTACCAAATGTATGGCCTAGGATGGCTGACAGCCATGGGCCTCAGTTACTATCTGCTAACTGAGGCCCTATTATACAATCTCCTCGCCCATCTCATTCATGTAATCTCTCAGAAATTAAATCACTTCTTCCCACCTAACAAGTTTTAGTTTTGTCTCATTTCATGCATTCCTTCATGGTGTGATAGTTCCTGTGTCGAGCAGTGTATATTGGGGAAAATTGTCATCAGTTGCCAGTCGAGTTACCCCTGTCTACACAGAGTTGCATACACTAAGTGGCATTTTATCAGATACACCTTCAACTTTGATTATACTTCGGGAATAAAACCTTACAGTTGTGTAATTAAAAAACCTCACATTTGTGTAATTATTTAAAAACTGTTGCAGGGGGGGGGGGTGCACTTAAAAAGTAAATTGAACCAGCCAAAATCTGCGTAAGACGATAAATATTCGCCATCACTTGACCATATTTTATGAAAGTGGAAAACTTAAAATACTAAATCAGTTTATTTTTACATGTGCTATGTTCCTGAATTTAATTAAAATTGGAGAAGAGCAATGTTGTCCTTCCCGTATCAGTCATGCGCAAGAATTAGTAAATTTTTTTTCAACAATTTTTTTTTTATTTGTAGATTTATTTTTCATTTTTTTCTTTAATCAAGGAGGGAAATTAATCAGAAAAATCTGTCCTGGGAAATTAATCAGAAAAATCTCAGCTCCTACATTTTCTGGCAATTTAATAAATAGTTATTACGTTATTTCTGTGCTTTAGATACAGTGTTCTAAGTTCACTTTTCTTCAGCGCCTTCCTTTTTGCAAAACCGTTGTTTAAAGAGATACACTGGTGTCCAAAACTTAAGCATAATCACAAAAAGTTTAAAATACAAACACGAGAAGGCACAAAAAAAAAAAAGGGCCCTTTAGTATACATAGATACAGGAGTTGGGCAAAATAATGTGATCACCATGCTCAGAGATGTGATTTTTAATGTAGCTGCGTACGTATCAATACGCAAAGGTATCCACCACTTTTTTGTTGTAATAGCTTTGTTCAGAACCTGAAGGTCCTGTTTTAATAACTGGGGCCGCGGGTGGCCTAGTGGTCAGCATTCGTGACTGCCATGGAGGTAACCTCAGGTTTGATCCTGGGCAGGTTCGAACCACTAAATACCCGCCGTGCGTCGGATGGGCACGTTAAGCCGTCGGACACCTGGTATTCCCCACCCCCACCCCCGTAATAAATAAGGGCGTCTTCCTCCCCCTTTCTACCTCGCTTCCGTGTCACTTTCCTATCAGGCACTCTAGCCCAAATCTCATAGCTTGCTATTTCTAAGAATTGTTGAAGACCTGGGGTCAGACACTCCCTTCCTAAAATCTTCTACATATGATCTGATCTGATCTGATCTGATTTAAGTGCATTTGAAGTGTCTTGTTACAAAATGTCTTTCAGGGTGAAGATGAAATAAGCGAATTAACGGACTTCGAAAGTGGGCTAATTGTTGGTGGCCGGCTAGTTGGTGCTTCCGGTTACAACAATGGCCAGGGTAGTGAGTGTATCAAGAACTACTGTGTCTATAGCGTCATGAGAGCATACCGTGTTCGTGGCAAAACCCCGACTGCCAAATACAAGAGCGGCTGGAAAACGTCCCTGACTGATAGAGACAGGAGAGCATTAAAGAGAATTATTACCCGTAATAAAAAGACCATGGCGCTGAAAATTAGTGTGGAGCTCAATCTGCATATCCAAACCCCAGTATCAACGAAATCCGTGCGCAGGGAACTGCATAAATAAGATATTCGTGACAGATCTGTTATTGCATAAGTTCTGATGACCCCGGGTAAATGCACAACTGCGACGGCAGTGGACCGGATATGACCATCATGGGAGGAGGGCAACCTCCCGGTAGCTACGACCCTGGTGGTGGTGTACTTGTCTGGGGTGGCCTTATGTCCACCGAGGGCACACAGGTCCATGTCTATTCAGGTGGGACTTTAACAGGTCAGAGATACAGAGACGAAATCCTTGACCGCTATACGTGAGGATTTTTCGGCTTGCAATTGGCCCAGATTTCTCGTTCATGGAAGATAAATGGGGCCTCTTCTTCGTCGGAGAAGAGGACATTGGCCCATTGATTTCTGTCGCAGTCCCGATATTGTCTGCAGTACAGTATCCTGGCATTTCTTGCTGGCAGAGTGAGTGGAATGCAAACTGCTGGTCTTCTCGCTAAAAATTCTTTTTATTGAGCCGTCTGTACACTGGTGGCCTTGAAACAATTGATCCGCCAGTCGCAAACAGCTCTAAAGCAAGCGCTCTCGCTGGCATCAACCTATTACGTCTCGCTGTTAGTGCCACATGCCTATCATCCTGAGCTATTGTAATCCGTGGACGACCTGCCACAGTTTAATGATTAATATCTCCAGTGTACTGGTACCTTTCTTAAAGTTTGGATACAATGGATTGATTCACGCCAGTGGCTCTTGCAATACTACTCTGCGTCTGGCCGAATTCCAACATCCCGATAATCCGATCACTTGTAAACATATCCACTTGCCATCTTTCTAACATACTGCTTCAATAAAAAATAAATTCTACTATTGACAGGATGCGATTATGACAAGAAATGTCCCTTCTCGCATTTTTGCAGCTCTTTGTCAACTCCACAAACGTTCTAGTTCGTCACATGGCATTGAGTGATGATTTACACATTCGCATACCCCCACGTCCTCTGTACTTTAGTACATTACCCTTCCACTTCTTCCCACTTTCGTTTGTTCTAAAATGTCTTTTCCTTAACAATGCTTAACTTTTGGACACCAGTGTACAACGACTACAGAATGCTACTTCCCATCATCATCATCATCATCATCATCATCATCATTGTCAACCATTATCAATCCACTGCTGGACGAAGGTCTCCCCAAGTTTCTTCCACAACGATCTGTCTTGTGCCAGCCTCCTCCATGTAAATCCCGCATACTTTCGAATTTCATTCACCCATCTCCCATGTTGTCTTCCACTGGGTTTTTCCTGTCCCTTGGAATCCAATCCAAAATTTCGGCTGTCCATCGATGGTCTGTCCTTCTGGCAGTATGTCCAGCCCATTGCCATTTCAGAGATTTAACTCTGATCATGATGTCTTCCAGTCTTGTCATTTTTCGGATCCACGAGTTCCTCTTCTTATCTCTCCTGGTTCCACCAAGCATGCACCTCTCCATGCTGCTTTGAGTTGTCTGCAGCCTTTGTATGTCTCTTTTAGTTAAGGTCCACGTCTCTGCACCTTACGTAAGCACTGGAAGGATGCATTGATCAAACACTTTTCTTTTAAGACATAATGGCATATTGCTCTTGAAAATTATGCTGTTTCTTCCAAAAGCTCTCCAGACAAGTTTTGTACGCCGATTAATTTCTTCACCAATGTGACCCTCACTTGACATCTGCTGTCCAAGATAAACGTACGTGTCTGTTATCTCCAGCTTTTCTCCATCAATCGATAAATCTTCATTTCTTGTAAAAGCATTGTACATCACTTTTGTCTTCTGAAAGTTCATTTTTAATCCCACTTCTTTACTCTTGTCAGCAAGTTCCTGTATCATACTCTGTAGCTCTGATGGGGTAGTTGCAAAAATGACTATGTCATCAGCAAAACGAAGGTGGGTTAGATAATATCCATTAATCTTTATCCCTTTGTTTTCCCAGTTCAGTGATTGAAAGACATTTTCCAATGTTGCATTAAAGAGCTTCGGAGATATGGTGTCACCTTGTCTCACTCCCTTTCCAATTTTTTATGTGTGTTGTATTTTCAAACAGCCGAATCTTTGCACTTGCATTTTCATAGATGTTATTAATAATATTAATGTACGCATCTTCAATACCGCAGGATTTCAAAGCCATTGTAACTGCTGATGGTTTCACCGCATCAAAGGCCTTTTCATAATCGATAAAAGCCATGCACAATGGAAGTTCATATTCCCTCGCTCTTTCAATTAGTTCTCTCAGTACGTGGATATGATCTATAGTGCTGTAGGCACTCCTGAATCCAGCTTGTATTCTTGGTTGGGTCATGTCCATTGTAACCTTCAAGCGGTGTGAAAGAACTTTAGTGAAGATTTTATAAACCACTGAGAGGAGGCTGATAGGTCTGATGTAGTTCCTGTGATCCTCAATGTCACCTTTTTTATGTAGCAGGATCATTGCAGCGTTGTTCCAATCCTCAGGAATCTTCCCTTCATTAAGGCATCGAGTGAAAATTTGGGTGGGTACTGTTGTTTCAATTTCTTCACTTGCTTCTTGTATGATGTCTACAGTAATTCCATCTTCTCCTGGAACTTTTCCCCGCTTCACGTTCTTGATTGCATGTGCAACTTCTGCTGGAAGGACTGGAAGAACTCTGGCACTGGTACCTTTCATGATGTCTGGAGTACATGTATCATCCCTTTCATATAATTTGGAGTAGAAATCTTTCACTCTTGTCAAAATTTCGCGTCTATTTCTTGTTACAGAGCCATATTCTTTTCTGAGTGCTATAATCTGTTTTCTCCCCTTACTGAGATGTCCCTTTGCTATCTTTAGGCTTTGGTTGTTTTCAATTGCTTTCCTTACTAGTTCACAGTTGAATTTTCTTACGTCTTCAGTGATACTTTTTCGTACTGCCTTGCATAGCTCTATATATTCCACTTTGGAAGTCACATCTTCTTTAGTTGTCCTCATTTCTCTTCTTTTTGCATTAACATTTTGGTTTTTCCTGATAATTTGTTCACATGCAACTTGTTCTTAGACCTAGCTAATTTTTGTTGCTGTTTCTATAAGAGTTTTGGTTACTTTTCTGTTAACTTCAGAGATATCCACTTATTCCGATGCCTTCTAAAGCAGAGAATCTGTTCTTCAGTTCCAACTCGAAGGTATTATGATTTTTTAAAGATTGGTTATGTCAATACATTTTGTTTGTCTTATGAGCTTGCCACGTTCGAGTTTAGTGTTGAGGTGCATCTTACATCTCACCAATCTATGGTCACTACCTGTGTTGAACTTGTTTAGCACACTGCACAGTCTTCTATGACGAATTTTTTGTTACACATAATAAAATCAATATAGACACAATATAAGGTTTTATCTAATAAAGTGAGCACTCTGTGCACACACAGGGCCAGATTACCGCACGGGCCCTGGGCCTTCTTTTTTAACAAGGGCTCTTTTTTATAATTTGTTTTTAGAAATGATCTAATCGTTATTGAACTTCTTTTCATCTATATATTTAATTAAAACACCAGGCCGTTTCTTTTTACAATCCACCCGCGCCACCCACTTGAGCGATTTTCAAGATTTTTTTAAATGAAAGCTACTGACTCACAGATTTGCCATCGCTAATTTCCATTGTCATAAGTAATTTTTTTATGTTACCATGGTATTTTCTTTGTACAATCCGCCGTTCGTTATTCTGACGTTTGTTCTCGCTTCAGTACTTGCTGCACCATCTGCCTTTCTGCGGTGGTCGGAATTGGAACTAAGCCCTCCCCTGTCAACTACATTGTTCTGATCGAAGTTCAAAGTCAAATGCAACAGCGGCACCTTGGACTTCGCTTTCCACGTGAATGCATTTAAGCTTATTCTTATAAAGAGTTGTCTTGGTTTGTCATGGAACGCCATGTTATCCCCAAGGAAGTGCTTTGAAATGTGAGTATATTTTCGAGATATTGAAGTAGGGAACCTCTTTTAACGCATTTACCCTATATATTAGTATTATACTGTATAATACGTATAATGATACCAAATAAAAAAAAAAGAATTTTTAAAACCAAACTGGCAAAATAAAACACATTTTTAACTATATTGTGTAGTTATCTAGGCACGATATCGTTTCGGGTCACTGAAAGAACTCCTCAATATTCCAGTCAATGACGGCTAAGTACATGTTTATACAATAATGAGGAACGCCATCGTTAAATTCGTATACGAATTTAACGGAAAATTTAATGGGAATATTGCGAAAATTTTGTTGTTGGGGACTCATCTTATACACTGCCCATTAATAATTCAACAGTTTATTATAGTTATGCATTTTATTACGACTTGTGTTATATGACAAAAAAAATTAAGTCATAACTTTTTTAACCGTGCATAGCACGGGTTACGGACTAGTTATTATTATTATCATTATTATTATTATTATTATTGTCAAAGTAGTATTTTATGTGGAGTTTTTTCACACCCTTTTATTGGTCATTCTCCAGTGCCTTCATTAAAGGAGCAGTTTTAATTTGCAGAAAACCCTTTGTTACTAATCTCAGAAATTGTTGCCTCACTAGCAGTTTTGCTTTAGAACTTATTACAAATTCTAAAATCATAGAAATTTATTAAAATCAGATATTATTAATCAAATTCTACCACTTTTCATTATTACACAATAAAATTCGCTATATAAAATATGAAACTATGTATATCATCATCATCATCATTGTCAACCATTATCAATCCACTGCTGGACGAAGGTCTCCCCAAGTTTCCTCCACAACGGTCTGTCTTGTGCCAGTCTCCTCCATGTCACCCCTGCATACTTTCGAATTTCATCCACCCATCTCCCATGTGGTCTTCTTCTGGGTCTTTTCCTGTCCCTTGGAATCCAATCTAAAATTTCGGCTGTCCATCGATGATCTGTCCTTCTGGCAGTATGTCCAGCCCATTGCCATTTCAGGGATTTAACTCTGATCATGATGTCTTCCACTCTTGTCATTTTTCGGATCCACGAGTTCCTCTTCTTATCTCTCCTGGTTACACCAAGCATGCACCTCTCCATGCTTCTTTGAGTTGTCTGCAGCCTTTGTATGTCTCTTTTAGTTAAGGTCCACGTCTCCGCACCATACGTAAGCACTGGAAGGATGCATTGATCAAACACTTTTCTTTTAAGACATAATGGCATATTGCTCTTGAAAATTATGCTGTTTCTTCCAAAAGCTCTCCAGGCAAGTTTAGTACGCCGATTAATTTCTTCATCAATGTGACCCTCACTTGATATCTGCTGTCCAAGATAAACGTACGTGTCTGTTATCTCCAGCTTTTCTCCATCAATCGATAAATCTTCATTTCTTGTAAAAGCATTGAACATCACTTTTGTCTTCTGAAAGTTCATTTTTAATCCCACTTCTTTACTCTTGTTAGCAAGTTCCTGGATCATACTCTGCAGCTCTGATGGGGTAGTTGCAAAAATGACTACGTCATCAGCAAAACGAAGGTGGGTTAGATAATCTCCATTAATCTTTATCCCCTTGTTTTCCCAGCTCAGTGACTGAAAAACACCCTCCAATGTGGCATTAAAGAGCTTCGGAGATATGGTGTCACCTTGTCTCACTCCCTTCCCAATTTTTACGTGTGTTGTATTTTCAAACAGCCTAATCTTTGCACTTGCATTTTCATAGATGTTATTAATAATATTAATGTATGCATCTTCAATACCGCAGGTTTTCAGAGCCATTGTGACTGCTGATGGTTTCACCGAATCAAAGGCTTTTTCATAATCGATAAAAGCCATGCACAATGGAAGTTCATATTCCCTCGCTCTTTCAATTAGTTCTCTCAACACGTGGATATGATCTATTGTGCTGTAGCCACTCCTGAATCCAGCTTGTTCTCTCGGTTGAGCCATGTCCAGTGTTACCTTCAAGCGGTGTGAAAGAACTTTAGTGAAGATTTTATAAACTACTGATAGGAGGCTGATAGGTCTGTAGTTTCCGAGATCCTCAATGTCACCTTTCTTATGTAGCAGGATCATTGTAGCGGTGTTCCAATCCTCAGGAATCTTTCCTTCATTAAGGCATCGAGTGAAAATTTGGGCGAGTACTGTTTCGATTTGTCCACTTGCTTCTTGTATGATGTCTACAGTAATTCCATCTTCTCCTGGAGCTTTTCCTCGCTTCATGTTCTTGATTGCATGTGCAACTTCTGCTGGAAGGACTGGAGGAACTCTGGTACTGGTATCTTTTATGATGTCTGGAGTGCATATATCATCCCTTTCATATAATTTGGAGTAGAAATCTTTCACTCTTGTCAAAATTTCGCCTCTATTTCTTGTTACAGAACCATCTTCTTTTCTCAGTGCCATAATCTGTTTTCTTCCCTTACTGAGCTATCTTTAGGCTTTGGTTGTTTTCAATTGCTTTCCTCACTAGTTCACAGTTGAATTTCCTTACGTCTTCAGTGATACTATATATATATATATATATATATATATATATATATACACTGACGGAAAAAAAATCCCAACACCAAGAAGGGGTTGTGTTAGATAAACGACAGTTGGTAGGCGGTGAGAGTACATCTGTAAGATGACGTCTATGCAAATTTCGCGCTCGGCGCATACGTGTGGCGCTAGTAGCGCCCCTTGGAATATGCAAAGCAGGTTTGCTGTAAATACGCGCTGTAACGTTCGTGAGCGTTGGTTATCGTTGAGATTCGACGTAGGGTGTTGATGTTAGTCAAGAATGCCTTTAAGAAGACGAAGAAGCCATTATCAACAGCTCACAGAGTTTGAACGATTTCGTGTAATAGGGCTACGAGAAGGTGGATTTTCTTTCCGCAATATTGCAGACCGACTTGGCAAGAATGTAGTCACTGTGCATAATTGTTGGCAGCGGTGGTCAAGGGAAGGTACTGCCTCAAGAAGACCGGGTTCCAGCCGACCACGTGGCACTACTGAGAGGGAAGACCGCCGTGTACGGCGTATGGCGGTGGCGCATCGTACCGCGTCTGCTGCAGCAATTCGAGCTGCAGTTGCCACCACAGTGACACAACGAACTGTTACAAATCAGTTACTTGAAGGACAGCTCCGAGCCAGACGCCCTGTAGCGTGCATTCCACTTACTCCAAACCACTGCCGTTTGCGACGTCAGTGGTGTCAAGCTAGAGCTCATTGGAGGACGGAGTGGAGATCTGTTGTGTTTTCTGATGAAAGCCGGTTCTGCCTAAGTGCCAGTGATGGCCGTGATTTGGTTAGAAGGCGGCCAGGTGAGCGCCTGCAACCAACCTGTCTGCGGCAGAGACACACTAGATCTACACCTGTAGTTATGGTCTGGGGAGCAATTTCCTATGACAGCAGGAACACTCTCGTGGTTATCCCACGCACCCTGACGGCACAGTTCTACGTCGGTCTGGTGATTCAACCTGTTGTGCTGCCATTCATGAACAGCATTCCATGGGGTGTTTTCCAACAGGATAACGCTCGCCCGCATACCGCTGTTGTAACCCAACATGCTCTACAGAGTGTCGATATGTTGCCGTAGCTTGCTAGATCACCAGATCTTTCAACAATCGAGCACGTATGGGACATCATTGGACGACAACTCCAGCGTCACCCCCAACCAGCATTAACCGTTCCTGTATTGACCGACCAAGTGCAACAGGCATGGAACTCCATCCCACAAACTGACATCCGGCACCTGTACGATACAATGCATGAACGTTTGCGTGCTTGCATTCAACATTCTGGCGGTTACACCGGTTATTAATGTGCCAGCATTTCACATTTAAAATGGCTCTTCTCGCGTTTACATTAAGCTGTGATCTTGAAACCTTAATGGATTAAATATGTTACCTATACAAATGTATTGCCGCCATTTCATTCCTCTACAACTATTTTTTCGTGGTGTTGGGATTTTTTTCCGTCAGTGTATATACTGTTGTGTTCATCACGTGACATCTACAGCGCTATACATCGGTGAACCGTTTTATTTCGATGGGGACTTCGCTATTTTTTTACCCCTGCTTCCACCCCCTCCCTTCTTTCTTAGTCAAGCCATGAAACTGCGTAGTCGCATTCAAAATAACTAACATTCATAAGCATCATAATATACGGTAATTCGAAACGAATCATCTGATTTCAGAAGAGCATAATTCCATACCTATCAACCGTGTATAGCCTGGGCATACACCAAATGAAAGAGGAAATCTCCGAATTTTAATAAGTCACCGTGAGAGGGCTCCACTCTCACTGTGGGGCTACCTAATTGGTTTTGTGTTGTTCACCGTTTCCTTGACGAAGTGCTCCCTTGCCATTGGATTGGTCGCAGTGGACCCCATGACTTGGTGCTCTACAGCTGCCCACTTAGTTTACCGTCCGTGCAGTTTCTTCTTTTGGGAGGCATGTTAAGGATACTGTGAACATGCCATCGTTGCCTACAACCCTGGATGAGCTCAAAAAACGCATTGTTACTCAGGGGAATCAGTGGCAACAGACATGCTGGAACGAGTAAACCTGCGCATTAGGAAGGTTGCCTACAACCCTGGAGCTCATCCAGGGTTGTAGACAACGCTGGCATGTAGACAGTATTCTTAACATACCCTCAAAAGAAAAAGCTGCACGGTGTAAGTTCCGATGACCTAAGTGGCCAGCTGTATAGCACCAAGTCATGGGGTCCACTGCAACCAGTCCAATGGCAAAGGAGCAGTGCGTTGAGGAAACGGTGAACAGCACAATGCCAATGAGGTAGCCCCACAGTGACAGTGGAGCCCTCTAACGGTGACCTACTAAAACTCGGAGATTTCCTCTTTCATTTGCGCAGGTCATACACGGTTGATAGCAAGGACGTCGTCAAGGGGGTGCGTCGCCAAGAAGGTGGGCTTTAGCCCACCCTGTCGCTCACCCAGTTCAAGATGTGCCATATTTATATATTTTTTTCTTTTGAAATATAATCCGGAATTTTTCAAGGAATAAGGACTCTTGTGTTTTTCGTCATGTAGCCGTACGTATTTCGCCCCAGAAAGTGCGTTTTACCTTCTCCGTTGAAGTGTTATCAATATAGCATCCGCAGGGCCATGAAAATTCAGTTATTCTCGTCCAAATTCTCAATTTAAGCCTTTTTTCAAGTTAGTATGACCAGGGGTGAATGAAGAGGGTGTACTCGTCCAAATTCTCAATTTAAGCTTTTTTTCAAGTTAGTATGACCAGGGGCAAATGAAGAGGGTGTACTCGTCCAAATTCTCAATTTAAGCTTTTTTTCCAGTTAGTATGACCAGGGGCGAATGAAGAGGGTGTACTCGTCCAAATTCTCAATTTAAGCTTTTTTTCAAGTTAGTATGACCAGGGGCGAATGAAGAGGGTGAATACGAATTCACTAAGGTCATTAGTAATTGCTCTGCTGTTTATTTGTGCTACTAAGCAGGGGATTCCAACACGGAAAGTGGAGTACAAAGATATGCCAGCGGTCTTAAGCCTGCCCTAGGATAATGAGGGAGCAGGTCGTAGCTAGCTGACGACTGCTTTCGAAAACAAGTGCAAGTGCAAGTGCAAGACAAGGTTGCTGGCTTGAAGGAAAGGAGTTAATGAGGGGAAGGTACTGTCTGCGTGTTCCCCCTAAACAGTTGGAGTCATACTAACTAGAACTGTTGAGGGGGAATGTGCAAGTAAATCATACCAACTTGAACATTTCCCCTCAACCCTAATCTACGAAATCATTTGCATTATGATCTTTCTCCTAGACATGCAATTTCCTTTTAATCAGGGCGTATTACTGGTGCTGGTGGCAGTATACGTGTCATGTTTATCATACGAGTATGTAACTCTTTAGGTTTTACTAATTTTATTAAAAATGGATGGGCAGAACATTAGCAAAATATGACTCCAAGCTTTAGATTCTTTTGTATTGCAAAAAGTGCGAAAATTTCAAGTCAGTGTCAAAACTAATAAGTATGTATCTAGAAGGGAGGAGAGGGGGGGGGAGGTAATGCGAATACCTTTGCAGCCTGTAGAAAAGTAAAACAAATTCTTTCTTTCAGTGTTTTGTAAATAAAATTGCTCTCAAACTTGCCCCAGCAAAAATAATACTCGCCCAACCGTCGCCCATCTTAGTCTAGTAACGTCCCTGGTTGATAGGTATGGAATTATGCTCTTCTGAAATTAGATGAATCATTTTGAATTACCCTGTATTGGAAGGGCAGTTTCCCTCCCTTGTTCCATCCCCAAGGTTAGGTCCTGTTGGGTCGAGTATGGATTATGGGTCTGGGTCACAAAATTTTAACTCGATGCCATCTCTCCGGAAATCATGGGAGCCCATTGCTTAACTTTCAGAAGGGTGCAAACAGAAATTGTAACAAGGAATAGCATACACAAACACCATGTGCAAATTTTCACTGTGACTTGTTATTGTCCAACCGTTTTTACCACCCTTTAATGGAGGGCCCAAACGCTACAACAAGAAAAAAAAGTGAATAAATAAATTAGACAGCCAGCATATTAGGACAAAAATAAGGACATTTCTTTGCCGTTTTTTTTTTTTTAATCTTTTTACCCTCTTGTGCCACATGTGTAACGAAACCCTAGAGATCACTGAATAGCTCAAGAAGGTAAAATACCCTTAATACAAATTTCTGAGAAAATTTTCGAGAGATCTTTGTCCATCAGTGAATAGGTGCTCAAAAGGCTGATACATTTTTCATTTCTTCACCTTTCATACTTTTTTTCAGTCTTTTGTAAAAAAAGATCGTGCTTATGTTATGGGTTTGTCCGTTCCTCCGTCCGCCTGTGGACACCGTACCTTTGCAACTATAAGTCCCATTTGAAAAATTATTTTTGCGTTGAGAAGTTTAAAATATCCGAATGACGATCCACATTTTTTTTTTTTTTTCACGATCAACCGCTAGAGGGCGTAAATGCAGATGATATCGGACTCAAAATGCATTTTATTCCATATATTTGCTTATAAACATCCGATTAAAAAAAATATTTTACCTTTCGATTCCATTTATCTCAAAGAGTATTTTAGATATAGCCATTTTTTCAAGTTACGCATACATTTTCCTCAAGGTGGCGTAAAACTAAACTACGTTTTCCCCGATATCTGTACTTCTGAAACTCCGATTTGAAAAGAAAAAAAATTCTTCAGAGGATACAGCTCCTGATGGGAAATCTTTTGCACATGATTTCCAATTTTTAGTGAAGAACGGTTTGGCCACCAGAGGACGAAAGTGTTAATTTCTGCTTCTGATGCACTTGCCACAAAATCTGAACTTCTAAAATCTCGATTAGAAAAATTTGTTCGTGGACCGATGCCACTCACTTCAATAAAACTTTTCGGAATATTTTTCTTCTTGAAATAATGCATGATTTCTCCGCCAGGGAGCGTAGATCTACATCTTATTTTTGTCAATATCTCTGCTTCTAATGGTCTGATTTGAAAAATTCTTTCTTTATTGGATAGAGTTTTCGGTGACACATGTTTTTCATATAATTTCAAAATTTTCAAGTAATTCATAGAGTTTCCGCTAGGGAGCGTATAGGTAAATGACGTCTTCCCGATCTGCTTCTAAAACTCCGATTTGAAAAATTTGTTCTTTGGATACAGCTCTTGATGGGAAATCTTTTACTTATAATTTCTAATTTATGGTAAAAAATGGTTTGGCCACCAGGGGGCGTAAGTCTTAACTTCCGCTTCTGATGTATTTGCAGCAAAATCTGAGCTTCTAAACTCTCGATTGAAAACATTCGTTCGTGGACCAATGTCACTCATATCAATAAAACTTTTCGGAATATTTTCTTCTTAAAATATTGCATGGTTTCTCCGCGAGGGGACGTAGATGTATATTTTATTTTTTGTCAACATCTGTGCTTCTGATGGTCCGATTTGAAAAAATTCTTTTTTATTGGATAGTTTCCGGTGCGAAATGTTTTTCGCATAATTTTAAAATTTTCAAGTAACTCATAGACTTTCCGCTAAAAGGCGTTAAAGTAAATTGCGTTTTCCCCGATATTTATGCTTGTAAAACTCCGATTTGAAAAATTCATTCTGTATCGTATACAGCTCCTGATGGAAAATATTTTTAGTATAATTTCTAATATTTGGTAAAGAATGGTTTGGCCAACAGGGAGCATAAGCATTACTTCCTGCTTCTGATATATTTACAGCAAAATCTAAGATCCTGAAAACTCGACTGAAAAAAATTATTTTTGGACCGATACCCCTCACACCGGAAAACCTTTTGAGAATACTTTTTCTTAAAATAATGCATGGTTTTCCCGCCAGGGGGCATAGATGCATATTTTATATTTGTCGATATCTCTGCTTCTAAGTGTCCGATTTCAAAAATTATTTCTTTTGTTCATATAATTTCAAATTTTTATTAACGCACAAGTCTCCAACCAGAGGGCGTAAGTTCACGATTCCGTTTACAGCAATATCTGCGAGATTAAAAGCCCGATTCAAAAATTTCTTTTTTGGTCCGATAGTACTGCTTTCCGTACCGTTTCCATGGACTTTGAATAGGTTTGATAAATTTAATTCACGTCAGAACGGATTCAAAATACTTGCTCATTACACCCGAAAATTCGGTGTCATCTTTCTTGTTCATACTGTACTCATGTACGCTGTTCTCCAACTTGCAATGGGAAATTTCATAATTGCTTCCAATTTTAGAATTCAGCTCTTTCTAGTGGAATTTCCTAACGGTTTTCTTATAATATTTCACTGCATGCACACGCATCCAGAAGTTCTCAAGAAAAACCTGGAATCAAGAAAATCTCTGTATAGCACCTTCCAAGAACAGAAAGGGCATGTCCGATTTCCAGGGGAGGGCAAATACCCCCTTTGTATGGGCGTCCATGTCCGAAATCCATTTGTCTCAAAAATAATTTTTCCTGCTTGATTACCAGAAATGAAGATTCTTTTGTCTACAGCTATAGAGACAGATAGGAAACTAAACGTTAGTGAGGCACTTCAGTTTTTCATATGCATACCAAAAAAAAAAATAAAAAAAAATAAATAAATAAATAAAATAAAAAAAAGATGCGCTAAAAAATAACTGACGTGACGTTAGCAAATGTTATTGTTTTGAAGAAAAACGATTTCGAAAGTCGCAGGAACGTGGTCGTGACCGCCGCTATGTCAGGTCGTTATCTCATTTGCTTGAGAAGTAACACAAGGTGCGATGGGAAAAGCGTAATTTCCCGGGAAACGAGTTAGAAACAGGAAGTTTCACTGTGTTGCAGGATCGTCTGCTCAAGATTTCATAACGTGGAAAACTTGCCCATGCAAACTGCCTTGGAAAATGTCAGCTACCTGGTTTTTCGCAGGTAAGGTTCCACCGATTTAATTTTCTCCATGCGGTTGTTCCTAAATACCGGCACATCTACCTGTAAAACATTTTTAATCTAGGAAACCACGGGCTTGGTTCTTGATTCTTGGGCAAACATGCTCTGAAGGGGAAACTCGCTGAATAAAAGGTTATGAACGACATATTTTTCAGAAAAATGCTCTTAAGTTGTGTGCCACAAAAAATTGCGTGTTTCAGATGTAGCGTCTTGTATAGAATCGCTTCTTTTTTTTTCTTTTTTTTTAATTTTTGTGATGAAGGATATGAATGGCAATGCCTACCGGTGCGTGACAATTCTTTTTCAAGTGTGAAATTACTAAAGTAAATGTGCCTAGTCAACTGCAGTGAGTAGTATTAAAATTCCTATGATTCTGAACATGCTCTGTCATGTGTAAAGTATTACAGGATGTGACATTTTTTTTGTCTGTCGCAGAAATTTCGTTGTCAGCATTTTGAACACAAGTCCTGATTTAACCATAACCAAATAACTAAAACTAATTGTTATCATCATCTATATTAATAAAATTACCGTGTCTGTCTGTCTGTCTGTATGTATGTCGTCGTTCGCGTACAGAACGCAGAGACGAAATTTCGTACGCACGCAATGGTTAATGGGGCATGATGCGCCACGGAGCCTGATTTTTGAAATTCGAATTTGCTGATTTTTAATTAATTTATTAGTTTTAAGCATTGTTGAAATCTGATCGTGCGGCATGCTGTATCATAAGTGACGAAATATGATAGTGAATTTAACTATTACGAGACAACATTTTTACTAAACTGTCCCCGAACATTATTTCATCACGTCTTACTTAAAAGTAGCAATACCACATTGCAATCTGCGTAAATTATATCTATCAAAAGTAAACTTTATACTCAGGAGCTTTTTTTTTTATTTATTTTTTGAGGTGAAATAATACTATAAGAAAGTACATTTCACCTTCTTTTTTAAAATATAATTGAAAGTCATTGTCAGTTTAAAACAATAAAGTTGCAAGGCATTTTGTTGCTTCGAAAAATTACGATGAAAAATGCTTAATTTGTGAAAAGTCCTCCAACACGAAAAAAAAAAAATATTACCAACCTATTTAGGAAAAAAAGTAAGCTCCAAGAGAAAATGAAATGATTAAATCATTCGTATTAACGACAAAAAAAAAAAAATAATTGTCGCGCAATTTGTTTCGTGATGTATGTGAGTCGAATTCAATAGGATCTGTGGCTCAGTGGTTAAAGGCGTGCATTCAATCCTCACTGGAGCGGAAGGATTATCTGAGGAAAGGGCTGAAAACTGCAGGGTCGTCGGTTTTGGGGAATTTCATTTTAAATACGGAAAAACCTGAAATGGATTTTAGTGAAATAAACGGAATTTCTGACTACAGAAAATCTGTGGAAATACGGAAATTAAAATAAACGGACACTTTTAAAAACGGCAATTTCTGAAAAACACGGATACCTACCGGCAACTTTGCTGCACATTATTTTAAGAATTTTTCCGTGAGTTCACACCACTTATTTTTTACAGTGCTTTGACGAGTAGTTTTATCATAATAGATTAATACTACAAACCTATGCAGGTGAATATCTGGGGAACGATAGAAGCGACGATTCTGATAAGTTTAGCCGAAATGTTTTGGGATGCACTTCCGAAGCCTGATGTGTATCAATTCTCCGCAGTTGCAGGCGGATTTGTTTACGTTTTGGTTCGCGGCTCTCCGTGAGTTATCACGCTCTATATAAAAATTCCAAACTATTTCTGCGGGAAGATTTTGACTATGTTTCTTCAACCATAGTTTCGAATTTGACATAATGTGCGTTTTTTTACATTACAGAATTTGATCTTGCTGTTTAATGTGTCAGACTTCCGAAGTATGTTCTTCAACCAAAATGATATACAATATATGCACCCTTTTGAAGCTGACGGGGTTATAGTTTTTTTTTCTTTGATTTAGTTAAACTAATCTAGAAATTCCAGCTTTATCATAATTTCTTTTCCCTAAAAGCAGAAGAGTTACTTCACGAAACGTATATGTCAACAAATAAAATACACAAAGAATTAGCCAAATGTAGTCATTGCAATAAAGGAATAAAACTAAAGAGATGTGCATATCCGGTTGTGATGCTGAAACACAGGCTCCCTGTTTGCAAGGCTTCCTTATTTTTATTTATTTATTTTCGGAATATAACAACCACTGTGAGCAACGCTAAGGGCTATAAGAAATCGCTCGTCCCTAATTTAGGGCTACGGTTTCAACGAACGAAAGAGCGTCAGTGCCGTAAGACAAATACATCACTCATGATGTCTCATCCGAGACTCGAACCCGGACCTACGGTAAGTCGGCGGCGTTGTAATGTCCGAGTGGTGTAATTCGTCCCGGTGGTGCTTAGACCACTGCGCCACCGGGACGGATTACTCAGAGGCTTATCCAGGAATTTCATATGAGGGGTGTTGTCAATTTTTTTGGGGGTGAAGGGTGAATACAAAGAAATTTTCCGAAGGCTGAAAATTTCTATAGTGAAATGTTTAGTCCTTAAACATGGAATTAGAAATTGAAGAAACTTAAAAATGGAGACCTACTGAATTTTATCCTCAATAATGGATATACCTCGGAATATTTTTCCCCATAAAAACTACACATGGTTATTTTGCTTTTGATTTGAAATTTTTATACATAATTGTTTATTTGAAATTTTTATCCATAATTTCAAATAAAAAAAAATAGTCATTACATTACAGTAAAAGATACTTCAAGGTAAAGTTGAGGAATTCATGCGAATGCTAACTGCTGTTGACAGCTGTGCTGTAAGATACGAGAGTTGTACCGAAAGCAATGCAAAAGTGGGCATAACTTTTTTATTAACTGACAGAGGTCGTTCAAATTGCACATGTTGGTAGAGTAACTCTTCCTGAATAGTAACGCTTCTTCTTCGTTGCAGGTAAATAACAGATTCCAAGCAGAAGCAACGTGCCGTCATTGAATTCTTGAAAAGGAAGAGTGCAGGTTGTCCGACATCCACAGAATGCTACAGAATGCTTACGGAAATGACACCACTGGCAAGAGCAATGTGCCCAGATGGATGAAGAAGTTTAAAGAAGAGGAAAACCATCACTGAAGACAAACCACGCAGTGAGAGACCATCATGTGCGATCATTGATTCGAATCGTCAGCGAGTGGATAAATTGATTCGCGCGGAGAAACGAGTCATAATCCGCGAGCTGGTTGCACAACTGGACTGTGGTCACAATGCCATACAGAAAATGGATGAAAACTTAGGGTATCGGAAAGTGTGTTCAAAGTGGGCACCTCGGCAGTTGACACACGATTTGAAGGAGAGAAGGGCGGAAGTCTGCTCAGATCTGCTTGGAAACGTTTGAAGCCAATGAAGACACGTCTTTATCCGATCTGGTGACAAAGGATAAAACGTGGGCGTATCTTTACTACCCGGAAACGAAGAATCAATCCATGGAATGGCGTCACACGTCTTCGAAAATGCCTAAGAAGTTCAAGATCTAGTGATCAGAATGTCATGGTGACTGGGTTTTGGGAATGACAGGGGTGTCATTCTCCTTGATTTTCTGGAACGTGGCCGTACCGTGACCAGCGAGCCGTACGTTGAGACACTCAAGAAGCTTAGAGAGGCCGTACGTTGAGACACTCAAGAAGCTTAGAGAAGCCGTACGTTGAGACACTCAAGAAGCTTAGAGAAGCCGTACGTTGAGACACTCTAGAAGCTTAGAGAAGCCGTACGTTGAGGCACTCAAGAAGCTTAGAGAAGCCGTAAGAAGGAAGAGACCGAACAAGAATCTGAAAAGGATTCACATTCACCATGACCATGAGAGACCACACACATCTTTGGCGATAAATAAGGAGATCAGCAAATTAGGTTGGTCGGTGGTATCCCATCCACCGTACAGCACAGATCTGCCACCCTCCGACTTCCACCTGTTCGGTCCAATGAAAGACCCTCTCCGGAGTCAACGATCTGATGACACAGGCGAGATGAAAGTGGCTGTGAAGAAGTGGGTACAAAAGTCCGCACCTGATTTTTTTTTCAAAGAGGATTCAAGAGTTGGGTTTAACGATGGTGCAAATGCATCGCTTGTGATGGAGACTATGTTGAGAAGTACCATTGTATAGAGAAAGAGTTGCTCGACCAGCATGAGCAATTTGAACGACCTCTGTCAGTTAATAAAACGTTACGCCCACTTTTGCATTACTTTCGGTACAACACTCGTAATACACTGATGTTCGAAATTAAGAGAATTTGCACATCTTGTCGAATTTCTGAAAAACTGAAGAACACATTTTAATGAAATTTGGTATGGATACACAGTTATATAAGAGAAAAAAATATACACCATACAACGGTCATGGTACGCACTCATGATCGTCAGTAAGGCTCATCAGCGTAGGAATGTCCAAAATCCGCGTTGCAAGATCGAACATAAAATGACTCTAATATGGGGTAAGGTCCCCTCTCACAGTCAGACAGCTCTCACAGCGTGACGTCATACTGGAAACGAGGCAGTTGATGGGTCCCTGTGGCAGTCGGTTCCACTCCTGCGGCAACGCAGTTTTCAGCTCCTGGATGACTCTCGGAGGGGGTGGCGAGCTGCAATTGCCCTCCAAAGAGCGTCCCAGACACGTTCGATAGGGTTTAGGTCTGTAGATGTGGCTGGTCAATCCATCTGGCGAATATCCTCACTTTCAAGATAATCGTCGACCAGGTGAGCCCTATGTGGACGAGTGTTGTCGTCCATTAAAAGGAACCGAGGGCCAACTGCGCCCCTGAAAAGTCGAACATAGGGCTGTAAGATCTCATCCCCTACACCTCTCAGCAGTCAGGGAGTCTCTTTCAAACACATGGAGCGGTGCGCGGCCGTCCAAAATGATGCCTGCCCAGACCATGACACCTCCGCTGCCATTGCGGTCCCTTTCTCGGATGTTGGAGGAAAGGTATCAGGTCCCAGGTTCTCTCCAGATGAAGATACGTCGGGAATCAGTGTCCAGGCTGAATCGCGACTCGTCTGTGAAGAGAACGTTACCCCACTGAAGTCTGGTCCAAGGCTGATGTTGTTTGCTCCATGCAAAACGCGCTCTCTTGCGTGCTGAAGTGAGCGGGACGCAAACAGCGGGTCTTCTGGCAAAAAGCCCTCATGAAGTCTTCGGACAACAGCAACCCTTGAAACTCAGGTTCCAGTGGCGGCATGCAGCTCACGAGATAGCTGTGCAGCTGTAGCAGTCCTGTGGGGCCTAGCTGAAAGTGCGAAATAACGATCTTCATTGGCCGTCGTGGTTCTTGGACGACCTTGCCCAGGCCTTCTCGATATGGATCCCGTGTCCTTAAACTGGTTCCACAAATTGCAGACGACACTGGGCGTTACATTGAGCTCTGTAGCAACATGCATTTGCGATTGCCCTGCCTCCAATCTACCAATGATTCCCCACCTCATTCCGTCATCAATACGTTCGTGGCAATTCATTTTACCTGATTGCTTATGAAATTGAACCAACTCCTGCAAGAAACACAACGAATGTCGCCGAGGAGTACGAGCGAACTAATCGCGGGAAAAGCCACGTGTGCTTTTCATGCCCTCCGCCGTCACAGCTCCGCCTACACGCACGTGTACGCTTACGTATTCGACACTACAAATTTACATTCTTATTCGGCGGCATAATTTGTACCTTTTGTTCCGTACTTTTTGTGAAAATCGACAAAATGTGCAAATTCTCTTAATTTTGAACACCAGAGTATATCGGGCTAATATACAGGGTGATCATAATTATAGTATCCCTAGTTAACACTCTGTGGAGAGATATCTAGCAGTCCAAATGCAACCAAATTTGGTATGCTGACAATTAAGTACACACGGAAGAGATTTCTGCAAATAAAAAAAAAATAGTTCCAAAAGTCACCACTAGAGGACTTCTGCAGCCTCAAGCTGCGATAATATAGAAATTTTCGGCTCTACGATTGAAACGACACAAAAATCAAAGCAGAAACCAACACACGTGCTACGTTCAAGACATTTTATTGTCTCCAATATTTAATTGCACAAGAGAGAGACAGCGACTTTAGCGGTGCAGAAGGTACTGCTCAATGTGGGCGCCATTGTTAAATTGCAAAACCTGAAATCGATGAGCAGTGTGTTCAACGGCCGAACGGGACTGATCTTCCATGATGCTTCTCAAATGCAATGTGATACTGTCTTTCAAGGCTGCCAGGTTAGGAACGTCGCCTTGATAAACTTTACGTTTTAAGTGTCCCCACAACCGGAAGTCACAAGGATTAAGGTCCGGAGAACGAGGTGGCCATGGTGTGGAAAAGGAGCGACTAATCACTCTGTTCTCGGTAAAATGTTATTGCAGAAATATCTGTACGCACCTTCTGATATGTGGAGGCTCCCCATCGTGCATGAAAATTGTCGATGCAAGACACTGTCACTGCTGCAGTTGCAGTAGAACAAAACTGTTCAGCATCTCCCGATAGTTCTGGACATTAACGGAGCAAGTCACAGGGTCCGTGGGTGTAATTTCGTCGAAGAAGAACGGGCCAAGGATAAATGTGGCTGTGTAGCGTACTCCACATTGTCACTTTGGGCGAGTGTAGGGGAATCTGTTGAAGTGCATGAGGATTTTGCAATGCTCAGATGCGACAGTTATGCGTGCTGACTGGTCCATTGAAGTGAAAATGCGCCTCGTCACTTCACAAGATCTCCCATGGCCATGCATCGTCCACTTCCATTCTAACAAGGAAGGTCAATGAAAAGGTCAGTCGTGTGTCCTTGTCACCGACAATCACGGCATTAGTCACTACGACATTATACTAAGGTTCTCACACCAAAATTTATATGTCATAATCTTTACAAACGTTCCTAAGATTGCAGCAGACGTTAGGGATGAAAAAAAAATTACAGGGACCAATAGAATATTGAGTATTGCCACGGCGTCTACGCCATTTCACTAAGAGCCACAGAACCTAATGAAAGAGATTATGTGTATGTGGACTCTACGCTTCAAAATCTTAAATGTCGAATTTCTAAACATAAATATAATTTATAAACAAGCTCTTTTGCTACTTCTTTGTCCAAATTGTGTCTAGAGGGAAATTATGAGCCACTATGGAACCTTGTCACTATTTTACCTACCCCAAAGACACGTTCATCTGTTTTGTTCTCTGAGAGTATATGGATTAACAAGTAGGAATCTAATTTTTGTAATGATGACATACCAATTCAAATACTACTTCGTTGGAAACTCCTCCTTAACCCTTTAACGACAATAATGTCCAAAACGCCCGTACATACAAACAGCCATAGCTGCCCCAAAACGCCTGTCTCGAGTGAGTCAGATTTCCTGCCTTCAGTTGTTCTTTAAATTTGCACGACCAATGAAGGATCAGCAGGAGTCACCGTCAATCACCATTTTTGTTGCTACACAAAGAAGTGAAACAACAGACAGTTTCGGGCGCTATGGTATTTAGAGTGATTCTAGATTTTAGAGTCATAGTCGTTAAAGGGTTAACCGGAACCTCTAATTTGGTTCCTTTAAATGTTTTTATTGTATTTTAACATCATCTTTTACATTAAAGCAATATTGCTTTTGAAATCGATGCAAAGACGGCTTTTTAGTATTTTGATCGAAATAAAGTCATAGAAGCTCCTGAAATATTTTATTTTCCCCATAAAGCCTGTTCAACGTTTCAAAAAAATCAAAACGCCGTAGAAAACGCGCCCCAATACCTCGCTTACCGGGTTAAACCGGCTCTGGTCAGCAATGAACTGTCCCGAGATGCTCTGCTCCAAATATCCATGGTAAGCAAATGGTCCTTCATTGACTGTCTCTTGCCATTCCAGTCTGATTTGGAATCTATTTGAAGCCATTAGGTGTGATGCTCATTGACGCGCCTTGTCTGTAAGTACTGATTACAGACCGCAGTAACGTCTGAGATCAGTTATCGAAGTGAATGCATGTACACCACTCGTTGTACTGTTCGTTTCGAAACAGACTACCCCCGGAATCACAGTGTACGCACCCAGGCGCGTCACAGAGTGCGCGAGACAAGGGCAAACACACGGAGATATTGGGTTGGTGCGAATGAAATGTCCGGCAAAGGACCAGCACACGTGGACGGCAAGAACGGAAAAGTAGGACAACTTGCCTAGGCAAAATAATCCCCCTCGGTATCGACACATAGTTGCCATCTGTCCGGCAAAGCCATGATCCCGGAACCAAAAAAGTCTTGTGGCTGGGACCCGAAGAAGTCATCAACTGCATGTTGAACTTTGCTGTCTGTCGTGAACTTTTTTCCCGGACAGGAAGTGATCCAGGCGACGAAACAGATGATAGTCTGTCGGAGACAAGTCCAGGAAATAGGGGCATGATGAGGCAGTGCTTCATATCCCAAGGAACTTAGTGTAAGCATCGTTTCTTGTGCAACATGAGGGCAGGAGTTGTAGAAGAACGCCATGTCTGTTGACCAAAGGCGGTTGTTTCTGCAGCAATTTCCGGCGCATCTGGTGTGATTCAGCACAATAACGTTCTGCAGTGATGGTTTGGCCTCTTGCCAAGAAACGCCGATGAATTATCCCGGCTGTTGACCACCAGACAAGGACCATCATCTTCTTGGTGTGTACGGGTGGCTTAGGATGCCGTCCAGCAGGCTGTGCCTTGCTTAACTATTGTGCAGATCGTTTCAGATTATCATAAAGGACCCTCGTCGCAAGTGACGATTCGGTGCAGTAGAGGTTCCTGTTTATTCCTGGCAAGCAGCGACGTGCAGACTTCCAAACGCCTAGTCTTGTTGGTAGTTGTCAACTCATGCGGCAGCCACACGTCCAGCTTTTTGACCTTACCCAGTGCTGCCTGACGCCGAACAACTGTCGTGTGGTGGACACGGACCTCTGCCGCTATCTCACGACACGTTGTTCGGGGCTCACTTCAACCACACGTAACAGAACGTCGTCAGAAACAGCAACAGGTCGGTGACCACGTGACAGGTCGGTGACCACGTGCTACGTTTCGCAGGTCCATATCCCCGCTTCGAAACTTCACAAACCATCGCCGAATGGTTCGTTCGTTGGCTGTATTCTCCCCAAACGCTTTGTTAACGTTTCGAGCGGCAATTACTGCAGAATGGCAGAGTTTAAATTCATACAGGAAGATGACTCTCAAATCCGGCGTCTGCATGCTTCCTTTGCAAGCCACGTCACGTCCAAACAAACCACGCGTGAACCTTGTTCTTCACACACGTGCTAGCTATTTATAGTAACCCTGTGACGTAATATCCGCAACACCTGTGGGTGGTTCCATTCCGTTGTAGTGGGGGCCTGTCTCCCATGCTCGTTTGCGCCGGACATTTCATTCGCATCAACCTAACATAAGCGGCCGGCCAGGACAGGCGAGCCATAGTGCGTCACGTGAGCACAATGGGCAGAGGTAGTGATTTGATGGACGTGCAAAAAGGAATGATCATCAGCTCCCGCGCCAAGCTGGAAGCACCTCAGAAACAGAAGACTCCGTGGGCTGTTTGCTTAGTGCTGTAGTAAGGGTGTACCAAGAATGAAACATTAGCACACAGAGCACATCCCGACGTCATAACTGTGAAGCCCCAAAGGCCGTCGACCCCAGAGGACAGCGTCGTCTCCGTTGACTGCTAAAGGACAATCGACGCGCAACAGTGCAGCAATTGAGCACGCAAATGTACGCTGGGGCACCCAGGCACGTGTCGCCGAAAACAGTAGAGCAAACCCTGTTGCGCATGGGTCTGATGCGTCTATCGGCAACGACGCCTTCAGTTCGCATGGGTCTGATGCGTCTATCGGCAACGACGCCTTCAGTTCGCATGGGACTACTGTCATTGGACAGTGGGACAGTGGGAAAAGGTTGTCTTCTCCGACGAATCGAAGTGTTTACTCCACAGAAGTGGCTGGCGGTGGCGGATATGACGTCAGACACACGAGAACCAACACCCGGACACGCTCGTCGGTCAAGTACAGGCCGGTGGTTGCAGTGTGCATGTCTGGGGAATGTTTTCCTTGTATGACCTGGGACCGCTGGTACCACTGGATGGGTACCTGAACAACAATGGCTACCAATCCATCCTCGCTGACCACATGTATTCCTTCATGTTGGATGCTTACCCTGGTGGTGATGGTATCTACCAACAGGACAATGCGCCCTGCCAGGTCGCTAAAGAGTTGCGTGACTGGTTCCTGGGACACGACAGCGATGTCTCCGTTCTCCCTTGGCTGGCGAAATCGTCCGACCTCAATCTCATAGAGCACTCGTGGGACTGTTTGGATCTACAGGTTCAACGTGTCGACCCACAACCACGTCATTTCCGGAACCTCCGTGCTCTGCTGCAGTCCTAATGGCACGTGTGCATCGGTCAACCATTCAGGGCCTCATTGCGTCCATGCCAACCGTCTAGCCGCTGTCATCCGGGCCAAGGGTATTTATTTCCTTTATGAGATAGGTGGTCATATCATTCTGATACGACCGTGTACAGTCACGGCATTCTTCTGACCCATGATTCACGGCAGGAATAGAGTGTTACTAGCATTCCACTGGGAATCGTTAGGGAAGACCTCATTTTCTTGTAGGGTTTCCTCTCAAGGTTTGGTTTAGACTTGACCACCTTAGGTATCAGAGCCGAAAGTGACGGAAATGCGAGTCAGTGTACCCTGAGACAAAAAAGTCGGAAGAGAAAAGGATCAAAGCAAGGGCTCCAGGTGTATTCATTGAAAACAAAATCGACGAAAGCGAATTCATGTAAGACGAATTCATCGAAATAAATTCACCCAAAATGAATTCATCCAACGGAAAATTCCTTGCAGGGTAAATTTTTCGAAAATCACAGCTTTAGGTAAATTTATCGAATGCAAATCGCCGAAAGATGAAATATCGTAGGGTAAGTTTCTCAAAAATGATGAGTAAAGTGGGGTTGAGACAAGTGGCCACAACAGCTTTAGGGTAAAATTTATATAAAAATTAAAAATAAAAATGCCACACTTTTACTCAGGCGCAAAACATTAGTTATAAAAGGCCGTAGGTCTCGGCTTTTTTAAACTGCCGTGCTCATATTCATGAGGTTTTCATAACATATTGAGGATATGCATTGCGCTCTTACTCAAGCACAAAACGTTTATTTTAGGGCCCAGGCCTTTTTAAGTTTTTAATCTGTCTTGCTCATATTAATAAGGTTGCATAACAATTCAAGTTAGTAAAATTTTGCTTTTACTTAGACACCAAACATTAATGACGCTCCGGTAGCGCAGTGGTCTAAGCGATGGCTTCTGATCGAGCGGTCACGATTACTTGTGCTCCTGCACTTTGAGTGATATTAGTTGTTTTTCGGAGTTTCCTGTTAGGTATTTTATGTTATTTAGTTCTGTGAATGTTGTATGCTTAAGTTGAACCCACAAATTCGTCGGGACAGCCTTTATTTATTTATTATTTTTTTTTATTTTGGTGTATTTTACACCGACGTGGGTGACTAGGTCAGTTACTCACTTAAGTGTTACAAGGTTACTCAAGGAGAGTACCTATGCCTTCAAGCATACTGTTGAAGGTGGGTTCCTTTGTTTTTACTGTTGCAAGCCGCAACACTAGGATTTAGTTTAAGTTCTGTGTTAGTAGTCAAGATGATTACGACCTCAGCGTCTAAGTCGACGTCTGATGCTTCTGTGCCTATTCTACTCGAATCTTCTGTATCAACGACCAGTGTGTCTGCTTCAAAGGATATATCAGTAATGGATACCTCCACTGTGATTTGTCATTCTTCGGAAAATGTGTTAAGTGTTGTGGAACAAAATGTGAATGACGGGATCGGAGCCGAGGGCCCACCCCTCTCAGCACCTATGCGACTGCTGTCCGTCCTGCGAATGTACCATCTGCAGCTTCAACAGACTTTCAATATACGATTACACGTGTGGATAAAGTTTTACGACTGAAAGTTCCGGATGACTCTGTTCTAGGTAAGCGTTTCTCAGAAAATTTATCTTTCACTGTTTATGTTCCTGCCCTAAAGGACACCCCAATCCCTCGGTACCTGGATGCAATTTCAATGGTTGTTTCCAGAGAATCCATCAAATCAGCCATCTGTTTTGGTGGGGGAATCGAAGTGCGCTTTACCCGAAAATCTGCTGTTGAAAAAATTCTTCAATGTGGTGTAGACATTGGTACTGTGCATCTGCAACCGACACCAATTATTCAGCGCCCTGTTACCGTCACTCTGACACCCGTTCCCTCGGGACTTCCTGATGAACTATTAGTAGATGCGCTTAGTTCCATCGGCAGAGTAGTAGGTACAACAAATTTCTCTCTGCTGCAGGCGTAAATACCCCCTACGCCTATGTGCAAGGAGGACGTCGTCAGTATAGGGTGATTTTCCCTACGGAACAGGCTCTGAAGGACAGGCCTACCTCCGTTGAGGTTATTACAGACTCAAGAAAATACATGTTTGACTTATTTGCGGGAATGCAGTGCTTTTATTGTAAAGGGGAAGGGCATCGGGTGACCTCGTGTCCTCACAGAAATGTGCAGAATAATTCTACTTCAAATCCTGGAGCCGTTGAGTCATCATTCTGTTCTGAGCCGTCAGTTGCCCAGACACCAAACCTGGAATCAGTAGATAATGCTATATTCAGTACAGACAGCACATTTCAGAGTCTTATTATTCATAACTCTACAGCTCAGCAATCCCCTTCTGTGGAAGTACCTGATAGTGATTATCAATTAGAAGATTACCCTGCCTTACCACCGTCGGGAGGAACACGAGTTTCTACAACAACGTGTAAGAGACCTTTGACCCCGACATCTCCTAAGAAAAAGAGAGGTCGACCACAAACCAGGTCGAGCTCGAAAGGGGCAAGTTCTGGTGGACCCTCTCAGTCGCCGAGTCTTGAACGAAGCAACTCTTCCACTTCAACCCTAAAACAGCCTGAAACCAGTGTGAGCTATCAGGAGATTGAAATGGAAATACCTGATAATCTGAGTGACACCACGTCGACACATTAGGATATTGAACCATATCCAGAGTGTGCGGAAGACTTTGATAGATATCTTAAAGATATAGAAGTGCCAGTTACGCCATTATCTTATTTCGAACTAGTTTCTCTGTATGCGGTTCCTAAGAGAACTAGCATCATGAAAATTCCTTGCATTCAGAAAAATCTGTCTAGAGTGCCGGAATTGGTTTCACAGCTATCTTTTTTACATGAACTGTTCCACAAGCACTCGACCACCACACCAAAAGTGCACTTATTTTGTCGACGTATTCGTTATTTATTAACAATGCTTGATAAACGGGTTGAGGGGGTTTTACAGCCACCAAAATGAACTCTAAGGTACTATTTGTTTCTTTTAACTGCCGAGGTTTAGCGGCGTCAGCAGCAAATGCATTGGTTTTTGAAGATGTCCGACCTTTAAAAGCGGATGTTCTAATGTTGCAAGAGACTAACTGTTCGACAGGAATCAATTTTGCTCGCTGGCGCCGCTGGCCTTATGTTTTTTCATAATTATCGGACACATGTTGGTTCGGGAACTGCAATAGCATTTCATTCCCGATTTCACTCTATATTACAGGATATTGTCGAGTCCCAGAGCCGCCTGGGAGTTTTTCAATGTATTTCGTTTTGCCTTCAGTCCAGTCGAATTCATCTATTAAATATTCATGTACCTCAAAATAATAATGAAGCTATTGATCTCCTGGTTCATGTTGCTGCCGTTCTTGCGAATATTCCCCCCTCAGACCTTATTCTTTTTGCTGGTGATTTTAATTGTACACTTCAACCTTACGTTGATAGAGATAATTCACATGAAAGCCGTCATTCTTTAGTTTCTCAGCTCTCTCAGATTGTCTTCAACTTTGACCTCCAAGATGCCTTCAGATATCTACACCCAACTGAACGAGAGTTTTCTTGATTCCCCCCTATTCATTTAAATTGTTCTGCAGCCAGACTTGATCGATTTTATGTCTCCCGTTTTATTCGTCCGTCTATTATTTCAGTCAATCACGCACCCTCTGTTTCTTCAGATTATAAACCAGTTATTCTTTCCCTCTGTTTTCAGTCTATTGTTATTCCACGGCCGAGTGTTTGGTCTTTAGATGATTCGTGTCTTCAAGATCCTGATTTTAATACTGAAGTTGTTCTTATTATCACTCAAGCTGTTACTCAATTGTCTTTTGTTTCCGACCCAGCGGCTCTGTGGATCTCGACAAAACAATCTATTGTAGCTTTTGCGAAGAAATATTCTTTTACTATCAGAACCCGGCGTAATATGACTGTGGAAGTCTCCGGCGTGCGCTTCAGCGAATCCCACGAACCTCATCGAATTATGATCTCCTTGAAACGAAATTATGAGAATGTCTTCAAGCCTCTGTTTCAAATGTACTGACCCGTCTGAAATACTCATTTCTCAGATTCGAAGAAGATCCTTTTCGCAGTCTCCGTTCCCTCGAGGTACGAAGAAAAAAAAATACCATTGTACAACTCACCCTCTCTAATGGCTCAGTAACTACTGACTCATATGTAATCAAACTCATGAGTATTATAGCCTACGTTTTCAACGTGCATTAACACAGCCAGCCTCTTCTGCACCACTTTTGCAAGACCTTCCGCAAGTTCCTGAATGCCATGTGTCCTTTCTAAATGCTCAGATCACCCCTCAAGAAATCCGTAATTCGATTTACAGTTTAAATGATCATTTCTCACCTGGAGAGGATGGGCTTTCCTTAAAATTCTACAAAATATTCCTTCCTTATCTCATGCCACTTCTCCTCAGTTGTTATACTTTCCTTTTTTCGTCTTCAAGTTCTTCTTCCAATGCTTTCAGCTTTGCTCTGCTTCGCCTTATTCCTAAATCTGGCTATCTTGGTATTTTATCTAACTGGCGACCCATCTCTATACTTAATACCGACTATAAAATCTTTGCTAAACTACTCGCACTCCGTCTGAATCCTGTCCTATCCTATTTAATTCATTCTAACCAAACTTACACTGTTCCCACCCGCTCTATCGCTTCTAATATTACCACGATCCGTGATCTTAACACTCTCGCATCCCAGCTCGCAGAACCCCTTGCTATTTTTAATATTGATCAACGACAGGTTTTTGATTTTATTAACCATACTTATATCTTTACTGTCCTCAAACGCTTTGGATTCCCTCCACTTCTTCTACCAGGCTCTTTCTAATCTGTATTTAAGCTCTTTTTTTCGGGTTCGTACTTCGACTTTTATTATTTCTGCTATCCCTTATTCTAACGGTATCCGGCAGGGGTGTCCCCTGTCGGGTCAACTTTTTGCACTCTGTTTTGAACCTCTTCTAATCTGTCTCCGTTTTCGACTTCTTTCTTCTGTCCCCCGTGGAGTTGTGTGCACCCGACACCATCATACTGTCTTGACTGCATATGCCGATGACTTGACGTTATTTTTACGAACAGAATCTTCTTTTGGAATCCTATTATCAACATACACTGCTGGACAATTGCTAAGGACGGGTCATAAACGGCTATATAGCGCATAATAAAAGTAAGTGTGGTTGGATGCCAAGTGAAATAAAATAATATCAGAATGCCAGGACATTACAAGAAAGACAATTTATTGTGCTCTGAAATTCAGAAGGCATTGGAACGTGTTCAAGGGACAAACAGGCCATTTTGTGCAGAATACGCAAACGTGAAAAAAATGCAATTACCGTCTGCAGGCGTTCCGGCGTAAGATGTCAATACGGGATATGGCCACCATGGAGGGCGATGCAAGATTCCACACGTCGTGTCATGCTTTGCACAACATTATCAAGCAGCTGTTGGGGTAATTTATCCCATTCCTCTGTCAGTGCACGGATGAGGGTGTCCTTGTTTATTGGAGGGCATTGGTGACCAGCAAGACTCCCCTCCAAAGCATCTCACACATTTCCAATGGGATTCATATCTGGAGAATGTGCTGGTCATACGAGGCGTTGAATATCTTCGCTCTCAAGACACTCTTGGACAGCGGCTGTTCAATGACATGTTGCGTTGTCGTCCATAAAAATGAATCTATCACCGACAGCACCACGGAACATGCGAACATGAGGTAGCAGAACATCATTAATGTATCGTTGGCCAGTCATAGTCCCAGTTGGAAGCATATAGAGGGACGTACGGCCATTGATCATGATGCCAGCCTATACCATGACACTACATGTCGGATATCGGTCCCTTTCCTGTATGTTTGCTGGACAATATGCAGTACCACTATCACGCCAGATCAGTTGTCGTCGACAATCAGACGATAGACTGTATCTACTCTCATCTGAGAAGAGGACAGCAGACCAGTTGTTATCAGTCCAATTGCGATGTTGATGGAACCATTGCAAACGGGCGGTACGGTGATGTCTGGACAATGGGATGCACACAACAGGACGGCGGGCGATAGTCCTCCTTCATGCAAACGTCTGGCGACAGTTCTTCGGGAGATCCGCTTGCCAGTAGCAGCCATAAACTGATTTGCTACCTCACTAGCTGTGCTGTGCCGGTGTCTTTTTGTTGATAGCACTATGTACCGATCTTCTGTAGGTGTCGTACTGCAAACACGACCTCCCCCGTGACGTTTGCTACACTCTCCAGTTGTTTGAAATGATTTCCAAAGCCTTGAAACAAAACCGTGGCTGACGTCGAACTCCCTGGCAACATCTGTTATTTTTCGCCCTTCTTCAATCTTGCCAATAATACGGCCGTGCGTAAAATCATCTAGGTGATGTCGGGAAGACATACTGAAAATTGCAAGTTCGTCAATTGATTCCTTCCCTTTCAACTTTGCGTTTGAACAACAACGGACAATACGCGTCAAATCCTTTATATCTCTTATCAGCGCTATGACGTCACGAACAAGTTCGGCAATCCAAAATTTGCATACGCAGAACACGTCTTACTGTATTCCGCACTTATGCTAATTTCCATATTTTCCTGCCTTCCATTTTATGGTTGCTATCGTTGCTATTTTCATCCGTCCTTAGCAATTGTCCGGCAGTGTATAACGAATATGCCGTAATTTCTGGATCAGCCTTAAACACTGAAAAATGCTCAGGTTTATGGACTGGAGCGTGGGCGACCCGTAGGTGGCGACCGTCCGTGGGGGGCTCGATGGTCTTCAAACGTAGTCAAATTTCTTGGTGTGCACTTCGGAAAACCGGAGGCGGTTGCTGCTGCAGCATGGACCCCCTCGTTCATCGAATTAATCAAAGACTTGCGCCTCTCCGTCAGCTCAAACCTTTTCTTTCATTTTTTAGTCGGGCACTGCTACTAAATGTGTTTGTGCAACCGAAATTGTTTCACAGCTGGATTGCTCACCTTCCGCCACCGTTCTTGCTGAATCATATGCAGAGAATTTTTGTGGACTTCATTTGGAATATTATTCATTGGGTGCATCGCTCCACGCTTTCTCTTCCGATTTCCTATGGTGGTCTCTCCCTTGCTGATATCACTCGAAAATTTCAAGCCTTCCATCTTCATAACTTTCTTAAGATTTTTTCAACGCCTCTTTCTTCAACGCAAACCATTATCGATACTCTGTCCTTCCCCCGGAGTCCTCACCTTACAGTTCAAACTTTTCTGCGAATGGAATTGTTCCCATTCATTCCCAATCATTTCCCTGAAACTTACAAGTCTGCACTTACCCTTTGGCGCTCCCTGAATCCTGTCCGACTCCCCTTCCACTACTAATGACCTCCTCGCAGAACCCCTCTTCTTCTCCTCTGCTATCCACTCTTCTACCTCTTCGTACCTTCACTACTCCTCATGGTTTGCCAGTGGAGTTGTGAAGGTCTCTCAACTCGTTGACATTGATCTCCGTTGGAAACCTCTTTCTGCCGCCCCGGTGGCGCAGTGGTCTAAGGCGCTGGCCTCTGATCATTCGTCCGTAAGGGGTCCGGGTTCGAATCCCGGTCAGGCATGGATGTTGTGTTTGTCTTACGGCACTGGCTCTCTCCCTTTCCTGGAACCAGTGACCCTAAATTAGGGACGGGCGACTGCTTACAGCCCATTGAGTTGCTCACGGTGGTCGTTAAACCTCCAATCAAAAAAAAAAAAAAAAAAAAAAAAAAAAACCCTTTCTCGCATTTCTCCCTTGTTTGCAGATACCCCTGTTCATCGTGCTCAACTTCGGCATATCCAGATTTGCATTCAGAGACTGTACCCACAACTTGCCAATCGGAATGGACTTATTCAGAACTCATCAGCCTCACTCAGTCTCCCGTTCATTATTTATCTAAATGACCAGCCGTTTCTTTCACATCAAGTTTCTGCTAAACTCATCTATAGGCATTTCATTACATATTTTACCAATCCAATGCCGATTCCCTCCGTGCCAGAGGCAGAAGTACCAGCAACATGGAGTGATCCACTAACAGCCTTGGCTACTCCAAAGTCAAGGGATATCCATTGGTTACATCTACATAGTCTCTTATTAACCCCACGCACCCTTCATCGTTTTCGGCATCTTACATCGTCACTGTGTTATTTTTGCAATACAGAGGGAGATGTATTTCACTCTTACTCGATGTGCTTGTTTTTACAGCCTTTGTTTTCATTGATGTTTCTTTTGCTTCATAATGTTTGTGCTTCTTTACATACCATGTTTCATTATAATGTTCTTCGCTCACATCACCCATCTGCTTCATCACACAATTCTGTATGTATTTTTCTCATATTGCAAGCAAAATATACAATTTATCAGTACTATATCATATTAGTGTCGATTGTCCTACCCTTAGACGTTATAACGTGGCAAGACGTTTTCTTTGTCGCAGATACCGTCAGTCTGCGACTGCGATATTTCAGGTCGAGTATGATACTGCAAAGACGAGTAACAGTCTTGACAGTTTTCATGCTAAGTGGTCCCCAAGTCATATCTGGTTTAATACGAATAATGATATTGTAACACTAACAGTGTAACGTCCACGACATTTTGTTGTGGTCAGATCTCTGTCTTTGTATTGTACTGGAGCGTTTTTTTTTTTTTTTTTTTTTTTTTTTGCACTATGTTGTGAGTATTTTTGTATATTTACGCAGGTTAGTTGCCCGACGAAGTGTTCGGCATAACCTCTTTCCCCATAAATTACTGTTGGGTAATATGTCGTTTTATTTGACTAACTAGTTACGTTTCTCTGTTCAATTTCAAAAAGTTAGTGTCTCATGAATTGTTCTGCTTCCTTGAGTGTCACGTGAGAGTATTTTATGTTATAACGTTGCACCGTCATGTGTTGTTAAGGTTTTTCCTAATCATTCGCATTTATAACTGAATTTTGTATTTATTGTTGGGGAAAATTGAATGCTTGAAATTGCTTGCACTGTCTAGCGATAACATAATGGTCTTTCTTTCTGCATTATCGAACCCATAGTGGTTAATAAGAATTTTACTACGTCTGAAATTTTTTCAGTTGTAGTATTTGTCTTTGCAAGCCTATTGTTAGAGTGACAGACTAATTTAGCTATTTAGTTTTTGTCTAGCAAATAAGTACTTTCTCTGTATGAAAATGACGGTTTCTTTAAGATAATGTAATGCTCATCTGTTGTAAAATCATGCAGTTTTCTGTACTTCTAATTTACGATTATTCCCTTTGAATTTAGCAACATTTGCAATATATCCTGTACATTGAATTTTTGTATTTATCACATCTGAATGATGAGTCCTTTTTGTTTGTTTGTTGCATCTAATGTTACGAGATTTTTACTCATCTACTTTTTTCGCAACTTGTTGATGAAAAACATCTGTTTATAGATTGAGAAGTAGATGATTTTTGTTTTGAAGTGAAACTGATTCGTATGTATAATGTTTTTTTGTTGCGAATTATGTTGCTCATAGAGTCTCACTTAGCGATATTTTTCTTTTATGGAAAATTGTGGTACTTACAGACAGACAGAAGAACCTATTTTTGTATTAGAAGCAGCGTACCCGCGTTAAGCAGGGTTTTTTTTTTTAGAGTTAGGGTATGTCTGTCGTAAAAAAATAGTTTTACAGCCTGGCAGAAAAAATCAGCGTACATGTTACGAGCAAGGTTTTTTTTCCCTGGCTTGATGTTTTTTTTTCATGAATGACATGCTGAAATATTTTTAACTTTGTGCGGCCTTTGACAATGTTCAGTTGTACAGATTTTGTGTTTTGTTCAATTTTAATGTTCATTATTGTGAATTACCTGATGCATTCTTTTTTTTTTTTTTTTTTTTTTTTTTTTTGGCTTTTTGTGGTAGACGGAGAATGTTAAATTGATCTCGTTTCTGTTTTCTGTCATTGTCATTTCGCAATACTGTATGTTTGTTGAGTCTTTTTGCCTTCTGTGTAAAATATGCCAAAATGGCAATAACTGTTCCCGGTGAACTTACTGTAAATATTGTTTATATGGTTTTATGGCAATAAAGAAATTTTGAAGTTCTGATCATTCGTCCGAAAGAGGTCCGGTTTCGAATCCCGGTGAGGCATGGATGTTGTGTTTGTCTTACGACAGTGGCTCTCTCCCTTCCCTGGAACCAGGGGCCCTAAATTAGAGACGGGCGACTGCTTATAGCACATTGAGTTGTTCACGGTGGTCGTTAAACCTCCAATAAAAAAAAACATTAATAAATAGACCCTATGCCTAGGCCTTTTGAAAGGTTTTTATTCCGTCATGCTTAATGTTCACAAGGTTTGGACTCCAATTCATGTTAGTAATATTTAGTATTTACTTATGCATTAAACATTAATAAATAAGCCCTTGGCTTAGGCCTTTTATGCAGTTTTTATTACGTCGTGGTCATATTATAATATTTGAACACCAGGTCTGGCTAGTAATATTGCATTTTTACTTAATCACCAAACAATAATTTCAAGGCTAGGCCTTTTAAACAGTTTTTATTCTGTCGGGCTCATATTCATAAAGTTTGCATAACAAGTCAAGTTAATAGTATTGCACTGTTGCTTAGATACTACACATTAATACACCATAGACCTTTGTAAAAAATTAATAAGCATAACATTATTAACTTGACTTGTCAAGCAAACTTTATAAATGTGAGCAAGGCCATTTAAAAATTACGAAAAGGGCCTAGGCTTGAGGTCGAGTGCATATTATCGAAGCTAGGCCTAGGGCCTATTAAATAATATTTTGTGTCTTAGTAAATGCGCAATATTAGTTGACTTATTATGAAAATGTTGTGAATATGTGTACGACGGAATAAAAACTGTTAATAGGGGTAGGGCCTATAAATTACTGTTTGATGCCTAAGTAAATACGCAATATTTCTAACTTCACTTGTTATGCAAACCTTATATAGATGAGCAAGGTGGATTAAAAACTGTGAAAGAGGCCTAGGACCTGTCAGTGTTTGGTACCTGAGTAAAAGCACAGCATTATTAACTTGACTTATTAAGTAAGCGCTATAAAAGTGACCTTGGAAGATCAAAGATTGCTTAAACGTCCTAGGCACAAAGAGTTATAATCAATATTTGGTGCCTGAGCAAAAGCACAACATTATGAACTTCACAGGTTATTTACATCTTATGAATATGAGCACAGTCTGTTTAAATTTGTTAAAAAGGGCCTGACCTAGGGCCTTATAATTAAAGTTTTGTACCTCAGTAAAATTGTGACATTTCACTGCTCCTAGAGCTGTTTTGCTTAGGCGGAGTGAAGTCGCGGTCATGTTACCAAAGTTAAAAAATGCAATATTTAGCACTGAATACCAATATTTAGCACTGAATTTTCTCATAACCGAAAAAAATAAAAATATCCCATAAATATCCTTATTTTCTGGATATAGCATGTGTCATGCGGTAATTCCGTTGCTTCACCGAGCACCGTATGTTTAAAAAATCAGCACGCACTTATTTTTCCCTAATAAATAAATAAGTCACGGCACTTTATTTCCCTAAATAAAAGTACAATTTTCACTTGTTCCCTAATACAATTCAACAAAGCACGTTTCCATTGATATAAGAGTAATACTAAAAGTGTGTCAATGGATTTAGGGGACCTAAATGCCAGCATCGTAACCAACATTTCGAAGAAAATTCTTGAAATAGTAGAGAAAACCTCTCCGTGTACAGAATAGTTCCTACGCAACCGGGCATTTTCTTATTTTGAACTGTTCTTTGGCTATTAACGGTGCGTTTCACCATTAGTGTTCTTTGTTTATTGGCACACTTTTCGCAAGTAGCAGAATGAAATACGACACTGACGACTTTACCAAGATGAAATCGTAAAGCTTTATGTAGGAATGACCAAGCGATCCATCGGGACCAGGATAAAAGAGCATGGTAGGGACATAACAGACGGAAGACCTGCTATTGTCATTCATGGGGACTTCTTGTCCGGTGCATCCATCCTTGTTTGGAAGATAACCAGATATACCACCCAAAAAGAAGCTGCCGTGATTGAGACTATAGAGATCTTGAGGAGATCAGGTGTTTACAATGAAAACGCATCGTAGAAGCTGCCATCCGCATGAAAACGTATCGTAGGAGCTGCCATCCGCATGAAAACGTATCGTAGGAGCTGCCATCCGCATGGCATGTCTTTAGATAAGTATTATATTTAGTGTAATATTTCGTTATTGCGTAAACCGCGCTCCATGACACACGGGGCTAATTGAACGCGATGCCGCATGTTTTACATCAAATGAGT
This sequence comes from Macrothele yani, assembly GCA_039090855.1. NCBI lineage: Eukaryota > Metazoa > Arthropoda > Arachnida > Araneae > Macrothelidae > Macrothele > Macrothele yani. The sequence continues at coordinate 199,260,106 of CM076990.1, forward strand.
ATTTTCAAAAGGGCTGAATATGTAAAGGAACTTTAGTTCTGTTTATTCTGCATTGATTTTCGTGTAATTAAGTTGATAGCCTTGAAAAAGCCGTCCGGTCAACGTGCGAAAGCTCGGCGTGAAATCGCGCCAGATCAATGTGTCTTTTCCAGAGATTTTAAAGATTATTTGTTCTGATTTGTATAGTCAAGAATTTTTTGGAAATGGAATGATTAAAATGCTTTCATTTCTTCTCCTAGTAACGACGTGCGTCTTTGCTGTAATGCTCTGCGAGGGCAAAGGGGTTGATCTTGGTCTTTGTGATGACACCCACTTCTCATGCGAATGCGGAACAACCAACCAACAAGTACAAAAGCGAATAAAACAGTAAGTGGCAGTTATATTTTATTCCTTTTACCATAGTAATCGCACCCGGAACTTCCCGGGTATAACTTTTATGATGCAATCTGTATTTTCTGATTTTAACTGTAGTGAGTGATTGTGTTGTGATTTCCAGCTCCTCAATCCCGTAAATACACTGACGGAAAATAAAATCCCAACACCAAGAAGGGGTTGTGTTAGATAAACGACAGTTGGTAGGCGGTGAGAGTACATCTGTAAGATGACGTCTACGCAAATGGCGCGCTCGGCGCATATGTGTGTGGCGCTAGTAGCGCCCCTCGGAACATGCAAAGCAGGTTTGCTGTAAATACGCGCTGTAACGTTCGTGAGCGTTAGTTATCGTTGAGATTCGACGTAGTGTGTTGATGTTAGTCAAGAATGCCTTTAAGAAGACGAAGAAGCCATTATCAACAGCTCACGGAGTTTGAAAGAGGTCGTGTCATAGGGCTACGAGAAGGTGGATTTTCTTTCCGAAATATTGCAGAACGACTTGGCAGGAATGTAGCCCCTGTGCATGAGTGTTGGCAGCGGTGGTAAAGGGAAGGTACTGCCTCAAGAAGACCGGGTTCCAGCCGGCCACGTGGCACTACTGAGAGGGAAGACCGCCGTGGCGCATCGTACTGCGTCTGCGGCAGAAATTGGAGCTGCAGTTGCCACCACAGTGACACAACGAACTGTTACAAATCGGTTACTTTAAGGACAGCTCCGAGCCAGACGTCCTGTAGCGTGCATTCCACTTACTCCAAACCACTGCCGTTTGCGACGTCAGTGGTGTCAAGCTAGAGCTCATTGGAGGACGGAGTGGAGATCTGTTGTGTTTTCTGATGAAAGCCGGTTCTGCCTGGGTGCCAGTGATGGCCGTGTTTTGGTTAGAAGGCGGCCAGGTGAGCGCCTGCAACCAACCTGTCTGCGGCCGAGTCACACTAGACCTACACCTGTAGTTATGGTCTCCTATGACAGCAGGAGCTCTCTCGTGGTTATCCCACGCACCCTGACGGCACAGTTGTACGTCGGTTTGGTAATTCAACCTGTTGTGCTGCCATTCATGAACAGCATTCCAGGGGTGTTTTCCAACAGGATAACGCTCGCCCGCATACCGCTGTTGTAACCCAACATGCTCTACAGAGTGTCGACATGTTGCCGTGGCCTGCTAGATCACCAGATCTTTCACCAATCGAGTACGTATGGGACATCATTGGACGACAACTACAGCGTCACCCCAACCAGCATTAACCGTCCCTGTATATTGACCGACCAAGTGCAACAGGCATGGAACTCCATCCCACAAACTGACATCCAGCACCTGTACGACACAATGCATGAACGTTTGCATGCTTGCATTCAACATTCTGGCGGTTACACCGGTTATTAGTGTACCAGCATTTCACATTTAAAATGGCTCTTCTCGCGTTTACATTAAGCTGTGGTCTTGAAACCTTAATCGATTAAATATGTTACTTATACAAATGTATTGCCGCCATTTCATTCCTCTACAACTATGTTTTCGCGGTGTTGGGATTTTTTTCCGTCAGTGTATTTAGGATATATTACACAGTTACGTATGTCCGCGTCGAAAAACTATAACAAAACAATCGAGAGAGTATCCTGGTACCCTTTGTAAATAATTTGGGCTAGACCGATGAGACATTCCACTATGACCACCCACCACCTAGAGAAAAGAGCGTGCCTGGAGACCGAACGGTGGCGCAGGTGAAGTTCAGAGAGCAGTATGTATTCAACTAGAGGACCGGCTTTCGATTAGTAGAGTGTTCGGAGTCAGAATGGGAAAAGCTGCCAATTTATCGGAGTTTGATGAAGGACAAATTGTGATGGCACGGTGCCTCGGAACTACGATCTCGGAAACGGCGCGGCTTGTGAGTTGTTCACGTGACGGAAGAAAAACTGTTTAAAAGGCCTAGCTTTGAAGTTATTGTTTGGTGATTAAGTAAAAACTGCAATATTACTAACCAGACTTGGAGTTCAAATATTATAATATGACCACGACGTGACAATACAGTATCTGCAGGGCATCCCAAACGCCGTTTTTCAACAGGATAACCCCCGGCCGCATACCTCTCGAATCAGCCTAAATGCTTTACACGGTGTGCAGATGCTTCTGTGGCCAACACGATCCCACCGACCTCTTCCCATCGAGCATCTGTGGGACATGATTGTACGTCGGTTGAGTACCCTCCCACCCCCGCAAAATGAAGATGAACTGTGGACTCGGATCAACACCACATGATCCACGATACCCGAGGACTCTATTCGGACTCTCATTGCCTTGATGCCACGTCGGATTCAACGCTGTATCGCCCAAAATGGGGACCACACTCCTTATTGATCATCCTATATATTCGGTCACTGGAGCCTAGTCTGTAAGTGACGATTAAATAATTTTTTCAGGACCTACTTGGCTATCTGTGTGTGCCGTTTGGTCTGTTTTCGAGCATTCATTCATGGTGTGGCATTTTCTTTTTCAGGCAGTGTATTTTCGGGGTCACTACCGCTGAAGTTTTTGGCGGAAAACTTCTTACCCAGGCGGTGTTGTCGGGGCGGGATGTTTGTAGGGTTGGTAAGAAAGAAATGAGCGAATCGAACTTGCATGTCTTTTACTAATTTGTAAAATTTTGTTGAAGACAGGACGAGTAGTACGATATGTGAGACTTACATGCTACACTTATATCTCTAGAGAACGTTAGTCTATCGTGGTATTCTTAAAAGTTGTGAAGTCAGCTGGATCCGTGGCCAACACCAATCAGAAGTTGTCGTTCAGAAACTGTTTCAGACGATCGTTCGACGCCTCAATGTTAAAGTCCCCGGTGAGCCGAAGTGGTATGTTCGGATCGCAGGGCCAGTCGCTAACTATTGTTCTGACATGCTCTGTGTAGTGAAGTATTAGTTGAAAGAGAAGCATCTCGATGTAGTTAAGTGGCGTCTGTGGATGAAAATAGACTGGCACTAGAACGAATTTGAATTGGTTGGATATCTCAATTTCCACTAGTACGCCTTCACCGACGTGAATATCCTGTAGATAATTGAATCCAGAATACTTAGGTATTGAGCGTCGTGTAACGGGTCTAGCGACATGAGCCCTGCACGTTTTCTGATTCTTGAAAACTGCCGTGCCACCGTAGGGTCCACTACGCTTCTTCTTGCCAGTGCCACGACTCGCACTGAGCTGATGGTCGTTGTCATCGCCGTGTCTGTCGCACTCTTTGGACTCAATGGGTTTGAAGCCGGGTATGTCGACGGTGTTGTCTTTATAAATCTAATTCTCCGTTAGGGCCAAATAGTCGGAGCGTGAAGTGACTGGGTCGCTGCTCAAAAACGTCCATCAACACGAGACCAATCCACTGTTATGTTGTAGAACTTGTACAACGGCTGTTCGACTAAGAAACGCAACCAAGCTTTCAATACAGATTTCTTAACGTAACCGCTCAAGTATGCCGACTTGTGGATTATGCTTTTATTCAAATTAACATTAATCGCTTGGTCGTCGTCCAAGTGTTTTGGAAGTTGCTTGACCACTTAATCCACATCGCAGGGCACGTTAATCACTTGGCCCACAATACCGTAGTAGCCCTCATAACGAAGACGCCTGATCTGCATAAACAGTAGTCGCGGATATATTAGAGGATACCTGAGTGGATCCAACGGCGGCAAGTGTGTTGGATTCGGTGGATACGTGAAACCGTTACTCTTACTCAACGTTGGCACCTTTCCTTGCTTTACTGATGTCCAGCAGTTTGAGCACAACATAAACTGTTGAACGTCTTCATCTATGAATTCTTGTTGTAAGAATTGCAACATAGCTGCATTGGGCCGTTTTAAATAATTTCGGAACCATATGCGATCGCAAACTCCACAAACAAAACCCAACTTGTTACCATAGAACGACTTTTCAAAGGGCTTCGTCGCTAGACGCCAATGGGTTGTAAACGCTAAATCTCGGTTCTCAAACGTCTCATCTGTTTGTATTTCGTCGCATTCCATGGGTTCTATCTCATTGTCGACATCTATTGCCTGTGAACTGGCGTTAGGCGTTGCGGCGTCTGCGCGACTGGTACTCGCCTCAACTTGTCAACGCTGCCTCATCCTCCGCATTCGTTCTGCTGCTGTCATAGGGGCCTTTTTGGATTCCTCATTTATTCTTCTTTCACCTTGTAAGCGTTTACGATAGGCATTTATCTTCTTGATTTGAAGAGATTTCGACATTTTTGAAATTTTAACGAAAATTTGTCCAAGTTCAACACTTTGTCACTGTATGTTTTTTTCAAGTTCTTTCACTGTTGTCACTATGAGTGTTATATTTTATAGTACTCGTCGAGCTCTGTTAAAAGACACCTTGCACAACGTCCTACGCGTACGCGTTCCCGAGCTATACTAATTTTGCCGCGCTGCGAACCGGTAATTTTCCATTCCAAATTGGCAAAAATCCTGTGGCGGCGTGTGACGTCACGCGCTCAAGGCTAATGTTGCGTGACATTCTTTCATTCTTTCTCTTTTAAACCGTGTATTGCTTATTTCGATATGCGTTATAGTTTTAAAGTTATTAAGATTTGTCTGGTATACACAAAATCGTAACATCGACTTTCGCATAGTTTCCCTCCATACCGTACCCGCGGGGTAAGACGTTTTCCGTCAAAAGTATTTGTTAATCTAAAGGGAACTGGAATAACTTACACCCTTGAACATCAACCTATAACTAATGAAATTTTTATTTGTCGTACCTATCATGATGCCCTAGTCACTAGTAGCCTGTCAGAGTTTAATGTCTCCATAGAACATTTAATTGAATTTTTGGAATTAGTAATTGGACAAGTAGATTATTTGACTTCTTAATGTCGGTCCCAGTGGCCAACGGCCGTTCAAGTCGCCCTACTAATTGATCAGAATACATTATGTATATATTTGTGACAATTAAATGTGCAAGTTTTTAGTGCCAGGAATCCTCGTAGTTTATTTTTGGATGCTGGTAAATGTTTTTTTATTAAGGTTTGGCGGAAGCCCTATTAATACAAGCTTTGCGACTGAGCCTAAGCACAATTTGAGGAAAACAACGTCCCATGTGGCGTATCAACAATGAGGTATGAAGTTTGTAGCCTTTGTTCAGTAAAAATAAGCTACTTGAAATTAGCATTTTTATTTCACCTGCTATGTCAGTGGTGGGCAAACTTTTATTGGAACGGGCCAAAAAAAAAAAATAAGTATATGAGGCGGGCCAACATATGTTTTTTTTTCACTGAAATGCTAAAATGGCAAATTTTACAGAACTATTTTTATATTAACAGGCATTTGCCTGTTATTTACACACTGTAGGTAATGTATATGAAAGAGTGTGGGATGAGTGGAACTGTGACTGTGCTTCTAACAACTTTTCATAGTCTGGTTGCAAACTAGCGTAGTTGCCAGTTTTAAAACCAGTCTCACCTAAACTAGCGTAGTTGCCAGTTTTAAAACCAGTCTCGCTTAAACTAGCGTAGTTGATAGTTTTAAAACCTGAACCAGACTACACCAGTAAATGTCGGCTGCCAGGGCTTGCTATCAAAATCTCAACCAACTGTAGATAACATTGGGCTGAGAGTAACGATTTTGATAGCAAAGCATCCTTGCAAGTTACATTAACACTATTCATGATTAACAGTTAATCTGTTAAAGCAACTTTCATGGATGGTCACCGCATTAACTTTCATGAATGGTTAGAGCATTAATTAGTGAGCAACTGAGTACGAAATGCATTTTTTCTCGTTTTTCCTGATTAAAAACAATACAAAAATTATAGCATTTAGAATCCTGTCGCGGGCCTCATTGAAACTGTCCGAGGGCCGCATCTGGCCAGCGGGCCGTACTTTGCCCATCACTGTGCTATGTGGAATAGTCATAAAGCTATTTTACTCACGTTTCCAAAACTTTTATTAATAAAAGCTTTCTTAATTTTAATCCTCTGGCATGTAAGCTGGGATTTGATTTTATCCTCATTTCCGTTTTAAAAGATTTGTCCAAAATAGAGATGATCATGGGCCCGGGCAATGACAAAAAGCCCGGAAACGGATCCGGGTACACCCCGGGCCCGGACGGGCTCTTATATCAAATCTTTGACTAAAACTAAGTTCATTTTCCCTTTCACTTTTTTAATTTACTTTATTTAACACTGCTAACAGAATTAACTAACGCAATGGGAAAATGCTTTAATGAATGGTTAGGCTATAGTCTCTCTTTTGTTCTATGTCTAAAAATCTTAATTACTCTTTATTGCGTATTTCGCGTGCAGTTTTATTTATTTCTTATTTCGGTTGTTACAATATGCAGTATACATTCAAATGTAAAGCAAATTAATACAGCAACAACCAGGAAATAAGAGGCCTCCACGATGCCTGACGAGCCCTCTCATCCTGACGACTGAACACAAAAAATATTCAAGAACAAAGCAAGCCAGACCCGTTTAGGAGGTGAAATTGATAATGATAAAGTCATCACGAAACTGATTCAGGATAGTAAGTATTGTTTAAGTTTTCTTTTAAACAAATTCTAATTATTAAAAGCCAACAATTGTGGGGGGAGCAAATTCCAAATCTGTGGACCAGTATAATTAATTAAAGCTCTAGAACGTTCATGTGAAGGGAAACAAGGAATCAGTGAAGTTTTATGTCTAGTTGCGTAAGAATGGTTAGGGGCAGTAAAAGAAATTAAAGAAGAGAATAAGTCATTCTTATTCTTTACTCTTTTAAACATGAGTTTTGCCAAGTTAAAACGGTATAACTGATCAATATTTAATATAACTGAACTTCATTAGGCTAATATAACTGAACTTCATTAGGCTGCAATCTGGGGAGCAAATTAGGATTTCAAAAGGAGGAACCTGAAAGTCTGAATTGCACCAGTCTCAAAAATCTATTTTGTAATCTCTGAAGTTTAGTTTGGTTATAATTAATAGTCGAGCCCCATCCCGAAATACAATTTGAGAAGTAGGAATAAATGAAAGTGTAATAAAGTAAAATCATAATTTTCGGAGACAAATAAGCCATTACTCTCCCAATGATTCCAATATTTCGAGAAATTAGGGAAATAAGATTATCAATGTGAGAGTTGGATTTAAAATCCGACTGAATAAAAACACCTAAATATTTAAGAATTTGTACAACCTCAACCTGTGTGTTACTTAAAATTATGGAATGTATAGGGTTTGTATTCCGACCATAGGAGAAAATTAAATTTTTATTTTCTTAACATTAACAGCAAGAGAATTACAGGTAAACCAATTGACCGCGGTGAGAAAATGATTTTGTATAATAATATCTGAATCAATGAGTCAATTTCGTTACCATGAATAAGTAGGGTTACATCATCAGCATACAGAATTAGGTCAGCGTCCTGAAGTTGTAAGCCTAAATCGTTGATATAAATGTTAAACAATAAAGGTAAAAAATAGAACCCTGGGAAACCCCTGATAAGAGTAATTGGCGATTAGGTTTGATGTTGTCAATTTCTGTATATTGATAACAATCGGGAAGGTAACTTCTTAAGAGTTGGATGACTGAAACCCTAATACCAAAATTGTAAAGTTTATTTAACAAGACCAAATGATTTAAAGTATCAAAAGCTTTGTGAAGATCAATAAATAAATCCATTGAATAATTAAAGTTTAATAGATTAGTGTGAATTTTATTTTTTAAATACAATATAACAAATTCAGTTGAAGATTTTGAAATAAAACCAAATTGGTTTTTATTAAATAACTGATATTTATTGAAAAATGAGAAAAGTTTTCCAAATAATATTTTCTCAAATTTTTTCGCAAAAATAGGAACTTTTGCAATTGGACGTTAATTATTAACATCAGTTGGAGACCCCTTTTTTAAGATAAGAGTAATTTTAGATATTTTAAACGAATTCAGATAAATGCCCGAGGATAACATATTCTTATAAATGTGTAACAAAGGGGTTGTACTGTAATAAATAATTGTATTTAATACAATAAGAATAATATCATCCGGTTCTGCAGAAGTATTTAAATTTATTGATTGCATTTTATGAATAGGACTTCAGGTTCTCTCGCCCTTCTGAGGCGTGAACCTGAAGTCCTTTGTTATAATTCTCGACTTCAAACAAAAAAAAAAAAATGAAGAATATTTGCGAACTTTCTGTCGCCATTATGGGAACTTGCGATGTTTCTTTCGTTAGGAAAAGGTCACATAATGTTCATCATTAAAATGAATTAACATCGTTAACGTGTCCGTTCTTACAGACGTAATAATAATTCTTTCTCTCTCTCTCTCTCGAGGGGGGGGGGTTCAACATTAACGGGAATCCCTAACATTCTTATCTGATGATGAAAATGTAAATAGAAGCAAAACAATATTCTTTATTTTTTCCTTATTCACATAGAGAAAATTTGCACAAATGTTCAAACCCGGTGCGGGCGCGGGCCAGTCATAGATAATAATATATCGGGCCTGGGCCTTAGAAAAAGAACCCGTGCTCATCTCTGGTTCAAAAATCTCTGCGCAGGGAATGGATCATAAAAAAAAAAAAAAAACTAACATCAGCAAAACTCAATTTTAATTAAATTCCTAAAGGCTCACATTACTGTGAATAAGAGTGTACGGCTTTGGACCTGTTTTGTAAAAAAATATTTGACACACAGCGAATAATTTTATTTTAGATATGTACTGAAAACTGCTATTTTAGTTTTTTTTTCTTTTTTAATTTCCCAGATATTTCTGAGCTTGTCTTTTCCTTGATTTTAAAGCATTGAATTTAACAAGTGGTTAGTAGACGCCATGGATTATGAAATTGCGGTCGCCCCCATTTATTTTGCTCTCATTTCCAAAATGGCTAGATTAATATTGTATTCGCTATTGTACTTTTAGAGTTCTCCTAAATGACTTTCAACTTCCTTGATAAGCAGCAGAGAATCCTAGTTCCGGCTTTTTCTTTTTTAGTTTTTTCTTTTCTTTTCCTTCTTCTTCTTCTTCTTCTTCTTTTTTTTTTTTTTTTTTTTTTTTTGTACGGATGGCGAAAATTTTGATGCAGTAATGGCCACGTGGCAGGAAACAAGCGAAATCTTTTCCTCCAGATGTGCAAAGCAAAGCAAAACAGGCAGACGCACCCGAACAGGGAGCAGCAGCAGCAGATCATTTCCTTAGTTTCAAGCAAAATGTTGCAACGTTTAGCAACAGGGAATTCAAATAAAGGAACGATATCTATTTCTAGCACAATTAGCAGATATATCAGATCTGGAAATGACACCGGTAGTAATGTCGGATTCTCAGGAAGTAGTACATCACAGAAACCTGATCTTTTAGGGTAACTAAGAGATTCTGATTCACGGTGAATAATTTTATAAGTTACTTCTATGAAAACAAAAAGCATAACAATGTTGGAGATTCATAATTATCGACGAACGACCTCACTGTTTTGAGAAAATCATTCATCGCAGTTACGAAGATTCATGGCAACTTCAAAGATTCGTGACAGTGATAACGAAATTCTTTTAGAAAAACATTTCGTTATCGGAGTCAGAAAAGCATTTCGTTTTAGAAAAGCATTTTAGTTTTAAAGATTCAAGACAGATTTTAAATGATTGCACGAAATGGTTTGAAAATAAAAATTACGGCTTTAGAAATTCGGGATTAAAAATAAATGATGTAATGAATTGTATTAAAAATAACTTAGAACAGCTCGGGAATTGCTTTGAAAATTAGTATATAACGGAAATTCGAAGGCAGGCACACAACGAATAGTTTCGTGAACGGTTAATAAAAAAAAAAAAAAACGGGAAGGGGAGAGAGAGAAAACAAAACCATTTAAATATCAGTTTTGGAAATTCAGGATTCATGAAACAGATTTTACGAACAATTCTGAAAATGTGAGAGCAGTTATGGCAATTTTTAAAATCTATGATACTCGATGAATGGTTTATGAACTGATTTAGAAAAAGCACTTTTGCACTGCGAAAGATTCGTTATTTACGATGAGGGAATTCATGTATTGATTTGTAGAACACACGCACGCACGCACAAGATGACACAAAATTTTCGGATGCAATGAGCACATATTTTAAATACTTTCCCACAAAAGTTATTTTTCAAAGTGAGTTTTTAGAAGTGAAGAATATCAGTAAAAACGAAAATGCACTTATGACCCTAGCGGGAAAACTGCTCACTATTTAAAGTACAGGCCCAGTTACAAAAAATAACTTTTTCAACTGGATTACTAAAAACGATAAAATATTTGCAAGCATATATAGTTACTTACGCCTACTAGCGGTAGAAATGTGAGTTGAGAAAAATAACGAACTGTAACCAAAATGTTCCTCAACCAAATGTACCCATCCAGAAGTTCTGTAGAACTTCCGGATGGGTGTGTATCCACCATGCAATAGGAAATTTCCTTAATACTTTCTGCTGTAAATTTTTGTTTTTTTTTTCTACTGGAAATCCCAAACGTTTTTTCAATTTTTGCTGGATACACACCCATCCAGAAGTTCTACAGAAAAATCAGGAATCAGAATTAGTGTTATCGCAAAAATCTCTGTAGTACCTTCCAAGAACAGAAAGGGCATAGTCCGATATCTAGGAGAGGACAAATGCCCCCTCTTGCCCCCCTATATGGGCACCCATGCTCGAGCCGCATTTCGACAACATGCTATATCTCTGTAACAAAGAGTTTCCAACCTCATGTCTATATGATTTTTTTCAACAGAATCGTCTGTAGAACAAATTCTCAAAGTTTGGTCAAACAGTTTAGAAACGTTCTGTGTGTATCGCGCATATAACACCTGCCGCTTCCTTGAATACAAAAGGAAAAAAAAAGTTTGAAGGCCATTACTGTTTTAGTGATGAACTTCAATAATAGTACAGGAAACATTTTTTTATTCTTCTATCTTGAGAATTTTGAAAATGCCGGAAAAGGCCAGAAAAGTATTTCTAGCCATATGACTCTAATTTATCGGTCGTCTGTGTCGTTAGACGAACATTGATTTTAATATTTACTTTCTGCGCTTTATTTGTACGTACACTGTAAAACATTTTCTGAAATGCGCGAGCCACTTTCCGTCATTTCTTTCGTGAACTGACGAAGCATATTTCTGATACAACCTTTTCCGTGAAACGACGGAAAGAAACCTGAGTTTCGCAGATTTTTTCGTACCCCGGTAAAATTCTGAATTTTCAGAAACGTTTCAGCAGTTTCTTTCTTATATTGACGGTAAATTGCTGTTTTATAGATGGGTTATCGGAAAATTCTGAATTTTCCGAAACCTTTCCGCAGGTTCTTTCTTATATTGACAGTAAATTGCTGTTTTATACATGTGTTAACGGAAAATTCTGAGTTTTCCGAAACCTCTCCGCAATTCTTTTCGTATATCAACGGAAAAACCCCATTCTCACTTTTTCCGTATCCGTATGACGATAAATTACCGGTAATAGGAGAGCGATTGGTGAGAATACTTAAGGTTTGATTAACTTTTAAATTTCAGTCGTCTGTTGAATTTTGAAGTTCGGTAGCGAGATCGGATATTGTGGATAGCATATCGCATGAATTTTGTTTATTTTAGCACAGGATATTTCTCTCCTTTTATTATTTTGTGCACACCTACAGTCTGTATTTGCATGAGCTCCCGTAGCTTTGTTTTCAGGAGGGTGCAAAATTAGAAACTTTAAACACAAACATCATAAAAAAAAAAAAAACATATGTAAACTTCCATTGTACCGTCTCTATCATCTAACCATTTTTACTACACCCGCCAAGATAAATTTAATTGAAAATCAAGAGACACCAAAACTGCATAAAATAAGACTGATAGATGATGTTCCACAGCATGTTGGGACAATTAAAAAAATACTTTCTTGTTTAATAAAATTAATAAATTTAATCGAAAATTAATAAATTTAATGAAATAATATTTAACAATATATATAACTTTAGATAAATTTAATTGAAAATCAGACGACCCCAAAACTGCGTAAAAAAAGACTGGTAGATGAAGTTCCACAGCATGTTGGGACAATAAAAAAATTACTTTGTTGTTCTTGTTCTTCTTAGCTTTATGCCTTTTGGCCATTTGTATCCCATGCACCATAAAACTCCAATGGTCACTCAATTCATCAAGAAGAAAAAAAAAATTCCATGACAAAGTTCTTCAAAAAACTTGCAGAACTCTTTGTCCAGGAGCAAATAGTCGTTATAGAAGACGACATGTTCTTCATTTCTTTGTTATTCACACTGCCCTGCACTGTACTCAGGTACGCTGTGATCCAATGCGCAGTACCAAATTTTAATATTATTACTTTCTACTGCAAATTCCTAGTGTTTTTATGAAAAGCACACACAACTCCTTAAATTCAACATAAAAATTTGCAATCATAATTAACGTTATGGGGAAAATCTTTGTAGTGTCTCCCAAGAACTGAAATTACCGTCAGATTTCCAGGGGTGGCAAGTGTCCCCTCTTACCTCTCCCTATGAGCGCCCATGGCCCGCACAGAAAAAAAAAAAAATTACAAACCTATTCAGAAAAATAATAAGCTCCAACAGAAAATAAAATGACTAAATCACTCATATTAATGTCAAAAAAAGAAAATTCATTGTCGCGCAATTTGTTTTACGATGTACGTGATTCGAATTCCCGAGTACCTGTGGCTCAGTGATAAAAGGCGGAAGATTGTCCGGGGGGGAAGGGTTGAATTTAAAAAAAAATTCAAATACGAAAAAACCTGCAGTCGATTTTTCTGAAATAAACTGAATTTCTGACAACGGAAAATCTGTGAAATTACGGGTTAAAACAAACGGGAACTTTTAAAAACGGAAATTTCTGAAAAACACGGACCCCTACCGGCAACTTTGCTGCACTGCACATTATTTTCAGAAATTTTCCGTGAATTCACTCCATTTATTTTTTACAGTGTATTCTCGTGCATTCCATGCACTATATCTGTTGAAACCGATCGATCAGCTGACCAACATAGAATCCCGTATTTAACCTAGTCGAACGTCTTTGGAATGAACTAGAACGTCACATGAAGAAGGTATGAGGATTTCGTGTCCTAAATATACCAATACTAAGACCCTCTCCTAATGGAACCAGATGAAGAAGTGGCCATTTGAGATAAATTGCCCGCGATAAATCAGTATTTCATCCTTTTACTGACTCCAAGATCTTCTATCCTCTGAGGCAGTCTCTGTTTTTTATTTATTTATTTATTTGTTTTTGAGATCTACATTCTCACTGTCAAATGTCATTTAAAGACAAATCACGAATTTCTTCCTCTTCTCCGAGTCCTAAATTCTGACAGCAGATAGATTGCTGCCCCGATTGTTGCTTGAGAAGTGGCATTCTCATTGCTTAACATGACCATTTGACAAAATCCTGGTTTTTCGTCTGCTAGTCTGACTGATTGGAGTTCTTGTTACAGCCGGAGTGTGTCAAAAGTTTTTTAACGCTATTCAATAGAACATCAATGCATGCTTTGCACTTTCACTTTCTTTGTTCGCGTTACTGGAGAAGAATTGACGCTGAAAAGAAAATCAGATAAGTTAATAACCGGAAAAGGTAATAAATCATGAAAGGCATAGCATGTTATATGAACAGCAGCACGAGAAATAATTTAAGTAATCACAAAACGGAATTAATCACTGAAGGCATAGCGCGTTTTGAATAGCAATCTCCTATATAACAACAAAACGAAATAAATCGTGCAAGGCATAGCTTCTTATGGACAACAACACGGGAAATCAGTTTGGTGGCTACAAAAAAGAATGAATCACGGACGGTATGGCCTGTTCTGAACAGCAGCGCCGGAAATCAGTAAACTAATCACAAATGAGAATAAATCGCAAAAATGTAGCCTATTATGAAAAGCAACACGAGCAATCTTTTAAAATTTGGACACTTTCGGAAGAATTTTTTCTATAAAAGTTGAAGATGATGTGGCAAAAGTTAAATGTGCTCAAACACATTAAGCAACCATTTGTTTCATGATGCTGACCAGTTTATTAACATGCCTACTCGCACACGCAAATACGTATACCAAAAATGATGTTCTTTTTAATATCACTTTCTTCGTCTGTGAATACGATGTTTTTACAACAACAGACCTAACTCAAAAATTGCAGTTGCATTCTATTGCTGGGTCAATAAAAATGTAGAACCTGTATTTTCTATTCTTTCTGTTGAACAGCTTTCTCGCTAGGTCTTGTATAAGCATTTTCAGCACGTCTTTTGCCATTCAAATGCATGTCAGCACCAACAACAAAGCAAACAAACAAACAAACAAACAAAAACGACAGGCTTACGATATGGCCTTCTTTACAGCACGTCTCTTGCCATTCAAATGCATGTCAACAAAAAGAAACAAAAACATTTTCAGGCTTATGTTATGGCCTTTTTATTTCTGTTTCTCTAGGTTGGATTCGAAAAATTATTTCTTCTATCGATAGCTTGAACCACAAAAATTGTGATCCCAACATCATTTCCCACTTTTGCTGATGAGTAATTTTTCCATTATGTGGAGTGAACGTATTTCTGTTCTTTTCCCCTGTGTCTACGCAGCTGAAAGTCGGAAAAGACAAAAACTTACAGAACGAAGACACAGAGTTTCCATGGCTTTATGAAAAGTAAACACAGTCGAGTCACATTATTGTTACCACCTCCTACTTTTGACGTCAACAGAGGGTATCCAATGAAAGAAAGCACGTGTCGTGAGCTGGCTTGGAGGGTATATAAGGTATGCTGTAGGCATTCTGAAAACATATCACTCGTTGCTGTCGTGGATAAAAGAAGCAATTTATCAGATTTCCGAAAAGTGATGATTATCGGCTTTCGGGCCAAGGGTGACAGTATATCTGAAACAGCGTAGTTTGTGAACTGTTCGCGTGCTGCTGTGGTTAAAGTGTATCGTGATTGGAGAAATGGCACCATTCCGAATAAGAGACGTGGAAACTACGGAGCACCACGTGCCATTGATGTGAGAAGTGAACGTCAGCTGCGAAGGTGCGTGAATGACGATCGACACGCTACAGTGGAGCAACTCACTGGCCGAATGAACAAGGGGGCTACCGGAAGTGTGTTTAAAACGACATTTCAGCAAACCCTGCTGCGTATGGGACTCCGATGTAGACGTATAGTCACTGCACCTATGCTAACGAAGGTGCATTGGCAGAAAAAGGCTTACATTTGCACGGCAGTATCGGAATTGGACCTCCGCTAATTGGCAAAGAATTGCCTTCTCCGATGAGTCATGTTTTCTGCTTCATGGAACGGATGGACGTTGGCGTATAAGGCGAGAAATATCGGAAAACAAACACTCTTCAACCATTGCTGGAAGAACACAAGCTGGTGGGGGCAGCGTTATGGTCTGAAGAATGTTTTCGTGGCATTCCCTGGGTTCACTCATACCTGCGGAAGGCACTATGGACCAAATTCGTTATGAATCCATCCTTGCAGACCACGTACACCCATGCACGCTGATTGTCTTCCGTGGGGCGGATGGGATCTTCTAGTACGACATGTCACACAGCTAGAAATGTCCGAGAGTGGTTGGAAGAGCACGATGAAGACTTCAAAGAACTTCCCTGGCCCCCTAATTCCCCAGATGTAAACCCAATTGAGCATCTGTGGGACCACCTTGATCGTGTTGTTCACTCAATGAATCTTCCACCACGCACCCTCCAGCAGCTGTCAGATGCACTGCAGTCAACATGGCTCCACATACCTGTGAACACCTTCCAGCACCTTATTGAGTCACTTCCAGCCTGTCTAGCTGCTCTCCGCGCTGCACACGGCAGTTATTCTGGATATTAGTTGGTGTTCACAATAATGTGACTCTACAGTGTATAAGGTGACGTAAAGGAACATTTGTCAAATTCACAGAAGTACGACTAAAAGTTTTCATGCGTTTACGAACAGCAATATTCAAATTACGCAAATTAACATTTGCCACAGAACTTGCTCAAAGTTTCCATGCTTTTGCATCCAGTAGGTGGAGTGGTATAAATGGATATTTGTCAATATAATTCTGAGAGGCGGCCTGCGAAAACTTCCATTTAATAGGAGAGTACTAAGCAAGCCCGAAGCAGTTTTTTTCTCTCCTTTCCTGATGCATCATTTCCATCTAGACTAAAGTGCAAATATTTGTTGTTGTTGTTGTTGTTTTTGTTGTTTTGTCACAATATCATGATTTGGGAGATGGTTTGGGGAAATTCTGTTTGGGATCACATATTAGGATGAAAATAATTGCTCAGTTTTTCTTGGTATAATGTATTTAATTTAAGCCTATGTCGTAGCAACGTATAGTGCAGTTTAACGAAGCCATTTTTTTCTGTGGATACGATATGTCCGCATTTAAAGAAAGAAAAGTTGATGTACTGAGCCGTTTCTTCTCAAAAGCTTATGATGTTTCTTTCCTTTCTTTCTTTCGTTTTTTTGTTTTTTGATGATCACTGGGCTGTGTTGCTGAAGACGAAAGTATTCCTAAAACGTTATCTTGCAAAAGAGTTTTTTATTCTCTTGAGCCCTAAAAGGCGATAATAATTTTCAGCTCTAAAACTTTTTACACACATATACATTATATATAAATATAGCCAAAATTATTTTGTTGTTCTGAATGGAATTATACAGATGTCCACAAATAGCTTCACTGTTTTGCAGTTGTATTTGCACTTCCTGGCTTCCTTGGCGATAATAAATTCCTAATCCCTTTGCCTTTATTTATTTCCTTCTACGAAGGAAGTGCCCGTTAAGACAGCCGATTTCACCTTAAACCCTGATGAACTTGTGCACCTACATGAACGTAATTTCAGTTCCGGGAAGTTCTGTGTGGAAAAGCGGAAGCGAGGTTTGTTGGAACTCTTAAGATTATTTACGCAAAGTTGAGCAACGAAGCGCAGGAGCATGGCGGGCATTTCATGCCCATTCGTCTTTTTCGGCGGTGAGTTTATATATACAATATTTATATATTTCTTATCTGTCACCTACGGTAAAGTTGTTACTTTCTACAATACAGTGATGAAGCCGAAACATCGCCAGATGTGTTGTTTTATAAATATTGACGTAAACGCCGATAGTATTTTTTATTCAGGATGTATATGTACTAAGATTAGTTATTTCTTGAAATTCCATTCCTGTTTGACCCTATGCAGCTACAAAATAATGGTAGTGTTCAAACAAAATCCATTAAGAACAAAAACAAGTAAAGGATCACATTATTGTCATATATTTTCAGCCTAAGGTTCATAGTAATTTTCCTATTTCCAGCCTAAATTCTTGGAATATTTATATTAATATTCCTATATTATCTACAAATATTCTCCCTCCTATATCTGCGAATTTACACTGAGTTGTAGAAGACATCGGAGTTCTGAATCAATTTTTCCACTTTCCCCGATCGGTCTGGTTTTTAAAGAAGAAACAAAAGCGTTGTGCATCCTAATTCTTAGGCTTAATAATAAAGTGTTCTAATAAAAGTCTCAAACCTTATAACTGAAAGACATCTCAAATTGTTTTTTCTTGTTTGATAAAAAATCGAATTCCATTCTACTTAGAAAAAAAAACAGTGTACAGTCAAATCCCTATTTAACGGACCGCGATTAAACGAATTCCGCGATTTTACGTACATGTTTTATGGTCCGGACGAAACCACATTAAATTAATACTTGGCGTTTCCCGATTTAACGAACACGTTTTCGCAATTTAGCGAACATTTCTAATTTTTTTAAACTACCAAACTATGTTAACAAGCATTTTCCTGTTAAAAGTTAACTAGAAAGATAGCCTCGCGTAACACGAAGATTTTACGCATCCAGTTAACCAGCGTTTAAAAGAACACCATCTACGACACAGCTTGACGGAATCATAAATTAATTGGCCTTTCCTCGGACTATCAAGCGTAAGCTTCTTACAGGAGAAGCAAATGACTAACAAGCTCCAAAGGAGCGTAACGTTTTCTTGCATGAGTGGGAAGCAGGAAAAAGAAAGCCGGTGTGGAGGAGGAAATCTAGAGTACCCTGGGGATTCTTGTTTTCAGCTACAGGCAGAATGATAGCTTTTTCTGAAGTCGGGGGAGACACATGGTACGTACCCATTACAGAACTTCTGTAATTCTTCCCCAAATTACACTTCTTCTTTTCTTCTCAGTGTTAAATCTACAGGTCAAATTAAACAACAAAGCTCTTTTTCGGATAAAGTTTTGATGAACATAGATAGGACTAGAAAAGTTAGAAGTGAAATTTGCTAATCACTGTAATTTGCAAAAGTGCATTTTATGAGAGCATTAACAAAAGAAAAGCAGAAAAGATTTTAAATCAGTGAAGAAATGGACATTTTGTCGCAGCTTGATGCGAACCCAGGATCACAGACTGCTGTAGCAGAGAAACTCGGAATTTCCAAGTCAACGTTGTGTACCATAGCGAAAAATACAAAAGAAATTGAAAGCTGTGCATCAAAGTGTGGGTAATTTTTGAGCATCGCACCTCAGTTGGAAAACGCTCTTGTCACTTTGTTCTAATAAACACGGGCTGGTAATTTGTCTACTAGTGGATCACTTCTGAAGGAAAAAGCAGTTCATCTTGCCCAGCGACCCCAAATAAAGGAATTCACCGCATCAAATGGATGCATAGTGTATAGAGCTCTGTCCGGCGAAAGTAAATGTGCTGATTCCGTGACGGCACAAACGTGGAAAAATGAACACTGAAGTCGTTATTTAAGAAGCTAAATGCTCGAAAAAAAAATCAACTATACTATTTTTCTCGCAATTTTAAAGTACGCTTAAATTTTGATGCCACATATTGAAGTCTAATATCTACGAATGTTATGTAATTTAATATCAAAGTAAATGTGTACTTATCATAACATTTTTGATAATAAATTTCGTAATTAAAAGTACTATACATAATTTAAATGTCACTGAAAGAAAGAACTCAGCTGCTTACATATTCTGTTATGAACACTAGCTTAATTCGAATGTTTCATTCGAAAGGCTTCCTCGATTTAGCGAATTCTTCGATTTTACGTACAAGACTGTTGGTCCCTTGAAGTTCGCTAAATTGAGGTTTGACTGTATTAGTAAAGCTGGGAAAATCGTGATCGTGGTTATAGCAGCCGAACACCGAATTTTTTTAACTGAGTTTTTAGAAACTCAGGTAGCCCCCAGGTTGCGCAGTGGTCTAAGGGTGCTGGCATCTGACCATTCGTTCGAGTAGGCCCGGCTTCGACTCTCTCATAAAGCACGAGTAATGTGTTTGTCTTACGGCGCTGGCTCTTTCTTTTCCCTGGAACAAGTGCCCCTAAATTAGGGATAGGTGACTTCTTATAGCCTATTGAGTTTCTCACGGTGGTTATTAAACCCCTAAACAAACAAACAAAAACAACAACTCAGGTACACTGTTAGGAATTCCAGTGATGTGTATTGTTCCGGTCAAAGCTCATTTTGCCATTTCAGGGAGGTGGCCGTATACACTAACCGTGTTAAGACACATGTCGGGTGTCAGTTGTTTTTTAACGGCCATCGGTATAGGAATGTTTTGTCTGCTTAGCGTTCATGAACGGTTGACACTATCATGAAAACGGACCGAGTCATAATTGAACGTGCGGCAGTCGAACATCCTAGCTGCTAGTTGTTTCCCGTAGAGATATATGGAAAGTTTTGACAGTGTATATTTCCAAATGCAAACATACTGCTACACCTCCTTACAGGATCGTTGTGCAATGGAAAATCAAGTATGGTATAATCTCAGTTATCCGTGTTAATGAAGAGAAAGGGATACACGGGCACTTGAAAAACACCGATAATCCGAAAAAATAATAATAACAAATCATTATTTAATCAGACAGTGTAATTTTTCTTGTTCGCGAGAATCTCTGATTTTCTTCACATTAGTTCCAATTTTTCTCACAACTATGGCAGGTTTATATTCTTGTCCTCTATTGCTCTTCTTGTATACGTCAACAGAGGACCAGTAAAACTGACAAGCTTGTTAATATCTTCTTTTTCACTTTGTTCTTCTTCGTGTTGATTCATAGCAGCAGTAATGATATCATAAGCAATGCACGCTGGTGTCCAAAATTAACGTGACAAACACAAAATCATGAATAACGCAAAATCCATACGACATAGTTTAATGATAGTTGGCACGGACACAGGGCCGGTCTGTGATAACGTTCATGCGTGGGCAAGGTGGAGGTCTGGCCGCCTTTAGGTAAAGTTAAGATGTTTTTTTACACCCCCTCCCCTACATATTTTTCTTGAGGCACGCAGTCCACATAGTGATTGCATTATTTATGGAATTATCTTCCAAAAATTCAATGAAAACTGCATAAATTGCCAGTTTGTATTTCGAGGGAGAATACTGTAAGAATATAAATCAGGAAAAAGTACTTGCTATGGGAATACTTCCAAAAACTTTCAGAACAGGCAACATAAAAATAAAATTTTGAAAAGCAACTGTGAAATGTACATCAGAAATGAGAAATGACGACGGGGTATGTTTCTTTCATAGAGCCGGGAAGGGAGGGGGGGGGGGTCAAGCTAACGTACATGAAAAATTCCCAAATACTGCTTTTTCACTTTAAAGGTCTCAGGAAATTTCTTTTTCCTTTCGATTAAAACATTAAGTTGGAGTCCCTTGATTAATGCGAGGCTCGAGGCTGTATGTACGAAGGTATCTAAAGAAAAACAGGGTTGGAGGAGTTACCTGAATTTTGCAGTGTACGCATTTTTATTTAGTTTCACTTTTTGTTATATTAGCAATCTGGATTTCATTAACAATTAGGTTGAAACAAATAATTCAAAATCCTTCGAAAATGAAATTAAAAAAAAAACCCAAAAAATGTATTTCCTTCCCCATCGAAATCCCAAATTTATTTTTTGCTCTAAATAATTAGAGTATTTTTCCTGTATTCAGCCTCGTCACCTCATACGGGTAAAATGAGAATTTCTAAATCACATGTTGTACCAACCAAAAAGAGACACAAAGATACAGACTTCAAAAGATACTTCCAGAAAGAGACACAAAGATACAGAATTCAAAAGATACTTCCAGGAAGAGACACAAAGATACATACTTTAAAAATAGAAAGGCTAAATATACAGGCTTAGAAGAACGGCAGAGAATGAGAACTGCTATAAAATATTGCAATTAGGAATTTGCTTTTATGTAATAACAGGAATGAAACAAACGCGATTAATTCACAAAGAAAAAAGGGCAAATAATATGTATTTTATGAAACAGTATATTTCAGATTATTATCATATAAAAATAATATATCATCATCATCATCATTGTCAACCATTATCAATCCACTGCTGGACGAAGGTTTCCCCAAGTTTCCTCCACAACGGTCTGTCTTGTGCCAGTCTCCTCCATGTCACTCCTGCATACTTTCGAATTTCATCCACCCATCTCCCATGTGGTCTTCTTCTGGGTCTTTTCCTGTCCCTTGGAATCCAATCTACAATTTAGGCTGTCCATCGATGGTCTGTCCTTCTGGCAGTATGTACAGCCCATTGCCATTTCAAGGATTTAACTCTGATCATGATGTCTTCCACTCTTGTCATTTTTCGGATCCACGAGTTCCTCTTCTTATCTCTCCTGGTTACACCAAGCATGCACCTTTCCATGCTGTTTTGAGTTGTCTGCAGCCTTTGTATGTCTCTTTTAGTTAAGGTCCACGTCTCTGCACCATACGTAAGCACTGGAAGGATGCATTGATCAAACACCTTTCTTTTAAGACATAATGGCATATTGCTCTTGAAAATTATGCTGTTTCATCCAAAAGCTCTCCAGGCAAGTTTTGTATGCCGATTAATTTCTTCATCAATGTGACCCTCACTTGATATCTGCTGTCCAAGATAAACGCACGTGTCTGTTATCTCCAGCTTTTCTCCATCAATCGATAAATCTTCATTTCTTGTGAAAGCATTGAACATCACTTTTGTCTTCTGAAAGTTCATTTTTAAGCATAATATATATATACACTATCTACCAACAAGTAATTGGACACCTCTGCAATCGACGATATCTGCGGTTCTGATACACGTCACGGCCGCCACCGTTAAATATCGTGTGGGAAACAACAACGCAACCAGTCGCATGCAAGATGCCACGCAGTTCGGAGCTCTCTGATTTCGAGAAAGGTGTAATCGTCGGGTATCATAGAAATGGCCGATACATACGTGACATATCCAGCGAGTTGAAGTACCCAAAATCGACAGTGGCCTACGTGATTTGCAAGTGGAAGATGGGAGGTGACTGTCGGAATGTGCTCCGACCCAGCAGACCCACAAAACTGGGAGTTAGAGACCGACGGTGCTGGCCAGAGAAATTAGGAAGAACCGCCCCAAATCGATGGGCCACATCCGCGAGGAGTTTCTACCATCCGTAAGGAAGCCCATCTGTTCGGTTATCATGGACGTGCTGCTGCCCACAAGCCTTTGATCACCAAGTCCAATAGCGCTGCTCGGCTAACGTGGTGCAAAGAAAGTCGATAGTGGACCGTTTAACAGTGGAAAGAGGTTCTCTGGAGCGACGAATCAAGGTTCACCCTCTACCGTTTGGATGGCAGGGTCTGAGTTTGGCGTCTGCCTGGAGAACGCCTCCTGCCGGAATGTATTGTGCCAACTGTGAAGTTCGGCGTCGGTGGAATTATGCTATTGGGGTGTTTCTCCTGGTATGGCACGGGACCCTTGGTCGCAATTCCTGGTAGACTCAAACGCCGATACCTACTGCACCATTTTGGATGACCATGCGCTTCCTACGTTGTGGCAGTTTTACGGGGTGGACCCATATGTTAGTTTCACGATGACAATGCCACCTGTCATGTTGCGAGGTCCAACATGGCTTGGTTGGTATGGTGATAATGGGGTTAATCGAATGGACTGGCCTGCACAGAGCCCGGACCTTAACCCTATCGAGCACCTCTGGGACGATTTGGAGCGTCGACCTAAGGGGTGCCCCCACCGTCCGAAATCGGTGAAGGAACTGACCTGTCTTCTCCACGCCGAGTGGAAGAAAATATCGCTAGCCGTCGTACAATGCCTGATTGAGAGTATGCCCCGGAGGGTCGCAGCTGTAATCGCCGCTCGTGGATGCTCCACCAACTATTGAAGGTGAATAAACTTCGTTTTTCTTTGCTATCACAGGTGTCCAATTACTTGTAGGTAGATAATGTATATTTATATAAAAAAAGGTAAAGCAAAATAAGCGTAGTCTACCGGCCAGCCGCCCATCGTATGACCGCCGACGTGGGCTTGCGCCCACATCGCCCACGCCTAGGGCCGGCCCTGCACGGACATACATACATATCGATAACGCTGCAATACTCAACAGGAAAGGAATGCCATCACCGCATGAGGAGGAAGCATGCTCATGACAGCATGGCAGTCCAAAAGTGATGCAACAAGTGGCGCTGATTTTCATGCGCTAATAGGGAGCGTGTTCACCTCGAAAAGCTACACAGCACGCACGACGAGCCCTTATGCTGTTCAGAAGGTTGTGAATGAAAGTTTGGGGCAATAAGTGACACTCCTCCACCAAGGCGCGTCGGAGTCCGAGGAAGGTTCTGTGAGAGGACTGTTGGCTTGCAGTTGCTCTTCCCAGGGTATCCCAGGCATGCTGTATCGGGTTCAGGTCCGGAGATCTCGCGGGCCTCTCCATCATGTGAATAACCTCACTCTCCAGATATTTGTCGACTAGCTAAGCCGTATGGGGCGAGCGTTATCGTTCATAAAAAGGAGCTCGAGGCCAATGGATCTCCTGAAAAGCCATACGTAGAGCTTCAGGATGTCATCCCTTTAGCCCGCAGCAGTCAGGGAGCCTCCTGGAATGCAAGTGCACAGGCATGCGTCCATCCAACGTGATGCCAGCTCAAACCACGAATGCTCTACCACTGTAGTGGCCAATTTCCCTAATGTTGGAGGGAAAATTTCGGCTTCCAACCTATTTATAAATGTAAACACATTGAGAATCCGTGTTTACGCTGTACCGCGACTCGATGATGTTGCCGGGCCCAAGTCAGACGGACCCTTCTGTGCGATGGGACGAGTGGGATACAGACCTTCTTGCATACGTCCTCTCGCATGTTGTCAGTAAACTTTTTGCCTCGATATCGTAGTTCCCGTAGCAAAGGAGAGCTTCTGCAAGAGTTACTTCGCTGTCGCGTCCCTATGTTGGCTAGCTGTTAGAAATAAATATCGTTCTACTTGACCTGTTGTGGCTCGTGGGCGTCCTTGTCCTGGCCTTCTGGTTATTGTTCCGATTTCTGCGAACTGTTTCCAGATATTGGAGACCACTTGCATCAACACATTCAGCCTTCTTTTTACCTCAGTTTGCGATTTGCCCTGGTCCCAATTTACAGATCGCTCTCCACTCTAAAGATATTTGGCAATCAATTCCATTTGGGCCAAACAGGAAGAAACCTCTCCGTCCGATTGAAGGAACGCAAACGTGCAATAAGGGATCAAAATATCACACAATCGGCTCTAGCGAAACATTTAACCTATCTAAACCATGTTGGATGTTAAGATGCAAAATGAATTTTTAAGTCAAAGGTAATTAGGAGATTGAATCTTCTATTATTATTTTTAAGTCAAAAGTATTTAGGAGACTTTAAGTCTTCTTTTGTTCCTTATCTCAACATAAAAGAATCGTTGGAGACATTCAAGAACAAAAATCTGATTTCAAACAGGGATTTGGGCTTAGCTGCAAACATTCTGAACGTCTGGTAGCCTGTTCTTGGATGATGAACGCACCTCATTTTAATTAAGTCATTAGGTGTCTATTTCTACTGTTTCTTTTTTCAAACTACTGCTTAGTTACCTGAACGTATTGTTGGACTTGCTCCTGATGAAGACATAACTTTAGTTAGGTCGAACTATGTTGAGCTTATAATTTTTTAAGTTCTTTTAGCTTACGGATGATCTTTTGTGTGTAAAAATTAAAAAAAAAATAGTCGTTTCTAACCAGCATTACTATTCAGAAATAATTTCTCCAGTCCGAATTTTAGAAGTGTAAATGCTTTGCGAAGAACAAAAATAATTTTATAGAACGAAGCAAGATAACTGTGCATCATAGAAATTCGAAAGTGTGTAAATCACAAAGCAAGATAACTGTGTATCGTAGAAATTCTGAAGTGTATAAATCATGATCCTTACAATTACTGCTATTCGGCGCAAAAATATTTTTCTCAAACCAAGAAGATACCGTGTGAGGAGACTGACGAAGTGATGTTATAAACCGTACAATAAAGGTCCTCAAAGTATTATTACTTTGGTTACTGCCGTTCAGTGATAATTCCTTTTGCGTGTGTGTGTTCTTTTCCCTGTGAGTATACCTCTCGTTGTCTGGAACTCTGTGTCTCTGCCTCGAATACTTTCTGTCTATGTCCATCTCTGTGTGTGCATCTCCCTTTTGCATTCTCCTTCCCCTTCTCTCTTTATTTTTTGCATGAGCAATGACATGTGATAAATATTCTTCTCAAACAATATTCTGTATATCTGTGGTTACCCACTAAAGGCCATAAGCAGCTTTCAAGCTTTTCAATAAAATACCTCCTGAGTTATAATAACGAGGAACCTCCTGAGAATATTAATCATACTTCGTCCTAAACTGTTTAACAAGATTCCCGATGAACACATTGAGTGCAGAAAGAAAAAGATGCTGTCAGTAAAGATCGGAATATAGAGAAAGATTTCCGATGGGCCCAACGCAATTTTTGTTTGTTTGTTTGTTTTCACATTCCAAAAGTTTTATTGGAAGGAAGAAATGAAACCATGATTGGATGAGTTGGTACACTATTAAACATTTTGTGGTAGGTTGCACCAAAAAGTGGTGCTACACCAGCTGCACCACTTTCTGAGAAAAGATACACCATCGTGTGTTGCAAACAAAACCAAACAACGTGGTTCAACATTTCACCACGTCATGGTACACGGTTGCACGCATGGTTACACCATGTTGTTAGGTTCATTTTGCAGCAGAGAATGGTGTAACTTTTCTAAGAAAATAGTGCAGCTGATGTAGCACCACTTATTGGTGCAACCTACCACAAAATTTTCAACAGTGTAGACTCACAAGAGAGCGGCCACAGACTTTTAGAAGTTCCTTTGTCTCAAACGGATGTGTAAAAATATGAGGTGAAGAAATCGTTGAACCTATACTGACACAAGAAATCTTATAACTGGGAATTCATGGGGAACTAAAAATTTTTTCGACATATACAAAAATCATTTAGTTAAATTGGTCTTTTAAAGGAGGAAGTACGATTTAAAAAAAAAATCTTTACGTTTCATAGCGGCAAGAAAATTTATTATTAGCATCAGCTTATTAAAAAATTATCAAATTCACGCAGAATATTCTTCATTACAGAAAGTATCTGAATTCAAAACATATCAAATCGAACTTTTAGAAGACAGAACAGGAAGAATATAATATGCAGAGAAGCTATAACCGATTACCCTGATTACAGTGCGCAATAATTTTTAGTGACGAACCTTACGATGTGTTCTTTCTACACGTGATATCGCGTACACGCATAGAGTTTCTGTTCCGGTATGTTTCATTTACCGTATTCGTCACTAGGAGCGCTGTAGCGCTGTGCATTTAAGATGGCGTCTGTGTCAAAAGAAGAGCAATGTGTTATGACGCTGAGAAACAAAATCTGTCAGCGTTCAGAAAAAGTTCTGAACAAAGTATGGAATAAAGCTACCAGATGGAAGTTAATTTAGTCGTAGGCGACAAAATTCTTGGAAACAGGAGTAGTAGAAAAGGGAAGGAGCATCGGTAGACCATCAATTTCCGATGAGACGGGGGAAACATTCAAATTGCTTCCACGCGGTTACCACTGAGATCGGTGAAACAAATTTCAGGCCAACTACAGGTACCAAAGCTTACGGTGTACAAAGTGTTACACGATCGTTTGCAGTTATACGCATACAAATTACAAATTCTTCAAGAAGTGCATCATCATGACCGTCCAAATTGCGAAACATTTGTTAATGACATTTTGAACCTCGTTGATGATGTTAATGACTTTTTTTATATTGTCTGCTTTTCAAACGAGACTACGTTCTATTTTAGTGATATAGTCAACAAACAGAATGTGCGTATTTCGGGATCGGAAAACCCACATTCGTAAACACACATATTCCGAAGATTAACGTCGAGTGTGAGCTATTGAACGATTCGATCATTTATATTTTTTTATTCTCTGACGTAACGGAACCTCAAATGTGTATCTGGACATGCTCATCAATTACACCGTTCATCAGCTGCAGGACAAGCAGAGTGCTGTTATCTTACAAGATAGGAAAATCCCCTCTTCGGAAAACTCTCGATGCAGCATTTCCAAATCGATGAATCGGCATAGCCAAACCAGTCCCATTACCTCCACGTCAGCCTGCTGAATTTCGTTTTGTATGGTTATGTCAACGATGTGGTTCATGTAAAAATTGTTCCATATATTAGAACTTTCCGAGGGCGCATTGCCGGTGCAACACCAACAGTTACTCCACAAATGGCGAGAAAAGTGTGAGCACGAGGCGTATAAACGTAAATATCGTTTAGACATTTTACGTACAACTAGGGGTGGACATGTAGAAGTTTATAAAGTTCATTAATTATGTATCAAAAATTTGTGTGTTTATGTACTTTTGTTCAAAACTGCGATTAATTTCAGTCTTTCCCGTGTTCTTTCACACAACCGTCATCTTGGGTACTCAGTCGTATGGTCTTCTGTTGCAAATAATATCGTCAAGGCGGAAAGCTCGGAAAGGTCTCTGGATTTCAGAAAACACTTTCCCACTCTGGTTTCTTACGATTTCAGGCGTAACTAGCATATTTATTACTATTATTTTTTTCGATCAGCAGTTTATCTAGTGCTAATCCACTAGATAAACTGCTGATCGAAAACGGTTACTGCCGATGAGAAAGGGAAAACACATTTCGCTCAGCGGTTACTGCCGATGAGAAAGGGAAAACACATTTCGCCGACCTTTTATAAAACAATGACTAAAGAGCAAACGGTGGAAATATTTGCTTCTAGATGCCTCACCTAAAACAAACTAATAAAATATGTTTTTCGCAAGTAAAAGATGGCAACGACTTGATCTTGAATGGTAGCCTTTCCCCGGGAGGGATTTTATTTGTCCATTTTTTTCTCTGCGAGATAGGGGATGGAAATAACACCACTTCGCGCATCTCTGCGAGAAAAAAAAATAACAATAGGTTGCCACTTCGCAGTAATATACACCTTCGCCATCCAAGTAGAACATCGCATTATTGAAGTTGAATGTGCGCCAAAATATTTGCCATGGGGAAAGGAATCCGGCAGATATTAATTTTTGAATCAGAAGTTAAGCAGTAGTGAATGAGACTGTACCTTTATTCAATCTCATTCACTACTGCTAGGCCAAATGTCTCCACGGAGCCCAGGAGCGTGTTTCGGGAGGGGGGGGCAGAAAGTGTTTCATTCTTTTAAGTTTTCGGTTTAAGTACGGCTTTCATTAGAAACACTACCTTAATTTAATAAAAATACATCAACTTATATTAGCAAAGAAATTTTAATTATTTCTTCTATTTTTCATTCACTTTAATTTTGTTCTGGTAGATTTCAAAAACTTCCATTTTTCGTCGGTATTCCTCGAAAAAAACTATGAATACGCCTCTGACGGAGCCATAAGGTTTTGAACACCCTCCTCATTTCCCATGAAAAAAAGGTTATGTATCATTTACCTTTGAGACTGGGAGCTAATCCGAAACTTTTAATAGTCCCCGAATGCATGGGGTAATCACTTTTTAGAGGCAAAAAGAACTTAAGTAACTTTGGCAGGTGTTAACTTTTCCTGAGTCTGTTTCTATTTCTCACACTACAAAAAGATATTCTGATTTTAATGTTGTTATGAACCACAAACCTTCAAAATAAGGCTCTAAATGATGCTGCAGTAAATTAACTTTTTCCGGAGATAACTTACAGTTCCTAGCTATTTTTTTTATTTGATTGAAGGTTTAACGACCACCGTGAGCAATTCGATGGGCTATTAGCAGTCGTCCTTCCCTAATTTGGAGCCACTGGTTCCAGGGAGGGGAGAGAGCCAGTGCCGTAACACAAACACAATATCCATGCCTCACCGGTATTCGAACCAGGACCCATCACGGACGAATGGTCCGAAGCCATCGCTTAGACCACTGCGCCACCGGGGTTGAGAGAGAGAGAGAGAGAGAGAGAGAGAGAGAGAGAAGAATGCAGCATTTATAAAAAGTGTAATGATCATAAAAATAAAAAAAGGTATAACGTGTAACATCATGTATATTCAAATTCAGGCGTAAAAATTACTGTTGACCTAATTAATGTTGCAAACTTGAGGAGGAAAACAATGCACAATACAAATTGTGTACGTATAATTTCTTGTAAAAAATACATATTGATTCTATGAAAAAAGCCAGAAATACTACAGATGAAAAATGTCGGGTGTCCGGACCTCTAGGTCAATCCCCTTGACTATGTTCCTGGGGAGGACACAGCGTTCTCCTTTTTTTTCTTTTTGCTGCTCTGAAGGATTATGACACAACCGCCGCTTTTGGCCCTGGTTGCAAAACCTCTCCAACATGGAACAATGGGAATTCTAATAGATATTGGACGAATGAGCAATATTATCATACCACTGGATGAATTGTTTTTTTCACAGCAATCAGCAATGAAGTAACTGGTGTTAAAAAACGGACTTGGTCAGCGTTTCTGAATTCCTAAAATTAAGTTTTCTTCCACTTTGAAAGTTCGACATTGTGTTGTTTCTGGTGTGAAAGATATTTAAGTGGCAGCTCAGAAAACTTCCCATGTTCCTCCTATAAAGAAATGTTTACATAATAAAAATGGTCATTTGAATGTTATCCCGTTCAGTTTTGAAAATGAAGCCAAACTGAGAACAGGGTTATTTTCATATTTACCTTCTTTTCTTTCTTTTTTCTCCTTCCTCTAAGACGTTACTTCCTTAAGCAGAAACTAAGAACTGGATAAATTTAAAAGCAGCAGAAATACTTACCATTTTCCCGAAACCTTTCCCCAAATTGAAAAAATCCTCCTCCAGCTCACACTTTTCGTGTTTTAGGCCTTCGGAAACTCTTTTCGCGTTTTATCACTTTCGTATTTTAGATCTTCGGAAACTCTTTTCGTGTTTTAACACTTTTTATGTTTTAGGCCTTCGGAAACTTGCCCGAAATCTTAACGGAGTATCAGTGGATCTGATGTTATTACGTAAATTTAATACTAAATTCTGCATGTAGAGTCGATCTAGAAACTTTCAGATCCTGTTTATTTTTTATCTGGAATGTTTTCGGCTTAGGTTTTCTTTCTGACTTTGCAGTCCTTTTTCCAAAAACCCATGGCATTCGATCTTTTGTCAATAACCTGAATTTTACACTTTGGCTTTTACTTCCTGCTGTCAGTTGTGCCCTTAGTATTTTTCTAGAATCAAGTAATATATTGTGCTTCTTGCTATTGTTTTTTCAGTTGCGACAGATCATAAGTGGAAGTGTGTTTTCTGTAAAAACTGAGTACAAATTATTTTGCTTAGGTGCCTTAAGCGTGTTGCTTTCCACTTGTTGCGCAATCATTCCCTTGGATGTAGGTCTCGGAATAAATGTCAATGCAAAAATGCAACCCAATTTCCAGCCTAATCTGCCTACCCTACAGCAGCCAGAGCAATGCAAGCCCACTGAGCTGGAATGCAGATGTGGAATCGAAGGGAGACTGGTTTCTGTTACTGTTCCTCAGTAAGTAATATTTCAGCTTGCATTAATTTCTTAACTATGCTGTGTTGAAGTGGCAAGTCTTTGGCACGGAGGCACTCTCCTTACAATAAACTGATTTTTCATACTGGTAAATTAACAACAATAGTGGAATACTGCAAAATTCATTTAAAAATGTGAAACGAGAAGTCCAGTTTTGACTGATACCTTCAGATCAAATTATAGCTCTTCTGGAAACGCTTTAAAAACTTGCCAGAAGAGATCCTTCAGCTGTTCACGATAGTTGCGATAGCAAGCTATCATAAGCAGGAGAGAGAAGAACACTTCGAAAACTGGTTGGCAGGAAGTGCATAGTATATAGAATGCATAAGTTTGAGGAGAAGTCATTGGTACCCATGACATTTTAGAAAGTTACTCGCACACTCGGTGAGAGTTACAGGACTTAACATTTTTAAACGCATGTGGTGGTTGGAAGAATACCAATTGGGCAAACTTGCGAGAAAACACATTATGCAATTTTCGCATGATGATATGTAGACATACACTGAAGAGCAATTGAATTAGAGATACCTGTCTAGTAACGTGTAGCACCACCTTTCGCCCTGATGACGGTGGCGATTCATCTCGGCATGGACTCGACAAGACACCGGAAGCGTTGGGAAGCCATACGGAACCACGACCCCTGAACAAGCTCCCACAATTCCCAAAGATTTGATGCCATCTCTCTCGATGGCATCCCAGATGTGCTCGATGGGATTGAGGTCAGGTGACCTAGCTGGCCAAGGAAGCGAGGTCACGTCGGTGGAGTGTTCATGCAACCATTCGGATGCAATTCGGGCGCAATGACACGGTGCATTGTCTTGTTGCATGATGAGGTCTTCAGTGGGATGTTGAAGACGCACAAACGGGAGCAAATGGTCGTCCAAAATATCCCGGTAACGTTGACCTGTGAGGGACGATGTCACACGTACCAGGGGTCCCATTTCAGTCCACGTAAACAGTCCCCAGATGAGAATGCCACCCCCACCAGCTTGAAGAGTACCCTGATGGCAAGAAGGATTCATCGCTTCATGTGGTTTGTGCATTACTCGTATCCTGCTATCCGCATGTACCAACGTGAATCTCGACTCATCGATACAGGCAACAATTTTTCACATGTCTAGGGTCCAGTGGCGATGTTCCCGCGCCCATGCTAATCTTTGCACCATGTGTTGTGCGGTCAACAGCGGTACCCTCGTGGGACGATGGCTTCTGTACCCCATAGCGAGGAGATGGTTCTGGATGATGCGGCTGCTTACACGTTTTTGTGCACCAGCGTTAAATTGTCGAGTTATTTCTTGCACTGTGGCCCGTCTATCCGCTGTTACAATGCGAGCTAGCCGACGATGACATCGCTCATCCACACGCTGTTGTCCACGGCAGTTGGCCCTTGCAGGGATGGTTTAACCGGATTCGATGTACTCACGGTGCACCCGTGACACAGTGGCTCGTGAAAATCCCAGTGCCTGCACGACTTCCGAGATGGAGTGACCCATTCGTCGGGCCCCGACAATTTGCCCACGATCAAATGCGCCTAGATCCTTCGTCTTACCCATACTGCGTCCGACTCTTACTGATTCCCGTCGCATCACTCTTTATATTGTCGGATCGCTGCATACTTCATGTCGTTTCCATTTACAGGGCCGCCTACAGCGCCACATTTGTATAACGCCAGCTGTCTCTAATTCAATTGCTCTTCAGTGTAGTTTCGCACTTTGCACATACGAGAGTTATGGAAGAGCACTCAGTGACCGAGTGCTTCAAGGCTTAGGTATCTGAATAGTCGTCCGAGGTGCGTGATAATTCGAGTTTCGTTGATGCATGGGTGATGTATTTCTCTGATGGTGCTGGCTATCTTCCTTCCCTGGAACCATTGACCTTAAATTAGGGACAGGCGACTGCTTATGTAGCACTCAGGGTTACTCGCGGTGGTCGTTAAACTTCAAAGCAAAAATATAAGAAGGATCATTTTTGGCAAATTGAGGGGACGGAGAAGCATTTACTCTATAAATATCTTGAAAGCAGTAAAGTATTTTTATCAGGACATTCTTGTTCTTCACATGTTGTTTCGGTATTAAAAGCGATGGTGGGAAGATTGTATTCTAAATTCTGGTATAGCACTATAGTTGTTATAAAATATAAATGAAAAAGCTCTGATCTGACTCGTCAAGCTTTTAAAACCGAAACAACACGTGAAGAACAGAATGTCCTCATGAAAATACTTTACTATTTTCAAGATATTTATAATATTGCACCACGAAACTAATTGTACAATCATTGATTATGAATATTTTTAAGATTCGCACGAAACAAAATACACAGTTACTTTGTTGGCATGCTGCTTTTAAAGAATCATTGGTGCATGCGCGAAAATTACCGATACACACGCTGGTTGTTGTAGGAATACATTCTTCGCGAACTGGATGTGAAAGATAATTATGATATGGTACTCTTACAGGATTTTTGGAAAAGTACATTTTTGATAAACTAGCTTGGAAAGATCACAGACTTTTCACCCATGAGATTGTCGAAAAGATACTTTGCGTTGGCTCGAAGGAGCCTTTTAGCAATTAGTAGTTATTTAGTTTATGGAAGGATCTGCAGTTATCGGCAGGGCTTTCTGGGCACGTGCCCAGATCTCCCGACTTTTGGAAAGCCCCTAAAAGGATTCACCTCACACGAATTATAAAGTGTCGTGTAAAGATTAATACTAAAATGTTAATCAAAAATGAATGCGAAAGTGTTTCGAGCCATAAGAAGTCGCCCAGGCGGCGTAATGGCCTAATTGCTGGCTTCTGACCATTCGTTCGAGATGGATCCGAGTGAGGCACGGATGGTCTTTTTGTCCTACAACACTGTCTCTTTCCCCTCCTGGAACCAATGACCATAAATTAGGGACGAGCGACTGCTTCTAGCCCTTTGAGTTGCTCACGGTGGTCGTTAAACCCTTAAAAAACAGAAAAAACCCCAAGAAAAGAAGGATAACGTACTTTACATGTGTAAACCACGCCAATGAATTTATCAATTACTGAACGTCTTTTGTCACTTGATTGCTCATGGGCGTGGCTCCTAACTGAATATTTCGAAGATTTTGGAATGCACAAGGTTATACATTTAACCACCACAACCGCAACCGTCAAGTTTTGGTGCTCTTGATAAAGTTAGTGTTTCTGACTGGAAACTTATTTTTAAAACAGCGAGGTAATTTCTGTTATCAAAACGTACAAACGGACATTCTAATCTGCGCTTGCAAAAGGAAAACTTAGCCAAAACAAGAAAACGAGATTGAAAACAAGAATCTGCGAGGTAATATAATGAAATATATGTGGATATTGAATAACTACACACGTGCATCTGTCTCATTTCAAGAGCAAGAATCTTCAGCATTGACAAGGAAACCGTCATTATTTAAGAAATTGAAAGAAATCCATCATTGAAAGAAAGAAAGCTATATCTTTCCTAAGTAATTATTAACAGTCTTTTTTGAGTTACAAAATCATTTAGTGAATTACGTAAAATTGGAAATGTAAATGTGAAAGATCATGACAATTTAAATATGCATTCATGTCACTTCGCGTTTGATAGTTGAGTTTTAACAATTAAAAAATACAGGCTAATAATTTTTGTGGCTGCCACAAAGCATTTTCATTTATTATATTATTGGTGTAATATGGATTTTAAAATTTTCCTGTGGATCATCATGAAATCACCAGCGCGAAAACATAAATTATTCTTTTGCACAACGCAGGATCATCATTATGCTGGTATGAAATTTTCTACTTATTCTAAAAGTGGTGTAACAGCATAATGTATGTATTTTTATGCTTTTGTATTTGTAGAGCAGACCACAAAACAGCTTCGGATGGAATGTAAAAAAAAACTGTGATAACCATTGGAACTATATGAAAACACTTTATTTTTTTGATTAACGCAATCTTTAGCCATCATACATGCACATAACACAGGATGGTGGAGAGCCCCTGAAAACCACTTTGTCAAGGCTCCGAACTCTCAAAATCATCCCATGGGTATTGGAACTTTATAATATACTGTCTGGAAAGAACAATGTTTTCTTTTCAGTTTCTAAGTAAAGAAAAATATGCAATAACGTTTTGTTGTGATTGCTTTAACTTACTCTACAGAACGAGTGAATGTGCATTTTCTGCAGAAATCGAACTGAAACAACTCTGCTGTGAGTTTTGTTCGTCAATTGATAAATCAGAGATTAATCCATGAGGATTTTGGACTAATTTTTCGTGCACAATTTATATATACGGAATTCTACTGGCAAACATATATACACTATCTACCAACAAATAATTGGACATCCCTGCAATCGACGATATCCGCGGTCCTGATATACGTCACGGCAGCCGCCGTTAAATATCGTGTGGGAAACAAAAACGCAACCAGTCGCATGCAAGATGCCACGCAGTTCGGAGCTCTCCGATTTCGAGAAAGCTGTAATCGTCGGGTATCACAGAAATGGCCTATCCATACGTGACATATCTAGCGAGTTGAAGTACCCAAAATCGACAGTGGCCTACGTGATTGGCAAGTGGAAGATGAGAGGTGACTGTCGGAATGCACCCCGACTCGGCAGACCCACAAAACTTGGAGTTAGAGACCGACGGGCGCTGTCCAGAGAAATTCAGAAGAACCGCACCAAGTCGATGGGCCACATCCGCGAGGAGTTTCAACAGGCATCCGGGAGTGCTCTTTCGATGAATACCTTCCGTAAGGAAGCCCATCTGCTCGGTTATCATGGACGTGCTGCCGACCACAAGCCTTTGATCACCAAGTCCAATAGCGCTGCTCGGCAAACGTGGTGCAAAGAACGTCGACAGCGGAAACAGGTTCTCTGGAGCGACGAATCAAGGTTCACCCTCTACCGTTTGGATGGCAGGGTCTGGGTTTGGCGTCTGCCTGGAGAACGGCTCCTGCCAGAATGTATTGTGCCATCCGTGAAGTTCGGCGACGGTGGAATTATGCTGTGGGAGGTGTTTCTCCTGGTATGGCACGGGACCCTTGGTCGCAATTCCTGGTAGACTCAACGCCGAGACCTACTGCACCATTTTGGATGACCATGCGCTTCCTACGTTGTGACAGTTTTACGCGGTGGACTCATGTTACTTTCAGGTTGACAATGCCACCTGTCGTGTTGTGAGGTCCACCACAGCTTGGTATGGTGACAATGGGGTTAATCGAATGGACTGGCCTGCGCAGAGCCCGGACCTTAACCCTATCGAGCACCTCTGGGACGATTTGGAGCGTCGACTTAAGGGGTGCCCTCTCCGTCCGAAATCGGTGAAGGAACTGACCTGTCTTCTCCAAGCCGAGTGGAAGAAAATACCACTAGCCGTCGTACAACGCCTGGTTGAGAGTATGCCCTGGAGGGTCGCAGCTATAATCGCCGCTCGTGGAGGCTCCACCAACTATTGAAGGTGAATAAACTTCGTTTTCCTTTGCTATCACAGGTGTCCAATTACTTGTTGGTAGATAGTGTATATGAGCTTCGTTATCTAGAGGAATACAATTGCGGTACTGGAGCATCTTAGGTAAGCAAAATTTTCGCATAAAGTGACTTAAGGTTCTTTTTGGAAGAAACCACAGGGTCAGATATTAAGAGATGCTTTCTTTACCAAATTCTGTTTCGAGTTAATCATGAAACATGTGCAGTTTACATTTGAAAGTTTGAACTAGTTGATTAGTTTTAAATTCCAATGACTCTTTGCTCCGGAAAACCGTTAAATCCAAAAGCGTATAGTGATGCATGGTGTTATGACTAACTTTTCTAAAAAGTCGGAATTGTTTAAAAGTAGCTTGCTTGCCCTTAATGAAAGTAATTCAAAGTTATGATGTTAAGAAAAGCTTTGGAGTGATAAGGAGTTAAAAAGTTTTCGTGCAGAATCATTGGATGAGTAGCAAAAGCGATCTGTGTGAGAGAGGCACTCACAGATTGCTTTTTCTACTCATCAATAGCATGGTGCATTTTGTTAAAAGTCTTGCATATGTACAGTTTGATTAAAATTCTTGTAGTGCAACAGAAAACTTCTGAACGTCGGACAAGGACTGGCTGCTGTCTAGAGTATGTACGTAAAAGATAAACCGAGCTTACTGTAACTGCACTTTTCTGTGAGAGGAAATTGCGAGAATCAAATGAAGAACCCACTATCAGGCTAAGAGCTTTTTATTTCTCAGTATCGAGGATTTTTAGGTTTGATTATGATGCACTACTATAAATATAAGAGCAGCATTTCACGTGCGCGATTCATTCAGCCCAAGAATTCATTCAGAGATACAATATGAACAAGGAGCTGTTGTATGTGCTTGCAGATTTTGTAGACATGAAAAGGAGCATCCATCTGCGTTTTGGGTCTTGTAAAAGTGATATGCAGCATAAATCTCCGCTTTCTGTTTAATGAACATGAATAAAGGGCATCCATTTATGCTTCAGGTCTTGTAAATGTGATAGGTAGCATCCATCTCTGCTGTCTGCCATATAAATAAGAAAGTCCACCTCCATTTCAGTCCTGTAGTTATGAACGAGAATTGTCCATGTGCGCTTCCAGTCCTGTGAAAATTAATAAGGATCATCTACATATTTGAATTTGTGCTTTAAGTCATATAAACATGAATCAGGAGCATTCACCTGTGTTTTCAGTCCGACAAATATGAATAAGGGGGCATCAGTCTTTGCTTGCTTTCAGTCCTGTAGACATGAATATAGAGCATTTTCGATGTTCCAGTTTTGTAGATATAAATCAAGAACATCGGTTCTAGATCGCAGCTCAAGTAAGTATTAAGAATCCATCTGCACTTTCAGTCCTGCAAATTTGCATAAGGAGCATCCTGCTACGATTTCAGCTACCGTAGGTTTGAAGAGGTGTCTCTGTAAAGTTCGTCCGTTGCACTTTATAAATTTAATTCATCTCTTCCTGTTTCTTAGTGTAATACAAAAAGCGATGACCTTTTATGTACAGTGATAACTTTGCAACTTTTTTTGGTTTCTTTTATAAACTCTCTGCTATGGAATGATTAAACGGGTTTTCGATTCCCCTCCACAAAACTCTACTCAAAGACGAGACTGACTGTGCACGACAATATGACACCACTCCGCCACACAATTTTTTTCTCAAATTTTTTAGCTTCTCCCCTTAAGGAGTGCTGCAATCTAATCGAATCAGTGTTCTCTTCCTATTTAACTGAACGGTTTTGTTATCCTGGACTATCCTGACACTGTGGCATTTATTTTCAGGTGCTCATACGGTAATAGATGGAAGCTTAAATGCAAGCCATGTGACAAGAAGGAGCCGAAGGATGTTTGTCCCAAATTCCTTAACTGCCAACAGTGCCACTTGGGTGGAGGAGATCAGTGTGCGTCCTGTCCACTAAGGAAATTCGGGAATTGGTGTGAAAATGGTAAGGTTAGAAGCGAAGCCTTGAACGAAACTTACCAAGTCTGTCACGTCTTTTATTTTATGATTGCAATTGTAGAACAATGTGCATCTTTATGAACCCAAAACCTGCGAACTCCCACTTTGAAATATCAAAATCATATGAGATTTCTATTTTAGTTTCTCTTATGTTTTCTGTCAGTCTCTCTAAGTGCCTTTGTTTTATTACAAAATTGAAGAAAACTTAATTATCCGCCTAAAATTAACTTTTTTTTACCTTAACTAGTCAACATGTTTGTTCGATTTCCAAAAGTTACAACGTAGCTGTTTCTTAAACAGCACTTAATCTTGAGAACACCGTCTCACGATTTTTAGACTTTAGTAGAATTCAACAATTCAGTTGTAAGATATCGCTGAAAAATACTCGCCTAAATTTTGAGGCCGCCGTTAGTTTCTTGTTGTAATCTACCACTTGAGCAGACTGCTGATGAGCTCCAGTACTGTCCAGCAGCAAGCGTTTCAAATTTTTGACTTTTAACAGCAAAACCCTCTTTTGACTTCTTTTAAAGCGCTGTGGTTCGTCATTAAGTGCCGCTGAAGACGAAATAGTCTCAAGTGAGGCATCATTGCTGAGAATTGTGTGAAATACCACTCATTGAGGCTATTCAGTCTCGTTCTTTTCAATCACAGCGAAGCCCTGCTTAATATAGTCTTTGCCGCACTTCCTTTTCTTAATCGCGGCCGTATCAAAAAACGAAGAAATTCATAACAGCAAGTTAATTTGATAAGACACAGCGAGTGTTTTTTTCAATACTTTTAATACGAA
The DNA here is from genome assembly GCA_039090855.1 of Macrothele yani. Lineage (NCBI taxonomy): Eukaryota > Metazoa > Arthropoda > Arachnida > Araneae > Macrothelidae > Macrothele > Macrothele yani. The sequence continues at coordinate 199,299,487 of CM076990.1, forward strand.
CGCTATTGTCTTATTTTCTCGTAGGGATTCTCTGATAATAAGGTTTTAAACCTGACTTTTTCCTTAGTCTAAAGAGGTCTTTGTGTCAGGTATGATAGTGGAAAGGGCGGAGACGACGTTAAGTTACAGCACCTTAATAGTGAAACCATGTGACAGGTAGAGCGCAGCGGGGGAGGGAAATAGGGTTGACCTTTTCTTAACTGAGAGTCCTTACCCGGGTTCAGCCTGCTTAACGGGCTCTTCGAGGCTCAGTACAAATACGTATGGACTATACTCCTGTTCAACTTAAGAGTGTACCACTTTGTAGGGTACAAACAGCTACCTCCGTAACAAAAAACAGCACCTAGCGTTTAAAGCAAAAAGCAGTAGAATTATTGCTCAGAATCAGTTTTGGTTTGCTCAGTAGTTTATCAGACAAAATTGTCATCTGAAAAAAAGGAATTCCAGACGTTAGAGAGCTTTTAGAAGAAAATTTGATATGAGAAGTCTCACAGTCAGAGCCTCACACTTTCGGCTGTTTCTGTCCATTTCGGATACAACTCGGAGAGGACGAACGGGTGAAAGACCTCTCCCAAAGTTCACAACACAGCTACAATAATCTGGGAAACTTGAAGGGAATGTTCACAGGCGTAACTAGGGCGGAGTAGACGGGACACCTGCCCCGGGCGCAGCTCAAGAGGGGGCGCAAAAATCTCTGCTTTCCAATCTGGTTAAAATTGTACTTTAAGTTTTACACCACTTTTTGGTACGCTTAAAACTCCAATTTCTTCCTCAAAATGTTCAGAGGATGCTACTTTCTCACATTCATAAATGAAGGCGCCCCCAACTGAAGAAGAACAGCCCATCCAACAGAAAAAGAACGATGACCTTTGTCGTCGATAGTGGTGCGGTTGGTTTTTCTTTAGTTGGACAGATAAAGATGGTGTTTTCCTTTAGCTGGATATTCACATTGTTGAAGATCTTTCGAGAGAGAATCTAGTTAGAGAATCTTCACATTGTTGAAGATTCTCTGGGGGCTATTCGATCATTACTGTCACTGCGAGCTACGAGTGCCAACTGCATTCGGCCCGTTTCGTGTGGTACCAAAGATCCGAACTACGAAGCAGTTGCGAAAAGCTGTACAAACAGTCACACTTTGATAATATTGGGGAACTGCATAACATGTATATACAGGTTTAAAGGAAAGTCCTTATTCATGGCAATAACTGCGGAAAAAAGGGTCCGAGTGGTACACAAGTTAGGTCAATGTACAGGAAAGAAATGATGACCGATCGAATGAAAGCGATTGGAGCGCCCCTAGCGGTAAAGGTAAGAAGTTAAGAAAACTAATTCGCGAACAACGCGAGATAGAAACAAAATTCCAATTACAAAGTTGTAGCGCATCGTCTAATTAGTAGGAAACGACATATGGTACACAAAAATTATATCCATGGACGGGTTCAAATGCTGTTAATTCGAAATCGGTAAAGCGGGTGAAACAGACACAAAAATAATGACACGAGACAGAAGCTGTGCAGGCTTATTTATAATACTGAAATTTTTTTACAGGAGATATGTCTACTTACTGGCGCAACGCACATCTGCGCGAAATTAATGTACAGCCGGTTTGAAGTGACCACCATCGTCTACAATGTACATTCCAAGGCGTGTAAGAATAGCTTCTGGTACACTATCTAGCATGGCAGGTGTCACTGTGTTATTGGCGCCCACAATGCGGTGTCGTAAATCTTCCAGACTAGTAGATTATGTAGCATACACCTGTTCCTTCAAGTAACCCTACAGGAAGAAATCCGAAGGTGTTAAGTCCGGTGACCGCGGAAGCCATTCCACCGTACCGCCATAACCAATTATCTGGTGTATGAATGTTTCAGCGAGGAAACTCCGTAAGCTGGCTGCAATGTAAGATGGTGCACCATCATGTTGGTACCACATGCGCAGCAGATCTCTGAGGGGAATATCATACAGAAAGTCGGATATCGGGCCCCATAAGAGCTGAAGGTGCCGCTGACCTGTTGATGTCCCATCATGGAAAATGGGTCTAACTAGTGTGTTTCGCCAAATACTGCACCAAACGTTAGTTGTCCAACGTCGCTAATGTCGAGCAGCTCGTCACATAGATGGGTTGTTTACAGCCCAGTAATGGGTGTTATGCCGATTGACTATTCCGTCCCGTGTAAAACGGGACTTATCTGTCCACGAGATATCCGCCAATAAGTTTAGATTAACCTCTAGCGTGTTATGTACAAATTTGCAGTAATCGAAACTCCTTCCCTGGTCTCCATCCATCAAACCTGACACTAGCTGAACGTAGTACGGGTGAGCTCCATGCTCGTTCAGGATTTGCCAAACACGTTGCGCTGTTAATCCGTATGTTTCGGCGACTGCTGTGGTACTAATGCTGGGATTGGCAAGGACATATCCCAGGACAGCCTCAGGATGCACTGTAACACCCGAACACGTAGGTCTGCCCGATCGCGGACGTGTCTGTATGCTTCCGGTATCTCGGAGGCGGCGAACACAGTTGTTAATAGTCGCTGCAGTTGGATGCACTGTAACACCCGAACACGTAGGTCTGCCCGATCGCGGACGTGTCTGTATGCTTCCGGTATCTCGGAGGCGGCGAACACAGTTGTTAATAGTCGCTGCAGTTGGATGTTGACCAGTCTGAAAACGCTCGGCATACCGCCTTGCAGCTTCGTGGGCATTGCGATGACATTCGCCATAAAGCACGACCATTTCACAGTACTCAGCGTTCGAGTAGCCCGCCATCAGTGTTTGCAACGTGCACGTTGACTGACGTTCAAATCCACAGCCTCGGTATTTTATCTCACAGACCGGCTTCTAGGTCGCTATCAATATTTACATACGCATTTGAATCGTTCTCTATCGTGGGCCGGTATTTTGCATTGCCTAACCATCCAGCAACTGCGTGCACTTTATCAGCATTTTGACCCGTCCATGTACATCATTCGTGCGCACCATATGTCATTTCCTACTAATTGAACGATGCGCTACAACTTTGTAGTTGGAATTTTGTTTCTATCTAGCGTTGTTCGCGAGTTAGGTTTCCTAACTTCTTACCTTTGCCGCTAGGGGCGCTCCAATTGCTTTCATTCGATCGGCCATCATCCCTTTCCTATACATAGACATAACTTGTGTACCACTCGGACCCTTTTTCCGCAGTTATTGCCCTGAATAAGGACTTTCCTTTGAACCCTGTATACTATGTATCATCATCATTGTCAGCCATTACTTTCTGGATAAAGGTCTCTCCAATTTTCTTGCTCAACGGTCTGCCTTGTGCCATCTCATCCACATTACTCCCGCGTGCTTTCGAATTCTATCCACCCATCTCTCACGTGGTCCTCTTTTGGTTTTTTTGCTGTCTCTTGAATCCAGTCGAAAATTTCGGTTGTCCATCTGTAATCTGTTGTCCTGGCAATATGTCCAGCTCATCGTCATTTCAGTTATTTTACTCTGATCCACTCTTATCATTTTATTTATCCACGAGCTCCGCTTTTTATCTTTCTTGGTTACACCAAGCATGCATCTCTCCATACTTTTTTCAGTTGTCTGCAATCTTTGTATATCTCTTTTAGTTAAGGTCCACGTCTCTGCTCCGTACGTAAGAACTCTGGAATGATGCATTGATCAAACACTTTTCCTTTAAGACATAACGGCATATTAATCTTAAAATCGCACTCTTTCTTCCAAAAGCTTTCCAAACAAGTTTTATACTCCGATTAATTTCCTCATTAATGTAACCCTCACTTGATATTGATAAATCTTCATTTCTTGTAAAAGCATTGTACCTCAATTTTGTGTTCTGAAAGGTAATTTTTAATCCCACTTCTTTACTCTTGTCAGCAAGTTTCTGGATCATATTCTGCAGCTTTGAAGGGGTAGTTTCAAAAATTACAGCGTCATCAGCAAAACGAAGGTGAGTTAATTAATCTTTATCCCTTTGTTTTCCCAGTTTAACTATTGAAAGACATTTTGCAATGTGGCATTAAAGAGATTGAGAGATATGGTGTCGCCTTCTCTCACTCCATTTCCAATTCTTATTGGTGCTGTCTCCTCAAATAGCCGAACCTTTGCACTTGCATTTGTATACATTTTATTAACAATGCTAATGTATGCATCTTCAGTACAGCAGTATTTGAAAGCCACTGTAACTGTTGATGGTTTCACGGAATCAAAGGCCTTTTCATAATCGATAAACGTCATACATAATGGGAATTCATATTCTCTCGTTCTTTCAATTAGTTCTCTCAGTACATGGATATGATCTACATGTATAGCGCTGTAGCCATTCTTGAATCCAGCTGGTTCTCTCGGTTGAGCAATGTCCAGTGTTTCCTTCAAGCGATGTGAAAGAACCTACATACATACACTGAAGAGCAATTGAATTAGAGATACCTGTCTAGTAACGTGTAGCACCACCTTTCGCCCTGATGACGGCGGCGATTCGTCTCGGCATGGACTCGACAAGACACCGGAAGCATTGGGAAGCCATACGGATCCACGACCCCTGAATAAGCTCCTACAATTCACGAAGATTCGATGGAGGGGATCAGAACCTCGAACATCACTCTCGATAGCATCCCAGATGTGCTTGATGGGATTGAGGTCAGGTGACCTAGCTGGCCCAGGAAGCGAGGTCACGTCGGTGGAGTGTTCATCCAACCATTCGGATACAATTCGGGAGCTGCATTGTCTTGTTGCAGGATGAGGTCCCCAGTGGGATGTTGAAGACGCACAAACAGGAGCAAATGGTCGTCCAGGATATACCGGTACCGTTGACCTGTGAGGGACGATGTCACACGTACTAGGGGTCCCATTTCAGTCCACGTAAACAGTCCCCAGACGAGAATACCACCCCCACCAGCTTGAAGAGTACCCTGCTGGCAAGAAGGATCCATCGCTTCATGTGGTTTGTGCCGTACTCGTATCCTGCCATCCGCATGTACCAACGTGAATCTCGACTCATCTGTCCAGGCAATATTTTTTTCACATGTCTAGAGTCCAGCGGCGATGTTCCCGCGCCCATGCTAATCTTTGCACCCTGTGATGTGCGGTCAGCAGCGGTACCCTCGTGGGACGATGGCTTCTGTACCCCATAGCAAGGAGATGGTTCCGGAGGGTATGGCTGCTTACACGTTTTTGTGCACCAGCGTTAAATTGTCGAGTTATTTCTTGCACTGTGGCCCGTCTATCCGCTGTTACAATGCGAGCTAGCCGACGATGACCCCGCTCATCCACACGCTGTTGTCCACGGCAGCTGGCCCTTGAGGGATGGTTTAACCGGATTCGATGTACTCACGGTGCACCCGTGACACAGTGGCTCGTAAAAATCCCAGTGCCTGCACGACTTCCGAGATGGAGCGACCCATTCGTCGGGCCCCGACAATTTGCCCACGATCAAATGCACTTAGATCCTTCGTTCTACCCATACTGCGTCCGACTCTTACTGATTCCCGTCGCATCACTCCTTATATTGTCGTATCGCTGCATACGTCATGTCGTTTCCGTTTACAGGGCCGCCCACAGCGCCACATTTGCATAACGCCAGCTATCTCTAATTCAATTGCTCTTCAGTGTATACTGTATATATTACGTATCTTCTTTTCCGTACTGAAAATCTCTTATATTGCCTAGTCGTTTGGTTAGCAAGCTTTATATAATTTGCAGAACATTTTTTTTAACAGAGCTACAAGTTTTCTTTTTTCTCTTTTCAGACTGTTTGTGTGAAAACGGCGCAGAATGTGACAGAAGTGGAAATTGCTTGTGCCCGACTGAATTCGAAGGACAGCGCTGTGAGCGCCGGAAAGGTAGTGTACTGAACTAAAAATGTAGTTTATTTAATCTACTAGTGTTTGGCCTAAAATTGAAACTGCTGTATTGCTATGTCTGTGTGATGATAAAGTTTGCGGGTGCATTTCATCCCATGCCATATGGTAATCCTCGAAGCAACCACAGTTACACAAATTTCTGTGTATGAAAACACAGTTTATATTTAATTTATACCAATTAATTTGGGATTTTTTGGGGAGGGGTGTGAAATTTAAAAATCTCCCACGAGCATATACAGCAGCTTTCATAAATTTCCGGCTAGTTAAACTGTTTGTTACTTTTGCTAGAAAATATGTTAAAGAAGACATCTAACGGAATCAAAAGAACGGAATATGCAAATCAATCCCCGTGACGCATTCAACTTACATTGTCTACTTAATACAACGGTTGCTAAGGTGACAATCAGCTTGCCCCTTTTCCAAAGTTTCCGGCCACTAAGTTCACTTTGCGTTTTTTCTCCTACTGCTTCCAGTAAAGGCTACATTCGGCCCAAATGCACTTAAACAGAACCTAAAGGTCCTGTTTAAGTGCATTCTTTTTTATTAAAGGTTTGACGACCACCGTGAGCAACTCAGTGGGCTATATAAGCAGTCGCCCGTCCCTAATTTCTGGCCACTGGTTTCAGGGAAGGGAGAGAGCCAGCGCCGTAAGACAAACACAACTTCCATGCCACACCGGTATTCTAACCAGAACCCATCTCGGACGAATAATTAGAAGCCACCGCTTAGACCACTGTACCACCGGGGTGTTCAAGTGCCTTTAAAGGGTCTTATTCCAAAATTTCTTTCAGGGTCATGACGAAATGAGTGACGTTGCGCCACCGAGGTGTCTAAGTGCATTTAAAGGGTCTTATTGCAAAATTTCTTTCAGGGTCACGACGAAATGAGCGACGTTGCGCCACCGGGGTGTCTAAGTGCATTTAAAGGGTCTTATAGCAAAATTTCTTTCAGGGTCACGACGAAATGAGCGACGTTGCGTCACCGGGGTGTCTAAGTGCATTTAAAGGGTCTTATTGCCAAATTTCTTTCAGGGTCATGACGAAATGAGTGACGTTGCGCCACCGGGGTGTCTAAGTGCATTTAAAGGGTCTTATTGCCAAATTTCTTTCAGGGTCACGACGAAATGAGCGACGTTGCGCCACCGGGGTGTCTAAGTGCATTTAAAGGGTCTTATTGCAAAATTTCTTTCAGGGTCACGACGAAATGAGCTATCTAACGGACTTCAAAAGAGGGCTAATTGTTAGTGGTCGGCTAGTTTGTTCCTCCAAGACAACAGTTGCCAGGGTAGTGGGGATATCGAGAGCTACTGTGTCTAGCGTCATGACGACATACCGTGTTCGTGGTAAAAACCTCGTCTGCGAAACACAAGAGCGGTCGGAAAACGACCCTCACTGATAGAAACAGCAGAGCATTAAAGAAGATTGTTACCCGTAATAAGAAGACCACGGCGCCGAAAATTGGTGCGAAGCTCAATCTGCATCTCCAGACCCCAGCATCAAGGAAAACAATGCGCAGGGAACTGCATAAACAAGATATTCGTGGCAGAACTGCTATTTCAAAACATCCGGTGACCCGGGTGAATCTGTCGGTGTATGGAAGCGTGTAATGTGGTCGGATTAATCCACATTCACACTATTCCCCACCGCAAGACGCGTTTACGTGTGGAGAATACCGTCAAAAGCGTATAACCCAGACTGTCTGCTCCCAACAGTGCAGTATGGTGGTGGTTCTGCAATGCTATGGTCGGTCACATCGTGGTTTTTACAGGTCCCCTGATCACCTTGAAGGGACGGATGACTATCAGGGCGTATGAAACCATTTTGGCCGACCAAGTCCATCCAATGGCTCCGGCATTGTTTCCTGCAGGGGTGGCCATCTATCTAAATGATAACGCCCCAATTCACAGAGCTCTAAATGTTCAATCATGGTTTGAGGAACACGAGGAAGAACTTTCACACCTTCCTTTCTTCCCCAATCACCACACTTAAACATCATCGAGCCATTGTGGTCTGTGTTGGAAAACAGAGCAAAATCCCGTTATCCTCCTCCTGCATCTCTCAAGGACCTGGAGCAGTTTCTGCATGAAGAATGGTGTAACATCCCACTAACCACATCCAGGATTTGTATGCGTCCATTCCAAGGAGGATTCAGGTGGTTTTGAATGCCAAAGGTGGTCCCACACCCAATGAGGTACGTAAAATCTTCTTTTCCTGAGTGTTTACATTATTCTGTCCAACCCCTGTGATTACTATTAGGTGTACAAATAAGTTTTAAAGCTTTTTTTGTGTGACGTATACTGCTAATTTATCATGTGACCATAACTGGTCCAGAGTATAAAATGTGACACACAAGTTTGCCCAACAGCCAAACGCACTTGCACATCGGTAGGTGAAAGGTGGTAACATATACTGCATTTATTCAACACTGCATTCGTTACGAATTTCATCAAGGAAAAAGTGCAGCAAAAGCATGTGCATCGATCTGTTCTGTTCTGGGGGAAACTACTGTATCGAAAAGCACGTATGAGTTTTGGTTTAGACAGTTTAAAGCAGGTGATTTTGATGTTAGCGGGAGAGAACCTAGCGTCGCCCCGCAGAAGATTGCATATAGGAACTGCAATCATTGCTGGATGAAGATTCGTCCCAAACGCAAAAAGAACTAGCTGAACAACTTGGGGTAACTCAACAGACCATTTTCAATCGTTTACGCGAAATGGGAAAGATTCAGAAGGAAGGAAAATGGGTGCCACATGACCTGAGCCAGAGGAACAAGGATGAGCGTGTCATGAAGTGTTTCAATCTGTTGCATAAACAACACAGAAAGCCTTTCCTGTGGAAAATCGTTACGGGTGATGAAAAGTAGATATGGTACGACAATCTCAAACGCAAAAAATCCTGAGTAGACCCCGATGAGGCAACGACTTCGACACCGAGACGCAATATTCACTCCAAAAAAGTTTTGCTGCGCATCTGGTGGGATATGGAGGGTGTGCTCTATAATGAACTATTGGAACAGGGTCAAACTGTTACTACTGATCTCTACACGCAACAATTGCTGTGATTGAACCAGGAAATCTGATGGAAACGTCCATTCGCAAGCAAAGGATAGCGTCCCGTGAAATTACTGCATGAAAACACTAGGCCGCTTGTCGAGAAATCGGTCAAGGAAATGTTATTGACGCTTGGCCGGGAAGTTTTGGGCGTATAATGCCGACATAGCCCATTTAGACTATCATTTGTTCCAATCGATGCAACATGGTTTGTCTTCTGTACAGTTCCGGACCTGTGACAAAGTGCAAAAATGGATTGACGAGTTCATCGCGTCACACGACGAAGTATTCTTCATGGTTGAAATCCATCAGCAGCCCGACCGATAGCGGAAGGTGATAAATAATGACGGCGCATATTTTAATTCGTAAAGCTATTGTTGTTTTCTCTCAACTTACATGTTGCATTGTCTTAAAACACTTTGAAAGTTATTTGTACACCTAATAGTTCAACATTCTGCCATGTGAGATAATGTACTAGAAGGTACGAAACGAAAACAATCCAATGCGAGAAACCTCTCCAGCAACAAGCCTTTAGTTAAGAGTCCGAAGGACAAAATTTATTGTCTCGCGGCAAAAGATCTGAAAACTGAAAAATCAAAGACAAAGCTTTCAAATGTAAAAGTCTCACACAAATTACGAATAGAATCCATAGACATAAATAAACTGCAAGCCAAAATTCCTTTGGTATAATTCAGCAGCACATTTTTTTTATTTTTTTTATTTTCAAATATCTGTGTACTTTTGTTCACCATGATTTAGGGGAACGCAGTTCTTTATATCAATTTCTTAAGGGAACACCGTTCCAACCCACTTTCACCCCTGGGGTTCAGGAATCATGTTTTACTCAAATGTGAATGGAAATTTCATTACAATCGGAGCTCTATATTCACTGGAGCATAAAAGAACCTCGCCCTTTACTTTCGGTTTTAAAGGTGAAGTGAGTCCTTTTGATCTCCGCATGTTTTAACCCTGTTTCCTGCTACATACGGCGCTATGGAATCTATTCTTGTGCTTTTGATTTGTCAGAAAGGTCAAGGGGTGGTTCCACGAAGTGCTCATGTTTTGTTATAGGTTCCTAAAGTAATTTCCTTCAACCAATCAGCTACTCCATCGATTATGTCGGTTTCTGAAACTTTTTAAAAATCACGAAAACTCTTTTGGTATTTCTGATGGCATGTAACGCAAAATTCACAGTACTATTTAGAAGTTACCTTATCACAAAGGCCGATAGGTCAGTCCAAGTGACCCCGCACGGGGATAACTGGTTTTCCAGTTATTTGGGGAGCGGCGCCCAAACGACCCGAGCTGACCTTGTGACTGGTCAACATCTGATGTCATGCCACAGCTTGTTTTTTTGTTTTTTTTTCGGTGCTGTTGGAGTTTGCAGGGACGGCTGTTCATCCAGCTGTTGGGGAGTCGCGGCTCCACGATCCCGAGCTGGTCTTGTGTCTCGCTTTTTCGTTTTTATTTATTTTCTGCATTGGCCAGTTGCCCGTGTTGTATACTCTACCTAATCGCTACACGCTATGTACTAACACCCCGGTCTTGTGGTTTTGTTATCCTCCACTACTAACTGTTTATATTAACCGCTCAGTTCGTAGGTTGCTGAGATTCCGTTTAGGTTCCACTCCAGGGTTTTGTCTTCCTTGGATTACTTTTTCCCTTTTAGCTGGTTTGGGTGCTAGACCTACCTGCATGTTTGCTGCGTGCGGAGACCCGTGAGGCGGAAATGGAATGTCTGGCGGCTGAGGTCGCAGGAGACCGGAGAAGTGCCTCCTGTGTACCAACACTCCTCTTCGACCCCGGCTTCGCTGTAAACGGGAGGCTAGAGACTAACCCACCTCTAGTCAGAAGTCCTGTACCAAGTTGTGTACAGGGTTTTAGCGGCTTTTTATCGTATAGCACGGCAGGGTAAGCCCGGGGGCTGTGGGATCATGCCAAAGGCGTTGGCATGACGGTACCCGTAGGCCGAAGTGTCCGCCGAGTGCGTGTGATCACAGCCAACGGACTATATCTGCAGCGTATAAGCTCCAGAACTGTGTCCAGCGTCATTTTCTTGGCTTGCAGACCTCCAGTTCTCCCTTGTAGGGCTCGGTGGTGGGTGGAGTAGTCTGCAGACGAATCCTCCTCCTTTTTTCCATGGGCAAAAACAAAAACAAAAACTCCAAACTCAAGTCACCTGAGAAAATGATAGTTGACAACGACTCTCCTTCGTCTTCTCAACCTACCAAGTCCCATAACCTTAAACGATCTTTAGATCATGACCTGGACCAAGAACGTGGAACCTCTTCTTCGGCAGCTGTACCAGTCGCTCCGAAGCGTCGTCTCCCCTCGATTGCTGTGAATACGCATGCTACACACTTAGTTGTAGAATCCATCGATCCGAATGAGAGACTGTCCACCAGATCTCCCTTTTTCATTTCTAAAGCTTTGGACGCTGCGGTTGTCTCCTTGAAGTCTGTGAGGAAGCTTCGTTCTGGAGACCTGCTTGTCCAAACTTGCAGTGTTTCTCAGAGTAACACTCTTCTGCACCTCACTAGTCTTCAAGGCATTCCTGTCAAAGTGACACCTCACCCGTTTCTTAACACCTCTCGGGGTGTTATTTCGGAGTTTGATCTCTTGCCATGCAGTGAGGACGAATTGGTGAGTGAACTTGCAGATCAGGGTGTTATTGCTGCACGTCGTATATTGTTCCGGCGCGATGGTTCTTTGATTAAGTCTAAAAATGTAATCTTGACTTTTAACTCCCCGAAAGTTCCGACCGAAATCAAGGCTGGCTACTTGTTCTGTGGAGTTCGCCCGTACATTCCCAGTCCTCTGCGCTGTTTCAGGTGCCAGAGGTACGGGCATTCACAACGTTCATGTAACAGTTCCGCTCGTTGCTCAAATTGTGGCTCCAGTGAACATGACGGGGAAGGTTGCACTTCTGTGGCCTGCTGTGTTAACTGTGGTGAAGCCCATGCAGCTTACTCCAGCAACTGTATGAAATGGAAGGACGAGATGGCGATCCAGCGCCTCAAGACCCTGGAAGGCCTCTCGTACCCTGCTGCCAAGGCCAAGTTGGGTATTCCCAATAACCAACAGCGTACTTTTGCCGCAGTAGTTCAGTCTCTGCCACAACCCGCGCAGCCCTTTGTTCCGCGCCCTGTAGCTCTCGCCGGACTTGCCAAGAGATCTACAGCTGAGCAAGCGACACAGGTGGATTTCTCCGAGCTCCAGCTTATTCGACCAGCTGACTCTGCGCCTTCTCTTTTGAAGACGACCGACTGTTCCAGTTCCCAGTAGAAAGCCTGCACGTGTGGAAGACCCGGCCCTAAATCCGCAAAGGTGTGCAGTGTCCATCCAACTGTCGCGGTCCAATTGACCAACATTGCAACTCTCCCAGACTCAGCGAGGTCCCCACCCTCAACCAACATTATAGAGGAACATAAGGGAAAGGAGAGTGACAGTTCGTCCCTCTCCTGTGACTCATCTTATGTGTAGTTGTGTTCGTTTTCGTGATGTGTTTTATCATTCTCATTCCTCAGTTTTACTTAATCGGCTAGTTTCTAACCATTGTACCATGTTTTTAATACTGTTTGTTTCATTGTCTTTTTTGGCCCTTCCATCATTCTCATGGTTCGGTTTTACTTGGTCAGCCAGATATTGGGATTTATGCCACGTTTTTTTTAATACTGTCTGTTTGTCTTGTGTCTGGCGCTCTATGGCCAAACATGGCCCTTGCGCCATAAAAATCAACCGACCGACCAACTAACCAGTCCAAGTGATCAGTAATTATACGTTAACTCACAGATAAAGTTCCATGTTCAGGAAGATGAATATGTGTGTGTTTCAGGAATGAGAGTGAAGTTTCCCCGACTGGAATTATGATCCTCGGAATGGCAACACTTGGAAGAGCCTCTCTAACTGAAAATATGCCGGTCCTCTCCTTTAATGTGAACTTCCTTAGGTTTTCTTGCTGAGTGTAATGAAACGTCTTGTCTTTCCTATCAAGATTTGAATTCGCCAGAGAGCTGAGTGTAATGAGCAAAGTTAGAATTCAAAGATCCGTAAGAACCAAAGAACGAGCTTCTGATTCATTTCAGCCAAGCTTTTAAAACAATGCGGTGAAACTAAATTTCCCATACAGGAAATTATTCTTCGTTCTTTGCACTAGGTGTATTCCCAAAGGCCGCATTTTTTTAGTTCATTACTTCAGATTTACCTGGATGGCGAGAGGAATCGATTTCATCTAGCACACTCGGAAATTAAGAGTGCAACGTTAATTGCATCTAATGTTTTCACTGTCCGCATAAGGAAAATATTCCTTTAAAATAACATCAGATACCGCTTCCTTAGAGAAATTTTGCAGATTTCCCTGTTCAAATGTTTACGCGCGCTTTAAATGAGCTGGCGTTTTTATCGTCTCCAGGTGATTAGAAACCTCTCCGTCCGATGTCTATATTACGCACTTCCTAGACTACAGTCGATTCTGAGGCATAACTGACTCACCTTTCGGACGAATGTCTTCAACTTCGATAACAATTTGGAGATATTCATTGAAGATATAAAGTCTCCAGCTGTATAGTTGTCAACATTTACAACCAGCCCGTGCTGTAGCATCAAATTCTCCTCTCTCATCTAGTCTTGTATCCAAAGTATACAATATATACAATATAAAATACACTGATGTTCAAAATTAAGAGAATTTGCACATTTTGTCGAATTTCTGAAAAACTAATGGACACATTTTAATGAAATTTGGTATGGATGCACATTTATATAAGAGAAAAAATTATACCATACAACAGCCATGGTACGCACTCATGATCGTCAGTAAGGCTCATCAGCGCAAGAATTTCCAAAATCCACGTTGCAAGATCGAACATAAAATTACTCTAATGTGGGGTATGGTCAACTCTCACAGTGATACAGCTTTCACAGCGCGACGTCATACTGGAAACGAGGCAGTTGATGAGTCCTTGTGGTAGTCGATCCCACTCCTGCAGCAACGCAGTTTTCAGCTCCTGGATGGTTCTCGGAGGGGGTGGCGAGCTGAAATTTCCCTCCCAAGAGCGTCCCAGACATGTTCGATAGGGTTTAGTTTTGGCGATCTGGCTGGCCAATCCACCTGGCGAATATCCTCACTTTCAAGATAATCGTCGACCAGGTGAGCCCTACGTGGACGAGCGTTGCGTCCATAAAAAAGAAACCGAGGGCCAACTGCGCCCCTGAAAAGTCGAACATAGGGCCGTAAGATCTCATCCCTATACCTCTCAGAAGTCAGGGAGCCTCTGTCAAACACATGGAGAGGTGTGCGGCCGTCTAACATGATGCCTGCCCAGACCATGACACCTCCGCTGCCATAGCGGTCGTCCCTTTCTCGGATGTTGGAGGAAAGATATCGGGTCACAGGTTCTCTCCAGATGAAGGTACGTCGAGAATCCATGCTGAATTGCGACTCGTCTGTGAAGAGAACGTTACCCCACTGAAGTCTGGTCAAAGGCTGATGTTGTCTGCGCCATGCTAGACGCGCTCTCTTGTGTGCTGAGGTGAGCGGGACGCAAACAGCGGGTCTTCTGGCAAAAAGCCCTCTCTCATGATCGGGAAACAGTAACCCTTGAAACTCGAGTTCCAATGGCGGCATGCAGCTCACGAGATAGCTGTGCAGCTGTAGCAGTCCTGTGGCGCCTCACTGAAAGTGCCAAATAACGATCTTCATAGGGCGTCGTGGTTCTTGGACGACCTTGCCCAGGCCTTCTCGATATGGATCCGGTGTCCTTAAACTGTTTCCACAAATTGCAAACGACACTGGGCGTTACATTGAGCTCTGTAGCAACCTGCACTTGCGATTGCCCTGCCTCCAATCTACCGACGATTCCCCACCTCATTCCGTCATCAATACGTTCGTGGCAACTCATTTTACCTGATTGCTTATGAAATTGAACCAACTCCTGCAAGAAACACAACGAATGTCGCCGAGGAGTACGAGCGGACTAATCGCGGGAAAAGCCACGTGTGCTTTTCATGCCCTCCGCTGTCACAGCTCCGCCTACACGCACGTGTGTGCTTACGTATTCGACACTGCAAATTTGCATTCTTATTCGGCGGCATAATTTGTACTTTTGATTCCGTACGTTTTGTGAAAATCGACAAAATGTGCAAATTCTCTTAATTTTGAACAGCAGTGTATGTTGCAGTACTCGTTGGCCAACTGTGGCCTTTGCGTCAGCAAGTTTCAGCAAACAAAAAACCTTCTCTTGTTTCTTCGCCTCACAAGCAGGAGGTTAGACCGCTACCTTTCCAGATGTACCGCTTGCTTGCTCTCTGTTCATCCAGCCCAAATCCCATTAACATTTCGCATTTGACGGAGACAGCACAGTAGTTCTTTGATCAGAGAGTGCTGTAATGCAGGAAATGCGTGGGGCTCCGGGCAAATATTTCTTTGCAGAGCCACTGTTTATATAAACAATTGGATTAAAAAATTTAAAAAAATCATGGTTCCGTATGAGGTATACTGATCTATCGATGAAGATTTAGAATAGTTGGTAGAGAATATATACTCAGTCGAGTCACATTATTGTGACCACGTCCTGCTTTTGACACCAACAGCGCGTAGCCAATGAAAGAAGGCACGTGTCGTGAGCTGGCTTGGAAGGTGTATAAGGTGTGCTGTAGGCAATCTGAAAACATATCACTCGTTGCTCTCATTGATAAAAAGAACGATTTATCAGATTTGCAAAAAGGGATTTTTATCGGCTTTCGAGCCAAGGGTGCCGATGGCCGAGTGAGAATTTGGCGGAAACAGTACGAAAGTATGGACCCCAAATGCATTGCTACAATCCTTCAAGCTGGTGGAGGCAACGTTATGGTTTGGGGAATGTTTTCCTGGCATGCTTTGGGCCTTTTAATTCGTGTTGATCTACGTCTGACTGGCACATCATATCTAAACATCGTTGCGGACCAAGTGCATTCTGTCATGTGGATGGTTTATCCCAATGACGATGGCTACTTTCAACAAGATAATGCGTCCTGCCATAGTGCTCGTATTGAACGGGATTGGTTTCAGGAACATGCCGGTAAGTTTACTTTGCTTAAGTGACCCCCACAATCTCCAGATTTCAACCCCATTGAGAATTTGTGGGATGAAGTTGAACGAGCCATCAGACAGCTGGATCCACAACCCTGCAATCTCACACTCCTGGAAAGTGCTATTCATCAAGCATGGTCTCAGATTCCACAAACCACCTATCAACATCTCGTGGAGTCCATGCCACGAAGAATCGACGCAGTATTAAAGGCAAAAGGTGGCCCAACAAAGTACTGAGGGAGTGATCATAATAAAATGGCCACTCAGTGCATACGCTATGTGGAAAAAATGATTGGACACCCCATGCAGGCGCAATGGCAGATCAATCGCTGATAAAACGGCTAGCAGGAGAGAGCTCTCAGAGTTTGAACAGGGCGTTTTAATAGGCTGCTCTGTTGGAAATATGAGTATACGGAACATTGGTGATATCAAACAGGTCGCTAAATTGACTGTGGCCTTTGTCATCATCAAATGGAAGAAGACGGGACATTGCAGGAATTAACCTCGCTCTAGTAAACCAGCGAAACTGCAACCCAGGGATTATAGGATGCTGCAGAGGGAGATCGGGAAAACCAGGTCCCCACCAACACACGCCGTAGCACATGAGTTCTTGATCGCCATAGATGTTATGGTCTCCACCAAAACACTTCGAAGAGAAGCCCATGCACTAGGGTATTGTGGCCGAGCATCCGCCCATAAATCTTATAACGTAAGCCTTTTCCGTGGGCGAGATTGGTGTTACGCTATGTCTAAAACCATGACTAAGGAAATGTTTAACTAAATGAGAATCCGATGCACTACTTAACAGCCAGACGAAAGATAAACGGAAGTCAACTTACGGTAACCTTTAATTGTTCCAGTAAACTGAAGACATCCACAATATAACCACACACAATATCGTATCATCTTGCTTTTGAACAGATCGAACATCTCCACACACACATGTACACTGAGTAACTGTTGTATCGTCCTTTTTATCTATCGTTCTTATCACATTCAAACGTCACTCTCTCTGACCTCAAAAGTGTTGCCAACCTCATTCATGTGAGAGAGAAGATGTCACGTTAGGTTTGGAAAGTATAAAGGAGAACAAACTCAAATTTACATACGAAAAAGAACTAAAAATGGAAGTTAAATTAGAATATACGTCACAACCTCTCATCGCAAAGATCATAAAGTCATGCCGCTATGATGGTGTCAACAGCACAAAAATTAGACATTGGAGCAATGGCGGCAGGTGTTATGGAGCGACGAATCACGCTTCACATTATTCCGATCAGATGGACGTGTCTGGGTTTGACGGTTACCCGGGGAATGTCTGTTTCCGGAGTGTACAGGACCGACTGCAAAGCACGGAGGTGGTGGAGTTATGGTATGGGGCTGTTTCAGCTGGTACGGCGTGGATCCACTGGTTGTTATTCATGGCAACATGGATTCTGTGCTGTATAGAGATATCTTGGATAACTCAACGCTCCCAACGGTGTGACAGTTCCACGGACACGACGATTGTTCCTTCCAGGACGACAGTGCAACTTGCAATATTCCCAGGGCTACAGTGGAGTGGTATGATTAAAATCAGGTCTCACGGATGGACTGGCCTGCTCAGAACCCAGACCTCAATCCCATTGAACACCTATAGGATGAACTTTAACGACGGGTGCGGTCTACACCAGCAGGACCTTCTTCAACGACAGAGTTGGTCGATGTACTCAAGGTGAAATGTAGGAACATCCCGCTCTCCGTACTCCATGGATTTGTAGACAGTTTTTACCTAGACGGGTGGCTGCTGTAAGTTCTGCAAACCGTTATTGATGTAAATACAATACGGTTTTTCTGTTTACCTACAGTGTTCAATAATTTTTGTCCACATAGTGTATATAAATCCTATTTATAAGTTAATCATTTTCCAAAGCCAACTTTTATGAAAAAATTTATCGGACTTACTCTACTGTACGATTGTTAATTTAATTTTACTTAAGGAATCAGCCTTCAGTCGGCACACCGTAGGCCCAGCCCGGTGATTTCACCGGACGGTTATATCCGATTCGATTCGATTGGAGGTTTTCAGCGACCACCGTGAGCTACTCAATGGGCTATAAGCAGTCGCCCGTCCCTAATTTAGGGCCACTGGTCCCAGGGAAGGGAGAGAGCCAGTGCCGTAAGACAAACACAACATCCATGCCTCACCGGGATTCGAACCCGGACCCCTTTTGGACGAATGATCAGAGGCCATCGTTTAGACCACTGCGCCACCGGAGCGACGAACGGTTAAATGGCCAGCCGTTCCTTGGTCTCTGCTTACGCTGTGGTTGGAAAAGCATTCAATAGAAAGAAAGCAACTAGTTTCCTCTTTTCGCGAACGAAGTTGGAATTGTTTATAACTTTTTATTCATGCTGGTCACCGTTTAAATAACGTTTGAGGCAAAGGATATGCTTTTAGACAGAAACAGGTTGTTAATAAAACTTCTACCATAGGAAGTTTTGTGACGTCACATGTGAGCAGTTAAACAAAAGGCGGAGGAAACAGTGATGTAATTCTAACCGAAAAAGTGCCTCTGCGGTGACGAGTTAGGAAAAATCAAACCGGAAAGCAGACCGCTTTTTAAAAGCAATGTGAAATCTGATTTGCTGATTTCATCATTTAGCATTTTTTTAACTCATTACTTTTATCAATTTCCATCATTACTATTTGATTGGTGCAATTTTAAATAAATGAATATTGCGAGGGAGTCACATGTTATATAACGAAGTGAATTTCTCCGTCATTTTTATCCGCGCCGGGGTTCGAACCCGGGTCCACTCATTCCGGAATAAGTTGCTCTACCAATTAAGCTACGCGGGCATTTGTTCTGATTGCTATCTGCCTTTATGTCGTGTGCGTCCTTCTGGCAGGTACGTCACATCTCCTGGTACGTTACATCATCTCCCCCTTATTTTTCTTTCGAAGTGCTGCTCATATTTTTCCTATCTCGCGGTGTGGAAATAACATCACACCAATGCGAGATTTTGAACGGTCGGGTCATCCGGATAGTTCGGGCGCCATTATAACGAAGTGAATTTCTCCGTCATTTTTATCCGCGCCGGGGTTCGAACCCGGGTCCACTCATTCCGGAATAAGTTGCTCTACCAATTAAGCTACGCGGACATTTGTTCTGATTGCTATCTGCCTTTATGTCGTGTGCGTCCTTCTGGCAGGTACGTCACATCTCCTGGTACGTTACAGTTAAGAATATAAAGTTTTACTTCAAATACTGTTCTATCATTCCACATAACTCCAAATCCGCAGGATGCGTATAATGCCGGGTACTTCACACTGAACAGATGCAACTATAATATTCTCATCTATAGTGTACCTAATGCCCCGCGTTTCTTAAGATTGTGAGGTGGGTGCAGGAAATTTCTATTGTGTTAACCCAATAGCGTACCGGAAAAACTCGGGGCCCTTCCGCAAAAAATATCTTCGAGGCCCTTTTTCAAAATCTATTATTTTTCAATTACTGAAATTTTAAAATACCATATTATTAACTAGGTTTTACGGGCGTTTTAATAATTAAAATTCTTTGGAACCTACATATATTTTTCGTAAAACCAAAATTACTGCACTTTATTGCGTGTAACACAAATGTGCACATCGCAATTGAAATTACTGCTTTTGTTTTATACCAATAGAAAGTGCTACAAAACACTTACACCCACGTTAAGCATATTACGCAAATTTCATTCTTTTAGAGAAGTCTGCTCTTCAGAGAAGAAGTCTGCCTTTTAATTTCTTCTGAGAAGTCTCCTCTTTAAACTGCCTTAGGATCACACGTACAAAACACGCAACTGCATTGGTGTTAAATGGTTAAATGACCTTTTTCGATTTGTATGAAAATACAGAACATGTATAAACAAATAAATAAAAAAAAAAAAAATTAAGAATTGGAATTGTGGCACAAAAATGTAAAACTACTTAAATTATTTACTTTTGAATATATATAAAACAAAAAAAACACCTTTAACATAATGCCACGTTTTGCACATAGCAAAAAAAAAAAATAAATCTCTAGAGTCTGCAATAAAAAAAATTACACAGGTCTCTGTTTTTACGTCCCCACGAAGACACCTTTTAGTTCATTATATTCTGAAGAATGTGTAGTTCGGTGCAAACAACTGTAATACATAGCATCTTATCCTTATTGGAATTAAAAATTTTAACTGATATTTCTTTCACATTCTCTTGTTAATATGTATGTGTATGACTGTGAAATGGGGCATTAACTTTCCTGGAATAGGTAGCTTCCCGTCATCTATAAACTAAAATCGCGAAAAAAAATAACCAAGAATTACTTTTCCTTTTAATATTTCATTCATCAAACCTTCCTTGCTATTTTCCATTTTTTAACCAGTTTCATATGAAGTCTCTACAAGATTTTGTAAGATATTTTTGCACGGGATAGAGGCCCTCTAAGCCATGAGCCCCCCCCCCCCCCCCCCGCAGTACGGGAGTTGCGGGCTATCGTACGCCCGTGTGATTTTCAGCGTTTACAAATTTCAGCTCAACAAATTATCAGAGGGCACGTGCAAAGGCAGGAAACCTGTCGGTGGGCTGCGCTCCCTTCCCCGACAGATTTCTTGCGTTATCACATGCTCGGAGAGAATTTGTTGAGCTGTACTGTGTAAACGCCAAAAATCGCCTAATTGGGCTGCAAATTTTTTATATTTTATATTTTTGGTATTAAACCCCCTCCCCTATAGGTTTGTTACGTTAGCATATGCCCGCAGATAATTTGTCGACTTGTAATGTGTAAAGGCCGAAAATCTCCCGATTGGGCTACAAACTCTTCACATTTCATTTTTTCGGTATTAAGCCGCCCTCTCCCCTCCACCGACAGGTCTCCTGCGTGTGCACGTGTCCTCAGATAATTTGTAGAGTTTCGTGTCCTCAGATAATTTGTAGAAGTTCGTTTGCTAACGTTGAAAATCTCCGAATCGTACCAGAAGTTCTTTATATTTTATATTATTGGTATAAACCCCGCTTCCCCCTTCGGACATACTTCCTGCGTTTGCAGAAAATATATTGAGCTGTAGTTTTTAAACCGTGAAATTCTTCTGTTGAGTTGTAGATTATAAACATTTTTTATAAAGAATTACATTAAATATCGCAGTTAAGAAAATACGACATTACGGAAACCTTATGTGATTCAGATAACCAACTTTTGGGGACGTGGCCACAAAGCGGTCGAAAACGCAGTTTTTATACGGCATCTTAAAAATTTTGTGGCCAGTTCTACACCCAATCAGTGATGATGGTAAGTGGACTGACCTCTACTATTAAAGTGGAACTGAATTAGCAAAAGGCATTTCTACGGCTCATGTTTAGTCTAGTACGGAGGGAGGGGGGGCAGGGGGTGTCTGGTACACTAAGAACTGTTAAAAAGTGGGCCTTCTGCGCTCAATATCTTAGCGAGTGCAGTACAATACTATTTCTTGCTCTAATAAAAGTTTAGCGCGATGTAGTACTTTATCAGTGAGGGGATGGGGTGACGAATACAATGGCAGCGTTATGGGCTATCCGAATAATGGTAACTAGACGAAACATGTCGGTATCGACGGTAATTTTTTTTTTTTTTTTTTTTTGTGACTGAAGATTTAACTACCACCGGGAGCAACTTTATGGGCTAAAGCAGTCGCCAGTCCCTAATTTAGGGTCACTGGTTCCATTGAAGGGAAAGAGCTAGTGGCGTAAGACAAACACAACATCCATGCCTCACCGGGATTCGAATCCGATAGACGACACCCGTCGGAATTGACGAATAGTTTTCTTTTTTCTCGGTAGAAGAAACCCGTCGGAATCGACGATTATTATTATTATTATTATTATTATTATTATTATTATTATTATTATTATTATATTTTTTTTTGAAAAGGACAAGATCATATGAAAAGTTTATTTACATCTTTACATAATGGGAAACGTCTTACCTACGTGAATAAACTGGATCAAATGAATGTTAAATTGTATGTATACATCACACAGTCCAATGGCACAACGCAATCAGGTTTCGAGTGTTCGCTGTTCCGATAAGAACTTTCAAACAAATTCCTGCTAGCGTTGTTTAGCACAACGGTTCGCTGAGAAGAGAGACTTCGGACTATCTGAGTCCCTCCATACCTCCGCCTTCAACAGCGCGTGAGTCAACCGCAGGCGATCGGATGTTAACCGCACGCTTCTCCCATAGACTTTGCATGGGAACTTTGCCGCCCCACAATGCCCGAACTGTTGCTCCAATCTCATTTTTCTCTTTGACCGGCACATCTACATAGTAAGACCTTTATTTTGATACCTACCTCAACCATATGTTTATGTTCAGCCGTTCTCTCACAACTGGTCTTACAGTAAAAAACCTTATAGAATTAATACATGTATATACACTGCTGGCCACCCAAAATGCAACACCAAGAAGGAAGCATCCGATTGGCCTGAAATACGCAGCATGCGTCGCCCGCGAGAGGACATGCAAACGATTAGCATTGCAGGGCATATGCAAATCATGTGCGCCCGGCAAGCCACCGAGAAGCACTATAATAAGGGTGCACAGAAGGCGGGGTGTAAGTAGCGGAAGTGTGTTGTGCTGTCGGACCTGTGCGTGGGAAGCTTCCTGATGCCTCGTCGCTGAATACGGCAGTCATTCCAGCACGTTTCGGAGTTCGACAGAGGACGAATGGTGGCGTATCGTAACAGCGCTTTATCATACCGAGACATCGCCGCCCGTGTCGGAAGACATCCAGCCACAGTGAGGCGAGTATGGATTCGGTGGGGGCAAGAGGGACGGACGGACCGACGTGGGCGATTGCTGCAGCCGCGGCACACCACCGAACGAGAGAACCGGCATGTTGTGCGGCGGGCATTGACGGCACGCACCGCCACATCACGAACGTTAACGCAGGAATTAGGGTGTGTTGCGGAACAACCTGTGTCAGCACGTACCGTTCGACGTCGTCTGCAGGAGCGGGGACTTGTCGCACGACGCCCATTTCTCCGATTACCATTGACGTTACACCACCGGTGAGTGCAGCGGCAGTGGGCTGCTGAACGCCGCACCTGGACTACGGAATGGCACGACATTGTCTTCTCCGACGAATCCCGCTTCTGCCTGCAACACCACGATGGTCGGATCCGCATGTGGCGGCACCGATGCGAGAGACTGTATGACGCCTGCATTATGCATCGCCATACCGGTCCGTCGCCTTCTCTGGTACGCATCACCGATACACTCAACAGCCACCGCTATACCTCCGACGTTTTGGAGCCTGTAGGTCTCCCTTACCTGCAGGACCTGCCAGCGGCCACGTTTCAACAGGACAATGCGCGCCTGCACGTGGCACACATCGTGCAACAATTCTTCACGGCCCACCAGGTGTCATTGCTGCCGTGGCCCGCCTGTTTTCCCGATATGTCGCCCATCGAACACGTCTGGTCGCTGATCGGCAACCGAGTGGCCCGGCAAGCACCACCTGCGGCTACGCCTGATGAACTGTGGCAACGTGTGGTAGCAACCTGGACCGACATACCCCAAGCCCACGTCCAAAGCGTATTTCGTTCGATGCCGCGGCGTGTATCGGCCGTTATTGCTAGCCATGGGGGCCACACGAACTATTGACGTCTGCGTGTTCCGCAAGTCGCACGGGCCTGTAAGCTCAATCATTTCATCTTTTTTTTTTTTTTCTTGATTGGAGGTTTAACGACCACCGTGAGCAACTCAATGGGCTATAAGCAGTCGCCCGTCCCTAATTTAGGGACACTGGTTCCAGGGAAGGGAGAGAGCCAGTGCCGTAAGACAAACACAACATCCATGCCTCACCGGGATTCGAACCCGTACCCCTTCGGACGAATGATCAGAGGCCAACGCCTTAGACCACTGCGCCACCGGGGCGGCCATTTCATCTTTGTATCTGTTGTTATGTGTCCAGTAAATCTGGCTTTGCTTTCTCGTGTCCTTCTTGGTGTTGCTATTTGGATGGCCAGCAGTGTAGATAATCTCGTGCCCTTCTTTACACTTTTGCTGGCATGGTGGTCGACATCATCAACAGGAAGGGAAAGAATAATTCTCTTGAGATATCAAGAATCACCTTTTTATTTTGGTTAACAAAAAAAAAAAAAAAAAATTAGGCAAACACGAATTAGGAAAAACTTGATACGGGCAAACATGTTTAGGGCAAACGTGATTAGGGGAAATGAGATTTAGGGGAAACGAGATTTAGGGGAAACGAGATTTAGGGGAAACGAGCTTAGGGCAACCGAGATGAGGGGAAATCGGAATTCGGG
Source organism: Macrothele yani (assembly GCA_039090855.1). Lineage (NCBI taxonomy): Eukaryota > Metazoa > Arthropoda > Arachnida > Araneae > Macrothelidae > Macrothele > Macrothele yani. The sequence goes on from CM076990.1 coordinate 199,323,765, forward strand.
GAAACACGATTGGGGTAAACACGTGTAGGGCAAACATGAATGAGGGGAAACGAGATTAGGGCAAAGGAAATGAGGGGAAATGGGAATTCGGGTAAAAGCGATTTCGGGGAAACGCAATTGGGGTAAACGTGTTTAGGGCAAATAGGAATTAGGGGAAACGAAATTAGGGCAAAAGAAATTAGGGGAAATGGGAATTCGGGTAAAAGTGATTTCGGGGAAACGCGATTGGGGTAAACGTGATTAGGGCAAACGGGAATTAGAAGAAACGGATTAGGGAAAGTGAGGCTACGCGACTGGAAACATGTCCTATAGTTGAAAAGAGAGAAAGAAGAAGAATGCGTGACTTCAGCTCATGATAGAGAAACTATAAGAGATGTGTATGTACTATAAAATTAAAAGGACAGGAATTGTCCCACTCCTCAACCAGGTGAATGAAAGGAAAGCATCAAAAACATAGTAGTTAAGGATGTCTTGAATTGATTAATGTGGAAGTAGTAAACAGTTTTAAAAGCGAACTCTATCGAATTAAAAAGTGACCTTATCTAATTTGCCTAGAATGAAATTAAACTCTTACACAAGATATACTCAAGCATTCTGCTTCAAACTGAAGTAAAATAAAGCCGAACAACTGAAAAATTAAATTAATTTGCTTTTGTTGTGGTTAAAGTAATTATTTTCAATTGTATTGATTATGGTATTTATTAAAAATCTTAGATATAGCTTTATTTGTGGTGCATCAGCTTTCTCAATCCAGTATTCGAATTCCTAAAGAAAATTTGGATAAAAATATGGGTCATCGGGATTTGAACCTGAATGACAAAGCAATATTTTGGAATAGATAGATAGATACACTGATCAGCTAAAACATTAAAACCACCTCTGTGTTATGCAAATAAGCGCGCATGCAGCCAATCAGCGTCACGTGCCAAGGTAGCGAATGATATACAGGGTGGGAAGAAAAGACCGCATAAACGCCCCAGGGGTGATTCCTTGGGTCAATTCAAGCATAAAATGTTCTATGACATTTTTAGATTTAGGGCTTAGTTTCCCAGATATAAGCCCCCAAAGGTGCGTGACGTCACGTCCGGAATCGCCTTTTTTTTTTTAGGATTCAAGCACGACCCGAGTGTCATGCAGGGAAGCGCGGGGCCGATGTCTGATGTTGCAATCTCAGTACAACAACAGTCATCCAGATTGTTTCCGGTCGTGTTACGTCCGCTATTGTCGTGACAAACGGAATTGGTCACCCTGTTGCATGACATGTGGCCTCGAAGAGCACTGCGATATGTAAATCAGTCGTGACGACTGCCGAGGTACTGAGCTTGCAGAATCAGGCATCCGCCACGAGCTCTCATGCATGACACTCGGTTTGTGCTTGACGCCACAAAAACAGGCGATTCCGGACGTAACGTCACGCACCTTTGGGGGCTTATATCTGGAAAACTAAGCCCTAAATCCAAAAATATCAAAGAACATTTTATGTTTGAATTGACCCAAGGAATCACTCCCCTGGGGTGTTTATGCGGTCGTTTCTTTCTACTCTGTATGTAATACCTGGGTTGGAGCTCTCTCAGTCAGTATTTCGTTTCGTTTCAGCATGGGAAAAGAAAAGCATTTATCTGATTTCGACAAAGGCCAGATTATTGTGTCTAAACGCCTTGGTAAGAGCATCTCCGAAAGAGCGACGCTAGTAAGCTGCTCACGCTACGCAGTAGTTAGTACCTGTCAAAGATGATCCGAAACAGGTGACACTTGGAGCCGTCGACAAGGCGTGGGCAGGTCACGCCTCATTGGTGCGAGAGGTCGACAATGCAGGTTATCTTGTCTTGTCCGCAGCAACAGGGCCGCGGGTGGTCTAGTGGGCAAAGTACGGGACTGCCACGGAAAGGACCTCAGGTTCGATCCCAGGCAGGTACGAACGCTTGATCCACTAAATATCCGCCGTGCGTCGGATGGGCACGTTAAGCCGTCGGACCCCGGGCACTGGCCCCCAATTAATAAATAAGGGCGTCTTCCTCCCCCTTTCTACTTCGCCTCCGTGTCACTTTCCTATCGGGCACTCTAGCCCAAATCTCCTAGCTTCCTATTTCTAAGGGTTGTTTAAGCCCTGGGGTCAGACGCTCCCTTCCTAAAATCCTCTACATATGATCATGATCATGTCCGCAGCAACAGGCGTGCTACTGTGGCTAACATTACCCATAATTTTAAATGTGGTGAAGAGCTCAATGTGTCCGAGCACACAGTTCATCATACACTCTTTGATATGGGTCTCCGCAGCCACATACCCATTCGTATGTCTATACTCACAGCCGTTCATCGTCGTCAACGCTTGCAGTAGGCACGTAATCATCGACATTGGACCATAGAAGACTGGAATGAAGATCTCATTGTCAGACGAATCCCACTTTCTGTTACACCATGTTGACGGACGAGCTCATGTGCGATGTTTACCCAAGGAAGCCTTTTCACCTGGATGCACTGTGGGACGACTCCAGGCGGCTGGAGGGTGTTATGGTCTTAGCAATATTTTCTTGGGGAACACTTGGAGCCGTTGTCTCTGTAGAGAGAACTTTGTCACGTACCTAAACATCATGGCTGACCGAGTACACCCTTTCACCTGGATGCACTGTGGGACGACTCCAGGCGGCTGGAGGGTGTTATGGTCTTAGCAATATTTTCTTGGGGAACACTTGGAGCCGTTGTCTCTGTAGAGAGAACTTTGTCACGTACCTAAACATCATGGCTGACCGAGTACACCCTTTTATGGCGACTGTATTCCCTGGTATAACGAAGTAAATTTCTCCGTCATTTTTGGTCTACGCCGGAATTCGAACCCGAGGCCGCTTATTCCGGAACAAGTCGCTCTACCAACTGAGCTACGCAGACGATTATTCTGATTCCTATCTGCCTTTATGTCGTATGCGTCCTGCTGGCTGGTACGTCACATCTCCTCCCCCCGAAAGAGGGCCGGGGGCATGGCCGACGGGTCAGCCGTGACCATGAATCGTTGCAGGCAGCCATCCACTGTAGAACGTGCACTTGAGAACTCCCAGTCAATCTGCTGTGTGGAATGCAACATCACACATTTTTCATTTTTCGAAGCGCTGGAGAAGGAATTCTCTGATTTTTCCTGTCTCGCGGTGTGAAAATAACATCACACCAATGCGAGATTTTCAACGGCCGGGTCATCCGGATAGTTCGGGCGCCATTATAACGAAGTAAATTTCTCCGTCATTTTTGGTCTACGCCGGGATTCGAACCCGAGGCCGCTTATTCCGGAACAAGTCGCTCTAATAACTGAGCTACGCAGACGATTATTCTTATTCCTATCTGCCTTTATGTCGTGTGCGTCCTGCTGGCAGGTACGTCACACTGGCGGTGATGGCGTCTTTGAAGAAGACAATGCTCCATGCCACAGTGCGAAAAAGGTCTTGGAATGGTTCGAAGAAGATAAGGAGGAATTCCATATATTGCCATGGCCCCCAGATTCGCTGGACATGAATCCTATCGAACACTTGTGGTTTCAGTTAGAGAAACGGTTGCGAGCAGCATCACCCCAACTACGTAATTTACGGAAACTGCGGGTCTTGTGTTGCAGTCATGGTATCAAATATCAAGAAACACCTACCAACATCAATATCAAGAAATACCTACTAAGCCACATCGAATGAGAGGATGTTTGGCGTCAAGAGGAGGACCTACATCCTATTAGGTAGGTGGTTTTAATTTTTTGGATGATCGGTGTATATAAATATTTATATAATAAATGTGTTTATGAAGTGCTTCTATTTTCTCATATTTTTCCTTCATTTTTTTTTAATTACAGGATGTTCTACTCCGTATATGGTTGCTCCACCGCTCCAAGAAAACCGACAACCACCTGATAATCCTGTAACTGTCATTTACAGTTGCCCAAGTGATTACGTGCTTAGAGGATCTCATGTAATTACTTGCCTGCCTGACAAACGATGGTCAGGAACACCACCACAGTGCTGTAAGTATTTTGTGTAATTTTAGAAGATATTTTGAATTTCGTTTCATAGTGTGTTTTTTTTTCCATTTTGTTAGGTTATTTTACTTTTCCGAAAACTGTATTTTACAGGAGCTAATCACTAAATATTAGGATTGAATTCATATATCTGATCAACAGAGGCACAGAATAAAGTTCTCTGCATTAAATTTTACGAGAAAATTAGAATGAGAATGTGAGGATCTCAGTGGAGGGGATACCTCATTTGATATTCAGATAGTATTTTTGATTTGATTTTATATAGTATTTTTCAAATTTAAGTTATAGTCATGAATAAGTATGTATATTTTTTATAAGTCACAGTTACAATGCATATTGTATGCAAAAGGGTAGTTCTGGCCATTTTGAAAAACTGCATCGCCATCTTTGCGAAACTGTTTTAGAAAGCCATCTTGTGTCGTGCTTTACAAGAAAGTTAATTGTCTTCAACTTGAATAGATATATTCGGTTAGCCTTTTACATGCATGGAGGCAGTACCAAACAACATTAGTTAAAGAACTGTCGAGGAGGTCAGCCCCACGATAGGGGCTGACCTCGAGAAAGAGTGAAGAGACAGAGGTTGGAGGCAAAGAGAGAAGGACCTTACTTTTTGCTTTCGATGGGTGGCAACCCGTAAACTATAAATGAAAATGTGAAATGTGCTGTATATATAGTTTGGGGTATCGCTCATTTCACCGAAAGACCATTTCACCGAAGGCCACTTCACCGAAGGGTCATTTCATCGAAAAGTTCATTTCACCGAAAGGTTGTTTCACCAAAAAGTTCACTTCACCGAAAGGCCATTTCATCGAAAAGTTAACTTCACCGAAAGGTCGTTTCACCTAAAGGTTCATTTCACCGAAAGGTCGTTTCACCGAGAGATCACTTCACCGAAGCGAAACGTCCCATTGTAGTCTGTTCTCTATGCGATGTCAGGAACTTCTTAGATGTTTAATCGGAAAGTCCACAATGTCCCGAATTTATCACTTACATAATTATTAATTGTTACCAGTCCGTGATTCCGGCAAAGGAGAGAGGAAAAGAAAATACAAAAATATAAAAAAAAACCCATCCAAACAGAAAAGTAGCGATCGCTATAATAACTGCACATCCTTCGAAAAGCTCCATGCTGAAAGAGTGATCTTAAATTTGATTTTTTTACACAGTGACTGAAATTCTTACTACACACAAATCGTGCAATTGATTTTGAATGTTTATATGAAAACTACTTTCCCATCGTAAATTATATGCAATATAATTATGCAGAAATTTGAACTCCACGTCGAATTTTAAGACTCATAAACCTGCACGGGTATCGCTCATTTCACCTAAAGATCACTTCACCGAAGGTCACTTCACCGAAAACCACTTCAACGAAAAGTTCATTTCGCCGAAAGGTCATTTCACCGAAAGGTTTACTTCATCGAAGGGTCATTTCATCGAAAAGTTCATTTCACCGGAAGGTCGTTTTACCTGAAGGTTCATTTCACCGAAAGGTCGTTTCACCGAAAGATCACTTCACTGAAACGTAACATCCCCATTGTAGTCTGTTCTCTATGCGATGTCAGGAACTTCTTAGATGTTTAATCGGGAAGTCCACAATGTCCAGAATTTATCACTTAGAGAATCATTAACTGCTATCAGTCGGTGATTCTGGCAAAGGAGAGTGGAAAAGAAAATACAAAAATATGAAAAACATCCAATCAGAAAAGAATCGATCGCTATAATAAAACTGCACATTCTTCGAAAAGCTCCATGATGAAAGATGACCTTAAATTTGATTTTTTTTATATAGTGCCTGAAATTCTTACTACACACAAATCGTGCAATTGTTTTTGAATGTTTATATGAAAAATACTTTTGCATCGTAAATTATATGCAATATAAGTATGCAGAAATTTGAACTCCAGGTCGAATTTTAAGACATAAATGTACGACTTGGGTGATTACTGTTACCAAATTTATTTTGAATCTCATAAGTAGTACGTATTAAGGAAGTCTTAAAATTTCTGTAATTTGGAATGACATTGAAATGAAAAATAAAATCGTTCAATGACATGTAATACGATATAGAAAGTGTATTACATCAAGAGAACAACTGAACTCTCAATTAAACTTATTTTTACCGGTAGCAATTGCTATATATGCAGAATTTATTCATACGGGGCTAAGATAGGCCTACCATATTATTAACACAAAACTTTCTCCAGGACGCTGACGGTTTTGTTGGCTTGCCTTGAGAAATACGGCTTTGCTCAATGAAAAACACCTCCAAACTTTTCAAATAATACAAAAATGTGTGTGTGTGTGTTGGGGGGGGGGGGGGGAGTTTCTTGGACATTTTAACAGCATTCTCTCTCTCTCTCTCTCTTTCTCTGTAGACTATATACACTATCTACCAACAAATAATTGGACACCTGTGATAGCAAAGGAAAATGAAGTTTATTCACCTTCAATAGCTGGTGGAGCCTCCACGAGCGGCGATTACAGCTGCGACCCTCGGGGGCATACTCTCAACCAGGCGTTGTACGACGGCTAGCGGTATTTTCTTCCACTCGGCTTGGAGAAGACAGGTCTGTTCCTTCACCGATTTCGGACGGTGGGGGCACCCCTTAAGTCGACGCTCCAACTCGTCCCAGAGGTGCTCGATAGGGTTAAGGTCTGGGCTCTGGGCAGGCCAGTCCATTCGATTAACCACATTGTCACCATACCAAGCCATGGTGGACCTCGCAACACGACAGGTGGCATTGTCATCCTGAAAGTAACATGGGTCCACTCCGTAAAACTGCCACAACGTAGGAAGCGCATGGTCATCCAAAATGGTGAAGTAGGTCTCGGCGTTGAGTCTACCAGGAATTGCGACCAAGGGTCCTGTGCCATACCAGGAGAAACACCCCCATAGCTTAATTCCACCGCCGCCGAACTTCACAGTTGGCGCAATACATTCCGGCAGCAGGCGTTCTCCAGGCAGACGTCAAACCCAGACCCTGCCATCCGAACGGTAGAGGGTAAACTTTGATTCGTCGCTCCAGAGAACCTGTTTCCACTGTTCAACGGTCCACTGTCGACGTTCTTTGCACCACGTTTGCCGAGCAGCGCTATTGAACTTGGTGATCAAAGGCTTGTGGGCGGCAGCACGTCCATGATAACCGAGCAGATGGGCTTCCTTACGGATGGTATTCATCGAAAGAGCACTCCCGGATGCCTGTTGAAACTCCTCGCGGATGTAGCCCATCGATTTCGTGCGGTTCTTCCGAATTTCTCTGGCCAGCACCCGTCGGTCTCTAACTCCAAGTTTTGTGGGTCTGCCGGGTCAGGGCACATTCCGACAGTCACCTCTGATCTTCCACTTGCCAATCACGTAGGCCACTGTCGATTTTGGGTACTTCAACTCGCTGGATATGTCACGTATGGATCGGCCATTTCTGTGATACCCGACGATTACACCTTTCTCGAAATCAGAGAGCTCCGAACTGCGTGGCATCTTGCATGCGACTGGTTGCGTTTTTGTTTCCCACACGATATTTAACGGCGGCGGCCGTGACGTGTATCAAGAACGCAGATATCGTTGATTGCAGGGGTGTCCAATTACTTGTTGGTTGATAGTGTATATATATATATACGCATGCATGAACATTTTAGACTTACGTTACATACTTGCGTTTGCCATAATTCATGATTCCTAATTTTAGTTAACCGAAATAAATCCGTAGGTCTCTTAAAACATGTACAGCATACCTTTTTAGTAAACAGTAAATTACGATTTAAATATTTCGTATATGTAAAATGATAAATAATAAAGTGCATACAAATATTAATGCGGAAGTGCCTATATAAGGCTCTCTCCCCATTACCAGTAGTAAATTGGGCAGATTTTAGGTCACAAGCTTAATATTTGGAATGTGTGTACAAGGATAAAATAAAATAAGATATAAGCAACAGATTAATCCAGTATTGCATAAAAAGCACCTTGTTTATAATTTTAATAGTTGGTATGTGTAAATGAGTAATAAAAACTAATAAAAAGAACTTTCTTGATAAATCTTCAGGGGTGAGTCACAGTTTTAACATATGTTTTAATAAGTTTAAATGACAGTTTAGTATATAGCATGTTTACAACTAAAAGTAACAACCAAGATTTATGGTATATTTTAAATTAAAAGTAACAACAACGGTATCATCACTCATCATTGTCAACCATTATCCACAGCTGAATGAAGGTCTCCCCGAATTTCTTCCACAACCGTCTGTCTTGAGCCTGTCTAATCCAGGTTACCTTGGCATGCTTTCGAATTTCATCCATCCATCTCCCATTTGGTTTTCTTCTTGGCCTTCTTCTGTCCCTTGGAATCCAGTCCGAAAATTCCGTTCATACGGATTTTACCCGACCCTGATAATGTTATTCCTAGTCAAAAAAGTTTTCAGGTGCATACTGTACGTAGTATTTATTCAATGTATGTAATAAGGGAACCATGCATACAAATCCCTATGGCAAGTTACTATTTTTTCGCAATTTTAGCTTACTTACGTCGTTTTTTTTTTCTTTCAGTTTTTTCTTTTTCTTTCATTCTCTCTCTCTTTCTCTCCCCCCCTCCCTTTTTTTTTGCTGTCATAAGCCTCTTTGTGAATTTTAGTTTGTAACCAAACAAGAAATCTTTCTCTCTCTCTCTTTCCCTCTCTCATCTTTTACACTATAATTATAAAAATGGTGTGTTTCTACTGCTTTCTTAGAAATTCGCTCAGAGGACTTCTTCCATTTCCTAGAAGCACAAACACTAAATTTAACAAAAAATCCATTTTATAAAACAAAATTTCCCTGAATTCGAAAAATTCGGCTACGGTAATCGGAAAAGTTCCCCACGTTCGGAAAAGTCCCCCACATCGGAAAAGTTCCCCAGAGGAAGAGGCCACCACGGAAGAATTCCCCCACCTTTTTCAGTCAGGGACCATGCACAAATTGCGTTTGACACAAAATATCGAACGTGAGGAGATTCCGGGGTCATAATTTCCATTTCCAAGCTGTTTAAAACAGGAGGCAGCCGTACAACGTGCACATGTGGGGAAAATTTCCGGGATCGGCATTTCAAATCTTTATCGCAGTTTATAGTACTGCAAGTAGTTGGATGAGGTGGGGAAATTCCCAGGTTAGTATTTGATTGTTACCGTGCTGTTTCGTGAAAAACGGTCTTACAGTAAGCAGGCTGACAGGGTGGGGGAAAATTCCGGGGTCGGCATTTCAAACTTCTACCGCAGTTTAGAGTAAAAATCGGTTTACAGTTTGCAGGGTTGGGTGGGGGAAATTTCCGGGTTAGTATTTCAACTGTTACCGCGGTTTTTAATGCAAAACGGTCTTACAATTAGCAGGCTGACGGGGAGGGGGAGGGAAATTCCGGGTTACTATTTCAACTGCTACCGCGGTTTAGTGAAAAACGGTCTTATAATCAGCAAGCTGACGGGGTGGGAAAAATTCCGGGGTCGGCATTTCAAACTTTTACAGCAGTTTAGAGTAAAAAACCGTTTTAGAAGAAGTAGGATGGGGTGAGGGAAACACGGCAACTATTTTACGGAAATTTATTTCTTCAAATTAAAGTACAGTTCTCGTTGGAATACATAGGACGTTTTCTCAAAATTTGTTTGGAGTTTCCAATTCAATTCTCCATATATGCCTAGAAACGACAATTTTTATGCCCCTCCTCCCTTGAACTTTTGTGGCCAGTTGCCATAAACTCTTATGAACCAGTCTGAAAATTCAGATGAACAAAAGAGCTCCGTCGTTAGGCTACTTGGAAAACTGCCACGCGTAATTCGGAAACATGGAAAACTGTCACACGTAATTCGGAAACTTGGAAAACTGCCACACGTAATTCGGAAACTTGGAAAACTGCCACACGTAATTCGGGAACTTGGAAAACTGCCACACATTCAAAGTGCTCCTCGGAAAAACAGCAATTTATGCCCGGCCCCTTAATGAAAAACGTGTGGCAGTTTTCCTGTGTGGCGGTTTTCCGGCAACCCGGCCACACTAGGTAAATAACGAAAGTATGTCCCCCCCACCCTGACATTCAAACAGTATCGACTTATTAGCATGCCCATGATGACAATCAAAACGCCCATCTCGGACTTTTTTTCCTCGGACCTTTTTTCCGGGACTTTTTTTCCGTGTTTTTCAACAGTCTCGGACTTTTTTTCCTCTGACTTTTCTTCCTGGATTCCTTTGAAAAATCTACAAATTGACTACAATTTGTTAGCTATGTAATTTTTATATGCCCCGTAAAGTCGCAGCAGCAGATAGGTACCAATCTCCCAGGTACGAATTTGCAGTTTCCCGACTGCAACATTAGTGAAAGCATCTTTTGCCTCATCATAACTTCAGATTAAATTTGAAATAGGGTTTCATTTTTATTTACTTCAAACTTACGGTTTACTCATTAGTAAATGTTCCAGGTATCTTCTCTTCCAATTAATCACTTCATTTAGGCAAAGAAATTTGCCCCTAATTGAACAACTTAATAAAGTATAAGGCCTAATCAAGTACCAACAGCCTTTTCAAACCCAGTTCCAGCACGAAAAACAGCAGAAAGAGAAAAAAATCTAAATTTTAATTGATGCAGGGACATGGTAATAATTAAAACAAATAATATCGCATTTTAGTGTAAAGGGAGTTCGCCGCCCAGGTGGCGCAGTGGTCTAATCGCTGGCTTATGACCATTGGTCCGTGAAGGGGTCCGGGTTCGAATCCCGGTTAGGCATGGATGTTGTGTTTGTCTACACCACTGGCTCTCCACCCTTTCCTGGAACCAGTTACCCTAAATTAGGAACGGACGACTGCTTATAGCCCATTGAGTTGCTCACAGTGGTTCTTAACCCTTCAATTAAAAAAAAAGTGAGTTCAATATAGGTCCATGTCATCTAAAGATTCATTGTGAGACCCTAACCTAGAGACTTCGGTTTATCTAGATAGACGGCTTTAGACTTAGTGCGCTAAATTAGTTCAATGTATGTAAATACCTATGCAGTTTAGTTTTCATAAGAATAAATATGGGCAAATGTTTCACACATGAGATTTTACTGAAATACGCGTTTTTAGAGTAGTACTAATATTTGAGGTATTAGGAGACAAATCGGAGGATGAGATCGACATTAGGTTGCATCTCTCGGAAATAAATACATAAATTTGAGTTTCAGATTCAAAGAATATTGTCGCTCGATCGAAATTAGCAGCTGGTTAAAACGATCTTTCGATGAAATGAACATTCGATAAAGTGATCTTTCGGTGAAGTGAACTTTCCGGCAAAACGACCTTTCGGCGAAATAATATTTCGGTGAAATAAACTTTCGGTGAAGTGAACTTTTCGGTGAAACGACCTTTCGGTGAAATGAACGTTTCGGTGAAATAAACTTTCGGTGAAATGAACTTTTCGAAGAAACGACCTTTCTGTGAAATGAACTTTTCGATTAAGTGATTTTTGGTGAAGTGACCCTTCGGTCAAGTGGTTTGCGGTGAAATGGACCAAACCCATGGTTTTGTTGACAAATGTTTCAGAAATGATACTGATTTGAAAGGAGAAAAACTTCCCATAAGGGCATGCATCATAAACACGAACCACCACAATGATTTGGCCTGACGGGGTGAGTCCCTAAATTCAGCGCCCTCAGAGTCAGATAGACTGAAGCTTATCAAATGAGGATAGATTCAACTCGAAATGTAAAAATACTAGGGGTTTTCCGGATAATTTTATATTTTATACGAAATAAGAATACTTTGCGAATCGTAACGAATTGTTTGAAAGTAATCAATCAAAACAAAAAACTGGTCACCCAAATTCGTAATTTAGAGCTAAAAGACAGAACGTTTCCTTTTCATATGTGACGCATACAGAGGTGAAGCACGTGTCAAGACGACAAATCTGAAGCGATATATTCCGTCGGTATAGCTCAGTCGGTAAGAGTAACCCACTCCGGAGCGAGGAGACGCGGTTTCAATCATCGTCACCGACAAATCTGTGTTGTCCCACATAACATAACTGAGCGAAATAAAATTTCTTGAACCTTGCTATTTCATTCGAACCTTTGCGAAAACAGGTATTTTCCCGTGACGATTGAATCTGCGCCCCCTCACTCCGGAGTAATTGCTCTCCCAACTAAGCTACACAAACGGACTGTATCGCTGCATATTTGTCGTCTTGACCCGTTCTTTACCTCTGTAGTACGTCACACCTCTCAGATTCGAAACTAGGATATGGCGAACCTCTTCCAGTTTTTTCCTCGACTGTTCATAGAATGCAAACAAAAAAACTTGTTCATGGACCCTGTTTAGTATGAAATACGCTGAAATTGGTAAATATTGTATTAAAATATATCCATACGCAAGGTTGCCACTTAAGTGAAAGTATTGTAGACAACTTTAACCTTTTATATGTGGTATATGTATATTGATCCTCAGATGTTTCCATCAGTATCCAAGTAGAGTTCTCTGACAGATTTATGGTAATAAACGTTCGAAACTACCTAAGCAAAAGCATTTGAATTGAAATAATAAAAAAATGTGCTAACCAGAAGTTATAAAACTCCATTGGATACGCCCAAATTTCGTGTTGAAACCTCATCTGTTAATCAAATTACAGGGCTATAAAGCCTGAAGACGACTTATTCTATGGATAACGTACGTAATTTTGTCTAAAGTAAAGAAATAACTAGAGTCATTAGCAAATGATTTAATACATAAATTGAAATTATAATTCTTTCTTGTTTTAATAATCGATATTAAAGTTTGCAAAGGTTTGGTTGAGACAAACAACTGCTCTTCATTTCAGTTTTCCTATAAAAATATAAAAAGACCTGTTTAAGACGGAACCTGTATAAAACGAAAACCTGCCCAAATTTAGTTTTGGTCTCGAAATGAAAGATAGAAAAATACGTACTACACTCACAGACAATGAAATGTGCGCACCTAGAAGAAAATATGCTACAACCGCGAAACTTTGCAAATAGCTAGAGTTTGTGCTGGTATGCAAATGATCCACGCTTGGTGTGATTGCGCATGACTGCCCACCCTGTAGTGGCGCTGCAAGCACGAACCGGCAGCCTTATAAACTGGCATGTAGTCGATACCCCATGAAAGCGAAAAGCACCGGCCGATGCAAGTAGAGTACAGAGTGACAAGAATGCCGGGTAGATGCCGGAGACGTCGATTTACGCAACTTACGGACTTTGAGAGAGGCCTGATCATCGGGCTGAAACCCGCAGGCTGGTCGGCGCGCAGTATAGCCCGCCACGTGGATCGTTCTGACCATTCCGTCCGATTATGTTTGGAGCAATGGACACGTGACGGCACTGCCACACTGCGGAGCAGCTCCGGACGGACCAGGAGGACCACCGGTAGAGAGGATCGACGGCTCGTGCGCCAGGCACGAACGGATCCCACGGGGACCCGGTCTACTATACAGGCAGATGTATCGGCTTTTGTGTGCCGACGGACCATTTCCCGACGCCTCGCGGAAGCGAATCTGTTATCCTAGCTCCCCTTACGTGTGATTATATTAACACCGGAACATCGCCGGCTTCGTGTGCACTGGTACCATGCCAGAGCGACGTGGAACGCCACAGACTGGCAACGTGTGGTGTTCAGCGATGAGTGCCGCTTCGCTTTGGGGACAGATGATCATCGTGTCCGGGTGTGGAGGTGCCGGGTCAACGGCACAATCCCATCCTCTCTATCGAGCGCCACACCTCTTTCACTGCAGGCATTATGGTCTAGGGAGCTATAGCCTACGATAGCCGATCAGCTGTAGTAGTGGTACGTGGATCATTGACGGGCCAGCGGTATGTGGATGAGATCCTACGGCCCCATGTGCTCTTATTCCTGGCCGGGATTCCAGGTGCGTTATACCAGTAGGATAATGCCAGCCCGCACACGGCTCGGTTTGTCCAAGACTGCCTACGTCATGTCCAGACACTTACATGGCCTGCCCGCTCCCCGGATATGTCCCCTATCGAGCATGTGTGGTACCAGTTGAAACGCCAGCTGCAGCCGTGCCGCACTATCCGGGATTTGGAGCACACCGTCCAACACGTGTGGGCCAGTCTGCCTCAGGACATCAGGCGTCTGTTCGCTTCCATGCCGGACCGTATTGCAGCATGAATCGCCTCACGAGCCAGTGTGACGCGCTATTGAAGATGACCTAACTGCGTACCACAGATCCCTCTGTAATTGTCCTGCAGCTCTGTTTTTGCCATCATGTGTATCATTCATCTGTATCATTACGTCCATAAAATTTAAGTTCAATCCGATGCTTCCTTCTTGGTGCGCAAATTTCATTGTCCGTGAGTGTATTTAACCTCTCTACAGTGAAACCTGTCTAACGCGGAAATGGGCGTTGCATGAGAGAGAGAGAGAGTGTGTGTACATCGATCTGGTAACAACGGAAAGTTACCAGATGTTCCCGTGCAGTCAAATGTTTTAATTGAATTCAATACAAAACATTTACACGATAAAGAGCAATGATGAATTCACATGGAACAAATAAGCCATGAAATATTTTAATTGAATACAATACAAAACATTGACACAATAAAGTGCAATCATGAATTCACATGGAACAAATAAGCTTGAAGTTGTAGATAACATAATTAAACACAGAGAGATTGCTTTTGAGTTGTTTACAGATACACAAGCTCCACTGTTTGGCTTCTTCTTAAGCACGTGCCGCAACTTAGGTTTAGTTCACGTGACCAGCGTTTCTCTCTTTGCTGGATGTAAAGTCCAGTCTTCACAGCTGGTTGTTTCGTGCGAATTTCAACAAGACGCTCCGATTTGATCATCTTTTCATTGAGTTGATCATTTGCAATCTTTACTTGTTGTGCGTTCGTTCGGTTGTCTCTGAATATGGTGTCAAAGAATAACATTCTTGATTTGGATACAAAAGTTAAAATTATTGAAACGCACGAAAAAGAAAGTGTGAATATCAAGCATTTGGCAAAGAATTTCAATGCCAGAAAAATACAAATTTATGACATTTTAAAGCAAAAAGACAAGATGACAGAGCAGTGGTGTACAGCGCCGTATTGAGGCATTGGTGGACCCCTAGGCTAAGACACCTGAGTGGGCCCCCAGAGGACTTATGACGGGGAGTCTTTACGAAGTTTGTTAAAACACGAAACTGTAGCAATACGCTTGTGATAATTAATACAAAGTGCATTCTTGAAACATACATTATCTGCAGTTTTTATAATAAGTTGTAACGTATCAGGAGATGTGACGTACCTGCCAGAAGGACGCACACGACATAAAGGCAGATAGAAATTAGAATAAATGTCTGCGTAGCTCAGTTGGTAGAGCGACTTGTTCCGGAATAAGCGGCCTCAGGTTCGAATCCCGGCGTAGACCAAAAATGACGGAGAAATTTACTTCGTTATAATGGCGCCCGAACTATCCGGATGACCCGACCGTTCAAAATCTCGCATTGGTGTGATGTTCTTTCCACACCGCGAGATAGGAAAAATAAGAGAATCCCTTCTCCAGCACTTCGAAAAAAAAAAAAAAAAAATTAAGAGGGAGATGATGTAACGTATCAGGAGATGTGACGTGCCTGCCAGAAGGACGCACACGACATAAAGGCAGATAGGAATCAGAATAAAACGTCCGTGTAGCTCAATTGGTAGAGCAACTTATTCCGGAATGAGGGGACCCGGGTTCGAATCCCGGCGTAGACCAAAAATGACGGAGAAATTTACTTCGTTATAAAGTCACTATTTTCTATTGTTCTCCTAAGAACAGGAGTTAAAAGTTTAAGATTCCTAGATTTTGTCTCAGATTTTCTAAAGATTTAGCATTGTGTACTTTTCTCGGAGCATCTTTTTTGTTATGCAATGTGAAGTCATAGGGGACTTCGATCATTAACGGTTCCAAGTGCAAACTAGAAGGTGTGGCTAGGTGGTAGTGAAAACGCTGAAACTGTCTCTCGCCCCCTCCCCCCTGTACATAGCGACATTAAACCTTTACCCTTGATGAGTCACTGCCTTGAAATCTTAAAGTTAGCGTTTCTGACCAAGTGCAAATCATACGAGACAAAAGTTAAACTATTTTATAAACCTCTCTCTTTCAACCTACTTATCTATTATGTACCCAGGCATATCTCCTGGGCCCTTGGTAATGGTGGGATCCATGGCTATAGTCCTATAGCCCCCCCCTCAATTTGGTCCTGGTAGCGTAAAGCTAATTAGCTCAACGAAGAGAAAAATGAAGAAAGCCGGAAACAAAGAGTCTGGGATAGTCGATTGAATAAGATTGTCTGGGAATGGTATGACAGTGCAAGATCGAGAAGAGTTTACCGATTTCAGGCCCTATGTTGCAAATACGAGCAAGAGATGTAGTCAAGACAACTCGGGAAAGAGTACCATGTTTCTAATGGATAGTTAGAGGGTTTTCGAAAGAGGCACAATATTTCGTCCAAGGAAATTCGTGGTGAAGTGGCAGACGTCAAAGAGAAAAGTTTCGAATTGGATACGAAACTATCAACATCAAGCATTGCAAAATATTGCGGAAACTTAAGATTTTGCACTTCTCCGAAGTGACCCTGAATTCTTTCAGTTAATAAGCAGCGTACGTGTTCTCAATGAGCGTCATACTGTGCTACTTACTGTACGGAAATTAATTTTGAATTATTTTAATTAAATAATAGAAGTTTGTCGTATTTAGTAGATTAAAGTATCACGAATAATACATTCTCTTAACTGATCATTAATTATGTAGAATCAGTTATTATCATGACAAAAACTCTAATGTTTACATTTCAATGGCTTCCTTGGATTCACCTGTGTAAGACAGAAACCTGTCAACAACGGAAAACAGTTCCAGTTCCTTGGATTCCGTCTTGGGCAGGTCTCACTGTACTACGTACTTTAAGAGATTTTAAATTTTGTAAAGCTTTTAAAAGAACACGAATGTTAACACGACAAGAATAATTACCAGAAAACTTTGTGTTTGTGGTTTTCATGAACAAATTCATAAGATTTTGAAAATCGCATGATTGTATCAAAGATGAAATTACACTAAGTCCCCTGAAAGATAAAACATCATTTTATGAAATTTTTTTTTTAGTACGCAAATGTCCGCTGTTGAACCCTCCTAACAACGGCCGTTTGGAGTACACCTCCAACGAGTTAGTTGAAGGCGTCAGTGCTACCATCACTTGTGGAGAAACATTCCAACTGATCGGGGAATCAACACTTCGCTGCCTGCCTGGAGGAGTGTGGAGTTCACAATTACCTTCCTGCAGTAAGTATTTTTCTTTTTGTACTTGATCGTGATTTCTGGAAGAAAAGTCTTGATTCTAACCGCAGGCCATAAGTCACCAAACAGTTTTTTTTTTACTGGAACAAAATCTACCCCATTTATTTCCGAGTTGTGTGTTTTCTTGACTCAGGAGCCATGGATGGCCTAGTGGTCAACGTTCGTGACTGCCACGGAAGGGGCTCAGCATCTATGCCTGGCATGCTAGAGCCACTAAAATCCGCCGTGAGCCGGATGGGCAACATTAAGCTGTCGGACCCCGGATACTGTGCCTCCGATTATACATAAAGGGTTCTTCCTCTCACATTTTACCTCGCTTCCATGTGGTTTTCCTGTAGAGCACTCTAGCCCAGATCTTCTAACTTTCTACTTCTAAGGGTTGTTGGGTTGTTTAAGACCTGGGATCAGACACTCCGTTCCTAAAAATCCTACATAAATCAGAAAAAAAAATCTTGACTCCTTATGTTTTGGCAGTATACAGCCATACCCGAACTCCTTGGGTTCTTGATCTATAACAACCTTCGAAAAAAACTAGACAAATCCATTTCATTTTTTGTTATTCGGATACGAAACTGTTATGCATCGGTAAAAATAGGCGGCCAAAATAGCTTGAAAGGTATGTTAGGACCCTGACACTCTTCGTTTTCTCAGCAATTTGTTGAAGTTGCATGGTTTGTTTGGCAACAAAACATAAGAAGGTCACATGTCCACTCTAATGCAATGCGACAACGCGTAATAAGTGTTATTATGAACACGAGTAGAAAACGCAAAGGAAAAGACAATTAACTAAACATTCTCCTGTCGGTGCTTCAAAGTATGTGCCAGTGTACTAACAAACTACTTCGAAATCATACGAGACGTGTTTAAGTAATGCCATTACCAAGGATGTTAGAATAATACTTCAGGACATGCCCTGAGTATCTTAACCGTGAAGCCCCAAGGTCTGGGAATTTGGCGATGTTTACATAATACCTACGTAACTTCAACTGCGCGTATTTTGGAATTGATGAGTTTTGGTTGCAGAAATCATATTAATGTCAAACCGAATGAATTATACTTCTTAACAGGAGTGAAGATTTCAATTTTAACGCTATGTTTTGTTTAGAATTCGATTAAAATAACAATAGGATGTTAATTTGTTTAGAATTCGATTAAATAACATTTCAATTTAAAATAACAATAGGATGTTAATTTGTTTAGAATTCGATTAAATAACATTTCAATTTAAAATAACAATAGGATGGTGCCTCAAAATAATTAATAATTTTATAAATTAAGCATTTTCTCACACATCGGCAGCAAGTTACGATGCGAAATTGGAAACATATGCGACGAAAGAATGTAATTCGGCCAACACAAAATGCATTGCTATAGCCTTGAAAGCCATCAGCTTTCCCACACTTTGGCGCGGTTATAGACTTCACGCAAAGCGGTACTGCTCTGTTAACAAAAGCATCACCAGATATCTTATTCTAACCTCCTTGACAATCTCGGACATGACTTGTTGCCTAACAACCAGTCAGACGGCAAACGATTCTTTGTGCTATTACATTGATTTTACTACGTAATAAAATATCGTGCATCTATTTGTTTGCATTTAACTTTGTTTAAAATGGAGGAGATCCTTTTTCAACTGTATCGACCGGCGTTAAACAACCATCAGTTGAGTTTGAAAATGTACCTCCCAAAGAAACTCCCGCTAGATTAGTGGCAGTTTATGGTTCTTGAACTTTCGAAACAAGCACGGTTTATCGTTGGGTAAGAAAATCAAAGGTCAGTGTAGAGATCTTGGCCGTAGAGAATCAGCCACGGAGCAGGAGGCCCGTAATCGCAACTTGTGTTTTGAACAGGCAGAAAGTCGAGGAGCTCATCAGGGAAAATCGAAGAATAACACAGAGAACCATAGCAGTTAAGCTGCACTTTAGTTTAGGTAATCGCAACTTGTGTTTTGAACAGGCAGAAAGTCGAGGAGCTCATCAGGGAAAATCGAAGAATAACTTAGAGAACCATAGCAGTTAAGCTGAACTTTAGTTTAGGTAGTGTCAATGACATTGTGTTAATGCTTTAGGGTACGACAAAGTGTGTGCTCGTTGGGTACCGCGTCAATTAACGACTGAAATGATAAAATGAAGACTTGAAACATGCCAAAGGTTGCTTGCTCGCTATGAAAAATATGGAAGTGATTTTCTCCAAAGCACTGTGACTGGTGATGAGAATTGGGTTCACCATTATAACCCAAAAATGCAAAATCAACCGCTGGAATACCGATACCCATCTTCTTATCCCGCGAAAAAATTCAAAACTCAAATTTCTGTTGCTAAATGCATCCCCACTGGGTTTGGGACTACAGAGGCATTATTCGTCAATAGTACATGGTCAAAGGTACGACTATCAACTTTGAGAGCTACATTACTACATTAATTATTTGCTAACCTTAAGAAAGTTAAAGCAAAGAATTAGCAGCGTGCGTGGGGGGGGGGGAGCCAATGATTCTGCAACACGACAACGCCAAACCCTTCGCCAGTGCTTTCGCTTCAGAGGCCATATAAAAAATCGGATATGAAGTTCTTTACACCATACCTACAACCCAGATTTGGCGCCGTCTGATTTCTGGTTATTTCCTGCTCTCAAGAGATAGCTGAAAGGAATTCAGTTCACCTGTGATGAAGATATTCAAGCCGCTACGAGGAATTGGTTCCGAGAACAACCTGAAGGTTTTTACAGAGACGGGATTAAAAACTTGTTAAACTTTGGCGTATCTGTATCAAGAGTAATAAGGACTATGTAGGAAAATCAAATATGTGAATTAAAGTAGAAATTCGGAGCTTTGTTCTTGTTTTGTTTCAATTTGATACCTTGCCACCGGGCTTGTATATAAATATGGGGGCATAACTTTCTGAACACCATCTGTATGTTAGAATGACTCGTATACCTCTATTCTATGTACAGTCGAACCCGTACATAACGAAGTTGAATGCTATATGTGAACTTTGCCATTACCCGACAGATCGAAAAAAGGCAATTTTTGACATATTACATTACGTCAGGTTAAAACAAGTCAAGTATAAACTATTTATCACTTAATCTAAGGTAAGTAACGGAAAATCAATTGAAAAACATATTGCTGTATTCGTACTAAGCGAAAAAGTGCAGAGTAGAAGTTGTCATACTTTGGACTCAGCGATAAGAGCGGACACGTGATTATGTTTTTCACGACCTGTGCGAAGCAAGAAGTTGGTCAGTTCGTGTGCTGCGTTTGTTCAATGTATTACTCAGAAATCTCTGTTGCACCTATGTGTGTATCTTCGATTTTGTAACTTCAATTTATCATGTAGCTACGATTCATCCATTACTAAAGTCTTTCGTTTGGATAACCTATTTAAGGTCAGTGAAACTTCTGACTTGCGTATATATTTAATTCTGAAATGATAGTCTTTCATCCATTGGGACAGGCGCTGGCGCCTGAAATGTTTTTTTTTTTATTATATTATTATTAACTTGCTATATAATAAATATAATAAAAAAAACATTTCATTTGATACACAAATATTTACAACAAATAATATTCGTTAATCAAAAACTAAAGTCTGCAGTAAAAATATTTACTGAGATCTGCAACATGCAGAATATTTAACTAATCTAAACGTTAAAGTAACTGCCGAAAATTCGAAATTTCATCTGTTACGTTTGAATGAATTACGGAATTACACACTTGTACAATAAAAATTTTGAAGTTGTGAATCCGTTTATTGGAGTAAATATGACGTAAATATACGTGGTCAGATAATATCCGAAAACTTTAAAATTTCGTCGTCCTTCAAAATTTCAAACTTTAAAATTTCGTCGTCCTGGAGCGGGAATCGAATCCGCGTCTGCAGGCTAGCGCCCTAGTATGCTAACCACTACACCACCCAGAACGACCAAGTTTCAAGTTTTCGATTAATCTGAATATAACCAATCAAAATATTCTAATCCTCCCGATTCGCTATATATATAAATGCCGGTTGGTTTGACTAGCGAATTCCGAATCCTGTGATGGTTACATTCAAATTAATCGGAGACTTGAAACTTGGTCGTTCTGAGTGGTGTAGTGGTTAGCATACTAGGGCGCTAGCCTGCAGACGCGGATTCGATTCCCGCTCCAAGATGACGAAATTTTCAACATCAAATAGAAGTCATCGCTCTTTCCACGTTTATAAGTGCGTCACGGAAAAATTTTCATCGGCCGCCACTGGAATCGAACCCAGAGTCTTCAAGT
The DNA here is from genome assembly GCA_039090855.1 of Macrothele yani. Lineage (NCBI taxonomy): Eukaryota > Metazoa > Arthropoda > Arachnida > Araneae > Macrothelidae > Macrothele > Macrothele yani. Next base: position 199,345,323 of record CM076990.1, read on the forward strand.
TACGCGCCGGATATGCTTCCACTGCAACATAACTGCCTCCAAAATTCTTCAGACTCACAAACGACAAACTGCCAAACTACATGGCAGGTTGCTTCTTAGGAGACCCGCACAATGCTGGGGATTCACCAAAGATGAACAGCAGTAACTGAACAAATAACTAGAAGGTGAATGAATGATAAATACACAGTTGACGTAGACCTGGAGAACTGGAGAATTTCGAGGCCGCTGTGGTGCAGTGGAAGCATATCCGGCGCGTAACTGGAAGACCTGGGTTCGATTCCCGGTGGCGGCCGATGAGAATTTTTCCGTGACGCACTTATAAACATGGAAAGAGCGATGACTTCTATTTGATGTTTCTGGTCCACGTCAACTGTGTATTTATCGAAATTTTCAAGTTTTCGGATATTATCTGACTTACCATTCATGTTATTCACAACTTCAAAATATGTATTGTTACATTTGATTTGCTGTTTGCAAGTTATGTCAAAAATACGAGTCAGTTGTTGCTTGTTTTAGGCATGTTTGACTATGTTTCAGTTTTCTTTCAAATGAAAATAATGATGGACTATAGTTGTATCAAACTCGATAGGGGAGAAAATTGAATGAAATAGTTCAACTGTGTGAACTGATTGCTACGGAATCAAAGTGGGGAGGATTAACAGCTACCATTAGCAATTCTTAAGGTTGTAAGCAATCACTCGTTCCTAACTTGGTGCCAAATGGTACCAGCTAAGTGTCAGAAATAGCGACATCAGACAAACACACCACCCATACCTCATCCAGTACTCGAACCCGGGCCCATCTGGGACGGACGATCAAAAGCCAACGCCACAGACCATTCGGGCCACCGGTTGTGTGCGATTTTTAGTATATCAGCTGTGTTATCGATATCCCCTGATTTAAAGCATTTTTAGCACGTCTTTTGTAGAAAAAGATCGTGCTTATGTTATCAGTTTGTCCGTCCTTCCGTCCGTCTGTAGACACAATATCTCTGCAACTAATAGTCCGATTTGAAAAATTATTTTTGCATTAGAAAGCTTGAAGTGTGCGAATGATGATCCTTTACTTCGTTTTCTTTTCTTTTTTTTTTTTTTGTACAATTTCGCAGCTAGAGGGCGCAAATGCAGATGATATCGAATTCAAAATACATTTTTTCCATATATTTGCTTCTAAACATCCAATTAAGAAATTCTTTTACCTTACGATCCCATTCATGTCGAAGTCTGTTTTAGGCATAGGCACTTTTTCAAGTTACGCGTAGATTCTCCGCTAGGGGGCGTAAAAATAAATTGCGTTTTCCCCGATATCTCTGCTTCTAAAGCTCCGATTTGAAAAAAAAAAAAATTCTGCAACGGACACAGCTTCTGATGGGAAATATTTTCCATATAAATCCTAATTTTTGCTGTAAAACGGTTTGGCCACCAGGGGGCGTAAGTGTTGATTTCTACTTCTGATGTATTTGCAGCAAAATCTGAATTTCGAAAATCTCGACTGAAAAAATTCTTCCGTGGGCCAGTAATATCTCCTCACGTCGAGAAACCTTTTTGGAATATTTTCTTCTTAAAATAATGCATGGTTTCTCCTCCAGGGGGCGCAGATTCATATCTTATTTTTGTCAACATCTCTGCTTCTATAGCTCCTATTTGAAAAATTCTTCCTGCACCTGATACAGCTCCTGGTGGAAAATGTTTTGTTTGTAATTTCTAATTTTTTGTAAAATATGGTTTGGCCACCAGGTGGCAGGTATTTGCAGCAAAATCTGAGCTTCTAAAAACTCGTTTGAAAAAATTCTTTTGTGGAAATGTATATGTGTCGATAAACATTTGAGAATATTTTCTTCTTAAAATAATGCATGGTTTCTCCGCCAGGGGCCTAAATGTATATCTTATTTCTGTCAATATCTCAGCCTCTAAAAGTCGGACTTCAAAAATGCCTTCTTTGTTAGATAGCGTTTCCGGTGTAAAATGTTTCTCATATAATTTCAAAATTTTTAAGAAATGCATAGACTTTCCGCTAGGGAGCGTAAAGGTAGATTACATTTTTCTCGATATCTCTGCTTTTAAAACTACGATCTCAAAATTTTTTCTTCACTGGATACAGCTCCTGATAGGAAATTCTTTGCATATAATTTCTAATATTTGATAAGGAATGGTTTGGCCACCAGGGGAGTAAGTGTTAATTTCTGTGTCTGATGTACGTATTTGCAGCAAAATCTGAGCTCCTGAAAACTCCATTGAAAAGTTTTTGCGTAAACCGATACCGGTCACATCGAAAAACCTTACGACAATACTTTCCTCTTAAAATAATATATGGTTTTTCCACCAGGGGGTGTAAAATCATATCTTATTTTTGTCGATATCTCTGCTTCTAAGAGTCCGATTTGAAAAATTATTTCTTTGTTGGAGAGCGTTTCTGTGGGGAGTGTTTCTCTGATAATTTTTTACTTTTTTTAGCGCACAAGTCTGCCACCAGAGGGCGTAAGTTCACGTTTACGTTTACAGCAATATCTGCGGGACTAAAAACCCGATTGAAAAACTTCTTTCTTCGGTCAGAAACCACTAACTATGCAAACTCTGTGTGTGTATTTTCTTTCCAAAATAGTGCACACTTTCGCCGCTTTCAAATGCTTATTCTGTTTTTCTCAATATCACTGCTTTTACATGGACGATTTGAAAATTTTTTTTTACACCGGATGCCATTTCCCCTGTAGAACACTTTAGGCTAATATATTAGGAATTTTGTAGTTCACGGTTCTGTCGGTAGGTGGTGCTTCAGCAGTTTGAAGCTGTATCGCCGCTTCTGAAAACGCTATTGAGAAATTTCTTCTTTACTGTATGCCATTCGCTACAACCGAGATGTGGAGCATTATCCTCTTTAGATAAAGCAAAGATATCCCGCTAGTTGCGCAAAGGTCGAAACCTTTTTCTTCGCTATATCTGCTCCCGGGGACGTATTTGAAAAGTTATTTTCCCTTAGCATAGCTTTTTCCATGACGAATATGTTTCGCCTATTTTCAACTTTTCCGTTATGCAAAATTTTTCTGCTAGCAGACGTAGACTTATATCATATTTCCTTTTCTTATTTCTCCTTTGAACGGTTCGATTTGAAAATCTCTTTGTCTCTGGTACCTTCCTTGTAGTATGTGTAATTTTTTGTTCGCCATTTGCTAATTTTCGTAACATGCTTTTTAGCCTCTAGTGTAACTAAGCAGACGTTTCTATTTCTGGATGTTTTATCGATGTTGGAACCAGTTGATTGTTTTCGAATAGCTTTGATAAATTTAATTCGCGTCAGAACGGATTCAAAATACGTGCTCATTACATCCGAAAATTCGGTGTCATCTTCTTTGGGTTTATTTTCATTGTTACCATTTATTCTCTGATTTTGAATTTCACTAAGAAACGTAATGAATGTATTCATGAGCTCAAGTGAATTCATTCCGAATGTAAACGTGTTAAGTTCGTTTTTTTTTTTTTCATTTTCACTAACGATAAGATCATAAGCTAACAACATACAGCAGTGATCTGTACATACTACTCGAAGACTTTTTTTTTTGTACTGGTGTTTAACGACCACGGTGAGTAACTCAGTGGGCTAACAGTCGCCCCATCGCTGATTTAGGGTTACTGGTTCCAGGAAAGGGAGAGAGTCAGTGCCGTAAGGCAAACACAACAACCACCATGCCACACCAGGATTCGAACCCGGGCCGTTCACGGATGAACGGTCATAATCCAGCGCTTAGACTACCGCGCCACCGGGGCGGCGCACGAACCAGCATTGTTGAAGAAGTAGTTAATAAGTGCTGAAATGTTCACTAGTCAATATTCCTTCAGTATTATTTACAAAACGCTGATAAACTAGTTTAGTTAAGTTCTTTGTTTAAACACAGATTTCACCCCGCTTGAGATGCTCATGTCTGAAATCCCGCAAAAACATTTCATTCACTCACTTTGTTCATATAATTTTGCATTGCATTTCTGTAATCATATAATCATTCTACAGATCCAATGTTTTTTTTATCTTTTCTGTTTTTCCTCTTCTGCAGAGCAATTGTCTTCATGTCCTGATCCAGGACTGCCAGCGTATTCGACTCGTGCGGTAGAGTCGCCAAATTCCCGCCAGTCGGGTCCTTTTGTTGAAGGAACAAATATTCACTATTTCTGCCCCGAAGATTATCAGCAGATGGGAGCTAGTTCTGTTACCTGTCTAGCAGGAGGCAGTTGGTCAGATGAGCGAGGAATATGCATTAAAGGTGAGATATTTTCACGTTTCTCTCTCCACAGAAAAATAAACTTTCATCATTCCAGATTAATCATGTAATAATGCCACAAAATAACGTAAGCTCTTTCTGAACTAAAACGAATGAATCTCGCCCTTCGCAGGCTCTTTGTGGACATGCTTTTCTACGACTCTGTGATCACTGGATTTAAATTGATGTCTGTATTTTTATCGCAGGTACTTCAGAAATTCAGAAATCACTGAAGATTTAAATTTGTGTTTACAATTTTCTCTTTACGCGACTGACAACACTGGTGTTTAGCTGTGTAATTAAATTCAATTACTTCAGTGCATGAGTATAGACTTGTTCCAAAAAATTGGAAGGAAGGGGGATGGGAACCGTTGAGATGATTAACTTTTCAATATACTCGTGTGCATATACGTATATATATATATATATATATATATATATATACACTATCTACCAACAAGTAATTGGATACCTGTGATAGTCAAGGAAAACGAAGTTTATTCACCTTCAATAGTTGGTGGAGCCTCCACGAGCCGCGATTACAGCAACGACCCTCCGCGGCATACTCTCAAACCAGGCGTTGTACGACGGCTAGCGGTATTTTCTTCCACTCGGCTTGGAGAAGACAGGTCAGTTGATTCACCGATTTCGGACGGTGGGGGCACCCCTTAAGTCGACGCTCCAACTCGTCCCAGAGGTGCTCGATAGGGTTAAGGTCTGGGCTCTGCGCAGGCCAGTCCATTCGATTAACCCCATTATCACCATACCAAGCCATGGTGGACCTCGCAACACGACAGGTGGCATTATCATCCTAAAAGTAACATGGGTCCATTCCGTAAAACTGCCACAACGTAGGAAGCGCATGGTCATCCAAAATGGTGAAGTAGGTCTCGGCGTTGTGTCTACCAGGAATTGCGACCAAGGGTCCTGTGCCATACCAGGAGAAACACCCCCATAGCATAATTCCACAGCCGCCGAACTTCACAATTGGCACAATACATTCCAGCAGGAGGCGTTCTCCAGGCAAACGACAAACCCAGACCCTGACGTCCGAATGGTAGAGGGTGAACCTTGATTCGTCGCTCCAGAGAACCTCTTTCCACTGTTCAACGGTCCACTGTCGACGTTCTTTACACTACGTTAGCCGAGCAGCGCTATTGGACTTGGTGATCAAAGGCTTGTGGTTGGCAGCACGTCCATGATAACCGAACAGATGGGATTCCTTACGGATGGTATTCATCGAAAGAACACTCCCGGATGCCTGTTTAAACTCCTCGCGGATGTGGCCCATCGATTTGGTGCGGTTCTTCCGAATTTCTCTGGCCAGCACCCGTCGGTCTCTAACTCCCAGTTTTGTGGGTCTGCCGGGTCGGGGCACATTCCGACAGTCACCTCTCATCTTCCCCTTGCCAGTCACATAGGCCACCGTCGATTTTGGGTACTTCAACTCACTGGATATGTCACGTACGGATCGGCCATTTCTGTGATACCCGACGATTACACCTTTTTCGAAGTCAGAGAGCTCCGAACTGCGTGGCATCTTGCATGCGACTGGTTGCGTTGTTGTTTCCCACATAATATTTAACGGCGGCGGCCGTGACGTGTATCAGGACCACAGATATCGTCGATTGCAGGGATGTCCAATTACTTGTTGGTAGATAGTGTATATATATATATATATATATATATCGGAAACAATTACTTTCATGAACATCAATCACGTCGTAACATCAGTTTAGTTTTTGAATGCTTTATCTAACAGTTATTTACATTTTTTGATAATATTTTAGCTTAATTTAAAGCTAAAATATCGTCAAGAAATGTATTTGCAGATTTCTTTTATTGCTTGTTTTCAGCATCAATGACATTGCTTGGTATGGTTTCAGTTTTTGAATAGGAATACTGATACTTAAAATAGTATAACTAACGATACTAATAATCCGAATTTATTGGCGTAGAATAGAAATAGACATCAAAACTGCAGTTTGCTGTCTACGTTCCTTAAAAAGGCCATCTGGTTGATGTGCGAAAGCTTGGAAATTTTATTGCTGTTCTACGCCAATAAATTCGGATTACTAGTATGCTGTACTGTTTTAAGTATAGTTGGTGTAAAGTTCTGTGAAAACATAAGTTTCTTCGTGTCCCCTCACTCCGGAGTAAGTCGCACTCCCAGCTAAACTACGCTGACAGCAGATTTGTCGTTTTCACACATGTTTTCACCTCTGTAGTACGTCACAGCTCCTTATGTTATTATTTAGGTCTACTGATATTAACATCGTCATTGAATATTAGTTTTCCGTTTCGTCTATTCCCACTTTAGCGTGAGTCATATCGGTTTGTATGAGTTTAGTAAAATTCTTCTTCTAGAGCATCAGTTCCTTCGTTTTGTGCTATTTTGTTTTTTTGAGTGTGTTACGAAATTCTGTTTTTTTTTCTCCGGGATATCACGACCTCCCTTGAGCATATAACGGTTCCAGGGAAAAGAGAGAGCCAGCGCCATAGAAAAAGCACACAAAACATGCCTCAACCAGAATTTAAACCTGGGATCAACAGGAATGAATAGTGAGAAGCCTGCGCCTTTGGCCAAGCGGTCACGAGAGGGCTTTCTCTTTTTTAGCATATGACATGAGTCCCTTCAGTTTGAACTATTTTAAGTTCTGAATGCGTGCACATCGATACTAGTTTTCTTTTTGAGAATCAATCACACCGTCTGATGCTATTTTAAGTATTGAATGAGTACATTTCTACAAATTTCCTTCTTGAGCAACACACATCTGTTTGCTTTCTGGGAGAGTATGTTGCAATCAATATCCTACTCGTCAATCACTAAAATTATATTACGTCATTGTGGGGTTTTAGTATGAACTATGCCTTTGTGTGTCAAGCAAGTGGTACTTGTGAAGATTTCAAACGTTCTTTTGAATTGTCGACTGGTGAGAGAAATCTTAAATAGAAGATTAATAGTTGTTCTTTCAGATCCACGCAAAGAAAGTTTAAAAGTTCTGGCCGTGCACTATGCTGGACAATAAAAGTGATTTTTAAATAAAAAATATTCGACTTGCATCTTATAAGTAAGTTGTAAGTTTCTTCATGAATCTATAATTTTCTGTCAAAATAAATTTGCAAAGAAAAATTCATTTCGTGATTTGTTTCAGTTTCCAATATCAAGACAGATTGCAAGACACACGGAAAAGATATTATTGCAGAAATAGGAGTTCCTGTTAGGTAAGCATATTTTAGTTCCATTCATGAAACTAATGAACACAGGAATAATTCAATTAATTGCCTTCAGAGAAGCTCTAATAATAAAAGTGAATATCTGTCTCTCTTCTGTTTTCTTCTCTTCTCTTTCTTCTGTTCCCTTTTATCTATATCTATCTATCTAAATGTGTGAAATTTCGCATATAAGTTGCTTCGCCAATAAAAACGCACTTTTGTAAGGGCTTCTATCACGTTTAGCAACAGGTTCTCGTAATTTAGGCATGATTGCAATGACACATTGTTATGTTTGTGTAAAACGTGTTGGAATACTGTTTGGCGATCGTTTAATAAAATACATTATTAGGTAGCAATGAAACTATTGTTTTATCACTTCATGGGATAGCATGCCGCACGATCATATTTCAACAACAGTTTCTTCAACAATGTTTTAATTTTAGCGTTACTGCTAAGCAAAGCACACAGTATGAAATAATTGAAGTTTCAAATGCATTTTTTTTATGTCTCAAGAAAATTTTCAATTATAAACACATGCGTACATGTAGAGCCTGACTAAGGGCCCAGGGCCAGAAAAATGGAGAGGCCTCCTTCGAAATCAGATCAGATCATATGTAGAGGATTTTAGGAAGGCAGTGTATGACCCCAAGTCTTAAACAACCCTTAGAAACCGGACGCTAGGAAATTTGGGCTAGAGTGCCCAATAGGAAAGTGACACGGAAGCGAGGTAGAAAGATACCCTCATTATTAATTACCGGGGGTCCAGTACCCGGGGCCCGACGGCTTAACGTGCCCATCCGACGAACGGCGGATATTTGACGGTTTGAGCGTTCGTACCTGCCTGGGACCGAACCAGAGGTCTTCTCCGTGGCAGCCACGAACGTTGACCACCAGGCCACCCGCAGCCCAACCTCCTTCAAAACAAAATATTTCATCAATATATAGTGCTGGTATGTCCCGACGTGACATCGCAATTAGTGTTAGTTTGGATCGATTAACTACTAATTGCGATGTCACGTGACAAACACGGCACTCACTCTCTCTATATATACACTATATTATCAGAAGTATTCTGCCACCACAATACTTTTTGGACAAATGGCTTTATTACCGCAAATAATAGTAAGTCGGTCCATAGGCATAACCACCGAGAGGGTCGGGGGGATGTCAGGACCCCGTCAGATTTTCAGAGTCGGGGATTTAATAATATAAGATTGTGATTTTTCGTAGAATGCAAACACGTGTATAATGTGTACTTAATGAAACAGCGATATCGATTCCTAATAATCAAAGTCAGATCTACAACTTCGTAATTTACATTTCTGCCCTATCTATCATAGTTTTATAGTTGTGTTCGCTAAGTTCCACAATTCGCCAACAGAGGCGCCTATGTCGTGCCCGTTAGATCGCGCCTCAGCAACTGCTTTGCTCCTGCATGTGTGTGTAGGGGGTCCCAAACTATTTTATACAGTATGTATATATTATTGTATATATATGTATACATATAGGAGTCCGATCACAGTGTATGGGTGATCGGACCCCCCCTCCCCAGATTTTGAAACATGGTTACGTCACTAAGTCTGTCCACCTTTCGCTTGCATGACAGCGGCAGCACGTCGAGACATACTGTCAACCAATTTCGGGTACGTCTCGACAGGAACGGCTCGTCATCGTCCTGCAAAGCTGGTGACGGAGTGAAGAGTGAAGGCGGTCGTTGAAGTCGATTTAGTATCCGTAGCTCCAGTTCATCTCAGAGGTGTTCTATGGGATTAAGATTAGGACTATGAGCAGATAAGTCTAAAAATTCCATCTCACTTTCAAGAAACCAGAACTGCACACGCCGCGCAGTGTGGCAAGGAGCTCGGTCGTGTTGGAAGAGTCATTTTCCTAATACGGCCAGATTGTTGGTAGAGCAGAATTATCCAGAACGTCGAGATTCACTTCAGCGTTTATGGTTTCCGGTATAATTAACAACGGGTTGAGTCCCATCCACGGAAAATAACTCCAAACCTTGATGGAGCCACCCCCGAACTTAACAGTTTTGGAAGAACACAGTCCGATGAAAGTCGTTCGCTGGGCTGTTGCCAAATCCAAACACGTCCATCAGATTGGAAAAGTGAAAATCTTGATTCATCACTCCAAAAAACAGCTTTCCAGTCGCCCACAGTCCAGAAACAAACGGGGACACACTACTCCAATCGGCGCTTCGCATTCACGGTAGTGATGTGTGGCTTGTGTGCCGCTTCTGTACCATAATAGCCCACACTGTACAACTAACTATCTGCGGATAGTTATGGTATTGTTACGACTTTGGGGTACGGTAATTAGTTCGATTAGCAGGTTTTGCAAGAGGCTGGAACAGCGTTAATTGTTGGTTGAAAATTAACAGCTAGTGGTATCCTCATTGTGAAAGAAGAAAAGAGATAAGAGTCCCTTTTTCTTGGAAGGATGTAATCTGAAGCCTGGGTCGCCTGGTATGGGGAACACAATGCGTATCCCCCTTAGTGCGCGACGGTCAATTTGGGTGGCCGTGTAAGTGTGAGATGGTGGGGTGTTTGGAAGAGTGTCACCAGATCTGAAAACTTATGGCGTTTGCTAATCCGAACCTTGGCAGGATAACGAAGTGTTAGTTAAGTTATGTGTTTCCCTACTTATCAGTGAGCGGACCCACCACATATTCCGAATGCAGAGACATGCATTTCTAACCTCTTCGTCGTGCCGATGCTTTTAGGAAGCAATGAAACTGACAAAAGAGTTAAAACAGACCCCTAACGAGAGAGCAAGGAATTTGTTGACGAATTGTGAACGAGCAAAAAAGGAGTTAGTCTGGTTCAAAGCCGTGAAGGAAGCTAGATTCAGGGAGCCGGATCTGGATTGATCCAGCTCGGTGTTTGCGACGGAAGAAAAGATACTGCCCGAAGATGTCGGCCACTTAAGCTAAGAGCGGCCGAGCGGTTGACGTTACCACGAGAAAATACGAGGGAGAAAGATACCTCTTTTCCTGGTGCTAAACTGTACGTAAGTCCTCGATGTAGTTTTCTACCGAAAAAGCAGGCAGCATTCCGGAGTTCAGATGTAGTGATGAAATTGCAGCCCCTAGTGGCTGGGACGAACAGATGGACGGATCCTGCTATCAAGTCAGCGGCCTCGTTCGACCTCCACGTTAGTGCTCATAGATGCGTACGTGACTTCATACAGGTGAATGCTGTGCATGAGAGTAAGTGGCAGATGGGGTTCGACTCCCCTCTCCATCGGTCATAGTGCGCACTCTGAAATGGGCGTATCGTCACACAGGTGCGCTTCCAAAGCCAAAATAACCGAGTACATAAATATTAATGAGTGCAGCAAACATAAGTGAGTGCATCAAACACGGATACACGAGGAAAAGCTGTATATCCGTAAGTACTATTTATTTATGCATACCAGTTGTGAATAAATTGGCTCCGGTCAGCCAAAAGACTTTCGTACGCTGAGAACTGTTTGAAGCCGAGCATTGAATAATCATGCCAACGAGTAATCATTGAACTTTAATGATAAATTCAACCTCAGGGCTATCCCAAAAGGGGCGATTCTATTTGACTCCCCTCTCTCACCATCCTCTGTATATGTCCCTCCAGTGCTCTATGGGATTGAGGACGGGTGATCTTGCAGGGCAAGGAAGAATAGAGACATCGCAGTGGTGTTCCTGGAACCAGTCACCCACCCTCTTAACGACGTGGTACGGCTCATTGTCCTGTTGGTAGACACTATCACCTCCAGAGTAAACGTCGAACAGGAAGGGATACATGTGATCAGCGAGGATGGACAGGTAGCCATTGGCGTTCAAGGACTCATTCAGTGGTACCAGCAGTTCCAGGTCATACAAGGAAAACATCCCCCAGATATGCGCACTACCACCGCCGGCCTGTACTTGACCGACAAACGTGTCCGGGTGTTGGTTCTCGTGTGTCTGACGTCATATCCGTCACAGCCCGTCACTTCTGTGGAGTAGAAACCTCGATTCATCGGAGAAGGCAACCTTTTCTTACTCTTCAATTGTCTAACAACGGTTGTTCCATGTGAACTGTAGGCGTCGTTGCCGATGGACCTGGGTTAACATGGGCGCCTTAACGCATCGTCGACTCCAGAGACCCATGCGTAACAGGGTTCACTCTACTGTTATCGGAGACACGTACCTGGGTGCTCCAGCGTTCATTTGCGTGGTCAAATGCTGCACTGTGGCGCGCCGATTGCCCTTTACAAGTCAACGGAGGCGAAGTTCTCCTCTGGGGTCGATGGTCTTTGGGGCTCCACAGTTATAACGTCGGGAGTTATTCGGTGTGCCAGCGGTCCATTCTTGGTACACCCTTACTACAGCAACTCGCGAACAGCCCAAGAAGTCTACTGTTTCTGAGATGCTTCCACCCTTGGCGCGGTAGTCCGTCAAGTCACTACCTCTGCCCATTGTGCTCACCTAACGCACTATGGCTAATCTGTCCTGGATGTCCGCTTATATCTCCGTGTGGTCGACTTGTCACGTGCACTCTGTGACGCACCTGGTCTGGTACACTGTGATTCCTGGGGTGGTCATATTATTCTGATATGACTGTGTAAATGATCACAGTCATCAGCGTGATGGATACCCTCTATTGTTCTACTAAAAACTGTGCTCGCTATTGTACGTTCATTGTACTCGTATAAAGCACTCGGAGATCTGGTCTCTTTCGAACTCATTATTTAAGTATAATTGAGCTGTCAATTGAAGACTAGTGTTTCTTCATAAAATCAATACCTTCGGAATCATTGTACTTCATACTGTGAGTAATTAGATGTTGTAACATATTTGTTGGGTATTGCTGTTTCTAACTGTTGTTCTTTTGCAGAATATTGTGTCCCCCAGAATGTGCAAATGGTATTCCACTTCTCTGGGGTACATCGATCTACAAAAAGGATTCTACCGTTTGTCCTGCAGCAGTGCATGCTGGTATCGTCACCAACAGTGGAGGATTAGTTGATGTTATCAACAATGGCGAATATTCATATTTTGTAGGCAGCAATCTTAATAACGTTCTTTCTCAAAGGTAGGAGAATTTCTCTAAATCTGTTTTACACTTTGCTGTTAATATCGGCAGTACTTGGATCAGTTTAGAACTGCACTCTAAAGCATCCGTTCCCACCCTTTTATGTGTGTGACTCTAAAGTAGTAAATGGTCGACTCTACTATGGGAACGGCAATAGCCAGTGATGTTTGCTGCAAATAAACTAATAACATTATTTTGAACACTACATAACATTTAGTGATTGGAAAATTTAATACATATGTTGTTTATTTTAAATAAAACTTATTACATTACTATCACTGATGTTAAAATTAAAATGGTATAAATTTGCTATGTACTGGACAAATGGACACTTTTCATAAAAAGAACTGAGTCATAATACTGTAATATGAAAAATTGAGTAACTGAAAAAATGAATGATATGTCTTATTTATTTAAAACAAATCTTACTCGATACTAACTTTGACCCTATGCAAATAATTAAAATGACATAAACATGTACAATACCAACGTATTACATAACATAACTATGAATAATAAACATAAGATTTAGTGACAGAAAAATAACTGTAAACTCACATGTACTCGAAACGCGATTAATTATCAAAACAAACACACTTTTGTGAGTAAAACGCGTTTCACCGGGAGACAATTATAGAGACAAACAACACACTAGGGTTGGCTCAGACGTAACCTGTGCATATACTCTACTATAGCTTTCCATTTTAGTTCCTGTGTATATGTAAATTTTGGTTCGTTCTCCTTTAAACGATTTATGACTTAACGGTACATTTCTTTCTCGAATGAATGTCTTGTGGCAACGTCACATGGCTGTTCACTGAATTAAGCTTCAATGCCCTGTGTGAAGGGTACGTTGGACTTTCGCTTGTGAATGGCTTTAGAAGTTCCGGGGTTTTACCTGTATTTTCTCCGATGATAAAACACATAAACAAAATATCCGATAAAATTATACGTCGTTCTTTACAGTGAAGAATGTGTTTATTCCGAGAATTTATGGGGAAGATCTTTCAAGCTTAGACCCGGTTACTTTGCGTTTCTCTATGTTATTAACACGTTGATCTGTTTCTCTAGTAAACAGCTTTTCGTTTCCGACTTTTATTTCTTTTTGGTCTCACTTTTCGGCATATTTTCTCTCGTTTCTTTCTCCCGCCATTTTCCCGACCCGGAGGGAAAAATTCTCCGCAACTGCTCTCTCTCTCTCTCTCTCTCTCTCAGCCTCGACCTGAATCTCTTTCGTTATTCATTCTCACCTCGGCCGCTCTCCTCAGAAGGGGCGGGAGTTAACTTTTACTTGCCTTCTCTCTGCTGCTATTCCCCCTACCCCCCTTCCAACCTATCAGCAGCTCTTCGACTCCCCATGAAAACTTTCTCCGTAAGGTGTAAGAATGTTTTATGCCTTCCACAAAGATCATCGAGAATGAATATATTGAATTCACTCGCGCCTCAATATTACTGCAACGTGAACATTAGTAGTAGTATGACTTTTACGTACAACTACGTTGTAATATGCAATAATAAAGTATGTTCATTTGTTATTTCAAGTTAAATTGCTCTAATACGTTTAAACGTAATAAGCACAGATTCAATAATTACATTTTCTTGATCATCCTGCTTGAATTTAGACACAAATTTTGATTTTTTTTTCATAATTCTAGACTTTACCACAAAACCCTCTCGCGACACTACATGAGAAGCCTCCGACCCTGATTTGAGTCGCGACCTAAGGATGGGAACTGCTGCTCTAAAGGGATCCAGGAGTTGCCACTTTTGTTAATAACGGGATGTAAGGGATGTAAGGTCAGGTCAGGTGATGCGTAACATCACAGCCTCTCCTTGACATATGTCAACCCCGCTTTCTCGTGGTGCATCCTGTTCCCACTAAAGGGGCTCTGACGACCGCCAATAGCGGTATAACTATACCATCGGGATTAGAGGAAATTCTGTCCCACACTCACCAACCCGCTTGGCCAGCGTGGTGAGTTATGGCCAAACTCCTCCAAAATGATTCCACAACTTAAATCTTGGCCCTCAGTCTCCGGCAGCTGGAATGTACCTGGCCAAGGCAGCGGCCAGTGCGACATGAAGGCAGAGGGTGCTAAGAATCCCCGGAGGACCGGACTAGGCTGCCATCTGATGCTGACCTTGGCTACGTATAATGGACGCTCCCTATCTTCGGATTCAAGGCTTCTTGAATTGGAAGAGGAACTACAAAGGATCAAGTTGACATCGTTGGGCTAAGTGAGGTAAGGAGAAAAGGAGAAGATCTCATCGAACTGAAAAGTGGACATCTCTTCTACTATCGTGGGACAGATACTGGCAGAACGAGTGGTGTTGGATTTATAATAAACAAGAAACTGAAGGATAAAGTTGTAGAAGTTGAAAGTTCCTCTGACAGAGCTTCACGACTCGTTATCCAACTCTCGAGGAGATACCAGGCTCAGATTATTCAAACTTATGCACCCACCACAAGTCATCCTGAAGAAGAAATTGAAGAATTTTATGAGGATATTCGTCATCTAAATAATAAAGGTAAGCAGCACTTAAAGATAATTATGGGAGATTTCAATGCAAAAATAGGGCAACGGCAACAGAATGAAACTCCAGTAGGTAAATTCGGTCACGGCAACAGAAACCAGCGTGGAAATACTCTCGTTGAGTTTGCAGAGGCAGAAGGGTTTTTCATCTTGAACTCCTTCTTCAAGAAAAAGCCACACAGGAAATGGACATGGAGACATCCAAATGGGACGACAAGTGAAATTGATTTTATTATGTTTAACAAAAAATTCGTCATAGAAGACTGCAGTGTGCTAAACAAGTTCAACACAGGTAGTGACCATAGATTGGTGAGATGTAAGATGCACCTCAACACTAAACTTGAACGTGGCAAGCTCATAAGACAAACAAAATCTATTGACATAACCAACCTTAAAAAACACCATAATGCCTTCAAGTTGGAAATGAAGAACAGGTTCTCTGCTTTAGAAGGCCTAACATCGGAAGAAGTGGACATCTCTGAAGTTAACAGAAAAGTAACCAAAGCTCTTATGGAAACAGCAACAAAATTAGCTGGGTCTAAGAACAAGTTGCATGTAAACAAATTATCAGGAAAAACGAAAATGTTGATGCAAAAAAGAAGAGAGATGAGGACAACTAAAGAAGATGTGACTTCCAAAGTGGAATATATAGAGCTATGCAAGACAGTAAGAAAAAGGATCACTGAAGACGTAAGAAAATTCAACTGTGAACTAGTGAGGAAAGCAATTGAAAACAACCAAAGCCTAAAGATAGCAAAGGGACATCTCAGTAAGGGAAGAAAACAGATTATGGCACTGAGAAAAGAAGATGGTTCTGTAACAAGAAATAGAGGCGAAATTTTGACAAGAGTGAAAGATTTCTACTCCAAATTATGTGAAAGGGATGATACATGCACTCCAGACATCATGAAAGATACCAGTACCAGAGTTCCTCCAGTCCTTCCAGCAGAAGTTGCACATGCAATCAAGAACATGAAGCGGGGAAAAGCTCCAGGAGAAGATGGAATTACAGTAGACATCATACAAGAAGCAAGTGGAGAAAGCGAAACAGTACTCGCCCAAATTTTCACTCGATGCCTTAATGAAGGAAAGATTCCTGAGGATTGGAACACCGCTACAATGATCCTGCTACATAAAAAAGGTGACATTGAGGATCTCAGAAACTACAGACCTATCAGCCTCCTATCAGTAGTTTATAAAATCTTCACTAAAGTTCTTTCACACCGCTTGAAGGTAACACTGGACATGGCTCAACCGAGAGAACAAGCTGGATTCAGGAGTGGCTACAGCACAATAGATCATATCCACGTACTGAGAGAACTAATTGAAAGAGCGAGGGAATATGAACTTCCATTGTGCATGGCTTTTATCGATTATGAAAAAGCCTTTGATTCGGTGAAACCATCAGCAGTTACAATGGCTCTGAAAACCTGCGGTATTGAAGATGCATACATTAATATTATTAATAACATCTATGAAAATGCAAGTGCAAAGATTCGGCTGTTTGAAAATACAACACACGTAAAAATTGGAAAGGGAGTGAGACAAGGTGACACCATATCTCCGAAGCTCTTTAATGCCACATTGGAGGGTGTTTTTCAGTCGCTGAGCTGGGAAAACAAGGGGATAAAGATTAATGGAGATTATCTAACCCACCTTCGTTTTGCTGATGACGTAGTCATTTTTGCAACTACCCCATCAGAGCTGCAGAGTATGATCCAGGAACTTGCTGACAAGAGTAAAGAAGTGGGATTAAAAATGAACTTTCAGAAGACAAAAGTGATGTTCAATGCTTTTACAAGAAATGAAGATTTATCGATTGATGGAGAAAAGCTGGAGATAACAGACACGTACGTTTATCTTGGACAGCAGATATCAAGTGAGGGTCACATTGATGAAGAAATTAATCGGCGTACAAAACTTGCCTGGAGAGCTTTTGGAAGAAACAGCATAATTTTCAAGAGCAATATGCCATTATGTCTTAAAAGAAAAGTGTTTGATCAATGCATCCTTCCAGTGCTTACGTATGGTGCAGAGACGTGGACCTTAACTAAAAGAGACATACAAAGGCTGCAGACAACTCAAAGCAGCATGGAGAGGTGCATACTTGGTGTAACCAGGAGAGATAAGAAGAGGAACTCGTGGATCCGAAAAATGACAAGAGTGGAAGACATCATGATCAGAGTTAAATCCCTGAAATGGCAATGGGCTGGACATACTGCCAGAAGGACAGATCATCGATGGACAGCCGAAATTTTAGATTGGATTCCAAGGGACAGGAAAAGACCCAGAAGAAGACCACATGGGAGATGGGTGGATGAAATTCGAAAGTATGCAGGGGTGACATGGAGGAGACTGGCACAAGACAGACCGTTGTGGAGGAAACTTGGGGAGACCTTCGTCCAGCAGTGGATTGATAATGATTGACAATGATGATGATGATGATCTGCTTAAAAGAGTGTGTTTTCCGCTGTAAATCCAGAGTACTTATTTTCAATACCATTTATTTAACAAATGATGTTTCAGGATTTTAAATGTTCCCTTTAACAAACGCATTTAAATCCTTTGCTTTTATAAATAGTTGAATACTTTCCATTTTAAATGCTTGTTGCTAAACCAAATACTTAGTTGCTTAGTCTTCCAACAGAGACTTGTTTTGAAATGTCAGCTTTATAGGAATTTTATTTTTGACTGAAAACATTTGTTTTACAATGTCATCTCATCCCAGATTCGACCCCGAGCTAGTCCCGAGTTCGAATCTAGATAGAGGCATGGTCGATACGTTTGCCCGATGGCACTGGTTCAATCACTTCTCTGAAACTGGTGACCTATAAATTTGGGACGGACAGTTTCTTTTTAGCCTTACATGCCCATGAATGTAGCTAAACCCTGAACTCACATCAACAGAAAAATAGAGAGTGTAATGCTTCACCATACCGATTGAAAATGTTTCTTATTTACTGGGGATGTGCTACGAACGGAAGGCCTTCAGCAGAGGCGCATTGTATGATTCCTCAGATCAGTCAAGTGCGCACAAAAACTGCCGGTAAGTACAAAGAAGTTTCGTCTTCGGCGCTATGAAAGTATGTCTTCATTGCACTCTTCAGACATTGATAAACTGCGCAGAGTGCACGTGAAACACTTTCATTATTCAATTAAAAGCAATTTCTCAGTATTTTAATGATTGCTGTTTTACTGAATATAGAACAATGTTATTCAAAAAACACATTGTAACGTATACTCTATATTCACTTTCCTTTTGATTTTACTGTCTCTGGTTATTTTATTTTACTATGTAAATTATCTTCTTACTGAACGAGATATTATTTCACCCGCTGAATGAGATCTGGCAATGAGTGTAAGTCATGACGTGGTGGTAGCCAGTATAAATAGGCGCGTTCAACGATACCCAAGGAGAGCGTTTGTTGTTGTACGGAGAGCGTTGGTTTATGTGAAGGAGAGAGTTTGTTGTTGTATTGAGAGCTTCGTTCTATGTGATTAGTTTGATTCTTCATTATTGTGAAACGAGTTGTGTGTGTGCGTTGGATGATTCCAGAGTTATATAATAAAAGAGCTTTGTCGTAAGTACGTCTTTCTCAATTCATAGTTTTTGTCAGATCTCTGTCTGGCTGTTAGGTTTATGTTATTAGTTGATTATCATTAACAACCAGCGTTAAGACTTTATTCATCCTAATTACTGCTACAACATTACTACCAGTTATAAGTTTGTTCAATACTATTACTACACTACTAGCAGGAGACTTTATTCATGATCTTAATTAACTAGTAACAACAACCATTTGAATTCACTATTAGAAGCTTAGTACAAGCATATAATTCAGTAGTAGAAGCATTATAAAACATTACTAGCTTAGTTAAAAGCTTTATTCACTATAATTAGCTTAGCAGCTAGAAAAGAGTTTATTCATTATAATTGGCGCCCGAACTTTTCTCGAACACGAGATCTTGACAATTATTACCCATGTCTTCACTACCTGAGACAACTTCAATTTTCCACCCTAAGACAAGTTTCGGTGGTGATGGGATTAATCTCGACCATCTGCAAGAAGCCTGCGGGGCTCACTTTGATATAAGTGATCTACACGTACCCAGGCATTCTTCACCATTTCATAATGCACCAGCTTCCTATTACTCTGAGTTGCGGGTCGTACCTGAGGGAGTTCAATCCTCTCAGCGAAGCAGAATGCTTGCCCATTTCGTGCCGCATGCAGGAACAATTCTTTTCAATGGTTTGGAGGGATCTTTAAAATTCCTCGAAGATTTGGAAGATCATTTTGATCTCTATAATATTCCTCAAGATTGCAAAGTCCAAATCGCCGGCACTTGCTTGAAGGATACCGCTAAGACCTGGTATCGGCAGTGGAGAGTGTCGAACCCGGATTCTCATTATGAGAATTTCCGTGCAGAATTTTTGGAGGTCTTTCCTTTCGGCCTCAGTCGAGCTAGCCTTGCACAACAGCTTTTTTCTCGTCAGCAAGGACCCAACGATAGCCCTGTTGCATTTGCGTTGGAAACAACACGCTTATATATCTTATGGGATCCTCATGCCAGTCATGTTGACACGTTGGATACCCTATTGCAGCAGCTCGACCCATTTTTACAAGATTTTCTTGAGGTTCGACACCCTGCCACAATTCATGAATGCCTTCGCCTCATACGAACGTATGAAGAGCGACATGGCAAACATGGTTCCACTTACCATGCTCGGGCACCCCGCGAGGCTTTACGAAAACCCTCAGCGGCATAATAGGTATAATAACTTTCAGCGCGAGCATACACAAGTGCACACCCAAGCTTCATACGTTCCACCACACAGAAGAGTGGCAAACCAACAGCGAGTTTCTGAACAATCTTCGGAATATCGTACAAATGCACAGTATGCTCGACCCCGTTCTAATCCGCAGCATTTGGAACGTTTTCATTCTCAGGGCAATGATGATTTTTCTGCCCGTGCTGAGGGCAGAAGTAATAGATATGAAAATGTCAACAGACACGCGGAGTTCCCGACGCAGGTTTCACGCAGTTTTCCACATCGTGAAAATTTTCCCGATACCCGGCAGGGTCGAGGTTTCAGACCGCATGATAATCCAACCAGGAATCCTTTAAACTTCCAAAGGAAGTAGACCAAGGGTCGGTCCTGCTTCCTGATACCAAGCATTCTGACCCTAAAACAGTATTAGTGACTGTTCAAACTCCACAGTTGCCTGATGTCTTCTTGACAATTGAAGATATTATTGTCGAGACAAAGTTCGACACTGGTTCTGAAATATCAGCCCTAAATACGAAGTTTTGCACTGACAATTTTCCTGCAGTCCTCGTTCAGCCTGCGACGCAGTATTTGCGAGGTGCAAATAACGATATCTTCAGTATCACAGGAACTGTCACATTATCTTTAGGGCTGGGAAAGGCTCGTTTTACGCATTCTTTCCTGCTTATAGACGAACTACCTGTGAAATGTCTAATGGGAATGGACTTTATTCATGCGTTTCAAATAACTTTGAATTTCGTACAACATGTGATTTCCTTTCCGGAACCTGTCGAAATGATTCCTACGGTCCATATGGATATAACGAGTTTGTTATTGAGTAACCAATTGAATGAGAGGCAACGAAACCAGCTTTCTCTCCTTTTACAGGAAAGTCCTGGTTTATTTTCTGATCAACCTGGTTTCACACAGGTGGTTTATCATGTCATTGACACTGATGGTTCGAAACCGATTGCGACAAAACCTTACCCTTGTGTTCCACATAGGAAACAGGAAATGCAACGTCAAATTTTCTGAAATGATTAAACAGGGCATAATCAGGGAATCAACAAGCGCCTGGGCTGCTCCTGCCTTTTTGGTTCCAAAGAAACAACCCAATGAATTTCGTTTCGTGACAGATTTCCGCAAGCTCAACCAAGTCACAAAAACGATCAATTATCCACTACCTGTCATGTCGCATATTTTAAATGACCTGTCGTCAACCAAATGGATGTCAACCTTGGATTTGGCGAGTGGATATTGGCAGGTGGCAGTACATCCGGACTCTGTCGATAAAACAGGCTTTGTGACTCCTTTTGGGGCTTATGAATACCTACGTATGCCCTTTGGACTAGCTTCTGCACCTGCTACTTTCCAAAAGCTTATGGATACGGTTCTCAGACCTGTCCTGGGTCCCCATGTGCATGTATATTTGGATGACATTATTATTACATCCGAGACTTTTGACGAGCACCTTTCTCTGCTCAAACAGGTGTTCCAACTCATATACAATGCTGGCTTGACGTTAAAACCTAGTAAATGCCAGATAGCGAGGGACGAGATTGTATATCTGGGGTTGAAAATCACTCCCCACGGCTTATTTACTGATAATGAAAAAATTAGGCCTATTGTTGACTTTCCTCGGCCTAAAACAGCAAAAGAACTATCACGCTTTCTGGGAATGACCGGATGGTATCAGCAGTTCGTCC
Organism: Macrothele yani; assembly: GCA_039090855.1. Lineage (NCBI taxonomy): Eukaryota > Metazoa > Arthropoda > Arachnida > Araneae > Macrothelidae > Macrothele > Macrothele yani. The sequence continues at coordinate 199,366,856 of CM076990.1, forward strand.
CCGCTTATGCTACAATCTGTGAGCCATTGTATGCTTTAAAACGTAAATACAAGAAGTTTGTTTGGACACCTGAGGCTAACGCTGCATTCGAAACACTGAAGTCTGCATTGACTCAGCCTCCGGTGTTGGCTTTCCCGGATCATACTAAGGAATTTGATATTTATACTGATGCATCCGGAGTTGGTCTTGGTTGCGTTTTGTCACAAGCTGGGCATCCAATAGCTTTTGCGTCTCGTACTTTAGCCAAAGCTGAACGCAATTATTCAATCATGTCACTTGTGTCAGATTAATAATTACCGTAATGTAAGACTGGCCGGTCACTTGAAATCTAGTTCAAGTTCTCATGTGTTTGATATTATTTCAATAGATTTATTGGGACCTTATCCATTATCTGTTAAAAATAAAGCTCGTTACGTTTTAGTACTAACTGATAATTTTTCTAAATGGGTTGAAGTTTTTCCCATTAAAGCCGCTACGGCAGAAGTTATTTGTAATGTCTTAGTTAATGAAGTATTTTCTAGATATGGTGCACCTAATAAAGTAGTTTCGGATAATGGTCCTCAATTTATTTCTGACATTTTTGAAAGAATGTGTGCGAGACTACACATTAAACATAAATTCATTTCCCCATATCATCCCCAGAGTAATCCTGCGGAACGCGTAAACCGCACGCTAGTGAAAATGATTGCTACATTTGTAATGGGTCATCATGAACGATGGGATGACCATTTGGAGCTTTTTGCGTTCGCCCTCCGCTCGTCTGTCCACGAATCTACTAAAATTACTCCTGCAGAACTTTTTGTGGGTCGCAAAATTAAAACCCCTTTTGAAAATTTAACGGGGATTATCGACGAACTAAACCAGCGACCAACTCCGCACTCAGTACGAATCATGGCAGAAAAAGCTCGTGTTGCAATGCTAGGAACACAAGCGGCTCAAGCAAGATATTATAATACTAGGCGTAGGGAACCAGATCTTGTCGTTGGAGATCTCACTCTCGTGGAAACGCACTTCCAGTCTTCTGTTTCTCATACTTTAGTGAAGAAATTTGCACCCAGCTACGAAGGTCCATATCGGGTGGCAAATGTGTTTGAAAATAACATTGTTCTTGAAAAACCTGACAATCAATTTCAATACGTACACGTTGCTCAGTGTCGCAAGTATCATGAACGAAATATCGATTTCATAATCAACCCTACTCAACCTTCTGTTCCACAGACTCAAGGGTCTATATCTCACGATCAACCTCCAGAAATTTTGGACGAACCAACAAACATTTTTGAAGAATCTCCAGTGATTTTTTTCTTCACCCTCCCCTCCTCCAGACGGGTTTCCAAACACGCAACCTAATTCTCCCATGAGACCAAGGCTCGAATCAAGTTCTTCGAATACTAGTATCGTTCCTTTCCCTCCAACCATTGCCAAGACTATTGCTGCGCCGTTTCCTGATAACTCTGCACCAACGCAGGCTCCTACTTCCTTGAATACCTCGTCAGAAAGTATTCCTATAGGCAAAAATAAACATCGCCCTGCACGACCACTGAATTACAGCAGCGACTCAGAGGCTTCGGACGTTTCTGATTTATCAGTTATGGACCATAAATTGAATATTACAAACCGTCCAGAACCACCAAAAGCTGGGCGAAAACGTAACTTGTCTCCCCACTCTGCTTCGCCGCAACAGCGACGAAGGCAGCGATCCTTGCATCCGCCCGGGTTTCGCCCCTGGAACCTACGCTCAGGGCAAACAGGGCCGATGCCTGCTGCTACTCTCATGCCACGAGGGCGTAAGCGAAAGCAAACGATGTGGCCGGAGCCACGTCCGTCCAAAAGAATACTGGAAGGACACCACGGGCCCCAGCACAAAGGGACTCCATATCAAAAGCCTGGGGGAGCCCGTTCCTATCAGCCGCAAGGATTTCCGGACCGCCAGACTTCGGCCGTTCCTGATCGATGGGCATCAGTCGTTCCTGACCGTTCTTATCAGCCGCAGGGATTTCCGGACCCACAGACTTCAGCCGTTCCGGACCGACGGATTTCAGCCATTCCTGACCGTTCCCGTCAGCCGCCGGGATTTCTTGACCGACAGCAGACCGATGTTCCAGATCCATTAAAGTCCTTGAAAAGATCTAAGCCACCTGACTTTACCAGTCCGATTAGGCCTGGAAAACGTTATCGTACTAGAGTTTTTTATGCGTCCTCGAGATAAGTAAGTTCTCGTGGACAGGTTCTTTTCTCAGGTTGTTGTTTTTCCTGCACGACCAGTTGGCGTGTCAGAATTTCTTTTTTTCGTGTGGGCCTATGCATTCTTTTTTGTGTATATATGTGCTTTTTTTATATTTCTTCTATGTCCATCTACTAATCCAAATTTTTTTATATATCTATGTGCTTAGGGGTAAAATAATAAAATTGTTACTGTTAGGCAGCTCCAGGCAATCTTCGCTGCTGATACAGTTGGTATGTATTCAACGAATAAGGAGAACGTAATTTGAAATTAAAAAAGTGATTCCTGCTAGGCAGAATAAAAGGAAGGTATGCCGATGCAGGTTTGTTTTGTTCAAGTATACAAAGTGTTTCACAGACGAATACAGATTTCTTGATTTTGTCATGCCAAGTTTGATATTGTAAATACTGCTGCCACCAAACAACAAAACAAAAAAGAGGTCGATAAACGTCAATCAACGAAGTGTAAGACTTACACTCCAAAATTGATAGGTTTTTCGGAAAAAAAAAATTAAGGGGGAGATGATGTAACGTATACTCTATATTCACTTTCCTTTTGATTTTACTATCTCTGGTTATTTTATTTTACTATGTAAATTATCTTCTTACTGAACGAGATATTATTTCACCCGCTGAATGAGATCTGGCAATGAGTGTAAGTCATGACGTGGTGGTAGCCAGTATAAATAGGCGCGTTCAATGATACCCAAGGAGAGCGTTTGTTGTTGTACGGAGAGCGTTGGTTTATGTGAAGGAGAGAGTTTGTTGTTGTATTGAGAGCTTCGTTCTATGTGATTAGTTTGATTCCTCATTATTGTGAAACGAGTTGTGTGTGTGCGTTGGATGATTCCAGAGTTATATAATAAAAGAGCTTTGTCGTAAGTACGTCTTTCTCAATTCATAGTTTTTGTCAGATCTCTGTCTGGCTGTTAGGTTTATGTTATTAGTTGATTATCATTAACAACCAGCGTTAAGACTTTATTCATCCTAATTACTGCTACAACATTACTACCAGTTATAAGTTTGTTCAATACTATTACTACACTACTAGCAGGAGACTTTATTCATGATCTTAATTAACTAGTAACAACAACCATTTGAATTCACTATTAGAAGCTTAGTACAAGCATATAATTCAGTAGCAGAAGCATTATAAAACATTACTAGCTTAGTTAAAAGCTTTATTCACTATAATTAGCTTAGCAGCTAGAAAAGAGTTTATTCATTATAACATCAGAATGCAAAAAATTGACAAAGTTCACCATTTTTATTTTGCATTATCATTGCAGTATTTTTATATAACTTTTAATGCTTTGCGTTCCCTGTAGATAGCGTATCTTAAAATATAAAAACAATTGTTTTCTAGTTTTGATGAAAGAGAAGAAAGTTTCCGTTTCAACAAGGTTCCACCGTTGGTCATTAGTAAAGATAAAGAAGGTAAGTCTTCAATATATTCATTCTCGGTTTACTCAAAGTTCTGCGAGATTGAATATACAAAGTAAGAAAATAAAACTGTAAGGGGTTAAGTACAGTACTGAACTGTCCTTCAGAGCAACTGACTGAAGAAAATGGTATTTATTGATGTGTCTAATTAACAGTTTGTCTTTGTATTACGTGCTTACTTGTTTTACCCATTTTAAGAATTCAGTGCGCTTTATGAAGTTACAGAGGATGAGCCGAAAGCTTTGCAATATTTGGATCACTTTATGTCTTCATACGCACCTTTACGACGAAAGCTGACTAGCATTCAAAGTATAGACCATCGTTTTGCACCGTCTTTAGCCATCTGTCTGCCAGTTCTTCGCTTCCGCGGCGGTACCAGTTCTCCTTCGAGGCGACGGACTCCTTCGCCCCAGCTGTCACCTCCTCCTGGTTGTTGAAGTGACGCCCGCGAAGGAAGTGGGCCATGGACCAGAACAAGTAATAATCAGACGGGGCAAGGTCCGGACTATATGCTGGGTGTGGCATCAGTTCGATGCCTTCAAGTTCCTGGAGTTTTGCCCGGGTCGTTCGCGCGGTATGAGGCCGAGCGTTGTCCTACTGTAGGAAAACGCGCTTTCTGTCCGACAGTTCTTGGTACTTCTCCTCCAAAACGGCATGCATCTGCTCCACCTGTTTAGAGCAGAGGTTGGCGTTGATGGTCTGACCGTCTGGAACAAATTCGTAATGGATTGTCCCCTAGAAATTCCACCAGACGCAGAACATCGCCTTGTGCTCAAAGCACTCACGTTTGGCAACAGGTTCTGGAAGCTGGCCCGGGCTCAACCGCTGCCATTGTGTGTTAGGATTATGGAAATAGACCCACCTTTCATCTCACGTAACAATTCTCCTGATGAAACGTACATCGCGCGGGTTTTCTAGGAGTTTCGTGCTCACTTCCACTCGGCGGTTTGCTTCAGCTGGCGTCAGTTCGTGAGGGACAATGCGGCAGCTCCTGTAGACCTTGCCGAGGTCCTGAAATTGACGAACCACGGTGGGCTGTGATATGTCCAGCTCGCCTGATAGTCTCCGAGAACTGGTTGTGGGATTTGCCTCTACTGCCTGTGGCACGCCCTCCGAATCCATGGTTCGCGGCCTACCTGACCTTGGCTGATCATCGACGTTTCAGTCAACTGAGCGAAATTTCTTGAACCACCTGGTTGCGATGCTGTGGTCCACGGAACCTTCCCCTTTGGCATCAAAAATATTTCTTGTTGCTTGAGCAGCGTTATGGCCGAGTTCAAACTCGTAAATCAAAAGTTCCCTAATTAGTCGGTTGTGGCTGTTCATCTTTTAGGCGTCCCAAGCACAGACAGAACGACGATATGCGATGCTGTTCACAGCAACGACTATCACTTTATATACCTTTCGACTCACTGCAGTACGCGACTTTAACTACAGTAGTTCAAACACGTGACATACTCGCAACTGCACATGCGTTTATGCAAATATTGCAAAACTTTCGACTCACCCTTTGTATAAGAAGCTGCTCATTACCAATTTATAGATACACTGTCCAGCAGAGAGGGATATCTTGAACAACAGGACAAGTACACCATTTTAGCATACTCAAAGTTTTAATCCAGGTCCTTTAGCATATAAAAATTAGTGTCCCAATCAAATGACTTAGCATCATGAGGTCTAAATTTTCAGCTAGTATTGACTATCTTGAAAGGGCCTAGAAAGACCCTTGTTGGAGGTCGAATAAATTTCATAAATAGAAACTAGTGTAGTCTATAAGCTAGTTTTCAGGTAGGAAGTGGGGGGATTAGAAATGAGCCCATAAAATTATTAAGACTTACATATATTGCAGATTAACTCTTTTTTTTTTCAGTTGGGAGGACGGGACTTTAAAATTGATCCTCTAATTGGATCTTCATATCCAATTTTTTTACGCAGCATTTTATGCTTCTGAAGGATAAGAAAATTGTTTTGATGTATACGCATACTGGCTTTAAAGGTGCAATTCACCATCTACTGGGAAAGATGGGATCAGATATACAGTATGTAGAATTCTCCAGAGTGTACGTGATGTTACGAACGTCAAGAATCTTTTCTGCTGCGTAAGTCCTTTCATTATTTTCGCTAATTGTTAAAAACGGCTCTGCGGAATGGAAAAGTAAAAATAATGAAATAGTTTACAAATTATTGTAAAAATTTACTTTGGGTGGGCTGTTTAAAGTTCACTGTCAATATGTCATGCAAAACAAAAACGACCAATGCCAGCACATTCAGATTTGTTTATCAATAAGCGACTTTAAGAATTTTTTAGAAATACCTCTTTGATTTCTCGGGGTCGCATAAATTGTTTTCAGGGTCGATATTTTAACTTAACTCGGAAATTATCTGCTTAGAATGAAGAAATTTGAGGAACCAATCAACTCCTAAATGGATACTGTGTGAGGGCGTTTCATTTCCGCATTAAAAAAAAAAAAAAATTCTGACTTTAGGCTCTGAATATTCAGGTAGGCATATTTTGATTTCTCAGTGGTTTACGGATTTTTTAAAGCAGCTAAAATCATTGATATTTTTCAGCGATTAAGATGAAAACGCTAGAGTTCAAAACAATAAGAATAAAGCGAAACAAAAAAATATTACACAACTATTCATTTCAGCCCTGGAAAAGTCGCAGTTCGAACACTGATTTCCTCTGGAAACATTATAATTCAGAAAAATTGTAAAACTGCAAATGCATAATTTGGGAAGACAATGGGCGATAAATATAGTAAAATATGATTTCCACGTAATGTTTTTGCAAATTCCTAGTTGCTTCAGTTTCTTTGAGAGTTTTCAGCCCATTTCCTGATACACATATATGCATTTTTCAAAGGCCCCATGCTTATGACATGCATCCTTTTTGTCTTTCCATCAGCTTCTGAAACCAGTGTATCTGCTCATTTTAGTCACATTGAAAAAATTCTTATTTGTTGTCTGGTATACTGACTGATCAAAATTTACCATACATTTTATTTCCCTCCCTTTTTTTCTCTTTCTTTTTAACGCACTTTTTTTACCAAGGCGGTGTAACTTTGCATATGTATGTGTCATGATACCTCTTTTTGTAGAAAAGGGGTTGGAGGAACATGTTGTTCATGTTTTAAATCGTTCAAATCTGGTACTGTATATTCAAAATCTTCCGGCTTTTTGTAATGTAGAATTTCCATCCTCAATAGTAGAATACAGTAAAATTAAAAAAAAAAAAGCAACACTGTTTGTCTGTAGGCACTTTATCTTTTTTAATAAGGTTCTGTGTGAGTCTGTATTTCTTTCCTTTTCTTTTGAATTACTATAAGTTTGATTCTTATTATCTCGTTTCTTCAAATGACCTATTCTTATTTTTACATTTTTGTTGTCCTCATCTTTTCTAATTTATGTAATTAGTATTGTGAAAACAGCCATTCACTTGTAACAAAAGCTGTGTTTGGACACCGACAGGTCTTGAGTTATTAAGTTTAGCATCTATGAACATGCAAATTAGTATCTTTTGTTTCAAATTTTTTTAGGAAGTGTCTAGCTGAACAAGAAAATTTGAAAATTTTGCTTTGGGGAAATGAATTTTATTTAACGCAAAAAAATTATGTATTCGACTCTACTGTGTTTGGTTATCTCATTTGGAAAAATACCAAGTACATTGTTCTTTGGTGAAAAATAAGACATATTTGCATATTCATTTAAAATTTACAAAACTTTGTATTATGTTCTGATAAAAGCATTTCTTGATTCTTCTGACGACTTTTTCCAATCGTTGTTACAGATTGCCCTAAAAGACTTGTTCGACTGCAACAAACCTGCGCCTATGTCTCGAATACCATAAGGAGCGAAGTAGAAGCAGAAGCTATTTGCAAAAATCTAGGTCTTCAGCTTCACTTTCCTGATTCTGATGAAGAGCAGAAGAGTTTACTCGCACTACTGCGAGAAAAGGGTAAATTTACTGATTAAATTATAATATTTGTCTTTGCCTCGATTTTGGGCTCAGCCAATTTTATAATTTAACCATTCTCTCAAATGATTCGCACATATTTTAAAAATGAAACGGTAATGGTAAATTTCGCAGTTAAAAATTAGCATTTAGGGTATTTCCATATTCATATTTTCGTTCGGAATTTGTATGTTTGTAAATAGGCGTTTCGTAATTGTCTATAATATCAAAAGATTTTGTGTTCAACAGTTGGTTTTTAGCAACGAAAGTTAGGTTTTACAAGATGGTGAGAAGGGTGGTAAGGGGGGAGGATACAATTTTGCAACCTGGACAACAAGGCACTTCATGGACTTGAGTGTTGGTAAAGCATTTGAAAGAACCTGAAAACCAAAAATCGAACACCGCACCGGAAGCCTAAACCAAGCATGACGGCAGAAAGAATGTAACGTGTGGTGAAATGTGAAAAGAGGTAAGTAATCTTGTAAATATTCTTAAAAGCCTTTCAGGTATTTGCGAGCAAATTTAGTAAAGATCTGTACAGGCTCTAATTTGAAAATTCCCGGCCTCGGCCCTTTTCAGATTTACCAACTTATAGCCCAGCTCGGCTCGTTTAAGGCTATCTCTTTCAACTTGTTGCCCACCCCGTTTAAGATTTTCAAGTGGTATAGTCCACCCCGTTTAAGACTTTCAAGTGGTATAGTCCACCCCGTTTAAGACTTTCAACTTGTAGCTCACCCCATTTATAATTTTTAACTTGTAGCCCGCCACGTTTAAAACTTACGCTTTTAATTTGTAGCTCCACCCGTTTAAGACTTTGAACTTATAACCTAGCACGTTTAAGTCATTCAATTTATAGCCCACACGTTCATGACTTTCAACTGATATTCTGGCAAGTTCATTTCAGTTATAATTAATGAACGCCTTCCATTCGCGTTGTACTTCCATGTTTCCGTTTCAATCTGCAATCTTCGTCACCCCTACATCTTTTTAAGAGTACCAACAGAAAAGATCGCAGAGCGAAGACGAAATTTCATTTCACCGTTTCATACTTCAGTTCTTCTACTGGATGAAAACAGGGATGTTGTTGGTGGTGATGGGTTAGACAGAGATAATGTAACATTTCTATTAAAAAAATCTAAACGAAATGTCTTTAAAATTTATGTATTTAGAGGTAAAGAACTTTCGAGTATAAATTAAATTTGATTTTTTTCTTTTACGAAATCAAATTTGGTTTCATTGTATTAGCTAATTTGAATCAACAGTAATATGGAGAAGAAATGTAGGAACAACTGATAAACAAGGAACTGTTCATCAACTATGCTTAAAATATTATAACTATAATTAGTATTCAAAATTTCTTGCTGTATTAGAATAAAATCAAATAAATTTTCCAAGCTTTAGCACATCAACCAGATGGCCTTTACCTTCCCTGAAAAAGCCATCTGGTTGATGTGTGAAAGCTTGGAAACTTTGATTTTTATTTTACACCAATAAATTCGGATTACTAGTATAGTTATACTATTTTAAACAACTGATATTGTTACGAATCAATTCCCCATTTGTTACAATGATAATGTTGTAAATAATTTTCCCCAGCTGACATGTTTTTGTTATTTTTTCTTTTTTATTTTTTTAAATCTAGTATCAGTATACTAAGTTTTCTAGCACAGGCCCGAGTCTTGCAGACTTCTCGCAGAGTAACTCCAGTGGCTTTATACCGAAAAGACCCGGATTCAGACTGCCACAGAATCTCTCTTTTTTTTTTATCCTAAATCAGCAAAGGTTCTCGGTGTTGTCCTAATTTAACTAAAAATACGAGGTAATAATTGTATGGGTCACCATTGTCTAGGTTTTCCTAAAACTATCAATCGGATGTTCTTGATAATTGGGTAGCTCAGCCGAAACGACACTGTCGATTTGAGTTGGGCGTATTTTCTCCTTCAGCTATGTTAAGAAGAGAGTATGCAGGAAAGCCTCTGTTCTGCCACTAGACTGAGTACTGTACATCAATCAGCGTGTCTCACTATACAATTTTCTTTCTTGATGCATCCATCAGTTTTGTGAGTTTTTGTTTAAAATATCTTGTGCCGCCCTGGTGAAAGCATAATCAGAAGCCTGATCCTGCCCTGGTAGCAGGATCTGGCTTCTGAGCATTCTCCGGAGATGGGCTAATATGAAATTCCCGGATGAGCCATGTTGTGTGTTTGTTTGTCAGGATCTGGCTTCTGAGCATTCTCCGGCGATGGGCTAATATGAAAGTCCCGGATGAACCATGTTGTGTGTTTGTTTGTCTGATGAGCTAACTTCGTCTTTTCCCTGTAACCAGTGGCACTCAATTAGGGACGAACGACTGCTTATAGCCCTGCGAGTAGCTCATGGTTTTCGTTAAACTCCAAGACCAACATACAAGGAAGCAAAAGTCTTGCTGTTGAATAACGCCGATCATTTGAACCTTGACCAGACAGAAGTTCCTTAATTTCATACCAAGTCGGAGTAGTCAGATTATTACCAAGTTGGAGGTCCAATTTTTCGAATATAAATGTATATTCAGTACATGACTGGCAACATCAAAATGTTAATCCGTGGTTTTGAAATTTTTCTGCTTGTAGAATTTAAAAGTTCGGAAATAACGTTTAAGGAGCAAGGGCTCATCATCATTTGTAGATCATACCCCTTTTCTTGAGGTAACGTTTGACTCTATATACACTGTCTGGCCATTTTATAAATGCTAACTTCACATGTCACATGTATATTTAAATTAATGTTCGGTCTCAATCTTCTTTTCTTATGCAAATTATGTTACTTTTTCTTTATATTTCTAAGTCTCTTTTTACGTTTTGGCAACGGCTGACATTGAGTCATTGTAAATAAAAAGCCACACATGTAAAAGTGTATGTGTGCGAGTAAGACGAGACACGAGATACTGCTTCAAGTCAAACCGCATGCAACTTTCGATATTACTTCGTTGCTAGAATCAACGACAATCTGTACGCTGAACGAATGTTAAAGGGTTATCTCATGATAGTTGATATGTTGTTGGTGTTATCTTTTGCAAGTGGATTTGTGTTTACAAGCTTTAAGTCGACAAGTGGAAATGAACAAAAGCTTGATGTTTCATGAAAGTACACTCATCGTCAAAAAAATAGTTGCACCCAGAAGGACGTGCCGGATTGCAATGCTATTCGGGAGGAAGGTAAAGGTTATCAAGAATAATGAATGATTAAACATTGAGACTGATATGGGCAATATTTATTGAACTACACGCCAAGAAGTAGTGTCTTCCAGTATGGTGTCGGGTCACCATGTTTTCTCACACAGCATGCCAGACGTCTCGGCATGGAGTTGTACAGGCTTCTAATGGTGTCCTACGATAAGCCTCCCTACTTAGCTTGAATCTTCTCACGCAGTTCCTGCAGATTGAGCGGTAGGGATGGAGTGTGGATAGTGCGTCCAGTAGCATTCCACACATGTTCAATCGGCGATAGGCCTGGCGATGCGGCTGGCCATGGCTGAGTGTCAGTGCCTTGAGGCAAGCTCTCGAGACAGCAGCAGCAAGTGGACGTGCGTTGTCCTGTTGGAATATCACACCGGAGTGAGCGTTCAGAAAAGGTAGAGCCACTGTTTGCAGGACCTCATTAAAGTAACGTTGGGTTGTCAAACTGCCTGCATTGAACACCAAGGTGATCTGGCATCGTAAGCAATTGCAACCCACACCATGACACTAGGCCTTATGGATGTGTGACGCTTGACAACAAACCGTTCATCTTGGCGCTAATCACGGTGCCTCCACACACAGATTCGTTGGTCGTCTCCTCCGAGACAAAAGAGGGACTCGTCACTGAAGACACCATCGCAGTCTTTGGTGACGATGCACTGGTGTTAAGGGCAATCGTCGTAACGGTCTGCATGTATGTAGTCCTACGTCGTATAGCTGTCTGCCAATGGCGCTGGCAATAATCAGACGATACATGGAGGGCACCATTGCTCAATGAATATCTGCAGTCGTGGTTGTAGGGTCACTCTGCGCATGTCGGATAACCCGTCGGTCCTCCCTCTCCGTGGTTCGTCTAGGTTTTCCCAGACCCTTCCTGTCGCTGCTGCGTGCCTTGTTCTATCCACTGCCGCCAACAGCGTGCTATGGTGATATCCTCACGACCGATATGGCGCGCAATACGGCGATAAGACCATCCAGCTTCCCGGAGACCAACTACGAGGCCGCTCTCGAACTCCTCCAACTGTTCGAATTGCTTCCGAACTTTTCTCCGAGGCATACTTCACTTGCAAAGAATGAAACCAACACAACAGCACGAGTCAGAATGGCAAGCACGGTCAGACACAGAGCTACGACCCTCCTCTTTGCTTGCGTCACATGAGCAGACGGACGGGATACTTTAATCATTTGCATGTCTCACGATGCCAAACCTACCCACCAAGTTTCTTACCTGTCGGTTGCTTCCTTCCTGGGTGCAACTATTTTTTTGACGATGAGTGTAGTTCTTAGTTGAATGAACTTTGGTATTAATGTTTCGCTAGATCATTCATGAAAGTGTTTTGTCAATGTCAGGCGACTGTATAACAACAAACAACCTGCATAAAATAATCATAAAATCATACACATTATGGCTGTGCACAGGAACCCTCATAGGTGGTGAAATTATTTAAATAACTGTGCTGCAGTTGTTCTATCTTTTTGTTTTGTTTTTTGATATTTAAGGACTGCCATGAGCAACTCGGTGGGCCATAAGTAGTCGCCCGCCCCTAATTTAGGGTCACTGGCTCCATGGAAGGGAGAGAGCCAGTACCGTAAGACAAACAAAACATCCATGCCTCACCGGGTTTCGAACCCGGACCAATCTCGGACGAATGGTCAGAAGCTTAGACCACTGTGCCACTGGGTTGGCCTATGCTGTACATAAGTTCTTGCTTAAGAGAGGATGGACTCAACAATATCCACTTTTATAAATTTTGAAGATCCCGTATTTCTTTCATGAAATATCCCCTTAAAACGCATTTAAACATATAATCACTTATTTGTCATGTTTCAAGAATATGGGAATTTAAACATATAAAATGTATGTTCTATTTTTCATGGATTCTGTTCCTAAATTTCCATAAAGTGCGAAAGAACAGGAAAGTTATTCGAATCATTGCAGGTACTTCTTAAAACTTTTATCCAGAATCAGGGGAACACTCGTACCTTAAAGCATTGATATTGAAAGTACGTGCGTCCGCCGTATTTTTACAATTTAATGAACAAGTGATGTCATATTTCGGTGATTTATTCAACTTATCTTCAGCGTTAAAATGCGTCTCATTTTGAGCTAATTCTACCATAATTCTCTGACGATGCAAACTACGTAAGACTGTATGACTCTGCAGTAAATTATGACTCTGAATAAAGAATGGTTTTCACACAGTAACATACATGTATAAGTGATTGAGAAAAAAATCATACACATACTTTCTTTCTTTTTTAATGCACACTCTATATAAAAATTAATGATTATTATTTAGTATACAGTAAGCGTATGAATGCACACAAACACGTCACAACTCTTTCACGATCTCAATAAAAAGCACTTAACCAGATGTCCCATCAAATCGAGGTATAGGGTGAAATGTTTTCTCCTCAACTTATATCAAACCCTGCTGGTGAGGTAGTCAGACTATCGAGGAAGTCCCACCTGATCTCCGTGTTCCTGGACTTCTTTCAATTTGGAGGTTTAATTACCACCACGAGTAACTCTAAACCTATATGTAAGACGCTGAGAAGTTCTTAATTAAAATGCGACAAATATGCATAATGCATTCCCACCGATTTCCTTTAGGTTCTTTCCGGATGCAATGGAGACTTCCGCTACGTCACCTTTTCTATGGTTGTATATGGTATCGAAGCGGTAGCAAGAGTACATACATCTTAGCCATCAGAGAAGTCAGAGCAGCTATACGTTTATAACAAACACCTTTTTATTATATCTGGTGATAATAATTTTCCGGGTGGTCATTTGGTCTTGTTAGCAATTAGCACGGTTGCTTTCTCGTAAACTTCACATTCTTCAAACCGGGCGGTTTTGCCCTAAAGCTCTTTTCACTCTAGTCCTTAAGACTGTGCTCCCGCGCCGAAGAAAATACGCCTCCCAGCAACCCGTGGGTACTGTCCGTCGCCTCTTCGAAGCTCAATCAAACAGATCCCCGGTCAAAACTGAATGCCGAATCTTGAATGTTGACTGCCTGATGCCAGCTGACTAAGAAACCAGCCACTTTTATAGCAACAGCTACAGGGAGTGCACAACGAACCTGAAACACCTGCGCAAATGGTACCCCACATGTCACGCCGCTATGCGCACTACCTGGTGGCCAGCTTGCATCTATTTCGCAGTCAATCAACGAGAGTGGAGTGTGAAGGTTGCATTAGCAGAGCAGCAGCACAGCTGGACGTCAAAAACTGCGATCCACACAACATAATGGGAGACATATCCGAGTTTCAAATAGGACCGATCGTTGGTGCGCGTCTCGCCGGTGCATCTGTGTCCAAGACAGCAAGTATTTGTGCTGTATTGCCAGCCACGGTACCCAGGGTCATATCGGCATACCAGCAAGAGGGAAGAACAACAACCAATAGGAGTAACTGTCGAGGTAAGAGGTAGCTGTCTGACAGGGACATCCGGCTGCTATCACGCATGGTAGCCAAAACACATAAAACCACAGTTGCCCAACTCACACCCGAGTTAAATACGCACCGCGACTCACCTGTTTCCATCAAAAGTGTTCGTCGGGAGCTTCACCGGTTTAACATTCACGGTCGTGCTGCTATCGCCAAACCTTGGATCACCAGTGGTGTGAATGCCAAACTTCGGTTGCAATGGTGCCAGTAGCAAAAATCGTGGATGTTGGACATGAAATGTGTATTGTTCTCCGATGAATCGTCCTGCACTGTCTTTCCCACAACCGGGAGAGTTTACGTGTGGAGACATCTTTCACAGGTTTCACCCTGACTGTTTATTGCCCCCAGTGAAGCACGGAAGTGAATCGGGTATTGTTTGGGGCACAGTATCGTGACAGTCTGTCGGCCTGCTGATTGTTTTTGAGGGGTACATCACTGCCAAGGACTGTCGGACAATTCTGGAGGACCAGGTGCACCCAATGGTTCAAACATTGTACCCTGATGGTGGCGGCGTGTATCAGGATGATAAAGCACCGATACACAGAGCCAAACTGGTGGAAGAGTAGTTTACTGAGCATGAAAGTAGGCTTGAAAATCTGCCATGGCCTGCACAATCACCAGACTTTAACATTGAGCCACTATGAGGTGTTCTGGAGGAGCGAGTCAGGAAACGTTTTCCTCCACCAGCATAAGGTTGTGAACTACCCACTTTTCTGCAAGAGGAATGGCTTCAAATCCCTCTGGCCGCTGTACAGGACTTGTATCGGTCCTTACCATGACGAATTACAGCTGTATTGGCCTCCAAAGGAGGCCCTAAACCGTACCAATAAATTGTTCTGTCCTAAACCATGTGTTTCAGTTTCGTTGCCCCCCCCCTGTATTATTTGTTCTAACGCACCTCCGCGTTTTCTCAGAAGCAGTGTCATGCTGTAGGGGCCAAACAAGGAGGTTATATTACTGGAGACAAAACTCCTATCCACGCAGCATTGGCTGCCATAAGTCACCGTCCGTGCTGCAAATGACGTCATGAGCAGGCACGACGCAGCCGCAGAAAAGAAGCAGCTTTCGAACCAATGAAACAAAAGCTTCTAAGCGTATAAACAGATAAAACGAGTAATTTAATAATCTTTATCAATGGTAAACAAGCTTACTGTTTTATCAACTATATAATTTAGTTCGTTTTTTGCCTGCTTGTGACGTCATACCACAGATTAGCTGTGACCTATGGCGGCAAAGCCAGTGGTGTCTCCAGTAATATAACCTCCTTGAGGCCAAATAACCGCTGAGGTAAGGTACACAGCTTGTTTGTAATTAACAAAGAAACCTTGCCTTTACATGATAATGGTGAGGATAAGTTCTACAGGGCGTCTTACAAATTCGGACGTACATTAGCTTAACGGTGGCGAAAGCAATGAGGGCAAATAGTGCAATATTCTTACTGCGTTATCCGATGCTAAGCATGATTCCTGAGTTTCCTCAAGTAAACCATGAGCTTGCTTTAGCATGCGGGACAAAGAAAATTGAATATTATAAAATTATTATGAAAATGTCCATATGTATAGAATGTTCTTTTTATCTGTCTCTACACTATATGCAGGGTGCCCGTTACGTAATGAGAATTTTTTTATATCAAAACAACAAACTATATTTTGAATTGTCACTTACACAGATTCAAAATAATCTCTCTTCAACTCCACATAATGGTGAGATCTTTAGTACAGGTGTTCGAAGGCACGGTGGAAGTCCTGAACCGAAACCTCCTTCAGTCTGTCGGTCACACCTCGGTGGATGTCCTCAATGCTGCTGAAGTGCTTCTATTTAAAGGCACACTTCACTTTTGGGAAGAGGGAAAAGTCTACGGGAGCCAAATCTGGCGAGCAGGGTGGATCTTCGATCAGACAGATCGACTTCGGAGCCAGAAACTGCTTCGCAGGCAGCGCACAGTGTGCGGACGCGTTGTGGTGCAACAGAAACCAATTGTTCTTGTGGAACAGCTCTTTCTTGAAATGTCGTACAGACGTTGCATTAGTCATAAATAATGTTGACCGTTCACTATGGTGCCCTCAGGAAAAAATTCGCTGTGAATAATTCTAGCAGAGTCGAAAAAAAAACAAAAACAATGGCTATTGTCTTGACACATAATTTTTGCAACCGGATTTTCTTTTGCCGGGGAGAAGACGTTCCACGCCATTTCATGCTCTTGAGTTTTGTTTCAGGATAAAACTGAAAACACCAACTTTCATCACCGGTGACAATCTTTGCAACAAATTACAATCTTGATCAACTTATGGGCGAAATTTTGACAACATGCAACCCCGTGCTCTCTCTCTGTTCGTGTGCCAACGTGGGCTCTGAAGAAACATTGAACAAATCTTCCTCTTGTGCAAGACTACCTTGGCCGTTTCTTTACCGACATCAAGCTGTTCAACCAGTACCCTAGTGATTATTCTCCTGTCATGGGCAAGAATTTCGCTAGCCTTCACCACATTTTCATGTGTCCGTGCAGAAATGGATGTCCTGTGCGTGGTTCATCCTCGAGAGACTCCCTCCCATCTTTAAACGTTGAAAACCAGCGGAACACTTGTGCACGGCTCAGACAGTCATTGCTGTAAATTTTTTTTTGTCTTAGTACACTTCCGTGGCAGTTTTTCCTAATTAACAATAAAATTTTATCACAGCTCTTTGCTCCATTACGCAGCTTCTGACACCCTCCACTCACACAGTCTTGCTTCAACGGCGCGCACAAGAAAACTGTTGCGCCACCCGACTTGAACTTTGCTCCTGCGATTACAGCACACTCTAGCGGTCAAAACTGTAAACACGTTTGTTACTTTCATTCAAAGTGCTGTCCCGTAAAAATTCAGTATTATTACTTAACGGGCACACTGTATATATAAGCAGTTACTCTTACTCATGACAAATTTAAGGCCGCTGATATCATGAAAGGAGGGAACCAGTGTCGTAAGACAGACACATCATTCATGCATCATGCGGGACTCTAACAACCCCAGGCCTAGCTCGATCGACTAGTCATAAACCTACACCTAGGTGTACTCAGCCACTGAGATGGTTGTTTCTGAACTTCGTGCAGTCTACAAATGATGAGCGTTCCTTTCCGTCGAATATACGTAATATAAGAACGGTCCTAGCAGAGTGAGCAGGCACTGAACAGCATGTCTGACAGACGGTATTTCCTTTGATTTATTTAATTGTGTATCTATTTTTTATATATAAATGCTTCATACTTTCCAAAGCCTCATTTTTTTCACATTTGTTTCTTTTTGTTTCAAAGGGTTATTGTTTTCTTTTCTTTTTTTAAGATTTTTGCTTTTTTGCCCTCAGAAATCACAAAAATTTTGATTCAGTGTTTGTCGGCCATCATGAGCAAATCTAAAGGACATAAGAGGTAACTAGTCTCTAATTTTTGGGCCTCTCATTCCTAGGACGGGAGAAAGCCAGTACGTTAGGGCAAGCACACCACCTATATGCCTCATCCGGGACTTGAATTGCCCCGAAACTATCGCCTCTGACCAATCGGACTTTAACGACCTCCGCAAGCATTTGAGGTCATAAGGTGTCATTCGTCCCTAATTTAGAGCCTCTTCTTCCAGCGACGGAGCACAACGAGCGCTGTAGGACAAACATCTCACCCATGACTTATCGAAGACTCTATGGCAATAGCACGAAGACTGTAATATTCGTTTAAGGATAGATGACTGAACACTACATAAAAACTTCACCTACAGTGAAACAGGAATCATTCAAGTAAATGTCGGGAAAACGTTATTCTGCCACTAATACTTTGGCACTTCAAAAAGGTATAACCAAACGAACGTGAGTTTATAATAATCACACTTGATTTAAAGAACAACACCGACACCAAAGTAGAACACGCAGCCTTCAAATAACTCGAACTTCAATTTAACAAACGTTTCTTCCACAATTAGTATGATAATTTCCACCATCTCCACATACTGCTGCTTCTCAAACATTATACACCCATTGTCATAACAATCCGCACACCAAGAAGGAGGTGTCAGATTGAAATGAGATTTTAGTAATGAGATGGTACATACCAAAGACAGAAGTGATTACAATATCACAGCAGCAGGGCGATTTCCCGCGGACATACGGTACACATTCCGCTCAGTGTTAGTACCGCGTCGGACCGCCTCGTGCTCGGATACATGCGGTGATACGGTCCGGCATGGAGTCAAACATACGCCCTATGTTATCCTGGGACAGATTGGCCCACACTTCTTGCAACTGACGCTCTAAATCACGAACACTGGGACATGGAGAAAGCTAGCGTCCCGTCTGGTCCCACACGTGCTCGATGAGCAAGAGATCAGACGATCTGGCAGGCCACGGAAGCGTCGAAGCATAACGTAGACAGTCCTGGGAAACCCGAGCCGTGTGCATATCTTGTTGGAAAATGGCTCCGGAAAGACACCACACGGGGCTGCAGGACCACCAGGAAAGACACCACATGGGGCTGCAGGACCACCAGGAAAGACACCACATGGGGCTGCAGGACCACCAGGAAAGACACCACATGGGGCTGCAGGACCACCAGGAAAGACACCACATGGGGCTGCAGGACCACCAGGAAAGACACCACATGGGGCTGCAGGATCTCCTGTACGTAGCGCTGGGCTGTCAACGTCCTTCGGATCACTGGGAGGGAGGTCTGGATGTCTTACGTGATGGCTCCTCAGACCATCACGCCTGCAGTTCGGGACGTGTGCCGCTGTACAGTGAGGTTGGTATTGAAGTGATCACCTGCGGTCCTCCACACACTGTCACGGTGGTCGTCCGTTCCCATACAGAAGCGGGATTCGTCGCTGAACCCTATACGTCGCCAGTCCGTAGCATTCCACGTTGCTCGTTGCTGACACCACTGCAATCGACGCCAACGATGGTCAGGTGTTAATGGCAGATAACATAAGGGCCATCGAGAGTGCAGATTCGCCTCTGCCAGGCGTCTGGAAATGGTTCTGGTGGACACAGGAGTCCCTTTTACAGCCGCCACATGTCTCTGGATATTGGACAAAGATGTCGTAGCATCTGTGCATGCCGCTCTCACGATACCACAGTCCTCTATGCTGATGGTGTGTCTGCGTCGTCCAGAGCCAATCCGCCGTGTCTGGGTGCTTTCCCGAGTACATTGCCTCCAATACGATTGAACCGTACTGTCCGACCGGCCCAAACGGCGACCGATTCCGCTACGGCCGCCCTGCCTCCCTCATCTCGACGGTACGGCCTCGTTCAAACTCCGTCAGTTGCCCATAGGCACATCTACGGCGGCTCCTCGGCATGTCTATCGCTAGAGATCTCACCTGACTCTTACCGTGCACTTCGGCACGAATGTGGAGTCCCTGCGCGCCTTATAAGCCACAAGGATTGCAATTGCAGCGCATGTATTGAACGTGCGGGCATGCAGAATCGCATGAAACTTTAATCCTTTGAATGTCTGCTCTCCCCGCAGCTATTCGCCGAGTTTCGCGTTAATCGCACGATTTCTTCATGGTGCGCGGATTTTTATGGCAATGAGTATATATCGTTCTGTTCTCATGTGACATATCCACACGGCACGCGTTCTGACCTGTTGCCAATCATACTCTTGCAAGAGAGAAGGTATCATGTTAAGTTTGAGAAATGCTAAGGAGAATGAACTCAAATGTACATAGAGAAAGCAACTAAAATGGTAAGTTAAATTAGACTAGACGTCGCAGCTGCATCTCTGACCACTCGGCAATTTGGACGTCTACTATTGTTTTCATGTTTATTTAGAATTCTTTATGAAGTACGAATTCATTTGCAAAAGGCACTGTCATCGTGAGATTTACGTATTTTCTTGCTATATGTATATTTTTGTTTTTCGTTTTTCCAAGCAAGACCCTAGAAATTTTACAAAAATGAATTTTTGTATTAATTTTCTTATCATGCATCTGTACCGTTATTATTCAGAAACGAGCACCCGTTTGGCATATTCCATAATTTTCACTTAATAATATACTTCTCTGCTTTCAGAAATCACAAAAATATGGACTGGTAAGCAGTCTCAGGAAGACCAAGAGACATCTGGAAACCAAGAACAAAAAGTATCACCCAACATCCAAACACGGAGCCGCTCGTGTGAAATTGCGATGGCTGCCTCAGACGATGAAAGTTTTACGAAGCAGCCTGTTGACTGCCAGTTCAAGGAGAATTTTGTTTGCTTCTATGGTTCTAATGCAAGAGCACTAGGTATATATATATTTTATTTTACTGTTATGCTGATGATTTTTTGACGCATATGATTGTTTGTGTATTTTCAGATGCACAGTTATTCGCATGTGCATAGTGAACACAGCCAGTGGCATGCAAAAGCTGTGGTGCTCACCGTCAGTCACATGTAGAAACAATAGTGCGCACAGTCAGCCAATATAGAAACAACAGTGCGCACAGTCAGTCAATACAGAAATAAGAGTGCGCACAGTCAGTCAATACAGAAACAAGAGTGTGCACAGTCAGTCATATGTAGAAATTATCGAGTAAACCTTCATTTTGCGGATTGACGGATGGTTCAAATGTTAGCTAACGGCGCCTTTCGAAGATAGGCATAGCCACTCAACAATAACGCAGCAATGTAAGACCAAGGATTTCCACGTATTGGACAAGTAATGCGAAGCAGACGACACAGCGAGTTATCACAGCGTGTGCACGCACATCCAAAGTGACAGTAAGTCGCGTCACCTCTGTTTCGGAAAGCAACAAGGTCCGTGCTCACAGATTCACTCCACGGCACATCGTAGAAGGGAAGACATTAATTCAGAAGCTCCATGAGGGATACTGGCCACTGACGGCCGCAAGATTGTGGTCACTATGGATTAATCGTGTAGGTGCTTGTCAGACTGTAACAAAATTCAGGCCATTTGCTACGGTTGGAATAGAGCAAAGAGCTAATTATGGCTCAGAAATGAAAGTTTTATACGTGGGTTCATGGTTGCAGTCGATTTTGTGTATCATAGAAAGCTCCAGTTCTGCAGGTAGGACAGAAAACAAAACTCTATGAGATCAGTGTAAAGATTCTGCCCACGGCGAACGAGATACTGAAGGCTAGCCTATTTCCATTTTTTTTTCCATTGGAGGTTTAACGACCACCGTGAACAACTCAATGGGCTATAAGCAGTCGCCCGTCCCTAATTTAAGGTCACTGGTTCCAGGGAAGAGAAAGAGCCAGCACCGTAAGACAAACACAACATCCATGCCTCACCGGGATTCGAACCCGGACCCCGTTCGGATGAATGATCAGAGGCCATCACTTAGACTACTGCGCCACCGGGGCGGCGCCAGTCTATTTGCAATGTCTAATGGCCATTCTACACAGAGTCGGCCTCGTTGTACGGCAATAAAATCTTTACAGCGCAAGCAAAGAACTAACTCGTTCGCTTTTGATACGAGCGAGGAACTGGCTAGTCCAGTGGCGTACAGGAAAAACTTGCCCCCCTCCCCCGCCTCCCGCAAAAAATATCTACCCTTTTGCGAAAATCTGTTAGCTTTCAATTACTGAAAATTTTGCTTTTCATAGTATTAACTAGGTTTTATGGGTGTGTTTTAATCATTCAAATTCTGGGAACCTACAGGTATTTTTCGTGAAACCAAAATAATTGCACTTTATTGCATAAAATACAAATGTACACGTTGTAATTAAAAATATAGCCCTAGTTTTATACCATTACAAAGTACTACAAAACACTGACGCCAAAGTTAATTGTATTATGCAAATTTTCTTCTTTTAGAGAACTAAGGTCAGCCTCGTTGAAATGCCTCACGATCACGCACATACAACACCTAACTACGATGTGACAATGCCTAATGACCTTTTCCAATTTGTACGAAAATACAGAACATAAGCAAACAAAAAATATGTGACTATTAAGAATTATGTACTCCTGAATATACAAAAAAAATATATTAAATTATTTTCTCTTGAATGTATAAATAATGCACTTAATATAATGCCGCAATGTTTTGCCAATAGTAAATTTTGTTTTCTCTCGGCAGTCATAAAAATGGCACAAGTTTCTGTTTCTTCATTCTCCGAAGAACACCTTTCATTTCGTTATATTCTGAATGATTCGTAATTATGTGCAAACAATTATAATACATAACGTCTTACCCTCATTGATATTAAAATTACATTCACTGAACTGATATTTATTTCATAATCTCTTGGTAATATGTATGTATAGGGACACTTGCTATGGTTGTGAAAAGAGGCGCCTAGAAAACGCCTTCCCTGCCCTTCCGGTAGCTACGGCCGTGCTTTCAGAAGAAATTGCGGAAAAGCCATTCCAGATCCTTCTTTTATCTCTGCATTCTGAAATGTGTATAATTATGTAATGCAACAAATTAAAAAATGTTGGCTAACTCATCTACCTATCGTTGTGTATTTTTTGAAATTAAGTAAAGTGATTATTCCAGCCTCGTGCGATGACCAAGGACCACTGACCTATGGCAAGGCAGTAACAATTGGTAAGATCGGCGACATCTTCTATGTAGGTTCATCTGTAGAGTACAGCTGTGATTCCTTGCACTACATGAGAGGCGCAAAAGTCACTTACTGTTCAGCCAATGGAACATGGACTGCCGAGAAGCCAACTTGCGTCAGAGGTAAGACTAGAAAAAAATTACCTACCCTTATTTGCAACAAATGTAAAGCAAACTCTAAATAATGGTAAATATAGAACATACACTAAGCGTTGTCTTAATTACGACCACCTACCTAATAACTTCGTGGGCCCTCATTTTGCCTACAGAACATCCACCACCACCTGTGTCATCGACTCCAGTTTGTGCAGTTCTGTGGGGATCTGCAGCTAAGCGATTTGTGTTGCAGAACGATGCTCCGGCATGGAGCTGACTGGTGTGTCCAACTGCTCACATTGCGTTCCACAACATCCCATAGATGTTTAATTGGGTTAAGATCAGGTGAGTTTGGTGTACATTCAAGATGTTTCCTATCAGTACTATGCTGGTCGATTTATTCCTGCATGAGGCGGGTCCGATGACATGAGGCACTATCGTCCTGGAAGAACTCATCCCTCACTCGGTGGAAGTACAACATTATGAGATGTATATGGTCCGCAAGAAGCCTCTAGCAGTTACCTGCATCCATGCGTTGGTCAACACGCAGCAGGAGTCCAGTTTATACCAGTTAAACATGCACAGTATCATACAACCACACCACCTGCCTGGATAGTGGATGCCATGCATGAGGGATCCATAGCCTTATGCTTATACTGAAGCCAAATACGGACTCGACCATCGGCAGAATGCTGTACATATCATTATTTACCAGACCAGCACACCTGCTTTCAATCTTCATGATGTTGGCTCCAGGAGAGTCATTTACATCGATGGACTGTTGTTAATAAAGGGTGGCGCATAGAGCTTGTGTTCTAGTAGCCCATCCGTGCCAGCGTGCGAAGCAAAGTCACGTGGGATCAAATGATCAAATGATCATATGTAGAGGATTTTAGGAAGGGTGTGTCTGACCCCAGGTCTTAAACAACCTTTAGAAATAGGAAGCTAGGAGATTTGGGCTAGAGTGCCCGATAGGAAAGTGACATGGAAGCGAAGTAGAAAGGGGGAGGAAGACGCCCTTATTTATTACCGAGGGGCCAGTACCCGAGTTCCGACAGCTTAATGTGCCCATCCGACGCACGGCGTAGTAGATCTAGCGTTTGTACCTGCCTGGGATCGAACCTGAGGTCCTTTCCGTGGCAGTCACGAACGTTGCCCACTAAGCAACCCGCGGCCCAAAGTCACGTGGGATATTGTTTCTGGTTGATTTATATTGCACTGGACTGTCAGCTGCGAAACTGTGTACCGCCAATTGCCCTGTACAAGATGACGTACCCGCCGTTAACCTCTGGAATCCACTTTTCTCCCCGTTATTAAAGTGTACCAAGAGTGTTTTGTCATTCTGGCACCACTCTTGGTACACTTTAATAACGGATGCCTTCGAACAACTTACAAGTGTCGCAGTTTCCGAAACAGACGCGCCAATCCTTCGTGCGCCCACAATTTGGTATTTTGTAAATTGCGATAAATCCATAGTTTTACCCATCACGCCGCAACTTCGCTCTCACAAGTGAACTACCAGCCTCTTACTCGTTACGATAGTATTTGGTATATGTCATTTTGCATAGGGTTGCATGGATTGCTCGGGCTTTTTTAAAGTCTTCGCCAACTTATTCGTCAAACTCAATTTTTTTTTCGCCAAAGTGTTATAACAGTACAAAAAGGTAATCGCCTGCCTTTTTTCCGTCGCCAGAATAATTCCTTTTTCGCAAATTGCGGAGAATGAGATCCGCAGCGTGACCACTGGGGTTATGGTCGTAATTCAGTTGCACTCAGGGCATATACCGGGTGCATAGGAAAGTCCCTTTAGCCTAAAATAACTTGAAAACGGAGAGAGGTACAGTTATGCAAGTGAGATAACGGTATAGTAAAGCCACTCCGCCCGATCGAATGCAACCAATAGCAGCGACCCTAGTGGCGAAGTGCGGAATTTAGCCATTGCAAATCAAAAATGAAAAGAGATAGAGCAAAATTTCCAATTGCAAAGTTGTAGAGCATCAATTAATTAGTACAAAACGACATTTGTTTCACACGGATAAGATAAATTGTCGCCTGAATACCCTAAAATGTCCGAAATCGATGCGCAACGATTCGAATCTGAGTATTAACATTTCGCAAATGTAGCCGTATGCAAATGCAGATTGTGACGTTGTACCGTACCTACGATATAAAAACCAGTAGCGGGATGTATCCTGATCAGAAGTTTAGGTCTACGTACACTGTGTGAGAATGGCGAGCTTCACTCACTCCCAATATTGCGAGATGGTGCTTATTTACGGCGAATGCCAATGGACAGAGATACGTCCAACTATTACAGGATATTATACCTGACTTTTTAGATGACATTCCCTTGTCCGCATCACGTTCCTTGTGGTTCCAACATGACGGTGCCCCTGCACACCACCCAGCAGCAGTGCGACGCTTTCTCACAGATCCTTTTGGGCAACGAATCATCGGGTATGGTGGTGCTGTTGAATGGACTCCACGATTGCTGGACCTCACTCCGTTGGATTTCTTCCTCTGGGGTTACGTAAAAAATCAGGTGTATGCAACAGCGCCTACAAATCTGCTGGATCTACGTCGTCGTGTTACAGATGCTTGCAATAGTGTGACACCTTCCATGCTGAGGAATGTGCATGCAGAGTTATTTCACGAATACAAATGTGTATCGTGGGCAATGGCGAACTCTTCGAACATACTCGACATTAACTTTTTATCACTGTGCGCCAGTTTGCCTTATTTGTTTTTGTTTTGTCTGACGTCATCAAACTGTATTGACATAAGTACGTATTTATGCAATAAATTGTGTGTATTTGCTCATACCTATGCCTGTTCCCTTCAAACGTTCACACAAAAGGTCGCGCATCGATTTTGGAAATTTTAGGGTATTTAGGCCACAATTTATCTTATTCGGAAACAAATGTCGTTTTGTACTAATTAATTGATGCTCTACAACTTTGTAATTGGAAATTTGCTCTATCTCTTTTCGTTTTTGATTTGCAATGGCTAACCCACATTTCGCCACTAGGGGCGCTACTATCGGTTGCACTCGATCGGGCGTAGTCGCTTTACCATACCGTTATCTCGCTTGCATAACTGTACCTCTCTCCGTTCGCAAGTTATTTCAGGCTAAAGGGACTTTCTTATACACCCTGTATATTAAAGTACATATGAACCTTTCTGAATCACTACATACGGGAATAAAAAGCAGCGGAATTTATTGCGAATATAATATCCAAAGGCTTTAGAAACACACATAGCATTATTTTCTGACATAAAAATGCTGTCACTAAATTTGATCCACGTGACGAACTCCTCAGAGAACCTGAATATTGGATTATCTGGAGACATAAACAAGCCTGCGTGTCTCACTGTCCGTCATATTTAAAAAAAAATCCTTATCCAAAAAGATATTTTTGCATATCTTTGAATATTTTTCAAAGATTTTCGTGTCTTTTCTCCTGTAACTACCTCGTAAATGTCACTCACTGGTATGAAAGGCTATGAGTTTCTTATCTGAAATTGATATTACTGGACGGTTTAGCGGAAAAGAAATTTGCCGGTGGTGGCTTCGAAACCGCATCCTTCTTCCCTGGAGCCGAATGCTTTCCCAATTAAGCCACACCGATAGAGTTTGTAGCTACAACTTTGCTGTTTTGCCATGTGCGTCATCTCTGAAGTATGCACGTCACATATATCCCCCGCTTGAGAAAGGGCTGGAACGGAATCGTAGGTTTCCGGGTCAGCCGGCAAACCACACTTGAAGTAACTTTCTGTAGAAGAAGAAATTCTCATTAATTCCAGACGATATGTGGAACGAACATCCCGCATTTTTCGAAAACCCCCAACGGCCAGAAGTTTCATTTTACGTTCGGGCGCCAATACCGGTGTCGGAACACGGATAATTCTGCTCTGGAGCTGGATGCTTTCCCAATTAAGCTATACCGACGGAGTTTTTCGCTGCAACTTTGCCGTCTTGCCATGTGCGTCATCTTTGAGACATTTACGTCGCAAGGGTCCAGGAAAATATGAGAGCGAAAAATACACAACTTGCTTTGGTACCTAATTGAAAGTTTAATCTCTGAACTGGTGCTGTGGTTGGATCACTAGGTTTCATTCGAAACTTTGGGGTCAGAATAAAACGCCTTTGCCACAAATCAATCCTCATATGTAACGACCTTTACAATATATTCACTGTGTTATATGATTACTTTTCTGAATTGCACCATTGACCTGCAAAGTACTGAGAATACTGGGAATGTTTCTTGATGGCCAACGTACAAGTCTCAAGAGTAAGATACTAATTACCCGTAGCACTTTTTTTCTCTTAAATGGTGTTCCTGCCTACAGAGCTCAGTCCTTCATTTACATTCTTTTTCACACACAAACGTTTTATTAGTACGAACGTATTTTATTTTTCTATCTGTCTCGTCTACATTTTTCTTTTCCTTTATTTTGTAGCTCCATCTTCTTGAAATTTTTGAATTTTATTTATTATTTGCTCTGTAACAAGCAGGTGGCGACAAATTTTATGACTTCCTCAGGATGTGGTGCGCATTTACCCGGGGAGAAATTTTATTTCTGAAATAATAAATGCTTTTAATAATGATGGTAAACTCTGTCATATAAAACCAATGAATAATGATGTTCTTAAATTGTCTTTTTATGTGATATTTGTATACATCTGTATGTGACGATATAAGTGTTCAAGTATTTTCCTGAAAAAAAGGAAAAGAAAAAGAAAACAAAACCCAAAAATGCAAAAATGCATTTATGACACCAATGAGCCAAAATCTTTGGTAGGCAACGCAAGATTGAAATGTTATTAATCAGAATGGTTCATACCACGACATGAAAATTAATAATGATGAACAATAATCTTTAGTTATATGCTTACTTTCTTCTTTTAGTAAATACCTGTGAAGAACCGCCTGTTCCAAGAATGGTTCATACCACGACAGAGGAAAATTAATAATGATGAACAATAATCTTTAGTTATATGCTTACTTTCTTCTTTTAGTAAATACATGTGAAGAACCGCCTGTTCCAAGAATGGTTCATACCACGACAGGAAAATTAATAAAATGATGAACAATAATCTTTAGTTATATGCTTACGCTCTTCTTTTAGTAAATACATGTGAAGAACCGCCTGTTCCAAGAATGGTTCATACCACGACAGGGAAAATTAATAATGATGAACAATAATCTTTAGTTATATGCTTACTTTCTTCTTTTAGTAAATACATGTGAAGAACCGCCTGTTCCAAGAATGGTTCATACCACGACAGGAAAATTAATAATGATGAACAATAATCTTTAGTTATATGCTTACTTTCTTCTTTTAGTAAATACATGTGAAGAACCGCCTGTTACAAGAATGGTTCATACCACGACAGGAAAATTAATAATGATGAACAATAATCTTTAGTTATATGCTTACTTTCTTCTTTTAGTAAATACATGTGAAGAACCGCCTGTTCCAAGAATGGTTCATACCACGACAGGAAAATTAATAATGATGAACAATAATCTTTAGTTATATGCTTACTTTCTTCTTTTAGTAAATACATGTGAAGAACCGCCTGTTCCAAGAATGGTTCATACCACGACAGGAAAATTAATAATGATGAACAATAATCTTTAGTTATATGCTTACTTTCTTCTTTTAGTAAATACATGTGAAGAACCGCCTGTTCCAAGAATGGTTCATACCACGACAGGAAAATTAATAATGATGAACAATAGTCTTTAGTTATATGCTTACTTTCTTCTTTTAGTAAATACATGTGAAGAACCGCCTGTTCCAAGAATGGTTCATACCACGACAGGAAAATTAATAATGATGAACAATAATCTTTAGTTATATGCTTACTTTCTTCTTTTAGTAAATACATGTGAAGAACCGCCTGTTCCAAGAATGGTTCATACCACGACAGGAAAATTAATAATGATGAACAATAATCTTTAGTTATATGCTTACTTTCTTCTTTTAGTAAATACATGTGAAGAACCGCCTGTTCCAAGAATGGTTCATACCACGACAGGAAAATTAATAATGATGAACAATAATCTTTAGTTATATGCTTACTTTCTTCTTTTAGTAAATACATGTGAAGAACCGCCTGTTCCAAGAATGGTTCATACCACGACAGGAAAATTAATAATGATGAACAATAATCTTTAGTTATATGCTTACTTTCTTCTTTTAGTAAATACATGTGAAGAACTGCCTGTTACAAGAATGGTTCATACCACGACAGGAGAAAATTAATAATGATGAACAATAATCTTTAGTTATATGCTTACTTTCTTCTTTTAGTAAATACATGTGCAGAACCGCCTGTTCCAAGAATGGTTCATACCACGACAGGAAAATTAATAATGATGAACAATAATCTTTAGTTATATGCTTACTTTCTTCTTTTAGTAAATACATGTGAAGAACCGCCTGTTCCAAGAATGGTTCATACCACGACAGGAAAATTAATAATGATGAACAATAATCTTTAGTTATATGCTTACTTTCTTCTTTAGTAAATACATGTGAAGAACCGCCTGTTCCAAGAATGGTTCATACCACGACAGGAAAATTAATAATGATGAACAATAATCTTTAGTTGCTATACTTATCTTCTTTTAGTAAATACATGTGAAGAACCGCCTGTTCCAAGAATGGTTCATACCACGACAGGAAAATTAATAATGATGAACAATAATCTTTAGTTATATGCTTACTTTCTTCTTTTAGTAAATACATGTGAAGAACCGCCTGTTCCAAGAATGGTTCATACCACGACAGGAAAATTAATAATGATGAACAATAATCTTTAGTTATATGCTTATCTTCTTTTAGTAAATACATGTGAAGAACCGCCTGTTCCAAGAATGGTTCATACCACGACAGGAAAATTAATAATGATGAACAATAATCTTTAGTTATATGCTTACTTTCTTCTTTAGTAAATACATGTGAAGAACCGCCTGTTCCAAGAATGGTTCATACCACGACAGGAAAATTAATAATGATGAACATCTTTAGTTATATGCTTACTTTCTTCTTTTAGTAAATCATGCAAGAATGGTTCATACCACGACAGGAAAATTAATAATGATGAACAATAATCTTTAGTTATATGCTTACTTTCTTCTTTTAGTAAATACATGTGAAGAACCGCCTGTTCCAAGAATGGTTCATACCACGACATGAAAATTAATAATGATGAACAATAATCTTTAGTTATATGCTTACTTTCTTCTTTTAGTAAATACATGTGAAGAACCGCCTGTTCCAAGAATGGTTCATACCACGACAGGAAAATTAATAATGATGAACAATAATCTTTAGTTATATGCTTACTTTCTTCTTTTAGTAAATACATGTGAAGAACCGCCTGTTCCAAGAATGGTTCATACCACGACAGGAAAATTAATAATGATGAACAATAATCTTTAGTTATATGCTTACTTTCTTCTTTTAGTAAATACATGTGAAGAACCGCCTGTTCCAAGAATGGTTCATACCACGACAGGAAAATTAATAATGATGAACAATAATCTTTAGTTATATGCTTACTTTCTTCTTTTAGTAAATACATGTGAAGAACCGCCTGTTCCAAGAATGGTTCATACCACGACAGGACAATTAATAATGATGAACAATAATCTTTAGTTATATGCTTACTTTCTTCTTTTAGTAAATACATGTGAAGAACCGCCTGTTCCAAGAATGGTTCATACCACGACAGGACAATTAATAATGATGAACAATAATATTTAGTTATATGCTTACTTTCTTCTTTTAGTAAATTCATGTGAAGAACCGCCTGTTCCAAGAATGGTTCATACCACGACAGGAAAATTAATAATGATGAACAATAATCTTTAGTGATATGCTTACTTTCTTCTTTTAGTAAATACATGTGAAGAACCGATTGTTCCAAGAATGGTTCATACCACGACAGGAAAATTAATAATGATGAACAATAATCTTTAGTTATATGCTTACTTTCTTCTTTTAGTAAATACATGTGAAGAACCGCCTGTTCCAAGAATGGTTCATACCACGACAGGAAAATTAATAATGATGAACAATAATCTTTAGTTATATGCTTACTTTCTTCTTTTAGTAAATACATGTGAAGAACCGCCTGTTCCAAGAATGGTTCATGCCACGACAGGAAAATTAATAATGATGAACAATAATCTTTAGTTA
This sequence comes from Macrothele yani, assembly GCA_039090855.1. NCBI lineage: Eukaryota > Metazoa > Arthropoda > Arachnida > Araneae > Macrothelidae > Macrothele > Macrothele yani. Next base: position 199,397,986 of record CM076990.1, read on the forward strand.
TATGCTTACTTTCTTCTTTTAGTAAATACATGTGAAGAACCGCCTGTTCCAATAGGAGGAGTGGTGAATTATTTAGCTCCGCTTCGGGAGACAGGATCCCAAAGATCAACAGATATGCGTAATGCCATAACAAACGCCAGGTGAGAATGAAACCTAATGCACTTTCATCTACTTGTAGCACGCTGAATAGTTAAAACCAATATTTTATTAAAATATTCTTCCAGAAATGCTGCACGAGTATAAATAAAATAAATCAAAGACAAATTTCAAAGTTTTTTATTGGACTTTGCATTAATATGAATTTCGTAAAACATAAGCTTTCAGTGTGTTTTTAATAACTGGAAACTAGTTACAGCACGTGCGTTTCCTTTTATGGCATTTTTAGGACATGCCTAATGAAAGAAAAAAAGCGTCTTCCCGTTCTCAGTCCCTGCCGCAACAATAGATTCTTGAGTGATTTTATCGTCTCAGAAGGCACTGCACCAACAATATCTTATGGTATGTTCACTGCATGACATTGCTGCGCCGTGGAGAAAGCATTTCCATGAAACTAGTATGGATATACCTACGTACAAAGACATTCTACTCTGTATGCATAGTGTTCCACTTTGACGTATAATAAAAGGAAGTGTCATAAATTCTGAACTTACCGCAATTTATAAGTGAACACGTATTGTTCCAGATACAGAAACTGATAATTTTTTTACATGTGTAATAAACTTCAACATGAGCTCCACTGGTGGCGTGGCAAACGTCCAATCAGCATTCCATATCAGCCCACGTGTTGAGCAGAACTTGTGGTGTCACGTAGTTGATTGCAGCACAAATTCTGTAGCATAAGTCTTGCTGATTAAGCACCGGTGTAGCGTGTACCTGGTCCTTAACAAACCCGCACAGGAAAAATTCCGGTGGATTTAGGTCTAGTGATCTGGGGGGCCATGCAATGAATGTTGATTTTTCTGCCAATCCATCCTGTAGTGAAGTGGTCATCCAACTGAATGTGCGGACATCGTTAGCAAAATGCGGGGAGCCGCAACTTGTTGGAAATTTTTTCCCTCACGCAGCTGATGCACAGCGCATTCCTGTAACATGTCCAGGAATGTTGATCCAGTTATCGTGACCTCCGCAAAAATAAAGGGACTGATGATTTTGTCATTCATGATCCCACACCAAACATTGCATTTTGGAGGTTGCCGTTCGTGCTCACGAAAAACATACGGATTTTCGGACCCCCAGATGCAGCAGTTATGTCTGTTTACTTTCCCAGACACGTGGAATGTTGACTCATCTGAAAAGGAATGTTGACTCATCTGAAAAGGAATGTTGACTCATCTGAAAAGGAATGTTGACTCATCTGAAAAGAAATGTTAACTCACAAAAGTAATGTTGACTCATCTGAAAAGGAATGTTGATTCATCTGAAAAGGAATGTTGACTTACAAAAGGAATATTGACTCATCTACACGTGAATGTTGACTTTTCCCATAATCAGTCAAAACACCACTCGCACCAAAAAGTAAAATCCTATTCTTTTTTTCCCGTTGATTCATCACAAACGAAAAAACATAAATAATCACTACCGACGCCACCAAAGCCGGTCTAGGAATGTATCGTCGTCATCAATTTTGGCCAACATGGTCTCCGCAATTTTTTCTCGTGCTGGCTTGTCATGCGGCTTACTTTATTGATGCAGTTGAACCTTGTACGCATGCAAAAGCAACCTTTCATGGAGTACCCGATGCACTGTTGTTGGTGCGATGTCTAGCTTCACACTAGCCTCTCGGTTGGATTTTCTCGGGCTTCTCTGAAATGACTTTCGAATCCGTTCAACGTTTTCCTCAGACACCGTACGCTTAGCATGTTTACCAGTCACCTGTAACAAACTTCCCGTTTCTCTGAATTGCTTGTCCTATTTCATAATGGACACGTAAATCCGGACGTCTGCCGTCGATCCAAGATTGTACTCGCGGTGAAAACGGCGCTGTAGCTGTACAAGCGTCACGAACATCGATTCCGCAAGCGATAGCACTCAAAACACCTTCTGCTGGGGAGTCGTCATGGCGACTAACGCAGAAGCTATCTACTTCTTCCGCAATGCGGTAGAAGTAGATATAGCATCTACGAATGTGCCCAAATTCGCATGATTTGCAAATTTCACAGCTGTTCTTCTCTTTACAATGACGCCCATCTTCTGTCACTCGAGCTAACACTTTGTCGGTGACTATTTTTTCTTTTATTATACGTCTAAGCGGAACACCTGGTACAAAACCACGAAACCTGCGCCACAATACTTTTCTCTGGCATGGACATGGATAGGAAAGGCAAAATGTTAGGATGTTATATCCCTTGTGCAACAGTCTGGAATTGCAAAAAATTTTACACTTTCGTGACCCATTGTCTTGGACATAAACAGAAGAGGCTGTCCCGGTGGCACAGTGGTCTAAGCGATAGCTTCTGATCATTCGTCCGAGATGGGTCCGGGTTCGAATCCCGGTGAGGTATGGGTGTTGTGTCTGTCTTACGGCGCTGGCTCTCGGAGCCAGTGGCCCTAAATTAGGGACGGGCGACTGCTTATAGCCCACTGAGTTGCTCACGGTGGTCGTTAAACCTCCAATAAAAAAAAAAAAAAAAAACAGAAGAGACACTAAGTTGGGAATGCTCAACAGTAACCACAGGCTTGCTAGTTTCATGGGAAAATAATTTAATCCCGGCATAAAAGTTGCTTTTTTCTGGGTTTAACGACCGCATGAGGATTCAAAGCATCGCTAGCAATAGCCAGTTACCCTGTAGCCAGCACCGTGGATCAAACATGGCATCTCAGCTCCTACTGGAACTCGAACTCGGGCACCGCTCACACGTGTTTAGTCAGTAGCTGATGCCTTTGACCAGACAGCAGCGAGGCGGCATTGAATGCTTATCTGAACTCGTATACTCTGAAATTATCATTCTCACGTATAATTTCCGTTGTAATTCTGTACGTAAGTGTGGTGATTTGTTAGGATAGCAACAAAAACCGGTTTTGCACATCTGCTGCTGTGACATCGAATCCAAAGCATTCTGACATGACGTCAGAGCTTCGTTACGTCACGCGATGAAAGTCGTTACAACCAATCTTTAGAAATAGAAAAAATATGACGTCACTAATATTCATTTTATTTTGTCGCTCATAAACAACCTTTGAGGAACAAATACATAGACTTATAAATAACTAAATGACGTATTTTCTTTTAGTTGTTTTGCAGCAGCTACATACGAAGGAGAGTGGGGGATCAACAAATACGCTGAATTAAGGACCAAGTGTGTTTTAATAATATTGTTTTTGGAACTACAACTCACAGTGGAACTGAATATTTAAAAATGATTTAACGCAAGGCAAACTCATGTTTTCCTGTTTTTGGTCATATGTCTGGGTATTAAATAATTGTGGATACATTTACTTAACAGTACATTTGCTTAATTGTAACATGCTAAAATCAAATATGCTAACACACGTTTTCCTGTATTTTGTATTCATGTATTTATTAATTCATTGTGGATATATTGACTTAGCATATAAAATTCATTTAACTTAATTATAACCAAGGTTAGTAGATGACAAGGTTATGCTCATCCTGCACTTTCGATGATTGCTTTGTGACGTCACTGTCCAAATCGCCATCGTGAGACTACCTAATTTCCACGTTTCTTTGTATCTGCGCCATAGCAACGTGTCGGAATTATTATTCGCAAACCAGCTGGAATAATCTTCATAAATTCTACCAGATGTTTTAATGCATAATGTTTTAAATTTTTATTTAAAAAAAATGGGAATGTTGCCGAGATGCTTTTCCTATTCTTTATAAAGAATGATTTATAAATTGTACTACTATACTAATTGTACTGGCTGTACTACCGAATCAGAATGCTTTCATGTAGTTCCCGATTTTCCGTGTATCGTTCCGCTCTGTTTACATACAACTTGATCACACCCAACATGAAAGACAGTGTACTTCACAATAATATACGGAATTTTGTTTACTATTTTTATCGAAATAAATCGTATTGTAATGGAAATAATTACAGGCATAATTTATAAAATCCAGTAAATTCTATCAAAAATGAGGCGTCGGTCTTAGCCACTTAGACTTCCAGAACAAAAGTTGGAAATAGCTTCGTATAAGGTAGTTTTGAAATCTCCGTTACTAAAATATTCACATGACTGTGAATTTCTTCTGTATTTAATTCAAATGTGCTTTTGCATAAGCTTTTGTTCTGTGTTCGAGTTATAAAAATTGTTAACAAGACATCTTCCTCCGTAGCGTACAGTTCAGATCTGCGATTCACATGTTAGGACGGTGACGCCACGATTATTCGTCTGCGAGGAAGGCGGGATGAGCAAACCTTACTGTCTATTAACCTTGATTATAACCGCCGATGATAATAACACGAAACGCGTTAGCTAACCTGTGTCATACACTTGTTACGCCACATGTATACACATAATTTCATCCGGGAAGCACTTTACCGTCACTGAACACCTGTTCGAAAACACGAGAAGCTAAGAAAAAAGTTACAAATATTTTTTTTATTGAAGGCTTAACGACCACCGTGAGCAACTCGATGCGCTATAAGCAATCGATTTTCCATAATTTATGCCAATGGTTCCAAGAAAGAGAGAGAGCCAGTGTCGTAAGACAAACACAACATCCATGTTTCACCGGGATTCGAGCCCAGATCCAACTCAGACGAATGTTCAGAAGCCAACGCATAGACCACTGCCTCACGGGGGATTACAAATATTTATCTCTCAGTTATCGCAAATGGTGATGACATTTGTTATACAGCATAAACAGCGCACATTTACCAAAAATGTAATTATTAAGTAGTTGTTGAATTAAGTACATTTTATTCTGGTCTACACTCCACACCCGTCACTTTTGAGGAGTTATAGCTGGTATATTCATAACAATGCAACATCAAATTACATAAAATGTAATCAAAGTTTTGATTTATAGCTGTGATACTATTTACGGCATCTGAATCTATTTAGAATCTTACTCAAATACTGACACTTAGTGTCTCGGTGAACATGAAGCACCTCCTAATATGAAGTAAGTTTGTTTTTTGGACAGAACGTCCCTTTTTTTTTTTTGATTGGAGGTTTAACGACCACCGTGAGCAACTCAATGGGCTATGAGCAGTCGCCCGTCCCTAATTTAGGGCCACTGGTTCCAGGGAAGGGAGAGAGCCAGTGCCGTAGAACAAACACAATATCCATGCCTCATGTAATTCTAACCCGAACCCTTTCGGACGAATGCGCTACCGGGTCGGCGAACGCCCCTTCCTATCTTTAAAATTCTCTTTCTTCTGGACATCAATGGCAAGGAATGAACTAGTTTGTTCATCTCCAGTCAGAATGGTGTGGGATTACATTTCCTGATGTCCCGAAGCTGTGGATGTAAAATCCAACACCCATTCGTCAAAGCTTCTTGAAAAAACAAGATGTACCACTTGAATGCAGGGTTGCACCACTGACATGGAGCAGTTAGATAACCTCGTGTATGTACGGTGAGCGACGATTGCTGGTTCCAGTCCAATTAGAAACTGTACAATTCATGATTTATCACAAATTGAACGCAAATGCGTAGATAGATCTCCGGAACTCGGCCCTGGACATATGAGTCATTTGCGGATGCTGTACTTGCTGTACTTCCGGCTTAAAAACCTCGTATCAGGAGGCCAGTACTTTCTACATATGCTGTCGCGTTATGAAGAAGAAGACAGAGTTTAGTTTGCTAGGTAAAGTTATGTTTTCCCGTATTGCATCAGCCCAAAAGAGCAATTGTTAAATTCACAACTTTCCCATTCCCGGTGGCCGAGTGGTTTGAGGCGCTGGCATCTGACCATTCGTGCAAGACGGGCCCAGGTTCGAATCCCGGTGAGGTGTGGGTTTGCCTTATGGCGTTGGCTCTATCTCTTTCATGGAACCAGTGGCCCTAATTTTGGGATGAGCGACTGCTTATAGCCCTATGAGTTGCTCATGGTGATCGGGAAACCCCTAAAGAGAAGAAAGAGAAATCATAAAGATTTCGAATAGTGCCCCAGAAGCAAAAATATGTTGGTATGAGCATACGTTGAGAAGAAAGGCAAGATATTCACATGATTTAGAGCTATGTGCACAAAGTTTCCGGGAAAAGGGAGCAATGGAAGGATTGTTTAAGAAATCATATGAACGAAAAGAACCAAGAAATTAAAATGGCATGAGAGAAAATTTAGTAAAGAAAGAAGATACACAACCGCGACCCAACCTAGCTGTGAAACTAACAGAGCTTCAGGCAGAGTAGAAGACGAGCATGAAGCATAAATAAGTATTCATAAAACAGGCTGTGACTTGAAAAATGTGCACCAACACAGAAAAAGTATGGCTTAACCACGTTTTGCCTGTGAAAAATGTGTTTTCAAAAATCGATTCCATTGCAGAGCTAAAGTATCAAAACCTTCTGTGGTGTTATTGGATTCTTCTGCCGTCGACATCCTACTCAAGTTCACCCCTAAAACATAAATGGGACAGATAGAGTTTATAGAAGCATAATTTGTTATCAGAAATTTGATACTATCACAATCATTTACTGAAACTATCTAAAGTACTAGAGTTCCGAGACAATCATACTTTGTGTTTTCTACACTACCCAACTCTCAAAACAGTTTTAATTTTGTACATAATACAACTCTTTGCATAGACTTCTTTCTTAGTCAGACAACGTACGAAAAAAAAAAAAAAGAAGACGAGTTTGCAACCTCTGTGTGACTTTATGGAGAAGTAGCATATGTTGATAAATTAACAACACTACCAGTTGTACCTTAGCTCGTAAGAGTATCATTCAGTAAGTTGTAACGCATTCTTTTAACATGCGTGTGAAACTGTAGAAGTATTTTTTTTATTGTTTATTGTTGCTTACAAATTCAGGTACTGCTTTCATGTGATTTCTATTTTTGATTATATATTTTAGGTAATGATATAGCTATTGCAAAATTACATTCTCTTTGTGGTTCAATAAAGTTCGTTTTTCACAGTCGTTAGGTTGTCAAACATTTTCTGTCGCTCTTGCACGTATGATGTACTCAGTTGGAAGTATCATACTATCTGTGTTTTGTACCACAGAACCCTGGAAGCTTTTCAAAAGCACTGGACCTTGTAATCTGTAGAGTTGTAAGTAGTAGCAATTTCCAGCTTTATTTATATAAGATGTTGTTTCTCTCAGTCATAAATCAGGTCCAGCAGGTAAGTATTACATCCTGTAGTACATTTTTCCTTTGCAATTTTGAATTTCTTTTATCGGTAATTTTTATATTTATGCTAAAGTGGTCCCTGTGTTGATAACCCAGTCACAACGTTCATTTTGTTTCAAAGTATGGGTAGCCCATTCAATTTGATTTTCAGTTTTGTGGAAATATGAAATTTTTGGGTACTGGTTACATGCAATATTTTATTGTCCTTTCTGTTGTGCTTTCTTTTTGGCTTCTTTTTGTTGTTGTTGCTGTTATCGAAAAGCACCAGCTTCTACAACGAGAAATGAGGACGATAGTGAATCCTTTCCTCTTTTACACTTCACGGGGAAACCAAAGAGTTGGTTAGTCACATGATTCACACTTTCAGGAAATTATGTATATATATTTCTATTTCTTCGTAAAAATAAAGAGGCTGGAAAGAATTTCACAAGATTCTAGAGTATATGTGTTCATCTAAAGATTAATACAGAAGTAAGTGCCATGCTCTTTAATCTATGAAAAGATTCGGAACAAGGTGTATAAGCAAAAAGTTGTTTTCATTTTTAACATGTTTTATGTATAGGAAACATTTTACGTGTACGTATTTACATGAAGATTATTTTAATTTATTCTACGCATAAAAGAAAGCTCAGTTGGAGACGAGCTATTGAAATAGGTAAGCTTTTATTCCGAAAGTTGCAAGAATCAAAATGCTGGAAGCACCTGCAAGTTGTTAGTAATGAACAATGTACACAGCAGGACTGAATATCTTTCATTCTCTCTTTGATTTGTATGGATAAATTTTGTATAGAAAACAATTTTATGGTGGACGTAAAAGTGCATGCCGTTTTGGTTAAGAGTTTACCCTGTGGAAGTGATTCAGTGCATATTCTGAAATCAATTATAGCTTTCATTCAATCTTACTTAATGGAATCAGAATAAATGTGGATAATTCGAAAAAAGTTTTTCTCAATAAAATTCGAAGAAAAACAGTAACTATAAAGATCTTTGAAATGTGATTGAGCAGATGCATAGTTTTAACAGATTTACTGTAACCTATCAATGAAAAAGGAAGTGTTGAAAGCGAATTTGGTAGAAAAATCGGCAAATAACAGGAATCTCTTGTCATCTGTTTCTATTAAGAGAGGTTTGAGAGTGAACATGAATAGGGAATACAAGTACAACGGCCGTTTCAGGAGATCTGAGAGTAAAATCACACAAAATGAAGAAGTATAGGTACAGCAAAATATATGCTATCCTTTCTCAAAGTATCTTCCTTCGGATGATATGCAACGGCTCCATCATTCAGTCCACTTTTCAAAGCATGTGGCGAAGGCATTTTGTGGAAGCTGCTTTAGCGACCCCTGTACAGTTCGAATAACGTCAGCATCTGCGTTGAATGTTGCGCCACGGAACTTCTCCTTCATTGTTGAAAACAACCATAAATCGCACGGAGCGAGGTCAGAACTGTTGGCAGGCTGTGGCATGATTTCAGTACTGCATTTTGCAAGAAACTGTTGAACACAAACAGCTACACGTGGGCGGGCGTTATCATGGTGTAGGGTCCACTTGACCACCAGTTCCGGTTACTGAATCGATATGTGTCGTCGCAGGCGCTTTAATTCAAAACTGAAATATAATACTCAGCACTGACAGTAATTTGTGGAGGAACGGCATGCTGGTAGAAAGAAAATTATCATCATCACCTTCCCAGCTGATTTGATTTGGCGGACTTTTTTGAGGCGAGAATGTGTGTTTCCAGACACTTGTTGCGCGCTTCGTGAGGGGTTCGAAATAGTGGACATATGTCTCATCGGCAGTTATTACTGTGTTTTGAAAGTGTGGGTCCTTTTCAATCATTTGTTTCCACTCATGAAACACCTGAACTCTGGTTAACAATTGTTCTCTCGTCAGGTGATAAGGTACCAATCTGGAATACACACGATGCAGCAGCAATTTGTCGTGTAGAATGCGGAACGCCGACTTTTTGAAATATTAGTCGGCGCCGCTATGTCTTCACACGCCATTCGTCGATCTTCTTGCATGATTGCCTAAACAATGTTAACAATCCGCTCCGTAACAACACTTTCACGTCGACTAGGCCTAGGGGCGAGTTTTGCCGACAAACGCCCTTTTTTGAAATCATGGTGTCATCTAAAAATCGTTGACTCTCCCAAACATTTATCTTTGTAAGCATTTTTCATTAAATCAACTGTTCCTGGATACGTTTTACCCAAACGTTAGCAAAATTTTATTGCACAACGCATTTCACTTCTTAACTCTGAATCACTCATCTCCATAGCTGTATGGCGAAATGTAGACGTACCTTAAACAACTCCGCAATAATAATCCAGTATCGTCTGCCACGGCTAAGAACTGTTGCTATAGATACTCTCTTAATTCAGTTATTCGTCTGCGTGGCTGTTTTCCCGCTTTGCACTGTTTCCAACTCAAAAAGAATTACTCTCAGTTTTTATGGAACGGCCTTTGTAGATCTGCCTGTGCTGCTTTTTAGATTTCATTAATAACTGGTAATGCACTAGGGTTTCATTAACAGCTGCCGATTTCTTATGTAAAAAAAAAACTTGCTGAAAAAATATTTCCATGAAATTTTTTCTGCAACTGTTGCTTTCGAAAACAGTATGTTATTTTCTAAAATCTGTTGAAGCTGGTTCTTACGGTTGTCTAGGCATTAGGGATTTTATCAGTTTTTATGTTGCATAATCCAAAAGTGGACACAGTATGCTAATTTCAATCAAGAATCAGAGGAAGTAGTTCCCAGAGAAAGCTTCAGTTATTCAGTAGTTGTTATGATGCCAACTACTCAGCAGTCGTTTTGACATCAGAGAATCAAAAAAGAAATTTCGTATGAGCTGCACAGAAACTGCTTCGTGATATCTATTACTTCATAGTTATTTCAGCAGAGTTGTACAACCGTTCTTCTCTTACCAGCATCTTTGTTATTATTTTGATGTCGAGTACTTTGATATAAATCAGGCACTTGGTGGTTGTGTTTGGTATCAACATTGAGTAGCTGCTATTGTTTCAATTAATTCAGTATCTGATTTCGTACACATTACTGAGTGTTTTGATGTTAGTCATTCAGCAGCTGTTTTGAGGTCAGCTGTTGAGTAAAATCTTTGATATGGGATTAATATAATTGCTGAGTTGCTTTAACATAACTCGTTAGTCACTTTGATATTCGTTTGTTTGTTATTCATTGATTACTTCTTCGTGAAAATTATTAGATTGGCTCGTATTCCTGTGGGACTGGGAGCTCCTGTTCCTTTGAATGGAGACAATCTGCCAGCGTCAGAGCAAGAGGAAATCGAGAACATCGAGCTACCCCTGGAGTGCATAGAGTGGGTACTCGAGCAATGTACGATTGCCAATCCCGCTACTACCAGTTGGTAGGATCTCGTATCCGAAGGTGTGAGACCAGAGGAAACTGGAGTGGAAGAGCTCCTACATGTATGCCAGGTAAGCTGGCTTAAAAAAACATCCCTGTTTATACACTATCTACCAACAAGTAATTGGGCACCTGTGATAGCAAAGGAAAACGTAGTTTATTCACGTTAAATATCGTGCTGGAGCCTCCACGAGCGGCGATTACAGCTGCGACCCTCCGGGGCATAATCTCAACCAGGCGTTGTACGACGGCTAACGGTATTTTCTTCTACTCGGCTTGGAGTACCCAAAATACAGGTCAGTTCCTTCACCGATTTCGGACGGTGGGGACACCCCTTAAGTCCACGCTCCAACTCGTCCCAGAGGTGCTCGATAAGGTTAAGGTCTGGGATCTGCGCAGGCCAGTCCATTCGGATTAACCCCCAAATCGATGTCACCATACCAGCCATGGTGGACCTCGCAACATGACAGGTGGCATTGTCATCCTGAAGTAACATGGGTCCACCCTGCAAAACTGCCACAACGTAGGAAGCCGCACGGTCATCCAAAATGGTGCACTAGGTCTCGGCGTTGAGTCTACCAGGAACGTCGACCAGTGGACCGTTGCCAACAGTGGAAACACCCCCATAGACAAATCACCGACGCCGAACTGTCACCAGTTGGCACAATACATTCCGGCCGGAGGCGTTCTCCAGGCAGACGCCAAACCCAGACCCTGCCATGCCGGAACGGTAGAGGATGCCAACTGTGAGTTCGGTCACGGTCCAGAGAACCTGTTTCTCACTGTTAACGGTCCACTGTCGACGTTCTTTGCACCACGTTACCGAGACGCTATTGGACCGGTGATCAAAGGCTTGTGGGCGGATGACGTCCATGCGCATAACCTACGTTGTGGCAGTTCCTTACGGTGGACCCATGTTACTTTCAGGATGACAATCCCTGTCATGTTGAAAGTCCACCATGGTGGCCCATGGAGACAATGTGCGGTTCTTCCGAATGGACTGGCCTGCGCAGAGCGCCCGTCGGTCTCTAACTCCTATCGAGCACCTCTGGGACGAGTTGCCGAGCGTCGACTTAAGGGTGCACATTCCGACAATCGGTGAAGGAACCTGACCTGTCTTCCACTTACCAATCACGTAGGCCGCTAGCCGTCGTACAACTCGCCTGGTTTGTCACGTATGAATATGTCACGTAGGGTCGTTGCTGTAATCGCCGCGACGTGGAGGCTCCACCAACTATTGAAGGTGAATAAATTGTCGATTGCTAGAGGTGTCCAATTACTTGTTGGTAGACAGTGTATAGTGATATAACACATTTTTATATGAATTAGTAAATGCCTTCATAACATGTAATTGAAAATATCTTTGACGATATTTATTTTAATTCACCTGGTTTTAGAAAATAAAATTGTACAATCAAATAATATTTATATTACACTCAAGAAAGAAAGAATACGCTTACATGATAAATGTATATACACTTGATCGTTTATGAACTACAGAAACCATCAGCACGAACTAAGACAACAAAATGTCCATGTTGAAGAATAAAAAACGGCAATAAAGTGCAATGCGTTTGCTAGTACAATAAAAAAACAAGAAAGATAACACCGAATATTCGGGTGTAATAAGCACGTCTTTTGAATCCGCGCGTGTGTGTGTGTGTGTGTGTGTGTGTGTGGCGCGTTCTTCAAACTAATAAATTACCTGCAGAGTTTTCATAAAAAGTTACTCTATTTTCCACTGTTCTCATAAGAACATGAGTCAAAAGCTTAAGATTCCTACATTTCGTCTTGTAAGTTTTAATAATTTAGCATTGTATACATTTCTTAGTGCTTCTTTTTTTTACTGAAATGATGAAGTCACTGTGTATTTCGCTCATTAACGGTTCCAAGTGCAAACAGGGAGATGTGGGTGGATAGTAGTGAAAAATCTGAAATTGTGTCGCCTACTCCGCTGTACTCAGAGACATGGAACTTTTACCCTTAGTGAGTCACTGTCTTGAAAACTGTTCGTCTTCTAGCCACTGTTTGTGATCGAGTGGAAATCCCATTGAAGAGCCAAAAAACTGGTACAGGCTAGCTTATGCAAAATACATAGCAACGTCACCTATGCGCGTACTCGGTTGCGTCCGCCAGTGCGTATATAAAGCGATAGACATCCTTGCCAGCTGTCAGAGCTGTTTTCGGCATGAGAATGACAAGTAATAACGATTTAAGCGATTTTCAACGCGGCGTCATAGTTGGCGCTCGTGAGATGGGCTATAGTATTTCGGAGGTAGAAACGAAGTTCGGATTTTCACGGACGACCATTGCAAGGGTGTACCGTGACTACAAGAATTACCTCCAAATTACAATACCAGAAAACCTCCAACCTACGATACCAGTGGGGCCGTAAAAAGACATTGGGTGAACGTGGCCATTGTCGACTGTCAAGAATCGTTTCACGTGATAGGCGTGCAACACTCTCGCAGGTAGCATTGGAATTCAATGCTGGAGCCTCAACAAGCATCAGCGTCCGGACTGTGCAACGTACCCTGCACGATATGGGCTTCGGGAGCCGACGCCCAACTCGAGTCCACTTGATAGGTGCACGACACAGAGCTATGCGCCTCGCTTGGGCACGGCAACACCGCCACTGGACACTTGATGACTGGAAACAATTAGCCTGGTCTGACGAGTCGCGTTTCCAACTGTATCGGGCAGATAGAAGGATTCGTGTGTGGCGCTAACCCTATGAAGCCATGGATCCTGCCTGTCAACAGGGAACTTTACCGGATGGTGGGGGTCCGTAATAGTATGGGGTGTGTTTAGCTGGACTTCACTGGGACCCCTGGTACGTCTACAAACGTCTGTGACCGGCCAACTCTATGTGCGCATCCTTTCTGACGAGGTACACCCGTTCATGTCCTACATTCATGCTGATGGGTTGGGCCTGTTCCAACAAGGACAATGCACCTCCACACAAGTGTTGGGACGCCACATTATGGCTAGAGGAGCATTCATTTGAGTTTGGGGTGTTGCCAATCTCACCCAAGTCCCAAGATCTGAACGTGATAGAACTCATTTGGGATGCCATGCAACGCGCTATCGAACACAGGAATCCGAGACCTCCGAATACACCCGACTTGTGGAACACTCTGCAGGAAGTATGGTGTGCATTGCCTACAGCATATTTCCAGAAGCTAGTGGAGTCCATGCCCCGTCGTATTTCTGCAGTCCTGCGCTCCCGTGGGTGAACTACCAAGTATTAGACTGGTGTACCAGTCTTTCTGGCACTTCAGTGTCATACGAGACAAAACAAAACTATTTTACTTCTCTCTATACTGTATATAAATATATAAGCTGTGTATTATTTGCGGTGTAGGGCATGCCCCTGGGCCCTTGGTACTGGTGGACTCCTAGGCTATAGCTCCGCTAGACCCCTTCCTTAATCCAGCCGTGGCCAACATAAGTAAAAACCGTCAGGTCATCAACACATGCAAATAAAAGAAAAACTTCGTAGATACAAGTGTTGATACGTACCTTAACCTATTTTCCGACTTATTCACCACTTTTTTTAGGATTAAACAGAATATTTAATATAGATATCATAGAAAAAAAATTTGATATCTATAACTATGAAACTAGAAGTAGATTTCAGATAAAGCCATGCGTGCCTATAACACAACAAATGAAACAAAGTATCAACTATCAGGGACCAACTTTTTGGAATCTTTTACTTGAAGAACTAAAACACATTAAGAATTGTAACTTGTTTAAAAAAAGATTAAAAACATACTTGCTTAACTTAAAAAGAAATTAAACCCTCAAATTACTATATAAATTTTCAATCCCTTTCTAATTGCTACTAATATCTACTAACAACTGCTGATCTACTGTAAGACCTACCTACTATTTACCTTCACTCTTTGACAATTTTTACATAACTTGTATTTATCAAGTAGGGAAATCAGGGCTTTAGTCAGGTCTTTTAAGACCTTTTCCTTGATTTCCCTGGGTGTTGCAATATTTTTTTAATTTTTTTTATTGGATTTTTAACGACCACCGTGAGCAACTCAATGGGCTATAAGCAGTCGCCCGTCCCTAATTTAGGGTCACTGGTTCCAGGGAAGGGAGAGAGCTATTGCCGTAAGACAAACACAACATCCATGCCTCACCGGGATTCGAACCCGGACCCCTTTCGGACGAATGATCAGAGGCCATTGCTTAGACCACTGCGCCACCGGGGCGGCGTTGTAATAATTACTTTTGTTACACTCAAATGCAAATATAAACTTGAAGTAAGGTATGATGTAACAGCTAAAACAATAAAATTATTATTATTGTTATATTGAGACACCTGTCATAACGTGTGACGAGTTTTGTTTTCCCTCGTCATAGAATTCGATCGCCTGTGTCTTCAACCAGTCCGTGACCATCTTCCTTAGTTTGTCATCACTCTCAAATCATTTGTCAGACAGGTAGTCCTTTATATGTGGAAACAAGTGACAGTAACTCGGAGCAAGATTCGAGCTGTATGGAGGATGATCAAGAACTTTCCATCGTAGAGGCTTGTTGTCTAATCGAATCCTCGAGTAATGCGTACTTCCTGGCGACAGCGTGCTGGTGGGCGTCGTTGTAGAGAACTCTGCCGGACAGCAGGCCTCTACGATGGTTCGAATAACGCTGCGTAGCATTCAAAGAGTGTTACGATAAGCATGTGCATTAACGGTTGTTCCCTGAGGCATGAATTTCACCAGTAAGATTCCTTTATGATCCCAAAAGACTGTCGCCTTGACTTTTCAGGTAGGCAAAATCTGCTTGAATTTCTTCAGCTTTTTTCGGCGAGTGAGCATGATGCCATTCCAGAGATCGACGTTTGCTCTCTTGGGTATAGTGTCAGACCCAGCATTCACCCCTGGTAACAATATGGTCACAAAACTCATCACCCTATCGTGTTAATAACGCACCAAAAATACCAATGCCATACCCATTCGCTGTTTCTTGTGCTTGTCCGTTAGCATTCGTGGGGCCCATCGTTCATAGATTTTGAGGGTAAGATGTTTGCTCAGAATTTTTTGATTCCTCAGTCGTATAGCGTCAGTCTTTTCCATCACTTCGTCTGGAATGAGAAAGGTGCGTCCAGATCTGGGGGCACGAAAAATGCCCTGAAGTTTCTCGATCTTTAGTTAATAAATAAATGTCTGAAGTTTTGCAGATCTTTAATATGCAGTAATGTCTAATGTTTAACAATAGAGAACATTCGTGATAATTAATTAATCATAAATGCTCTCTCATTGTTAAAACATTAGATACCATTTCATCGCTCTTGACTCGTTCATTACTCCCTCACTATACACAGCAACAAGTTTACGATAAATTTCAATTGGTCAAACATTTTGTTCTTTCAAGATGCGAATCACTGATGACACTTCTCAATCTGCCGGTTTTTGTACAAATTCTGCGCAAATTCCCTAGTTGATAGAACTAGAGGTCGACAACCAACACAAAAGTATGGCCGGCTGACTTTGAAGCAGCACCAGCGGCTTATATTTTCGGACGCTATGAGCAAAAGCGTTCTTTACTTTCTGAATCACCTTAGTACTCGTATAATAAAGCTATGAGGGTTGTACCGAAAGTAATGCAAAAGTGGGCATAATTTTTTTATTAACCGACAGAGGTCGTTCAAATTGCACATATATTGGTAGAGTAACTCTTTCTCTATACAATGATACTACTCAACAGTCTCCATCACAAGCGATGCATTTGCGCCATCCTTGAATCCAACTCTCGAATCCTCTTTGAAAAAATTCAAGTGTGGACTGTTGTACCCACTTCTTCACAACCACTTTCACCTTGTCTGTGTCATTAAATCGTTATCCCGGAGACTGTCTTTTATTGCACCAAACAGGTGGAAGTCAGAAGGCGCCAGTTCTGGGATGTACGATGGCTGGGGGACCACCAACCAGACTAATTTGCTGATCGCCTGATTTGTTGCCAAAGATGTCTGTGTGGTCTCGCATTGTCATGGTGAATATGGATCCTTTTCATATTCTTGTTCGGTTTCTTCCTCCTTATGGCTTCTCTAAGCTTCTTGAGTGTCTCAATGTACCGCTCGCGGGTCACGGTATGGCCACGTTCCAGAAAATCAAGGAGAATGACACCCCTGTCACCCCAAAAACCAGTCACCATGACTTTCTGATCGCTGGATCTTGAACTTCTTAGGCATTTTCGAAACACTCAAGAAGCTTAGAGAAGCCATAAGAAGGAAGAAACCGAACAAGAATATGAAAAGGATCCATATTCACCATGACAATGCGAGACCACACAGAAATATTTGGCAACAAATCAGGCGATCAGCAAATTAGTCTGGTTGGTGGTCCCCCATCCACCGTACATCGCAGAACTGGCGCCTTCTGACTTCCACCTGTTTGGTGCAATGAAAGACAGTCTCCGGGGATAACGATTTGATGACACAGACAAGGTGAAAGTGGTTGTGAAGAAGTGGGTACAACAGCCCACACTTGAATTTTTTCAAAGAGGATTCTTAAGTTGGATTCAAGGATGGCGCAAATGCATCGCTTGTGATGGAGACTGTTGAGTAGTACCATTGTATAGAGAAAGAGTTACTTTACCAATATGTGCAATTTGAACGACCTCTGTCGGTTAATAAAAAAATTATGCCCACTTGCATTACTTTCGGTACAACCCTCATAGCTCTATTATACGAGTACTAAGGTGATTCAGAAAGTAAAGAACACTTTTGCTCATAGCGTCCGAAAGAACCCTTTGCTCATAGCGGTCACGGTATGGGTACGTTCCAGAAAATCAAGGAGAATGACACCCCTGTCACCCCAAAAAGCAGTCACCATGACTTTCTGATCGCTGGATCTTGAACTTCTTAGGCATTTTTGAAGAGATGTGACGCCATTCCATGGATTGATTCTTCGTTTCCGGATAGTAAAGATACGTCCACATTTCATCCCCTGTCACCAGATCGGATAAAGACGTGTCTTCATTGGCTTCAAGCTCTTCCAGCAGATCAGAGCAGACTTCCACTCATCTCTCCTTCAAATCGGGTGTCAACTACCGAGGTACCCAATTTGCACACACTTTTCTATACCCTAAGTCTTCCGTCATCTTCTGCATGGCATAGTGACCACAGTCCACCAGTGCAACAAGCTCACAGAATGTGACTCGTCTTTCCGCACGAATCAGTTCATCCACTCGTTGACGATTCGTGTCAGTGGTCGCAGATGATGGTCTCCCGCTGCTGGTTTCCCCTTCTTTAAACTTCTTCATTCGTCTGTGCACATTTTTCTTGTCACTGGTGTCATCTCCGTAAACATTCTGTAGCTTTTTGTGAACGTCAGACAGCCCGCACCATTCCTTCGTCAAAAACTCAATGACGGCACGTTGCTTCTGCTTGGAATCCATTATTTACCTGCAATGAAGAAGAAGGGTTACTATAGAGGAAGAGTTACTCTACCAACATGTGCAATTTGAATGACTTCTGTTAGTTAATAAAACAGTTATGCCTACTTTTGCACTACGTTCAGTACAATCCTCGTACAAGTTAGCTCCATGTCGTCCTTAATTTCACAAAACAAAGAATTTTTGTTGAAACGGGATTACCCTGAATACAGAAACTAAAACATAAGAATGAAAGTTAAGGGCCACAAAGGAGTCCATTAAATTAGAGCTGAGAATTGTATGTTTAATGACAACCAGCCTGGATTGCTGCTGAAGGCAAGGCAGTGATGTTCATCAGAAACATGTGCAATTGAAGTGTTGATTGGAAGATCACAGCACTGAACTGCTACGCTTGGCTCACTTAACTGTTGAAGATATTCAGGGAATTTTTTTCAACATTGCTATGTATGTGTGAAGTAGATGAAGAAATTAGGATTCCTAAGCATTGATGTACTTCCCAGAAAATATCACATAGAAATACTGTATATTTTAATTGCAGTGAAGATGAAAGCTCTTCTTATAGGTCTACACATCTTCTCTTACCAAAATTACATAGTGTGACATTTCGTCTCAGGTTTCGCATGAACTCATTAGAAGAGTTGTTTATTTTTTTTTAATTTTCGAAGTTTAACAATCCTCTTTTATGATCATTCACATTATGACGATGAATATACTTTAATTCAGAATTACTGGTTCGAGAAAAGACAGAAAACTAGCGGCAGAAGTGTGAGCAAAACATTCCAGTCTTACCTAGACTCAAATTTGGTTCAAGAGTAAAGTATTAACATTACGCACTTGTTCTTATGCTACCACTAAAACAGGTAAGAAACGAGATACATGTTATTCATGCGAAAAATTTGTGGGGTAAAAGCAATCGAATGGCTAGATTTTTCTTATAGCGAACTGAATTTGATTAGCATTAAAGAGATGTGGAGAGGATAATCGCATGTCTTACGCCACCGCACCTCACACCGAAGAGCCAAAACATTACGACCAAGGGATCTTTATGCAAATCGAAGCAGCTGCAGGTAAACTACCGCACGTGTGAAGGTAATGAAACGGTATAAATAACGCCTGATACTGAGCTCTTTTAATCAGTGTTATTCTTGTTCTTCGGTTGGGAAAGGCGGATTTAAACGAGTTTGAGAAAGTCCAAGTCGTAATGGCCAGATGACTAGGTCAGAACATTTTCGAGATTGCAAGGCTTGTGGAGCTACTCAATGTCAGTCGTGGTTAGTATCTTCAATAAGTGGTCCGAGGAGGAAAAAACCAAAGACCTCCGGCCAAGTGTGGGCCTACCACGTCTCATCGATACTAGAGATGAGCAAAGGCTATCCCGTATGGTATGTGCCATCAAAAGGGATACTGTAGCGCGAATCTCCTGTAATTTGAATGTTGGTGACGGAAGTAATGTATCACAACACACAGTACATAGAACCCTTCTGAAAATGGGGCTACATAACCGTAGGCCACTCCGAGTGCCCATGCTAACCTCGGTTCACCCGCCTACAATGAGCACGCGAGCATCAAAACTGGACCTTGAATGACTGGAAGAAGGTCGTCTGGTACAGTGAAACTCGGTTCCGGTTGCACCATGTGGGCGACCAGGTATCGTTTATCGGAAGAAGTGTTGGCACCCTGATGCACATGAGACAAAAACAAGACCGTGACGGGTGTAATGTTTTGACAACTGTTCTGGTGGGAAAACCTGGGTCCAGTCATTTATGTGCAGAAAACTATGATGTCTACAACTTACCTAAACATCATTGTAGATCAAGTACACCTCTTTAATGGCAACGGTATTCCCCTCTATTACTGCCTTCTTTCATCAGCTTAATGCGCTATGCCACACTGACCTGATTGGTCGATAATAATTCGTGAAACATGAAAGCTTTCAGATATTGCACTGGCCTCCAAATTCCTCGGACATCAATCCAATAGAGGATCTGTGGTTACTCAGGGTAAGAAACTCGCTGTTAATGCACGATGTTCAAACTTGCTGAATGGTTCCAGTTATAGGGAAACTTTGATAACTAAAACACACACAAGTTAAAATATATTTACATGGTTAAAATGACATGAGTACTTTCGTGCTTGCTACGAGCACATCATCAGATGAAAGACCAAGTTGGAGTTCCAGAAACACATTTATATATGGGTGCCGTTGCCAAAGTTCTCAGTGAGGGAAGAAATTCAAGAACGTTCTCTTGCGTCAACATAATATAAGAAAATACAGGCCTGTAGAGTTCCATTAATGATGGTCAGAGTCTGAGATGTTAGAAGTAGGAACCGGAATCGAGGACAGTGAAGTTTTCCAGGCCTGGGAAATATAGCTGGGTACATCATCATTGCAACAAGTGTCCACTCGATGCAAAATGTGAAGACTCTCTGTAAAGAGCACTGTTTCCCTCGTTGTAGAGGTGGAAACCTTATATCTAGTCGGGTGGGCGGAAACGCGTGGTATCAAGATAGGTATAGAGGAAGGCTTCCTGTAAACCGAATAACTCAGTTGCTGGGAGGTGGTTCTGAAAATGGATCTACATAACCGTAGGCCATACGAAGTTGGAAGTCTCAAACGGTTCCTACGAAGTTGGAAGTCTAAAAACGGAAGTGAATTGTGATGTGCTCGTAGCGAGCACGAAAGTACTCATGTCATTTTAACCATGTAAATATATTTTAACTTGTGTGTGTTTTTAGTTATTAAAGTTTGTCTATAACTGGAACCATTCAGCAAGTTTGAGCATCGTGCATTAACAGCAAGTTTCTTACCCTGAGTAGTCTTTGTGGCACGAAAATCTTGTTTTATTATCAACTGGATCTGTGGTTTGTGTTGGAACAGTAAATCCTATCTGCGGCGGCTGAACCACGTGACTTACAAGAGTTAAAGGATCTGCTGGTAATGTGTTGGTACCAGATACCACAAGACACCATTAGAAATATTGTACCGTCCACGTCACTCCGGTAAGAGCTGTTTTGGCGGCACGTGAAGGACCAATATCATACTACGCAGGTGGAATGTTATGGCTGTTCGGTGTATGTTAACTATGATAAGTCTGAAGGCATTGTAGTTTTCCTGAAAAAAGATGCACAGGAAATTTTAAGACTGTCTTTGAATGAGTGTAACGGAAATTCTGTCCTATACCTGTAATGCAAAGTTATTTTTCCGAAAAATTTGTTAGAATGTTTTATAAAATTTAACTTTTCTGACTCGAAAGTATTCCAATCTGTCGCTAGATGGCGCCAGAAGTTAGCTTGGCACTGTTTCTGTGTGGAAGAAACGAAATCTCTTATTTCTGTCTGATTTATTTTTAATTATCTAGGCCGAATAGAAATAAAAGAATGAACACTGAAGTGAGATTGGAATCTTGTCTTCTATAGATCATCTTAAATTCTACTGTACGTTCATTTTTTGAAGATAAAATGTGTACATTACCATAAAACACTTGAATTTGAGACAGAAACTACGCCTACCTACTATGCTTCACCTCCCAAACAATGTCATTGGTTAAAACGTAACAGCGCGTATTTTGTCTTTTCACTGTGGAGCCAACGAGAGATTGCTTCCATTCTGAATATGGTAAGGTCTTTGGTCATTCGCTGACGCCAATTTCTGGGACAATCCCTCAAGACGTAAAAGTCAAGCACAAGGAGGAATATTTTGCGCCATCTATCGCAGAAGATGAAGCCTAACACTCATTCAAAGACAGCCTTAATGTGACATAATTCGATTAAATCGCTTTCCATTTTATGAGTTGTTACTATTTTGAATCAAGAACAGATATAAACGTTAAAATCAATATTTTTATTACAATCAAGATTTTTATTAAAATCATATTTTTATAGAGAGGTAATAAAATTCAGCACTGTACATTTAAAAATAAAAAAAGAACATTCATTTTATACTTTGACTTTTACAGAATTTTTATTCGTAAATGTTATTTGAAAATAACATTTGCGCTATACGATCATAACGTTAAGTGTAACTCACTGTTGTGTTTCTACTTTTTGAAATCACCTTATTTAATTTCATTTTACAGTGATAAGTATATTACGTGTAAAGCTAGTTCTATTTCTTTTTCTCTTTGGTAGTGTGCGGCAGATCGGATTCACCACGATCACCTTTCGTCGTGAATGGCAATGCTTCTGACATTGGTCAATGGCCATGGCAATCTGCAGTAGCACGCTATTTGCCTGACTACAACCAATGGTTCATCATGTGTGGTGGATCCCTACTTAATGAAAGGTGGGTTATAACGGCTGCACATTGTGTTACCTATGCGGCTACAACCCTTCCCATCGATCCGGATAAGTTTCAGGTCTACGTGGGAAAATATCATCGCTCGGACTCAAAGGATGATGAAAACGTCCAAGTTAAAAAGGTAAACCAAATTTAATCAATCCTTAACGCTGAATGATGGTTTTGTGCAGTTTCACAGTGCAAATATAAATTGATGCTAATTGCTAAAGGGTGATCGCACACACACACGCGCGCGCACGCACGCAGTTAATAAGTTAACAGAGAAAGCAACAAACCCCACGGTTAATGTTTATATCTCCTCTCTACATATACGTATAAAAAATACACTATATGGACAAAAGTCACCCGTCACCTAGAAGAGAAACACAACATAGCATTTATTGGCATACATTAATATGATGTCAGTCCACCGTTGGCCTTAATGCATGCACTGACCCTTTGAGACATGCTTTCGACAAGGTTTTGGAACACAGCGATAGGTATGCGCTTCCATTCAGTACATAAAGCTGCCGCTAACTGTTGCTTAGTAGTAGGCCTTGGTTACGAACTTCTTATACGGCGCTTCAATTCATCCCATAGGTGCTCTATGGGATTAAGATCAGGGCTCTGTGCTGGCCAGTCCATACACAGTACAGAATTATGGTCAAACCACGCCGTAACAGTCTTGCTTTATGGTTCAGTGCATTATCCTGCTGGTATCAACAAGGCTCGGTTCCATAGTATTGCCACAGAGTTGGTAAGGCATAATTGTCCAAAACATCGAGATACACGTGCTGGTTAACAGGTTTGTCCACGATAACCAATGGGCCGGGACCATACCACGAAAAACACCCCAACACGATTACACTGCCAGCTCAAAACATGACCGTAGGAATAGTACACTGATAAATAGCGTTCTCCCGGCTGCTGCTATATACACACACACGGCTATCAGACTGATGGATCGTATATCTGGATTTATCAGTCCATAGGACCCGTTTTCATTGATCTACGGTCCACGATAAATGTTCTTTACACCATGCTAAACGACGACTAGCATTCCGAGTGAAGATGGCTTATGAGCAGCCGAACGACCATGGTAACACATGGAATGAAGTTCTTTGAGAATGGTACGTGTACATACCTAGGTTCTAGCATTTTTACTCACCTCTACACTAAAGTCTTGTGCAGTACTCCGTCGATTAGCTGTAACGACTCTCCTGAGGCTTCGACGTCCTCTATCACTGATTTTCTTTGGCCAGCCGGTACGTTTTGCTACTTCAGGCACACCATGTGTCTTCCACTTATTCAGTACATCCAAAACAGTTGATTTTTGTATGTTTAAACGCCTGCCGGTTTCTCTTATGGACAACCCACTAATTTAACACCCAACAATCTTTCCTTTCTTGAAGTCAGTTCCCTCCCGCTGCGACATTTTCACTCAACCTCACAGGGTGTATGAACGCGGTCAGCCGCAGGCTTGTTTTTGTACCGTTTACAGCTGTACCGCACATCTTAACAACGCAGTGGATCCATTCATTTGCTTTTGAAGGGGTGTCCGGTGACTTTTGTCAATATAGTGTACACATATATCCCAAAAACGTTTTACACCTCCTTATCTACTGAATCGGGTTCCAAGGTGGTGTGTCCTGCGAGGCACCCCTATTTTTTTATTCGGGGTTAAACGACCATTATGAGATACCCTAAGGGCTGTAAGCAGTCACCCGTCCCTAATTTGGAGCAACTGGTTCCAGGGAATGGAAAGATCCAGTGTCCTAGGGCAAAACCACCACTCATACCTCATTCGGAGCTCGAGCCTGGTCCTGGCTCGTTCAACAAGCTAAATGACAAAGTCTCTAGCAACTCGGACACCGGAAAGGAGTTAGGCACCTTGTGGAAAAACCCTATGGAAGCATAAATGAACCTTAAGAGGCCATCAATTATCCGTCGTGCTCGGAGATCAGCAATGGCACCTATCGGATCAACGATAGTGACTCGCTCCAGGCTCTCCTGCTGCGATGCAGAGTTACACAGAAAATATATTTAGACAATTTCAACATTTGACCACACCGGCATTGGAACGCTGCACCAACAAAGTTTATCACACCAGGAGGTTGAGCAAACGCTCGGAGTGATAATCCGAGAGGCAGGTTAGATTTATTTACCCCAACGAGTGCAAAAGCTTTGTGAATATTTTTTGTTTATACACTGAGTGGCCACTTTATTATGACCACCTGACAGTTTTAAGCAAATGAGACTAGTATAAAAAGGGAAAGCTTAGTGCTTGCGACAGTAGTAGAAGTGATTTTTGGGTGACGAGATGGGTAAAAAATGCGATTTGACTGACTTTCAGCTTGAGGTGATTGTAGGAGCTCAGAGCCATGGAGCGAGTATCACCGAAACCGCCGCATTCGTGAAATGTTCCAGTGCAGCTGTTGTTAAAATGTTTAAAGACTGGCTGTTAGCCAAAAACTGGATCTCTACGTGCAACGTGTGGTGGTTATCGACTAGTGACTGCTCGGGAGGAACGGAGTGTGTCCAGA
Source organism: Macrothele yani (assembly GCA_039090855.1). NCBI lineage: Eukaryota > Metazoa > Arthropoda > Arachnida > Araneae > Macrothelidae > Macrothele > Macrothele yani. Next base: position 199,422,874 of record CM076990.1, read on the forward strand.
CTGGTAACAGACAACAGAAGGGCAACAGTGCAGCAAATTACAGACCATCTTAATCAAGGATCCCCTCAAATGATCTCTGCACGCACTGTTTGCCGTACATTGCATCGGATGGAATATGGCAGCCGAAGGCCTGTTCGAACACCTTTGCTGTCTGCAGTTAACAAGAGAAAATGTCTTCAGTTCGCACAGTAGCACAAGGATTGGACAGTCGATAATTGGAAACAAATTATACGGTCCGATGAATCACGTTTTCAGTTGTACCATGCCGATGACCGAGTGAGAATTTGGCGGAAACAGCACGAAAGCATGGACCCCAAATGCATTGCTACAACCCTTCAAGCTGGTGGAGGCAACGTTA